>CM035839.1:59750262-62581446 GCA_020510985.1 Pholidichthys leucotaenia
TATCCCACAATAACACATCCCAGTAGAATCACAGTTCACACTGCTACACTTATTGACAACCTGTTTGTCAATGTTATCGATAAGAAAATAGAAAGTGGATTATTGATAAATGATATAAGTGACCACTTGCCAACCTTTGCTCTTATCCATGGCCACACGGGGGCCAACGCAGAAATTTTTTTTTAAATCATTCAGATACAAATCACCAAATGCAATCAATTCTTTTAAAGAGGACTTGCTGAAGCAAGACTGGACAGAAGTCTATGTATCAGATGTAAATGAAGCCTATGACACATTTATAAACATTGTAACCACTCTTTATGAAAAAAACTGCCCATTAGTAAAAAAGAAGCTTAAACACAAATTTGCTGATAAGCCATGGTTAACCAAAGGACTACAAAAGGCGTGTAAAAAGAAAAATTTATTATATAAAGCTTTCCTAAAGAAAAGGACAAAAGAAGCAGAGCAGCGGTATAAAACATACAAAAATAAGTTAACATATATAATAAGATGTAGTAAAAGAGACTATTACAGTAAAGAACTGGAGAAAAACAAAGACAGTATTAAAAATACATGGACAATACTCAACAGTATCCTTGGAAATAAAAGCAGAAATACAAGCAACCCAACTAATATTCCAAAAAAAATAATAAAACGACTCAGAGTGTGAATATAGCTTCACCTTCAGATGAATTTAATAATTTTTTTGTTAACATTGGACCTAATCTGGCCCGAGAAATACCCACTACGGTGCCTACAGGCGATACAATATGCAATAACACTGCTGTAAAAGACTTCATCTTCATAAAGAACACAGACGAAACAGAGGTCATTGAAATTGTTAAATTGTTCAAAAGTAAAACATCTACGGACTGTGATGGTATTGACATGCTATTAGTCAAAACTGTTATCGAATGCATAGTAAAACCACTGACGTATATCTGTAACCTGTCTCTCCAAACAGGTATATTTCCCAATGCAATGAAAATAGCTAAAGTAATTCTGATATACAAGACGGGCGACAGAGGGGAACTCTCAAACTATAGACCAATTTCACTATTACCACAATTTTCCAAGATACTTGAAAAAATATTCTATGAGAGAATTCACAACTTCATACTGAAGAATGATTTATTGTGTGAGCAGCACAATGGGTTCAGACACAAGAGGACAACTGCATATGCCCTAATGGAATTTACAGAAAAAATATCAACAGCCATTGAAAATAAAGAGTATTCAGTTGGAGTATTCCTGGATCTTCAAAAAGCATTTGATACAGTAGATCACAATTTATTATTAAAGAAACTACAAAATTGTGGTATTAGAGGGGTAGCACTGTCCTGGTTAAGTAGTTACTTAAAGAATAGATATCAGTATGTATGTGTTAGCAACAAAAACTCACAGTTACTGAAGGTCACCTGTGGAGTCCCACAGGGTTCAGTTTTGGGACCATTATTATTCAATATGTATATAAACGATATATGTAAAGTTTCAGAAAAAATGGACTTAATATTGTTTGCTGATGACACTAATCTACTATGCAGTGGAAACAATTTGGAACAACTTCTGGATACACTCGGAAAGGAATTAGGAAAGCTTAAACTGTGGTTTGATTCAAACAAATTAACGCTCAATTTAAGTAAGACAAAATTTATAGTCTTTAACAACCATCACAACAACCCAGTACCTAAACTCAGTGTAAATGGTGTAGAGATTGAAAGGGTATCTGAAACTAAATTTCTTGGTGTAATAATTGATAACAAACTGTGTTGGAAGTCACATATTAATTATATTAAAGGTAAAGTATCCAAATCAATTGCAATATTACACAGAGTGACATGTTTCAGGACCCAGGAGACAGACACTGACACGGGTAGATAGTGACAATAATCCCTTTATTGTAAAGTGAGAGTGTGAAGTGCGTGAGTGAGTGCAAGTCTCACGAGAGAACACTCACACGTGATCTGCATTGTTGTTTATGCAAATCCGACGGCGAACGCTGGGACAGCGCGTGACGTCATCCATTCAGTAACCAGCAGGCTGCAGACAGAACACCCAGATGCTCTTCTCCTCATCTCAGGCGATTTCAACCACGTTTCACTGTCTCCCATTCTGCCCACTTTCACCCAGTATGTCACATGCCACACTAGAGACAATAAAACACTGGATTTGTTCTACGCAAACACTAAGGAGGCGTACACCTCATCACAACTCCCCCCACTTGGGAGATCGGATCACAACTTGGTTCATCTCCGACCGGTGTACAAACCCCTAGTGCACAGACAACCTCCGGCCATGCACACTGTGGAGTTATGGTCTGAGGAGACAATGGACACTCTAAAGGACTGTTTTGAAGCCACTGCCTGGAAGCAGCTCTGCGATCCACATGGTGAGGACATCGATGGCCTCATTCACACCTTCACGGGCTACCTCAGCTTCTGTGTGGACAAATCCGTTCCCACCAAGACCATACGGCGTCACTCAAACAACAAACCCTGGATCAACCCTGAGATAAAAACACTTCTGAGAGAGAAGAAGAGGATCTTCAGGTCGGGGAACAGGGAGATGCTGAAGTCCGTACAGAGGGAGCTGAGGAGAAAGATCAGAGAAGGCAAGGACAGCTTCAGGAAGAAGATGGAGGACAAGCTGCAACAGAGCGACATCAGCGGGGTCTGGAGAAACCTCAAAACCATCTCGGGGCTCCAGAATACCTCCCCCCAGGCCACGGGGGGCAGGGAGTGGGCGAACAACCTGAATCTGTTTTTCAATAGATTTGACCAACCGCCCTCCCCCCTGTCTGCACAACAACCACTGCTGCCTCTAAGAAATCAAGTCCTGCTACCCACTCCCCACTCCACCGACACCCCCCCCACTCCCAACACACAGCCCCCCATCCTGACCCTGACCAAGACCCAGGTGAGGACGGAGCTGAGGAAGATCAAGGCGAGGAAGGCGTCGGGACCGGACGGCATCAGCGCAAAGCTCCTCAAGTCCTGTGCAGACCAGCTGTGTGGGATTGTGACGTATATCTTCAACATGAGCCTGAAACTGGGGAGGGTACCACAGCTGTGGAAAACATCTTGTGTGGTACCTGTACCAAAAACTTCCCACCCCAAAGACCTGAACAGCTTCAGACCGGTGGCCTTGACGTCCCACTTGATGAAGACCCTGGAGAGACTGCTCCTTGCTCATCTCCGCCCCCTGGTGGAACCAGCGATGGATCCACTCCAGTTCGCCTACCAGCATGGCATTGGGGTGGAGGATGCGGTGATCTTCCTCCTTCACCGTTCTCTGTCCCACCTGGAGAAGCCCGGGAATATGGTGAGGATCATGTTCTTTGACTTCTCCAGTGCTTTCAACACCATCCAACCGATGATCCTGAAGGACAAGCTGCTGCGCGCAGGGGTGGACCAGCACCTGTCATCATGGATCCTGGACTACCTCACGAACCGGCCTCAGTTTGTGAGAACCCGGGACTGTGTTTCCGACACGATCATCAGTAGCACGGGGGCCCCCCAGGGAACGGTGCTGGCTCCCTTCCTGTTCACTCTTTATACTGCGGACTTCTCACACAACACAACACATTGCCATCTACAGAAGTTCTCTGATGACTCTGCGATCGTTGGTCTCATCTCCAGCGGAGATGAAGCTGAGTACAGAGGGCTTATCCAGGACTTTGTGGACTGGTGCCATCGGAACTGCCTCCAGATCAACGCGAGGAAAACTAAGGAGCTGGTGGTGGACTGCCGCAGGCATGGGCAGCCCCTCACAGCACCAGTAAATATACAGGGAACAGACATCGAGATGGTGACATCCTACAAGTACCTGGGTATTCATCTGAACAATAAACTAGACTGGTCACACAATACTGACGCACTCTACAAGAAGGGACAGCGCAGGCTGTTCCTGCTGAGGAGACTCAGGTCTTTTGGTGTACAAGGGGCGCTGCTGAAGTCATTCTATGACACGGTGGTGGCATCAGCCATCACTTTTGGAGTGGTCTGCTGGGGCAGTGGCATTACTGCAGCCGATATGAAGAGACTGAACAAACTGATTAAGAAAGCTAGCTCTGTCCTGGGGCAACGCCTTGATCCGATGGAGGAGATAGGAGAGAGAAGGACGGTGGCTAAACTGTCATCTCTGCTGGAGTCCGAGTTCCACCCTATGCAGGACATACTGGATGCACTGAGGAGCTCATTTAGCAGCAGACTACATCATCCCAGGTGCACAACCGAGAGGTTTCGTAGGTCCTTCCTACCAACGGCTGTCAGACTGTACAACCTAAGCAGGGCTGCTCGCAGAGATAGCAAAGAGACGTAACAAACTAATAGTTTTTTTTTTTTTTGAATGCAAAAGATGCAATAGACTTACACAATGGTCCTCTCCGGCATACAACTAGGAACATACCGGTCGCTATGGAGGGTGAGAATATGTATGGGCACATAATCATACCATGTAGGATAACTAAATAGACGGTTATGCTGTTTCATCCCACCTAGCAACAATGCTCTGCACTGTGTGTGTTTATATATTTACATATTTATTCCATCTAGCTACAATGCTCTGCACTGGGTGTGTTTATATTTATATATCTATATATTTATTCCATCTAGCTACAATGCTCAGCACTGGGTGTGTTTACATTTATATATCTACATATTATTCCATCTAGCTACATTGCTCCGCACTGTGTGTGTTTATATACTTGCATATTTATTCCACCTAGCTGCAATGCTCCGTACTGTGGGTGTTTATATATTTACATATTTATTCCATCTAGCTACAATGCTCTGCACTGTGTGTTCATATATTCATATATTTATTCCATCCAGCTACAATGCTCTGCACTGTGTGTCTGTGTGTGTGTGTGTGTATATATATATTTTATAGTAATATGTACATATGTATATTAGCTGCTCTTGCTTGCTTGTTTTTGTTTTTTTTTTTTGTTTTTTTTCTTGCCTTCTGATTGTTGCTCTGAGTGTTGCTATCCCTGTGCTGTTGCAATCCTGGAATTTCCCCGTTGTGGGACTAATAAAGGCTTATCTTATCTTATCTTAAGTATGGAATTCTGGTCGCTGGAACTGAGCAGTCTGGATGGAGACCTGGCAACCCTGTAACACACAAGCAGATACAATTACCGCTGTTCAGCACTCGTGAGTAATTGTAGATAAGGGGGCTTACTTGGATGATCCACAGGTAGCGTCCTGCTGACTTCCAGCGGCCGTGCAGCGTGGAGGTGAATGTGCTCGTGGCCGTGGTAGTGAATCTACCTGTTGCTGTGACGATGACAGTTCCTGTGATGGTGACGGCAGTGATACCACAGACCGTGACGATGACAGTTCCGATGGTGGTAATGGCAGTGATTCCACTGATCGTGACGATGACAGTTCCGATGGTGATGATGACAGTGATTCCACTGATCGTGACGATGACAGTTCCTGTAACTGAGACAATAACAGCTCTTGCAGCTGTGGGGTTAGACGTACCCGTAGCAGAGGTGGTAGCGAGGAGCTACGTGGCTGAGATGGCAACGCCCCGTCGGCTGGGGAAGTTGGTCCGCCGCCTGGGAGGTCCACCTGTTCACAGGGGTAAAGGCAAGGAGTTGAGTAACAAACAGTTTTCTTACGTGGTAATTCCTGACGAGACGTTCTTGACGAAGCTTGGGAACGAAGCTCTGGTTCATGCTCCGATGAGAAGGACAGATGACTCCGTGACGGGCTGTCAGCAACACTGGCTTTTAACAGCTGCTGATTGGCACCTGTTGGTCTGTGCGCAGCTGGAACTGATGAAGCCAATGACGGCCCAGAGGCCACCATGACAGTACTCCCCCCTCTAGCAGTGCCTCCAGGCACCTGCCCAATTCTACTTGGATTCGCCCGATGGAAGTCGCGGATCAGCTGTTTATCCAGGATCAACGCTGGGCGAATCCAAGAACGATCCTCTGGTCCAAAGCCCTCCCAGTCCACCAAATACTGAAGACCACGACCTCGCCTGCGAACGTCCAGGATGGCAGTCACCCCCCAGGCCGGATGGCCATCGATCATCCTCGGTGGGGGCGGGGACCGCAGGAGGCAGGCACAGGGGGTCAGAGATGTACGGTTTGACCTGGGAGACATGAAAGGTGGGGCAGATGCACATCGAAGAGGGGAGAGATAGGCGCACAGACACAGGGTTAATAATACGAGTGATGGTGTAAGGACCAATGAAGCGCTTAGTAAGCTTACGCTTCTCAGCCGGTACACCAATATTCCGGGTAGACAACCAAACCTTCTGACCCACCTTGTAGTCCGGGGCGGGTCTCCTACGCCGGTTGGCCACCTGGATGTTGCGTCTAGTGGTCTTTAACAGGGTTCGGCGGGCGATGAGCCAAACTCGCCGACAGCACTTGATGTGGGCTTGGACCGAGGGAACCGCTACCTCCCTCTCCTCCTCCGGGAATAGCGGTGGATCAAAACCAGATGACGCCTTGAAAGGGGAGACGCCCGTAGCTGTAGAGACCGTGGTGTTATGGGCATACTCAATCCAAGGAAGATACTTGCTCCAGGAGGATGAGCAGGAGGAGATGACACAACGCAATGCGGCCTCAAGCTCCTGGTTAGCCCGCTCACACTGGCCATTGCTCTGGGGATGATAACCAGAGGAGAGGCTAGCTGTGGCTCCCAGCGCCGCGCAGAAAGCCTTCCAGACCTGCGAGACAAACTGTGGTCCCCGGTCCGACACTATGTTGGCGGGGATGCCGTGGAGGCGGACCACATGCTGAACGAGGAGGTCCACTGTTTCCTGGGCTGAAGGCAAACCCCGAAGAGGCACAAAATGGGCTGCCTTCGAAAAACGGTCCACTATGGTTAAAACTGTAGTGAAGTTATCCGAGGAGGGCAAACCAGTCACAAAATCCATAGCAACGTGGGACCAGGGGCGAGAAGGGACCGGCAACGGATGTAGCAGGCCCGCCGGGGGGGATGATGTCGTCTTCCCGGTGGCGCACTGAGCGCAAGCCCGGATGTAACCTACGACGTCCTTCCGTAGCCCTGGCCACCAGAAGGTCCTCTGGAGAAGGTCCACAGTCCGACCCACCCCTGGATGACAAGCCAACTTGGAGGCGTGACCCCACTCAATCACTTGGCCCCGAATAGCACGTGGAACAAACAGGCGGCCCGGGGGACCCCCCCCCCCCGGGTCCGGCTCAGTCCTCAGAGCCCTGCGAACCGTCTTGCAAATACCCCAGGACAGAGCGCCCACAACGCAGGAGGGCGGCAGGATGGGAGTCTCCTGATCCTCAGAGGATGGTGCGTCAAACTGCCGTGAGAGGGCATCTGGCTTACCGTTCTTGCTTCCCGGCCAGTAAGTGATGGAAAAATTAAACCGGCCGAAGAAGAGGGACCAACGAGCCTGGCGTGCATTCAGGCGCTTCGCCGTCCTGAGGTACTCCAGGTTACGATGATCAGTCCATACCACGAACGGCTGAGCAGCCCCCTCCAGCCAGTGTCTCCACTCCTCCAAAGCGAGCTTCACTGCCAGCAGCTCCCTGTCTCCTATGCTGTAATTTCTCTCTGCTGGGGATAGACGATGAGAGAAGTAAGCACATGGGCGAATCTTACCATCCTCGGGAGAGCGTTGGGAGAGCACCGCTCCTACCCCCGAATCTGAGGCGTCCACTTCCACCAAGCACTGCAGCTTTGGGTCCACCTGAGTTAGGACACGGGCCGAAGCAAACTCCTTCTTCAGTCTCTCAAACGCCCCGGCTACCTCCTCACTCCAGCAAAACGGGGTCTTAGGGGAGGTGAGCGCAGTCAGAGGGCGAGCAATGTTACCAAAATTGGGCACAAACCTCCTATAGAAATTAGCAAAACCCAAGAATCCTTGAAGCTGCTTCCTAGAGGTGGGTGCAGGCCAATCCACTACTGCCTTGACCTTGGCCGGGTCAGGAAGCACCTGGTTCCGGGCTATTATGAACCCTGGGAAGGAGGTCTGGTCAGTATGGAACTCACATTTCTTGGCCTTGACGAACAGTTGATTCTCCAGGAGGCACTGTAGTACTTTGCGGACATGCACCTGATGCTCTTCTAGTGTGCGAGAGAAGATAAGTATGTCATCAAGATATACAAACACAAACGAGTTCAGGAAGTCCCTCAAAACGTTGTTTATCAATCGCTGGAAGACGGCCGGAGCGTTGGTTAACCCAAACGGCATTACAGGGTTCTCAAAATGCCCGCTTGGGGTCCGGAACTCCGTCTTCCACTCGTCACCTTCTCTAATGCGCACTAGGTGATAAGCATTCCTGAGATCTAGCTTAGTAAACCAGGATGCCCCCTGGAGGGAATCAAAGGCGGTGTTCATCAAGGGCAGAGTGTATTTGTCTTTGACCGTAATCTCGTTGAGACCCCGGAAGTCGATGCAGGGGCGTAAAGAGCCGTCCTTCTTCCCGACGAAGAAGAACCCGGCACCCACAGCCGAAGACGACGGGCGGATGATTCCAGAGGCCAGGGACTCCTTGATGTATGTGTCCATAGCCTCGCGCTCCGGGGCAGATAGGCTGTATAGGCGGCTAGCAGGAAGAGGGGCCCCAGCCTTCAGATTAATTGCGCAGTCGTAAGAGCGATGGGGGGGTAGAGACAACGCCCGAGACTTGCTGAAAACTAACCCCAAATCATGGTAAACCTCTGGTACCTTGGACAGGTCCGGTGGTGACGAAGGGAGTGGAGGCACCTTGACAGAGGGGGCGCACGCCGCAGATTGGAGACAGGCACTCAGGCAGAACGTACTCCACGCTGAAATGCTCCCCGCTTGCCAGTCAATGGTGGGGTTATGCAGCCGAAGCCAGGGGTACCCCAGGATGACGGGCGAAGAAGAGACGGGCAGGACTAGGAACCTAATCTCCTCCCTGTGATTTCCTGACACAATTACAGATACTGGGGCCGTCTGGTGGGCGACGGTGGTCAGTGACGCCTTGGACAGGGTGATGAGTTTGACAAGGGGATCTAGAGTCTGACAGCTAAGGCCCATCTGGGTTGCCAGGTCTCTAGAAACAAAATTCTGCTCAGCTCCTGAATCTATTAACGCCAATGTGGAGTGTTCTGTATGTGCATGGATCAGTCTGATGGGTAAACAGCAACTAGTAAGGGGTTCTTCTGAATTCTTGCCCATGAATCCCCCTACTGCGATCCACAGGCCTTCCCTTTTAACCTACTGGGACATTCGAAAACCCCATGTGACTCTTTCCCACAGTAGAAACAAAGGCCAAGATCCCTGCGGCGCTGTCTCTCAGCCGCTGACACTTTAGACTGACCTACAGCCACAGCCTCTTGATCCGGGGTTTCCTCTGACGCGGGTAGAGCGAGAAGAGGAGAGTTAGTGACGCGAGGGCGGGGTTTAACCGAACGGGAAGTAGCTCGCCGTTCGGCCGCCCGCTCCCTTAATCTACTATCTAGGCTAACCGTTAGGGCAATCAAATCATGCAAGTTGTCCGGTTTATCCCGTGCCGCTAATTCATCCTTTAACTCATCATTAAGACTGCGCAGGAAAATACCACACAGTGATGGCTCCCCCCACCCAATCTCTGCGGCCAGGACTCGGAAGTCAATAGCGTAGTCAGCAGCTGATCTCCTTCCCTGCTGTAGGCTCAGCAGCCGTTCTGTCAACACCTCACCCCTATCAGCATGATCAAACACGGACATGAATTCTGTCACAAACTCCTGGTAAGTTAACATGGGGTAGCTTGGTTTAGCCATGATGGAATATGCCCAATCTAAAGCTCTACCCCCTAACAAATTAATGACATAACCAATCCTGTTTGAGTCTAAGGCGAAATCTCCCGGAACGCGGAGAAAAACTGATTCACACTGTAAGATGAATCCTCGGGCTTCCCCGAGTTTTCCGCTGAACCGGGCAGGCGTGGGAACAGGGGTGAGGCGAGGGGTCGATGAGGTGTTAGCTTGACCTGACGCTAAGCCTGCAGGGGCTGAAATATTTGCGGTCGGGGAGAACGTCTGGTGTCCTTCCAGACGATCCAGCCGACTGTTAATTAAGGTTAACTGATTGAGGATTACTGTCTGCTGGTGTGCTAACAAATCTACCCGAGCGCTAAGTGTGTTGAGTTTGCGCGGCAGTGAACTGTCCGCTGGGTCAACGTGACGGAGTCGTACTGACATGTTTCAGGACTCAGGAGACAGACACTGACACGGGTAGATAGTGACAATAATCCCTTTATTGTAAAGTGAGAGTGTGAAGTGCGTGAGTGAGTGCAAGTATGGAATTCTGGTCGCTGGAACTGAGCAGTCCGGATGGAGACCTGGCAACCCTGTAACATACAAGCAGATACAATTACCGCTGTTCAGCACTCGTGAGTAATTGTAGATAAGGGGGCTTACTTGGATGATCCACAGGTAGCGTCCTGCTGACTTCCAGCGGCCGTGCAGCGTGGAGGTGAATGTGCTCGTGGCCGTGGTAGTGAATCCACCTGTTGCTGTGACGATGACAGTTCCTGTGATGGTGACGGCAGTGATACCACAGACCGTGACGATGACAGTTCCGATGGTGGTAATGGCAGTGATTCCACTGATCGTGACGATGACAGTTCCGATGGTGATGATGACAGTGATTCCACTGATCGTGACGATGACAGTTCCTGTAACTGAGACAATAACAGCTCTTGCAGCTGTGGGGTTAGACGTACCCGTAGCAGAGGTGGTAGCGAGGAGCTACGTGGCTGAGATGGCAACGCCCCGTCGGCTGGGGAAGTTGGTCCGCCGCCTGGGAGGTCCACCTGTGCACAGGAGTTGAGTAACAAACAGTTCTCTTACGTGGTAATTCCTGACGACACGTTTTTGACGAAGCTTGGGAACGAAGCTCTGGTTCATGCTCCGATGAGGAGGACAGACGACTCCGTGACGGGCTGTCAGCAACACTAGCTTTTAACAGCTGCTGATTGGCACCTGTTGGTCTGTGCGCAGCTGGGACTGATGAAGCCAATGACGGCCCAGAGGCCGCCATGACACAGAGTGAAATATTTGCTGAATCAACCCACACTATACACCTTGTATCATTCATTAATGCTCCCATACATGACATATTGTAATGAAGTATGGGGAAATACATATAAAACAAACATATATCCACTCTTTATACTTCAAAAGAGAGCTATTAGAATAATAAACAAAGCAGCTTACAGGGAACCAACAAACCCACTTTTTCTTAAACAAAAAACTCTCAAGTTGAAAGATCTGGTTGACTTTAAAACTGCAATAATAATGTTCAAAGTGAAGAACTTATCACTGCCCGCAAATATCCAGAAGTTGTTCCAAACAAGGGAGAAATGATATCACTTCAGGGGAACATGTATATTTCAAAAGCCTACAGTGAGAACAACCACCAAGCAACACTGTATTTCAGTGCAAGGAGTCAGATTATGGAACGATTTTGGACCTGAATTAAAATCATGTACAACGCTTGGACAATTTAAACAAAAACTAAAGGAAGAAATACTCCAAACATATTTACAAGACGACATGTAAACTCACATAAGGATTGACATATCCAGCCTGTGTTGTGTTGTAGCTTAGTTTTTTTTTCTTTTTTTTCTCTGTCACATTTTGTCTTAGATGTGTTTTTGAATAGTAATCGCTTAACTTAGCCTAGCTTAGTTTACTTTTTTTTTTCTCTCAGTCACATTTTGTCTTAGCTTTGTTTTGAATTGTAATCGCTCTTGACTGTTTTCTCTTTTTTCTATTTTGAATTCCTGCATGGAATATGGGTGGGCAATATAAGCTGCGGCTTCAGCCATCACCCATTTCAGATAACTTACGTGGAATTGTATAATCAGAGGAGTCTTTGTCTAATTTGACCTTGTTGTTATATTATTCAGTTTCTTTTAACCTGTACTGTACTATCCGAAATAAATTCATTCATTCATTCATTCATTCATTCACCAGTTTGGAATTTGCATGGTCCACACATATCATTCACCTTCTTCTTCAGAAGTTATGTTTAACTTCTTTACATAATCAATGAAAGGTCTCCATATATTCTCAAACACATTTTCCTTTAATTTCAGTATATATGTTATTCTTTCTAGTGGAAGGTTTGTTAACATCTGTCTTAACCACTGAGTCACATCTGGTCTATGAGTCTTTTTCCACAGTAGTGCAATACATTTTTTGGCATTAAGCAAACCGAGCTCTATGAATGCTCTTTCACTCTTATTAAAGTTATGTTTTTCTGGATACAGACCCAACAAAAACAGTTTAGGGTTCAATGTGAATTGTTTTGAAATTATTTTTTCAATTGTTACCCTCATCTCTTCCCAAAACTTTCTGATTTTTCTACATTCCCATGAACAGTGAAATAGGGTTCCTTTACTTTCCATACATTTTGTGCATGTATCTGGTATGTTTTTGTTTTATCTATTTAATTCCACTGGTGTAACATACATCCACATTAACCATTTAAAATGTATCAGTTTAAGACGTACATTTATTGATTTGGTTTGAGCTTCTGCACAAGCCATTTCCCATTGTTCCTCTGAAATTTCAATTTGCAGGTCTTCTTTCCAATAATTCAGTCTTTTCTGTGAGTTTTCACTTGAGAATAGTGTCAATGAGTTGTAAAACTCTGAAATAATACCCTTTCTCTTACTATCTTTCGTCAAGATTTTTTCCAAGGATGAATAAGTAGGTCGGGTGAGAGCATTATTTTGATTTGATCGAATAAAATTTCTAAGCTTGTCACCATGGGATGAGATGCCGTCTCAGCGCTCAGCCCATGTTTTCCTTCATCCCTGCTTCTCATTGAGCAGCGTCTCAGCAGGCTCCCAGCTGGCAGCATTACGGACGGCTGGGGCCAATTAGTCCTCATCAGCTGGGGCGCTGCCAATGAGAATAAATAGGAGCAGCCTCGATGACTCGGGGCTGCGACATAAGCACTGCTAGGCTGAAGCCCCTTCGTCTGGTGTCAGCCTCTACTCCCCTTACAGCATTCCTGTGATTGTAACCCGCTGTGAGTATGTACGCCTTGTTACCCCTATGTCCGGTACGAGCTCCCTGCTCCTGCGCTGTGCAACCTGTGAGTGTACCTCTGTACGAGTATCTGTGCTCTCCTCATCCCTCATCCCTCACCTTTAATAAAACATCACGACTCACTGGCTCGCCCTTGGCTCTTATTGCGTGGCTCCCTAGAGCCGCGCGTGACAGTATGTCGCAGCCCGACGAGTTACCGGCGGCCGTGAGTCGCTGTGGAATTGTACCTTTCTGTCCGGGTGTCAGCGCTGCTAGCATGCCATTTCCCAGGAGTCACTCCCGGCGCCAGGGCGACGAGCTGAGGTCCATCTCGGGGGCTGTCGACGGGACGTTCTTCACCCTGCACGACGCCTCCAACGCGAGACGCTGGCATCCGGGCCGTGCTGAGGAACTCCTGGACTGTTACCCTCATTCTGTGTTCCATCTCAAGGACAGTGCCAGGATAGACGCCACAGGTACACAGCGAGAGAAGCTCCGCGGGTTGGATGGAAATCCCGGCAGGAAGCCGAAGTGGATGACGTTGCCCCCCGCTTTGGGATCCCGTTCCTGCTGCCATTCCAGTCCGGGAGTTCGCGCCAACCAGAGGGCTTCCCCCGACCTGCGCCACATCACTCGGGATTCCCTTCAAGGAGCCGCAGCTGACAGCAGTTACGTCTGGGGCCGAGTGGCTGTCGCGAGCTCCACTGTGTGTCCTGTCACCATCTTCAGGCATGTGGCGGCGGCCGTGAGATTGGTGGAGAGGACTCCAGGGCTACGAAGCTTTCTCGTGCTCGACGCCTTCCTCGCCTCGATCTCCGATCAGGAGCAGCGATTCCTGGGTTCCCCCCTCGCTTCGTCCCCTGGGAATAGCCGTCATCACATCGCCGAGTCACCTCTGCACGAACCTCGTCCGGATCCAGTTCTGGGCTGCTGCCAGGACCGTTCCCCCCACGCAGCTGTCACCTCCTCGTCTCGTCAGTGTGGAGATTTCACAGCCTCGTTCCCTGAGCCTCGTTCCCCCACTGTCATTCCTGGACATTTGGGCTGGCTCACCCCGGCTGTTTCCCCCTCCTCCTCGACGCGCTTCCTGACTGCTGTGTGTGCCTGGAATCCCGGCCTGGTGAGCTCTCTGCTGGAGACTACGCGAGCGACCCTCAGACGGTTCCCCAGGGGGTCCTCCGTTATCGCCGGGCGGGGAGAGGAAGAAGCGGTATCCACCACAGCAGGCGATATTCAACCTCCAGGAGACAGGCAAGTCATAGTTTTTTCACACCTGCTTAATGATTTGCTCTGTCACATTCCTGGAGGAGGAGTTCAGGGTTCGCAGCTCCCTGAACTCCCCCCACCTGCTGTAACCTGTGTTCCTAATCCTGCATCCTCTGTGTCTCTCTCCGTCGAGCGATCCCCGGCTCCGGGTCAACATGGTGGGATAAGGAGAGGGCCTGTGGTTCCGCAGCTACGTTGCGGACGGAGGAGGGGGACTGACTGCTGCGTGGAGTCTGCGCCGATGACTAAACGTCCCCGGGTCTCCACGGAGGAGCGGTTCGGTCCAGCGGGACGAGATTCTTCTGGCTTCACGCCGAGTGGATCGTCGGCGGGGTCACCGGAGCTGGAGGAACCTCAAGCTGCACTGACCATCGTGCTGGCTGCGGGGCCCGACGCGGCTGGATGGGAGCCTGACAACGACCTCCTGACGATGGATCCTGGATCTTCGCAGTCCTGGACGGCGTCAGAACCCGAGATCAGGCGAGTGCTCTCCTTTCTTTTCTCCCTTTATATTTGTGAGCACTTTAGCCTGTCTCTAGGGGAGACGAGCCGGGTGCAGCCGCCCGCTGCGTCTGAGCTCGTCTCGCTGGGTTCTGGCGCTGCCGGTGATCCTGATCCCGGTTCTGTTTTCTCTTCTGAGCCTTCTTCCAGGGTCACCGGCGAGGAGTTGCTGTTCCTCGTGGTGCTGGAGGGTCCAGGTTCAACGTTGGAGGTCGGTTCTGGTGCGGGGTCCAACGTGGGTTCGCCCGAGACCCAATTGGGGTCCAACATGGGTTTGCCCGAGACCCAATCGGGGTCCGACGTGGGTGCTGCTCCAGCGGTGTCCGACGTGGCTTCGCCTAAGGCCCGATCGGGGTCCGACGTGAGTGCTGCCCCAGTGTTGTCCAGGTCCGGTGAGGAGGTGGCCGCTTCCCTGCGGCCTGACGCTCGTCGCCCTCGTCATCGGCTCTCCCCTGAGCCTCTTCCACCGGGACCCGCTTTGACCCTTCGTCCGTCTCAACGGTCCTGGTGGTTGAGTGATGCGGGTCGACGACCCGACCCGCAAGACTTTCGGTTCGGTGATCTGGTTCCCCCCGATGATCTGTGTTTGCCTTTGGGTGGCCTGGTTCGGCTGCCGGTGGACTGGGTTCCTGGGATCTGGGTCCGGAGTTCGCCGTCCGAACATTTCCCTTTCCCCGGTTCGCCAACTGGACAATGGGCGGGGAGACCTCCGGAGCCACCTCGGCCATTTTGGACTCTTCCTGTCATATTCCTCGGGTGCCGCTTATTTTTGTTATGGTCACTCGGGTGGGATATTTTGTCCTTTTGGTAAATATATATTCATAGTGCTGTGTATTGTTTTTTTTTTTTCCCGTATTAACCGTACTCAGCATCTTATTCCATTGTTCTTATGTACCTGTCACCAGTGTTTCCCTCGGTGGCCCCCCGTATATTTGCCGCCGTGTATTGTGTTCTCTCCTTATCAACCGTACTCGGCATCTTACCTCATTATCTTGTGAACCTGTCCCCATTTTCCCTCTAGGGGACCTCCTGTAGATTTCGCGCTGTGTATTGTGTTTTCCCCTTAACCATACTCAGCTTTTTACCTTATTGTTGTTCTTTTACCCTGTCACCGTTATTCTCCTAGGTGTCCCTCTTTGTATTTGGCGCCGGGTATTCTGTTAGCTTTTTTATTTACCAGTGCATGTCATTCCCATTATTTTTCTCCTGTTGGTGGGTATATATTTATATGGTGCTGTGTATTGTGGGTTTTTTTTCTCCCTCTTCATTACCCGTACTCAGCGTTTTTTTTTTATCACTCTTGTCCTGTTCTTAGTTTTGTTTGCATTATGGAGTAGTGTTTGTTCTGTTATCCACACTCTGTAATTGCTTTATCCGTTTTTTGTCATTCTTTTGGTGGGTTATCTGTTCCCGTGTTCTGTATTCTCCCCATCTGTGCCCTGTTTTTTTTTTTTTTCTCTCTTTTTTGGTGCGATGTAGAGTGCTGTATTTGTTTTTTTTTTGCCCTGTTACCCTACATTGGTCTATTGGTGTTGTCCTTCCC
The DNA here is from genome assembly GCA_020510985.1 of Pholidichthys leucotaenia. Lineage (NCBI taxonomy): Eukaryota > Metazoa > Chordata > Actinopteri > Cichliformes > Pholidichthyidae > Pholidichthys > Pholidichthys leucotaenia. The sequence goes on from CM035839.1 coordinate 59,766,565, forward strand.
TTTGCTTCTTCCCCTCCGGTCCTGCCTCCCTTCCTCCCACCCTAGGTGGGGGGGGGGGGGCTGGGATGTTCCTGGTCATTCAGGAGCCCGACCTTGAGGGGGAGGCTCCGTCACCATGGGATGAGATGCCGTCTCAGCGCTCAGCCCATGTTTTCCTTCATCCCTGCTTCTCATTGAGCAGCGTCTCAGCAGGCTCCCAGCTGGCAGCATTACGGACGGCTGGGGCCAATTAGTCCTCATCAGCTGGGGCGCTGCCAATGAGAATAAATAGGAGCAGCCTCGATGACTCGGGGCTGCGACATAAGCACTGCTAGGCTGAAGCCCCTTCGTCTGGTGTCAGCCTCTACTCCCCTTACAGCATTCCTGTGATTGTAACCCGCTGTGAGTATGTACGCCTTGTTACCCCTATGTCTGGTACGAGCTCCCTGCTCCTGCGCTGTGCAACCTGTAAGTGTACCTCTGTACGAGTATCTGTGCTCTCCTCATCCCTCATCCTTCACCTTTAATAAAACATCACGACTCACTGGCTCGCCCTTGGCTCTTATTGCATGGCTCCCTAGAGCCGCGCATGACAAAGCTGAAGATATTTAAAAAAAAATGTGTTCTATTAAGATTGAATTTAATCCTCAGTTCTTCAAAAAATATTATGTTATCTGAGTGTGACAAATATAAGTCTTGAATCTTTTGAATCCCTTTTAAATTCCATACTTTAAATACAGCATCCGCTCTCCCTGGTGTAAAATATTGATTACCCCATATTGGGCTAAATTGTGACAGTAAGTGTGGTTCTTTTAAATATTTTTTGGTTTCACACCATATGTTGATCATGTGCTTTACAATTGGATTTTTAACTTGTTTCTGTAATTTTTTAGACGAGTCTGAGTATATGAATATGGGAAGAGGTAAAGGTAAATTGTATGATTCCATTTCAGTCCAGTGAGGGAGATCATTTGATGAAAAATAATATGTCATAAACCTCAGTTGTGCTGACCAGTAATACAACATAAAGTTTGGACATTTCAGACCTCCACGATCAAATGGTAAATATAGTAAGGACAAACGTAATCTAGCCTTCCTATTGTTCCATATAAATTCACCAACTTTATTTTAATTCTTGAGAATAGATCTGAAGGTGGTGGTAAAGGAATGTTTTGAAATAAATAAAGTATTTTTGGTAAGATATTACTTTTAAGTATATTAATTCTCCCGATCATCGACATTGGTAGTGACATCCATCTCTGAAGTAACTCATTAATATCTGTCATTAAGGCTTCATAGTTGGCACTGGCGACTGATTGTAGCTTAGGCAAAATTTGAATTCCTAAATATTTAAACTGATTTACAACATTGAATTGATTTACCTCAGGAGCTGGGTGATTTCTCTGGGTCTCATTTAGCATTAATATTGAAGATTTTGTTTTATTTATTTTATATCCTGATGTTTCCCCAAAGTTCTTTATTAAATTTAACAAGGTCGGAATTGATTTTTTAAAATTCGACATAAACAAAATTATGTCATCGGCATACAGGGAGATTTTATGTTCTGTTGGTCCTACTTTAATTCCATATATTTGTGGATGTAAACGTACTGCCATCGCTAAAGGTTCAGTTGCCATAGTAAACAGTAAAGGTGAAAGTGGACAGCCTTGTCGACATCCTCTATTGATTTTTATTGATTTTGAGATATTGCTGTTTGTTAGGATTTCTGCTGTAGCATTATTGTATATTATCTGGACCCATTTTATGAAATTATTTCCAAGTCCAAACCTTTGTAGGACTTCAAAAAGATAGGGCCATTCGACCCTATCAAAGGCCTTTTCGGCGTCCAATGATAGGAGAGCTGTATCCGGTGCTTCTTTATTGGAATAAATAATATTAAATAGTCTTCTTACATTATGGAAGCCTTGTCTTCCCATTATAAAGCCATTCTGATCTCGGTTAATAATATTTGGTAATATTTCTTGTAGTCGTTTTGCTAAAATTTTACAGATTATTTTAAGATCAGCATTTAATAGGCTTATTGGTCTCATGTTTTCACATTTATTACGGGGTTTACCTGGTTTTGGCAACAGTATAATTAAGGCATTATTCATGTATGGTGGTAAATTACCATTTTGAAATGCTTCTAAAACCATTTCCAAAAGTGGTTTTATTAATTTATTCTTAAATTTTTTTTATAGAGGTCAACTGGAAGACCATCTTACCACTTCTTCTTCCGGCTTTCAGAGAGAGCAGACGCTTTTCTCCTCCTCTCCTTCTCCCTCCTCCCTTGACTGATCCCAGCTTGCTTGTGTCCTGTCTGTGTCGCTCGTCTTCTGGCTGAATCTTGATCCAAACGGAAAAGTATGGATTTGGTAAGCTGGGCTTTAAACACAATTGACACCGTCTTTTCAAATAGAAAATCTGGCCCGGGGGAGCCCAACTGTCCTGCAGGCACTACAGCTGCGGGTTATGTAAGAGACACATATAATTGGAAACTTATGTGTCTGTGTGACCTTTCGATTGAAGATGTGGAAGACATCTATCTGTTTGGCATTGTGATCTCAGGATTTCTGCTGATTGGATGTGGAGTAGTCCTGGTGTATCGAAAATTAAAGAAGATGGAAAGAGCTAATCAAAATGCTGACCCAGCGAAGCTCCTTCATCAATTTGACTAGTTGGGGAGGGCTCTGATTGCGGCTAATGGCGAACTGAATAAGAAGATTGGTTACATCTCGGAGTCACTAGGAGCTCTCCAGGAAAGGATTTAAAGCCTGGAAATGTATGGAAATTAAGAAGCACAGAATCGCATGAGAGATGAAAAATTCTATGCTCTGAGTGAACTGTGTCTATTAGACCTTGATTCGGCGCCCCGAAGATTACATTCCTCCTGGATGAAGATAAGGCAGAAGAGAGTTTTGGCTTGCTTATCCCTAACATAAACATCTGGTGCGCAGTAATCTGATCTCTCAAGGACAGCATTATGTGCCCAGCATGGAGTTTACCATCGGACATGCACTGAGAGAATGAACTCTCACGGACATGCTATCTGTGTTTTGAGGACACTAAAGACATAACATCTAAACGTTGCCAGGGAGGTTTTTTGCTGTCACCAGTAACTGATACATACACTGCAATACAACATTACATGACTGATACACATACACTGACATACACACACTCACACTGTCTCTCTCAACCTTGCTGCTCTGTTATTGTGAGATCTGTATTGTCTGCTAATTGTGCATTAGAGGGTTTTTTCTATGTAATCACAATTTTGCTCATACGAGCTTTATTTTGATAAACTATGTTTTTTCTCTCTGCCCGATACGATACGATACGATACGATACGATACGATAAGCCTTTATTAGTCCCACAATGGGGAAATTCCAGGATTGCAACAGCATAGGGATAGCAACACTCAGAGCAACAATCAGAAGGCAAGAAAAAACAACATCTAGTAAACATATGTCCATATTACTATAAATGTATATATATAGACACACAATGTGTCATCCCCCCCATCCCCCTCTTTACCCTCACTGTATGACAGGCGCCTTGCATGGCTGCCGCGTCATTGGGAAGCGCTTATTGAGCGCGCCCAACGTCAAGTCAAATTCCTCGTGTGTTTACATGTAAACATGCTTGGCAATAAAGCTCATTCTGATTCTGATCTGGTCCTGCTCTTTTTCCTGATTTCATATTATCAATGGCTTGCCCAACTTCTTCTTGACTAATTTTAGACTCCAGTATCTCCCTGTTTTCATTTGGAATACACGGTATAGATAATCCACCCAAAAACCCATTTAGTTTTGTTAAGTCAGTTTCATTTTTTGTATCATATAGTTTTTCATAATAATCTCTAAAGGCACTATTAATTTCTAAAGGATCTACAACTACCTGTCCGTTACTTATAATACTGGTAATTGATGTTTTAGATTCTAAATGTTTAATCTGCCATGCCAATAATTTTCCTGATTTTTCACCTTGTTCATAAAAAGTTTGCTTCAATCTTAGAAGACTCGGGGCAGCTCTATTCGCTGATTTTTTTGTCATATTCTGCTCTCAGAATCAGTAATTCGTTCTCTAACTGTGGGTTACTTCCTGCATACACTTTTTCTTGAAGAATTTTTATTTTACATTCCAATTGGACTCTCTCCTCTCGGGTCTTCTTAGATTTTGAACCTGTATAACTAATAATATGCCCCCTAATAAAAGCTTTGAAAGCCTCCCACTTTATATATGCCGTTGTTTGTGTAGTATTAATATCAAAGAACTCATCTATCTGTTTTTCTATGTACTTAACAAATTCCTCATCCTGAAGCCATTTATGCTGAAAATGCCACCTACCTGGATCCTTTGTCAATTTCTTATCTACATATATTAGACAGCAGGGTGCATGATCAGAGATCATAATGTTATCATAGAAAGAGTTTTGAATCTTGGACCTTAATTCTGTAGAGATCAAAAAGTAGTCTATACGTGAGAATGTCTTATAGGTATTAGAATAACAAGAATAGCGTTTGACTTGTGGTTTCATTTCTCTCCATATATCTAGCAATCTCAATTCTTTCATAAAATGATTTATGGTCATCCTACATCCATTGTGCGTACTGTCCAGTCCTGTTGATCTATCTATACTGGGATTCAATGTACAGTTAAAATCCCCTGCTATTATATGTTGCCCTGTAAGTGATGATAAAGTAAGGAATAAATTAACAAAGAAGTTTTGATCATCAATATTGGGGCCGTATAAGTTCACCAGATTTATACTTTCTAATAACAAAGATCCTTGGATGATTAGATATCTTCCAAATTTGTCTCCAATTACATTTTTCACTTGAAATGGGACTGTTTTGTGTATGAGAGTCATAACTCCCCTGGCTCGGGATGAAAATGATGAGGTGAACACGTTACCTTACCATCTTCTCCTAATTCTTTTTACATCCTCCTCTATTAGATGAGTTTCTTATAAAAATACAATTTTTGAATCTATGTCTTTTATTTTGTTCATAACTTCTTTAAGTTTTTTAAGATTTTGTAGACCTCTGCAATTCCATGAAGTTAAATTAAGATTAACGCTTTGATCTATGATCAGTAAAGAGTTTGAGATTACCTTGCAATATGAACATACTCTTACAGAGAAGCAAAAACATGGATGATGAAACATTCATCCTACAAACTAAACAAAAACAAATTCCCTTTCCCCACATTTGTGGTAATCCCCCCAAAATCAAAAAAATTCCGTCTCCCGTTATAGCTAGTGACTGTTCCACACCTGCGAGGATCAGTCAAACCACTCTCTCTTTCTCCTCTCAATCACCCTGACACTACTACTATTCTTATAACATTAACTCTCTTCTGTAGTTTTTTCAGCATAACTTCAAAGTTTTATAGCAACGTTGTACATCATAGCTTTTTTTTTTTTTAAATACAGCCTGTATTTTGTAGACTTGTTATATCTTTCAGATCAATCAGATGTCTGTACATACGCTTAAATGTTCTACCTTTGTCATGTTCATGCTTAGCTCCCACCAGCCTCCTTTTGGATTTGCTTGATGAGCTCCTGCGCCTCTTGAGGGGTCTTGAAGGTGTGGGTTCTCCCCTTATATGTGACCAGCAGTCTTGCCGGATGAATCACTCCGTGACGAATCCCGAGGTTGCGCAGCTCTTTGCGGGCAAGGTCGAACTGCTTCCTTAATTGTTGAATTCCTGTGGCCAAATCTGGATAGAACCGCACCTGTTGATCCTGGTATTTAATTTCCCCTTTAGCTCGCGCAGCATTGGTGACCGTCATCTTGTCTCTGTAGTTGAGGAACTTCATAATCAGTATCCTTGGTGGTGTCTTATTATCTCTCGGTGGGCCGATTCGATGAGCGCTCTCTAAAACAACCGATGACTGCAGATCCGCATTGTTCAGCGCTTCTGGAATCCACTTTTCCAAAAAGGAACATGGGTTCTGTCCCTCCGCTCCCTCCGGGAGGCCCACCAGCCTCAAATTATTCCGTCGCGAGTGGGATTCCAAGTCTAGGACGTTATCTTCCAGACGTTTCCATTTTAATTCCAGTGTTTGCAGCTTAATTTGCAGGCTGGTGACGTCATCCTCAGCGCTTGATATTCAGAGCTCCGCCTGCGACATTCGCTCCATACAGTTGTTTATTTCTTTCCTCATTCCTTCTATCGCTGCTATAATCCCATCAAATTTAGACGAAAACTCTGTTCTCATGTCGGTGATGGCAGTGAGCACTACGCTTGTCCCCTCCCCAGCAGTTCCCGCTCCGCCGCTGGCTCCATCCTCCGCCATTGCTTCTGGAGTTTTCCCTGCCTCGCCTTGAGCGTGGAAGTCCATTAGCTTGGATTGTTTTGTCGAGTTACTTTTTCCTCCACCTAATTTTCCAACCTTGGTCTTTACCATATCTACGCCAAAACGCTGGGATGGGTTTTTGTTCCAACTGAGAGTTTTCGTAAAATTTTTAGATTTACAAGCAGAGCAGTGTGAAACACGCCTTCCTACGTGGCCGCCATAACCGGAAGTCCCACTTTAAACATTATTACTGCAGTTTTAAAGTCAAACTTATCTTTCAGCTTGAGAGCTTTGAATTTAAGAAAAAGTGGGTTTGTTGGTTCCCTGTAAGCAGCTTTGTTTATTATTCTAACAGCTCTCTTCTGAAGCATAAAGACTGGATATATGTTTGTTTTATATGTATTTCCCCATACTTCAGTACAATATGTCATGTATGGGAGTATTAATGAATGATACAAAGTATATAATGTGGGTTGATTCAGCAAATATTTCACTCTGTGTAGTATTGCGATTGATTTAGATATTTTACCTTTAATATAATTAATATGTGACTTCCAACACAGTTTATTATCAATTATTACTCCAAGAAATTTAGTTTCAGATACCCTTTCAATCTCTACACCATTTACACTGAGTTTAGATACTAAGTTGTTGTGATGGTTGTTAAAAACTATAAATTTTGTCTTACTTAAATTGAGCATTAATTTGTTTGAATCAAACCACAGTTTGAGCTTTCCTAATTCCTTTCCGAGTGTATACAAAAGTTGTTCCAAATTGCACAGGTCTGTGGTGGACCACTCCCAGTTACACGGGGTGAGACTGGAAATCTTGGCAGATAAGCACATCTGTCACAAGGTCTGTGGTGGACTTTTGCCAGTCGGTGCATCGTGCCATGCACTACACAAAGAGCAGAGATAAACAAATCTGTCATCTGGTCAGTCACTGCAACAGATAGTGGAGTCAGTTTGTCTTGGCATGTTCTTGCCACTGATGATACTTCTGTCTGTCAAGAATGTGCCACTGGTCCAGCAGAAGCTAGCGGTGCTCAAATACTTTGCAAGCAGTTTCATGAAATGGTCAGTCAGAAAGCAACTCATACCAGCTCTGTTGTCGCCCGGGTTAACAAGGTCAGGAGTTCTTGGCAGCGGAAGGCGAAGGACAGAGCTGCATGGAGGAATCTGATCAGACCTAAATGAAACGGTCATTGTCGCCCTGACAGACTGCTGTGATGATGATGATGTATATATATATATATATATATATATATATATATATATAATGTATGTGTCTGTGTCTGTGTCTGTGTATAACCACCTTGGCGACCTCAGCCCCTGTGATAGGGAAGTCGTCCCCCTCATCCACAAGCCCTGCTTCCTCTGTGAAAAGCATGTCAGTAGGATTGAGGAGATCCTCGAAGTATTGCTTTTGATATCCCCAGTCAAAGTCAGCAGTGCCCCATCTCCACCATACACAATGTGGACAGGGAGCTGCTTCCCCCTCCTGAGCCACCAGCCAGTTTGCCAGAATCTCTCTGAGGCCAACCGAAAGTCTTGTTCCATGGCCTCACTGAACTCCTCCTAAACCCGAGTTTTTGCTTCAACAACCACCCAAGTTGCACTCCACTTGGCCTGTCGGTATACCTCAGCTGCTTCGGGAGTCCCACAAGTCAATCTCTTTGGTGGCCGGGCCCCGAGGGTGGACGAGATTCACCCTGAGTACCTCAAGGTGTTACGACCCGAGCGCTGGGTTCTGATCGCGCTCGGGCAAAGTTCAACTCACTGCCGGCCTTGACAGCTGTGGGCTGTATTCTGGTCTCACCGGGCTCTTATTGTGAAGGTGCTTGGTGGGGCTTCCGCCTGTCAAGGCTGGTCAGCTGTGTGTCATTACTGCTCGTTAGTGTTCGCCTTCATAATGCGGGCACTAGCGACAGTAATGTTGCAGGAGTATTGTCAACATCTCGTCAGACTTTGTCTAAACCTCGTTAAGTATTGTCAACGTTCCTTGTCAGTGCGTCGTTTGACCTTCATGTCAGGTTCGTTATCCCTTGTCATGTCACAGTTTAGCTCGTAGTGGCTGGGGGCAGCCCTGCGAGCACAAGTATTGATTTATGTGTGTTTGTGCCGAGAACGGCTCACAGTCTTGTCCTGTCTTGTGTGTTAATAAATCACCATCTTCGCAAAACTCACTGGTGGACTCTTGGCGTCTCATGGTGATCCGCGAGGATCACCGCCTGACAGTATACTCCTGCCAGGACGTCTGAACGGAGACGCCACTCCGAGATGCCTTTTCACCATGAGTTTGTGCCTTAATTAGACTGTTGTTCTTCCCTGTCTGGGTGTCTATTGCTGGGAGAATGCTGTCATCCAGGGGCCGCGGTCGGCGCCTGGGCAGAAAGCTAGCGGAGGCTCTGGAGTATGTGGACGGTACTCTATTCACCGCTACACTGTACAACACTCCCAGCGACATACGCTGGCACCTGGACTGCGCTGAGGATCTCCTGGACAATCTTCCCCTCGATTATGACGATCACCCGGAGGTGATTATGAGGAGGGAAGAACTCGCTACGCAGCGCGAGATACTTCATGGGCTGGAGGAGGAAGAGAGCAGGAAGCAGAGGAGGAGGCATCCTCGCTCCCCGCGTTGGAGTCCCGTTTCTGTCCCGGAGCTGGTCCAGGAGTGCGCGCCGTCTGGGGCCGATGACGACGTCGGCGCAACAGCCCTGGTCACCCTCAGCAGAATCCCCGGCTGGACCTGCTGCCGGCGAAGTCCATCAGCGAACCGCCGAGAGCGGCCCCACCTCGTCCATCCAGGGGGCCCTCTGTCGCCATCCAGCGGGGAGAAGGAGGAACAACGCCCCCTACAGCAGGAACCATCTTTGCCCTGGGAGAAAGGCAAGTGCATGATAATTTATTACATCTTGATTATAATCTGCCTTGTCTGACTCCTGGGGGCGGAGTTCGGGGTTCTCAGCCCTCCGAGCTTCCTCCACCTGCTGTAGAGAATGTAACTAAACCTGCTGCCTCTGTGTTCCCCCCTGTCGAGCGGTCCGCGACGCCAGGCCAACGTCGTTGGATGAAGAGGGGGCCTGCAGTGCTGGAAAGCCTGGATCCGGCCCTGCAGCCACGTCGTGGACTGAGGAGAAAAGCGGACTGCGGCCCGGAGCCTGAGCCGACGAAGAAGCGTCCCCGGGTGTCCTCGCCGGAGCGGTCCGAGCCAGTGGGTCGAGGGTCCCCTGCCCCCACGCCAAACGGGTCATCGGCATGGACAGCAGCATGGGAGGAACCTCAGGCTGCAATGACATCCTGCCAGCTGCGGAGCCCGACGCAGCTGAGTTCGAGCTGAGTCAGCTGAATCACCGCCCTGAACCTGGATCGTCAGAGTCCTGGGTGGCAACAGAACCCGAGTGCAGGCAAGTGCTCCCTCATTTGTCTCTGTCCCCTGTGTTGGAGCATTTTTGCCTGCCTCTCGGGGAGGCGAGTGAGGAGCAGCCGTCTGCTGCGCCCGAGCTTGTCTCGCTGGGTTCTGTTGCTACCGGTGATGCTGATCCCGGTTTTCTTGTTTCTGAGCCTTGTTGCAGTGTCGCCGGCGTGGAACGAGTCAGAGTCACTGGGTTGGAGGTCCCAGGTTCGGGGGTGGAGATCGTCAGCGGAGCTGCACCGACCCAGTCGGGGTCCGTCGTGGAGGCTGCTGTGGCCCAATCGGGGTCTGACGTGGGTGCATCAGAGGCCCAATCGGGGTCCGCCGCAGGTGCGGTTCTGGCCCCGGCTCTCCTGAGTTTTGTCCTCATCAGGGAGGCCACCGCGGGCTGTTTTTCCCCGGGACTGGTGGCTGAGGGACACGGGTCAGCCGCCTGAGGAACTGTTTCGCCGGTTCGGCGCCTCGGGTCGGCCGCCCGACGTGCTGTGTGTGTCTTCGGGTGACCTGGTTCGACCACCGGAGGAGCGGACGTGCTGGGCGTTGGACTCTGGTGAGCCGCCTGGTCATGTTCCGCCTCTTGTGACCACCCGCCGGCTGTTGGACGCGGGGAGACCACCTGAACTGTTGCTGTGGTGTTTGGTCTCCGTCGGTCAGCATAAACTGTCGGGGGGGTAGTGGTTTTTCTGGGTTAATCCGTCACGGTGATTGTTCTGTCTTTTTTTTCTTGTCCTTGCTGTTCTGTGTATTTTGTGTTTTTGGTTATGTCTTGCAGTTGCCCTAGTATGTGTTTTGTTCTACTGTTGCCTTGTTTTTTTTCTCTGTGTATTTTGCCTGATTTTTTGAATATTTGGTTTTTTGTCATAGTCTTGTGTTTAATATTTCTGACCCAGTAGTTCTGGTTTTTTGTTTCCTCCATGTGCATTTTTTTGATTTTGTCTGTGTAGTTACTCTTGTCATTGTCCTGTATGTCGTTTTTTCTTGTCTCTGTTTTGTCTTTGGGTTTGGTCTCTCTCCCTCCGCTCCTACCCCCGGCCACCCACCCTGGGGGGTGGGGGGGGCAGGGTGGTCCTTGGGGCGTTCTGAACCCGCCCATGGAGGGAGGGTACTGTTACAACCCGCCTGTCAAGGCTGGTCAGCTGTGTGTCATTACTGCTCGTTAGTGTTCGCCTTCATAAAGCGGGCACTAGCGACAGTAATGTTGCAGGAGTATTGTCAACATCTCGTCAGACTTTGTCTAAACCTCGTTAAGTATTGTCAACGTTCCTTGTCAGTGCATCGTTTGACCTTCATGTCAGGTTCGTTATCCCTTGTCATGTCACAGTTTAGCTCGTAGTGGCTGGGGGCAGCCCTGCGAGCCCAAGTATTGATTTATGTGTGTTCGTGCCGAGAACGGCTCACAGTCTTGTCCTGTCTTGTGTGTTAATAAATCACCATCTTCGCAAAACTCACTGGTGGACTCTTGGCGTCTCATGGTGATCCACGAGGATCACCGCCTGACACAAGGCCCTGGATGTTGTAGGGCTGTCATGATTGACACGCCTCTGCAACATTGTGTGGAGGTCGGGGGCAGTGCCTTTGGCATGGCAAACCGGGGTGGAAGTTCCTCTCTTCAAAAAAGGGGACCGGAGGATATGCTCTAACTTTTGCGGGATCACACTCCTCAGCCTCCCTGGGAAGGTCTATGCCAAGGTGCTGGAGAGGAGAGCCTGGCCGTTGGTTGAACCTTGGATTCAGGAGGAGCAATGTGGTTTTTGTCCTGGCTGTGGCACATTAGACCAGCTCTTTACCCTCTCAAGAATCCTCGAGGGTTCGTGGGAGTTTGCCCAACCAGTTTACATGTGTTTTGTGGACTTGGAGAAGGCATTTGACTGTGCCCCTTGTGGTTTTTGTGTGATGTGCTTCGGGAGTATGGGGTATTGGGCTTGTTGTTCCGAGCTATTCGGTCTCTTTATGACCATTGTGAGAGTTTGGTTCGCATTGCCAACACTTGGTCGGACTCATTCCCAGTGAGAGCTGGACTCCGCCAGGGCTGCCCTTTGTCACCGGTCCTGTTCATAATTTTTATGGACAGGATTTCTCGGTGCAGCCAGGGAACGGAGGGTGTCATGCTAGACGACTACAGGATCTCATCTCTGTTGTTTGCAGATGATGTTGTCCTGATGGCTTCATCCAGCAATGACCTACAGTTCTTACTGGGATGGTTTGCCGCTGAGTGTGAAGTGGCTGGGATGAGAATCAGTACCTCCAAGTCCAAGTCCATGGTCCTCAGCCGGAAAAAGGTGGATTGTCCTCTCCGGGTTGGGGACAAGCTCCTGCCCCAAGTGGAGGAGTTTAAGTATCTTGGAGTCTTATTCATGAGTTAGGGGAGAATGGAGTGAAAGACTGACAGATGGATCGGAGCAGCATCTGCAGTGATGCGAACATTGTACTGGTCTGTTGTGGTGAAGAGGGAGCTAAGCTCTAAGGCACAGCTGTCGATTTACCAGTCAATCTACGTTCTTACCCTCACCTATGGTCATGAGCTTTGGGTAATGACAGAAAGAATGAGATCACGGATACAAACGGCTAAAATGAGCTTTCTTCGTAGGATTGCTGGACTCACCCTCAGAGATAGAGTGGGGAGTTCAGTCATCCAAGAGAGGCTCAGAGCCTCTCCCGCTGCTCCTCCACATTGAAAGGAGCCAGTTGAGGTGGTATGGACATCTGATCACGATGCCTCCTGGACGCCTCCCACTTGAGGTGTTTTGGGCATGTCCCACTGGAAGGAGACCCCGGGGCAGACCCAGGACTTGCTGGAGAGACTATGTCTCCCAGCTGGTCTGGGAACACCTTGGTATCCTCTTTGAAGAGCTGGAGCAGATGGCTGGGGAGAGGGAAATCTGGGCTTGTCTGCTTGAACTGCTGCCTCCGCAACCTAGACCTCCAGAAAAGCGGTAGATGTATATATATATATATATATATATATATATATATATATATATATATATATATATATATATATATATATATATATATATATGAATGTGGTTTTAGAAGACCACATTCATCCCCCCCCCCCAGAAAAGCAGAAAAACACTATCAATGTACCCTCCCCAATTTGGTAATTGTAAAACCCCAGAACTAGCTAAAGCCAGTGGGTGGACTACTGCATGGCCCAGCGCAGCTGAGTGGTTTATTTTGCCACTTCTGTTGGCAGCCCCACCCCTAGCTAAACAAAGTCCTTTTTTTTATATTGAGGAAGACAATTCAGTTCAAGGGGCCTTGAGGAGAGCCCATGGTGGACACACCCCTGGAGGTGCTGGCTGCAGCAGACCTGGGCGGCATCCTGCCGGCACCACGGTTCACTCATCAGCAACATCCCAGCCAGGATCCCACACCAGCTGGGTCAGCTCCAACGCTGTGTCTTGATTTGTGGCAACTGCTCTTACCTTCTGCAGATGGCTGGCTTGCCATCTCGCACCATCAGCCATCTGGACAGTGGCTGGTCTCAGCTGTGCGGTGATCTTCATGGGTGTCAGTGGTAGTGACGATGTTGGGGCCAACTGTGGGTCCGGGCGTTCGGACCTGTGGACCTGAACCCAGTCCATCACTGCAAGGGGCGCTCTGTTCGGCTGCACTCGGCATCATAGTTGTGATGGTGTGGCTTCTCACATCTGTTGTGGGGCATCCACCAGGTTGTGGTGATTCTGCTGCATCCTGTTGGGTCCCGTACTCTTCATGCTGCAACTCAGCAGCGGCTCCTGGAGGCTGATGCCAGATGCGATTCGAAAGCAGTCCGGTGGCTCTACTGCATTTTGTTGAATCACAGACCCTTCATCCTGCAGCTCAGCGGCAGCTCCTCAAGGCTGGTGCCAGGCGTGGATTCAGAAGTAGTCCAGCCTCTTCTCCCCCTGTCCTGGGAAGTCTGGCTGTGGTGATGTGTTGCTGTCACCGTTGGTAGAACCTGCGTCAGGTTGTCGTGTCCCGGGGTTCCCAATAGATGCGAGCTCTTTCTCCTGCAACTCTGCAGCAGTTCCCTGAGGCTTATGCTGGGCAAGGATCTGAGGCGAGTCCAGTCACTGCCCCTTCTCCAGGCAGGGACGCGCTCTGGATTGGTGTTGCTCTGGGTCCTGTTGGGCTGCAAACTCTCTATCCTGCAGTGCCGCGGTGGCTCCTGGAGGCTGATGCCAGGTGAGGGTGCGAGATGAGTCCGGCTTCTGCCCCCTCTCTCCTGGTGCTGATTGTGGTTGCAGAGATGTGTTGTTGCCAGCGACAGGACGTGCACCGGGTTGTCTTCGTTCACCAGGGTCCCCTTTGGCCATGAACTCCCTCTCCTGCAGCTCTGCAGCAGCTCCCCGAGGCTTATGTTGGGCGAGGATCGGAGGCGAGTCTGGTTTATGCCCTCTTTATGTGTGTTGGCATTGCTGCCCCTTGGCTGGGCAGGAGTATGCTCTTTCTCAGTGCGTTGGTGAGCCACAGTTGCCACATGGGAAGTGCCTCATAGCGTTCCTCCAATCCGTGGTGTTTACCTCGACCTGTTCTGCCATATCACCGGGCCCTTCTGTGGTTACCGTGTGTGCTAGCAGTGTCTGGCTTGGCTGCTTGGCTAACTGGTCCCACACCATCTTGACCTCCAACAAACCGAATTTGCACGTGCTAGCTAGATGGCGAAGGTCCACAACAAATTGTTGTGTCATTAGCATTAGCTCTTCTCTGAGCTACTTCTTGTTTGTACCTTCTGCTAGCTTGTCACGGATTAGCTCATCTTCTAAGGGGCTGAAGGAGCACATGCTTGCTAAGACTCGGAGCTCTGTGGCATAACGTTGAGTTGACTCAACTCAAGAAGGTGATTCTTCAGGCCGTAACGTTGGTCGCATCGTTGTAATAATTTTCCGTCAGTAAGGGTATTATCCTCGGTTTTGCGTGGGTCATCCTCGTCACCATTTGTTATGTCTGGGAATGTTGTAAGGAAGCGACAGAGAGCGTCTTGCTAGGAACACAAACTTTATTGCAAAAGAAGGTAATTATGGTGGTATGGTGTTGTCATTTGGGAGGTAGAGCACCAAAGAGAGAATAGAGCGGCTGTAAAATGGCCGTCCCTTGCATTTATATGTTCGGTGTGATGATGTCACCGAGCAGCTGTGTCATCATACCGACACTGACCAGGCCTGTGGTTTTAAAATACCACAACCACGGTGTGACATGCTTCATTCACTCACTTTAAAACGATTCACTCACTAAAAAGCAATTTATTGATAACGCTTAAACAGAGAGCTCTCCCTAGCCGGATTAAAAATCATCGGTAAATGGCCAACTCGACATAAACGGATCAATAAACCAAGGGATGAAAACACAAAGGAGCCGGGCACACGGACAAAAGCAGGGTAAAATTAAAGAATTCCTCTTCAACAACGCAGGAGAAATCGCTGAACACGAGGCCCAAAAAAACGAGGTGACTGCAGCAGAGAAAATGGAGGACGCCAAACTCGATACCATGAACACTGGCTTCGCCAATTTAGGTAAAGAGTTAAAAGACTTCAAGCGGCAACTACAACAGGATTTAGCGGCTCTTAAGGAGGAGCTGAAAAAAGAGATGAAGGAGGAAATTATGGGCCTCCGAAGAGAAATGGAGCGCAAGCTAGCAGAAAACATGGAGGAGCTGCGCTCTCAACGGGCGTGTATGACAGAAGCACAGGCCCGAATATCGGAGCTGGAAGACTGGAAGAGCGAGGCAAGCGAGCAGCTGCAGACCCTGACGGTGCAAACACAGAGGATGCAGGAAAAAATAACCGACCTGGAGAGCAGGTCCAGACGGAGCAATATACGCATCTTCGGGATCCCGGAGGGCATTGAAGGCAACTCGATGACGAAATTCATGGATCAGTTCTTAAAAAAAGAGCTTGAGCTGCCCGGTGAAGCGGATCTGCAGATTCAACGAGCGCACAGAGCCTCGGCACAGAACCCGAAACCAAACTCTCCACCCAGGTCAGTTGTGGTAAACTTTCTGAAATATGATGTAAAGGAAAGAATCCTGACACAAGCGTGGAAAAAAAAGATACGAATCGGCGACAAGCAGATATTCTTTGATCATGACTACCCGACAGAAATTGTGCAGCAGCGAAAGAAATATGCCAACATTAAAAAAACGCTGAAAGAGAAAAAAATTAGATTCCAAACGCCGCTAACGAAGATGAGGATTCATTGGGAGGACGGCGTAAAAACCTACAACACAGCCAGAGAGGCAGCGCGGGACATGATGGAGCGGGGCTTTGTGGTGAGCGTGCCGGAGGATGCGGCTGGAGCACCGGCGGCACTGAACGCATCACGACAGCCGGAGTGGAGGCGAGTGAGCGGCAGAAGAAGGGAGGAGACGTGGAGCAGCGGGCCCAGGAAAAACTGCAAGGCTTTCAGCTGAAAGCCTAGATCATAACAAAGATTAAGAAAGGCACAGAAGAAATGAAGGCCAAGAAGACAAGGTAAAAGAGAAACAGACGGCTAGGAGAGGTTTAAGTGATTTTTGTTGGACATTTCTAGACTAATGACTATTACTTGGATAGTAAATACAGGTCTAGGGAGGGCCCCTCACTCGGTGAGGACAATCCCTCCACCCACCAACAGGGACCAGAGGGCAGAAGAAAGGCCCAAAGTACGGAGGTCGAGATTTTTTAATGTGTTTTTATATAAATATGTGTTATTTTTGTTGTTAAAGGGGCTAGGAGCACAAGTTAAAAAAATGGAAAAACATGAATATGGGTAAAAATCTTAAGATAAGGACACTAAACGTGAATGGTCTGAACTCACCTGCTAAAAGGGAAAGAATAATAAGAAAATTCAAGAAGGAAAAAGCCGAAATTATATTTATGCAAGAGACACATTTGAGCAAGACAGAACATGTGAAACTAAAGAGATTTGGCTATAAGAACTCCTACTACAGTTCATTTAAGGGAGGAACTAAAAGGGGGGTTATGATACTAATTTCAAATAAAATACAATTTGAATGTGAACAAGAAATCCAGGATAAAGAAGGCAGGTATGTAATAATAAAGGGAAGAATAGATGGTATGCAGATCACATTAGTGAACATCTATGCCCCACCAGAAAGTGACAAGGGCTTTTTTCAACATCTGTTTGATCTCATAGCAACACACAGTGAAGGAGTCCTAATTTGTGGAGGAGACTTAAATGCTGTCATGGATCATGAAGTTGACACAACAAGTGTTAAGAAGACAAAAAAACATGTAACAAAGTTCATAAGAACCTCACTGGCAGAAATGGGTATGGTAGACATATGGAGGGACCTGCACCCACTCAAAAAAGACTATACACATTATTCAGCAGTCCATAAAGTACACTCTAGAATAGATTACTTCCTTATGAATGAAGGTGACAGACACAGGGTGAGAAACTGTCGGATTGGAGGGGCAGAAATATCAGATCATAATCCTATATACATGGAAATATATTTAAACAATAGAAAACAACAAACAACATGGAAACTTAATGTAGGACTGTTAAATGATGAGAAAATGAAAGAAAGAATAAAAGTAAACATAAACGAGTATATCCAAGAGAATGACAATGAAGAAGTGGACCCAACAATACTATGGGATGCACTAAAAGCCGTGTTAAGAGGTAAATTAATTGTTGAAACAGGAAAAGCAAATAAGTCCAAAATGGAAACATATGAACAAAGATGTGAGAGACTGAGGGAATTAGAACGTAAACATCAAAGCACAAATGATCCAAAAATATATCATGAAATTAAAGAAGAAAAAATAAAGATAAAAGAAACACAAATAGATGAAATTGAAAGGAAAAATAGATATCTAAAGCAAAAATATTATGAAACGGGACCAAAAGCCACAAAATTGCTGGCAAAACGGTTAAGAAAACAACAAACAGTGAATAATGTATATAAGATTAAAGACCCCATCACAAATAAAACCACAGTTAACCCAGAAAACATCGAAGAAATATTCCATAATTTCTATCAAGAACTATACTCGCAACCTGAAGAAACAAATACTAAGGATATTAAAAAATTTCTATGCACATTGGACTTACCATCAATAGGAAATCAACAAAATGAAAAGCTAACAGCAGAAATAACAACACAAGAGATTAGAGATGTGATTAAGTCACTTAAAAACGGTAAATCACCAGGTAGTGATGGGTACCCGTCTGAGTTTTATAAACTGTTTATAGAAGAACTCATGCCACAGCTCCTAAAGTCATTTAATTGGACGTTGAACAACAACAAAATACCTCCATCATGGAACGAAGCCATTATTTCAGTTATTTTAAAGCCAGGGAAAGATAGAGAACAATGCGGAAACTATAGACCAATCTCTTTATTAAATGTGGATTATAAAATATATACAACAATTATATGTAAACGAATAAAGACATTCTTGATGGAATTGATAGAAGATGATCAAACTGGTTTCATAGAGGGACGCCAAACACATGACAATATCAGGAGAACAATACATAAAATTAATCAAATACATAAAGAAAAGAAAAGCGCAGTAATAATGAGTTTAGACGCAGAAAAAGCATTTGACAGGGTTAACTGAAAATTCCTATATAGTGTGCTGGAACGCTTTGGATTTAACGAAAAATCAGTACAATGCATAAGGACGCTGTATCAAGAACCTGTGGCAAGAATCAAGATAAACGGTAGCTTAACAGACAAAGTAAATATACAAAGATCAACCAGGCAGGGATGCTGCTTATCGCCCACCTTGTTTGCTCTGTTCATAGAGCCACTGGCTCAAGCGATACGACAAAATAAGAAATTAAAAGGTGTAACAATAAAGGGAGCGGAACACAAGATTGGGCTATTTGCAGACGATATTATAGTTTACCTTGAACAACCAGATGAATCAATAATGGAAATGATGAACTTGATAGAAAATTTTGGAAAATTATCAGGATACAAGATAAACATAAAAACACAAATACTGACATTCCACTATAACCCTCTAAACCAGATAACTGATAAGATCAAACTAAACTGGAAACAAAAAGAAATAAAATACCTTGGAGTTTATTTATTTAGCGAATGCAAAGTCCTTAAGCCAAGCAGTTGCCTCCTGGTTTGCTGTATGGAGGGTGTGTAATCCTCCTTCCAGTCTTTGGAGCGGGCAAGCCTCTATGATGTGTTCCATAGTTTGCTCCTCTCCACATGCGCACAGTGGGCTAGGGCTACTGCCCCATCTGTGAAGGCTGGCCAAGCAGGGGCCATGTCCAGTCCTGAAGCGATTGAGTGTAGACCACTGTCTCCTTGGGAGGTTGGTGCCCGGGACCTGTTGGTTGGGGTTTATCACCAGCTGTTTGTTTGGGACCTCCTTGGTCTCCCATTCCTCTTGCCAAGCTGTCTGGATGGTAAAGTCAGCTGGGGGAGGGTTTTTCCAAATCGGCCGTCTGGATGAAAGTCGGGCAGTGGGTGGGGTGTAGATATCTGCATGGATTGGTAAGTGAGGAAAATCTTTAACTTTTTGGAGCATCCTTTGAGTTAATGCTGCTCGCCGGATGTGTGGAGGGGCTATGTTTGACAGTACAGAGAGCCAGGGGAGTGGTGTTGAGCGGATTGTTCCAGTTATAGTTCTCATGGTTGAGTTGAGCTGGGTGTCTACATGGTGTGTGTAAGATGACCTGGACCAGACAGGGGCACAATATTCTGCTACAGAGTATGAAAGAGCCAGTGCTGAGGTGCGCAGGGTGGAGACTGCCGCCCCCCATTTTGCACCAGCGAGCTTGCAGAGCAGGTTGTTTCGTACTTTCACCTTAGCAGCCGTCCCCTTTAGATGTTCCTTGAAGGATAAGGTCCTATCAAGGGTCACTCCAAGATAAGTTGGATTTGGGGCATGCTTAAGCTTGAGTCCGCTCAGGTGGATGTTTAGTTCTCTGGCAGCTTTTGCATTGTGGAGATGAAATACACTGGAGACGGTTTTTGCTGGGCTTGGTTTTAGGCGCCAGATTTTGCAGAACTGGTCCAGTTTAGCAAGATCTTCCGTGAGCACCCGTTCCAGTGGTTCAAAGTCTGGTGCTTGGAATGCCAAACAGATGTCGTCTGCATAGATGAATTTGCGGGATTTTGTAGTAGGCAGGTCGTTTATGTAGAGGTTGAACAGAGTTGGAGCTAGAACTGAGCCTTGTGGAAGTCCGTTTTTCTGCATTCTCCATGCACTTGTGTTCTGACTGAGGTGGACTCTGAACCTTCGGTTGGTCAGCAGGGTTTTTATAATTGCTGTTGCCCAAGCAGGGATCGCCTTTATAAGTTTCAGGAGGAGGCCTTTGTGCCAGACCGTATCATAGGCGGCTGTAAGATCGAGAAACACAGCCCCTGTCTTCAGTCTGCTCTCGAAGCCATTTTCAGTGAAGGTGGTTAGGGCCAGTACTTGTTCTCCTGTACTGCGGTCCTTGCGGAAACCTGCTTGATCCACACTTAGAATATCCTCTATTTCTGTGGAAATGCGTTGCAGTATTAGGCGCTCCATGATTTTGTAAGGAACGCTGGGTAGGGAGATTGGGCGGTAGCTTGCTGGTAGTTTGTGGTCTTTGCCAGGTTTTGGGATGGCAATGACCTTTGCTGCCCGCCATTTCTTTGGGATCGAGTTCGTTTGTGTGATCCTTGTATAGAATTGTGTCAACCAGGTTAGGGCTCGGGGGCCAAGATTTTTCATGAATTCTGGGAAGATGTTATCGTATCCTGCTGCCTTTCCACATTTCAGGCCCTGTAGGACTTTCTCCAGTTCAGCAGCCTCAAAGGGTTCAGGGTTCATTTCCTCTACAGGCATTTTTTGGTGTTTTTTTTAGCTCAGTTGTAACTGCTCTTCTGGTGTCTTTGTCTTGGGGTGCTTTGGCGATAGTCAGTAGGTGGGATTCAACTTGGTTGGGTGTGACGGATGCTCGGCTTTGGCTAGGGGGCTTCTGTGCAGCTCCTAGGCGACGGATGAGGCTCCAACATTTCCTGCTAGAGTGGGTAAAGCTCCGGTCAGCAACTGTCTCCTCCCATTTCTTTCGCCGGGCTGTATTTAGCGATTCAATGAGATGGTCTGCTATCTCTGGGTCCCCTGATGTTTGATAGGATTGTAGGAGGGCAGCACTTTCTCCGTCCAAACATGGGACATAGAGGGGTCGGTAGCCTCGTGGGATTGCAGTATGGGCAGCCTTGAAGATTGCGCTGCAGAAGCGGTTGTATGCTTCATCTACAGTGATGGTGTGGAGTGGGATGGTAACAACGCTCCGGTCCAGAGTTTCACTGAATTTCTTCCAGTTGGCTTTGCGGAAGTTTCAGCGCATCTTCCTTGGGCTGTATATGACTGGAAGTTGTAGGCCAATGTGTACAAGCAGGGGCCGGTGTTGGCTGTGTGGAAAATCATCAAGAATGAGGATCTGTGTAGGATATGGCTCCCCATTCAAAGAGCTGACCCAACACAGGTCAGGAGAATAGTCCTTCTTCCACCTAGCAGAGTGGAAGGTTCCTCTTTGTTTGGGGTCGTATATCAAAGCGAGGTCATTTCTGGATGCCCAGTCTGAAAGTGCCTCCCCATCACTGTCCACTGCTGGGTACCCCCAGTCAGGGTGATGGCTGTTAAAGTCCCCCACATAGATGGCAGGGTGGGGTAGGGTGGGTAAGACCTGCAGATCCCAGTTGGCATTAGGGGGCTTGTACACATTGACAATATGGAAGCCACCAATGATTATGGTGTCTGAGAAATGTGTTGTTATCAGGTGATTTGCTTCAACTATGTCAGAACGCACATAGGTGGCACGTCCATGTTTAGCATGTAGAACATAGCACAGGAGGTCAAAGCCTTTGATGGTGAAGCGGCCAGCTTCCTCTGTGCCAATATGAGTCTCTTGGAGGCAGATTACATCAATTGAATGTTGGAAGGCGAGGACTTCAATAAGGCTTCGCTTGGCTGCAGATAGGCCTTCAACGTTTAGTTGTAATATGCGAAGGGCAGATCCTACCACAAAGTGCTCTTGGGGCTGTTTGCTTTCGGCTTTAGGACTGTGACTAGGATTCTTCTTTGACTTGGCACAGAGGCGTCGTCTCTTCGAATTTAGTCTGCTGGTAGGATCATTAGCTTCCCCAGGCGAGCCCGGGTACTGGCGGAGGGCGCGACGAGAACGCTGATCCATTGCCCCCCACCTTGGAGTGAACATACCTAAAGATCTAAGCAAAATCTATAAAGCAAACTATGATAGGTTGGAACAAGAAATAAAAAAAGATATTGATAGATGGTCAATCTTAAATATGGATCTGAATTCAAAAATTGAGACAGTCAAAATCAGCATACAACCTAGATTACTTTACCTCTTCCAGGCTCTACCAACAGAGATTCCAGGTGCCCAGTTCTCAAAGTGGGACAGGATGATATCGAGATTTGTTTGGGGAGGTAAAAAGCCAAGAGTGAAATATAAAACTCTCCAGTTACCAAAAGAGAAAGGAGGCATGGGCCTACCGAGTCTAAAGGAATATTACTACTCAGCACAAATAAGATATATCATATGTTGGTGCGACGAAGGATATGAGGCAAAATGGAAAGAAATGGAAAAGGAAATTGAGGGACTCCCAGTACAAAGCATAATAGGAGATAAAGATGCATATAAGCAAATCAAACAAATAGACCCAATCACTAAATTTACTTTGGAACTGTGGTATAAAATAGTACAAAAGTATAATATAAAGGAAGACATAAAACTATTGAAATGGGTAGCATTTGACAGTCAGTTTGAACCGGCAAAACAAGATAGGGGATACAAAAATCTGGTGAACAAGGGAATCACAGCATGGGGCAATATCGGAAAAAAAGATCTCGGGAGCTTTGTAAACATCAGAAGAAAATTTAAACTAGAAAGATCGGAATTCTTCAGATATCTGCAGATGAGAGACTATTATATGAAGAAGATTAGGCATAACCTCCAAACAGATGTGAGCGAGATAATACAATTCATTTTAAGCTCATATGCAGGAAATAAAATAAGAATTATTTCAAAGCTATATCAGAAACTTATGGCAAACAAACATTCAAGTAACTATATAAAGGAGAAATGGGAGAAAGAGCTAAATTTAAACATAACAGAAGAAAGCTGGCAGGAAATATGGAAAACACAACACACATCAACAAATTCAAGGACATGGAGGGAATTTGGATGGAAAAACCTGATTCGCTTTTTCATTACACCACAGATTCAAGGAATATATACAAATACCCAATCTTTATGCCGGAGGGGATGTGGGGCTCAAAATGCAGACCACTCACATATGTTTTGGAAATGCAGCAAAATCTCATCATTCTGGAAATCTATACATGTGACAATACAGAGGATATTACTAACTAACTAACTAACTAACCTGCACTTATATAGCGCTTTTCTAGTCACAAGACCACTCAAAGCGCTTTCATTAATACTAACCCTCTATTCTAAGGGCCTATAGGAAACAGATATCTAGGGACAATTTAGAACAGCCAATTAACCTAACATGCATGTTTTTGGCATGTGGGAGGAAACCGGAGAAATCCCGGAGTAAACCCACGCAACACGGGGAGAACATGCAAACTCCACACAGATCACTGTTGGTCGGGGGCTGGGATCGAACCCACGATCCCACGATCCCCACAATCCCCCAGCCAAGGGTAAACTGTGCTGCCGCAGTGCTAACCACTGCGCCACCGTGCAGCCCAATATACACCAATGAACTGTAACCTGATGTACTTATGTGATCTTAAAAGAGACAATGTAATACAGGCTGAGGACAGATATCTAGTTAAAATCTTGTTGATTGTATGTAAAAAAAACAATCACAAGAAAATGGCGATCAGAAGTTCTTCCTGACCAAGAGCAATGGACTGACATTGTCGAGGACATACGTATGATGGAAAAACTAACATATCGACAAAGAATGCAAGAAGGACTATGGGGAAAAAAAATGGCGGAAATGGACACACTACAAAGTGCAACAACGAGACAGAAATTGAAAGAATAACCAAAGACGCTGGAAAAACCAGAAGAATTAAGAGATGGAAACTAAAAACTTGATTCTCCAACATTTGCCCCCCCCCCCTTTTTTTTTTCCTTTTTTTCTTTCTTACTCTAGCCCCTTTGTTTTTAAATGTAGACTGTGATCTGAATGCAATGTATATGATGAAAAATGAATAAAAATCTAAGTTACAAAAAAAAAAGCAATTTATTAAGCTGAGGAGAAACATGACATCTATATTTTTATATCACATCAGTAACAATAATCACATTTTTATGGTGTTTTTCTTTCCTCTTTGTCTCTCTGAGGTTCACGGTGGTGAACCTGAGGGTCAGCAGTCAGAGCAGCTGTGAAGATAACTGGCTGGAAGTTAACCACTTGCGCTCTGTTGTTCCGTGGGCGGGCAAGTCTCTGCGTCCTAGGGCGCACGAGAGCGCACTCGTGCACGCTCGGACGCATGACGCATGATAGAGATACTGATGGTGGTGATGTAGGTGGTGTTGGCCTCCAAGTGTCACGCCGCGCTGTTCATCAGCGGCGCCAGCTGCACGCACACCTGCACATCATCAGCGGCGAGGGATTTAAGCCGCCTCGCCCTGGGCTTCGGCCTGAAGCCGTCAGACTTCACTACGGATTGCTGTGAGTTCCCTCTCATACTCAGCAAGCATAGCGGTAAGAAGTCCTTACCTTTTCTTCTCCAAGTCTGCTCCCCTGTGCACAGGTGGATTTCCCGGCGGCGGACTATTCCGCTCCATCGCCTATTCCTCGCTGCTGCACCGGGCTCTCCAGGTGGCTGTCTACCGGACCTCGTTCCTTGCTGTGCCAGTCATCTGCCCTTTCCAAGTAAGCTCCTCTCCAACTTGTAATCTCCTGTGTTGGTGTGTGCCCGTCACCCTTCTCCCTGTGCTTCTCCCATAGGGTTGTCCGGCTGTACGGTCTCCTGCCTCTGTGCCCGAAGCAGACGCCACCACCAACACATTCACATCTCGCAGACACTCATTCATACACCCTTGTTGTCAATAAAGCTATTTGAGCTACTCTGAGCCTGTGTGTGTGTCTCCTGAGCCGTGCATTATGTCACCAAGCGCCACTGAAAAAAAAAACTGCAGACACAGCCGCGAACAGATTAGTTCATCTGATTGACCTCTCATTCGACTAATAAGAGCCTTGAATTGGGTTTCTGAAACC
The DNA here is from genome assembly GCA_020510985.1 of Pholidichthys leucotaenia. NCBI lineage: Eukaryota > Metazoa > Chordata > Actinopteri > Cichliformes > Pholidichthyidae > Pholidichthys > Pholidichthys leucotaenia. The sequence goes on from CM035839.1 coordinate 59,791,429, forward strand.
TTGAAGAACCAATGAATGAAAACCTAGGAAGGAGGACCCGCCTACTGTGAATGCAGGAGCCAATTGAAGCACAGAAGTTCGGGCTGGGTGAAGAGAGATTTACTGTTGCAGCTGATGAAAAAAAAAGGACACTGGATGAACCTGCTACAGATCCAGCAGCATGGAGAACACCCACAAGTGGGACCTGCACTCATTCCAGCAGAATAGACGTTTAGGATTCTCTTCCGTCATCATAGACCGACGGAAGCCGACGACAAAAGTCATAAATCATTCGCCAAAATGGCAATAATGGAATTATGTTTTGACCGGGATCCACGAGCGGACCAGCGTCGCGTTCGTCTGACAATGGGGAAGAGAAGTTCGCCAGGACTCTGCTGCTGTGAAGAGGTAAGGTGTTATAAGCTAAATTATTATTTCTCCCTGAAAATTGTAATCAAAAAATGACTTTTGACCGATCGGTAAATTACAACTGTACGGCGCACGAAGTACGAAGTGCGTGCGCCGCGATAAACGGTTCATTTGCCGTGTTCGGACCGTGAACGCCCCCCGCCCCCCCGCTGCAGAAGAGGAGCGGGGGGGGCGCTTACGGTCCAAACGCCCCCCGGTCCGTGGGGGGAAGCATATGAGTCTATTCCGTCATGTAGCGATGGCCGTCCTCTGTAGCGAGGGCGGGGGACAACCCCCCCCCCCCACACACACACAGTAGCGAGGGGGGGGGGGAGCCGCTGTGACAGCGTTGCTGTGGAAACATGCAACGAGTGTAATCCGTCATGTAGCGAGGGCCGAACTCCGTCCTTTGTAGCGAGGGGGGGGACAACCCCCCCACACACACACATACACAGACACAGCCCTGAATGTGACCTTTCATTAGAGCCCAAAATGAAGATTCTACATTGAATTATTCAAAAGTTAAAGACGCTTTTCCAAACTGTGCCATTTGGCACAATTTGGCACAGTTCCAAAACGCCTGGGAACTACCTGAGAACAAAGCTGTGTAAAATATTCATTTTTTGTGGTATTGTTACCAAATTTGGATCTCAGCTTGATAACACTTGGTTCTACATTTCTGTTGCATTTTCCAGCCGGATCGGACAGCTGTGTGTTATTTGCAAGCATTTGTATCCAAAAAAACACCGTGGCCAAATTTATTTTCTTCAAGTTCAGTATGTTTAGATGACTGTAACTCAGTGGCCGGAGCACGTAGAGAGATTATGGTTTTTTTTGCCAAAAAATTCAAAGTGTTTTCTTTTAAATGAGACCAACCCCATGAAGATGCTGCAAAGGGTTGAAGAACAGCTTTCGATTTACTTTGGGCACATTATTTTTTGGCATTTTTAGGAAAATTGCCCGGAGTGCAAGGGGTTAAAGAAGAATATTTGTCATGCGGTGACCCTCGCGGATCACCATAAGACGCCAAGAGTCCACCAGTGAGTTTTGCGATGATGGTGATTTATTAAAACAACGTGACAAGACAAGACTGTGAGCCGCTCAGGGCAAAAACACACATAAAGCAATACAAGGGCTCGTAGGGCTAACCCCAGCCACTACGAATTAAATTGTGACATGGCATGAAACACGAACCTGACATGAAGGTCAAACGACGCTTAGACGAGGACAGTTGACAATACTCCTGCTGTGGCACACATATTTGAGTTGCTTAGGCTGCATATGTATATTACTGTTGCCTCACGTCTCAGAATGAACAATAAGTCTGGGTCTCCTGGGGATAACAGGAGGGTGCGAAATGTGATCTTTAGAGATGGCCTTGAGAGACTTCCTGACCACCAGGGTTTTAGGTGGAGGGGAGAAGACCTGGGGGACGATGTATTGTGTCTTGGGATTTAAAGACAATGTGACTCTGTACTTTGATGTCCCGGGCATAAAAAGGACAGATGTGGGAGGATGGGTCTCTTTTTCTGTTTGGAGGATGTTGGAGACAAGTGAATAAATCTGATTTGAGAAATAAACTCAGCCTCATCTTTTCACGAGGTCTGCCGTGTCGAGGAGCCCTCGCCAACTGCACAGTTTCGTCAGCCATCACAAATGCGGAGTTTGTTTTTGTCAGACACGATGCTCATCGCCCAACCCTGCGACCGCCTTATGATGGCCCATTTAGAGTGCTGGAAACAGGTGATAAGCACTTTTTGCTAGATTTGGGAGGCAGAAGGGAAACAATTGGCATAGACAGACTCAAACCCGCTTTTGTGATGGCTGACGAAACTGTCCAGTTGGCGAGGGCTCTTCGACGCGGCAGACCTCCCAGGGAGCATTCCCCAGAGCTCCCACAGGGATTGACGAACAGTTCTCATCCTCAGATAGCAGATTCACAGCAGGATGGCGCTGCGGGAGTGGTAAAGCCCGCTTACAGCAAGTTCGGAAGACGATTGAAGCCCAAACAGCACGTGGACTGATGTTTGTGATTTTATCATGATATGCAGACTGTGTTGTATTGTTTCATCTTAGACGTTTGGGGGGGGGAGGTCATGTGGCACACATACGTGAGTTGCTTAGGCTGCATATGTATATTACTGTTGTCTCACGTCTCAGAATGTACAATAGGTCTGGGTCTCCTGGGGATAACAGGAGGGTGCGAAATGTAATCTTTAGAGATGGCCTTGAGAGATTTCCTGACCACCAGGGTTTTAGGTGGAGGGGAGAAGACCTGGAGGACGATGTATTGTGTCTTGGGATTTAAAGACAACGTGACTCTGTACTTTGATGTCCCGGGTATAAAAAGGACAGATGTGGGAGGATGTGTCTCTTTTTCTGTTTGGAGGATGTTGGAGACAAGTGAATAAATCTGATTTGAGAAATAAACTCAGCCTCATCTTTTCACGCTCTCCACACTGGTGACCTTAAGACGTATCATGGGTGAGAGAAATTCCCCCGAGCCGGACTCGCCAGGAACCAGCCAGGCGAGCGCAGTCTCAGTCAAACTACCAGATTTCTGGCAGGACAATCCGGACTCCTGGTTCCTCTTGGCCGAAGCTCAGTTCACTCTCCGGGGAATAACGGCAGATGACACGAAATTCTACCACGTTATCACCAAGCTCGACAACCGTACGGCTCGTCATGTGCAGAGCCTGGTGCAGCGCCCACCGGCCGAAGACAAATACAGCGGGTTGAAGGCTGCGCTCATCCAGCGTTTCACTCCCTCAGTCCAGGAAAGAGCGGAGAGACTCCTGGCCCTGAACGACTTGGGAGACAGCACACCCATCGACCTGATGGAAGACATGCTGAGGCTGAGGGGCTCAGACGGCGACGACCTGCTCTTCACCCACATTTTCCTTAGAACCCTACCATCAGAGACGAGAGCGACTCTGGCCGGTTCACCGTTGTTGGCCCAGCGGGACTTCCGCGCGCTGGCCCAGGAGGCACAGCGGATTCTCTACGCCAGCAGACAGCGCGCGGCCACCGCAGCAGCGACAGGACTCGACGCGAGGGCCGGAGATGGCAGGTGGCCAGAGGCAGCGGCAGCAGACCCACCGGCAACGGCGGCGGTGAAGGCCAAACATCACAGAGGAGATGACCTCTGTTTCTACCATTGTCGCTTCGCAGAGAGGGCACGCAAGTGTATACCACCATGTCAGTTCAAGAGCTCGGGAAACGCCAGAGCCGAGGGTCGGTAGCAGCCGCGGCCCTCGGTGAACAGAACAAGCTGCTCTACTTGACGGATGCGCGTTCGGGGAGGCAATTCCTCATGGACACAGGCTCCCAAGTGAATAAATCTGATTTGAGAAATAAACTCAGCCTCATCTTTTCACGCTCTCCACACTGCGATCTTACTGCCGCTAGTGCCCGCTTTATAAAGGCGAACTATAGCATCCAGTCAATATAGAGTGTCATGATGGCTGCTAGGCCATCATCAGCATCATCAACATCAGCTGCGCTCACTTCAGCAGGTGGCAATCAGCGGGCCATAAAAGCCCAACGCGCGGACGCCTCAGCACGGAGTCATCTGTCAATCTCACTGAGCAACGTGCCAAGATCTCGACCTCTCGTGAAGAACTCTACGCTTCGCCAAACCAGGCCACGTAAGCCATCTCTTCACTATTCCTCTGCTAGCCTTTTCCCCTGTGCACAGGTGGACCTCCCTGGCGGCGGACCTCCCTCCTCTGCTGACGAGGCACCGTCTCCCGCTCCGCGGAGCTCCTTCTCACCTCCACAGCAACGGACACCACGAGCATGATGTCGCACGGGCACCAGGAGTCAGTCAGCCTCTCATTGTGGCACCCGCAAGTAAGCTCCTGCAGCATACCCGCCGAACATTGCTACTGAACAACAGTAACCTTGTGCTTGTGTTTTCCAGGGTTGCCAGGGTACCACAAGATGGGCTCAGCTCCAGTGGCCAGACGAGCATTCACACATTCACTCACACTTCACTCACTCATTCACAATAAAGATAATTGTCTGTATCTCTCGTGTCAGCGTCTGTCTCTTGGGTCGTAAATCATGTGACCCGTCTCGATGACCCATCAGACAGCGCGCTGTCGCACCGCTTTAACACACTCAGCGCACGAGTAGACATGATTTCCCTCCAGCAGACAGTAATCTTAAACCAACTAACTCAGATTAACAGCCGGCTGGATCGCCTGGAAGGTCACCAGGCATTCCCCCCGGCTAGCGGGGCGCCTTCTGCACCCGCAGCTGCGGCTACTAGCTAAACCAGCCCATCTTCCACACATCGCCTAACTCCTGTACCAACCCCCGCACGCTTTACTAGTAAGCTGGGGGAGGTGCGGGGGTTTTTGCTACAGTGTGAGTCAGTTTTTCTCCGCGTCCCGGGGGACTTTGCCACTGATATGAATAAGATTGGGTACATCATCAACCTGCTGGGAGGCAGGGCTCTTGATTGGGCTTATACCATCATGGCCAAACCAAATTATTCATTGTTAACTTACCAGCAGTTCGTGGCGGAGTTCATGGAAGTGTTCGATCATGTGGACCGGGGCGCGGTGTTAACTGAACGGCTGCTGGGACTTCGGCAGGGCAGTAGATCTGCCGCCGATTATTCTGTGGACTTCCAGGTATTAGCCGGTCAGGTTGGGTGGGGGGAGCCAGCGCTCTGTGGAATTTTCCTCCGCAGCCTTAACTCTGAGTTAAAAGACGAGCTAGCGGCAAAGGAGAAACCAGACAGACTTGGGGAATTAATCTCCCTCACCATCAGCCTAGATAGCAGACTGAGGGAGCGAGCTGCAGAACGGCGAACAGCTATCCGTGCAAATAAGTCTCGCCCTCAGTCCGCTAGGTCCCCCCTCCTTGCTCTGCCCACATCTGAAGAACTTCCGGAGCAGGAGGATATGGTTATGGGGCAATCGGGTCTTACAGCGGCTGTTTTATGAAAATATTTAGACAGGTTCGTGAGGAGTCGGCGCACAGGAAAGAATTCACACTGAGACAAGAACTGCTATAATAAAATGTGTCTTTTATTCCTCACAGAACATATCTTCACACACACAAGATCAATGCATTCACATTAGACAGGCTGCTAGAATAAGCTGTATCCCCTTATTCCCCACAGACCATATCTTCATATACAAAAGATCAATGCACTTCATGTCATTTCATCAGCCCTTACCAATAATACAGAAGACCGGAGAGCCTTTGGCAGTCTTTTGGCAGGCGCGTGCATCAATCAGCTTGGCAATTCGCGCGAAATCCACAGCAGACTCTACTGGTTGGCAAAACACCTCTGCTTTTTAAAGGGTAGAGTTACGTACACAACGAAGGAGCCACTCTTCGTTGCCAGGCAACTTCCCCCCCCATGGAATCGCGTAGAGAGCGGGGGGGCTAGTCCCCGCTCCCAGGCGATTGCAGCCAGACTCTCAAAACATAAGACATCTGTTCTATTTCATTGCACACACACACATATGTGAGAAATAAAGGCTAAGCCTTGTTTCATAAACATGCCACAGTGATTTAAGGAGTGAGAAACTTGCTGTGCTGAGGAGTATCAGTTTCTAAGAACAGGTTATACTGCCCAGGTCATTATGTACCTTAAGATAAATCCATCATGGGAAGAGAACTGAACTGGATTGTCAAAACATATTAAAAGCAACTGAGAAACAAATCAGGGCACACATTACAAATATAAAATATATTTATATTACATTCCACCCTTTGACCTTATTTGTTGTATCAGTTGGTAAGTTGGTAAAGATAATTGTTTCCTTCCCTAACCAACCAAGTGCTGTCTTCCCCAACTGAAAAACAGACCAGGGCATTTTTTTTTTTTTTTTCCCCCCTTGTTTTGTTTTATCAGTTGGTGAAGAACATTGGGTAATTACTTTCTTCTTGGGGAATACTTTCATCCTCGTAAGGTATTCAGGCATACCTACCACATAATCATAACATATCCAGTGACCAGGAGGGTCAGCACTCACCTCTACTTTGCAAGATGTGGTACCATATCCTCCATCTCGAAAAATGACTGTGATTTTCATATTGCTAGAGATTTATATATTCTCTTACTTAAAACCTGTTTTAGACTTCCGGTCTGGACGCCATGGCGACTGCAGCTTAACACTGAAGCTCTCAGACTCAATCCAGGATAACACCTTGAAAATCAAACTCAACGGATTTTTGGAGGAGTGAAAATCAAAAGACAAAATCATCATGTCTAAAGGAAAACAGAAGAAACTGAAATTCTCCAGGCTAGGACACGTATCGGCCGGAGAATCTGAAATGGAAGATCCCCGTTCAGAAGACGAGGAGCTGGTGATAGCTAACAAAAGGGTTAGCCTGAAATCACTATTTGAGGAACTACGACGATTTCGCCGAGATGTTACGGCCGAATTTCGGGAATTCAGAGAAGAATTGAAAAGGACAAACAGCAGAGTGGACCAGGCCGAGAACCGAATCTTGGAAACAGAGGATCGAATAAAAGTGCTCGAAGATTCTGTGCTGGACCTACGCAAAAGACAAGCAGCTATAGAGGCTAAGCTAACCGACCAAGAAGGAAAACAAAGAAGAGACAACATAAGAATTCATGGTCTGATAGAAGGAACCGAAAATGGTTTTAACTCAATGGCAGAATGCGTGGAATCCTTACTAAGAGAGAAATTGGATATTCCACAAACCACCGACTTGAAGATAGAAAAGGCACATCGTTCATTAGCCGCTAGGCCGGCGGCGGAAGCGCCCCCACGTTCGGTGTTGGTAAGATTTTCCAATTTCAAAATAAAACAAGAGGTTGTAAGACTGGCCTGGCAGAAAAAAGGATTTATGCACCAGGAGAGAAAAGTCTACGTGGAACACGATTACGCCCCGGAGGTCCTTAAAAAGCGCAGGGAATACAATGACGCGAAAAAGGTGTTAAGAGAGAAGAAATTGCGCTTTCAGACACCATTTCCTGCGAAGTTAAGGGTCTTCTACGGCGATGAAACGTGTCTCTATAATTCGGCGGAAGAAGCAACAGCTGACATGGCGAGGAGAGGGCTCCCGGTAACGGTGTTTAAACCCGCAGCAGACCCGAGTGAGAAGATCAAAGCGCAAACATGGACAACACAAAGACCCTCAAAATCCACGGACCAGCAGCGGGAAACCCAGCACCAGAGCGTCGCGGATAAACTATCCGTTTTCAGGTTGGAATAGCGACCTTTTTTTTTTTTTTTTTTTTTTTTTCCTTTCTCTTGAATCAATCCGCACATCCAACCCCCCTCATACAAGGTAACAAACATTAAAAGAGATGCATATTCAGCATGTGGTAAAACATTTCATGGAACAATCATATTATTTGAAACAAATAAGTCTTTGTAATAAAAAAAAAAAAAAAAAAAACTTGTTAAAATAGAAATGTGACAATAATCCACATGTTCTGCTCATACTAACAAATACTGTTTTTGCGTGAATGTTTGATGTGATGGGGGTGGGAGGGTGCACACAATTTCACAGGGTTTAGGCATAAAAGGAAAAAAAAAAAAAAAATCATTACAAGTTTGGATTGGGTTCTGAAACTCACGTTAAAAGCATGGGACTACTTTCAGTGGTACGAGAGGGCCCTCAACACGTAACAGAGTTTGAGGAATTCCCCTCAGAGCCTTCACTCCATCAAGGCTCTTACAGGGTCTTTAAAAAGACCTCAGCTCAGGAAGTTCTTTTGACAGTTTTTTGTTTTAAAGTTTTTTACACTATGTTCTTAATGTTTTTCTTGTTTTTAATGTTCTTTCAGTTTCTGAGTAGCACAAAAGAGGGCCACCACACAGTTATACTAAACAAAACAACACAATGGAGAAACAGGGTGTAACCAAAATAATTTCATATAATGTAAAAGGGATCCTGAATCCAGTTAAAAGATCCAAGATTCTAGGCAAAATGAAAAAAGACAAAGCAGGAATAATACTTTTACAAGAAACCCACCTAACAGACGTGGAACACAATAAACTCAGTAGACAAGGGTTTAAAATGATCTCTTCATCTTCATATAAATCAGGGAGGAGGAGGGGAGTAGCGACATTGATATCAACCAAAATTACATTTGAAAAAAAATCAGAACACAAAGATAAAGAAGGGAGATACAGTTTGGTAACTGGGCGGCTAGAGGGAGAAGATATCACCCTGCTGAATGTGTATGCTCCCCAGGGGCTAACTGGAAATTTTATAAAAATGTATTCGACCTAATGATAACTAAAGCTCAAGGTTTAGTGATATGTGGTGGGGACTTTAATCTTAGACTGAATCCATACTGGGATGCTTCTGGTAATTCCCCACATCAAAATAACACCCAAAACAGGAAGACTCGGATGCTACTAAAAGAAATGGGAATCTGTGATGTGTGGAGGGAACTCAACCCCAGTGTAAAAGACTATACATTTTACTCAACTCCACATTCATCTTACTCAAGGATTGACTATTTTTTTATGTTTAATAGAGACATTGGTAGAGTAAAAACATGTAAAATAGGACTGATGGATCTCTCCGACCACAGTCCGATCTACATGGACTTAAATATCCAAAAATACATAAATAATACATTTTCTTGGAGGTTAAATTCAAATGTCCTGAAAGGACCATTGAAAGATGAATTGGAGTCAGATATTCTCAGATATTTGGAAGATAACGATAATGGAGAAGTATCCCCTTTAATACTGTGGGATGCATGTAAAGCTGTAATAAGAGGAAAGATTATTGCAAAACTGGCAACCCAAAAGAAACTAAGACAAGAAAAACTATCCACATTAGAGTCAGAACTTAGGAACCTAGAAAAAGAACACAAAGGCAACACTCATTCTACTGACTCGCTCAAGATTAAGGAAATTAAAAACCAAATAAATGAGATCTACACAATAGAAATCCAGAAGAAACTTACATTTCTGAAACAAAAATACTATGAAGCAGGCAGTAAATCGGCAAAATTGCTAGCCTATAAATTGAGGAAACATCAAACAGAAAGAGCAATCTACAAAATCAGAGACCCAGTATCAAAGGAAATAAAATTCAGAATTCAGGATATTCTTAAAAACTTCGAGAATTACTATAAGAACTTATACTCCCAAAAAAAACATAAAAACGCATCCGAGGCATTCCTAAACACATTAAACCTTCCCCAACTTACGGAGTCACAAAATAAAACACTACTGTCAGAAATACATTCTAAAGAATTGGAAAAAGCAATTATGAAACTTAAAGCTAACAAATCCCCAGGAGCTGATGGCTATACAGCAGAGTGGTACAAAACCTTTAAACAGCAACTATCTCCTCTCCTCCTGAAAACATTTAATTATGTCCTCCACACAGGGGAAATCCCCCCCTCCTGGAGAGAAGGGGTCATTGCAGTTATACCTAAACCTGAAAAGGATAAACTAGAGTGCTCCAACTACAGACCAATCAGTGTACTAAATCAGGACTATAAGCTTTTTACCATTATCCTTGCCAAAAGGTTAGAGAATATACTGACAGACCTAATTCATTTAGACCAAACAGGTTTTATAAGACAAAGACAGACACAAGACAACATTCGACGCACTTTACACATAATTCATCATATAAAAAAATATAACTTAAATGCAGTCATATTAGGATTAGATGCTGAAAAAGCATTCGATTCGGTTGACTGGTCTTTTCTATACAGAATCTTATCCAGTTTCAATTTTCATAACAACTTCATTAGAACTATACAGGCATTATATAAAAAACCAACAGCTAAAATAAGGATTAACGGTAATTTATCATCATCTTTTGAACTGGAAAGAGGATGTCGTCAGGGCTGCCCCCTGTCTCCACTGCTCTTTGCAATCTTCATAGAACCTCTGAGCCAATGGATAAGACAAAACCAAAAAATTCAAGGTATTACACTTGGTCAGAAGGAACATAAAATAGCACTCTTTGCTGATGACATTTTAATATACCTAGGGCAGCCGGACACTTCTTTACCAGAACTAACCTCAGTTTTTTCAGAGTATGGAGATTTATCGGGGTACAAATTAAATATGCATAAAACCCAAGTTTTAACATTCAACTATGACCCAAATCATTATTCACTAAGCAAACTCAAAACTAACTGGGAGTCGGAATCTATGAAATATCTGGGGGTCAATATCCCGAAACAACTCAACAAAATTATATCACTAAACTATGATCCACTGGTGACAAAAATAAAATCTGACCTAGCAAGATGGAATATGATACCATTCTTGGGTATTGCACAAAGAATTGAAGCAGTCAAAATGAATATACTTCCACGTCTTCTATACCTTTTCCAAACAATACCGGTAGAACCTCCCAAAAAAACATGGCAGGAGCTGGACAGAAGGATCTCAAGATTCATATGGCAGGGCAAGAGACCTAGAATCAGATATAGAACCCTACAGCTAAACAAAGACAAAGGTGGGCTCGCGCTGCCAAATATCAGGGACTACTTTAAAGCCGCACAAATTAAAACTTTAGTAGAGATATGTAACCCAGTCTACTCTGCACAATGGAAGGAGATCGAATGCCAAATAACAAGTGACATCCCCCTACAGGCGATAATAGGGAACAATGTCTTACCTAAGCTTTTGAATAACACTAACCCGTGGATAGAGACCCCGCTAAAAATTTGGTTTAAGATAGTCAGAGAGAATCAAACTAAAGAGCCCTATCGACTTCTGCAATGGATCGCCTATGATCAGGACTTTACTCCTAATAAAACAGACACCAGATTTAAAAAGTGGAAGGAGAAGGGGCTGATAAAATATTACGATTTTTTTAAAGGGCAAATCTTAAGAAGTTTTGAAGATTTGAAAAAACAAGGCCTAATAAATCAAGACCTTTACAGGTTCTTCCAGCTTAGACACCACATAAACAATATACTTAAAAAGGAGGTTTTGGAAAGGGCCCAGTCAGGTGTTCTGAAGGTCTTCTTAATGGCATATAAAGGGATCCCAGGGATCAGATACATTTCTAAAATATACCAAGGTCTTCAAGACTTAAAAGGAGACAACACATCTTATATAAAAGAGAGATGGGAAAAAGAGGGGAATTTCACTTTACATCTGGAAATATGGGAAAAGCTAAATAAACAGCAATGGAAAAGTACCTCATCCCTGCAGTGGAGAGAATTTGGATGGAAAAACTTGGCAAGATTTTTCAGAACACCTGCACAAATCAAATTTACCCATAAGGGATTGAACTGTTGGCGCTTGTGTGGTGAAAAGACTGCAAATCATTTTCATGTGTTTTGGTCATGCCCAGTTATCCACCAATATTGGACCAATGTACAGACAATATTGGGGAAAATATTCAAAATTACAGTTCCCTTTTCTTTTGTAACTTTGTATTTGGGTTTACTACCGGACTCACTGGAAAGACGAGGAGAAAAATACTTATTCAATGTTTTAATATTGGCAAGCAAAAAAGCTCTAACTAAAAAATGGATGTTGAAGGACTGTCCTACACCTGAAGATTGGACTAACGTGATCCAAGACATTTACTCGATGGAAAAGTTGACATTCGCACTGAGACAGGACATGGATGGGTTCATGAACTTTTGGCAACCCTGGACCGCATATGTGTCTTCCATTAGATCTAATCTTTGACAAATACCATTTCAATAATGGTTCCGCTCTTTGTTCCAATGCTACTCAGATGCTCTTTTATCTTTATTTACTTACTTTTTCTTTTTGTTTGTTTTTTACTGGTTTGTTTGGTTTTTTTTTTGTTTTTTGTTTTGTTTTTTTTTTCTCTTTAATTTCACTTTTTCTTTCACTTTAAAAAAAAAAAAAATAAGGGGTGTTGTAAGAATTAATCTTCCAATGTTGTCAGATATCAGAAAATAAGGGAACATGTGATGAAAATGTAAACACTGCATTGCTGTAACGACCTGTATACCCTTTACAAAAACTTAAATAAAAAAAAAAAAAAAAAAAAACCTGTTTTACTCTTCTAATATAGCAGAAAGCACTGAAATTGCATAGTATTAAGATACATAAAACAGCAACTAATATAGCTAAGGGAGGCACCAGTGTGTTGCGAGCAGTGACTGACATGCCTGAGAATATATCCCACCAGTGATGAGCAGAAACTTGCTCTATCTGATGAGCTGCATGCAATACCTTTCCTTGGGCCACCACAGTGGATATCACTGCAGCACGCACATTAGACATATGATCACCAATGAGCTTTTCTATCTCCGTGGATCCACTCAGTGCGCCTCTGAATCGATCCAGGGACACCTGCCATGGAACTTCCAGCACCCGCCATTGCAGGGCGGTCAGGTGAGCCTCACTAGAGAAGTTGGTAAGATGATATGTCCGATTATGCCATTGCCACATGTGAACACCATGCAGACACCCAGTGAAAGGTATCCTAGGCAACATTGGATGGGAATTTAAAGTGGCTACACATATAGTATGGGGCCCTATTTGCCACATTATGTCACGAGGTTTTTCTATTCTCCATTCACATAGTGCCTCTGTCATGGTTAAGCATGGTTCAGTATATATTGCTCGACTTAGGCATGCATATCCTTTGTCAGTCAAATCACATTCTGATAGATCATATGTATTATTTTGCCCTGGAGCAAACCATTCCCCTTTTAATTGAATAAACCAAAATGCTGTAGCAGTAATTACTGGTAACACATGATATTTGCATACAGCAACAGCTCCTGTAACATTTAATTGAGTCCATTGCCCACTACACATCGTGCTATTGCAGATGGTTTTTTCAGGATGCGGAATTAACCACCATTCTTCAGTGATGTTCCACACGTCTCGCCATTGTCGAGCGTGATTGGTAGTGACAATGCGAGTAAAACGTTCCAACTGCATGCGGATATCCAAAACTTGAATGTTGCACACAGTCCAATTGAAAGCGCGAGTGATGTTTGTCATCAATTCACTCGTAGCATTCCACATGGTCAAATCCCAAGTCAAACGCTTTTGAAACAGATTGGCGGCCTCCATTTGAGGCCCCACCACCGTAGGCATCCAAAATCCAACTTGTTGAATGCCTAAAGACGTTTGATGTCCAGTATCTGCCAACATTGATCTGGTTACCTCGTTGTTAATGGTGTTGGAGATTCCCAAAACTGTACCAAATCCTCCCAGCAACGTGTCATACCATGCTCTCTTCTTTCTTTTTGAACATTTGGGAATGGGTGGTATCCTTACCATCCAATTGACGGTGATATGGCTGGTTTGTGTGGCTACTGTTGTACATGTCGACAGTATGGGTGCCAGATTCGTCGGGGATGTATGCTTATCTCCCGTTATGTTGACCATTTAGGGTAGTGTCACATTTCAGTAAGTTATTAACCACTTTGGCCACACATATGGTTACATTGGCAGTCAAGTTAACTATACACCCCTTCTCCACCGCAGGCACATTGTATTGGTATTTGACACATTTGGGGCATATGTAAATAGGACAGTGGCTGGTTAAGTTCAGTATCTTACACCTTTGGTTTGATAAGCAATAGAAACCGTCTTGACTCCGATTAGCACCGGTTCGACTTTCCCTCCATCCCAACGAGACAGGTTGGTCCACGTCAAACATTTCTTGGCCTGGTGTGGCGTGGATCTGGATCCAGCAACCGGCGATACTCATCCACAGGATCACAATGAGGGCAGGGCGGCATATGTCCCAGCAGACGACATTGCCATGTCCTCGGTGCTTGTGGGGGTGTTGAAGAAGACCCATGACGTTGCGGGTCCCAATCACCAGTCTCCCCCCGAACATTCCTGCAAAGCAAGCACATACTTAGGAGAAGAGAAAACACACAATTAGTTCTCCCTTAGATAACATTTTGATATTGGTACATTTATCCAGGTTTGCTCTCCTGGATACAAAATGGTCACCACCTGATCCGTCCCTTGAGCTATGATCTCAGCCGGGCGGGGAGGGCCATTTTCTTGCCTCACCCATACTTTGGCCCCAGATTTATCTGTGGAACCAAAGCCTTTTTCGCCCCTCTGCGTCATCACAGCCGGCTTAGCAATCTCTTCAGGGTCAGTCATTAGGCATGGTATAATGACCAATTGGGCCACCTTATCCCCCTTATTCAGGGTTATGGGCTCTGATCCCAGTACAAAGCACACCACTCCCAGTTCTCCTTGATAATCACTGTCAATCACACCGGCCAGAGTCGTTAAACCTTTCAGGGATAATCCAGACTTTGGCAATATATGACCATACATTCCATTCGGACATTTCAACCCTAGTCCGGTTTTTACCACAGTGGGTGTTCCTGGTACTAAGGTGAGAGTTTCCATAGCTCTTAAATCTAATCCAGCCGAGCCTTTCGTCGCTCGCACTGGTAGTGTTGCCTCTGGGTTAATTTTCCACATCTCAATAATTTGTCCTTCAGAGTGTTCAAGATTGACAGTGATCATTCGATTCAGTGGTGTTGTACCAGGTGCAATAGGTCTATTGTTTAGCTGTTTCAGCGCTTGTGGTAAGCGTTTTTTTCCACCCTTCCAAACTATTGTTTGTCCCTCCTTTTCTCAAGGTGGTTTTCAACAACCCATTCATTCTCTCAATTAATCCCGCAGCTTGAGGATGATATGGAACGTGATAAATCCATTCCACATGATTGTGTTTGGCCCAATCTTTCACCAGGTTTCTGGTGAAATGGGTCCCGTTGTCAGTTTGAATCTGTACAGGTAGCCCATAGAACTTTTCAATTAGTTCCACACAGGCCAGCGTGGCCTTCTGATTAGCCACTTTGGCTGGGTGTGCCACTACCACACCCGAAAATGTATCCACAGCCGTGCATACATATTTACATCGTTGTGACTCTGGAAGAGGACCAATAAAATCCATTTGCCAGATTTGTCCTGGGCTCTTTCCCCTTTGTATATGTCCAGTGAGATGTTGTGGGACACCTCTTCTATGATGCTGACAGACCTCACACTGTTCAACGGCTGTCTTTACATCATCAGTTTTCAAATCAATGCCTCTATCCCTGGCCCATTGGGTAGTAGCTTGAATTCCCCAATGTCCACTCTTTTCATGGGCCCACCGGGCCAAATCCGCAGTGGATTGCCTTTCCACTGACATTGCTCTGACCACTCCATCAATATAACGGTTGTGGAGGGCTTCTGAGTCCATATTTTGAGTATGGGCATCAACATGGGTGACATGGATAGTGACCCCTTGGACCTTTTGCCAGATTTCCTCCCACAACTCTTTACCCCACACCTCTTTCTTTTGAATCCGCCACTGATTGGACTGCCATGTAGGCATCCATGTGGTTAACCCATTAACCACTGACCAGGAGTCAGAGTAGATATATGCTCCTGACACACCCACATGTTGTATTACCATGTGCACGGCCTTCAACTCGGCCCATTGGCTGCTTTTTCCCTCACCCATTTCTTCCAAAATTTGCCCCAGATGAGGGTTGAAAGCCCCGGCTTTCCACCTTCGTTTTCCCGCTACCCACTGAGAAGAGCCATCCACAAACCACGCCCTGCTCTTTTGCTCGTCTGTGAGTTCGTCATAGCGGGGCCCTGTTAACACAGGAGATTCTTGCAGCTGTTCAACTTCAAAACAAGACTCATCTGCCTCTGGGACATCAGCAACTTGTTCATGCAAGACCGAAACTCCTTTTTGTCCAGATTTCACTCTTTCAGACACGTACCATTTCCACTTAATGATACTACTCTCCTGGGCGGTACCTATCCGATGTGTGGTGGGGTCACTCATTACCCACGTCAGAATAGGTATCAATGGCCTCATGAGCACCTCATGCCCTGCAGTTAATGCCTCTGTTTCCACCAAACTCCAAAAACACGCCAATAATTGTTTTTCAAAGGGCGTGTAACGAATTCCTGCACTCGGCAGCTTCCTTGACCAGAAACCTAAAGGTTTCCGTTGTTTGCCTTGTTTTTGCCATAAGCTCCAATTTGCATAGTCATTCCGGGCCGACACCTGCAACTCAACCGGACCAGATTGCATTTTTCCCAATGATAGAGCTTGCTGTATGGCCTCTTTGGCCATGTCAAAAGCCACTTGCTGTTTTTCTGTCCATTCAAACTGCTCTTTTTTCCTTGTTACTTGATATAAAGGCTGCAAAATTTGCCCTAAATGAGGAATGTGACTCCTCCAATATCCAAACAACCCAATAAACCGCTGCACATCCTTTTTGGTGTGCGGGGTGGCAAAAGCCATTATCTTTTCTCGGGCTTTGTCTGTGATTTCCCTTTCTCCCTTATTCCAGCAGATTCCCAGAAATTTCACCCTCTGGGAGGGTTTCTGCTTTGTTCCAAATCCATTAAAAACTGGATCAAACTGTCCTCTTTGTTCACTGTTGATTCCTATTGTTTTTATATTTCCTTTATGCAACTCAGCATCTCCCAAGCCTTGTGAGGCAGGCAGCCCCGCCTCTTGCATTCTTCACTTGCCAGCAAAGAAAATTCACCTTCTGTTTTTTTCTAAAGGCCAAACTTTGCCTCTCCCCCGCCCCTCAGGCAAAAGGAGAGAGGGAGGGAGAGAGAACTTCCCGCGCCCGCCCCCTTTGGGAGAGCGAGGAACAGAGAGAGAGAAAGAGAGAGAGAGAGAGAGAATTATCCCTCACCCGCCCCCTTTGGGAGAGCGAGGAACACAGAGAGAGAGAGAGAGAGAGAGAGAGAGAGAGAGAGAGAGAGAGAGAGAAAGGAAAAGGAGGTTTATTTTTTTACGTGTAGCGCTGCTCGCCTCTCCCCTTGCCGATGGGAGAGAAAGAACGGCTACTCACACAACACCGCACCTGCTGCTGAATTCCGCTCAGCGGAGCTTTTGGAGCAACTTCAATACCCCGTAGACACGCAGACATCACCGAAGGGGACCTGTCCTCTACCAAATCTGCCCATGGCGCTAATCTGCCACCTCCATCAGCTAAACACACACCAACCTGCTTCCATAAGCCATCCCAGCCTGGAATGACAGTACAATCACAATCGCTGGGAGAGCCCCCAGCAGCTTCACTCTGCTTATTTCTTCTCTTAAACATGACTTTCCTATGCACAGCTCCTCTTTGACCTCTATTAATTTTCCTCGAATCCTGTTCGTGACGCCAAAATGTTTTATGAAAATATTTAGACAGGTTCGTGAGGAGTCGGCGCACAGGAAAGAATTCACACTGAGACAAGAACTGCTATAATAAAATGTGTCTTTTATTCCTCACAGAACATATCTTCACACACACAAGATCAATGCATTCACATTAGACAGGCTGCTAGAATAAGCTGTATCCCCTTATTCCCCACAGACCATATCTTCATATACAAAAGATCAATGCACTTCATGTCATTTCATCAGCCCTTACCAATAATACAGAAGACCGGAGAGCCTTTGGCAGTCTTTTGGCAGGCGCGTGCATCAATCAGCTTGGCAATTCGCGCGAAATCCACAGCAGACTCTACTGGTTGGCAAAACACCTCTGCTTTTTAAAGGGTAGAGTTACGTACACAACGAAGGAGCCACTCTTCGTTGCCAGGCAACTTCCCCCCCCCATGGAATCGCGTAGAGAGCGGGGGGGCTAGTCCCCGCTCCCAGGCGATTGCAGCCAGACTCTCAAAACATAAGACATCTGTTCTATTTCATTGCACACACACACATATGTGAGAAATAAAGGCTAAGCCTTGTTTCATAAACATGCCACAGTGATTTAAGGAGTGAGAAACTTGCTGTGCTGAGGAGTATCAGTTTCTAAGAACAGGTTATACTGCCCAGGTCATTATGTACCTTAAGATAAATCCATCATGGGAAGAGAACTGAACTGGATTGTCAAAACATATTAAAAGCAACTGAGAAACAAATCAGGGCACACATTACAAATATAAAATATATTTATATTACAGCGGCTGAGAAACAGCGCCTCAGGGAGCAGGGGTTATGCTTCTACTGTGGGAATGGGACACATGGAGTAGTCGATTGCCCGTTAAAAGGGGAGGTCCGCGGATCACGGTAGGGGGATTCGCGGACAAGAATCAGACAAAGCCCCTCACAAGTTGCCACATCCCCATTCGGCTCATTCATAAACACAAGGAACACACCACACTTGCCTTAGTTGACTCTGGGGCTGAGCAAAACTTTATCTCCAGAGACCTGGCAACCCTGATGGGCCTCAGCTGTCAACCTCTACGCCCGCCCATCCATCTGGTCACCCTGTCAAAAACATCTTTGACGTCAGTTTCCCATCAGACGGCACCTGTGTTAACGATAGTTTCTGGTAATCACAGGGAGGAAATACGGTTCCTGGTCTTGCCCTTCTCCTCCTCACCCGTCATCTTGGGGTACCCATGGCTCCGGTTGCATAACCCCACGTTCAACTGGCAAGTTGGGAGAATAACAGCTTGGAGCTCATTCTGCCTGAGCGCCTGTCTTCAGTCCGCTGCATGCACTCCCTCAGTGCCGATGACGCCTCCCTCAACACCGTCACGGGCGTTGTCCCTTCCCCCCCATCGCCCGTACGACTGCGCGATTAATCTCAAGGCTGGGGCCCCTCTCCCGGCGAGCTGCCTGTACAGCCTGTCAACTCCGGAACGCGAGGCCATGGATACATACATCAAGGAGTCCCTGGCCTCCGGTATCATCCGTCCATCCTCCTCGGCCGTTGGGGCAGGGTTTTTCTTCGTTGGGAAGAAGGACAGGTCGCTGCGCCCCTGCATCGATTTCCGGGGTCTCAACGACATTACTATTAAAGACAAATACACTCTTCCCTTGATGAACACTGCTTTCGATTCCCTCCAGGGGGCGGCTTGGTTTACTAAACTAGATCTACGGAACGCCTGTCACCTGGTGCGCATTTGGGAAGGAGATGAGTGGAAGACTGCTTTTCGGACCCTGAGCGGCCACTTTGAATATTTGGTGATGCCGTTTGGGTTAACCAACGCTCCGGCAGTGTTCCAGCGCTTAATAAATGACGTTCTCCGGGACTTTCTGAATTCCTTCGTCTTTGTTTATCTTGATGATATCCTCATCTTCTCGCGCACACTGGAGGAGCATCAGGTGCATGTACGACGGGTCCTACAGCGCCTCCTGGAGAATCAGTTGTTCGTCAAGGCGGAGAAGTGTGAGTTCCACATGGATCGCACCTCCTTTCTGGGGTTTATAATCGCCCGTAACCAGGTGCTTCCCGACCCGGACAAGGTCAAGGCGGTGGTGGACTGGCCTACGCCCACATCCAGGAAACAGCTACAGGGTTTTTCGGGGTTCACCAATTTTTACCGGCGCTTCGTGCCAAATTTTGGGAACATCGCCAGACCCCTGACTGCACTCACATCCCCGAAGGTCCCTTTCCATTGGAGTGAGGAGGCTGCCGCGGCATTTGACAAGCTGAAGGGAGAGTTTGCTTCGGCCCGTGTGTTGACCCAGGTGGACCCGGAGCTTCAATGCCTGGTGGAAGTGGACGCATCGGATTCGGGGGTTGGGGCGGTACTCTCTCAGCGCTCCCCGACAGACGGGAAGATCCGCCCCTGCGCTTACTTCTCTCATCGTTTGACACCTGCTGAGAGGAATTACAGCATCGGCGACAGGGAGCTATTGGCTGTCAAACTTGCGCTGGAGGAGTGGAGACACTGGCTGGAGGGGGCTGCCCAGCTGTTTGTCGTCTGGACTGACCACCGCAATCTTGAATACCTTAGGACTGCCAAGCGGTTGAATGCATGTCAGGCCCGCTGGTCTCTCTTCTTCGGCCGTTTTAATTTTACGATCACCTACCGGCCAGGGAGTAAGAATGGCAAGCCTGACGCCCTTTCCAGGCAGTTTGACGCGCCCTCCGCTGACGACCGGGAGGAGCCTATTCTGCCACCTGCATGTGTGGTTGGTGCGTTGACCTGGGGCATCCGCGATAAGGTCAGAAGAGCACAGGAGGTGGAGCCCGATCCGGGTGGGGGGCCCCCGGGTCGCTTGTTCGTCCCTCGTCCTGTCAGGAGCCAAGTAATTGAGTGGGGTCACGCGTCCAAGCTGGCATGCCATCCAGGTGTAAGTCGGACCGTTGATCTCCTCCAGAGAACCTTTTGGTGGCCAGGGCTGCGAAGGGACGTTAACAACTACGTCAGGGCCTGCGCTCAGTGCGCCACGGGGAAGACATCATCATCGGCCCCGGCAGGTCTGCTTCATCCTTTGCCCGTTCCCTCCCGCCCCTGGTCCCATGTAGCCATGGACTTTGTGACCGGTCTGCCCCCCTCCGGCCACTTCACGACCGTTTTAACCATCGTGGACCGTTTTTCTAAAGCTGCCCATTTTGTGCCTCTCCGGGGGTTGCCTTCAGCGTGGGAGACGGCGGACCTCCTCGTTCTCCATGTGGTTCGCCCTCACGGAATCCCTGCTGACATTGTTTCGGATCGAGGGCCACAGTTCGTCTCGCAGGTTTGGAAGGTGTTCTGTACGGCGCTTGGGGCCAAGGCCAGTCTCTCCTCTGGATACCATCCTCAGAGTAACGGCCAGTGCGAGCGAGCCAATCAGGAGCTGGAGGCTGCGCTGCGCTGCGTCATCTCCTCCTGCTCTTCTTCATGGAGCATGTACCTCCCGTGGATCGAGTACGCTCATAACACCACAGTGTCCTCGTCCACAGGGATGGCCCCTTCAAGGCATCACTGGGGTACGATCCACCCTTGTTCCCGGAGGAGGATGGGGAGGTAGCAGTCCCATCTGTTCAGGCTCACACCAGACGCTGTCGGCAAGTTTGGTCCATTGCCCGCAGAGCCCTTCTGAGGACCACGGAACGGAAAATTGAGGTGGCCAACCGCCATAGGAGGCCTGCCCCGGATTACAAGGTGGGTGACAAGGTATGGTTGTCCACAAAGAATGTCAGTGTGCCTGCCGAGAAGAGTAAGCTAACCAAGCGCTTCATCGGTCCCTTTGTTATCTCCCGCATTGTCAACCCTGTATCTGTGCGTCTTGCTCTCCCCTCTCACATGCGCATCTGCCCCACTTTCCACGTCTCCCAGGTCAAGCCCTACGTCGCCGACCCGCTGTGCCCGCCCCCTGCGGCTCCCGTTCCCCCGAGGATGATCGATGGCCATCCGGCCTGGGGGGTAACGGCAATCCTGGATGTCCGCAGGAGGGGTCGGGGCCTTCAGTATTTGGTGGACTGGGAGGGGTTTGGCCCTGAGCACCGCTCCTGGATACGCCCTGCGTTGATCCTTGACAAGCAGCTGATCCGCGATTTCCATCGGGCGCATCCAGGTAGGATTGGGCAGGTGCCTGGAGGCACCTCTAGAGGGGGGAGTACTGTCATGATGGCCGCTAGGCCATCATCAGCATCATCAACATCAGCTGCGCTCACTTCAGCAGGTGGCAATCAGCGGGCCATAAAAGCCCAACGCGCGGACGCCTCAGCACGGAGTCGTCTGTCAATCTCACTGAGCAACGTGCCAAGAGCTCGACCTCTCGTGAAGTACTCTACGCTTCGCCAAACCAGGCCACGTAAGCCATCTCTTCACTATTCCTCTGCTAGCCTTTTCCCCTGTGCACAGGTGGACCTCCCTGGCGACGGACCTCCCTCCTCTGCTGACGAGGCACCGTCTCCCGCTCCGCGGAGCTCCTCCTCACCTCCACAGCAACGGACACCACGAGCACGACGTCGCACGGGCACCAGGAGTCAGTCAGCCTCTCATTGTGGCACCCGCAAGTAAGCCCCTACAGCATACCCGCCGAACATTGCTACTGAACAACAGTAACCTTGTGCTTGTGTTTTCCAGGGTTGCCAGGGTACCACAAGACGGGCTCAGCTCCAGTGGCCAGACGAGCATTCACACATTCACTCACACTTCACTCACTCATTCACAATAAAGATAATTGTCTGTATCTCTCGTGTCAGCGCCTGTCTCTTGGGTCGTAAATCATGTCATAGAGAAGGCCAGAACTGATGGTTAAGTGACTTTATTTCCATCCTTCGTGTCATCAACCAATGTAAGAGCTATGGTAAAAAACAAAATAGACAATAATCACCATATAACCCTCAATCACCACATAGCTCATACATTAGCAACCTTTATGTTAGCATAACTAATTTACAACTTTAAAAATAAAAACTTTCTATAAAATCACCAACCTTGTTCCCTTATCGACTGAAGCTAAATCTTTGCTGTTTTTTATCCTTTTCTGTCGTCTTTTCTTCGTTTTTCCTTTTAACCTTTTCTCGCCCTTTTGCGCCTTTCCTTTGTCCGTCAAATTGATTTCCGTTAACTAACTTCCGCTCCTGAGGAAGTTACCAAAATAAAAGCATATCTTTGCAATATAATTACTATACATGTAAATAGAGCTAACCTTACTTTATCTACCTTTACACTCCCACCAAATTATTTGCTGACACACATATAAAACACAAATAATTTCTTCAAATTACTTAACAAAAAACAATAACATTGTAAACATGTTATAAGTACAACTTTCAACATTTCAAAACACCCTTTAACATTCTATATTTACTTTTCCTAATCTCCTAATAGCAGAACCAACTTATGAACTGGGCGTTCTACTATAGACATTTTATTCCCACGCTGACCCTTTTTGGTAAGATTTCTGTCCGCAAAAGCGATCTTGACCTTTCTGACAAGTTCATCTGTGTCTTTTGCAGTGTCCAAGATTCGTCCAAGTTTCCACTGAGATCGTGGTTGCGTTTCATCTTTGTCCATTACTATGTCTCCTATTTGCATGTTCCTTTTTGTCGTGTGCCATCTTTGTCTGACCATGATGTTTTGAAGGTACTCCTTTTTCCATCTGCTCCAAAACTGTTCGAGTAAGTACTGTACTTGACGCCATCGTTTTTGTGCATACAAATCTTCCTTAACGAACTGTCCGGGGGGAGGCAGAGCAGTTGAGGTTTTCATTGTGACAGGATGATTTGGAGTTAGTGGCTCCAAACTGTTTGGATCATTGAGATTGTCTGTTGTTAAGGGGTGGCTGTTTACTATTGCAGCTGCTTCGTAGAAGAAGGTTCTGAGTGAAGAATCAGTGAGTCGACCTGGTGTGAGAGCCAATGTTGCATGAAGAATGCTTCTCACGGTCCGTATTTGCCGTTCCCATACTCCACCTGCGTGACTAGCATGAGGTGTGTTTAGGACAAAATCACATTGTTTCTCTGCAAGGAAGGATGTCAGTTTGTCAGTGTCTATTTCACTTTGTGCTGCGTTCAGTTCATTTTTGGCACC
Organism: Pholidichthys leucotaenia; assembly: GCA_020510985.1. Taxonomy (NCBI): domain Eukaryota; kingdom Metazoa; phylum Chordata; class Actinopteri; order Cichliformes; family Pholidichthyidae; genus Pholidichthys; species Pholidichthys leucotaenia. The sequence goes on from CM035839.1 coordinate 59,814,987, forward strand.
TACAAAGTTAGTGCCCTGATCACATTTTATCTGCCTGACAGAGCCTCTTAAAGCAATAAAGCATCTGAGTCCATTTATAAAGGCGTCTGTCGATAGGTCCTCTACCATTTCAACATGAACTGCACGTGAATAGAAACATGTGAAAAGGAGGGCATACCTTTTGTATTCCTTCCGTGCTTGTTTGGTCAGGAACAGGCCAAAAACGTCCATACCACAGTAAGTGAAAGGTGGAGAGAGCTCAGTTCTTTCTGTGGGCAGATCTCTCATTTTTTGTCCTTTCACAGGTCTCCTTTGTTTCCGACAAAACACACACTGGCGGATGTAGGATGCGACTGTTTGACTTAACTTTGGAATCCAATAGCCACTGGATCGTATCTCATTCATTGTGAAGCCCTTTCCCTGATGGTTGACCCTTTCGTGACAGTGAGTAATCATCAGTTTTGTGATGTGGTGTTCTCTGGGAATGATTGTAGGATGTTTGAATGAGTTGGGAAGAGATGAGTGCCGTAGCCTTCCTCCCACCTTGAGCACATTGTCCTTGTCCAAGAAAACATCCAAGTTGTACATTTTGTTGTTCTTTGGTAGTTGTTTGCCTTTGCTTAATGTCTCTATTTCGTTCTGATATGCTTGACTTTGTAAATCTTTGATAATCACAGTTTTCGCATTTTGTCTTTCAGATACAGTAGTAAGTGTCTTTGATTTGTTTTTGAGCAGATAACGTCTAAGGCGTGCTACTGCGCTGACTGCACGGGACCAGGATGAGAACTTTGTGAGGCGGTCACTAAGACTTGGATGTTCAACAGTTTGTGTGCTTAGTGTCAGCACCTTTCTCACCTCTGGGTCTCCTACTGCAAGTTCAATCGTCTCTTTTGTGGGAAGTCGTATCTCCTTTTCCCACAGGAACTGAGGGCCTGTGAGCCAGTTGGATGAAAGCAGTTGATTTACTGATGTACCCCTGGATGCCATGTCTGCAGGGTTTTCACTGGTAGGCACATAAAACCATTGTTGTGGAGTGGTACTGTTGCGGATTTTCTGCACTCTATTAGCAACAAACGTGTGAAAGCGTCTTGCTTCGTTATTTATGTATCCTAGAGCGGCCTTTGAATCTGTCCAAAAGAACTCCCCAACGTTCTGCAGGAACATAACATCTGTTTATTTGCAGTTTTTTCAGATTGCGTAGATCTCCCTTCCAGCACTCCCACCGTGGCTTAAGAAGTTCAGGTAGCAGGTCATCCCAATCCGTTCCTTGACGACACATCTCTTGGAGAATTCCTTTGCCATTGAGCACATAGGGAGCAATGAAACCAAGGGGGTCGTATCTTGCTGCGACTGTGGACAAGATGCCACGCCTGGTTGGTGGTTGGTCTTTCAGCATGATGTTGAATGAAAAGGAATCTTTCTCCACATTCCAATGAATGCCAAGTGCTCTTTCTGTTTGTGTTTCACCAAATGTTAAGTCCTTTGTTTTAGTATTTGTTGCATGCTCTGAAGTTGGAATACTGTTTAGAATGTCAGTGTTGTTGGACACAAACTTGTGTAACCTTAGTCCACCTATTGCACATAGTTCATGTGCTTCCTTTGCCAGTTCAATAGCGTCGTTTACCGTCTCTGCGCTGGTGACTCCGTCGTCTACATAGAAGTCTCTGGTTATGAACTGCGAGCCTACAGGATATGCAAGGCTGTTCTCTTTGGCTAAACGTTTGAGTCCATAGTTCGCACAGCCAGGCGACGAGACGACACCAAAGAGATGTACTGTCATCCTGTATGCTTGTGGTTGGCTGTTTATGTCTCCATCTTTCCACCATAAGAAGCGCAAGTAGTTACAATCTTTTTCTTTGACTTGAAACTGGTGAAACATTTTTTCAATGTCACACATCAAAGCTACTTGGTGCTTTCTGAAGCGCACAAGAACACCAGTTAGATTGTTAATCATGTCGGGACCATTCAGTAAATGTTCGTTAAGACAGGTGCCTTTGTACTTTGCAGAGCAGTCGAAGACAACGCACAACCTATCGGGTTTCTTTGGATGATAGATGCTGTGGTGCGGTATGTACCATGTCTCACCAGGCGGTCCATAATCATCAGTCTCTTCGACATCACCCTTTCTGATGATGTCACTCATGTAGTTCATGTAATCCTCCTTGTATTTTTCATCCTTCATGAATTTGCGTTTAAGCTGGTTGAGTCTGTTTTCAGCGAGTTGTCTGTTATCTGGCATTTGTGGCCTTTCTTTAAACGGCAATGGCATTTTATAATGTCCATTTTCAGTTTGTGTTATGCCTTGCTCAAGTTTCTGGAGGAACACTAAATCATCTTGTGACACAGTTTTTTCATTTCTGTCAGTCTCTTTAAAATCTCTCTCCAAAGCACGTATTGCATCTGCTGGAGTGGAGGAAGGGATTTCCTTAATGCTCACTCGATGACAGAGACTGCTTGCCATGTCTGTTTCATTGCAAGGTACTGAATTGCCAACTATGCTCCATCCTAAGTCAGTTTGAATGGCATAGGGCTCATTTTCTTTGCCTAATAGTACTTGTTTGGGTGCGAGAGCTCTAGGACAAGTATAACCAATGAGGAGACTTACTTCACAACTGAGGAGTGGGGGAACCTCATCTACAATAGGCAGCAAGTGACTCCACAGTTTTGCTGTTTCACATGTTGGTATGTGTTCTCTGTTGGCAGGTATGTAGTCCTTTGTGTATGCAGTGGGGAGCTTTATGACTGTGGCTGAGTTATAACCTCTCACCAAGAGATCAGATACTTTTCCACTGCTTACAACTGCATTTTTGCCCATCATAGTAGTCAATTTCAGCTTTACTGGACAAACATTTGCCTGCAGTTCATGTGTCACATCTTGATCAATGAAGACTGTGTCGCTCTGTGTGTCCAATAGCGCATAAACCAATTTTTCTTTGTGTGGATTGGTAGCAGTTGACAGCCACACTGGAACTATCACTGAGGTACTGACTGCTCAAATCTGGCAACATTAGTGACATGGCTGTTGCTGTTTCAGGTGAGTTACTTTGAGTTGCGTTATGTGTACTCACGTGTGTTTCTCTTTGTTGACTGTTACTGTAGTTCTCATTGTGAAGACAGGTTGGGTGTCTCTTTGTGCAGGTTTCACAAGTGAGGTGGCGTCTGCAGTCCTTAGCACTGTGTCCTTGTTTTAAACAACCATAACAAAGTTTATTGTCTTTCACATTTCTTTGTTTTCTAGAGGCATTTTCAAGAATTCTGGGCACTTGTGGAGCTGATGAGTATCCTGGCATAATGTGCAAGGAGAGCAGTTAGGTGTTTTTGTTATTGTCCATCTGCCACTTTGTTCAGTGGTGTTTGTGTTAAATACAGTTGCCTTGTTCCTTTTGATTTCCTTTGTGTTCCTTTTATCACTGTTTGTTTCAGTGCCGCAAAGTGCGTGAATGGAGGTGACTGGGTTGCAAGCGACTTCAGCTTCTAATGAGAGGAAGGATGCAAAATCACTGAAGCTTGGAAACTCACCACCTTCCATTAAAGTCTTTGTAACCTGCCTGTTCCATCTTGCGTTTATCCAGTCTGGTAGCTTGTGCAACAGTTTTTGATTTTCTTCGCAGTCGTTGAGTATTTGTAATCCTTTTACATGTGGCATAGCAAGCATGCATGCATTTATGAAATCTGCAAAGGTCCTTAATCCTTCAGCGTCTCTAGGCTGCACCTTTGGCCAGTTTGAAAGCTTTTCTCTAAATTTTTTTTTTTTTTTTTTTTTTTTGTTACTTATTTTGTACCCGTAGGTAGATTCGGTTTGCAGTCTGGTGACAAGCCACCGGCTGCTGGTCGCTGCGTGCGCGAGCGCCCTAAACCTACATGTTTTTGGTATGCGGGAGGAAACCGGAGAAATCCCGGAGTAAACCCGCGCAACACGGGGAGAACATGCAAACTCCACACAGCTCACTGTTGGTCGGGGGCTGGAATCGAACCCACGATCCCCGCGATCCCCCGGCCGAGGGTAAAACTGTGCTGCCACAGTGCTAAACCACTGCGCCACCGTGCAGCCCTTCTGTATCACAAATGGCTGGCCGTATCTTTGGTTTAGTTTGTTCCAAGCATCGTTATATGCCTCTTCATCGTTTCTATAGAAAGTTCCTTCAAGGCATTTGTGAGCTGGGCCCGTTACATATCGTTTCAAATAGTACAGTTTATCTGCTGCTGAGATGCCCCTTTGTTCAATCAGGGATATAAATGTAGATTTCCATTCAATAAACCCTATTGGTTCACCACTAAACACTGTTGGCTCTGGTGTAGGAAGTCTGTTCATTTTTATGCTGTCTTGAACTGCTTGTGCGAGTTGAGTGACACTAGGGGGAGCTGTTTGCTCAGGAATGAAAGCGGATGCTGGTATGGGAGACTTGGGTGTGAATTCTGGGCTCACCTGTTCGCTCTTTATTGACTGTACATCACCCACCTGTGATAATTCTCTGTCATATGCTTCAAGCCTGGCTTGAGCTGCTTTCATATCCTTCTGTGCTTTCAAACGTTCCAACTCTGTTGTTTGAATTGCAATCCTTTCTCTTTGCCTTTGTTCTTCTTTTGCAAACTCATACTCAGCCTCTTTTGCTGCTAGTTCTGCCGCTGCATCGGCTCGTTTTACGGTGAGGTGTGAAGCTGAGGACTGCTGACTGTGATGTGATGCTGTGGCTGATCCATATATGGAGAGAGCGTATTTGTGCTCTAGAAGTCCACGTAAACGAATTCTTTCATGCTCCATCAAAATCTCCATCGACACCACTTATCCTTTCCAGAATTATTCTCACAATTTCATGAGTAACTGCATCACATGCATCAGTCTTTCTCCTTATATCAGCTGAAGGTGCCATTTGATTTCTTATTTCTGAGTACAGCTTTATGACATCATCTCTTTTTAGTTCTAACATGTCTGCATGTTCTGCCATCTCCCTTTCAGTGATGTCGGACTTTAACTTTTCTCTCGTTTCACGTACCTGTATTTTCCATTGTTCATAAAGAGTTAATAGCTTTTTTCTTTTTTACTCATTTCTTCCTTTTGATATATTATCATCTTCTCAGTTTGTATTTTAACTCTTTCAGAACGTCTTGGAAGATCTGACATGCTGATCTGTTCATTTATGTCCGTTTGACCGTCTGACACAGCTTGTTCACCTTCCATTTTGAGCTCTTTTATTGAACCGTTTTATTTCTGACCAACTTCTGCCCTCTGCTGGATGTCGCGGGTATTACCACGGGTACCTTGAGCCCACGTTGTGCAGCATGTGGCGGCGGTCAAGCTCTTACTATAGCATCCAGTCAATATAGAGAAGGCCAGAACTGATGGTTAAGTGACTTTATTTCCATCCTTCGTGTCATCAACCAACGTAAGAGCTATGGCAAAAAACAAAATAGACAATAATCACCATATAACCCTCAATCACCACATAGCTCATACATTAGCAACCTTTATGTTAGCATAACTAATTTACAACTTTAAAAATAAAAACTTTCTATAAAATCACCAACCTTGTTCCCTTATCGACTGAAGCTAAATCTTTGCTGTTTTTTATCTTTTTCTGTCGTCTTTTCTTCGTTTTTCCTTTTAACCTTTTCTCGCCATTTTGCGCCTTTCCTTTGTCCGTCAAATCGATTTCCGTTAACTAACTTCCGCTCCTGAGAAAGTTACCAAAATAAAAGCATATCTTTGCAATATAATTACTATACATGTAAATAAAGCTAACCTTACTTTATCTACCTTTACACGAACACTAACGAGCAGTAATGACAAACAGCTGACCAGCCTTGACAGGCGGAAGCCCCACCGAGCGCCTTCACAATTAAGAGCCCGGTGAGGCCAGAATGCACCCTGCAGCTGTCAAGACCAGCAGCGAGCTGTGCTTAGTCCGAGCACAGACAGAACCCAGCGCTCCAGTCGTAATAATATTACTGTTTAAACAAGGAACTGCTACTGTATTTCAATAAATTAATGTTTGGAAAAACTTCATTTTTTGCAAGATTATTTAAGAAACTTTCGATATTCATTTCACATAAGTGTGAAACATTTCAAACTGCTCTGATTTAATATCCATAATTATGCTTTTACTTTTGGAAATTTTGATATGTTTACCTGCTATTGCACTGCATTGTGTAACTGTACATGCATTCAATTAATAAAATCTGTTAGTCCAGCATTTTTCTTTGTGCTCTTAATTTTATTCTTGTGTTTCTGTATTTTTATGCCTCGGCGCAAAGGCAACGCAGGCATATGGTAATCACTTCATGTGTGTCTGTCTGTTAGCAGCTTTTCAGCTCACCCACTCAAAATCAACTGGAACTAAAGGCTTGCATCATTGTATCGCCATATTTTCTCGACTTATAATTTGCCACAATTTCCAGATAAGGCTTTGTTTTCAAAATAAACACAAATTTAACACACCTTTACCATCAATGCAGCAGTGAAAAAAGGTATTGTAGTACCTTGGGGGAGCCAGATTATCTAGCATCTCAGACAGGAGACAGTGGATAAGCTTGGGAGAACAAAGAGTAGGAGGTTCCTGGTGAGATAGCAGGAAGGAGACAGGGATGAAGGATGTTGAATGCAGTGTGATGCAAATGTCATGTTGTGTGTGATGTAAATGCCATGAAACTTAAGAGGAGAGTTTCTGCTTAAATGTTCAGTCTGTTCTGTGCTTGAGAGATGTGAGTGTGTAATAAATCGTCTGAAATGAATCTGCCTTTGATTTCACACACTCCACACCTGGTGACCCAAGACGTATTATGGAACACGAGGCAAGATCCCCGGAGCCAGCCGGTCAGGAAGCTACAGCGAGGCGGCAGCCATCCCACAGACAGCCCGGACTGGAACCCCCAGCCACGCGTGTGCGGTTTCAGTCAAGCTACCAGATTTCTGGCAGCACAACCCGCACTCTTGGTTCCACCTCACCGAGGCCCAGTTCGCCCTCTGGGGAGTAACGGCAGATGATACAAGATTCTATCATGTGGTCGCAGCGCTCGACGCCCGCACAGCTCAGCAGGTAGCGAGCCTGCTCGATCAGCCACCAGCCAGCAGCAAATACTAGACGCTCAAGGCTGCACTCATCCAGCGCTACACGCTCTCAGACTGTGAGAGAGCGGAGAGGCTCCTGACGTGGACCGAGTTAGGAGATGGTTCGGCTGTAGACCTGATGGAGAAGATGCTGGCGTTAATGGGCACGGACGACAGGCACTTTCTGTTTGCCCACCGCTTCCTCCGGAACCGTCCTACAGTGGCGAGAGTGGTTCTGGCCAATTCGCCGTGGCTGGCCGCAGGCGACTACCGTGCGCTAGCCCAGGAGGCAGACCGGATGATCATCACCACCAGGATAATCACAGTCAACGCGGCAGCGGCGGAGCCCAGTGAGACGACCAGAGGAGGCGAGGAGCCACCGACGGTAGCAGCAGCGGGGGCCAAGGAGCCCCAGAGAGACACGCTCTGTTTCTACCACCGCCGCTTCAGAGAGAAGGCACGCAGATGTGTGCCACCGTGCCAATTCAAGCGCTCGGGAAAACGCCAAGGCCGGGGGTCGGTAGCAGCCGCGACCCTCGGTGAAGAGAACAAGCTGCTCTACTTGACGGATGCACGCTCAGGAAGGTGTTTCCTCATGGACACTGGAGCCCAGAAGAGCTTCATCCGGCCAACCTACGCTGACCGGCTGGCAGGATCTAGCGGCCCCGGGATGTTGGCAGCAAACGGCTCGGATATTAAGACCTTTGGTGAGAGGACTCTGCTCTTATCTCTACACGGCCGTACATATGAGTGGACTTTTGTCGTAGCAGCACTGATTACCATATACTGGGGCTGAGTTTCTGTGTGCACATGGTTTACTGGTTGATGTTGCTAACAGGCGCCTGGTTAATGCACTGTCCTTTGACTCTCTCCCCTGTATAGCTCGAGTGACCCAGCCAACAGCACAAGCCAACGTCACAGCTACAGGCGGTAAGTTCCATACACTGCTCACTCAGTTCCCAGCACTCACGGTCCCGACGTTTTCCGCGGCCATCGCTAAACACGGGGTGGAGCACTTTATCGCCACCTCCAGGCTGCCTGTTTTTGCAAGACCTCGGCGCTTGGACGCAGCTAAACTGGTCATAGCGTGCAAGGAGTTCGCCAACCTGGAAAGGTTGGGCATCATCAGGCGCTCGAACAGCCCATGGGCATCCCCGCTACACATGGTCCCTAAGGCTGAGGGATTGTGGCGACCGTGCGGTGATTTCCGCAGGTTGAACAACGCCACAGCGCACGACCGCTACCCAATTCCCCACATACAGGATTTTTCCGTTCACCTCGCCGAAGCGTGCATTTTTTCCAAAATAGACCTGGTCCGCGGTTACCACCAAGTCCCAGTGCGCGCTGAGGACATACCCAAAACAGCGGTAATAACTCCATTCGGTCTATTCGAGTTCCTGCGCATGCCATTTGGGTTAAAAGGAGCGGCACAGACGTTCCAGCGCATGATGGATGCAGTGCTGCGCGATCTCCCGTTTGTGTTCATCTACCTGGATGATATCCTGGTAGCCAGTGCATCCGAAGACGAACACGAAACCCACCTCAGGACAGTTTTCCGGAGGTTGGAGGAGCACGGGTCAATAATCAACCCGGCGAAATGCCAGTCCGGCGTGACAGAGATTGATTTTTTGGGGCACCGCGTCTCTCCGGAAGGAGCGATCCCGCTGCCTGACAAAGTGTGCGCCGTGGCGGATTTTCCCCGGCCTTAGACGGTCAGGGCGCTGCAGGAATTTTTGGGGATGGTGAACTTTTTATAACCTGTTCCTTCTCCGCCAGCGCGCAGCTCATGCAACCATTGTACGGCGCGCTCAAGAAACAGAAACCCGCGGATAGGGTCGAATGGACCCCGGAGCGAGAGCGGGCGTTCTCGGAAGTTAAAGCAGCCCTGGCAAACGCCGCACTGCTGGCGCATCCAGACCCGACGGCCCGCATAACGCTCACCACCGACGCTTCAGACGTGGCCATAGGGGCTGTCGTGGAGCAGCGCGTTGCCGGGGTTTGGCAGCCGCTCGCTTTTTTCAGCAGAACTTTGCGCGACAGCGAACGCAAATACAGTGTGTTCGACAGAGAGTTGCTGGCTCTCCACCTGGCCATACGCCACTTCCAGTTCTGGCTGAAAGGGCGCAGCTTCACCGCGTTCGTGGACCACAAGCCGCTAACATTCGCAATGGCCAAGGTTTCAGAACCGTGGTCGGGCCGGCAGCAGAGACAGCTGGCCGCGATCTCAGAGTTTAATACCGATATTCAGCATGTGTCTGGTAAACTGAATGTAGTGGCGGACTGCCTCTCGTGTGCCGTAGTGGCCCCGGTCTGCGTGGGGATAGATTGCCCCGCGGCCATGGCTGCGTAGATTAGCGATGCAGACGTGCGCGTGCTCCAGTCTGGACCAACAGGGTTAAGGCTGGAGAGCAGGGTGCTGCAGGATGGCGGCCCCCCCTAATCTGCGATGTCTCCACGGGTCGCCCGCGTCCGGTGGTCCCGGCCGCATGGCGCCACCGCGTGTTTGAGTCGGTTCACACTCTGGCACACCCAGGAGTGCGTGCGTCGGTCAAAATGGTGGAAGAGAAGTTTGTGTGGCCGAGCCTACGCAAACAAGTGAAAGAGTGGGCTGCAGCCTGCGTGGCGTGCCAACGAGCCAAAGTACACAGACACACGAAGGCTCCCTTGGAGCCGTTTCGTATTCCGGCTAAGAGGTTCGACCATTTTCACGTGGACCTTGTGGGCCCCCTCCCACCATCACAGGAGTGCACGCACCTCCTGACAATGGTGGACCGCACCACGCGCTGGCCAGAAGCGGTCCCGCTGGCGGCAACCACGTCCACGGATGTAGCGCGCGCCTTTTTAACAGCATGGGTGGCGCGTTTTGGAGTCCCGTCGGATATTATGTCTGACAGGGGCCCGCAATTTGTTTCCGAACTCTGGTTCACGATGGCCCGCAGCCTGGGTGTTACAATTCACTGCACAACCGCGTACAACCCACAGGCCAATGGTTTATGCGAGCGTTTTCATAGATCACTGAAAGCAGCACTCAGGGCTTCATTGACGGATGCAAATTGGGTAGACAGGCTGCCGGGGGTTTTATTGGGGTTGCGCTCCGTGCCGAAAGAGAATCTGGAAGCTTCCCCGGCAGAGCTCGTTTTTGCGCAGCCACTACGGCTGCCCGGGGAATTTCTGCCAGATAATCCCGCACCGGACAGCTCCCCGTCTCAGCTTTTGCAGCGTAGCGCAAACACAGGCATGCTGCCGGGCCCTGCCCACCACAGTTTTCTGCGTGTTTTCGTGCCTAAAACTTTGAAGAGCGCGGAGTTCTTGTTTGTCAGACACGACGCCCACCGCCCTCCATTGCGCCCACCCTATGATGGACCATTCAGAGTGCTGGAAACAGGGGATAAGCATTTTTTGCTAGACTTGGGGGGTAGGAGGGAAAAAATTGGCATAGACAGACTCAAACCGGCTTTCGTTGTGGCGGACGAGCAAGTGCTGTTGGCAAGGGCCCCTCGGCGTGGAAGACCCCCAAGGAGAGCTCCCCAGGGAAACGATTCACCAGAGCAGCCACACGGACAGACCGAAGTGCCCCCCCCCCCCAGCAACAGCCCACCCGCAGTCAGACACACTCCCAGCAGCCTCCCACCGGCACAGCAGCGCCGCGGAGGCGGTAAACCCCAGTTACAGCAGATATGGGAGGAGACGGAAGCCCAAGCAGCATGTGGACTGATGTTCAATTGTTCTATCACAGCATGTGGACTGTTATTCTATTGTCCTATCTAAGATGCGGGGGGGGGGGGTGTAGCACCTTGGGGGAGCCAGATTATCTAGCATCTCAGACAGGAGACAGTGGATAAGCTTGGGAGAACAAAGAGCAGGAGGTTCCTGGTGAGATAGCAGGAAGGAGTCCGGGATGAAGGATGTTGAATGCAGTGTGATGCAAATGTCATGTTGTGTGTGATGTAAATGCCATGAAACTTAAGAGGAGAGTTTCTGCTTAAATGTTCAGTCTGTTCTGTGCTTGAGAGATGTGAGTGTGTAATAAATCGTCTGAAATGAATCTGCCTTTGATTTCACAAACTCCACAGTATTGTAATTATGTCCGCCCACTAGAAGTGGCAGTGTGACTTTTTTAGAGCTCCCTGTTATGTCTGAGGTTGGAGCCAAGGAGGAGAGTGGTTGTGGAGCTGAACACACGTTTATTATAACAGGCACAGTGCGCCTAACCACACCTAACCGCTGGCAGAGGAGGCCAAGAGACCGCCCTCCTACCTGCAGCCCTTCTTATACCCAGGGGGTGGGCGGAACCTGAAGGTGGAGCCATCACCCTGTGCCACACAAATAAAAGCACCAAACAAATGTACAACATGTGAACTATAAATAACTATATCACCCCCCCCCCCCAAGCTACCATTCCACTGGCACCGAGGCATCAGCATCTTGGTGCTTTCATTACAATACCTTTTTCCCCAGCTCCATTACACAGCAATGGTGGGTTAAATTTGTGTTTATTTTGAAAACAAAGCCTTATCTCGAAATTCTTGCAAATTAAAAGTCAAGAAAATATGGTCATACAATGATACAAGCCTTTAGTTCCAGTTGATTTTGAGTGGGAGAGCGGAAAAGCTGCTAACAGACAGACAGACAGACACACACACACACGGACACACACCCGCACACACGCACACTGACTGAGTGCCCTCTGGTGATCGACACAGGAATTTCACTCCTCTCTCCTTCTCCTCCTCTTTTCTCCCCCTCCTTTCTGTCAACTTGTCAAACAGGAACAGATATTTGACCCATCTCCAGCTGTATTTACAGTGTGTAGATAAAATATGAAGTCCCAGCTTTGAATATCACATTGAACTACGATAAAAATGTATGCAAAACATCACACACATATTTTTCTTTTCACTTCTGTACAGAGATGACCACCATCCCTTATTTACAAATCGACATTAATTAATCGTATTAAAATATGGCCATACAATGATACTGTGGTACACACATATGTAGTTTCATAGACTCTATTTGTATATTAATGTTGCTTCACGTCTGAGAATGAACAATAGGTCTGAGTCTCCTGGGGATTAACAGGAGGATGCAAAATGTTGTTCTGTGTTATGCAAAGAGATGGCCTTGAGGGATTTTCTGACCACAGTGGTGTGGGGGTGAACGGGGACAAGACCGTAAAGAAGATGTATTGTGTCTTTGCAATTAAAAATGGCAAGTAACTGCTGGCTTGATGGGCTAGTATAAATAGGACAGATGTGGGGTGATGCTTCCTCTTTTCTTGTTTAAGAGGATGTTGGAGTACGTGATTGTTGAATAAACCTGGAATTGAGAAATAAACTCAGCCTCATCTTTTCACGCTCTCCACACTGGTGACCTTAAGACGTATCATGGGCGAGAGAAATTCCCCCGAGCCGGACTCGCCAGGAACCAGCCAGGCGAACGCAGTCTCAGTCAAACTACCAGAATTCTGGCAGGACAACCCGGAATCCTGGTTCCTCTTGGCCGAAGCTCAGTTCGCTCTCAGGGGAATAACGGCAGATGACACGAAATTCTACCACGTTATCGCCAAGCTCGACAACCGCACAGCTCGACATGTGCAGAGCCTGGTGCAGCGCCCACCCGCTGGCGACAAATACAGCGGGTTGAAGGCTGCGCTCATTCAGCGTTTCACTCCCTCAGCCCAGGAGAGAGCAGAGAGACTCCTGGCCCTGAACGACTTGGGAGAAAGCACGCCTGTTGACCTGATGGAAGACATGCTGAGGCTGAGAGGCTCAGACAACGATGATTTCCTCTTCACCCACATTTTCCTGAGAACCCTACCGTCGGAGACGAGGGCGACCCTGGCAGGTTCACAGTTCGTGGCCCAGCGGGACTTCCGCGCGCTGGCCCAGGAGGCACAGCGGATTCTCAACGCCAGCAGACGGCACACAGCCACCGCAGCAGCAACAGACCTCGGCGCGTCGGCCGGGAATGGCAGGGGGCCAGAGGCGGCGGAGGCAGACCCACCAACAACAGCGGCGGTGAAGACCAAACATCGCGGAGGAGACGACCTCTGTTTTTACCATCGCCGCTTCGCAGAGAGGGCACGCAAGTGTATACCACCGTGTCAGTTCAAGAGCTCGGGAAACGCCAGATCCAAGGGTCGGTAGCAGCCGCGGCCCTCGGTGAACAGAACAAGCTGCTCTACTTGACGGATGCGCGTTCGGGGAGGCAATTCCTCGTGGACACAGGCTCCCAAGTGAGTTTCATCACGCCAACCTATGCTGACCGGCTGGCAGGTCCCGGGAGTCACGGAGCATCGGCAGCGAACGGCTCGAGCATTAAGACCTTCGGTGAGAGGACTCTGCTTCTGTCCCTGCAAGGCCGTACATTTGAGTTGACTTTTATTATAGCTGCAGTGAGCTTCAACATGTTAGGGGCTGATTTTCTGTGCTCACATGGGTTGTTGGTTGATCTACCCAATAGACGCTTGGTTAATGCACTCTCTTTTTTTTTTTTCCACAATATCTTTATTGAACCTTTTTTTTTTTTTTTTTAACAAACATGATACAAACAATCAAAAACTAACACTAAAGTACTACAAAAAAAAAAAAATGCACTAAAAACACCAACAACACCAACAAAATCAAGTCTTCAACAATGCTCCTCTGTTTAGTCTATGACAATCCAATACAAAAGTCTACATATATGTCACTCAGTTTGGAATTACAAGGTGCCACACACATCATTCACCTTCTTCTTCAAGAGTTATGTTTAAATTTTTTAACATAATCAATAGAAAGGTCTCCATATATTCTCAAACACAATTTCCTTTGATTTAGTATATATGTTATTCTTTCTAATGGAAGGTTTGTTAAACATCTGTCTTTAACCACTGAGTTCACATCTGGTCTATGAGTCTTTTTCCATAATAGTGCAATACATTTTTTGGCATTAAGCAAACTGAGGTCTATGGAATGTTCTTTCACTTTTATTAAAATTATGCTTTTCTGGGTACAGACCCAACAAAAAACAGTTTAGGATTCAATATGATTTGTTTTGAGATTATTTTTTCAATTGTTACCCTCACCTCTTCCCAAAACATTCTTATTAATCTACATTCCCATAAACAATGAAATAGGGTTCCTTTACTTTCCATGCATTTTGTGCATGTATCTGGTATATTTTTGTTATATCTATTTAACTCCTCCGGTGTAACATACATCCGCATTAACCATTTGAAATGTATCAATTTAAGGCGTGCATTTATTGATTTGGTTTGAGCTTCTGTACAAGCCAATTCCCATTGTTCCTCTGAAATTTCAATTTGCAGATCTTCTTTCCAGTAGTTTAATCTTTTCAGTGAATTTGCACTTGAAGATAGTGTCAGTGAGTTATTAAAACCTGAAATAATACCCTTTCTCTACTATCTTTCATCATCATTTTTTCCAAGGATGAATAAATAGGTCGAGTGAGAGCTTTTATTTTGATTGATCGAATAAAGTTTCTAAGTTGAAGATATTAAAAAAATGTGTTCTATTGAGAGTAAATTTGATCCTCAGCTCTTCAAAGACATATGTGTCTGCACATGGCAAATATAAATCCTGAATCTTTTGTATCCCTTTAAATTCCATACTTTAAATACAGCGTCCGCTCTCCCTGGTTTAAAATATTGATTACCCCATATTGGACTAAATTGTGACAATAACTGTGGTTCTTTTTAAATAGTTTTTAGCTTCACAACCATATTTTGATCATATGCTTTACAAATGGATTTTTAACTTGTTTTTGTAATTTTTTTGCCGAATCTGAGTATATGAATATGGGAAGAGGTAAAGGTAAATTGTATGATTCCATTTCAGTCCAGTGAGGGAGATCATTTGATGAAAAATAATATGTCATAGACCTCAGTTGTGCCGACCAATAATACAACATAAAATTTGGACATTTCAGACCTCCACGATCAAATGGTAAATATAATAAAGACAAACGTAATCTAGCCCTCCTGTTGTTCCATATAAAATTCCACTAACTTTTTTTTTATCTTGAGAATAGATCTAAAGGTGGTGATAAGGGAATGTATTGAAATAAATAAAGTATTTTAGGTAAAATATTACTTTTAAGTATATTGATTCTCCCGATCATCGACATTGGTAGTGACATCCATCTCTGAGTTAACTCATTGATATCTGACATTAAGGCTTCATAGTTGACACTGGCGACTGATTCTAGCTTAGGCATAATTTGGATTCCTAAATATTTAAACTGATTTACAACATTGAATTGATTTACCTCAGGGGCTGGGTAATTTCTCTGGGTCTCATTTAGCATTAATATTGAAGATTTAGTTTTATTTATTTTATATCCTGATATTTCCCCAAAATTCTTTATTAAATTCAACAAGGTTGGAATTGATTTTTTTTAGATTCGACATAAACAAAATTATGTCATCGGCGTACAGGGAGATTTTATGTTCTGTTGGTCCAACTTTAATTCCATATATTTGTGAATGTAAACGTATCGCTATCGCTAAAGGTTCAATTGCCATAGTAAACAGTAAAGGTGAAAGTGGACAGCCTTGTCGACATCCTCTATTGATTTTTATTGGTTTTGAAATATTGTTATTTTGTTAGGATTTCTGCTGTAGCATTATTGTATATTATTTGAACCCATTTTATGAAATTATTTCCAAGTCCAAACCTTTGTAGGACTTCAAAAAGAAAGGGCCATTCAACTCTATCAAAGGCCTTTTCGGCGTCCAATGATAGGAGAGCTGTATCCGGTGCTTCTTTATTAAAATAAATAATATTAAATAGTCTTCTTACATTATGGAAGCCTTGTCTACCCTTTATAAAGCCATTCTGATCTCGATTAATAATATTTGGTAAAATTTCTTGTATTCGTCTTGCTAAAATTTTACAGATTATCTTAAGGTCGGCGTTTAATAGGCTTATTGGTCTCATATTTTCACATTTATTAGAGGGCTTACCTGGTTTTGGCAGCAGTATAATTAAGGCATTATTTATGTATGATGGTAAATTATTATTTTGAAATGCTTCTAAAACCATTTCCAAAAAAGGTTTTATTAATTTATTCTTAAATTTTTTATAAAGGTCAACTGGAAGACCATCTGGTCCTGCACTTTTTCCTGATTTCATATTATCAATGGCTAGCCCAACTTCTTCTTGACTAATTTTAGAATCCAATATCTCCCTGTTTTCATTTGGAATACACGGTATAGATAGTTCGTTCAAAAACCCATTTAGTTTTGTTAAATCAGGTTCATTTTTGGTATCATATAATTTTTCATAGTAATCTCTAAAGGCTCTATTAATTTCTAAAGGATCTATAACTACCTGTCCGTTACTTATAATACTGGTAATTGGTGTTTTAATTTCCAATTGTTTAATCTGCCATGCTAATAATTTTCCCGATTTTTCACCTTGTTCATAAAAAGATTGTTTCAATCTTAGAAGACTCGAGGCAGCTCTATTCGCTGATTTTTTGTCGTATTCAGCTCTCAAAATCAGTAATTCATTCTCCAACCTTGGGTCACTTCCTGCATACACTTTTTCCTGAAGATTTTTTATTTTATGTTCCAATTAGCTCTCTCCTCTCGAGTCTTCTTAGATTTTGATCCTGTATAACTAATAATATGTCCCCTAATAAAAGCTTTGAAAGCCTCCCACTTTACACATGCTGATGTTTGTGTAGTATTGATATCAAAGAACTCGTCTATCTGTTTTTCTATATACTTGACAAATTCCTCATCCTGAAGCCATTTATGCCTGAAATTGCCATCTACCTGATTCCTTTGTCAATTTTTTATCTACATATATTAGACAACAGGTGCATGATCAGAGATCACAATGTTATCATAAAAGCAGTTTTGAATCTTGGACCTTAATTCTGTGGAAATCAAAAAATAATCAATACGTGAGAATGTCTTGTAGGTACTGGAATAACAAGAATAGGCTTTAACCTTGTGGTTTCATTTCTCTCCATATATCTAACAATCTCAATTCTTTCATAAAATGATTAAGGTCATCCTACATCCAATGTGCGTACAATCCAGTCCTGTTGATCTATCCACACCTGGATTCAATGTACAATTAAAATCCCCTGCTATTATATGTTGCCCTGTAAGTGATGATAAGATGAGAAATAAATTAGCAAAGAATTCTGATCATCTATATTGGGACCATATAAGTTCACAAGATTTATATTTTCTAATAGCAAAGAACCTTGGAATGATTACATATCTTCCAAATTTGTCTCCAATTACATTTTTCACTTGAAAAGGAACTGATTTATGTATGAGAGTCATAACTCCCCTGGCTCGGGATGAAAATGAAGAGGTGAATACACTTCCCCTGCCATCTACTCCTAATTCTTTTAACATCCTCCTCTATCAGATGAGTTTCTTGTAAAAACACAATTCTTGAACCCATGTCCTTTATTTTATTCATAACTTGTTTAAGTTTTTTTAAATTTTGTAGACCTCTGCAATTCCATGAAGTTAAATTAAGGTTAACACTTTGGTCCATGATCAATAGAGAGTTTGGGATTACCTTGCAGTGTAAACATGCTCATACAGAGAAGCAAAAAACATGAGTGGTTGAACATTCATCCTACAAACTACACACAAACAAATTTCCCCTTCCCACACTTGTGGCAAACCCCCCAAAATCAAAAGAAAAATTCTGTCTCCCGATATAGCCATCGACCGTTCCACACCCACGGGGAACAGCCTAAGCCACTCCTTCTTCATCCTCCCAATCACCCTAACTCTACTGCTTTTAATGACGTAACATTAACTCTCCTCTGTAGTTTTCCAACTTAACTCCAAAATTTTTAACAACTTTGTACATCATAGTTTTTTTTTTTTTTGTTTTGTTTTGGTTTTTTTAATATATAATACAATCTATATTTTGTAAACTTACTATTTACTTCAAGTCAGTCAGATGCCTGTGCAAATGCTTAATTATTCTACCTTATATTTTGTTCATGCTTAGCTCCCACCAGTCTCTTCTTCTTCTTTGATCTTCTTGATGAACTCCTGCGCCTCCTCTGGGGTCTTGAAGATGTGGGTTCTGCCCTCATACGTGGTCAGCAGTCTCGCAGGATAGATTACACCATGACGAATCCCAAGGTTGCGCAGCTCCTTACGTACGGGATCAAACTGCTTCCTCAATTGCTGGATTCCTGTGGCCAAATCTGGGTAGAACCGCACCTGCTGGTCCTGGTGTTTAATCTCTCCTTTAGCACGTGCAGCGTTGAAGATCTTCATCCTGTCTCTGTTGCTAAGAAACTTCATAATTAAGGTCCTCGGCGGTCCCTTATCTCTCCGTGGGCCAATACGATGTGCTTTTTCCAGAACCACTGCTGATTGCAACTCCTCGCTGCCCAGCACCTCCGGAATCCACTTTTCCAGAAAGGAACATACGTCCCGACCTTCTGATTCCTCTGGAAGACCCACCAGCCTCAAATTATTCTGTCTCGACCGAGATTCCAAATCCAAAATATTATCTTCCAGAGATTTATTTTTTTTTTTCCAAAGTGCGCACCTTTAATTGAAGACGGGTGACGTCATCTTCAGCACTAGCGAGACGGAGCTCCATCTGCGCCGTTCGTTCTACACAGTCACCCAATTCCTTTCTTATTCCTTCCAACGCTGTCATAATCCCATCAAATCTAGAGGAAAAGTCCGCTCTCATTGAACTCATGGCAGCCATCAGCGCATCTGCGCCATTCCCCGCAGAAATCGCACCGCCGCCAGCCTCCTCCGCCATATATGGAGCCTTGTTTGCTGCGTCACAGACCTGAAAGTCCGTTAATTTGGACTGTTTCGGCGGCTCGCTTTTTCCTTTTCCTGGTTTCCAGCCTTAGGCTTCGCCGACATATCCTCGCCCAAATGCTGGGATACGTTCTGTCCCAAATGAGAGAGTTATTTGCCGATTTTTTTTCTCCAAGAGCAGAGCAGAGCGAGACACGTCCGTCCTACGTGGCAGCCATAACCGGAAGTAATGCACTCTCTTTTTACTCTATTCCCTATGCAGCTCGAGTGACCCCGCCCACAGCACAAGCAAATGTCGCTACGGCAAGCGGTAAGTTCCACACACTCCTCACTCAGTTTCCAGCACTCACGGTTCCCACATTTTCAGCAGCCGTCGCTAAACACGGAGTGGAACATTTTATTACTACCGCCGGCCCCCCATTTTTGCAAAAGCTCGGCGCTTGGATGCAGCTAAACTGACCATAGCGCGCGAGGAGTTCGCCAACCTTGAAAAGTTGGGCATCATCCGGCGTTCGAAAAGCCCATGGGCTTCCCCGCTCCACATGGTCCCTAAGGCTGACGGCTCGTGGCGATCTTGCGGTGATTTCCGCAGGTTGAACAACGCTACAGCGCACGACCGCTACCCAATCCCCCATATCCAGGATTTTTCCGTTCATCTGGCGGGGGCGCGCATTTTTTCTAAAATAGACTTGGTCCGCGGGTACCATCAAGTCCCAGTACGCACTGAGGACATACCCAAAACAGCGGTAATAACTCCGTTTGGCCTTTTTGAGTTTTTGTGCATGCCGTTCGGGCTTAAAGGCGCTACGCAGACGTTCCAACGCATGATGGACGCGGTGTTGTGCGATCTCCCTTTTGTGTTCGTCTACCTGGACGACATTTTGGTAGCCAGCGCGTCCGAAGAGGAACACGAAAAACACCTCACGGCAGTTTTCCGGAGGTTGGGAGAGCACGGGTTAATAATCAACCCAGCGAAGTGTCAGTTCGGGGCGACGCAGATTGATTTTTTGGGGCACCGCGTCTCTCCAGAAGGAGCAGTTCCGCTGCCGGACAAAGTGCGCACAGTAACAAATTTTCCCCAACCACAAACGGTCAAAGCATTACAGGAGTTTTTGGGAATGGTGAATTTTTATAACCGTTTCCTCCCCCACGCGGCGCAGCTCATGCAACCACTGTATGCCGCGCTAAAAAAGCAAAAACCCACAAATGCAATCGAATGGTCCCCGGAGCGGGAGCGCACATTCTCGGAGGTTAAAGCAGCCCTGGCAAATGCTGCGTTGTTGGCACATTCAGACCCAACGGCCCGCATAGCGCTCACTACTGATGCGTCAGACGTGGCCATTGGGGCGGTAGTAGAGCAGCATGTTGCCGGAGCTTGGCAGCCACTCGCTTTTTTCAGCAGGACTTTGCGCGATACCGAGCGAAAATACAGCGCGTTCGACAGGGAGTTGTTAGCGCTCCACTTGGCCATTCGCCACTTCCAGTTCTGGCTGGAAGGTCGTCGTTTCACCGCGTTCGTCGACCACAAGCTGCTGACTTTCGCGATGGCCAAGGTTTCAGAGCCGTGGTCAGGCCGGCAGCAGAGGCAGCTGGCTGCAATTTCAGAGTTTACTACCGATATCCAACACGTAGCGGGTAAACTTAATGTAGTGGCAGACTGTCTCTCGCGCGCCGTAACTGCTCCAGTCTGCGCAGGGGTAGATTATACTGCCAAGGCCGCGGAACAAAATAGTGGCGTGGAAGTACGCGCGGCCCCAGTCCGCGTGGGAATAGATTATGCAGCCATGGCCGCGGATCAGGTTAGCGATGCGGACGTGTGCGCGCTCCAGTCTGGACCAACAGGGTTAAGGCTGGAGAGCAGGGCGCTGCAAGAGGGTATGCCCCCCCTAATCTGCGATGTGTCCACCGGACGACTGCGTCCGGTGGTACCGACCGCGTGGCGCCGCCGTGTTTTTGACTCGATTCATTCTCTGGCGCACCCGGGGGTGTGCGCTTCGGTCAAAATGGTAGGAGAGAAGTTTGTGCGGCCGAGCCTGCGCAAGCACATTAAAGAGTGGGCAAGAGCCTGCATGGCTTGCCAGCGAGCCAAAATACACAAACACACTAAAGCCCCCTTGGAACCGTTTCACATCCCGGCTAAGATGTTCGATCATGTGCATGTCGACCTCGTAGGCCCCCTCCCGCCGTCACAGGGGTGCACACATCTTTTGACAATGGTGGACCGCACCACGCGTTGGCCTGAAGTGGTCCCACTGGCATCAACCACAGCCGAGGAGGTGGCGCGCGCGTTTTTAACGGCTTGGGTAGTGCGTTTTGGAGTTCCGTCGGATATTACGTCCGACAGAGGTCCTCAATTTGTTTCCGAGCTTTGGTCAGCGATGGCCTGCAGCCTGGGGGTAACGATCCACCGCACTACCGCGTACCACCCCCAGGCTAATGGTTTATGCAAACGTTTCCATAGGTCATTGAAAGCAGCCCTCAGAGCGTCGCTTACGGATGCAAATTGGGTAAACAGACTACCATGGGTTTTATTGGGGTTGCGTTCTGCACCTAAAGTTAGCACTGCGGCAGCACAGTTTACCCTTGGCCGGGGGATTGTGGGGATCGTGGGATCGTGGGTTCGATCCCAGCCCCCGACCAACAGTGATCTGTGTGGAGTTTGCATGTTCTCCCCGTGTTGCGTGGGTTTACTCCGGGATTTCTCCGGTTTCCTCCCACATGCCAAAAACATGCATGTTAGGTTAATTGGCTGTTCTAAATTGTCCCTAGATATCTGTTTCCTATAGGCCCTTAGAATAGAGGGTTAGTATTAATGAAAGCGCTTTGAGTGGTCTTTGTGACTAGAAAAGCGCTATATAAGTGCAGGTTAGTTAGTTAGTTAGTTAAAGAGGACTTAAAAGCCTCCCCAGCCGAATTGGTGTTTGCGTAGCCACTCCGGCTGCCAGGGGAGTTTCTCCCAGATAATCCTGCGCCAGAGTGCCCCCCTGCTCAGCGGTTACTGAGCGACATGGGAGCGAGCACGCTTCCTGGCCCCGTTCATCACAGTTTTCCACGCGTTTTTGTACCTAAGGCTTTAAAAAATGCGGAGTTTGTTTTTGTCAGACACGATGCTCATCGCCCAACCCTGCGACCGCCTTATGATGGCCCATTTAGAGTGCTGGAAACAGGTGATAAGCACTTTTTGCTAGATTTAGGAGGCAGAAGGGAAACAATTGGCATAGACAGACTAAAACCCGCTTTTGTGATGGCTGATGAAGCTGTGCTGTTACCGAGGGCCCTTCGTCGCGGCAGACCCCCTAGGGAGTTTTCCCCAGAGCTCCCACAGGGATTGACTAACAGTTCTAATCCACAGACAGCAGCTCCCCAGCAGGATGGCGCCGCAGGAGGGTTGAAGCCCACTTACAGCAAGTAGGGAAGACGGTTGAAGCCCAAGCAGCATGTAGAATGATGTTTGTGATTTTATCAGGATATGCAGACTGTGTTTTATTGTTTCATCTTAGACGTTTGGGGGGGGTCATGTGGTACACACATATGTAGTTTCATAGACTCTATTTGTATATTAATGTTGCTTCACGTCTGAGAATGAACAATAGGTCTGAGTCTCCTGGGGATTAACAGGAGGATGTGAAATGTGTTCTGTGTTATGCAAAGAGATGGCCTTGAGGGATTTCCTGACCACCAGTGGTGTGGGGGTGAAGGGGACAAGACCGGGAAGAAGATGTATTGTGTCTTTGCATTAAAATGGCAATGTAACTGTGGCTTTGATGTCCTGGTATAAATAGGACAGATGTGGGGTGATGCTTCCTCTTTTCTGTTTGAGAGGATGTTGGAGATACGTGAATGTGAATAAACCTGAATTGAGAAATAAACTCAGCCTCATCTTTTCACGCTCTCCACAATACAAGCCTTTAGTTGCAGTTAATTTTGACCGGGCGAGCTGAAAAGCTGGTGACACACACACAAGCACACACACTGACTGATTACTGTACCCCTCCGTTTTCACCGTGGCATAATAAACTACATTTAGTAATTTAGTTTTAGGTTGGGTTTGAGTTCAGTTTAGTTGCGTTGCCCCACCCGACCCCCTCTGTTGCTAGACGACATCGAATTCAGTTGACCAATGAGAAGATGGGGTGTCATCACTACTCGCCAGGAATCTTCCCTCTTAAAACCAACGCGGAAGTAAACAAAGGAAACGTGAATTGGGACCTGAAAATGGATTTAAGCTAGGATAAATTGCTTTTTAAAATTGTATTTTACGGTGGATGGACCACCACACCTAGGGTCAGGGAGCAGAAACGTAGGTTAAGCAGCTGAAACAACAGGTAAACCAGCCCGAACAACTGCGTGACACCAAGCTAACCCTCGTCAAAACGAGTTGGCGCGTTTTGTGTGAAGAAATTCTTCTGACAAGAGACCAAACAAAATGGATCGTAGCTCCTCTGACGGACTTGACAACAAGGAACATGACTCTGAAGGTAATAATCGATTTGCTATTATTTTTTGTTACCAGCGCAGGCATGATTAAACACGCTAATAAATCTTACAGTTTCAGTCGGGCGAAGATCTCAGGGCCCTAATTTAATGAGGTGGCTCATCTAAAACGTCGGTTAGGGTTAAAAATAAAATCTGTATGGAGCGACAAAATATATTTTACAACAGAGTATTAGAGTCACATCAAAAGAAATAAAAAAAACATGTGAATTCTAAGGAATGTAAATGATGTTGCAATGAAATTGCATACATTTGCAAATATATGGCAAAAGAGCTTTACATTTACGTGACAAGAATTGCAAATTTGTGAAAGAAATTCTTAGTTTACAGTGAAAATTGTAAAGTCTATTCATTTGCAAGGAAAATGCACATTTATAAGAATTTTATATTTACAGGAAAAAAGATCTAAAATTTACAAGAAAAACTGTAAATTTATGAGGACATAAATAGTAATAACATTGTTGCAGACTTGCATGAAAAAGTTTCACATCTAGTAGATAAGTCACATTTCAGAAAAACATTTATGCAGATTGAGTACTGAGAGGGAAGAAAGACTCCACAGAATATTGGGATTAGGGCCCCAATTTCAACCTGGGAGTTTCATGCCCAAGATCAGCCCACTGTTTTTGCCAGGTGGAGGAAATTGGAGGAACTGTTCTGTTTTTGTCCGATAGTTTTTATTGGACACATGTTTTGGCAAGAATATAGAACTCAAATAATAGTTCACTTCAGTAAACTATCTGTCAAATAATGAGAAACTGAAAGATAAATGACAAATTGGAAAATCAATTCAGTTCAGTGGCATAAACATTTTACAGAAACAAAGCAGCTATTCATTAGAAACTTTAACCTAGTATTTATTTTATTTTATTTTTATTTTTTTAAGGGTTAAGCTCTTGTATTTAGCACCTTGAGTTTGAATGTGAAATGTGCTGTACAAAAAAACTGAATCACCTAGATTCATTAACTGAATTTTGAGCGACCTGAGAGGCCTCTGTTTTCATTTTAATCCACAATGTCAACACTTTAGTTCTGAACATCTGGGTCCCTATATACCAGTACATCTATCAGTTGTGAGCTGTAGATATGATTGATACACATTGAACAAGGAACAACATAGTACCTTAACTTTTAAATATTATCTCTGAGTACACAGACATGCATATATTTGAACAGGACAAAAAAAAAAACAATATGGGGAAATTATATGAATACGAAAACTTTATTATCCACAAATGTGGAAATTTGCCTTTGGTTTCACCATTGTTAGAATAATTTTCAGTATAATTAATCTGAGTCAAAAATCAGGCAGAGAATTTAGATATAAGTACATTTATTCCTCATGAGGGAGAAATACAGAGGCAGCCCCAAGTCTGACCATCCATACCTCTGAATCAGCCATTCATTGTTCTAGCTTTTAAAGCTGTGTTATCCATGGAAAGACGGAGAAACTGTCCTTGAGTACATCTGGCAAGACAGGGGGTAACAGTTCTTATCTTTGCTCCCAGGAAACAAGGAACCAGTACATTCTCGGTCACACAGGACTAGACATCCAAAAATGTATCAGTACAGCTGATTAAAATTGCTAACTCAGGCACACTCACACGCAGACCGGGGCTGTTCAAGGCCATACATGAATCACAAGTCATATCAGACATATAATATGTAATATAATATGGAAGAATAATATAAAGGAATGTATGAACTTATCCCACATGGAATGCACATATAAACATCAGACATGAAATAGGAAAAGCATGTTACATATTATTATTAATAATAATATATTATTCATAACAATAATAATGTGGATAATATGGAATTTTATATTCCCCCTTGATGCTTAATAAAGCATCAGGATTAAAAGAAAAATAACAAAAGTGATAATGAATTAATATAAGGATATGTGTAAGAATTTACTTGCTATTATGTGTCCTTGCAAGTTAAAATGTGTATAGAATATGTCATTAGAGTGAACATGTGCAGTGATTAAAATTAATTTTACTGTGTCAAGAACATAGAAAATAATACGAAACAGCCTTAAAATAAGATAAGCCTTTATTAGTCCCACAATGGGGAAATTCCAGGATTGCAACAGCACAGGGATAGCAGCACTCAGAGCAACAATCAGAAGGCAAGAAAAAACAAGAGCAGCTAGTATACATATGTACATATTACTATAAATATATATATATATAGACACACAGTGTGGAGCATTATGGTTGGTGGATGTGCAGCAGAAAGTCTAAGCTCTCTCTCCGCGGATGCGGCGGGCCAGCTGGATGTCTTTGGGCATGATGGTGACCCTCTTGGCGTGGATGGCGCACAGGTTGGTGTCCTCGAAGAGACCCACCAGGTAGGCCTCGCTGGCCTCCTGCAGAGCCATGACGGCGGAGCTCTGGAAGCGCAGGTCGGTCTTGAAGTCCTGAGCGATCTCCCTCACCAGGCGCTGGAAGGGCAGCTTACGGATGAGCAGCTCCGTGGATTTCTGGTAGCGATGGATCTCTCTCAGAGCCACGGTGCCGGGCCTGTAACGGTGAGGCTTCTTCACTCCGCCGGTGGCCAGAGCGCTTTTCCAAGCAGCCTTGGTGGCCAGCTGCTTCCTGGGGGCTTTTCCTCCAGTAGATTTACGGGCAGTCTGCTTGGTTCTTGCCATCGCTCTTTATTATTCTGTCTTATATTTCTTGCACGCCGCCTAAACTCCAGCCCGGCACCCGCATCATTTTCGCTCCAGTTCTCCCAGTATGTCGAGTTTCTCCGTTAGCACCGGTTGGCGGTTGAGTGCTAGCTAGCTCTTCCCTGCTGTATCGTCTCCTGCTGTAAACAGAGGCTCCGTCCGCCGACTCGGGAGACCTTTGGGGCGATCTGTGTGTCCGTGATATATATAGAGTGAAAGGTGTGCCGGATCAGAAAGTTATCACCGGGTCAGAAAGAAGAAGGAAGATAAAAAGACTCAGAATTGAGCCGCTGTTGCAAAAGGCAGCCAACTCGTGTGGCGGTTCCGGCGGAACCGGAAAAACAGCCTTAAATTATATTGCAGCCTTCAAAAACATCCTCATCATCATATTAAGGACTCACTCAAGAAAAATCTGAAGTTATAAAAATCCTACACCTCTATGGGTGGTAATTAGTCGATCAAGGACCATTCTATCCTTTGTTATAATTTTGTAAATAATTGTAACCTATAATTAAGTGTTTTAATCCCTAAGGTATTCACATCCAGTCTCACCCAAAGAAACGGTGAACAAAAACCTCACTCCTGTACTTTCCATCTGAAATCGCATTCATGCTTCAAAAATGGCATCATGTGGTAGAAAAGCATCTCTCTTCACCCTGCCCACCTGCCCTGCTGACATGATGAGGGTACGGTCAGTTACCAAAACGGGGTACACAAATCTGCCCAGTGTCCCAGGTGTGAATATGCCCAATGACTCAATGACCTTTGTCAGTGTAGATCCTTGATATAACACTTGCTTGCTTTGTTGGTCAAGCAGGGTAGCAGTACAGGGGAGAGATGCACTGTAAGCCGTTGCATACTCAGAGAGTGTTAAGCTGTTGAAAAGGGGACATCACCACTTCAAAAAGAGGAGTTTCTTGATGAAATTAACTTTGCATTCACAGAGTAAGGAGTGTCATCATGTTTCTAATCAGTGGAGTGATGTGTTGTGTCAGGTGTGATTCAAAATGAAGTTTGCTATGTTATTTCTGTATATAGCCTGTCTTAAAAAAACAAACAGCCTGTAGTAGCTGCATTATTTTAGCAATAAATGATATTTTGCCTGTTAGTGTTATTAAGGAGCAAACATAACAATTCTGTACAGTGTATAAGCAATGAAACAACTTAATAACCAATATTAAGTATTACTAGGGAATGATGAGGATGATAAGGTAACAACACTAACCACACTTTTCTTTCCCTTGTATTTTTTTCCCTTGTCATGATAAACAAACAGCCTGCTTCTCTATTAACAGAGGTCGTTACTGGATGCCAAGTCATCAGCTGACACTTGCATAGAGAAACAGTTAAACAGTCATTTGTAGTTTTCTTTTTCTTTTTTTTTTTTTTTTTCAAATAAGTATACAATATACATCAAACAGTCTCTTGCTGAGGGTTTCAGGTGGGGTAAACGTTAGTTGCACCCAAGTGCCACGTCCTTCGCTTTCCGCGGCTGTTTAGGTCAGCAGGATAACCTTTGTGTTGTCCTTGCCAGGGAGTTTTGGTCCAGTTTCCTTTGATGACCAGATCCCCTGGTTTGCCCAAGAGATGGGTGCACCTCCCACGGTTCCTTCGTCACATGGTCCCTCCTGGGAAGGGCAGTGTAGATGACATCGCCGTCAGTTGTCATTCTTTGCATATAATCACCCAGAAACCCTTCCTCATCACCTAAGTTAAAGGTGAACTGAACTGAACGGCATTGAACGGTAGGGCTGGGAACGATCCCTAATTTCCAGAATCGATTCGATTCCGATTCTTGAGATTCTGAATCGATTCGATTTGATTCCGATTCAATCCCGATTCGATCTGGGGAATTACCATTTTAATAGCCATTTTACTTCCTATGAAACAAAAATCTTCGAGACCTAATGCTGCAAATTGTACCAAGAATCTTCTAATTTTGTTAATACATAAATTATCACATATAGAACTGACCCAAAATCAGTTAGAATAATGCACTTTTTATTATTTAACTTATCATTTCATAAAGTGCTCACAGGTGCTTTCTTTAGTGCAAAGGGTGTGTTGTGTCAAGTTCACCACCCAGAGTAAGTAAACAAATTCAATGCATGAACCTTGCATTCATAATCTCATTGTATTTCAGTCCCTCCAGGATTTTGTCAGCTGTTTTTATGATTGTTGTGGCCCAAAAAGCCTGGATTTGTGGGAGCTTTTCCAAAAAGTTATGGCACTTTTAGAGTTTTTTTGCACTCAAAGTTGTGTGAGGAAGTACAAATTTTAAAGCAGCTGCTTTTGCCATAGTTTACAGTGATGCTATTCTATGTAACACCACAAGAAAAGTACAGGATTGCCAAAAATTTCTTGTTAAACAGTGATTTATTTAGAATTAAATGCTCAGTAAAATTGTAAAAAAAAAATGACCAATATTGTGTTCTTGCTGAGAACTTTAAAAAAAGAAATAAAAGAATTTGTCATTACAACAACTAAATTGCATTGAATGCATGTTAGTGTGGAGAAAATGATGGCAGCACCTCCTTGAATCTTGAATTTGAAGGTCTTCTTCTGTGCTGAAATCCACATGAAGCAGGGATGCTCCTCCACTGACGACCTCTGACCTTCAGAAGGTCTCAGTGAGGATGAAGCTTCCAGTCTTCACACATCTGAAGGCAGATAAAAAGAATAGATTTCACAGTAAAATTAACATTCATATTTTTAGATCGCCACACCACAGTAGGGTTTAATAATTTAGGGTTTTTTTTTATATTTTAACTACAAATTAACTTTCAATGTTGGAAAAGGGTTTCAGTTCATTCCCTGAGAAGGTTTGTTCATTTCAATTTAGTTCTACTGAGTAAAAATAGCTTGTTGTACTGCAGCCTTTATTAATTTTATTGTGATTTATTCTCTTCACATCGCTTAAGTGGCAGAAGTCCATAATCTCATAAAATATACCTTAATTCTGCATTTATTCACAGCGCTTAACCAACAGTTCTCTCTGTGTCCATAGTTTGTAAAAGAAACCACCATCATACCAGATAAATTATTAATTGACGACACAAACGTTAAAAGAAACAAATATTATGACTTCCGGTCTGGACGCCATGGCGACTGCAGCTTAACACTGAAGCTCTCAGACCCAATCCAGGATAACACCTTGAAAATCAAACTTAACGGATTTTTGGAGGAGTGAAAATCAAAAGACAAAATCATCATGTCTAAAGGAAAACAGAAGAAACTGAAATTCTCCAGGCCAGGACACGTATCGGCCGGAGAATCTGAACTGGAAGATCTCCGTTCAGAAGATGAGGAACTGGTGATAGCTAACAAAAGGGTTAGCCTGAAATCACTATTTGAGGAGCTACGACGATTTCGCCGAGAAGTTACGGCCGAATTTCGGGAATTCAGAGAAGAATTGAAAAGGACAAACAGCAGAGTGGACCAGGCCGAGAACCGAATCTTGGAAACAGAGGATCGAATAAAAGTGCTCGAAGATTCTGTGCTAGACCTACGCAAAAGACAAGCAGCTATAGAGGCTAAGCTAACCGACCAAGAAGGAAAACAAAGAAGAGACAACATAAGAATTCATGGTCTGATAGAAGGAACCGAAAATGGTTTTAACTCAATGGCAGAATGCGTGGAATCCTTACTAAGAGAGAAATTG
Source organism: Pholidichthys leucotaenia (assembly GCA_020510985.1). Taxonomy (NCBI): domain Eukaryota; kingdom Metazoa; phylum Chordata; class Actinopteri; order Cichliformes; family Pholidichthyidae; genus Pholidichthys; species Pholidichthys leucotaenia. The sequence goes on from CM035839.1 coordinate 59,844,619, forward strand.
GATATTCCACAAACCACCGACTTGAAGATAGAAAAGGCACATCGTTCATTAGCCGCTAGGGTGGCGGCGGAAGCGCCCCCACGTTCGGTGTTGGTAAGATTTTCCAATTTCAAAATAAAACAAGAGGTTGTAAGACTGGCCTGGCAGAAAAAAGGATTTATGCACCAGGAGAGAAAAGTCTACGGGGAACACGATTACGCCCCGGAGGTCCTTAAAAAGCGCAGGGAATACAATGACGCGAAAAAGGTGTTAAGAGAGAAGAAATTGCGCTTTCAGACACCATTTCCTGCGAAGTTAAGGGTCTTCTACGGCGATGAAACGTGTCTCTATAATTCGGCGGAAGAAGCAACAGCTGACATGGCGAAAAGAGGGCTCCCGGTAACGGTATTTAAACCCGCAGCAGACCCGAGTGAGAAGATCAAAGCGCAAACATGGACAACACAAAGACCCTCAAAATCCACGGACCAGCAGCGGGAAACCCAGCACCAGAGCGTCGCGGATAAACTATCCGTTTTCAGGTTGGAATAGCGACCTTTTTTTTTTTTTTTTTTTCTTTTCTCTTGAATCAATCTGCACATCCAACCCCCCTCATACAAGGTAACAAACTTTAAAGGAGATGCATATTCAGCATGTGGTAAAACATTTCATGGAACAATCATATTATTTGAAACAAATAAGTCTTTGTAATTAAAAAAAAAAAAAAAAAAAAAAACTTGTTAAAATAGAAATGTGACAATAATCCACATGTTCTCCTCATACTAACAAATACTGTTTTTGTGTGAATGTTTGATGTGATGGGGGTGGGAGGGTGCACACAATTTCACAGGGTTTAGGCATAAAAGGAAAAAAAAAAATCATTACAAGTTTGGATTGGGTTCTGAAACTCACGTTAAAAGCATGGGACTACTTTCAGTGGTAAGAGAGGGCCCTCAACACGTAACAGAGTTTGAGGAATTTCCCTCAGGGCCTTCACTCCATCAAGGCTCTTACAGGGTCTTTAAAAAGACCTCAGCTCAGGAAGTTCTTATGACAGCTTTTTGTTTTAAAGTTTTTTACACTATGTTCTTAATGTTTTTCTTGTTTTTAATGTTCTTTCAGTTTCTGAGTAGCACAAAAGAGGGCCACCACACAGTTATACTAAACAAAACAACACAATGGAGAAAGAGGGTGTAACCAAAATAATTTCATATAATGTAAAAGGAATCCTGAATCCAGTTAAAAGATCCAAGATTCTAGGCAAAATGAAAAAAGACAAAGCAGGAATAATATTTTTACAAGAAACCCACCTAACAGATGTGGAACACAATAAACTCAGTAGACAAGGGTTTAAAATGATCTCTTCATCTTCATATAAATCAGGGAGGAGGAGGGGAGTAGCGACATTGATATCAACCAAAATTACATTTGAAAAAAAATCAGAACACAAAGATAAAGAAGGGAGATACAGTTTGGTAACTGGGCGGCTAGAGGGAGAAGATATCACCCTGCTGAATGTGTATGCTCCCCCAGGGGCTAACTGGAAATTTTATAAAAATGTATTCGACCTAATGATAACTAAAGCTCAAGGTTTAGTGATATGTGGTGGGGACTTCAATCTTAGACTGAATCCATACTGGGATGCTTCTGGTAATTCCCCACATCAAAATAACACCCAAAACAGGAAGACTCGGATGCTACTAAAAGAATTGGGAATCTGTGACGTGTGGAGGGAACTCAACCCCAGTGTAAAAGACTATACATTTTACTCAACTCCACATTCATCTTACTCAAGGATTGACTATTTTTTTATGTTTAATAGAGACATTGGAAGAGTAAAAACATGTAAAATAGGACTGATGGATCTCTCCGACCACAGTCCGATCTACATGGACTTAAATATCCAAAAATACACAAATAATACATTTTCTTGGAGGTTAAATTCAAATGTCCTGAAAGGACCATTGAAAGATGAATTGGAATCAGATATTCTCAGATATTTGGAAGATAACGATAATGGAGAAGTATCCCCTTTAATACTGTGGGATGCATGCAAAGCTGTAATAAGAGGAAAGATTATTGCAAAACTGGCAACCCAAAAGAAACTAAGACAAGAAAAACTATCCACATTAGAGTCAGAACTTAGGAACCTAGAAAAAGAACACAAAGGCAACACTCATTCTACTGACTCGCTCAAGATTAAGGAAATTAAAAACCAAATAAATGAGATCTACACAATAGAAATCCAGAAGAAACTTACATTTCTGAAACAAAAATACTATGAAGCAGGCAGTAAATCGGCAAAATTGCTAGCCTATAAATTGAGGAAACATCAAACAGAAAGAGCAATCTACAAAATCAGAGACCCAGTATCAAAGGAAATAAAATTCAGAATTCAGGATATTCTTAAAAACTTCGAGAATTACTATAAGAACTTATACTCCCACAAAAAACATAAAAACGCATCCGAGGCATTCCTAAACACATTAAACCTTCCCCAACTTACGGAGTCACAAAATAAAACACTGCTGTCAGAAATACATCCTAAAGAATTGGAAAAAGCAATTATGAAACTTAAAGCTAACAAATCCCCAGGAGCTGATGGCTATACAGCAGAGTGGTACAAAACCTTTAAACAGCAACTATCTCCTCTCCTCCTGAAAACATTTAATTATGTCCTCCACACAGGGGAAATCCCCCCCTCCTGGAGAGAAGGGGTCATTGCAGTTATACCTAAACCTGAAAAGGATAAACTAGAGTGCTCCAACTACAGACCAATCAGTGTACTAAATCAGGACTATAAGCTTTTTACCATTATCCTTGCCAAAAGGTTAGAAAATATACTGACAGACCTAATTCATTTAGACCAAACAGGTTTTATAAGACAAAGACAGACACAAGACAACATTCGACGCACTTTACACATAATTCATCATATAAAAAAATATAACTTAAATGCAGTCATATTGGGATTAGATGCTGAAAAAGCATTCGATTCGGTTGACTGGTCTTTTCTATATAGAATCTTATCCAGTTTCAATTTTCATAACAACTTCATTAGAACTATACAGGCATTATATAAAAAACCAACAGCTAAAATAAGGATTAACGGTATTTTATCATCTTCTTTTGAACTGGAAAGAGGATGTCGTCAGGGCTGCCCCCTGTCTCCACTGCTCTTTGCAATCTTCATAGAACCTCTGAGCCAATGGATAAGACAAAACCAAAAAATTCAAGGTATTACACTTGGTCAGAAGGAACATAAAATAGCACTCTTTGCTGATGACATTTTAATATACCTAGGGCAGCCGAACACTTCTTTACCAGAACTAACCTCAGTTTTTTCAGAGTATGGAGATTTATCAGGGTACAAATTAAACATGCATAAAACCCAAGTTTTAACATTCAACTATGACCCAAATCATTATTCACTAAGCAAACTCAAAACTAACTGGGAGTCGGAATCTATGAAATATCTGGGGGTCAATATCCCGAAACAACTCAACAAAATTATATCACTAAACTATGATCCACTGGTGACAAAAATAAAATCTGACCTAGCAAGATGGAATATGATACCATTCTTGGGTACTGCACAAAGAATTGAAGCAGTCAAAATGAATATACTTCCACGTCTTCTATACCTTTTCCAAACAATACCGGTAGAACCTCCCAAAAAAACATGGCAGGAGCTGGACAGAAGGATCTCAAGATTCATATGGCAGGGCAAGAGACCTAGAATCAGATATAGAACCCTACAGCTAAACAAAGACAAAGGTGGGCTCGCGCTGCCAAATATCAGGGACTACTTTAAAGCCGCACAAATTAAAACTTTAGTAGAGATATGTAACCCAGTCTACACTGCACAATGGAAGGAGATCGAATGCCAAATAACAAGTGACATCCCCCTACAGGCGATAATAGGGAACAATGCCTTACCTAAGCTTTTGAATAACACTAACCCGTGGATAGAGACCCCGCTAAAAATTTGGTTTAAGATAGTCAGAGAGAATCAAACTAAAGAGCCCTATCGACTTCTGCAATGGATTGCCTATGATCAGGACTTTACTCCTAATAAAACAGACACCAGATTTAAAAAGTGGAAGGAGAAAGGGCTGATAAAATATTACGATTTTTTTAAAGGGCAAATCTTAAGAAGTTTTGAAGATTTGAAAAAACAAGGCCTAATAAATCAAGACCTTTTCAGGTTCTTTCAGCTTAGACACCACATAAACAATATACTTAAAAAGGAGGTTTTGGAAAGGGCCCAGTCAGGTGTTCTGAAGGTCTTCTTAATGGCATATAAAGGGATCCCAGGGATCAGATACATTTCTAAAATATACCAAGGTCTTCAAGACTTAAAAGGAGACAACACATCTTATATAAAAGAGAGATGGGAAAAAGAGGGGAATTTCACTTTACAACTGGAAATATGGGAAAAGCTAAATAAACAGCAATGGAAAAGTACCTCATCCCTGCAGTGGAGAGAATTTGGATGGAAAAACTTGGCAAGATTTTTCAGAACACCTGCACAAAACAAATTTACCCATAAGGGATTGAACTGTTGGCGCTTGTGTGGTGAAAAGACTGCAAATCATTTTCATGTGTTTTGGTCATGCCCAGTTATCCACCAATATTGGACCAAGGTACAGACAATATTGGGGAAAATATTCAAAATTACAGTTCCCTTTTCTTTTGTAACTTTGTATTTGGGTTTACTACCGGACTCACTGGAAAGACGAGGAGAAAAATACTTATTCAATGTTTTAATATTGGCAAGCAAAAAAGCTCTAACTAAAAAATGGATGTTGAAGGACTGTCCTACACCTGAAGATTGGACTAACGTGATCCAAGACATTTACTCGATGGAAAAGTTGACATTCGCATTGAGACAGGACATGGATGGGTTCATGAACTTTTGGCAACCCTGGACCGCATATGTGTCTTCCATTAGATCTAATCTTTGACAAATACCATTTCAATAATGGTTCCGCTCTTTGTTCCATCCTACTCAGATGATCTTTTATCTTTATTTACTTACTTTTTCTTTTTGTTTGTTTTTTACTGGTTTGTTTGTTTTTTTGTTATTTGTTTTTTGTTTTTTTTCTCTTTAATTTCACTTTTTCTTTCACTTTAAAAAAAAAAAAAAGGGGTGTTGTAAGAATTAATCTTCCAATGTTGTCAGATATCAGAAAATAAGGGAACATGTGATGAAAATGTAAACAATGCATTGCTGTAACGACCTGTATACCCTTTACAAAAACTTAAATAAAAAAAAAAAAAAGAAACAAATATTATACTTACAGTCTCAGCAGCTCCAAGTCTCTGCTTCACGGGTTTCAGTCTCCGCGCATTTTCCCTTTATCAGTCGTCAACTTTATGTTCCAACACAGCGCTGCACGGAGTAAAAGTCCGTTTATCCCCGCTTTATGAAAAATATTAAGAAGCTGTTGAGGACAGTCTATACGGTGACTTTTGCTGCTAAATTAAGAGACGCACGTTATTAACTCCGCGTCATGTAAACACAAAAGACATGTGCACGCGCCGCAGGGAACACAGAAGTTTTATTTATGAAAAATATTCAGAAGCTGTTGAGGACAATCTTTATGGTGACTTTTGTTGCTAAATTAAGAGACGCACGTTATTATCTCCGCTCGTGTAAACACGAAAGAGCACGCACGGCAGGAAACTCTTGCTGGATGAGAACCGTTTTAACACCACAGAAGAAGAACTAGCATATCCGCTCGCTTGCTAGCTCTGTTAGCGCATCGGTTGTTTATGGTTCTCGGCCGTTGTTCCTGGCTCACTGACCCGGTTTCGACCCGATTATACTCAGCAGACGTTCACAAACGTAAAAATATTATATTAAAACATATTAATATTAAAAGATCGATCCGCGGATTTTGTGGATCGATATCGGCTCAGTCAAACATGTATCGATCCATATCGATATATTGATCTTTTGAACCCACCCCTATTGAACGGCACTGGGTGATAGTACATACAATTATAAAGATAATTTATCATTGGCACCCCCTCCACAAATCCCGGAATCTTGGAGAAAATCGCGATTTTGAATTTCCCGCCCTGAAAAATCAGACAAATCCGCCGATTAACCGGAAGTGCAGCCGGAGTTCCGCGTGACGTCACGAGTGTGACCCAGTCCTCATGTTTACCATTGCGAGCACGTCGACACTGGTTGTTTTTGGTGCATTTTGTCGTGATAGTTGACTACAAAACACTTCCAACACCTGGGAAGATCTGTTCAGTGGCCATGGAAAGCTGTCATGGCAACGAAAGAAAAGAAAGGGGGAGAAAAAGCGACCAGGAAGCGATGCGTTTCTAGATATACAGTGATCCCTCACTTATCGCGTTTAATGGGGACCAGAACCGACCGTGAAAAGTGAAAAACCGCGAAGTAACGTCACCCCCCCCCCCCCAAGGGCGTCACAAGCACTATTTTGCACAAAAAGGCACAAGAGAACAGCGAAAAGTGCCACTAAGCAACACGAGCGATAAAGAACAATGAATGCGGTCTTCCTTCGCTGGGTAAAATGTCTCGGCCAATCAGCTTGCGAGGTAAAACGTCTCGGCCAATCAGCTTGCGAGATTCCCGAGCGGTGAAGAGGTGGGTGGAGAGGAGTGGAGCGGTGGTCAGAGAGGTGGATTTTGAGTTGTGCGGGCTCTCCGTGTTGATACCTGATGTTCTAATGTAGTCTCCCTGCCTTCTACATTAGAACATCAGGTATCAACACGGAGAGCCCGCACAACTCAAAATCCACCTCTCTGACCACCGCTCCACTCCTCTCCGCCCACCTCTTCACCGCTCGGGAATCTCGCAAGATGATTGGCCGAGACGTTTTACCCAGCTTCGCTCCCTGCCGAGCGCCCATACCCAGCGAAGGAAGACCGTATTCATTGTTCTTTATCGCTCGTGTTGCTTAGTGGCACTTTTCGCTGTTCTCTTGTGCCTTTTTGTGCAAAACAGTGCTTGTGACGCCCTTGGGGGGGGGGGGGTGACGCTACTTCGCGGTTTTTCACTTTTCGCGGTCGGTTCTGGTCCCCATTAAACGTGATAAGTGAGGGATCACTGTAATAAGTTGGAAAAATGCTGATGGTTTGTTTTTTCCTTTCTTTTTTATTGTTAATTTTCCTTATCCTGACACCCCAAACATGCCAAAGTAAAGACTCACCATTCTGTATTCAATAAGCGACTCTCCTCCCCATCACTGCTGCGGTCTGAGTCGGTGCCGGAATCCCCCGAAAATTCTGGCTCTAATCTGTACGGTTCGATGCCTCCCTCGCTCTCTTCCTGTTCACTTGACACTCCTGCATCCTCCTCTGTCTCGTCACCGATCCTGAATGCCTCTTCACTCTGAAAACTCTGGTGTTCTTGACTGCTGGAACTGCTATCATCTGCCATTGTTGTTTTGGTTAGGGATCACACTCGTGACGTCACGCAGCGTCGTCTGCACTACTTCCGGTTTGTTTGGCACTGCCAGCCAGAGGCAAAAGTTTATCGGCTTATAGCTTGGCCATCGCACGGCCTAAAAATTTCTTTTATGTGTTGAAAAATACAATAGGTAATAAGGAATTAATCTGCTATTCTACTTTTTCGGCAAAAAGGTGGGTTCAGTTCTACTTTAAATGGCTTCAATAATAGGGTTTGCCATTCACAATTTCCCTATTTTTCTTATTTGTGTATTATACTAATCTTGTAGATTGTTGATGGTAAGCTAAAGGGTTTCCTAGGTAAATGTTTGGTCCTAATAATTTAGGAACTGCACTTAAATGTGACATGATTTGATTTACAAAGTGTATTCCATTTCCATTATCTAAGTAAATCATTTCAGCTATTTTAAATCTTGATATTGTTTCAGTTAAGGATTTCAGTGTCACCATAGCAATATTTAGATTAGTGTAGGGGAAAGCCTTTGTATATTCAATAAGTATGTAAATAATTTCTAAACATTTTTACCTTCACTCATATTTAGCTCAGTGAGATCCATGCAAAGGTTTTGAAAAAAACCCCCAAACAACTAAGTTTATGCAGGGAAGGTCAAATCATTTTGCTTTGAGCTCCCTAAAGCATTGTTCTTTTCTTACATAATTGAGTAAGAATCTGTATTGTCTTTGTAGTCCATTCTAAATTGAGTCCCACAGTAAACATAAATTCAGCACAAGTTGGACTTTTATTAGACATGTGGAACTTTTCTCATAAATTTGCAGTTTCCCTCTTCCTTCTCAGTTTACCTTGTTTCTTATAAACATGATATTTCTTTTTACAATAACCTGCAGATATTTTCTTAAATATCTGAAAGATATTGATGTAACTTTTAACTTCTCCTATTGAATGTTGTGATTTCATTACCAAGCAGTTTCATTTATATTTTTCTCTTCATTATTGATCATCTACAGTATTGATAATTTTTTATGTATTATCTATTTTTCTGAGGATTGCTAATTATTTTTGCTAATTAATTTCGTTGGTACTCCCCTTTTGATGCATACTGTAGAGACATACATGCAGCAAAGTTACAGGGTATTTGCTTGATGGGTAGTGTCTTTTTACTAGAAGGAAGCGTGTTACCACTTTTTATATGTTACACACAGTTAATTTAGATGAAAATTTGAGAGTAGTATAGCACCTTTAAAATGAGGTTTCAGTAGTCATAGCTTCTTCTGTGCATGTCGTCTCCTGACTTAGTCTAAAAAGTAATATAGCTGTCTGTGCAGATTTGATGTGATTTAGCATTTAGAGCGACCATTCTGAGTTAGTCACTTAGATCACATCTGTCTGTCCAATTGAACACAGACAGGTTGAATTTGTGTTAGTGAATCCTTGTGAAAGGTTATGTCACAGTCCTTAAGTCAATGGACATGTGGACATATTGCCTAATTAGAATTTGGCTTAATTTTGTACAAGGAATGCCTTATTTTATATATTCCTTGGTAAAATATGGTGTGGACTGTAGTCCTGAGGCCCGGCTCGGCCGAGGCCAAGCACCGGGCGCACAGGCCAGGTCTGTAGCAGTCATCGTCACACAAGTATTCCTTATTACTGTCACATTTCTGAAATGTGATACTGTCACACCATTATGTGGTGAGTGGCATCATTGCAAGTTGTGAGATTGCAATGTGTCAGATGTATCATGCAGTGTGAAGTCATATAAACGCTACATTTTTAAAGTCAAAGTCATTTACATTGATATGCTTTATGTAATTTGCAATGTCATTTGCTGTACTTAGCTTAAAAAAAAATTTGTCAACTGAGAGGTCCTTTCCCCTGTGGCCTGTCGCCAATGAGCTCGTCACCCATACACTGTCCGGCCTCCTCCCATCTCCCACAAAGATCAAATGTCGGTGTCATGATGTAAAAATTTTTTTGGGGGAAGCCTTAAGGTTACCGCTGAACGCACATCAGTATTTATATCAACAGGAGTGCAAATTTTTATCACCCCATAAATTGATTTTACTAGTGTTCCAGTTATCATCATTAGTTTGTGTCCCTTAAATGTTTCATGTTGTTTATTCCACTGTTTCAGATTAATGTTAAGAAACACAAGTGAATGATTGATTTTATTATTTTTTTACATATTGCATATGCCACCAAGGATTTATTAAATTGAAAGCTAATGTTGATGTTATGATTCCTATCTTTTCATCTTGTTGGTTTGGCAAATCTAAATCCTGGTGAAAGCTAAAGATTTTGTGAATGCTTTCCCTTTCCTGTTGAAAAACAAAATTATGAACAGGACTGGAGAATAACAGAAAAAAACCCTTTAAATTACACCTAAAGCTTCCACAATTTGAATAATGTGACTTTGCTATTCACAACAAGTATTTGCTAAATATTCAGTGAATCAGTAAATGTTTTACCAATGTGCATGAGTCAGCATTACTTCAAGATCACTTTTTAAATAAAACAGTGTTGAAGCGGCATGAAATAAAGCGGCGTTGATGAAGGTTTTAAAGTAGGTTTATTAAATCATACCGCCTTCACGGGAACTCGGCTCCAGCCCATAGTCTGAGCAGGCTGAAGCCGAATTCCTCAGGCTCTCAGAGAGGAGACACGGTGTGTGTCTGCAGCAGCAGCTGAAGAGTGAGTGAATGAGAGAATGAGCATGGGTTACAGTGCAGTATATATACCCAACTACAACAATACATAAAAGAGCATTCCCCCAGCAGTTTGTATGATCAAAGAGATAACAGAACAGGCATGAGACATTTGCATTTGAGAGACATATTGATCTCGGTCTCTAGGTCACAGTAAGGACAGGATGCATGAACACAATACATGAAAGGCAACATTAACATCACAGAAGTGAGCCAGAAGAAGCGGGGCTGCCTGTAGACATTAATACACATTTCACTGTTCTGTTAATTGCTGTAGCCGAGCGCTGTGTCTGTCCAGTCTGTTGTGGGGGTTACACCAAACCGCCACAGTGTCATATATTACAAGCCTTAAATCAGTGCAGCATTTAGAATTAGTAACTGCAAAGTGCAGGCCTAATCTCTTTCCTGAGTGGCAGAGGTCATAGAGCAGCACTGTGTGTTCAGGAATTTATTGCACAGGAAAGAAAAAAAAAAAACGACATTCTGAGCATGGAGATGCTTCTAAGGTCAGAATGATTGATACTACAGTCTGTTTTTTTTTTTTTTCCCTAAATCCTGCAATCCTTCAGACCTTGAGCCCCCCCCCCCTTTTTACATGGACAGTGAAAGGATCAAAATGTAAATAAGCACATAGGGATTTATTAAAAAATGAGTTTAGTATTATTGAAACAAAGCTACAATATGACATAGAATTACCAAGACCTCTGTTTGATACTCAGTGGTCTCTGATAAGTCATATGCACAAACATAGTAATTATCAACCTCTTCTATGCTTTGAATCATGTAATATAAGGTGTACATAAAGCCTTCAGTGATTAGGCATTATTAAGTGACAGCATGATATAGTAATAGTTAGTCAATTTCATCATTGCCATGCTGGTAGCGGTGATGAAGATGCAAGCAATTTTACTTAACTTAGATGTTCAGCTGCCTTTTGGGTGTCGATGAGAGGATGGCACAGACGGTGGCGAGGCTGGGTCCCAGAGGCTGGTCGTTAGTCCTGTGTCCTTTTTTCCCTGTAAAGTTCACTGTTATGCTTCAGTCAGAGAAACAAGGCAACTGAGTCAATAAAAGTCAGTGAGGGGAAAATGGAGCGAGAGATCGACAGACGGATTGGAGCAGCATCTGCAGTGATGCGGACGTTGTACCGGTCTGTTGTGGTGAAGAGGGAGCTTAGTTCTAAGGCAAAGCTGTCGATTTACCAGTCAATCTACGTTCCTACTCTCACCTATGGTCACGAGCTTTGGGTAATGACCGAAAGAACGAGATCGCGGATACAAGCGGCTGAAATGAGCTTTCTCCGTAGGATTGCTGGACTCACCCTCAGAGATAGGGTGAGGAGCTCAGTCATCCGGGAGAGGCTCAGAGTAGAACCGCTGCTCCTCCACATTGAAAGGAGTCAGTTGAGGTGGTATGGGCATCTGATTAGGATGCCTCCTGGACGCCTCCCACTTGAGGTGTTTCAGGCACGTCCCACTGGGAGGAGACCCCGGGGCAGACCCAGGACTCGGTGGAGAGACTATGTCTCCCAGCTAGTCTGGGAACGCCTTGGTATCCCCTCTGAAGAGCTGGAGCAGGTGGCTGGGGAGAGGGAAGTCTGGGCTTCTCTGCTTGAACTGCTGCCTCCGCGACCCGGACCTCCGGAAAAGCGGTAGAAGATGGATGGATGGATGGATGGAGATGTCAAAAAATTGAATAAAAATAGCTCAATGTTTTTTTCTTTTTCCAAAGGAAAAAACTGGAGGAAATGAAAATATTGGCTTTAAAAAATATATAAATAGTTCATCACGTATGCAACATTAGAGTGAAAACCCACAAAGTTAGACTGAAAAAAGTAAAACCCCAAAACTTTGCAAAAATACCCATATATAGATTGTTTTTTTCCCCTTTTACCAAGTTTTCACACACAATCAGTAGCTACACAGCCTTCTCCAATTTTTTTCGTTCTCTCTCTCTGCCTGTTTCTTTCACTCAAGGACACACACAGAGACACAGACACACACACACAGACACACACACACAGGGCCCACACAGAAATGCTCTCTTTTTACGTTATCTCCGCAAGGTCAGATCTGTTCACACAATAAAGACTTTTAGGTTTATGCCAAAAACCAAAACAGCATGAAAATTACTTCAATTAATCTCTGAAACTGGCAACTTTTAGCGTAAAACCATGCACATGTGGCAACTTCACACCACCACTGCAGCGTGAAGCTCCTCTTTTTCCTTTTTTTTCTTTACACTGCCGTGAAAACACAGCATTAGTCAGCTCCTTTTGCCCAGAACTACGATTTTCAAATACCTATAATTTTCATTGGCTCCATCGATCTCTAAAGATCATGGGGGTTTTGTGCCTTGGGTCATCATTCAGGGAGCTGCACCGTCGGGCGTGGCTGTAGAGGCCGATACGGGATCTGCAGGTCCTGCTGCAGGCGCTGCAGATAAATTCTTCACAGTGTAGTGGGGGTCTCGACAGTCTCCTCTGTCTGCGGAGTCTCTTCTCCCCCCAGCGAGTGTCTCTTCTCTCCTCTGCTGTTCGGATGACATCCTGGGTGGTGGTCCGCCAGTTGGAGCGGACGGAGGCGGCTGACTCCAGGTCGGAGGGGTTGAAGCCTCCAGCCTTGAGGTCGCGCTTGCAAACATCCTTGAATCTGAGAGTTGGGCGTCCCTTTGATCTAGTTCCAGTAGCCAGCTCCCCATACAGTAAGTCTTTGGGGATGCGGCCATCCTCCATTCGGTTGACGTGGCCAAGCCATCGCAAGCGTCTCTTTGTCAGGATGGCAAACATACTGGGCACATCTGCTCTGGCCAGGACGTCGATGTTGGAGACACGGTCCTGCCAAGTGATGCGCAGTAGTCTGCGAAGGCAGCGTTGGTGGAAGGCGTTCAGCCGGCGTTCCTGGCAGGAGTAGAGGGTCCATGCTTCACTGCCGTATAGGAGAGTACTCAGTACGCAGGCCATGTAGACTCTTATCTTGGTGTTGGTGGTTAGCATAGAGTTGTCCCAGATTCGCTTCGCCAGACGGGCCATCACCGTCGATGCCTTGCCGATACGGGCGTTCAGTTCGGCGTCTAGGGAGAGATTGCTGGAGATGATCGACCCGAGGTAGGTGAACTTGTCCACCACCGCAAGTGTGTGGTCGCCGATGTTGATACTGGGAGCACTGCTGATATCCTGGCCCATGACCTCGGTCTTTTTAAGGCTGATGGTGAGGCCAAACTCAGAGCAGGCACGAGCAAAGCAGTTGATGAGACGCTGGAGCGCTTCCACGGTGTGGGCAACAAGACCAGCATCATCAGCAAAGAGCAGCTCCCTGATTAGAACGCTCCGCACCTTGGTCTTTGATCTGAGGCGTGCCATGTTGAAAAGGCCTCCGTCGCTCCTGGTGTGGAAGAAGACACCGTCTTCAGAGTCCCGGAAGGCGTAGCACAGCGGTGAAAAGAAAGACGGCAGGAGGAAGCGTGGAAGACGTGGAGGTGTGAAATTGCGCCTTAGGAAACGTCAGTTTGGTAACATTCCTCTTCCTTCGATCATTTTTGGGAATGCACAGTCTGTGAGAAACAAGGTGGAGGAAATTCAAGGCAACGTACGTTACCAGAAGGATTTTAAGAACTGCTGCGTCATGGCTTTCACTGAATCTTGGCTTACTGCGCATGATCGAGATGCAGACCTATGGATTGACGGCTTTGGAGCTCCGCTGCGCTCGGATCGACAGGAAGAGGTAACGGGGAAACGTCAGGGGGGCGGAGTATGTTTATACATTAATAAGCAGTGCTGCACATCTGTCACGGTCAGAGAGCGCATCTGTACACCCGATGTGGAGCTGCTGTCTGTGTCACTACGCCCCTTTTATTTGCCTCGAGAGTTTCCCCAACTTTTCATCACAGTTGTGTATATTCATCCGAGGGCAAACGCTGACTCCGCCTCCAGCACCATCTCTGATGTGGTGCAGCGACTGCAGTCAATTTCTCCAGAGGCGCCAAACTTCATTCTTGGGGATTTTAACCATGTTTCTTTAAAGAAGACACTTAAAAACTTTCATCAGTATGTCTCCTGCCCAACCAGGCAAAAAAAGACATTGGACCTGTGCTATGGATCCATAGAGAGGGCCTATAAATCACTCCCCCTTCCTCCTTTAGGATCATCAGATCACAGCTGTGTTCATTTGCTGCCCACATATAAAACTGCTCTCAGAAGAGGCAAGGTGGAGATGAGAGACATTGATGTGTGGACAGAAGATTCAGAGCACAGCCTCCAGGAATGCTTTGACTGTACAGACTGGAAAATGTTCATAATGGCCTGCGGGGATGACTTGGACTCTCTGGCTGAGCTCACATGCTCATACATGGCTTACTGTCAAAATAAGATTGTTCCACGTAAACGTGTCAAAATATACCCCAACAACAAACCATGGGTTACTAAATCAGTTAAATCCTGCTTACAGAGGAAAGCTCTTGCTTTTAAACAGGGGTCTGTTTCTGAACTACAGGTTGCCACCAAGGAGCTGAAGGCTGAAATTTTAAGAGCAAAACAGAATTATAAATCAGAGTTGGAAAGCAAGATGGCAGCAAATAAACTGGGTTCAGCCTGGGCCAGTATGAAAACTATTGCAGGCCTTCAGAGCACAGAGCGCAGTAATCGTGTGTTTTTAGATGGTTTTAATTCAGACACAGAGCTGGCTAATGCTCTTAATTGTTTTTATGGTCGTTTTGACTCCTTTGATTTTAACACAGAAATCCAAGATTTGAAACAGAAACTCAAAGACAATCAGCACTTTAATATTGAGATGCAGGATGTTAAAAGGGAGTTCCGCGCTGTAAAAGTGAACAAAAGTCAGGGCCCTGATAATATATGTGGGCGCTTGGTAAAGTCCTGTGCACATGAACTGAGTCCTATATTTCATTACATTTTCAATAAGTCCTTACAGACACATGTGCCTAAGATCTGGAAAGATGCCATGGTTGTTCCCGTTCCAAAATCCAGCTGTCCTAAAACGGTAAATGACTTTAGACCAGTTGCTCTGACTTCAATTTTAATGAAAATTTTTGAAAAACTGGTCAGATGTGAGGTCCTAAGGCAGACTGAACATGCATTGGATCCTCTGCAGTTTGCCTATAGGCCTCACAGAGGAGTGGAGGACGCCACTGTCACTCTGTTTGACATGCTTTTTAAACATCTGGATTTTAATGGGACACACGCCAGGCTTTTATTTGTGGACTTTTCTTCTGCCTTTAATACAATCCAACCTCATATTTTAGTTGAAAGGCTCCTGCAACAATTTGATTTAAGCAATAATCTGGTGGGTTGGATTCTCGATTTCTTAACCAACAGGACGCAGAGAGTAAGGGTCAATGGCACATTGTCTGACCTAAAGTGCTCTTCTACTGGCTCCCCTCAGGGGTGTGTGTTGTCACCACTACTCTTCATCCTGTACACAAACATGTGTCGGAGTAGACATGACAACAGACACATTATAAAGTATGCTGATGACTCAGTCATTGTCAGTCTCCTCCAGGATGGTGAGAGTGGCCACGGCCCAGTAGTTGATGACTTTGTTCACTGGTGTGAGGATTCCTACCTGCAGCTGAATACAACAAAAACGAAAGATATGATTATTGACTTTAGGAGGAAAACTCCCAGGCACAAAGTCACCATACTAAAAGGCCAGACCACCGAATGTGTACAATCGTACAAATATCTTGGGACGATTATTGATAGTGGATTGAACTTTGAGGTGAACTGTGAAAGGGTGTGCAAAAAGGGTCAGCAAAATTTGCATTGTTTGAGGAAACTTGCACGCTTCCAAATTGACCGACCCATAATGACTATGTTTTATCGGGCTTTTATTGAATCTGTTTTATCCTTTTCTTTAATGTCATGGTTTGGTCAGATAAAACTGAAACAGAGGAAATCCTTGGATCAGGTAGTCAGATGGTCCAGTCGTTTGCTTGGTGAGTCACAGCTGAGCCTGACATCCCTGTACGCCAGACAAGTACAGAGGATGGCCGACTCGATTTTAAATGATGACTCCCACCCTTTGCACTGCAACTTTCAGCTTCTTCCCTCCAGACGGAGGTTTGCTGTCCCAAAAAGTAGAACCCAGCGCTACAAAAACAGCTTTGTCCCTGCTGCTGTCAAAGAGTTGAACAAGCTATAAAATTATATTGTACATATTCTATATTTACCTATTTTGTAAGATGTGTGCCTGTGTTTGTGTCTATGTTGAATGTAATTAGTGGCTTGTAAATATGGATGTCACCAACTGCAAAACAAATCTACCTACGGGTACAAATAAAGTAACCTGAACCTGAACCTGAACAGGAGCAGGGAGAAAAAGATGCCAAATAGGGTAGGAGCCAGAACACAACCCTGCTTCACACCGTTCTTGATCGGGAAAGGGTCTGAGGATAATCTATCAAACTGGACAATGCCGTTCATGTCCTGGTGGAACGACTTGATCATGCTCAAAAGCTTGGGAGGACATCCAATTCGTTGGAGGAGGGCAAACAGTCCATCCCTGCTGACCAAGTCAAAAGCCTTGGTCAGGTCGATGAAGGCCAAAAAGAGGTGTTGTCTCTGCTCCCGGCACTTTTCTTGCAGCTGCTTCATAGAGAAGACCATATCTATGGTTGACCTGGTTTCTCTGAATCCACACTGCGCCTCTGGATACACACGTTCGGCAAGTAATTGTAGTCTGTTGAGGACGACACGGGCAAAGGCTTTGCCAACTATGCTTAGGAGTGAGATACCACTATAGTTGTTACAATCGCTCCGCTCCCCCTTGTTCTTGTAGAGAGTGATGATTTTGACATCACGCATATCTTGGGGCACAGCCCCTTCCTCCCAGCACTGCAGCAGGAGCTCATGGAGGTGTTTCAAGAGCGAGCTCTCCTTTGTGGTTTTGACGATTTCAGGGGGGATGTTGTCACTGCCTGGAGCCTTGCCGTTTGAGATGGAGTCTATCGCCTTGCTGAGCTCCTCGATGGTGGGTGGAGCGTCAGGCTCATCCATGACTGACAGTAGAGGGGTGTTCTCAAGGGCCGTGTTCGAGACGGTGGTTACTCTTGAGTCGAGCTCTTGGTAGTGCTCAGCCCATCTCTCCATTTGTTTACCGCGATCCTTGATGACATCTCCTGCAGCTGATTTAAGTGGGGCGGTCTTGATGACACTGGGATCGAAAGCCTTCTTCATGCCTTCGTACATTTTGCGCACGTTTCCGTGATCTGCAGAAAGCTGTATGTCCTGGCAGAGGTTAAGCCAGTAGTCGTTGGCACATCGTCTTGCAACCTTTTGTGCATTGTTCCTCGCAGCGCGCAGTGTAGCAAGCGTCCGCACAGAGGGCTCCTTCTTGTGGGCAATTAGGGCTGCACGTTTGGCGGCGATTGCAGGTTCCATCTCAGCGGCTCCAGCTTCAAACCAATCCGCACTCTTCCCCACCTTTTTCCCAAAGGTACCTATGGCGGTCTCAAACACAGCCTCACGGATGTGGTTCCACCTTGCAGAAGCACAGTCGGTGGGACAGTCCGCCAGGGCTTCATTTATGACTTTAGCATAGCGTTCCTGCAGTTCAGGTACTGTAATCATAGCTGTGTTGATGCGGGGTCGGGGTTTCTGCTTGGAGCGGTTGACACGTCTGAGGCAGAAACGTACCTTGGTGGCGACCGGGGAATGATCGGTGTCACAGTCAGCGCTGTGGAAACTGCGCGTGACCAGCACTCGGTTCAGCAGGGATCTCCTGGTGATGACGAAGTCCAGCTGATGCCAGTGGCGAGACCTTGGATGTCTCCAGGACACTCGGTGACAGGGCTTGGTGGAGAAGAATGTGTTGGTCAGACAGAGGTCACGAAAGGAGCAGAGTTTAAGAAGACGTTGACCGTTCTCGTTGAGCTTGCCGATGCCGAAGCGACCAATGCAGCGGGGCCAGGAGTCATGATCTGCCCCTATCCGTGCGTTAAAGTCACCGAGCAGAAACAGGTGCTCCTTGGCAGGGATCTGCTGGATCCTGGTTTCGAGCACCTCGTAGAATGGATCTTTCACCTCAGTTGAAGAGCAGAGCGTCGGAGCATAGGCGCTAAGGATATTAGCTGGCCCAGAGGAGGTTATGAGACGGAGAGAGAGGACTCGTGGAGTGCCTGAAGACGGCGGTTCAATAGAGGACAGAAGGGAGTTTCGAACAGCGAATCCAACACCGTACAGGCGATGCTCGTCAGGCTCCTGTCCCTGCCAGAAAAACGTATAGTTCTTCTCCTTCAAGCTGCCGCTGCCCGGGAGTCGCGTCTCTTGCAGTGCTGCAATGTCAATATTGAGCCTCCTCAGCTCGCGGTCGATGATAGCAGTCTTCCTGGCGTCGTTGATCTGCTGGAGGTCGTCAGAGAGGCCAGGACACATTGTTCTGACGTTCCAGGTTGCCAGACTCAGCGCTGGCGGCTTTGGTTTCTTGATATTAACTGGTGCAGTGATTACAGTCTGTGATTCAGCTTTTGGCCTACACTTCAAGCACCCTTTGAAGTAAACGGACTGTGACGGGCCGGCACCTTACTGACTGGGGGCTGCCCAGCTAAAGGCGGGCGGTAGCTGGCCAGTGGGACACGACGATCCCTCCCACCGTCAGGAGACAGCCCTAGGCGCCCGAGCTTACGCCAGTTTGCTCTGGACTTTTAACCAGTAACTGCGTCTGCCCGTTTTGAGCTGCCGCAGAAGGCGGCACTGGAGTGACCTCTCCAGGGCACAGGCCAGGGCGAAGTTGTGGAGAAACAGATGCCCAGTTGACAGATCCTCCTTCTCAGCCTTGCTGGTAGTGTCCAATGGAAGGGACTAGCCGATACAGTTGGTACCAACTTGGCTACAGGAGTTGCCGGGAGGTCCCGCTACGCGAAGACCAACCGCCTTCGGGGCTCCACTCTGGATTTTCTGTAGGGGTTGTCTCCCTTAGCCTTTGTCACTCCCGTGACGACCACAAGGCAGTGGTGCTATTTGCCCATAGCTGGGGGTTGTTTTGTGTGGCACCAGGGTGTGTCCACGCGCCGGTGGGCCTGCGTGCCTCACATTTGGGCCCAGCCCAAGGGGGACACACCTCCTCCTTTAATGCGACAGGTTGTACTGGGCTACATCTTACCAGTAGAGGAGAGAGAAAACTTCCTCTCCCACCTCACACGAAATTAATTTAAATTAAATTAATTTCTATAGTTTTAAACACTTCTCAAAAGGATAACAATTAACTAACAAGCCTTTTTGTGCTCCACAAATATCAGAAAAAATCACAACCATCAATTTCACACCCTATTCACTCCGTCTCCGTGGGAAGTCTGTCTCTGTTTCAAACTGGAGCGGATTTCATGTAACACTGAGACAAAACAAATTCAGACTGCAGTAACTTTTATCCAGCGCTTCAACAAACTCACAAAATAAAATCTACCAGTATTTCAACGGTCACGTTAACCCCTCTGCTGTGTGCCGAAAGCCCAAGTAAGACCTCCTCCCCCGGCATCTTGCAATAGCTCACCGTAGTGGGGGAAATCCCATGGGCAGTAAGCAGACCCGGTAAGGGCACAAATCTTCCGTGAAAAAAAACCCCCTCTATGACAGGGTCATGCAACTTTTCCACAAAAATGCTGAAAGTCCAGAAACCTGGGCAATAAGCAGGTGTGGTACGGATCTCAGGTTCAGGTTCAGGTTCAGGTTACTTTATTTGTACCCGTAGGTAGATTTGTTTTGCAGTCTGGTGACATCCATATTTACAAGCCACTAATTACATTCAACATAGACACAAACACAGGCACACATCTTACAAAATAGGTAAATATAAAATATGTACAATATAATTTTATAGCTTGTTCAACTCTTAGACAGCAGCAGGGACAAAGCTGTTTTTGTAGCGCTGGGTTTTGCTTTTTGGGACAGCAAACCTCCGTCTGGAGGGAAGAAGCTGCAAGTTGCAGTGCAAAGGGTGGGAGTCATCATTTAAAATCGAGTCAGCCATCCTCTGTACTTGTCTGGTGTACAGGGATGTCAGGCTCAGCTGTGACTCACCAAGCAAATGACTGGACCATCTAACTACCTGATCCAAGGATTTCCTCTGTTTCAGTTTTATCTGACCAAACCATGACATTAAAGAAAAGGATAAAACAGATTCAATAAAAGCCCGTTAAAACATAGTCCTTATGGTTCGGTCAATTTGGAAGCGTGCAAGTTTCCTCAAACAATGCAAATTTTGCTGACCCTTTTTGCACACCCTTCAGGATCTTCCCTGAGAATGTACTTTTCTGGGATCACGTCACTCATCCATGGGACGTCGAGAGCCTAGTTATTTAGACAATAAAACGCCCATGGTTAAAAGAGCACAAATCTTTCCCTTTTTTCTTTGCATGCAGCTTCTGGCACCTCCACTGCACTGACAGGCTGTATTATCACAGTGGAATTTCAATTCTAGCTGTAATTTCACACCCAAACAGCATTCGCAGTGTTCAGTTGGTCCGGGCAATCTCACTATCTTATATCCATAAACAACAACAAATGTACTTACATCCAAGCCGCCTGTAGGATTCTCAGATCCGTCACCCAGTCAGTTCCAGCGCCCCGGTTCGAAATGCCTTCACTGCAGTAACACTGAGCCTTTTTTTTTTGCTCAGCCTGGGAAGGTCTTTTATCAGCTGTGCGCTCGCTGAAATCAAGCAGAGGCACCGGAAAGACGGAGATATGTGGATCCGCTGTTCGGAGTGCCAAAATGTTAGGATAATTTTCAGTATAATTAATCTGAGTCAAAAATCAGGTAGAAAATTTAGATATAAGTAGCTGGGATAGGCTCCAGTCCCCCCGCGACCCGAAAAGGATTGAGCGGAAGAGGATGGATGGATGGATAAGTACATTTATTCCTCATGAGGGAGAAATACAGAGGCAGCCCCAAGTCTGACCATCCATACCTCTGAATCAGCCATTCATTGTTCTAGCTTTTAAAGCTGTGTTATCCATGGGAAGACGGAGAAACTGTCCTTGAGTACATCTGGCAAGACAGGGTGTAGCAGTTCTTACCTTTGCTCCCAGGAAACAAGGAGCCAGTACCTTCTCGGTCACATAGGACTAGACATCCAAAAATGTATCAGTACAGCTGGTGATTAAAATTGTTAACTCAGGCACACTCACATGCAGACTGGGGCTGTTCAAGGCCATACATGAATCACAAGTCATATCAGACATATTATGGAAGTCAGGTTATTTCGCACCTCAGACAGAGACAATGAATACACATGGGAGAACAATGCCCAAGAGGGTGAGAGGGGGTTGAATGAAGTGTAGTGTAAATATCATGCTGTGTATGAGGAAGTGCCTTGAAGCTTGTGAAGGTGACTTGTTATATAGAGAGGAGTGCTTGCTGTAACCAGTCATTCTGTTCTGTGCTTGTGAGATGCGAGTGTGTAATAAATCGTCTGACATGAAGCTGCCTCTTCATTTACACACTCCACACTGGTGACCCAAGACGTATTACGGAACACGAGGCGAGAACCCTGGAGCCGGCCCGGTCGGGAAGCCCCAGAGACGCAGCAGCCATTTCACAGACAGCCAGGACTGGAACCCCCAGCAACGCGTGTGCAGTTTCAGTCAAGCTACTGGATTTCTGGCAGCACAACCCGCGCTCTTGGTTCCACCACACCAAGGTCCATTTCGCCCTATGGGGAGTAACGGCAGACGACACCAAGTTCTACCATGTGGTAGCAGCGCTGGACTGCCGCACAGCCCAGCAGGTAGCGAGCCTGCTCGATCAGCCACCAGCCAGCAACAAATATGAGGCGCTCAAGGCTGCGCTCACCCGGCGCTACACGCTCTCGGAATGTGAGAGAGCGGAGAGGCTCCTGGGGCGGACCGAGTTAGGAGATGGGTCGGCCGTAGACCTGATGGAGAAGATGCTGGCGTTAATGGGCACGGACGACGGGCACTTTCTGTTTGCCCACCTTTTCCTCCGGAACCTTCCAACAGTGGCGAGAGCAGTTCTGGCCAATTCGCCGTTGCTGGCCGCGCATGACTACCGTGCGCTAGCCCAGGAGGCAGACAGGATCATCCTCACCACCAGGGCGATCACAGTCAACGCGGCAGCGGCGGAGCCCAGCGAGACGACCAGAGGAGGCGAGGAGCGACCAACGGTAGCAGCAGCGGGGGCCAAGGAGCGCCAGAGAGACACGCTCTGTTTCTACCACCGCCGCTTCGGAGAGAGCGCACGCAGATGTGCGCCACCGTGCCAATTCAAGCGCTCGGGAAAATGCTGAGGCCGGCGGTCGGTAGCAGCTGCGACCCTCGGTGAAGAGAACAAGCTGCTCTACTTGACGAACGCGCGCTCAGGGAGGCGTTTCCTCGTGGACACCAGAGCCCAGAAGAGCTTCATCCTGCCGACCTACGCCGACCGGCTAGCAGGACCTAGCGGCCCCGTGATGTTGGCAGCAAACGGCTCGGAAATTAAGACCATTGGTGAGAGGACACTGATCTTATCTCTACACGGCCGTCCATACGAGGGGACTTTTGTCGTAGCAGCACTGAATTACCATATCCTGGGGGCTGATTTTCTGTGTGCACATGGTTTACTGGTTGATGTTGCTAACAGGCGCCTGGTTAATGCACTGTCCTTTGACTCTCTCCCCAGTATAGCTCGAGTGACCCAGCCAACAGCACAATCCAACGTCACAGCTCCAGGCGGTAAGTTCCATGCACTGCTCACTCAGTTTCCAGCACTCACGGTCCTGATGTTTTCGGCGGCCATCGCTAAACACGGGGTGGAGCACTTTATCACCACCACCGGGCTGCCCGTTTTTGCAGCTAAACTGGCCATAGCGCGCGAGGAGTTCGCCAACCTGGAAAGGTTGAGCATCATCAGGCGTTCGAACAGCCCATGAGCATCCCCGCTACACATGGTCCCTAAGGCTGAGGGATTGTGGCGACCGTGCGGTGATTTCCGCAGGTTGAAAAACGCCACAGTACACGACCGCTACCCGATTACCCACATACAGGATTTTTCCGTCCACCTTGCCGGAGCACACATTTTTTCCAAAATAGACCTGGACCGCGGTTACCATCAAGTCCCAGTGCGCGCGGAGGACGTACCCAAAACAGCGGTAATAACTCCGTTCGATTTATTCGAGTTCCTGCGCATGCCATTCGGGTTAAAAGGCGCAGCACAAACGTTCCAGCGCATGATGGATGCAGTGTTGCGCGATCTCCCGTTCGTGTTCGTCTACCTGGACGATATCCTGGTAGCCAGTGCATCCAAAGATGAACACGAAACCCACCTCAGGACGGTTTTCCAGAGGCTGGAGGAGCGCGGGTTAATAATCAACCCGGAGAAATGCCAGTTCGGCATGACGGAGATTGATTTTTTGGGGGACCGCGTCTTTCCGGAAGGAGCGATCCCGCTGCCTGACAAAGTGCGTGCCGTGGCGGATTTTCCCCGGCCTCAGACGGTCAGGGCGCTGCAGGAATTTTTGGGGATGGTGAACTTTTATAACCGTTTCCTTCCCCGCACGGCGCAGCTCATGCAACCATTGTACGCTGCGCTCAAGAGACAGAAACCCGCGGATAGGGTCGAATGGACCCCGGAGCGAGAGCGGGCGTTCTCGGAGGTTAAAGCAGCCCTGGCAAACGCCGCACTGCTGGCGCATCCGGACCTGGCGGCCTGGATAGCGCTCACCACCGACGCTTCAGACGTGGCCATAGGGGCTGTCGTAGAGCAGCACTTCGCTGGGGCTTGGCAGCCGCTCGCTTTTTTCAGCAGAACTTTGCGTGACAGCGAACGTAAATACAGCGCATTCGACAGGGAGTTGCTGGCTCTCCACCTGGCCATACGCCACTTCCAGTTCTGGCTGGAAGGGTGCAGCTTCACCGCGTTCGTGGATCACAAGCCACTAACGTTCGCGATGGCCAAGGTTTCAGAACCGTGGTCGGGCCGGCAGCAGAGACAGCTGGCCGTGATCTCAAGAGTTTACTACCGATATTCAGCATGTGTCGGGTAAACTGAATGTGGTGGCGGACTGCCTCTCGCGCGCTGTGGTGGCCCCAGTCTACGTGGGGATAGATTACGCAGCCATGGCCGCGGAGCAGATTAGCGATGCAGACGTGCGTGCGCGCCAGTCTGGACCAACAGGGTTAAGGCTGGAGAGCAGGGTGCTGCAAGACGGTATTCCCCCCCTAATCTGCGATGTCTCCACGGGACGCCCGCGTCCGGTGGTCCCAGTCGCGTGGCGCCGCTGCGTGTTTGAGTCGGTTCACACTCTGCCGCACCCAGGAGTGCGCACGTCGGTCAAAATGGTCGGAGAGAAATTTGAGTGGCCGAGCCTACGCAAACAAGTAAAAGAGCGGGCTGCAGCCTGCATGGCGTGCCAACAAGCCAAGGTACACAGACACACGAAGGCTCCCTTGGAGCCGTTTCGGGTACCGGCTAAGAGGTTCGACCATGTTCACGTGGACCTCGTGGGCCCCCTCCCGCCATCATAGGGGTGCACGCACCTCCTGACAGTGATGGACCGCACCACGCGTTGGCCAGAAGCAGTCCCGCTGGCAGCAACCACATCCGCAGACGTAGCACGCGCTTTTTTAACAGCATGGGTGGCACGTTTTGGAGTCCCGTCGGACATTACGTCCGACAGGGGCCCTCAATTTGTTTCCGAACTCTGGTCTGCAATGGCCCACAGCCTGGGTGTTACAATTCATCGCACAACCGCATACAACCCACAGGCCAATGGGTTATGTGAACGTTTTCATAGATCACTGAAAGCAGCACTCAGGGCTTCACTGACGGATGCAAATTGGGTGGACAGGTTGCCGTGGGTTTTATTGGGGTTTTCCATCCGCGCCAAAAGAGGATCTGGAAGCTTCCCCGGCAGAGCTGGTTTTTGCGCAGCCCCTACGGCTGCCCGGGGAATTTCTGCCAGATAATCCCGCGCCGGACAGCTGCCCGTCTCAGCTTTTGCAGCGTAGCGCAAACACAGGCACGCTGCCGGGCCCGGCCCACCACTGTTTTCCGCGTGTTTTTGTGCTTAAAACTTTGAAGAACGCGGAGTTCGTGTTTGTCAGATACGACGCCCACCGCCCTCCATTGCGCCCACCCTATGATGGACCGTTCAGAGTGTTGGAAACAGGGGATAAGCATTTTGTGCTAGACTTGGGGGGTAAACGGGAGAAAATTGGCATAGACAGACTCAAACCCGCCTTTGTAGTGGCGGACGAGCAAGTGCTGTTGGCGAGGGCCCCTCGACGTGGAAGACCCCCACGGAGAACTCCCCAGGGGAACGATTCATCAGAGCAGCCACACGGACAGAGCGAACCCCCCCACCACCACCACGGCTCACCCGCAGTCAGACACACTCACAGCAGCCCCCCACCGGCACAGCAGCGCCACGGAGGCGGTAAACCCCAGTTACAGCAGATATGGGAGGAGACTGAAGCCAAAACAGCATGTGGACTGATGTTCTATTGTTCTATCTAAGATGCTGGGGGTGGTGGTGGTATGGAAGTCAGGTTATTTCGCACCTCAGACAGAGACAATGAATACACATGGGAGAACAGTGCCCAAGAGGGTGAGAGGGTGTTGAATGAAGTGTAGTGTAAATATCATGCTGTGTATGAGGAAGTGCTTTGAAGCTTGTGAAGGTGACTTGTTATATAGAGAGGAGTGCTTGCTGTAACCAGTCATTCTGTTCTGTGCTTGTGAGATGCGAGTGTGTAATAAATTGTCTGACATGAAGCTGCCTCTTCATTTACACACTCCACAATATAATATGAAATATAATATGGAAGAATAATATAAAGGAATGTATGAACTTATCCTGCATAGAATGCACATATAAACATCAGACATGAAATAGGAAAGGCATGTTACATATTAATAATCATCATCATCATAGCAGTCTGTCAAGGGCGACAATGACCGTTTCATTTTGGTCTGATCAGATTCCTCCATGCAGGTCTGTCCTTCACCCTCCGCTGCCAGGAACTCCTGACCTTGCTAACCCACAAGAATAATGTGGATAATATGGAATTTTTCTATCAACCATTAAAAAGCATATAGAAACATGACATTCTAAGCATTATAATATCAGCTAATGGCTGATCTGGAACTCCACTTCATGTAAACAGATTTCAGTATGTGTATAAATTACAGTGATAGGTTATCATTACTGACACTGAACTGACATGACTGTATAGAGGGGTTGTGTGTGACGTCAGTGGTCACGTGCCAAATTGTTTTTCTGCCATTTTGGACGGCAAATAGC
Organism: Pholidichthys leucotaenia; assembly: GCA_020510985.1. Lineage (NCBI taxonomy): Eukaryota > Metazoa > Chordata > Actinopteri > Cichliformes > Pholidichthyidae > Pholidichthys > Pholidichthys leucotaenia. The sequence continues at coordinate 59,870,962 of CM035839.1, forward strand.
GTGGACCCTGTGTTGAGAATAATAATAATTCCACTAGCACGTAGTCAGCCCGACTCCCCACGGTGTTTGTTTTCCATTACGACTGAATACCACCTCAAGTGAGTGAGATCTTTACAGCAAGGCGGCCTGGGTGGATATGGAGGTGAGCCTGCTGCTCGCTGGCTTTTTGTCAGAGTAAAGGCAAAAAAGAAGAGCCAGAGGAGGCTACAGGCGGCGAGACGAAACACTATGGAAAAGTACTGGAGAGTTTAGGAAGCCATGGAGCAGCGGAAGATGTGGGGATATGAACTAGATCACATATGAAGGTAAGCTAATGATTGCTAATGCTAGTTAAGCACTAATAAGTCCCCCGTACTACATTGTAATCATGGCAAGTTATTGCTATTGGGTACTAAAATATGTATGCTCTGTGTGTGTGCGCGCGCGCGTTTCAGATGGCTCTCCTGTGGCAAAATTATTGCTTCAAACTGTTGATCTGGCTGTTCAACCAAGCCTCCCAATGGTGGGATGTCACCCCGGCTTCACGAACCGCAGTGATTGCAGAGCTGCAGAATGTCTGAAGAAAAGTTTAGCTTCCTGTGCTACAAATTGCTCTGATATGTGTGAAAATCATGGTGAGACTTTTGAGACATCATGAGATGTACCTGCTCCAGCTGGTGGCGTCATGGCAAAAAGTGATCAGCTGCCAAAAATTGATTGCCAGATGCCATATTATAGTTATGGGGATACATTAGCCGTAAAGTATATATTTCAACAGGTAAACAGTACTGAGTTAGGTATAATAAAAAATATTGAACAATTATGCTGCATTTTTAACCCTTTTTTTTTTTTCCACAATATCTTTATTGAACCTTTTTTTTTTTTAACAAACATGATACAAACAATCAAACACTAACACTAAAGTACTACAAAAAAAAAAAAAAAAGCACTAAAAACACCAACAACCACCAACAAAATCAAGTCTTCAACAATGCTCCTCTGTTTAGTCTAGACAATCCAATACATAAGTATACATATTATGTTCACCAGTTTGGAATTTACAAGGTCCACACACATCATTCACCTTCTTCTTCAAGAGTTATGTTTAAATTTTTTACATAATCAATAAAAGGTCTCCATATATTCTCAAACACAATTTCCTTTGATTTCAGTATATATGTTATTCTTTCTAATGGAAGGTTTGTTAACATCTGTCTTAACCACTGAGTCACATCTGGTCTATGAGTCTTTTTCCATAATAGTGCAATACATTTTTTGGCATTAAGCAAACTGAGGTCTATGAATGTTCTTTCACTTTTATTAAAATTATGCTTTTCTGGGTACAGACCCAACAAAAACAGTTTAGGATTCAATATGATTTGTTTTGAGATTATTTTTTCAATTGTTACCCTCACCTCTTCCCAAAACATTCTTATTAATCTACATTCCCATAAACAATGAAATAGGGTTCCTTTACTTTCCATGCATTTTGTGCATGTATCTGGTATATTTTTGTTGTATCTATTTAACTCCTCCGGTGTAACATACATCCGCATTAACCATTTGAAATGTATCAATTTAAGGCGTGCATTTATTGATTTGGTTTGAGCTTCTGTACAAGCCAATTCCCATTGTTCCTCTGAAATTTCAATTTGCAGATCTTCTTTCCAGTAGTTTAATCTTTTCAGTGAATTTTCACTTGAAGATAGTGTCAATGAGTTATAAAACTCTGAAATAATACCCTTTCTTTTACTATCTTTCATCATCATTTTTTCCAAGGATGAATAAATAGGTCGAGTGAGAGCTTTATTTTGATTTGATTGAATAAAGTTTCTAAGTTGAAGATATTTAAAAAAATGTGTTCTATTGAGATTAAATTTGATCCTCAGCTCTTCAAAAGACATTATGTTGTCTGCACATGGCAAATATAAATCCTGAATCTTTTGTATCCCTTTTAAATTCCATACTTTAAATACAGCGTCCGCTCTCCCTGGTTTAAAATATTGATTACCCCATATTGGACTAAATTGTGACAATAACTGTGGTTCTTTTAAATAGTTTTTAGCTTCACACCATATTTTGATCATATGCTTTACAAATGGATTTTTAACTTGTTTTTGTAATTTTTTTGCCGAATCTGAGTATATGAATATGGGAAGAGGTAAAGGTAAATTGTATGATTCCATTTCAGTCCAGTGAGGGAGATCATTTGATGAAAAATAATATGTCATAGACCTCAGTTGTGCCGACCAATAATACAACATAAAATTTGGACATTTCAGACCTCCACGATCAAATGGTAAATATAATAAAGACAAACGTAATCTAGCCCTCCTGTTGTTCCATATAAATTCCACTAACTTTTTTTTTATTCTTGAGAATAGATCTAAAGGTGGTGATAAGGGAATGTATTGAAATAAATAAAGTATTTTAGGTAAAATATTACTTTTAAGTATATTGATTCTCCCGATCATCGACATTGGTAGTGACATCCATCTCTGAGTTAGCTCATTGATATCTGACATTAAGGCTTCATAGTTGACACTGGCGACTGATTCTAGCTTAGGCATAATTTGGATTCCTAAATATTTAAACTGATTTACAACATTGAATTGATTTACCTCAGGGGCTGGGTAATTTCTCTGGGTCTCATTTAGCATTAATATTGAAGATTTAGTTTTATTTATTTTATATCCTGATATTTCCCCAAAATTCTTTATTAAATTCAACAAGGTTGGAATTGATTTTTTTAGATTCGACATAAACAAAATTATGTCATCGGCGTACAGGGAGATTTTATGTTCTGTTGGTCCAACTTTAATTCCATATATTTGTGAATGTAAACGTATCGCTATCGCTAAAGGTTCAATTGCCATAGTAAACAGTAAAGGTGAAAGTGGACAGCCTTGTCGACATCCTCTATTGATTTTTTATTGGTTTTGAAATATTGTTATTTGTTAGGATTTCTGCTGTAGCATTATTGTATATTATTTGAACCCATTTTATGAAATTATTTCCAAGTCCAAACCTTTGTAGGACTTCAAAAAGAAAGGGCCATTCAACTCTATCAAAGGCCTTTTCGGCGTCCAATGATAGGAGAGCTGTATCCGTGCTTCTTTATTAAAATAAATAATATTAAATAGTCTTCTTACATTATGGAAGCCTTGTCTACCCTTTATAAAGCCATTCTGATCTCGATTAATAATATTTGGTAAAATTTCTTGTATTCGTCTTGCTAAAATTTTACAGATTATCTTAAGGTCGGCGTTTAATAGGCTTATTGGTCTCATATTTTCACATTTATTAGAGGGCTTACCTGGTTTTGGCAGCAGTATAATTAAGGCATTATTTATGTATGATGGTAAATTATTATTTTGAAATGCTTCTAAAACCATTTCCAAAAAAGGTTTTATTAATTTATTCTTAAATTTTTTATAAAGGTCAACTGGAAGACCATCTGGTCCTGCACTTTTTCCTGATTTCATATTATCAATGGCTAGCCCAACTTCTTCTTGACTAATTTTAGACTCCAATATCTCCCTGTTTTCATTTGGAATACACGGTATAGATAGTTTGTTCAAAAACCCATTTACTTTTGTTAAATCAGGTTCATTTTTGGTATCATATAATTTTTCATAGTAATCTCTAAAGGCTCTATTAATTTCTAAAGGATCTATAACTACCTGTCCATTACTTATAATACTGGTTATTGGTGTTTTAATTTCCAATTGTTTAATCTGCCATGCTAATAATTTTCCTGATTTTTCACCTTGTTCATAAAAAGATTGTTTCAATCTTAGAAGACTCGAGGCAGCTCTATTCGCTGATTTTTTGTCGTATTCAGCTCTCAAAATCAGTAATTCATTCTCCAACCTTGGATCTCTTCCTGCATACACTTTTTCCTGAAGACTTTTTATTTTATGTTCCAATTTAGCTCTCTCCTCTCGAGTCTTCTTAGATTTTGATCCTGTATAACTAATAATATGTCCCCTAATAAAAGCTTTGAAAGCCTCCCACTTTACACATGCTGATGTTTGTGTAGTATTGATGTCAAAGAACTCGTCTATCTGTTTTTCTATATACTTGACAAATTCCTCATCCTGAAGCCATTTATGCTGAAATTGCCATCTGCCTGATTCCTTTGTCAATTTTTTATCTACATATATTAGACAACAGGGTGCATGATCAGAGATCACGATGTTATCATAAAAGCAGTTTTGAATCTTGGACCTTAATTCTGTGGAAATCAAAAAATAATCAATACGTGAGAATGTCTTGTAGGTACTGGAATAACAAGAATAGGCTTTAACTTGTGGTTTCATTTCTCTCCATATGTCTAACAATCTCAATTCTTTCATAAAATGATTAATAGTCATCCTACATCCAATGTGCGTACAATCCAGTCCTGTTGATCTATCCACACCTGGATTCAATGTACAATTAAAATCCCCTGCTATTATATGTTGCCCTGTAAGTGATGATAAGATGAGAAATAAATTAGCAAAGAACTTCTGATCATCTATATTGGGACCATATAAGTTCACAAGATTTATATTTTCTAATAGCAAAGAACCTTGAATGATTACATATCTTCCAAATTTGTCTCCAATTACATTTTTCACTTGAAAAGGAACTGATTTATGTATGAGAGTCATAACTCCCCTGGCTCGGGATGAAAATGAAGAGGTGAATACACTTCCCTGCCATCTACTCCTAATTCTTTTAACATCCTCCTCTATCAGATGAGTTTCTTGTAAAAACACAATTCTTGAACCCATGTCCTTTATTTTATTCATAACTTGTTTAAGTTTTTTTTAAATTTTGTAGACCTCTGCAATTCCATGAAGTTAAATTAAGATTAACACTTTGGTCCATGATCAATAGAGAGTTTGGGATTACCTTGCAGTGTAAACATGCTCATACAGAGAAGCAAAAACATGAGTGGTTGAACATTCATCCTACAAACTACACACAAACAAATTTCCCCTTCCCACACTTGTGGCAAACCCCCCAAAATCAAAAGAAAAATTCTGTCTCCCGATATAGCCATCGACCGTTCCACACCCACGGGGAACAGCCTAAGCCACTCCTTCTTCATCCTCCCAATCACCCTAACTCTACTGCTTTTAATGACGTAACATTAACTCTCCTCTGTAGTTTTCCAATTTAACTCCAAAATTTTTAACAACTTTGTACATCATAGTTTTTTTTTTTGTTTGTTTGTTTTGTTTTTGTTTTGTTTTTTTAATATATAATACAATCTATATTTTGTAAACTTACTATTTACTTCAAGTCAGTCAGATGCCTGTGCAAATGCTTAATTATTCTACCTTATATTTTGTTCATGCTTAGCTCCCACCAGTCTCTTCTTCTTCTTTGATCTTCTTGATGAACTCCTGCGCCTCCTCTGGGGTCTTGAAGATGTGGGTTCTGCCCTCATACGTGGTCAGCAGTCTCGCAGGATAGATTACACCATGACGAATCCCAAGGTTGCGCAGCTCCTTACGTACGGGATCAAACTGCTTCCTCAATTGCTGGATTCCTGTGGCCAAATCTGGGTAGAACCGCACCTGCTGGTCCTGGTGTTTAATCTCTCCTTTAGCACGTGCAGCGTTGAAGATCTTCATCCTGTCTCTGTTGCTAAGAAACTTCATAATTAAGGTCCTCGGCGGTCCCTTATCTCTCAGTGGGCCAATACGATGTGCTTTTTCCAGAACCACTGCTGATTGCAACTCCTCGCTGCCCAGCACCTCCGGAATCCACTTTTCCAGAAAGGAACATACGTCCCGACCTTCTGATTCCTCTGGAAGACCCACCAGCCTCAAATTATTCTGTCTTGACCGAGATTCCAAATCCAAAATATTATCTTCCAGAGATTTATTTTTTTTTTCCAAAGTGCGCACCTTTAATTGAAGACGGGTGACGTCATCTTCAGCACTAGCGAGACGGAGCTCCATCTGCGCCGTTCGTTCTACACAGTCACCCAATTCCTTTCTTATTCCTTCCAACGCTGTCATAATCCCATCAAATCTAGAGGAAAAGTCCGCTCTCATTGAACTCATGGCAGCCATCAGCGCATCTGCGCCTCCCCGCGCAGACATCGCACCGTTGCCAGCCTCCTCCGCCATATATGGAGTTTTGTTTGCTGCGTCACAGACCTGAAAGTCCGTTAATTTGGACTGTTTCGGCGGCTCGCTTTTTCCTTTTCCTGGTTTTCCAGCCTTAGGCTTCGCCGACATATCCTCGCCCAAATGCTGGGATACGTTCTGTCCCAAATGAGAGAGTTATTTGCCGATTTTTTTTCTCCAGGAGCAGAGCAGAGCGAGACACGTCCGTCCTACGTGGCAGCCATAACCGGAAGTCCATTTTTAACCCTTTTAAAAGCAATTAAAATAATGCATTCACAAGGTTACATGGAAAATACTTGGATTTACTTGATATATACAGTACGTACATGTAGATACTGTATAAATATATATTCTATGTGTGAATAATGTACTATGCACTCCTTTTGTACTGCAGTAGGAATTTTTACAATAATCTTTTGTGCCTTTTGCAGATATGTCTCCACTGTTGTTTGTTTCATTTGTGAAGGTTACCAAGATTTAGTGACATAAATTAAATGCTAAAAGATTGGAAAAGCTATCTAAATAATCCAGCAGTTTGAGAAATCACTTTTGGTTTGGTGTAAGTCTGTCAACAGAATTATGAACCATAAAGTAGTTTGTGTTAAAACATGTTAAATCCCATTAAACCCGAATTCATTATTAGGAAATACAGATATACATACTAATATGGCCCAGAATTCCTCCATGTACTGGTACAATCACTAAAGTGTGCAGTGTTTTCTCAACTCGCGCATCCAACAATACAGTCTTCAGTAAATAAAAAAAAAAGTGTTGTTTATTACTTTTTCTTAAAAATGAGCCGTTACTTTCAACGTCATTGATAGATGTTTGGTTTGTACTGTTGACTCTTCCCATTGGTGTCTTAACAGACAAATAGAAAATCATGATGCAAACACATAAGTCACTAAATTGTTTATTACAATCATCAGCAAAATCCAGATGATTTAGAATGTGCAAAATTCAAACTTTAACCTGTAAAAAAAAAAAAAAAAAAAAAAAGCTCAGAATGGGTCACACATACCGACTACTCACCTTTGTAAGGGGGCCCAGCACACCAAGGAACGCTTGACTGAAGGCAGCATTCTGAGCCATCTCCTCCCTTCACAAGGTAGTTTCATGGGATGCAGGTCAAGTGGACCCCTGACCAAGCGAGCACTCCCAAGTGAGCACCCTGGGATCCAATCTGTACATGTACAAGTACAGTCTCAATCCAGTGATTTGTAAACACGAAGGAGAACAACAACAAGAATTTGTGTAAAACTGTTGAAAAGACTTTTCCTGGTCACCAAGAAGTTTAAAAAAAAAATATATATATATATTGTGGAGCGTGTAAATGAAGAGGCAGATTTGTTTCAGACGATTTATTACACACTCTTCTCGCTACACACTACTACACACTCTTCTAGAATCTTCTCACAAAAGATGACCTTCGCGTCACATTGCATTCAACCCACTCATCCTTAACACCTCCCTGTTATCTCACTAGGCAACCCCTGCTCTTTGTTCCTGTCTGAGATGGTACACAATTAGGCTCTCCCCAGCTGCCACCCCCCCCCCCAGCATCTTAGATAGGACAATAGGATAACAGTCCACATGCTGTGATAGAACCATTAAACATCAGTCCACATGCTGCTTGGGCTTCAGTCTTCTCCCGTATCTGCTGTAACCAGAATTCACCGCCTCCGCGGCGCTGCCCTGCCTTTGGGGGGCTGTTGTTTGGGGGGGGAAACCTTTCTGTCTGTCCGTGTGGGTGCTCTGGGGAATCGTTTCTCTGGGGAGCTCCCCGTGGGGGTCTTCCACGCCGAGGGGCCCTTGCCAACAGCACTTGCTCGTCCGCCACAACGAAAGCAGGTTTGAGTCTGTCTATGCCAATTTTTCCCTCCTACCCCCCAAGTCTAGCAAAAAATGCTTATCCCCTGTTTCCAGCACTCTGAATGGTCCATCATAGGGTGGGCGCAGTGGAGGGCGGTGGGCGTCGTGTCGGACAAACACGAACTCCGCGTTCTTCAAAGTTCTAGGCACAAAAACGCACGGAAAACTGTGGTGGGCAGGGCCCGGCAGCGTGCCAGTGTCTGCGCTACGCTGCAAAAGCTGAGACGGGCAGCTGCCCGGCGCGGGATTATCTGGCAGAAACTCCCCAGGCAGCCGGAGTGGTTGCGCAAAAACGAATTCTGCCAGGAAAGCTTCCAGATCCTCTTTCGGCGAGGAGTGCAACCCCAATAACACCCACGGTAGCCTGTCTATCCAATTTCCATCTGTCAATGAAGCCCTGAGAGCCGCTTTCAATGTTCTATGAAAACGTTCGCATAACCCATTAGCCTGTGGGTTGTACGCGGTTGTGCGGTGAATTGTAATACCCAGGCTGCGGGCCATCGCTGACCAGAGTTCGGAAACAAATTGAGGGCCTCTGTCGGACGTAATGTCCGACGGGACTCCAAAACGCGCCACCCATGCTGTTAAAAAAGCATGCGTCACCTCCTCGGACGTGGTTGCCGCTAGCGGAACTGCTTCCGGCCAGCGCGTGGTGCAGTCCACCATTGTCAGGAGGTGCGTGCACCCCTGTGATGGCGGGAGGGGGCCCACGAGGTCCACGTGAACATGGTCGAACCTCTTAGCCGGAATACGAAACGGCTCCAAGGGAGCCTTCGTGTGTCTGTGTACTTTGGCTCGTTGGCACGCCACGCAGGCTGCCGCCCACTCTTTCACTTGTTTGCGAAGGCTCGGCCACACAAATTTCTCTCCCACCATTTTGACCAACGCGCGCACTCCTGGGTGCGCCAAAGAGTGAACCGACTTAAACACGCGGCGGTGCCACGCGGCCGGGACCACGGGACGCGGGCGACCCGTGGAAACATCGCAGATTAGGGGGGGAAGGCCGTCTTGCAGCACCCTGCTCTCCAGCCTTAACCCTGTTGGTCCAGACTGGAGCGCGCGCACGTCCGCATCACTAACCTGCTCCGTGGCCATGGCTGCGTAATCTATCCCCACGCAGACTGGGGCCACCACAGCGCGCGAGAGGCAGTCCGCCACTACATTTAGTTTACCCGACACATGCTGAATATCGATAGTAAACTCTGAGATCGCGGCTAGCTGTCTCTGCTGCCGGCCTGACCACGGTTCTGAAACCTTGGCCATCGCGAATGTTAGCGGCTTGTGGTCAACGAACGCGGTGAAACTGCGCCCTTCCAGCCAGAACAGGAAGTGGCGAATGGCCAGGTAGAGAGCCAGCAACTCTCTGTCGAACGCGCTGTATTTACGTTCACTGTCGCGCAAAGTCCTGCTGAAAAAGGCGAGCGGCTGCCAAGTCCCGGCTACGCGCTGCTCCACGACAGCCCCTATAGCCACATCTGAAGCGTCAGTGGTAAGCGCTATGCGGGCCGTTGGGTCTGGATGTGCCAGCAATGCGGCGCTTGCCAGGGCTGCTTTGACTTCCGAGAACGCCCGCTCTCGCTCCGGGGTCCATTCGACCCTATCCGCGGGTTTCTGTTTTTTGAGCGCGGCGTACAATGGTTGCATGAGCTGCGCTGCGCGGGGAAGGAAACGGTTATAAAAGTTAATAATAATAATAATAATAATGCATCGGTTTTATATAGCGCTTTATCATATATACTCAAAGACGCTTTACAAATAGGTACATTATTCATTCACTCCAGACAGACAGTGGTAGTGGCAAGCTACTTCTGCAGCCACAGCTGCCCTGGGGCGGGCTGACGGAAACGTGGCAGCCAATCTGCGCCAACGGCCTTTCTGGCCACCACCGAACATTTTATACATTTATACACATTCATACCCAGTGTTATGGGCACTGGAGGCAATGTGGGTGAAGTGTCTTGCCCAGGGACACAACGGCAGGATATCTGGGGAGAGCGGGATTCGAACCGCCAACCATCGGGTTATTAGACGACCTGCTCTACCTCCTGAGCCACTGCTGCCCCCAACAAGTTCACCATTCCCAAAAATTCTTGTAGCGCCCTGACCGTTTGCGGCCGGGGAAAATCCGCCACTGCACGCACCTTGTCAGGCAGCGGGATTGCTCCTTCGGGAGAGACGCGGTGTCCCAAAAAATCAATCTCCGTCACTCCGAACTGACATTTCGCTGGGTTGATTATTAACCCGTGCTCTTCCAACCTCCGGAAAACCGTCGTGAGGTGGGTTTCGTGTTCGTCTTCGGACGCACTGGCTACTAGGATATCGTCCAGGTAGACGAACACGAACGAGAGATCGCGCAGCACTGCATCCATCATGCACTGGAATGTCTGTGCCGCTCCCTTTAACCCGAATGGCATGCGCAGGAACTCGAATCAACCGAACGGAGTTATTACCGCTGTTTTGGGTATGTCCTCAGCGCGCACTGGGACTTGGTGGTAACCGCGGACCAGATCTATTTTGGAAAAAATGCACGCTCTGGCAAGGTGAACGGAAAAATCCTGTATTTTTTTTTTTTTTTTTTTTTTTTTTTTTTTGTATGTGGGGAATTGGGTAGCGGTCATGCGCTGTGGCGTTGTTCAACCTGCGGAAATCCCGGCACGGTCGCCACGAACCCTCAGCTTTAGGGACCATGTGTAGCGGGGATGCCCATGGGCTGTTTGAGCGCCTGATGATGCCCAACCTTTCCAGGTTGGCGAACTCCTCGCGCGCTATGGCCAGTTTAGCTGCGTCCAAGCGCCAAGGTCGTGCAAAAACGGGCGGCCCGGTGGTGGTGATAAAATGCTCCACCCCGTGTTTAGCGATGGCTGCCAAAAACGTCGGGACTGTGAGTGCTGGGTGTGTGGAACTTACCGCTTGCAGCTGTGACGTTGGCTTGTGCTGTTGGCCGAGTCACTCGAGCTATACAGGGGAGAGAGTCAAAGGACAGTGCATTAACTAGGCGCCTGTTAGCAACATCAACCAGTAAACCATGTGCACACAGAAAATCAGCCCCCAGTATATGGTAATTCAATGCTGCTATGACAAAAGTCCACTCATATGTACGGCCGTGTAGAGACAAGAGTAGAGTCTTCTCACCAAAGGTCTTAATCTCCGAGCCGTTTGCTGCCGCCATCTCGGGGCCGCTAGATCCTGCCAGCCGGTCAGCGTAGGTCGGCCGGATGAAACTCTTCTGGGCGCCGGTGTCCATGAGGAAATGCCTCCCCGAGTGCGCGTCCGTCAGGTAGAGCAGCTTGTTCTCCTCCCCGAGGGTCGTGGCTGCTACCGACCCCCGGTCTTTGGCGTTTTCCGAGCGCTTGAATTGGCACGGTGGTGTACATCTGCGTGCCTTCTCTCCGATGCGGCGGTGGTAGAAACAAAACGTGTCTCCCTCGCGCTTCTTGGCCCCCGCTGCTGCTGCTGTCGGTGGCTCCTCGCCTCCTCTGGTCGTCTCGCTGAGCTCTGTCGCTGCCGCGATGGTCGTGAACGCCCTGGTGGCGATGATGATCCGGTCTGCCTCCTGGGCTAACGCACGAAAGTCCCGCTCGGCCAGCAACGGCGAATTGGCCAGGGCCGCTCTCGCCGCTGTTGGAAGTTTCCGGAGGAAGAGGTGGGTAAACAGAAAGTGGTCGTCGTCCGTGCCCCTTAACATCAGCATCTTCTCCATGAGGTCTATTACCGACCCATCTCCCAACTCGGTCCGCATCAGGAGCCTCTCTGCTCTCTCACTATCCGAGAGAGTGAAGCGCTGGATGAGCACAGCCTTTAGCGTCTTGTACTTGCTGCCGGTTGGTGGCTGATCGAGCAGGCTCGCTACGTGCTGACCTGTGCGGGCGTCGAGCACTGCGACCACATAGTGGAATTTGGTGTCATCTGCCGTTATCCCCCAGAGGGCGAACTGCGCCTCGATGAGGTGGAACCAAGAGCGCGGGTTGTGCTGCCAGAAATGCGGTAGCTTGACTGCGACCGCACATGCGTGGCTGGAGGTTCCCGTCGAGGTCGGCTCCGGGGATCTTGACTCGTGTTCCATGATACGTCTTGGGTCACCAGTGTGGAGCGTGTAAATGAAGAGGCAGATTTGTTTCAGACGATTTATTACACACTCTCACATCTCAAGCATAGACAGAATGACATCCCAGCAGAAGCTCCTCTCTTAAATATCATGGCATTCTTGTAGAATCTTCTCACACACAAAAGATGATCTTCACGTCACATTGCATTCAACCCACTCATCCTTAACACCTCCCTGTTATCTCACTAGGGAACCCCTGCTCTTTGTTCCTGTCTGAGATGGTACAAAATTAGGCTCTCCCCAGGTGCCACAATATACTGTATATATATATATATATATATATATATATATATACTACCGTTCAAAAGTTTGGGGTCACTTAGAAATTTCCTTATTTTTGAAAGAAAAGCACTGTTTTTTTTTTTCAATGAAGATAACTTTAAACTAATCAGAAATACACTCTAATATCTAATATACATTGCTAATGTGGTAAATGACTATTCTAGCTGCAAATGTCTGTTTTTTGGTGCAATATCTACATGGACTTCGGGCTTACCATCAGCCTGAAGAAGACTAACGTCTTGGCGCAAGGCACGGAAGCACCACCAACCATCACCATTGATGACTACAAGCTGGAGGTCGTGAATCAGTTCACGTACCTGGGGTCCACGATCAGCAACAACCTCTCCCTTGATACAGAGATCAACAAGAGGATTGGAAAATCAGCCTTCACACTCGCTCGCCTCACCACACGAGTGTGGGAGAATCCCAAACTCTCTGTCAAGACGAAGATGGCAGTGTACAACGCCTGCGTCATCAGCACACTGCTCTATGGGAGTGAGACGTGGACAACATACGCCCGGCAGGAAAAGAGACTGAACTCCTTCCACTTGCGCTGCATTCGCCACATCCTGGACATATCCTGGCAGGACAAAGTGCCCAACACAGAAGTTCTGTCCCGCGCCGGCCTTCCCTCCATGTTCACTCTACTCAGGCAGCGCAGGCTCCGCTGGCTAGGCCATGTTCACCGTATGGAGGATGGCAGAATCCCCAAAGACGTCCTCTATGGAGAACTGGCAACTGGCAGGAGAGACGTTGGCCGCCCACAGCTGCGCTTTAGAGATGTCTGCAAGAGAGACATGAAGGCCCTGGATATCAACACAGAGCGCTGGGAGGACCTTGCAACGGACTGCTCCAAATGGAGAGGCACCCTGACCAGACAGCTCAAGGCGGGTGAAGAGAGACTGACTGCTGCAGCAGATGAAAAAAGGACCCGCAGGAAGAACCGCCACAGACCCAGCAGCACGGAGACCACCCACAAGTGTGACCTGTGTGACAGGGACTGTCATTCGCGCATCGGCCTGTTCAGCCACAGGCGGTGCTGTTCCAGCAGAGCAGACGTTTAGGATTCTCTTCCATGGTCATCATAGACCGACGGAGGCCGACGACGATCTACATAGGTGTATAGAGGCCCATTTCCAGCAACTATCACTCCAGTGTTCTAATGGTACAATGTGTTTGCTCATTTCGTCAGAAGGCTAATGGATGATTAGAAAACCCTTGTGCAATCATGTTAGCACAGCTGAAAACAGTTTAGCTGGTTAGAGAAGCTATAAAACTGACCTTCCTTTGAGCAGGTTGAGTATCTGGAAAAAATTATTATTTCAAATACAAATCATTATTTTTAACCTTGTCAATGTCTTGACTATATTTTCTATTCATTTTACAACTCATGGTGGTAAATAAGTGTGACTTTTCATGGAAAACACAAAATAATTGTCTGGGTGACCCCAAACTTTTGAACGGTAGTGTATATATATATATGTATATACAGTTGTGTTCAAAATAATAGCAGTCCCACATCACTAGCAAGATAAATCACTGTTTTTGTTAGAATTTCAACTTCTACACTGCAAGTAAGTTTCTAGAAGGTTTAGCAAAGGTATAGAAAACCAACAGACCCAACAGGCATGACGTGCATGCTGCTGATTCTGTGAAACTGAATCATTAACTGAAAGGGGCGTGTTCAAAAAAATAGCAGTGCTGAGTTCACTTAGTGAGGTCATTGATTCTGTGAAAAAAAATAGGTGATAAACAGGTGGCCCTTATTTAAGGATCAAGGCAACTGACGCTGCATATGCTGGCTGTGCATTTGTCCTTGAAAAACAGAGTAAAATGGGTCGTTCAAGACACTGTTCTGAAGAAGAGCGTTCTTTGATTAAGAAATTAATAAAAGAGGGGAAAACCTATAAAGAAGTGCAGAAAATGATAGGCTGTTCAGCTAAAATGATATCAAACGCTTTAAAATGGCAGCCAAAACCAGAAAGGCGAGGAAGAAAAAGAAAAACGACTATTCGAATGGATCAGAGAATAACCAAACTGGCAAAGGCTCAGCCAATGATCAGCTCCAGGAGGAGCAAAGAAGATCTAAGGTTGCCTGTGAGTACTGTAACAATCAGACGACGTCTATGTGAAGCCAAGCTATCAGCAAGAAGCCCCTGCAAAGTCCCATCGTTAAAAAAAAGACGTGCTGAAGCGGTTACAATTTGCATTGACTGGCCTAAAAAGAAATGGCGTAATATTTTGTGGACTGATGAGATTAAGATTGTTCTTTTTGGGTCTAAGGGCCACAGACAGTTTGTCAGACGTCCTGCAAACACTGAATTCAAGCCACAGTACACAGTGAAGACGGTGAAGCATGGTGGTGCAAGCATCATGATATGGGGATGTTTCTCGTACTATGGTGTTGGTCCTATTTATTGCATACCAGGGATCATGGTTCAGTTTGAGTACATCAGAATACTGGAAGAAGTCATGTTGCCGTATGCTGAAGAGGAAATGCCTTTGAAATGGGTGTTTCAACAAGACAGTGACCCCAAACACACTAAAGACAGATGTCAACACTGCTATTTTTTTGAACATTATATTTGACTTTCTGTAAAATATTATCAAATTCAATTACTTTTTCCAATTTTCTTGCTTTGAAATAGAATGTGCAGTGTCCTCAATGCATTTGTGTTCATTAAAATACAATTTATTTGAAGAATTTTGACGTTTATTCACATTTTTCAACACACTGTTATTATTTTGAACATAACTGTATAAGATGACAATTAAGCTGACCCGGAGAAGGTTTTGGCTCTGTTTCTGCTTTCAAAAGACTTTTCTTCTCCACCGCTGCTGCTCATCACCGCTGGCTTCCCCCAGATGAAAATCCACAGAATAGGTCTGTGGGACTAGAATGTTCTGAATGAAGCTTTAGGAAGCTCTGAATCAGTTTGTAAATCACTGGATTGAAAATGTACAGATTGGACGCCAGGGTCCACTTGGGGTGCTCACTTGGTCAGGGGTCCACTTGACCCGTTCCCGTTTCATGCTCTCTTGCCTCACTGAGAAGCAACTGGATGTGCTGCTGGTCCCAGTTCAGCAGATCTTTAGCCTGCGGTGGGACTCTAGAGTGGAAATACACACAACTTAAGTACATGCACAGCATGAAAGTGCAACATGTAAAAAAACTACTTTTTAACCAGGATTAACACTAGCTTATTTCGTCAGATGTCGACACAAGCACAAAATACAAGCAGAGTACGGAGTTAGCATTGATGACTAACTAGCTAGCTCATTGTCTGCATACAGGAGACAACGGTGTTGTTTGTTCAAAATGAGCTTTCCACTACTGGGATAAATAATGGCAGAGATGCATAATATCACATCACTGGGCTGTACTTGGGCTGCACGGTGGCACAGTGGTTAGCACTGTGGCAGCACAGTTTACCCTCAGCCAGGGGATCCTGGGGATCGTGAGATCGTGGGTTCGATCCCTGCCCCCGACCAACAGTGATCTGTGTGGAGTTTGCATGTTCTCCCCGTGTTGCGTGGGTTTACTCTGGGATTTCTCCGGTTTCCTCCCACATACCAAAAGGGATATGGGGCGCTTGCGCACGCAGCGACCGGCAGCTGGTGGCTTGTCACCAGACTGCAAAACAAATCTACCTACAGGTACAAAATAAGTAATAAAAAAAAAATAAAATCACTCACCATCCTCTATCCCTGTTTTCAACAATGATGATGCCGTGGTTGGGTCGACGCCATTCTACCTCCGCCGTGGCCGTGAATTCATTTCAGGTCGCTCTGTTCACCTCCCTCTGGATTTCTTTAATCAGCAACCAAGCACAGAAAAATCTGCATCTTGTCGTTGGACCATGGTGTTGATTTGTGTGTAGTCATTTATCTCGTTGGTGACACTCAGTCACGTTTGCTGTTGGTGATTTGACTGTTCGTTGCTGTCCAAAATGGCGCAGTAAACAAAAGACACATGACCCGTGTGATGTCAGTGCAACCCCTCTATATACTGCTACTACATGTTATTGTAATACTATATTAGATTGACGTTACTCTGAGCAGTATGTATGCATGTTACAGCATGGTAGATTTGTGGTTATATCCTGTTTATCCTCCCGATTGTCTTACTGAACAACCTCCTTGTCAGTAATTACCTCCGCCAAGGGAGGACGGAGGTAATGTTTTCAGTAGCGTTGGTTGGTTTGTCTGCTGGTGGGTTTGTCTGTTACTAATATAACTCACAAGGTTATGAATGGATTTTGATGAAATTTTCAGGAAAGGTGTGTAATGGCACGGGGAACAGATGATTAGATTTTGGTGGTGATTGAGATCACAATGTGGATGCAGGAATTTTTTGAATATTATTTTATGTATATATTAATCTGGCACTTTTCATGTACTGCCCCTTTAAGACGTGCCCACTCAGTTACATGCGTGGTCACACCATAGGCCCTATGGTGTGACCACGCACGAAGCACGTGGCCCTATGACATAGGGCCACGTGCTTCGGCAACCTGGAAGCCAAACACTGCAGAAAAAGTATTATGGGGCGTGTCCACCAAACTCATTTTTCCTGCTATGGGTGACTATTTTCTATTCATTCTCTATGTAGTCCAGTGTTTACAGTGCTGAGTGCCCTCGGCGCTGAAACGCTTTGAGTGACGGCCGCTTTTTGTCGTGGTGCTCAGGGCTGAAAAAAGGTCAACTTGTCAGACTACTGTACAGCTGCGCTCGTCAATATCAGACCTTTCTAAGCAGCCAATCAGAATTAAGGAAGGGCAAGACATAGGACACTAGTACAGGAAGACAAGAACGGGAGGTGACGGTGAAGCAGGTGGAGGCTGAACTTTGCTGCATCAAACCATATGAAATTGTAGTTGATAACTGCAAAAAAATGGTATGATACCGCACTGTTGTGTGATATTGATTAATAATTATGAACCTTGTCAGTATACTGTAATGGAGAACAGAGGAGGGGAAAAAAAGAAAACTGACCTGAAAGATACAGTAAACCATGATGTTGATTTCACCCCTTGATGCCTATTGTCGCAAATTTGCATCAATCCAAAAAAACAAAAAAAAAAACAAAAAACAAAAACATAACGATTTTCAATTATGAAAAAAAAAATTGTTAACAATTGGAAATAAATTCAGGCGTCAAGGGGTTTTAAGGTGGAATTGCTCAGCCCCATTGTATGGTCAATACAATTATGACAGTCTTGCTGTTATTATTATTATGTAGTCATGTAATGTAGTCATATGGGCGGTGCGGTGGCACAGTGGTTAGCACTGCGCCAGCACAGCAACGCACCCTTGGGATCCCTGGTTCGATCCCAGCCCCTGACCAACAGTGATCTGTGTGGAGTTTGCATGTTCTCCCCGTATCTGCGTGGGTTTACTCCGGGATTTCTCCGGTTTCCTCCCACAGGCCAAAAACATGCAGGTTAGGTTAACTGGAGACTCTAAAGTGGCCCTAGGTGTGAATGTGTGTGTGAATGGTTAAGGGATAGTGCCGTACCGTGGCTGCTTCATCCATCCAGGTGGTGGATGACCCTCAATTTCCCCTCTGGGGATCGATAAAGTATACAAAATAAAAAAAAAAAAATAAAAAAAATCAAAATCATATTGTTTTTGCTGTCATTTCTCTGTCTGTTAATAATAATAATAATAATAATAATAATAATAATAATGGATTGCATTTATATAGCGACTTTCATTCAGATTTTCAGGAAAGGTGTGTAATGGCACATTGAACACATGATTAGATTTTGGTGATGATCTCAAAATGCACACCTGGGCCAAGGCTCTTATCTTCTTATAGAGTGTTAGCAGCAACACTCCAAAACTACTGCATGGAATTTTCACCAGAGGTGGCCCTTGGCCCAACGATGAACTCATTAGATGTTGGAGGTGATCCATGAGTGCATATCTTCGCCAAGGCCCTATCTTGCAATGTACAGATGGATGGCGACATGAATGGACAAAGGGATGGAGGGGAGGACAAAGGGAGGGTGGGACGGAGCCTTAGCGGAGGTATGCGTTCTCAGAGAGCCTTCTAGTTAGGACATGGGGTACTTGAGCAGTCGGCAATTTGAAAGGGGATGCCAGCTTCCTTCTTAGCAAAAGACCCAAATCACCGCACTTACTAAGTTGCCATCCCTCCATCCCATCCCCCTGAAGAGTGCAAGGATAGCATGGTAATGAACTGCATTTACTACATGTACTCTAGTAGTTTTTTCATAAAGTTGTACCTTCATGACTCCTGTAGATTTTACATTTTTCTCAGACCAACATTTCTGAAAGGAAAATGTCCCAACTTGATGAGTTTACCATAAAAAGTGGCAAATTTGGGGAAAAAAAGTACTAAACTTACTAGAAAAGTCACAAATTTACAAGAAAAAAGTTATAAATGCCCAAGAATGTTTACAAGAAAAACCTCACTAATTGCATATAAGATGTGAGAAAAAGTAAAGCAATTTATACAAATGTGCAGCTTTTGTTCTTTAAATTTGTGACTTCATTCTTGTGAATTTATGATTATTTTGTTGTGGAAATGTGCTATTTTCATCCTGTATTCATAATTTTTTTTCTCACAAATTTGTAACTTTTTTCTCGTAAATTTGCCATTTTACTGTGTCATATTTTTGCACCTTTAGTCTTGCAGATTTATACCTGGTTTACATTTATAGGCTTTACCTTATGCTAAATTTTTGGGTCCACCACCACCACTACCATCTCCCTTGTTTTTTTGTTTTTTGTTTTAAAGCAAATCACCTGAGAATAAGCAAGATTTTTTCTTCATTCAGCAACATCTACTGTGGAAAGAGGCATTTTTTTTTCACCGAACTGTGCCCACAAAAATCAGCCTGGAGCAGTATATGAGCTTAAATGCAGGATAATAGGTAAAACGTCAAGGTATTGACTACTATGAATGTTTATAATAAATATGCAGATTTTTCCTATATGTGATTTTTGTAACGTAAAAAAAAAAAATAACTTTAGAATTTTTTAAATGTATTTTTTAAAAATTACACTGTAAAAATTGCAGCTTTTGCTTATAAATTTTCATATTAACATATAGGTTTATGTAGCCTGTTTTTTTTTTCCTTGGAAATTTAGAACTTTATTTAAAAATCTTGGTAATGAGTAATTAATTAACTTTTCATTTAGGCCTGTGTGAGAAAAGAGACTTTGGAGTCAGAAAAGTGTGAACTACTCGATGGCAGCTAAACATAAGAAGTTGTTCTGAGAGTCACTTCACTAACCTGGGGTGCTGGGAATTTCATAGCCTGTGCTGCAAAAGAACACTCCTCCGCTGCCTTGTATTCCCTCACCTGTGCCTTCTGACTATTTTTTCTTTTTGGGAAAATAACCTCTTAAAACCATTTCAGCCTTAACTTGTTAACTACTGAAATATGAACACAACTTCTGGAGTCCTGCACCTTGTTGAAAGCAGTCAGACACACCTGCCACAGATGATTAGATTATAATGACACTCACGTCACTCTTTTCTCTTCCGGCGCCACACGAGTCGGCTGCCTTTTGCAACAGCGGCTCAATTCTGAGTCTTTTTTTCCCCTTCCTCTCTCTTTTTGATCCGGTTTCTCACTCCATTTATATCACGGACACACAGATCGTCCCAAATGTCTCCTGAGCCGGTGGACGGAGCCACTGTTTATAGCAGGAGACGGTACAGCAGGGAAGAGCTGCTAGCACTCAACTGCCACCCGGTGCTAACGGAAAAACTCAACATACCGGGAGAACTGAGGCGAAAACGCCGTGGTTGCCGGGCTGGAATAAGGCGGAAGACAAAAAATATAAGGTACAGACCCTCCCTTCCATCCATTGTTATGGGGAATGTACGGTCGTTACTGGGAGAGGTAGATGAGCTAGCGGCTATCTCCCGCTATGATAGCATATACCGGGAATGCTCTCTCCTTTGGTTTACCGAGACGTGGCTATCTGAACTAGCAGCAGATGCTAACATTGAGCTGGAGGGTTTCCACGTGATACGGGCAGACCGACCACCAGACAGTGGCAAAGCAAGGGGCGGTGGAGTGATAATGTATGTTAACAACAACTGGTGCAGACCGGGACATATCACTGTTAAACAACGACACTGCAGCAAAGACATTGAGTTGCTAGCTGTTAGCATGCAGCCTACATATCTCCCGAGGGAATACTCACACGTGATCTGCATTGTTATTTATGCAAATCCGACGGCGAACACTGGGACAGTGCGTGACGTCATCCATTCAGTAACCGGCAGGCTGCAGACAGAACACCCAGATGCTCTTCTCCTCATCTCCAGGCGATTTCAATCATGTTTCACTGTCTCCCATTCTACCCACGTTTACCCAGTATGTCACATGTCACACTAGAGACAATAAAACACTGGACTTATTCTACGCAAACACTAAGGAGGCGTACACCTCATTACAACTCCCCCCACTCGGGAGATCGGATCACAACTTGGTTCATCTCCGGCCGGTGTACAAACCCCTAGTGCACAGACAACCTCCGGCCATGCGCACAGTGAAGTTATGGTCTGAGGAGGCAATGGACACTCTAAAGGGCTGTTTTGAAACCACTGCCTGGGAGCAGCTCTGCGATCCACATGGTGAGGATATCGATGGCCTCACTCACACCATCACGGACTACCTCAGCTTCTGTGTGGACAACACCGTTCCCACCAAGACCATACGGTGTTGCTCAAACAACAAACCCTGGATCAACCCTGAGATAAAAACACTTCTGAGAGAGAAGAAGAGGATCTTCAGGTCAGGGAACAGGGAGATGCTGAAGTCCGTACAGAGGGAGCTGAGGAGAAAGATCAGAGAAGGCAAGGACAGCTTCAGGAAGAAGATGGAGGACAAGCTGCAACAGAGCGACATCAGCGGGGTCTGGAGAAACCTTAAGACCATCTCTGGGCTCCAGAATACTTTCCCCCAGGCCACGGGGGGCAGGGAGTGGGCGAACAATCTGAATCTGTTTTTCAATAGGTTTGACCAACCGCCCTCCCCCCTGACTGCACAACAACCACTGCTGCCTCTAAAGACATCAAGTCCTGCTGCCCACTCCCCACTCCACCAACTCCCCCCCACTCCCAACACACAGCCCCCCAACCTGACCCTGACTAAGACCCAGGTGAGGACGGAGCTGAGGAAGATCAAGGCGAGGAAGGCGTCGAGACCGGACGGCATCAGCGCAAAGCTCCTCAAGTCCTGTGCAGACCAGCTGTGTGGGATTGTGGAGTACATCTTCAACCTGAGCCTGAAGCTGGGGAGGGTACCACAGCTGTGGAAAACATCTTGTGTGGTACCTGTACCAAAGACTTCCCACCTCAAAGACCTGAACAGCTACAGACCAGTGGCCTTGACGTCCCACATGATGAAGACCCTGGAGAGACTGCTCCTTGCTCACCTCCGCCCCCTGGTGGGACCAGCGATGGATCCACTCCAGTTCGCCTACCAGCATGGCATTGGGGTGGAGGATGCGGTGATCTTCTTCCTTCACCGTTCTCTGTCCCACCTGGAGAAGCCCGGGAATGCGGTGAGGATCATGTTCTTTGACTTCTCCAGTGCTTTCAACACCATCCAACCGATGCTCCTGAAGGACAAGCTGCTGTGCGCGGGGGTGGACCAGCACCTGTCATCATGGATCCTGGACTACCTCACTAACCGGCCTCAGTTTGTGAGAACCCGGGACTGTGTGTCTGACACGATCATCAGTAGCACGGGGGCCCCCCAGGGAACGGTTTTGGCTCCCTTCCTGTTCACCGTTTATACTGCGGACTTCTCACACAACACAACACACTGCCATCTACAGAAGTTCTCTGACGACTCTGTGATCGTTGGCCTCATCTCCAATGGAGATGAAGCTGAGTACAGAGGGCTTATCCAGGACTTCATCGGAACTGCCTCTAGATCAATGCGAGGAAAACAAAGGAGCTGGTGGTGGACTGCCGCAGGCAAGGACAACCCCTCACAGCACCAGTAAATATACAGGGAACAGACATCGAGATGGTGACATCCTACAAGTACCTGGGTGTTCATCTGAACAATAAACTGGACTGGTCACACAATACTGACGCACTCTACAAGAAGGGACAGCGCAGGCTGTTCCTACTGAGGAGACTCAGGTCTTTTGGTGTATAAGGGGTGCTGCTGAAGACATTCTGTGACATGGTGGTGGCATCAGCCATCACGTTTGGAGTGGTCTGCTGGGGTAGTGGCATTACTGCAGCCGATAGGAAGAGACTGAACAAACTGATCAAGAAAGCTAGGTCTGTCCTGGGGCAGCGCCTTGACCCAGTGGAGGAGATAGGAGAGAGAAGGACGGTGGCTAAACTGTCATCTCTGCTGGAGGCCGAGTTCCACCCTATGCAGGACATACTGAATGCACTGAGGAGCTCATTTAGCAGCAGACTACATCATCCTAGGTGCACAACCGAGAGGTTTTGCAGGTCCTTCCTACCAACGGCTGTCAGACTGTACAACCTAAGCAGGGCTGCTCGCAGAGATAGCAAAAAGACGTGACAACCTAATAGTTTTTGAATGCAAAAGATGCAATAGACTTATACAATGGTCCCCTCCGGCATACAACTAGGATAATACCGGTCGCTATGGAGGGTGAGAATATGTATGGGTACATAATCATACCATGTAGGATAACTAAGTAGACGGTTGTGCTGTTTCATCCCATCTAGCAACAATGCTGTGCACTGTGTGTGTTTATATATTTACATATTTATTCCATCTAGCTACAATGCTCCACACTGTGTGTATATACTGTATATATATATACAGTATACAGTATGTATACTAGCTGTTCTTGTTTTTTCTTGCCTTCTGATTGTTGCTCTGAGTGTTGCTATCCCTGTGCTGTTGCAATCCTGGAATTTCCCCATTGTGGGACTAATAAAGGCTTATCTTATCTTACGTTCATTAATTTTCCTTCCAACGAGAACACCAGCCCATCAGTGAAGCGGCCCACCAGGAATCCACCCGACTCTCCCTATGGGCCACTCCGGGCCTGACTGGGATATACACTCTGGGTTGCTCCCAAATATTCACAGCTCCAAAACTGGTATTCATGACAGCCCTACTATTTGTCAATTTCAAAAATATAGTTGAAAAACTGTTTGGAGAATGAAGTTAGCATTTTGACAAAATGTTTGGCATAAAGTATATATTTTATATGAGGGGTAGGAATCACCATGATTCCATATTATGAAACTCTTATGATATGTTGAGTGTTGGAAAATCATATATTGTGATTTCCCATCCCGATCTTCGGCTTGTTCAACTCCCGTCCAGATCTCAGCTGTCACTCCTTCGCTGTGCTGACCTAACTAGATAGTGAGCATTTAGCACCATCTAGTGGAGTCAAAAGTCCATTGGTTTTTGTTACTCTGGTACGTGGTGTGAAAAAGTGTTTGCCCCCTTCCTGATTTCTCATTTTTTGATTGTCACACTTTAATGTTTCAGATCATCAAATAAATTTAAATATTAGACAAAGATAACACAAGTAAACACAAAATGCAATTTTTTTTTCCACAATATTTTTTATTGAACCTTTTTTTTTCAAACATGACACAAACAATCAAACACTAACACTAAAGTAAATTAAAAATAAATGTTCTAAAAACACAAACAACCATTAACAAAAGCAAGTCAAACAATGCTCCTCTGTTTAGCCTAGGTAATCCATTACATAAGTATATATATTATACATTCACCAATTTGGAATTTACAAGGTCCACACACATCATTCACCTTCTTCTTCAGAAGTTATGTTTAATTTCTTTACATAATCAATGAAAGGTCTCCATATATTCTCAAACACATTTTCCTTTGATTTCAGTATGTATGTTATTCTTTCTAGTGGAAGGTTTGTTAACATCTGTCTTAACCACTGAGTCACATCTGGTCTATGAGTCTTTTTCCACAGTAGTGCAATACATTTTTTGGCATTAAGCAAACTAGGTCTATGAATGTTCTTTCACTCTTATTAAAATTATGCTTTTCTGGATACAGACCCAACAAAAACAGTTTGGAGTTCAATATTAATTGTTTTGAAATTATTTTTTCAATTGTTACTCTCACCTCTTCCCAAAACATTGTAATTTTTCTACATTCCCATAAACAATGAAATAGGGTTCCTTTACTTTCCATACAATTTGTGCATGTATCTGGTATGTTTTTGTTGTATCTATTTAACTCCACCGGTGTAACATACATCCGCATTAACCATTTAAAATGTATCAATTTAAGACGTACATTTATTGATTTGGTTTGAGCTTCTGTGCAAGCTAATTCCCATTGTTCCTCTGAAATTTCAATTTGCAGGTCTTCTTTCCAATAATTCAATCTTTTCTGTGAGTTTTCACTTGAAGATAGTGTCAATGAGTTATAAAACTCTGAAATAATACCCTTTCTCTTACTATCTTTCGTCAAATTTTTTTCCAAGGATGAATAAGTAGGTCAGGTGAGAACATTATTTTGATTTGATCGAATAAAATTCCTAAGCTGAAGATATTTAGTTCCATTAAGTCCAACATAGTGTTCTAATCTATCAAGTAGAATATTATGATCGATAGTATCAAAAGCTGCACTAAGGTCTAAAAGGACAAGTACAGAAACCAGTCCATTATCAGATGCGATGAGGAGGTCGTTAGTGACCTTCGCTAAGGCTGTTTCAGTACTATGATGGATTCTAAACCCAGATTGAAACTCTTCAAGTAAACCATTTCCCTGCAGGTAGTCAAATAATTGCATTGGAAGAACTCTTTCTAAGATTTTTGAAATGAAAGGGAGATTAGAGATTGGTCTATAGTTAGCTAAAGCTCCTGGATCTAGCGTTGGCTTTTTGAGTAAGGGTTTAATTACAGCCGTTTTAAAAGCCTGCGGTACATGGCCTAAAGTTAATGAAGAATTGATTATATGAAGAATAAAGCTACCAATAAGTGGGAAGACTTCTTTAAATAACCTGGTAGGAATGGGGTCTAAAAGACAAGTTAAAGGTTTGGATGAGGAAACTATTTTGTCTAACTCACAGAGGTCGATTGGAGTAAACTCATCAAGACAGACATCAATAGAAGGAGTTGTAGTAGTTACAGTATTTAAGTTAACTGTGGGAAGAATCTGATTGATTTTATCTCTGATGGATGAAATTTTACTATTGAAAAAGTTCATAAAGTCCTGACTAGTAAGCTCTAAAAGAATGCTAGGATTGACAGAGTCCTGACTCTGTCAACCTGGCTACAGTGCTGAAAAGAAACCTGGGATTATTCTTGTTCTCTTCTATTAATGCAGAGTAATAACTCGTTCTAGCTTTTCTAAGAGATTTTTTATAAATTAAAAGATGATTTCTCCAAGCTAAATAGATTTCATCTAAATTAGTGGAGCGCCATTTTCTTTCTAATTGACGAGTCTTCTGTTTTAAGCTACGAGTTTCTGTGTTGAACCAAGGAGTTAGAAATCTCTGATTAGACTTTTTCTTTTTTAAGGGGGCCACCAAGTCTAGAGTCTGATGCAGAGAAGCTGTAACACTATCCACCATGTTATCAATTACAGAAGGAGCAAGCTGTCTATAGCTTATTTCCGTTGTGTTGACACATGGCATAGAGGAAACAATCTGCATAAATTTGGTAACAGCATCATCTGAGAGGCATCTACTGTAGTAATATTTTCCTTTAGGAGCCAAATAGTCAGAAATAGTAAAATCAAAGGTTAACAGACAATGGTCTGACAGTACAGGGTTATGAGGAGACACTACAAGATTTTCTATTTCTATGCCATATGTCAGAACAAGGTCCAATGTATGGTGGAGGTAATGAGTAGAATTTCCTACTTTCTGAGAAAACCCAATTGAGTCTAATATTGAATTAAAAGCCACATTAAGGCAGTCACTATCTACATCCACATGTATATTAAAGTCCCCTACTATAATTATTCTATCAGATTTCAGCACTAAATCAGCTAAGAAATCAGCAAATTCGGATAAAAATTCTGAGTAGGTTGATGGGGGACGATAAACTATGGCAAATAAAATTGGGTTTAACCTAAAATTGCTAAAGTGCCCAATACTGAGGACCAGGCCCTCAAAGGAATTATAACATGTTTTTTGCTTTACATTAACTAGTAATTTGGAATGGTAAATTGTTGCTACTCCTCCTCCATGACCAGAACTTCTGGGATTTTGACAGTTTAAATAACCAGAGGGAGTTGATTCATTTAAACCAACATAATCCTCTTGCCCTAACCAAGTCTCTGTAAGGGAAATTAAATCAATCTGATGATTAATTAACAGATCATGGACTAACAGAGACTTGGGAGTTAGAGACCTAATATTTAATAAACCACATTTAATTTTTAAATTATGAGGAGGAACAGAGGCCAAATCATTCAATTTAGAGGCTTTATGTTTAATTTGAGTTTTACCAATATTTTGCTTAAAAGGCCAAATGTCACGTAATTTTTTTTTCTAAATGACAACGAATTTTGATAAAATACACATAGCTTAAACCAAATATTCATACCGGAGACCATATCACCCACCCGTATTTACATAATTGCACAAAATACACCAGGCGAAGGCCCCGCCTTGCTCGCTGGCTTGTGACAGCCAATCCAGACCGCGGCCATGATTTTGACGTCACAAATTTCACCCTGGCTGCCCTGCCTATCCACATTCACACTTATCAACACTGGACACTCATGACGGAAAGTGACAGCGATTGTGAACAAATTAGTTTAGTTTTGTCTTTTTTTTTTGCCTTTTTTTTTGTCTTTTCTTTTTGTCTTTTTTTTGTCAGTGGTTCAGACAGTGACAGAGGCATAGAACCTTACAGGTTCGAGCCGTCCGAGACGGAATCAGATGCTTTGTCTGATGACAACAGTTCCGACGATGACCAGAGAGCAGAACCAGTGGAAAATGCCATTGAATTGGACATTAATCGCCTCCAGAATTGGGAAGCCGAAGGGGGTCTGTTGAGGGCGCCCCATAAATATTGATTTTTCGGAAGCCATTATTATTACAGTGGAGGAGAGCCGCTGCTGTCAAGAAATTTACCAGATCAATATGAGAATGGAGGCGCATACCTGTCAAGGGAGACGTTTTCGCCGTATTTTAATACGGGGAAAATGCAATTTTAGCAAATACGGGCGTATTGCCATTTCTGTACGCCCAAAAGAAAAATATACGGGAAAAAAAATTATTGAGTGTGTTGAGGAACACTTCGTGTGTGTGAGACCCCCACAGCTAGGGTGCTGGCAGATCGCTCAGCGGGAGCTATTCTCACTACATTGAGAAGTGTGGACTCAATCATTAGGCTGATGGCCGGGGCGGGCAGAAAGTGTCCCTTATTACTCCGCCGTCCCTTATAGCCGCGTTTTACGGTATTGAAATACGGCGAAAACGTATCACTTGACAGGTATGAAAACATTTCCCAGAAAAGTGTCCCTTATTACCCAGCTGTCCCTTATAGCCCCGTTTTAAGGTATGGGTGAAATATCCAATTTTTTCTTTCTTGTTGCTCACTTCAATCTTCCAGTCTCCATATAAACAATCAATCGGGATACCCCAAGCATCAAACTAAGGTACAATCTATTTCGTCACTTCCGCCTTCTTCCCCAGGCGATTCCGGGGGACGTGAGTAGGAATGTCAGGCCAAGCGCGGCAGTTTTAAATTAACGAATATTCCGGCGTTACTGAAGCATATGCACCAAGACCCGAACGGATCGGTTCCCTTTTATATCTAGTTTCAAGACATTTTAAGGACCCTGTTACGTGACATTTGGCCTTTAATCACTTTGGGATGCTTATATATTATATTTTTATTTACTTTGGAGGGAGCAGACAATGATTCTCTGATGGGGAAGACAGGGGCTAAGTTGAGGGGTGGCGGATGAAGAGGAGCTGCAGAGAGGCATGTAAGACTGCGACTCTACTTCCTGGTCCCAACTCTGAGTAGTCAAGATTTTGGAAATTTGGATAAAAAAGATGCCAGGTTGTTAGATAAATGAGAAGCACCATCCAAAGTGGGATGAATGCTGTCTCAAGATGTCTCCAAGACTGAAGTCATTACTCAAGTTTTTAAGTGGATGCTCTGTACCCTTAACTAGAAATTTTTGGTTGTCTACTTTTAATTATTAATTTCAAAACACTGCTTTTATATGAGTAGAATTTATGGCTACTATATCCACCTCTGATCATATAATTTACGTATGCATGAGTAAATTACTATTACGAATGTGTTTTTTTCCCTTCCCTACTCTCTCAATGGAAAAAAGAAACACTCGATTAAAAGTACAAAAAATATGTATATTTTTGTCATTTATTTAAATCATGCCAAAAAAAATCCTGCAGGACAAAACATGACACTTGATATTTTCTAACCTGTTTGTATACCACCATAGACAGAGAGAGAACCTGAATTAGACAGGGCTCAGACGGGGAAAGATGAGACAGACAAGATGAGCTGAGAGGAAAGTGTTCAGGCAGAGGGCCCAGGAGAGGTGAGAGCAGAGGAAGGAGAGAAGGATGACACCACTAAAAAGTCCAAACACAGGACGTCTGGGTGGGACCCTAACTGGCCCAATATTCCAACATTCAAGCCTCGGTTGTACAATACTTCAAATGGCAAGTTCCATATGCAAAATAACTGTGCAAAATTTTAAAAAAGAAATAAATAGTATAAAATTAACATAATCCGGTGACTTTTTATACTATTTATTTCTTTTTAAAAATTTTGCACAGTAACTTTGCATATGTAACTTACCATTTGAGGTAAGTTCCATATATATTCCGGTTACCCCCTTATGGATCGTCACGTTATCGTGGTGGGGGGTTTGCGTGCCTTAGTGATCCCAGGAGCTATGTTGTCCGGGACAATTTGCCTCTAGTAGGGGCACCCAAGACAAACTGGTCCTGGGTGAAGGGCCAGACTAAGGACGATCCAACAGACTCTCTTGATGAATGCTAGAACAAGGATTCAGTGTACGCCGCCTGGTTTGGGGTTACCAGGGCCCCACCCTGGAGCCAGGCCTGGGGGAGGGGCTCGATGGCTAGCGTCTGGTGGCCGGGTTTCCGCCCATGGGACCCAGCTGGGCTCAGCCCGAAGGAGTTACATGGGTCCACCCTCCAGTGGGCTCACCACCTGCAGGAGGGACCATGGGCGTCCGGTGCTATGTGGATAGGTGACGGTCAAAGGCGGAGACCTTGGTGGTCTGATCCCAGGCTTCCTAAACTGGCTTTTGGGATGTGGAATGTCACCTCTCTGGTGGGGAAGGAGCCTGAGCTGGTGCATGAGGTTGAGAGATACCGGCTAGATATAGTTGGCCTCACCTCAGCACACAGCTCTGGTTCCGGAAACAGTCTCCTGGAGAGGGGCTGGAGCTTGGGCTTCTCTGGAGTTTCCCCGGGGGTGAGGCGACGAGCAGGGGTGGGTATTCTTGTATCCCCCCACCTTGCTGCCTCTACAGTTAGGCCCAGAAATATTTGGACAGTGACACAATCTTCATGATTTGGGCTCTGCATGCCACCACATTGGATTTGAAATGAAACAACTACAACGGAACTGAAGTGCAGACTTCAAGGTTTACTTCAAGGGGTTGAACAAAAATATATGATTAAACATGTAGGAATTGTAGCTATTTTTATACAAACGCTCCTCATTTCTGGGGCTCAAAAGTAATTGGACAAATAAACATAACCCTAAGTAAAATGTTACTTTTCAATATTTTGTTGAGAATCCTTTGCAGGCAATGACTGCCTGAAGTCTGGAACCCATGGACATCACCAAACGCTGGGTTTCCTCCTTTGTGATGCTTTGCCAGGCCTTTACTGCAGCTGTCTTCAGTTGTTGCTTGTTTGTGGGTCTTTCTGCCTTAAGTTTTGTCTTGAGCTAGTGAAATGCTTGCTCGATTGGGTTGAGATCTGGTGATTGACTCGGCCATTTCAGAATATTCCACTTCGTTGCTTTAAAAAAACTCCCGGATTGCTTTTGCAGTATGTTTTGGATCATTGGTGAAGCGCCGTCCAATCAACTTTGCTGCATTTGGCTGAATCTGAGCAGAAAGTATATCCCTATACACTTCAGAATTCATCGGCTGCTTCTGTCTTTTGTCACATCATCAATAAACACAAGTGACCCAGTGCCATTGGAAGCCATGCATGCCCATGCCATCACACTGCCTCCATCATGTTTTACAGAAGATGTAGTGCTTTGGATCATGAGCTGTTCCAATTCTTCTCCAAACTTTCTTCTTCCCATCATTCTGGTACAGGTTGATCTTAGTCTCATCTGTCCAAAGAATGCTGTTCGAGAACTGGGCTGGCTTCTTCAGGTGTTTTTTGGCAAAGTCAATTCTGGCCTTTCCATTTTTGAGGCTGATTCATGGTTTGCACCTTGTGGTGAATCCTTCGTATTTACTCTCATGAAGTCTTCTCTTTATGGTAGACTTAGATACTGATACACCTACTTCCTGGAGAGTGTTCTTCACTTGAGTGGATGTTATGAAGGGGTTGTTCTTCACCATGGAAAGGATTCTGTGATCATCCACCACTGTCGTCTTCCGTGGACGTCCAGGCCTTTTTGAGTTCCCAAGCTCACCAGTGCACTCTTTTTTCTCAGAATGTACCAAACTGTTGATTTGGCCACTCCTAACATTTCTGCTATCTCTCTTATGGATTTCTTTTTTTTTTTTTTTCAGCCTCAGGATGGTCTGTTTCACCTCCATTGAGAGCTCCTTTGACCGCATGTTGTGTGTTCACAGCAACAACTTCCAAATGCAAACGCCACACCTGGAATCAACTCCAGACCTTTTAACTGCTTAATTGATGACAGGTTAACGAGGGAAGAGCCCATGCAGCCTTATTTTTTTTTGCAGCCTTCTGAGTCAATTGTCCAATTACTTTTGGTCCCTTGAAAAAGAGGCGGCTACGTATTAAAGAGTTGTAATTCCTAAACCCTTACTCCAATTTGGATGTGAATACTCTCAAATTACAGCTGAGAGTCTACACTTTAAGCCCACAGTGATTATATAATTGTATCCTGAATATGTTTTTGTAAACAGCTAAAATAACAAAATTTGTGTCACTGTCCAAATATTTTTGGGCCTAACTGTATATTGGAGTTTTTCCCAGTGGACGAAAGGGTTGTTTCCCTGCACCTTCGGGTTGGGAAACAGGTCTGACCGTCATTTGTGCCTGTGCACCAAATGATGGTTCAGAGTACCCACCCTTTTGGAGTCTCTGACTGGGTTGCTGGAGTGTGCTCCTCTTGGAGACTCCATTGTCCTACTGGGGGACTTCATTGCGCACGTGGGCAATGACAGTGAAACCTGGAGGGGAGTGATTGGGAGGAACGGCCTGCCCGATCTGAACCCAAGTGGTGTTCAGTTAATTGGACTTCTGTGCTAACTACTGTTTGTCCATAACAAACACCATGTTCAAGCATAAGGGTGTCCTGGCACCAGGACACTCTAGGTCGCAGGTTGATGATCGATTTTGTTATCGTGTCATCAGACCTGCGACCATATGTCTTGGACACTCGGGTAAAGAGAGGTGCAGAGCTGTCAACTGATCACCACCTGTTGGTGAGTTGGATCCGATGGCAGGGGAGGATGCCATTCAGACCTGGTAGACCCAAACGTATAGTGAGGGTGTGCTGGGAGCGTCTGGCTGAGGCCCCTGTCCAGGGGTTCTTCAACTCCCACCTCCGGAAGAACTTCAACTACATTCCAAGGGAGTCTGGAGACATAGAGTCTGAATGGCCCATATTCTCCACCTCCATTGTTGAAGTAGCTGTCCAGAACTGCGACCGCAAGGTCGTCAGGGCATCTCGTGGTGGCAACCCCCAAACCAAGTGCTGGGCACCAGTGGTGAGGGGGCCATTAAGCTGAAGGGGTCCTATCAAGCTTGGTTGGCTTATGAGACTCCCGAAGCAGCTGAGGTGGCAAGCCAAGTGGAGCGCAGCACGGATGGTTGCTGAAGCAAAAGCTTGGGCAAGGGAGGAGTTCAGTGAGGCCATGGAACAAGACTTTCGGTTGGCCTCGAAGAGATTCTGGCAAACTGTCCGGTGACTCAGGAGGGGGAAGCAGCTCCCTGTCCACACTCTGTATGGTGCAGATGGGGCACTGCTGACTTCGACTGGGGATATCATTGGGTGGTGGACGGAATACTTTGAGGATCTCCTCAATCCCACTGATACGCCTTCCACAGAGGAAGCAGGGCTTGTGGACGAGGGGGACGACTCTACTATCATAGGAGCTGAGGTCGCCAAGGTGGTTAAAAATCTCTTTGGTGGCCGGGCCCCAGAGGTGGATGAGATTCGCCCTGAGTACCTCAAGGCCCTGGATGTTTTAGGGCTGTCATGGTTGACACGCCTCTGCAACATAGCGTGGAGGTCGGGGGCAGTGCCTTTGGCATAGCAAACCGGGGTGGTGGTTCCTGTCTTCAAAAAAAAGGGGACTGGAGGGTGTGCTCCAACTTTTGAGGGATCACACTCCTCAGCCTCCCTGGGATGGTCTATGCCAAGGTACTGGAGAGGAGAGTCCGGCCGTTGATTGAACCTCGGATTCAGGAGGAGCAATGTGGTTTTCGTCCTGGCCGTGTCACATCGGACCAGCTCTTTACCCTCTAGAGAATCCTTGTGGGTTCGTGGGAGTTTGCTCAACCAGTTTACATGTGTTTTGTGGACTTGGAGAAGGCATTCGACTGTGTCCCTCGTGGTTTTTTTGTGGGGGGTGCTTCGGGAGTATGGGGTATCGGGCTTGTTGTTATGAGCTATTCGGTCTCTGTAAGACCGTTGTGAGAGTTTGGTTTGTATTGCCAACACTCGGTCGGACTCATTCCCAGTGAGAGTTGGACTCCGCCAGGGCTGCCCTTTGTCACCGATCCTGTTCATAATTTTTATGGACAGGATTTGTAGGCGCAGCCAGGGAACGGAGGGTGTCATGCTTGGTGACCACAGGATCTCATCTCTGTTGTTTGCAGATGATGTCCTGCTGGCTTCATCCAACAATGACCTACAGGTCTTACTGGGACGGTTTGCCGCTGAGTGTGAAGCAGCTGGGATGAGAATCAGTACCTCCAAGTCCGAGTCCATGGTCCTCAGCCGGAAAAAGGTGGATTGTCCTCTCTGGGTTGGGGACAGGCTCCTGCCCCAAGTGGAGGATTTTTAAGTATCTCGGGGTCTTATTCACAAGTGAGGGCAGAATGAAGTGAGAGATTGACAGACGGATTGGAACAGCACCTGCAGTGGTGCGGATGTTGTACCGGTCTGTTGTGGTGAAGAGGGAGCTAAGCTCTAAGGCAAAGCTGTCGATTTACCAGTTGATCTACGTTCCTACCCTCACCTATGGTCACGAACTTTGGGTAATGACCGAAAGAATGAGATTGCGGGTGCAAGCGGCTGAAATGAGCTTTCTTTGTAGTATTGCTGGACTCACCCTCAGAGATAGGGTGAGGAGCTCAGCCATCCGGGAGAGGCTCAGAGTAGAACTGCTGCTCCTCCACATTGAAAGAAGCCAGTTGAGGTGGTATGGGCATCTGATCAGGATGCCTCCTGGACGCCTCCCACTTGATGTGTTTTGGGCATGTCCCACTGGGAGGAGACCCCTGGGCAGACACAGGACTTGCTGGAGAGACTATGTCTCCCAGCGGTCTGGGAATGCCTTGGTATCCTCTGTGAAGAGCTGGAGCCAGGTGGCTTGGCTAGGGAGAGGGAAGTGTGGGCTTCTCTGCTTGAACTGCTTCCTCTACGACTCGGACCTCCGGAAAAGTGGTAGAAGATGGAAGGATGGATATTCCGGTTACAATGCCTCCCCCCCTCGGGATAAATATGTTGCCACTGCACCAAGGTCTTTAATCCAGAGGAAACACTGGTATGAGGAAAAAATGCTAAATGTGCTGTTGTGGAAATGTGAAAATGACGAGGCAGAGTTTATCTCACGAGTCAGGTTTATTCACATTTTCCAACATCAGCAAAAACAGAAAAAGAGAAAGAAACCCAGACATTCGTCCTTTATATACCCCAGGACCTTCAAAGCTCACAGTCACGTATTTAATCCCCAGTCACAATGCATCTTCTCTTAGATCTTATCACCTCCCCCCAAAGTCTCTGGCAGCCAGGAAATCCCCCAAGGCCGTCTCTTTGCATACCAAAGACTAAACTTTCACATCCTCCTGTTATCTCCAAGGACACTCAGTCCTTTGTTCGATCTGAGATGTGAAGCCTACAGTGGCATACATATGAAGCATAAAGTGATATACATATGTGCATATACACTCACCGGCCACTTTATTAGGTACACCATGCTAGTAACGGATTGGACCCCCTTTTGCCTTCAGAACTGCCTCAATTCTTCGTGGCATAGATTCAACAAGGTGCTGGAAGCATTCCTCAGAGAGTTTGGTCCATATTGACATGATGGCATCACACAGTTGGCGCAGATTTGTCGGCTGCACATCCATGATGCGAATCTCCCGTTCCACCACATCCCAAAGATGCTCTATTGGATTGAGATCTGGTGACTGTGGAGGCCATTTGAGTACAGTGAACGCATTGCCATGTTCAAGAAACCAGTCTGAGATGATTCCAGCTTTATGACATGGCGCATTATCCTGCTGA
Organism: Pholidichthys leucotaenia; assembly: GCA_020510985.1. NCBI lineage: Eukaryota > Metazoa > Chordata > Actinopteri > Cichliformes > Pholidichthyidae > Pholidichthys > Pholidichthys leucotaenia. The sequence continues at coordinate 59,905,964 of CM035839.1, forward strand.
AAGTAGCCATCAGAAGTTGGGTACATTGTGGTCATAAAGGGATGGACATGGTCAGCAACAATACTCAGGTAGGCTGTAGCGTTGCAACGATGCTCAATTGGTACCAAGGGGCCCAAAGAGTGCCAAGAAAATATTCCCCACACCATTACACCACCACCACCAGCCTGAACCATTGATACAAGGCAGGATGGATCCATGCTTTCATGTTGTTGACGCCAAATTCTGACCCTACCATCCGAATGTCGCAGCAGAAATCGAGACTCATCAGACCAGGCAACGTTTTTCCAATCTTCTATTGTCCAATTTCGATGAGCTTGTGCAAATTGTAGCCTCAGTTTCCTGTTCTTAGCTGAAAGGAGTGGCACCCGGCGTGGTCTTCTGCTGCTGTAGCCCATCTGCCTCAAAGTTCGACGTACTGTGCGTTCAGAGATGCTCTTCTGCCTACCTTGGTTGTAACGGGTGGTTATTTGAGTCACTGTTGCCTTTCTATCAGCTCGAACCAGTCTGGCCATTCTCCTCTGACCTCTGGCATCAACAAGGCATTTCCGCCCACAGAACTGCCGCTCACTGGATATTTTTTCTTTTTCGGACCATTCTCTGTAAACCCTAGAGATGGTTGTGCGTGAAAATCCCAGTAGATCAGCAGTTTCTGAAATACTCAGACCAGCCCTTCTGGCACCAACAACCATGCCACGTTCAAAGTCACTCAAATCACCTTTCTTCCCCATACTGATGCTCGGTTTGAACTGCAGGAGATTGTCTTGACCATGTCTACATGCCTAAATGCACTGAGTTGCCGCCATGTGATTGGCTGATTAGAAATTAAGTGTTAACGAGCAGTTGGACAGGTGTACCTAATAAAGTGGCCGGTGAGTGTATGTCCCACATGACCCCCCCCCCCCCCAAACGTCTAAGATGGAACAACGGAATAACAGTCTGCATATCATGATAAAATCATTACACATCAGCCCATGTGCTGCTTGGGCCTCAGTCTCCTCCCGAATCTGCTATAAGCAGGCTTCACCACTTCCGCGGCGCCATTCTGCTGGGGGGCTGCTGTCAGGGGGTGAGAACTGTTAGTCAATCCCTGTGGGTGTTCTGGGAAATGTCCCCTAGGAGGTCTGCCGCGCCGAGGAGCCCTGGCCAACAGCATGTCCTCGTCCGCCACCACAAAGGCGGGTTTGAGCCTGTTTATGCCAATCTTTTCCTTCCTGCCCCCCAAATCTAGCAAAAAATGCTTATCCCCTGTTTCCAGCACTCTAAATGGTCCATCATAAGGTGGTCGTAGCGGCGGGTGATGGGCATCGTGTCTGACAAAAACCAACTCCGCGTTTTTTAAAGCCTTAGGTACAAAAACGCGCGGAAAACTGTGGTGAACGGGGCCAGGCAGCGTGCCCGATTCCGTGCCGCTCTGCAACCGCTGAGCCGGGGAACATTCTGGCACAGGATTATCTGGTAGAAACTCCCCGGGCAGCCCAAGTGGCTGCGCAAAAACTAGCTCGGCCGGGGAGGCTTCTAAATCCTCTTTAGGTGCAGAACGCAACCCCAATAAAACCCACGGTAGCCTGTCCACCCAATTTGCATCCGTAAGCGACGCTCTGAGAGCCGCTTTCAATGACCTATGAAAACGTTCGCATAACCCATTAGCCTGCGGATTGTACGCGGTTGTGCGGTGGATCGTTACCCCCAGGCTGTGGGCCATTGCTGACCAAAGTTCGGAAACAAATTGAGGGCCTCTGTCGGACGTGATGTCCGACGGGACTCCAAAGCGCGCTACCCATGCTGTTAAAAATGCGCGCGCCACTTCCTCGGCTGTGGTTGACGCCAGTGGGACCACTTCCGGCCAGCGCGTGGTGCGGTCTACCATTGTCAGAAGGTGTGTGCACCCCTGTGACGGCGGGAGGGGGCCTACGAGGTCCATGTGAACATGATCGAACCTCTTAGCCGGGATGTGAAACGGCTCCAAGGGAGCTCTCGTGTGTCTGTGTACCTTCGCTCGTTGACAAGCCATGCAGGCTGCTGCCCACTCCCTAACTTGTTTGCGCAGGCTCGGCCATACAAATTTCTCTCCCACCATTTTGACCGACGCGCGCACTCCCGGGTGTGCCAGAGAATGAATCGAGTCAAAAATGCGGCGGTGCCACGCGGCCGGTACCACAGGATGCGGTCGCCCAGTGGAGACATCGCGGATTAGGGGGGGCATACCATCTTGCAGCACCCTGTTCCCCAGCCTTAACCCTGTTGGTCCAGACTGGAGCGCGCGCACGTCCGCGTCGCTAACCTGATCCGCGGCCATGGCTGCATAATCTATCCCTACGCGGACCGGGGCTGCCACGGCGTGCGAGAGACAGTCTGCCACTACATTCAGTTTTCCCGCCACATGCTGAATATCGGTAGTAAACTCTGAGATGGCGGCCAGCTGCCACTGCTGCCGGCCTGACCACGGTTCTGAAACCTTGGCCATCGCGAATGTCAGCGGCTTGTGGTCCACGAATGCGGTGAAACGGCGTCCCTCCAGCCAGAACTGGAAGTGGCGAATGGCCAAGTGGAGAGCTAACAACTCCCTGTCAAATGCGCTGTATTTTCGTTCACTATCGCGCAAAGTCCTGCTGAAAAAGGCGAGCGGTTGCCAAGCCCCGGCTACATGCTGCTCTACGACCGCCCCTATGGCCACATCTGATGTGTCAGTAGTGAGCGCTATGCGGGCCGTTGGGTCTGGATGTGCTAACAACGCAGCGTTTGCCAGGGCCGTTTTGACCTCCGAGAATGCTCGCTCTCGCTCCGGAGACCATTCGATTTTATTTGTGGGTTTTTGTTTTTTTAGTGCGGCATACAATGGTTGTATGAGCTGCGCTGCGCGGGGGAGGAAACGGTTATAAAAATTCACCATTCCCAAAAACTCCTGTAACGCCTTGACCGTTTGTGGCTGGGGAAAATTTGTTACCGCGCGCACTTTGTCAGCCAGAGGAACCGCTCCTTCTGGAGAGACGCGATGCCCCAAAAAATCAATCTGCGTCACCCCGAACTGACACTTCTCTGGGTTGATTATTAACCCGTGATCTCCCAACCTCCGGAAAACTGCCGTGAGGTGGTTTTCGTGTTCGTCTTCGGACGCGCTGGCTACCAAGATGTCGTCCAGGTAGACTAATACGAAGGGGAGATCGCGCAACACCGCGTCCATCATGCGTTGGAACGTCTGCGCAGCGCCTTTAAGCCCAAACGGCATGCACAAAAACTCGAATAGGCCAAACGGAGTTATTACCGCTGTTTTGGGTATGTCCTCAGCGCGCACTGGGACTTGGTGGTAACCGCGGACCAAGTCTATCTTAGAAAAAACGCGCGCCCCCGCCAAATGAACGGAAAAATCTTGGATATGCAGGATGGGTAGCGGTCGTGCGCTGTGGCGTTGTTCAACCTGCGAAAATCTCCGCAAGGTCGCCACGAGCCATCAGCTTTCGGGACCATGTGAAGCGGGGAAGCCCATGGGCTTTTTGAACGCCAGATGATGCCCAACTTGTCCAGGTTGGCGAACTCCTCGCGTGCTATGGTCAGTTTAGCTGAATCCAAACGCCGAGCTTTTGCAAAAACGGGCGGTCCGGTGGTAGTAATAAAATGTTCCACTCCGTGTTTAGCGACGGCTGCTGAAAATGTGGGAACCGTGAGTGCAGGGAACTGAGTGAGCAGTGTGTGGAACTTACCGCTTGCCGTTGTGACGTTGGCTTGTGCTGTGGGCGGGGTCACTCGGGCTGCACAAGGAATAGAATAAAAAGAAAGTGCATTAACCAGGCGCCTGTTAGCAAGATCAACCAACAAACCATGTGAGCACAGAAAATCAGCCCCCAACATATTGAAATTCACTGCAGCTATGACAAAAGTCCACTCAAATGTACGGCCGTGTAGGGACAGAAGCAGAGCCCTCTCACCAAAGGTCTTAATCTCCGAGCCGTTCGCTGCTGACGCCCCGTGACCTCCGGGACCCGCCAGCCGGTCAGCGGAGGAAGGCGTGATGAAACTCACTTGGGAGCCTGCGTCCACGAGGAATTGCCTCCCCGAGCGCGCATCCGTCAAGTAAAGCAGCTTGTTCTCTTCACCGAGGGCCGCAGTTGCTACCGACCCCTGGTCTTGGCGTTTCCCGAGCGCTTGAACTGGCACGGTGGTATACATTTGCGTGCGTTCTCTACAAAGCGGTGATGGTAGAAACAGAGGGTGTCTCCTCCGTGATCCTTGGCCCCCGCTGCCGCCGTCGTCGGTGGGTCTGCTACCGCCGTCTCTGGCCCCCCGCCATCTCCGGCCGTCGCGCTGAACTCCGTCGCTGCCGCGGTGGCCGCACGCTGTTTGCTGGCGTTGAGAATCCGGTGCGCCTCCTGGGCCAGCGCGCGGAAGTCCCGCTGGGCCAACAATGGCGAACTGGCCAGGGTCGCTCTCGTGGCCGAAGGTAGGGTTCTGAGGAAAATGTGGGTGAAGATGAAGTCGTCGTTGTCTGAGCCCCTCAACCTCAGCATGTCCTCCATCAGGTCAATGGGCGTGCCATCTCCCAAGTCGTTCAGAGCCAGGAGCCTCTCCGCTCTCTCCTGGACTAAGAGAGTGAAGCGCTGGATGAGCGCTGCCTTCAACCCACCGTATTTGTCGTCGGCCGGTGGCTGCTCCAAAAGGCTCTGCACATGCCGAGCCGTGCGGTTGTCGAGCTTGGCAATCACATGGTAGAACTTCGTGTTATCTACCGTTATCCTCCGGAGGGCAAACTGTGCTTCAACCAAGTGGAACCAGGAGCGTGGGTTGTCTCGCCAAAAGTCCGGTAGCTGGACGGTAGCGGCATACGCTTGGCTGGGAGCTCCTGACCCGGCTGGCTCGGGGGAATTTCTTTCACTCATGATACGTCTTAGGGTCACCAGTGTGGAAATGTGAAAATGACGAGGCAGAGTTTATCTCACGAGTCAGGTTTATTCACATTTTCCAACATCAGCAAAAACAGAAAAAGAGAAAGAAACCCAGACATTCGTCCTTTATATACCCCAGGACCTTCAAAGCTCACAGTCACATTGTATTTAATCCCCAGTCACAATGCATCTTCTCTTAGATCTTATCACCTCCCCCCAAAGTCTCTGGCAGCCAGGAAATCCCCTAAGGCCGTCTCTTTGCATACCAAAAACTAAACTTTCACATCCTCCTGTTATCTCCAAGGAGACTCAGTCCTTTGTTCGATCTGAGATGTGAAGCCTACAGTGGCATACATATGAAGCATAAAGTGATATACATATGTGCATATATGTCCCACACTGTATGGGAAAAGGTGCAATTTAAGGGAAAAATTTATTTACAAGGAAGAAATGCATATTTATATGCAAAATGTCATCAATTTACAAGATAAAAGAGAAGAAAAGCTGTTGCTTTATCACAAAAAGTTTCAAATTTACATAAAAAGTTAAAACTTATACGAAAATTCACATTTCTGAAAAACATTGACGCTGCCGTAGTCCACTGAGTTAGAAGAAAGACTGAATAGAATATTCCGATATTCATTCTGGATCACTCGGAATATTAAGAGCCCCAAAACTGGTACAGTATTTAGGGCCGTCTTTGAATCTCCATAACTTGGTAGTGTAGTTTTTTTTCCTCTTGTGTTTCTAGCCTTTGTGGTAAATATATTAAAATATGTCTACCTTTTAAATAAAGTAATCCCTTCTGGAGAAATTTTGAATTCTTACTTAATCTAGGAAACCACCTGTACATACACTACCGTTCAAAAGTTTGGGGTCACTTAGAAATTTCCTTATTTTTGAAAGAAAAGCACTTTTTTTCAATGAAGATAACTTTAAACTAATCAGAAATACACTCTATACATTGCTAATGTGGTAAATGACTATTCTAGCTGCAAATGTCTGGTTTTTGGTGCAATATCAAGATAGGTGTATAGAGGCCCATTTCCAGCAACTATCACTCCAGTGTTCTAATGGTACAATGTGTTTGCTCATTGCATCAGAAGGCTAATGGATGATTAGAAAACCCTTGTGCAATCATGTTAGGTCTGCAATGCTGTAATTGCTGCAAATGGAGGATTCTTTGACAAAAGCAAAGTTTGAAGGAAAAAATTATTATTTCAAATACAAATCATTATTTCTAACCTTGTCAATGTCTTGACTATATTGTCTATTCATTTTACAACTCATGGTGGTAAATAAGTGTGACTTTTCATGGAAAACACAAAATAATTGTCTGGGTGACCCCAAACTTTTGAACGGTAGTGTATTTTATTCATATAAAAGTTGATGAACAAAACCTATCCATTTTGCCTGTGGTAACATACGTAATGTTGTCTGCTAACATGACACTTTTTCTGACTAAACTTTAGGTCTTGTTTTTTTTTTTTTTGTTTCTTTCTTTGAATATTAAGAGAAAAACAGCTCTAGCTCTGAAGATGAGCTCATTCCACTCTCAAAGCTCCTGATGAGACAGCCGAGTGGTGAAAAAAAGTCGAATGACAACCACGACAACTCCAAAACCAACTCAAAAAAGGACAAATGTGAGAAGAACACCAACTGTTATGCTTTTTTCTTTTGGTTATTTTTACCCACATATTTTTGTAATAAATTTGCATCTGTGATTCTTTTAGCTTCGGAAGACTCCTCAGAAGATGAGCCCAAGAAACCGGATACAGAGGAGAACACACCAGTTGGATCCCCTGACACAAATAACAAGAGTGCAGGTGGAAACATAAATGAGTATATTCTATTGTGTTCTCTGACTTGTGTCTCATTAGGCTTTATATCTCTGCTATTCATGACCATTTCAGATTCACACACAGATGACAGCTCTGACAACAAGCCTCTGAGTAAAATTGCCAAGGTGTCCTTGAAACGACTAAAGAACCCACCCTCAAATTCAACAAAAAAAAACAAAGATAGAAAGAGTAAAGGTGAGTTCAGTTTTTCAGAGCTGCAGCATCAACACTAAGCTTCACACTTACAATTATTCTCGACTTTTTTTCCCTTATGCACAGCATCAGTGGAAAAGGATGACAGCTCAGATGATGAGCCTTTGAGTGAAATTGCCAAGACCCGGCCGTTGAAGCAGAAGAGGAAAGCAGCTTCTCAAAAAAGAAGCCCAGTTAGTAAATCTAAAAGGACTGCAGCACATAAAAAAGGTGGGTGGGAACACGTGGAAGTCTGAACTTGTCTACGGTAAAATGCTTCAGTCTGACAAAATGAGCTAATGTATATTCACAAGTTCTCAAGAATTGCTGCTCCTGTTAGGCAGTTGCCCCGGTTCTCACCAAACACACACAAATCACAAGGTCACAAGCAATAAATACATGTCATTTCAACTTTGAGTGAGCCTAGGCTATTGTTCTTTTTCTTCTTTTGGCTGCTTCCTTTAGGGGTCGCCACAGTGGATCATCTGCCCCGTGTCACCCTATACCTTGCATCCTGTGCTCTCCACACACCAGCACTCCATGTCCATTCCTTTTCTCTCTGTCTCCAAACATGCCTTCCTACTCTCCTCCATGATCTTCAACCAACAGTAGCCCAATTTCCACAGGCACCCTGTCAGTTAACAGCACCAGTGAGGGTTGTTGTTAACCTGGGTCTCGACCGTACTGGTAAGATAAGATAAGATAAGATAAGCCTTTATTAGTCCCACAACGGGGAAATTCCAGGATTGCAACAGCACAGGGATAGCAACACTCAGAGCAACAATCAGAAGGCAAGAAAAAAAACAAGCAAGCAAGAGCAGCTAATAAACATATGTACGTATTACTATAAAATATATATATATACACACACACACAGACACACAGTGCAGAGCATTGTAGCTGGATGGAATAAATATATGAATATATGAACACACAGTGCAGAGCATTGTAGCTAGATGGAATAAATATGTAAATATATAAACACCCACAGTACGGAGCATTGCAGCTAGGTGGAATAAATATGCAAGTATATAAACACACACAGTGCGGAGCAATGTAGCTAGATGGAATAATATGTAGATATATAAATATATAAACACACCCAGTGCTGAGCATTGTAGCTAGATGGAATAAATATGCAAATATATAAACACACACAGTGCAGAGCATTGTTGCTAGATGGAATGAAACAGCATAACCGTCTACTTAGTTATCCTACATGGTATGATTATGTGCCCATACATATTCTCACCCTCCATAGCGACCGGTATGTTCCTAGTTGTATGCCGGAGGGGACCATTGTGTAAGTCTATTGCATCTTTTGCATTCAAAAAACTATTAGTTTGTTACGTCTTTTTGCTATCTCTGCGAGCAGCCCTGCTTAGGTTGTACAGTCTGACAGCCGTTGGTAGGAAGGACCTACGAAACCTCTCGGTTGTGCACCTGGGATGATGTAGTCTGCTGCTAAATGAGCTCCTCAGTGCATTCAGTATGTCCTGCATAGGGTGGAACTCGGACTCCAGCAGAGATGACAGTTTAGCCACCGTCCTTCTCTCTCCTATCTCCTCCATCGGATCAAGGCGCTGCCCCAGGACAGAGCTAGCTTTCTTAATCAGTTTGTTCAGTCTCTTCCTATCGGCTGCAGTAATGCCACTGCCCCAGCAGACCACTCCAAAAGTGATGGCTGATGCCACCACCGTGTCATAGAATGACTTCAGCAGCGCCCCTTGTACACCAAAAGACCTGAGTCTCCTCAGCAGGAACAGCCTGCGCTGTCCCTTCTTGTAGAGTGCATCAGTATTGTGTGACCAGTCTAGTTTATTGTTCAGATGAATACCCAGGTACTTATAGGATGTCACCATCTCGATGTCTGTTCCCTGTATATTTACTGGTACTGTGAGGGGCTGCCCATGCCTGCGGCAGTCCACCACCAGCTCCTTAGTTTTCCTCGCGTTGATCTGGAGGCAGTTCCGATGGCACCAGTCCACGAAGTCCTGGATAAGCCCTCTGTACTCAGCTTCATCTCCATTGGAGATGAGGCCAACGATCGCAGAGTCATCAGAGAACTTCTGTAGATGGCAGTGTGTTGTGTTGTGTGAGAAGTCCGCAGTATAAAGAGTGAACAGGAAGGGAGCCAGCACCGTTCCCTGGGGGGCCCCCGTGCTACTGATGATCGTGTCGGACACACAGTCCCGGGTTCTCACAAACTGAGGCCGGTTCGTGAGGTAGTCCAGGATCCATGATGACAGGTGCTGGTCCACCCCTGCGCGCAGCAGCTTGTCCTTCAGGATCATCGGTTGGATGGTGTTGAAAGCACTGGAGAAGTCAAAGAACATGATCCTCACCATATTCCCGGGCTTCTCCAGGTGGGACAGAGAACGGTGAAGGAGGAAGATCACCGCATCCTCCACCCCAATGCCATGCTGGTAGGCGAACTGGAGTGGATCCATCGCTGGTTCCACCAGGGGGCGGAGGTGAGCAAGGAGCAGTCTCTCCAGGGTCTTCATCAAGTGGGACGTCAAGGCCACCGGTCTGTAGCTGTTCAGGTCTTTGGGGTGGGAAGTTTTTGGTACAGGTACCACACAAGATGTTTTCCACAGCTGTGGTACCCTCCCCAGTTTCAGGCTCATGTTGAAGATATACGTCACAATCCCACACAGCTGGTCTGCACAGGACTTGAGGAGCTTTGCGCTGATGCCGTCCGGTCCCGGCGCCTTCCTCGCCTTGATCTTCCTCAGCTCCGTCCTCACCTGGGTCCTGGTCAGAGTCAGGATGGGGGGCTGTGTGTTGGGAGTGGGGGGGTGTTGGTGGAGTGGGGAGTGGGCAGCAGGACTTGATTTCTTTAGAGGCAGCAGTGGTTGTTGTGCAGTCAGGGGGGAGGGCGGTTGGTCAAATCTATTGAAAAACAGATTCAGGTTGTTCGCCCACTCCCTGCCCCCTGTGGCCTGGGGGGAGGTATTCTGGAGCCCCGAGATGGTTTTGAGGTTTCTCCAGACCCCGCTGATGTCGCTCTGTTGCAGCTTGTCCTCCATCTTCTTCCTGAAGCTGTCCTTGCCTTCTCTGATCTTTCTCCTCAGCTCCCTCTGTACGGACTTCAGCATCTCCCTGTTCCCTGACCTGAAGATCCTCTTCTTCTCTCTCAGAAGTGTTTTTATCTCAGGGTTGATCCAGGGTTTGTTGTTTGAGTGACGCCGTATGGTCTTGGTGGGAACGGATTTGTCCACACAGAAGCTGAGGTAGCCCGTGAAGGTGTGAATGAGGCCATCGATGTCCTCACCATGTGGATCGCAGAGCTGCTTCCAGGCGGTGGCTTCAAAACAGCCCTTTAGGGTGTCCATTGTCTCCTCAGACCATAACTCCACAGTGTGCATGGCCGGAGGTTGTCTGTGCACTAGGGGTTTGTACACCGGCCGGAGATGAACCAAGTTGTGATCCGATCTCCCGAGTGGGGGGAGTTGTGATGAGGTGTACGCCTCCTTAGTGTTTGCGTAGAATAAATCCAGTGTTTTATTGTCTCTAGTGTGGCATGTGACATACTGGGTGAACGTGGGTAGAATGGGAGACAGTGAAACATGGTTGAAATCGCCTGAGATGAGGAGAAGAGCATCTGGGTGTTCTGTCTGCAGCCTGCTGGTTACTGAATGGATGGAAGTCTTGTGATGATCTGCATGTTTGATTTGGCGCAGATTTTACGCCAAATGTCTCTTTCTGATGCACTCTCCCCATTTACGGCTTGTGCTCCTCCCATGAGCCTAGGCTATATGCATGTCTACGGTGGTGTGAAAAAGTGTTTGCCCCCTTCCTGATTTCTCTCTTTTTTTATTTAACTTAAAACACAAACAAAAAAAAACAAACAAAAAGCATCCAAACCCAACACCTACTCCAATTAGAATACATATTCATTACTCTCACACACAAGGGAAGGACGCACATAATTAAAACCATAATCCTAACTACAAAAAACAAAACACACACACACACACACACACACACACACGCACACACACACACATCACATCACATCACATCACATCACAAACACTTACTAAATACAATACATACACTAATTTCATACAAAAACATTCAAACAGATTCCAATATTCGCAAGATAGGGCCTCAGGATTCCTCCCACCTGTATTGATCTTTGTGAGTATTTGGTCTTAGCTTTTCCATATGAATGACTGAAATAAGCTCCTGCAACTAGTTTTTCAAGCTCGGGACATTTGATGACTTCCAGTTTTTAAGAATTAGTTTTTTTTGCAAGAACCATGCCCATCGATAGGGCCGTCTGGATATGTGATGGCAGCTTTAAAAAGTCCAGTGAACAACCAGGTATGGCGAGGTCTCTATCCAGTGTGAAAGTCCTGCGATATGCTTCAGAGAAAAAAAGAACAATACTTGACCAAAAAGAAAAAATAAATGGACAATCCCAAAATAAGTGCAACAGCGTACCATCATTTGATTTACATTTGTGACAGATTGGAAACACTGAAGGATAAAATTTATGTAACATGACCTTAGAATAGTGAAAGCGGTGTAACACTTTAAACTGAATTAACCTATGTCTACTTTTTATTGAACATCTATGAATCCAGAGAAGTGCAGTCTTCCATACCTTATCAGACAACACAGTATTCATTTCTCTCTCCCACTCTTTCGTAATACAGACAGCAGGTGCAAAGTCATCCAAAAAATACTTAACAAATTTATTTATAAGTTTCTTATTTTCTGGCGAAATAGAAGATAATTCCAACAACTCATGCCCCTCACAAGAGGACTCAAACTGTGGAATATTTTCTCTCACAAAAGCCTCAGTTGCATATAATGAAAAAAGTTGGAGTGGGGTAGATTATATTTTGACCTTAACTGGTCAAAAGAAGAAAACTTATCATCAGTGTAAAAATCCTTAATGCACTTCAGCCCTTTAACATACCATGTAACAAAAGTATTGTCCACCAATGCCAGGACAAAGGCATGATTATGGCAAAATGGTGTATATATTGAAATATTCGGAACATTATATTTTTGTTTACGTTGCCTAAGAATCTTCAATGAATTTCTAACAACAAAACTGTGACTTACAGCTTTTAAAGCAATAGCAGAATTTGTAAAAAGTAAGTAAAAAGTAGAGAAGAAAGTGAGGCATATGGTTTGATTTATGACATAAGTTCCATCTTTAGCCAAAGGGGAGCAGAATTCAACAGTTCATTATCTGGAGAACCCATTGCCAATATATCAGTGCCCTGGCATTAGCTGCCCAATAACAATGTTTAAATATTGGAAGACCCAAACCTCCCTCCTGAACAGGCCGACAAAGATGTTTCTTTGACAGTCTATGTTTTTTATAACCCCAGACAAATTCTAATATAATTGACTCTAAACTCTTAAAAAATTCAGCAGGAATCAGTACAGGTAGATTTTGAAAAAGGTATAAAAACTTTGGTAGCGATACCATCTTAATGGCATTCACTCTGCCTATCATGGATAATGGCAGAGTCCTCCAATATTCAATATTACGTTTTAATTTGTCAATACCCTCTAACAAGTTTACTTTAAACAGCAGTTCTGGATTTTGAGTAATTTTAAGTCCCAAATATGTAATATGATTCTGAACAATATTTACTGGGCAATTTTTCAAAATTAAATTAGCTCCTGTAAAAATAAGTTCACTTTTAGACCATTTTATTGTATAGCCAGAAATTCTGCCAAAAGCATTTAAGTACTGACAACCAAGACAACTCCAAAACCAACTCAAAAAAGGACAAATGTGAGAAGAACACCAGCTGTTATGCTTCTTTCTTTTGGTTAATTTTACCCACATATTTTTGTAATAAATTTGCATCTGTGATTCTTTTAGCTTCGGAAGACTCTTCAGAAGATGAGCCCAAGAAACCGGATACAGAGGAGAACACACCAGTTGGATCCCCTGACACAAATAACAAGAGTGCAGGTGGAAACATAAATGAGTATATTCTATTGTGTTCTCTGACTTGTGTCTCATTAGGCTTTATATCTCTGCTATTCATGACCATTTCAGATTCAAACACAGATGACAGCTCTGACAACAAGCCTCTGAGTAAAATTGCCAAGGTGTCCTTGAAACGACTAAAGAACCCACCCTCAAATTCAACAAAAAAAAACAAAGATAGAAAGAGTAAAGGTGAGTTCAGTTTTTCAGAGCTGCAGCATCAACACTAAGCTTCACACTTACAATTATTCCCGACTTTTTTTCCCTTATGCACAGCATCAGTGGAAAAGGATGACAGCTCAGATGATGAGCCTTTGAGTGAAATTGCCAAGACCCGGCCGTTGAAGCAGAAGAGGAAAGCAGCTTCTCAAAAAAGTAGTCCAGTTAGTAAATCTAAAAGGACTGCAGCACATAAAAAAGGTGGGTGGGAACACGTGGAAGTCTGAACTTGTCTACGGTAAAATGCTTCAGTCTGACAAAATGAGCTAATGTATATTCACAAGTTCTCAAGAATTGCTGCTCCTGTTAGGCAGTTGCCCCGGTTCTCACCAAACACAAACAAATCACAAGGTCACAAGCAATAAATACATGTCATTTCAACTTTGAGTGAGCCTAGGCTATTGTTCTTTTTCTTCTTTTGGCTGCTCCCTTTAGGGGTCGCCATAGTGGATCATCTGCCCCGTGTCACCCTATACCTTGCATCCTGTGCTCTCCACACACCAGCACTCCATGTCCATTCCTTTTCTCTCTGTCTCCAAACATGCCTTCCTACTCTCCTCCATGATCTTCAACCAACAGTAGCCCAATTTCCACAGGCACCCTGTCAGTTAACAGCACCAGTGAGGGTTGTTGTTAACCTGGGTCTCAACCGTACTGGTATGGAAGTCTTGTGATGATCTGCATGTTTGAGTTGGCGCAGATTTTACGCCAAATGTCTCTTTCTGATGCACTCTCCCCATTTACGGCTTGTGCTCCTCCCATGAGCCTAGGCTATATGCATGTCTACGGTGGTGTGAAAAAGTGTTTGCCCCCTTCCTGATTTCTCTCTCTTTTTTTTAAATTAACTTATAACACAAACAAACAAAAAAACCCAAAAAGCATCCAAACCCAACACCTACTCCAATTAGAATACATATTCATTACTCTCACACACACGGGAAGGACGCACATAATTAAAACCATAATCCTGACTACAAAAAACAAAGCACACACACACACACACACACACATCACAAACACTTACTAAATACAATACATACTGTCACATCTGCTTGAAGCAAAATAAAATAAATAACTACCAAGCAGTACACTAATTTCATACAAAAACATTCAAACAGATTCCAATATTTGCAAGATAGGGCCTCAGGATTCCTCCCACTTGTATTGATCTTTGTGAGTATTTGGTCTTAGCTTTTCCATATGAATGACTGAAATAAGCTCCTGCAACTAGTTTTTCAAGCTCGGGACATTTGATGACTTCCAGTTTTTAAGAATTAGTTTTTTTGCAAGAACCATGCCCATCGATAGGGCCGTCTGGATATGTGATGGCAGCTTTAAAAAGTCCAGTGAACAACCAGGTATGGCGAGGTCTCTATCCAGTGTGAAAGTCCTGCGATTTGCTTCAGAAAAAAAAAGAACAATACTTGACCAAAAAGAAAAAATAAATGGACAATCCCAAAATAAGTGCAACAGCGTACCATCATTTGATTTACATTTGTGACAGATTGGAAACACTGAAGGATAAAATTTATGTAACATGACCTTAGAATAGTGAAAGCGGTGTAACACTTTAAACTGAATTAACCTATGTCTACTTTTTATTGAACATTTATGAATCCAGAGAAGTGCAGTCTTCCATACCTTATCAGACAACACAGTATTCATTTCTCTCTCCCACTCTTTCGTAATACAGACAGCAGGTGCAAAGTCATCAAAAAAAATACTTAACAACTTTATTTATAAGTTTCTTATATTCTGGCGAAATTGAAGATAATTCCAACAACTCATGCCCCTCACAAGAGGACGCAAACTGTGGAATATTTTCTCTCACAAAAGCCTCAGTTGCATATAACGAAAAAAGTTAGAGTGGGGTAGATTATATTTTGAGCTTAACTGGTCTAAAGAAGAAAACTTATCATCAGTGTAAAAATCCTTAATGCACTTCAGCCCTTTAACATACCATGTAACACTAGAAAAGCACTCTGAGAGCGCAGACCTCTGCCAAGCGCCACAGTTCCCCCCATACAGTGTTTGTGTGTACGTTTTCAGATTCCTTGACCATGAAAACATATGACTAGCAATTGGATTCACAATGATAGGATTAGTGGTTCAGTAGTTATTCACGAAAATCGCATTTTCCATAATGGCGGTTTTCGCCACAGTTCCCCCCATACAGTGTTTGTGTATACGTTTTCAGATTCCTTGACCATGAAAACATATGACTAGCAATTGGATTCACAATGATAGGATTAGTGGTTCAGTAGTTATTCACGAAAATGGCATTTTCCGTAATGGCGGTTTTCTTCTTGATGGTGATCCGAATCACCACCAAAATCTAATCATCTGTAGGATACCCCATTTCTGACAATCTGTGAAAATTTCATGAAAATCCGTCCATAACTTTTTGAGTTATCTTGCTAACAAACAAACAAACAGACAAACAGACAAACCAACGCCGATGATCACATAACCTCCTTGGCGGAGGTAAAAAGTATTGTCCACCAATGCCGGGACAAAGGCATGATTATGGAAAAATGGTGTATATATTGAAATATTCGGAACATTATATTTTTGTTTAAGTTGCCTAAGAATCTTCAGTGAATTTCTAACAACAAAACTGTGACTTACAGCTTTTAAAGCAATAGCAGAATTTGTAAAAAGTAAAGAGGAAAGTGAGGCATATGGTTTCATTAATGACATAAGTTCCATCTTTAGCCAAAGGGGAGCAGAATTCAACAGTTCATTATCTGGAGAACCCCATTGCCAATATACTGTATATAAAGTGTCTTTCTTACAATCTGATTATAATAAAAATTTTGATGTTAAAATCTGAATATAATTCAGTTCTTGGGGAGGAAATCAACAGTTTATTATTAAAAACGAGACAAAAACATTTTGAACTAGAAAAGCACTCGGAGAGCGCAGACCTCCGCCAAGCGCCACAGTTCCCTCCTTACAGTGTTTGTGTGTACGTTTTCAGATTCCTTGACCATGAAAACATATGACTAGCAATTGGATTCACAATGATAGGATTAGTGGTTCAGTAGTTATTGACGAAAATGGCATTTTCCGTAATGGCGGTTTAGCGCCACAGTTCCCCCCATACAGTGTTTGTGTGTACGTTTTCAGATTCCTTGACCATGAAAACATATGACAAGCAATTGGATTGACAACAATTGGATTGACACTGATAGGATTAGTGGTTTAGTAGTTATCCACGAAAATGGCATTTTGCGTAATGGCGGTTTTCTTGTGGATGGTGATCCAGATCACCACCAAAATCTAATCATCTGTAGGATACCCCATTTCTGACAATCTGTGAAAATTTCATGAAAATCCGTCCATAACTTTTTGAGTTATCGTGCTAACAAACAAACAGACAAACAAACAAACAAACAAACAAACCAACGCCGATGATCACATAACCTCCCCCTTTGGCGGCGGTAACTAAGTGGTAAACCACAAAGATTACTTCCAAGACAACTTAAAGGGGAGCAAGCTGACTTCTGGGAAAGATGGCGTCTTGAGCGGCTGTGCAGTTAAGAGCTCGTATCAGTCTTTATATTCAAACGCCATTTAGAACACATAACTCGAGTCATATATATAAAACATTTTAGAAATGAGTGGCAGAAAGATACGCAGAGGCCGCAAAAGCACTAAGAAGTCACCTACAGAACAACTTGAAGAAGAGGGAGCCACCGAGTGCAGCAAAAGTGATTCTGAAGACACCACAGCGGTGAAAATGGACCACAACCACACCGAGGCCCTACAGGCAGGTTTAGCCAGCATTAGCAAAGATATAAAAGAGCTGCAACAAAATCTTCATGAGGAATTGACACATTTTAAAGACGAAATAAAGAAGGAAGTGATACAAGAAATTGCATCCCTCAGACAAGATATGGACCATAAATTCACAGAATGCAACAAAGAAGTACAGGACCAAAAGGCGAGTATAGCCGAGGCCCAGGGTCGCATATCTGAGCTGGAAGAGTGGAACACGGAGGCTAATGAGATGCTGCTAAAGATGCTAAAGCAGACAAGCTACATGCAAGATAAAATGGTAGACCTAGAAGCGAGGTCTCGGAGAAATAACGTTCACATCTTTGGCCTACCGGAAGAAAAGGAGCCTTTTTCAGGCCTTAAGTTCCTTTGAGCATTGTTTTCTGCACAAATTAGGCATTTTTTACAAAGTCGAGTAGCAAACTGGCAAAACCCATAAGCAGTAAAGGATCTGTTTAGCATAGAGATCATGCCCCCCCCCCCGCTGATCCATGGGAAACCCCATGTAGCAGAGTGGAGGCCTGCTGAAACAGTTTATGTGGTAAAATGGGTTTATTGTTGCTGCATTTGTAAAGATTGGAGGTGTTGTCAAAGATCACTCCCTTTTGGATCCTTCTATAAATTTCGGCTTGTGGTGCTGTTTTCTGGGCCTCAGTGAGAATGTCATGTGATAAGTTTTCTGTCGGTGTTAAAAGAAGACCTGATGTTGTGTCCTTTCCTGTATGACCGAGTGCCTTGGTTGTTTGATCTGCAAAGCTGTTGCCCTTAGAAACTAGATCTGTGCCATTGCTGTGTGCTGCACATTTGCATATGGCTAATTTAGAGGGAAGTTTTACACTAAGAGTTTTAAAATGGTCTTTTTTTTTTGGATTGGCTTCCCTGTTGATGTAATCATGCCTCTTTTTTTCCACTGTTGTGCAAAGTGATGGATGGTAGAAAAGGCATACTGACTGTCAGTGTACACTGTGAGTGCTTTTCCTTGGCCTATTTTACAAGCTTTAGTTAGAGCAACTAATTCAGCTGCCTGTGCAGAATAATGGGATGGTAGTTTTGTGCCCGTAAAACAGTGTCATGGGTGACAACTGCAAAACCGGACAAGTTTGAACTAGTACAGTCATGTTTGGAGGAGCCGTCAACAAACCGTGTGAGATCAGAGTTCTTCAAAGGTGTGTCCTGCAAATCAGGGTGTGGTAATGTTTCACTCTCAATTTCTGTCAAACAGTCATGAGGTTCGCCTTCGGTTGAGATTGGCTAAAAGCTTGCTGGATTTGTTACTGTGCAACGTTCAGTGGTTAGATGAGGCTGTGATAATAACACTGTGATGCATGCAAGGTGTCTGGATGGTGAGAGGACTGATATTTTACTTTGTGACAAGATGACTGATACTGCATGTGTGACCTTTAGGGTCAAGGGGTAAAAAAGGACGAGCTCTGCTGAGGCCTGCACGACCATAGAGGCAGCTATGACAGCTTTTACACATGGCGGTAGTGCCCTCGCGACAGGGTCAAGTCGTGTGAAATAATATGTTACCGGATGCATTTTTGTGCCACGTGGCTGAAGAAGGACTGACGTTATGTGCCCCTCCCTACAATCAACCATTTGCACAAATGTTTTTTTGTAATTGGGGAGGGCTAGGACATCAGTGCTGACCAAAAGTTTTTTCATTTTGACAAATGCCTCTTCTGCCACTCAATTTTATTCACTTGAGCCATGGGTGTTTCGTAGATGAGATCAGATAAGGGTTGTACCTCAAATGAATAATTTGCAATCCAAGAGCAACAATAATTTAGAGTGCCCAAAAATGACATCATGTCTCTTTTTGTGATGGGTTTTGGTGCTGACAAAATAGCTTGTTTTCGAGCTGGATCAACATGTCTGCCTGCTGCTGACAAAAGGTGGCCAAAACATTTGACTTTTTTTTCCACAACTATAATTTTTCCTTGTTGACTTTGTGACATTGTTTGGCTAAAAATTGCAGTAAGGTAATGGTGTCTTGTTTGCATGTTTCTTCATCAGGTGATACCAGCAAAATGTTGTCAACATAAAGGAGCCACTGGCCCCCGTTAGGAGGAATAAATTGGCCACATTTGCTGACATTGCCTGTGAAAAAATGGTTGGTGATTCACAGTAACCTTGTGGTAATCTGGTGAATGTGTACCTTTTGTTTTCTGTTGTGAATGCAAACCAGAACTGATGATCTGGATATATTGGGATGCTGAAAAAAAACATTGCTGATGTCTATCACTGTGAAATGGTGTATGTGTGGTTGTAGGTCATTTAATAAAGTGTGTGGATCTGGGACTGAAACAGCTCTTGGGATGACTGCTTTGTTTACTGACTGAAGGTCTTGGACCATTCTCCATCCAGAAGATGGTCCAGCCTTCTTTACAGGAAACAAAGGTGTGTTACATGGAGAATTTGGGCATGGTACAGTGACACCTGCTGCTTTCAGTTCCTCTATGACCGGTTTAATGCCTTCTTGAGCTTCAGGACGTAGAGGATACTGTCTTTGGTATGGTCTATAATGTGATTTAGCATTTATTTTGACCAACTCTGCATTTTTTATTCACCCTGCATCTGCCTTTCCTGTTGCCCACAGAGGATTTGGTTGCATAGCTTTTGTGTGCAGATCTAATGTCACTGAGTGTGGTCCAGCCGAAACCAAACGCAGTAAGTAGCAGTACTTGGCACATTGAAATCCTACATTACATTTACTCCTGCCACATGTGGAAAATGTGATGCTCTCATACCGTTCTCCGTTGGGAAACTTTATTGGAATGTCCTGAACCTGCAGCGTCACTTCAGGTAAACGCTGCATTGTCAACATCAGATTAAAGTCGGGTAAATGGATGTCTGTTATGTCAGTGTTGGCGTCAACAGTTGCACTTATCTTTGGTGTAGTCAGTCAGGTAGTCAGTCCATGAGGTCCTCCATCCCCTCCCCGCTGTTGCTGGCATTCTGGACATTGCCTCCGCCAATGGCCCTTTTGTCCACATTGATGACAAACGTCACGTTCCCCTTGCCGTAGCCAGCCAACCCCACGCCTCCTTCCATCTCCCCTCCACCGCTGAGGTCCAGTTCCGGTGCCACCCTGAAAAATAGAATCGGGGGGAGCTTCTCCCCCCCCCATCTTTGGGTCAGCAATCACATAAACAGGAGTGGGTTTTTCTTTCAGTTTCTTTTTCCTTTCCTTTGCTCCTCTATTGTCTCTGCATCCTTTGCAGAAGTTAACACATCGCCAACTGCACAGGTGCAGTATGTGAACAAATGTTTGCGGATGTAATCAGCTAGGTGTGGGTGCATGTTTTGCAAAAAGACACTTTTCAATTGCTGCCAATAAGGTTCTGCACTTGAATCATTATCAGCCTTAGTTAAACCAGAATGCCTATCAAAACTTCTTGTAACCTGGTTATATAAGCTTCAGCACTTTCATCATTACCTTGTTTTGTGGTTTGGATCATTCCATATACAGGTACATCTCAGAAAATTAGAATATCATGAAAAAGTTCAATATTTTTTGTCACTCATTTCAGAAAGTGAAACCCATATAGTGTATAGATTCATTACACAGAGAGTGATGTATTTCAAGTGTTTATTTATTTTAATTTTGATGATTATGGCTTACAGCCCATGAAAACCCCAAATTCAGTTTCTCAAAAAATTAGAATATTACATAAAATTAATTTAAAAAATAGTTTTTTTTAATGGAAATGTTGGCCGACTGAAAAGTATGTCCCTGTACACACTCAATACTTGGTCGGGGCTCCTTTTAGATTAATTACAATATCAATGTGGCGTGGCATGGAGGTGATCAGCCTGTGGCACTGCTGAGGTGTTATGGAGGCCCAGGTTGCTTTGATAGTGTCCTTCAGCTCGTCTGCATTGTTGGGTCTGGTGTCTCTCATCTTCCTCTTGACAATGCTCCATCGATTCTCTATGGGGTTTAGGTGAGGAGAGTTTGCTGGTCAATCAAACACAGTGATGCCATGGTCATTAAACCAAGTTTTGATACTTTTGGCAATGTGGGGGGTGCCAAGTCCTGCTGGAAAATGAAATCAGCTTCTCCATAAAGCTTGTCAGCAGAGGGAAGCATGAAGTGCTCTTAAATTTCCTGGTAGACGACTGCGGTGACTTTGGTCTTGATAAGACACAGTGGACAAACACCAGCAGATGACCTCTGTTCAGAGAAAAGTAAATTTTGCATTTGATTTGGAAACCAAAGTCCCAGAATCTGGAGAAAGAGTGGAGAGGCACAGAATCTAAGTTGGTTGAGATTTAGTGTGAAGTTTCCACAGTCAGTGATGATTTGAGGAACCATATCATCTGCTGATGTTGATCCACTTTGTTTTATCAAGACCAAAGTTCGTGCAGTTGTCTACCAGGAAATTTTAGAGCACTTCATGCTTCCCTGTGCTGACAAGCTTTATGGAGAAGCTGATTTCATTTTCCAGCAGGACTTGCCCCCCCCCCCCCCCACACACACACACACTGCAAAAAGTATCAAAACCTGGTTTAATGACCCTGGCATCACTGTGTTTGATTGGCCAGCAAACTCTCCTGACCTAAACCTCATAGAGAATCTATAGAGTATTGTCAAGAGGAAGATGAGAGACACCAGACCCAACAATGCAGACGAGCTGAAGGTCACTATCAAAGCAACCTGGACCTTCATAACACTCCAGCAGTGCCACAGGCTGATCACCTCCATGCCACACCACAATGATACAGTAATTAATCCAAAAGGAGCCCCTACCAAGTATTGAGTGTGTACATGGGCATACTTTTGAGACGGCCAACATTTCTATTAAAAAAAACTATTTTTTAAAATTAATTTTATGTAATATCCTAATTTTTTGAGAAACTGAATTTGGGGTTTTCATGGCTGTAAGCCATAATCATCAAAATTAACATAAATAAACACTTGAAATATATCACTTTCTGAAATGAGTGACAAAAAATATTGAACTTTTTCATGATATTCTAATTTTTTCAGATGTACCTGCAAGCTGTATTTGAAAGTTCAATCATAGGATATTGTTCATTGACAACATGTTTCATAATCTTCAGTTTTAGTGATCGTATTGACGGTGAGTGTGAAGTGGATATGTGTGCATATCTACTTAACATCTTGGGTTCCCTGGTGTGGCTGCTCCCAGGAAGTGAGATGGAGACTAGCAGAGGTGAGGTGACATCAGTCACAGCCTCTCCAACCTGGAGTTCTGTGAGATCGGGGTATATGGGCTGAGCAGCGGGGGAGTATGGAGGAGGAGAAGAAGCATGGCCCCTTGCCCCCATGCCAGACTCGTCATGCACCATAGAAAAGACAGAACACATATTAGTCGAATCCTGTTTTGTTTTTTTTTCCCCCATGGTAAATTTTTCAGATTTATCATCAGATTTTGATTTTACCGTCACAAGTCCAAGTCAGCCTGTTGCCTTTTTTCCATCTGAAGCCACTGTTGCCCCTCAGTTGGAGAGATAATGCAACGGTGAGCTAGAGAATACAATTACACTGCAAAAGTCAAATATAAGTCAAATGAAATAACCTAATACTGTTTACATGTCTTCAGGCAACCCAAACAAAAGAAAAATCTCATTTTCTTGCTCTGCTGGCAGATAATTTTACTTAAACTAAGCGAAAAATTCTGGCAATAGATAATGTCAGTTAAGAATAAAAAGACATCTGCCAACAAAGTAAGATCGCATTGCTTAATACAAGTAATCCATCCTAAAGCAACCACAAATCCCAAAGAAAACTGCTCAACAAAGAAATTACTGTCAAAACTATCTTGAGATAAAAAGAGGCATCTAATACATTTCATCTCACCGAAGTCCCCAGTTCATTGTGACCTCATTACTGCCTTCAGCACAAACACAAGTTAGTCCTTTCACAGATAAGCACACACATGCTAATAAACAATCCCAAAGTTGCTTAATAATTAGCAGATCTGGCAACCCAAGGTTCTCACTGTCAATCATCTTCCGCCGTCCTGAAAACGCATTCATTTTTGCCATCTTTGTCAAAAACCATATATTTTTCCTGTCTTTCCAATGTGTAAATTTACCATCGCCTGACAACACAAAAATCTCATTCTCATCCTCTTGCGCTGCACAAGAACATGAAAAACAACCTTGGCTTCTGCCCTGCTGCCTGACTTCCGCCTTCTCGTGGTCTGTCCCTCTGCTACAAGAGTTACCCATTTTTCACCACAGTAAACTGTAAAACATTAAAAACACACAAACAAGCATGCGAACGACCAAACTGCAGTTATTTATTTAATGTATTTTTTATTTTATTATAATTAGAGGTTATTTTATTGTTTTATAGGTTATTTTCTTTTAAACTTATTTTGAATTATATCTATAAGGTATTTTGGTTATTATCATATTAAAGTTAATCCTTATTATATTAGCGCTATTTATCTTTATTTTAAGGTTATCTCTCGTTATATCCTTTTTTTCTCTATTTTTTGCCTTTGTAATTGTTGTCTCGGTCTCTGTCTCCCTTTTTCTATTTAAAGGTTAGCATAACCTTTATCATCTCTGTTTTTTGTCTTTCCTCTCTTTCTGTGTCTTTCTGCCTTAAGGTTATTTGTTATTATAACCTTATCATCTCTATTTTTTGTCTTTTATAATTTTTGTATCACTCCGCGGTAACCAGCCACTGTATTTTTCCTGGGGTATCCTGCTGCGATACCGCCCGTACGCTCTGTGTCCACTTATGCAACAGAAATGCACTTATTTTGACAGACTCCAACCGGGACACAGTCGAGCTTTACCGAACTGGACCTGGACCAATTTGGACCTTACGGTAACTAACACTTAACTTTCAACTCTTTACGCGTATTCTCAGACCGACTGCGGACTCTAACCAGGACAAAACACTTTTAGATCATTAATAGTTAAGTTTCCTCACTTCAATCCACCTGTGGGTTGGCTCCGTCACCCTCCGATTCTGCCTCCAGCGTCTTCGGACCGTGACTCACTTCCACAAAGCCTGCTCTTGGGGCCGGTGGGGGAGGGCTTTCTCCACAGCCGTGCACAGCTGTGTTGGTCCCAAAATGCTGGAAGCAGGAGGAGAGATATCTGGAGTCCCTGTAGCTCAGGCACCAAGTATGTTAGAAAAATTCTTAACCTTCAGTCAAGAATCAGGCAGGATCAAAGTTTCAGCAAATTTAATTACACTGGCCAGTGGAGAACAATACAAAAACAGTCTCAGAGCCTATTCGCACATCATTCTCACTCAAACACACATTGCTCAGTCCTTTAAGCTCTTTGTTATCCGAGAGGTGGAGGAGAAAATGGCCATGGTGATTGGTTCAGTACATCTGGTCAAAACTTGGTGTACAGATTATCTCTTTCTCAGGAACCAACACACTCACTCGGCCCTAGCCACACAGGAACAGTACAAGTGAACTAAAACAAAGGGATAAAGTACAGCTGCATCAGCATCTTTAATACTTTCACACAGACTCTGAGACAAAGCAAATTACAAACATGAAACTTTTTTTATCAAGGTGTTTATTATTAAGGGGAAAAACATCCAAACTTACATGGCCCTGTGTGAAAAAGTGATTGCCCTCTAAACCTAATAACTGGTTGTGCCACCCTTAGCAGCAACAACTGCAATCAGGCGTTTGTGATATCGAGTATTTTACAGTGCTGCGGAGGAATTTTGGCCACTCATCTTTGCAGAATTGTTGTAATTCAGCCACATTAGAGGGTTTTCGAGCTTGAGCTGCCTTTTTAAGGTCATGCCACAGCATCTCAAATGGATTCATGTCAAGACTTTGACTAGGCCACTCCAAAGTCTTCATTTTGTTTTTCTTAAGCCATTCAGAGGTGGACTTGCTGGTGTGTTTTGGATCGTTGTCCTGCTGCAGAACCCAAGTGCGCTTCAGCTTGAGGTCACAAACAGATGGCCGGACATTCTCCTTCAGGATTTTTTGGTAGACAGCAGAATTTATGGTTCCATTTACCACAGCAAGTCTTCCAGTCCTGAAACAGCAAAACAGCCCCAGACCATCACACTACCACTACCATATTTCACTGTTGGTATGATGTTCCTTTTCTGAAATGCTGTGTTGCTTTTTTGCCAGATGTAATGTGACACACACCTTCCAAAAAGTTCACCTTTTGTCTCATCAATCCACAGAGTATTTTCCCAAAACTCTTGGGGATCATCAAGACGTTTTCTGGCAAAACTGAGATGAGCCTTTATGTTGTTTTTGCTCAGCAGCAGTTTTCGTCTTGGACCTCTCCCATGCGGGCCATTTTTGCCCAGTCTCTTTCAAATGGTGGAGTCATGAACACTGACCTTAACTGAGGCAAGTGAGGCCAGCAGTTCTTTGGATGTTGTTGTGGGGACATTTGTGACCTCTTGGATGAGTTGTTGCTGCGCTTTTGGGGTAATTTTGGTCAGCCGGCCGCTCCTGGGAAGGTTCACCACTGTTCCATGTTTTCGCCATCTGTGGATAATGGCTCTCACTGTGGTTCACTGGAGTCCCAAAGCTTTAGAAGTGGCTTTATAACCTTTTCCAGACTGATAGATCTCAATTTCTTTGTTTCTCATTTGTTCCTGAATTTCTTTGGATCGCAACATGATGTTTAGTTTTTGAAGATCTTTTGGTCTACCTCACTTTGTCAGACAGGTCCAATTTAAGTGATTTCTTGATTGAGAACAGGTGTGGCAGTAATCAGACCTTGGTGTGGCTAGAGAAATTGAACTCAGCTTTCCAAAGATGTGATAAACCAGTTAATTTATGTTTTAACAGGGGTGAAATCACTTTTTCACACAGCGCCATGTAGGCTTGGATTTTTGTTTCCCTTAGTAATAAACACCTTCATTGAAAAACTGCATTTTGTGTTTACGTGTGTTATCTTTGTCTAACATTTAAATTTGTTTGATGATCTGAAACATTTAAGTGTGACAAACATACAAAAAAATGAGAAGGGGCAAACAACCTTTTCACACCACTGTATATTTAGAGACAGAAGTGAAGGCTTGAGGTGTGTTCCTCAAGCCAGAATGAGCTACTTTATCACTGATGGTCTGGTTGTAAAATATTCATCCCCCCCCCCCCCATTTTAGTTAAATATGCTGAGACTTCTGACGACTCTGATGATGATGATGTTCCGCTGTCGATGATGGCAACAAAGAAGACAGAGTCTCCAGCTATTAAGAGGACAACAAAATGCACAGAGAAACTACAACAAGGTAGGAAACCTCTTTGCTGGACTAATCAGAAAAGACATCATTAATTGAATTTCTTAAAGGTTCAGATTATTAAATTTTCAGGGTTATAGTTTGTCAAAGAAAGACAAAACAAAATTTCATTAGTGTTGACAAAAAAGAGAGAAATAACATGATTCCAATTAGGGGGTGGTTTCAAAAGATCAACTGTCCAATTTGAATTGATTCCCGTTTGAATGAGTCGTTCAATGAATGAAGGAAATGATTCACAAAATCTATGGATTGATCTTTTAATATCACAATTTTTACATGTGTGAAACCTACTAGAGGTCTCTGGGCCAACTGATTTCTTGTGTGATTCAACATTTATGTGAGAGTTCAGCTGCTAGATGCAAGCCTGAATGCAGACAACACCTCGGGATTCAAGAACTGTGTGAAGATGGCAGAGAGCTCGACAAAAACCAAAGCTGAAATGCCACAAATCTCAGAAACCATTTAAGTCGGTACTACCTGTCTCATGGGTCGGATGGGTCGGGCCATCGGCGACTCAACCGGCAACCCCGCCCTTCGGAGGGTGTGGAGGGTGAAACTGGACATCCTGGCAGAACTAAAAACAATATCTGTCACAAGTCTGTGGTGGACCACTCCAAGTTACATGGGGTGAGACTGGACATCCTGGCAGATAAGCACATCTGTTGCAAGATCTGTGGTACTTTTGCCAGTCAGTGCATCGTGATATGCACTACACAAAGAGCAGAGATAAACAAACCTATCATCTGGTAAGTCACTGCAACAGATACTGGAGTCAGTTTGTCTTGGCCTGTCCTTGCCACTGATAATACCACTATCTGCAAGAATGTGCCGCTAGTTCAGCAAAGGCTAGCGGTACTCAAATACTTCGCAAGCAGTTTCATGAAATGGTCAGTCAGCAACTCATACCGGCTCAGACGTCTCCCTGGTTAACAAGGCCAGGAGTTACTGGCAGCGGAGGGCAAAGGACAGAGCTGCGTGGAGGAATCTGATCAGACCTAAATGAAACAGCCATTGTTGCCCCCGACAGACTGCTATGATGATGATGATGATGATGATGATGATTTATAAAGCGCTTTCCACAGGCATATCGTCACAAAGTGCTGTCCAATAAAATAGAATAAAAAGAAGATTCAATTCAGTTCAATTCAGCTTTATTTATACTGCGCCACATCACAACAGAAGCTTTCTTGTGGCGCCACAGTGCAGAAAAAACCCCACAATCTTAGAAAAACACAGCAATCAGACGATCCCCTGTGAGCAAGCACTTAGCGACAGTGGAGAGGAAAAACTCCCATTTGGCAGGAAGAAACCTCTAGCAGAACCAGGCTCAGGGAGGGGCAGTCATCTACTGCGACTGGCTGGGGGTGAGGGGATAGGGAGGATGGAGAGGACAGACATAAAGAACATAACAGTAAGATGCCAAGTACATAATTGGAGGTCAACCAGCAGTATGGATCAAATAACAACAGAATAAAAGTGGGGTTAAGAGACACAAAATCCCTCCTTAAACGTAAGCTATATTAAAAAGGAAGGATTTTACCCTGTTCTTAAAAACAGAGACAGAGTCTGACTCCCTGACCCAGAGTGGTAACTGGTTCCAGAGAAAAGGAGCTTGGTAGCAGAAAGCTCTACCTCCCACTGTACTTTTGGAGATTCTGGGCACCACAAGTAATCCAACATTTTGGGAGCGTAATGCTCTGTTAGGATGGTAAGGTAATATCAGATCTTTTATATATAGGGGGGCCTGATTATTAAGAGCTTTGAAAGTAAGAAGAAGGATTTTAAACTTGATTCTAAATTCTATGGGAAGCCAATGAAGGGAGGACAGAACTGGCATCTAAATTAAGGGCATAATTTGAGAAGGAATTTTTAAGATGTTTTGGGCCAACAAGAATGACTTCAGTCATTCTTGTTGGACGGAAGATAGAGACACAGTTAAAAAAAAAAATACAAAAACATGTTAAAACAAGTTTAAAATAATTTAACAATATTAAACTTACCATTAAAAAAAACAGTTGAACTGAAACTCAACAGAAAGCCTTGTTAAACCAAAAAGTTTTCAGCTGCTCTTTAAAATATTCAGAGTCAACAAACGTAGCTGGACTGGCCGTGGTGCTACAGATTGAAAGACTCTGTCCCCCCTGGTCTTCAGTCTCGTATAAGGAACAATTTACAAGTCCTGAGCACCAGATTGAAGAGTTGGAGCAGAGGTGTGTTTAAGGAGAAGACTGGATAAATAAGATAGGGCTTGTCCATGTAATGCTCTATATGTACAGCGAGGAAAGTAAGTATTGAACACATCAACATTTTTCTCATTAAATCAGTCCCTCCAGGAGTTCGCGAGATGTTTTGATGATTGTTGCAGTCCAAAAAGCCTGAATTCGTGGGAGCTTTTTTAAAATGTTGCGATAAAAGTTGTGATGTCTTTAGAGTGTTTTTTGCACTAAAAGTTCTTGTGTGGTGCACATATGTAGTTTCACGGGCTCACATGTATATGACTGTTCATATGCTCTCATGTATATTCCTGTGTGCTTACTTTGGCTTCACGTCTGAAGAGGAACAAAAGGTCTGGACCTCCTAGGGAGATGAGGAGGATGTGAGTGTTGACCTTTGGATATGCAAAGAGATGGACATGAAGGATTTCCTGACCGAGGGATGGGTGAAAGAGATAGGAACTGCAGGGGGTATGCATTGTGTTTGGGATTTAAAGACAATGGGATTTTGTGCTTTGATGTCAGGGGTATAAGACTGGCAGAGTTTGGGGGTTCTGCCTCTTTTCTGATTTGTATGTTGGAGAGTGTGTCGAGAATAAAATGGAACTTGAGAAATAACTCAGCCTCATCCTTTCCACACATCTCCACACTGGTGACCTTAAGACGTATTATGGCCGGTGACGATTCTCCTGCACCGGACTCATCAGGAGCCAGCCAGGCTAATGCAGCTACCACAGTCCAGCTACCTGATTTCTGGCAGCATAGCCCGCGCTCCTGGTTTAACGCAGTCGAGGCACAGTTCCATCATCGGAGGGTTTCGGCAGACGCCACGAAATTCTACCATGTGGTTGCAAAGCTGGACAGCCACACAGCCCAGCGAGTAGAGAGCCTGATTAACCACCCGCCAGACGACGACAAGTATGGCACATTGAAGGCTGCTCTCATCTGTTTTTTCACCCCCTCGCTGGGAGAGCGAGCAGAGAAGCTCCTGGCGTTGACTGAGGGCGAGGTCGACAGACCTGCAGACCTGATGGCGAAGTTGCTGAGTTTGAGAGACTCCGAAGATGATGGTTTTATCTTTGCCCACCTTTTCCTCAGGACACTACCATCAGTGGTGAGAGTTACCCCGGCCAGTTCACAGCTGCTGGCCCACCGAGACTACCACGAGCTGGGCCAGGAGGCGCAGCGACTCGTCGACGCCCATAGACGACACACGGCCACGACCGCAGCAGCGGAGCTGGGCGCAACATCCGGAGATGGCAGGGGGCCAGAGGCTGCAGCACCAGGCTCACCGACAACGGCAGCGGTGGAGGCCAGGAGACGCGGAGCGGACGACGTCCTTTGCTTTTACCATCGCCGTTTCGCCAAGAGGGCACGCAAGTGCATTCTACCGTGCCAGTTCAAGTGCTCGGGAAACGCCAAGACCGGGAGTCGGTAGCAGCTGCGGCTCTCGGTGAAGAGAACAAGCTGCTCTACCTGAAGGACGCGCGATCGGGGAGGCACTTCCTCGTGGACACAGGCGCCCAGCTGAGTTTCATCACACCTTCCTACGCTGACCGGCTGGCGCCTTCCAGTGGCCCTGTGGCGTCAGCAGCGAACGGCTCGGCGATTAAGACCTTCGGGGAGAAGACCCTGTCTCTCTCTTTCCACGGCTGTACATTTGAGTGGACTTTCGTCATAGCGGCAGTCAATTTCAACATGTTAGGTGCTGATTTTTTGTGCTCACATGGTTTGTTGGTCGATCTTGTTAACAGACGCCTGGTTAATGCACTCTCTTTTTCCTCTATTCCCTGTACAGCGCAAGTGACTCCGCCAACAGCACAAGCCAACGTCACAGCTGTAGGTGGTAAGTTTCACTCACTCCTCAATCAGTTTCCAGCACTCACGGTGCCAATGTTTTCGGCGACCGTAGCTAAACATGGGGTGGAGCATTTTATAACTACCACCGGGCCGCCCGTTTTTGCAAAAGCTCGGCGCTTGGATTCAGCTAAACTGGCCATAGCGCACGAGGAATTCGCCAACCTAGAAAAATTGGGCATCATTAGACGTTCAAACAGCCCTTGGGCTTCACCGCTTCACATGGTCCCTAAAACTGATCGCTCATGGCGGCCGTGCGGTGATTTTCGCAGGCTGAACAATGCTACAGCACACGACCGCTACCCAATCCCACATATCCAGGATTTTTCAGTTCATTTGGCGGGGACGCGCGTTTTTTCTAAGATAGACTTGGTGCGCGGTTATCATCAGGTCCCAGTCCGCGCTGAGGACATACCCAAAACAGCGGTAATAACTCCTTTCGGGCTTTTTGAGTTTTTGCCCATGCCGTTCGGGCTTAAAGGCGCAGCGCAGACTTTCCAACGCATGATGGACGCGGTGTGGCGCGATCTTCCTTTCGTGTTTGTCTACCTGGATGACATTTTAGTAGCCAGTGCTTCCGAAGACGAACACGAAAACCCCTCACGGCAGTTTTCCGGAGGTTGGCAGAGCATGGGCTAATAATTAATCCAGCGAAGTGTCAGTTCGGGGTGGCGCAGATTGATTTTTTGGGGCATCGCATCTCTCCTGAAGGTGCAGTTCCTCTGCCTGACAAGGTGCGCGCGGTGGCAAATTTTCCCCAGCCACAAACGGTCAAAGCGTTACAGGAGTTTTTGGGAATGGTGAATTTTTATAACCGTTTCCTTCCCCGCGCAGCGCAGCTCATGCAACCATTGTACGCTGCGCTTAAAAAACAAAAACCCGCAAATAAAATCGAATGGTCCCCCGAGCGGGAGCGTGCATTCTCTGAAGTCAAAACAGCCTTGGCAAACGCTGCGTTGTTACCACACCCAGTCCCAACGGCCCGCATAGCGCTCACTACTGACGCATCAGAGGTGGCCATAGGGGCGGTTGTCGAACAGTATGTGGCTGGAGCCTGGCAGCCGCTCGCGTTTTTCAGCAGGACTTTGGGCGATAGTGAGCGGAAATACAGCGCATTCGACAGGGAGCTGTTAGCCCTCCATTTGGCTGTTCGTCACTTCCAGTTTTTACTGGAGGGGCGCTGTTTCACCACGTTCGTTGACCACAAGCCGCTGACTTTTGCAATGGCCAAGATTTCAGAACCTTGGTCGGGCCGGCAGCAGAGACAGCTGGCCGCAATTTCGGAGTTCACTACCGATATCCAGCATGTAGCGGGCAAACTTAATGTGGTGGCAGACTGCCTCTCGCGGGCCGTGGCTGCTCCAGCCCGCGTAGAGGTAGATTTCGCAGCTGTTGGCGCCGACCAGGGTAGCGACGCGGAAGCGCGCGCGGCCCCAGTCCGCGTAGGGATAGATTACGCAGCCATGGCCGCGGAGCAAGGTGGCGACGCGGACGTGCGCGCGCTCCAGTCTGGACCAACAGGGTTAAGGCGGGAGGACAGGGTGCTGCAAGACGGTATGCCCCCCCTAATCTGCGATGTTTCCACCGGGCGACCCCGTCCGGTGGTTCCGGCCTCGTGGCGCCGCTGCGTTTTTGACTTGGTTCATTCTCTGGCACACCCGGGGGTGCGCGCTTCGATCGAAATGGTGGGGGACAGATTTGTATGGCCGGGCCTGCGTAAACAGGTTAGAGAGTGGGCGGCAGCCTGCATAGCTTGCCAGCGGTCCAAAGTGCATAGACACACGAGAGCTCCTTTGGAGCCGTTTCATATTCCAGCTAAAAGGTTTGATCATGTCCACGTGGACCTCGTAGGCCCCCTACCGCCCTCGCAGGGCTGCACACATCTTCTGACAATGGTCGACCGCACCACGCGCTGGCCGGAAGTGGTTCCCCTGTCGTCAACTACAGCCGAGGAGGTGGCGCGCCCTTTTTTAACTGCTTGGGTAGCACGTTTTGGAGTTCCGTCGGGTATTACGTCTGACAGAGGCCCGCAATTTGTTTCCGAACTTTGGTCAGCGATGGCCCGCAGCCTGGGGGCAACGATCCACCGCACGACCGTGTATCACCCGCAGGCTAACGGGTTATGCGAACGTTTTCACAGGTTGCTGAAGGCGGCTCTCAGAGCGTCGCTTACGGATGCAAATTGGGTTGACAAACTGCCATGGGTTTTATTGGGGTTGCGTTCTGCACCTAAAGAGGATTTAGACGCCTCCCCAGCGCAGCTAGTCTTTACACAGCCACTTTGGCTGCCCGGAGAATTTCTCCCTGACAACCCAGCGCCAGAGTTCTCCTCGGCTCAGCGTTTGCAGAACAGCAATGGCCCGAGTGCCCTACCCGACCCCGTTCACCACAGTTTTCTGCGTGTTTTTGTGCCTAAAGCTTTAAAAAATGCGGAGTTTGTTTTTGTCAGGCATGATGCCCACCGCACAGCTCTGCGACCGCCATACGATGGACCATTCAGGGTGCTGGAAACAGGTGATAAGCATTTTTTGCTAGATTTGGGTGGCAGAAAGATGATTGGCATAGACAGACTCAAACCTGCTTTTGTGATGGCTGACGAAACTGTGCAGTTGGCGAGAGCCCCGCGACGGGGTAGACCCCCTAGGGAGCATTCCCCAGTACACCCACAGAGATTGACTAACAGTTTTAATCCCCAGACAGCAGCTCCACAGCAGGAGGGCGCCGCGGAAGCAGATACAGCAGACAGTTGAGACCAAGACAGCATGTGGACTGATGTGTGGTGATTTTATTATGACATGCAATCTGTGTTTGGTTATTCCCTCTTAGACGTTTGGGGGGGGGGGGTTATATGTGGTGCACATATGTAGTTTCACGGGCTCACATGTATATGACTGTTCATATGCTCTCATGTATATTCCTGTGTGCTTACTTTGGCTTCACGTCTGAAGAGGAACAAAAGGTCTGGACCTCCTAGGGAGATGAGGAGGATGTGAGTGTTGACCTTTGGATATGCAAAGAGATGGACATGAAGGATTTCCTGACCACCGAGGGTTGGGTGAAAGAGATAGGAACTGCAGGGGGGATGCATTGTGTTTGGGATTTAAAGACAATGGGATTTTGTGCTTTGATGTCAGGGGTATAAGACTGGCAGAGTTTGGGGGTTCTGCCTCTTTTCTGATTTGTATGTTGGAGAGTGTGTCGAGAATAAAATGGAACTTGAGAAATAACTCAGCCTCATCCTTTCCACACATCTCCACACTTGGAAGAATTACAAATTTTAAAGCAGATGTTTTTTTTTTCCAGTTTACTGCAGTGATAGTCTATATAACAATACAAAAAAAGCACGGGATTGTCAAAAATTTCCTATTACAGTGATTTGTAAATTAAGCAGAAACTTCTGCTATACAGAAAAACTCTTGTGCAACAGCAAATACAGGCTTTAACACAATGTCCATTACAGCAGTTAAATTGCACTGAATGCATGTTAAAGAGTATAGATTTGGAAATTATTAGCAGCACCTTCATTTGAAAACTCCCTATGGTCCCCGACCACTCGGTACCGAGCGGAGAGGAAAACTAAATAATTTATTCTGTTCGTCTGTATTACTGTATCTATCGGAGTCTGTTTTTCTGAAAAAAAAAAAATAAAAAAAAAATACAGATAATATTCTCTCTCTTTCCATGCCTCAGTCCTACCTGTCTATCTGCTGCACACTGGTCTTGACACACATACTTGTTTCAGACACACATCCTTCATTTATGGCGGGACGGCGGGGCGGATGCGTTTGTCCGTCCACACCAGAGATTCACAGCTTTAAAGCTCATTGACGAGATTTAGAAATGATTTTACCTCTAAAGATGTATAAAATGTTAAAACACTTGCTGTAGTGTTAGATTTGCTTATTTTATTTGTGGTTTTATGGCGTTTGTCCTTACACGCGCTCCCGCAACGGGGTGCTTTTGAGGCAGGCGGATGTTTTTCAACACAAACCCAGCACTTTGTACACGCGGTCAGGACGGGGATGTGGCAAGACGTCCACCGGCAGGCTGGGAGAGACAGATGAAGGGACGGTGTTGGAAACCTCGCGGGTGAGTGTTTTTGGGTTTTTTTAAAAAATCACACATTCTGTTTGCTGATGTGTTCCAGAAGTGAACGCGGTGCAGCGATGCATTTGGCTGGTTAGACTGAGCGTTTGAGTGCCAGTCAGACAAATTTAATTGATGAAATTGGCGGAAGTTGATGAGGATTGGCTAAAATTGCAGGAAAGTTGCAGTGATTGGACAAAGTTGCAAGGTCGCACGGTAGTTGCGCTGATTGGCTGATTTCGCGTAAATTGACGTGTTCGCAACATCGCAAAATTCTGGAGGGACTGATTAAACATACGTATGTCTGATGGAGCCAGTGATTTGTGATTTTCACCAGATATGAGTAATAACCCAAGTAATCCATACATACAAAGAAATCAAGGCAACTGTGTTCAGAAAACAAATTACGGTATATTTAATAAAGTGGAATGACACAGGGAGTAAGTATTGAATGTACTTAGTGAAATTAATTTTAATATTTAGTAGAAAAGCCTTTGCTGGTAATAACAGCTTCCAGACGCCTCCTGTATGGAGAAACTAGGCGCAAGCATTGCTCAGGAGTGATTTTAGACCATTCTTCCACACAAACTGTCCAGTCTTCTGTGGGTGTCTTCTATGGACTCTGATCTTCAGTTCATTCCATAGATTTTCCGTTGGATTCAGGTCAGGTGACTGACTGGGCCATTCTATCAGCTTTTTTTTCCTTCTCTGGAGCCAGTTGAGAGTTTCCATGGCTGTGTGTTTGGGATCATTGTTTGCTGAAATGTCCACCCTCGTTTCATCCTCAGCATCTCGGCAGATGGCAATAGGTTTTTATCAAGGATGTCTCAGTACATTTGTCCTTTCATCTTTCCTTCAATTATCAAGTCAAAGTCAACTTTATTGTCAATTTTGCCATATGTACGGCACATACAGGGAATTGAAATTACATTACTGAGACTCACGGTGCAACAAGGTAAACACTAAGTAAGAAATATGAATGCAAAGTATAACATCTAAAATTAAACATCAAACATCAGTGCAAAGAAAACCAACCAGCCAACCAGAAACTAACTAAAAATACTAAGGGTGTACAAAATAACTAAATACGATAAAAATTAAGACAGCATGTAGTGACTGAAGGCACATACAGTTAGGCCGAGAAATATTTGGACAGTGACACAATCTTCATGATTTGGGCTCTGCATCCCACCACATTGGATTTGAAATGAAACAACTACAACGGAATTGAAGTGCAGACTTTAAGGTTTAATTCAAGGGGTTGAACAAAAATATATGATTAAAGGGGACCAGTGGTGGTCGTGAAAAAAAAGATACTATATTGAGCCCCTGTCTCACGTTCTAGTTCAAGTTCAAGTTCAAAGCAATGCGATATAAATCCATTGCTGATGTGCTGGTTCAGCTATGTCAGCAAAACATGCGCGCAGCCATACTGGCGGCTACATGGCCTGCCAGGACGCTTCCTGTGACGTAGTAGCGTGGATACCGCGATCTGGATCAGTATTGGCTGAGCCTGGAGTGCCCGGATGAGCAGTGGCTTTCGGGATATTCAAATTCAAACGTTTATTTCAAACTCAGGGTTCATATTAAATGCAGAACTAAAATGAGTAGAAAATAAATAAATAAATAAAAGTATATACAGATCAGCAGACACTCGGCGCTCTTGTAACAACAAAAACATACAATGCGATATGGATATCGCAACATGGCGGAATGTAAAGCCTTTGGATGTCTCAATAATAAGCAAAAAAACAAAGATAAACACTTCTTTTGTGTACCCAAACCCAACACACCTTGTCGGAAGATTGTCGCAGAAAAGTGGTTGCGCAATCTCGGAACAGGGCACAGACGTTTCCTTTCGGACGAAATTCCGTTGTGTGTGAGGACCGCTTCGTCACTTTCACCCTCAGAAGACCTTTCTGGCTCAAACCTGTAGCCATGTTGCCCGAATTCTTCCTCAGAGTCCGACAATTCAGCCATAATAGAACAAAAACACTGACAAAAGCACCCTAGTCGCTGGTACACGCTGAGTATTGACTTTTCAGTAGCAACGGTGTGACGTCACATCCGCATGTGTCATGGCTGCGTGCATAGTTTTCATTGGCTGGCCATGCCGGCGGTCGTATTTGCATGTTTCTCTGGTGGTAGATGGCTGGCAATAATTATTTAACCAAATAACGAATACTTTGCCTAATGTTTTCAAGTTGAATGCGTTTAGACGACCACCACAGGTCCCCTTTAAACATGTAGGAATTGTAGCTATTTTTATACAAACGCTCCTCATTTCAGGGGCTCAAAAGTAATTGGACAAATAAACATAACCCTAAGTAAAATGTTACTTTTCAATATTTTGTTGAGAATCCTTTGCAGGCAATGACTGCCTGAAGTCTGGAACCCATGGACAACACCAAACGCTGGGTTTCCTCCTTTGTGATGCTTTGCCAGGCCTTTACTGCAGCTCTCTTCAGTTGTTGCTTGTTTGTGGGTTTTTCTGCCTTAAGTTTTGTCTTGAGCAAGTGAAATGCATGCTCGATTGGGTTGAGATCTGGTGATTGACTCGGCCATTGCAGAATATTCCACTTCGTTGCTTTAAAAAAACTTCTGGATTGCTTTTGCAGTATGTTTTGGATCATTGGTGAAGCGCTGTCCAATCAACTTTGCTGCATTTGGCTGAATCTGAGCAGAAAGTATATCCCTATACACTTCAGAATTCATCGGCTGCTTCTGTCTTTTGTCACATCATCAATAAACACAAGTGACCCAGTGCCATTGGAAGCCATGCATGCCCATGCCATCACACTGCCTCCACCATGTTTTACAGAAGATGTAGTGCTTTGGATCATGAGCTGTTCCAATTCTTCTCCAAGCTTTCTTCTTCCCATCATTCTGGTACAGGTTGATCTTAGTCTCATCTGTCCAAAGAATGCTGTTCGAGAACTGGGCTGGCTTCTTCAGGTGTTTTTTGGCAAAGTCAATTCTGGCCTTTCTATTTTTGAGGCTGATTCATGGTTTGCACCTTGTGGTGAATCCTTTGTATTTACTCTCATGAAGTCTTCTCTTTATGGTAGACTTAGATACTGATACACCTACTTCCTGGAGAGTGTTCTTCACTTGAGTGGATGTTATGAAGGGGTTGTTCTTCACCATGGAAAGGATTCTCCACCACTGCTGATCATCCACCACTGCTGTCTTCTGTGGACGTCCAGGCCTTTTTGAGTTCCCAAGCTCACCAGTGCACTCTTTTTTTTCTCAGAATGTACCAAACTGTTGATTTGGCCACTCCTAACATTTCTGCTATCTCTCTGACGGATTTCTTCTTTTTTTTTCAGCCTCAGGATGGTCTGTTTCATCTCCATTGAGAACTCCTTTGACCGCATGTTGTGTGTTCACAGCAACAACTTCCAAATGCAAACGCCACACCTGGAATCAACTCCAGACCTTTTAACTGCTTAATTGATGACAGGTTAACAAGGGAAGAGCCCATGCAGCCTTGTTATTTTTATTTTTTTTTTTTTTTGCAGCCTTCTGAGTCAATTGTCCAATTACTTTTGGTCCCTTGAAAAAGAGGCGGCTATGTATTAAAGAGTTGTAATTCCTAAACCCTTACTCCAATTTGGATGTGAATACTCTCAAATTACAGCAGAGTCTGCACTTTAAGCCCATATTGATTATATAATTGTATCCTGAATATGTTTTCGTAAACAGCTAAAATAACAAAACTTGTGTCACTGTCCAAATATTTTTGGGCCTAGTATTAATGCACATAGTAGCATGTAGTGCAAGGAGAGCAGTCCATTGCTGCATAAAGTGACTGGTGCAGCGTTGTACATGTGTTGGAGTGAACAGTTTCTGGATGACAGAGTTTAGTTTGAAGCTCCTGAAATCAGTGTGTGTGTGTGTGTGTGTGTGTGTGTGTGTGTGTGTGTGTGTGTGTGAGTGAGTGAGTGAGTGAACAGTACAGTCCCTCCAGGATTTCGCAGGATGTTTTTATAATTGTTGCGGCCCAAAAGCCTGAATTCGCGGGAGCTTTTTTAAAAAGTTGCAAGGTTTTTTTGCACTAAAAGTTGTGGGAAGAATTATACATTTTAAAGCAGATGTTTTTTTCCAGTTTACTGCAGTGATATTCTACTGTATATAACAATACAAGAAAAGCACAGGATTGTCAAAAATTTCCTATTAAACGGTGATTTGTAAATTTAGCAGAAACTCTTCTGCAATACAGAAAAACTCCTTTGTGCAACAGCAAATACAGACTTAAACACAATATTCATTACAACAGCTAAATTTTATTGAATGCATGTTAAAGAGTATAGATTTGGGAATTATTGGCAGCACCTACATTTGAAAACTCTCTACGGTCAACCACCACTTGGTACCGAGCGGAGAGGAAAAAATAAAAAAATTATTCTGTTGCTCTGTATTGTCTATCGGAGTGTGTTTTTCTGGGAAAAAAAAATACAGACAATATTCTCTCTCTTTTTGTGCCTAACTCCTACCTGTCTATCTGCTGTGCATCTTCTGTCTCTCTCTCTCTCTCTCTCTCTCTCTCTCTCTCTCTCTCTCTCTCTCTCTCTCTCTCTCTCTCTCTCTCTCTCTCTCACTCACTCACTCACTCACTCACTCACTCACTCACTCACTCACTCACTCACTCACTCACTCACTCACTCACTCACTCACTCACACACACACACACACTTGTCTCATCAGACACTTACGGGGGGCGGGGCTCCGTGTCCAGACTGGGGATTCTCAGTTTTAAAGCTCATTAACAAGATGTAGTCATGATTTTACCTCTAAAGATGTATAAAATGATCAAACACTGGCTGTAGTGTTAGATTTGCTTGTTTTGCTTGTGGTTTTATAGAGTCTGTCCTTACGTGCCCTCCCGCGACGAGGTGCTTTTGGGGCAGGTGGGCATTTTTCAACACAAACCCAGCACTTTGTACACACGATCAGGATGGGAAAGTGGCGAGATGTCCACCGACAGGCTGGGTGAGATGGAGGAAGGGACGGTGTTGGAAACTTCGCGGGTGTGTTTTTTTAAATCACACACTCTTTGTTTATGTGTTCCCTTAATACCCACTGTAAACATGGAAGTGAACGCATTGCAGCAATGCATTTGATTAGTTCGACTGAGCGTTTGAGCACCACTGAGGGACAAATTTGATTGGTGAAATTGGTGGAAGTTGATGAGGATTGGCCAAAATTGTGGGAAAGTTGTGGTGATTGGACAAAGTTGCAAGGTCGTGCAATAGTCACACTGATTGGCTAATTTCATATGAATTGATGCAATCGCAACAATGTGAGATTCTGGAGGGACTGACAGTACCTGGGGATGGCAGAGTTCAGTTGGTGTGTGTGTGTGTGTGTTGGGGGGGTCAGAGTCCAGGATTTGTGTTTGGGGGGGCAGAAGGGGGACAGTGGGCAGAGCAGGGAGAGAGATGAGCTTTCTGACAGCCTGGATGATGAAGCTGTTATTGAGTCTGCTGGTCCTGACCCAGAGAGTCTGCAGTCTACTCCCTGATGGCAGCAGACTGAAGCTGTGTGATGGGTGGGTGGGATCACCTGCAATAAAGAGGGCTTTGTGGATGAAGCAGGTGCTGTAGATGGCCTCAAGGGAGGGGAGACAGGCATGACGATCTTCTCAGCTGTTCTCATTATTCGGCGGAGGGTCTTGCGGCGGGACGCGATGCAGGCGCTGTACCACACGGTGATACAGCTGGTCAGAATGCTCTCAGTGGTGCCTCTGTAGAAGGTACACATGACGGGGGCTGGGGCTTTGGCTCTTCTCAGTTTGTGGAGGAAGAAGAGACAGTGACGAGCTTTCTTGGCCAGTGATATAGTGTTGGTGGTCCAGGAGAGGTCCTCTGTGATGTGCACACCTAGGAACTTGGTGCTGCTCACCCTCTTCACAGCAGCATCATTGATGGTCAGGGGAGCATGCTAGTTGTGTGCTCTTCTGAAGTCCACAACAATCTCCTTCATCTTCTCCACGTTCAGAGAGCGATTGTTGTCTCTGCACCACATGGCCAGGTGGCTTTTCTTGCTCCTGTAGTTTGTCTTGTCTCCGTTGTTGAGACCCATCACAATTGTGTCATCCGCAAACTTGATGAAGAGGTTGGAACTGTGTGTTGTGTACAGTCAAGGGTCAGCAGAGTGAAGAGGAGGGGGCTCAGCACACATCCTTGGGGTGTCCCTGTGTTCAGAGTGATGGTGCTGGATGTGTTACTGCCAAGCGTACTGCCTGCGATCTCCCCGTCAGGAGAGATTATATGAAATCTGCCTGTACCATGCGCTGAAAAACACCCCCACACCATGATGAAATGTACAGTGCCATTTCTCCTCCACACATGCTGTGTGTTTTGGCATCCAAAAAGTTGAATTTTGGTCTCATTTGACCAGACTATATTCTCCCAGTATTTTACTGGCTTGCCCAAATGTTGTGCAGCAAACTTTAAATGAGCTTCAACATGCTTTTTCTTGAGCAGTGGAGACTTGCGAGGTGAGCGGGCATAGAGCCCATGTCGGTTGAGTGTATTACTCATCAGGGTTTCCTCTGGTAACATTTCCGGGTGGTGGCCTGTCACTCTAGAAATTGTCCCACCACTCTATGAGGAAGTATGAATTTAAGAAAAAAATATGAAGGAATGACGGTCTTGCAAGCGTGCACACAAACAACATCCGTGACCGTCATCCGCGTGACCGCTCCAGTCAGCAGTCGAGTGGCTCGCTAGCGTCTCTGTCCAAGAGAAACATGAGCTTATTGAAGTGCTTTAATTTTTATACTGCAAAACATAAAATTTACACAAAATATTTAGTCACAGCAGTACACAGAGTACTTTTTTACTTCACATGTTAATACCAGACCACTGACGACTTTAGTCATGTGTGGGTAAAGACCAAGGAGCACATGGGAAGTGAAGAACTGATTCAGAGCCTTTATTTATTTATTTATTTATTTATTTTGCCAATTAATGAAGATAGAATGATATTAGATCTCCACAATACAAGCAGGTACTCTGTGTACTGCTGTGACTGAATACTGTGCATATTTTTGTGTTTAACTGCATACACCCTTATGCTGCCATTCATTTGTGCCATTCACTGTTTTTTAACTGACATGAGTTCTGTTCGGTGACATCATACGCATACCCTCTATAATGGAAGAGTCACTTAGCAAATAGGTGTGGCTAGGAGGTTGAGTTGATTCATTTTGTCTTCTTTTTACTTATTAGTTTTGTTCTTATTTCAGACAAGAATAAAAAGGAGATGTTTTTACCTTTACCTTAGTTAATATTAACTATCCATCCATCCATCCATCCATCTTCTACCGCTTTTCCGGAGGTCCGGGTCGCGGAGGCAGCAGTTCAAGCAGAGAAGCCCAGACTTCCCTCTCCCCAGCCACCTGCTCCAGCTCTTCAGAGGGGATACCAAGGCGTTCCCAGACTAGCTGGGAGACATAGTCTCTCCACCGAGTCCTGGGTCTGCCCCGGGGTCTCCTCCCAGTGGGACGTGCCTGAAACACCTCAAGTGGGAGGCGTCCAGGAGGCATCCTAATCAGATGCCCATACCACCTCAACTGACTCCTTTCAATGTGGAGGAGCAGCGGTTCTACTCTGAGCCTCTCCCGGATGACTGAGCTCCTCACCCTATCTCTGAGGGTGAGTCCAGCAATCCTACGGAGAAAGCTCATTTCAGCCGCTTGTATCCGCGATCTCGTTCTTTCGGTCATTACCCAAAGCTCGTGACCATAGGTGAGAGTAGGAACGTAGATTGACTGGTAAATCGACAGCTTTGCCTTAGAACTAAGCTCCCTCTTCACCACAACAGACCGGTACAACGTCCGCATCACTGCAGATGCTGCTCCAATCCGTCTGTCGATCTCTCGCTCCATTTTCCCCTCACTCGTGAACAAGACCCCAAGATACTTAAACTCCTCCACTTGGGGCAGGAGCCTGTCCCCAACCCGGAGAGGACAATCCACCTTTTTCCGGCTGAGGACCATGGACTCGGACTTGGAGGTGCTGATTCTCATCCCAGCCGCTTCACACTCAGCGGCAAACCGTCCCAGCAAGAGCTGTAGGTCATTGCTGGATGAAGCCAACAGGACAACATCATCTGCAAACAACAGAGATGAGATCCTGTGGTCACCAAGCATGACACCCTCCATTCCCTGGCTGCGCCTAGAAATCCTGTCCATAAAAATTATGAACAGGACCGGTGACAAAGGGCAGCCCTGGCGGAGTCCAACTCTCACTGGGAATGACTCCGACCGAGTGTTGGCAATGCGAACTAAACTCTCACAACGGTCGTACAGAGACCGAATAGCTCGTAACAACAAGCCCGATACCCCATACTCCCGAAGCACCCCCCACAAAAATCCACGAGGGACGCGGTCAAATGCCTTCTCCAAGTCCACAAAACACATGTAAACTGGTTGGGCAAACTCCCACGAACCCTCAAGAATTCTCGAGAGGGTAAAGAGCTGGTCCGATGTGCCACGGCCAGGACGAAAACCACATTGCTCCTCCTGAATCCGAGGTTCGACCAACGGCCGGACTCTCCTCTCCAGTACCTTGGCATAGACCTTCCCAGGGAGGCTGAGGAGTGTGATCCCTCTAAAGTTGGAGCACACCCTCCGGTCCCCTTTTTTGAAGAGAGGAACCACCACCCCGGTTTGCCATGCCAAAGGCACTGCCCCCGACCTCCACGCAATGTTGCAGAGGCGTGTCAACCATGACAACCCAACAACATCCAGGGCCTTGAGGTACTCGGGGCGAATCTCGTCCACCCCCGGGGCCCGGCCACCAAGGAGATTTTTAACCACCTTGGCGACCTCAGCCCCTGTGATAGGCGAGTCATCCCCCTCGTCCCCAAACCCTGCTTCCTCTGTGGAAGGCGTATCAGTGGGATTGAGGAGATCCTCGAAGTATTCCTTCCACCGCCCGACGATATCCCCAGTTGAAGTCAACAGTGTCCCATCCGCACCATACACAGTGTGGACGGGGAGCTGCTTTCCCCTCCTGAGCCGCCGAACAGTTTGCCAGAATCTCTTTGAAGCCGACCGAAAGTCTTGTTCCATGGCCTCACCGAACTCCTCCCATACCCGGGTTTTTGCTTCAGCAACCACCCGAGCTGCACTCCGCTTGGCCTGCCGGTACACCTCAGCTGCTTCGGGAGTCCCACAAGCCAACCAAGCTTGATAGGACTCCTTCTTCAGCTTAATGGCCCCCCTCACCACTGGTGTCCACCACTTGGTTCGGGGGTTGCCACCACGAGATGCACCGACCACCTTGCGGCCGCAGCTCTGGGCTGCCGCTTCAACAACAGAGGTGGAGAACATGGCCCATTCAGACTCCATGTCTCCAGACTCCCTCGGAATGTGGTTGAAGTTCTTCCGGAGGTGGGAGTTGAAGACCTCCCGGACAGGGGCCTCAGCCAGACGCTCCCAGCACACCCTCACTATACGTTTGGGTCTACCAGGTCTGAATGGCTTCCTCCCCTGCCATCGGATCCAACTCACCACCAGGTGGTGATCAGTTGACAGCTCTGCACCTCTCTTTACTCGGGTGTCCAAGACATACGGTCGCAGGTCTGATGATACGATAACAAAATCGATCATCGACCTGCGGCCTAGGGTGTCCTGGTGCCAGGTGCACATATGGACACCCTTATGCTTGAACATGGTGTTCGTTATAGACAGACTGTGGTTAGCACAGAAGTCCAATAACTGAACACCACTCGGGTTCAGATCGGGCAGGCCGTTCCTCCCAATCACCCCCCTCCAGGTTTCACTGTCGTTGCCCACGTGCGCATTGAAGTCCCCCAGTAGGACAATGGAGTCTCCAGGAGGAGCACCCTCCAGCACCCCAGTCACAGACTCCAAAAAGGGTGGGTACTCTGAAACATCATTTGGTGCATAGGCACAAATGATGGTCAGGACCCGTTTCCCAACCCGAAGGCGCAGGGAAGCAACCCTTTCGTCCACCGGGGAAAACTCCAATATAGAGGCAGCAAGGTGGGGCGATACAAGAATACCTACCCCTGCTCGTCGCCTCTCGCCCGGGGCAACTCCAGAAAAGGCCAAGCTCCAGCCCCTCTCCAGGAGACTGGTTCCGGAACCGGAGCTGTGTGTTGAGGTGAGGCCGACTATATCTAGCCGGTATCGCTCAATCTCGTACACCAGCTCAGG
Organism: Pholidichthys leucotaenia; assembly: GCA_020510985.1. NCBI lineage: Eukaryota > Metazoa > Chordata > Actinopteri > Cichliformes > Pholidichthyidae > Pholidichthys > Pholidichthys leucotaenia. Next base: position 59,950,415 of record CM035839.1, read on the forward strand.
CTCCTTCCCCACCAGAGAGGTGACATTCCACGTACCAAAAGCCAGTTTAGAAAGCTTGGGATCAGTCCGCCAAGGTCTCCGCCTTTGACTGCCACCTAATCCACATAGCACCGGACTTCCATGATCCCTCCTGCAGGTGGTGAACCTACTGGAGGGCGGACCCATGTAACTCCTTCGGGCTGAGCCCGGCCGGGTCCCATGGGTGGAAACCCGGCCACCAGACGCTAGCCTTCGAGCCCCTCCCCCAGGCCTGGCTCCAGGGTGGGGCCCCGGTAACCCCATACCGGGCGGGGTACACTGAATCCTTGATATACAATTTATCATGAGAGTCTGTTGGATCGTTCTTCGTCTGGCCCTTCACCCAGGACCAGTTTGTCTTGGGAGACCCTATCAGAGGCAAATTGCCCCGGACAACATAGCTTAATATTAACTAAGTTATGTTCATTATTATGTACCTGGCAAGTTAAGATGACCGAAATTCACAAAGTCAATGACTTTAATCCATCAGCAACCTTCAGACAAACTAAACATGCCAACATTTGGATTTCAAAATAAGGGAGGTTTTTCCTGCTGTCTGGGTGGTGAGGAGATTTCTAAAAACAAAAAAACCAAACAAACCTATAAATATACAGTATAGAAATAATATAACAGAAATAACTGCATCTTTGGTCATTTAAGTTAATTTATTTCATTAAACACAATTTTATTAATGTTTTTTTCTGTGAAATCAGAGTTAAATTATTGTTCTGTTCTGGCTCTGCAAAATTGTGGTAAAAATGTAAATTGTTATAAGGAAAAAGTAAAAAAAAAAAAAACAGTCTGTTTCAAATTTATTAAAAAAACAGAAATTTTATTTTAAAATATAGATAAAAAAAATAGCCATAAAATAATCCACAAATGTATAATAAAGTCTCAAATGTACAAGAAAAGTCAATTTTACAAGAGGAAATTACAAATTTGAGGAAAATGGTTTCAAATTTAAATAAATTCACAGAGAAAAGTAGAAAACTATAAGACAGTTGTGATAAATTTTGGAGAAAAAACTCAAACCTTCTAGACTGAAGTCATTACTCAAGTTTTTAAGTGGGTGCGTTTTGTACCCTGAACTCAATTAGAATTTTTGGTTGTCTACTTTTAATTATTAATTTCAAAGCACTGCTTTTACGTGAGTAGAATTTCTGGCTACTATACCCACCTCTGATCATATAATTTTAGTATGCATGAGTAAATTACTATTATGAATGTTTTTTCCCTTCCCTACTCAGTGGAAAAAAAAAGAAACACTAGAATAAAAATATGGAAAAAATACACATATTTTTGTCATTTATGTGAACCATGACAAAACTAGAAAAGCACTCATAGAGCGCATACCTACGCCAAGGCTCCTGCCGTTTCTCATGGATGACCTCCAAAATGTAATGGGTTTGTGTGTAGGCCTATAGCCACTTGTGGTGAAAATTGCATCAAAGTCTGTCCATCAGTTTTGGAGTATTGTTGCTAACACACTGTGAGAAGATAAGAGCCTTGGCTGAGGTATGCATTCTCAGATCATCACCAAAATATAATGGGTTCTTCTGTAGCCCAAGAACCACCTCTGGTGAAAATTTCATCCAAATCCATCCGGTAGTCTTTGTGTAATCGTGCTGCACAAATACAAACAAAGCCCTTGGTGGAGGTATGCACTCTCAGATCATCACCAAAATGTAATGGGTTCCTCTCTAGGCCAAGAACCACCTCTGGTGAAAATTTCATTCAAATCCATCCAGTAGTTTTTGTGTAATCCTGCTGCACAAATAAAAACAAAGCCCTTGGTGGAGGTATGCACACTCAGATCATCACCAAAATGTAATCATCTGTTCCCCGTGCCATTAAACACCTTTCCTGAAAATTTCGTCAAAATCTGTTCATAACTTTTTGAGTTATGTTGGTAACAGACAGACAGACAAACAGACAGACAGACAGACAAACCCCGGTAAAATCATTACCTCCTTGGTGGAGGTAAAAAATCCTGCAGGACAAAACATGACACTTGATATTTTCTAACCTGTTTGTACACCACCATAGACAGAGAAAGAACCTGAATTAGACAGGACTCAGAGAGGGCAAGATGAGACAGAAGAGAGGAGCCAAGGAGAGGAAAGTGTTCAGGCAGAGGGTCCAGGAGAGGTGAGAGCAGAGGGAGGAGAGAAGGATGATGCCAGTAAAAAGTCTAAACACCGGACATCTGGGTGGGACCCCAACTGGCCCAATATTCCAACATTCAAGCCTTGGTTGGACAATACTTCAGATGGTAAGTTCCATATGCAAAGTTAAGATAAGATAAGATAAGATAAGCCTTTATTAGTCCCACAACGGGGAAATTCCAGGATTGCAACAGCACAGGGATAGCAACACTCAGAGCAACAATCAGAAGGCAAGAAAAAAAACAAGCAAGCAAGAGCAGCTAATATACATATGTACATATTACTATAAAATATATATATATACACACACACACAGACACAGTGCAGAGCATTGTAGCTGGATGGAATAAATATATGAATATATAAACACAGTGCAGAGCATTGTAGCTAGATGGAATAAATATGTAAATATATAAACACCCACAGTACGGAGCATTGCAGCTAGGTGGAATAAATATGCAAGTATATAAACACACACAGTGTGGAGTTACTGTGTGTGTTACTGTGCACAGTTACTGTGCAAAATTAAAAAAAGAAATGAATAGTATAAAATGAACATATTCCTGCTGCGGTAGTGCCATGTCCCCCCCCCCCACCACCAAAAAATATGTTGCCACCACGCCAAGGTGTTTAAGCCAGAGGAAACACTGCGCATTGTTTTCTTTAAAACAGCAGTGCCTGCTAACTCCATCCTTCTGGAGCTCTCCACGAGTGGTCTTTGGCTGTTGGATAACACTTCTGATAATTCTTTTGACTCCTCTGTCAGGAATCTTGCAAAGAGCTCCTGGTCGTGGCCGGTTTATGGTAAAATTATGTTCTTTCCACTTCCAAATGATGTCTCCAACAGTGCTCACTGGAACATTCAGCAGTTTAGAAATGCATCTGTAACCAATGCTATTATTATGTTTTGCAACAATAAGGTTGTGAAGGTCTAGAGCAGGGGTGTCCAGTCATGTGCCATAGAGGGCCAAGACCCTGCAGGTTTTCTTTTGTACCCAGTCTCTTCAGCAGGTGTTTTCACTTATCAGCAATCAGTGGGAAGAAATTCAGTGTAATCTGCTGTTGAAGACACTAGTTGGAGGTAAAGCCTGCAGGGTCTTGGCCCTCCGTGGCACATGATTAGACACCCCTGGTCTAGAGAGAGCGCTTTGCTTCTACCCATCATGAGTTCTTTGGGATGTGACAATCTGATATTCATGGACCTTTATAAAGGCTATCTGTCATTACTTAACCAGTGGAAATTAATTTGCACTGATAAAGGATGGGATGGCTTCCTAAATTCTGATGGATTTCAGCTGGTTTCTTTGCTTTCTATGCTTTTTTGCACCTCTTTTCCTTCATGTGTTCAATACTTATTCCCTGTGTCATTCTACTTTATTAAATATAACTTGTTTTGTGAACAAAGTTGCCTTGATTTCTTTGTATGTATGGATTACTTGGGTTGTTACTGATATCTGGTGAAAATCTCAGGTCAGTGGTTCCATCAGAAATATGTTTAATGAGAAAAATGTTGACGTGTTTAATACTTATTTTCCCTGCTTTAAGTGTGAGAATTTTAAAACAAATCCTAAAATCCATTGGTAGCCAGTGTAATGTATTGCTAGTGTTTGCCAACAAACACCAGCAATCATTAACTTTTGCCAGCAGAGCCAGACGTTTGCCAAAACGTCAGTAAAAGCCAATCCTAATGTATTGTGAATCCACCCTAAGCTTCACACGTACAAGTTATTCCTGACTTTTTTTTTTTCCCTTATGCACAGTGTCAGTGGACAAGGATGATAGCTCAGATGATGAGCCTTTCAGTGAAATTGCCAAGACCCAGCCATTGAAGCAGAAGAGGAAAGCAGCTTCTCAAAAAAGAAGCCCAGTTAGTAAATCTAAAAGGACTGCAGCACATAAAAAAGGTGGGTGGGAACACGTGGAAGTCTGAACTTGCCTACGGTAAAATGCTTCAGTCTGGCAAAATGAGCTAATGTATACAGTATTCATAGTTTTCAAGAATTGCTGCTCCTGTTAGACAGTTTCCCCGGTTCTCACCAAACTCACACACAAATCACAAGGTCACAAGCTATAAATACTTGTCATTTCAACTTTGAGTGAGCCTAGGCTATTGTTCTTTTTCTTCTTTTGGCTGCTCCTTTTAGGGGTCGCCACAGTGGATCATCTGCCCCATGTCACCCTATACCTTGCATCCTGTTCTCTCCACACACCAGCACTCCATGTCCTTTCCTTTTCTCTCTGTCTCCAAACACACCTTTCCGCTCTCCTCCTCCGTGATCTCCAACCAACAGTAGCCCAATTTCCACAGGCACCCTGTCAGTTAACAGCACCGGTGAGGGTTGTTGTTAACCCGGGTCTCGACCATACCGTATGGAAGTCTTGTGATGATCTACTTGTTTGATTTGGCAATGATTTTATGCCAGATGTCTCTTTCTGATGCACCCTCCCCATTAGCGGCTTGTGCTCCTTCTGTGAGCCTAGGCTACACACGTGGACAAAATTGTTGGTACCCCTCTGTTAATGAAAGAAAAACCCACAATGATCACAGAAATAACTTGAATCTGACAAAAGTGGTAATAAATAAAAATTCTATGAAAATTAACCAGTGAAAATCAGACAATGCTTTTGAATTGTGGTTCAACAGAATTATTTTAAAAAACAAACTCATGAAACAGGCCTGGACAAAAATGATGGTACCCTTAACTTTATATTTTGTTGCACAACCTTTTAAGGCAATCACTGCAATCAAACGATCTCTGTAACTGTCAATGGGACTTCTGCACCTCTCAGCCGGTATTTTGGCCCACTCCTCATGAGCAAACTGCTCCAGTTGTCTCAGGTTAGAAGGGTGCCTTCTCCAGACGGCATGTTTCAGCTCCTTCCACAGATGTTCTATAGGATTTAGATCAGGGCTCATAGAAGACCACTTTAGAATAGTGCAATGTTTGGCTCTTAGCCATTCTTGGGTGTTTTTAGCTGTGTATTTTGGGTCATTATCCTGTTGCAAGACCCACGACCTGCGACTGAGACTAAGCTGTCTGACACTAGGCAGCACATTTCTCTCTAGAATACCTTGATAGTCTTGAGATTTCATTGTACCCTGCACAGATTCAAGACACCCTGTGCCAGATGCAGCAAAGCAGCCCCAGAACATAACAGAACCTCCTCCATGTTTCACAGTAGGGACAGTGTTCTTTTCTTGGTATGCTTCATTTTTGCGTCTGTGAATATAGAGCTGATGTGCCTTGCCAAAAAGTTCCAGTTTTGTCTCGTCTGTCCATAGGACATTCTCCCAGAAGCTTTGTGGCTTGTCAGCATGCAGTTTGGCAAATTCCAGTCTGGCTTTTTTATGATTTGTTTTCAACAGTGGTGTCCTCCATGGTCGTCTCCCATGAAGTCCACTTTGGCTCAAACAACGACGAATGATGCGATCTGACACTGATGTACCTTGACCTTGAAGTTCACCATGAATGTGTTTAGAGGTTGTTCTGGGCTCTTTTGTTACCATTCATATTATCTGTCTCCTGCTGTGGCCACGTCCAGGGAGGTTGGCTACAGTCCCGTGGATCTTAAATTTCTGAATATGTGCAACTGTAGTCACAGGAACATCAAGCTGCTTGGAGATGGTCTTATAGCCTTTACCTTTAACATGCTTGTCTATAATTTTCTTTCTAATCTCCTGAGACAACTCTCTCCTTTGCTTCCTCTGGTCCATGTTTAGTGTGGTACACACCATGTCACCAAACAGCACAGTGACTACTTGTCACCCTTTAAATAGGCTGACTGGCTGTTTACAAGTTTGTAGACACCTGTGATGTTAATTAGAGGACACATCTTGGTTGAACATGTCCCTATGGTCACATTATTTTCAATCTTTTCTAGGGGTACCATCATTTTTGTCCAGGCCTGTTTCATGAGTTTGTTTTTTTTTTTTGTAACTTAGATTTTTATTCATTTTTCATCATATATAATGCATTCAGATCACATTCTACATTTAAAAAACAAAGGGGTTAGGGTAGGGGAAAAAAAAATAAAATAAAAAAAAAAAATAAAAGGGGGGGGGGGGACAAATGTTGGAGCATCAAGTTTTTAGTTTCCATCTCTTAATTCTTCTGTTTTTTTCAGTGTCTTTGGTTATTCTTTCAATTTCTGCCTCGTTGCTGCACTTTGTAGTGTGTCCATTTCCGCCATATTTTCTCCCATATTCCTTCTTGCATTCTTCGTCGATATGTTAGTTTTTCCATCATACGTATGTCCTCAACAATGTCAGTCCATTGTTCTTGGTCAGGAAGAACTTCTGATCGCCATTTTTTTGTGATAGTTTTTTTACATGCAATCAACAAGATTTTAACTAGATATCTGTCCTCAGCCTGTATAACATTGTCTTTTTTAAGATCACATAAGTACATCAGGTTACAGTTCATTGGTATATTATATCCTAATATCCTCTGTATTGTCACATGCATAGATTTCCAAAATGATGATATTTTGTAGCATTTCCAAAACATATGTGAGTGGTCTGCATTTTGAGCCCCACATCCCCTCCAGCATAAAGATTGGGTATTTGTATATTTTCCTTGAATCTGTGGTGTAATGAAAAAGCGAATCAGGTTTTTCCATCCAAATTCCCTCCATGCCCTTGAATTTGTTGATGTGTGTTGTGTTTTCCATATTTCCTGCCAGCTTTCTTCTGTTATGTTTAAATTTAGCTCTTTCTCCCATTTCTCCTTTATATAGTTACTTGTATGATTGTTTGTCATAAGTTTCTGATATAGTTTTGAAATAATTCTTATTTTATTTCCTGCATATGAGCTTAAAATAAGTTGTATAATCTCGTTCACATCTGTTTGGAGGTTATGCCTAATCTTCTTCATATAGTAATCTCTCATCTGCAGATATCTGAAAAATTCCGATCTTTCTAATTTAAATTTTCTCCTGATATTTACAAAGCTCCCGAGATCTTTTTTTCCGATATTGCCCCATGCTGTGATTCCCTTGTTCACCAGATTTTTGTATCCCCTATCTTGTTTTGCCGGTTCAAACTGACTGTCAAATGCTACCCATTTCAATAGTTTTATGTCTTCCCTTATATTATATTTTTGTACTATTTTATACCACAGTTCTAAAGTAAATTTAGTGATTGGGTCTATTTGTTTGATTTGCTTATATGCATCTTTATCCCCTATTATGCTTTGTACTGGGAGTCCCTCAATTTCCTTTTCCATTTCTTTCCATTTTGCCTCATATCCCTCGTCGCACCAACATATGATATATCTTATTTGTGCTGAGTAGTAATATTCCTTTAGACTCGGTAGGCCCATGCCTCCTTTCTCTTTTGGTAATTGGAGGGTTTTATATTTCACTCTTGGTTTTTTACCTCCCCAAACAAATCTCGATATCATCCTGTCCCACTTTGAGAATTGGGCATCTGGAATCTCTGTTGGTATAGCCTGGAAGAGGTAAAGTAATCTAGGTTGTATGCTGATTTTGACTGTCTCAATTTTTGAATTCAGGTCCATATTTAAGATTGACCATCTATCAATATCTTTTTTTATTTCTTGTTCCAACCTATCATAGTTTGCTTTATAGATTTTGCTTAGGTCTTTAGGTATGTTCACTCCAAGGTATTTTATTTCTTTTTGGTTCCAGTTTAGTTTGATCTTATCAGTTATCTGGTTTAGAGGGTTATAGTGGAATGTCAGTATTTGTGTTTTTGTTATGTTTATCTTGTATCCTGATAATTTTCCAAAATTTTCTATCAAGTTCATCATTTCCATTATTGATTTATCTGGTTGTTCAAGGTAAACTATAATATCGTCTGCAAATAGCCCAATCTTGTGTTCCGCTCCCTTTATTGTTACACCTTTTAATTTCTTATTTTGTCGTATCGCTTGAGCCAATGGTTCTATGAACAGAGCAAACAAGGTGGGCGATAAGCAGCATCCCTGCCTAGTTGATCTTTGTATATTTACTTTGTCTGTTAAGCTACCGTTTATCTTGATTCTTGCCACAGGTTCTTGATATAGCGTCCTTATGCATTGTACTGATTTTTCGTTAAATCCAAAGCGCTCCAGTACACTATATAGGAATTTCCAGTTAACCCTGTCAAATGCTTTTTCTGCGTCTAAACTCATTATTACTGCGCTTTTCTTTTCTTTATGTATTTGGTTAATTATATGTATTGTTCTCCTGATATTGTCATGTGTTTGGCGTCCCTCTATGAATCCAGTTTGATCATCTTCTATCAATTCCGTCAAGAATGTCTTTATTCGTTTACATATAATTGTTGTGTATATTTTATAATCTACATTTAATAAAGAGATTGGTCTATAGTTTCCGCATTGTTCTTTATCTTTCCCTGGTTTTAAAATAACTGAAATGATTGCTTCGTTCCATGATGGAGGTATTTTGTTGTTGTTCAGCGTCCAATTAAATGACTTTAGGAGTTGTGGCGTGAGTTCTTCTATAAACAGTTTATAAAACTCAGATGGGTATCCATCACTACCTGGTGATTTACCGTTTTTAAGTGACTTAATCACATCTCTGATCTCTTGTGTTGTTATTTCTGCTGTTAGTTTTTCATTTTGTTGATTTCCTATTGATGGCAAGTCCAATGTGTCTAGAATTTTTTGATATCTTTAGTATTTGTTTCTTCAGGTTGCGAGTATAGTTCTTGGTAGAAATTATGGAAAATTTCTTCGATGTTTTCTGGGTTAACTGTGGTTTTATTTGTGGTGGGGTCTTTAATCTTGTATACATTATTCATTGTTTGTTGTTTTCTTAACCGTTTTGCCAGCAGTTTTGTGGCTTTTGGCCCCGTTTCATAATATTTTTGCTTTAGATATCTATTTTTCCTTTCAATTTCATCCATTTGTGTTTCTTTTATCTTTGTTTTTTCTTCTTTAATTTCTTGATATATTTTCGGATCATTTGTGCTTTGATGTTTACGTTCTAATTCCCTCAGTCTCTCACATCTTTGTTCATACGCTTCCAGTTTAGTCTTATTTGCTTTTCCTGTTTCAACAATTAATTTACCCCTTAACACGGCTTTTAGTGCGTCCCATAGTATTGTTGGGTCCACTTCTTCATTGTCATTCTCTTGGATATATTCGTTTATGTTTATTTTTATTCTTTCTTTCATTTTCTCATCATTTAACAGTCCTACGTTAAGTTTCCATGTTGTTTGTCGTTTTCTATTGTTTAAATATATTTCCATGTATATAGGATTATGATCTGATATTTCTGCCCCTCCAATCCAACAATTTCTCACCCTGTGTCTGTCACCTTCATTCATAAGGAAGTAATCTATTCTAGAGTGTACTTTATGGGCTGCTGAATAATGTGTATAGTCTTTTTCGAGTGGGTGTAGGTCCCTCCATATGTCTACCATACCCATTTCTGCCAGTGAGGTTCTTATGAACTTTGTTACATGTTTTTTTGTCTTCTTAACACTTGTTGTGTCAACTTCATGATCCATGACAGCATTTAAGTCTCCTCCACAAATTAGGACTCCTTCACTGTGTGTTGCTATGAGATCAAACAGATGTTGAAAAAAACCCTTGTCACTTTCTGGTGGGGCATAGATGTTCACTAATGTAATCTGCATACCATCTATTCTTCCCTTTATTATTACATACCTGCCCTCTTTATCCTGGATTTCCTGTTCACTTTCAAATTGTATTTTGTTTGAGATTAGTATCATAACCCCCCTTTTTGCTCCTCCCTTAAATGAACTGTAGTAGGAGTTCTTATAGCCAAATCTCTTTAGTTTCACATGTTCTGTCTTGCTCAAATGTGTCTCTTGCATAAATATAATTTCAGCTTTTTCCTTCTTGAATTTTCTTATTATTCTTTCCCTTTTAACAGGTGAGTTCAGACCATTCACGTTTAATGTCATTATCTTAAGATTTTTACCCATATTCATGTTTTTCCATTTTTTTAACTTGTGCTCCTAACCCCTTTAACAACAAAAATAACACATATTTATATAAAAACACATTAAAAAAACTCGACCTCCGTACTTTGGGCCTTTCTTCTGCCCACTGGTCCCTGTTGGTGGGTGGGGGGTTTGTCTTCACAGAGTGAAGGGCCCTCCCTAGACCTCTAATTACTATCCAAGTAATAGTCGTTAGTCTAGAAATGTCCAACAAATATCACTTAAACCTCTCCTAGCCGTCTGTTTCTCTTTTACCTTGTCTTCTTGGCCTTCATTTCTTCTGTGCCTTTCTTAATCTTTGTTATGATCTAGGCTTTCAGTTGAAAGCCTTGTAGCTTGTCCTGGGCCCGCTGCTCTACGTCTCTCTCCCTTCTTCCGCCGTTCACTCGTCTCCACTCCGTCTGTCGTGGTGCGTTCAGGGCCGCCGCTGCTCCAGCCGTCTCCTTCGGCACGCTCACCTCAAGGCCCCGCTCCATCATATCCCGCGCTGCCTCTTCGGCCGTGTTGTAGGTTCTTGTGCCTTCCTCCCAATGAATCCTCATTTTCGTTAGCGGCGTTTGGAATCTAATTTTTTTCTCTTTCAGCGTTTTTTTAATGTTGGCATATTTCTTCCGCTGCTGCACGATTTCTGTCGGGTAGTCATGGTCAAAAAATACCTGTTTGTCGCCGATTCGTATCTTTTTTTTCCATGCTTGCGTCAGGATTCTTTCCTTTATGTCATATTTCACAAAGTTTACCACAACTGACCTGGGTGGAGAGTTTGTTTTCGGGTTCTGTGCCGGTGTTCTGTGCGCCCGTTGAATCTGCAGATCCGTTTCTCCGGGTATTTCCAGTTCTTTTTTTAAGAACTGATCCATGAATTTTGTCATCGAGTTGCCTTCAATGCCCTCCGGAATTCCAAAGATGCACATATTGCTTCGTCGGGATCTGCTCTCCAAGTCGTTTATTTTCTCCTGCATCCTCTGCGTTTGCGTCGTCAGGGTCTGTAGTTGTTCGTTTGCCTCGCTTTTCCAATCTTCTAGTTCCGAAATTCGGGTCTGCGCTTCTGTCATACACGCCCGCTGGGAGCGCAGCTCCTCCATGTTTTCCGTTAATTTACGCTCCATTTCTCTTCGGAGGTCCATGATTTCCTCCTTAATTTCTTTTTTCAGTTCCTCCTTAAGAGCCGCTAAATCCTGTTGTAGCTGTCGCTTGAATTCTCTTAACTCTTCACCCAAACTGGCGATGCCGGCGTTCATGTTGTCGAGTCTGGTGTCTTCCATTTTCTCTGCTGTAGACACCTCGTTTTTTTGGGCTTTGCGTACAGCGGTTTTTCCTGCGTTGTTGGAGAGGAATTCTTCAATTTTACCCTGTTTTTGTCCTTGTGCCCGGTTCCTTCGTGTTTTCATCCCTTAGTTTATTGATTCGTTTATGTCGAGTTGGCCATTTACCGATGATTTTTAATCCGGCTAGGGAGAGCTCTTTGTTTAAGTGTTATGTCTCTCCGCCATCTTCAAATGTGTCCCATAATCTTTATTTTAATGGTCAAATAGCTGTTGTGGCTCTCAGCTAATTCTGTTTTAGTCAGTGAGGGGCAAAGTGGCTCTTTCTTCATGAGTTTGTTTTTTAAAGTAATTCTGTTGAACCACAGTTCAAAAGCATTGTCTGATTTTCATTGGTTAATTTTCATAGAATTTTTATTTATTACCACTTTTGTCAGATTCAAGTTATTTCTGTGACCATTGTGGGTTTTTCTTTCATTAACAAAGGGGTACCAACAATTTTGTCCACTGTATATGCATGTCTATATTTAGAGAGAGAAGTCAAGGCTTGAGGTGTGTTTATCAGGCCAGAATGAGCTACTCTGTCACTGATGGTCTGGTTCTAAAATAATCAGTCCCCCCCCCCCTTTTCCCGTTTTAGTTAAATATGCTGAGACTTCTGACGACTCTGATGATGATGATGTGCCACTGTCGATGATGGCAACAAAGCAGACAGAGTCTCCAGCTATTAAGAGGACAACAAAACGCACAGAGAAACTACAAAAAGGTAGGAAGCCTTTTTGCGGGACTAATCAGAAAAGACACCATTAATTGAATTTCCTAAAGGTTCAGATTATTAAATTTTCAGGGTTATAATTTGTCAGAGAAAGACAAAAAATATTTCATTAGTGTTGACAAAAAAGAGAAATAACATGATTCCAATTAGGGGGTGGTTTCAAACAATCAACTCTCCAATTGAATTGATTCCTGTTTAAATGAGTCGTTCAATGAATGAAAGAAACGATTCACAAAACCATCACAATTTTTACATGTGTGAAACCTACTAGAGGTCTCTGGGCCAACTGATTTCTCGTGTGATTCAACATTTACGTGAGAATTCAGCTGCTAGATGCAAGCCTGAATGCAGACAACACCTCGGGATTCAAGAACTGTGTGAAGATAGCAAAGAGCTCAACAATAACCAAAGCTGAAATACCACAAATCTCAGAAACCATTTAAGTAAAGTTTATTTATAAAGCACTTTCCACAGACATACAGTGGTGTGTATTTGCCCCTTTCCTGATTTCTCATTTTTTTGTGTGTTTGTCACACTTAAAAGTTTTAAATCATCAAACACATTTAATGTTACACAAAGATAACACAAGTAAACACAAAATGCAGTTTTTGAATGAAGGTGTTTATTATTAAGGGTAAAAAAAAAAAAATCCAAACTTACATGGCCCTGTGTGAAAAGTGACACCCCCCCCCCCCATTAAAGCATAAATGAACCATCGTTTATCACATCTTTGGAAAGCTGAGTTCAATTTCTTTCGCCACACCCAGGCCTGATTACTGCCACACCTGTTCTCAATCAAGAAATCACTTAAATAGGATCTGCCTGTTGTAAATCACCCTTTTTTAAGGGCTTTTGAAGGACACCCAAGACGATGCACTCATGGTGGCCTCTGGCAGGTAGGCGGGATCCCTGGAGACCTCAGGAGAAGAGCCAGAAAAAGAACACACACACACCAGATCATAGTCACTGGCAGCAGTGGAGCCCGGAGGGGAAGCTCAAGTGCGGCTGATGGCAGCACCTGGTTCCCCCAGCCAAGAGCCAGGCAAGATATCTATAGGCTAAACAAGGAACTTTGCCTGAGCTCGAGCTCAACCGCCGTCCAGGACTCCAACGACACTGTGACGACCCAGGCCTCCGGCTGGATGATTGGCAGGACCCCCGATGGGGCACCTGGCGCAGGCGCACCTCCTGACATGTCGGCTGCAGCAGGAGACCCTCCAACCACTGACGCCCCCCCCCCCCCCATGCTGCCTGGCCAGGGGACACCACTGTCGGCTCAAGCTCCAGAGCATAGGTGGTGCTTTCCTCCCGTCCTGAGCGCAAATGCAAGGCTGGAGCTGGACTCTCCCGAGCTGCAGGCCTCTCCCTCGGATGATGGCTCTCTCCCAGAACCGACGGACCCTCAGGGGATATAGGAGGAGGAGTGGGAGAAACAGGTGAGGAGGGAATTACAGCAGCTGATGGTGAAGGTTCAGCCAAGGAGGCTGCTGCTGCCGAGCTTCACCACTGGGAATAAGGAAAGACATTTCATCATGAGGTGTTGAAACATGAAAAGATACTTGCCTTAATTCCCGGGGCTTGGTGGTGGCTGCTTTGAGGCTGGACGACGTCTCCCCAGGAGCTGCAAAGGTCATCTGATGTGATGGGCGGAGCACTGGAGTCAGGGACGTTCGACTGTCAGCTCAGACTCCATTTGAGCTGGTGACGCACCCTCCAGCTGTGGCAAAAGTTTGGGGAGGAACCAGGGCTTGTAGTCCTAAATAAGCTCTCTCTCAGCTGCAACTATCCGTTGACGCTCCTCCAGCTCCTCCACGCTCGACCCATCGAGTGCTGCGTACCCAATGCAGCCAACTGCAGGACTCAGTTCGACGGAGGGAGACGAGACTGCAGCTGGATAGTGGTAACGAGCTCGGAGCTTCCGCCCCCGGGAGCGTCTCCTCCGCGGCCCAAGTTCAGGTGGCGGATGGGCTCTCCCCAGCCCGCAAAGCCAGTGTTGAGCATGACAGACGGAGGCAAGGAGGTCTGCCAGTTCGGGGTAGCTCCACAGTGTGGGGAATGTCTCAATCACCTGTGCCGCGCTGTACAAACCTACAGCTTCTCCTCGAGAGTGTGGGTTGGATGAACGTCTGATACAATGTCTCGTAACAGTCCAACTGCCCAACACTCCTTCTCGTCCAACCTGACTCTCCCACGGTCCATGCGACCAGGCATGCCGGACAAAAACTGGACTAGGTATGGGAAAAAGAAAAGAGGGGGAGAAAAAAAAAACAGCAAACACACAGCGGCTGGTGGCCACACCCCTGTCGTGTCCTTCTGTCATAAATCGCCCTTTTTATGGGCTGTTGAAGGACACCAAGTGCTCACTGTGGTTTGCACAGTTATTAACATAAACACAGACAAATAATACACTACACATACAAATAACGATGGCACGGGCGCTGGAGGAGAGTGGGGGCTCGACGTCGACAGGCAGGCAGAAGCCTGGGAACGCCGGGCAAAAATGGGGATAACACTGACCCGGACGGAGCTCTCCTGTTCTCCTCGACAGCAGCCCAAAACACTCAGAGTAATCAACAGCTGAGGACATCCAACAGAATGGAAGGACACAACAACACGAACAAATTGTCTTAAATACCGTTTTCTAGATGGGCAACAGGTGTGGAACATAAGTGGCTGAAGACGTACAATAACAGACAGAAAAAGCCTAACTAAAACTGGAGACTGGGCATGGTGCCCACCCGTGCCAGGATCATGACACTGCCTGGCAAAGTGAAGTAGACCAAAAGATCCTCAAAAGCTAGATATCATGCTGCGATCAAGTTGTTTTAAATACCGTTTTCTAGATGGGCAACAGGTGTGGAACATGAGTGGCTGAAGACGTACAATAACAGACAGAAAAAGCCTAACTAAAACTGGAGACTGGGCATGGTACCCACCCGTGTCCTGGATCATGACACTGCCTGGCAAAGTGAAGTAGACCAAAAGATCGTCAAAAGCTAAATATCATGCTGCGATTCAAAGAAATTCAGGAACAAATGCGAAATAAAGTAATTGAGATCTATCACTCTGGAAAAGGTTATAAAGCCATTTCTAAAGCTTTGGTACTCCAGTGAACCACAGTGAGAGCCATTATCCACAAATGGCGAAAACATGGAACAGTGGTGAACCTTCTCAGGAGTGGCCGGCTGACCAAAATTACCCTAAGAGCGCAGCAACAACTCCTCCCAAGAGGTGACAAAAGACCCCACAACAATATCCAAAGAACTGCAGGCCTCACTTGCCTCAGTTAATGTCAGTTTTCATGACTCCACCATAAGAACGAAACAGGGCAAAAATGGCCTGCATGGCAGAGTTCTAAGACGAAAACCACTGCTGAGCAAAAAGTACATAAAGGCTCATCTCAGTTTTGCCAGACAACATCTTGATGATCCCCAAGACTTTTGGGAAAATACGCTGTGGACTGACGAGACAAAAGGTGAACTTTTTGGAAGGTGTGTGTCCCATTACATCTGGCGTAAAAGTAACAGAACATTTCAGAAAAGGAACATCATACCAACAGTAAAATATGGTTGTGATAGTGTGATGGTCTGGGTCTGTTTTGCTGTTTCAGGACCTGAAAGACTTGCTGTGGTAAATGGAACCATGAATTCTGTCTGTCAAAAAAATCCTGAAGGAGAATGTCTGGCTGTCTGTTCATGACCTCACGCTGAAGCGCACTTGGGTTCTGCAGCAGGACAATGATCCAAAACACAGCAGCAAGTCCACCTCTGAACGGCTTAAGAAAAACAAAATGAAGACTTTGGAGCAGCCTCGTCAAAGTCCTGACATGAATCCGATTGAGATGCTGTGGCATGACCTTAAAAAGGCGGTTCATGCTCGAAAACCCTGTAATGTGGCTGAATTACAACAATTCTGCAAAGATGAGTGGGCCAGAATTTCTTCACAGTGCTGTAAAAGACTCATTGCCAGTTATCGCAAATGCTTGATTGCAGTTGTTGCTGCTAAGGGTGGCCCAAGCAGTTATTAGGTTTAGTGGACAATCATTTTTTCACACAGGGCCATGTAGGTTTGGATTTTTTTCCCTTAATAATAAACACCTTCATTTAAAAACTGCATTTTGTGTTTACTTGTGTTATCTTTGTCTAATATTTAAATTTGTTTGATGATCTGAAACATCATCAAACAAATCATCACACATGTGTGTGACAAACACACAAAAAATGAGAAATCAGGAAGGGGGCAAACACTTTTTCACATCACTGTATAGTTACAAAGCGCTGTGCAATAAAATAGAATAAAAAGAACGTGATAGAAGAAAAACAGATAGATGAGTTCTTTGATATCAATACTACACAGACATCAGCATGTATAAAGTGGGAGGCTTTCAAAGCTTTTATTAGGGGACATATTATTAGTTACACAGGTTCAAAATCTAAGAAGACTCGAGAGGAGAGAGTCCAATTGGAACATAAACTAAAAATTCTTCAAGAAAAAAGTTAGAGAATGAATTACTGATTCTGAGAGCTGAATATGACAAAAAATCAGCGAATAGAGCTGCCTCGAGTCTTCTAAGATTGAAGCAATCTTTTTAGGAACAAGGTGAAAAAATCAGGAAAATTATTGGCATGGCAGATTAAACAATTAGAATTTAAAACACCAATTACCAGTATTATAAGTAACGGACAAGTAGTTGTAGATCCTTTAGAAATTAATAGAGCCTTTAGAGATTACTATGAAAAATTATATGATACAAAAAATGAAACTGACTTAACAAAACTAAAAGGGTTTTTGGATGGACTATCTATACCGTGTATTCCAGATGAAAACAGGGAGATACTGGAGTCTAAAATTTGTCAAGAAGAAGTTGGGCTAGCCATTGATAATATGAAATCAGGAAAAAGTGCAGGACCAGATGGTCTTCCAGTTGATCTTTATAAAAAATTTAAGAATAAATTAATAAAACCTTTTTTGGAAATGGTTTTAGAAGCATTTCAAAATAGTAATTTACCACTATACATGAATAATGCCTTAATTATACTGTTGCCAAAACCAGGTAAACCCTCTAATAAATGTGGAAATATGAGACCAATAAGTTTATTAAATGCTGACCTTAAGATAATCTGCAAAATTTTAGCAAGACGAATACAAGAAATAATACCAAATATTATTAACCGAGATCAGAATGGCTTTATAAAGGGAAGACAAGGCTTCCATAATGTAAGAAGACTATTTAATATTATTTATTCTAATAAAGAAGCACCGGATACAGCTCTCCTATCATTGGACGCCGAAAAGGCCTTTGATAGGGACGAATGGCCCTTTCTTTTTGAAGTC
This sequence comes from Pholidichthys leucotaenia, assembly GCA_020510985.1. Taxonomy (NCBI): domain Eukaryota; kingdom Metazoa; phylum Chordata; class Actinopteri; order Cichliformes; family Pholidichthyidae; genus Pholidichthys; species Pholidichthys leucotaenia. The sequence goes on from CM035839.1 coordinate 59,967,905, forward strand.
TTACAAAGGTTTGGACTTGGAAATAATTTCATAAAATGGGTTCAGATAATATATAATAATGCTACAGCAGAAATCCTAACAAACAGCAAAATCTCAAAATCAATAAAGATCAATAGAGGATGTCGACAAGGCTGTCCACTTTCACCTTTATTATTTACTATGGCAATTGAACCTTTAGCGATGGCAGTACGTTTACATCCACAAATATATGGAATTAAAGTTGGACCAACAGAACATAAAATCTCCCTGTATGCCGATGACATAATTTTGTTTATGTCGAATCTTAAAAAATCAATCCCGACCTTGTTGAATTTAATAAAGAATTTTGGGGAAATATCAGGATATAAAATAAATAAAACTAAATCTTCAATATTAATGCTAAATGAGACCCAGAGAAATCACCCAGCTTCTTAGGTAAATCAATTCAGTGTTGTAAATCAGTTTAAATATTTAGGAATTCAAATTGTGCCTAAGCTAGAATTAGTCGCCAGTGCCAACTATGAAGCCTTAATGACAGACATTAATGAGTTAATTCAGAGATGGATGTCACTACCAATGTCGATGATAGGGAGAATCAATATACTTAAAAGTAATATCTTACCTAAAATACTTTATTTATTTCAATACATTTCTTTGCCACCACCTTCAGATCTATTCCCAAGAATTAAAAAAAGTTAGTGGAATTTATATGGAACAACAGGAAGGCTAGATTACGTCTGTCCTTACTATATTTACCATTTGATCGTGGAGGTCTGAAATGTCCAAACTTTATGTTGTATTACTGGTCAGCACAACTGAGGTCTATGACATATTATTTTTCATCAAATGATCTCCCTCACTGGACTGAAATGGAATCATACAATTTACCTTTACCTCTTCCCATATTCATATACTCAGACTCGGCAAAAAAATTACAGAAACAAGTTAAAAATCCATTTGTAAAGCATATGATCAAAATATGGTGTGAAACCACAAGATATTTAAAAGAACCACACTTACTGTCACAATTTAGCCCAATATGGGGTAATCAATATTTTAAACCAGGGAGAGCAGATGCTGTATTTAAAGTATGGAATTTAAAAGGGATTCAAAAGATTCAAGATTTATATCTGTCATGTTCAGATAACATAATGTCTTTTGAAGAGCTGAGGATCAAATTTAATCTTAATAGAACACATTTTTTTAAAATATCTTCAGCTTAGGAACTTTATTTGATCAAATCAAAACAATGCTCTCACTCGACTTATTTATTCATCCTTGGAAAAAATTTTGACGAAAGATAGTAAGAGAAAGGGTATTATTTCAGAGTTTTATAATTCATTGACACTATCTTCAAGTGAAAACTCACAGAAAAGATTAAGTTATTGGAAAGAAGGCCTGCAAATTGAAATTTCAGAGGAACAATGGGAATTGGCTTGTGCAGAAGCTCAAACCAAATCAATAAATGTATGTCTTAAATTGATACATTTTAAATGGTTAATGAGGATGTATGTTACACCGGTGGAATTAAATAGCTATAACAAAAACATACCAGATACGTGCACAAAATGTATGGAAAGTAAAGGAACCTTATTTCATTGTGTATGGGAATGTAGGAAAATTAGAGTGTTTTGGGAAGAGGTGAGGGTAACAAATGAAAAAATAATTTCAAAACAAATCATATTGAATCCTAAATTGTTTTTGTTGGGTCTGTATCCAGAAAAGCATAATTTTAGAGCATTCATAGACCTCAGTTTGCTTAACGCCAAAAAATGTATTGCACTTCTGTGGAAAAAGACTCATAGACCAGATGTGACTCAGTGGTTAAGACAGATGTTAACAAACCTTCCATTAGAAAGAATAACATACATACTGAAATCAAAGGAAAATGTGTTTGAGAATATATGGAGACCTTTCATTGATTATGTAAAGAATTTAAACATAACTTTTGAAGAAGAAGGTGAATGATGTGGGTGGACCTTGTAAATTCCAAACTGGTGAATGTATAATATGTATACTTATGTAATGGATTGCCTAGACTAAACAGAGGAGCATTGTTGAAGATCTGTTCTTGTTAGTGGTTGTTGGTGGGGGTTTTTTTTTTTTTAGTATTTTTTTTTTTATTTTTATTACTTTAGTGTTTGATTGTTTGTGTTATGTTTGTAAAAAGGTTCATTAAAAATATTGTGGAAAAAAAAAAGAACTTGATAGAGACACAGTTGAAAAACAGAAAAAATACAAAAACAAGTTTAAAATAATTTAAAAATATCAAACGAACCATTAAAAAAAAAAAAAGGCAGTTGAACTAAAACTCAATGGAAAGACTTGTTAAAAAAAAAGTTTTCAGCTGGTTTTTAAAATATTCAGAGTCGGACTTCCGGGAAGATGGCGGAGAGACATAACGCTTAAACAGAGAGCTCTCCCTAGTCGGATTAAAAATCTTTGGTAAATGGCCAACTCGACATAAATGGATCAATAAACCAAGGGATGAAAACACGAAGAAGCCGGGCACACGGACAAAAGCAGGGTAAAACTAAAGAATCCCTCTTCAACAACGCAGGAGAAATCGCTGAACACGAGGCCCAAAAAAACGAGGTGACTACAGCAGAGAAAATGGAGGACGCCAAACTCGATATTATGAACACTGGCTTCGCCAATATAAGTAAAGACATAAAAGACTTCAAGCGACAACTCCAACAGGATTTAACGGCTCTTAAGGAAGAACTGAAAAAAGAGATGAAGGAGGAAATTATGGGTCTCCGAAAAGAAATGGAAGGCAAGCTAGCTGAAACCATGGAGGAACTGCGCACTCAACGAGCGTGTATGACAGAAGCACAGGCTCGAATATCAGAGTTGGAAGACTGGAAGACCAAGGCAAGCGAGTGGCTGCAGACCCTGACGGCACAAACACAGAGGATGCAGGAAAAAATAACCGACCTGGAGAGCAGGTCCAGGCGGAGCAATATACGCATCTTCGGGATTCCGGAGGGCATTGAAGGCAACTCGATGATGAAATTCATGGATCATTTCTTAAAAAAAGAGCTTGAGCTGCCCGATGAAACAGACCTGCAGATCCAACGAGCGCACAGAGCCTTGGCACAGAACCCGAATCCAAACTTCACACCCAGGTCAGTTGTGGTAAACTTTCTAAAATACGACATAAAGGAAAGAATCCTGACACAAGCGTGGAAAAAAAAGATACGAGTCGGCGACAAACAGATATTCTTTGACCATGACTACCCGACAGAAATTGTGCAGCAGCGAAAGAAATATGCCAACATTAAAAAAATGCTGAAAGAGAAAAAAATTAGATTCCAAACGCCGCTAACGAAGCTGAGAATTCATTGGGAGGACGGCGTGAAAACCTACAACACGGCCAGAGAGGCAGCGCGGGACATGACGGAGCGAGGCTTTGTGGTGAGCGTACCGGAGGAAGCGGCTGGAGCAGCGGCGGCACGGAACGCATCATGACAGCCGGAGTGGAGGCGAGTGAGCGGCAGAAGGCGGGAGACGGATGTGGCGCACCGGGCCCAAGAAAAACTGCAAGGCTTTCAACGGAAAGCCTAGTTTATAACAAAGATTAAGAAGGACACAGAAGAAATGAAGGCCAAGAAGACGAGGTAAAAGAGAATCAAATGGCTAGGAGAGGTTTAAGTGATTTTTGTTGGACATTTCTAGACTAATGACTATTACTTGGATAGTAAATACAGGTCTAGGGAGGGCCCCACACTAGGTGAGGACAATCCCTCCACCCCCCAACAGAGACCAGTGGACAGAAGAAAGGCCCAAAATATGGAGGTCGAGATTTGTTAATGTGTTTTTGTACATATATGTGTTAGTTTTGTTGTTAAAGGGGTTAGGAGCACAAGTTAAAAAAATGGAAAAACATAAATATGGTTAAAAATCTTAAGATAATGACATTAAACGTGAATGGTCTGAACTCACCTGTTAAAAGGGTAAGAATAATAAGAAAATTCAAGAAGGAAAAAGCCGAAATTATATTTATGCAAGAGACACATTTGAACAAGACAGAACATGAGAAACTAAAGAGATTTGGCTATAAGAACTCCTACTACAGTTCATTTAAGGGAGGAACTAAAAGGGGGGTTATGATACTAATTTCAAATAAAATACAATTTGAATGTGAACAAGAAATCCAGGATAAAGAAGGCAGATATGTAATAATAAAGGGAAGAATAGATGGTATGCAGATCACATTAGTGAACATCTATGCCCCACCAGAAAGTGACAAGTGTTTTTTTCAACATCTGTTTGATCTCATAGCAACACACAGTGAAGGAGTCCTAATTTGTGGAGGAGACTTAAATGCCGTCATGGATCATGAAGTTGACACAACAAGTGTTAAGAAGACAAAAAAACATGTAACAAAGTTCATAAGAACCTCACTGGCAGAAATGGGTATGGTAGACATATGGAGGGACCTGCACCCACTCGAAAAAGACTATACACATTATTCAGCAGTCCATAAAGTACACTCTAGAATAGATTACTTCCTTATGAATGAAGGTGACAGACACAGGGTGAGAAATTGTCGGATTGGAGGGGCAGAAATATCTGATCTAATCCTATATACACTCACCGGCCACTTTATTAGGTACACCATGCTAGTAACGGGTTGGACCCCCTTTTGCCGTCAGAACTGCCTCAATTCTTCGTGGCATAGATTCAACAAGGTGCTGGAAGCATTCCTCAGAGAGTTGGGTCCATATTGACATGATGGCATCACACAGTTGGCGCAGATTTGTCGGCTGCACATCCATGATGCGAATCTCCCGTTCCACCACATCCCAAAGATGCTCTATTGGATTGAGATCTGGTGACTGTGGAGGCCATTTGAGTACAGTGAACTCATTGTCATGTTCAAGAAACCAGTCTGAGATGATTACAGCTTTATGACATGGCGCATTATCCTGCTGAAAGTAGCCATCAGAAGTTGGGTACATTGTGGTCATAAAGGGATGGACATGGTCAGCAACAATACTCAGGTAGGCTGTAGCGTTGCAACGATGCTCAATTGGTACCAAGGGGCCCAAAGAGTGCCAAGAAAATATTCCCCACACCATTACACCACCACCACCAGCCTGAACCATTGATACAAGGCAGGATGGATCCATGCTTTCATGTTGTTGACGCCAAATTCTGACCCTACCATCCGAATGTCGCAGCAGAAATCGAGACTCATCAGACCAGGCAACGTTTTTCCAATCTTCTATTGTCCAATTTCGATGAGCTTGTGCAAATTGTAGCCTCAGTTTCCTGTTCTTAGCTGAAAGGAGTGGCACCCGGCGTGGTCTTCTGCTGCTGTAGCCCATCTGCCTCAAAGTTCGACGTACTGTGCGTTCAGAGATGCTCTTCTGCCTCCCTTGGTTGTAACGGGTGGTTATTTGAGTCACTGTTGCCTTTCTATCAGCTCGAACCAGTCTGGCCATTCTCCTCTGACCTCTGGCATCAACAAGGCATTTCCGCCCACAGAACTGCCGCTCACTGGATATTTTTTCTTTTTCGGACCATTCTCTGTAAACCCTAGAGATGGTTGTGCGTGAAAATCCCAGTAGATCAGCAGTTTCTGAAATACTCAGACCAGCCCTTCTGGCACCAACAACCATGCCACGTTCAAAGTCACTCAAATCACCTTTCTTCCCCATACTGATGCTCGGTTTGAACTGCAGGAGATTGTCTTGACCATGTCTACATGCCTAAATGCACTGAGTTGCCGCCATGTGATTGGCTGATTAGAAATTAAGTGTTAACGAGCAGTTGGACAGGTGTACCTAATAAAGTGGCCGGTGAGTGTACATGGAAATATATTTAAACAATAGAAAACGACAAACAACATGGAAACTTAATGTAGGACTATTAAATGATGAGAAAATGAAAGAAAGAATAAAGGTAAACATATCGAGGAGAATGATAATGGAGAAGTGGACCCAACAATACTATGGGATGCACTAAAAGCCGTGTTAAGAGGTAAATTAATTGTTGAATCAGGAAAAGCAAATAAGTCTAAACTGGAATCATATGAACAAAGATGTGAGAGACTGAGGGAATTAGAACGTAAACATCAAAGCACAAATGACCCAAAAATATATCAAGAAATTAAGGAAGAAAAAATAAAGATAAAAGAAATACAAATAGATGAAATTAAAAGGAAAAATAGATATTTAAAACAAAAATATTATGAAACCGGGCCAAAGGCCACAAAACTGCTGGCAAAACGGTTAAGAAAACAACAAACAGTGAATAATGTATATAAGATTAAGGATCCCATCACAAATAAAACCACAGTTACCCCAGAAAACATCGAAGAAATATTCCATAAATTCTATCAAGAACTATACTCGCAACCTGAAGAGACAAATGTTAAGGATATTAAAAAATTTCTATGCACATTGGACTTGCCATCAATAGGAAACCAACAAAATGAAAAGCTAACAGCAGAAATAACAACACAAGAGATTAAAGATGTGATTAAGTCACTTATAAATGGTAAATCACCAGGTAGTGATGGATACCCATCTGAGTTTTATAAACTGTTTATAGAAGAACTTATGCCACAGCTCCTAAAGTCATTTAATTGGACATTAAACAACAACAAAATACCTCCATCATGGAACGAAGCCATTATTTCAGTTATTTTAAAGCCAGGGAAAGATAGGGAACAATGCGGAAACTATGGGCCAATATCTTTATTAAATGTGGATTATAAAATATATACAACAATTATCTGTAAATGAATAAAGACATTCTTGACGGAATTGATAGAGGATGATCAAACTGGTTTCATAGAGGGACGCCAAACACATGATAATATCAGGAGAACAATACATATAATTAATCAAATACATAAAGAAAAGAAAAGCGCAGTAATAATGAGTTTAGACGCAGAAAAAGCATTTGATAGGGTTAATTGGATGTTCCTATATAATGTGCTGGAACGCTTTGGATTTAACGAAAAATCAGTACAATGCATAAAGGCATTGTATCAAAAACCTGTGGCAAGAATCAAGATAAACGGTAGCTTAACAGACAAAGTAAATATACAAAGATCAACTAGGCAGGGATGCTGCCTGTCGCCCACCTTGTTTGCTCTGTTCATAGAGCCACTGGCTCAAGCGATGCGACAAAATAAGAAATTAAAAGGTGTAACAATAAAGGGAGCGGAACACAAGATTGGGCCTTTTGCAGACAATATTATAGTTTACCTTGAACAACCAGATGAATTAATAATGGAAATGATGGACTTGATAGAAAATTTTGGAAAATTATCAGGATACAAGATAAACATAACAAAAACACAAATACTGACATTCCACTATAACCCTTTAAAACAAATAACAGATAAGATCAAACTAAACTGGAAACAAAAAGAAATAAAATACCTTGGAGTGAACATACCTAACGATTTAAGCAAAATCTACAAAGCAAACTATGATAGGTTGGAACAAGAAATAAAAAAAGATGTTGATAGATGGTCAATCTTAAATATGGATCTGAATTCAAAAATTAAGACAAGTCAAAATCAGCATACAACCTAGACTGCTTTACCTCTTCCAGGCTCTACCAACAGAGATTCCTGGTGCCCAGTTCTCAAAGTGGGACAGGATGATATCGAGATTTGTTTGGGGAGGTAAAAAGCCAAGAGTGAAATATAAAACTCTCCAATTACCAAAAGAGAAAGGAGGCATGGGTCTACCGAGTCTAAAGGAATATTTCTACTCAGCACAAATAAGATATATCATATGTTGGTGCGACGGAGGATATGAGGCAAAATGGAAAGAAATGGAAAAGGAAATTGAGGGACTCCCAGTACAAAGCATAATAGGAGATAAGGATGCATATAAGCAAATCAAACAAATAGACCCAATCACTAAATTTACTTTGGAACTGTGGTATAAAATAGTACAAAAGTATAATATAAAGGAGGACATAAAACTATTGAAATGGGTAGCATTTGACAGTCAGTTTGAACCGGCAAAGCAAGATAGGGGATACAAAAATCTGGTGAACAAGGGAATCACAGCATGGGGCAATATTTGAAAAAAAGATTTCGGGAGTTTTGTAAACATGAGAAGAAAATTTAAAACTAGAAAAATCTGAATTCTTCAGATATTTGCAGATGAGAGATTATTATATGAGGAAGATTAGGCATAACCTCCACACAGATGTGAGTGAGATTATACAATTCATTTTAAGCTCGTATGCAGGAAATAAAATAAGAATTATTTCAAAGCTATATCAGAAACTTACAGCAAACAAACATTCAAGTAACTATATAAAGGAGAAATGGGAGAAAGAGCTAACTTTATACATAACAGAAGAAAACTGGCAAGAAATATGGAAAACACAACACACATCAACAAGTTCAAGGACATGGAGGGAATTTGGATGGAAAAACGTGATTCGCTATTTCATTACACCACAGATTCAAAGAAAATATACAAATACCCAATCTATATGCTGGAGGGGCTATGTGGCTCAGAATGCAGACCACTCACATATGTTTTGGAAATGCTGCAAAATCTCATCATTCTGGAAATCTATACATGTGACAATACAGAGGATATTAGGATATAATATACCAATGAACTGTAACTTGATGTATTTATGTGATCTTAAGAGACAATGTAATACAGGCTGAGGACAGATATCTAGTTAAAATCTTGCTGATTGCATGTAAAAAAAACAATCACAAGAAAATGGCGATCAGAAGTTCTTCCTGACCAAGAGCAATGGACTGACATTGTTGAGGATATACGTTTAATGGAAAAACTAACATATCGACAAAGAATGCAAGAAGGACAATATGAAAAAAAAATGGTGGAAATGGACACACTACAAAGTGCAACAACGAGACAGAAATTGAAAGAATAACCAAAGACACTGGAAAAACCAGAAAAATTAAGAGATGGAAACTAAAAACTTGATGCTCCAACATTTTAGTTGCATTTTAGTGCTTTATCATAGCGTGATTAATATATATGTCAGCTTTATCAAGCGTGCGCTATAGCGCGTGATCATAGACACGTCTCAAGCGCGCGCTTTGAGCGATATAGTGCTTTATCATACCGTGATTAATATATATGTCAGCTTTATCAAGCGTGCGCTATAGCGCGTGATCATAGACATGTCTCAAGCGCGCGCTTTGAGCAATATAGTGCTTTATCATAGTGTGATTAATATATATGTCAGCTTTATCAAGCGTGCGCTATAGCGCGTGATCATAGACACGTCTCAAGCGTGCGCTTTGAGCGATATAGTGCTTTATCATAGCGTGATTAATATATATGTCAGCTTTATCAAGCGTGCGCTATAGCGCGTGATCATAGACACGTCTCAAGCGCACGCTTTGAGTGATATAGTGCTTTATCATAGCATGATTAATATATATGTCAGCTTTATCAAGCGTGCGCTATAGCGCGTGATCATAGACACTCACAGAGTGACGGAAATGTGGCTGCCAATCCACGCCAGCAGCCTCTCCGGCCACCACCGAGCATTTAAGCATTTTTACACATTCATACCCAGTGTTACGGGCACTGGAGGCAATGCGGGTGAAGTGTCTTGCCCAGGGACACAACGGCAGGATATCTGGGGAGAGCGTGATGCGAACCGCCAACCATCGGGTTATTAGACGACCTGCTCTACCTCCTGAGCTGCTGCCGCCCCACTTTTTCCTCAACTTTCCCTCTTTAGGAAAGCTATGGAGGCTTACCCCGCTCTCTTTATTTCCCTTTGATTGGAAATTACATCCAAAAGCCACGCAATGTGGCATTTTCACTGACAAATGGCAGTAGTTAGTAGCTTCGCTTCTTGGCTTGTATAAGACAGAAAAAACGGCTGCAACCATTCTGCGTCACTACCCAGAATGCATTGCGACGTAAACAAAAATGACAATTTACATCGTAATAAAGTTTTTTAAAAATATATAAAACTGGGAATTATTTTCAAAAAAATTATATTATAGTTATGTTACTAACATAAAAATAAAGCACATAGACTCTATGTGGCATGTGGCATGTTAGCTCTATGTCATAGAGCTAACATGCCAATATAATCGGAGTTCCTTTTAAAAAGTTGCGATAAAAGTTGCAATGTTTTGAGAAGGGTTTTTTTTTTTGGCACTAAAAGTTGTGGCAATAATTACACATTTTAAAGCAAATGTTTTTTGGGGTTTTTTTCAGTTTACTGCAGTGATATTCCATATAATAATACAAGAAAAGCACAGGATTGTCAAAAATTTCCAATTAAACAGTGATTTGTAAATTTAGCAGAAACTTTTGCTATCCAGAAAAACTCTTTTGTGCAACAGCAAGTACAGGCTTTAACACAATATCCATTACAACAGCTAAATTGCATTGAATACATGTTAAAGAGTATAGATTTGGGAATTACTGGCAGCACCCACATTTGAAAACTCCCTATGTCCCCCAACCACTCGGTACCGAGCAGAGAGGAAAAAATAAAAAAATTATTCTGTTGCTCTGTATTGTCTATCAGTCTGTTTTGGGGTTTTTTTTCCCCCCAAAAAATAAAATTATATACAATATTCTCTTTCTTTCCGTGCCTAACTCCTACCTGTCTGTCATCTTGACACACAGAATTGTCTCATCAGACACTCATCTTTCATTTCCCGGGGGGGGGGGGGGGGGTGTCCAGACCGGAGATTCACAGTTTTAAAGATCATTGACAAGATGTAGTCGTGATTTTACCTCTACAGATGTATAAAATGATCAAACACTGGCTGAAGTGTTAGATTTGCTCGTTTTGTTTGTGATTTTACAGGGTTTCTCCTCACGCGCTCTCCCGCGACGAGGTGCTTTTGGGGCAGGCGGGCATTTTTCAACACAAACCCAGCACTTCGTACACTCAGTCAGGATGAAGAAGTGACAAGACGTTCACCGGCAAGCTGGGGAAGACAGAGGAAGGGATGGTGTTGGAAACCTCGCGGGTGAATGTTTTGGGGGGTTTTTTAAATCACACACTCTTTTTGCTGACGTGTTCCGTTAATACTCACTGTAAATATGGAAGTGAACGCTGCGCAGTGATGCGTTTGATTGGTTAAACTGAGCGCTTGAGCACCACTCAGGGACAAATTTAATTGGTGAAATTGGCGGAAGTTGATGAGGATTGGCCAAAATTGCGGGAAAGTCGCGGTGATTGGACAAAGTTGCAAGGTTGCGCAATAGTCGCACTGATTGGCTAATTTCGCATGAATTGATGCGATCGCAACATTGTGAAATCCTGGAGGGACTGACAGTGCCTGGGGATGGCAGAGTTCAGTTGTTGTGGTGGTGGGGTGTCAGAGTCCAGGATTTGTGTGTGTGGGGGGCACAATGAGGAGAGCGGGCAGAGCAGGGAGAAAGTTGAGCTTCCTGGCAGCCTGGTTGATGAAGCTGTCCTTGAGTCTGCTTCCCCTGGCCCAGAGACTCCACAGTCTACTCCCTGATGGCAGCAGGCTGGAGAAGCTGTGTGATGGGTGGGTGGGATCACCTGCAATGCAGAGGGCTTTATCAATGAAGCAGGTGCTGTAGATGGCCTCAAGGGAGGAGAGAGAGGCATGACGATCTTCTCAGCTGTTCTCATTATGCGGTGGAGGGTCTTGCGGCAGGACACGATGCAGGCGCCGTACCACACGGTGATGCAGCTGGTCAGACTGCTCTCGATGATGCCTCTGTAGAAGGTACACATGTGCACACCTGGGAATTTGGTGTTGCTCACCCTGTCCACAGCAGCATCATTGATGGTCAGAGGAGCATGCTAGGTGTGCGCTGTTCTTAAGTCCACAACAATCTCCTTCGTCTTCTCCACATTCAGAGAGAGATTGTTGTCTCTGCACCACATGGCCAGGTGGCTCACCTCGCTCTTGTAGTTTGTCTCATCTCCATGGCTGATGAGACCCACCACAGTTGTGTCGTCCGCAAACTTGAAGAGGTTCGAGCTCTGTGTTGTGTACAGTCAAGGGTCAGAAGAGTGAAGCGGAGGGGGCTCAGCACAGATCCTTGGGGTGCCACGGTGTTCAGAGAGATGGTGCTGGATGTGTTACTGCCAACCTGTACTGCCTACGATCTCCCTGTCAGGAGAGATTATATGAAATCTGCCTGTACCATGTGCTGAAAAACACCCCCACACTATGATGGGATGTGCAGTGCCATTTCTCCTCGACACATGCTGTGTAGTGTGGCATCCAAAAAGTTGAATTTTGGTATCGTCTGACCAGACTATATTCTCCCAGTATTTTACTGGCTTGCCCAAATGTTGTGCAGCAAACTTTAAACAAACTTCAACATGCTTTTTCTTCAGCAATGGAGACTTGCAAGGTGAGTGGGCATAGAGCCCATGTCGGTTGAGTGTATTACTCATTGTTTTCTTTGAAACAGCAGTACCTGCTAATTCCAGGCCTTTCTGGAGCTTTCCACGAGTGGTCTTTGGCTCTTGGATAACTCTTCTGATCATTCTTTTTTGCTCCTCTGTCAGGAATCTGCAAGGAGCTCCTGGTTGTGGCCGGTTTATGGTAAAATGATGTTCTTTCCACTTCTGAATGGTGTCTCCAACAGTGCTCACTGGAACATTCAGCAGTTTAGAAATGGGCCTGTAACCAGTGCCATCATTTTGTTTTGCAACAATAAGGCTGCGACGGTCTAGAGAGAGCACTTTGCTTCTACCCATCATGAGTTCTTTGTGGTGTAACAATCTGATATTCACAGACCTTTTTAAAGGCTAACAGTCAGGATTTAACCAGCTGAAATTAATTTGCACTGATAAAGAATGGGATGGCTTCCTAAATTCTGATGGATTTCAGTTGGTTTCTTTGCTTTCTATGCCTTTTTGCACCTCTTTTCCTTCATGTGTCCAATACTTATTCCCTGTGTCATTCCACTTTATTAAATATAACTTGTTTTGTGAACACGGTTGCCTTGATTTCTTTGTATGTATGGATTACTTGGGTTGTTAACGATATCTGGTCAAATCTCAGGTCAGTGGCTCCATCAGAAATACAGTGGGGCAAAAAAGTATTTAGTCAGCCACCAATTGTGCAAGTTCTCCCACTTAAAAGATGACAGAGGTCTCCAATTTCCATCATAGGTATACCTCAACTATGAGAGACAAAATGAGAAAAAAAAAATCCAGAAAATCACATTGAAGGATTTTTAATGAATTAATTGGTAAATTCCTCAGTAAAATAAGTATTTGGTCACCTACAAACAAGCAAGATTTCTGGCTCTCACAGACCTGTAACTTCTTCTTTAAAAGGCTCCTCTGTCCTCCACTCGTTACCTGTATTAATGGCACCTGTTTGAACTCGTTATCAGTATAAAAGACACCTGTCCACAACCTCAAACAGTCAGACTCCAAACTCCACTATGGCCAAGACCAAAGAGCTGTCAAAGGACACCAGAAACAAAATTGTAGACCTGCACCAGGCTGGGAAGACTGAATCTGCAATAGGTAAGCAGCTTGGTGTGAAGAAATCAACTGTGGGAGCAATTATTAGAAAATGGAAGACATACAAGACCACTGATAATCTCCCTCGATCTGGGGCTCCACGCAAGATCTCACCCGGTGGGGTCAAAATTATCACGAGAACGGTAAGCAAAAATCCCAGAACCACATGGGGGGGACCTAGGGAATGACCTGCAGAGAGCTGGGAGCAAAGTAACAAAGGCTACATCAGAAACACACTACGCCGCCAGGGACTCAAATCCTGCAGTGGCAGACGTGTCCCCCTGCTTAAGCCAGTACATGTCCAGGCCCGTCTGAAGTTTGCTAGAGAGCATTTGGATGATCCAGAAGAGGATTGGGAGAATGTCATATGGTCAGATGAAACCAAAATAGAACTTTTTGGTAAAAACTCAACTTGTCGTGTTTGGAGGAGAAAGAACACCATACCTACTGTGAAACATGGGGGTGGAAACATCAAACTTTGGGGCTGTTTTTCTGCAAAGGGACCAGGACGACTGATCCGTGTAAAGGAAAGAATGAATGGGGCCATGTATCGTGAGATTTTGAGTGAAAACCTCCTTCCACCAGCAAGGGCATTGAAGATGAAACGTGGCTGGGTCTTTCAGCATGACAATGATCCCAAACACACTGCCCGGGCAACGAAGGAGTGGCTTCGTAAGAAGCATTTCAAGGTCCTGGAGTGGCCTAGCCAGTCTCCAGATCTCAACCCCATAGAAAATCTTTGGAGGGAGTTGAAAGTCTGTGTTGCCCAGCGACAGCCCCAAAACATCACTGCTCTAGAGGAGATCTGCATGGAGGAATGGGCCAAAATACCAGCAACAGTGTATGAAAACCTTGTGAAAACTTACAGAAAACGTTTGACCTCTGTCACTGCCAAAAAAGGGTGTATAACAAAGTATTGAGATGAACTTTTGTTATTGACCAAATACTTATTTTACTGAGGAATTTACCAATTAATTCATTAAAAATCCTTCAATGTGATTTTCTGGATTTTTTTTTTCTTATTTTGTCTCTCATAGTTGAGGTATACCTATGATGAAAATTGGAGACCTCTCTCATCTTTTAAGTGGGAGAACTTGCACAATTGGTGGCTGACTAAATACTTTTTTTACCCCACTGTATGTTTAATGAGAAAAATGTTGACATGTTCAATACTTATTTTCCCTGCTGTAAGTGTGAGAACTTTAAAACAAATCCTAAACTCCACTGGTAGCCAGTGTAAAGTATATAATGCAGGTGTAATATGATCTTGCTTCCTAGAACGTGTAAGTAGTCTGGCTGCAGCATTTTGTATCGACTGGAGATGAGAAAGAGAAGATTTGTCCAAACCAGTAAACAAAGCATTGCAACAATCTAGTCAAGAAAAAACAAATGCATGGATTAGTTTTTCAAGCTTGCTTGAAGAAACAATGGCTCTCAATTTGGAAATGTTGCTCAAATGAAAGAAGGATGAACATGAAAGTGAATCTATTTGGGAATTAAAACCAAGGGAGAATTCAAAAGTAACACCCAAATTTCTAACACTGGACTTCGGAAATGAACAAAAAGAAGAAAGTGTTTGACTGATTACTGGATGAAGATCAAAAGGAGCTACAGTCGTGGTCTGACTTTTATTGGAATTTAATATGAGGTGTGGTTTATATTAATCATATATTCCATACCTACATATGTATAGGCATATTAGAATGTTTAGTGATTACATATGTGCAAGGACCTCACGCCTCAGAACAGGACAAGAGGTCTCGACCGCCAGCGAAGATCAAAGAGCATACGGAGTCGCAGCGGTGGAGACCAGATCGATCGCCCTGACTTCCGAGGGTCAGGTGGAGGAGACAGAGGACAATGGAGGAGATCGATCTCCCTGACCACCCAGGGTCAGGTGGAGGAGACGGAAGACAAAGGAGGGGGGATTAAGTTGATGCGGGATGTCAGCTTTGATATGCAATGTCTTTTGTTGTGTGTAGGTATAAGTATGAAGGTCTGAATGTGTTCGATCTCTTATTCTGCTTCTGCACCGAGATGAGACTTGTTAGAGGAGTGAAGCTGTTATTAAACTTTGATTTACAAAATCACATGGCTTCATCATTTCAAGCTCTTCTACACTGGTGACCAGACGTGAGGATGGAACAGAGACGTTCTCCCGCGATTGACTCATTGGAGGCGACCCAGGCAAGCGCCGGCGCCCATGCAGACAGGGGAACGGATGGAAGACGTTCCCCCACGGCAGAAGAGAGGGCTCAACCGAGCACCATCCCCAGCCCCACCGTGAGAGCAGAAGAAAGGTGCTCTCACCCGGCGGACACATCAGGGACGGCCCACACAAGCGCCGTCACCGTCAAGCTGCCAGAATTCTGGCAAGAAGACCCGAGCTCGTGGTTCCAGCAAGCTGAGGCTCAGTTTGCACTGGCGGGCATAACGGCGGAAGAGACGAAGTTTTATCACATCGTCGCCAAACTCGACGCTGCCACGTCAAGATGTGCGCGGAGCATAATCCGACAGCCGCCCGTCCATGACAAATACAGAGAGCTGAAGGCGACCATCGTCGAGAACTTCGTCCCCTCAGCCGAGGAGAGAGCAGAGAAGATCCTGGCGATCTACGGCCACAGAGGATGCAGACCCAAGGCCCTCATGGAGCACATGCTGCAGCTCAAGGAAGAGGACAACGACAACTTCCTCTTCCAACACATCTTCCTCAGCACTCTGCCGCCACACATGAGAGGGACGCTGGTCAACATGCGGTGCAGCACCCAGCAGGACTTCTGCGCACTGGCCCAAGAAGCGCAGCGGCTCATCAACGCCTGCGGGGAACAGGTGGCCACAGCAGCATCCGCAGATCTCAGCGCGGATGCCCAGAGCAGCGGAGAACCACAGACAACCGAGCAGAGCCCGCCCACCATGGCGGCAACACGACCAAGACGCAGCAGGTGGAACGACATCTGCTATTACCACCACCGTTTCGCCGAGGGGGCGTAGAAATGCGTTCCCCCCTGCAAGTTCAAAAGTTCGGGAAAACGCCAAAACCGAGCACCGTTAACGGCTGCGGTTCTCGGCGAAAAAAATAAACTTCTTTATGTGACTGACAGACACACTGGGAGACAGTTCCTGATCGACACCGGAGCTCAACTGAGTTTTATCACCCCTTCCCACGCAGATCGGGCCATGGGTCCCCGGGGAAATGGGGCAATGGCAGCCAACGGCTCGATCATCGACACTTACGGTGAAAGGAGCCTGCCAATTTGCATTCACGGCCGCAACTATAGATGGACATTTATTGTAGCGGCGGTGAGTTTTAACTTGTTGGGCGCTGATTTTTTGTGTGCACATGGGTTGTTAGTCGATCTAGCAAATAGACGCTTGGTTAATGCACTGTCATTTTCTTCTATCCCCTGCTCAGCTCGAGTTTCTCCACCACCCGTGCAGGTCAGCGTCACAACAGCAGGAGGTAAGTTTGACCAACTCCTCACCCAATTTCCAGCACTCACAGTTCCGAAATTTTCAGCAACAGTAGCGAAACACGGGGTTGAACACTTCATTCCCACAACGGGCCCACCCGTGTTTGCCAAAGCTCGGCGCTTAGACGCGACCAAGCTTGCCATAGCACGGGACGAGTTTGCCACCCTGGAAAAATTAGGCATTATTAGATGCTCGAAAAGCCCCTGGGCATCGCCATTCCACATGGTCCCGAAAACCGACGGTTCTTGGAGACCGTGCGGCGATTACCGCAGATTAAACAATGCGACAGCGCATGACCGCTACCCAATTCCTCACATCCAAGATTTCTCACTACATCTGGCGGGTGCGCGCATTTTTTCTAAAATAGACCTGGTCCGCGGCTATCACCAAGTCCCCGTTCGGGCGGAAGACATTCCTAAAACGGCTGTAATAACCCCTTTCGGTCTTTTTGAATTTTTGCGGCTGCCGTTTGGCCTCAAAGGCGCTGCTCAAACCTTTCAGCGCATGATGGACGCGGTATTACGCGACCTCCCCTTCGTGTTTGTCTACCTTGACGATATGCTGGTAGCCAGCCCGTCAGAGGAAGAACATGAACAACACCTCACTACAGTTTTTCAGAGACTAGAAGAGCACGGGTTAATAATCAACCCAGCCAAATGCAAATTCGGCGTGTCACAAATTGATTTTTTGGGGCACAGAGTTTCACCGAAGGTGGCAGTCCCATTGCCGGACAAAGTCCACGTGGTAAAAAACTTTCCACGACCACAAACGGTCAAATCGCTGCAAGAATTTTTGGGAATGGTGAATTTTTACAACCGTTTCCTCCCCCGCGCAGCTCAACTCATGCAGCCCCTGTATGCCGCGCTCAGAAAACAAAAGCCTTCCAACGCGGTCGAATGGACCCCGGAGCGTGAACGCGCCTTCGCGGAAGTAAAAAGTGCTCTAGCGAATGCCACATTGTTGGTTCACCCCGATCCCTCGGCTCGCATAGCGTTAACCACAGACGCTTCAGACCTGGCCATAGGGGCAGTCGTGGAACAACATGTTGGCGGAACCTGGCAACCTTTAGCATTTTTTAGCAAATCTTTAAACCAAACCGAGCGTAAATACAGCACTTTTGACAGGGAGCTGCTAGCGCTTTATTTATCCATCCGCCACTTCCAGTTCTGGTTAGTAGGGCGGCGTTTCACGGCTTTTGTAGACCACAAACCACTCACTTTTGCGATGGCTAAAATTTCAGAACCATGGTCAGGCAGGCAACAAAGACAGCTAGCTGCAATTTCAGAGTTCACCACAGACATTCGACATGTGGCAGGCAAACTTAACGTGGTAGCAGACTGCCTCTCTCGCGCTGTGACATCGCCAGAGCACGAGGAGACAGATTATACTACCTCAGCCGCAGAACTCTTCGCCAACGCGGACGCGTACGCGGCCCCAATTCACGTAGGGATAGATTACGCAGCCATGGCAGAGGAACAAAGCAGTGACGCGGACGTGCGCGCGCTCCTGTCTGGACCAACAGGGTTAAGACTGGAGGAAAGGGGTTTACGTGACGGTGTACCCCCCCTAATCTGCGACGTTTCAACCGGCCGACCTCGCCCGGTAGTCCCAGCTGCATGGCGCCGCCGCATTTTCGACTCGGTTCACTCCCTCGCGCACCCAGGGGTGCGCGCCTCGGTTAAAATGGTCGCCGAAAAGTTTGTTTGGCTGGGCCTGCGCAAAAATGTAAAAGAATGGGCAAAAACTTGCATGTCTTGTCAGCGCGCCAAAATACACAAACACACAAAAGCCCCTCTAGAGCCTTTTCGAATCCCAGCTAGAAGGTTTGACCACATTCATGCCGACCTTGTGGGACCACTACCTTCGTCTCAGGGTTTCACACACCTGTTAACAATGATAGACCGTACTACGCGCTGGCCTGAGGCGGTCCCTCTGGCGTCAACCACAGCGGCGGAAGTCGCTCGCGTTTTTTTGACAAACTGGGTGGCACGTTTCGGCGTCCCATCGGACATCACATCCGATAGGGGGCCTCAATTTGTCTCAGAGCTTTGGTCAGCCATGGCCAGCAGCTTAGGGGCGACAATTCACCGCACCACCGCTTATCACCCTCAGGCTAATGGGTTATGCGATCGTTTTCACAGATCTTTAAAGGCCGCCCTCAGGGCCTCGCTAACGGATACAAATTGGGTAAATAAACTTCCCTGGGTTTTATTGGGGTTGCGTGCTACGCCTAAAGAGGATCTAGACGCCTCCCCAGCAGAATTAGTTTTTGCACAACCTCTCAGACTCCCAGGTGAGTTTTTACCAGAGAACCCAGAGCCTGGGCATCTCCCAACCCTGAGGCCTTTAGGCAGCAACGGACCGGACACTCTCCCCGGACCGGCACATCACTCTTTTCCACGGGTTTTTGTCCCCCAAACTTTAAAAAACGCCGAGTTTGTTTTTGTTAGGCATGAAGCTTTAAAATCAACCCTCCGTCCACCATACGACAGACCATTCAGAGTGCTGGAACCTGGTGATAAGCATTTTGTGCTTGATTTTGGGGACAGAAAAGAAACAGTCAGCATTGACAGACTTAAACCTGCTTTCTTGTTGAGAGACGAACCTGCACGGTGGCGAGGGCACCTCGGCGGGGTAGACCCCCCCAAGAAAAAAGACTCAACCCCCCTGCAGGGAACAGATAACCACTCTCCTCCCCAAGCTGCAGATTCCTTACAGGAAGGTCCCGCCAGGACGCCAAAGCGGACCTACAGCAGATTCGGGAGAAGATTAAAACCCAGACGGCACAGGGACTAATGCAAATTAACCAAGAGTTGTTAACTATTTTATCAGATTGTGCTGTGACAGTTTTAAGGCTGATTTGTGATATTACTACACTGTTATGGTTACCACTGAATTCTCTACAGGAGCATGACTGATGGAAAGATTCTTCCTTGTTTTCCCTGTCAAGAGGTTTAACAGTATAGTATGTCATAGAAATTATCTTAAACTGTAGACTTACTTTGATTGTCCTTTTCTTAGTCGTTTGGGGGGGGGCTGTGGTTTATATTAATCATATATTCCATACCTACATATGTATAGGCATATTAGAATGTTTAGTGATTACATATGTGCAAGGACCTCACGCCTCAGAACAGGACAAGAGGTCTCGACCGCCAGCGAAGATCAAAGAGCATACGGAGTCCCAGCGGTGGAGACCAGATCGATTATCCTGACTTCCGAGGGTCAGGTGGAGGAGACAGAGGACAATGGAGGATATCGATCTCCCTGACCACCCAGGGTCAGGTGGAGGAGACGGAAGACAAAGGAGGGGGGATTAAGTTGATGCGGGATGTCAGCTTTGATATGCAATGTCTTTTGTTGTGTGTAGGTATAAGTATGAAGGTCTGAATGTGTTCGATCTCTTATTCTGCTTCTGCACCGAGATGAGACTTGTTAGAGGAGTGAAGCTGTTATTAAACTTTGATTTACAAAATCACATCGCTTCATCATTTCAAGCTCTTCTACATGAGGTAATTATTGGAGAGCCAGTCGCTGACCTGGATTAGACAGTTAACCAGGGTGGAGAGCCTGTCAAGCTGGTGAGGTTTAAAACATATATCACTGGAGGTCATCTGCATAAAAATGATAAGAAATGTCATTAAAAGCTTGAACGATACGAGCTAAAGGAATAACAGGATTGAACCTTGTAGACCCCCACATGTCAGAGAGGCTGTGGAAGAATAAGTCACCCACCCTTACAGAAAAGTCCTCAGAAAGATCTGAATATCATTTATTAAAGCATCACCCAAATATGACGCTAGCAAAAACGCTCAACCCGAAGCAAACTGCATTGAATGAAAAAGACATCTGCAGTGAAACGAGCATCCGCCTCTCAGCATGCCCAAAAAAACAATGGAAGCTGCCTCAACTTTCCTATGTATGGTAAGGATACATGCCTGTACGGTGCTGTTGAAAATGATGGCTTCCAAAGTCTCATCAATATGCTTGAATCACACTACATTTTACTGACATGCAAATATCTCAGTGAAACGATAATCCTGAACTGATATGAAGAAGTGAAATGCTGCATCATGACTTCACTGAAATCAGCGAAGAGCGTTGCTCTATCGCATGAGAGCTAAATATCTAGAGCAAAGATTGACACTACACACCATTTGCACTAAAGAAAGCACTTTTTTTTCCTACGCAAGGATCATAGTTGTAATGGTAATTTTCCTGAGTGAATTCATATTGAATCAGAATGGAACTGATTCAGAACATTAAGAATTGGAATGGCATCAGTTCTGGAAATTATTGATGATTCCCAGCCCAAATTCCAATAGACAACAACATATATATATATATATATTTTCTTTATATGCCTGTTCACACGGTCAAAAATCTGTATCTGTTATTTAGCAGCACCTGTTGCTGCTGACCCATCTTTCATCTTCTTCAGCTTAATCCTTTTCAGTTTTTTTTTTGTTGTTGTTTTTTTTTGGGGGGGGGGGTGGATGGCGGAGCCTATCCCAGCATCTTTTGGGCAAGAGGCAGGGTACACCCTGGACAGATCACCAGTCCATTGCAGGGCCAACACAGACAGACAGACAACCATTCACTCTCATATTCATACCTAAGGACAATTTAGAATCCCCAGTTTGATGCCAATTAACCTAACTTGCATGTTTTTGGCATGTAGGAGGAAACTGGAGAATTCCCGGAGTAAATCCACGCGGACACGGGGAGAGCATGCAAACTCCACACAGATCACTGATGGTCGGGGGCTGGGATCGAACCCAGGATCCCCCGGTCAAGGGTGAGTTGCTGTGCTGCCGCATTGCTAACCACTGCGCCACCGCGCTACCCTAATCTCCTTAAATACAAAAAATCAACCCACAAGAAATTAAAGACCCTCCACCTGGTTCCTGGAAATGTAAACAAAATAAATACAACTGAAAATGACTTCTACAACGTTATAGCCCAGATATTTTAATGTACAAAGTTCTTCAGCCTGGATTTTGGGAGGGGTTGATTTGCCAGACTACGTCCTAGGACCAGAGCCACTCCAGTGTTGCTAGATAAGAGACAGATGCATTTCTGTGGGAGAAAACATGGTGCACTGCAGTCATGAAGACAAGCTAGAGAATGGGACCAGTAGATAATTTCTACCCAACCTAAAAAGAACATCTTACTGTGGAGGAGTGATTGTAGGTTTCCAGTGTGTGCTATAACACCCGTTGGTGTATTGTCAGTCTTCTCTTCAGCATGGCAGCATGTGTGACTGACTGTAAAATGCTAGTTGTCAGGATTACATCATGTTCATTCAAACTGATCAGGACACCATATAAATGCAATTAGAACTCTACCTTAAATCGAAGTCTAAAATCATGCCGACTAAGTTTTTAGTGTTTCCACTCTTAGAATTGATTGAGACCAACGAAATATAGAGCCATTAAGTGAAAACTATGGTTAATGTAATGACAAGCTACTTGTGCTTGTCATTACACTACATTACTCTTACAGCTGGTCTCAGCCAGTTTTGATAGTACATGTACAAAATTTCAAAATTCTCTCACAATTCTCCAAAATACTTGAAAAAATCTTCACTAAGAGACTGGATGATTTCATTGAAAAACACAACCTCCTTACAGACAGCCAGTATGGTTTTAGAGCAGATAAATCTACATCTTTGGCACTGATCAAACTTATAGAAGAAATTACTAGCTGTATAGATAAAAAAAAAAAGTTTGCTGTTTGCTGTAGGAGTATTTATAGATTTAAAGAAAGCTTTTGACACCATTGACCACAGAATACTACTAAGGAAACTGGAAAGGTATGGGATAAGAGGGATCGGACTGAGTTGGGTGGAAAGTTATTTAAGTAACAGACAACAATTTGTACAAATTGGTGAGCACAAATCACCCTTCATGGACATCACTTGTGGTGTGCCCCAGGGGTCAGTTTTGGGACCCAAACTCTTTATTTTGTATATAAATGACATATGCCAAGTATCAAAAATTCTGAAATTTATTTTGTTTGCGGATGACACAAATATCCTTTGCACTGTTGAGAATTTGCAGCAGGTTTTAGAGGTGGTCACAACTGAAATGAAAAAGTTAGCGCAGTGGTTCAACAAAAATAAATTATCTCTAAATCTATAAAAAACAAAGATTATGTTGTTTGGAAATTATAAAATAAATCATGAAATAATGGTAACGATAGATGATACCAGAATAGAAACAGTACAGGAAAATAAGTTTCTGGGGGGTGACGCTAGACAATAAAATCTGCTGGAAACCTCACATCAGTCACATCCGGGCCAAGTTGGCAAAATGTATAGGCATACTGGGGAAGACAAGACACATCTTGGACTATAAATCATTGGTCTTACTGTACAATTCACTGTTTCTACCTTATCTTAACTACTGTGTAGAAGTCTGGGGAAACACCTACAAGACCAACCTACAGTCAATATGCACATTACAAAAAAGAGCTATAAGGATAATAAATAATGTAGGATATAGAGACCATACCAATTCGTTGTTTTTAAAGTCACATGTCATAAAGTTCATCGATTTAGTTAAATTTAAGACAGCATAAGTCATGTACAGGGCAATTAATAATCAACTCCCAACTAATATACAAAAAAATATTTAAAAAAAAGAGACAATGATCATAATTTGAGAGGAGACTTAAACTTTACAAAACCCAAGATACGAACAGCCAAGAAAAGTATGTGCATATCTGTCTGTGGGGTGGATTTGTGGAACAGTCTGGAGCCGGAACTGAAACTACTGTATGTACAAACAGAAATCAATTCAAAAAGAGGTACAAACATTATTTGCTGAAAGGATATATGTTAGAAGGGTAGTATTTATATGTACGATTCACTATGCTCACTCTGGGACACTATGGGACACTATGGAATGGGGACAGCACTGTGTATATCTGTGTTGTTTGAGGCTGGTTTTGATGTATGGACATCAATGTAAGCTAGGATGGATGGGTGTTAATGTTGATATGTACAAAATACAGTTAATTGTTTACTTGGGGACTTAAATGTGGTAAGTTGTATATAATTCACATGGGTGTATTTATGGAAAAGAGGAGATGGAATTAATAAGTGTTCACTTCGTCCTTCTCCCTTTCGAACACTGTATACTGTTACTTTATTGCATTTGTCATTTGTTTTGTTTTTGTTATACTTTTTGTTCGAAATAAAGTATCTATCTATCTATCTTTTCCAAAACTGTCTGTGACTCTGAATATCAGCAGCTAATATTTGAATATTTTGGGCTGTCTATTTTCCTCCTTCACTAAACTGCATCAGTGTTTTTCAGAGTGTAACTTTTCTCATTATTCTGTAATTTTCTATGTAAATGCGCAACTTTTTTCACAAATTTGCAACTTTTCTTGTAAATTTGAATGTTTTTTGTTAAAAAAAAAAAAAAAAAAAATTTATTTAAGTTTTTGTAAAGGGTATACAGGTTATTACAGCATTGCATTGTTTACATTTTCATCACATGTTCCCTTATTTTTTGCTATTTGACAACATTGGTAGGATAATTATTACAACACCCCTTTTTTTTCTTTTTTTTAAAGTGAAAGAAAAAGTAAAATTAAAGAGAATAAAGTAAAAAAAAACAAAAACAAACAAACAGAAAATTAAGTAATTAAAAGTAAAAGAACAACTGAGTAGAGTTGGAACAAAGAGCGGGACCATTATTGAAATGGTATTTGTCAAAGATTAGATCTAATGGAAGACACATATGCGATCCAGGGTTGCAAAAAGTTCATGAACCCATCCATGTCCTGTCTCAGTGCGAATGTCAACTTTTCCATCCAGTAAATGTCTTGAATCACGTTAATCCAATCTTCAGGTGTAGGACAGTCCTTCAGCATTCATTTTTTAGTTAGGGCTTTTTTACTTGCCAATATTAAAACATTGAATAAGTATTTATCTCCTCGTCTTTCCAGTGAGTCCGGTAGTAAACCCAAATACAAAGTTACAAAAGAAAAGGGAACTGTTATTTTGAATATTTTCCCCAATATTGTCTGTACATTGGTCCAATATTGGTGGATAACTGGACATGACCAAAACACATGAAAATGATTTGCAGTCTCATCACCACACAAGCGCCAGCAATTCAACCCTTTACAAGTAAATTTGTTTTGTGCAGGTGTTCTGAAAAATCTTACCAAATTTTTCCATCCAAATTCTCTCCACTGCAGGGATGAGGTACTTTTCCATTGCTGTTTATTTAGCTTTTCCCATATTTCCAATTGTAAAGTGAAATTCCCCTCTTTTTCCCAGCTCTCTTTTATATATGATGTGTTGTCTCCTTTTAAGTCTTGAAGACCTTGGTATATTTTAGAAATGTATCTGATCCCTGGGATCCCTTTATATGCCATTAAGAAGACCTTCAGAACACCTGACTGGGCCCTTTCCAAATCCTCCTTTTTAAGTATATTGTTTATGTGGTGTCTAAGCTGAAAGAACCTGTAAAGATCTTGATTTATTAGACCTTGTTTTTTCAAATCTTCAAAACTTCTTAAAGATTGCCCCTTAAAAAAATCGTAATATTTTATCAGCCCTTTCTCTTTCCACTTTTTAAATCTAGTGTCTGTTTTATTAGGAGTAAAGTCTTGATCATAGGCAATCCATTGCAGAAATCGATAGGGCTCTTTAGTTTGATTCTCTCTGACTATCTTAAACCAAATTTTTAGCGGGGTCTCTATCCACGGGTTCGTGTTATTCAAAAGTTTAGGTAAGGCATTGTTCCCTATTATCGCCTGTAGGGGGATGTCACTTGTTATTTGGCATTCCATCTCCTTCCATTGTGCAGTGTAGACTGGGTTACATAAAAAATATTTTTTTAAAATTTTAAATATGTGATCTGTTCCTTGTAAAGTTGTTTCCCTTAATGTTGTAGCTTTTCTTGAAAACTTTAGGAATTTTTTTCGTACATTGGTGACATCTCACATGAATTTGAGTCATTTTTCTTATATGCGACCCGTGCTGGCAAAATGAGTTGGAATGCGCACCGGGTAATTATGAGCTACAGGCACGTGAAGTCATAACTTATGATTCTTTCTTTGTTTGCTGGCGGCAAGTCCCGCGAAAACTCCCGTCAGTGCCTGGTATCATTGTAAAGCTTGGAACTCCTACTTTCTAAAAATACACATTTTTGCGGAAGACATAACTCAGGACCGATCAAACGCAAGTTTTCAAACCAGCTAAAATATAAACAAAATCGACTTGTTGCTGGTCAGTTTTTGCCCAATTCCTACAAATTAAATATCATTTACAAGGTCTTTCTATACAGAATATAAAAATAACGTTACCTCAGTTTTGCAAATTTCCTCATTGTGACTCATTTTGCCAGCACGGGTCACATATTTGCTGATTTATTCATGAATTTTTGGTAAATTAGTGACTTTATCATTAAGTTGCAACTTTTTTCTTGTAAATTTGTAATTTTTCCTTAAATTTGCTTTTTTGTGATTTATGTTAAGGTAAATTTAAAATTTACCTTAACATAATTCTTACTACCGTCTTGTAAATCTTCCCTCTCACTCTAGCTGCTATTCTTTTGTTGCACCCCTGACACTCGTCTCCACCCACTCCACTTTGCCTGCACGCTCTTCTTCACCTCTTGCGCATCTGAATATCCAAATAATCAAATATTTGCTTTCAGCCTTACTACTGACTTCCTTTTTTTTTTTTTTTTACAGAGTTGGTGTACAAGGCCAACAGCTCAGATGATGAATCTTGGGGTGGAATTACCAAGAAAAGTCTGACTCAGCAGAAGAGAAGATCTGAAAACCCAATCTCACTTAGTAAATCTAAAAGAAATGCAGCACAGAAAAAAGGTGGAAATCTGCACTTGCTTGCAGGAAAATATTTTTAATGAAGACCCAGTCTTTTTCGAAGACTATTTAAAATTATTTTTCTAAAATAACTTGTTTTTGTCCTTTATTGTTAGTTAAATACACAGAGATATCCAGTGACAACTCGGGTGACGATGATGTGCCACTTGCAAAAGATGCAAAACAGAAAGGTACACTGTAAACTTCTTTGTTCTGTTATTGACTTCTACACTGGTGTTATTTTTCAGAAATGTGAATTTCCTATAAATCTGTAACTTTTTCATGTAAAATTGCAACTTGTCTTATAATTGTTAAATAAAACTATGTAATTATTAGGGATGAGCTGATCTGATCGGCGGTATCAGGTTCAATCCAGGCAAAATGGCTGGATCCGTGTCGATAATGAATAAAAGTAATTTACCGATTTGATACATTTATAGTATTAAAATGAAGGTGTGGTCACCCTTCTCAGCCACACTGCGTGCAACTTCCCTAAACAGAAGCAACGAGTGTCACTGGAGCCTGTCTGTGGGACTTGTCTCGGTATGTTTGCTGTGTGAAATTACGGAACTGTTTCGCTGGGTGGTACCAGCATTTACAATTTTAAACTTGAAGGAAGTGTATTGCACATCACCAGCCCCTACTTTTCCAATGCAGAGGCTGGAAGACGCTGAAACTGAAATGTAAACAAAAGAATAAAACTGAAAGTACAAACCAGACGGGAGCGTGGAAAATGACAAGAATGAAGACATAACATGGGTTTACCTTTCGGCGGAGAATGAAGAACAGCTGATGAGCATTAGGTAACAGAAATTAAATAGCAAATCATAACGGAGAACTGGAAGCAGGACTACAACAATAAGGCTACAGGAAATGGAACATTCCAACCAATTCCTGTTCCAACCATGGAATGACTTCAAAATAGGGGCAAACCTAAAAACTAAGAAAGGACAGAGAATAATATCAGAAACACTACTAAATAAACCGAGGACCAGGAGAATACTTATGATAACAGTGTTTCCTCTGGCTTAAAGACCTTGGCGTGGCAGCATCATATTTTTCCGGGGGCCAGAAAACACATGACAGGATTGTAACCGGAAATGTTAATTTTACACTATTTCGTTTGTTTTTTGTTTTTTTAAAATTTTGCACAGTAATTTTGCATAATGGAACTTACTATTTGAAGTATTGAGAGACGTTGTCGGGTTTGGATCGGTATTGGCCGATACTCAAAGTCACAGTGTCAGTATTGGACTTGAAAAAGTGGTATCTGCTCATCCCTAGTGGTTATGTAATTTTGCCTTGCATTAAAAGTTCAGCTGTGCTAATTCGTTCACACTCTTACTGAAAGTTCAGTGATCCACTTGTGGCTGCCTCCCCTGAATTTAGCCAACTATGATTTTTCTCTTCAGCTAAAATTTAGTCGACTATGAGAGGGCAGCCCTACTTTTTTAAACAAAAATTGTGCAAAATGGCTCTTTCCATAGCAGAGGTTGTCGATACCTGATCTGTCAGTCTCTGCATCATCCTCAGACGCTTGCCCTGATGAAGATGATGATGATGTACCCTTTGCAAATGCCAAGAAACAGAAACCAGCAGAGAAAAAAACAAAGAGGGGACAAAGAGGTCCACCAAAAACAAGACAAGGTACCCTACTGTGTAACCTTGGTTTCAGTTTGCTCTCAAAACATATTAAGAAAACATTTTAAATGATTCCTGACGGGTTGGTTTTTTGTTTTTTTTTTTTTGGCAGAAGAAAGCTCAGATGATGAACCCTTGGTCAATCTTGTGAAAAACAAGCAAACAAAGGCAAAAACAGCATCTAAGAAAAAAAGGGAGACACCATCCAAACGGCAAAGAAAGACTGGTAAGAAAGGTGCCAACTCCAACCTCGCCACACTCAGACAATATTAATGATACCAACACTGGTAAAGTAGGGGGAATTTTTTGATTGAGTTTCTGAAAACCCAAATGATTATTGTTACAGATTCTTTAAATGACAGTTCAGATGATGAACTGTTAATTGAGGCAGCTAAACACCCACAAATAACCAAAATGGTGAAGATATTGTTGGAGAGGTGTGACGTTGACATTGCCAGAGCATCAGGCAGCCTGAAGAGAACCAAAGCAGGTATCTGATTATTATTTTTAAACTGAGGCAAGTGGCTGTTTTTACACTGCAGAAACATTCTGAATCCAAGGGGTTATCTGACTTTAGTTCATTTTGGTTATTTTTTTGCACATTCATATTGAGAGGGTCTAGTTCTTGCTTTAGTCTCAGTAATCCCTTTTCAGGAACCATTTTACCTTAAACAATAGCCCCATTTCCACTACAGGAACTAGGAACCAGTTTTACAAGAACTTCACCCATGGTGTGTTTCTCCACTACAGGAACCTGTAGTAGAAAAGAAGGTTTTCAGGAACTTGTAGCAGCCGAAATATGGCCCTAGTCAGGGGTCGATACTTCAGAGCGCCCCGAAAACTGCTGGGTGGGGTTTAGGATTGACTCAGTGCTGATTGGATAAAATTCAGCATTATGACTAGAGCGTGATGTGAACAAAACACAAGGAAATGAAAAGCACAAAATTTGTTCAGAAAAACATTATGATGAAGATCAAATGCTTAAAAATTTATAATCTAAGGTCGTACTCTCACTGGTGCCGTTTGCTTTGCTCCGTGTTGAGGTGACATGGCACCCTCAGCGGGAGGTCAGCCCTGGTCAGCACCGGCCGTACTCACATGTATTTTTTTTGTTAGCACGTTCTCCCTCTTGTCACATGCAGGCAATGTATGTCACACATGTGGGTGGAGCACAGACTTTGAAGTGACCTTTATGCTTTGATTACAGGGTGCGCTGACAGTCAGCTGAGCACACAGCGTTCATTTTAAAAGTTAAAAATTTGGAGTTTGTAGTTCACAAGCAGCATGAAAATATATAGAAATAGATATTTTGTAGCCTACATTAATAAATTGAGGATCCTTTAGGGCTGCGTTACGTCTTGGCCTCAAGGTAAACAATACGACCCTCTGCCAGAAAGAAAAATTAATTTGATGAGAAAAAAGCCTCAAATTTACCAGAAAAAAGTCTCAGATTTACATGAAAAAGTCTGACATTTATATGAAAAAAGTCTAATATAGCTATAAGTGGAAAAAGTCACAAATTTGCTAGGAAGAAAGCTGTAAATTTGCGAAAAACATATTTGATTTATGTGGGGGGGAGGCACATTCACAAAAAATGGCGTAGAAGAGAGTTTAAAAACAGCACGGAGACTATTTTTGGCAGCAGTGGTGAGTTTGATTTAAAATTTCTAATATTAAGTTTTTCGATCACCAACTTTCTGACAGCTGCTGTAATTTAAAAATGTATTTTAAAAAATGAATTAAAGGAATTGAAGGTTTGTAGTTAATTGGTGAAGAGTGGCAACAAAATAATTAATAGTTTGGAGAATATCCTCAAATTAATCTACATTTGAATAGTTGAAACTGCTTACCCACACTACAGCGACGCTCTGTGAAATCGAGGCAGATGCCTTCGCTGCTTCCTTCCGGAGCGTATCATGAGAGGCAGGGAGCGGTCGAAAAAAAAAAAAAAAATCTGCCAACTTTTTTAGTTGATAATTTTTTTTAAAAATTCAGGCACAGAAACTTAACCCTGTCTCATCATCAACTGAGGCCACCGCGTCAAGAACAGCCGGCCAAAAAGGTCTAGATTTGCAGACAAAAAGAGAGAGAGAGAGAGAGAGAGAGTGTGTGTGTGTGTGTGTGTGTGTGTGTGTGTGTGTGTGTGTGTGTGTGTGTGTGTGTGTAAAAATGCACAGTCACACGAAAAAAAATAGGCCAAGCTATTGGGGTTGCTTGGCAACCTCCGGTCAGCTCGTCAGTAGCAAGGTTATAGTGACAGTCCTATACATACACATGCTCGTACATGAGCAAACACTTTCATTCGTTCTGTTCCACAGACTGCCTCTTCCAACCGTTCCAAAGCTGGGGAGGGAGCAATCACACTGACAGAGGTTTCATTCTTTAGGGGGTCAAACCTCGGTCAGCACAGAACCGCCACTACAATGAGAGTAGGCCCTAAAGGTACCATGATCGTGGAGCATCGTAACAGTTATTCGACGTGTGCGGCCATGGAGTGTGAGCTTCGGGAGGACAGGAGCATTACAGCAGTATGGCATGGCGTATGACACCGGCTGCTACCACTGTCATTGGCCAGGATGTGAACCCTCACAGCCAGCCAGTGGGAGACTGACTCCATCGGCTAGCTGTTCCTGTTCCCATTTTTTTTTTTTGTTACTTATTTGTACCCGTAGGTAGATTTGGTTTGCAGTCTGGTGACAAGCCACCGGCTGCCGGTCGCTGCGTGCGCGAGCGCCCTAAACCTACATGTTTTTGGTATGCGGGAGGAAACCGGAGAAATCCCGGAGTAAACCCACACAGCACGGGGAGAACATGCAAACTCCACACAGCTCACTTGTTGGTCGGGGGCTGGGATCGAACCCACGATCTCATGATCCCCGCGATCCCCCGGCCGAGGGTAAACTGTGCTGCCACAGTGCTAAACCACTGCGCCACAGTGCAGCCCATTGCATGTGCCCATGCCCTGTTGCATGTGCCCATTGGCACATGCAACAGGAACAGGAGATGAAGCTGGTGCTTCTCCTAGTTTATTTGTGCAGCTGTGCCTTATAATTCCTAAATATTTATACCGCCATGGCTGGGGAGAGTAACGGCCATATATCGACCAGTGTAACAAGAGGCAAGGCCAGTGGCTTGGGCAGTTTGTAGCTGGGGATTGGACACCCATGGTCAGCCGGTCCGGGACAGTTATTGAACTGTGGTAAGTTGGTCCCATGCACTCCACTTTATGTTCATTTTGTTAATAATAATTTCTGTATGGTTTCAACATATTTTAAACTATTTTACTTTGCCACACTGTGTCGTTGTTGAAACTGTCACTAACAAACCCTCTGGAGACTGTTGGTTCCTACCCATGCATCCATAATGGAGACATGACAGGGGAGACAGCCAGATACAGTGCCGGCCCGTGTCAAGTTCCTGTCCCCTAAAATTGGTTCCTGTGGTGGAAACGGGGCTAATAACTCTGTCCTGGCACTGGGACCTTTTAGTTAGGGCTGGGCGAATTGAAAAATAAGTGTAACTACATTCAAACCCTAGAACCAGTAATTTTGCCCATGTCGGTTATTTCAGGTTTTTTCTTTACTCCATCTGTTAATACTTCTCCATATTCATGCACTTCCCCCTTATATATTTAGAGTTTAGATCAATGCTTTATTTAAATTCAGTATGAATTAATAGTGTGAGGTGCACTGTAGGAGTGACGGATGG
This sequence comes from Pholidichthys leucotaenia, assembly GCA_020510985.1. NCBI lineage: Eukaryota > Metazoa > Chordata > Actinopteri > Cichliformes > Pholidichthyidae > Pholidichthys > Pholidichthys leucotaenia. Next base: position 60,000,020 of record CM035839.1, read on the forward strand.
ATTCAAGGTGGGGGTGGGATTATATCAGGGATCAGCTCTGAGCCCCTTCTTGTTTGCCATGGTGTTGGACAGGCTGACAGACGAGGTCAGGCAGGAATCTCTGTGGACCATGATGTTTGCAGACGACATTGTGATCTGTAGTGAGAATAGGGAGCAGGTGGAAGATAACCTGGAGAGGTGGAGGTATGCTTTGGAGAGAAGAGGAATGAAAATCAGTAGAAGGAAGACAGAATACACGAATGTGAATGAGAGTGAGGCAGGTGCAACGGTGAAGATGGAAGGAGTAGCGGTAGTGAAAGTAGATGAGTTTAAATACCTGGGGTCAACCATCCAAAGCAATGGAAAATGCAAAAGAGAGGTGAAGTAGAGAGTGCAGAGCTGGTAGAGCTGAAGATGCTAAGATTTTCATTGGGAGTGACTAGGAGTGACAGGATTAGACATGAGTATATCAGAGGTACAGCTCAGATTGAGCAGTTTGGAACCAAAGTAAGAGAAGCAAGGCTGAGGTGGTTTGGACATGTGCAGAGGAGGGCTAGTGGATATACTGGGCAAAAGATGATGAAGATGGAGCTGCCAGGCAGGAGGAAAAGAGGAAGACCTCAGAGAAGATTCATGGATGTAGTAAAGGAGGACATGGAGAGGGTTGGCGTTACAGAGGAAGATGCGAGGGATAGGGTGAGATGGAGGCAGATGATCCGCTGTGGTGACCCCTAAAGGGAGCAGCCGAAAGACGAAGAATAAGAATGAATTAATAGTGCTTTGTGACAGTGAAAAACAGAGCAGAAATGTGGTACAAGCTGATATTTAATGTATTTAATGAGTCTCTCCATGTGAAGTGCAGCATTAAATTGTTTAGCTCACCTATTTGTCTCAGATTTATCATTTTAAAAATAAAAATGTAAAAGCTTCTGTCATCGCTTATAGATACTGCAGTGAATTAACTTTTTTTTCTTTGAAGGAAAAAAGCAGATTGCCGAAAAACCTAGAAAGGAAGAATCATTGGGTTCAGAGGGATCATCAGAAGAAGAATAACCAGATGATATGTACATCTCTGGGAGACGTTTTAAAAAAAACATTTGGGTATCAATGATGATGTGTTTCATAAATGTTTTATAACATGCTCATTTTAAAATGTTAATGTTTAGACTCCAGTTTTAGCTTGTAGGTTTCTTGAAGAGTTGCAGTGGTGTGAAAAGTGTGTTCCCCCTTCCTGATTTCTCATTTTTTTGTATGTTTGTCTCACTTGAATGTTTCAGATCATCAAACAAATTTAAATATTAGACAAAAATAACAGAAGTAAACACAAAATGCATTTTTTAAATGAAAGTTTTTATTATTAAGGGGAAAAATCCAAACCTACATGGCCCAGGAGCAACTGTTACCCCCAGTTGCTCCTGGTGGGTCAGGCCAGCGCCGGTGCATGGCAGGTCCGCCGCCATCACTGTGTGAATGTGTGTGTGAATGGGTGGATAGCAGGATCTGTAAAGCGCTTTGGTCATCCAGAGATGAGAAAAAGGAGCTATATAAGTGGACGCCATTTACCATCTTTGTCTAATATTTAAATTTGTTTGATGAGCTAAAACATTTAAGTGTGACACACATACAAAAAAATGAGAAATCAGGAAGGGGGAAAACACTTTTTCACGCCACTGTATGAGCTCATTGATTTTCATTTCACGTGCTGGTTGGATACATTGTTCCTCTCCAGTTTTTTTTTTTTTTTAAATGAGTCAATGATTGTATTTGCTTTTATGGTAACTGTTAATTCAGCATGCAACAGTAAAAGGGTGTTTTCACACCTTAAAATGCTGATGACACGTTTTTGACTTCATGTAATTTTTCAACACATAATACAATATGATGAAATAAGTTGGTCTGTGCAGTTCTAAGTCAAACAGGCTTTTTTTTCATGCGAATATCCAACATTTTCATGAGCGCCACATCACCAATTGCGTCAGTGGCTGGAAACCCCCCCCCCGGCCATGTTGTAACATCATCGACGGAACACAGCGCTTGGCTGCCCATTGTACACACAGGATGGAAGCGGTAGAAAACATCCGACGATGGTTCCAGCACATGTAGTCTGGAATTGGTTTGTGTTGTCCAATCTTCAGACAATTATAGTTCCGAAGAATGGGATGACAATGAAGAATCTGGGGGCATCAGACCGTGTAGGTTTGAGCCGTGCCAAGCAGGCATCGTGCCTAGCGAGTCAGACTCAGAGAGTGACAGTCTGCTGTTCATGTTTTGTGTGCATCATCTGCTGTGTTGTCTGCCAGCCAATATTGCCAATACTATCACGACGTGTTAGTCACTCCACACAGCCGTGGTTCTGTCACGACCCTTGTAGCAATGTTGGCTCTGGGGCGCAACCGTGGTTAACATGTCTCCTCTCCATGTTCACTGGGCGATGTCGGCCCCAAACACCTGCTGTTTGTGTTTCTGTGTATTTTTGTAAGTCTTCACCTTTTGGGATCAGTCTTTATGTTCAATACATGTGCTGTGGTGAATCATGCGCGTAAATCCATTCTTCCTTCCCCTCCTCGTGCGCTCCTTGTCATGACCATCCGTGCACTCTTACGCGGGCACGGAGAGGGAGGATGAAATAACGAGGATTTGCGTGCAGGGTTCACCACAGCACATTTAATACAGAAAGACAGACAATTCTCAAAAAGGTGAAGACATACAAAAAACACAAACACACTTACTGATGGCGTTCGGGGGCCGGCGTCGCCCAGAGAACGAATGAGAGGAGACGTGTTAGCCACAGGTGCGCCCCAGAGCCGACATCGCGTCAAGGACGCACGAGAACCACGGCAAACATGGAGTGACTAACATGTCGTGGGAGTGCTGAAAATACTGGCAGACTAACAGCACAGATGACAATACTGTGGACCAGCAGTGTGTTACTGGCAAACGGCCGCTAATATGTACACGCACTGCTGGTGATGGTGTGATGAGAAGCACCTGGGCGAGGACCGGGAAACATAATCAGCTGGTGATAATGAGAGAGGGGACGTGGCCGGACCAGTGAGATGTCAGCATGTGATCACAGAAAGTAGGTCAAAGCTGCGTGTCAATCCATTAATCCTTCCCTTCCTCATGCGCTCCTCCTGCGTAAAAGCGCATGAAGAGGCTTATGACAGTTGGAGCTGAAGCGTGTGATGTGGTCTTTCACGGTTTGATGTTTATCTAAGCCTGCGACACAACACGAAGGCACAGCCATAAAATTAAAACAAGAAACTGTGAGCTACAAAGCTGCTGTCATTCCAGTCAACAACACCGGTGTTCGTTCTGCCGCTTACGTCATGGGGGTGCCTCCCTTAATTCGGTGGGTGGCACCACAGTCCAGTCAGCGGCTGCTGTTTTTTGACGATAACTAGTTTATGCAGGCGCGGTTGTAAATGTTATTGATCATCGATAATGACTTCTGGGTTTACACAACATCCTAAAAAATGTCAAAAACGTGTCATCAAACCTTTAAAGTCTGCACCAAGGTTCATGTTTTTCTTATACTGTATACATTTGGTCTGGTTAGGTTTGATTTTACACTGCCCCTTTTCCAAGCGAATTAAACTACTTCAATGCCCCTACTTCTTGTTGTCATGATGACATTTGTGTTCTTGGCACAGACTAGTAGTTGGCAAACATGCTACTCACCTTCCAATGTGTTTTCTGCAGCTCTGGACACTTTGTTAACCATGCTTTATGTTGAAACAAGGGAAGAGTCCATCATATTAGTCGGTGAATTAGTTTAGTGAGGCTAGAGTATTATCCAGGTCTTCATTAAAAAGGATGTTTGTTCTCATCAGTCGTGATGATTTCAGGTGGCATTGCTAGTCTTTTTTTTCACAAAAATCTGTGGTGTCATATATGAAAATATATAGTAAGTTTCTGTATTTTTATGATTTTTTTTTTTCCAAGTGACTATGCTGGTGGGATTACATCAGAGATCGGCTCTGAGCCTCTTCTTGTTTACTGTGGTGATGGACAAACTGACAAACGAGGTCAGGCAGGATTCTCCATGGACTATGATGTTTGCAGATGACATTGTGATCTGTAGTGAGAGGAGGAAGCAGGTGGAAGAGAACCAGTGGAGGTATGCACTAGAGAGAAGAGGAATGAAAGTCAGTAGAAGCAAGACAGAGTACATGAGTCTGAATAAGAGGGAGACAGGTGCAATGGTGAAGATGCAAGGAGTAGAGGTAGTGAAGGTAGATCAATTGAAATACCTGGGGTCACCCATCCACAGCAGGCAGGTTGGAGTGGGTGGAGACAAATGTCAGGATTTGCGACAGAAGGATTTACAAGATAGTAGTGAGACCTTCTGTGATGTAGTTGGAGGTGACAGAGTTGAAGATGCTAAGATTCTCATTGGGGGTGACTAGGAGGGACAGGATGAGAAATGAGTATATCAGAGAGACAACTCAGGTTGAGTGGTTTGAAGAGAATGTAAGAAAGGCAAGGCTGAGATGGTTTGGACATGTGCAGAAGAGGGATAATGGATATATTGGACAAAGGATGCTGAAGATGGAGCTGCTAGACAGGAGGAAAAGAGGAAGACCACTGAGAAGATTCATGGATGATGTGAAGGAGGACATGGAGAGGGTTGGGGTGAGAGAACAGGATCAGGGGACAGGGTGAGATGGCGGCAGATCTGCTATGGCGACCGCCTAAAGGGAGCAGCCGAAAGAAGAATAACTACCACGGCTTATTTTCCCTTGTCAGCTGCCTTAACTTCCTGTGCTTGGTCCTAAAGTTTGAACCTTTCTGAAAATTGCTTTCACATTCTTAACAAACCGAACCAAGGTTCCGTTTGATCCAGACTGAGACTGCTTCTTTTTGCCAGACCAAATTTTGGCTGTTTGGTCTGGACTGTGGTTTGGGGGAGGTTTGACACCTAAAATTTTGTTTCAAACCAAACTAAAACAGTCTGGATCAAACTGGTTAGGTGTGAAAGCACCCAAAAAGTAACTGTCAAATTAAAATGCATTGAAATTCATATGAGACGTTGCTGACTCAGTTTCAGATTTATTATTTTTAGCCATGCGCCTGTCTTTTCGTCTGTCCCATCTGTTTGTACTCTTAACTGCGAATAAAGATGGGGCCTGCCACCTATAGCTATGCCTTTGTTGTCGAAGGTTAAGGTCAAAATTTGTCTTGGCTCTTAATTTTACTCGTATTACAGGTAGGGTCACCAAGTTTAGCACACAAGTTGACCTTGGGAGTAGCACCTGTGGCTATGCTTTTGACGATACAAAAATGGATGAAATAGATTTGCACATTAAACAAAAATAAGGGATTATTAAGCATGTAATTATGAACAATCTGCTGGTATTAAATAAAATGCAGCTCTGATCTTGATACTGATTTCTTGAAAACAAAAGAAAAGCAGGAACTCCTTTGAAGAAAAAATGAGGTGGGTTATTTCCTGTTGGTCTGAATGTGAAATTTGAATAAACCCCAACATCCTAATAAGCTCCTTATTGACGTTCATGTCTGATTGTTTTTCCTCATCCTCTTCTACCAGTCTGCTTGATGTGACATCAAACTTGACTTAGCATTGTTGTACAGAAACTATTCAATTCAACTTTATTTATATAGCCCCAATTTGCAACAGTCTAATAGCACTTTAAACTGTAGGGCAAAGACCCCAGCAATCAGGTCCCCTGTGATCAAGCACTTGGTGACGGTAGGGAGGGAAAACTCCATTTCAGGGAGGGATAGTCATCTGCCGTTGCTGGTTGGGGGTGAGGGGATGGAGAAGAAAAAATGTAGAGTACAAAACACGGCCGGCGGGGACTCAATCTGTGGGAGAGAACAGACATGCCAATGAACAGCAAACTTCTTATGGCACATACTGAGTTTAAAAAGACGTTAAAGCCCACTGCATCATGGGAGGTCTTCCAGCTGTCAACCTTGAGCAGCAAAACTAAGGAAAGGTTCAGGGTCACCTGATCCACCCCTAACTATGAGCTTTATCAACATGTTTTAATTCTTTATCGACGTTTTAATCTTACTCTATTGCATGTATTTCATAGCGGCAAATACTGAGGAACGTTCACAAACATTGCGATTGTTGGGGTTTCGTCAGGGTTCACAAAAGGTTGTACAACGGTCAAAATGTATTTGGGACAAAAAAAAAAGGTTGCAACCATAAAAACTGTTGATGAACTGTTGTGCAACCTTTTAAGAACCCTGACGAAACCTCAACAATCACAGCTTTCATGAACATTCCTTTGCATCTGCCACTCCATGTGATACACACCTAAATGCAGAGATCGAGTTTATCTCTCTGTAGTGGCAAAAACTGTTAATCCTGTATTTGTATGTTTGCAGAGAGTTGAAATAAAGAAAGCCACACAGTCTTTGTTCCTTTGTCTTTGAGAATAGGTCACTGTACAGAAAGCGGATGTAATCCACACAGCAGCCTGCCCGTTCTGATACAGTGGCATGGGAGTACACAGCACAAATATTCTGTCCTTGAGTCCAGTCAGAAATTGTTGCAAAAGAGCTATTAAGAACTGGCTGAAACGGGCCACAATGCAGGCCTTGAATTCGTAAAAGGAAACGTAACATGTTGCATGTACAAGGTATGAGAAAATAAAGACAGTCTGCAGAGTACACATTTGAACCAAAATACAATGCAGCAGTGATCAATGTGTTTAGTTAATGCCTAAGTAAAAACGCAAAGAGAGCAAAAATAAATAAATCTTATTATATTCCCAAATCCAGATTGACAGCTGGTTCCATAGAAAAGGAGCCTGGTAGCTAACAGCTCTCTAAGAAAGTGCCATTTATTTATGCATTTTAAAACTTTTTATTACCCTTCCTCATGCGCTCCTCCTGCATAAAAGCGCATGAAGAGGCTTATGACAGTTGGAGCTGAAGCGTGTGATGTGGTCTTTCACGGTTTGATGTTTATCTAAGCCTGCGACACAACACGAAGGCACAGCCATAAAATTAAAACAAGAAACTGTGAGCTACAAAGCTGCTGTCATTCCAGTCAACAACACCGGTGTTCGTTCTGCCGCTTACGTCATGGGGGTGCCTCCCTTAATTCGGTGGGTGGCACCACAGTCCAGTCAGCGGCTGCTGTTTTTTGACGATAACTAGTTTATGCAGGCGCGGTTGTAAATGTTATTGATCATCGACAATGACTTCTGGGTTTACACAACATCCTAAAAAATGTCAAAAACGTGTCATCAAACCTTTAAAGTCTGCACCAAGGTTCATGTTTTTCTTATACTGTATACATTTGGTCTGGTTAGGTTTGATTTTACACTGCCCCTTTTAAAACAAGAAACTGAGCTACAAAGCTGCTGTCATTCCAGTCAACAACACCGGTGTTCGTTCTTTGTTTCTTTGCACTTCTTGATTTCTTTGATGCTCAACAGTTTAATTTTAAAAATTATAATTTTTTAAAGCATCCACTCTTCTTCGCTGGTTTCTGTTGTATGACTTCCGGTAGTAGCCGCCCAGCTGAAGCTGCTGAAGTTCAGTCATCCAGTCAAACAGACTGAAGAACTTTGCTGCATCTTGTCTTAAACTTTCTTCTAGATAAAAGAGCCTGCTAAAATGACTTCTATAAATTCTCTATTTTTTTTGCAAAGCCAGGATTAAAAAAAAAAAATACCCTCATATGTTAGCCGAGTTGCCGTTAGCTAGCATGCTGCTTTCTCAAAACCACAGACAACTCTTCTTGGATTAATTTTTCTTTTGTCTCGCCATGAGTGAGTTAAGATGTCGAAAATCCGATACTTTGGAAAGGAATAACGACAAGGAGGATAGCCAAGCAGAGTCAGACCTGCAAAACAAAGGTGAGTTTAGCGACCGTCAGTTTGCTAACTAAACTCTAGATGAGGATCGAGTACAGAAACATTTTCATTTCTCGTGGGATGTCGGTACAGGCTCGCATCTAACATGATAGCCCCGCTACCATGTAGCAGACGCTAGGCTATGAGCTGCCGTCAAGGACCTTTGTCACTGTACAATTTAGTGAAATAAAGATTCCAAAATCATGTAATTTACAGTATGTACAAAGTTGTTTTTTTTTAAGTGGACAACACCAAGTGTAATTTGAGGGAAGTAAAAGTGATTTAAAAGGAACTTTTATTTTTCATAACCCTAAGATAAGAACAAATGTTGGAAAAGCTGCTGTTAAATTTTCTGAAACTGTATCATGTATTTAGCTTGGCGATCAGCCTCGGGCTTCATTCATTCATTCGTCTGTCTCGCCTATTTATTAGGGCTGGACCCAAGTATTTGATTATCCGGATATTCTTTCATTCCATGGGCATTTGGTTTACAATTCTTTTTTTAATTTGCCTAACTGCTAGATTTTAAACAAAAGGTAAATTGAGAAAAATCTCACAAATTTTCAAGAAAATAGCAACTTTGATAGTCACAAGTTTACAAAAAGTGACACATTTGCATGAATAAATGTGCAGATCTAAGGAAGAAATATTGCTATTTGTGTGACAATAACACCATTTTTTCAGAAAACAGTATATGAAAAGATGGAAATCTGTGGGAAGAATGAAAAATCCATCCATTTCTACCACTTTTGTGGTTCTGGGTTGGGTTCTGGGCTGTGCTGTTGCTGTAGTGCTGCTCCTGTGCATTAATTGATTTACTATTCACTTGTTCTGGGTCTAAATGATTATTTAAATGATTATTTGAATAAGGTTTAAGAACAGTTTTTTTGTGTAAAGATGTCTGTATATGTTGTTATAGCCTGTTCATGTGTGTATTCTATCACAGCAGGTGTTGACGTGTCCAATGGGAGAGCAGATAATGATAAAGATGATGATGGCTCACAGCAGAAAGATGAGGATGAAGTTAAAGAGGAAGAATCAAAGTCACCTCAGACATCTGTCAAAGAAGCCAAGAGCTCATCTGCATGTCAGTGTAGTTCTTAAAAGCATTTTCATTCAGTTTCAGCTCAACTTATATGTATATATATCTATATACACTGTATATATGTATGTGTGTGTGTATATATATCACTTATTCTCAACAAAAGGTTGTCTCAATGTGCTGGATCAGGCATGGGCAAACCATGATAGGGCTTTTTAATCCTCCCTGTCACATACTGATAGATATACATAGCTGTCCAAATTATAGTAAAGACTGCAGTCATTTTGCCTTTTTCCTGCACTACCTGACTTTTCAGTTGATCACTTTAGCTAGTGTCGTGTCCCCTGTCATAAGATTTTGCAACAGCGCTGCAGGAGTTGCAGTTGGAACTGATCGATCTTCAGTGTGACTCTGTCTTAAATAAGAAACTCAGCTCCTGCAAACTGGATGAGTTTCCAAATGTTAGAAAGATGGCACAGAGGATGCTGGTGTTTAGTTCTGCCTACATACAGTGGTGTGAAAAAGTGTTTGCCCCTTTCCTGATTTCTCATTTTTTTGTATGTTTGTCACACTTAAATGTTTCACATCATCAAACAAATTTAACACAAGTAAACATAAAATGCAATTTTTAAATGAAGGTGTTTATTATTAAGGGAAACAAAAATCCAAACTTACATGGCCCTGTGTGAAAAAGTGATTTCTCCCCTGTTAAAACATAAATTAACTGGTTTATCACATCTTTGGAAAACTGAGTTCAATTTCTTCAGCCACACCCAGGCCTTATTACTGCCACACCTGTTCTCAATCAAGAAATCACTTAAATAGGACCTGCCTGACAAAGTGAAGTAGACCAAAAGATCCTCAAAGCTAGTGGGAAAATACTCTGTGAACTTACGAGACAAAAGTTTGAACTTTTTGGAAGGTGTGTGTTCCATTACATCTGGTGTAAAAAGTAACAGAGCATTTCAGAAAAGGAACATCATACCAACAGTAAAACATGGTGGTGGTAGTGTGATGGTCTGGGGCTGTTTTGCTGCTTCAGGACCTGGAGGGCTTGCTGTGGTAAATGGAACCATGAATTCTGCTGTCTACCAAAAAATCCTGAAGGAGAATGTCTGGCCATCTGTTCGTGACCTCAAGCTGAAACGCACTTGGGTTCTGCAGCAGGACAATGATCCAAAACACAGCAGCAAGTCCACATCTGAGTGGCTTAAGAAAAACAAAATGAAGGCTTGGGAGTGTCCTAGTCAAAGCCCTGACCTGAATCTGATTGAGATGCTGTGGTATGACCTTAAAAAGGCGGTTCATGCTCGAAAACCCTCAAATGTGGCTGAATTACAACAATTCTGCAAAAATGAGTGGGCCAAAATTCCTCCAGTGTTGTAAAAGACTCATTGCCAGTTATGGCAAACGCTTGATTGCAGTTGTTGCTGCCAAGGGTGGCCCAACCAGTTATTAGGTTTAGTGGGCAATCAGTTTTTCACACAGGGCCATGTAGGTTTGGATTTTTTTCCCCTTAATAATAAACACCTTCATTTAAAAACTGTATTTTGTGTTTACTTGTGTTATCTTTGTCTAATATTTAAATTTGTTTGATGATCTGAAACATTTAAGTGTGACAAACATACAAAAAAAATTAGAAATCAGGAAGGGGGCAAACACTTTTTTACACCACTGTATGCGTGTGAGCAGACGATCAGTGTGAGGAACAACAACGACAAAGCTTGCCACAGATCCCAGTTAACCGATGAACACCTCAGATCTATCCTGACACTCAACTTTGATGCACTGGCAAAAAAAGGGTGACCAACAATACTGTTTCCACTGAAATTGAATGCAGTTTGTATGTAAATTTTCTTTCACTTTTGGGTAATGGCTTTACATGTAATTTATATTTGTTCACACAAACACTCTCCATCCATCTGATACTGGCCCAGCCTGTCAAATTTTAAAAATAACTGTGGCAACATGAGCCAAAAGGCTTGCCCACCTCTGTGCTAGATACATAATTCATGAATCACATAATGAATAATTTGGAGAAAACCCCAATAATCGAGTGATCCTCAGGCACTAGGTGACGGTGAGAACGAAAAACTCCATTTTAGGAAGAAACGTCTGGCAGAACCGGGCTCATGGTACATGTCCACTGGATCCATCATTTTTCCGCTTCCCATTCGTTGTGTACATGAAGCGCGGTGGAAAGCATTTTGCTCCGGTATGGTGAGGTTCGGGCTGCGGTGGGTCGAGTAGCCTGTACTTTCTCCTACCTCTCATTTGCATAAAGTTTAATTTTATTTTCTTTAGGCAGATGAGGTCCAGGCAGTCGGCATGTGTTGGCTGAGCAGTGTGTTGCTGAACGTTTAAACCAGCAGTTTTTGACGTTGGATAACGACCGATTCATGAACTACACCTACTATTTCTTGCACAAAGTGTTGTTAGAAACACTTTTCGCTGGTTTGTTTTAATTATACGAGATTCATAATCCACCACTTTGTCCAGGAGCTTCAGTCCGTGGCAGACCGCCCACGACCGCATCTGTCAACCAGTCAGGTGCAGCCTATGTGTTCTCAGCAACAGGGCCAATGAGAGTCTTTCCTCTGGGACAGAGCTCCTTGACTACTGGATTTCCTTAATGTCATTTATTTTCTGTCACTCCACCTGGTTACGCCTATCCTCGCACCGCAACACATGCCCATTGCAATGCCTTCAGACAAAAAGTGGACCAGTGGACACATACCATTAGGGAGTTTCACCCATCTGCTGCAACTGTTTGGGGGTTGAGGGGAGAGAGAATTCAAATCAACTTTATTTATATAGCACCATTTCACAACAACAGTCATCTCATAGCACTATCAAACTGTAGTGGAAAACCCCACAATTGCAGAAGGACTACAGCAATTAGGCGCTTTCCTGTAAGCAAGCACTTGGTGACGGTGGAGAGGAGAAACTCCCTTTTAGTAGGAAGAAACCTCCAGCAGAACCAGTCTCAGGGAGGGGCAGTCATCTGCTGCGACTGGAAGAGGAAAAAGAGTTAACATTTGTATAGACAATAATCACATACAAATGCAACACGCACAAAGTCCAACCAAACACTCTGATTAGCTTTTGATTACAAAATATTACTTTTTTTAGCTAGCTAGCATGTCGCACAGTTCACTCACTCAAGCAAAGGCATGTGCAGCTGGGCACTGTTGCTGTGGGCCTTCATGCTTCACACACACAGACTAATAATGTAACAGTAGACAATAGACAGTAGATCATAAGTAACATTCATATGAATATAATATGTGGAAAATCTAATCTAAAGCTTTGTCAGATAGAAGAGTTTTCAGCTTGATATTAGAGGTGGACGAGTGTCTGCCTCACATACCCAGGCTGGTAACTGGTCCTATAAGAGTGGACCCTGATAACTGAAAGCTTTAACTCCCATAGTACTTTTAGAGACTGTAGGAATTCCTAAAGGTCCAGCATTCTGAGAGTGTAATGTTCTTTTAGAATGATATGGTACAATTGGGTCTTTACAATAACATCCAGACAAATTGTGTAGGGCTTCAAATGTTCATTCATCTTTTACCACTTAATCGTTTTTGGGGGTGCTGGAACCGAAATATCCCAGCTTCTTTTGGCGGGAGGCAGGGGACCAATACAGAGAGACAGACAACCATTCACTGTCACATTCATACCCAAGTTGGTGCCAGATAACCTAACGTGTATGTTTTTGACTGTGGGAGGAAACCAGAGTACCTGGCAAAAACCATGCAGACATGGGGAGAACATGCAAACTCCACACAGAAAGGTCAGCAATGGCCAAGGGTAGGATCGAACCCATGACCTTCTTGCCGTGCTGCCATGGTGCGAACCACTGCTCAGCTTTACATGTCATAGCCTTTAGTTATGCAGGGAAGTCATTGAGACCAAGATCTCATTCCAGTGATGCCTTGATTATAGTAAAAGCGCACGAACAGTAAAAACACAAAACTTACACCATATAAAGTCACATATCAGATATATACAGTACAGTCGTATTTCACACATTTTGGCTAATATAAAAGCACAGTGCTCAGAATGTTAATAAACTATGAACCTTCCGTTAAACACAGGAACTGCTTTTGCTCACTGCCGCACAGAAGGTGCTTAAACTGGAGACACTCCTGCTGGATGGAAACATTTTTAAAAAAATCATCAGTCAGTAATGTTTGATCTCACCGTATTTGAGTGCTACTGCAACGTTTAATCCTCTGTTTCTGCTCCTCAGCGAGCTTTCTGCAGCGCCTGGTGAGGGTGTTTTTCGGATGCCTGGCAGCCGTTGCTTGTGGTATGCTGTACGCAGTTTATCTGTCCACATATCATGAAAGGAAATACTGGTTTTCCACTAGACAGGTGGGTGTTTTTTTTTTTTTTTTATTATATAATCCTTCACAGCCACTTCACTCCCCATATGGCATCAACTTCAAAACTGTGTTCCAGGAGCTGGAGCGAGAAGTCACTTTCCAGGGAGGCAGTGGACTCTATTATTACTACTACAAACACATGCTGACGGCGCCATCCTTTGAAAGAGGTACTGCTTTTACTCACTTCCTCTTTTCAACTGATTTGTGTTTTTGTTTCCCTCAGCTCTCTTGTGTTTTGTGTGTGTGGTTTTTTTTTTCAGGGTTTTATGAGCTGATGATAGATAGCAGGACAGTTTCAGGTCAAACCGTCAACGCAGTGGAGCGGTTGTCTCTTTATCCAGAGCTCATAACGAGCTTCATATACAGGATCACAGGCAGCCAGGTGAGGAGTTCTCATTGAAGTCTCACTGTCCTGTGTCATTTACTCAGAGCAGGGCCGCGACTAATGATTATTTTGGTAGTCGACTAATCTAACGACTTTTTTTACGATTAGTTGACTAATCACGATTATTTCTCTCATGTCCACCATCTCTGCTTCCTGTTGGCACAGGTCCTGTTCAGGGCTCCAGGTTATGTTTTACCTCGCCTGTATAAGCCTGCACACCTGTGAAAGTGTGAATATCACTTTGGTGTCAGTCTCTGCCTTAATATAAGGTAGCCTATTATAAAAAGTTTCCATAGCTAGATCAAATAATGACCCATCAAACATGAGTTTCAAATTTGAAAGCTTAATCAGAAGTGTTTGTAGCAACACAATTAAATAACGGACATTAGAGTTTGGTCTTTTAACCCCCAAAATAAAAGTGCAAAAACTCAAATAGCAGCCTCTGCTACTCCATGGAGGGCTGTGGTAACTCTGCATGTTCAGAACAATCTAGAGTAATAGTCAACTCCATTTAAGTTAAAAAAAAAAAAAAAAAAGAAAAGAAAATGACAAGCTAGTCCATCCTGTCTGAAACCTTGCTGAGTCTTGAAATTTAAAAGTTTAATAATTAGGCTTCAGATGAAAATTAAAAGAACTTATTCTAGTCCAAAATAAGAGTTTACAAACACTTTAAAATATCAGTGAAGGAATGTGAGCCTTCACTACACATTGAGTGAAGTAGTTAAGCCGTTTTTATTTGTGATGATTATGGTTATCTTTTTTAATTAAATTACAAATCATGGTATTCTAATTTACTGAGATGTACTAATATTCAGAATGAAGGCTGATATTACTGCCACAATAATAGAGAAGATGGAAAAACAGTACGCTGCTCTGGTAATTCACTCATCTGCAACTTTTTTTTTCTCATAAATCTTCAATTTTTTTCTTGTAAATTTGCAAATTTTTTTCTTATAAATCTGCAGCTTTTGCAACTTTTCTCATAAATCTGCAATCTTTTTTGCAAATGGGTAACTTTTTTCTCATAGATTTGCAACTTTTTTCTTGTTAATCTGCAACTTTTTTCTCATAAACTGGAACATGTACAGAAGAGCAGCACAAATTGTGCTTGTGGAAGATAAGATGCAAAACAATCATGTAAAATGGCACACCATCATTCAGTTATTTAAAATTTACTATGATGCTATATGCGATTGTCTTCACAGGATTTCGTGGAGCCCATTTACTTCTACATTGGCGCAGTTTTCGGCCTTCAGGCGGTCTATGTCACCGCCCTGTTTGTGTGCAGCTGGGTAATGAGTGGCACCTGGGTGGCTGGCATGTTGGCTGTGGCCTGGTATGTGATCAACAGGTGAGACCATTGCTGTCAAATTAGCCTCTGTGCCTGTTAATTGGTTATAAAACACATTACTGGGTGACTGCGTCCATAAAAAAAAATTCACTTATCTACAATTATGACCTAGCTTATTATCCCTAAAAATTACAATTAATCCATTAAATGGTTCATTCCAATTAAATACCTGTGGTACATTAATGGAAGAATCCCAAATATTGGGTTAATAGCTGTAATAGTTTTCTAGGTATGTCTTGTCAAAATTTTAATTGATTTTTTTTTTTTTTTAAACTGCTTGTGTTTCATCTAACTTTGAACTTCCACTGCTCCTTCATTATTCTATGTACAAGGCTCAGTGTTTGCTTCCTCGGCTAATTTGTCCCCCGAAATCAGAATTTCCAGTTATAGTAGATGTATTTTCTGTTCCACCCACCATGACACATGGTTGAAGACCACTGTTGTAGTCCATTGACCTTGACCTGAAGCACATCCTAGATGGGTCTCCATCTAGGATGTGCTTCAGGTCAAGGTCAGTGGTCAGGAGGTCTGACAACTCTGGGTGATTCTGTCAGACTGGAATGAGCTACTCCATCATTGACAGTCTGGTTCCAGAGCTACAGTATTGAATCTTTGATAGAAAATTATTGTAAAACATTACATTTTATTTCATAATATATTTCTTTCGCTAATTAGACATTGCTTAGATCTGAGTTCACTTAAGTTCAGATGTGTTGATCTTGAGATAAGGAAAATCCGTCTTCAAGCGGCTCCAGCTAGTCTAGTCTTGCTAATGCCTCCTCTCTCTCTCTCTCTCTCTCTCTCTCTCTCTCTCTCTCTCTCTCTCTCTCTCTCTCTCTCTCTCTCTCTCTCTCTCTCTCTCTCTCTCTCTCTCTCTCTCTCTCTCTCTCTCTCTCTCTCTCTCTCTCTCTCTCTCTCTCTGTGTGTTGTGTGTGTTAAAAGCCGGACTCCAGGTGGAGTACTCTTACTATAAAATGGTGGACAATTTGGAGGTATTCACCAATAGATGGACTGTAGGGAATATTTTGTGTTCTGTGGGAGAGGGGGATGAGTTATGTTTGCACTTTTGAAATGTGAGACACTTGGTGGAATGATATTGGCGATCTTGCATGTTTGAATTGTGCAATCAAGGGATTTTTTAAAACTCAAAAACAGTCTCTCTCATATAAAAGATCTGTAATGTTTTGTCAGAGTTCAGAGCTCTCTGAAATAACGGACAATCACCTTAAACCTTTCTGAAACTCCTTATTTAATTCTGACAATCTAGAATTTGCAGTCACTTTTTTGTTTGGCTTTTTTGTTGGGTACCATTTCAAGACATTTGTATTGTAGACACACCTCATGTTCACACTTGATCACATTTCCTAATAGTGCTGCAACGATTAGTCAGCTAATCGACTAGTCACTAGTCGATTGTCAGAAAATTAATCAACAATTAATTTGATAGTCGAAGGGCCTGTGGACCCTTTTCCAGGAAAAATTCTTTAAAAAAAATTTCAGGTTCTAAAACATAAAAAATGGCCATTTTTCTTGTTTGAGCATTATGAGTTAAATATGTTATGGTTTTGTAATATCTGACAATTGTGTTGCTCAAGCTTCAAACTCATGTTTGATGGGTCATTATTTTATTTAGCTATAGGGACCTTTTACTGAGAACAAGGTGATATTCTCAGGTGCGCAGACTTAAACAGGTGAGGTAAAACATGCAATGGAACTCTGAACAGGAGCCGTGCCAACAGGAAGCAGAGATGGTGGGCATGACTGAAATATAAATATATAAATAATAATATAAATATATAAATAATTGATTAGTCGACTAATAATAATAATAGTTTTGTTTTATATAGCGCCTTTCAAGAAACCCAAGGTCGCTTTCCAAACAAACAAATAATAGACACAAATACACTACTCACAAAAGGTTAGGGATATTTGGCTTTTGGGTAAAATTTATGGAAAATGTAAAAAGTTTATGCTACAGTGATATTATATCATGAAAGTTGGGCATTTAAGTAGAAGCATGCAATGGTGATTTCCTCATCTCAAACAATTTATTGAAAAAAAAGCCAACAACAGTGGTGGGGTCTCAATAACTTGTCATGTGCCCATGAGCATCAATTACAGCTTGACGACAACGTCTCATGCTGTTCACAAGTCGACTTATTTTCTGCTGAGGCATGGCATTCCACTCTTCTTGAAGGGTGGCCCTCAGGTCATTGAGGTTGTGGGATACAGGGTTACGAGCCTCTACATGGCGACTCAGCTGATCTCATAGGTTTTCTATGGGATTCAGGTCTGGAGAAAGTGCAGGCCACTCCATTTGAGGTACCCCAGCCTCCAGCAGCCGTTCCCTAATGATGTGACCTTGATGAGCTGGAGCATTGTCATCCATGAAGATGAAATTTAGGCCTGTGTTGTTCATGCAGGGGCACAATGACTGGATTAATGATGTTATTCAGGTAGTATTGGTTTGTCCTCTGACAGCTTTCAGAGGAAACTTGAAGCTCATCTCCAGTCCAATATCCCAGGCAACGTGGACGCCAAATGGAACCCACCTTCGCGGCGCCATCTATGACTCAGCCATGACCGCATTCGGAAAGAAAGAACGCAAGAATGCTGACTGGTTTGAGGCTCACTGGGATGAAATGCAGTCAGTCACAGAGGCCAAAAGAGAAGCACTGCTGGCTCACAAGCAGAACTCTTGCCCTGGCACACGCGACACCCTTTGAGCAGCAAGGAGCAAGGCACAGCAGATTGCCTGCCGTTGCGCCAGTGAGTACTGGCAGAACCTGTGCACCAACATCCAGGTAGCTGCCGATTGCGGATATGCCAAAGGAATATATGAGGGCATCAAAACGGCTATCGGCCCCACAAGCATCAAAACAGCACCGCTCAAAGCCAAGACAGGCAAAGCCATCACCGACAAGAGCAAGCAACTTCAGCGTTGGGTCGAGCATTATCTTGAATTGTACTCGACCCAGAACATCGTGACAGACGTTGCCCTCGACGCCTTGCCTGGCCTACCAGTCATGGAAGAGCTTGACAAAATGCCCATGCTAGAAGAGCTCAGCAAAGCCATAGACTACCTCGCCTGTGGCAAAGCTCCAGGGAAAGACGGTATCCCCCCAGAAGTTCTGAAACATTGGAAAACAGCCATCTTACAACCACTATATGATCTCCTCTGCCTTTGCTGGGAGCAAGGTCATATTCCCCAAGATATGAGAGATGCCAACCTAGTCACGCTGTATAAGAACAAAGGCGACCACAGTGACTGCAACAATTACCGTGGCATCTCTCTTCTGAGCATAGTTGGCAAAGTCTTCACCCGGGTCACCCTGTTCCGCCTGCAGAGCCTCGCTTTGCGAGTCTATCCTGAGTCCCAGTGTGGCTTCAGAGCCGGAAGGTCCACAGTGGATATGATCTTCTCCCTCCGTCAGCTGCAGGAGAAGTGTCAAGAGCAGCAGCAGCCATTGTTCCTTGCGTTCGTGGACCTGACCAAAGCCTTTGACTTAGTTAGTCGGAGCGGGCTCTTCCAGATCCTGCGAAAGATTGGTTGTCCCCCAAAGCTCCTTACAATCGTCTCCTCCTTCCACATGGGCATGCATAGTACTGTTTGCTTTGATGGAGCCACCTCAGATGCCTTCCCAGTCAGCAGTGGAGTGAAGCAGGGTTGCGTTCTAGCATCTACTCTCTTTGGGATTTTTTTCTCAATGCTCCTCCACTACGCCTTTGCCAACTGTCCTGAAGGTGTCTACGTCCGCACGAAATCAGATGGGAAACTCCTCAACATCGCAAGACTTCGTGTTAAAACCAAAGTCTATGAGGTCCTCATACGTGAGCTGCTGTTTGCAGACGACGCTGCTCTAGCATCGCACAGCGAGGAGGGCCTACAGCACCTGGTCGACAAACTGTCCCACACCTGCAAGGAGTTTGGGCTCATGATCAGCCTTAAGAAAACCAACATCATGGCACAAGATGCTGTCTCCTCTCCTGTCATTACCATTGACAACACACAGCTGGAGGTTGTGGACGCCTTCACCTACCTAGGGTCCACTGTTTCAAACACGCTCTCGCTGGACACTGAGATCAGCTCCAGAATCGCCAAAGCAGCTGCTGTCATGGCCAAACTAAACAAGCGTGTGTGGAGCAACAATCTGCTGAGTTTGAAGACCAAGTTACTCGTATACCAAGCTTGCGTCCTGTCCACTCTCCTGTACGGCAGCGAGTCCTGGACAGCCTATGCCAGGCAGGAGAAGCAGCTAAACGGGTTCCACCTCTGCTGTCTTCGGCACCTTATGCACATCAAGTGGCAGGACAGAGTCCCCAACACCGAGGTCCTTGAGCGCGCTGACTTGCCAAGCATCCCTGCATTTCTCAGCCAGAGACGACTCCAGTGGCTCGGCCACGTGCACCGCATGGAGCCTGACCGTCTGCTGAGAGAAATCCTTTACGGAGAATTGCGGATAGGTGTCCGCCGTGTGGGCCGACTGCTGTTGCGTTTTAAAGATGTCTGCAAACACATGCGGTGTGTGCAGATCAACGCCAATAACTGGGAGGTTATTCCCAAAGATCGAGCCACCTGGCGCCACAGTGTCAAAGAGGGTCTTCTCAAGATGGAAGCGAACACGAGAGTCCAGATGGCGATGAAGCGTGCGGCGAGGAAAGAACGTGAAGCATCAGCACGTGCACCATTAATCTTCATCTGTGCCAACTGCTCCAAAGACTGCCACTCAAGGATTGGGCTGTATAGTCATTCGATGCGCTGCTCCAACCCTTGACGCGCTAACCATCGCCTCTTCGAGACGAGGATGCCAGAGAGAGAGAGATTGGTTTGTCACTGTACCATGCGCAAGGTGTAGGGCAGTTCTGTATTGACTAGACACACCTGCCCAGACTGTAACATGGTGACAGCAGTGGCTGATGCATAGTGTTCTCCTTGATGTCTCCAACATTGTTGGCGGCCATCATTTCTGCTTAATGTGAATCGACTTTCATCAGAGAACAGCACTGAGGCCCACTGGTCCCTTGTCCAGCGTAAATGCTCCATGGCCATGCAAGTGATGATGCCTGTGCCTGGTGGTGTGGTCAGGTACCCTTGCAGGTCGTCTAGCATGCAGACCACGCTGATGTAAACAGTTTTGAATGGTCTGACGTGACACTTGGGTGCCTCTTGCCTCCCTTAAATGTGCCTGGAGTTGAGTGGTATTCATCATCTGGTTCCACTGGGCACTGTTCACAATGAAGTGGTCATCAGCGTGGGATGTGGCCAAAGGACGTCCACTTCTATGCTTTTCTGTGACTCTTCCAGTCTCTTTGTATCTCTGTTGCAACCTGCTGATGACACTCTGTGACTCTAAGCTCAGTGGCCACTTCCTTCTGAGAACATCCTGTTTGAAACCTTCCAATGTCGAGGTACTGTTACTCAGCTGTTAGGTGTTGTCTTAGTCTCATGATGTCAAAATGTGAACAACATGACGAAGAGGACTGTTTAAATACCAATTGTAACTGAACCAGAAAATTTATTGGTCGATTCATGGATCAAACACCTGTTGTGAATTTTGCCGTTAAGCACCTTGTTAGAGAACAGCAATTATGCGAAAAGTACTGAAACATTGAACAGTTGGACATGTGCATTCAAAAGGTAAGAAAAGGTCAAATTAAGTTCACCTGGAAAGGTTATAGTGCGTTTTAGGTGCATCCTGACATTTCACCCAAAAGCCAAATATCCCTAACTTTTTGTGAGTCGTGTATAAAACAGGTTTGCCATGAAAAGCTTGCAGGGAAAAGTGTCTTTTCAGCCTGGATTTAAAAGACTTCAAGGTTGGTGCCTGGCTAACTGTCAGAGGGAGCGAGTTCCACAGGGTACGAGCTGCCACACTGAAGGCCGTGTTCCCAAAGGTTCCCTTGCTAGTATGGGGAATGGAGAGGAGACCTAGGTCAGCAGACCGAAGGTTCCGAGAGGGGTGGTGAACATGGAGGAGATCGGATAGGTACTGTGGAGCAAGTGCATAAAGGTGACTTGTAGGTGAGGAGAAGTTTAAAAATGATCTGGAATTTAACGAGGCGCAAGTGCAATTGTTTCATAGTAGGGGTGATGTGCTGCCATGGTTTCGTCCAAGTGAGAACCCTGGCAGCTGAGTTTTGTACATGTTGCAGTCTGTCCAGAGTTTTATTGGTGATCCCGTGGAGGAGGGCATTACAGAGGTCCAGGCTTGAAGCTACGAAGGCATGTATTAGAGTTTCTGCAACAGAATCAGGGAGTGATGGTTGGAGTCTGGAGATATTTTTCAGGTGGAAGAAGGCAGCTTTGGTGACAGATTTAATGTGTGTGTCGAAAGACAGAGTGGAGACCATAATCACACCCAGGTTGCGAACCTCGACGGATGGTGAGGTGGAGAAGCCATCAACATTGAGGACAAGATCCCCGATCTTGTGGAGGACAGTTTTTGGAGCAACAACAATAATGACTACCAAAATAGTCGTTAGTTGCAGCATTACTTTCTAATTATTATTAAATTAATGTTTTTTCTTTTTGGTTTATGGGTACTTCTCCACTTCAGTTTTTCTTCTTTTCTTCCACAGACCAGATACAACCAAAGTGGACCATGCCATTCCTCTGAGGGACAACTGGGCTCTGCCTTACTTCGCCTGCCAGGTTGCAGCTTTGACTGGATTTCTACGAGACAACATCAGCTCTGCTGCTGAGGTGAAACTCATTTTATTTTATTTGTTTAATTAAAATGTTACATCTGTGCATTATACTGAATACTGTACGCCCAGCTGTCATGGAATTTATTTGCGTTTCTCTGTAGATGTTCTGCTATCTTACCATGAGTGCCACGACTTTCACGTTCCTCCTAGTCTGGGAACACGCTCACTATGTGCTCTTCATTCAAGGCCTCTGTCTTTTTCTGTTGGACTCTTTCGACCTAGTGCCATCACGAAAGGTAACACATTCTCAGTGTAATCCAGGAAAAGCTACACCATATGGACCACACATCTTAATGACTTAATTCAGGTTTTTCCTTCCAGGCAAATCTTAATGCTTCAAACGTTTTAGACAATTCTATGCTTTCTATGCTGAATTCTATGCTGAAATTAGTAGAACTGTTTGGGGAAGCACCTTTTCTGTTCCAACTTTATATGAATGCCCACAGATTTAGAATGGATGCCATAACTGTGTACATGTTGCACAACTTTTGTCCACATAGTGCATTCAGAAACTTACCATTTTACTGCTTTACTCTAAACTGCTGCAGCATTCTCTGTCTTCAAAGTGGTTTGTGTTTCTGTTTCCAGAATGTCTGATTACTCAATATCTTAAAGAGATGACACTTGTCCAGTATTTCTGTTTTTCTTCCCTAATTGTCTCTGCTGTTTCTTTTTCTTTTGTTGTTTGTGGGGAGGACAGATGGCTGACATTCACAAAGTGTACCTCAGCTCCTTGATCCTGGCGTACATGTTCCAGTTTCAGAACTCGGCCCTGGTCAGCTCACCTCTGCTCAGCCTCTTGATTGGCTCAGTGCTCGCAAGGCACTTCCAGGTAGAGTTAGCCTCCCACTCACATCAGATTTCCATGAAATCACAGACTAAAGGCACCAAATCTCTTTTCTTTGGATTTAAAAAGTAAATTATTTTAGGGTTATTTTGGGTAGTTTCCTACTTTTTTGTGCATCTTGCTATTAACAGATGCTTAACGGGTCTACAGTGGGGAAACACTGCAGACCTTTAAACTGAGTCATCCTTCCTGTAAACTAACTACAGTTATGCCAATTTAAACTACAGCTGGTATAAATGGTGCTTGTTTTGCAGCACTCCAGCTTACAACAGTTTACCAGAGCAGAACGAGGACCACCATACTTAGCTCTGGTCCATGTTGGGGAGGTGGTGTTGGAGTTTGTCCGACAGCAGGAAGAGAAACTGCCAGTGATGAAGCTGAATGACTTTGAGGAAGGAAGAACTGGGGCTTGGTGATTAGCTGCCAAAAACAACCTTATAAAACTAGAAAGGATTCAGAGAGTGCAAATCTCTGCCAGGGCACCTGATTTTCTCCCTCATATTGTAATTTCTCCTAACAGCGTGTTAGCTGATAGCAGACAAGGCAATCCCTCATCTGTAATCTTAACAAACAACCTCTTAATAGATTAGTCTCCGGTCCTTTTCCAACCTCTGCTGAAAATTTCATCTAAATCTCTAAATAACAAAAGAGTTGCATTGTTAATGTAAACAGGCAAACTGGATGTCTGCGGCTCATGGAAAGTCTTAACTGACTTTACCCAAAATGATGGCCTCAATTAGTCTTAAACATTACAAATAATCCTTAAATCCACTTTTCAGGCATCTTAAGATTGCTGTAGCATCTTGTGCTGCACAATGTCTCCTTTGTTTTTGTGAAGTCTGGTTTTATTTTTGTAAAATTTGTCCTGCTGTTTTGTACTTTAGTAAAAAGGAAGACAAAACGTGAGGAAAACCACAGGAATTATTGAACAGCAGCTTGGCCGAGAGGGCAGGGCGATATGACCCTGTATTAGCAGCATGGGCAGCGGAGCAATTTTTTAAAATTTTATTTTTACTGAACCTTAGTTTATACAGGGCACATCCATTGAGAGGCAGCCTCTCTTTTTCAGGGACACCCTGTTCACATTTACATCTAGAAGCTGCCCAGTACAACCACAGACTGACCTGTGGCCACTGAGCAGCTCCACTGAAGCAGTTGGGGTAAAAGGGCTTTGCTCAGGGGTACCACAGTGGGCTTAATAAGGGTGGAGCAAACACTGTTACGTCATCCGCCCCACCCAGATCTGATCCTGCCAGTCCAGGGATTAAATCGGCGATCTTCCAGTCACCAGTCCACACCCCTAACCATTAGGCCACCACTGCCCCAAATCATCCCAATCCCAGTCTCCCAAATGGGACCCCACTGTATTGGGGGGGGGTTATCCAGCAAAAAACCCTACCGTCAATCAAGCCCACCACTCATGAATCCCCACTGGAGCAGCACAGTCCCCACCCTGGGAACCCCAGCCCGGCAAAACCAGCCCCTAGCCCCACCCCCACCCAGTGGCAACTAGCACACAAGCCCCAATCCCGCGATGCTTGGCCAAGGCAGCCATCTCCAACACCAAGGTGGCCCCACACCACCACAAGCCCCTGGTCTGCCGCCACCCCACCGCAATAGGCACAGCCACCTCACACCAAACCCCACAGACTACAAACAGGAGGGGAAAATGAGCGGGCACAAACAGGGAAAAGCACCGGGGGAGGATGGGGCTTGGGCAGGTGAGTGAAGGTCGACAAGCAGGAAGCAAAAGACAATGCCCACCCAGAGGGTCTGGACCCTGGCCCCAGCCTCCCCTGCCCAATCACCCAGTCCCCCCATGTGTGAGCACAGCTGATGAGACGCATTTAAAAGAGATGGGGGCGGGGGCATGGATGGCCAACCAGATACTGGCATCCCAGGCAGGCTGTACCACACTTCCCATCAACCCCATATTTGAGTGCATGTGTGTGCGTAAAATGCAGCTGACATGGTGCATTAAGAGGTTGAAATACATTGAAATAAGCTGGACTGATAACCAGCACATAAATTTGCAGTATTTTCAGCTGTGACAAATGTTTGAAGGAAACTTTTGTAAGTTGGTCACATGCTTTTTGTCATTTTGCAAATGTGAGGTCTAAGATTTGATCATGTGGTCCTAAAATGTCAAAGATCTTAAATTTGACTTCCTTAAACCTGTAATCCAGTGAACAGGCATAAACATTACTTCCTTGGCAGAGGTAATAAGTTAAAGGAAGTTGTTCACTAGTAGATGAATAATGCTATCGACTCAAATGGATAAAAAAAAATTACAAAAATATTATTGAGAGGCTGTCTGGTCTGTCCAGGAAAAGTCTGTGTGGTGAGAAATTTCTTTGCTAATAAAATCTGTATTTGTGTTTCAGCGAAGGATGAAGATGGGTCCTCTTGCAGCCAGAGTGATGAAGCTCTTTCTTCATTTCTATCTGGTCTTTACCACTGGCATCACCTTTAGTTATCTGGTCAAGGTAAATTCACCTAAATGTTAGTGCTAGTGTTCAGAAAGATTGTTTAATAGTACCCGTTTGCTCGTAACCAGTGTTGTTGTGCTTTTTGCAGAAACTTATTCCTGTCGGTGACAGTGAGTTTGTGTTGAGGTTCCTTGAAGTCAAATTTGGGCTGAACACAACAACGTGAGCCAAGTTTCTGTTATGAGCTAAAGTTCAGCCAAATCTTTGCTTGATCTTGTGTTTTGAAAGCCTTTCAGTTGAGTTTGCACTTTTCTTTGGTCACAATCATAAATGGAGGACATGCTGATTGTTTGTGGGCAGCCAAAACTGAAATTTAGTCACAGCTTTATATAAAGACAGAAAAGAGAGGGGTTGAAGAAAACTAACACAATAGACCTTCTCTTTACCTGTCACTTGGCTGATAAGAAGGCCAGTATGGTGACTTGAGTGTCCATAGATACACCGATGTTTGCTATGAATGCATCAGGATTTGAACTTTAAATATATTGGTGTGGCCTGTGTAATCCAGTCTAATGTAGTTTTAACAGCATCATTTCTTCTCCTCCTGCAGCGACTTTGTCACCAACTTCCTTTTATGCCAAGAGAGCTTCCAGTCACCCAGTCAGGACTTTTTTCTTCGACTGACGCAGGCCTCGGTCCTCCCCTTCTACTTCCTTGTGCTCACCGTCTGCCTGCTGTCTACTCTTCAGACCATCTACAGAAGACTCAGGTAAATACATTTATCACACACTTTCTTTTATTCTTCTTCAGAGGTGAAGAGGGTTGTTGTCAGGGTACGGAGCAACTGGCTTCAGTGTGTACCCTCAGTCGATTGTGTTTAAAAAAAAAAAAAAAAAAAATCTTTTTGGTCAGTAATTGGTGGTTTCTTTGTTAATATGCTTCTGATGTGAGTGTAATGTTGTTTTACTCCTTCAGTGGTCAGCCAATGTTACCCACCCACAGGCTTGAAGATGGACGAATCGGAGAGCACCCCGATGTTGTCTATCACGTTTTTCACACTCTGTTTTTCGGAGGCCTTACTCTGCTGTTTGACGGGTAGGTGCATCAGGATTGAATTTTTTTCTTTATATTTTCATGGCAAAATTATTCGTCACCTTTATTCTTTTCTCATCCAGGATGAAGTATTTATGGACGCCGTACATTTGCATGTTTACAGCATTCGGCGTGTGTTCTCCTGACCTCTGGATGACGGTTTTTAAGTGGTTCAAACTCAAGTCAATGCACCCTGTAGTACTGGTAAAGTATTTCATTGAACAGTTTTTTCCACATTGACATATTTGGGAAACAAGATTCTTTAAACTTGTGAATGCATAAATCACTTAATGTGTTTATTTTTCCGCTGTCCAGTCATTGATTCTGAGCACAGCTGTTCCAACCATCATCGGCTTCAGTTTGTGGAGAGAGGTGAAATTTTTCAGCCCTTCTCCCTAAGATCTTTGTTAGACACACATTTTATCACTTATCCTCTCCTGACTTTCTGCTGTGTTACAGTACTGTCCTCGAGTCTTAGCAGAGTTGTCAGAACTGCAGGAGTTTTACGACCCGGACACAGTGGAGCTGATTAGCTGGATCAGGTGGGTCGCCAGATGCTTTTATATGGTGGCCCAGAGAGTTCACCAGAAGCCACAAGACAACGGCAAATCAGAATCAGAATCAGAATCAGAATCAGCTTTATTGGCCAAGTATGCACAACACATACAAGGAATTTGACTTTGGCTAAAAACTTGCTCTCGTTGTTCAGGTGAAGGATTTAAATAAGGATTCAATGACAACCACAGTATGTACAGTAAATTACAGTCTGTCCACGTTTCTATAAAAGGATGCAAATATATACAGGAATATATGCAGTTATTTACTCGGACTAACCACACTTTGCAGAAATATATGAAAAAATATACAATCACACAGTATTTCAATGTGGACTCAGATTCAGTGATATAATGTGAATGAAGTAAAAAGCAGTGTGAGAGTTATGTGCAATGTAATAATGGATGAAAAGTCATGAGTACAGCAACAGGTAGGACTAGGTGAATGTTAGGAGTTCATCAGAGTGATGGCTTGAGGAAAGAAACTGTTCCTGTGACGGGTGGTTTTGACCTTCAGTGATCTGTAACGACGACCAGAAGATAGAAGTTCAAACAGTTTGTGGCCGGGGTGTGATGGGTCAGCACA
This sequence comes from Pholidichthys leucotaenia, assembly GCA_020510985.1. NCBI lineage: Eukaryota > Metazoa > Chordata > Actinopteri > Cichliformes > Pholidichthyidae > Pholidichthys > Pholidichthys leucotaenia. The sequence goes on from CM035839.1 coordinate 60,027,222, forward strand.
GATGTTTCCCGCCCGTTTCCTGGTTATGGACCGATATAAGTTCTCAATGGAGGGTAGGTCGGTACCAATGATCCTCTCCGCAGACTTAATGATCCGCTGCAGTCTGGTCTTGTCCTGTTTAGTGGCAGATCCAAACCAGACAGTGATGGAAAAGCAGAGGACAGATTGGATGATGGCGGTGTAGAAGACAACCAGCAGCTCCTGAGGCAAATCAAACTTCTTGAGCTGACGCAGAAAAAACAACCTCTGCTGGGCCTTTTTCCGGACAGTGTCAATATGGGAGGACCACTTCAGGTTCCGGGAGATTGTGGTACCCAGAAACTTGAAGGAGTCCACAGTGGACACTGTGCTGTTGAGGATGGTGAGTGGGGGGAATGAAGGGGGGTGTCGCCTGAAATCCACAGTCATCTCCACCGTTTTGGCTGGGTTAAGTTCAAGATGGTTCTGGCTGCACCAGAGGATCAGCTGCTCCACCTCCCGCCTGTATGCAGACTCATCATCATCCCGGATCAAACAGATGACTGTGGTGTCGTCCGCAAACTTCAGGAGCTTCACCGAAGGGTCCTCTGAGGTGCAGTCGTTGGAGTAGAGGGAGAAGAGCAGTGGGGAAAGGACACATCCTTGGGGGGCGCCAGTACTAATTTTTCGGGAGCTGGATGTAAATCTCCCTAGCTTCACCTGTTGCCACCTGTCAGTCAGAAAGCTGGAGATCCACTGGCAGGTGGAGGGGGGCACCTTGAGCTGGAGGAGTTTCTGATGAAGAATGCCTGGGATGATGGTGTTGAACGCTGAGCTGAAGTCGACAAACAGGATCCTGGCGTACGTCCCTGGGGAGTCGAGGTGTTGCAGGATGTAATGTAGTCCCATATTCACTGCATCATCCACTGACCTGTTTGACCGGTAGGCAAACTGCAGTGGGTCCATCAGGGGGCCTGTGATGACCTTCAGGTGGTTCAGCACCAATCTCTCCAAGGATTTCATGACCACAGAGGTCAGGGCAACAGGTCTGTAGTCGTTTAATCCTGTAATAGAGGGTTTCTTGGGAACTGGAATGATGATGGAGCGTTTGAAGCAGGAAGGCACTTCACGCAGCTCCAGTGATCTGTTAAAGATCCGGGTGAAGATGGAAGATGGAAAATGCTGCAACACAAAAAAGTCACGACACAAACACAAAAGCCACAACATAAATGCAAAAGCATGCTAATGTTAGCATAAATGTTGACAGTATGCTAATGTTAGCATCAATGCTAACATTAATATACCAGTGTTATGCAGCTGTTTCATAAGTTAGCATGCTAATATTAGCGTCAATACTAATGTTAGCATGCTAATGTTAGTGTCAATGCTAACATTCATATGCTAAAGTTAGCATGCTAACTTAATTAAACAGCTGCATAAGAACTTTAGCATACTAATGTTAGCATTGACACTAACATTAGCTTGCTAACTTTAGCGTTGATGCAAACCTGCACCGCAGCACTGTTGGCTGGTTTTGCTAGCATAGCCAATGCTGCATTCATTGCACTTTTCTGTATATTCTACTGTGCCCACTGGTTATCGGTATTCTCTGCAATTTCATTAATCGACACTCAAACATATAGCCCGCTCCAGACATTATTCCAGTTTATTTTGTTGTTTTTAGGTAGGGATGGCCTTGCAATCACACCAGTAGCATAACTAGCTCAGTTAACCTAGTTTAGCTACTGCTTGACTCACTGCTTGTGTGCTTGACTCACCACACCACCCAATGACCAATATTCCAACTGGATCATCTGCCAACACTTTGACCACATACCTCATTCTAGACATTATTGTAGCACATTTTACTATGCTTTAGTATATTCTGGCTTTGACTGGGTGACATTAACCTTTGACTGGGTGAATGGCACTTTATAGCCTGAGTGGACCTGCATTGCCTGCAACAGGTAGGAACACTGAAAGGACTACAACTGTGGAGATTGGCATGAGTCCCAACAGCAAAACCACAACTTTAGCCACCTGACAACTAGGCACCCTGTGATTGGCTGTTGAGACTGAGGCCACAGTCATTGTAATTGTAGTCTTTTTAGTGTTCCTACCTTAGCGACTTTGAGCCTTTTGTGGTATACTGACTTGGCCGTTTTATACAAAGCTGGACTCTTCACTTGAGACTTTTAACTGGAACAGCAACTCCTTAAAGACGAAGCCAAAGCAAAACTTTACATTTTTGTATGGAATCTGGCCCATCCCATGAGTGGTAATTGGAATGTTTGAGTGCAGGTGATCTGCAGGCAGAACTTCATTAAAGAATCCAAAGATTTTTATTCTTAAACGCTCCCAGTTGTATTCAGATTGATTGTTTTTGTTCAAGTCTTAATTAAGTTGGTTGCAAATACTCTGCTTGTTAGAATTAACCTCTTGCACTCTGGGATACCGTGGGCGGTCACGTCTCTGCATCCTAGTACGTCTCAGTGCTCACTGTGCATCTCAGTGCGCACTGAAAAAAAAAAAAAAAGCTGCATTTCCGTTCTTCCAGTACAGACACAGCCGCGAACAGAAAGACAAAGGAGTGTTTTGATTGGTTTAGATTTGATTGACCTCTCATTCGACTAATAAGAGCCTTGAATTGGGTTTCTGAAACCTTGAAGAACCAATGACTGAAAACCTAGCAAGAAGGACCTGCCTACCAACGACTGCGAATACAACGAGCCAATTGAAGCACAGAAGTTCGACGATTGAAACGCATGCGTCCCGTGCGTAAAATCTGTTTGGTCTAAGCCGCTGTGTGTAACGGTAGCGTTCGCCACTCTCAGCCGTTAGCCAGTCTTTTTTTATTACTACTGTTCTTATTTGTTTTGAAAAATCGTTTGCAAAAACCGCCATCATGGAAGCAGAGATGGTTTGATCGGGTCGCGTGACCAGAACCACGAGTCCGTAACAAGCGGACCAGCTTCATGTTCATCTGACAATGAGGAACAGATGTTCGCCAACAACACTGCTGTTGTGGACAGGTAAGTGTTATAAGCTAAATTATTCTTTATCACTGAAAATAGTAATAAAAATGACTTTTGACCGATAGGTAATTACAACGGTGCGTCATGGCCACATGACGGACCGTTTTTTGTGCGCCGAGCTCCTCTGTAGCGGAGGGGGGGGGGGGGGAGTTGTTATCCTCTACATTGCAGATATTTTAGTAAAATTTTTAGTGTACTGTAGGTTATTTTTTGTTGTTAAAAAAAAAAAAAAAAAAGGCCACACATTTTTTACGTGGCATGCTTCTTTGTGTGTGGGGGGCTTGTTTGTTCATTCATTCATGAATGAATGAATAAACACCCCCACACACACACACACACACACACACACACAGCCCTTAGTGTCACCTTTCATTAGAGCCCAAGATCAAGTTTCTATGTTTCAGCATTCAAAAGTTACAGACGTTTTTCCAAACTGTGCCATTTGACACAGTTCAAAAACGCCTGGGAACAACCTGAGAAAAAAGCTGTGTAATATATTCATTTTTTGTGGTATTGTTACAAAATTTTGACCTCAGCTGGATAACTCTTGGTTCTACATTTCTGTTGCATTTTCCAGCCAGTATCTGACAGCTGTGTGTTATTTGCAAGCATTTGTATCTAAAATAAAAACCCCACCCAGGCGAACTTTATTTTCTTCAGATTCAGTATGTTTAGATGACTGTTACTCAGTGTCAGGAGCACTTAGAGAGATTATGACTGTTTTGCCAAAAAATTCAAAGTGTTTTCTTTTAAATGAGACCAACCCCATGAAGATACTGCAAAGTGTTGAAGAATAGCTTTTGATTTACTTTGGGTATGTTATTTTTAGGCGTTTTTAGGGAAATTGACCAGAGTGCAAGGGGTTAAGAACTAAATGCGATCAAATGAAATTGTATGTTAAATGGCATATTGTATGATAGTGTAGTTAGAAATATACTTTAAGTCAGTTAACATTATTCTTAAAATGATGTTTTAAAAACTCAAAGCAATCAGAAAGTGGCCATAAGGACCAGAAGAGAAGCGGGAAAAAAAAGAAAAATCAGCAAAATTTAAAACAATGTGTCATGGGTTTAAGTTTCCCCTGAAGTTTGTTTCCTGAAATTGTGACTTAGATTAACCATTATAATTCAATAAGTGACTCCGTGAAACACTCATGGCTGCTCTGTTCATTCACAGACCAGAAAATTCACGCTTTTATCCTGTTAAATCAAAGGGAATCTTCATTCTTTTGCATGTCCTTTTGTTAAAATTGTGCTAACAGGTCTGAGGAGTTGTTAGTTCCTGGCCAGCAGGTCGGTTGGGAGGGGGGGGTGTCAGTGCTGCTGATAAAGCCACGTCACCCTTGAACCCTTTGGTTTCCATCTCAGCAGCAGCTCTGTTTGAATTGTCCCCAGAAGGGAACATGTAAATGGACAGAGGTGTGAAGTTTGTTCCAGCTGTTCCCACTGATGTCATGGGGGGGTGATCTGTTGGGTGTCATGTGTTTACTCTTCCTGGGTTAACTGGATTATTTCTGCTGCTGGGGATCACCTACAGCACATGTCAAACTCAGGCCCGCGGGCCAAATTTGGCCCGCAGTGTAATTATAATTGGCCCGCGAGATCATATCAAATGTGCATTAGAGCTGGCCCGCGGTATATACTGTACCGCTAATACTACAAATCCCACAATGCTTTGCTAGTATGTTGGCGCGCAGTCGAAACCGGCAAGCGCTCCTTTTTTCTGTTGACAGTCATTGACAACCATGCTCCAGTCACATCGGACAAATTAATTTCACCCTCCACAAAAATGGCCAAACGAAAGATGGACAACAGGAGCTTTCAAGACAGGTGGGAGGCAGATTATCTGTTCACGAATATAAAGGACAGACCTGTTTGTCTTGTGTGCGGAGCTAACGTGGCTGTAACAAAAGAATATAACATAAGAAGACACTATGAAACAAAACATTATGAAAAGTACAAGGACCTGGACGTAAAGCAGAAGCTGCAGAAGGTGGAGGAGATGAAAAGAAGTCTGGTCTGCCGGCAGACTATGTTCATGAAAGCAAAATCCAAAAGTGAAGCTGCTGTAAAGGCCAGCTTTATTGTGGCAGCAGAGATAGCAAAATCAGCCCGGCCCTTTAATGAGGGAAAGTTTGTCAAAAAGTGCATGGTCCAAGTTTGCGACATCGTGTGCCCAGATAAAAAGCAAGAATTTTTAAATGTGAGCCTGAGCAGAAACACCGTGGCTGAGCGCGTGTGTGAGCTTTCCACTAATCTACTGTACATGAACAACTAATAAAAAAGGGAAAAGATTTCATTGCATACTCCCTTGCTGTGGATGAGAGCAGCGACACGTCTGATACTGCCCAGCTGTCAATCTTCATCCGTGGAGTAGACTCGAGCCTGTGCGTCACAGAGGAACTTTTAGGATTAAAATCAATACATGGCACCACCACAGGAAAAGATATCTTTGAAGAGGTATCCAAATGTATAACTGAAATGAGCCTGCCTTGGGATAAACTTGTGGGACTGACGACAGATGGTGCACCCACGATGTGCGGTCAAAAGAGAGGATTGGTCGGCAGGATTCAGGAGAAGATGCGGGAGGAAGATGCAGGTGAACTTACAGTTTATCACTGTATCATACATCAGGAAGCGCTCTGTGGCAAAGCTCTGCAAATGGAACATGTTATGAGCTCTATAAAACGAGTAGTCAACTTCATAAGAGCCAAAGGTTTGAATCACCAGCAGTTCAAGGCTTTTCTGGAGGAGTTGGATTCGGAATACAGAGATGTGCCCTATCACACAGAGGTGAGATGGCTAAGCAGAGGAAAAGTACTGAACAGATGTTTTGAGCTACGTGAGGAAATCTGTCAGTTTATGGAAAACAAAGGGAAGGACACAACAGAGCTGAGAGATAAAAAGTTTCTGTGTGAGCTTGCATTTCTGTCTGACATTGTGAGCCATCTCGATGTGCTTAACCTGCAACTTCAGGGACGGGGCCACATCATCACAGACATGTACGCAGCAGTGAGGGCCTTTAAAACTAAGTTGTGTCTGTGGAAGACTCAGATGCTGCAAGGAAACTTGGGTCATTTTCCGTGCTGCCAAACCATGGTAGAGCAAATTTCTCCTGCCGTGCTGCCTAGCGCACAGTTTGCTGAAAAAAATCAACGTGCTCAGCGCCGAGTTTTCCCGGCGATTTGCCAACTTTGAGGCTCAGAAAGGGAGATTTGAACTGCTCAGTAACCCGTTTGCGATCGACGTGGAAAGCGCACCAACCAGCCTCCAAATGGAGCTAATTGAACTCCAGTGTAATGACATGCTCAAATCAAAATATGACTCTGTTGGTGCTGCGCGGTTTCCATGTTTCCTCCCCGACACAATGCCTCAATTACGCACCCAAGCTGCTCAGATGCTCTCAATGTTCGGCAGCACATATCTATGTGAACAACTGTTCTCTATGATGAAGGTGAACAAAACACCTCACAGAAGTCGACTCACTGATGAACACCTTCACTCCGTCCTGAGGTTTTCCTCAGCTCAGAGCCTGACCCCAGACATTGATGAACTTGAATCTAAGAAAAGATGCCAGGTATCTGGCTTAGACCAATGTGCAGAGTAAATCAGAGTGTAGCAAACTGAGCTTGAATATATCTGTTATTTATGCACTTTTTCTACTGCAAGGCATGGTCTGTTAATAGTTGAAATGTTGGATTTTTATTGAATGACATTATTATTTTTGGTTCTTTTGTTGCTGGCTTTGAAAAAGATTTACTTTAAAAAGGAACTTGAAAGGATACGGGGAGAGACATACTTTATTTATTTAAATAAGAAATGAATACCACTGATGTGTCTTTTATTTCAAATTTAATTTCTCATGTGTTTGTAATAGCAAGCTTTGGTTGTTCCAGATTCTGTGTTTAAGCAAAACTAAAGTTTGTTTCCATATGAAAAGGTTAAACATTACATATCAGTTGCAGTTAATTTTTCAATAAATATTGAGTTTGGCCTGTGACTTTACTTCACTGCTTAATTTTGGCCCACTGTGAATTTGAGTTTGACACCCCTGACCTACGGTATTCCTCTTCTTCTCCTTTTCCCTGCTGATTAATGCAGATTTGCAGAATTTAACACCTCCGAACACAACCGCTTAGTTCTTCCTCATGGCTGTGAGGAGAAACAGTCAAACGGCTGTCAAAAATCAGACAATATGATTTTCTGGATTTTTTTTTTTCTCATTTTGTGTCTCATAGTTGAGGTATACCTATGATGAAAATTGGAGACCTCTCTCATCTTTTACAGTGAGAGAACTTGCACAATTGGTGGCTGACTAAATAATTTTTTGCCCAACTGTATGGGATGCCCAGAAAGTACCTCAAGACTGGAATGATGCAAGTATTGTGCCTTTGTTCAAGAAAGGTGACAGGAAGGATTGTGGAAATTACCGAGGTATATCACTACTAGCCACTGTTGGTAAGATTCTCTCACGTGTACTACTTAACAGACTCAGTGAACACATCTTGCAGAATGTACTACCGGAAACCCAGTGCAGCTTTAGAAGTGGAAGAAGCACAATGGACATGATTTTCTGCTTGAAACAGGTTCAAGAAAAGTGTATCGAACAGAACATGCTGCTTTGTGTAGTCTTCATAGACTTCAGTAAAGCCTTCGATACTGTTTCGTGACAAGGACTTTGGCAGGTACTCAAGAAATATGGTTGTACAGAGAAGTTTGTCAGCCTGATTGAGGCACTCCATACAGGTATGCAAGCAAACGTGGCAATGAGTGGTTCAGTATCTAAAGACTTTTCAGTAAGCAACGGGGTGAAACAAGGGTGTGTGCTGGCACCTACACTCTTCTCACTATATCTGGCAGCCATGCTTGAGGTGGCCTTCAAAGACACTTCAGAAGGAGTATACATTCAAACAAGGAAAGAAGCAGACTTGTTCAATGTGGCACAGTTTAAAGCCAAGAGTAAGACATCGATAAAGATGGTAAGAGAAATGCTCTTTGCCGACGACAGTGCTCTAGTTGCACACAGCATGGAAGATATGGGTGTTTTTATTTATTAGGGGTCCAATGTGTGACATTGGTGGCAAAATTTAAAATTGATCAAATCTGCACATGAAATTGACTAATCACTATCCAATTGTGTCAGGTTTATGAAACTATTAACTATTTTCGTAACGGTATTCGTGTTCAGGAACTCTTGAGGATGAGCGCTCACTTCAACTACTTGTAAATGGAGACGTAAACGGGACACTCGGGCTTTTGTTTCCCCGTGTGCCAATGCACTTTGCAATGGCACACGTTTTACACGAAACAACTTCAACACTTCCAGTATTTTTCACGCATCAAAACTCATCAACAGCTACATTTTCATGACATATAAAGATGTGATAACGTGTATACATACCTTCAAATTCTCCCTGTTTGTTGGATAAGACGTAAAATCACAAAAGGCGTAAATGCGGGACACGGAAGTTTGGACCTTCGATAACTTCAATATAAAGTGACCACGGTTAATCCTCTCCACATGGGTTGAGCACATCCGGGGTAGAGAAAATAAAAGTGCTTTCCCAGGGCGCTCACCTCGCCAGACGGGGCTGCGCGCGGCCGACCAAGACCGAAGACGTAAATTTTTTAAAGGACACCATATTCGATGTGTCATAAATGTTTGAGATTTTATTGAAATATTCTACATCTGAGCTTCACAAAGACTGATCTCCTTTTTACGTGTATGGTTTGGGATTTGAAAGGTGCAAAGTGAAAAGCATCAGCACTTCCTGTTTTCTAGTTACTTTACCAAATAACTTGCATGTTGCTGCGTAAATTTGGGGACACGGAAATTTACGTCGTACGAGTAAATTTGCAGGGGTCGGCATACAAAAACCATAGATCCGATCACATTGGGGAATGTTTTATTTTGAATTTGCATTACAACTCTGTTATCTCTTGCATTTTGAGTAGAAAGAGTTACTCAGAGATCACGTTACAGTACTTTGAAATTGATGCGATTTTCATGTCACACAAAAACTGGGAAAAATGAGGGGACACGACCAATAGTTTCAATTCTAACGGCAAAATCAATGATTTTTTTTAAAATTGCAATGCAAGTCTGAAACTCTTATGTTCCCTTGCATATTATAAAAACGAAACCGACATCTGCAAATTACAGAAAAAGAGAGAGCGCTTGAAAGTCGGATACCCCTGATATAGTGCACTGGACCCCCCCCCCCCCCAAAAAAAAACACCCATATGCAATCTTTAGTGTAGAAATTTGCAAAAGCAGCTAGCCAATTCAGCCTCAAAATCAACATCAAGAAGACAGAGTGCCTTTATCAACCATCGAAGTTCCAATTATCAACATCACTACCAGAAGAGATCAGCATTGGTACAGAGCCACTAGTCAAGTGCAAGACTTTCAAGTACCTAGGGAGTACTGTTTCAGAGAATGCTAGGCTGGAGGATGAACTGTATCTCAGAATGGGAAGAGCGAGCGCTGTGTTTGGAAACTTGAGGGAGAGACTGTGGAACAATCGATATGTGTCTATCTGTGTGAAAAGCAAAGTGTACAGAGCGACAGTACTGGCTACTCTGTTGTATGGTGCTGAAACTTGGACTGTAGACTCTACAGAGTGCAGGTGAAGAAACTCCACACGTACATGATGAGACACCTTCGAGCCATAATGAACATCTCATGGAAAGACAAGATAACCAATATAGAGGTGTTGTGCTAATACAGATGAACCTGAGATGGCTTGGACATGTTAGGATGGACCACCAGCGTCTCCCTCGGCAGTTACTCTGCTCACAGTTATGTGAGGGCAAACGCAATCAGGGTAGACCAAGGCTCAGATTTAAAGACATTGTAAAAAGAAACTTGGAGAAGTTGGACATAGACAGGAGTTCCTGGCAGCAGAAGGCTAAGGACAGAGCTGTGTGGAGGAATCTGATCAGACCTAAATGAAACAGTCATTGTCGCTCACGACAGACTGCTAGGATGATGATGATGATGAGTATATTCTGGCTGCAATGGATCCTCCACCATTGGCAGATAGATGCAGCTTGTAGAGTCATCAATTCCCCCATTCAGGGTCGGTTCTGTGCTTATTATAGCCTACTGGCCAAGCCTACCCGATCACCCACTCAAACCACACATCCCTCTCCCTGATGTCGCTTTATTTTGACTTTTACCTTCTCACATTCATTAATTTTACATTAGTTGCCTCAAGCTGTGGCCAACTAATATTAGGCTCAACTACAGATCTCAAGAGTAACAGAAGATAGGATTTTGGGTCATCTAGGGATCATTAGCATTAAAGAAACAGACACTGATATGGGTTGCTGTGAAGGAGGGTGTTTAATCCGGGTAGAAAATTGTGCTGTAGTATCTGTGCTGGAGCACTTTCTCCAGCAGATTGCTACAGCTTTGCTACTGAACGACCAAGTACAGGAAATCTTTTCTGCCACATGCTATTTCACTGTACAATAACTCACTCTAATGTTGAATTTTTGTCAAAACAGTGCTGCCATACTGCACCTTACAGTATAATTGGTGCTTCACATTTCACCCTGTGCATTATAATCCTTCTTTGTACAGCTAGTACTATCCATAGACTCTGATAGAATAATTTTGTATTCTTTTTCTTTGGTACCTCAGAGTCTGGGTGAAATGTGTACAAGGTTGACCAGCTGACCATTTATCGTGTTGTTCTCATGTGAACGTTCTGTGCTGTTATGATTATGTCTGAGGAGGGAGACAGTTTAGAAGAACCAGCCTGGACCAGATATTCTCTCATGGACAGTTTTGAGAAAACAGGATGCTTAAAGACTGAAAGTTGTGTATATGATTCAGAACAATTTCCGGAGGCGATTCTGAGTGTATCACTTATTGTTCTCCACTGATCAGTACAAATTAAATTTACTGAAACTTTAATCCTGCCTGATTCTTTGACTACTGGTGGAAGAGAATTTTTCCACCAGACTCATAAAGATCATCGTCTGTTTAACCTAGTAGTAGTCTGTGTTGTATATAAAGTTATCTAAGCATTTTTACTTTACTTCCCTAGGTAACTCCTTTTTCTATTATGCTGTGTGTATTTCTGTTGGTTGGGTTGTCTGTGTCATGTTGCTGTTACAATGTAATTTCCCAGTTTGGGATCAATAAAATCTAATTCCTGGGTTATTTTGGCCAAAGCCAACTGTGTAAATATGGGGAAAAAGGCCATACGTATCCTTTAAGTCTTTATGTTGGTGTCTCTTTTCTTCCAGGTCACAGGTTCCAGTGGCAGCTGTGTTTGCAGCCAGTCCTCAGCTGTTGGGAACAGTGAAGCTGTGTTCAGGCTCAGCTGTCACCAGTTTACCGATTTACTCCGACATCAATCTGCTGAAGAGGACTGAAGACGTGAGTTCATTCGAAGGAAAAAATTGACTAAATAAATAGAGAGCGAAAATAACTGTAGATTCTCTATGTGCATAAAAACAAAAAGAAATTAAGATAAGTCTTTATTAGTCCCACAATGGGGAAATTCCAGGATTGCAACAGCACAGGGATAGCAACACTCAGAGCAACAATCAGAAGGCAAGAGAAAAAAACGAGCAGCAAGTATACATATGTACATATACTGTATATACTGTATATATATATATATATATATATATATAGACACACAGTGCGGAGCGTTGTAGCTAGATGGGATAGATATATAAATATATAAACACAGTGCGGAGCATTGTAGCTGGATGGAATAAATATGTATATAAACACACAGTACGGAGCATTGTAGCTAGATGGAATAAATATGTAAATATATAAACACAGTGCGGAGCATTGTAGCTAGATGGAATAATATGTAGATATATAAACACAGTGCGGAGCATTGTAGCTAGATGGAATAGATATATGAATATACTGTATAAACACACAGTGTGGAGCATTGTAGTTAGATGGAATAAATATGTAGATATATAAACACACACAGTGCGGAGCATTGTAGCTAGATGGAATAAATATGTAAATGTATAAACACACACAGTGCGGAGCATTGTATCTAGATGGAATGAAACAGCACAACCCTCTACTTAGTTATCCTACATGGTATGATTATGTACCCATACATATTCTCACCCTCCATAGCGACCAGTATTTTCCTAGTTGTATACCGGAGGGGACCATTGTGTAAGTCTATTGTGTCTTTTGCACTCAAAACTATTAGGTTGTCACGTCTTTTTGCTATCTCTGCGAGCAGCCCTGCTTAGGTTGTACAGTCTGACAGCCGTAGGTAGGAAGGACCTGCAAAACCTCTTGGTTGTGCACCTAGGATGATGTAGTCTGCTGCTAAATGAGCTCCTCAGTGCATTCTGTATGTCCTGCATAGGGTGGAACTCGGACTCCAGCAGAGATGACAGTTTAGCCACCATCCTTCTCTCTCGTGTCTCCTCCACTGGGTCAAAGCGCTGCCCCAGGACAGAGCTAGCTTTCTTGATCAGTTTGTTCAGTCTCTTCCTATCGGCTGCTGTAATGCCACTGCCCCAGCAGACCACTCCAAAAGTGATGGCTGATGCCACCACCATGTCATAGAATGACTTCAGCAGCGCCCCTTGTACACCAAAAGACCTGAGTCTCCTCAGCAGGAACAGCCTGCTCTGTCCCTTCTTGTAGAGTGCGTCAGTATTGTGTGACCAGTCTAGTTTATTGTTCAGATGAACACCCAGGTACTTATAGGATGTCACCATCTCGATGTCTGTTCCCTGTATATTTACTGGTGCTGTGAGGGGTTGTCCTTGCCTGCGGCAATCCACCACCAGCTCCTTAGTTTTCCTCGCGTTGATCTGGAGGCAGTTCCAATGGCACCAGTCCACGAAGTCCTGGATAAGCCCTCTGTACTCAGCTTCATCTCCGTTGGAGATGAGGCCAACAATCGCAGAGTCATCAGAGAACTTCTGTAGATGGCAGTGTATTGTGTTGTGTGAGAAGTCCGCAGTATAAAGGGTGAACAGGAAGGGAGCCAAAACTGTTCCCTGGGGGGCCCCCGTGCTACCGATGATCGTGTCGGACACACAGTCCCGGGTTCTCACAAACTGAGGCCGGTTTGTGAGGTAGTACAGGATCCATGATGACAGGTGCTGGTCCACCCCTGCGCACAGCAGCTTGTCCTTCAGGATCATCGGTTGGATGGTGTTGAAAGCACTGGAGAAGTCAAAGAACATGATCCTCACCGCATTCCCGGGCTTCTCCAGGTGGGACAGAGAACGGTGAAGGAGGAAAATCACCGCATCCTCCACCCCAATGTCATGCTGGTAGGCGAACTGGAGTGGATCCATCGCTGGTCCCACCAGGGGGCAGAGGTGAGCAAGGAGCAGTCTCTCCAGGGTCTTCATCATGTGGGACGTCAAGGCCACTGGTCTGTAGCTGTTCAGATCTTTGGGGTGGGAAGTCTTTGGTACAGGTACCACACAAGATGTTTGGACATCTTGTTCAATATCAGTGTTGTTTCGTTGGACAGATTGTTCAACTTCTTTCTATATTGCAAAAATAAACACGAGTGTATGAGCATATTTCTGTATAGTGGTGAGCAGTAAACCAATGAATTGCCGACACATCCTGTTTAATCAAATAAGACGTACAGTTATACTCAAAATTATTCATCCGCCACTGCAATTTGTTTATTTTTAAAATGACAAGCTTTCATCTGTTTGCAAAAAAAGCCAAACAAGAAACATGTAGTAAGACTAAATATTTCTTGTTTGATTTGGTTTTTGCAAACAGTTGAAAGTTTGTAAATTTTGAAAATAAACAGTTTTCAATGGGGGTTGAATAATATGAGGTGCAACCTGTGATGTTGTGAGTTTATGCCATTACTGTGAAGTGCGGTGCAGCGGTGGTCACTTCCAGTTCTGCCACTGCACCGCCCTATAAATACCATGGGCATCCATTTTAGGGTCTCTTGGCCGATGCCCCTGCCTGGTGGCTGTTGTGTGTCCAACCTTATTAATAAAGCTGAGTTCACTGGTTCATCTGGCCTCATCCTTGAATAAGGTATTTATCCATACATAACATTTTGGTGACGAGGACGAACCGTGGAGGCATGTATCTCACTGCTTTGCCCCTTCCTGGAGCTCCAAGGCGAGCCACCTGTGCCCTGGCCAAGATGGTTTGCGGCCTTTCAAAACTACATCATTGCACTCGACCTGGGTGACGTAGATAAACTCAGAGCTTGTGCACTCCTGGTGCGTAATTTGGGGATTGAGGGCCAGCATATCTTGCGTACACTGGGGGCTTCAGACTCATATGAGGACGTAGTCGAGTTGCTAGCGTGCCATTTCCACACTCCGGACAGCATGACCGCCCAGAGGATTTGGTTTTGGCAGCGACACCAGCAGCAGATGAGCCTATCCACCAGTTCATCACCGACCTGAGGCAGCTAGCTAGCGAGTGTCGTTTTGGGCCACTGGAGGAAGAAATGGTACGCGACCAGCTGGCAGAGCACACAAACAGTGCCGCTATACAAGCGAAGCTCCTCACAGCACCGGGTGACTTATTGCTAGCCAGGGCTGTCGAGCTAGCTCTCCAATTGGAGACGGCGGACAAGCTAGCCTCGGAGCTAAATTGGTGCTAGTCACAACGGCAGCTGGAGCCTTCTGCCGCGGCACTAGTAGCAGACCCAGACAGCAAGGATAGCATGGACGACGACGTTATGGAAACCAATGCTACCAGCCGTAGGTCTGCCCCAGGAAAACCCTTGTGTGTGGGTTGTGGTTCAGCGAAGCACCAGTACAAGGCTAGGTAGGGACTGCCCGGCAAGAGGGAAGCGTTGTGGCAAGTGTGGACACTTGAACCATTATGCCAGAGTGTGCCATGTATCTGAGCCGGAGAGCCCACGGAAGAAATCACTCCGCCCGCCCCCGACAACTCTCCACACGTTGTCCCCGAGTACCAACGGGTACATGTTTTGCAGAGTAACACTGGACGGCGTAGAGGTACCGCTGCTGCTCGACGTGGGGGCAGAAGGATCGCTGCTGAATTGGGCCACGGTGAGGAAGTTTTTCCCCCACTACAGGATAAGAGTTAACCCAGCACCGCTTTATGGTTATGGAGGTGGCAGGCTGTGTACGGTTGGAACGTTGGAGTTGACGGTTCGGTACAAGTCGGTGGTGATGGATGATTTCACGTTCCACATCCCCGAGGCGACAACATCATGGCTGTGACTTGTTTTATGGACTGGGTTTTGACATCAAGGACAACGCTGGGGAGGAGTGGTCTGGTTGTGGCCAGTGGAACTGTCCGGTTCCGGGTGGAGGGAAGGACGAAGCTGTGTGGGACGAAGATCTACCGGGCACCACGGCGGTCAAGCAGGACCAGCCTCGCTCAGGTTCGATGCAGGAGGGTCTCAGTGCCGGTGCTTGGGGAGTGGTAGGAGAGGGCACTGAGTGTGGCGGTGAGGCGCCTGCGTCGGCGAGTG
Source organism: Pholidichthys leucotaenia (assembly GCA_020510985.1). NCBI lineage: Eukaryota > Metazoa > Chordata > Actinopteri > Cichliformes > Pholidichthyidae > Pholidichthys > Pholidichthys leucotaenia. The sequence goes on from CM035839.1 coordinate 60,042,663, forward strand.
ACGCCAATGTGCTAGCCCCAGATTCCTCCGGAGCTTGGCCGCAGAGGGCTGGAGGATCTGCAACTACGATGGCGACCGCTGCAACAGCGTTAGAAGAGGTCGGGGTTAGACTGACAGGCATGGAGAGACCGTGTGCCAAACTGCACCATTTCAGGCCAAGCAGAGCCCCTCTTAGAGTTATGGACTTGATCCGGGCTTGAGGAGAGGAACGTCCACAGCAGATACGGGCCAAACAACAGCCGGTGGAACACCAGGGACGCCTGCGAATTGTGGCTAAGCTGGGCGCAGCTTATTTCCAGCTGTTGGACGGCTCAAGAAGGCACACAAACGAGCTGCGGCATGTCCGGGAGGAGGCTTCTGGTGGTGGGGCTGGACGAGAGAGGCGGTCAGTGGCGATGAGAAGAGGAGTTTTTGTCCATGAGGTCAGCTGTGACCCCAGGGGCATGCTGCTTCCAGGGGTGTGGCTGCCCTGGGCCCCCACGAGCCGGTTCTAACCCTTTCTGCCGGAAGGACAGTCATGTACATTTAATAAATAGTTCTATGTTCATATGTTTTTGCATGTAAAAAAATGCTATTGTTCTGGGTGTTTTGATTAATATAGGAACACAGCAGTAATTTTAAGTTACTTTGGAGTTAGACCAACAGGTAGCAGAATAACCCACCTTGCCATGTGGGGGTACGACGGTAGTCCACCCATCCTCCCTACTGTAAGTTTTGTTGTGTGAGTGTGGTAGGTCATTTAGTGATTTCTGTTTAAATTTTTTTAGTGCGTGATTCAGGTCCTAAATTGGGGAGGGTCTTAATTGTGTGTGTGACTTTGGACTTTTCTATGGTGGTGGTGGTGGGGGGGGGGTGTTGTGAGTTGATGCCGTTACTGTGAAGTGCGGTGCAGTGGTGGTCACTTCCGGGTCCGCCACTGCACCTCCCTATAAATACCAGGGGCATCCATTTTAGGGTCTCTTGGCCGATGCCCCTGCCTGGTGGCTGTTGTGTGTCCAACCTTACTAATAAAGCTGAGTTCACCTGTTCATCTGGCCTCATCCTTGAATAAGGTATTTATCCATGCATAACACAACCGTATATAATGCACTTGTTTTTTAAGCTGCAAGGAAGGATAATAATTTATTTAGATGATGCTCTAAAACATTATTTTTAGCAGGACATTTTTGCTGAAGATGTTTGGGGGTTTGATCTTAGAACATGCAGTCATAGAATGCATGGACTGTATATAAGTGCATTTTGTGTTCCTGTTGGCCTGTCTCTGAGTGTGAAATGTGACCTTAAAGCATAATTTTTTTTCCCCTCTTCATGCAGATTTATCAGGTGTACGCAATGAGATCTGCCGAGGACGTCTACAAGATTCTGACCACCCAAAAAACAGATTACGTCATCATCGAAGACTCTATTTGTAACGAACTCACTCTTAATAAGGGTTGTCGCATCAAAGACCTGCTCGACATCTCTAATGGACATGTGCGTTTTAACACTTTTCTATTTAATGAAACAGCTTGAAAACATATCCCAGTCAAAGAAAATGCATACATTAATGTGCAAACATTTTTCAGATTTTCATACTTCATTAACAACCTCTGTGTTTTGTCTTCTCCAGGTCGTCTATGAACAAGGAGATATATACTCCTTCTCCAAACACGGACGATTCTGTCACGAGATTAAAATGAGCTACTCACCCTACACAAACTACTTCACTCGAGTGTTCTGGAACCGTTCATACCACGTCTACAAAGTGAACTCTGTCATCTCCTTCCAGTCCTGACGAGAATACGTGTTCCCCCACAGGGTTTCACATCACGGCTACATGTTAATGTTCTGGGCCATGTCTGATCTCAGCAACATTAAACTTCCTGTGTGAGTGTTGAAGCTGCACTGACCAGTCAGAAGGAATCAGCCAAGCATACTGGACCGACTGACACAACGTACTGTATGTGGATGTTATTAAGTGAAAGTACGCCATATTAATCACTGTACCTTTTTAAAGCCATGCATCTTGTTTAATGTTACTATCATGTGTTAAGTGGAAGAAAAGCTGAGAGCCATTGAGGTCATTCAGATTTATACAGCTGTTACATTTCTATCCATAACTGCTGTGGTCTGGTCAGTCAGCACTAGCAGAAACATAACAGCTACAACAGGTCATGAATATTTGCACCAAAATTTTAAACCTTGTAAACCTGCTGACCAGTTACACACCACCTTGATCTTTAGTGTCACAGTGAAGCTAAAATTTTACTGAGAAAGGTCTTGGGAAATACTGAACAGAAGGTCACGGGTGTCCATGACAGATACTCAGTTTGTGAACATCCATCCATCCATCTTCTACCGCATTTCCGGAGGTCTGGGTCATGGAGGCAGCAGTTCAAGCAGAGAAGCCCAGACTTCCTTCTCCCCAGCCACCTGCTCCAGCTATTCAGAGAGGATACCAAGACATTCCCAGACCAGTTGGGAGACGTAGTCTCTCCAGCGAGTCCTGGGTCTACCCCGGGGTCTTCTCCCAGTGGGATGTGCCCAAAACACCTCAAATGGGAGGCGTCCAGGAAGCATCCTGATCAGATGCCCATACCACCTCAACTGGCTCCTTTCAATGTGAAGGAGCGGCGATTCTACTCTGAGCCTCTCCCGGATGACTGAACTCCTCACCGTATTTCTAAGGGTGAGTCCAGCAATCCTACGAAGAAAGCTCATTTCAGCCGCTTGTATTCGCGCGAGGGTAGGAACGTAGATTGACAGGTAAATCAACAGTACTGCCTTAGAGCTCAGCTCCCTCTTCACCACAACAGACTGGTACAATGTCCGCATCACTGCAGATGCTGCTCCAATCAGTCTGTCAGTCGCTTGCTCCATTCTCCCCTCACTAGTAAATGAGACCCCGAGATACTTAAACTCCTCCACTTGGGGCAGAATCTTGTCCCCAACCTGGAGAGGACAATCCACCCTTTTCCGGCTGAGGACCATGAACTCGGACTTGGAGGTGCTGATTCTCATCCCAGCTGCTTCATACTCAGCAGCAAACCATCCCAGTAAGACCTGTAGGTCATTGCTGGATGAAGCCAACAGGACAACATCATCTGCAAACAACAGAGATGAGATCCTGTGGTCACCAAGCATGACACCCTCTGTTTCCTGGCTGCGCCTAGAAGTCCTGTCCATAAAAATTATGAACAGGATTGGCGACAAAGGGCAGCCCTGGCGGATTCTAACTCTCACTGGGAATGAGTCCGACCGAGTGTTGGCAGTACAATGCCGAACTTGGTCTTGTTTTTTGCTGATTAGCCAAAGCAAGCATGTTAAATTAAGGTGAATTCACAGTCTTCATTGCAACGCCTTGTCATAAGCTTTAGTCAGCTAACATTAACAGTAAGATCAGAGTACAGTCAGCTTCACAAAGCCTCCATATTCACCCGATGTTGATGTTGTAGCTACAATGTAATATTATTGCACCTGAGCAGTCCTGTTGTGTGGATGTGTGGTCTTAAAAAGCACAACATTTTCATTCTTGTGGCACAATATATTGTCGCTCAGTAAGAGCTGCTTGCGTCATGGACATAAGCAGAGGGTAGTCTCCGTTGCAAACTCACCTCATCAATATTTGAAGCTGAGTGTACCAAGGGATGCTTTTAAGAGTCCTCATAAGGAGTTTGAAGAAGTGGTAATGTGGCTTAAGTCGGGGTCTGCCAGTAAAAATGACACTTTTAATTTCACCAGGTTTTTTCTTTGACCTATATTAAACGCATGTATAGCGGTAGCCCTGATCATTATGTTGACATCTTTGGACTGCATTACTAATCCCACAGTCCAGTGTATCACTATGTGAAGCTGAAAGGTCAATGACTCTGACTGAACAGCGACTTATTACCTGCCTAGAGTGAGAATGTGCCATAATAAGACTACAGACAGCATGGCTTATAAGGTAATGACAGAAGTTCTTTAAAATAAGAAAGACTGTAGGGTGAGGTTGTTTTGTAGAATTTTCCTAACACAGGAAATGTCAGCCAAAGAAACATGATATTCTTCTTAGAAAAGTTGACTCAGCAGCTTACAGCTGTTCTAGACAAATATAGTATTAGAAAAATTCTTCTTAACCTTCAGTCAGAGTTTCAGCAAATTTAATTACAGTGGCCAGTGGAGAACAATACAGAAACAGTCTTCGAGCGTATTCGCGCATCATTCTGACTCAAACACACATCGCTCAGTCCTTTAAGCCCTTCGTTATCCGAGAGGTGGAAGAGAAAATGTCCATGGTGATTGGTTCAGTACATCTGGTCAAAGCTTGATGTACAGATTATCTCTTTCTCAGGAACCATGACGCTCACTCAGCCCCAGTCACACAGGAACTGTACAAAATGAACTAAAACAAAATGATAAAGTCCAGCTGGATCCTTGACACTTTCACACAGACTCTGAGACAAAGCAAATCACAAATATGAAACAAATATGAAACTTTTCTATCATATAGCATTCTTGATCATTTTCAGTCTAGTTTTTGTAGAGCCGATTCCACTGAAACAGCTCTTCTTAGGGTTTCTAATAACATTTTGATGTGGGAGAATGCTCAGTTTTGTTGATGTTGGACCTGACCTCTGTTTTTGACACTGTTGATCTTCACATTTTTCTTGATAGATTAAGGTACTGGATGGATAGATCTCAGCCTGCTCTGGACTGGTTCACTCCTTATCTGTCCCAATGATCTTTTTCTGTTGCCGTTTCTCAGTTCAGGTCTTCTTCCACTTTTCTCTTGTGTGGTATGCCACAAGGTCCTGTTTTGGGTCCTGTATTGTTTCTGTTATGTCCACTCCTTCCTTCAGCACATTATGAGCACTTAAGGACATTTCTTGTCACTGCTATGCAGATATATTCAGTTATGCATCTCTTTCAAGCCCCAACACATTTCTAAGCTGCAGATTCTGCATAGTTGTTTAGATTATATTGTGTAAATGCTGGATGGCAGACAGTTTTCTCAAACTTGATGAGACAACAGTTAGTTTCTGACTAAGTCTTGCAAATGTGCATGTCAGTCCGTTGTTGATCTCATTGCACTGGCTTCCCATTCATTCCAGGGTCCAATTTTAAGATCCCGGTTTTGACTTTCAGAGTCCTGCATGGATAAGTACTGTCCTATATCAGTGAACTTTTACATCAATACATCACCAGTAGGACCCTGAGGTCGTCTGATCAGGGCCTGCTGGCTGTGCAGCATACAAGGCTAAAAGCTTTTGTAGCAGTGGCCCCAAACTCTGGAACTCTTTCCTTTTGAGCTTGAGATCTCCCGATTCAGTGACCTCCCTTAAAAAGCAACTAAAAAGACATCTTTTTAAGTTCACTTTGTTTTTATTCTTCAGTTGTGTGTTTTTTAAAATTTCTTATTTTACTTATTTACTTTTATTTTCTGTCGTGTTGCATTTGGTTGTGAAGCACTTTTTTTTTTTCCAATCTTGAAAGGTGCTGTACTGTATAAATAAGCTTTACTTACTATTTTACTGAGAAGCATGGGTATTCCTCCTAAATGTTTTTAGGTTCTATTGTCATTCACTCAGTCAAGAGTCACAAGACTGTGACATTCCCTTGCATATTGCTGACATCTCAAGTTAACCATGAGAAATGTTTTTAATATCCTTGGTGTGGTCTGAGGGCATAATGACAGCTGTTAACGTTTAACATCCACACAGAGTTCATTCATTCATTCATTCATCTTCTTCCGCTTGACAAATCAAATCTGTCGCATCCCAACAGTGTGATCGGTCAGTTGCAACAGCAGTACTTATAGAATAGAACAAGTTTTATTGTCATTGTACAGTTGTACAGCACAATGATGTTGTACCAACAAAACCCACAGGACAATGTTAGAATGTGCCTCTAATGTGTGACTGTAGCTCCTCATTGTTTTATTTATATTTAAAAAAATCTGTTAATTATGCTTGACTCCTTTTAATAATAGTCACTGTTGCTCAAAAGACAAACTGTTGCATCACAGCTATGATTGTAGCTTGATTATTTTTTGTTGTTATTGAGGCTGAAACGATATAGTTGAAAATGCACTTGATTCAGCAATATACTGGTGATCAATTCTTCTTTCGGCTGCTCCCTTTAGGGGTCGCCACAGCGGATCATCTGCCTCCATCGTACGCTATCCCTTGCATCTTCCTCTGTAACATCAACCCTCTCCTTGTCCTCCTTCACTACATCCATGAATCTTCTCTGTGGTCTTCCTCTTTTCCTCCTGCCTGGTAGCTCCATCTTCAACATCCTTTATCCAATATATACACTATCCCTCTGCACATCTCCAAACCATCTTAGCCTTGCCTCTCTTACTTTGTCTCCAAACCGCTCAACCTGAGCTGTCCCTCTGATACACTCATGTCTAATCCTGTCCCTCATAGTCACTCCCAAAGAGAATCTTAGCATCTTCAATTCTGCCACCTCCAGTTCTGCCTCATGTCTTTTTGTCATGGCCGCCATCTCCAAACCATACATCATAGCATGTCTCATTACCGTCTTGTAAACCTTCCCTTTCACTCTAGCTGCCATCCTTCAGTCACCCCTCACACTTGTCTCCATCCACTCCACCCTACCTGTACTCCTTTTTGCCTCTTGTGCATTTTCCATTGCTTTGGATGGTTGCCTCCTGGGATTTAAACTCATCTACCATCACTACCTGAATCCTTGCATCTTAGCATTACAGCTCCATTCCTCTCATTCCCACTCGTGTATTCTGTCTTGCTTCTACTGACGTTCATTCCTCTTTCTTTCCAGTGCATACCTCCACTTCTCCAGGTTCTCTTCCACCTGCTCCCTACTCTCACTACAGATCACAATGTCGTCTGCAAACATCTTGGTCCATGGAGACTCCTGCCTGACCTCATCTGTCAGCCTCTCCACCACCGTGGCAAACACGAAGGGACTTGGAGCCTGTCCCTGATAAGATAAGATAAGATAAGATAAGATAAGCCTTTATTAGTCCCACAACGGGGAAATTCCAGGATTGCAACAGCACAGGGATAGCAACACTCAGAGCAACAATCAGAAGGCAAGAAAAAAAACAAGCAAGCAAGAGCAGCTAATAAACATATGTACGTATTACTATAAAATATATATATATATACACACACACAGACACACAGTGCAGAGCATTGTAGCTGGATGGAATAAATTCTGGGTGGGAATGCTGGATGATGCATTCCCACCCCATTCCCACCCCACCTTGAATCAGTCTGTCACTCCAACATCATATCGCTCCACTGTCTCACTGATCTCATACTTGTTTTATACCACTCTTGCATATTTCTCTGCCTCTCCTGACTTCCTTGGCACCCTATCATATGCTTTCTCTAGATCCACAAAGACACAGTGCAACTCCTTCTGACCTTCTCTATACTTCTCAATCAACACTCTTAAAGCAAACATTGCATCTGTAGTACTTTTTTTTTTTTTTTTTTGGCATGAAACCGTATTGCTGCTCAGATTGCCACCTCTTTTCTTAACTTGGCTTCAACAGCTCTTTCCCATAGCTTCATAGTTTGACTGATCAACTTTATGCCTCTGTAGTTGCTACAGCTCTGAGCATCACCTTTGTTCTTGAAAATTGGTACCACAACACTTCTTCTCCACTGGTGATCACAGTAGACCTAAATTATTTAAATGGAATTGATAAAATTATACTGGATACAGTCAAACAGTTATGACTTCTAAATGTGACAGCTATCATATTGAAATTATTTGATGCTCAGCTTTTAATACGGGTATAGTTGAACCTTGCACTGCCTATTAACTAACTAACTAACTAACCTGCACTTATATAGCGCTTTTCTAGTCACAAAGACCACTCAAACACTGAAAGATCTATTTATGTTACCTTTGCAATGTTCATGTTAAACACACGGCATCTCATTGACCTGAATGGAGAGCCACTGTATGAAAAATATGAACTAGACCCTTTTAAGCATGAGTGATGAGCCTTAAAGGTAGTGGGTGCTGGTTCTGAATCAGCTCACTTCTGTCTTGTTCTGGATGCCTTATGCAGAGAGGTCAACACTGAGTCACTTCTATCCCATCTGACTTCTTATTTGCAGTCTGCCGTTTGGCACCTTCACTACTTGTGAATTACTCCTGATGCCATCATGCAAGTAGCAGAAGATTGAGTATTTGGAGTTACTGATGGAATTAAAGGTGTGTGTTTGTGATTAAAAAGTGACTGTGATCCTTGTGTGGTTTTTGAGTGCAGTTTCTTTTGTCTAATCCAAATTTTTGTTTTCCTGTTTTTTGCATATACTGCTATTAGAGTAATGCATTTTGTATAATTTTAAGGTTTAGGCTATTGATCTTTAACCCCATTAATATTCTATGTTGTTGCACAGTTTAACCACCATCCCATGATTTGTTCATGTGTCTTGTTACTAAGTACACCCAAATTCAGTCAAACAGCTTGTATAGACTTCAGTGTTTAGTTGTGAATGTTTTTTTTTTGTTTTTTTTACGCCAGACATTTTTTCCCCTAATTTTACTACTGTATTTGCCAATTTCACAACAGAGCACACATCACACAAAATAATTCACTCTGGATGTAATTTAACATACAGACTTCATCAAATGTAAAACAAAGGAAAATGCTTATATACAGTCAGTTTAATCAGAAATTAAAAGGAAAACTAAAATGCACCTTACACTGCTAGTAATGCATTTATACATAAATATGTAGAATTTTACTTTATATCACAGCATTTTGGGGTTTGATTGCCCTATTTGTTTTTAATCCAAGTTAAAAACTTTCCTATTTGCCGTGGCCTTTCAGTAGAACAACTGTTAATCTCCCACAGTGTACCATAACTTTTATTTCTTGCTTGCCAAGTTTTGTCTTATTCCATTTTAACTTGTTTTTGTTTCTCTTTTTAGTTTGCTTTTAAATTCTTATGTATTCGTTTTGCAACTTCCTGTAATGCTTTAATGTTTTTATGTAAAGCACTTTGAATTGTCTTGTACATGAAATGTGCTATACAAATAAACTTGCCTTAGTCAAAGAGAAAACAAATCTAAACAAAAATGTAGAAATGACTGATGGAATAACTTTAATAAATTTATTGTGTTCTCATAAATTTGGAGCATTTTACTTGTAAAGGTATTACTAGTTCTGGCAAATTTACTTCTCATTTTCCATGGGTTTTTTCTGATAATTTTCTGACTTTTTTCCTTGCAATTTTTTTTTTTGTTCATTTCTCAATAATAATGATAAAACTAGCCACAAGCTGCGATCACTGGGTTCCAAGCAGGTGTGGCTTCAAGATCTCGTATAGCTTAGCAACAGCATTTAAAATCTACAGTCTGCTACACATTAGTTTTTAAAGCAGCACTATGTAACTTTCTTGTTCCTTGCAGGAACACTGAAAAGGCCACAACCACAGCAACCACGACCCCAGTCCCAACAGCCAACCACAGGGCTTTTTGTTGTTGGTGGCTAAAGTCGTACTCTGTGATTTGCTGCTGGGACCGAGGCCACAGACTGAGGCCACGTCATGACACTAAAAAAGCTGTTGAAGGTACTGTGGGTGCACTCAGGCAAATGAAGTGACATTCACTTGGTCAAATCTTGGTGTACCATCAAAATAATTTTGCAAACATTATCTTGAGGTGAAAATCTTAACAGTACTGCATTAAAATGTACATGACAGCCATGCTGTACTTAAGGTGTTTAGAAGAACAAGACCTCACTGGCAACATTCAAACACAGGACCTCCTGCTTTCCAAGCACTCACCATAACACCACACGACTGCAGGTTCATTTTGTCTTCTTAATGATAAAACTGATATTGTTCTTCTATTAAGACAAAGCAAAGGGATGTCTCATACCTTTGACATGTTTCGACTGTCATCTGCAGTCTTCTTCAGAAAGCGTCATTTGATGTCTGTGACGTGTCACATCAGCTGTCTTATCTTTTCCGTAGGCATGACCGACCTGGTAGATTACTAGGTCAGTCATCCCACCCCCCGCCCCGCCATGAGATGGTCTCTGGAGGAGAGAGTCCTAGGTGTACGAGAGCATGTAGACTCCATCTCGATTCATGGTGTTGTGGGCTCGCTTCCTGATTTCAGTTGCTTCTTTGATCCAGCGTTTGTGTTTGTTGTCCTCTGATCCAATTATTTTTGCATTGTTCCAGTCCGTGATGTGGTTGTTTATCTTGCAGTGGTCTGATATTGGTGATTTGAGGTTTTCCTGTTCTGCCTTTTCTTTTTGCATTCTTGTGAGTTGCCTTACTGTTTCTTTTTCACATTTTTTTTTAGTGTTCCCTTTTCCGTGTTGTGAACATCCTCCCCGTTTCTCCTATGTATGTTTTTCCACATGATTTGCATGGTATTTCATAAATTACATTGCATTTTTTTGTTTGATTGTTTGCAGCAAAGCATCCCCGAACCATGACACTTCAATCCTCCATGCTTCACAGCTGATATGAGGTTCTTTTCCTGGAATGCTGTATTTGGTCTACGCCAAACACGTCCTCTGTTCTGGTGTCTAAATAATTCAATTTTAGACTCATCTGTCCAAAGAACATTATTCCAGAAGTCCTGGTCTTTGTCTACATTCTCTCTGGCAAACTTCAGTCTGGCCTTCATGTTTCTCTCAGAGAGCAAAGTTTTCCTCCTTGCACACCTCCCATGCAAGTTAAACTTGTGCAGGCTTTTTCTGATTGTAGAGTAATGCACTTTCACATCAATAGTAGCAAGAGCCTACTGTAGGTCCCGTGATGACATTTTAAGGTTTTTGGAGACTTCTTTTAGCATCTTGCGGTCTGCTCTCGGGGTGAACTTGCTTGGACGGCCAGACCTGGACATGTTGGCAGTTGTTTTGAATGTCCTCCACTTGTAGACTATTTTCTGGACAGTGGAATGGCTGATTTCAAATTCTTTTGAGATCTTTTCAAGTCCCTTACCAGACTCATAAGCTGCTACAATCTTCTTTCTGAAGACCTCAGACAGCTCTTTCGATCTCACTATGGTGTTCACGCTCACTTCATCAGTCAAGAGCACACCAAACTAAATGTCTGAGGTTTAAATAGGACAAGCCTCCTTCAAAATGCTGAGTAACAATGTTCTAATCATGTGCACCTGATGTCATACACCTGTGTGTGAGTTTAGCCATCTTAAGTGAGAATAAATGTGGGGGTGTCCTAATTTATTTCTCACCAGAAATCGTACGTTTTTAGAATTACATTTTACAGAAAATTTTTAAAAAGTATCAACAGGCTTTCATAGGGTGTCCTAATTTTTCACATGACTATACAGTATATGACTACACATAAATTGTGATTATTTTTGTTTTTATGTTGGAGTAAAACAATGATATTAATGAGGAAATTAAACTGAATCAATGTGCAGGCCCATTTTAGGAGGGAGTAATTCACAAGAACCAAAACTGACAAACCCAGACCAAAGACTGATGCTGTCCCCCCAAACACAAGATGAGGAAGAGTCCAACAGTGACCATGGTTACATGGACACGAATAAACTGGTTATGATTGGATTTCTGGAGCTATCTGAGTATTCAAGTAGCCATGTAACTATGGTTATTAACTCAAGTTTTTAACCCTCCAATAATCCATTTAATCAGTGCATGTAAACACAACAAAACTGGTTATTTCCATTATTAGTTTATTCCCAGTAATTGGTTTATTGTGACCATGTAACTGGGGTCAGTGATGTGTGTACCAGAACCTCTACTGCATGTGATGAGAGACCACATGTACTGTTCTCAAAATAACTTTGGTATGAATACAAGTCACAAAAATAATCAAAATATCTGAATTCAATGAATACTAGTGCATTGCCTGTAAAACACAAGTATTCCTGTCTGAAACGGGTATCCCAATTAGACTTTACAGGCCCAAATGTAAGCTGTGTTTGAAAGTGGAATACAAAGAGGTCTAGGCAATATGTCGGCAGTCACACGTTAGACTTTGACAAATACGTATAAAAGGAACTAACTGGCACAAAAATTTACAGTGGTGTGAAAAGGTGTTTGCCCCCTTTCCTAATTTCTCATTTAGGCTAAGCCAAAGTCTTCATTTTGTTTTTCTTAAGCCATTCAGAGGTGGACTTGCTGGTGTGTTTTGGATCATTGTCCTGCTGCAGAACCCAAGTGTGCTTCAGCTTGAGGTCACGAACAGATGGCCAGACATTCTTCTGCAGGATTTTTTGGTAGACAGCAGAATTCATGGTTCTATTTACTACAGCAAGTCTTCCAGATCCTGAAGCAGCGAAACAGCCCCAGACCATCACAATACCACCACATTTTACTGTTGGTATGATGTTCCTTTTCTGAAATGCTGTGTTACTTTTACGCCGGATGTAATGGGACACACACCTTCCAAAAAGGCAAAACTGAGACAAGACTTTGTTGTTTTTGCTCAGCAGTGGTTTTCGTCTTGGAACTCTGCCATGCAGGCCATTTTTGCCCAGTCTCTTATGATGGAATCATGAACACTGACTAACTGAGGCAAGTGAGGCCTGCAGTTCTTTGGATGTTGTCTTGGGGTCTTTTGTGACCTCTTGGATGAGTTGTTGCTGCGCTCTAGGGGTAAATTTGGTTAGCCGGCCACTCCTGGTAAGATTCACCATTGTTCCATGAGGATCTTTTGGTCTACTTCACTTTGTCAGGCAGGTCCTATTTAAGTGATTTCTTGATTGAGAACAGGTGTGGCAGTAATCAGGCCTGAGTGTGGCTAGAGAAATTGAACTCAGCTTTCTAAAGATATGATAAACTGTGGCGGTTCGTTTTAACCCCACAACAGACTAAGGACACTCAGCCCTCTTTTCTCTGTTTTTCTGCTGCATTACTGAGAAGCAATGTGCCATTCATGTATTTGTGATGCAAACATGCATGTGTTGTGATGTAATGCGCCATTCTGTATAGTGTGCATATGGCTTGTCCTTACTGTGCTTTTTCTGAGCATCTTAGATGTGCTTTGGTGTATTAATGTCTACAGGTAGACGAGTTTCTTCTGTCTCACCTATGTGATGTTAATCGATGCCTTTCATCCTTTGTACTCATGCGTCCTGTCCTTACTGTGACCTAGAGACTCAGATCAATATGTAGATGTGCTTGTTAGCCTCTTTGTCTTGCACTTAGAGCGAGGTCTAGCTAATCTGCCCATTGTGATGTATGGCTTACAAATGCAAATACCTCCTGCCTGTTCTGTTGTCCCTTTGATCATTCTAGACTGTGGGGTATGTCTTTTTGATGTATTGTTATGATCAAGTATTTAAGGTGCAACTCTGTAACGCAATCTCTCTCTCTTACTCTCTCACTCTGATCCTGCAACAGGTGGACACACTGTGTCCGCCTCTCCTTCTCTGAGAGCTTAGGGATCCCGCTCCGGGCTGCTCCACTATGCACCGGAGAGGGGATCCCGTGAAGGCGACATGATATAATAAAACCAGCTTAAAACCACAGCACTGCTGCTTATTTTTTCATGCCGCTTCACTGGTGACCCCTCGAACACGCACACGTTTTGTGCGAAAGCAACCTTCCGAGCTGGACAGCCACACAGCTGCGTTGGTGGCCCCTTGAAGACGCACACGCTTTGTGCAACGCAGCCTTCTGTTTTGGATGGCCACGCTGGCGAACCGACGCTGAAAAAAACGAGCGGCCAGCGAACGCAACACCCGGGCATGAATGTTCCGTCGCCTGAGATCTGCACAACCACGCTGGACCGGCCGCTCTCACTGAGAGCGCACGCACCTCGTCCTCTCTCCACGACGGCAACCTCCAGGGCCGACGGGGAGCGCAGCGCGTGGAACTGAACGCACCATGGCCGCATGAGCGACAACGATCGTCTCCTCCCTCTCACCGCTCCAACGCTGCTGCACGAGCCCGGGGCACAAAGATCGTCTATTGCCTCGCACCGCACCAACGCGTCTCCACGAGCCCGAGGGACGGAGATCATCTACTTCCTCACACCGCTCCAACGCAGCTGCATGAGCCTGAGGAACATAAGATCGTCTATTCCCTCCCGCCGCTCCAACGTATCTGCACGGGCCTGAGGGACTAAAGATCGTCTATTTCCTCTCACCGCTCCAACGCACCATGGCCAATCTACAGCCACAGCTCAACCTGGATTTTACCGGCGCCGTCTGCGCCGTTCTCCACCAAGTTTCTGCACCCTGACTCGCCACTCCAGCGGCCCACCCACGCACTGAACCCCCGCGCACGCATCGGGGAGTTACAAGGACGGCGCATCACGCACGGGACAAGTAACGGCTCCACAGACTGCCTTCCTCCTTCGCCGCTGCCTTTCAGGGCTGCCCGCTCACCTGAAGCACGCATGCAGCACGCTCGAAGGATTTGTTAACAGTCTCAGCCACGCCAGAGACCGCCATCGTCCTCCGCCGCTGCCCACAGAACCTTCAGGGCTGCTCGTTCACCTGAAGCAAGCACGCAGCTCGCCACTGGATTTTTTAATGGTCTTAGCCACGGCACAACGGGATTTCAGCCGTCAGCTGTTCCCGGGAGCTTTGGGGTTGCTTCAGCACCCAAAGCCAACAGTCCCCCGCTTTGTTTACTTTTTCTCTTACAGCCGCTCCTGCTTTTCTTCATGGCCACAAGAGGAGTCAGAGACTAATTTTTCTTCTTGTGATCTCCGCACGTGCAACGGGACAGACCCTCGACGTCACGGAGCAGCAAGCAATTTTTGCACGGCTCAGGACGATTTCACAGCTCCTGCCGGCACTTACTACCCCTCCCCTCCCTCCCCCTCCGCCTGCAGCGAGCTTCTCCCACAGCTCGCTCACACAGATGGATTATCGAGGTCGCGACCCCCTGCCGCGTCCTCTGGGGGGGAGCGTGTGTGGCGGTTCGTTTTAACCCCACAACAGACTAAGGACACTCAGCCCTCTTTTCTCTGTTTTTCTGCTGCATTACTGAGAAGCAATGTGCCATTCATGTATTTGTGATGCAAACATGCCTGTGTTGTGATGTAATGCGCCATTCTGTATAGTGTGCATATGGCTTGTCCTTACTGTGCTTTTTCTGAGCATCTTAGATGTGCTTTGGTGTATTAATGTCTACAGGTAGACGAGTTTCTTCTGTCTCACCTATGTGATGTTAATCGATGCCTTTCATCCTTTGTACTCATGCGTCCTGTCCTTACTGTGACCTAGAGACTCAGATCAATATGTAGATGTGCTTGTTAGCCTCTTTGTCTTGCACTTAGAGCGAGGTCTAGCTAATCTGCCCATTGTGATGTATGGCTTACAAATGCAAATACCTCCTGCCTGTTCTGTTGTCCCTTTGATCATTCTAGACTGTGGGGTATGTCTTTTTGATGTATTGTTATGATCAAGTATTTAAGGTGCAACTCTGTAACGCAATCTCTCTCTCTTACTCTCTCACTCTGATCCTGCAACAGGTGGACACACTGTGTCCGCCTCTCCTTCTCTGAGAGCTTAGGGATCCCGCTCCGGGCTGCTCCACTATGCACCGGAGAGGGGATCCCGTGAAGGCGACATGATATAATAAAACCTGCTTAAAACCACAGCACTGCTGCTTATTTTTTCATGCCGTTTCAAAACCACAGTTAATTTATGTTTTAACTGGGGAGGGGGGGGTGTCACTTTTTCACACAGGGCCATGTAGGTTTGGATTTTTTTCCCCCTTAATAATAAACACCTTTATTCAAAAATTGCATTTTGTGTTTACTTGTGTTATCTTTGTCTAATATTTAAATTTGTTTGATAATCTGAAACATTTAAGTGTGACAAACATACGAAAAAAGAGAAATCAGGAACAGGGCAAACACTTTTTCACACCACTGCATTTGACTGTGTATTCACACAATGAATTACAGAATACTTAATTAATGAAAATGAATGGGACATCCACTATGAGCAACTGTTTCTGATTTCTTGTTTATTTGTTTGTCAGATCACTTATTTGTGTGATCTTTTATCACTTATATTCATAATAATGTATCTTGCACTTTGGGTAATGGTGTGTTCAGTCACCATTATAATTAGTTTATATTGTAGAGACTGGGTTAATCATCTCAGACTGGATGCAGAGGGTAAACAGAGGAGAACAATAGCTAGGGAGATCATGGTGAGATAGCAGGAAGAAGGAGTTGGGGGGAGAAAGGATGAATGTATTGTGATGTGAAATGTCATGCAAAAGTGAGATGAGCGGTTGGTATAAAAGGAGAACCTATGGTGTATTGAGACATGCTTTTTCTGTGTATGACTGATGAGAGAGTGAATAAAGTTGTCTGCTACATGAATCAGTTTCGTTATTTACACTCTCCACACTGGTGACCCTTTGACGAATTATGGAACACGAGGCAAGAAACCCGGAGTCGGCCCGGACAGGAAGCCCCAGCGATGCGGCAAGCATCCCAGAGACGGCCCGGACGGGAACCCCCAGCAACGCGTGCGCTGTTTTGGTCAAACTACCAGACTTTTGGCTGCACAACCCGCGCTCTTGGTTCCACCACACCGAGGCTCAGTTCACCCTCCGGGGAATAACGGCAGACGACACCACGTATTACTATGTGGTCGCAGCGCTGGACGCTCGCACGTCTCAGTAAGTAGCGAGCCTGCTCGAACAGCCTCCAGCCCATGACAAATACGAGGCTCTCAAGGCTGCGCTGACCCGGCGCTACACGCTCTCGGACTGTGAGAGAGCAGAGAGGCTCCTGAGATGCTCCGAGTTAGGAGATGGCTCGGCAGTCGAACTGATGGAGAAGATGTTGGCATTAATGGGCACGGACGACGGGCATTTTCTGTTTGCCAATCTTTTCCTTGGGAACCTCACAACAGAGGCAAGAGCCGGTCTTGCCAATTCGCTGTTGCTGGCCGCGCGTGACTACCGTGCGCTAACCCAGAAGGCAGATCGGATCATCCTCATCACCAGAGCCCTCACAGTGAACGCGGCGGCGTCGGAACCCAGTGACACAACCAGCGGAGGCGAGGAGCCACCGATGGTAGTGGCAGCGGGGGCCAGGGAGCGCCAGAGAGACATGCTCTGATTCTACCACCGCTACTTCGGAGAGAACGCACGCAGATGTGCGCCACCGTGCCAATTCAAGTGCTCGGGAAATGCCAAGGCTGGCAGTTGGTAGCAGCTGCGACCGCCGGTGAAGAGAACAAGCTGCTCTACGTGACGGACACGCGCTCAGGGAGGCGCTTCCTCGTAGACACTGGAGCCCAGAAGAGCATCATCCTGCCGTCCTACGCCAACCGGCTAGCAGGACCTAGCGGCCCCGGGCTGGTAGCAGTAAACGGCTCAGGCATTAAGACTTTTGGTGAGAGAACACTGACTTTATCCCTACACGGCCGTATGTATGAGTGGACTTTTGTCATAGTGGCACTGAGTATCCCAATCCTGGGAGCTGATTTTCTGTGTGCACATGGGTTACTAGTTGATGTGGCTAACAGGTGCCTGGTTAATGCAATGTCTTTTGATTCTCTCCCCTGTACAGCTTGAGGGACCAGGCCAATAACACAAGCCAGCGTCACAGCTCCAGGCGGTAAGTTCCACACACTGCTCACTCAGTTCCCAGCACTCACGGTCCCGACGTTTTCGGGGGCCATCGCTAAACACGGGGTGGAACACTTTATCACCACCACCGGGCTGCCCGTTTTCGCACGGCCTCGGCACTTGGCGCAGCTAAACTGGCCATAGCGCGCGAGGAGTTTGCCAACCTGGAAATTTTGGGCATCATCAGGCGATCGAACAGCCCATGTGCATCCCCACTACACATGGTCCCTAAGGCCGAGGGATCGTGGCGACCGTGCGGTGATTTCCGCAGATTGAATAACGCCACAGCGCACGACCGCTACCCGATTCCCCATATTCAGGATTTTTCCGTTCACCTCACCGGAGCACACATTTTTTCTAAAATAGACCTGGTCCGCGGTTACCACCAGGTCCCAGTGCGCGCAGAGGACATACCCAAAACAGCGGTAATAACTCCGTTTGGCTTGTTTGAGTTTTTACACATGCCCTTTGGATTAAAAGGAGCGGCACAGACATTCCAACACATGATGGATGCGGTGTTGCGCGATCTCCCGTTTGTGTTCGTCTACCTGGATGATATCCTGGTGGCCAGTGCGTTCGAGGACGAACACGTAACCCACCTCACGATGGTTTTCCGGAGGTTGGAGGAGCACGGGCTGATAATCAACCCGGCGAAATGCCAGTTCGGCGTGACGGGGATTGATTTTTTGGGGCACCGCGTCTCACCAGAGGGAGCGATACCCTTGCCCGACAAAGTGCGCACCGTGGCGAATTTTCCCCGGCCTCAGACGGTCAGGGCGCTGCAAGAATTTTTGGGGATGGCTAACTTTTATAACTGGTTCCTCCCCCGCGCAGCTCAGCTCATGCAGTCATTGTACGCCGTGTTCAAGACACGGAAACCTGCGGATAAAGTCGAATGGACTTCGGAGCGAGAGCAGGCGTTCTCTGAGGTCAAAACAGCCCTGGCAAACACCGCACTGTTAGCGCACCCAGACCCGGCGGCCCGGATAGCGCTCACTACCGACGCCTCGGCCGTGGCCATAGGGGCCGTCGTGGAGCAACGTGTCGCCGGTTCTTGGCAGCTGCTCGCTTTTTTCAGCAGGGCTTTGCGCGACAGTGAGCGTAAATACAACACGTTCGACAGAGAGCTGCTGGCTCTCCACCTGGCCATACGCCACTTCCAGTACTGGCTGGAAGGGCGCAGCTTCACCGCGTTTGTGGACCACAAGCCGCTGACGTTTGCGATGGCCAAGGTTTCGGAACCATGGTCGGGCCAGCAGCAGAGACAGCTGGCCGCGATCTCGGAGTTTATGACCGATATTCAGCATGTGTCGGGTAAACTGAATGTGGTGGCGGACTGCCTCTCGCGCGCAGTAGTGGCCCCAGTCTGCGTGGGAATAGATTATACAGCCATGGCCGCAGAGCAGATTAACGATGCAGATGTGTGAGCGCTCCATTCTGGACCAACAGGGTTAAGGCTGGACAGCAGAGTGCTGCAAGATGGCAGCTCCCCCCCTAATCTGCGACGTCTCCACGGGACGCCCGTGCCCGGTGGTCCCAGTCACGTGGCGCTGTCGCGTGTTTGAGTCAGTTCACGCTCTAGCGCACCCAGGAGTGTGCACGTCAGTCAAAATGGTGGGAGTGAAGTTCGTGTGGCCAGGCCTGCGCAAACAAGTGAAAGAGTGGGCTGCAGCCTGCGTAGCGTGCCAACGAGCCAAAGTACACAGACACACGAAGGCTCCTTTGGAGCCGTTTCGTATACCGGCTAAGAGGTTCGACCATGTTCACGTGGACCTCGTGGGCCCCCTCCTGCCATCGCAGGGGTGCACGCACCTTCTGACAATGGTGGACCGCACCACATGCTGGCCAGAAGCAGTCCTGCTGGCGGCAACCACGTCCGCGGACGTGGTGTGCGCTTTTTTGACGACATGGGTGGCGCGTTTTGGAATCCCGTCGGACATCACGTCCGAAAGGGGCCCTCAGTTTGTTTCTGACCTCTGGTCCGTGATGGCCCGCAGCCTGGATGTTGCAATTCATCGCACAACCGCGTACAACCCACAGGCCAATGGGTTATGCAAACGTTTTCATAGGTCACTGAAAGCAGCGCTCAGGGCTTCGCTGACGGATGCAAATTGGGTAGACTGGTTGCCGTGGGGTTTATTGGAGTTGCGTTCCGCACCAAACAGGATTTGGAGGCTTCCCCGGCAGAGCTTGTTTTTTCTCAGCCACTGCGGCTGCCTGGGGAATTTTTGCCAGATAATCCCGCGCCGGACAGCTGCCCATCTCAGCATTCGCAGCATAGTGCAGACACAGGCACGCTGCCGGGCCCAGCCCACCACTGTTTTCCACGCGCTTTTGTGCCAAAAACTTTGAAGAACGTGGCGTTCATGTTTGTCAGGCACGATGCCCACCACCCTCCATTGCGCCCACCCAACGATGGCCTGTTCAGAGTGCTGGAAACAGGGGACAAACATTTTTTGTTAGACTTGGGGGTTTGTCGGGAGAAAATATGCATAGACAGACTTAAGCCTGCCTTTGTGGTGGCGGACGAGCAAGTGCTGTTGGCTCAGGCCTCTCGGCGCGGAAAACCCCCACTGAGAACTCCCCAGGTAAACGATTCATCAGAGCAGCTGCATGGGCAAATCGAAGTTTCCTCCCTCCTCGCCATGGCCCACCCGCAGACAGACACACCCCCAGGAGCCCCCCGCTGGCACAGCAGCGCCGCGGAGGCGGTAAACCCCCGTTACAGCAGATATGGGAGGAGACTGAAGCCCAAAGGACGTGAGGACTGAAACTCTGTCTGAGATTCGCGGGGGCGGGGGGGTGTAGAGACTGGGTTAATCATCTCAGACTGGATGCAGAGGGTAAACGGAGGAGAACAATAGCTAGGGAGATCATGGTGAGATTGCAGGAAGAAGGAGTTGGGGGGAGAAAGGATGAATGTATTGTGATGTGAAATGTCATGCAAATGTGAGATGAGTGGTTGGTATAAAAGGAGAACCCATGGTGTATAAAGACATGCTTTTTCTGTGTATGACTGATGAGAGAGTGAATAAAGTCGTCCGCTACGTGAATCAGTCTCGTTATTTACACTCTCCACAATATCACTGTTCAGTGATGGAGTTAAGTGTAATAGTGAATTTCTTCTGTGCATCATCAATAAACTCATGCAGCACGATAACAGGACACATTTACAAATACTTTTTTTTTTTTTTAACCTTTATTTATACAGGGTAGCTGTGTTGGCCCTGCAATGGACTGGCGATCTGTCCGGGGTGTGCCCTGCCTCTCGCCCAAAGATGCTGGGATAGGCTCCAGCACCTCCGCGACCCAAAAACGATTAAGTGGTAGAAAATGGATGGATGGATGGATAGTTCCATTGAGAGACAACCTCTCTTTTTCAAGGACGCCCTGTTCACACTCACACAGTTACACATTCACACCAGGAAGCGCCCCAGTACAACCACAGGCTGACCTGTGGCCACTCAGCAGCTCCACTAGAACAGTTGGGGTTGAGGGCCTTGCTCAAGGGCACTACAGTGGGGTTAAGGAGGGTGGGACAAACACTGCTATGTTATCTGTCCCACCCAGATCTAATCCTGCCAGTTTGAGACCCATTGTAGTGCATCAGTTTATATTTTAGCAGTATTTTGTTATTAAAATTTTTTTTAGAAATGGTGGTTGCTGGACGCCATGGTGATAGCAACCTAACGCTGAAACTCCCAGACCCAATCCAAGGAAAACATCCTCAAAATCAGACCTAACGGATTTTTGGAAGATTAAAAATCAAAAGACAATAACACCATGCCTAACCAAAAGCAGAAGAAACTGACATTCCCCAGGTCAGGACGCGCAGCGGCCGCAGAATCTGAACCGGAGGACCTCCGTTCAGAAGACGAGGACCTGGGCCTAGCTAACAAAAGGATTAGCTTGAAATCGCTATTTGACGAATTACGACGATTTCGGGCCGAATTTCTTGAATTCAGAGAGGATCTAAAAAGGACGAACAGCAGAATGGACCAGGCCGAAAACCGAATCTTGGAAGTTGAAGAAAGAGTAAAAGTGCTTGAAGATTCTGTGCTGGATTTACACAGAAAACAGTCAAGGCTGGAGGCTAAGCTAACCGACCAAGAAGGAAGACAGAGACGAGATAACATCAGAATTCACGGTATGAAAGAAGGAGCTGAAGATAGTTTCAACACAGTGGCGGAATGCGTGGAATCCTTATTGAGAGAGAAGTTGGATATTCCACAAACCACCGATTTGAAGATAGAAAAGGCCCATCGTACATTAGCCGCAAAGCCAGCGCCGGAAGCGCCCCCACGTTCTGTGGTGGTGAGATTCGCCAATTTCAAAATAAAACAAGAGGTTGTAAGATGGGCTTGGCAGAAAAAAGGATTTATGCATCATGAGAGAAAAGTCTTCGTGGAGCACGATTACGCCCCTGAGGTTCTTAAAAAGCGACGGGAATATAATGACGCCAAAAAGGTTCTACGGGAACAGAATCTACGCTTTCAGACGCCATTTCCGGCGAAGCTAAGGGTCTTTTACGGTGAAGAGTCATGTCTTTATAATTCAGCGGAAGAAGCAACAATTGACATGGCAAGAAGAGGACTCCCGGTAATGGTGTTTAAACCCGCAGCGAATCTGAGCGAAAAGATCAGAGCTCAAACGTGGTCCACTCAGAGACCTTCAAAAACCACGGGCCAGCAGCGGGAAATCCAGCCCCAGAGCTACAAAGATAAGCTTTCCAGTTCCAGGAAGGAATAGCGACCTTTTTGTTTTTTTTTTTCTTTTCAGTCACTCTGCACTTCCACCCCCCCTCCTACAAGGTAACAAACATTAAAGGAGATGCAGAATCAGCATGTGGTAAAACCTTTCATGGAGCAGTTATAGCATTAGAAACAAATGTCTTCTTAACCTAAAGGGGAAAAAAAATAAATAAATAAAAATCATGTTAAAATAGAAACGTAACAATGACCCACATGTTCTCTCCACACTAACAAATATTGTATTAGAGGGAATGTTTGCTGTGATGGGGGTGGGAGGGTGCACACAATCTCATAGGGTATAGGCATAAAAAAAAAAAAAAAAAATCATTACAAATTCGGATTGGGATCTGAAATTCACGTTAAAAACATGGGACAACTTACAGGGGTAAGAGAGGGCCCTCAACACGTAACAGAGTTTGAGGAATTTCCCTCAGAGCCAACACTCCATCAAGGCTCTTACAGGGTCTTTAAAGAGACCCCAGCTCAGGAAGTTTTTTTGACAGTTTTTTGTTTTAAAGTTTCGTACACTATGTTCTTAATGTTTTTTATGTTCTTAATGTTCTTTCAGTTTCTGAGTAGCAAAAAAGAGGGCCACCACACTGTTATACTAAATAAGAAAATACAATGGAGAAACAGGGTGTAACCAAAATAGCCTCATATAATGTAAAAGGGATCCTGAATCCAGTTAAAAGATCCAAGATTCTACGCAAAATGAAAAAAGACAAAGCAGAAATAATATTTTTACAAGAAACCCACCTAACAGACGTGGAACACACTAAACTCAATAGACAAGGGTTTAAAATTATCTCTGCAGCGGCATGAAATAAAGCGGCGTTGTTGGAGGTTTTAAGTAGAGTTTTATTATCATACCGCCGTCACGGGATCCCCTCTCCAGCCCAAGTGTGTGCAGGCTGGAGCGGGATCCTCTGGCTCTCAGAGAAGAAGACACAGAGTGCGTGTCTGCAGCAGCAGTTGAAGTGAGAGTGAGAGAATGTGTTACAGAACCTGTGCAGTATTTATACCCAACTCAAACAACACATCAAAGCAGTTTCACAGCAGTTGGTCTGATCAAAGGGACTGCAGAACAGGCATGAGATATTTGCATTTGTGAGACATACATCACAATAGGCAGATTTGCTAGACTCTGCTCCAGCTGCAGAACAAAGAGGTCAAAAGGCACATCTACATATTGATCTGAGTCTCTAGGTCACAGTAAGGACAGGACGCATGAACACAATGCATGAAAGGTAACATTATCATAGTAGTGTAGCGGAAAAAACCAGGAGTAGCGAGCTGTCTGTCCTTAGTCTGTTTGTGGGGGTTTTCCCAAACCGCCACAGCCCCCCCCCCCCCCAGAGGGCTCGGCAGGTGGTCGAGACCTCGATAGTGCAGCTTGGGCAGTGAGCAGGGAAAAGCTCTGTGCAGGAGGGGGTGGAGGGGGGTGGGGGTAGTAACAGCCGGCCGGAGACGATGAAAACGTCTGGGCCGCGCAAAAATTGCTTGTGGGTCCGCAATGTCGAAGGGCTGTCCCGTTGAACGTGCAGAGGTCCACAAGAAGAAAAATTAGTCAGTGGCTCCTCCCGCGATTAAGTCCTGCAAGGATTAATAGCGGCCGTGAAGAAAAGACGAGGCTGCGTGGCGGCTGTGATGAGAGCAGAGGGACTGGCATGTTGACTTTAGGTGCGGGCGCAGCCCTAAAGTCCTCGGGGATCGCAAAACCGCTGAATTCCCCATGTCTGCCGTGGCTGAGACCATTAACAAATCCTTCGAGCATGCTGCGTGCGTGCCTCCAGGTGTGAGAGCAGCCCTGAAGGCTCTGTGTGTAGCGGCGAAGGATGATGGGGGTCTGTAGAGCCGTATGCGTCCCGTGCGTGGTGCGCCGTCTTCGTAACTCCCGGTGCGTGCGCCGGGGTTCCGTGATGGGTGGGCCAGCTGGAGAGGAGAACCAGGGTCAGGGAGCTTGATCATCCCTGTTCAGTGTGTTGGAGCGGTGAAGGGAAGTAGACGCTCTGTCACTCGCTCGGTCATGGTGCATTCAGGTCCACGTGTGCTCCGTCGGCCATGGGGATCGCCGTCGTGGAGAGGGGACGAGGTGCATGTGCTCACGTGTGGAGGAGCTGTGAGCGCGGCCGGTCCAGCGTGGATGTGCCGATCTAGGCGTGCAGATCTCACCATGAAACGTTGCTCAGCTTTCCCGGTCGTGGGTGTTCTCCGGGGAGTTTCGCCTGGAAAATCCGCGTTGAGGTCTCCCTGAAGCAGAAGGGAGGGCAGATCAGTCAGGCTGCCGCGTTCGCTTGTCGTTGGAGAATCACCGCCGGGTGTTGCGTTCGCTGTCAGCGTGTTCGTTTCAGCGTCAGGTCACCAGTGCAGCGGCATGAAATAAAGCGGCGTTGTTGGAGGTTTTAAGTAGAGTTTTATTATCATACCGCCGTCACGGGATCCCCTCTCCAGCCCAAGTGTGTGCAGGCTGGAGCGGGATCCTCTGGCTCTCAGAGAAGAAGACACAGAGTGCGTGTCTGCAGCAGCAGTTGAAGTGAGAGTGAGAGAATGTGTTACAGAACCTGTGCAGTATTTATACCCAACTCAAACAACACATCAAAGCAGTTTCACAGCAGTTGGTCTGATCAAAGGGACTGCAGAACAGGCATGAGATATTTGCATTTGTGAGACATACATCACAATAGGCAGATTTGCTAGACTCTGCTCCAGCTGCAGAACAAAGAGGTCAAAAGGCACATCTACATATTGATCTGAGTCTCTAGGTCACAGTAAGGACAGGACGCATGAACACAATGCATGAAAGGTAACATTATCACAGTACTGTAGCGGAAAAAACCAGGAGTAGCGAGCTGTCTGTCCTTAGTCTGTTTGTGGGGGTTTTCCCAAACCGCCACAATCTCTTCATCTTCATATAAATCAGGGAGGAGGAGGGGAGTAGCGACATTGATATCAACCAAAATTACATTTGAAAAAAAATCAGAACACAAAGATAAAGAAGGGAGGCACAGTTTGGTAAATGGGCGGCTAGAGGGAGAAGATATCACCCTGCTGAATGTATATGCACCACCAGGGGCTAAATGGAAATTTTATAAAAATGTATTCGACCTAATGATAACTAAAGCCCAAGGTTTAGTGATATGTGGTGGAGACTTCAATCTAAGACTGAATCCATACTGGGATGCAACAGGTAATTCTTCACATCAAAATAACACCCAAAATAGGAATACTCGGATGCTACTAAAAGAAATGGGAATCTGTGACGTATGGAGGGAATTCAACCCGAATGTAAAAGATGATACTTTTTATTCAACGCCACATTCATCTTACTCAAGGATTGATTACTTTTTTATGTTTAATAGAGACATTGGAAGAGTAAAAACATGTAAAATAGGACTGATGGATCTCTCTGACCACAGTCCGATCTATATGGACTTAAACATCCAAAAATACACAAATAATACATTTTCCTGGAGGTTGAATTCAAATGTCCTGAAAGGACCACTGAAAGATGAATTGGAATCAGATATTCTCAGATATTTGGAAGAAAATGATAATGGAGAAGTATCCCCTTTAATACTGTGGGATGCGTGCAAAGCTGTAATAAGGGGAAAAATTATTGCAAAACTGGCAACCCAAAAGAAACTGAGACAAGAAAAACTAATCACACAAGAGTCAGAACTCAAGAACCTAGAAAAAGAACACAAAGACAACACTCATTCTAATGGCTCGCTCAAGATTAAAGAAATTAAAAATCAAATAAATGAGATCTACACAATAGAAATCCAGAAGAAACTTACATTTCTGAAACAAAAACACTATGAAGTAGGCGGTAAATCGGCAAAATTACTAGCCTATAAATTGAGGAAACAACAAACAGAAAGAGCAATCTACAAAATCAGAGACCCAGTATCAAAGGATATAAAATTCAGAATTCAGGATATTCTTAAAAGCTTCGAGAATTACTACAAGAACTTATACTCCCACAAAAAACATAAAAACGCATCCGAGACATTCCTAAACACATTAAACCTTCCCCAACTTACGGAATCACAAAATAAAACCCTACTGTCAGAAATGATAATCTTTCTGCATTGATGTATGTGGTTATTGTGTATATTTTTTATTTATTTATTTATTTATTTATTTATTTTTTCATCTTTTACTTGATTCTTTTTTCTAAAGTCCATCCAGGGACAAGAGTTGCAAATTAACTAATAGCTATACACTCTATGTGCAACACATCAGATTGATTGTCTTTGATTAATTGTCTATGTTTATTGCACTGTCCCTGTCAAATAAACTAATCTACTACTACTAATACAACCTAAAGAATTGGAAAAAGCAATTATGAAACTTAAAGCTAACAAATCCCCAGGAGCAGATGGCTATACAGCAGAATGGTACAAAACCTTTAAACAGCAACTATCTCCTCTCCTCCTGAAAACATTTAACTACGTCCTCCACACAGGGGAAATCCCCCCCCCCTCCTGGAGAGAAGGGGTCATTGCAGTTATACCTAAACCTGAAAAGGATAAACTAGAATGCTCCAACTACAGACCAATCAGTGTATTAAATCAGAACTATAAGCTTTTTACCACTATCCTTGCCAAAAGGTTAGAAAACATACTGACAGACTTAATTCACTTAGACCAAACAGGTTTTATAAGACAAAGACAGACACAAGACAACATTCAACGCACTTTACACATAATTCATCATATAAAAAAATATAACTTAAATGCAGTCACATTGGGATTAGATGCTGAAAAAGCATTCGATTCGGTTGACTGGTCTTTCCTATATAGAATCTTATCCAGTTTCAATTTTCATAACAACTTCATTAGATCTATACAGGCATTATATAAAAAACCAACAGCTAAAATAAGGATTAACGGTAATTTATCATCATCTTTTGAGCTGGAAAGAGGATGTCGTCAAGGCTGCCCCCTGTCTCCACTGCTCTTTGCAATCTTCATAGAACCTCTGAGCCAATGGATAAGACAAAATCAAGAAATTCAAGGTATTACACTTGGTCAGAAGGAACATAAAATAGCACTCTTTGCTGATGACATTTTAATATACCTAGGGCAGCCAGACACTTCTCTACCAGAACTAATCTCAGTTTTTTCAGACTATGGAGATTTATCGGGGTACAAATTAAACATGCATAAAACCCAAGTTTTAACATTCAACTATGACCCAAATCATTTTTCACTAAGTGAACTCAAAACTAACTGGGAGTTGGAATCTATGAAATATCTGGGGGTCAATATCCCGAAACAACTCGACAAAATTATAACACTAAACTATGATCCACTGGTGACAAAAATAAAATCTGACCTAGCAAGATGGAATATGATACCATTCTTAGGTACTGCACAAAGAATTGAAGCAGTCAAAATGAATATACTTCCACGTCTTCTATACCTTTTCCAAACAATACCGGTAGAACCTCCCAAAAAAACATGGCAGGAGCTGGACAGAAGGATCTCAAGATTCATATGGCAGGGTAAGAGACCTAGAATCAGATATAGAACCCTACAGCTAAACAAAGACAAAGGTGGGCTCGTGCTGCCAAATATCAGGGACTATTTTATAGCTGCACAAATTAAAACTTTAGTAGAGATATGTAACCCAGTCTACACTGCACAATGGAAGGAGATGGAATGCCAAATAACAAGTGACATCCCCCTACAGGCGATAATAGGGAACAATGCCTTAACTAAACTCTTGAATCACACTAACCCGTGGATAGAGACCCCGCTAAAAATTTGGTTTAAGATAGTCAGAGAGAATCAAGCCAAAGAGCCCTATCGACTTCTGCAATGGATTGCCTATGATCAAGACTTTACCCCCAATAAAACAGACACTAGATTTAAAGAGTGGAAAGAGAAAGGGCTGATAAAATATTACGATTTTTTTAAGGGGCAAACTTTAAGAAGTTTTGAAGATTTGAAAAAACAAGGTCTAATAAATCAAGATCTTTACAGGTTCTTCCAGCTTAGACACCACATAAACAATATACTTAAAAAGGAGGATTTGGAAAGGGCCCAGTCAGGTGTTCTGAAGGTCTTCTTAATGGCATATAAAGGGATCCCAGGGATCAAATACATTTCTAAAATATACCAAGGTCTTCAAGACTTAAAAGGAGACAACACATCATATATAAAAGAGAGATGGGAAAAAGAGGGGAATTTCACTTTACAATTGGAAATATGGGAAAAGCTAAATAAACAGCAATGGAAAAGTACCTCATCCCTGCAGTGGAGAGAATTTGGATGGAAAAACTTGGTAAGATTTTTCAGAACACCTGCACAAAACAAATTTACCCATAAGGGATTGAACTGTTGGCGCTTGTGTGGTGAAAAGACTGCAAATCATTTTCATGTGTTTTGGTCATGCCCAGTTATCCACCAATATTGGACCAACGTACAGACAATATTGGGGAAAATATTCAAAATAACAGTTCCCTTTTCTTTTATAACTTTGTATTTGGGTTTACTACCGGACTCACTGGAAAAACGAGGAGATAAATACTTATTCAATGTTTTAATATTGGCAAGTAAAAAAGCCCTAACTAAAAAATGGATGCTGAAGGACTGTCCTACACCTGAAGATTGGATTAACGTGATTCAAGACATTTACTCGATGGAAAAGTTGACATTCGCACTGAGACAGGACATGGATGGGTTCATGAACTTTTGGCAACCCTGGACCGCATATGTGTCTTCCATTAGATCTAATCTTTGACAAATACCATTTCAATGATGGTCCCGCTCTTTGTTCCAACACTACTCAGTTGTTCTTTTACTTTTAATTACTTAATTTTCTGTTTGTTTGTTTTTTGCTGTTCTGTTTGTTTGTTTATTCGTTTTTGTTTTTTTTATTCTCCTTAATTTCACTTTTTCTTTCACTTTAAAAAAAAGGGGGGGGGTGTTGTAATATCTATCCTACCAATGTTGTCAAATAGCAAAAAATAAGGGAACATGTGATGAAAATGTAAACAATGCAATGCTGTAATGACCTGTATACCCTTTACAAAAACTTAAATTAAAAAAAAAAAAAAAATTTAAATGGAGTAGACATCAATTATACCCAGTCTGAGGAAGTCATTTGACACAGAGTGAGGAAATTCAAACTCTGAAAATATGCCGTTATGCTGAACATAAACTACAAGAGATGGAGAATGATATTGATCCTGATAACCACTTTTTCAATAATATTCATAATCATTGTGACTATTACACTGAAAAGCAATTCAAAAGTCAAGTGCAACTAGATGGTAAACTACCAATAATATACTTCAACAGCAGAAGTCTTAACAAAAACTTTCCACAGATTCAGGACTATTTAAAACAGCTAGACAGAAAATTTACAGCTATTGCAGTCTCTGAAACTTGGCTTAATGAAGAGCAGGCTCCCCTGATGGCAATAGAGAGATATCAGATGTTTCATATTAACAGATCTCAAAAAAAGGGTGGTGGTGTTGCACTGTATATTGATGACCTGTATAGGTGTAAGCTTGTAAATGGAATGTCCTTTGCACTACCAGGGATTTTGGAATGTGTTACTGTTGAGATTGACCAAGATAAAACAAAAAATCTAATTATAAGTTGTATATATAGAACGCCGGGAACTTGTATTGAGACATTCAGAGATAAATTAGTCGAGCTGTACAATAATATTACTAGTAAGAAAATGGTAGTAATTTGTGGAGATTTCAATATTGATTTACTAAATCCATATCAACAAAATGTAATTACACAGTTCATGAATTCTATGTACAGTATGAGTCTATAAGTCTATATCCCACAATAACACATCCCAGTAGAATCACAGTTCACACTGCTACACTTATTGACAACCTGTTTGTTAATATTATTGATAAGAAAATAGAAAGTGGATTATTGATAAATGATATAAGTGACCATTTGCCAACCTTTGCACTTATCCATGGCCACACGGAGGCCAATACAGAAAAAATTTTAAAATTGTTCAGATACAAATCACAAAATGCAATCAGTTCTTTTAAAGAAGACTTGCTGAAGCAGGACTGGACAAAAGTCTATGTATCAGATGTAAATGAAGCCTACGACACATTTATAAACATAGTAACCACTCTTTATGAAAAAAACTGTCCATTAGTAAAGAAAAAGCTTAAACATAAATTTGTCGATAAGCCATGGTTAACCAAAGGATTACAAAAGGCTTGTAAAAAGAAACATTTATTATATAAAGCTTTTCTAAAGAAAAGGACAAAAGAAGCAGAGCAGTGGTATAAAACATACAAAAATAAGTTAACATATATAATGAGATGTAGTAAAAGAGTCTATTACAGTAAAGAACTGGAGAAAAACAGAGACAATATTAAAAATACATGGACAATACTTAACAATATTCTTGGAAATAAAAACAGAAATACAAGCTACCCAACCAATTTTTCAAAAAATAATACAACGACTCAGAATGTGAATGCAGTTTCACCTGCAGATGAATTTAATAACTTTTTTGTTAATACTTAACAATATTCTTGGAAATAAAAACAGAAATACAAGCTACCCAACCAATTTTTCAAAAAATAATACAACGACTCAGAATGTGAATGCAGTTTCACCTGCAGATGAATTTAATAACTTTTTTGTTAACAATCAGTCCTAATTTGGCTTGAGAAATACCCATTACGGCACCTACGGGTGATACAATAAGCAAAAACACTGCTATAAAAGACTCCATTTTCATAAAGAACACAGATGAGAGAGAGGTCATTGAAATTGTTAAATCGTTTAAAAGTAAGACATCTACGGACTGTGATGGTATTGACATGCTCTTAGTCAAAACTATTATCGAATGCTTAGTGAAACCACTGACGTACTGTATATTTGTAACCTGTCTCTCCAAACAGGTATATTTCCCAATGCAATGAAAATAGCTAAAGTAATTCCGATATACAAGACGGGTGACAGAGGGGAACTTTCAAACTATAGACCAATTTCACTATTGCTGCAATTTTCCAAGATACTTGAAAAAATATTCTGTGAGAGAATTTACAACTTCATAATGAAGAATAATTTATTGTGTGAGCTGCAATATGGGTTCAGACACAAGAGGACAACTGCATTTGCTCTAATGGAATTTATAGAAAAAATATCAACTGCAGTTGAAAATAAAGAGTATTCAGTTGGGGTATTCCTGGATCTTAAAAAAGCATTTGATACAGTGGATCACAATTTATTATTAACCCCTTGCACTCTGGTCAATTTCCCTAAAAACGCCAAAAAATAACGTACCCAAAGTAAATCAAAAGCTGTTCTTCAACCCTTTGCAACATCTTCATGGGGTTGGTCTCATTTAAAAAAAAAAAACACTTTGAATTTTTTGGCAAAACAGTCATAATCTCTCTAAGTGCTCCTGCCACTGAGTAACAGTCATCTAAACATACTGAACTTGAAGAAAATAAATTTTTGCCTGGGTGTTTTTTTTGGATACAAATGCTTGCAAATAACACACAACTGTCAGATCCGGGCTGGAAAATGCAACAGAAATGTAGAACCAAGTGTTATCCAGCTGAGGTCAAAATTTTGTAGCAATACCACAAAAAATGAATATATTGCACAGCTTTTTTCTCAGGTTGTTCCCAGGCGTTTTTGAACTGTGCCAAATTGTGCCAAATGGCACAGTTTGGAAAAACGTCTGTAACTTTTGAATGATTCAATATAGAAGCTTCATCTTGGGCTTTAATGAAAGGTGACACTCAGGGCTGTGTGTATGTGTGTGTGTGTGTGGGGTTGTTTATTCATTCATTCATGAATGAATGAACAAACAAGCCCCCACACACAAAGAAGCATGCCACGTAAAAAATGTGGCTTTTTTTACAAGAAAAAATAACCTACAGTGCACTAAAAATTATACTAAAATATCTATAATGTAGAAGATAACAACTCCCACCCCCCCGCTACAGAGGACGGACATCGCCCATCGCTACATGACGGAAAGCGGGGACTGTGCGCCGCGGTCACGGTGCGCCACGGTCTACTACGCACAGTTGTACTAAAATATCTGCAATAATATCTGCAATCTGCTACAGAAGAGTAGCGGGGGTCGGGGCGTTCACGGTCCGTGCGCCGTTCGGACCGGACCGGAGCCGTCATGTTGCGATAATGCACAGTTGTAATTTACCGATCGGTCAAAAGTCATTTTTGATTACAATTTTCAGGGATAAAGAATAATTTAGCTTATAACACTTACCTGTCCACAACAGCAGTGTCGCTGGCGAACTTCTCTTCCTCATTGTCAGACGAACATGACGCTGGTCTGCTTGTTACAGACTCGTGGTTCTTGTCACGCGACCCGGTCAAACCATAATTCCATTATTGCGGTTTTGCTCTTCCATGATTGCGGTTTCGGCAAACGATTTTTCAAAACAAATAAGAACAGTAGTAAGAAAAAAAGACTGGCGAACACCTGTGTGTCACCCAGCCTTACACAAAACAGATTTTATGCAAGGGACGCATGCTTTCGAACTTCTGTGCTTCAATTGGCTCGCTGTATTCGCAGCCGTTGGTAGGCGGGTCCTTCTTGCTAGGTTTTCAGTCATTGGTTCTTCAAGGTTTCAGAAACCCAATTCAAGGGTTTCTGCCAGATGTGACGCTGCCCAGCTGGAGTCTGCCACTGTCGATACAACATGCCCTCGTGGCAGCGGAGGTTGGCCCACTGGGAGTGCAGGGCCTTAGTCTCTGGGTCCAGCGCTGACACAACCTCCCAGGCGGGCCGCTGTCCTGCGTCCAGCCACTGCCGAGCCCGAGAAATGACCGGATCTCTATCCTGCTCGCTCTGCAGCTGCTGCGTGTCAAGGACCTCTGTGACATCATCGCTGGGGGAGGCTGCCTGATCATCCGAGGAGGGGCTGCGCGTCGCTGCGTTATTCCTGCTCGCAGCGGTCCGGAGAGCAGCAGCCCTTGGGGCGGCTTGGTCTCTATCTTCAGCCTGCTGGCAGTGACGACACTCCTCTGTCGCACAGGGGCACCGAGACATCGCGTCAGCGTTGGCATGGAGGCGGCCTGCCCGATGCACAATCTGGAAATTATAATCCTGAAGTGCCTCCAGCCATCTCGCCAACTGTCCATCCGGCACTTTGAAGTTCAATAACCAGGTCAGGGAAGCGTGATCCGTCCTGAGCTGGAACCTCCCCCCGTACACATACGGGCGGAAATGACGCAGTCACTGAATGACAGCCAGCAGCTCCCTGCGAGTCACACAGTAATTCCTCTTGGCTCTGCTGAGAGTGCGGCTGAAAAAAACAACTGCCTGCTCTCCGTGTTCTCCCTCCTGGGATAGCACCGCCCCGATGCCCTGGTTGCTGGCGTCCGTGTCCACGATGAACGGGCGGTTCGGGTCAGGATACTGCAGGATGGGGGCTCCGATGAGCGCCGCACAAAGCTGGGAAAAAGCAGCAGCACAGCTGCCACTCCACTGAAACGTGCGTCCTTTCTGCGTCAGCTGATGCAGTGGGCTGGCGATGGTGGCAAAGTTTTTCACAAACTTTCTACAATAGGAGGCCAGTCTGAGAAAGCTCCTCAGTTCTCCCACGTTCCGCGGCACTGGCCAGTCTCTCACCGCCGCCACTTTTCCTGGGTCGGTGGCGACTCCCGCTGCACTGACGACGTGGCCCAGGAAAGTGGTCTCCCGCCGGAATAGGTGGCATTTTCTAGGATGTAACCATAGCCCAGCCTGTCAGATGGCATCCAGCACCTCTCGGAGATTTGACAGGGCGCTGTCAAAATCAGCTGCATGCACCAGTAGGTTGTCCAAGTAAACAACGCAGCGACTCCGGGGCACGTGAGCCAGCACTCGCTCCATCAAGCGCTCAAAGGTGGCCGGAGCGTTGCAAAGTCCAAACGGCATCACTTTAAACTGGTACAGTCCCTGCCCGATGGAGAAGGCTGTTATTTGGCGGGCCAGCTGGAGGGACAGTCCAGCGGTGTCGATCTTGGCGTTCCAGGCTGTGAGCAGGTCTAGTCCAATAATACAGGGGTCTTGGATGTCAGCCAGCCAGAACGGGTGTCTTATGTTCTGACCGGCCACCCCCACCACGAGGACTCTCCTTCCCCCCAGCCTGGCGCGCTCACCGGTAGCTGTGGTGACGCAGCGCTCGGTGGGTTCCCACCCCCGTGGGGTTGTCTCGTTTGTGCCCGGCAGCACACCGGGTCGGACCAAGGAGATTGTAGAGCCGGTGTCAATCAGGGCTTGGATCGACGTCCTCTCCAGGCTGCACTGTAGATACATCCCTGGCGAGTGTCCAATTCGGCCCACACGCAGTGACAGCTCATCAGTTTGTCGTGGGGTGGGTGCAGGGCAGTACCGTGCGATGTGTCCTGGCTCCCCGCAGTGGGGGCACCCTTCCATGCGCCGCCGCGGCCGTCTTCTCTGTGGACACGCTGCCGTGGT
Source organism: Pholidichthys leucotaenia (assembly GCA_020510985.1). Lineage (NCBI taxonomy): Eukaryota > Metazoa > Chordata > Actinopteri > Cichliformes > Pholidichthyidae > Pholidichthys > Pholidichthys leucotaenia. The sequence goes on from CM035839.1 coordinate 60,077,385, forward strand.
CTGCCGTAACTCCTCCTCCTCCCCCTCGCTCTCAGCTGTGGCCTGGGAGGTTCTTTGTCTGTGCGTCGACGCTTAGGTTGCACGATTCATCAGCGGCTCCACCCGCTCTGCTTCTGCCACCGCAGTCTCCCAGTTGCTCACGGCATGGATCCGTACGTGGCTCTGGAGCTGGGCCGGGCGGAGACCTTGGATGAAGTTCCGGAGGGCGAGCTTCTCTACCACCTCCGGTGCGAAATCTGGGTAGCTGCGCCGTGTTAGCAGCCGTATGTCTGCCGCATAGGCTCCTAGGCTTTCCTGGTTGCTTCGACGGCGGTGGGTCAGCTGTTTCTGGGCGTGCTCAGCGTCCGCCGTTCTCCCAAATCGTCTCCGGAGCGCTCCTTGTAGCGCTGGCCAGCTGTAGCGCTCCTCAGGCCAGAGATCAGAGACTGTGCAGAGAGCCCTCCCTTCCAAGGCCAGTGCGACTTGCACGGCGGTTTCCTTTGGCGACCAGCCGTTCAGCGCGGTGGCCAGTTCGACCTGGATCAGGTAGTCATCCAACGGGGTCTCGCCGTTGAAGCGGAGAATCTTGGCCTGCTGCCGGACGGATGGAACGGTTGCTTCTTGATCGATCGCCACTCCTGATCGCCGTGGAATCGCCAGCCTGTCCTGCCCTGAAAAGGGCGGGATGCGGGGCTGGTTTGCTCTGCTCTGCCCGCTCTGCCTTTAAAAAGGCAGAGGGCGGGGTGCGCTTTCCCCGTCAGGTCCGCCGCTTCGTTCATCCCGGCGAGTGGCTCCCAGGGGTGGTGTCTCAGCCCCGTCGTCCGTCGTCAGCTGAGCGATGAGTCGCTCCAGCTGCTGGATCTCCATTCTGATCCTGGCTTCCATCTGCTCCATCCCACTCCTGGCACCATTGTGATGTAGGCGAGGTTCACACAAAGAAGAGGAGCAGATAGTTGTGAGGAACAGGCTTTATTCACACACACACTGAGCACAGACAGGAGGGGAGGTCATTCTCCCAGACCTCCGTTTCAATCATGGTTATCCATCACATGAGACATCTTGCCCTACTCCTGCCTATGAAACACTGTTGGGTCATTATAACACAGTTATAATGACACAGCAGTATAATAACTCAGTAATAACATTTAATACACACACACACTCACACACACACACACACACACACACACACACACACACAATAACGTCCTCTGTTGCAAAGCATGCTGGGGAAATCCACCCCCCCCCACCCCCCAATACAGCCCCGACGTTACAATACTTTGCAAATTAGATTAGGCCTAGGCACTAAATGGCAAAATTAAAGCACTGCATGATATTTTAATTTACTCAAATAATACTATCATTACGACTATTATTATGACGACATGCCTAAACACACTAACTGCATGCATTACTCACAGAACTAAGCCTCCTTGGCTTCACTTTTCCCATTATCCAGCCGTCCCGCGGCCGCTAGACATAATGTCAACTCGATTTTTATAGTTCACCAGTTGCGTAAGATTATAAGCTGTCTCCATACCAAGAAGTTCAAAATCTATTAATTCTTTGGGAAGTTTGAACCGCCTATGACGACCACTACACATGCTGCGTCTCCTTGGCAACGGACCGGAACCGGAATGACGGAGCAGAGATGGCGCACGGTACAATGAACTGTGTGAGAAGCAGTCTTTAGCTGCTCCAGCTGCTGAGTTTAGGAAGATTTTACAGCTTTCTTTTCTTTTTTTTTAAAGCTTTTCTATTCTCTGTGTGTTCATAGCGGCCTGTAAAGGTAAGACAATCTGTCTCCACGTGTTCGTGACGGGCGGAAACGTTGACCGGCTAGCTAAAACATTAGCCCAAACAACTGCTGTCTCCTGACAGCACTGCAGCTTCAGTACCCTATAATATGTTTATGGTATCGAAACGAGACCGATTTAAAAAATGATAATAATAATAATAATAATAAAAAAATACAGTGAATATAGTATTACACAATTATAAAAATTTTTGTAATTGAGGAAGTCAGTGAAGAATAGGCTTGGCTCCACATCTTCCACTTTAATAATAATAGTAATATGCAACTTACACAGCAGCATCGTATTATATTGCTATTTTTGTCAGACAAGCCAGGAGAAACCTAATATGTTTAATGGTCTACTGGACCTACAACTAGTGCTAAATGTGTGTGTGACTAATGTGTGTCTGTGTGTGTGTGTATATATATATATTTTATAGTAATACGTACATATGTTTATTAGCTGCTCTTGCTTGCTTGTTTTTTTTCTTGCCTTCTGATTGTTGCTCTGAGTGTTGCTATCCCTGTGCTGTTGCAATCCTGGAATTTCCCCGTTGTGGGACTAATAAAGGCTTATCTTATCTTATCTTATCTTAAATACAGATTAAACCAAAATTTTGTGTGGAATCACCAACCTGGGTCATTTTTCTGCTAAATCCTACCTCCCTCATTTCACAGACATTCTTTAGAACATCGGCATTTCTGTATTTTATTCCACGCAGAATGTGAAGAATGTTTATATCCTTATTGCTAAACATGCAAGTTTTCCTCCTCACTCCCAAAGAGCTGCCCCACATTTGTCATAATGCATTTGCAGCTGCTCGTGTTTTATGAACAGTCCATATTTGCACAGGTGTAGATATTTAAAGAAAAGAAAGAAATGATATTTAAAAAAATTATTAATGCGCCGAGTAAACAGATTATTAAGTGTTAAAGTATGTGTGTTTGTCCAGTTTTCATAGCCTGATAATGGTCTTCTTGTGATAAAAATACTGGATCATGCTGCTTTCATGACACTTGAATAACCAGGTAGCTTCAAAAATACGATTATAATCAGTTTATTAGTGTGGATGTAAACATACTGTAGCCAGTACCAGGGTGTATGGAGTGTGTCAAACAGCACATAGTTTAGCTAATATAATTGTGTGAATGCCGTCACACAACTGTTATCCACTCCCTATTCGTGTATATAAACTTTTCAAAAGTTTAGACCCTAAGTCGTGCCACAGTTTTTGTGCTACATACTTCATTTTGGTATCAAAACGTTCAGCTTTTTCTGAAATAGTGCGCTTCCATTTTTCGTCTTCCGAACTTTTATACGTTTCGTAAAAATTACGATTTTTTTGGCTTTTTAAATCCCATTCATTCCTAAGGGAAGCTTTTGCAAATTCTGCTTTTTCTGCTTCTGTTTTTCTGCTTAATAACTTCTGCAATTTTAAAGTTACAGAAACCATTCTGCCTTTACTTTGTTCCTGAAAGTGTCAGCTACTTAACTTCCATTCAGCTTTTCGATAACTTTAACGGTTTTTGAAATATTCACATCTAAAGTTAGGTAGGTTCTTCTGCAAAAATCACCATTTAACGGACTTCCGGTCTGGACGCCATGGCAACTGCAGCTTAACACTGAAGCTCTCAGACCCAATCCAAGATAACACCTTGAAAATCAAACTTAACGGATTTTTGGAGGAGTGAAAATCAAAAGACAAAATCATCATGTCTAAAGGAAAACAGAAGAAACTGAAATTCTCCAGGCCAGGACACGTATCGGCCGGAGAATCTGAACTGGAAGATCTCCGTTCAGAAGACGAGGAACTGGTGGTAGCTAACAAAAAGGTTAGCCTGAAATCGCTATTTGAAGAGCTACGACGATTTTGCCGAGAGGTTACGGCCGAATTTCGGGAATTCAGAGATGAATTGAAAAGGACAAACAGCAGAGTGGACCAGGCCGAGAACCGAATCTTGGAAGCAGAGGAACGAATAAAAGTGCTCGAAGATTCTGTGCTGGACCTACGCAAAAGACAAGCATCTATAGAGGCTAAGCTAGCCAACCAAGAAGGAAGAGAGAGAAGAGACAATATAAGAATTCATGGTCTGATAGAAGGAGCCGAAAACGGTTTTAACTCAATGGCAGAATGCGTGGAATCTTTACTAAGAGAGAAATTGGATATTCCACAAACCACCAACTTAAACATAGAAAAGGCACATCGTTCATTAGCCGCTAGGCCAGCGGCGGAAGCGCCCCCACGTTCGGTGCTGGTAAGATTCTCCAATTTCAAAATAAAACAAGAGGTGGTAAGACTGGCTTGGCAGAAAAAAGGATTTATGTACCAGGAGAGAAAAGTCTTCGTGGAACACGATTACGCCCCGGAGGTCCTTAAAAAGCGCAGGGAATACAGTGACGCGAAAAAGGCGCTAAGAGAGAAGAAACTGCGCTTTCAGACGCCATTTCCTGCGAAGTTAAGGGTCTTCTACGGTGAAGAAACATGTCTCTATAATTCGGTGGAAGAAGCAACAGCTGACATGGCGAGAAGAGGGCTCCCGGTAACGGTATTTAAACCCGCAGCAGACCCGAGTGAGAAGATCAAAACGCAAACATGGACAACACAAAGACCTTCAAAATCCACGGGCCAGCAGCGGGAAACCCAGCGCCAGAGCATCGCGGATAAACTGTCCGTTTTCAGGTTGGAATAGCGACCATTTTTTTTTTTTTTTTTTTTTTTTTTGAATCAACCTGCACATCCAACCCCCCTCATACAAGGTAACAAACATTAAAGGAGATGCGTATTCAGCATGTGGTAAAACATTTCATGGAACAGTCATAATATTTGAAACAAATAAGTCTTTTTAATAAAAAAAAAAAAAACTTGTTAAAATAGAAATGTGACAATAATCCACATGTTCTCCTCACACTAACAAATACTGTTTTTGCATGAATGTTTGCTGTGATGGGGGTGGGAGGGAGCACACAATTTCACAGGGTATAGGCATAAAAGGAAAAAAAAAATCATTACAAGTTCGGATTGGGTTCTGAAACTCACGTTAAAAACATGGGACAACTTACAGGGGTAAGAGAAGGCCCTCAACACGTAACAGAGTTTGAGGAATTTCCCTCAGAGCCTTCACTCCATCAAGGCTCTTCCAGGGTCTTTAAAAAGACCTCAGCTCAGGAAGTTCTTTTGACAGTTTTTTGTTTTAAAGTTTTATACACTATGTTCTTAATATTTTTCTTGTTTTTAATGTTCTTTCAGTTTCTGAGTAGCACAAAAGAGGGCCACCACACAGTTATACTAAACAAAACAACACAATGGAGAAACAGGGTGTAACCAAAATAATTTCATATAATGTAAAAGGAATCCTGAATCCAGTTAAAAGATCCAAGATTCTAGGCAAAATGAAAAAAGACAAAGCAGGAATAATATTTTTACAAGAAACCCACCTAACAGACATGGAGCACAATAAACTCAGTAGACAAGGGTTTAAAATGATCTCTTCATCTTCATATAAGTCAGGGAGGAGGAGGGGAGTAGCGACATTGATATCAACCAAAATTACATTTGAAAAAAAATCAGAACACAAAGATAAAGAAGGGAGATACAGTTTGGTAACTGGGCGGCTAGAGGGAGAAGATATCACCCTGCTGAATGTGTATGCTCCCCCAGGGGCTAACTGGAAATTTTATAAAAATGTATTTGACCTAATGATAACTAAAGCTCAAGGTTTAGTGATATGTGGTGGGGACTTCAATCTTAGACTGAATCCATACTGGGATGCTTCTGGTAATTCTCCACATCAAAATAACACCCAAAGCAGGAAGACTCGGATGCTACTAAAAGAAATGGGAATCTGTGATGTGTGGAGGGAACTCAACCTCAGTGTAAAAGACTATACATTTTACTCAACTCCACATTCATCTTACTCAAGGATTGACTATTTTTTTATGTTTAATAGAGACATTGGAAGAGTAGAAACATGTAAAATAGGACTGATGGATCTCTCTGACCACAGTCCGATCTACATGGACTTAAATATCCAAAAATACACAAATAATACATTTTCTTGGAGGTTAAATTCAAATGTCCTGAAAGGACCATTGAAAGATGAATTGGAATCAGATATTCTCAGATATTTGGAAGAAAACGATAATGGAGAAGTATCCCCTTTAATACTGTGGGATGCATGCAAAGCTGTAATAAGAGGAAAGATTATTGCAAAACTGGCAACCCAAAAGAAACTAAGACAAGAAAAACTATCCACATTAGAGTCAGAACTTAGGAACCTAGAAAAAGAACACAAAGGCAACACTCATTCTACTGACTCGCTCAAGATTAAGGAAATTAAAAACCAAATAAATGAGATCTACACAATAGAAATCCAGAAGAAACTTACATTTTTGAAACAAAAATACTATGAAGCAGGCAGTAAATCGGCAAAATTGCTAGCCTATAAATTGAGGAAACATCAAACAGAAAGAGCAATCTACAAAATCAGAGACCCAGTATCAAAGGAAATAAAATTCAGAATTCAGGATATTCTTAAAAACTTCGAGAATTACTATAAGAACTTATACTCCCACAAAAAACATAAAAACGCATCCGAGGCATTCCTAAACACATTAAACCTTCCCCAACTTACGGAGTCACAAAACAAAACACTACTGTCAGAAATACAACCTAAAGAATTGGAAAAAGCAATTATGAAACTTAAAGCTAACAAATCCCCAGGAGCTGATGGCTATACAGCAGAGTGGTACAAAACCTTGAAACAGCAACTATCTCCTCTCCTCCTGAAAACATTTAATTATGTCCTCCACACAGGGGAAATCCCCCCCTCCTGGAGAGAAGGGGTCATTGCAGTTATACCTAAACCTGAAAAGGATAAACTAGAGTGCTCCAACTACAGACCAATCAGTGTATTAAATCAGGACTATAAGCTTTTTACCACTATCCTTGCCAAAAGGTTAGAAAATATACTGACAGACCTAATTCATTTAGACCAAACAGGTTTTATAAGACAAAGACAGACACAAGACAACATTCGACGCATTTTACACATAATTCATCATATAAAGAAATATAACTTAAATGCAGTCATATTGGGATTAGATGCTGAAAAAGCATTAGATTCGGTTGACTGGTCTTTTCTATATAGAATCTTATCCAGTTTCAATTTTCATAACAACTTCATTAGAACTATACAGGCATTATATAAAAAACCAACAGCTAAAATAAGGATTAACGGTAATTTATCATCATCTTTTGAACAGGAAAGAGGATGTCGTCAGGGCTGCCCCCTGTCTCCACTGCTCTTTGAAATCTTCATAGAACCTCTGAGCCAATGGATAAGACAAAATCAAAAAATTCAAGGTATTACACTTGGTCAGAAGGAACATAAAATAGCACTCTTTGCTGATGACATTTTAATATACCTAGGGCAGCCGGACACTTCTTTACCAGAACTAACCTCAGTTTTTTCAGAGTATGGAGATTTATTGGGGTACAAATTAAACATGCATAAAACCCAAATTTTAACATTCAACTATGACCCAAATCATTATTCACTAAGCAAACTCAAAACTAACTGGGAGTCGGAATCTATGAAATATCTGGGGGTCAATATCCCGAAACAACTCAACAAAATTATATCACTAAACTATGATCCACTGGTGACAAAAATAAAATCTGACCTAGCAAGATGGAATATGATACCATTCTTGGGTACTGCACAAAGAATTGAAGCAGTCAAAATGAATATACTTCCACGTCTTCTATACCTTTTCCAAACAATACCGGTAGAACCTCCCAAAAAAACATGGCAGGAGCTGGACAGAAGGATCTCAAGATTCATATGGCAGGGCAAGAGACCTAGAATCAGATATAGAACCTTACAGCTAAACAAAGACAAAGGTGGACTCGCGCTGCCAAATATCAGGGACTACTTTAAAGCCGCACAAATTAAAACTTTAGTAGAGATATGTAACCCAGTCTACACTGCACAATGGAAGGAGATGGAATGCCAAATAACAAGTGACATCCCCCTACAGGCGATAATAGGGAACAATGCCTTACCTAAGCTTTTGAATAACACTAACCCGTGGATAGAGACCCCGCTAAAAATTTGGTTTAAGATAGTCAGAGAGAATCAAACTAAAGAGCCCTATCGACTTCTGCAATGGATTGCCTATGATCAAGACTTTACCCCCAATAAAACAGACACTAGATTTAAAAAGTGGAAGGAGAAAGGGCTGATAAAATATTACGATTTTTTTAAAGGGCAAATTTTAAGAAGTTTTGAAGATTTGAAAAAACAAGGCCTAATAAATCAAGACCTTTACAGGTTCTTCCAGCTTAGACGCCACATAAACAGTATACTTAAAAAGGAGGATTTGGAAAGGGCCCAGTCAGGTGTTCTGAAGGTCTTCTTAATGGCATATAAAGGGATCCCAGGGATCAGATACATTTCTAAAATATACCAAGGTCTTCAAGACTTAAAAGGAGACAACACATCATATATAAAAGAGAGATGGGAAAAAGAGGGGAATTTCACTTTACAACTGGAAATTTGGGAAAAGCTAAATAAACAGCAATGGAAAAGTACCTCATCCCTGCAGTGGAGAGAATTTGGATGGAAAAACTTGGTAAGATTTTTCTGAACACCTGCACAAAACAAATTTACCCATAAGGGATTGAACTGTTGGCGCTTGTGTGGTGAAAAGACTGCAAATCATTTTCATGTGTTTTGGTCATGCCCAGTTATCCACCAATATTGGACTAATGTACAGACAATATTGGGGAAAATATTCAAAATAACAGTTCCCTTTTCTTTTATAACTTTGTATTTGGGTTTACTACCGGACTCACTGGAAAGACGAGGAGAAAAATACTTATTCAATGTTTTAATATTGGCAAGCAAAAAAGCTCTAACTAAAAAATGGATGTTGAAGGACTGTCCTACACCTGAAGATTGGATTAACGTGATCCAAGACATTTACTCGATGGAAAAGTTGACATTCGCACTGAGACAGGACATGGATGGGTTCATGAACTTTTGGCAACCCTGGATCGCATATGTGTCTTCCATTAGATCTAATCTTTGACAAATACCATTTCAATAATGGTTCCGGTCTTTGTTCCAACGCTACTCAGATGCTCTTTTACCTTTATTTACTTTCTTTTTCTTTTTGTTTGTTTTTTGCTGGTTTGTTTGTTTGTTTGTTTTTTGTTTTTTTTTCTCTTTAATTTCACTTTTTCTTTCACTTTAAAAAAAAAGGAGTGTTGTAAGAATTATTCTTCCAATGTTGTCAGATATCAGAAAATAACGGAACATGTGATGAAAATGTAAACAATGCATTGCTGTAACGACCTGTATACCCTTTACAAAAACTTAAATAAAAAAAAAATAAAAAATCACCATTTAACAATGAAGTCAATGGGACGGGCTGGCAGCAGAGTGCGTATGTCATTGCTAGAGTGTGAAGCATTTATAAAATATTTCTGGATAAATCACGACTGTGGCCACAATTTTCACTCTACTGACTTCATTTTTTCCAAAAATGTAGCCACAGATGTCCTGACGCTCACAAACGTTTTGTCTAAGCCATAACTTTTGTAGTTTTATCTCCAGGAGCCCTGAAGAGGAGAAAAACCAGTGAATCCTGCCATACCTTTGAATGGGACAGAAAAATATTGATCCAGAATTTTTCTCAGTTTTTAACTCATGAGTGTGAGCACAGTTTTGCGTTTCGGAGCATAAAATTTACATCACTGCGTAGCTCAGAGTCTCAAGATTCTCACAGTGCCAAAATTATCTGTCAGTCTTACGGTTTCTGTTCTATTCACGGTTGTTCGAGGGATGGGCTTCAAGGTTTTGCCTGCATTATTAAGGTGATCCTCTGACCGGATGAATCCGGATTTATCCAGAACTTTCTCTCCCCAACTGCTGTGTGTGTGCGTTGCTATGGTAACCCAGCACACAGCTGCATGAAGCTGCATAAATTGTTTTATTTATAATTCAACAACCAGTTGCCATAATGACATGAAATTTTCTGAGGTTCATCACAGTATATGGATGATCCTAAATGTAACTCAGGTTTATCAATCCTTTACTCCTGTTGCCATGGCAACGCCCTCCTCACCATCAACTCCGCGATTTTGTTTGCAGAGTTACGAAAATCGTGGAGTTACAAAATTTGGAACATATGTCAAGGTGATCACCCTCTGTAGTCTGATATGTGTCTTGAAGATGTACTTACTATTTTACTATTTCCATGGTGATGGCCTATTTTTGATGCTTCGCCATTTTCCATGTTACAGCTGTATGTCAGGGAATTTCCGATTTGCCAATTGGACTTGCCAATTGGACCCTTGACAGAACTACAAAGCTGCTTTTTATCTTGGGGTTCTGATTTTTTCTTAAAAAAATGCTTATTTTTTTCCCATTATGGCAACTACGGTTTACCCATTAAAATCAATGTAAATTAAGATTCTTATAGAAACCAATGTGAATAATCACACTGAGTATAATATCATTGATGGAGCAGGATTTAAAGGGTGGCCTTCTGCTAGGACTCATTAACAGAACATGTACATAGTAAAGAACTGTTTCCATGACGACCGGCACGCGTTGATGGATGCTTGCCATACAAAACGTGACAGTTACAGCTCAGACAAACCTTGTTGGATTTGGACCAAATTTTGCACAATGGATTCTAATCCCACTCTTAACACGTCTATATATTAATATTTAAGAAATATTCACATTAACATCATTAATCCAGTCATTGTACCCCTGCATGAACAACACAGGCCTAATTTCATCTTCATGGACGACAATGCTCCAGCTCATCAAGGTCGCATCATTAGGGAATGGCTGCTGGAGGCTGGGGTACCTCAAATGGAGTGGCCTGCACTTTCTCCAGACCTGAATCGCATAGAAAACCTATGGGATCAGCTGAGTCACCATGTAGAGGCTCATGACCCTGCACCCCACAACCTCAGATGACCTGAGGGCCACCCTTCAAGAACAGTGGAATGCCGTACCTCAGCAGACAATAAGTCGATTTGTGAACAGCATGAGACGTTGTTGTCCAGCTGTAATTGATGCTCAAGGGCACATGACAAGTTATTGAGACATTGACATTTTTTGTCAATCAAAAATGGTTTCAGCAGCAGTTTACAGACCACTAAGACAAACCACTGCAACCATTTATTAGTGATGCCAGACCATTGAATAAGCCAGTAGGAGAAGACGAAGTCAGAGCTGCCATCAAAGCACTGCAAAGTAGTTGTGCCACAGGCCCAGATAACATCAACAGTGAGCTATTTAAAAGTGCAAGTGATATTGTCTCTGGCCTAATTGCAAGGATTATCAACATGTACCTCGAACTACAGAAGCCAATAGAAACACTGGGAGAAGGCACACTCATCGCTTTGCCTAAGCCAAAGAAAGCACCTGGCTCAACAGCAAATCTCAGACCTATTATCCTACTCGACAGCATTAGGAAGATTCTGTCCATCATTACCCTACATCACATCAGAGATAAAGTTGACAACTTTACGGGACCCTATCAGACTGGCTTCAAATGAGGGAGGAGCTGTGCAGACATTGTATGGGCACAGCGCAATCTCGTAGCCAAAGTGATGACAAAGAAGTGGGACATCCACAAAATGGGAATAGATATGTCGAAGGCATTCGATACAATCAAGCGTAGTAACATCCTCAACATTCTACTCCAGGCTGGATGTGATGAAGACAAACTAAGGCTAGTCCACATACTCCTGTCAGGGACAAGGCTCAGAGTTCGTGTGAACTCAGAAATGTCCGCTGAGTTTCAAACAACACTTGGATCACCACAGGGGGACAGCCTTTCATCAGTTCTTTTCATCTCTTACCTCGCTTCTGCCTTAAGACAAGTATGTCAGCAGTCAGTAAGACCAAATCCCCCCGTATCAGAGCTTGGCATGCCACCAGAGATGGAGTATGCCGATGACGTAGACTTCCTAGATGAGGAGAGAACTCCCCTTGACCTGCTACAACACATTGCAGCAGAGAACCTCAAAGTTTACAACCTCTTCATGAATGAAGCAAAGACTGAGTTTACTCATGTGTACCTTGCTGAAAAGTCAGAAAGTGATGAAGATGGTCAGAAATTCAGAGGAAATGAAGAATGGAGGAAAAACAAAATACTGGGTTCTCTGTTGTGCAGCACTGCTGACATCAAATCACGCTGCTGTCATGGCAACAGTGCTTTCCAGTCTTTTTTGAAACTCTGGAATTGAAAACATAAAATTCTTTTGGAAACGTGTCTATGCCTATACAATGCATTCTGCATTCCAGTCATGCTATATAATGGTAACAGTTGGTCTGTAACAAAAGCAAACCTTAACAATTTGGATGCATGCCACCGAAAACATCTCTGTATCATCACAAGCCACAGTTGGCCCAACAGTCTTATTTCCAATCAGGCACTATATAAAAATTTAACTGTGAGCCACAGCCCCACAAGATCACAAGACAGCGGTGGGCAATGCTGGGCCATATCTTCTGCATGGACCAAGAATCCCCAGCCCAGAAAGCTCTTCCATTTGCTGTTGTTGGCTGTAACAAATATCAGGCACATCGTGGAAGACACTGTGCAAATTTACTGGAACAAATCAGAGCGGACTTGAAAGAAGCTGGCCTTTGCCCTCTCCATACAGTGGCACACCTGAGTAAACTGCTCAGGTTTATCAGTCCCGCCAGGATTTTGTGATGTTGCGATTGCACCAATTCATGCACAATCAGCCAGTCAGCGCAACTATTGTGCAACCTTGCAACTTTGTCCAATCACTGCAACTTACCCGCAATTTTGGCCAATCCTCGTCAACTTTCGCCAGTTTCACCAATCAAATTTGTCTCTAACTGGCGCTGAAATGCTCAGTGTAACCAATCAAATGCATCACTGCACCATGTTCACTTCCATATTTACAGTGAGTAGTGAGTTTGTAGTTTACAGTGAGTAACGGAACACATCAGCAAAGAGTGTGTGATTTAAAAAAACACTCACATGCGAGGTTTTCAACACCGTCCCTTCCTCCAGTTCCCCCAGCTTGCCCGTGTACACTTCGCCACGTCTCCATCCTGACCTCATGTAAGGGGTTTGTGTTGAAAAACATGCACCTGCCCCAAAAGCATCCCATCGCGGGAGTGCACATGATGAGAGTACACTACACTACAGCCGCATTTGAGCATATGAACATTTATACATCTTTAGAGGTAAAACCACTGCTACAGCTGGTCAGCGAGCTTTAAAATCTCCGGTCTGGACAGACAAATGCACACACACCCCACACCCCCTCGCCGTCCCACTGTAAATGAAAGATGTGTGTGTGTGTGTGTGTGTGTGTGTGTGTGTGTGTGTGTGTGTGTGTGTGTGTGTGTGTGTGTGTGTGAAGACCGACATGCAGCAGACACGTAGGCATGGAAAGAGAGAATATTCTCTGTATTTTTTTTTTCCAGAAAAACAGACTCCAATACAGTGGGGCAAAAAAGTATTTAGTCAGCCACCAATTGTTCAAGTTCTCCCACTTAAAAGATGAGAGAGGTCTCCAATTTTCATCATAGGTATACCTCAACTATGAGAGACAAAATGAGAAAAAAAAAAAATCCAGAAAATCACATTGAAGGATTTTTAATGAATTAACTGGTAAATTCGGGCGGTGCGGTGGCGCAGTGATTAGCACTGTGGCAGCACAGCAACTCACCCTTGGCTGGGGGATCCTGGGTTCGATCCCAGCCCCCAACCAACAGTGATCTGTGTGGAGTTTGCATGTTCTCCCCGTGTCTGCATGGGTTTACTCCGGGATTTCTCCAGTTTCCTCCCACATGCCAAAAAAAAACATGCAAGTTAGGTTAATTGGCATCAAAACTGGGGATTCTAAATTGTCCTTAGTTATGACTGTGAGAGTGAATGGTTGTCTGTCTCTCTGTGTTGGCCCTGTGATGGACTGGCGATCTGTCCAGGGTGTACCCTGCCTCTCGCCCAAAGATGCTGGGATAGGCTCCAGCCCCCCCGCGACCCGAAAAGGATTAAGTGGAAGAAGATGAGTGAATGAATGAATGAATTGGTAAATTCCACTGTAAAATAAGTATTTTGTCAATCCCAAAAGTTCATCTCAGTACTTTGTTATATACCCTTTGTTGGCAATGACAGAGGTCAAATGTTTTCTGTAAGTCTTCACAAGGTTTTCACACACTGTTGCTGGTATTTTGGCCCATTCCTCCATGCAGATCTCCTCTAGAGCAGTGATGTTTTGGGACTGTTGCTGGACAACATGGACTTTCAACTCCCTCCAAAGATTTTCTATGCGGCTGATATCTGGAGACTGGCTAGGCCACTCCAGGACCTTGAAATGCTTCTTACGAAGCCACTCCTTCGTTGCCCGGGTGGTGTGTTTGGGATCATTGTCATGCTGAAAGACCCAGCCACATTTCATCTTCAATGCCCTTTCTGATGGAAGGAGGTTTTCACTCAAAATCTCACAATACATGGCCCCATTCATTCTTTCCTTTACACGGATCAGTCATCCTGGTCCCTTTGCAGAAAAACAGCCCCAAAGTATGATGTTTCCACCCCCATGCTTCACAGTAGGTATGGTGTTCTTTCTCCTCCAAACACGACAAGTTGAGTTTTCATCAAAAAGTTCTATTTTGGTTTCATCTGACCATATGACATTCTCCCAATCCTCTTCTGGATCATCCAAATGCTCTCTAGCAAACTTCAGACGGGCCTGGACATGTACTGGCTTAAGCAGGGGGACACGTCTGGCACTGCAGGATTTGATTCCCTGGCGGCGTAGTGTGTTACTGATGTAGCCTTTGTTACTTTGGTCCCTGCTCTCTGCAGGTCATTCACTAGGTCCCCCTGTGTGGTTCTGGTATTTTTGCTCACCGTTCTCATGATCATTTTGACCCCACGGGGTGAGTTCTTGTGTGGAGCCCCAGATCGAGGGAGATTATCAGTGGTCTTGTATGTCTTCCATTTTCTAATAATTGCTCCCACAGTTGATTTCTTCGCACCAAGCTGCTTACCTATTGCAGATTCAGTCTTCCCAGCCTGGTGCAGGTCTACAATTTTATTTCTGGTGTCCTTTGACAGCTCTTTGGTCTTGGCCATAGTGGAGTTTGGAGTCTGTTTGAGGTTGTGGACAGGTGTCTTTTATACTGATAATGAGTTCAAACAGGTGCCATTAATACAGGTAACGAGTGGAGGACAGAGGAGCCTCTCAAAGAAGAAGTTACAGGTCTGTGAGAGCCAGAAATCTTGCTTGTTTGTAGGTGACCAAATACTTACGTTACCGAGGAATTTACCAATTAATTCATTAAAAATCCTTCAATGTGATTTTCTGGATTTTTTTTTTTCTCATTTTGTCTCTCATAGTTGAGGTATACCTATGATGAAAATTGGAGACCTCTCTCATCTTTTAAGTGGGAGAACTTGCACAATTGGTGGCTGACTAGATACTTTTTTGCCCCACTGTAGCCAATACAGAGCAACAGAATTAATTATTTATTTTTTCCTCTCCGCTCGGTACCGAGTGGTTGGGAACCATAGAGAGTTTTCAAATGAAGGTGCTGCCAATAATTTCCAAATCTATACTCTTTAACATACATTCAATGCAGTTTAGCTGTTGTAATGGTTATTGTGTTAACGTTTGCATATGCTGTTGCACATGAGTTTTTCTGTGTAGCAAAAGTTTCTGCTTAATTTACAAATCACTACCAATCCTGTGCTTTTCTTGTATTGTTATATAGCATATCACAGCAGTAAACTGGAAAAAAGCATCTGCTTTAAAATTTGGAATTCTTCCCACAGCTTTTAGTGCAAAAAACACTCTAAAAACATTGCAGCTTTTATTGCAACATTTTAAAAAAGCTCCCACGAATTCAGGCATTTTTGGCCCGCAGCAATCATAAAAACATCCTGTGAAATCCTGGAGGGACTGGTTTATATAAACAGTGGATATAAAAAGTCTACACACCCCTGTTCAAATGCCAGGTTTTTGTGATGTAAAAAAACCGAGACCAAGATAAATCATTTCAAAAAATTTTTCCACCATTAATGTGAGCTATAATCTGTACAACCCAATTTAAAAACAGAAATCTTTTAAGGGAAAAAATAAAAAACTTACAATAACCTGTTTGCATAAATATGCACACCCTTAAACTAATACATTGTTGCAGCACCTTTGGCTTTTATTACAGCACTCAGTCTTTTTGGGTAGCAGTCTATCAGCGTGGCACATCTTGATGTGGCAATATTTGCCCACTCTTCTTTGCAAAAATGCTCCAAATCTGTCAGATTGTGAAGGCATCTCCTGTGCACAGCCCTCTTCAGATCACCCCACATGTGTTCAGTTGGATTCAGGTCTGGACTCTGGCTGGGCCATTCCAAAACCTTAATCTTCTTCTGGTGAAGCCATTCTTTTGTTGATTTGGATGTGTGCTTTGGGTCATTGTCATGCTGAAAGATGAAGTTCCTCTTCATCTTCAGCTTTCTAGCAGAAGCCTGAAGGTTTTGTGCCAACACTGACTGGTATTTGGAACTGTTCATAATTCCCTCCACCTTGACTAAGGTCCCAGTTCCAGCTGAAGAAAAACAGCTCCAAAGCATGATACTGCTACCACCATGCTTCACTGTAGGTATGGTGTTCTTTTGGTGATGAACAGTGTTGTGTTTGCACCAAACATACCTTTTGGAATCATGGCCAAAAAGTTCAGCCTTGGTTTCATTGGACCATAACACATTTTCTTACCAGCGTTTGGGAGATTTCAAATGCGTTTTTTGCAAAATGTGTCCGGGCTTGGATGTTTTTCTTCGTAAGAGAAGGCTTCTGTCTTGCCACCCTAGATGGGAGATAGTTGTCACATGTACTAAACAGCCTGTACTGGCCAGAAATTCCTGCAGCTCCTTCAGTGTTGCTGTCAGCCTCTTGGCAGTCTCCCTGACAAGTTTTCTTCTCGTCTTTTCATCAATTTTGGAGGGACATCCAGCTCTTGGTAATGTCACTGTTGTGCCATATTTTCTCCACTTGATAATGACTGTCTTCACTGTATTCCATGGTATATTTAATGCCTTGAAAATTCTTTTGTACCCTTGTCCTGACTGATACCTTTGAACAATCAGATCCCTCTGATGCTTTGGAAGCTCTCTGTGGACCATGGCTCATGCTGTAAGATGTGACTACAGAAATGTCAGGAAGAGCCTACTAAAATAGCTGAACTTTATTTGGGGTTAATCAGAAGCACTTTAAATGGTGGCAGGTATGTGCTGACTCCCATTTAACATGAGTTTGAATGTGATTGGTTAATTCTGAACACAGCCACATCCCCAGTTATAAGAGGGTGTGCATATTTATGCAACCAAGTTATTGTAAGTTTTTTATTTTTTAGTTTTTCCCCTTAAAAAATTTCAGTTTGTTTTTTAATTGGCTTATACAGGTTATAGGTCACATTAATGGCGGAAAAAGTTTTGAAATTATTTATTTTGGTGTCATTGTTTTACATCACAAAAACCTGGCATTTGAACAAGGGTGTGTACACACACACACACACACACACACACACACACTACTAGTGTTGCCTTAAAAAAACTCTCTCTTTCTTTCTGTCACTGTCCTTTAGAGGATGAGTGCAGAGGCGGCAGACCGGGTGGCTGCTGTGACCACCAGTCGGCCGAGCACACCTCTTCAGACTTCCTGGTTTGAGTTCCTCCTGGACAGCAGCCTGCTGGAAAAACACCTGCAGAAATCAAACTCAGGTCTGATCACCATTATGTATGACTCCAGTCATTTTTGTTTAGGACTCTCCAGCAGTGATTTGTTAATTACTGTTATCTCAACAGACCCGACACCAGTGCAGCTGATCGTCCAGTTCCTGGAGCAGGCATCCAAGCCATCTGTGAACGAGCAGAATCAGGTGCAGCCACCGGTAGATAACCGTAGGAACCGCACCCTGAAGCTGCTGGCACTCAAAGTTGCCGCATACATGAAGTGGGAGCTGGATTTACTGGAGAAAGGGTGAGCTGCTAGGCTTCCTGTGGATTAACAATAAAATAAAGTTATATAGTTTTCTAATCCATAAGGGATCCTGCAGGGTGTTAGGTCTGTCCAAAATACCAAAATTGGGGCTCTGAATATTCAGATGTAATGGAGAACAATAATTTCTGTAGACTGCATTATCATCAGAAATTTGTGACTATTCTTATAAATTTGGAAGTTTTTGATATAGATTTGGATGTTTTTTTGTTGCAAATTTGTTTTTTATTTTCTTGTAAAATTGGATTTTTTTTTTTGTATTTTTGTGATTTTCTTTTTGTGTTTTTCTTTTTTAACACCAAAGATTGCAGCTTTTCTTGTAAATTTGAAACTTGTGCTCATAATTTTTTTTCCTTGTAAATATGACATTTTCCTTGTAAATTTTGAGTTTTTCCTTATGTGAAATTATTTAGTGATTCACCATCCTGCTTCCTCTCCGCCAGACTGACCATTCCAGTGTTAAACATGTTACTGAACGAGCTCTTGTGTGTGAGCAAAGTGCCACCGGGTGTGAAACATGTGGACCTGGACCTGTCCACGCTTCCTCCTACCACGGCCATGGCTGTCATCATCTACAACCGCTGGTAAGTGAGAAAAGAGTCACTGTGAGTAGACAATTTCCGAACTAATAAAATAATTTAAAAACATATTTTGGTGAATCATGGGCTTATTTTTTTTTTTTTTTTTTTTTTTGTATTTTGTATACTGTATTAATCCCAGAGGAAAATTCAGGGCATTCACCTGGATGGATGAGGCAGCCACAGAATGGCGCCAATCCCTTCACCATTCACACACACATTGTCATAAACACCTCCCAATGCAGATAAAGGCACCAAATGCAAACTGTGAGTTAGCAGCTTTATTTAACAGAAAACAACTGGATAACAAAAACTAGTGGGGAAAAGAAAACGCAGGTCAATCAGAATAACTGAGGCTATGGTGGGAAAAGCGCCAGCTAAACCTGGAGACAATCTCAATTACAGGTGAGCAGAGATAGCCCAGCTATGGTGAGAGCGTCGCCGAATAACCTGGAGAAGAGATAATGAACATGTAGCACAACAACAAATGACTTATGTGGAATAGCGAGAAGGAAGTGATGGCTGATAGTAGGGTGCTGTGCTGAACAAAAATGCGCAGCCCCTTAAATAGTGAACTACACTATTACACAATGGACAACAGGTGTGAGCCCCTGAGCGGGCAGGAGAGGGTGAGGATAACTGATTGGGATCAGCTGAGGCCGTGAGAGGGAGGGAACCATACTGGCAGCTGACAGGGCACGCCCCTGTAAGGCTCCATGCCCTTGACAGCTGTCAACAGTCAAAAGGTCTAAACTGGATATAAACAATAACAATGACAAGTCAAAGTGTAATTATAGATCAGTACAGAAAATAAAATAAAGCATAAACACAAGCAGGAAAATGACAATTGGAACAATAATACAAAAAGGACATAAGTGCAACATATATGTGAACAGACAGAAAACGCCATGAAACTGCGTCTGGGAATCTCCAGCCCTCGGTTCATGACACACATTCACACCTAGGACCTATTTAGAGTCTCCGGTTAACCTAACTTGCATGTTTTTGGCCCGTGGGAGGAAACTGGGGTACCCAGAGTAAACCCATGCAGACACTGGGAGAACATGCAAATTCCTCACAGAAAAGTCACCGATAGTCAGGTGGGGAATTGAGCCCATGACCTTCTTAATGTGCTGCCACAGTACTAACCACTGTTCCACCGAGCTGCTTATGTAGTAAAATGAATGGAATACATTAGCATTAAAACAAAGTGTGTGATTAAAAAAAAACGCACCTTCCTGGGAGCTCTGAGCTTGTTTTTCTGCAAGGCGGCAGTCCTTGCAGAAAACTGTACTGAAGTTACAAAGGATGTCCTTATGTGGCATCCTCATAAAAGGGTTGCACATCCACTCCTTCGCAGTCTGTTGGGAAGTAAGACTCCAACTCTTTTGAAAGCAAAGATGGGTAATCATGTGCCAGCTGGTAGAAGAAAGGCCCACACTCAATTTCTGCCAGAACTGCCACTAATGTTGGAAATGTCAAATATCCGTCTGTCTACTTGTTGTCCCTGCAACCCTAGCTTGGCTTTAGCATCACCGCTAATTACCAAAGGAGGTGTATGTCAAGACTGTGCAGACAGACAAGACAGGCAGGAAGTTGGGCATGGGAAGAAAGACAGTATCTGGTAATTTTTCAAAATAAAACACCCAACAGACTCAGTCAATACAGAGGAACACAATAAATTATTTTTTTCTCTGTGGCACGGTGGTTGGGGACTCTAACGCATTTGCTATTTTACCCTGTTGTTCAAATAAAGGCATAAAAGCTACAGAGAAATTCAGAATAACAGGAAAATGTCTTCCAACTACAGTGTGTTAATATTTTGTGCAGTAGATTGAAGTTTTTGATGATGTTAGTACAGCTTTACAACTGGAATTTTTTAATTTGATGTTTTTTGTCATAAATTTCTGAGAAAAAAAATTGTTTGATTTTTCTACATATATCCACAAATTGAATAAAAATTTATTGAAAAAAACAAAGAAACAAACACATTAACTCAAATCAAACACTGACTCAAATAAATCTTACATGTCAATATCAATATACAGTACAGACAAAAAAGGCTATAGGCTTACAGTCTGAAATTTATTGGTAAATGTTGCATATTTATGAGGGGTGAAAAGTCTTAAATTTTGGAGAAGAAACTGAAGATTAAGAGAAAACTCACAAATATACAAAAAGGCCAAACTTACAGCCCCCCCAGAATTAGCAAAATTATGGGTTAAAATGTTGCAAATTTGCAACAGCTGATTATGCCTCGGTGCAAAGCGGAAGCATATGGTAGTCTGTGTGTGTATGTGTGTGTGTATCTGTCTGTCTGTCTGTCACCAGCTTTTCAGGCGGAGCTTTCAAAATAAACAATTTTAACTCACCATTACTGTCAGTGGAGCTGCGAAAAAAGGTATTGTAATAACTATGCCAGGCCAGTAGATGTGGCATTGCGACTTTTTTACAGTCCCACGCACAACTTCATGTCAACAGTTGATCTTGTGCTGAACTTTTAAAATAGCGGTTGCTACTGAAAGCTAAACACGTATTCTGCATAGTCACATCGATTGTTTTCAGACTTGTTTTGCTGTTTAGTTTTGACGAGACAGGACAACGTATTTTCTTTCTGTAGTTTTCAGTTCATCGGTAAAACCTAAAAGTCCCACAGTCCTTGCCTCAAAAACATGGTGGACCACAGCGGACAGCTGAGCAAAGGGAAGACCATTTAAAAGTAAGTTTTATGCTTAAATTATGCAGTGATTTCAATATTAAAACACTAATAACTCCTACAACTGCATCATTTGATTATTAAAGCTTTTGTTACGTGACTTTTTTTTCAGTGTCAGATTTTTTTTCTGTACTGGTTGCTGCTTGGTTACATAAATTTTAACATGTTAAATTGTTTTCTGTAAAATTCAAGTGATTTTTTTAAAGTCTAAACACTAATGTCATCAATATAAAAACACCACGTGTGACGTGGTTGATTCATTCACTTTAAAATCGCTTTTACTGTCCTGTAGAGAGCTCAGTTACAGTATTACTAAAGTCACTCCCTATTATAGTAATAATAAACCCACTTCATTTTTTTTACATATTTTGAGAAAACCAAGCAATTTATTAAACCGAGGAGAAGCATGACATCTGTAGTCATTTTTATTATGCTGACTTTGAAATAGTTCTGTCACATCTGTAATAATAATCAGATTTTTAAGGTGTTTTTTTCCTCTTGTTTGCCTCTCTGAGGTCCACGCTGGTGAACCTGAAGGTCAGCAGTCAGAACAGCTGTGAAGATAGTGAGCTGGAAGCTAAATAAGAATATTGCATGTTTACCATTTATACAAGAAACTGTTACTGTATTTAAATGAATTAATTATGTGAAAAAGTTAGTTTTTTGCAAGATAATTTCAGAAACTCAATAATCATTACACATAAGTGTGAAACATTCCAAACCATTCTGATTTAATATTCATAATTGTGCTTTTACTTTTGGAAATTTTGATATTTTTACCTGCTTTTTATTGCATGTCATGCATTCAATTAATAAAAATCTGTTATTCCAGCATTTTTCATTGTGGTCCTAATTTTATTCTTGTGCATCTCTCTGTTTTTTCTTTTATGAGCTCCTTGACAAAAATGCCAGTGTACAGCCCCCTGGGATGATGTACACTTTGTGTGTGATGTGACACTGACATCAGTGTCATTCCCGCGTAAACACATACCAAGCATTTCAAAACCGTGCACGGATGGCCTGACACAATAAACTACCCCATGCTACCATGCCACAGGCACCAAGGCATCAGCACCTTTGGTGCTTTTATTTCTAACAGTTTCTCAAATTATGAGAGGCAAGATGCAAATTTACAAGATAGGCTAATCTGAAATTTGTGAGAAAACATTTGCAAATTTACAAGAGCAGTGTCTCAAATTTAAGACACCCACACACACACATTTCTGTGGGGAAAAAAAGTGGCAACAAGAAAAGTCAAATTTTTAGAAAACTTTATATTTAAACCAACTCTGTGTAAGATTTTCACCTTAGAATAATGTTTCCAAAATGATTTTGGTGGTGCATCAACCTTTGACCAGGTGATGCCACTTCCCCCATAGCCTGAGTGGGTCCACATTGCCTGCAGCAGCTCTGCTCTTGGTTGGAACACTGAAAAGACTACAACTATGGTGACAATGACTTTAGTCCCAAGAGCTAATCACACGATGCTTTGTTATTGGTGGCTATAGTTGTGCCCTGTGATTGGCTGATGGGTCTCAGGTAATAGTCACCATAGGTGTAGTCTTTTTAGTGTTCATATCCAGAACAACAAAGTTACATGGTGCTGCTTTAAGGAAAGCTGTTTGGATAATATATTTACCTCCGCCAAAGGGGGAGGTTATGTGATCATCGGCGTCGGTTTGTCTGTCTGTTTGTTTGTTTGTTTGTCTGTTTGTTAGCAAGATAACTCAAAAAGTTATGGACGGATTTTCATGAAATTTTCACAGGTTGTCAGAAATGGGGTATCCTACAGATGATTAGATTTTGGCGGTGATCCGGATCACCGTCCAGAAGAAAACCGCCATTACGGAAAATGCCATTTTTGTGAATAACTACTGAACCACTAATCCTATCATTGTCAATCCAATTGCTAGTCATATGTTTTCATGGTCAAGGAATCTGAAAACGTACACACAAACACTGTATGGGGGGAACTGTGGCCGCCATTACGGAAAATGCCATTTTCGTGAATAACTACTGAACCACTGCTTGTCATATGTTTTCATGGTCAAGGAATCTGAAGACTGTATGGGGGAAACTGTGGCGTTTGGCGGAGGTCTGCGCTCTCCGAGTGCTTTTCTAGTTATTATAATATGTATAAATATTTTTTTATTTATTGTGTTCTAAAGGGCCATCAGAACCATCGTGTTGAGCAGTTTTCCAGAGAAACAGACCAAACCCGGACCTCATCAGATGAACATGTAAATGCTTCAGTTTATTCTGTTACCATTTATACAGCTGTAATACATCACAATAATCTGATCTTACTTTTTGAACGTGAACACTTCAGCACATTTATGCTAGGAGCCCTAAAACGTTATGACTTAAGAAACCGCTGTTGAGTCAGTTTATTTCTAAATACTTGTATAAAGTGTCAAATACTTGTATAAATTGTTTTCTAATTATGATAAATACTGAAAGTATTTTTTAGGTAGTAGTTTAGGTTTAGCATTTTGCTGAAGTACATTTTGGCCCACAGACCTGGGAGAGCTGGGAATCAAACCATCTTTCTTTTGATTAGTTTGTTCCTATATTTGCTTTGTTTTCTGTCACTGTGATTTTCTTATATTAGTGGGAGACTTTGCCTTTCATCAAGTACACCTCAGGTCTTTTTTTTAGTGTTGTTATTTATCCTGAATATTTTCCATCAATACCGCCCCCTCCCCAAGCTGCTCAGTTTTAATAAAGACAAACTAAAAATTGATCTTTACCAAATTTATTAAAAGTCCTCTGCATAAAAATATTAGATTTGCCAAAAAAGTCAAAAATTTACATGAGTAAATTTGTAAGTATGTAAGAAATTTGCACCCAAAAAAAGAAAGAAAAAAGTTCTAAATGTACAAGAATAGCTACTAATTTGAGGGCAAAATACAAGTAAATAGTTGCAGACTTGCATGAAAAAAATTATAAGAAAATTAATCTTTATGCAGTAATCTGAAGGAGAAGAAATATTGTACAGAAAATTAATATGTTCACTCTGGTATTTAGGATGGGTCTACAAATCTGTCCCCATAGATTTTTGCTTATGAGTGATGAGTTTTTCTCTTGAATCCTAATCCAGGTTAAGTATTGTGCAGCAGGAGAAAGAAATGACTGAAAACATCCTGACTGTGGTAACTAACCATGCTTTTATTCATACATACAGTGTTGTTAGATATTAAACCACTTTCAGATAAATTTGATCATCCCTCCTTAATTCTTATGCATTAATCTGACTGTAGTGTTGCCTCTTTCCTCCATTCACAGCTGAAAGAGCAGGCGGCTGATTCCATCAGTGTCCTGGAAGGAGCTCTGTTGCTGAAGAAAGATTTCTACGTCCACACCCTGAGGACTCTGGACCTGCTGGCTGCCGACACCGCTGCCAACGGAGAGACTGAGTCTTCCACTGCGGGGCTTCGCATCAGTGCAGATGAGCTGCACTGTCAGGTCGGTGGGCAGCTCTGCATTTTCTTCACGGGCCTCATTTTTGTGACTCACATTGCCATGATGCTGAGCACGGTGCGCTCACTGTGCTCAGCATCATGACACACATACATAATTGTTAGCCTTTTACTTATGTTTCAGGTGCATTATGATCTGGGAGGTATTTTCTTCCAACAAGGCTGCACAGACCAGCTGATCTACCCGAAAGCCCGAGATCACTTCAGACAGACTAAGGAGCTGTTAAAGAAGGTAGTGCCTTAAAACTGAGGCTGTTTATACAGACATGGACAAATTTGGTGATAACCTTCTGTTAAAGAAGGAAAATCCCACAGTGGTCGCTGAAACAACTTGAAACTGACAAAAGTAATAATAAATATGAAATTTTCAGAAAATTAACTAATGAAAATCATACATTGCTTTTGAGTTTTGGTTCAACAGAATGATTTAAAAAAAAAACAAAAAAAACACGCAAACTAATGAAACTGGCCTGGACACTAATGATGCTACCCTTTAACTTAGTATTTTGTTGCACAACCTTTTGATGCAATCACTACAATCAAGCAATTTCTGTAACTCTCACTGAGAATTCTGCACCTGTTAGCAGGCATTTTGGCCCACTCTTTGTGAGCGAACTGCTCCAGCTGTCTCAGGTTTGAAGGGTGCCTTATCTAGACTGCATGTTTCGGCGCCTTCCACAGATGTTCAGTAGGATTTAGATCAGGGCTCATAGAAGGCCACTTCAGAATAGTCCAGTGTTTTGTTCTTAGCCATTCTTGGGTGGTGTTAGCTGTGTGTTTTGGGTCATTGTCCTTTTGGAGGACCGATGGCATGTGACTGAGGTCAAGCTTTCTGACACTGTGCAGCACATTTCACTCCAGAATCCCTTGATAGTCTTCAGGGATGGCAATTTTCCGCCGATCCGCGGATTTCCGCCGATTTATTTTCAAATTGATCATTTCTGTGAATCGTCTAAATCTGTTGAGAAAATTTTAGGGGGGGTAAGGTACCTTATTGTTACCGATTTTAGCGAAAATCAACACGATTACATAAGCGCTCGGTGCTTCCCCGGAAGTCGTCTCCCGCGATAACCCGGATGTGTTGTGTTCAAGCTACTGCTGTATTGCAGTAGCTTGACAGCCCTGCGATTGGATAGTTGCAAACGATTGGACCAATCAAATGGCTCGTTGTATGCTTTTTCAAAAATTCATGGCGGCGTGTTCTCAGGGATGTGATTTTCTGCTAATTCGCCGAATTCCGCTTTAATTTATCTTCCAGGAAGATAAAGTACGTTAAGTACGTTAGTGGCTTGTGGTCCACGAACGCAGTGAAGCTGCGCCCTTTCAGGCAGGACTGGAAGTGGCGTATGGCCAGGTGGAGAGCCATTAACTCTCTGTTACTGGCAGCGTACAACGGCTGTATGAGCTGGGCTGCACGGGGGAGGAAACGGTAATAAAAGTTAACCATCCCCTTTTATGATTCCAAACAGTTTGAAATTGACAGTGCACAGTGGACATTGACTCATAACTTTTGAATATTTCTAAGACTTGGCTACATCAGTGATTGTGCAAAATGAACTGCTCAAGTCTCAATAGAGATTGAAACTGGTGATCTGAAATGAATGCTGAAATTATAAAAAGTAATGATATGTTGGAATTTTATTTCTATTATGGAATAGATAAAATTAACTGATTTTGATTTGATCAAGTGTTAAAGCATGTGATGGATAATGCTTGTTGGAATATTTTAGGAATGCTATCTTCTTGGAACATAAGTCAATATTATACAGTAATAAGTGGCATTCAGCTGTTTGTTTTATGTCATTTAAGCACAGTTCTGGTACTTAAAAATCATAAAAACCCAGGAGCTTCGGGGGGCTTTGCCCCCCTTGCCCCCCCACCCCACCCCACCCCACCGGGGCTCTGCCGTGGACCTTGCTGGGGGACTGTGTCCCCCAGACCCCCTGCTGAATTTTCAGATAATTTCCCCAACCCCAAATCACATCCCTGGTTCGTGTTGGAATTCTGAGCTTTTGGTATTGTTTTCAGCGGAATTATGAGATTTTTATCAAAGGATCAGGAGTCATCAGTGCTAGAAATAGACAAAAGTGTCAAAAATAAGTTCCGATGGAATTGGCTTGAGAGAAAAGTGACGGTAAAGGTGAAAATTGGCTCAAAGTTCGACGAGGCAACAGAAACACTCGGACAATTTCTGAAGAAACCAGAAAAGGAGATGAAGTTCAAAGTTCAGAGACTGACACAGCTTGCTGCCAAAAGGAAGAAAGTTTCACATTAGAAGTGACTTGGTGACCAGTGTAAATAGTGTAATAAACTCTTATAGAACTGTTAAATATGTTGGACTAAAGACAGTGAGACAACATTGAAGAAAAAGTAAGTTAACTTTTCATTAAATTTAATGATTTATCTAAGTCTAGTATTTCATTTTTTTTGTATCATTTTTTTCAGTCTAAATTACTTCTGTTTTACTGAAAACCTCCCAGCTTCAGGGGGGCGCAGCCCCCCCGGCCCCCCCATAAGTCAATCGACCAAATTAGATTTCAGCTGATATCAGAATTTCCTGTTGCCATCCCTGAGTCTTGAGATTTCATTGTACTCTGCACAGATTGAAAACACCCTATGCCAGAAGCAGCAAATCAAACCCAGAACATAACCGAGCCTCCTCAATGTTTCACAGCAAGTACAGTATTCTTTGCTTTGTATGCTTCATTTTTTTCCTTCTGTAAACATAGAGCAGATGTGATTGGCCCCAAAGCTCCAGTTTCATTTCCTCAGCCCAAAGGACGACCTCCTAGAAGCTTTGGCACTTGTCAGCATGCATTTTGGCTGGCTTTTTTTTTTTTTTCCACAATATCTTTATTGAACCTTTTTTTTTTTTTAACAAACATGATACAAACAAACACTAACACTAAAGTACTACAAAAAAAAAAAAAAAAAATGCCCTAAAAACACCAACAACCACCAACAAAATCAAGTCTTCAACAATGCTCCTCTGTTTAGTCTAGACAATCCAATACATTAGTATACATATTATGTTCACCAGTTTGGAATTTACAAGGTCCACACACATCATTCACCTTCTTCTTCAAGAGTTATGTTTAAATTTTTTACATAATCAATAAAAGGTCTCCATATATTCTCAAACACAATTTCCTTTGATTTCAGTATATATGTTATTCTTTCTAATGGAAGGTTTGTTAACATCTGTCTTAACCACTGAGTCACATCTGGTCTATGAGTCTTTTTCCATAATAGTGCAATACATTTTTTGGCATTAAGCAAACTGAGGTCTATGAATGTTCTTTCACTTTTATTGAAATTATGCTTTTCTGGGTACAGACCCAACAAAAACAGTTTAGGATTCAATATGATTTGTTTTGAGATTATTTTTTCAATTGTTACCCTCACCTCCTCCCAAAACATTCTTATTAATCTACATTCCCATAAACAATGAAATAGGGTTCCTTTACTTTCCATGCATTTTGTGCATGTATCTGGTATATTTTTGTTATATCTATTTAACTCCTCCGGTGTAACATACATCCGCATTAACCATTTGAAATGTATCAATTTAAGGCGTGCATTTATTGATTTGGTTTGAGCTTCTGTACAAGCCAATTCCCATTGTTCCTCTGAAATTTCAATTTGCAGATCTTCTTTCCAGTAGTTTAATCTTTTCAGTGAATTTTCACTTGAAGATAGTGTCAATGAGTTATAAAACTCTGAAATAATACCCTTTCTTTTACTATCTTTCATCATCATTTTTTCCAAGGATGAATAAATAGGTCGAGTGAGAGCTTTATTTTGATTTGATCGAATAAAGTTTCTAAGTTGAAGATATTTAAAAAAATGTGTTCTATTGAGATTAAATTTGATCCTCAGCTCTTCAAAAGACATTATGTTGTCTGCACATGGCAAATATAAATCCTGAATCTTTTGTATCCCTTTTAAATTCCATACTTTAAATACAGCGTCCGCTCTCCCTGGTTTAAAATATTGATTACCCCATATTGGACTAAATTGTGACAATAACTGTGGTTCTTTTAAATAGTTTTTAGCTTCACACCATATTTTGATCATATGCTTTACAAATGGATTTTTAACTTGTTTTTGTAATTTTTTTGCCGAATCTGAGTATATGAATATGGGAAGAGGTAAAGGTAAATTGTATGATTCCATTTCAGTCCAGTGAGGGAGATCATTTGATGAAAAATAATATGTCATAGACCTCAGTTGTGCCGACCAATAATACAACATAAAATTTGGACATTTCAGACCTCCACGATCAAATGGTAAATATAATAAAGACAAACGTAATCTAGCCCTCCTGTTGTTCCATATAAATTCCACTAACATTTTTTTATTCTTGAGAATAGATCTAAAGGTGGTGATAAGGGAATGTATTGAAATAAATAAAGTATTTTAGGTAAAATATTACTTTTAAGTATATTGATTCTCCCGATCATCGACATTGGTAGTGACATCCATCTCTGAGTTAACTCATTGATATCTGACATTAAGGCTTCATAGTTGACACTGGCGACTGATTCTAGCTTAGGCATAATTTGGATTCCTAAATATTTAAACTGATTTACAACATTGAATTGATTTACCTCAGGGGCTGGGTAATTTCTCTGGGTCTCATTTAGCATTAATATTGAAGATTTAGTTTTATTTATTTTATATCCTGATATTTCCCCAAAATTCTTTATTAAATTCAACAAGGTTGGAATTGATTTTTTTAGATTCGACATAAACAAAATTATATCATCGGCGTACAGGGAGATTTTATGTTCTGTTGGTCCAACTTTAATTCCATATATTTGTGTTGGCTGGCTTTTTAATTTTTTTCGGTTAATAGTTCAGCCCTCCTTGTCTTCTTCCATGGAGTCCAATTGTTCAAAATGCAACCCATGGTGCGATTAGAAAGGGACATACCTTGACCTTGGTGTTCAGCTTGAATGATTTTGGACGGTTTCCTAGGCTTTTTTTCTACAATACACACTATTCTTTTGATCAACCTGTGGTTGCATTTCCTCATGTATCCATGTCCTGGGAGGTTGACTACAGTCCCATGAACCTTGTTCTTTTTAATAATATTGGCAGCTGTGGTCACAGGAACATCAAGCTGCTTGGAGATGGTCCTATAGCCTTTACCTTTAACATGCTTGTCTATAAATTTCTTTCTAATCTCCTGAAACAAATTTCTCCTTAGCTTTTTGTGGATTATGTTCAGTGTGGTACACACCATGATACCAAACAGCACAGGTGGCTACTTTTCACCCTTTAAGTAGGCAAACTGTCTGATTACAAGTTTGAAGACACCTGTGATGCTAATTACAGGACACCTTAGTTAAACATATCCCTATGGTCAAATTATTGTCTTTTTAAATGTTACCGTCATTTTTGTCTAGGCCAGTTTTATTAGTTTGTTTTTTAGAATGATTCTGTTGAAGCCAAATTCAAAAGCGGCGTTTGATTTTCGTCATTTTTCAAATTTTTTTTATTTATTATTACTTTTGTCAGTTTCAAGTTATTTCAGTGACCACTGTGGGATTTTCTTTCTTTAATGGAAGGTTACCAACAAATTTGTCCATGTCTGTACATATCTCAGTGTTCATGTGTAACATTCAGGGCTGTTTCTTTTGGGGGTCCTAAGATTGTGTTTAGGGGCCCCTCTGGTAACATTGGTATTTGGTTTTCAAATTTGGTGTTCTGTTTTGTTTTTTTTGTTTCTTCTTCTAACTGCCTGACTTTAATGAAGGTAGATTTGAAAAAAAAAAAAAGGTAGATAAAACACATCAGCAAATTTAAAAGGAAAAACTCACAAGATTGCAACTAAAGTTTGCAACAAGCTTTACAAGATAATTCAGAAATTTCTGAAAAAAAATTCCATAAGAGGAAAAAAATCTTCCATTACTCATGTTGACAGGCCAGTTTACTCTTCTAACTCATCTTTTTAAAAAAATTTAACCTTAATTTTAAGACTTGCAATATGTTTTGTGGCTACATGCAAATTTTGTCTAATGCTCAAAATTGACCACATTAGGATACAGACTCCTGGTACTACCCAAAGATCTTTGCTGCATTTGATTACGGAACCACAAAAAAAAAGACATGATAATCACCTGGGAATGTTCCCAAATATTTTGAGCCACAAAACTGATATTTTGAACAACCCTACTTATCACAGCTGAACCATAAACTTTCCTTCATGGGTTTACAGTAACAACCATTTTTTATTCATTTGAACTTTTTTATCTTTGAGCTGGACTCAACGGTCCATGTTCACCTGGATGAAAATCGGCTGGCCGGCTACTGGAACGCCTGCAGAGCTCTGACTGGAGACTGTGACCCGTCCGACCCCCAGACTTCACCCTACGACCAGATCAACAACCTGATCCGGGCGAACAAAAACCAGGTCAGAGGGCATGTTGTGGAAACAAAACCACATTTAGGTATTTTTAGTCTGGCCTGCATGGTTCTTTATCTGTCTAGATTGTGTTGATGGCCTACTCTCTCCCTATTATAACTTAACTAATTCTGCAGGGGCCATTCTAAATCCATCTTGCCTCTTTTAGGTAGTCCATAGTGAATTTTGAAGTACAATATGTTTTGGGTCATTATTGTTCTATAATCTTTTAAGCTTTAATGAAAAGTAACTGCATTAATGTTGGCTGGTATTATTGTTCTTTTCCCCTATCCTACAGAGACTGTTATTAACATCTTTTAAATTAAAAAAAATCTCCAAAATATGTTGGTTGTTAAGGTGTGCCCACATTTTTGCCTACAACTGTAGCAGAACAAGGCAAAACTTTGGTTTATGCCGTTTGAAAACTACATCAACGTCAGAAACTGACTCTGGCGACTGGTGCATGTGATACATAGTATAAGGATGTCCTAATATGATTTAATTGATCCACATTAATTCCGTTACAGGCCGTCATTGAAGCCTTCATCAAAGACAACATGTCTCGCAGTTTGCCAAACAACTTCAGACGGTCTGTTCTTAGGGAGTTCTCCTACAAAGTCCAACAAGGGTGAGGCCTTGCAGCATTTTCTTTTTGAACATTTTCTGCCTACAATTCATGCCTACCAAATGACATTCATAGGGACCCTGATCACGACACCTCCAACCACATTTATAGTGGATAAGCTGTTGTTGACATACAGATTTTACAAACAATTCACACCATTAAGCCTTTAAGTTACTTGTTTTTAACTTGTAAAATTTTAGATAACACCATATTGTCAATTTATACTCCTATTGAGACCCTTGTTTTGTTTACTAATAATAGATGCTTCTGTACAGGGAATCCGGCCTGGATGAGGTTTGCCACAAGTTGTGTGTTTGCAATGCCGTCCGAGACGCTCTGGAAGGTGAAGTCCTTGGCGTGCGTTTTCAACAGCTGCTTCTCAAACCCAGTAAACAAATGGTGGACTTTGTGTTGGAGGTAACCTAACTCAAGTTTTCTCATTTTATCAAATATGTACTGTTAACAGCCAAAAAGAAACTCCAAGGCACTCATTTTACAAAAGTAAAAAAGCCTTTATTGTAATGGCCACGGTCATATAAACCTATTAAAAACAATTAAAAAGCTCCTATGCGTTTCTGCATTCAGCCTTCATCAGGGAGTCAAACAGATATCAAAGAGAAGGGAGGGTTCTTATGAAAAAGTCCACCAATCGGTTATCTGAAACCAGATGAACATCAAATGTGGTTGGGCTCTAGGCCCAAAGGATCTTACAGATGCCAACATTGTAATCACTGTGCAAATGTAACACAAACCAAATCTTTTTATGATATTGTATCCCAAAAACAACTGACTATTAATCATTTCATAAATTTCAGAAGTGTGTTTGTTATCTATAGACTGGAATGTCCTATGGGTAAAGTTTTTTTTATATATAGGAAGAACCAAACAATGCTTACAGGACAGACTGGCAGAGCACAAATGTGCAATCCACATGTGCAACATGAACTATCCCATGGCAAGACTTGGAGCATCATAATAGTGACCCATCTACCTTACAGGTCTGTGGGATTGATCATATTCCACTGTCCGTAAGAAAAGGCAACAGACAAAGACAATTGAATCAACAGGAAACATATTGGATTTACAACTTACAGGCTACCAAATGTCCAGGCCTGAATGAGGACAAAGGGACCTGATGCATAAATGGTGCGCACGCACAAAAAAAATGGAGTACACTGATTTTCACGCACACAGTGTGATGTATAAAATCAAGCTTGATGTGAGAATCTGCAGGCTGAGCCACAAAGTTTCCACCTGCAATGAGAAGTTGCGGCTGTCCGCAAAATTCTGTTTGGCTCTATCAGGTGGGCCTGTTAAACTACAAAACAGCTGAAACTCACAAAATATGTCAAAGTAACGTTTACACTTCAGTTAAAATGCTTTGTCTATGAATTAGTCTGTGAAAAACATGATTATTATTACGTGATTTAACT
Source organism: Pholidichthys leucotaenia (assembly GCA_020510985.1). Classification (NCBI taxonomy): domain Eukaryota; kingdom Metazoa; phylum Chordata; class Actinopteri; order Cichliformes; family Pholidichthyidae; genus Pholidichthys; species Pholidichthys leucotaenia. The sequence continues at coordinate 60,110,469 of CM035839.1, forward strand.
CCGTAACTCGGCTTATTGAGCGTAATGAAACCCCAATGAATTGACCGGCTTCACTCATGGACCAGCCAGCGCTGCTGTTAACTGGATCCATCCATCCATCCATCCATCTTCTACTGCTTTTCCAGAGGTCCGAGTTGCAAAGGCAGCAGTTCAAGCAGAGAAGCACAGACTTCCTCTCCCCAGCCACCTGCTCCAGCTCTTCAGAGAGGATACCAAGGTGTTCCCAGACCAGCTGGGAGACGTAGTCTCTCCAGCGAATCCTGGGTCTGCTCCGTGGTCTCCTCCCAGTGGGACATGCCTGAAACACCTCAAGTGGGAGGTGTCCAGGAGGCATCCTGATCAGATGCCCAAACCACCTCAACTGTCTCCTTTTGGTGTGGAGGAACAGCGGTTCTACTCTGAACCTCTCCCGGATGACTGAGCTCATCACGCTGTCTCTAAGGGTGAGTCCAGCAATCCTACAAAGAAAGCTCATTTCAGCCGCTTGTATCCGCAATCTCATTCTTTTGGTCATTACCCAAAGCTCATGACCATAGGTGAGGGTAGGAATGTAGATTGACCGGTAAATCAACAGCTTTCATACCTGCCAACTACTCCGGTTTTGCCGTAAGGGTTACGGTTTTCAAGACCCCATTCCGGGTTACGGCTTTATTAATCAAAATTACGGTTTTTCACTAAAAATTCAGTCAAAAATTTTAAATCGTAAAAAAAACCACGAAAGCAATTCTAAACACGAGATCGCTAGGAATCGTATCTAAATTTACCTGAAGCATTTGCTAAGCTAACGCTATAGCTAACGCCATAGCTAGTCATAGCACCTAACACCGATACAAAGAAGCGACTCCGTCCCCGGTGATTGGGGCTCGCCAGAGGAACCAACCGAGGCAACAGTTGGACGGGAGCCGGATCGGAGTTCAAGTACAGCGGTGGTAGGAGACGGGGACCAGTGGAGGAGCAGCCGGGGCCCCAGCTAGATAATAGCTGGAATCGGAGCCCAGCTACAGCGGCGGGGCTTGGCAGAGGAACTACTGAGGAAGATGGCGGTAGGTTGCGGGGCTCAGTGGAGGATCTACCGGGACCTTAGCTGGACAGGAGCAGGATCGGAGCTCAACTACAGCAGCGGTGGGCGGCGGGACTCGGTGGAGGAGCTGCCAGTACCCCGGCTGGACAGGAGCTCAATTGCAGTGGCGGTAAGCAGCGGGACTAGCAGCGGAGGGGGCTAGCTGAGGCCCAGCTGGATTCGAGGTCGGTCGGATCGGATATCGGCGTCACCAGCAGAGTTTGTTTTACTATCAACAGGTCAGTAAAAATGCCACCAAAGAAGGAGGAAATGGAAGAGATCAAAAAATCTCTGAACTAAGTTCAGAGATTTTATCTTCTTGGAACATAAGTCAGTATTATACAGTAATAAGTGGCATTCAGCTGTTTGTTTTATGTCATTTAAGCACAGTTCTGGTATTTAAAAATCATAAAAACCCAGGAGCTTCGGCGGGCTTCGCCCCCCTTGCCCCCCACCAGGGCTCTGACCCAGACCCCGCTGGGGGACTGTGTCCCCCAGACCCCCTGCTAAATAATTTCCTCAACCCCAAATCACATCCCTGGGTAAAGAATGACATACTGAGGCAGGCCAGAAAGTTACGGGGAACAGAAGTTTACCTAAATGAACATCTAACAAAAACTAAAGCTGAAATAGCACGGCAAGCACGGATGCTGAAAAGACAAAATAAGTACCCTGGACTCCGGCTAGCTACTAGGCTTTTCAGATTTTAAAAGTTGGCAGGTATGAGCTTTGCCTTAGAGCTCAGCTCCCTCTTCACCACAACAGACCGGTACAATGACTGCATCACTGCAGATGCTGCTCCGATCAGTTTGTCAAGCTCTTGCTCCATTCTTTCCTCACTCGTGACTAAGACCCCGAGATACTTAAACTCCTCCACTTGGGGCAGGAGCTTGTCCCCAACCCGAAGAGGACAATCTACCTTTTTCTGGATGAGGACCATGGACTCAGACTTGGAGGTGATTCTCATCCCAGCCGCTTCACACTTGGCAACAAACCATCCCAGTAAGACCTGTAGGTCATTGCTGGATGAAGCCAGCAGGACAACATCATCTGCAAACAACAGAGATGAGATCCTGTGGTCACCAAGCATGACACCTTCCGTTCCCTGGCTGCGCCTAGAAATCCTGTCCATAAAAATTATGAACAGGATCGGTGACAAAGGGCAGCCCTGGCGGAGTCCAGCTCTCGCTGGGAATGAGTCTGACCGAGTGCTGGCAATACGAACCAAACTCTGACAATGGTCGTATAGAGATCGGATAGCTCGTAATAACAAGCCCGATATAACCCATACTCGCGAAGTACCCCCCCCACAAAAAACTATGAGGGACGTGGTTGAATGCCTTCTCCAAGTCCACAAAACACATGTAAACTGGTTGGGCAAACTCCCATGAACCCTCATGGATTCTCGAGAGGGTAAAGAGCTGGTCCGATGTGACACGGCCAGGATGAAAACTACATTGCTCCTCCTGAATCCGAGGTTCGACCAACGGCCGGACTCTCCTCTCCAGTACCTTGGCATAGACCTTCTCAGGGAGACTGAGGAGTGTGATCCCTCTAAAGCTGGAGCACACCCTCCGGTCCCCCTTCTTGAAGAGAGGAACCACCACCCCGGTTTGCTATGCCAAAGGCACTGTCCCCGACCTCCACACAGTGTTGCAAAGGCGTGTCAACCATGACAGCCCTACAGTATCCAGGGCCTTGAGGTACTCAGGCTGAATCTCATCCACCCTTGGGGCCTGGCCAACAAAGAGTTTTTTAACCACTTCATTGACCTCAGCCCCTGTGATGGGCGAGTCTTCCCCCTCGTCCACAAACCCTGCTTCCTCTGTGGAAGGCGTGTCAGTGAGATTTTTTTTGATTTTGACTTTTTGATTTTGTTTTCTTTATTGATCCCCAGAGGGGAAATTGAGGGCATACACCTGGATGGATGAAGCAGCCATGGTACGGCGCTATCCCTTTACCATTCACACACACATTCACACCTAGGGCCACTTTTAAAGTCTCCAATTAACCTAACCTGCATGTTTTTGGCCTGTGGCAGGAAACCAGAGAACTCCCGGAGTAAACCCACGCAGACATGGGGAGAACATGCAAACTCCACACATATCACTGTTGGTCAGGGGCTGGGATCGAACCAGGGATCCCATGGCCAAGGGTGAGTTGCTGTGCTGCCGCAGTGCGAACCACTGCTCCACCGCACCGCCCAGATTGAGGAGATCCTTGAAGTATTCCTTCCACCACCCGAGGATATCCCCAGTTGAAGTCAGCCGTGCCCCATCTGTACCACACACAGTGTGGTCAGGGAGCTGCTACCCCCTTTTGAGCCTCTGGACAGTTTGTCAGAATCTCTTCGATGCCGGTCGAAAGTCTTGTTCCATGGTCTCACCGAACTCCTCCCTTGCCCGAGTTTTTGCTACAGCAACCACCCGAGCTACACTCCGTTTGGCCTGCTGGTACACCTCAGCTGCTTTGGGAGTCCCACAAGCCAACCAAGCTTGATAGGACTCCTTCTTCAGCTTAATGGCCCCCCTCACCACTGATGTCCACCACTTGGTTCAGGGGTAGCCACCATGAGATGTCCCGACGACCTTGTGGCCACAGCAATGGGTAGCCGCTTCAACAATAGAGGTGGAGAACATGGCCCATTCAGACCCCATGTCTCCAGACTCCCTCAGAATGTGGTCGAAGTTCTTCCGGAGGTGGGAGTTGAAGACCTCCCGGACAGGGGCCTCAACCAGATGTTCCCAGCACACCCTCAGTATACGTTTGGGTCCACCAGGTCTGAAGAGCATCCTCCCCTGCCATCGGATCCAACTCACCACCAGGTGGTGATCAGTTGACAGCTCTGCACCTCTCTTTACCCGTGTCCAAGACATACGGTCACAGGTCTGATGACATGATAACAAAATCGATCATCGATCTGCGACCTGGGGTGTCCTGGTGCCAGGTGCACATATGGACACCCTTATGCTTGTACATGGTGTTTGTTATGGACAAACTGTGGTTAGCACAGAAGTCCAATAACTGAACACCACTTGGGTTCAGATCGGGCAGGCCGTTCCTCCCAATCACCCCACTCCAGGTTTCACTGCTGTTGCCCATGTGCGCATTGAAGTGTCCCAGTAGGACAATGGAATCTCCAAGAGGAGCATCCTCCAGCACCCCAGTCAGACTTCAAAAAGGGTGGGTACTCTGAACCATCATTTGGCGCATAGGCACAAATGATGGTCAGGACCCGTTTCCCAACCCAAAGGCGCAGGGGAAACAACCCTTTCGTCCACCGAGGAAAACTCCAATACAGAGGCAGCAAGTTGGGGGGGATACAAGAATACCCACCCCTGCTCGTTGCCTCTCCCCCGAGGCAACTCCAGAATAGGCCAAGCTCCAGCCCCTCTCCATTAGACTGGTTCTGGAACCGGAGCTGTGTGTTGAGGTGAGGCCGACTATATCTAGCCGGTATCTCTCAACTTCATGCACCACCTCAGGCTCTTTCCCCGCCAGAGAGGTGACATTCCACATTGCAAAAGCCAGTTTAGGAAGCTTGGGATCAGACTGCCAAGGTCTCCACCTTCGACCGCCATCTGATCACATAGCAGCGGACCCCCATGATCCCTCCTGCAGGTGGTGAGCCCACTGGAGGTGGACCCATGTAACTCCTTTGGGCTGAGCCCGGCCGGGTCCCATGGGCAGAAACCTGGCCACCAGACGCTAGCCATCGAGCCCCTTCCCCAGGTCTGGCTCCAGGGTGGGGCCCTGGTAAGTCCACACTGGACAGGGTACACTGAATCCTTGTTCTAACATTCATCATGAGAGTCTGTTGGATCATTCGTAGTCTGGCCATTCACCCTGGACTAGTTTATCTTGGGTGACCCTACCAGAGGACAACATAGCCCCTGGGATCACTGGGGCATGCAAACCCCCCACCATGATAAGGTGACGATCCATTAGGGGTTAATTGGATCCTTTTTCTTTAAACACCATTCTGAAAGCCTATGATGGGCGATTTAAAGACATCTTCCAGGACATCTTTGAAAAAAATGACAAGCCAGAATTTGACAAGCTGAAGATCTGGTATGAACACAGCTGGATCCTGTTTCTATAAATGTGTCATTTTGACCTAAAGAAAAAAGGAGAAATCCTCTGGGTTAATGTTGAATAAAAGGAGGACCATGTGGAGTTCCAGGCTGCAATGTACCCGTATTTCCAGGGACCCTTAACGGATTCCCCCCTGACATTTCGGCCTCCTCAGACCTCGGGAAGGGGGTTGGGGGAAACTGTTATAACACATGTTGTCTTTGAGTCATTTTGACCTGAAGACAACAGGAGGATCCCCAGTGCAATACATGCTGTACCTTGGAGGTTAGAGTTTGGAAATAAAAGGCCTTTATATTTCACAGCTCCATATGTTCCTCCTGGCTGTTGTGCGTAATTTGGATTCTGACACAGATTTGGTTTGTAACTTGTATAAATTCAGCTGTAAGATTGGAGCAGTATTCAGTGGTGTTTATATACTTGGTTTATTTTACTCAGTAACATCACATCTGTCTATGTGGATTACAGAGTGCTTTCTTTCACAACATTTTTTTTTCCTGTGTGTCAGCACCACCCGCGACTCCCCCGTCCTCCGCGTCACCCTAGCAACACTGTCATTGAGTAGTGATCTGTCTATTGAGTTTAACTTTAATGGCAGACCATTTTATTTTATTTTATTTCAGTTAGACCTGGCTACATTAACTGTCATTGTAACACGGTCCACTCGGTAAACTTAGGTTTATTGTCGATTCCGGAGGGTCAGAGCAAAGTAAAATATTTTTTTCTGACCTCCACCTCGGCTATCAACACCTCAGCGTCACACTCAGTGAATTTACTTTTTATGTTCAATTCAGTTCAATTCAACTTTATTTATATAGCGCCATTTCACAACAACAGTCATCTCATAGCACTTTAAACTGTAGGGGAAACCTCGGCAGTTGCAGAAAGACCCCAGCAATCAGGCGATCCCCTGTGAGCAAGCACTTGGCAACGGTGGAGAGGAAAAACTCCCTTTTAACAGGAAGAAACCTCTAGCAGAACCAGGCTCAGGGAGGGGCAGTCATCTGCTGTGACTGGCTGGGGGATGAACAAACAGATGTTAATGACCAGCAAAAAAAAACAAAAAAAAAATTTCATTGAGAGTGAAAAAAGGAGTGAAGCCCAGTGCAATTATTGGAGGTCCCCTGGCTGTCTAAACCTATTAGCAGCATAACTAAGGGAGGGTTCAGAGACACATGATCCCTCCCTAATTGTAGGCTATATCAAAAAGGAAGGTTTTAAGATAAGATAAGCCTTTATAAGTCCCACAATGGGGGAAATTCCAGGATTGCAACAGCACAGGGATAGCAACGCTCAGAGCAATAATTTAGAAGATAAGAAAATAAGAGTAGTGAATATACATATGTACACATAAATATATAAATGTATATACACAGTGCAGAGTATTGTAGCTAGATGGAATAAACAGCCTAACAGTCTATTTAGTTACCCCACATAGTATGAATATGTACCCATACATATTGTCACCCTCCGTAGCGATTGATATTGTCCCAGTTGTATACTGGAGGGGGACCATTTTGTGTAAGTTTGTTGTGTCTTTTGCATTCAATACTATTAGGTCGTAACATTTTTTTTACCATCTCTGCGAGCAGCTCTGCTTAGGTTATAAAGTCTGACAGCTGTAGGTAGGAAGGACCTGCGAAACCTCTCGGTCGCGCACCTAGGATGATGTAGTCTACTGCTAAATGAGCTCCTCAGTGCGTTCAGTATGTCCTGCATAGGGTGGGACTCGGACTCCAGCAGAGATGACAGCTTAGCCACCATCCTTCTCTCTCCTATCTCCTCCACTGGGTCAAGGCGCTGCCCCAGGACAGAGCTAGCTTTCTTGATCACTTTGTTCAGTGTCTTCCCGTCAGCTGCTGTGATGCCGCTGCCCCAGCAGACCACTCCAAAAGTGATGGCTGATGCCACCACCGAATCGTAGAAGGTCTTCAGAAGCACCCCTTGTACACCAAAAGACCTGAGCCTCCTCAGTAGGAATAGCCTGCGCTGTCCTTTCTTGTAGAGTGCGTCAGAAGAGTGACAGAAGTGGCGTTTTCTTCATTTACATAGTCATTAGTGGGAGGAACCAAGACGGAGTAAAGAGACTGTGCATGTGTGCTGGTTTTCACATGAGGTGGGATGTATAAAGAAAAGGAGCATAGAATCGGGTGTGCGCAGTTTTATAAATATGAAATTTTTTGTGCGCACATACTTTTAAAATTTTATGAGTACACCATCTTAAAGTATGAAAGCTGCGGAATCCTTTATACATGAGACCCCTGGATTTTAGTGTGTTTATATGATTGTCTGGTTTAGGGTTTAAACACTGTTTTTCTTTTACTTTGTCTTGTCTGCAGGATTTAGTGGCTATGTATGTTGTGTGGGCATGTTGTATATGTTTTGAATTTTGTTGGTTGGAATGTCGTAGGGATGACATCTTCTGGATGTGGTGGGTGTCTGCATTGTGCGTTTTGAATCAGGACACCACACCAGCCAGATGGAGGTTTCCGATTGGTGGACCTTTTCATAAGAAGCCTCCCTTCTCCTTGATATCTGTTTGACTCCCTGATGAAGGCTGAATGCCAAAACGTGTAGGTGCTTTTTAATTGTTTTTAATAGGTTTATATGACCATGGCCATTACAATAAAGACTTTTACTTTTGTAAAATGAGAGTGCCTTGGAGTTTAATTTTGGCTGTTTGCATGAAATGTTCCATCCAAAGAGCACCTCAGAGAATCTAAAGTTTGTTCTTGAGTCCAGGAAGCACCCCTCTACATATTTTTAGTAAATATGTATTGTTATTGATATTGTCTTTTATGCTGTATATTTTTACTAGTTACTAAAAAGTTTTAAAAAAAATTCTGTTTGGAGGGTTTGAAATTTTTGGTTGCACCGCTATGAAAACTTTCCAGCACAATGCCCCCTATCTTTGTTAGCAGGCAACATACAGTACCTTAAAAATACATTCTCCACGGTGTTCCCTCTGGCTCCCCCTGCTGCTCACTCTAGCTCTCTCCTTGACCACTTGCACACAGAGTGGCAACTGGGTTTCATTTAGCGCCCCCTCTACTGGCGGACTCTATAATTGCATTTAAGGTCATCAGGGTCAAGCTAGTGATGTTACGCTCGACACCGCCCACTTGACACTGATTCAAGCAATATCAAGCGGAAGTGTCCTGAGCAGTGCATCGAGCGCCGTTTCAGCACACCCACAGTCACGTGACTGTAGAAAGCGAGGCCTCGTTATGTCAGCCACATCATGTGACTTGAGGGCTCACGGGAAATTTGAGAGGGTTCTATTGGAATTAGTTTTTTTGTTTGCTTTGTATTGTTTGTTCCTGCCATCCAATTTTGAATAGACCTCAGATGGCCAAATGCTCAAAAAAAAAAATGTATTAAGATTTTTTCAGGTCTTCCACTCAGATGCAGTTCTGACACTCAGTCAGCAGATGGCACTCTTTATTAAATGTTTCATAACACTGTGTTGATCATGAAGCCATTATCTCAATGTTGTTCATTGTTTCATAAGGCCTCAGTTTCATCATCACTAAGTCAGACCTACTATCTGTGCCCAGAGTTAGAACCAAACATGGCGAGGCAGCATTTAGTTTTTATGACCCTCACATATGGAACAAACTCCCAGAAAGCATCGGGGCTGCTGAAACTCTCAGCTGCTTTAAGTCGAGGTTAAAAACTCTATTTGCTGCGGCCTTTCAGTAGCCTATAATGTACTGTAACTTTTATTTCTGTCATATTCTATTTTAGCTTGTTTTTGTTTCTCTTTAATTTACTTTTTAGTTTGCTTTTAAATTCTTATGTATTCCTTTTGCAACTTGCTGTAATGCTTTTTGAAAAGCACTCTGAATTGTCTTGTACACGGAATGTGCTATACAAATAAACTTGCCTTGCCTTGCCTTAAGAATGTGGTTCCAAATACGGCAAACGTGATTTAAATAAATGATTGATTTTTGGAAATGAACTGGCGGGCTGTGGCCTGCCAGTTGCCCATCCCTGAATTAAATGAATCGAGGCAATTTGACCAAAGTATGTCGCAGGCATTTCATTACTGCCGTGGGAACTGTCAACATGTGGAAAAAAGTGCAGTGAGTGGGACCTTTAAAGTAGTATAAAAGGGTTCAGCCAATTTAACTTGTTTAAACCTGTAGACACATAATTACTAACAACATCAAAAGATCAGGCTTGTAGTTTATTAGCAGACTTGAGGTGTGAAATAAATGTTCTTTAGAGGAAGTAAGAGGAGTGCCTGAAAAAAAATATTTGAAACCACTGCTCATTTTAATCAGGTTTTCTTTGTGCTGCAGGTGTGCACACGTTCACTGGAAAAGGATCGTTCATCTGAGACGTCCAGAAGAAACATGGCCAGTTTCCTGAGGTGAGTCTGAGTCATCATATTCAGTCTATTTTAAAGATTATTGCAAAACACAGAGAAACAGATAATTGTTGACTTTCACAGTTATTCTCAAATCCTTAAGTGTTTGTCTTCCTCTTAAATGTGTTATGGTGCAGGACTCTGTGTGAGAGTTTGAAGGACCTATCCCTGGTGTTTGTGGTGTCATCCCACAAGCTCTTCATGGAGCTGCTGAAGGAGGAGGAGAGGAAGGTCCTGATGGAGCAGATGAGGAAGCGGTCAGCCACAATCAACCTGAGCGCCAAACCTCTGCCTTCCTTCTACGACATTCCAGGTTAACAGCAGGGTTTTTGCACACATTCCCTGCTAGTTTTTCCCAGGACATTTCCACCTGTAAGTAACTGATTTTTTTGTGTGTGCTTTGTGTAATCTCTCTACAGCTTCAGCCAGTGTGAACATCGGGCAGCTGGAACAGCAGCTCATCCTCTCACTGGAGCCACGCAGGATCAGACAGATCCTCATCGAGCTCCATGGAATGGCAGAGCGACCCTTCTGGAGGGTCAACAGTAAGGTCAGAGGTCAACGAAAGGAGAAATTAAACTGTTGAAATGATCTGGGAACATTACCATCCATCTAAATGTATTTTAGAGACATTTAGAATTCAATATAGATAGTTTTCATTTCCTAGAATGTTAGCTTATAAATATAAACATCTAACAAAAAGCTACCATTTCCTGTTTGTGTGCAGTGGGAGGTTCCTTCTGATTACCTCAATGTGATCCTCAGCATTAAAGACAACCTGACCAAGGACCTGGTCTACATCCTTATGGCCAAAGGACTCCACTGCATTTCAATAAAGGTCTGATTGTTTCTTTGGCTCAGAGTAACCCCGCTGGAAATATTGTTACATTAAATAATTATTCACTCGGGGGGGGGGGGGGTCTCCTTCAGGTGCCCGGGGCCTGGCGTTGGCCCTGCTTGGGGGGGTGGGCTGGTCCAGTGGTGGAGGCGCGCTGCACTGGCCTCCCACAGCCATCCCTCCTGGGGCGGTTGCATGGCTGTCCTGGGGCTTGCTGGCTTCGGGGCATTTGTGCTCTGTGGGGGTTGGTGGCACTGCCTTGCTTACTCTTGAGTTTCGGTGGGGGTGGGGGGGTGTTCGCTGGGTGCTGCTGTGACCTGCTGCCCTCTTTGTATGTTTCCTGGCAAGCCACTCACATACATACACTCACTTTGAGCGTGCTCTCATACACGCGTGTGCACACACACATATGTTCTTTTACAGGTGCAGATACCAGACTCATGATGAGACCTTTTCAGAAGAAGAAACAGTTTGTCTTCTGTTTGTTTCAGTTGTGTCAGTTTGTTTTTTCTGTTTGTTCCTCTCTTTTTTCTCCCCCCCATCCCATTCCCCCCCGCTGGGTCTATTATCCGTAAAACAATTTAAATAAAATATTAAAAGTTATTACAAGAGTAGTCTATCAATAATATACAATATATAGAGACATTTGGCACAATAAGGGAAGCAGATTTCTGTTCTGCTTACCTAGCTGCTTGACAGGACAAGGGGGAAAAAATTATTCACTCAAATCTGATAATTTTGTTCTTTAGGACTTTGCCCACGCGCGGCAGCTTTTCTCGGCCTGCCTGGAGCTCGTCACCGAGTTCTCCCCGAAACTGAGGCAGGTGATGCTGAATGAGATGCTGCTGCTGGAGGTTCGTGCTCACGAGTCATTGGCGGCCGAGGGCAGCAAAGAGAGACCGCCCCCTGACCTGGTCAGCAGGGTTAGAGGTTACCTGGAGATGAGGATTCACGGTGAGAAAATGGTTGTCATGGTGGAGTTGCTGAATCCTCCACACATACTCGTAACTTACTTCTTGGGCTGGTTTCCTGCGGATGGGACCAGAGATTTAAACAATATAAACAGACTTCCTCTGCAGAATAATAATAAATATTTTGTCCTGACATACGGCAAGGAATGCGCACAGATTCAAAGCGAATCTCACACCTTGCCGTTCTAGTTGAATGGTTGTTACCATGGAAAGAGGCAAGAAAAAGCAGATCAGAAGCTGACTACATGATACATATGAATGGATGAATGAATGCATTTGCATTTTGCATAGTCAAAATGTCGATTGTCGTGAGCTTGCTTTCCTGATGTTTTTGTGTTCAGTTAAAAAAAACAAAACATATAGACTACTGTAAACTTACCAAAAGCAGCTACTCTGGCTCCCATCTCAGTTCCCATCTCACTGCTTGTTTATTTACATCTGTGTTCTTTTCAAGACATGTCTAATATTTTGGGAAAATCAGACACCACAAAGATTAAATTGTCATCGCTCATCTCGTGCAGAAGTGGAAGTATAGTTGCTCATTGGTTCTTGAGTAAATAAAGGGGTGTTTTCCAGCCCTTTTCATTGAGGGCTGTGGATATTTTGTACCACCATTACACCAAATCTGACACCTCTAAATGGACATGACTATGACTGGTCTTCTGTTGACGGGAAGTCCACGTGCCTCCTCAACATCTGAATCCATCGGAAGCGTGAAAGGGGCGTAACCAGGCCAGAGTCATGCTAGTCAGTACTCCGGAGCCACAAACTGCACGGCGAGTATCATCGCCTGATCAGAGAACTTGTGTTCAGGCAGCATTTTCAGCTACAAAAGTGCAATTTGATTAGCATCTTCTGTCCAACCCAACCTGCTATGCTGTTCTAGTCTGTTCACAATACATCCAGACGTTAAACTTTTGCCTATATCTGTATAACTGTACTGTATATAGTAATGAAATATAAATCATTTATAAAGTCTGAGGCAGTTTGCTGTTCCTGAACCTCTCAGCTGAAGCACCATAAACAGCATGTGCTTCATAAAATATATTGTTCATTTTAGAGGTGCATGACATGGAGTCTTTATGTTTACCTGCAGATTTGCCTCTGCGTCAGGTGGTAGGAGAGGAGTGTGTCGCCTTCATGTTGAACTGGAGGGAGAATGACTACCTGACCCTGCAGGTGCCTCCGTCTCTGGTCATGAACAACCCCTATATCAAGGTACTCAACCTTTATTTTTAACTACCTTAAAGTGTGATTCTGTTTTCCGTTGCAGCGCCTTTACAGCAACAGGGTCTAGGTGCGAGACTGGATTAGGGGTGTTGTGTGTGAGGTTTAAAATGTTCTCTCAGTACTTGCCAAATTTTGTCGAGGTGTTCATTTCACATGCCAGGTTACGACTCCTGTTTTGTGCAGGCGTCTTAGAAAATAGAACATTAACGGCCGTCCACACACCAAGCATGATAAAGATAACTGTAAAATACTAATTTAAAACATTTTTTAAACCGTAACGAAAGTGACAAATGACATCTTTGGGATCACTTCCAGAGCAATTTCATGAACAGTAAAAACACTGACAGTCAGGAAACATCCAGCCATTGCTTTTATAATAATGCATCAGATTTATATAGCGATGATATTTATATAGCGATTATATTTATATAGCGCTTTTCATAGACACTCAGACACTTTACAATGGATACATTATTCATTCACTCCACAGACAATGGTAGTGGTAAGCTACTACAGTAGCCACAGCTGCCCTGGGGCAGACTGACGGAAACGTGGCTGCCGATCCACACCAACAGGCTCTCTGACCACTACTGAACATTTATACACATTCATGCCCAGTGTAATGGACACTGGAGGCAAGGTGGGTAAAGTGTGTTGCCCAGGGACACAACGGCAGGATGTCTGGGGAGAGCGAGATTCGAACCGCCAACCTTCTGGTTATTAGACAACCTGCTCTGCCTCCTGAGCCACTGCCGCCCTGCTCTGACAGCAGGCTGTAATAAATGACAGAGGCTGGAAAAGTTTTTTCCACAATCTACATACCTCTGACCTGCTTCCAGACAGGATGCCGAGTGTGCTGAAGGAGGAGGGGAAATGATGGGATGCATAGTGATCCTCTGTAACAGTGCTATGCATCCAAGTTGAAAATATTATTATTATTATTGTGTTATTATTATTATTATTATTCATAGTAATTATTTGTTAGCCCGGCTGGTCGGATTTGCACTATGTGCTTACTTCATCCTACCTATCTGTGGGTCCGAGAAAATTTTGGTGCAGAGAGAATGAGACACTGAATAATTTCATGAACCCACATGCTCTTCTGCTTTTCTTTTTGTCTGCCCATTACCATCCATATTCCTTTTTTTGAAAGTCACTACAGTTTGCTTTATATCATAAAGCACAGTTCTCAGAGAGCGTATTGTACTTTTCACTTTGTCTTCCAGTTAATGATTGGCTGGTAAATTCATCCAGATGGCTGTTGTTTTTTTGGATTCATTCATGTGTTTCTTTCCAATAGCTCGGCCAGCTCCTGGCTTCCACCTGCAAAGAGCTCCCGGGTCCAAAGGAAAGTCGCCGCACTGCCAAGGAGCTCTGGGAGGTGGTGGTCCAGATCTGTAGTGTCTCCATCCAACACAAGAGGAACAGCGACGGCAGAGTGGGCCTCATCAAACAGAGAGACTCGTCCCTGGGTATTCTGCACCGGTATGCTACAAAGATCACACAGACATCACACAACACTGACCCATAAAACGTCCTTCATATGATTCACATGCAAGGGAAATAATCCTGCTCATTCTACTCTTTTGTTTGTTTTGATTCATTTAGGAGCAAATTCATCACATTTATCAAGAAAATTAGAGTAAGTAGCTACATTTACAAATGTCATCTGACTATGGAGAATATGATATATTTAAATGGTTAAACTGGCTGTTAATGCGCTAATAGTTTCCTTATTTCTAACAGGAGCCACTGGTGCTGACGACTCTGATCTCACTGTTTGTTCGACTTCACAGCATAGTGAGGGTAAGTCTGAAAAATCCACAGTGGAGAACGAAATTAGAGAACAGTGTATTAATACTTGATTTATTATGAAATATTGTTCTTCATTGTTCAGAATTTGACAGAATATCAGCTATGGCTATACTACTGCTGTACTAGCATGTTTTTTTAAATAACCAAGGCACTTCAACACAAACATTTATTTTGTAAAAAAAAAACAAACAGCAAAATTAGAGAACAGTGTCACATTGCTGGGGTTTGGGGATAGGATTATATGAAGGCTGTCCGTGGGGAATCAGTTCAACACTGCAGCTGGAATTGCTTGCCAGTTCATTGCTGAACAGGCCAAGGATCTCTCTTGGCACACAATGTCTTGCCGTTTAAGACAATTTAGACTCAAAGCTCACTCTACAGTAACTGAACCTCTCATCAGCAGAAAGAATAAAAAGGCTAGATTTGCCTTTGCTGAGGAACATGTGTGGACAGACGAGAACTGGTCCAGCGTGCACTTCAGTGATGAGCACAAGTTCAATTTATTTGGGTCTGATGGGAAACAATATGTTGAGTGTCAAACTGTGGAAAGACTGAACCCAAAATGTGTGAAGAAGTCAGTTAAATTTGGAGGAGGAAGTGTCATAGTTTGGGGGATGTTTTCTGCAGCAGGAGTTGGGCCTGTTGTACAGCTACATGGCAGGGTGAAGGCAAATGTTTATGTGAACCTCCTTTGGCAACAGGCAATTCCTTCACTGCAATTGTCTCCCAATCAGCCCACAATTTTCATGCAAGACATTGCTCCCTGTCACACTGCAAAATGGGTTAAACAGTGGCTTGAACTTGCAGCCACTCACAGTGAATACACAAACTTAGAGGAGTACACGGAGGTTGTTGTAGCATACATAGCTAAATGTATTGATGATGTCACTGCAAAACCATCACTGTTCGTGCTAACCAGAAGCCGTGGATGACAGCAGAGGTCCACAGGCCCCTGAGGGCTCGGGACGCAGCCTTCAGGGCCGGTGACACTGCAGGACTAACAACGGCTAGGGCCAACCTGTCCCATGGTATCAAGGAAGAAAAATGACAGTACAGCAAGAAAATATCCGGACACTTCAGCAACACCAGAGATGCACGTTCTCTCTGGCGTGGCATACAGACCCTCACCAACTACAAACCTCCACCTCAGACCTGTGCAAGTGACATCACACTGCTTAACAACCTAAATGACTTCTTTGGCCGCTTTGAAGCACAAAACAGCACATCAGCACAGAAGACCACTCCTCCTCCAGATGAGCAGGCTATAAGCCTGGATCTGGCTAGTATGAAGAGGACCCTCTCCAGGACCAATCCACACAAGGCAACTGGACCAGACAACATACCAGGTCACGTTCTGAAGGACTGTGCGGAGGAGCTCAAGAATGTCCTGGCCGATATCTTCAACATCTCTCTGAGTCAAGCCGTTATCCCCACGTTTCAAAACACTACCATAATACCAGTCGCAAAGAAGCCCGTCCCATCCAGTGACAGTGATTACTGGCCCGTAGCAGTGGCCTCCATCATAATGAAGTGCTTCGAGTGGCTGGTCATGCAGAACATCAAGTCCATCCTCCCTCCCTCCCTCCCACGACCCATCTCAGTTTGCATACAAGTCAAACAGATCCACAGAAGATGCCATCTCAAAGAACTCCTATGTGCGAATGCTGTTCTTGGACTTCAGTTCAGCATTCAACACGATCATCCCCCAGCACCTAATACAAAAACTTAGACACTTGGGACTCAAAACCTCTCTCTCTAACTGGGTGTTGGACTTTCTCACAGGGAGGCCACAGAATGTGCAGGTCGGCAGTAACACTGCCAAGACCATCACACTGAGCACAGGGGCCCCACAAGGGTGCATGCTCATCCCGCTACTCTTCACCCTGCTGACTCATGACTGCGTGCCAGCCTACAGCACCAACCACATCATCAGGTTTGCGGACAACATGATGGTGGTGGGCCTCATCACAAACAATGAAGAGACCAACTGCAGAAGCCAACTGGTCCAGTGGTGCAAAGACAATAATCTCTTCCTGAACATGGGAAAAACCAAGGAGATTGTGGTTGATTTCAGGAGAGGACACACACAGCATCCCCCTCTGATCATCGATGGAGCAGCTGTGGAGAGGGTGAGCAGCACCAAGTTCCTGGGGGTGCACATCTCTGAGGATATCTCCTGGTCCAACAACACCACATCACTGGTCAGGAAGGCTCAAACGCACCTCTATTTCCTCCGCAAACTGAGGAGAGCACGAGTCCCACCCCCCCATCATGTGCTCATTCTACCAGGGCACCATTGAGAGCATCCTCACCAGCTGCATCACTGTGTGGTACGGAAGCTGCACTGCTTCCTGCCAGAAGACTCTACAACACACAGTGAAAACAACCAGCAAGATCATTGATGCCCCTCTGCCCTCCCTCTCGGACATCTACCACACCCGCCTCATCTGCAGAGCCATCAACATCACAGGCGACACCTCCCACCCCTCAAACTCCCACTTCAGCCTCCTACCCTTGGAGAGAAGGTACCGGAGCCCCCGGGCCCACTCCACAAGACTGCTAGACAGCTTTGTTCACCAGGCCATCAGGACCCTGAACTCTGCCCACTCCCTAACCCTGGGCCGTAACACACTCACCCACACAATAACTACCTCCTGTCACAAGCCTCCTCGTGCGCTATTACACAGCGCACGGAGGAGGAGAAGGAAGAATGGATTTACACGCCGGTTACACCACAAACACATTTATTTACACAAAGGACAACAGTTCCAAAAATAACAACATACAAAAAGGCAACTGGGTGCACTAAAGGGCATCACACAATAACGTGCAATGGGCTGACCACAGTGCACAGTGACCAGACTAACAGTACAAATAACACGATGGCACGAGTGAACTAAGAGTCCTCTAGGAGGCTCGACTGGCAGGGAGAATGAAACTGGGCTACAGAGCCAAAGCGTAGCAGCCACGCTGCACGAGGAAATGCTAACAGGTTTTTACTCACAATGCAGGAGCCGTCTGAGTTGTCCCAGTCCTCCAACGAGCACACACACAACTGGTAACTACCCTGAGGGGAATAGCGGCAGAGTAGTCCCAGCCTCCTTGACAGACAGTACATACATATGACCGTAATGTCCATATGACACTGCGCAATGGTCCAGCAGTGTTTGACTGGCAAGGAGCTGCTTATGTACAAACACGGCTGGCGTGACAAATTGGACACACCTGGGTGAGGAGTGGGAAAGATAATTACCAGGGCGAACAGCTGACTGTCAAAGAGAGAGGGGGCATGGTCGGACTGGCAAATGTTAGACAGCACCCACCAGAAAGGGGGTCAGAACGGCTGCCCAACAACTGCTGGCCAGAGTGGCGGCTACAGGCATGGAAAAGAAAATGAACACAGACATAAAAACAACAAGAACTCAAAAGATAACAATACATAATAAACCTAATGCCTGAGCCACAGAACGGTCAGAACCGAGCCTACAGGATAACACGGGCTCGGTTCGTGACACCTGAGCTGTTTGCACAGAAAGACTTGGCACACCAACAGTAATACATCTGCTGCTGTATGTCTCTGCACTTCACTGCAACCATTTACACAAATTGATGGTGATGTATTGACAAATAAAAATCTTTGAATCTTTGAACCTTTTGAATCTTGAATCTAACAATATTGAAACATTGAAAAGGCCAGCCCGGAGTTCAGATCTAAACCCCATAGAGAATCTCTGAAAAATCCTTGGTGACAAAGTAATGGCTAAGAAACCCATTACAGTTACTGACCTGTGGAAGAGGCTGCAAGAAGAATGGACCAAGGTCAAACCAGAGCAGTGTGAGAAAGTAGTGATGTCCTGTGGGTGCAGATGTGCTGAAGTCATTCAAAGCAAGGGCCTCTATACTTGCTATTAATTTTTGAATCCTATAGCCCTAAAAAACACTGTTTAAATCTTCTCTTCTGACACAGTGGTCAGTGTTCTTTAATGCTCAGGGTTTTTTTGTTTTTTTTTTTACAAAATAAATGTTTGCGTTAAAGTGTCTTGGTTATTTAAAAAAAACATGCAAGTACAGCAGTGGTATAGCCACAACTGATATTCTGTCAAACTCTGAACAATGAAGAATAATATTTCAGAATAAATCCAGTATTAAAGATGCACTCCAGTAGCTATAAATGCCCCTATTAAAAACAAATCTACATAAGATACAATGGTATCTTATGTCCTTTATTTCTAAAAAAAAAAATCCTTTCATTGTCTTACAGGTTCATGTTAATACCCCCCTCCCCCCAACGCCAAAATCGGTGACAAGACCCAACTCGCATACCACAAGGCTAATAGTGGCTAGCGCTACATTAAACAGCATAAATCCTGTGATAAAAAGACTTACTGGTTGAAGGACACGCCCAGTTGTATGCACGGTGGCCTAGGATAATGATTGAAATTGCATCGGTCCTTAAAAGTAGTTTAATGGTAAAACCCGTCTTGGGTCAGTTTTTTTATTTTGTTTTGTATTTATTGATTTATTTGAACATCAAAACAAAAAAATTAAAAACAAGGAATCAAAACCCCAAAAATTAACAGAACAAAAAAAGCCTTGTTCAAAAGGAGTAGGAAGAAGCCAACACTTATATAGTCCCACCCCTTCTCCATACCCAATAAATTATAATATCATTCTAGTCATTATCCATCTCATAATTACATTCATTATACAATACCATAATATATAGTACATCTTATAATTAAATTATGCAAAAGAAATAACACAACAATGATAGTTTATAGTGACAATAATACCAACATCTAATAATAATTGTAATAATAATAAGTAAATACTTCTGGTATGTTTAATATAATTATAGACAATATTATCATCATCATAATCACCATATATACCCCCACATGGCTTACAATACCTAGGCACAGTAAGTAACCATATAATAATAACCATAATAATAGGTAGCCATATAGTAGTTACAATAACAATAATAATAATAATACAACCTGGCCTATATAATACTTTAAATAATTCCATCCTAAACAACAATCATAATATTATAATACCATTGTAATATTCTAGTAATAATGATATCAGTAATAATAGTACTCAGCATATATATTCAACAATAACAACCTTCATTGAAGAGGCATTATAATATTACTGTCCTTTATTTTTATATTGTTCAAAAATCATTTCTTTATATGTTGATTTAAATATATGGCTGTTTGGACATTGCCTGTGTTTCTTCCCCAACCCATTCCACAATTTTACCCCACACACAGACACACAAAAACTTTTCCTAGTAGATCTTACTAGGTGCATTTTAAATTTTGTGTTCCCCCGTAAATTATATTTCCCTTCTCTCTCACTGAAAAGATTTTGCATATTGTTTGGCAAAAAGTTTTTACTGACTTTAAACATTAACTGTGCTGTATAATAATCAACCAGATCCTGTAATTTCAATAACTTTGAATGTATAAACAATAAATTAGTATGTTCAAGATACCTGACTTTGTGTATAACACGGACTGCGCTTTTTTGTAATATTAGCAATGAATTAAGTGTACTTCTATAATTGTTACCCCAGACCTCTATACAATAGGTCAAGTATGGAAGTACTAATGAGCAATACAAGATATGAAGCGATTTGTAATCTAGGACTTGCTTAATTTTGTTTATAATTGCAATATTATTTGCGACTTTGTTTTGTATGTATCTGATGTGTGGTTTCCAACTAATTTTATCATCTAGTATTACAATCCAAAATTTGATCTCCTTAACATTTTCAATAATTACATTTTCTCTATGAATATGTATATCTTCTTTATTTTTACAATTACCAGATATCATTACCTTAGTTTTATCTATATTTAGTGATAATTCATTACTATCCATCCATTTTTTAAGCTTATTTAATTTATTATTTAGAGTATGGATTAGTTCCTTATAATTATTTCCAGAATAAAACATATATCATCAGCAAATAATATTATTTTTAATAATTTAGAAACTTGGAATATATCATTTATATGTGTTAAATAATTTGTGGGCCCAATACTAACCCCTGGGGGACCCCACAAGCAATTCCCATACATCCAGGCAGCTATTCTTCCATCTTCACAAACTGTTGTCTCTCAGTTAAATAACATGTAACCCAAATCAGTGCAAATTTTCAAAGCAGTTTGTTAAAAAAAAAAAAATGCTAACTAGACTGGAGGATAGCTTCAGTTAGGCCAGGGAGTCCTGATTGGCTCAACACTACCCACATGCCAGCTTCATGCATAGTTACATCACCAAAAATGATCCAGCTCAACTCGCCTTTTCTCAGGGGGTGGGGTTTAAGTGAAACTTTACAGCAAAAAAAACAGAGATATGAGACATTTGATTGATTTCACGCTTGACAGGTCTTGTAAGTCATAAAAAACATGTTATAGACATGATAACAAGAAAAAAAAAAACCTTGATTTTCGGTGGCGTGCCACTTTAATACATTGTTCTCTAATTTTGATCTCCACTGTATTTACTGTGCGTCTGTGTTCAACTGAATTTGGTGTGTGAGGATGATGGAAATGGCGGCTTAAGTCCTCACCTTATAGATCACCAAATGTTTTCTGCTCCTTCAGGATGACATTGTTAACGAGGTGACAGCAGAACATCTCTCCATCTGGCCGTCCTCACTTCCCAAGTAAAAGCTTCTTTTGTCTTCAGTTGTTAAGCAAAACAGTAGAATTTATGCTTTTTTTCTTTGTTCCTTTTTTGTTAGGATTTGAGGAATCATATGTATGAATTTTTTTTTTCCTGTCAGGATTTAAATTACAGTTCACCCTCTGTCAATATTTTAGATGAAAATATAACACTGCAGAAACTCGGCTTTCAACAACAACAAAAAAAAATTACTAAAACTAAGGAAAATTGTCTGCCAATAGAACAAGAAAAAAGGACTTTTTCAAGATGTATTAAAACAGCTAAAAGTATCTTTAAGCAAATGATAGGCTACATACAAAAACAACCAAGCACAATGTAGCCTTGGTTTAAGACCTTTTATCTTACTGCAGTCCAGCCTTATTTTACTGTTACAGATCCTCTGATTGCAGAACTTTCTATTGCCAAGATGCTTTCAACATAATGAATTATGTGCTTATTGGAGAGTTAGAAGTAATTATTTATGTGGTTCACATTTGCTTTTATTATGTAATTTTGTCTAATCAACTAAATAAATATGGTGAATTTGTGTTTTTGGCAGCATACAGGCCGTGGATGTGGAAGCAGTGGCTGTGACGGTCAAAGAGCTGGTGTCCTACGCTCTCACCCTGAACCCCAACAACCAATCATGGCTCATCACACAGGCCGACATCTACTTTGGTAAGAAGCATGAGAGACACTGAGGCTGCTTTCACATAGGACCTGGTGGGCACTGCCCTCTGCTATCAAACCCATTCATGTCTGTTTGAGTGCAGTACAAGGTACTGCACTGCACACTGCACTGAAGTTAAAACGGTTTCAACTTGGATGAAGACGTGTCTGATCAGTCCAGTCAGATGGCGTTAAACTGAGTGAGGGTATGAAAGTATTTGCAGCCACAATGCCAAGCATTTTGTTGTGCCTTCTCGCAGTGACCAACCAGTACTCTGCTGCACTGAACCTTTACCTCCAGGCTGGAGCTGTGTGCTCGGACTTCTTCACTAAAGCCGTCCCCCCTGACATCTACACTGACCAGGTAGCACACACACACACACACACCACAGGGAACGTTGATTCAGCTCACTGTTGTACACTCTAGAGGCGTGAAAGTGATTTCTTCCCTTCTGGTAAAATGTGTTTGTTTCAGGTCCTGAAGAGGATGATCAAATGCTGTTCAATGATGAACTGCCATACACAGGTCAGACATCAAACCACACATTTGAGAATCTGGTTCAACTGTACTTTACCCCATGAAGTCAGAAGATTTATCTAAGGCTAGAGACGCATCATTATGGTTATTGGCCATCTGGCAAGATTGAGCTGTCGGTCAGTCTCGTCTGCTTGGTGTGTCCCACGCCATCTGCACAAAACAAATCTCATCAGCTTGTTTTTCTCTTTATTTTGACAGATTTGACATTTTGAATTAGTGTCAGACTTGTTGGTGAAAGAGAGCTCTCTGATTACCTGTTGAACGTAGTGAATGTGTGAGCGTAGGTGAAGAACATCATGCATGTTTGCCGTTGGCTATAGTTTTTCCAGTGTGTGCAACTGGAACTTTTACGCCAACAAACAAAAAAGGAGAAGCAGCGGGACATCGCTGATCATGTTTAGTCAGAGATCTCTGCTTGGTGTGTCTCTAGTCTAAGAGATCTAGTCACATAGTTTGATGGAATAAGGTTATTTTCTCAGGCAGGGGGTTGAACCTGGTGACATTTTGAGCCATTTTTGAACTAAAACCTGCATGAAGACAGTGACAAGAACAATCTGGCCTGTCAGCATTAGTTATAGATGTTATTTTCCTTTCAAATATTAAACTTATTTTTCATAAATGTGCTGCATTGTTCTTGTGAATTTATGACTTTTTGTGAGGTTTCTCAGTAATTCTATTATTTCTTATAATTTCTCTAATCCAGTTCTGAATTTTTCTCCATAATTGTGACATTTCTCATAAGATTTTAACTTGTTTCTTGTAACTATTTTCATTTTGAACATTTTCATGAATTTGCTAATTTGTTTAAAGTTATGGCCAAAAAAATCTCCATGTGGCCCCAGAGCTGCTGGCTGTAGACCCACTGATTTAGAGGGTATCATCAATAATGATGTGACTCTGAAGATGACACAGACAGTGTCATAACATCAGTCTGTGCACCAATAAAGGCTGTAAATTGGACAGTGTGCTCCAGACTCTATTTTCTTAAGGAGTTTGATGCCCTTGAGCTGAGAAGCATCTGCTACAGTTTCAGATGATTGGGGAGGAAGAGCAAAAGCTCCTTTTTCTATCATCAATGACTTGGACCTCCCAGAGTTGAACATTAAAATCATCAGAATTGTCTCAACATTATATCACCTTTTGACAAAATTAGGAAATCTCATTTCTGCGTTAACTGTGTTTGATTCTTACAAGGTTGCGGTTCTGTGCCAATTTCTGAGGGAAGTTGACTACATGACGGCATTCAAAGCTCTTCAGGAGCAGAACAGGTATGACGCAGAAAACTGGGACGTTTTATTTTACGTCACCATCAAAGCCATTTCTGACAATTCGTTTTCTTGCAGCCATGATGCCATGGACTCCTTCTATGACTACATATGGGACGTCACCATCCTGGAATATCTCACACGTATCCTTCCTGTTAAGAATGTGTAGAGTTTTGTTGTTGGTTTTTCTTTCGGTGGGGGACTCACATTTTACAACACTGCAGAACATAAATGATCTTTTTTTGTGTGTGTGGGGGGGGGGGGCTCCTGGAACACCTTTTTTCCTCCAAATAATTTAGATAAACTAGATAAACTGATGCTTTAATTTTTTTTTTCCATTATGCCATTAGTTTGACAGCTACAGTGGAAGGACAGTTTGGGTTTTTTTGTATTTGTTTTCTTTCTTGGGTTTGTTTTCTAGAGTTCCCCACCCCACCCCACCCCCCGCAGCAGTAGCCTGTGTGTCTTTTTGCTTCCTGACTGTGTGTTCAGATATTCATCATAAACGGGGTGAAGCTGAGAAGCGGCAGATAGCGGTGAGTCTTTGAATTGTCACTGCTAATAATATGAGGGACTGTATGTACAAACCTTGGTCAAATATTTAAACTTTATGATAAAAAAAGCTTCAGAAAATTAATTTAAAAGACATGATTATGAAATTGAGTTGCTGGTGTTGTGTGCTATTTTAGCTAACTAACTACCCTGCACTTATAGAGCGCTTTTCTAGTCACAAAGACCACTCAAAGCGCTTTCACTAGTACTAACCCTCTATTCTAAGGGCCTATAGGAAACAGATCTCTAGGGACAATTTAAAACAACCAATTAACCTAACATGCATGTCTTTGGATTGTGGGAGGAAACCGGAGCCCCCGGAGTAAACCCACGCAGCACAGGGAGAACATGCAAACACCACACAGAAAGGTTCCAACCCCTGCCAGCCTGAGGATTCGAACCAGGAACCTTCTAGCTGTTAGGCAACAGTGCTAACCACTGCACCACCGTGCTGCCCGATTTTAGGGTTTTTAATTTTCCTTACTCTCAGAGAAGTGCAATAAAATAAATTGAGTTGTCTTCTACAGAAAGACAAAAGTTGCTTGGGCAGGATGAGACTGTTAATTACTGTAATTCAGGACAGGTGTCAGGGTCATTAACAAAGCTGCTCCTCTATAATTGATTGCAGACTTGTAGAGGGGTTGGTCTCCCCCACCAGCCAATCAGCTGCATCCCCTGTTTTAAAGCCTGGTCCTGTTGCTCTTTTAAGATAGTCACATTCTTGTCTATTAGGTTCCCTGTAAGAGCTGCAGGTCTCTTTGGGGTCCCCTGGTCCTGTTCTTTACTTGGTTAGCATTGTTTCTTCTTAGGGTCCTTGCACAGCATTGACCATAGTGATGTTAAAACTGAGGCCTCATGAAATAATGAGCAACTTTTGAGACAATTGCTTCATGAGTGATAGCCACATTTACATGGGCAAAACTTCTTCAATCTGATTACAATTCAGATTAGAACTTTACTGTTTACATGGATCCTGAAAAAGTTGATCCAATTAGGACGTGCGTTTCCATGTGTCACACGTTTGAACGGACTAAATCATTTTGACATGCGCACAATTATCCGACATTCCAGAAATAGTAGAAGAAGAAGCAACTTCCGATGTAAACAAACCCCACTTTGTGTCTCTCTTTTTGAAATGGACCTGTATTGTGTTATTCAGACTGTACTTTTGCTTCTACTGGTCTCCATCCTGAAGCTACAAGTACATACTTCTGCATATGATGAACAGAGGGAGACAGCAGGACGATACAGACCAGTTTTGTTTTACTCCCACCATGTCTTCCGCTAGCTGCTGTAAAGGCAGAAATACGTCATGTCGATGTGTGGCTGAGGTACAGACATGTGCAGTAAACATTTTCTACCCAAGCTTCGGAATAAGTGTTTATATGCGCCCCAATCGGAATAACACAAGCTTCGGAATAAGTGTTTATATGCGCCCCAATCGGAATAACAATCGGCATAACCCACCCGTCTCAATCGGAAGGAAATTTTGATCCGAATGAGTGTGATCGGGTCAGAATATTCAGATTGGCATGTTTACATGAAGCATTTTTATTCTGATGAGGCTTTTAATCCAGTTACTCGTGTCCACGTAAACAGGGCTGGTGTTATGAAACATCTAATAAAGACTGCCATCTGGTGACTGACTGTCAGAACTGCATCTGAGTTCATTCATTCATCTTCTTCCGCTTAATCCTTTTCGGGTTGCGGGGGGGCTGGAGCCTATCCCAGCATCTTTGGGCGGGAGGCAGGGTACACCCTGGACAGATCGCCAGTCCATCGCAGGGCCAACACAGAGAGACAGACAACCATTCACTCTCACAGTCATACCTAAGGACAATTTAGAATCCCCAGTTTTGATGCCAGTTAACCTAACTTGCATGTTTTTGGCATGTGGGAGGAAACCGGAGAAATCCCGGAGGAAACCCACGCAGACACGGGGAGAACATGCAAACTCCACACAGATCACTGTTGGTCGGGGGCTGGGATCGAGCCCAGGATCCCCCCGCCAAGGGTGAGTTGCTGTGCTGCCGCAGTGCTAACCACTGCGCCACTGTGAAAACCTGAAAAAGGGCAATCCTCAAAATCACAGGTTGCACTGCACTTTTTGTTATGTCATTTTCTCAGACAGGCTTGTAAAAATTCTGTCAGTCTGTTATCTGTCATTTTAATTGACTTTAATTAGATCACCCTCCATGTAATCTGTCAGATGATAGACAGCTTTCAGAATTTGTAGTCACTGCTGGAAAAATTCTGTGGAAGGACAATTTTGAGCGAGAGAGAGTGAGAGAGAGAGAGCAAGCAATGGCTGGTGAATTTCAGCAGTGGCTGGTAAGACAGCTACACTCTACAGCCACTTTGGCCATGTCCAGCCATGAAGGGGTGTAATGTTACTGTAATATCCAAATGTGTCTCAGGGACATGTGAATGGCTGTTGGGGTGGGGGGTGAGGGGGGTGTGAGTGTGTTTTTAAATTACGTTCTTTTTACAATACGGATGCCTAGAGAAACGCTGTTTCATCTTGCTTGCACTACAGTTGTATGCATAGCATCATGACAATAAAGGTTGATTAATTGATTGATTGATTGGGGGTGTCCCAATTCAGAGAGGTAGAGGTAGGGATGTTACGCTCGGCACCACCCACTCAACACTGTTCACGCAATATAAAGCAGAAGTATTGTGAGCAGTGCATCAAGTGCTGTTTCAGCACGCCCACAGTCACAGGGCAAGCATGTCAGTCACATCACATGACTTGAGGGTTCATAGGAAATTTGAGAGGGTTCTATTAATAGTTTTCGATCACGTGACTTCCAGTGGGGTGAAAGAAGATCAGCGGACATGTTGAGGGGGATAATTGTATTAACTGTAGAGCATAATGGAGCAAAAAAAAATGTGAAATGTTCAAAATTTATTATCAAACTCTTAATAATGACAGATAGCGGTATGTCAACAAAGTAGATTTAATTGAGAAGCAGACTCCCTATCTTATTCCAAAGCAAAACTGGCCAAAAGACACGGAGAAGTGGGCTAGCATGTCCTATCCAGACATGTACAAAGCTAAATATATCCATCTTCATAACACTTATCATGCATGTTTATCCACATTAGCCCATAAATTATTCACAGAGCCCTCAGCTTAATTTCTCCTGTTTGTTTTTCTCTGTTTTTGCTCAGTTTTTTAAAATATGTGATCTAATTTGATTTAGCATTAGCTAAAGGTTGGCTTCATTCAGCACACTCGCCTGTCCAGATGCTTTCAGATGAAGTTAGACATTGTTGTCTTGGTGTCTAATTTTTATCCCTTATTGATAATAATAAGCAGTTGATTTGTAGACTCCCAGCTGCTTGTAATCCTCCTGCTGAAGCCACAGGCTGATTAGCCGGTGTTCTGACATTTTGGCATCAGAACAGCAAACCTCTGGTTACTACCCCATCATTTTCTTCAGTTGTTGTTCAGAAGAATTAAGACTTCCCAAGTGACTGACACTCTTGAATGTTGGTGAAGTCTGGATCTCAGCGTCATTCTTGAACAGCCTTAGGAGCTAAGGTTAGCTTTAGCGGCTAGCTTGTTCCAGCAGGAAGTGCCTCCTGGCTCTGCTGGTTTCCTTCCAGCAACCTCAAGAATAAAGCTGGGTTTTTTTTCTCTTCTTTGGAGACTTCTTTCATCGGAAAAGAAACAGGAAGTGAACAGGATCCAGGTGGTCCATACGGTGATCTAATCAGCTGGAATGATTAGAAGCATCTGTGTAGATGAGACATGTTCTGTTTCACCTGTGTGGACACAGCTGATTTTACAGACTGCAATCAAAAGTAAGAACTTGGCAAGGAGGGCTAAATAAGTAATTTGAATCTTCATATTATCCTGTAGCTTGAAAGTGTGGCACTTAAGTTGGCTCGGCTCCCCAGTAGTTACCGTTAGACAAACAGGTGCAGTACGTTTGTTTAGCTCTCTGTGTACTGCTGGCAGCTGATAAGAACAGGGAGCTTATGAATCTATGAAAATGTCCACAGAGCATCACAGACTCTTCAATGATTTTATTAGTCAATTATTTCTACAAACCTATTACGAAATGGTCAGAGCAGCCGTAAGTTGGAATACAAGAAGGCGCCACATCAGCTCTACTAATAATAATAGGAGAAAGCCAAATTCTTCTCCGTTTCTCTAATAGTTCCCAAGTTGACTTACCTTGGTCCAAATAATTGCAGGTAATCAATAAAAAAAACACTTTCTCCGTCCCACCAGTGTTTGTACAATCAATTATTCCACAGTAGTGAATTATATTTGTGACCTGTACTGGCAAATGTGCACTGCATCATGACGAGCTGCAGGCACAAAAAGTCATAAATTATAACTCTTTCTTTGTTTGCTAGCGGCAAGTCCCGTGAAAACCCAAAATGAGTGCCTGCTATCATTGGAAAGCTTAGAAATCATACTTTCTAAAAATACCTATGTTTTTGCAGAAGACATAACTCCCGACTGATCGAACGTGAGTTTTCTACCTAGCCAAAATTGTCTTTTTCCGGGTCAGTTTTTGCGCACTTCCTACAACTTAAATATCATTTTGAAGGTATTTCAAAACAGAATATGGAAATAACGTTAAATCAGTTTTGAATCAGTTTTATATAATTTTTGGCTTTAATGAAATAGAATTCCCCCTGCAGCTTCCCACCCAATATGGCCGCCCATAACTGGCAACTGGCAGCCATGTGACGTCATCTTAAAACTATGAATTGGAATTTTTTTTTTTTTATTTACTTTGTATTATTTGTTCCTGCCATCCAGCTTTGAATAGACCTCGGATGGGCAAATGCTCCAAAAAAAGTATTGAGATTTTTTCAGGTTTTCTACTCGGATGCAGCTCTGACACTCGGTCAGCAGATGGCACTCTTTATTAAATGTTTCATAACACTGTGTCGATCATGAAGCTATTGTCTCAAAGTCGTCCATTGTTTTATAAGGCCTCAGTTTCACCATCACTAATGTAGCTATGCAATATTTAGTAAATGTAATGTGTTGTTTAGTGTTACTAAATCTAAACCTAATTCTAACTTGTGTAATACTGTCCCTGACTTCTACTCAAATAGCGAATGCAATGACGATAACAAATCTCCTTCTCTCAAAAAACCCTCAGTTTGAGTGGTAAATCAGACCCCTTTTAAATCCTTCACTATTGACGTATGCAATGCCCAGCCCTCTCAAATTTCCTGCCAGGTCTTCAGTCACGTGATGTGACAACGAGGCCTCGTTTGCTATGGTTGCTTGACTGTGGCCATGTTGACACAGTGCTCGACGCTCTGCTCACGACACTTGTGCGTTATATTGCTCGAGTCAGTGTCAAGTGGGTGGTGTTGAGCATAACATCACTAATTGACCATTTTTAAACTACATTTATGACCAATGACCATCTCATTTTGTTTCTGAGCCCCTTTTCTGATTGGACAAACTTGTGGTTGAAGTGTCAAACACGGCTAAACTAACATTAAGGATGTCTTTGATTAGGTTCATGTTTCTATAAAGTTCACCACGCATGCACAGAGCTGAAAATGCAACTGGCTCTAAGATCTGGGTTTTTTTTTTTTTTTTTGATTGGAGTTTCTGCAGACTTTGTGGGACTAGGTCAAATAAAGGGGTCTACAAGTCCAAAATGGCAGTGAGTTAATCATGTTGACAAACTGTAGTTTAAGTGCCTTGAATTTTATGTACAAATTGTAACCAGTTGGAGCCCATTCATCTTCTACCACTTATCGGGGGTTGCAGGGGCAGCGGTCCAGAGTAGCCCAGGCTGCCCTTTGGTTCACACAGCACCATGAGCCCACTGGAGGGCAGACCCATGTTGCTTCTTTGGGTACACTGAGTCCTTCATGTAACTTTTTTTTTTTTAAATGGGATCCCCCTAGACTGCTCTTTGTCTGGCTCTTAACCCAAGACGGTTGCCTTGGGAGACCCTACTAGGGACAAGTTGCCCCGACAGCATAGCTCCTGAGATCATTTGGGCATAGAAGCCCCTCCACCACAATATGGTGGCAATCTACAGAGGGGCAGATGGAGCCCTTTAACTTTAAATCATTTGTGTGAAGATCAAGCTTTGCCTTTCAAAAACTCCCATAAATATTAGGGTTAAAGGGTTTCAGTCTTAATCATTTAAACATGTTTTCTTCTGACTCTTCAGATTAAAGCAATTGGTCAGACTGAGCTCAACACCAGTAACCCAGAAGAAGTGCTGCAGCTGGCTGCACAGAAGAGGAAGAAGAGATTCTTGCAGGCAATGGCCAAACTATATTTCTAATAGGCCCATGAAGAACCACTGAACACTTTTTTTGTTTGTAAATTTCATTTAATGTTGCTGAAAATAAAAAGCAAAAAGGCTGTGGCCATGAGGTTTAAAAATGATTGGAACAGAATATTCAATGAGACGTCCGGCTGAAAGTATTTGGCACCACCAGGTGGTGTTGAAGGAGCAGCACATTAAAGCCATGTGAAAACATGCCCACATTTCTTATTGGTGCATCATGGAACTCCATGTTGCCCTCCTTATTCTGATGTCCATGGTTTGAGTGAGTTGTCATTTATATGGTGATGGAAATTTGCCCACTTCTTCACCAAGTTACCATGTTGAATTCCATGAACATGCAGTAACAAAGAAAATGGGCCATTTTGGACTTGTAATAGAATTTATTCAGACTTGAGCTGTGTTCAAAATCCCAGCAATAATGACATTAGTAGAACTACTAAAAAAATAAGCAGTGAAACTCAGGGTGCTTTCACACCTGCAGGCTTTAGTCTGTATCAATCGAAGTCAAGTTCATTTTCTTCATTAGTGCGGTTCATTTTGTCTGGTGAGAATACGGTAATCGTACTCAAGTGCGTACCAAAACAACCGTACTGAGACGACCTGAAAGAGGTGGTCTCAGTTCGAATTAAATGGTGAACTCTGGTGTGGTCCTGCAGGTGAGAAAGCGACCACACTAAAACGGGACCAGTGGCAAATGGTAAAACATTTTATGTCACTGTACATATCTGATAGATCTTTGAAAATATATGTGGCTGAGCATGTCGCGGTTCTGGAGGATTAATGAACGTTAACATGTTATTCCCCATCCGTAGCAGTGGTTCATTTTCAAACTGTATGATTTGCCAAAAGTGGTATATGCACGTATGTAATCAACGATAACCAGGGCAATGAAAACCCCCCATAGATTACACTACGATTTGTATTATTTTCTCCCAGAAATGCATAAATACACAGTAGTCATCCTACTTCCTGTATTTACCGTTCCTGTTCTCGCGTCAAAAAAAATCTGACCAATAAGAACAGAGAACGTTCTGATGTAAGTCTCGCGGGATTTAACGTGACGCAGTTTGGTCTGCTTATGGTCTGCCTCAATTTTTGTCTGTGTGAAAGGAGACCGAACCGAGGAGAAAATAATACAAAGTAGCAAACTTGTCAACTGATTCAGACCAAATTAAACGAATTTAGGTGTGAAAGCACCCTCAGAGGACCTCTGGCTCTAAGTCCTAGACCAATTCCTCAATCCTCTGTCAGGTCTTTGGAGAAGACTTCAAGCCAAAGTGGCCTCGGCAACACTTTAAGACACATCAACCTAGCAGAGATGATCAACCCTCAGGGCCATCCAGTCAGTACACTGCTGCAGTAGGTCTATAGCTGGGCCTAAATATTGAGGAACACATGCAATTAAGTACCTTCCTTTTTGCTTAAGTCAAGCCAGCCTAAAGGTGATTTAGAATAATTACATTTGCAATCAATCTGGACTCTGTCAAGAAGCCTGAGCTCATAGCAGTCTCTTGGTCAAGGTATCTTTACTATCCCCATGGGGTAATTTGCTTTACAGCCAGCAGAAATAAAAACATGCAACAGTGCAATACAACGGAAAAACAAAAATCCAGAACTCAACAAGTCAAATGCAATGTCATTAAAGAGTGCCATTTACCAAGTTAATAGCAGCAGGAGTAATCCATTTGTCCTCCATTGAGGGACACCATATCTGTGACCAGATGGCAACAATGTAACCTCGCCCCACAAGGGATGGCTCAGATCTGCCAAGATAGACTGGGCTTTCTTTAAGAACCTGACCTTATACAGGTCATGGAGGCTATTCAGGGCTGTGCCAGCAATTTTGCTGCACACGTTCACAACGCCTCCTAAAAGGTTTCTCTGCTTCACAGAAAGGAATCTGTATCAGCAGATAAAAGGAAGAAAGAACTGATTCAATAAAACATTTTCATAAAAGTGGTGTCAACATTAAAACTATACAATTTCCTATAAAAGTGCATACACTGATGTGCCTTTTTACACACAGCATCAGCTTGGGGTTCAAAGCGCAATCCTAAGATATTTGTACTGCTGCTCCATTTAAACAGCCTGATCATCCATCACAACAGGGGTAGCTACTGTCTTCAAACTTGTGGTGAGCAACACATTTGACCCATGGACCTTCAGTGGTGGGCATCCAGCATGTGAACTTTTAAACCTGTGGTAGTTGTCAAACCTCCAAATTTGTTCCTGAACATACACAGAGCAACAAGGGTTGGCCCACACCATGCTAAGTCGGTCTGCTCAAATTAAAGGCGACGGACAGACGAAGATTCAATATCGCTAAATCATATCTCAAATTGTTGTCTGAGACGAGCTAATTTGAACCCCACATGTTTTGGTGTCAACGTATGTCGCATAAGGTGACAATGCGCTCTTGAAGTACGCTGTTGTGGAGAGCTGTCTGACCCAGCCAAGATCAGCGGCTAAAATGGCCACTGACTGTGCGACGTCATTTCGGTTAGGCACACGGTCAGTGGCCAAGTATTCCGATATTTCTCGGAATACTTGTGGATTACAAATAGATTATTTATTAACATTAGGATTTCAGGAATCGAATTAATTATGGTTTGTCATTGTGTTGTCTACGGGTGCGACGTTATACCAGAGGAGCATGCTGTGAGTGTTTTTGAATTTCCCGTCCCTGGGAAAATCAGAACGGCATGGGTGAAATTCGTTCAGAAAACGCAAAAAAAAATGGACTGATGTCGGTAAAACACCCAACATGTGCAGTAGACATTTCGTTGACAGCGATTTAGAGAATAAGATGCAATTTGTGTCACGACTCGCCGCTCCTCAGCGGCTTCAGCTGCGCGCACACCTGCGCCTCGTGAGCACATCCCCATACCGCATACATCCATTCACACACACCTGCTTGTTGAATAAAGCTGTTAAATCTATCCTGAGCCTGCGTGCGTGTTTCCTGGGCCAGACATTATGTCAATTTGAAATGAAATTTGCAAAAAGATTGCTGATAAAGAAAACGGCTATTCCAACTATATATGCCTCGATTTCCAAGTGTGACTCTGAGAAAGGGGTCAGTGACAGTGGCGTGAAAAGCACGGGTGATGCGATCAACTGTCAGAACACGAGAAGTAAACAGAGGAAGACGAGCGGGCGCTCTCGTACGACTTCGCAGGAGAGGCTCGCGAACGGCGCTGCCTGGCATATTTCTGTCCAATACCAACTCTCTCTCTAACAAGGTGGATGAACTGAGACTGCTGATGCGTTTTAAGGACCTCGCCTCCTCAGCTGTCCTCTGCTTTACTGAGACCTGGCTCCGGGAAAATATACCGGACAGCGCGCTGCGCCTCAACGGCTTTCAGCTCTTCCGTGCTGATCGTGACACAGAGCTTTCCGGCAAGACCACAGGAGGCGGTGTCTGCTTCTACATCAACTGCAGCTGGTGCTCTGATGTAACGGAAATTTCCAAACACTGTTCTCCTGCCTTGGAATTTCTTGTTATCAATTGCAAGCCCTTCTATTCCCCGCGGGAGTTTGCTTCTTTCATAATGATCGCTGTGTACGCCCCTCCCGACGCGGACACGCGCGAAGCTCAGCGCGTGCTCGCGGATCACATTCAACACACAGAGCGGAGTTTTCCAGACTCGCTGATTATTGTGGCTGGCGACTTTAATCAGTGCAATCTGAGCCACGATCTCCCCCGCTACAAACAGTTTATTAAATGCCCCACCAGAGGATTAAACACACTGGATCACTGTTACACCACAGTGAAAGACGCATATCGCGCTGTCCCTCAAGCTGCGCTGGGATTATCTGATCACGTGATGGTTCACCTCATTCCCACATACAGACAGAGATTGAAGCTCACTAAACCTGTTGTGAGCACTACGAAGATACGGACCAGTGATGCTGAGGAGAAGCTGGAAACGTGCATGGAAATATCTGACTGGGGCATGCTTAAAGGAGCCACGCATGATCTGGATGAGTACACGGACACTGTGAACTCATATATCCACTTTTGTGAAGAGAACATTCTTCCATCACGCACCAGGGTGAGTTACTCTAATGACAAACCCTGGTTCACAGCTAAGCTCAGACAGATCAGGAAGGAGAAGGAAGCAGCGCTGAAAAGTGGAGACAGGGACTGCTACAGGGAGGTTAAATACCGGTTTAACAGAGAGCTGAAGAGGGCTAAATCTGTGTACTCAGAGAGACTCCAGCAGCAGCTCACTGCTAATGATTCGGCTTCCGTGTGGAGAGGACTGAGGCAAATCACCAACTATCGGCCTCAGGCTCCTAAAGGTCAGGATGACAAAGCCCTTTGTCAAAGACTGTCCCAACACTATGCCCGTTTTGACACCTCGTCATCTGTGTCCAACTCCCCCCCTCCCTCCAGCTCCACAGCCTCCACATTCCCTACTTCATTTAAGGCACCCCCCCCTCCTCCCCCCCTCCCCTTATCATCAGTGAGCAGGATGTGCTCAAACAGTTCTCCAGACTGAACCCGCGCAAGGCCCCCGGCCCAGACGGCGTGTCTCCCTCCACCCTGAGACTCTGTGCGAAACAGCTGGCTCCTGTATTCACAGACATTTTTAACACCTCCCTTAAGTTATGCCACGTGCCATCCTGCCTCAAATCCTCCACCATCATCCCTGTCCCCAAGAAGCCACGGATCACTGGACTTAATGACTACAGACCTGTAGCGCTCACCTCTGTAGTCATGAAGTCCTTTGAGCGCCTGGTCCTGTCCCACCTCAAGTCCATCACCACCCCTCTCCTGGACCCGCTGCAGTTTGCCTACCGAGCCAACAGGTCTGTAGACGATGCAGTCAACCTGGCCCTCCACTCCATCCTGCAGCACCTGGACTCCCCGGGAACCTACGCCAGGATCCTGTTTGTGGACTTCAGCTCCGCATTCAACACCATCCGCCCCGCTCTGCTCCGGGACAAGCTGTCCCTGCTCAACGTGCCTGACTCCCTCTGCAGGTGGATCATCGACTTCCTGACGGACCGGAGGCAGCATGTGCGGCTGGGAAAGACTGTCTCAGACTATACTAGCATCAGCACCGGATCACCCCAGGGCTGTGTACTTTCCCCCCTACTCTTCTCCCTTTACACCAACTCCTGCACCTCCAGCCACCAGTCTGTCAAGTTGATCAAGTTTGCGGACGACACCACCCTCATCGGGCTCATCTCCAACGGCGACGAGTCCGCCTACAGGAGAGAGGTGGCCCAGCTGGCGTCCTGGTGCAGCAATAACAACCTGCAGCTGAACGCTCTGAAGACAGTGGAGATGATTGTAGACTTCAGGAAAGTCACTACTCCTCTGCCCCCCCTCACCCTCTCAGGCTCTCCCATCACCACTGCTGATTCCTTCCGCTTCCTAGGCACCACCATCACCAGGGACCTCAAATGGGAGCTGACCATCAGCTCACTCATCAAAAAAGCCCAGCAGAGGATGTTCTTCCTGCGGCAGCTGAGGAAGCTCAAGCTACCCACCAAGATGTTAGTGCAGTTCTACACAGCCATCATCGAGTCCATCCTCACCACCTCCATAACCGTGTGGTACGCAGGAGCCACTGCCAGGGACAGACTAAGGCTGCAGCGCGTCGTGCGCACTGCTGAGAAGGTGATCGGCTGCAAGCTCCCATCTCTCCAGGATCTGTACATCTCCAGGACCCGGAGGCGTGCTGGCCGGATCATAGCCGATCCCTCACACCCTGGTCACGTACTGTTTGCCCCCCTCCCCTCTGGTAGAAGACTTCGGTCCATCCAGACTAAAACCTCCCGTCACATGAACAGCTTCTTCCCCTCTGCCATTAGACTGCTGAACACTAAGTGACTCTCGTGCACCATGTACAGCAGCTCAACCAGACTCATGTCAATCATCACTGTTTTCTTCCTGCATTACCGACTGCACTATATACTGTAGTTCTCCACAGTATCTGCTGCTGGCTAATATATATTTTAACTGTTGACCAGTATCACTTAATCTTATCCTACACTTTATTACATGTATAGTTTATTTCCATGTTTAATGTTGCAGCATTGTACCGAGACAAATTCCTAGTTTGTGTACTACATGAACAATGGCAATAAACCTGATTCTGATTCTGATTCTGATTCTAAACAGGGTAAGTTTTTTTATTTTTAATATTCACTGCAAATGTTTACTAAACATCTTAAATGAATTCCAAGCCATGGTTTGCATTGCCTTACCAACTTATCAAATATTAGCATATTAGGGTGTTCATACTCATCAAATATGAAATATTCAATGCTGTATAGGGAGGTGGTTGTGCCTGTTTGATCAATTTATATTTCTATGTATGTAATCCAATTTGAGACCTCTGGGATAAAATTATGATGATCTACTTTTTTTGCAGATTTTATCAACTGTCACTCAACCTTAAAATAGTGTTGATGTTTCTGACCAAGCAGAGGAAGCTGATGAACAGGACTTTTATGTAAATCCAAATTTATACCATAAAATGGTAGAAAAATTATTGAAATGTATATGACATGCGACTTTGATGAATGCTGAACTATGAGAATTATAACATTGACATGAACATTAAGAAACTCAATATATGATTTTACAAAACTTTATTTAAATAACATTGTTCACAAATCTAATCTTGGTAGGCAAAATCCCTTGTAGTGATGAGATGGGAAGGTTTCTCTGATGAGGCTCACAGCACAGGCAGGCAACATAACCCTCACTTCTTCCCCCCAAAAATCCCCAACACCACCGGACCAGTTGCGTGTAGGCTATGAATCTGTATCGCCTGAAAAATATGGGGTTGGCATTGATTATTCCGTTTGCATTGATTATTGAATGTATTGAATGATTTCTTCATAATTCATCTGGGAAATTAAATCAAATGAATAAATATTGTTTATAAACTCACTCGTGTGGACGACGTCATCTGTCTCATCAGCTCCAGCTGCGCACAGACCAGCAGGTGCTAATCAGCGGCTGTTAAAAGTATTGAGAAGATGATGATTAACAACATGTCATCAGGCAGCGAGTGACCAATGGGTAGTTTTAGTTTGAAAATTAAGTGTGTGACCATGCATGTCGCCAAAGAAAAATATTTCTAAGCGTAGTTTACCAAGATAAATCTTCAAGCCGATCCTGTTCAACGTGGTCTCTTCCCATCGCCGTTTCGTCTTCCTCCTCTCCCTCTGGCTCGAACAAATAAGGCTGAATACCCCTCTCAGCACCACCCAAAACTACTTCATCATCAGATTCTTCGTTGTCAATGTCATCATTTATATTGTGGTCGTCAAAGTCGAGAAAGTAATCGCTGTCGGAATCACTTTGCTCTCGTTCAGACATTTTCTTGGCCAAACCGAAATGACGTCACGACTGCCCGCACTTATCGGGAGATGGCGGTACTGCAGCATCACTGAGTGAAAGATGGGCTATGACCAAATATTGTCATTTATGGAGGATGGTAACACATATTAAATCAGGGGAATGGGCAGAATGGAATATTTTCATACAATCATTTGATTGGTTCAATAAAAAAATGTCACTGTCCGTCACCTTTAACTTTTTAAGAGGTGTGCACATGTAAATGCTTCTCATGTATCCATCCTTTCTTCCTTCCATCTTTGCTGCCAGGAAAAGATGGATGACCTCTGAGCTACATGCTCTCCTTGCTTACATAGTTCTGTGTGAATTGGTTAAAGTAATCCTGGGCCACATACAGGGTTTGGCCTTGAAGCCTGTAATAGAATAGACTTTGTTGTCATTGGACAGTACAACAAAATTGTGGGTGCTCCACCAAGCTACTGCACAGATAAAAACACAGTTACAGAACACACAATTACACACACGACTGAAATAAAAAATAAAATAGCCCAGGATTATGGAAATATACACAAGTATCATGTTGACCCAGGTAATCTGCTAAAACCTGCAAGACCAGTGAAAACAAGGCTAGCAATGATAAGTTTTGTTGTCTTGGAACTATCGAAAAAACCCTGCATGGTAATTTATACTTTAATGTATAACTTGAAATTGTAAAACAAGATTTACAAAACCTTTCAATGGCCACTAGAGAAGGGTTCTGAACTGGTCCTGGAACTCTGTCTCCCCTGTGACACAGGTGAACTCGTGAACTGTGTAGGTGCTTAAAAAAAGCTTCAATTCTGTTACAGCTGACTCGTAAACATTTATTGAAGGGTTTTAAAATTCTTAGATCAAAATTGAATTGATTGAGACTGAATCAATAATATGGTAAATGGCATTCACTTATATAGCGCTATTATTCTCATTTCTTGATGACCAAAGCGCTTTACAGATCCTGCTATCCACCCATTCACACACTGATGGCGGCATGCTACCTAACATGGCACTTCCAGACCCACCAGGAACAATTGGGGGTGAAGTGTCTTGCCCAGGGACACAGTGGCAGGATATCCGGGGAGAGCGGGATTTGAACCGCCAACCATGGGGTTATTGGATAACCTGCTCTACCTCCTGAGCCACTGCCGCCCCCAGTAGGTGATTTCCAAGTTTTGAGCCATTTATTCAAACTCTGATCAGAGGAGAGAAAAAGTCACAGCAAGGAATGTCTCAGAGCCTGCTCACACATTCTCTCTAACATGCATTGAAAAGGTGGGGCTCTTTATACCCCAGGTAAACAGACCTTGAGCTTATCAATAGGCTGAAGACAGCTGGAGCCATCTCTTGGTCAACCTAACTCCCCTCTGGACATCCTGGTCCTGAACAGAACAGTTTGGTATGATAGAGCAGTAAAACCTAAGTCCTTACAGACACAACATGTGCCTAAGATCTGGAAAGGTGCCGTGGTTGTTCCCGTTCCAAAATCCAGCTGTCCTAAAACGGTAAACGACTTTAGACCAGTTGCTTTGACTTCAATTTTAATGAAAATTTTTGAAAAACTGGTCAGATGTGAGGTCCTGAGGCAGACTGAACATGCATTGGATCCTCTGCAGTTTGCCTATAGGCCTCACAGAGGAGTGGAGGATGCCACTGTCACTCTGTTTGACATGCTTTTTAAACATCTGGATTTTAATGGGACACACGCCAGGCTTTTATTTGTGGACTTTTCTTCTGCCTTTAATACAATCCAACCTCATATTTTAGTTGAAAGGCTCCTGCAACAATTTGATTTAAGCAATAATCTGGTGGGTTGGATTCTGGATTTCTTAACCAACAGGACGCAGAGAGTAAGGGTCAATGGCACATTGTCTGACCTAAAGTGCTCTTCTACTGGCTCTCCTCAGGGGTGTGTGTTGTCACCACTACTCTTCATCCTGTACACAAACATGTGTCGGAGCAGACATGACAACAGACACATTATAAAGTATGCTGATGACTCAGTCATTGTCAGTCTCCTCCAGGATGGTGAGAGTGGCCACGGCCCAGTAGTTGATGACTTTGTTCACTGGTGTGAGGATTCCTACCTGCAGCTGAATACAACAAAAACGAAAGATATGATTATTGACTTTAGGAGGAAAACTCCCAGGCACAAAGTCACCATACTAAAAGGCCACACTATGGCTGTGTTGTGAGACATGTATATGTTGGACACTGCATATGTGATTTAACCACGACGAAGGAGAGCCAGCCCCCTGCGGTGCGGAGCCACAGAGCCTGGACCCCCTGCGGAGGACAGGGGACAGAAGACTTCCTGACCACTGAGGCTCGGGAAGAGAGAAGGGGGAGTTATGTAAATAAAAGGCTAATGAATGTGAATAAAGAGATTTTGAGAGAGATGTGTGATTTCCCCCGCGAGGGAAATGGTTTGATGTCAGAATGTTTAAATGAGAGAACTTTGGTGTGTTCACTCTCTTTGTTCGCTGCTCAGGAATGAGAGCAGGCAGTGGAATGATTACTTGAATAAACTGGAATGAAAGACAATTCGGTTTCGTTATTCAAGTCTCCCCACATTGGTGACTGACGACGTTGAGAATGAACGAAGAAATTCTCAGGGTCCCGGACTCACAGCGCTCAGAGCTGGCGAGCGCAGTGGCCGTTAAGCTGCCTGATTTCTGGCAGGATAACCCACGGTCGTGGTTTCTGCAAGCAGAGTCGCAGTTCGCGCTCGCAGGAGTAACGGTGGATGACACTAAGTTCCACCATGTCATCGCTAAACTGGACAACAGCACAGCTCGGTGCGTGCAAAGCTTGGTGGAGCAGCCACCCGCGACCGACAGGTACGGCAAGCTGAAATCCACCCTCATCAAGTTTTTCACCCCCTCGGCTGAAGTGAGGGCGAGGAGGATCCTGTCTTTGCTAGACCAAGGTGGACACAGGCCGAGCGCCCTGATGGAGGAGATGATACAGCTGAGAGGGTTGGACAACGATGATTTCATTTTTCAGTTCATCTTCCTCTCCAACCTCCCGGCGCATGCGAGAAGCACGCTGGCCGGCAAAAAGTGTCACACCCTGGAGGAGTTCCGGGAGCTGGCCCAGGAGGCAGATGGGATCCTGGACGCCTGCGGCGGGCAAGCAACCACAGCAGCGACCCGAGACAGCGGGGAGCCAGAGGCGGCAGAACCAGACTGGCCGACGACGGCGGCAACACGGCCGCGACGAGGGGGAGCCAATAGCCCGGCGGCAGAGGCGCGGGCACGACACAGCGGAGGAGAAGATCTCTGCTTTTACCATCGGAGGTTCGCAGAGAAGGCACGCAGGTGTGTGCCGCCCTGCATCTTCAGGAGTTCGGGAAACGGCAAGACCGGGGGTCGCTAGCAGCTTCGACCCTCGGAGAACGCAACAAGCTGCTCTACATCACGGATGCGCGCTCCGGACGAGAGTTCCTCATCGACACCGGAGCACAAGTGAGCTTCATCACCCCAACATACGCGGACCGGGTGGCTGGACCCCACGGTAGCGGAGCTACAGCGGCAAATGGCTCGAACATCAACACCTACGGGAGAAGGACCTTGCCTTTATGCTTACATGGCCGCACATATGAATGGACTTTTGTGATAGCGGCGGTGAGTTTCAACATGTTGGGCGCGGATTTTTTGTGTTCACACAATCTGTTAGTTGATCTTGCTAATAGACGGCTGGTAAATGCACTCTCTTTTTACTCTCTCCCCTGTTCAGCTCGAGTGTCCCCGCCACCAGTACAGACCCACGTCGCTACAGCAGGTGGTAAGTTTCACACACTCCTCACCCAATTTCCAGCGCTCACTGTGCCCACTTTTTCAGCGACGGTCGCGAAGCACGGGGTGAAACACTTTATCCCCACTTCTGGTCCTCCCGTGTTTGCAAAAGCTCGGCGCTTGGATGCAGTTAAGCTCGCCATTGCGCGCGAGGAGTTCGCCAGCCTGGAGAGGCTGGGCATCGTTCGTAGGTTGAAGAGCCCGTGGGCTTCGCCGCTGCACATGGTACCGAATGCCGATGGCTCCTGGAGACCGTGTGGGGATTACCGCAGGCTAAACAACGCTACGGCGCACGATCGTTATCCCATCCCGCACATTCAGGATTTTTCGGTGCACCTGGCGGGGGCGCGCATTTTTTCAAAGATTGATCTAGTTCGCGGCTATCACCAAGTCCCGGTCCAACCGGAGGACATTCCTAAAACAGCGGTAATAACCCCGTTCGGACTTTTCGAATTTTTACGCATGCCGTTTGGTCTCAAAGGGGCGGCGCAAACATTTCAGCGGATGATGGACGCCGTGTTACGCGATCTCCCTTTCGTGTTTGTGTACCTCGACGACATTTTGGTCGCGAGTACTTCAGAGGACGAACACGAAACGCACCTCACAGCAGTTTTTAGGAGGCTGGGAGAGCACGGCTTAATAGTTAACCCAGCCAAGTGCCAGTTCGGCGTCGAGCGGATCGATTTTTTGGGTCACCGCGTCTCCCCGGAGGGAGCGGTTCCGTTACCAGAGAAAGTACGCGCGGTAGCGGATTTTCCCCGTCCACAAACGGTCAAATCACTACAGGAATTCTTGGGGATGGTGAATTTTTATAACCGATTCCTGCCCCACGCAGCTCAAATCATGCAACCGTTATATGCCGCGCTCAAAAAACAAAAACCGACCCAGGCGGTCGAATGGTCCCCGGAGCGGGAGCGCGCGTTCACAGAGGTTAAAAAAGCCTTGGCTGACGCTGCGCTCCTGGCCCACCCAGACCCTGCAGCACGTATCGCGCTGATGACAGACGCTTCAGATTTAGCCATAGGGGCCGTTATTGAGCAACAGGTAGCCGGAGTTTGGCAGCCTTTGGCTTTCTTTAGCAAATCTTTAAGCGCGGCTGAACGAAAATACAGCGCGTTTGACAGAGAACTGTTGGCGCTGCATTTGGCTATTCGTCATTTCCAGTTCTGGCTGGAAGGACGGTGCTTCACCGCTTATGTGGACCACAAGCCGCTCACATACGCCATGGCCAAAATTTCAGACCCGTGGTCCGGCAGGCAGCAGAGGCAGCTGGCCGCAATCTCGGAATTTAC
Organism: Pholidichthys leucotaenia; assembly: GCA_020510985.1. Lineage (NCBI taxonomy): Eukaryota > Metazoa > Chordata > Actinopteri > Cichliformes > Pholidichthyidae > Pholidichthys > Pholidichthys leucotaenia. The sequence goes on from CM035839.1 coordinate 60,153,291, forward strand.
CACTGACATTAGGCACGTCGCAGGCAAATTCAATGTAGTAGCGGATTGTCTCTCACGCGCGTTCACGACCCCAACACGCGCAGAGGCAGAACGGGCCACCGTGACCGCGCCGCAGGAGAGCGGCACGGTGGCGCGCGCAGCCCCGGTGCACGTGGGTATAGATTACGCAGCCATGGCAGCGGACCAGGGGGCGGACGCAGACGTGCGCGCGCTCCAGTCTGGACCAACAGGGTTGAGGCTGGAGAGCAAGTGTTTACAAACCGGTATGCCCCCCCCTGATCTGCGACATGTCGACGGGGTGCCCGCGTCCGGTGGTTCCGGCCACGTGGCGCCGCCGTGTTTTTGACTCGGTCCACTCACTGGCGCACCCGGGGGTGCGCGCGTCGGTGAAACTAGTGGCGGAAAAGTTTGTTTGGCCGTGCCTGCGCAAGCACGTGAAGGAATGGGCAAAAACCTGCATTTCCTGTCAACGGGCCAAAATTCACAGGCACACAAGAGCCCCGTTAGAACCGTTCCGCATTCCGGCCAGAAGGTTCGACCATGTGCACGTCGACCTTGTGGGCCCCCTACCGGCATCACAGGGGTTCACGTATCTTTTGACAATGGTGGACCGCACCACACGTTGGCCGGAAGTGGTCCCACTTGCGACGACCACGGCCGCGGAGGTGGCTCGCGTTTTTTTAACGGCTTGGGTGGCGCGCTTCGGAGTTCCGATACGTCCGATAGAGGACCGCAATTCATCTCTGAGCTGTGGTCAGCGATGGCCAACGGCTTAGGAGCCAAAATTCACCGCACTACGGCTTACCACCCTCAGGCCAATGGTTTATGCGAGCGTTTTCATAGGTCTTTGAAGGCAGCACTCAGCGCGTCGCTCACGGATGCAGATTGGGTGAATAAACTTCCATGGGTTTTATTAGGGTTGCGTTCTGCGCCTAAAGAGGACTTAGACGCCTCCCCAGCGGAGCTGGTATTCGCACAAACTCTGAGGCTGCCGGGCGAGTTTTTACCAGAGCACCCAGAGCCCCCACCTCTCTCGGCTCTGGGACCGTTAGTCGGCACGGGGGCAGACACGCTCCCGGGTCCGGTTCATCACGCTTTTCCACGAGTTTTCGTCCCCAAGGCTTTGAAAAATGCCGATTTCGTTTTTGTCAGGCGCGAAGCCCTAAAAGCAACGCTCAAACCACCTTACGAAGGGCCATTTCGAGTGCTGGAGGCAGGTGATAAGCAATTTGTGCTAGATTTTGGAGACAGAAAAGAGACAGTCAGTATTGACAGACTAAAACCTGCTTTTGTCATGAAGGACGTGTCTGTACCGGTCGCAGTGGCGCCTCGACGAGGCAGGACCCCGCAGGGGGCAATTAATCACTCTCTCCCTCAGTCAACAGACCCGAAGCAGAAACGCACCGCAGGCAAGGCGGGGCCAACGCACAGCAGATTCGGCAGACGGCTGAAGCCCAAGTGGCGCACAGACTGAATGTTGGTGTTGATTATTCAGTAGTGAGTAAGGTGCTATTTAATTTTAGGAATTAGTCTGTTCTTCATCGTTTGGGGGGGGGGTTATATGGCTGTGTTGTGAGACATGTATATGTTGGACACTGCATATGTGATTTAACCACGACGAAGGAGAGCCAGCCCCCTGCGGTGCGGAGCCACAGAGCCTGGACCCCCTGCGGAGGACAGGGGACAGAAGACTTCCTGACCACTGAGGCTCGGGAAGAGAGAAGGGGGAGTTATGTAAATAAAAGGCTAATGAATGTGAATAAAGAGATTTTGAGAGAGATGTGTGATTTCCCCCGCGAGGGAAATGGTTTGATGTCAGAATGTTTAAATGAGAGAACTTTGGTGTGTTCACTCTCTTTGTTCGCTGCTCAGGAATGAGAGCAGACAGTGGAATGATTACTTGAATAAACTGGAATGAAAGACAATTCGGTTTCGTTATTCAAGTCTCCCCACAAGACCACCGAATGTGTACAATCGTACAAATATCTTGGGACGATTATTGATAGTGGATTGAACTTTGAGGTGAACTGTGAAAGGGTGTGCAAAAAGGGTCAGCAAAATTTGCATTGTTTGAGGAAACTTGCACGCTTCCAAACTGACCGAACCATAATGACTATGTTCTATCGGGCTTTTATTGAATCTGTTTTATCCTTTTCTTTAATGTCATGGTTTGGTCAGATAAAACTGAAACAGAGGAAATCCTTGGATCAGGTAGTCAGATGGTCCAGTCGTTTGCTTGGTGAGTCACAGCTGAGCCTGACATCCCTGTACACCAGACAAGTACAGAGGATGGCCGACTCGATTTTAAATGATGACTCCCACCCTTTGCACTGCAACTTTCAGCTTCTTCCCTCCAGACGGAGGTTTGCTGTCCCAAAAAGTAGAACCCAGCGCTACAAAAACAGCTTTGTCCCTGCTGCTGTCAAAGAGTTGAACAAGCTATAAAAATTATATTGTACATATTTTATATTTACCTATTTTGTAAGATGTGTGCCTGTGTTTGTGTCTATGTTGAATGTAATTAGTGGCTTGTAAATATGGATGTCACCAACTGCAAAACAAATCTACCTACGGGTACAAATAAAGTAACCTGAACCTGAACCTGAACCTTCGTCATTTACAATCTTGCTCAGCCTAATCTCACAGTGAAAAACAGACATTCTTCTCAGGCTCTGAGACAATGGAAAATCGCAGAGAATCAGACATTGGCTCATTATATGCACCAGATACAAATATAAAATAGAATAATACAGCATTAAAATCATATAGAATAACATAATGAAACATGAAAATATCCTATCAAAAATGCATAGGAATAAACTGGACCAGGACACCAGCATGGTCGGGCTGTGGGGAAAAAGAGGTGAGCAAAGGACCAGCCTACAAAGACTCTGCCAACAAGGCAGCACAGCTTTTGATAATGGATCATTGTGCACAATTGACCGGACCACCAAAAACTAAGACAAAACACGTACCACTCCTGCCCATAAAGATGACATCTAATGTATACATGACAAAGCATCGGTGGCACTACCTGACCTTTTTCTGTGCTGGATCTAAAAGTTGTAGATTTCAATCATATTGTAGGGATGTGATTTTTCCGCTAATTCGCGGAATTCCGCTTTTTTTATCTTCCAAAAATTTTCAGACCAGATGGCGGCGCGTGCACAACACGAGGCTCAGCGTCTCTTCAGATTTTGTGGATTAGCAGCGATATTTCTGCTCATTTCGGGTCTGTTCGTTCAGAACAACTTCGCTTTTACATCCTACACCCAAAATGAACTTTTGGACATTGGATTACAAAATAACGACCTTTTTATCAGCAACCTACGTTTCATCCCTGAGCTCTGGAGAACACCCGACGCTAGGTAAGCTACCCGGCCGACTGGAAGTGCTCGCAGGCGGCGTAGAGACCGTAAACAAAGGCGGGGGAAGCGCGGAGGGCTAAGAGCTAAGCTAAAGCTAACACCACACCGGCTTTCTCTACCCAGCATTTTCCTCGCTAATGTACGGTCAGTGACGAACAGAATGGATGAGCTACGGCTTCGGATCACCAACAATAAGAAACTTATGAACTGCAATATCATGATTTTCACGGAAACATGGCTACATAGTGGAGTACTTGTGTGGCGCCACGAGACGGCTTTTGTTGTGATGTGGCGCATTATAAATAAAGCTGAATTGAATTGAATTGAATTACTTGACAGTGCTGTCGAGCTGGACGGACGGCACACTCTCCGGGCAGACAGAGCAGCTGATGACTCCGGTAAGACCAGAGGTGGGGGAGTAGACTTAGACTTAGACTTAACTTTATTAATCCCTTTGGGATTTTTTTTTTTTTTTTGTTACTTGTTTTGTACCCGTAGGTAGATTTGTTTTGCAGTCTGGTGACAAGCCACCAGCTGCCGGTTGCTGCGTGCACAAGTGCCCGTATCCCTAACCTGCATGTTTTTGGCATGTGGGAGGAAACCGGAGAAATCCTGGAGTAAACCCATGCAACACGGGGAGAACATGCAAACTCCACACAGATCACTGTTGGTCGGGGGCAGGGATCAAACCCACGATCTCACGATCCCCGCGATCCCCCGGCCGAGGGTAAACTGTGCTGCCACAGTGCTAACCACTGCGCCACCGTGCAGCCCCTGGGATGACTCCCTCTGGGAAATTTAAAATTTCCAGCAGCACATAAAAGGAGCATACAGATCAGAAAAGTAAAAAAGAAAAAAATAAACACTTAATAAACACTTAACATAATATACACAGTATAAATATAAGGCTAAATATGGCTTGTACAAGTATGGTTAAGTTAAGGTTATTTCACTATGAATGCCCTACTGTCCTCTGTACTCTATGTTTCCCCCCCCCCCCCCCCCAAGTGAGGAGTTATAGAGTGTGATGGCATGGTGGACAAAAGAGTTCTTGAGCCTGTTGGTCCGACACTTGGGAAGGAGCAGTCTTTCACTGAACAGGCTCCTCTGGTCACTGATGACGGTGTGCAGAGGGTGGCTGACGTTGTCCATTATATCCAACAGTTTATCCAGAGTCCTCATCTCTGCCACCGTCACCAGGGTGTCCAGCTTTGCGCCGACCGCAGAGCCGGCCCGCCTGATCAGTTTATCCAGTCTGGACGCATCCTTCTTGGATATACTGCCCCCTCAGCACACCACAGAGTAAAAGAGGACGCTGGCAACCACCGACTGGTAAAACATCCGCAGAAGTTTGCTGCAGATGTTGAAGGACCGCAATCTCCTTAGGAAGTACATCCTACTTTGTGTCTTCCCATACAAGTGGCTAATGTATGTTGTCCAATCCAATTTATTATCCAACCACAACCCGAGATATTTGTATGAATCCACAACCTCCACCTCAGCTCCCTCTTAACAGGACTGGTTGAGGTCTTGGTCTAGACCTCCCAAAATCAATAACCAGCTCCTTCGTCTTAGAGGTGTTGAGCTGTAGGTGGTTAGTGTGGCACCATGCAGCAAAGTCCCCTACTAGTCTCCGATACTCCTCCTCTCTGTCATCCCTGATACACCCAACAATGGCTGTGTCGTTGGCATACTTCTGAATATGACACAGCTCCAAGTTGTAGCAGAAGTCCGAGGTGTACAGGGTGAAGAGAAGAGGGGCCAATACTGTGCCCTGGGGGGCTCCAGTGCTGCAGACAATGGTGTCAGACGTAATATCCTTCAGTCCGACATATTGTGGTTTGCCAGTGAGGTAGTCAGAGATCCAGTCCACCAGGTGGGAGTCCACTCCCATCTTGCTTAATTTATCCCGAAGCAAGGGGGGCCGAATGGTATTGAAGGCACTGGAGAAATCCAAAAAGAGGATCCTCACTGTGCCACTTCCCTTATCCAGATGGGAGTGGGCTCGATGAAGCAGGTAGAGGATGGCATCCTCCACACCGACACCTGGTTGGTACGCAAACTGCAGGTGGTCCTGGGCATGTTGCACCTGGGGTCTGAGGAGGCTGAGGAAGAGCCGCTCCAGCGTCTTCATCAGATGTGAGGTGAGTGCCACTGGTCGGTAGTCATTCAGCTCGCTGGGCCGGTTCTTTTTCGGAACTGGAACGATGCGGGATGTCTTCCAAAGTGGGCACTCTCCCAATCTGCAGGCTGAGGTTGAAGATCCGTTGTAGTGGTTCCCCCAGTTCTGCAGCACAGGTCTTCAATACTCTTGGACACACTTTGTCCGGGCCTGCAGCTTTCCTGAGTCGGAGCTTCCTCAGCTGCCCTCTGACCTGTTCTGTGGTAATAAATGGCAAGGGTCATACTGATGTAGAGGAGGAGGGGGGGGTTGCAATATTTGGGGAGAGGTGTGTGGAGGGAGGGCGTGGCTGTATTGAGGGTGGGGGTGGGAGGGGCAAGGGCAAAGGCTGGTTGAACCTGTTGAAAAAATCGTTCAGTTCATTTGCCCTCTCTATTGTCCCCTCAACAACTCTGGTCTTTGTGTTGAGACCTGTGATGGTCTTCACACCTTCCCAGAGTATGCATTTATAGTAACAAGTCTTGGTGCATGAACTCTGTCACTGTTGGGAGACACTGTTCAGCTAACCTGGAGTTTCTCATGGTTAAATGTAGACCTTTATATCTGCCACAGGAGTTCACTTTTCACTTTTCTTCATCTTGCCTGCTGAAGATGTTTTGGACTTTATTTAAAAAATATTTTTAACGCCACACATGTGATGGATAATGCTTGTTGGAATATTTTAGGAATGCTATCTTCTTGGAACATAAGTCAATATTATACAGTAATAAGTGGCATTCAGCTGTTTGTTTTATGTCATTTAAGCACAGTTCTGGTACTTAAAATCATAAAAACCCAGGAGCTTTGTGGGGCTTCGCCCCCCTTTCCCCCCCACCAGGGCTCTGCCCCGGACCCCGCTGGGGGACTCCCCGACCCCCTGCTAAATTTTCAGATAATTTCCCCAACCCCAAATCACATCCCTAATATTGGCCCAGTGTGTTAACCTCTTACCACATTTCCAATGAAGAAAAACCCAAGGGTTGTGGTCAGTGTAGACAATGGTTAAAGAGGTGTGAATAGACACTTCAAAATGCTGAAGTGCCCACAGCAATGCCAAGGCCTCTTTCTGCATCATGTTGTAGTTCCTAGGCCTGTGAAAACTTGCAGGGGAAATGACACAGGGTAGTTATTGCCTTCAGCAGCGTTCTCAGCCAAAATGCACCAAGACCACTAGTATCAACTTCAGGTTTCAGCAGGACAACAAAGCTGGGTGTTTGCTGTGTGAAGATTTTCCTCCTAGCTTGTTTTATTTGTCCATTTTGCCCCACTTTAGTTAAAACCATCCAGTCATCCCAGTTCCTTCCCTTTAACCTGGCTACAATTCCTGTTGTTGCTTCCCCTCAACCCCTAGACAACCCAACCAGAAATGGCTTTTTGAAGACCTAAGCTGTCAATCATCTCTTGTGTGGAGGTAAAGTGACAGATAAAATGGCCGAACTGCATTCTAAGAATATAATTAAGTCTAATCAAATATGATCAAAGTATAAAAGTCAAATGGGGATGTCCAGTGTGGAAACCACTATCCTGTCATGCTAATCGTTTTGCACCGCGGGTGGAGTGGGTTCTTTTAAATGCATAAATGCAGTAACAATACAGTGGGGTAAAAAAGTATTTAGTCTGCCACCAATTGTGCAAGTTCTCCCACTTAAAAGATGAGAGAGGTCTCCAATTTTCATCATAGATATACCTCAACTATGAGAGACAAAATGAGAAAAAAAAATCCAGAAAATCACATTGTCTGATTTTTAAAGAATTTATTTGCAAATTATGGTGAAAAATAAGTATTTGGTCAATAACAAAAGTTCATCTCAATACTTTGTTATATGCCCTTTGTTGGCAATGACAGAGGTCAAACGTTTTCTGTAAGTCTTCACAAGGTTTCCACACAATGTTGCTGGTATTTTGGCCCATTCCTCCATGCAGATCTCCTCTAGAGCAGAGATGTTTTGGGGCTGTCGCTGGGCAACACAGACTTTCAACTCCCTCCAAAGATTTTCTATGGGGTTGAGATCTGGAGACTGGCTAGGCCACTCCAGGACCTTGGAATGCTTCTTACGAAGCCACTCCTTCGTTGCCCAGGTGGTGTGTTTGGGATCATTGTCATGCTGAAAGACCCAGCCACGTTTCATCTTCAATGCCCTTGCTGATGAAAGGAGGTTTTCACTCAAAATCTCACGATACATGGCCCCATTCATTCTTTCCTTTACACGGATCAGTTGTCCTGGTCCCTTTGCAGAAAAACAGCCCCAAAGCACGATGTTTCCACCCCCATGCTTCACAGTAGGTATGGTGTTCTTTCTCCTCCAAACACGACAACTTGAGTTTTTACCAGAAAGTTCTATTTTGGTTTCATCTGACCATATGACATTCTCCCAATCCTCTTCTGGATCATCCAAATGCTCTCTAGCAAACTTCAGACGGGTCTGGATATGTACTGGCTTAAGCAGGAGGACACGTCTGGCACTGCAGGATTTGAGTTCCTGGCGGCGTAGTGTGTTACTGATGGTAGCCTTTGTTACTTTTGTCCCAGCTCTCTGCAGGTCATTCACTAGGTCCCCCCGTGTGGTTCTGGGATTTTTGCTCACCGTTCTTGTGATCATTTTGACCCCACGGGGTGAGATCTTGCGTGGAGCTCCAGATCGAGGGAGATTATTAGTGGTCTTGTATGTCTTCCATTTTCTAATAATTGCTCCTACAGTTGATTTCTTCACACCAAGCTGCTTACCTATTGCAGATTCAGTCTTCCCAGCCTGGTGCAGGTCTACAATTTTGTTTCTGGTGTCCTTTGACAGCTCTTTGGTCTTGGCCATAGTGGAGTTTGGAGTCTGTTTGAGGTTGTGGACAGGTGTCTTTTATACTGACAATGAGTTCAAACAGGTGCCATTAATACAGGTAACAAGTGGAGGACAGAGGAGCCTCTTAAAGAAGAAGTTACATGTCTGTGAGAACCAGAAATCTTGCTTGTTTGTAGGCGACCAAATACTTATTTTCCACCATAATTTGCAAATAAATTCTTTAAAAATCAGACAATGTGATTTTCTGGATTTTTTTTCTCATTTTGTCTCTCATAGTTGAGGTATACCTATGATGAAAATTGGAGACCTCTCTCATCTTTTAAGTGGGAGAACTTGCACAATTGGTGGCTGACTAAATACTTTTTTGCCCCACTGTACATTTTTTTGTACTTGTAATTGAATTTATTCACAAGCGTAGCCTATCTGCAGTAACACGAGGAAGAACTACTATAAAACATGCAGTAAATTGTAGTCTCCAGAGAACTGACTGAGGGTTCAGGACTTCAAGAAGCCAAAGTGGCCTTGGCAACTCTTACAAAACAAAATGAGCTGCAACACAGACCATGTTTACATGTACTGTGGGTGACCCCCACAGCCTACGAGACAAGCAGAGCGCTCAGCTGGAGCAATTAGCAGAACAGTGAGATGTATGGACTGATATCAATAGACAGCCTCTCTTTGTCTGATCCCGGTGCCAGTAATCCTGCTATTGATGTGTGTGACTCTAATGCAAATGTCCATGCTTTACTGCTGTGCATGTATTGTCTGTAGCTGGGTATATAAGTCAACTGCATATCGCTTGCTCTCTCTCTTACTCTCTTTTTGATCACACGCATTGCCTGTTTGCTGACTAGAGACACAGGGTTCGCTCCAGCACACTCCCACAGCGCTGGGGTGAACTCTCGTGATGGAGGATGAATAAAACACCCTTTTAAACTTCAGTTCGCCGTGTCTGCCTGCACTTATTCCGTGCCTCCACACTGGTGACCTCTTATCACATCCTCCACACTGGTGACCCCTGACGACGAACGAACGCAGCCCCCGGCGGTGACTCCGACGACGAATGAACGCAGCAGCCTGACGCGAATGGACTGCCCTCCCTTCTGCCACAGGGAGACCTCGACGCAGAACCAACACCAGGCGAACTCCCCCGGAGATCATCCACGACCGGGAAAGCTGCAGAAAGCGTCATGGTGCGACCCTTGCCTGAGATCTGGACATCCACGCTGGGACCGGCCGAGGGACAATGAACGTCTACTCCCTCTCACCGCTCCTCCGCATCCACACGAGCGCGCACGCACCTCGTCCTCTCTCCACGACAGCGACCTCCAGGGCCGGACGGAGAACGCAGCGCGTGGACCAGAACGCACCATGACCCGGCACGAGCGAACGACAGCAACAGCCCGAACAGGGAAGACCATCGGCGCCGACGACGCTGATTTCCATCAAGCTCCCTGACCCTGACTCGCCTCACGACAGCGGACCTGCCATGCACCGAACCCCCGCACGCACACCGGGGGGTTACGAGGACAGCGCACCACGCACGGGACAATACCGGCTCCACAGACTGCCATCGTCCTCCGCCGCTTCACATGCCCAAGAAACACGGCCGACCGCCATTCCCGGAACCTTCAGGGCTGCTCACACACCTGAAGCAGACACACAGCCCGCACACAGGATGTATGGGTCTCAGCCACGGCGCACAATGGGAATCCAGCCATCAGCTGTCCCCGAAGGCTTTAGGGCTGCACCCGCACCTAAAGCCAAAAACGCCAAGTCCCCCACACAGCTTCAGCTCCTGTTTTTCTTCATGGCCACTACGCATCCTCGCAGGACTGAACCGCGAGAGGAGTCAGAGACAAATGTTTCTTCTCACAGCCGCTGTGGATCTCCGCCACGTTCAACGGGAAAGCACCTCACCATCACGGATCCACACGCAATTTTTGCGCGGCCTGGACAACTTTGCCGTCCTGGGCCGGCACTTGCTACCCCCACCCCCCTTCCTCCCCCTTCTCCGGCACAGAGCCTTTCCCGCAGCTCGCTTCCAAAGCCGGACGATCGACGCCTCAGCCCCCTGCTGAGCCCTCTGGGGGGAGTGGTGTGGGTGACCCCCACAGCCTACGGGACAAGCAGAGCGCTCAGCTGGAGCAATTAGCAGAACAGTGAGATGTATGGACTGATATCAATAGGCAGCCTCTCTTTGTCTAATCCCGGCGCCAGTAATCCTGCTATTGATATGTGTGACTCTAATGCAAATGTCCATGCTTTACTGCTGTGCATGTATTGTCTGTAGCTGGGCATATAAGTCAACTGCATATCGCTTGCTCTCTCTCTTACTCTCTTTTTGATCACACGCATTGCCTGTTTGCTGACTAGAGACACAGGGTTCACTCCAGCGCGCTCCCACAGCGCTGGGGTGAACTCTCGTGATGGAGGATGAATAAAACACCCTTTTAAACTTCAGTTCGCCGTGTCTGCCTGCACTTATTCCGTGCCTCCACACTGGTGACCTCTTATTTGATCCTCCACAGTACGCAAATAAACTGGTTATGATTGGCTTTCTGGAGTTATGATTATTCAAGTGGCCATGTAAACAGAATAATCCGATAAAGGTCATGTAATTGGGGTCATTAACTCAAGTGGTTTACCCTGCAATAATCTGTTTATTCAGTGCATGTAAACACAAAACTAATTATTGGCATTATCAGTTTATTCCCAGTAATCAGTTGATTGTGACCATGTAACTGGAGTCACATTTGTGAGATTTCATTAAAGACTTCATATAGATACAGAGATAGGTGCTGCCCCTACACACCACATGGTGTCCTACATGCTGTAGAAGGGAATTAACTAAAGGCTTCATATACATGCAGGATAATCCAGAACAGATAATGAAGAGCATACCCAAGCCTCTTGCAAAACAATTTGTTAGAGTAGAGTAGCTGAAGTTGCCCATTTTCCATGAAAACAAACATTCCTTAAATTTGCAGTCTCTGGTTTTATGCACAGAACAACCATGAAAAAGAGCTCTGTGTATGTGTGTATATAGTATCTCACAAAAGTGAGTACACCCCTCACATTTTTGTAAATATTTTATTATATCTTTTCATCGACAACACTCGAGATATGACACTCTGATACAAAGTAGTCTAAGTGTACAGCTTGTATAACAGTGTAAATTTGGTGTCCCCTCAAAATAACTTAACACACAGCCATTAATGTCTAAACTGCTGGCAACAAAAGTGAGTACACCCCTAAGTGAAAATGTCCAAATTGTGCCCAAGTGTCAATATTTTGCGTGGCCACCATTATTTTCCAGCACTGCCTTAACTCTCTTGGGCATGAAGTTCACTGGAGCTTCACAGATTGCCACTGGAATCCTCTTCCACTCCTCCATGATGACATCACAGAGCTGGTGGATGTTAGAAAACTTGCGCTCTTCCACCTTCCGTTTGAGGATACCCCACAGATGCTCAATAGGGTTTAGGTCTGGAGACATGCTTGGCCAGTCCATCACCTGTACCATCAGTTTCTTTAGCAAGACAGTGGTCATCTTGGAGGTGTGTTTGGGATCATTATCATGTTGGAATACTGCCCTGTGGCCCAGTTTCCAAAGGGAGGGGATCATGCTTTGCTTCAGTATGCCACAGTACATGTTGGCATTCATGGTTCCCTCAATGAACTGTAGTTCCCCAGTGCCTTCAGCACTCATGCAGCCCCAAACCATGACACTCCCACGACCATGCTTGACTGTAGGAATGTAACGATATTGACGTTATGGCAATATCGCGGTAGTAAAAGTGTCTCGATACCGTCGTGGTCGTGTTACAGTATTAAGAGGGCGGGTATCTGTCAAAAAACAACAAGAAATAAGCAGGCTCCCGCGCAACAAAGCATTGTAAACTACACAGACCATGATCCTTTGCGCTGCGTCATCACAAGAACTGTTGTTGAGCCAATAGGAGTGCATGCTGCACGCTGTCCACACAACAAACATGGCGGCGGACAAAGTTCGGCTCACGTAAATACTGAAGAAAACACCTCCGAAGTTGAGATTGTGCAAGCCCCAGCAACTTTAAATCAGATGTGTGGAGGCATTTTGGTTTTGCCGTGTCTAAAAACACTAAAGGAGAGAGGGTGGCGGACAGACAATGGCCTAATTAGCAAAGATAATGTCCTCATTAGCAAAGACCTACCTATGTTTACCCGCTACCTCAGTGCCCAGTGAGAGAGTATTTTCTACAGCAGGGGATATTGTAAATGCCCAGAGGTCTCTTCTCCCTTGCAATGTAGATCTTTTGATCTTTCTGAAGAAAAACTTGAACATAAGCTAAAGGATAGGTCAGTGTTTTCCAGTAGGCTTTTTGCCTGACTTAATTGTTTCAACAGGCTGTTTTTATTTGCCTAGCACATTTATGATTAATTTTACTTTACACATTGAACCTGGCTTAACTTGATCTTCGTTTGCTCTTAAAGGGAATTCCCTATTGTTGTTTACAGTTGTTCTAGTTGCTGCTTAGTATGATCCTTGCACATAAGAAGAATCAGTTATGTGACCAAATATTACCAAATGGTATATTGATGTTCCTGACTTGAACTTGCACTTTAAAAGCACTAAGTGATCAGCATTTTATGTTGTCATGATTCATAAATATAAAAATAAATGGCCTGGTGACTGGCAAAAACAGATTTAATGGCAGTTTTTGGTTATTATCATCACAAACAATATTATGAGCTATTTTACAATACCGTTCCAAGGTTGTCATAGCCAGGAGCGGTACTGGGGTTAAGCTCCCAGTGCTCATAAAATGCTCCTTACGGCGTGCGTCTCGAAAAGCCTCTGACAACTAAGTCCAACTCCTAGCCTGCCCGTGTGGTTTAGTCTCTAAGCCCGGCGGAACTGCTTTTACTAATAGGAGAAGGGGCGAGGGCGGATCTCTGGCGCCTTAAAACCAGATGCTTCGGGTAGATGGTGGCTCGTCAACCTGGGAAGGTAGCCCATCTAGGGGAAGGTAAACCCTGATTTCAAACCTCCGCTGCCTTGCGGCACACCCGGTCACGGGAAAGGCTTCGGGAGTCAACCCTGAGGAAAAATCCGGAGTCGGAGCCCCTAAGGCAGTTTTCTGTTGTGCTCAACATTGTTCTGGCAGCTCCTGTGACGGCGCTGGTGCCAAACTATAGCAGCCCTGCTGTTCCTTTGGATTCATCAGTGATGTGGAGAGGGGGGACATGCTGCATGGGTAACATCTTGTCCTCCATATCTTCCTGCCCAGGCTTGAATCCTACCAACGCCCAACGCTGGAAGGTAGAACACCGGTGCGCATCAGCCTGTTCAGCCACAGGCGGTGCTGTTTCAGCAGAGTAGATGTTTAGGATTCTCTTCCATGGTCATCATAGACCGATGGAGGCCGACGACAATACCGTGAGCCTCTCCACAATATCGCAACAAATATCGTACCGTGACATCAATATCGAAATTGTATCGTACCGTGAGATTTTGATATCGTTACATCCCTACTTGACTGTAGGCAAGACACACTTGTCTTTGTACTCCTCACCTGGTTGTCGCCACACACGCTTGACACCATCTGAACCAAATAAGTTTATCTTGGTCTCATCAGACCACAGGACATGGCTCCAGTAATCCATGTCCTTAGTCTGCTTGTCTCCGGCAAACTGTTTGCGGGCTTTCTTGCGCATCATCTTTAAAAGGGGCTTCCTTATGGGACGACAACCATGCAGACCAATTCGATGCAGTGTGCAGCGTATGGTCTGAGCACTGACAGGCTGACCCCCCAACCCCCACCCCTTCAACCTCTGCAGCAATGCTGGCAGCACTCATACATCTATTTTCAAAAGACAACTTCTGGATATGATGCTTAGCATGTGCACTGAACTTCTTTGGCCAACCAAGGCGAGGCCTGTTCTGAGCAGAACCTGTCCTGTTAGACCGCTGGATGGTCTTGGCCACCGTGCTGCAGCTCAGTTTAAGGGTGTTGGCAGTCTTCTTATAGCCTAGGCCATCTTTATGTAGAGCAACAATTCTTTTTTTCAGATCCTCAGAGTTCTTTGCCATAGGTGCCATGTTGAACTTCCAGTGACCTGTATGAGAGAGTGTGAGAGCGATAACACCAAATTTAACACACCTGCTCCCCATTCACACCTGAGACCTTGTAACACTAACGAGTCACAAGAAACTGGGGAGGGAAAATGGCTAATATGGCACAATTTGGACATTTTCACTTTGGGGTGTACTCACGTTTGTTGCCAGCGGTTTAGGCATTAATGACCGTGTGTTGAGTTATTTTGAGGGGACACCAAATTTACATTGTTATACAAGCTGTACACTGACTACTTTACATTGTATCAAAGTGTCATATCTTCAGTGTTGTCCCATGAAAAGATATAATAAAATACTTACAAAAATGTGAGGGGTGCATTAAAAAAAAATGCATACAAGGGGGGATAAAATTAAATTAAATTTAGCAAACTTTATTGAACCAGTCACGCAACCCCACTCATAAATTTGCAGAAAATCAGAATAAATAATAATAAGGTTTCCTATTAAGGCCTGTAATAAAACCAATAAAACAAAAACAAGAAAAGGACTCAACATAATAAAAAGTGCATTTAACAAGAATTCTAGAGAAAGATATTTTAAAACAATATAAATTAAAGTCCACTCTTTTTTTGGTCATGTTTTTAACAATAAGGGCCATGTCCTTGGCAGTATAATTTGTGACCGCAGTTTTTTTTTTTTCCACAATATCTTTATTGAACCTTTTTTTTTTTTTTTAACAAACATGATACAAACAATCAAACACTAACACTAAAGTACTACAAAAAAAAAAAAAAAAAAAAAAAAAAGGATGCACTAAAAACACCAACAACCACCAGCAAAATCAAATCTTCAACAATGCTCCTCTGTTTAGTCTAGACAATCCAATACATAAGTATACATATTATGTTCACCAGTTTGGAATTTACAAGGTCCACACACATCATTCACCTTCTTCTTCAAAAGTTATGTTGAAATTTTTTACATAATCAATAAAAGGTCTCCATATATTCTCAAACACAATTTCCTTTGATTTCAGTATATATGTTATTCTTTCTAATGGAAGGTTTGTTAACATCTGTCTTAACCACTGAGTCACATCTGGTCTATGAGTCTTTTTCCATAATAGTGCAATACATTTTTTGGCATTAAGCAAACTGAGGTCTATGAATGTTCTTTCACTTTTATTAAAATTATGCTTTTCTGGGTACAGACCCAACAAAAACAATTTAGGATTCAATATGATTTGTTTTGAGATTATTTTTTCAATTGTTACCCTCACCTCTTCCCAAAACATTCTTATTAATCTACATTCCCATACACAATGAAATAGAGTTCCTTTACTTTCCATGCATTTTGTGCATGTATCTGGTATATTTTTGTTATATTTATTTAACTCCTCCGGTGTAACATACATCCGCATTAACCATTTGAAATGTATCAATTTAAGACGTACATTTATTGATTTGGTTTGAGCTTCTGTACAAGCCAATTCCCATTGTTCCTCTGAAATTTCAGTTTGCAGATCTTCTTTCCAGTAGTTTAATCTTTTCAGTGAATTTTCACTTGAAGATAGTGTCAATGAGTTATAAAACTCTGAAATAATACCCTTTCTTTTACTATCTTTCATCATCATTTTTTCCAAGGATGAATAAATAGGTCGAGTGAGAGCTTTATTTTGATTTGATCGAATAAAGTTTCTAAGTTGAAGATATTTAAAAAAATGTGTTCTATTGAGATTAAATTTGATCCTCAGCTCTTCAAAAGACATTATGTTATCTGCACATGGCAAATATAAATCCTGAATCTTTTGTATCCCTTTTAAATTCCATACTTTAAATACAGCGTCCGCTCTCCCTGGTTTAAAATATTGATTACCCCATATTGGACTAAATTGTGACAGTAACTGTGGTTCTTTTAAATAGTTTTTAGCTTCACACCATATTTTGATCATATGCTTTACAAATGGATTTTTAACTTGTTTTTGTAATTTTTTTGCCGAATCTGAGTATATGAATATGGGAAGAGGTAAAGGTAAATTGTATGATTCCATTTCAGTCCAGTGAGGGAGATCATTTGATGAAAAATAATATGTCATAGACCTCAGTTGTGCCGACCAATAATACAACATAAAATTTGGACATTTCAGACCTCCACAATCAAATGGTAAATATAATAAAGACAGACGTAATCTAGCCCTCCTGTTGTTCCATATAAATTCCACTAACTTTTTTTTTATTCTTGAGAATAAATCTAAAGGTGGTGATAAGGGAATGTATTGAAATAAATAAAGTATTTTAGGTAAAATATTACTTTTAAGTATATTGATTCTCCCGATCATCGACATTGGTAGTGACATCCATCTCTGAGTTAACTCATTGATATCTGTCATTAAGGCTTCATAGTTGACACTGGCGACTGATTCTAGCTTAGGCACAATTTGGATTCCTAAATATTTAAACTGATTTACAACATTGAATTGATTTACCTCAGGGGCTGGGTAATTTCTCTGGGTCTCATTTAGCATTAATATTGAAGATTTAGTTTTATTTATTTTATATCCTGATATTTCCCCAAAATTCTTTATTAAATTCAACAAGGTTGGAATTGATTTTTTTAGATTCGACATAAACAAAATTATGTCATCGGCGTACAGGGAGATTTTATGTTCTGTTGGTCCAACTTTAATTCCATATATTTGTGAATGTAAACGTATCGCTATCGCTAAAGGTTCAATTGCCATAGTAAACAGTAAAGGTGAAAGTGGACAGCCTTGTTGACATCCTCTATTGATTTTTATTGGTTTTGAAATATTGTTATTTGTTAGGATTTCTGCTGTAGCATTATTGTATATTATTTGAACCCATTTTATGAAATTATTTCCAAGTCCAAACCTTTGTAGGACTTCAAAAAGAAAGGGCCATTCAACTCTATCAAAGGCCTTTTCGGCGTCCAGTGATAGGAGAGCTGTATCCGGTGCTTCTTTATTAAAATAAATAATATTAAATAGTCTTCTTACATTATGGAAGCCTTGTCTTCCCTTTATAAAGCCATTCTGATCTCGATTAATAATATTTGGTAAAATTTCTTGTATTCGTCTTGCTAAAATTTTACAGATTATCTTAAGGTCGGCGTTTAATAGGCTTATTGGTCTCATATTTTCACATTTATTAGAGGGCTTACCTGGTTTTGGCAGCAGTATAATTAAGGCATTATTTATGTATGATGGTAAATTATTATTTTGAAATGCTTCTAAAACCATTTCCAAAAAAGGTTTTATTAATTTATTCTTAAATTTCTTATAAAGGTCAACTGGAAGACCATCTGGTCCTGCACTTTTTCCTGATTTCATATTATCAATGGCTAGCCCAACTTCTTCTTGACTAATTTTAGACTCCAATATCTCCCTGTTTTCATTTGGAATACACGGTATAGATAGTTCGTTCAAAAACCCATTTAGTTTTGTTAAATCAAATTCATTTTTAGTATCATATAATTTTTCATAGTAATCTCTAAAGGCTCTGTTAATTTCTAAAGGATCTATAACTACCTGTCCGTTACTTATAATACTAGTAATTGGTGTTTTAATTTCTAATTGTTTAATCTGCCATGCCAATAATTTTCCTGATTTTTCACCTTGTTCATAAAAAGATTGTTTCAATCTTAGAAGACTCGAGGCAGCTCTATTCGCTGATTTTTTGTCGTATTCAGCTCTCAAAATCAGTAATTCATTCTCCAACCTTGGATCACTTCCTGCATACACTTTTTCCTGAAGACTTTTCATTTTATGTTCCAATTTAGCTCTCTCCTCTCGAGTCTTCTTAGATTTTAATCCTGTATAACTAATAATATGTCCCCTAATAAAAGCTTTGAAAGCTTCCCACTTTACACATGCTGATGTTTGTGTAGTATTGATGTCAAAGTACTCGTCTATCTGTTTTTCTATATACTTGACAAATTCCTCATCCTGAAGCCATTTATGCTGAAATTGCCATCTACCTGATTCCTTTGTCAATTTTTTATCTACATATATTAGACAACAGGGTGCATGATCAGAGATCACGATGTTATCATAAAAGCAGTTTTGAATCTTGGATCTTAATTCTGTGGAAATCAAAAAATAATCAATACGTGAGAATGTCTTGTAGGTACTGGAATAACAAGAATAGGCTTTAACTTGTGGTTTCATTTCTCTCCATATATCTAACAATCTCAATTCTTTCATAAAATGATTAATAGTCATCCTACATCCATTGTGCGTACAATCCAGTCCTGTTGATCTATCTATACCTGGATTCAATGTACAATTAAAATCCCCTGCTATTATATGTTGCCCTGTAAGTGATGATAAAATAAGAAATAAATTAGCAAAGAACTTTTGATCATCTATATTGGGACCATATAAGTTCACAAGATTTATATTTTCCAATAGCAAAGAACCTTGAATGATTACATATCTTCCAAGTTTGTCTCCAATTACATTTTTCACTTGAAAAGGGACTGATTTATGTATGAGAGTCATAACTCCCCTGGCCCGGGATGAAAATGATGAGGTGAATACACTTCCTTGCCATCTACTCCTAATTCTTTTTATATCCTCCTCTATTAGATGAGTTTCTTGTAAAAACACAATTTTTGAACCCATGTCTTTTATTTTATTCATAACTTGTTTAAGTTTTTTTAAATTTTGTAGACCTCTGCAATTCCATGAAGTTAAATTAAGATTAACACTTTGGTTTATGATCAATAGAGAGTTTGGGATTACCTTGCAGTGTAAACATGCTCATACAGAGAAGCAAAAACATGAGTGGTTGAACATTCATCCTACAAACTACACACAAACAAATTCCCCCTTCCCACACTTGTGGCGAACCCCCCAAAATCAAAAGAAAAATTCCGTCTCCCGATATAGCCATCGACCGTTCCACACCCACGGGGAACAGCCTAAGCCACTCCTTCTTCATCCTCCCAATCACCCTAACTCTACTGCTTTTAATGACGTAACATTAACTCTCCTCTGTAGTTTTCCAACTTAACTCCAAAATTTTTAACAACTTTGTACATCATAGTTTTTTTTTGTTTGTTTTGTTTTTGTTTTTTTTTAATATATAATACAATCTATATTTTGTAAACTTGCTGTTTACTTCAAGTCAGTCAGATGCCTGTGCAAATGCTTAATTATTCTACCTTATATTTTGTTCATGCTTAGCTCCCACCAGTCTCTTCTTCTTCTTTGATCTTCTTGATGAACTCCTGCGCCTCCTCTGGGGTCTTGAAGATGTGGGTTCTGCCCTCATACGTGGTCAGCAGTCTCGCAGGATAGATTACACCATGACGAATCCCAAGGTTGCGCAGCTCCTTACGTATGGGATCAAACTGCTTCCTCAATTGTTGGATTCCTGTGGCCAAATCTGGGTAGAACCGCACCTGCTGATCCTGGTGTTTAATCTCTCCTTTAGCTCGTGCAGCGTTGAAGATCTTCATCCTGTCTCTGTTGCTAAGAAACTTCATAATTAAGGTCCTCGGCGGTCCCTTATCTCTCCGTGGGCCAATACGATGTGCTTTTTCCAGAACCACTGCTGATTGCAACTCCTCGCTGCCCAGCACCTCTGGAATCCACTTTTCCAGAAAGGAATATACGTCCCGACCTTCTGATTCCTCTGGAAGACCCACCAGCCTCAAGTTATTCTGTCTCGACCGAGATTCCAAATCCAAAATATTATCTTCTAGACATTTATTTTTTTTTTCCAAAGTGCGCACCTTTAATTGAAGACGGGTGACGTCATCTTCAGCACTAGCGAGACGGAGCTCCATCTGCGCCGTTCGTTCTACACAGTCACCCAATTCCTTTCTTATTCCTTCCAACGCTGTCATAATCCCATCAAATCTAGAGGAAAAGTCCGCTCTCATTGAACTCATGGCAGCCATCAGCGCATCTGCGCCTCCCCCCGCAGATATCGCACCGTTGCCAGCCTCCTCCGCCATATATGGAGTTTTGTTTGCTGCGTCACAGACCTGAAAGTCCGTTAATTTGGACTGTTTCGGCGGCTCGCTTTTTCCTTTACCTGGTTTTCCAGCCTTAGGCTTCGCCGACATATCCTCGCCCAAACGCTGGGATACGTTCTGTCCCAAATGAGAGAGTTATTTGCCGATTTTTTTCTCCAGGAGCAGAGCAGAGTGAAACACGTCCGTCTTACGTGGCAGCCATAACCGGAAGTCCGTGACCGCAGTTTTGATCTCTTTGCACTTTTGTTGTATGGGATCAATTTTCCAAATGAAGAAGCCATATAGTCATTTTCTTGGGATTGGTTCCTTTATTTTTGTACGGGCTTCCTGGGATGTTGAGAGAGATTTTAATGCACTCTTCATATTATAGTGGATTGCATCTCAAGTGGTGAAATTAATTAATGGTACTGCTACCTACAGCATTGTTACATAATTTGCACAAAACTGTATTCTGTTCTGCTTGTATCTTCTGAAGTCCGAACCACTGACAGACAACTGAGCTGGTGCCTTTTTCTCCTCGAAATTATTTCATTCAAGTCTGCTTCCATTGCAGCTGGTCTGTGTGTGTGACTGCTCTCCCCCCCCCCCCCTTCTGGAATTTACCCATTGTGGGACTAATAAAGACATCCTTTCCCATGCTCAGCCAATATTGCTAGATTGTGCTTAAAAAAAACCCCAAGCATCTCTGCTCCATGAAAACAGGCTCAAAAGAAGCAGTTTCTAAACAAAAAAAAATTGCAGGAAAAAAAACAGACCTGGCAACGACCCTGATGCCAAACACAGCATGGGGAGGCAGGGGAGCAACTGAGTGCAGCTGTGTGAGAGAGCAGAGTGAAGCTGAACTTCCATCCATCCATCTTCTACCGCTGTTCCAGGTCACGGGGCATCAGTCCAGGCAGAGCGGCCGAGACTTCCGTCCATTTCACATAGCATCATGATCCCTGTGATCCCTCCTGCAGGTTGTGAGCCCACTGGAGAAGTTAAACTTCAACTGGACAAATAAATGCTGACAGCTTACACTTACACTGCCATGATGATTTATGCTCGATATCTGCAATAAAGGCTTTTTATGTATCGCGCTTAGTAGAATGTATCGATACACCGAATACATTTGGTGTATCGCTGATCCCTAAATGCAACACAAGCCCATTAGACTGTACTGAGAAATAAAAACAGATGGCAAAACTAAAAATGGGTAAAAATAACTAGTTTTACCCAGCATTGAGTTTTTCCTCAGTGACGATAGCGCTTCCTCTGTTCAGCTTAGTTCTCGTCCAGTGTTTTATTTTGTATTTGGTGTGTGTCTATGTTCAGGCCTTCTGGCATGTACTTTTCTGTTAAGCACTTTGTGCTACATAATTGTATGAAAAGTGCTATATAAATTTCTAATAAAGGCTTAAATTTTGATTCTGAGGCATACGTCTTCAAGTGCACACACTCATTAAACTGGTATGTTTTCATGATGTAAAGCCCAATTAAAATGTTGCCATATTGTGGCCTATAACCTGAACAACTCAGTTTCTTACAGTAGTGCCTTCAGTCCATCTCCAGTGTCTCACTGCTTTTCTGATTTGTCCGACCTCCTTCCAATTTGTTATAAATCATGTTCTTTTAGAACTGAGAGTAAGGCACAATTTCCAATAAAGGACTACAGGACACAAGTGGTTTGGTCAGAGGGGCTTTATTCCCAACATTAAAATGTACAGTTGCCCACCAAAAATGTTAAAATTAAACCGCATTTAAAGCACCTGCTAAAAGACTAAATGTGCAAAAAGGCTAAAAACAAAATGAGGGGAGAATGTAGCCACTCTCCGGGACCATCCCATGGTCCATTGCCACACCAGACATCCACAGCAGCCCTGCAACAAAGACCAGTCTGCCATCAGCATGTTTGCTCATCTCAAACTCACAGCTGAGGGGCGCTGCTATCTGGTGACCATATATGTCAGGAACCGAGCCGGCTTGGCTTCCCGGGCTCGGTCCTGGCCGCTCTATGAGTCCGTGCCACATTATATGTATGTTAGTATGTATTTCTGTGTGCTTTGTCGTGCCCATGGCCACTGGCTTCTGGCCGGCAGTGGGGGGGCAGCCTCTTGCTATCACGCTGCAGCCAGCGCTGTCTCACTGTCTCCGGTCGGACCACGCCCCCTCTCTGCTGCTACCAGCTGTTCCCGTTTGCCATCTTCCCGCTCCTCGCCCACGTGTACCTGATTAAGGAAACTAGCAATGCGTGTTTTTAAGGAGCCTGTCTCCACTCATGCATTGCTGGGCTACTGTGCTCCGTTGACGGTATTCGGATGGTGTCGCGTCAACTAAGGACTGTATTCTCCGTGTGCGTTTCGGACTTCCTCGGACAGCTGCAGTCTCGTGAGTATACTGTGTGTGTGGTCTTTCCCCGGTCTTCTCCCCCAGACTGTTGAGCGTCCTGGAGGACTCCCAAGCCCATGTGATAGAAACAGTGGCTGTTTGCCTGTTAACCATATTAATAAATGTGTGTAGTGTTAACCTGCGCTTAAATCCTCGTCCTTTTTCCCCTCGCCATACGCGTTAGAAAAACGCACGGGGGGGAATAAACAGGAAAATTTGAGAGCTTAATTTTTGAGGGGGACATAAAAAAATGCCATTTTTGCTGTGTTGTCTGATACTTTCTCAAATGTCTTATATAATATTAGATAATTGTCATTGTTCCTTATTAGTCCATATCCTGCCTGTCTACAGGTTTTTACACGATCAGCCAGGAATACCAAAAGTTGTATTGGGTGGTCGGTGTCAATTACACCAAATATGATCTAACAAAATGTCTTTGCTCAAGATGAACACTGTTCTGATCCCCACCACAGCAGCTGGACAAGAACTTAAAGCTCAAAACAAGTTCTAAAACTAGAAGAAATGCCTTAATGAATAACTAAACTGCATCAAACTATTATTTATTTAAAAATATGTATTAACAAGCAACGACAAAACAATCTGTCTTAAAACTAGGGCTGTCAAACTAACCTTTTTTTTTTTTTTAAATCTGATTAATCATAGTGATACTGTGGATTAATTTACAGTAATCATGATTAATACCCATCCATTGTTTCTTTTTGTGGAGTTAAAAAGACTCGTGACTGAAGAAATGAACAAATATAGACAAAACTGCATCAGTTGAGTTTATGTAAAACATGCCGGTGTTACACCGAGAATTGCTCACTTGTCGAATTGCATCCCATCCACCAAAACTATAAAATATACAGTAACACTACAGCCAGGCTTGTAACATTTGTGCATCTTTAGAAGTACTCATTATACATTTTAGAACTAAAAATTATCTCTTGTAAGTAAACTTTAAATTGTTTATTCGCCAGATGTTTGTTTCAAAGAGGGTTAGAAATCATGGTGATCCAACTCCACGTTTTACAATCTTCAAAATCAAGATTTTGCATTTATGCATTGTTGGTAAAAAGGGTAATCTTTTTTTTTTTTTTTTTTCCAAAGTATATAGTTGTATTGACTTGACTCAAAC
This sequence comes from Pholidichthys leucotaenia, assembly GCA_020510985.1. Taxonomy (NCBI): domain Eukaryota; kingdom Metazoa; phylum Chordata; class Actinopteri; order Cichliformes; family Pholidichthyidae; genus Pholidichthys; species Pholidichthys leucotaenia. The sequence continues at coordinate 60,177,184 of CM035839.1, forward strand.
TAAACACCTGCTTGCAACAATGGGATGCAATTCTCGGCACGTGAGCAATTCTATGAAATGTTGCTTTTCATGTTCTGTATGTGACTGTTGAAAACATGGACTGGTAAATGTCTTAACCGTTCATTTATTAAGCTTTCAATGCACTTCCTTACCGCTCTCTGCCCCGTTACAGGGATGGCAATTTTCCGCCGATTTATTTTCAAATTGATCATTTCTGTGAATCGTCTAAATCCGTTGAGAAAATTTTAGGGGGGGGGTAAGGTACCTTATTTTTAGCGAAAATCAACACGATTACATAAGCGCTCGGCGCTTCCCCGGGTCAAGTCTCGCAATAACCCGGATGTACTCAAGCTACTGCTGTATTGTAAACAGCCCTGCGATTGGATAGTTGCAAATGATTGGACCAATCAAATGGCTCGTATGCTTTGTCAAAAATTCATTGCGGCTTGTTCTCAGGGATGTTTTTTTTGGTTTTGTTTTTTTTTCCGGTAATTTGCCGAATTCCGCTTTATTTTTATATTATATGTACGTTAAGTACGTTAGCGGCTTGTGGTCCACAAACGCAGTGAAGGTGCACCCTTTCAGCCAGAACCAGAAGTGGCGTATGGCCAGGTGGAGAGCCATTAACTCTGAACACGCTGTATTTACGCTCACTGTCGTGCAAAGACCTGCTTAAAAAAAAGTAAGCGGCTGCCAAGAACCGGCAACACATTGCTCCACGACGGCCGCTATGCCCATGTCCGAGGCGTGGGTAATGAGCGCTGTTTTAACCTCAGGACGCCTGCTCCCGTTCAGGAGTCCAGTCAACTCTGCCCGCCGGTTTCTGTTTGAGTGCAGCGTACAAGGCTGTTTGAGCTGGGCTGTGCGGGGGAGGAAAATGAGCTGCTCAAGACTCAATGGAGATTGAAACTGGTGATCTGAAATGAATGCTGAAATTATAAAAAGTAATGGTATGTTGGAATTTTATTTCTATTATGGAATGGATAAAATTAACTGATTTTGATTTGATCAAGTGTTAAAGCATGTGATGGATAATGCTTGTTGGAATATTTACCTCGGCCAAGGAGGTTATGTTTTCATCGGCGTTGGTTGGTCTGTCTGTTTGTTAGCAAGGAAAAGTTATGGACGGATTTTCATGAAATTTTCAGGAAAGGTGTGCAATGGCACGGGGAACAGATGATTAGATTTTGGTGATGATCTGAGAGTGCATACCTACCAGGCTGCACGGTGGCGCAGTGGTTTAGCACTGTGGCAGCACAGTTTTACCCTCGGCCGGGGGACCGCGGGGATCATGAGATCGTGGGTTCGATCCCAGCCCCCGACCAACAGTGAGGTGTGTGGAGTTTGCATGTTCTCCCCGTGTTGCGCGGGTTTACTCCGGGATTTCTCCGGTTTCCTCCCGCATACCAAAAACATGTAGGTTTAGGGCGCACGCAGCGACCAGCGGCCGGTGGCTTGTCACCAGACTGCAAACCAAGTGTACCTACGGGTACAAATAAGTAACAAAAAAAAAAAAACCTCCACCAAGGGCTTTTTTGTATTTGTGCAGCAGGATTACACAAACTACTGGATGGATTTGGATAAAATTTTCACCAGAGGTGGTTCTTGGGCTAGAGAGGAACCCATTATATTTTGGTGATGATCTGAGAATGCATACCTCAGCCAAGGCGCTTATTTTCTCAGTGTGTTGGCAACAATACTCCAAAACTGATGGACAGACTTTGATGCAATTTTCACCAAGTGGCTATAGGCCTACAGACAAAACCATTACATTTTGGAGTTGATCCATGACAAACGGAAGGAGCCTTGGCGGAGGTATGCGCTCTGAGTGCTTTTCTAGTTTAGGAATGCTATCTTCTTGGAACATAAGTCAATATTATACAGTAATAAGTGGCATTCAGCTGTTGTCATGTAAGCACAGTTCTGGTACTTAAAAATCACAAAAACCCAGGAGCTTTGGGGGGCGAAGTGACAGTAAAGGTGAAAATTGGCTCAAAGTTCAATGAGGTAACAAACACTCGGACAGTTTCTGAAGAAACCAGAAAAGGAGATGAAGTTCAGAGACTGACACGGCTTGCTACCAAAAGGAAGAAAGTTTCACCTTAGAAGTGACTTGGTGACCAGTGTAAATAGTATAATAAACTCTTATAGAACTGTTAAATATGTTGGACTAAAGACAGTGAGACAACATTGAAGAAAAAGTAAGTTAAATCATTAAATTTAATGAGAAGTTATCCAAGTCTAGTATTTTTTTAAAAATAAAACCTCCCAGCTTCAGGGGGGCTGCGCGCCCCCCCAGCCCCCCCATAAGTCAATCGACCAAATTAGATTTCAGCTGAAATCAGAATTTCCTGTTGCCATCCCTGCTGTTAGGGGGAGGAGCCACAGCAGCCCCGCCCACAGGGAGAAACGGATTGGACTCAACCACTGTGGATGGGGGGGGGGGTGTAATCTTTCAATAGTTATAAATGTCAATGTGTTAAGTCGCACCACTTGTATTGCACCTTCAACGAACATGACTATGCTGTTCAGATAAAACATGTTTGCGTTTACAATGTTTTTTTTTTTGTGGGGGGGCAGCTTAAAAGAAGGGGGGGACATGACCCCTGCTCCCCCGGATTTACGCTCCTGCTTGAATTAAAAAGAAGCAAAAGGAAAAAATCTTATGTCTGTTCTTCCTCACAAAACATTAACCAAACAAAAATTAACTAAACGGCTGTAGGCCAACATGCTACACATGTTCAACTTCATAATTTACAGTTCATTATCTACACAAAACAGAGCAAAACTCCAGTTAATCTTTAATTATATTTTCTTATAGTGCCTTTGGTCATTTTTTTTTTAAACTGTTTTTGATTTTGCTTCTTTAGTTTATCCAGATTGTTCCATAAGCTGACCCCATTCACAAAAATGCAACGCTCAATCACTTATTCTGAATCTTTTTAATACACTAATCACAAAGTTAGGGATGTCTGGCTTTTGGGTGAAATTTCAGGATGCACCTAAAATGCACTATAACCTTTACAGATGAACTTAATTTGACCTCTTAACCTTTTGAATGTACATGTCCAACTGTTCAGTGTTTCAGTACTTTTTGCGTAACTTGCTGTTCTGTAACAAGGTGCTTAACAGAAAAATTCATAACAGGTGTTTGATCCATGAATCACCAATAAATTTTCTGCTTCAATTACAATTGGTATTTAAACAGTCCTTCATTGTGCTGTTCACATTTTGACATCATGAGACCAAGACGATGCTTAATTGATAAACGGAAGTGGACGTCCTTTGGCCACATCCCATGCTGATGACCAGCTTTAGGCATCAGCCACGGTTGTCACCAGACCTGCCTTTGGTGTTGAAGTCTGGGCAGGTGTGTCAAGTCAATATAGAACTGCCCTACACCTTGTAAATGGTACAGTGACAAGCTGATACTCTCTGAATAACCTCATTAATCCAGTCATTGTGCCGCTGCACGACCAACACAGGCCTAATTTCATCTTCATGGATGACAGTACTCCTGCTCACTGAGGTTGCATCATTAGGGAACGGCTGCTGGAGGCTGGGGTACCTCAAATGGAGTGGCCTGCACTTTCTCCAGGCCTGAATCCCATAGAAAACCTATGGGATCAGCCGAGTCGCTGTGTAGAGACTTGTAACCCTGCACTCCACAACCTCAATGACCTGAGGGTCGCATATGTCTAGAAACATGTGGAATGACCAACGGAGAGTGGAATTTGCTGGGAACAGAAACTTTACTATAAAATGGTTTAATGGTGGTACAGAGGGTGTGGTGTGTGTGTGGGTTTTTTTTTTTTCGGTTGGTTGCGCGACGAAGAGGCTGCAAAATGGCAGTGCCTTACATTTATGTTTGGTGTAATGTCACCAAGTGGCAGCAGCATCACTGACCAAACCTGTGGTTTTTATACACCACCCTTCAAGGAGAATGGAATGCCATGCCTCAGCAGACAGCAAGTCGACTTGTGAGCAGCATGAGACATTGTCATGCTGTCTGTCGTCTGTGCATCAAGCTGTAACTGATGCTCAAGGGCACATGGCAACTTATTGACATTGATATATTTTGTTGTGGTATACCCACCACTGTTGTTGGCTTTTGTTTCAATAAAAGTCCTGTCCTGGGGCAGCGCCTTGACCCAGTGGAGGAGATGGGAGAGAGAAGGATGGTGGCTAAGCTGTCATCTCTGCTGGAGTCGAGTCCCACCCTATGCAGGACATACTGAATGCACTGAGGAGCTCATTTAGCAGTAGGCTACATCATCCTAGGTGTGTGACCAAGATGTTTCGCAGGTCCGTCTTACCTATAGCTGTCAGACTTTATAACCTAAGCAGGGCTGCTCGCAGAGATGGTAAACAAAATCGTTACGACCTAATAGTATTGAATGCAAAAGACGCAACAAATTTAAACAAAATGGTCTCCCTCCAGTATACAACTGGGACAAGATCAATCGCTACAGAGGGTGACAAATCAAATCAAACTTTATTGTCATATTGCTGTACATGCAACTGTAGTGCAGGCAAGATGAAATTGCATTTCTCTCTGCATCCATATAAGAAGCAGCATGATTAAGACACACTCCCACATAGCTCCACCCCCCCCCCCCCAATCCATTCACACATCCCTGAGACATACTTGGGGGGGGGGGGGGGGAAGAATAACTAACTATAATATACAAAATGTCCATAGGTGCAGTAGTGTGTGAGATTCCGGGTCAGCTGTTCAGCATCCTGACAGCTTGTGGGAGGAAGCTGTTGATCAGTCTGGTGGTTCTGCCTCTGATGCTCCGGAATCGTTTACCATATGGAAGAAGTTCAAAGTGTTTATACAGAGGGTGAGAACGGTCCTTGACAATGTTCAGTGCCCTGCTCCTACAACGGTTCTGAAAAAGTTCTTGGACAGAGGGGAGGGAGACTCCAATTACCCTCTCCGCCCCCTTGACTATCCTCTGCAGGGCTTTTTTGTCTGACATACTGCAGCTGGAGTACCATGTAGCAATGCAGTACGTCAGAACACTCTCCACCACACCTCTGTAGAAGGTCCTGAGGATGCAGATGGGGAGAGAGGCCTGTTTGAGTTTCCTCAAGAAGTGTAGTCTCTGCTGAGCCCGCTTCCTGATCTCCAAGGAATTCTTGCTCCAGGTCAGGTCCTGCGAGATCTGCACTCCGAGGAACTTGATGTTCTCTACTCTCTCCACTAAACAGCCGCCGATGCTGAGGGGGACGTGCTCAGGCTGTGACCGCCGGAAGTCGATAATCATCTCCTTTGTTTTGTCCACGTTGAGCACCAGATTGTTCTCCCTGCACCAGCCCTCCAGGTCTCTCACTTCTTCCCTGTACATTGATTCCTCATCCCCCTGAATAAGTCCCACCACCGTGGTGTCATCTGCAAACTTAATAATCTGGTTCCCCTCGTGTTTGGATACACAGTCATGTGTTAGAAGTGTAAACAACAGTGGACTGAGTACACAGCCTTGAGGGGTTCCAGTACTCGGCGTGACAGAGTTGGAGATGTTGTTTCCAACCCGGACAGACTGAGGTCTGTCAGGAAATCCAGGATCCAGAGACATGTGGCGGTGTTCAGACCGAGCGCGAAGCTCAGCGCGTGCTCGCAGATCACATTCAACACACAGAGCGGAGTTTTCCAGACTTGCTGATTATTGTGGCTGGCGACTTTAATCAGTGCAATCTGAGCCACGATCTCCCCCGCTACAAACAGTTTATTAAATGCCCCACCAGAGGATTAAACACACTGGATCACTGTTTCACCACAGTGAAAGACGCATATCGCGCTGTCCCTCGAGCTGCGCTGGGATTATCTGATCACATGATGGTTCACCTCATTCCCACATACAGACAGAGATTGAAGCTCACTAAACCTGTTGTGAGCACTACGAAGATACGGACCAGTGATGCTGAGGAGAAGCTGGAAACGTGCATGGAAATATCTGACTGGGGCATGCTTAAAGGAGCCACGCATGATCTGGATGAGTACACGGACACTGTGAACTCATATATCCACTTTTGTGAAGAGAACATTCTTCCATCACGCACCAGGGTGAGTTACTCTAATGACAAACCCTGGTTCACAGCTAAGCTCAGACAGATCAGGAAGGAGAAGGAAGCAGCGCTGAAAAGTGGAGACAGGGACTGCTACAGGGAGGTTAAATACCGGTTTAACAGAGAGCTGAAGAGGGCTAAATCTCTATACTCAGAGAGACTCCAGCAGCAGTTCACTGCTAATGATTCGGCTTCCGTGTGGAAAGGACTGAGGCAAATCACCAACTATCAACCTAAGGCTCCTAAAGGTCAGGATGACAAAGCCCTTTGTCAAAGACTGTCCCAACACTATGCCCGTTTTGACACCTCGTCATCTGTGTCCAACTCCCCCCCTCCCTCCAGCTCCACAGCCTCCACATTCGCTACTTCATTTAAGGCACCCCCCCTCCCCTTATCAGTGAGCAGGATGTGCTCAAACAGTTCTCCAGACTGAACCCGCGCAAGGCCCCCGGCCCAGACGGCGTGTCTCCCTCCACCCTGAGACTCTGTGCGAAACAGCTGGCTCCTGTATTCACAGACATTTTTAACACCTCCCTTAAGTTATGCCACGTGCCATCCTGCCTCAAATCCTCCACCATCATCCCTGTCCCCAAGAAGCCATGGATCACTGGACTTAATGACTACAGACCTGTAGCGCTCACCTCTGTAGTCATGAAGTCCTTTGAGCGCCTGGTCCTGTCCCACCTCAAGTCCATCACCACCCCTCTCCTGGACCCGCTGCAGTTTGCCTACCGAGCCAACAGGTCTGTAGACGATGCAGTCAACCTGGCCCTCCACTCCATCCTGCAGCACCTGGACTCCCCGGGAACCTACGCCAGGATCCTGTTTGTGGACTTCAGCTCCGCATTCAACACCATCCGCCCCGCTCTGCTCCGGGACAAGCTGTCCCTGCTCAACGTGCCTGACTCCCTCTGCAGGTGGATCATCGACTTCCTGACGGACCGGAGGCAGCATGTGCGGCTGGGAAAGACTGTCTCAGACTATACTAGCATCAGCACCGGATCACCCCAGGGCTGTGTACTTTCCCCCCTACTCTTCTCCCTTTACACCAACTCCTGCACCTCCAGCCACCAGTCTGTCAAGTTGATCAAGTTTGCGGACGACACCACCCTCATCGGGCTCATCTCCAACGGCGACGAGTCCGCCTACAGGAGAGAGGTGGCCCAGCTGGCGTCCTGGTGCAGCAATAACAACCTGCAGCTGAACGCTCTGAAGACAGTGGAGATGATTGTAGACTTCAGGAAAGTCACTACTCCTCTGCCCCCCCTCAGGCTCTCCCATCACCACTGCTGATTCCTTCCGCTTCCTAGGCACTACCATCACCAGGGACCTCAAATGGGAGCGGACCATCAGCTCACTCATCAAAAAAGCCCAGCAGAGGATGTTCTTCCTGCGGCAGCTGAGGAAGCTCAAGCTACCCACCAAGATGTTAGTGCAGTTCTACACAGCCATCATCGAGTCCATCCTCACCACCTCCATAACCGTGTGGTACGCAGGAGCCACTGCCAGGGACAGACTAAGGCTGCAGCGCGTCGTGCGCACTGCTGAGAAGGTGATCGGCTGCAAGCTCCCATCTCTCCAGGATCTGTACATCTCCAGGACCTGGAGGCGTGCTGGCCGGATCATAGCCGATCCCTCACACCCTGGTCACGTACTGTTTGCCCCCCTCCCCTCTGGTAGAAGACTTCGGTCCATCCAGACTAAAACCTCCCGTCACATGAACAGCTTCTTCCCCTCTGCCATTAGACTGCTGAACACTAAGTGACTTATTGACTCTCGTGCACCATGTACAGCAGCTCAACCAGACTCATGTCAATCATCACTGTTTTCTTCCTGCATTACCGACTGCACTATATAGTTCTCCACAGTATCTGCTGCTGGCTAATATATATTTTAACTGTTGACCAGTATCACTTAATCTTATCCTACACTTTATTACATGTATAGTTTATTTCTCTTATCATGTTTAATGTTGCAGCATTGTACCGAGACAAATTCCTAGTTTGTGTACTACATGAACAATGGCAATAAACCTGATTCTGAGAAGGAGTAATTTCTCTCAGTCTCTGGGGAATAATGGTGTTGAATGCTGAACTGAAATCAATGTACAGGAGTCTGGCGTAGGTGTCTTTCTGGTCCAGGTGGGTGATGACAGTGTAGGGTGGTGACTATAGCATCCTCCGGGGAGCGGTTTGAACGATATGCAAACTGGAGCGGGTCGTGTGATGCAGGGAGGCAGGCTGTAATGTGTGGTTTGACAAGCCGCTCAAAACACTTCATCACAATTGGTGTCAGTGCAACAGGACGATAGTCATTCAAACAGGACACCACTGGTTTCTTTGCCACCAGTACAATGATGGTCTTGAAGCATCTGGGAATGATGGCCTGACTCAGGGAGATGTTATAAATGTCAGTCAGGACATCCGCCAACTCGCTCGCGCAGTCTCGGAGCACACGTCCCGGAATGTTGTCTGGACCTGCAGCTTTGCGTGGGTTGATTCTGGATAGGGTCCTCCATGTGTCCGCTGTGTTAATGGTAAAAGCTGGTCCGGCCGATGGTGGGAGTGGGCCGGCCCTCCCTCTGATTGTCGAGTTTGATGCTTCAAAACGTGCAAAGAAGTCGTTAAGCCTGTCTGGAAGCAAAGCGTCGTCATCATCGACCCCCTGCCTAGACTTAAAGCCCATCAGTGTCCGAACTCCCTGCCACATCTGCTTGGTGTTCCTAGTGTCACAGAGGTGTCCCTGGATTTTCTCCGCATAGGCGCGCTTTGCCGCCTTAATTCCCTTTGAAAGCGCAGACCTGGCAGAGCGGAGGGCAATCCTGTCCTTCGCTCTGAACGCTGCATCTCTGGCTTTAAGCAGCGAGCGCACCTCTGCAGTCATCAATATGTACGGATACATATTCATACTATGTGGGGTAACTCAATAGACTGTTATGCTGTTTATTCCATCTAGCTACGATGCGCCGCACTGTATGTATATATATTTGTGTACATATGTATAGTCGCTGCTCTTATTTTCTTTTCTAAATTATTGCTGTGAGTGATCACTGTACTGTTGCAATCCTGGAATTTCCCCATTGTGGGACTAATAAAGGCTCATCTTCTCTTAAATTGAGGAAATCACCATTGCATGCTTCTACTTAAGTAGTTGGCACTGTTGCCTTACAGCTAGAAGGTTCCTGGTTTGAATCCCCAGGTTGGCAGGGGTTGGAACCTTTGTGTGGAGTTTGCATGTTCTCCCTGTGCTGCATGGGTTTACTCCGGGGGCTCAGGTTTCCTCCCACAATCCAAAGACATCTGTTAGGTTAATTGGCTGTTCTAAATTGTCCCTAGAGGTCTGTTTCCTATAGGCCCTTAGAATAGAGGGTTAGTACTAGTTAAGCGCTTTTCTAGTCAAAGCGCTTATGTAATTAGTGGCTTGTAAATATGGATGTCACCAGACTGCAAAACAAATCTACCTACGGGTACAAATAAAGTAACCTGAACCTATAAGTGCAGGTTAGTAAATGCCCTACTTTCATGATATAATATCACTGAACTTTTCACATTCCCATAAATTTTACCTAAAAGCCAAATATCCCTCACTTTTTGAGAGTAGTGTATATCACTTCCTTTTAATTCCTAGTGTGTGGTTTTTTTTTTTTTTTTAATCCAAACCTTTGGATATTGATAAGCATTTCCTGTGTGCTTTTTACATTGCCTGCACAACACTAATCAGCTCGTTCATTTAATAACTTTGAACGAATAAAGGGCTTGATGAATCTCTCTGCTTATAATTGCTCTTTTGTAAAATCAAAACTGGATTAATGTAGGTTTTACATACAGTTCCCCACAATTCAATGCAATAAGCCAGATATTGAAAGAATTGGAAAATGAATGCAGTGCTTTATTTTCCAATGAATCTTTGCTTTGTAACATTACAATTTTGTGCTATTTTCATTTCAATGCCATTTGTGACTTCGATTGATTTTCATCAATAACATCCCAAAAACATTTCTTTTACTCTATCAATTTAATAACTTCTATAGTCAATGAAATATCTGATTTTCCCTCTTACTAAATGCCATGATGAAATGTTGTAGCAAGATTTAGATAATTTATTTACATTTAACCACCTTTCATTTTTTTCTAGTTTGCTGCAGACCACCTCTCATATGCTCTATATCGTCTCCTGCATTAAAAAAAATCTGCAAACAGAATACATTTTAACAGTTTAGATATGCGAACAATATCATTGACATACAAAATAGAGGTCCTAGGACTGATCCTTGAGGTACCCCAAATATTACATAAAACTTTTAAATTGATTTAAAAAAAAAACAAAACTTGGTGACCATGGTATCACTGTGCCTGATTAGCTGCATTGCTGCAGTAATTTATGCAAGAAGAGCCCCAACCAAGTATTGAGTGTGCATATGGACATAGTCATGTGAAAACTTAGGACACGCTATAAAAGCCTGTGTTTAACATATTTGGAGATATTGATATTTAATATCAAATTTAACAATACTGGGAGATGCAAGTAATATAAATGAACAAGTAAAACTGAAGAACTTCAAATTTTCTGTAAAATTTAATTCTAAACATGCAATTTCTGGTGAGGGAAAAAATTAGGACCACACACACACACACACACATTCCCACTGAAAATGGATAAAATCACACACTGGTGTATCACATCCAACCCAGTCTCAGTAAAACTACTCTAAACATCTTCCCACCCCTCTAAAAATGTACATTTGCATGTTAAAGTGCTTCGGCACGTTTTTACAAGCTCACTTCCACATAGTCCTCACTGCACATGCGCAGAACACATCTTTTACTTTGGTTTTCCAATGCTCATTCTGTTGGTGGGAGGGGGATGGCACATGGTTAACTACACAGCCGTTCAGACATTAAAAAAACAAGTTCGATTCTTGTCTGACTTGCCTTTCTTTTTCACTCCGCTAATGAAGGGTTCCTGTGAGGTTAGGGATTAAAGTATGGGGTAGTTGGTTGATGCTGATCTGTGTGTGTGTGTGTGTGTGTGTGGTGGGGGGGGGGGGGGGGGTCGGGACTGCATTAGACACGTTTAAGCTGTAAACTACACGTTAAATCTTTTTTACGTGCCTGTGTAAATTTTGAGTGACAAAACATGCAATTGAACGTTTGTGGCTTTTTGTTTTTTTTTTTTTTTTTTTGCTGAGACTGGACTCATCACATCAGGTACACATGAGTAGAACATCGTTTCTCAGCATTTTGAAGAAGGCTTGTCCTATTTAAGCTTTGTCATTGTACAGTACAACAACATTGGGGGTGCTCCACCAGGCTACTGCGTAATAAAAGTAAGGGGGATTTGATAAGTTACAGAACACATGATTAAACATACACCTGAACTAAAAATCAAAATGGCCCACAGGTATATACACAGGTATGGTGTCTGTAAATGCCTTGTACAATAATGAGGCCAGGTGAATGTGTAAACTCAGCTTTATTAAAAGCTGTACTGGACACAAAACAGCCACCAGGCAGGTACATCAGTCAAGAGACCATATCATGAATGCCCTCTGCTGTTTATAGGGCGGTGCAGTGGCCAAACAGGAAGTGGCCGCTGTTATGTAAAATGAGGGACATGAATCTCATCTGTTATGCAGCAAGTTCACACTTTATTATGAGAACCAAACTATTTATACACAAGGGCCGTGTCCACCTGACGTCACACTAGGGCCGGGTACGACGGCACACACTCACTACACCACAATTCCCCTCCCCCTTGCAAAAATGCAAACCACACACAATCAAGACCCTCCCCAATTTAGGACCCAAATCGTGCATTAAGGAACAAGAAATTATGAACTGTAGGAAAATGGCCTATCACATTCACACAATAACTCAAACTAGCAGTTTCACTTTTTTCTCCAAATATATATACAAAAAAGTAAATTGAACCATGTCTCCAAAATAAGTAAAATAATCCCATAACATATATACTCTGCTGGTGTGCATGTGAGTATGTATCTACATATTTGCATCAATGATATTTAAGTCACACCTATGTCCACCGGCAGCCAGAGGTATCACCGGCCCGGGGGACCAGGGCAGCCCCAAATCATGCACACCCCTGGCCGCTGTAGATGAGTCCGACTCGGAGGTTTGAGCTTTGTCAGCTCACCTGACGTAAAATTGAGATCTTTTAATCTAGTTCATATGTAGTTGACATTTCTTTGCTCAGTGCATTAATCGTTCAATTTGTCATCCCGTCTGTGTAGGTGGACTGCTAGTCCTGAGCCTGGTTCAGCCTGGAGCTGGTTTGGCTGCTGCTGGTGGTGTTGGTCTGCCTCAGCCTGGAAAAGGGATGACTACTGGTGTTGGGCGAAAATCAAACTGCTTACCAGGCATGTCTGGATGCTGTAGTCGTCCTGTTGAAATACTCCTTGTTCTGACAGACTGGTAAAGACTGACTTTTGGAGCCATCCAATCTATGCACGGCTGCACTAGGTCTATGGACAGGCCTAAACGGAGCAGAAACGCATACACTTAAATGCCTCATTGTGAATTGATGCTCAAAACAGTCTGAGCCATTTGAAAAAAATGACTGCAAATGTGATCAGTGCTTACTCCTGCCTGTAATAGCCACAGCCGCATCTATTCCCACAGAATGTGCCAGGACTGCAGCAGCCAGCACATGATATTCGTACTCTTTGACCCTGTCTCCACAATGCAGAGATCTAAAAGCTAAAGTCAAATGGCATCAAGGGACATGTTCCTCAAACCAATGAAGAATGTACAGCCTGCATTTAAGGTCACAATATGAAGACAATCTCCCCTCAATTTTAGTGGCAAGAAAAGAACCAATAGTTGTTTGAGTTTTAAAACTACCTACCTGTGCCAATAACAGAAACCAGATTCTGAGACTGTGGCTCCATTGACACAAACTGGAAATAATGGGACAGCAAGAACACTGGAGTCTCACAGCAGAGGCGCCATTCCAGTGACTGTAAAACATGCAGAGCACACAATGTAGAAACGGCACCCCATGATTGGAGAGAAAAAAACTAGGCTACATACCGTCAAAATGACCTTCTCCATTTGAATGATGTCTCCTCCTATAGGTCATATCAGTCTCAGACACCATATCATCCACCTTCAGGGCAAGACTTTCCTGCAAGGTTAAGTGTAGGAAGGCAACTTAATGATACTGAATTCTGTCAACATTTTTAATGGAACTCAGGCTTACACAATGATGTACAAGTCTATTATTTACACTCACCGGCCACTTTATTAGGTACACCATGCTAGTAACGGGTTGGACCCCCTTTTGCCTTCAGAACTGCCTCAATTCTTCGTGGCATAGATTCAACAAGGTGCTGGAAGCATTCCTCAGTTTGGGCCATATTGACATGATGGCATCACACAGTTGGCGCAGATTTGTCGGCTGCACATCCATGATGCGAATCTCCCGTTCCACCACATCCCAAAGATGCTCTATTGGATTGAGATCTGGTGACTGTGGAGGCCATTTGAGTACAGTGAACTCATTGTCATGTTCACGAAACCAGTCTGAGATGATTCCAGCTTTATGACATGGCGCATTATCCTGCTGAAAGTAGCCATCAGAAGTTGGGTACATTGTGGTCATAAAGGGATGGACATGGTCAGCAACAATACTCAGGTAGGCTGTAGCGTTGCAACGATGCTCAATTGGTACCAAGGGGCCCAAAGAGTGCCAAGAAAATATTCCCCACACCATTACACCACCACCAGCCTGAACCATTGATACAAGGCAGGATGGATCCATGCTTTCATGTTGATGCCAAATTCTGACCCTACCATCCGAATGTCGCAGCAGAAATCGAGACTCATCAGACCAGGCAACGTTTTTCCAATCTTCTATTGTCCAATTTCGATGAGCTTGTGCAAATTGTAGCCTCAGTTTCCTGTTCTTAGCTGAAAGGAGTGGCACCCGGCGTGGTCTTCTGCTGCTGTAGCCCATCTGCCTCAAAGTTCGACGTACTGTGCGTTCAGAGATGCTCTTCTGCCTACCTTGGTTGTAACGGGTGGTTATTTGAGTCACTGTTGCCTTTCTATCAGCTCGAACCAGTCTGGCCACTCTCCTCTGGCATCAACAAGGCATTTCCGCCCACAGAACTGCCGCTCACTGGATATTTTTTCTTTTTCGGACCATTCTCTGTAAACCCTAGAGATGGTTGTGCGTGAGAATCCCAGTAGATCAGCAGTTTCTGAAATACTCAGACCAGCCCTTCTGGCACCAACAACCATGCCACGTTCAAAGTCACCTTTCTTCCCCATACTGATGCTCGGTTTGAACTGCAGGAGATTGTCTTGACCATGTCTACATGCCTAAATGCACTGAGTTGCCACCATGTGATTGGCTGATTAGAAATTAAGTGTTAACGAGCAGTTGGACAGGTGTACCTAATAAAGTGGCCAGCCATTCTTGCTTCTATCCTTGCTGCCAGGAAGAGACAGGAAACCCCAATGAGCTGCAGGATGTCCCTGCTGACAAAGTTCTGGGTTAATGGGAACCTGCCAAAGTAGTCCTTGGTCAGGTACAGGGTGTGGCGCTGGAGCCTGTACTTTGCTGACACTGCAAAGATGCATAAAACTTCTATGCCTAGTTTGATTTGTTTTTAGAACCATAGCGAGAATTGCCCAGTAATTTTTACTTAAGTTATAAAAGATTAAGGACCTGCATAAGCCACTTGAGGAGGACGGTCCTCGTGTGTGTGGGGTCCAGGTCTGGGTGCCTCTCCCTTAACTGGTCCTCAAACGTCTCCACTATGATGTAAATGGTCACCTCATCCTTCACTGCTTCAGTAACTTCTTTAGGTTCACGGTCAAGTCCTCCCACAGCAAACTTGCCCCATCAAGTGACCGTAGTTTATTTTTCAAGCACAGGGATCCAAGCACTGCAACACCAGTGGAAGAACTGTGCACACTGACGGGGCAACTGTTGGAAAAAAATAACTACATTTGGACAAATTTGACCACAATATGAACTCTTCAGCCCCAGTGCCAGCAGACTGTTCGTGGTTTTTTTTTTTTTTTTTTTTAAGATGTCAGTAAAGTTGGCAAGATATTCACATTCATACTTCGTGGATCAATAACTTAACAAAACGTTAAACACAAACCACACCAATTTAATACATTGGTAAAGTGAACAATGAGCTACAACTGTGGTGCTCTGCCTGCCTGTTGCCTTAATCCTCCACAGCTGCACGCACACCTGCTCTCATCAGCTGGACTATTTAAGCTGTGCTGGCCTCCAGTCTGCATGGAGTAGTCTTTCTCCCTGGTCTGAGACCAGCACACCACTTCTATCTCCAGAGATTCCTTCTCTTCATTGGCATTCTCTAGAGAATCCTTCTGTCCCTCGTCGTTCACTTGGGAGCTCTTACTCCACAACGGCAAGTAAGCCATCTTCACCACTCTATGCTCTGCTCCCCTGTGCACAGGTGGAAATCTGTGGTGGTGGACCTCTTCCTCCTGGTGGCGGACAGAGTCCAAACTACACTTCAGCAACTCCTCCCTTCATTCCATCTGCATCCGGGCCTGAAGATGCTGTCTTCCTGGCCAGAGCCTTCGGGGCCAAGCCTGAGCTGTTCACCAACTCGTCGACAGACCAAACATAACTGAACGTTCTCTCCAGAGTGACCCTAATCCTCCCTGTCACTGCTCTTCCCTAGGGTTGCCAGGCTGTACGGTGCTCTGCTTGCCCCGGCTGCTACATTTACACATACACTCACTACACAAATGATTCAGAACTTTTTTTTTTTTTTTTTTTTCCCCAGAAATGGAACAACTTTGACTTACAATGTTTGCAAAGAAGTGAAATAACCTTCACTCTTCAGGTTTATAATTCCTCCTGGTTTTCTTCCAATTAATGTCATAGGATTGCAACTTTGCAATGTTTATTTTCAAATTATTTCTATACAGCTAACTTTAAGCTGAATGCAAACTTTTGATTTATTTTAATTGCACTGTTACAGGAACATAGCAGGGTGTTGTGTTTATATATAAAAGCTGCAGTGTATGTGATGTGTTTACATGTGCTATCTTAATGAAAGATTAAAACCAAAAATGTTCAATTAATACAGTATGCAAGCATTTATTTATTCATCTTGTAGGGTCATGATTAAAGTGAACAAAAGCTCCATCTTAATAGGCCAGAATTTTTACAAGCCTGTCTTAAATGGCTGATGAGGAAAATAAATTTAGTCTAGTCCAACCCACACACTTAAAATGTCAAGATGAATCACCCTTTCAAAGAAGTTCATCTGGTTGAATACGGTCACTCACAAGAGTACACCTCACATTTTTGTAAATATTTTCTTTTCATGGGACAACACTGAAGATATGACACTTTTACAACGTAGTCAGTGTACAGCTTGTATAACAGTGTAAATTTGCTGTCCCCTCAAAATAAAACACGGCCATCAACGTCTAAACTGCTGGCAACAAAAGTGAGTACACCCCAAAGTGAATGTCCAAATTGTGCCCAATTAGCCCTTTTTCTTCCTTGGTGTCATGACTGTTACAAGGTCTCAGGTGTTTAAATTTGGTATTACTCTCTCATACTGGTCACTGGAAGTTCAACATGGCACCTCATGGCAAAGAACTCTGAAGATCTGAAAAAAGAACTGTTCTGCATAAAGATGGCCTAGGCCAGGGGTGCCCACACTTATTTGGCTTGTGAGCTACTTTTAAAATGACCATGTCAAAAGGATCTACCTACATTCAAAAATGCAATATGTTGGCATACAATGTACACAGTACATTATATAACTGCGTGAACCCTTATGGCTCAATACATTTACAATCATTATCTTTGACTTGCACTGGATGGAGTCAGCCAGGGTTGCGTAGTCTGGACAGTAGCTGCTGGTAGCTAGTCTCAAGCAGGCTTCCAAATGATTATCACTCATGGTGGAACGGTATTTGGACTTAATCTTGTGGGAAAAGGTTGATTCACACAAATAAGTATAGCCAAATAATGCAGTCAAGGAGGTAGCATATTTCCTCATGTTTGGATACTTTTCCTCTAAGTTCCAAAACTGTCCATGAGCCCTGGACTTAAGCTCATTGTAGTAGTAGATTAGTTTATTTGACAGGGACAGTGCAATAAACATCGACAATTAATCAAAGACAATCAATCTGATGTGTTGCACATAGAGTGTATAGCTATTAGCTAATTTGCAACTCTTGTCCCTGGATGGGCTTTAGAAAAAAGAATCAAGATAAAAATATACACAATAACCACATACATCAATGCAGAAAAATTATAAATACACAATTATAAATATAAATATTTTAAATACACAAATATAACAGCCTGACTCACCTTTAACGTAAATATTATAAATACACAAATATAACAGCCTGACTCACATTTAACACATAACATAACTCACATTTGCCTATTTCAGGCCTTCCTCCCTCCGTCACTCACTATAAACAAACACATTTATTCCTTCCCTTCATTCACTCTCACTTTGCAGACATAATTCATACATGAGTACATTCTTGTTTATTTTTCAGCCAGTTTTTAACATTTTTAGTGAATGTTTTAAAGTCCGTTATTTTAATTTCATTTGGCATTGTGTTCCAGATGTGACTGCCCTTTATAGAGAAAGCTGTTTGTCCAAATGTGGTTCTGCGGTGGAATATTTTAGTTATTGTTAACAGAACTCCTGGTGGCTCTGCTGCTGTCCTGTCTTTGGACGAAACCAGCAAGTGGCTCGGGTGCTGATTTATGGAAACATTTGAACGTTAATTTCAGAAGACAGAGGTCAATGAAGCTCTCAAAACTCAATAGGTTGTATTTTTTTAAAACATTACAGTGATGCCACCTAATGGGCTTTTTGTCCAAGATTTTTAGGGTTTGATTAAATAATGAACCTATATGTCTTATTGTGGAAGGGGCTGCTTGAGCCCAGACTGTCAAACAGTATGATATATGAGAAAAAACCATAGAATGCATATACAGTGCAGCTGCTTCGTAAGGTATGTAAGATAAGATAAGATAAGCCTTTATTAGTCCCACAACGGGGAAATTCCAGGATTGCAACAGCACAGGGATAGCAACACTCAGAGCAACAATCAGAAGGCAAGAAAAAAAAAAACAAAAAAAAAAACAAGCAAGCAAGAGCAGCTAATATACATATGTACGTATTACTATAAAATACTGTATATATACGTATATATACACACACACACAGACACACAGTGCAGAGCATTGTAGCTGGATGGAATAAATATATGAATATATGAACACACAGTGCAGAGCATTGCAGCTAGGTGGAATAAATATGCAAGTATATATACACACACAGTGCGGAGCAATGTAGCTAGATGGAATAATATGTAGATATATAAATATATAAACACACCCAGTGCTGAGCATTGTAGCTAGATGGAATAAATATGTAAATATATAAACACACACAGTGCAGAGCATTGTTGCTAGATGGAATGAAACAGCATAACCGTCTACTTAGTTATCCTACATGGTATGATTATGTGCCCATACATATTCTCACCCTCCATAGCGACCGGTAAGTTCCTAGTTGTATGCCGGAGGGGACCATTGTGTAAGTCTATTGCATCTTTTGCATTCAAAAAACTATTAGTTTGTTACGTCTTTTTGCTATCTCTGCGAGCAGCCCTGCTTAGGTTGTACAGTCTGACAGCCGTTGGTAGGAAGGACCTACGAAACCTCTCGGTTGTGCACCTGGGATGATGTAGTCTGCTGCTAAATGAGCTCCTCAGTGCATTCAGTATGTCCTGCATAGGGTGGAACTCGGACTCCAGCAGAGATGACAGTTTAGCCACCGTCCTTCTCTCTCCTATCTCCTCCATCGGATCAAGGCGCTGCCCCAGGACAGAGCTAGCTTTCTTAATCAGTTTGTTCAGTCTCTTCCTATCGGCTGCAGTAATGCCACTGCCCCAGCAGACCACTCCAAAAGTGATGGCTGATGCCACCACCGTGTCATAGAATGACTTCAGCAGCGCCCCTTGTACACCAAAAGACCTGAGTCTCCTCAGCAGGAACAGCCTGCGCTGTCCCTTCTTGTAGAGTGCATCAGTATTGTGTGACCAGTCTAGTTTATTGTTCAGATGAATACCCAGGTACTTATAGGATGTCACCATCTCGATGTCTGTTCCCTGTATATTTACTGGTACTGTGAGGGGCTGCCCATGCCTGCGGCAGTCCACCACCAGCTCCTTAGTTTTCCTCGCGTTGATCTGGAGGCAGTTCCGATGGCACCAGTCCACGAAGTCCTGGATAAGCCCTCTGTACTCAGCTTCATCTCCATTGGAGATGAGGCCAACGATCGCAGAGTCATCAGAGAACTTCTGTAGATGGCAGTGTGTTGTGTTGTGTGAGAAGTCCGCAGTATAAAGAGTGAACAGGAAGGGAGCCAGCACCGTTCCCTGGGGGGCCCCCGTGCTACTGATGATCGTGTCGGACACACAGTCCCGGGTTCTCACAAACTGAGGCCGGTTCGTGAGGTAGTCCAGGATCCATGATGACAGGTGCTGGTCCACCCCTGCGCGCAGCAGCTTGTCCTTCAGGATCATCGGTTGGATGGTGTTGAAAGCACTGGAGAAGTCAAAGAACATGATCCTCACCATATTCCCGGGCTTCTCCAGGTGGGACAGAGAACGGTGAAGGAGGAAGATCACCGCATCCTCCACCCCAATGCCATGCTGGTAGGCGAACTGGAGTGGATCCATCGCTGGTTCCACCAGGGGGCGGAGGTGAGCAAGGAGCAGTCTCTCCAGGGTCTTCATCAAGTGGGACGTCAAGGCCACCGGTCTGTAGCTGTTCAGGTCTTTGGGGTGGGAAGTTTTTGGTACAGGTACCACACAAGATGTTTTCCACAGCTGTGGTACCCTCCCCAGTTTCAGGCTCATGTTGAAGATATATGTCACAATCCCACACAGCTGGTCTGCACAGGACTTGAGGAGCTTTGCGCTGATGCCGTCCGGTCCCGGCGCCTTCCTCGCCTTGATCTTCCTCAGCTCCGTCCTCACCTGGGTCCTGGTCAGGGTCAGGATGGGGGGCTGTGTGTTGGGAGTGGGGGGGTGTTGGTGGAGTGGGGAGTGGGCAGCAGGACTTGATTTCTTTAGAGGCAGCAGTGGTTGTTGTGCAGTCAGGGGGGAGGGCGGTTGGTCAAATCTATTGAAAAACAGATTCAGGTTGTTCGCCCACTCCCTGCCCCCGTGGCCTGGGGGGAGGTATTCTGGAGCCCCGAGATGGTTTTGAGGTTTCTCCAGACCCCGCTGATGTCGCTCTGTTGCAGCTTGTCCTCCATCTTCTTCCTGAAGCTGTCCTTGCCTTCTCTGATCTTTCTCCTCAGCTCCCTCTGTACGGACTTCAGCATCTCCCTGTTCCCTGACCTGAAGATCCTCTTCTTCTCTCTCAGAAGTGTTTTTATCTCAGGGTTGATCCAGGGTTTGTTGTTTGAGTGACGCCGTATGGTCTTGGTGGGAACGGATTTGTCCACACAGAAGCTGAGGTAGCCCGTGAAGGTGTGAATGAGGCCATCGATGTCCTCACCATGTGGATCGCAGAGCTGCTTCCAGGCGGTGGCTTCAAAACAGCCCTTTAGGGTGTCCATTGTCTCCTCAGACCATAACTCCACAGTGTGCATGGCCGGAGGTTGTCTGTGCACTAGGGGTTTGTACACCGGCCGGAGATGAACCAAGTTGTGATCCGATCTCCCGAGTGGGGGGAGTTGTGATGAGGTGTATGCCTCCTTAGTGTTTGCGTAGAATAAATCCAGTGTTTTATTGTCTCTAGTGTGGCATGTGACATACTGGGTGAACGTGGGTAGAATGGGAGACAGTGAAACATGGTTGAAATCGCCTGAGATGAGGAGAAGAGCATCTGGGTGTTCTGTCTGCAGCCTGCTGGTTACTGAATGGATGACGTCACGTGCTGTCCCAGCGTTCGCCGTCGGATTTGCATAAACAACAATGCAGATCACGTGTGAGTGTTCTCTCGGGAGATATGTAGGCCTCATGCTAACAGCTAGCAACTCAATGTCTTTGCTGCAGTGTCGTTGTTTAACAGTGATATGTCCCGGTCTGCACCAGTTGTTGTTAACATACATGATCACTCCACCGCCCCTAGCCTTGCCACTGTCTGGTGTTCGGTCAGCTCGTATCATGTGAAAACCCTCCAGCTCAATGTTAGCATCTGCTGCTAGTTCAGTTAGCCACGTCTCAGTAAACAAAAGGAGAGAGCACTCCCGGTATGTGCTATCATAACGGGAGATAGCCGCTAGCTCATCTAACTTTCCCAGTATCGACCGTACATTTCCCATGACAACAGATGGAAGGGAGGGTCTGTACCTTATATTTTTTGTCCTCCGCCTTACTCCAGCCCGGCAGCCGCGGCGTTTTCGCCTCAGTTCTCTCGGTATGTCGAGTTTTTCCAATGGGACCGGGTGGCGGTTGAATGCTAGCAGCTGTTCTCTGCTGTATCGTATCCTGCTATAAACAGTGGCTTCGTCCACCGGCTCAGGAGACATTTAGGACGATCTGTGTGTCCGTGATATAAGTGGGGTGAAAAAAAAAGACGGATCAAAAGAGAGAGGAAGGGAAAAAGACTCGGAATCGAGCCGCTGTTGCAAAAGGCAGCCGACTGGTGTGGCGCCGAGGCCACAAAAATCTAATTTCTAATCACATCTAATCACAAAATATCTAATTAATTTAAAGCAGTTCAGATTTTTTTTTACTGTTTTTGAAATTTTCTTTATATGAAGATTAAATTTGAGTTGAGGATCTAGTACAATGCCAAGGTATTTGAATTCTGTAGCTAAACTGATGTCATGATCATGTATATTAACTTTAAAATGTTGCAGGTTACATTTTTTGATTGAAAAGCACATTGAGACTGTTTTCTGAAGGTTCAGCAATGGATGGTTCTTGAGGAGCCACTCTTGGACATCAACCATACTTGTAGACAGTACATCTGCAGCCTGTGCTGGAGTCTTGGCAGCTGTGTAAATAACTGCATCATCTGCATAAAGTTGGCATGTTGCAGCTGAGCAGTGTAACGGCAAGTCATTAATAAAAATGCTGAAAAGTAAAGGACCAAGAATGGACCCTTGTGGGATACCCATGCGGTTGTTTAAAAATGAGGATTTATCCTGGTGAACTTTTACACACTGTTCTCTATTCTGGAGATAAGATGCAAACCATTCTAATGTATTTGGGGAGAAGTTAAAAGATACCATTTTGGATAAAAGCAAACTGTGGTTTACAGTATCGAAAGCCTTTTTGAGATCTAGAAAAACAGCTCCTACCACATTACCCCTGTCCAAGGACTGTTTGACGTTTTCAATAAGGCAACAATTTGCTGTTTCTGTTGAGTATCCTGGTCTAAAGCCAAATTGATGTGGATGAAGAAGTTGACTGTCTTGTAAGTAGTCTATCAGCTGTGTAGCTACAACTTTTTCAAGAACCTTAGATAGGACTGGTAAGATAGAGATTGGGCGGTAATTGCATATATCGTCTTTACTGCCTGATTTATGAACTGGTATGACGACAGCTTTTTTCCAGCCAGATGGAAATGTACTAGACCTAATGGAGAGATTAATGAGATGAGTCAGTGGTTTGATTAATATTTTGCTGTGCATTTTGAGAAAGGAGGTGCTCATATTGTAGATATCACTAGTTTTTGAGTTTGACAGTGTTTTAACAATACCAGCAATTAACTTCTCATTTACCTCATCGATGTGAAAAGTATCTGTTGGGAGTATGGAATTTGTGTTGTTGAGCACATTTGGCAGCACAAAAATTTTTGTTAAGTCTTCCACGGAGCCCACAAAGTGTGAATTAAATTCATTTGCCAAAGTAGCCTTGTCACTGACGGTCTTGCCATTGATTCTAAGTTCCTTTACCCCCTTCTGATCGTTTTTTTTATTAGTTATTTAAATGCCTCCATAGGGAACTGTTGTTACCCTTTGCATGATCTATCAGTTTATTGTAATAAGATATTTTTGATTTTCGCAGCTCATGTACCACTTTATTTCTTAAACTTTTGT
The DNA here is from genome assembly GCA_020510985.1 of Pholidichthys leucotaenia. Classification (NCBI taxonomy): domain Eukaryota; kingdom Metazoa; phylum Chordata; class Actinopteri; order Cichliformes; family Pholidichthyidae; genus Pholidichthys; species Pholidichthys leucotaenia. The sequence continues at coordinate 60,200,315 of CM035839.1, forward strand.
ACACAAGGTGATCATTTTGTAGTTTGGAGGTTAGTGATGTTTTCAGTGCATAGTCTCGCCTCTTCATAAGTTTTCTTATTTCATTATTTAACCATGGTAGGCTAATCTTCTGTTGTCTACTTTTAATTTGCTTTGAAAATTTTTCTATAGACTTTGTGATTGTTGCAGTTATAAAATTACAACAATCATCTACTTCACATGTTGCCATGAGCTGCTCCCAATTTTGATTCTCTAAGTAATGTTCAAACTCCTCATTTTTTGATTTGGGGATAATAAAATTTGATTTGTCAATATCGACTCCCCCAAAATACTGTAGTCGCTTTTTAGTAAGTTTCCTGACAGCAAGAACCATGTTATGATCTGAGAGACCAGTTACAAGATTATAGGTTCTGGTTATTCGTTCTGGTTTATTAGTAAATACCATGTCAATAAGTGTTCTGGATTGTTTGGTTATCCTGGTGGGTCCTTTGATGATTTGCTGGTAATTAAATTTAGTCATGAGGCTTTTCAGTTTTTGTTTGTCTTTTTTATCAGACCAGTTGATATTAAAGTCACCATGAATTATTGTTTCTCTGTTCTTCTCAAGTTGTTTAACCAGATCACTTAATTCATTATAAAAGGAAGAGTTGTGTGACGGTGGGTTGTACACTACTGCAATGTTGAAATTCATTACCGGAGAGAGACATACATTAACAGCTAAACATTCAAGTGAAGTATTCAAATCAACCAGTTGACATTTATATTTCTCTTTGATGTAAATTAAAACACCTCCTCCCCTCCCTACCTGCCTGTCTTTTCTAAAACACTGGTAGCCCACAATATCGATCATATTAGTGTCTATGTTACTGTGTAGCCAGCTTTCTGAGAGACAAAGGTAGTCCAGATTTGAGTCCAACAGCAACACCGAAATCTCATCTCTTTTGGGGATTATGCTCCGTATGTTTAAATGACCGCCGAGGATCCCCTTTGGTTTAGCCTTGGTGTCCCAAAGAACTCGTGCATGATTAACAGTTTGGAAAAATAAATGTTGTTTTTGCTTTTGTACGGCTCGGTTTTGTGCTAACCCAGTGGTCTGCTGTTTAATAGTGGCAGGTCCAGGGTTAAGGTGAATATCTCCTGCCAGAAGTAGCAGAACTAACAGAACTTTAACTGTATATCCTCTGCCATATTGTGATTTTTGCTTAACAGCCATGTTTGCCTTAATTTGGAAGTTTTTGCTCAGGGCTTTTAAAGACCACATAGAGTGTAGGGTGAGATGTCCAAGCCCAAATCCATACAGATAAAACTTTTTAACTTCACCTTTGGTTGAGTTTGTCGGAAAATCCTTCTTGTTGCAGGTCCAGACACACAAAGACAAAACGAAGAGGAAGTAGAGAAGTAGAGAAGGCTTATTAGTGGTGCCCATCAGCCCACTTTTTAATCCGGTGGCAGCCATCTTCAGTCCTTCTTGGAAAGAAGGAAAAGGAAAATCTGTGGATAGTGTCAGCCTGTCGTGTCAAAATCTCATCCTCCACTGCAGACAAGTTCAGATGAATTGCAGTGAAAAACTCACATTCTACGATGTCCTTCCAAAGCTGCTATGTCAAATCCTGGGCTGTTACTTCACAGCGCCATGTAACTGTACTTCTTGATTGCTGAAGAGCTTTGATTGTAGATAATTGTTAGAATAATTTTGAGTTTAAATTATTCAAAGTCAAAAAGTCAGGCGGAAAGTTGAATTTATGTACATTTATTACAAAAATATGAGTCACCCCAATGGCCACTTTGGGGGAAGAATTACAAAGCATGGCATTCAGACACGCTTAGAATCCCTAAAGGAGCCATTCTTCTAAGTCTGATATACTGTATATAGGTAGGAGAAAGCAGGGGGAGGATGGGATAAGAGGAGGAAAGGAGAGGGACAGACAAAGTCCTGATAACTGAGCTTATCCAGGCAGACGTCAGACACTCTGGTGACAAAAATGTACATCTAACAGAATGTCCATAAAACACTAATCTATAAGATGAGTTCCTGTGCATTCCTGTGACCTGAAACGGGACATGTCAAAGAGATAATAAATGGCTTGGATCATTCCTTACCCCTGTACTGATCCTCAGTCTGAACTCTCTGAAATTGCTCACAGAAACAGGACAAAAATATATAAACTTACCCTACATGGAATGCACATATAAACATTAAACGTGGCATATGAAAGGTATGATACTTCTCAAATATAATACATTATTATCAATAATGTAGATAATATGGAATTTTTCTATCATATTCCCCCTTGATGCTTAATAAAGCAGGATTAAAAGAAAAATAAAGGTAAAATAAAGTGAATTAATATCAGCTGGTATATAATATACCAGCTGACGTCCTGGTCAAGGAAGGTGAGGATGAGGCTAGCAGTACTCAGAGTGTTGTCAAAATCACCAGCGATGAGGAGATCGTGGTAGCAGCTGTCGACCACGCCTCGGTCTCCAGTGCAGCCCGTGGTGGTCCACCTACTGCCACGGCCGACGGTGAGAATGCGGACGTGGCCACCAACTCTACAGAGGCCTGTACTGATGACACTGTTGACAGCAGCCCTTCTGGGGTTGCCAAAGTTGCTGTAATTGCCGAAGAACGCGAGTTCGAATTCGAGGAAGTTGAGTCGCCGTTCCAAGAAGAGGTCCTACGCCAATGCACTCCAATCGTCTGACAACCAATCGACTGCCAAGCAGACCACGAACCAGCTACAGGTTGTCAACAAGACACGCCCCCACTCACAGTTACGCGTTGTACCGAAGTCTGGTAGGAGGTCTGGTGGACATCAGGGTCAAGGTCACAAGAAGCACCAAGTCTTCATCAGTCGACTCGACCCCACCACCAGACCCCATCATGTACGCTCCTATATCAAAACTCATGTTAAATTAAAAGACAATCTCAAGATTGAGCAACTAGAAGCCAAGTATGATGGTTATGCCTCTTTTAAGATTACATGTCCTGCCAGTTGCAGCAAGAAGTTGCTTGAAAAAAATGTGTGGCCATCTGGTTTATACCTTGGACAGTTTTTTGAGAGGAAATGATCTACATGTGATTGTCATTATTGTGTTTGTCATCATATTCATTCAGTAGTAGGACCAACCTTAGAATATGTTCATTCAACTGCCAGAATGTAAAAACTTCATCTAATGAGATCTCCAGTTTATGTGATAACCATGACATTGTGTTGTTGCAGGAACACTGGTTGTTCGAACACGAATTGTCTATTCTGAGCAGATTACATGGTGACTTTATAGGACAAGGTGTTTCTTTTATGGATACGGAAGAACGTGTTATCTTAGGTCGCCCCTATGGCGGCGTTGGTATCCTATGGTGGAAGTCACTTGCGAACAGTTGCGTTGTGAAAACTTACGAGTGCGTAAGAGTTACAGGTATTGAAGTCAACCTGGGTGACTTTCACTGTCTTATATTGTGTGTATATTTCCCCTGTGACAGTGTTGAAACCTTGGATGAATACTTGCACTGCCTGAGTCTTGTTAAACGTATCACTGAGGATTTTCCAACTCCATATGTGTATACAGTTGGTGACTTCAACGCTAATACAGCACGTTCAAGTTGTTTTGGAAATGAACTGGTGTCTTTTTGTGAGAGTTACTCTTTACACATCTCGGACAGGATTATCTTACCAGGTGATACCTTTACTCATGTTAGCATGGCTCATGGCTCTACATCATGGCATGATCACTGTGTGACTACATCCTCAGGCCATGATAACGTGTCCAATATCAAAGTTCTGTATGATTATGTGAGTTCCAATCGTGTACCTTTATAAGATAAGATAAGCCTTTATTAGTCCCACAACGGGGAAATTCCAGGATTGCAACAGCACAGGGATAGCAACACTCAGAGCAACAATCAGAAGGCAAGAAAAAAAAGCAAGCAAGCAAGAGCAGCTAATATACATATGTACATATTACTATAAATGTATATATATACACACAGACACACAGTGTAGAGCATTGTAGCTGGATGGGATAAATATATGAGTATATAAACACACAGTACGGAGCATTGCAGCTAGGTGGAAAAAAATATGTAAATATATAAACACACAGTGCGGAGCAATGTAGCTAGATGGAATAATATGTAGATATATAAACACACAGTGCGGAGCATTGTAGCTAGATGGAATGAATATATAGATATATAAATATAAACATAAACATAAACACACCCAGTGCGGAGCATTGTAGCTAGATGGAATAAATATGTAAATGTACAAACACACACAGTGCAGAGCATTGTTGCTAGATGGGATGAAACAGCACAACCGTCTACTTAGTTATCCTACATGGTATGATTATGTGCCCATACATATTCTCACCCTCCATAGTGACCGGTATTTTCCTAGTTGTATGCTGGAGGGGACCATTGTGTAAGTCTATTGCATCTTTTGCATTCAAAAAACTATTAGGTTGTTACGTCTTTTTGCTATCTCTGCGAGCAGCCCTGCTTAGGTTGTACAGTCTGACAGCCGTTGGTAGGAAGGACCTGCGAAACCTCTCGGTTGCGCACCTAGGATGATGTAGTCTGCTGCTAAATGAGCTCCTCAGTGCATTCAGTATGTCTATGGACATATGGACCGCAATATCTATGGATATTGAGGTATCTAGTGCTGTAAGTGGCCCCCGGGGTGCTCCCTCAGCCACAACGGGCAGTAGGACATACAAATGGCGTGATGCCACAGCGTCAGACCTGTCCAGATATAAGAAACTTACTTGTAGGAAACTCTGTAACATCCGTGCTCCTACGGACGCCATCAGGTGTCACGACCGTAATTGTGCGGCACACAGGGATGATATCGACAGGTTTTACAGTGATATTGTTGATGCTTTAAATTATTGTGTGAGTGAATGCATTCCCAGTCACAGTGTGGCCACCCAATATAACGCCCCAGGCTGGAATGATGTTGTTAGCGAGGCTCACACAGCTGCTCGGGATGCTTTTTTGTGGTGGAGGAGTAATAGCAAACCACATTCTGGTCCAATATTTGATAACATGAAAAGTTGTAGGGCTAGGTTCAAATATGCTCTACGAGCATGTAGGCGCAATGAAGAAAGCATCAAATGTGACCAGTTAGCTAGTCACATGAGTGAACTGAACATGGTAGAATTCTGGAAACAAATGAAGGCTATGAGCTCCCACCGGTCTGTTAGATCAAACACTATTGATGGTGTGACTGGTGATGTTAATATTGCTGAAAAGTGGAAATGTCAATATGAAGCTATTTTCAACTCAGTCAAGAATGTTTCAATGAAGGATTCTGTTATGCACGATATTCGCCTGTATAACGACATGTTTGATGCCTCCGATATTTCTGCTGTTACTCCTGTTGAAGTTGCTTCACTGATCAAAGTTCTCAAGAAAGGCAAATCAGCTGGCCCTGACTGTCTCACCAGTAAATGCCTCATCAATGCTGACTTCAATTTGTGTATTCTGTTGTCATTGTGTTTTAACTGTATGTTTGTTCATGGTTACATGCCAGATATGTTGATGGACTCTGTTATTATTCCCTTGGTGAAAAACAAGTGTGCCAGTCTGTCTGATATGAACAACTACAGACCTATAGCTATTGCAAATGTTATATCCAAATTGTTAGAGGGTTTAATCCTGAACAGAATTGAGGATTATCTGTGGACAAACGACAATCAGTTTGGTTTCAAGTCAGCTCTTTCAACTGACAAGTCTGTTTACCTACTCCATGAATTTGTTGACTACTTCAGAAGCCAATCCACTAGTGTCTATGCTATGTTCCTAGACGCTAGCAAAGCTTTTGACAGGATTAACCACTGGTGTTTGTTTAGAAAACTGATCGATCGAGGTATTCCTATTTACATTGTTAGCATCCTGTTATACTGGTACAGAAGGCAGTCTATGGTTGTTAGGTGGGGCAATGTCACCTCATCCAAATTTCATGTGACCAACAGTGTTAAACAAGGTGGTATACTGTCACCCTTGTTGTTTAATGTCTATGTTGATGATCTCAGTGTACTGTTGAACAATACTAATGTGGGCGGCTCCTTTAACGGTGCACTGTTAAATCACATTTTCTATGCTGATGATCTCTGTTTGTTAAGTTTGTCTACTGCAGCGATGCAACATCTCCTTTCGGTATGTGAAAAATTTGGTGAAAAAAAATGACATCTTGTTCAACTGTACTAAATCTATGTGTATGGCTTTCAAACCGAAGGGTGTCAATACGTTGAATCCTGTTATGCCACTTTGTGGTAATAGCTTGAACTTTGTTGAAAAAGTCAAATATCTAGGTGTGTGGATTGAATCTGATAAGACCAATGTTGATTGTAACAGGCAACTCAGGAAACTCTATGCTCAAACAAATTTACTGTTGTGAAATTTCCATAGATGTTCTCCTGATGTCAAATGTATGTTGTTCAAGACCTTCTGTACCTCAATGTACTGCTCGCCTTTATGGTTTAACCCCTTGCACTCCAGTCAATTTCCCTAAAAACGCCAAAAAATAATGTGCCCAAAGTAAATCGAAAGCTGTTCTTCAACCCTTTGCAGCATCTTCATGGGGTTGGTCTCATTTAAAAGAAAACACTTTGAATTTTTTGGCAAAACAGTCATAATCTCTCTAAGTGCTCCGGCCACTGAGTTACAGTCATCTAAACATAGTGAACTTGAAGAAAATAAATTTAGCCTGGGTGTTTTTTCGGATACAAATGCTTGCAAATAACACACAGCTTCAGATCTGGGCTGGAAAATGCAACAGAAATGTAGAACCAAGTGTTATCCAGCTGAGGTCCAAATTTTGTAACAATACCAATTCCATTATTGCGGTTTTGCGCTTCCATGATTGTGGTTTTTGGCGAACGATTTTTCAAAACAAATAACAGTAGTAATTAAAAAAAGACTGGCGAAGGCGTGTGTGTCACTCAGCCTTCGTCGTCAGCCTCCGTTGGTCTATGACTATGGAAGAAATCATAACGTCTACTCTGCTGGAACCAAAACAAAATAAGCACCGCCTGTGGCCGAACATGCTGATGCGCGAATGGCACTCCCTGTCACGCAGGTTGCATTTGTGGATGGTCTCTGTGCTGCTGGGTCTGTGGGGTTCTTCCTGCGGGTCCTTTTTTGATCCGCTGCAGCAGTCTTCACCCAGCCTTAAAAAAAACAGCTCGCGAACTTCCCTGCTTCAATTGGCTCACTGCATTCACAGCGTTGGTAGGTGGGTCCTTCTTGCTAGGTTTTCAGTCATTGGTTCTTCAAGGTTTCAGAAGCCCAATTCAAGGCTCTTATTAGTCGAATGAGAGGTCAGTGAGATGAACTAATCTGTTCGCGGCTGTGTCTGCAGCTTTTATTTTCAGTGCGCGCTTGGACGCCATACACCACCTACATCACCATCTCCATCATGCATCCTAGAGCGCACGAGGGCACTCTTGTGCGCCCTCGTGCGCTCTAGGATGCAGAGACTTGCCCGTCCGCGGTACAACGGAGTGCAAGAGGTTAATAGCAATGTTGCTGTTAGGAACAAAATCCGCATTGCATATAATAACTCCCTAAGAAAGTTGTTAGATATACCACGAAGGTCGAGTGCAAGCAAGATGTTTGTGTCCGTGAACATTCCGTCTTTTGGCGAGTTGATACGAAAGAATGTTTACAGTTTTATGAGAAGGTTGCTGGCATGTAACAATCATCTTATATCAGCAATTGTCAACTCGTCACTCACACTTCACTCCAGCATTTGGAAGTGGTGGCGTTCCATTTTATAGAGTCCAATATTGTATGTTATTGTTGTTACAAGAGCGCCGAGTGTCTGCTGATCTGTATATACTTTTATTTATTTATTTATTTATTTATTTTCTACTCGTTTTAGTTCTGCATTTAATATGAACCCTGAGTTTGAAATAAATGTTTGAATTTGAATAACGATATGTGTAAGAATTTACATGCTGTTATGTGGCTTTGCAAGTTAAAATGTGTACAGAATATGTCATTAAGGGTGAACATGTGCAGTGATTAAAATTAATTTCAGACAGTGTCAAATAAGAACATAGAAAATAATATGAAACAGCCTTAAATTATATTGCAACATTCAAAAATGACACAGAGAAGCCTTAATTGTCACTCATGGGGTTTGAAAAAGAACTGTCCAGATTTTAGGCTGTAATGATGCAAACTTTTCTTCAATAAGAGCCAGAGACAGTTGGTGGTGTAGGTGAGATATTTACCAGCACTTCTGGACTGAAAATCAAATGTGTATTTTACTGATTTCAAAGTAATACTGCTATTATTATTGACTGACTGAGCAGCAGCACTGAGCAGCAGGATTAAATACTACCTGTTCAAGAGGTAATAGAACTTCAATTCTTCACCTGTGGCTAATTCTGGACTTTTGGAGGTGATTTGGTTGACACTTGGCAGTGGATTGGTGGCTTGGGGGAAGATTATGGTGGATTCAGAATTGGGCCTTTCTGCCTTAGAAGCAGACTGGCAGCCATTACTACTAGGCCTCACAGGCAGCCACCATCACCAAGCTAGCAGCAACGACCATCAGGCTCCACAGGCAGCCGCCACCACCAGGCTTCACAGGCAGTTACCACCACCAGGCCCTGCAGCCACCTCCATCAGGCTTCAGGCCTGGCACCAGGCCTTACACACATTCCTGTTGTTGTTGCTGCTTGAATTTTTCATCAACACTGAAATAGTCTTGGAAACAGACTCTTGTCTCCTTGTCCACTGCAAATTATTGCAAAATTGCAGCAAAATGCCACCTAAGCCAAAAGCAGAGGCCAAATCCAAGGAGGAATATGTGTCCCTCGCACAGGTAAATGACTTACTGCAAAAGCAGAAAGAACTGTTTTCTGCATTGTTAAACCAACAACAGGAAACTTTCAAAAGCCTCATCAAAGTGATCATGGACTCAGCTAATGCAAGAGTGGACACGATGACGAGAGTTGCAGGACATTAAAACCAGTCTACAGTTCACTCAAAAAGACGTAGATGACATAAAAGCCAATTTGTCTAAACAAGCAGACCGCAACAATGTGCTGCAATCAGATGTTTCTAAAGTGTGTGACAGTCTGTTGACTATCACCGACAAATTTGAATATCTGGAAGGACAATCCCGGAGAAATAATCTAGTCTTTGATGGTGTTGTGGAAGCACCAGGAGAGACCTTGGCCGACACGGAGGAGAAGATTAAAAATATTCTCATGGAGAAACTACAGTTACCACCAGGGATCAGGATGGAGAGAGCCCACCGCACTGGGAAACCTGGAGGAGAAAGACCGAGGCCCATTGTGGTCAAGTTCCTGTGGCACAAAGACAGGATGACCATTCTTCAAAGAACCAAGTCCCTCAAAGGAACAAAAATCTTCATCAGTGAGGACTTCACTGATTTGGTAAGAAGGAAGAGAAAAGAATTAATCCCAGAGCTGAAAGTTGCAAGAGCACGGGGGGGACATAGTCTACTTAAGGTATGACAGACTCATTATTCATCCACGCCATCCCCGTAACAGTACGCCAAAATCAGTGGAGCCAAAAATCAACCAGAAATGATTGACATTTAATTATCAACTTAGAGATATAAACTGTGCATTTGTTTCCATTGACTGGAATAATTAAGATGCAAACTTTTATAGGAAACAACTTCATTTTTAAAGGGTACGAATATACTGAGCATAAGCCACACAGTGTTGAATATGAAACCGATCCTGAAAATCACTTTTTCAACAGTATAAAACATCAGTGTAAATACTTTAGCTTAGACCAGCTAAAAAATACAATTTCTGACCAATCATTGTCAATAATACACTTTAATAGTAGAAGTCTCAACATGAATTTTTCCAAAATCCAGGACAGTTTGTTGCAATATAACTCAAATTTTTCTGCTGTTGCAATTTCTGAGACTTGGCTAAAAAATGACCAACTTCATACAGTGCAAATGAGAGGCTGTGATTTATATACCACAAGCAGGTCAAAAAAAAGGGGTGGTGGTGTTGCTTTATATATCAGGTCCTGCTGCCAAAGCCAAGTTGTAGATAATGTGTCTTTTGAAATGGAAAACATCATGGAGTGTGTAACTGTGGAATTAATTACAACTACAAAAAACATCGTAATAAGTTGCATTTATAGCTGCACGGTGGCGCAGTGGTTAGCACTGCGGCAGCACAGTTTTTACCCTTGGCCGGGGGATCGTGGGATCGTGGGTTCGATCCCAGCCCCCAAACAACAGTGATCTGTGTGGAGTTTGCATGTTCTCCCCGTGTATGCGTGGGTTTACCCCGGGATTTCTCCGGTTTCCTCCCACATGCCAAAAACATCAGAATCAGAATAAGTTTATTGCCAAGCACATTTACAAGTAAATAAACAGGTAAATACACGAGGAATTTGACTTGTCACTGAAAACGTCATAGATGACATTCCCAATGACGCGGCGAGCCATGGAGGCGCCTGTCAGCAGGAGGGGAATAGAAGGCGGGGGGGGGGGGAGGGAGGGGACACAATAGGAGAGAGAAAAAAGCATTGTTGATCAGAATAAAGTTCATATATATGACCGATATTGTTATTACAAGAAAAAAACTCTCAATGCACAATTAGCAGACAATAGAATCCACACAATGACACAGAGAGAGCAGTGAGTGAATATGTCTTCATCAGTATAAATGGGTCAGTGTATGTGTGTTGGATGCAATCAGTGGCAAATCAGTTAGGTGGACAGCAATAGTCTCTTCCTCAGCAGATGTTATGACTAGAGTCTGAAGCAAAAGCACGTGTCCTTGAGCACGGCAGATGGATTAGTCTGAGCCAGACAGCTGTCCTTGAGAGTCAGATACTGCCCGCCAATGCTATGAAAACAATTATACTGTTGATTATCAGGAGGACTGAGTGCTGAGGGTGCCGAAAAACAGGTCGAATAGCACTGACTTCAGAGAAAAAACTTTCCATTCTCTTAAGGATTCAGTGCTCCAGATCCATCATAGCCAGGCTTTGAAATCAATTCGTGAACAGCTCTCAGCGTGATCGTGATGTAATCCAACTTCCTGTACAGTTCTCCATTGGCCGCTGTCAGAGTCCTGCCCAGTTGGTCAAATTGATGAGAGAGCTTCGCCGGGTTCGCTTTTTGATAAGCTCTGTCCATCTTCTTCAATTTGCGGTGCACCAGAACAATCCCAAAGCCAATCAGTAGAATTCCGATGACGATTGCTCCGAAAAGATATAAATCTTCAATATCTTCAATAGAAAGATCACACAGGCACAACAGTTTCCAATTGCTTGTGTCCTTAATATAACCCGCAGCAGCAGTCCCTGCAGGACAAATAGGCTCCCCCGGGCCTGATTTGCTCGTTGAAAAAACAGTGTCGATTGCGTTCAAAGCCCAGCTTATTAAATCCATAATTTCGTTAGATGAATCAGCAGTAGAGAGACACGCAGACACAGACAATAGCAAGCTGGGATCCAGTCAGTTAGGGAGGGAGAGACAGGGAGCGGGAGCAGAAGAGAAGTGTCTGCTCTCTTTGAAGGGCGGAAGTGAAGTGACCTAACCTAACATGCAGGTTAGGTTAATTGGAGACTCTAAAGTGGCCCTAGGTGTGAATGTGTGTGTGTGAATGGTTAAGGGATAGCGCCGTATCGTGGCTGCTTCATCCATCCAGGTGGTGGATGACCCTCAATTTCCCCTCTGGGGATCAATAAAGTATACTAAATCTAAAAAATCTAAATCTATAGAGCACCGGGTACCGATATTGACATTTTCAAAGAAAAATTGTCTGAGCTTTTCAGTGCAGTAGGTAATAAGAAGCTGGTGTTTATTTGCGGATACTTCAGTACTGACTTATTAAATCCAAATGACCATATCCAAATAAGTGAATTCATAAATTCCATGTTTTGTATGGGTTTCTACCCTTCAATAACACACCCCACTAGAATAACAACACATTCAGCAACGCTTATTGATAACATTTTCACAAATGTCACTGAGGGGAATGTAACTTCTGGTCTTATTATCAATGATGTGACAGACCATCTGCCTGTTTTTGTTTCTTCACACACTGGTGTAACACAACGTTGAAATAGATAAGGTTTTTAAACGACTTGTAACAGAAACCGCAATCAACAATCGTAGAAATGATCTAAAAATACAAGACTGGAGCGGTGTTTATGTTGACGACATTGATACAGCATATGGAGAATTTGTCTCTATTTTATCACAACTATATAATAAACATTGCCCTCTAGTGGTAAAGGAAACAAAAGTTAAATACAGAGATAAGCATTGGATCACCAAGGGCCTGCAAAATGCTTGTAAAAAGAAAAACTTGTTATACAAAACGTTTCTGAAATTAAGAACTGTGGAAGCAGAAAAGAAATACAAGACTTATATAAATAAACACAGTATTTTAAGATTGAGTAAAAAAACATATTACAGTAAATTATTGGAAAATAACAAAACTAATATGTAATACATGGAAGGTGTTAAATAATATAACAAAGAGAGGAAAATTAAATTCCAACCACATCTCTTATTTAAAATTCAGATAATGGAATAATCAATGAAAATAGCTTGATCTCCCACACGTTTAATGAATATTTTGTTAATATAGGAAAAAAGATCACCATCTCCACTGTATCATCAGCAAATACAAGTGGCGCTGACAATGTCGTCAATATAAACGCTTACTCAATGTTTATGAAAGAAACATTGACATGGTATTAGTGACCCACAGAGCAGACACGAATCAGGATAGATACAATTATCGTTGTTTATTGAAGTAGTGAGTGTGAGTGGATGCGTACGTGCAGGGTGTGTAGTGTAGTGCGATCTGTATCTCCAGCTGGGGCTGGCAGAGCACCATACAACCTGGCAACCCTGGAACGAGACAAAGGCCGTTAGTTGCAGCTTAGCACACAAGGCACTCGGGATGTTACTGTGCTTACTGTCAGAAATGGTCGAGCAAAGCCCAGGTAGCGCTGAAGCTGCAGCCAGGAAGATAGTGTCCGCTGGAGGCCAAGGAGCTGGAGGTGAGGAAGTAAGTCCGCCGCCTGGAAAGGAGAGAGGACCGCCGCCACGGATCTCCACCTGTGCACAGGGGAAGCAGACAGGGTGAAGGAAAGTGTGGAGGCTTACTTGTGATGGTTGGTCCGGGAGGCACAGGCCCGGACAGTGTTCAGCAAAGGCTTGGAAGCCGATGAGTAGAAGCATGAAGCACTGGGAAGCACGAAGGTAGGCGTAGCAGGATTCTGGGAATGGAACCAGACGACTCTGCACCGAACACTGGTCCTGATGAAATAAATAGGCCGCTGGAGATGGCAGGCAGGTGCGCGCATAGGTGCGGTGATTGGCAGCCTTGACAGTACAACCCCCCACCACGGCACGCCTCTCGGCGGGCGTTCCAACCTACCTGGGTGCATCCGGTGGAAGTCCCTGATGAGCTGCTTGTCGAGCACGATGGAAGGACGCACCCAGGACCTCCACTCCGGCCCGTAACCCTCCTAGTCCACCAGGTACTGTAGGCCACGACCCCGGCGGCGGACGTCCAAGATGGCAGTGACAGACCAGGCCGGCTCGCCGTCGATTACCATCGGTGGAGGTGGAGACCTGGGAGGGGGACACAAAGGGCTGGAGGAGACGGGCTTAACCTGTGACACATGAAAGGTCGGGCAGATGTGAAGGGAAGGGGGGAGAGTCAGGCGCACAGATACAGGGTTAATAATCTGACTGATAGGAAAAGGACCAATGAACCGTTGTGCATTTTTCTTACGCTCAGCCTTCAGATTAATGTGCTTCGTAGAAAGCCATACCTGTTGACCCACCTGGTAGGCGGGAGCCGGAACCTTGCGCCAGTTGGCCACCGTGGTGTTGCGTTCCGCCGTCCGTTGCAATGCCGCCCTGGCCGTCCTCCAGATCCGCCGACAACACCTCAGGTGGGCGCGAACCGAAGGGACGGCGATGTCTCCCTCCTCCTCTGGGAACAGTGGGGGGTTATAACCCAATGAGGCCTCGAAGGGAGACATGCTGGTGGCTGTCGATACAGCAGTGTTGTGAGCATACTCAATCCAGGGGAGGTGTGTGCTCCATGATGACGGGTTGCCGGTTGCGACGCACCGCAGCACTGCCTCCACCTCCTGGTTGGCTCGCTCACACTATCTGTTAGACTGAGGGTGATAACCAGATGACAGATTCACCGTGGCCTCCAAAGCGGCGCAGAATGACTTCCAGACCCTGGAGACGAATTGAGGTCCTCAGTCTGAGACGATGTCCTGCGGGATGCCGTGCAGCCTAACGACATGCTGGACCAGAAGATCAGCCGTCTCCTTGGCCGAGGGCAACCCCCGCAGAGGGATGAAGTGGGCGGCCTTGGAGAACCTGTCCACCAGCGTGAGGATGGTGGTAAAATGGTTGGATGTGGGCAGACTGGTGACAAAATCCAGAGCCAGAATGGGAGCTGACCATCAGCTCACTCATCAAAAAAGCCCAGCAGAGGATGTTCTTCCTGCGGCAGCTGAGGAAGCTCAAGCTACCCACCAAGATGTTAGTGCAGTTCTACACAGCCATCATCGAGTCCATCCTCACCACCTCCATAACCGTGTGGTACGCAGGAGCCACTGCCAGGGACAGACTAAGGCTGCAGCGCGTCGTGCGCACTGCTGAGAAGGTGATCGGCTGCAAGCTCCCATCTCTCCAGGATCTGTACATCTCCAGGACCCGGAGGCGTGCTGGCCGGATCATAGCCGATCCCTCACACCCTGGTCACGTACTGTTTGCCCCCCTCCCCTCTGGTAGAAGACTTCGGTCCATCCAGACTAAAACCTCCCGTCACATGAACAGCTTCTTCCCCTCTGCCATTAGACTGCTGAACACTAAGTGACTCTCGTGCACCATGTACAGCAGCTCAACCAGACTCATGTCAATCATCACTGTTTTCTTCCTGCATTACCGACTGCACTATATAGTTCTCCACAGTATCTGCTGCTGGCTAATATATATTTTAACTGTTGACCAGTATCACTTAATCTTATCCTACACTTTATTACATGTATAGTTTATTTCTCTTATCTTATCATGTTTAATGTTGCAGCATTGTACCGAGACAAATTCCTAGTTTGTGTACTACATGAACAATGGCAATAAACCTGATTCTGATTCTGATTCTGATTCTGAGCCACATGCGACCATGGCCTGCCCGGGATGGGGAGGGGATGAAGCAGCCCGGCCGGTGGTGAAGAGGACGTTTTACCAGTCGCACATTCAGGGCAGGCACGGATGTAGTCCCACATGTCCCTCTGAAGGGACGGCCACCAAAATGACCTCTGCAGGAGCACCACAGTGCGTGCCCTTCCCAAGCGGCAGGAAAACTTGGAGGTATGCCCCCATTGGATGACTTCCCCCCGGACCGCTGAAGAGACGAATAACCTGCCCGCTGCCCCCCCCCCCCCGAGCCGGCCTCGTCAGATTGCGCCCTTATGACCTTGTCCTTAATACCCCAAAAGAGGGTGCCCACGACACATGCTGGGGGAAGGATGGGGTGTTCGGCCTTCTCTGCAGTCTCCGGGGTGAATTGGCGAGACAGGGCGTCGGGCTTGGTATTCGTCGACCCAGGGCGGTAGGTGATGGTGAAGTTGAATCATCCAAAGAAGAGTGACCAGCGGGCCTGTCGGGCGTTCAAACGTTTGGTGGTCCGAAGGTACTCCAGATTCTTATGGTCGGTCAGACGATGAACGGCTGCGACGCTCCCTCCAACCAGTGCCGCCATTCCTCCAAGGCCAGTTTAACCGCCAGCAGCTCCCTGTCCCTGATGTTGTAATTGCCCTCCGCTGGGAACAGGCGGCGGGAGAAGTAGGCACAGGGACGAATCTTACCGTCCGCCAGGGAGCGCAGGGACAAGACGGCCCCGACCCCTGAGTCCGAGGCATCCACCTCCATCAGGCATTGAAGAGCGAGGTCCACCTGCGTCAGAATCGGCGAAGAAGAGAACCTGTCCTTCAGATGAGAGAACGCAGCGTCCGCCTCCTCCGTCCACCAAAAAGGCACCTTGGTGGAGGTCAGGTTGGTGAGGGGTAGGGAAATGCAACTGTAGTCTTGCACAAAACGACGGTAGAAATTCGCGAAGCCCAGGAACTGCAGGAGCTTCTTCCTAGACGAGGGAGTGGGCCAGTCCACCACCGCCTTCACCTTGGCTGGGTCCGGGATGATCTCCTTAGGGGCAATGATGAAGCCGAGGAAGGAGGTCCGGGAAATGTGGAACTCGCACTTCTCCGCCTTCATGAAGAGTTTATTCTCTAGCAGCCACTGCAGAACCCGCCTGACGTGGACACGATGTTCCTTCATGGACTGGGAAAAGATAAGAATATCGTCAAGATAATGAATATAAATGTGCCCAAAAAGTCCCTTAGAACATTATTGATGAGACGTTGGAAGACGGCCGGGGCATTGGTCAGCCCGAACGGCATAACCAGATATTCAAAATGCCCGCTAGGGGTCCGAAAGGCCGTCTTCCACTCGTCTTCCACCTTCTCATACAGGTGCGCGCACAGGTGCGGTGATTGGCGGCCATGACACAGATGAAAAAGAAATTCTTGACATTGTTAACAAATTCAAAGACAAAAATCAACTGATTGTAATGATTTCAGTATGTTCTTGGTTAAACGTATTATTGATTGTATTGTTAAACACTTCACTTTCATATGCAACATGCCACTTACTGCTGGTAAATTTCCAAAGAAAATGAAAATGGCAAGAGTCATTCCTCTGTATAAGACTGGTGACAAACACTTATTGTCAAACTACAGACCCATCTCCTTGTTACCTCAGTTGTCCAAAATACTGGAAAAATATTTAAGAGACTAAATGATTTCATTGATAAGCACAATATACTCTGTGAACAACAGTACGGATTCAGGAAGAACCGGACCACTTCACTGGCACTCATGGACTTTGTTGAACAGATTACAGATGCAACAGATAGAAGAGAATACACAGTTGAAATATTTCTGGACTTACAAAAGGTATTTAATGCAGTTGACCATAAATTACTCCTCAGTAAATTACATAAGTATGGCATCAGAGGAATTGCTTTTGACTGGTTACACAGCTATTTAGAAGACAAATATCAATATGTTCATGTGAATAATACAGACTCTGAGTTGCTGAAGATGACGTGTGGGGTACCACAGGGTTCTGTGCTTAGTCCATTGCTGTTTATTTTGTATATTAATGATTTATGTTCTGTGTCTAAATTGCTCGAGTGTATTTTATTTGCAGATGACACAACTTTTTTTTGTAGTGGAGAAAATCTTAAGCAGCTTCTGGATTCAGTAGAAAATGAACTTAAACAAATCAATCAATGGTTCACTGCCAATAAATTATCTATTCACCTTGGAAAAACAAAATGTATAATATTTGGAAACCGCAAATTATATAATCACAGAAAAATTAAAATAAACAATGTTGAAATTGACACAGTTTTCAAAACCAAGTTCCTAGGGGTCATTGTTGATAACAAACTAAACTGGAAATCACACATAAATCATGTCAAAACTAAAATGTCTAAATCCATTGCTGTACTGTATAAAGTTAAGGATCTCCTGTGTCAGAAATCTCTTTGCATTTTATATAATTTACTGATGGCTCCTTTTATGACATACTGTGTGGAGATCTGGGGAAACACATATAAAACAAACACAAACTTAATCTTTTTACTACAGAAAAAAGCCGTATGCATTGTATCAAAGAAACCTTACTGTGAACCAACAAATCCAATATTCATTCAATTACATACTCTTAAATTTAGAGATCTGGTAGATTATAATGTCATTCAAATCATGTACAAAGCAAATAATAACCAATTACCTGTAAATATTCAGAGACTGTTTAAAAAAAGGGAAAGCAAATATGAGCTAAGAGGTAACTCTGTTTTTAATAAGCCAAAGGTTAGAACAAATAAAAAGTATCATTGCATGTCTGTCACTGGAGTTAAACTGTGGAACTGTTGCTTTGAAAATATTAAAACATGTTCAACTCTGAAGCAATTCAAAAAATTGTACAAAGATGAGAAAATCTTCCAGTATCTCACTGTAAATGCTGGGAGATACAGTAAATTTGTAATAACTTAAAGTTTTGTTTTTTTTTGTCTACTTGTTCTATTTGATTTTTTTTATTGATTTTGGGTAAGACTTAAATTTTTATGTTATTGATTTTAAAATTGTAATGGGGTAGGAACTATATAAGCACTAGCTTCAGCCTACACCCTTTCGGTTGTTCTTTTGTGTTCTTATTGTATGTGTTTATTATTATTATTACCAAATAAATTAATTAATTAATTCAAAAACATCCTCAGGCCAATATTGCCCCCCTCACCATCATCATCATCATCATCATCATCATATTAAGGACTCACACAAGAAAAATCTGAAGTTATAAAAATCATTACCAAGTTTATGATGAGACTTCTCCATTAAGAGAAATGCTAACTTCTATGAGTATCTGAGGTATTAATATGACCATTTGCATCATTTTCATGGATAGAAGTAATACAATAATCTCCTATAATAGGGCCTACACCCCTATGGGTGGTCATTAGTCAATCAAGGACCATTCTATCCTTTGTCATAATTTTGTAAATAATTGTAGTCTACTTGCGATGGACTGGCGATCTGTCCAGGGTGTACCCTGCCTCTTGCCCAAAGATGCTGGGATAGGCTCCAGCGCCCCCGCGACCCGAAAAGGATTTAGCGGAAGAAGATGGATGGATGGATGGAATTGTAGTCTACAATTAAGTGTTTTAATCCCTAAGGTATTTTGTTTCTACTCTCACTCAAAGAAACAATGAACAAAACCTCACTCCTGTACTTTTCATCTGAAATTGCATTCATGCTTCATGAATGGCATTATGTGGTAGAAAAGCAACTCTCTTCATCCTGCCCACCTGCCCTGCCGACATGATGAGGGTATGGTCAGTTGCCAAAACGGGGTACACAGATCTGCCCAGTGTCCAGCCAGATGCAAATAAGCCCAATGACTCAATGACCTTTGACAATGTAGATCCTTGGTATAACACTTGCTCGCTTTGTTGGTTAAGCAGGGTAGCAGTACAGGGGAGAGACACATAGTAAGCCGTTGCGTACTCAGAGAGTGTTAAGCTGTCGGAAAGGAGACATCCCCACTTCAAAAAGAGGAGTTCCCTGATGATTTTTTTTTTTTAAATTGTATTTATTGAATTTTTTTGTTTTGCACACACACACACAACACCCCCAACAATCAAAATGTGAAAAACAGCTCAGCACAACATTGATCTACACAAAATTAGAGATTGAAATTTAAAAAAAAGGGAAAGGGGAAAAAGGGGGGGTTATACTTCATAGCTAGAAACTCATACATGTACATACAGTACATAAACCAGCACTTGTACACTTGTACAGAGGAGCGTAACCATCATGGCACCACAAACAAGGTCCAGGAAAAAAGAAGTCATATTTAATCCAAGTTTACGCTCCCAAGAATCGAAGCCACTGTAAGGTTAGAGAATTTGAGATATGGGGTCCATATTTTCATAAAATATCTCTTTGTTGAATGAAGTAAACATGTTAAATATTCCAAAGGGAAACACTCCATGATGATTTTATGCCAGTTTGTTTTAGTTGGTGGTTTGTCACATATCCATGACAAAAAAATATTCCTTCTTGCCATGTATGCAAGGATATTGTACAGTCTTGCGGAGCTTCCAAAAAGTAAGTCCTGGTTTGGGTGTCCCAGTAGCAGAGAGCGAAGATCCATGTCTACATTCACACCAAATATGACTCATGTCTTGTACAACGTCTAGCCACTATGCTTGGATTTTAGGACAAGACCAAACACAATGAGTATAGGAACCAACTGAAATTTTACATTTCAGACACATGGGTGAAAGCTGGGGATTCATGTTGGATCTTTTACTGGGAGAGATTTGTAAGCGATGTAAGATTTTGTATTGCAATAGTCTGGCACAATTGCATATTGAAATCTTCTTGGCACACTCCCAGATTGCATCCCATGAATCCTCACAACTATTTACACCAAGTTCACTTTGCCATTTCTGTTTAAGATCCTGCATAATTGACACACATATCACATCTGACTGACTTAAGGCACTATAACAGCGATTTATAAATTTTTTGGTTGGGCCTAAAAGAAGTAACCGCTCAACTGCAGACACTGTGGCATTTACATTGAGTGTGGTCTTTCTAGTTATGAAATCTTGGATCTGAAGGTATCTAAAAAAATTCTGTCTAGAAAGACCAAATTTCTCCTGAAGCTGTTCAAATGATAACAATGCATAACAATGCACCATCAAAAAGGTCATAAATTTTCTTTAACCCTTTAACTGTCCATATATTATAACCACTGTCCATCATACTAGGAACAAAATCCGGATTGCGTTGAATGGGAATTAATAAAGTAGTTAAATCTGATCTTCCTTCAAGCTTTCGTGTCATAAACCAGGCCTTTAGAGTGTTGCAAATTATGGGGCTATTATCACAGAGATTTTTGACTGACTTTAAATTCTTACAAGACAAAAGGCCCAACAGTGAACAGGAGGCCTGTGACTTTTCAAGGCCCAACCAAACAGAAGTAGGATCATCTTTAACCCATTCTGCTATAAACCTTAGTTGAGATGCTATTTGATACCATTTAATGTTAGGAACATCCAAACCTCCCATTGAACTTGGAAACTGTAATTTTACCTTTTTTTTTTTAATTTAAGTTTTTGTATAGGGTATACACATCATTACAGCATTGCATTGTTTACATTTTCATCACGTTCCCCTTTTTTTTGTTTTTTGACAACATTGAAAGAATAATTATTACAAAGTGAAATTAAAGAGAGAACAACAACAAAAAAAACAAACAAAAAAACCCCCAAAAATAAAGAAGAAATAAAAATAAATAAATAAAAATAAAAGAGCATCTGAGTAGCGTTGGAACAAAGAGCGGTGCCATTATTGAAATGGTATTTGTCAAAGATTAGATCTAATGGAAGACACGTATGCGATCCAGGGTTGCCAAAAGTTCAAGAACCCATCCATGTCCTGTCTCAGTGCGAATGTCAACTTTTCCATCGAGTAAATGTCTTGGATCACGTTAATCCAATCTTCAGGTGTAGGACAGTCCTTCAACATCCATTTTTTAGTTAGGGCTTTTTTTACTTGCCAATATTAAAACAGTGAATAAGTATTTTTCTCCTCGTCTTTCCAGTGAGTCCGGTAGTAAACCCAAATACAAAGTTACAAAAGAAAAGGGGACTGTTATTTTGAATATTTTCCCCAATATTGTCTGTACATTGGTCCAATATTGGTGGATAACTGGGCATGACCAAAACACATGAAAATGATTTGCAGTCTCTTCACCACACAAGCGCCAACAATTCAACCCCTTATGAGTAAATTTGTTTTGTGCAGGTGTTCTGAAAAATCTTACCAAATTTTTCCATCCAAATTCTCTCCACTGCAGGGATGAGGTACTTTTCCATTGTTGTTTATTTAGCTTTTCCCATATTTCCAGTTGTAAAGTGAAATTCCCCTCTTTTTCCCATCTCTCTTTTATATATGATGTGTTGTTTCCTTTTAAGTCTTGAAGACCTTGGTATATTTTAGAGATGTATCTGATCCCTGGGATCCTTTTATATGCCATTAAGAAGACCTTCAGAACACCTGACTGGGCCCTTTCCAAATCCTCCTTTTTAAGTATATTGTTTATGTGGTGTCTAAGCTGAAAGAACCTGTAAAGGTCTTGATTTATTAGACCTTGTTTTTTCAAATCTTCAAAACTTCTTAAAATTTGCCCTTTAAATAATCGTAATATTTTATCAGTCCATTCTCTTTCCACTTTTTAAATCTAGTGTCTGTTTTATTAGGAGTAAAGTCTTGATCATAGGCAACCCATTGCAGAAATCGATAGGGTTCTTTAGTTTGATTCTCTCTGACTATCTTAAACCAAATTTTTAGCGGGGTCTCTATCCACGGGTTAGTGTTATTCAAAAGTTTAGGTAAGGCATTGTTCCCTATTATCGCCTGTAGGGGGATGTCACTTGTTATTTGGCATTCCATCTCCTTCCATTGTGCAGTGTAGACTGGGTTACATATCTCTACTAAAGTTTTAATTTGTGCGGCTTTAAAATAGTCCCTGATATTTGGCAGCGTGAGCCCACCTTTGTCTTTGTTTAGCTGTAGCGTTCTATATCTGATTCTAGGTCTCTTGCCCTGCCATATGAATATTGAGATCCTTCTGTCCAGTTCTTGCCATGTTTTTTTGGGAGGTTCTACCGGTATTGTTTGGAAAAGGTATAGAAGACGTGGAAGTATATTCATTTTGACTGCTTCAATTCTTTGTGCAGTACCCAAGAATGGTATCATATTCCATCTTGCTAGATCAGATTTTATTTTTGCCACCAGTGGATCATAGTTTAGTGTTATAATTTTGTCGAGTTGTTTCGGGATATTGACCCCCAGATATTTCATAGATTCCATCTCCCAGTTAGTTTTGAGTTTGCTTAGTAAATATTGATTTGGGTCATAGTTGAATGTTAAAACTTGGGTTTTATGCATGTTTAGTTCGTACCCCGATAAATCTCCATACTCTGAAAAAACTGAGATTAGTTCTGGAAAAGAGGTGTCCGGCTGCCCCAGGTATATTAAAATGTCATCAGCAAAGAGTGCTATTTTATGTTCCTTCTGACCAAGTGTAATACCTTGAATTTTTTTGATTCTGTCTTATCCATTGGCTCAGAGGTTCTATGAAGATTGCAAAGAGCAGTGGAGACAAGGGGCAGCCCTGACGACATCCTCTTTCCAGCTCAAAAGATGATGATAAATTACCGTTAATCCTTATTTTAGCTGTTGGTTTTTTATATAATGCCTGGATAGTTCTAATGAAGTTGTTATGAAAATTGAAACTGGATAAGATTCTATATAGGAAAGACCAGTCAACCGAATCGAATGCTTTTTCAGCATCTAATCCCAATATGGCTGCATTTAAGTTATATTTTTTTATATGATGAATTATGTGTAAAGTGCGTCTAATGTTGTCTTGTGTCTGTCTTTGTCTTATAAAACCTGTTTGGTCTAAATGAATTAAGTCTGTCAGTATATTTTCTAACCTTTTGGCATGGATAGTGGTAAAAAGCTTATAGTCCTGATTTAATACACTGATTGGTCTGTAGTTGGAGCAGTCTAGTTTATCCTTTTCAGGTTTAGGTATGACTGCAATGACCCCTTCTCTCCAGGAGGGGGGGATTTCCCTTGTGTGGAGGACATAGTTAAATGTTTTCAGGAGGAGAGGAGATAGTTGCTGTTTAAAGGTTTTGTACCACTCTGCTGTATAGCCATCTGCTCCTGGGGATTTGTTAGCTTTAAGTTTCATAATTGCTTTTTCTAATTCTTTAGGTTGTATTTCTGACAGTAGTGTTTTATTTTGAGACTCAGTAAGTTGGGGAAGGTTTAATGTGTTTAGGAATGCTTTGGATGCGTTTTTATGTTTTTTGAGGGAGTACAAGTTCTTATAGTAGTTCTCGAAGCTTTTAAGAATATCTTGAATTCTGAATTTTATTTCCTTTTATACTGGGTCTCTGATTTTGTAGATTGCTCTCTCCGTTTGTTGTTTCCTCAATTTGTAGGCTAGTAATTTTGCCGATTTGCTGCCTGCTTTATAGTATTTTTGTTTCAGAAATGTAAGTTTCTTCTGGATTTCTATTGTGTAGATCTCATTTATTTGTTTTTTAATTTTCTTAATTTTGAGCGAGTCATTAGAATGAGTGTTGTCTTTGTGCTCTTTTTCTAGGTTCTTAAGTTCTGACTCTAATGTGGTTAGTTTTTCTTGTCTCAGTTTCTTTTGGATTGCCAGTTTTGCAATAATCTTTCCCCTTATTACAGCTTTGCATGCATCCCACAGTATTAAAGGGGATACTTCTCCATTCTCATTTTCTTCCAAATATCTGAGAATATCTGATTCCAATTCATCTTTCAGTGGTCCTTTCAGGACATTTGAATTTAACCTCCAAGAAAATGTATTATTTGTGTATTTTTGGATACTTAAGTCCGTATAGATCGGACTGTGGTCAGAGAGATCCATCAGTCCTATTTTACATGTTTTTACTCTTCCAATGTCTCTATTAAACATAAAAAATAGTCAATCCTTGAGTATGATGAATGTGGTGCTGAGTAAAATGTATAATCTTTTACACTGGGGTTGAATTCCCTCCACACATCACAGATTCCCATTTCTTTTAGTAGCATCCGAGTTTTCCTACTTTGAGTGTTATTTTGATGTGGAGTATTACCTGATGCATCCCAGTATGGATTCAGTCTTAGATTGAAGTCTCCACCACATATCACTAAACCTTGGGCTTTAGTTATCATTAGGTCAAATACATTTTTATAAAATTTCCAGTTAGCCCCTGGAGGTGCATATACATTCAGCAGGGTGATATCTTCTCCCTCTAGCCGCCCAAGTACCAAACTGTATCTCCCTTCTTTATCTTTGTGTTCTGATTTTTTTTCAAATATAATTTTGGTTGAGATCAATGTCGCTACTCCCCTCCTCCTCCCTGACTTATATGAAGATGAAGAGATCATTTTAAACCCTTGTCTATTGAGTTTAGTGTGCTCCATGTCTTTTAGGTGGGTTTCTTGTAAAATTATTATTCCTGCTTTGTCTTTTTTCATTTTGCCTAGAATCTTGGATCTTTTAACTGGATTCAGGATCCCTTTTACATTATATGAGATTATTTTGGTTACACCCTGTTTCTCCATTGTGTTGTCTTATTTAGTATAACAGTGTGGTGGCCCTCTTTTATGCTACTCAGAAACTGAAAGAACATTAAGAACATAAAAAACATTAAGAACATAGTGTATAAAACTTTAAAACAAAAAACTGACAAAAGAACTTCCAGAGCTGAGGTCTTTTTAGTGACCCTAGAAGAGCCTTGATGGTGTGTAGGCTCTGAGGGAAATTCCTCAGATTCCGTTATGTGCTGAGGGCCCTCTCTTACCCCTGTAAGTTGTCCTATGTTTTTAACGTGAATTTCAGATCCCAATCCGAACTTGTAATGATTTTTTTTTTTTTAATGCCTATACCCTATGAAATTGTGTGCACCCTCCCACCACCATCACAGCAAACATTCACGTTAATACAGTATTTGTTAGTGTGGAGAGAACATGTGGATCATTGTCACATTTCTATTTTAACAATTTTTTTTTAAAAGACTTATTTGTTTCTAATATTATGACTGTTCCATGAAATGTTTTACCACATGCTGATTCTGCATCTCCTTTAATGTTTGTTACCTTGCAGGAGGGGGGTTGGATGTGCAGATTGACTAAAAAAATCGTTATTCCCTCCTGTAAACGGCCAGTTTTTCCTTGTAGCTCTGACGCTGGGTTTCCCGCTGTTGGCCCGAGGATTTTGAGGGTCTCTGTGTGGACCACGTTTGAGCCTTGATCCTTTCGATCGGGTCTACTGTGGGTTTAAACACCATTACCGGGAGCCCTCTTCTCGCCATATCCGAGGTTGCTTCTTCCGCCGAGTTGTAGAGACACGTCTCGTCGCCGTAGAAAACCCGCAGCTTCGCCGGAAATGGTGTCTGAAAGCGCAGTTTTTTCTCTCGTAGTACCTTTTTAGCGTCGTTGTATTCTCGACGCTTTTTAAGGACCTCCGGGGCGTAATCGTGTTCCACGAAAACTTTTCTCTCTTGGTGCATAAATCCTTTTTTCTGCCAAGCCAGTCTTACAACCTCTTCTTTTATTTTGGAGTTGGAAAACTTCACCACAACCGATCGTGGAGGCGCTTCCGCTGCCGGCCTAGGGGCTAATGTACGGTGCGCCCTTTCTATCTTCAAGTCGGTGGATTGGGGAATATCCAACTTTTCTCTCAATAAGGATTCCACGCATGCCGCCATTGTGGTGAAACCATCCTCGACTCCTTCTTTCAGACCATGAATTCTTATGTTGTCTCTTCTTAGTCTGCCTTCTTGGTCAGTTAGCTTAGCCTCCAGTCTTGACTGTCTATTGTGTAGATCCAGCACGGTATCTTCCAGCCCTTTTATTCTTTCCTCTGCTTCCAAGATTCGGTCCTCGGCCTAGTCCACTCTGCTGTTCGTCCTTTTTATTTCTTCTTTGATTTCACGAAATTTGGCCCAACACTCTCTGCGAAATCGTCTTAATTCTTTAAATACCATTTTTAAGCTAACCTTTTTGCTAGCTTCATTCAGCTCCTCGTCTTCTGAATGGGAATCCTCCAGATCAGATTCTCCGGCCGATACGTGTCCTGGCCTGGTAAATGTCAATTTCTTCTGTTTTCCTTTAGGCATGATGACTTTGTCTTTTGATTTTCACTCTTCCAAAAATCCGTTAAATCTGATTTTCAAGGTATTTTCCTGGATTGAGTCTGGGAGCTTCAGCGTTAAGCTGCTATCACCATGGTGTCCAGACCGGAAGTCCCATAATTTTACCATTTTTAATCTTGGCTTCCTTTTATTCCAGATAAAATCACTCAACCAACCATTGAGTAACTTCAAAACCTTATTAGTTATAAATATTAGAACCATCTGTAGGGGGTACAATAACCTAGGCAGGATATTCATTTTGATGATAGACACTCTGCTGAGTAATAATAGGGGAAGTGAACACCACCTGTTTAAGTCCTTCTTTATAGTGTCTAGGAGAGGGTTAAAATTAGCTTTAAACATCTGATGGAACATAGGAGTAATCTGAATACCCAAGTACACAAAACCTGACATAGACCAGCGAAATGGAAATGATATAAGGGAGTTCATTCTATTTCTGAGGCTTCCCATGGGCATAGCTAAAGATTTAGAGAAATTAATTTTGTAACCAGAAAAAGACCCAAAATAATTAATGATATCAACCAGTCGCGGAACAGAGGTAGCAGGTTCTGCTACATACAACAAAACATCCGCTTAAAGGGAAATTTTATGTTGCGTCTCCCCTACATCTATACTCCTGACAGCTAGATCCTGTCTGATGGCTTCAGCTAAAGGTTCTACCACAAGGGCAAAAAGAGCAGGGCTTAACGGGCAGCCTTGACGTGTTGAGCGATAAATTGGGAAATTATTCAATCTATAACCATTTGTTATGACTGATGCCGAGGGTTTATTATACAAAAGTTTGATCAATTTGATAAAGTTATCCCCCAGATTAAATTTTTGTAATACTCTAAATAGATAAGGCCACTCAACTCGGTCGAAGGCTTTCTCTGCATCCAATGAGATGATTACAGTGTCATTTTCTTGTGATTGACAGAAATGAACAATATTTAAAAGCCTCCTAATGTTGTGACTACAGCTTCTGCCTTTAATAAAACCTGTCTGGTCCTCCTTAATGATAAAAGGCAAAACCTTCTCTAATCGCAGAGTCAGGATCTTAGCTAACAGTTTAACATCTTAATTTAAAAGAGCAATAGGTCTATATCCTGAGCAATCTTCAGGACACTTGCCTTTTTTAAGAATTAGAGAGATGTCAGCTTCTCTTAATGACTGAGGTAAACTCTCAGAGGTAAAGGAGTGTTCTATCATCTCCAAAAATGGATTCACAAGTTTATCCTGAAACTCTTTGTAAAATTCACTGCTCATGCCATCTGGCCCCGGTGCTTTACCTGATTGTAAACTGTTAATCGCTAATATAGCCTCTTCTCTAGAGATGGGAGAATTTAAATCATGTCTCTGAGTATCAGAAATAGTAGGGAGAGCTAGGCTGTCCAAGAAAGAGTCCATCTTATATGAGGCCCCTACTGTCTGGTCCGCTGTATATAGCTGAATATAAAACTGCTTAAAGGGGCTATATCATGCTATTTTAAGGCTTTCAGAGTAAACTATATGCATGTATGTGATAGTATATTACCTTTGATACACTGGAGAATGAGTTTCTTATGAAATATGAGTTATTTTCGCGAGCCCGGAAGTAAGATGCCTCAATCTCTGAGGCTCTGCCTCTCCTTCTTGTGGTTGCTGCCCATTTCATGACGTAACCCCTAAGCCGGCTGCTGCAGGTGTCGCTGGGTTCCGCCCATGAAAACAACATCTACAGTAAACTTTAGAAAAGATGGATGAGCATATTGAACTCTTTAGCCTCCTGTTATTATTTTAGCCTATAATATTATTCTTATGTAGTGTATGGTTAATCACGTTTAATCCTCCAGTGTGGAGGATGTGAAAATGACGAGGCAGAGTTCTTTCTCAGAGTCAGCTTTATTCACATCTCCATCATTTCAAAGCAGAGAAAAAAAGAGAGTGAAACAGTAAACTCTCATCCTTAAATATCAGGGACTTCACACCTCATAGATCACATGTCACACAGACAACCTTGCATAATAAAGACAGTCACGATGCATTTCACCACCTTGCATAATAAAGACAGTCACAATGCATTTCTCTCCATGATATCACTTCCACTGTCTCCCATGCATCCTTTCCTTAATCCCTTAATTGACCCCCCACAGTCTCCTCCCGGTTCCGGTTCCGCCGGCCCGGCGGCCCCACACGAGTTGGCTGCCCGTTGCAATAGCCTTTTTTTTATCTTCCTTCTTCTTTCTACACCTTTCACTATATATATATATATATATATATCACGGACACACAGATCGCCCCAAAGGTCTCCCGAGTGTAGCATCATCTCACTTTGGCTCAGCAATAATTATTCTTCTGCTTAAAGACATTTTTGTTTCACCCAGGAGTAAGACAAAAAAAATGGATTTTCTTCCTCCAGGCCACAGCTGAGATCCCCCTTCTTTTGTTAAAACCAACCTAAGGAATGTCCCCAATGTCCGGCTTCACTTTTATTGCCCCCATAAAACCTACACAGACCCACAACTCAGCTAATTTCCTTAAACTCTGGACATGCTGGATTTAACCAGTGAACTTTAAAGTACATTATTACAAACTCAATTCTAAACCTTCATTCTTTTCAGAACTATGAAAATGCAGATGGACTCTGATGTTTTTGATGTGGAAAATCAATAATATGTGTGAAATGCATTAATCTGTGATTTTATATATATGCATGTTAATGTTTAAATGAATGTTTATTCCTGCATGTTGATTTAGAAGCACTGCTTATAAGATACACTAAGGTTAGTTTAGTTATACATAAGTGTGTATATTCCAATGTATTTAAAATTGTGTGTATTCATTTGGACCAATATCACATGTGACTCCAACAGCCAATCTCTGCATGACAACTCTTCATCCCAAAGAGCTCCAAACAATAGACTGTTTGTCATTGGATGGAAAGTTCATTGTGCCTCCCATGAAGGACTCTCATTGGCTGAGATCCCGGAAGCCCGCGGAACTTAAATAACAGAGGGACCCCTGCTTCTGCCTCTTTTGCTCCGGACTCTCTTTTGCTCCAGATCTCTCTTCTCTGTCCGGCTCCCCTTTTCACTGATCGTCTATTGTCTACACACAGCAAGGAAGAACAAAGGACCGTCTGAACAAAGACTCGACCACGTGTCGCTTTTCTGAACACAGAGCAGATAACTCGCAATTCGTTTATGTAACTGTATTTTTAATGCCTTTTTCTTTTTCTCTTAAATACCTAGGAATTCCTATTTCTTTGAGCTCAATTCTTAATCGGAGTTAAACTCCAATTTTTATTCATCACTTTTTCTTTGTTAAACTTTCTGTAAAACCACCGTTTGTTTAATTTTAATGTAAACTTTAATCTTGACTTTATAATTTTTTTTTTATATTTTTCTTGACCAACCACACACCAGAAGCTATAATTTTTATCTAAAGTCCGAAAGTTTTCTTTTCTAATTTGAAATCGGATTAGATAGCTTCAATTATTCCCGTAGACCTCTGCAGCCGTTTGTCTACCAGGAAGAAAAACGCAGCTCCCACATCGCGCAGCTGAGGAATCAGCGCGCTTCTGCAGGATTTCAACCATCGAGATCCAACTTACGATCATTCATCGTCAAGAGAATATTTGCAGGACAAATATTCTGGGTTTTGCCCCTGAACAACACTTCAAAACTTCATGAGGACGACGACAGAACCATCATCGAACGAGAATCACGTGAGCTGCAAAACTTTAATTCATCTGCTGAATTAAACGTTTGGTTCGGTAATACCGTTGAGGTTCGGTAATAATTTGTGTATCTAATCAGATGCAAATTAAGAAGCCCTTAACATAACTCTTCTTTTCATTAAAATTCCGTTTTTATTTTCTTAAGATTAATTTAGGACTTTTTCATAAAATTAGTAAACTTTCTCCATAAATTTGCGTTGTTTCCATAATATGTTAACACAAACTGATAGAAATTGGTTTCTCAGTTAACCCTGGTTCCGAAAATATTAATATTGTTAATCTATCATTTACAAGATTGATTCTATGATTAATGAAATTACTGCAATGTCTGTTAATCATTTCGTTTAATAAATATTTAAAAATGAGAGAAGTTGTTGAGAATTTATTTCATTCTGAGTCTGTTTCAAGCCCAGGTATCGAATTCACGGAAAATTTTTGAGACTGATTATTGATTAATTTATTGAGTGATTAAACAGGTATAAAGTGAAATTAAAGATTAAATTGCTTCTTAAAGATAGAAGCTGGTGCCCCTTACGAGTGTTATTAACTTTTCTGATGTATATGAAATGAGATTTGATCTCAGATTCCAATACATCAATATAAATTAAATAATTCATACCTGATCATATTTATTATTTTTTAATATTTCTATTTTATGCTACACGAGTCGGCGGACGGAGCCACTGTTTACAGCAGGAGACATTACAGCAGGAAGAGTTAGTGCTAGCTAGCACTCAACCGCCACCCGGTGCTAACAGAGAAACTTGACATACCAGGAACTGTAGCGAAAACGACGCGGGTGCCGGGCTGGAGTTTAGGCGGCGTGCAAGAAATATAAGACAGAATAATAAAGAGCGATGACAAGAACCAAGCAGACCGCCCGTAAAATCTACTGGAGGAAAAAGCCCCCCAGGAAGCAGCTAGCCACCAAGGCTGCTCGGAAAAGCGCTCCGGCCACCGGCGGAGTGAAGAAGCCTCACCGTTACAGGCCCGTGGCTCTGAGAGAGATCCGTCGCTGCCAGAAATCCACGGAGCTGCTCATCCGTAAGCTACCCATCCAGCGCCTGGTGAGGGAGATCGCTCAGGACTTCAAGACCGACCTGCGCTTCCTGAGCTTCGCCGTCATGGCTCGGCAGGAGGCCAGCGAGGCCTACCTGGTGGGTCTCTTCTTCACTAAGAGGGTCACCATCATGCCCAAAGACTTCCAGCTGGCCCGCCGCATCCGCGGAGAGAGAGCTTAGACTTTCTGCTGCACATTCACCAAACATAATGCTCCGCACTGTGTGTCTATATATGTATATATATATATTTATAGTAATATGTACATATGTTTACTAGCTGTTCTTGTTTTTTCTTGCCTTCTGATTGTTGCTCTGAGTGTTGCTATCCCTGTGCTGTTGCAATCCTGGAATTTCCCCATTGTGGGACTAATAAAGGCTTATCTTATTATGATTTTAGCCTCTGCATTCTGGTCTTTTTTGACCATTTCTGACGAGTAGGCTCTTCTTTAGAAAGGCTGAACAATCTCCTAAATCTCTCACAGCCAAAGACACATTTACGCCACTTAGAAGACATTGTCTTACGTAAAAAAGCAAACAGTTGTTGTCACTGAGCAGATGAGGTGCGAGAGGAACTACTTCTTCACAGCGTCAATGCTAAAGTGAAAGAGTTTTGCCGATCACCGCTCCGTTAGCTGCACGGAGAAAGTGGGTGTGTGCGTTAGCCTGGGGGTGGTGCTGGCAGCACAGGCACTTCCTGGAGTGGGCGGCTCGCCCACGTTCATACGTATGAACGTGGGGACCCAGTCATTATCAGGGACAGGGCGGAGCAGCAGCTCAGAGAGCAGAGTTGAGGAGGAATACTCAGAGATGCGTGAATGGAGCAAAATACCACTTTGGGGGTGTTTTTGGTGAGGAATTAACATTATAACATGCTTAAAAGCTCAAAAAAAGTCGATTTTGCATGATACAGGCCCTTTAAAGGTATTTTTAATATTTTTGTTATCAAAATAACGAGTGCCGTTTAGACCTACAACTGAAGGAATCAGTTGGGAATTTGTTCTGATTTTTGTTAAACAAGACAAATACTTACTAGGTTTGTCTCCAAATTCATATAACCACTGTTTTGAAAAAAGAAGAGCACTCTTAGCTTGCTGAGTTAATAATGAATCTAGTGCAGCTTGTGTGGCACACTTTCTCTGCAATAATATAGGATCTGATGATGATGAACCAAGTACTCTCTTAATTTCTTCCAGTTCCTTTTCAAGTTTAGGTTGCTGTTCTTTTTGCTTTCATTTTTTTGAGGCTAAATATGCTATGATTAAGCCTCTGATATAGACTTTAGATGTTTCCCATAATAAGGATGAGTCACTGGTAGATTGAGAGTTGATAGCAAAAAATATTTTAAAATCATCTCTCAGGTAAGTAGTAAACTTTTCATCTTTTAGAAGGCATGTATCAAATCGCCATTGTCTACTCTTAACCTGCCTTAAACCAACAGATAAATCTATTAATACTGTTGCATGGTCACTAACAATGATGTTGCCTATTGTACATGAAGACACCGATTGTACCAAGAGTTTAGAAATGAAAAAGTAATCAATCCTTGTATGACACTTATGAGGGGGGGAATAAAAAGTAAATTCTTTAGCAGATGGGTGGAAAGTTCGCCATGCATCTACTAAATTCATTTCTTCACAAATAGCATAAAGAGCATCAGCCTGAGTTGTTAAAGATGTATTCCGAGGAGGATGTCTATTAAGCAGGGGGTTAAGTAAACAGCTAGTCTCCTCCAACTAAAGCTATTACTGGGGAAAGCTCTGCAAATTCAGAGAAGGCCTTAACCAAGAAGCTAGGTGAATAATTTGGTGGACAATAAAGATTCATAATAGCAATCTCTTCATCATATAAAACCCCTTTAATAATCACATATCTTCCATGCGTATCTTTAACGCACTTCACCAGCTGAAATGGGAGATTTTTATGTATTAATATAACTACGCCCCTGCTGCTGGTGGTAAAAGAGGAGGAATAAACCTGGCCAACCCAACCATATTTAAGTTTATGATGTCCATTATCATCCAGGTGTGTTTCCTGTAATACAGCTATCTCTACTCTCTCCCTTTTCAATAAAGCATAAACCTTTCTTTGCTTTACATTCCCCTTCAAGCCCCTCACGTTCCAAGAACAAAGTTTAATCCTATTGGAAGAAGACGTTAGGATTTATGTAGGATTTATGTACCCTATAGAGACTAATAAATATGCCTCCAGCACCCCATTTTGTACATGTGAGACTTTTATGTATTTGGCATAATGTAATGTACAAATAATATAAATATTGATACGGTAGACCACTGCTGAGCACAAAACATGCACCCAAACACAAATCCAAAACAAAAAATACACAAAACCAATAAATAATAAGTAGGCTCTTTCATGACTCGCCGCTCATTAGCGGTGCCAGCTGCGCACACACCTGTACCTCGTCAGCGGCGTGGGATTTAAGCCACTCTGCCCTGGGCTTCGGCCTGAAGCCGTCTGATCCCGTCGGCCTGCTTGCTGCAAGGAACCCCCTTCTACCAGCAAGATCATTCACGTGAGAATCTCTTACCTTCCTCTCCAGTCATCTCCCCTGTGCACAGGTGGATTTCCCGGCGGCGGACGTCTCCTCTGCTTCGCCGTTTCCTCGCTGCTGTCACAGGCGCTCCAGGTCGCTGTCTCCCGGGTTACGCCCTTGTCAACGCCAGCCACCTGACTAACCAAGTAAGCCAGCATATCCCATTATCCCTCTGTATTGGTTTGGTGCCCGTTACCCTTCTCCCTGTGCTCTCTCCCGTAGGGTTGCCCGGCTGCACGGCTTCCTGCCCCCGTGCCTGAAGCTGACGTCCACCACCAATACATTCACATCTCACAGACACGCAATCACACACCCTTGTTGTTGAATAAAGCTGTTGAATCTACCCTGAGCCTGCGTGTGTGTCTCCTGAGCCGTGCGTTATGTCAGTACGGCTTCAGCAGAGCGGCTCGGTGGACAGCGGGCTCACACGCCGTTTTTCCACCCTCGAGGCTCGGGTGGATTTAATAGCTCATCAGCAACAAGTGATTCTCAACCAATTGACACAGATAACTAACCGGTTAGACCGCCTGGACCCCCGACAGCCGTTCCCCCCGGCTCGTCAGGGTGGCTCAGTTCTCGCTGCTCCGGCGGCCGTCCAGCCAGCTCCGGGTGCGCCGGTCCGACTCACACCAATCCCAACCCCCGCCAGCTTTAGCGGTAAGCTCGGTGGAGCGCGGGGATTTATTATGCAGTGTGAGTCGGTGTTCCACCGCGTCCCCGGAGACTTTCCCTCAGACCACAATCGAATTGGCTATATCGGGAATCTCCTGGAGGGTCGAGCGCTTACTTGGGCCTATGCCGTAATGGCGAAGCCCAGTTACGTCACCCTCACCTATGGCCAGTTTGTTAACCAGTTCCTGGAAGTCTTTGATCATTCACGTCAAGACAGCGTCCTGGTCGATCGCCTCCTCAGTCTCCAACAGGGGAGCCGATCGGCCGCGGACTACGCGATAGACTTCCGGGTAACAGCGGAGGAAGTTGGCTGGGAGGAACGCCCCCTCTGCGGCATCTTCCTGTGCAGCCTAAACTCTGGTCTGAGGGATGAGTTGGCCGGTCGGGATATCCCGGAGACGCTCACAGAGCTGATTTCCTTTACCATCAGTTTGGATAACAGGCTGCGTGAGCGTGCCTCAGAGCGGAAGTCTACTTCTCGCTCGCGGGGCGCCTCGTCGCGCTCGTCCCAAGCTCGCCCCCTGGCGTTACCGCCACCGGAGGCCTCCGAGGAGTCGGAGCTGATGGTGACGGGCCGGACAAAGCTGCCCCTGGCGGAGAAACAACGCCTCCGTGAGTTGGGCCTCTGCATGTATTGCGGGGGTAGCCAACACACGGTGGAGCATTGTCCGGAAAAGCCAAACAGGGAGGTCCGCGAGTCACTGTAGGGGGCCTCGCGGAAGCTAACCAGTTAACTCCCCTCACACGTTTGACGCTGCCCATCCGTTTCTGTCATAACTCCACTGGGCACCTCACACATGCACTGGTGGACTCAGGCGTGGAGGGTAGCTTTATTTCTCA
This sequence comes from Pholidichthys leucotaenia, assembly GCA_020510985.1. Taxonomy (NCBI): domain Eukaryota; kingdom Metazoa; phylum Chordata; class Actinopteri; order Cichliformes; family Pholidichthyidae; genus Pholidichthys; species Pholidichthys leucotaenia. The sequence continues at coordinate 60,235,503 of CM035839.1, forward strand.
GAGCCTGGCAACCCGATTGGGCATCTGTTGCCAGCCCCTTGAAACTCCTCTCGCCCTAGTCAATCTCTCCCGTGTATCCCTGGGTAAAGTGACTCACCGGATGGCCCCCGTCTCAGTCATCATCTCTGGTAACCACCGGGAAGATATCACCCTCTTTGTCCTGCCATCCTCCGTCTCCCCAGTGATACTTGGATACCTGTGGCTCCGCCTCTACAATCCCGTCCTGGACTGGAAGACCGGAAGGGTGTCCGCCTGGAGCTCTTTTTGCATGAGTACCTGCCTCCAATCCGCTGCCTGCGCCCCATCCTCTCCTCTCACTGCCAAGAATGCCGCGCCTCCGGATCTAACCCTGGTACCCGCGAAGTTCCACGACCTGGGTGCAGTCTTTAGTAAGACCAAGGCGATGTCCCTCCCTCCTCACCGGCCCTACGACTGTGCCATAAATATCCGCCAGGGGGCTCCTCTTCCCTCGAGACGCCTCTACAGTCTGTCAGTGCCGGAGAAGGAGGCGATGAACACATACCTGAAGGAGTCGCTCAGCACTGGGATAATCCGTCCATCGTCATCTCCATTAGGCGCAGGGTTCTTCTTCGTGGCTAAGGACGGTTCTCTTCGCCCTTGCATTGATTACCACGCCCTCAACGACATCACAGAGAAGGACCGCTACACCCTGCCCCTGATGGACACCGCCTTCCACTCCCTCCAGGGGGCGACCTGGTTCACCAAGCTGGATCTCCGCAGCGCATACCACCTCGTCCGGATCCGGGAAGGAGATGAGTGGAAGACAGCCTTCCGTACCCCGAACGGCCACTTTGAGTACCTGGTGATGCCATTCGGGTTGACCAACGCTCCAGCCGTCTTTCAGCGCCTCATCAATGACGTCCTCCGGGACCTCATCGGCCTTTTTGTGTTCGTCTATCTGGATGATATTCTCATCTTCTCCAAATCCAGGGACGAGCACCGGGTGCACGTGAGGCGGATCCTCCAGAGGCTGCTGGAGAACCGGTTGTATGTGAAAGCAGAAAAGTGCGAATTCTACGCCAAGACTACATCCTTCCTGGGCTTTGTCATCTCCCATGACCAGGTGCTCCCAGACCCAGCAAAGGTTAAAGCAGTGGTAGATTGGCCCACACCAACCTCCAGAAAGCAGGTGCAGCAATTCATCGGGTTTGCCAATTTCTACCGCCGCTTTGTTCCCAACTTTGGAGCCATCGTCGGCCCTCTGACCCGCCTCACCTCCCCTAAGACCCCGTTCCGGTGGACTGAAGAAGCCGCGGCGGCTTTCCAGACGCTGAAGGCGGAGTTCTCCTCCTCCCGGGTCCTCAGTCAGGTCGACCCCTCCCTACAGTGCATCGTGGAGGTCGACGCTTCGGATACAGGGGTGGGGGTGGTGTTGTCCCAGCGATCACCAGCCAATGGGGCCAAACGGCCCTGCGCCTTCTTCTCTCGATGCTTGTCCCCGGCAGAACGGAATTATGACGTGGGGGACAGAGAGCTGCTCGCCATTAAGCTCGCGCTTCAGGAGTGGCACCACTGGCTGGAGGGGGCCGCCCTGCCATTTGTAGTGTTAACTGACCATAAGAACTTGGAATATTTAAGAACTGCCAAGCGTCTGAATGCCCGCCAGGCGCGCTGGTCCTTGTTCTTCGCCAGATTTCACTTCACCATCACATTCAGGCCAGGCTCCAAGAATGGCCTACCCGACGCCCTCTCCAGGCAATTTGCCCCCGAGGCGTCAGAGGACGCAGTTCATACCATCCTGCCCAGGTCGTGCGTCGTGGGAGCCGTCTCCTGGGACATTGAAAGCAAGATCCGGAGGGCGCAGGAGTCGGAACCGGACCCTGGCGACGGACCGGAGGGGAGGCTCTTCATTCCATCGGCCGTCCGGGGGGAGGTTATCCACTGGCTCCACCCATCAAAACTCACCTGCCACCCTGGGTCCTCCCGGATGATTGACCTGCTTCAACGGTCCTTCTGGTGGCCGGGGCTGCGGAAGGATGCCGCCCGCTATGCCCGGGCCTGCCCCGTCTGCGCCACCAGTAAGTCTAGCAACACACCCCCTGCGGGCCTGCTCCAGCCCCTGCCCGTCCCTGGCAGACCCTGGTCGCACATCGCCCTAGACTTTGTCACCGGTCTCCCCGTTTCCAACAGCTTCGACACAGTCCTGACCATCATCGACCGCTTCTCCAAGGCCGCTCACTTCGTGCCACTACAGGGGCTTCCCTCCGCCTTGGAGACAGCAGATCTTCTCATCCAGCACGTGGTCAGGCTGCACGGGATACCGGTAGACGTGGTCTCCGATCGGGGTCCCCAATTTGCCTCGGACGTTTGGAAGAGCTTCTGTAATGCCCTCGGAGCCAAAGTAAGCCTCTCCTCCGGCCATCACCCCCAATCCAACGGGCAGTGTGAACGGACCAACCAGGAGCTGGAGGTTGCGCTCCGCTGCATCACTGCTTCGAAGCCCACGTCTTGGAGCTCACACCTCGCCTGGGTGGAATACGCCCACAACACCGCTCGCTCTACTGCCACCGGGATGTCCCCTTTTAAAGCATCCCTGGGCTATGATCCACCTTTGTTTCCTGCGCTGGAGAGCGAGCTGGCTGTCCCCTCGGTCCAGGCACATCTTAGGCGGTGTCGCTCCTTCTGGTCCACTGCGCGCAATGCGCTTTTACGCACAGCGGAGCGCAACAAGACCACGGCGGACCGACACAGAAGACCTGCCCCGGCTTACCAGGTGGGCCAGCAAGTTTGGGTATCCACTCAGGACATTAATTTAAAGGGTGAAAGGAGAAAGTTGGCACAACGTTTCATGGGCCCATACCCCATCACCAAGATTATCAACCCGGTGGCTGTGCGTGTGGCTATTCCCCCCTCCCTCCGCATCCATCCCACCTTCCACGTCTCCAAGGTGAAACCGGTGGTGTCTGACCCACTCTGCCCTCCACCTGCAGCGCTGCCCGCGCCCCGGATGATTGATGGCCATCCGGCCTGGACAGTCTCTACCATCCTGGACTCCCGGCGCCGTGGTCGCGGGCTACAGTACTTGGTGGACTGGGAGGGCTACGGGCCAGAATGGAGACAGTGGGTGCGTTCCTCGTTTGTGTTGGATCCATCCCTCATCACTGAGTTTCACCGAGCGCACCCTGAGAAACCATCGCCAGGAGGCGCTGCTAGAGGAGGGAGTACTGTCATGACTCGCCGCTCATTAGCGGCGCCAGCTGCGCGCACACCTGTACCTCGTCAGCGGCGTGGGATTTAAGCCACTCTGCCCTGGGCTTCGGCCTGAAGCCGTCTGATCCCGTCGGCCTGCTTGCTGCAAGGAACCCCCTTCTACCAGCAAGATCATTCACGTGAGAATCTCTTACCTTCCTCTCCAGTCATCTCCCCTGTGCACAGGTGGATTTCCCGGCGGCGGACGTCTCCTCTGCTTCGCCGTTTCCTCGCTGCTGTCACAGGCGCTCCAGGTTGCTGTCTCCCGGGTTACGCCCTTGTCAACGCCAGCCACCTGACTAACCAAGTAAGCCAGCATATCCCATTATCCCTCTGTATTGGTTTGGTGCCCGTTACCCTTCTCCCTGTGCTCTCTCCCGTAGGGTTGCCCGGCTGCACGGCTTCCTGCCCCCGTGCCTGAAGCTGACGTCCACCACCAATACATTCACATCTCACAGACACGCAATCACACACCCTTGTTGTTGAATAAAGCTGTTGAATCTACCCTGAGCCTGCGTGTGTGTCTCCTGAGCCGTGCGTTATGTCAGGCTCCTTCCCCAGATCGCATGGGGATTGCTATTCTTCGAGGCACTTACTAAAGGCCAAAACATTTCACAAGAAAAGCAAGGTGGGGGGGGGGGGCAATGCAAAAAAACCAAACCAAAACAAAACAAAAAAAAAACCGCAACGCAAAAAAAAAATAAAAAAAAAATGAATTGAATAAATAGTAAAAAAAATAAATAAATTAAAAAAAAATTAAATAAATAAAGGGAAGTAGGCAAGGGGGGGGCAATGCAAAAAAAACAAAAACAAACAAAAAAAACCAACCACAACGCAAAAAAAAATAATGAATAAATAGTAAAAAAAAAAATAAAAAAATTAAAATTAAAAAAATTAAATAAAAAAAGGGAAGTAGGCAAAGCCTGCGAATAATTCCCTCCTTTACACGAGTGCCAAAAAAAAAAAAAAAAAATAAAAAAAACAGGGAAAGAAAAAAAAAGGAAGAGGGGGTAAGTGATAATTCAGATGGCAGGGAGCTACTGGAACGCCCCTTAATATTAAAAACAAGCAATGCATTTAAACTTAAGTTTAAGTCATATTCGATACAGAGTTTTCGCCTTAAATAGTTGGATTAGCGGATTAACATATGTATTAAACACAAAAAGTTGTGTCCATTATTTAAACCACACATCACACACAGAGAGTCATAATAAGGCACAGAGATGGATAATAATAAATACACTGTCCAACCTTAAGGTCCACTTTCTCATCTTCCCTGATTTGTCACACTGGATACAAAAGACATTACTTCAGTCGGGGAGAGAAAAGTTTTCTTAGTGCCATTAAAGGGTACTTGCAGCCTTGCGGGGAACAGCATGGAATATTCTGCTCCAATTTCTGGAGGCGCTGCTTGGCTTCGTTAAACTCCTTTCGTCTATGAAGAATGCCAGCAGAAAGATCGTGATAGAAGGATATTTTTCTCTCATCCAAGGTAATGTCACCATTGTCTGCTTTACGTCGCTGATTAGAGCCGGGTGCCGGTGCAAGGGAGCGGTGAGCCCGCTCTAGCTTAACCCGGTCATCCTTCGTATCCATATTAAGAAAATCTGTAAGCTAGTGCTCAAAGAAGCCCAAAGCATTCCCGCCTTCCATGTTCTCTGGCAAACTGACGATGCATATATTCTTTTGCCGCCCTCTGTTCTCCAGGTTGTCTATATGTTCAGAGAGGGATTTTATTTTCTTCTCCAGAGCTGGGACCATGTTAGCCAACGGCTCGTTAGCCGTTTCCATCTGTAGCGTCCTAGCCTCTAGCTCGTCCAGCTGGTTAACGACCGCTTTCAGCTCGTTGGCATGAGAGAGAACAGTCATGGCTAACGGTTCCAGTTTATTGTCAATAGCCTTCATTATCTTACTGGTCATAAGCTCAAATGCTTTAGTGAGCCTAGGGCCCAATTTCATCTCATCTTCATCTTGATCTTGTTCGCAGACGTGTTGGACTAATGGCGTAGCTGTGGTCTCGGCGTTTTGTTGTCATGGCTTATTGCTGTTCTTACCTTTTGACGATGGCATTGCTTTATGTTGTCTTGTCCAGTACTGCTCGAGAGTCATAATATTACATTGGCTTGCAAGGAAGAAGCCGTATCTTCAGATAGATAGATAGATTTGTTTATTTGACAGGGACAGTGCAATAAACATAGACAATTAATCAGTGACAATCAATCTGATGTGTTGCACAGAGTGTATAGCTATTAGCTAATTTGCAACTCTTGTCCCTGTGAGAGTGTTGAATGTATTTAGGCATTTACGGAGCTCCACAAAAGCCGACCGTCTCCTAAGCCGCCATCTTGATCAGTTAACCGCTGAATTATTAACTCCCTGATGAAATTTAACCTTGCATTCGCAGAGTAAGGAGTGTCATCATGTTTCTAATCAGTTGAGTGATGTGTTGTGTCAGGTGTGATTCAAAATGAAGTTTGCTATGTTATTTCTGCATATAGCCTTTCTTAAAAACAAACAAACAAACAGCCTGTAGTAGCTGCATTGTTTTAGCAATAAAGATATTTTGCCTGTTAGTGTTATTAAGGAGCAAACATTCTCTACAGTGTAAAAGCAATGGAACAACTTAATAACCAATATTAAGTATTACTAGAGGATGATTAGGTAACAACACTGACCACACTTTTCTTTCCCTTGTATTTTTTTCCTCTTTTTCTCCCTTGTCATGATAAACAAACAGACTGCTTCTCTATTAGCAGAGATTGTTACTGGATGCCAAGTCATCAGCTGACACTTGCATAGAGAAACAGTTAGCCAGTCATTTGTTGTTTTCCTTTTTTTTTCCAAATAAGTATACAATATATATATATATATATATATATACTGTATTAAGCAGTCTCTTGCTGAGGGTTTCAGGTGGGGTAAAACATTAGATGCACCCAAGTGCCACGTCCTTCGCTTTCCACGGCTATTTAAGTCAGCAGGATAACCTTTGTGCTGTCCTTGCCAGGGTGTTTTGGTCCAGTTTCCTTTGATGACCAGATCCCCTGGTTTACTCAAGAGATGGGTGCACTTCCTGCGGTTCCTTCGCCACATGGTCCCTCCTGGGAAGGGCAGTATGGATGACATCACTGTCAGTTGTCATTCTTTGCATATAATCACCCAGAAACCCTTCCTCATCACTTAAGTTAAATGGCTTCAATAATAGGGTTTGTCATTCACAATTTCCCTATTTTCTTATTTGAATATTATACTAATCTTGTAGATTGTTGATGGTAAGCTAAATGGTTTCCTAGGTAAATGTTTGGTACTAATAATTTAGGAACTGCACTTAAATGTGACATGATTTGATTTACAGTGTATTCCATTTCCATTATCTTAAGTAAATAATTTCAGCTATTTTAAATCTTGATATTGTTTTAGTTAAAACAATATAAATAAATAGCAATATTTAAATTAGTGTAGGGTAAAGCCTTTGTATATTCAATAAGTGTGTAAATAATTTCTAAACATTTTTACCTTCACTCTTATTTAGTTCAATGAGATCCACGCAAAGGTTTTGAAAAAAACCAAGTTTATGCAGGGAAGATCAAATTATTTTGCTTTGAGCTCCCTAAAGCATTGCTCCCTTAATTGAGTAAGAATCTGTATTGTCTTTGTAGTAGATTCTAAATCAAGTCCCACAGTAAACATAAATTCAGCACAAGTTGGACTTTCCTTAGACATTTGGAACTTTTCTCATTTATTTGCATGGTTTTCTTCCTTATCAGTTTACCTTGTTCCTTATAAACATGATATTTCTTTTACAATAATCTACAGATATTTTCTTAAATATCTGGAAATTTATTGATGTAACTTTTAACTTCTCCTGTTGAATGTTGTGATTTCATTACCAAGCCGTTTCATTTATATTTTTCTCTTCATTATTCATCATCTATTGATAATTTTTATGTATTATCTATTTTTCTGAGGATCACTAATTATTTTTGCTAATTAATTTCTTTGGTACCCCCCTTTTGATGCATGGAGACGCACATGCAGCAAAGGTTTTTTTTTTTTTTTTTTTTTTTTTTTAATTTATATACTTTATTGATCCCCAGAGGGGAAATTGAGGGCATCCACCTGGATGGATGAAGCAGCCACGGTACGGCGCTATCCTTTTACCATTCACACACACATTCACACCTAAGGCCACTTTAGAGTCTCCAGTTAACTTAACCTGCATGTTTTTGGCCTGTGGGAGGAAACCGGAGAAATCCCGGAGTAAACCCACACAGATACGGGCAGAACATGCAAACTCCACACAGATCACTGTTGGTCAGGGGCTGGGATCGAACCAGGGATCCCATGGCCAAGGGTGAGTTGCTGTGCTGGCACAGTGCTAACCACTGCGCCACCGCACCGCCCAGTTAAATGGTAAATGGTAAATGGCACTCACTTATATAGCGCTTTTGTTCTCATCTCTTGATGACCAAAGCGCTTTACAGATCCTGCTACAGGATCCAGTTACAGGGTATTTGCATGATATGGTATGTTTATCTCAGTTGTTTATCCCACTGTTTATTATAACATGTAATGTTAAGAAACACAAGTGAATTATTGTTTTTTTATTATTTTATTACATATTGCATATGTCACCCAGGATTTATTAAATTGAAAGGTAATGATGATGTTATGATTCCTTTGTGGCGGCAGATAAAATAAAGGCAGCGAAGTGAGAGTTTTAAGCAGGTTTATTATCATACCGCCTTCACGAGGCTCGCCCAATGGGCAAGCCCGGAGGCTCTCCAGCAAAGGGACACAGTGTGTGTGTCAGCAGCAGCAGTTGAAGAGTGAGATAGTGAGTTACAGAATCGTGCAGCATATATACCCAGTTACAAACAATACATGAAAGAGCATTCACAGCAGTTGGTATGGGCATTTGCATATGAGAGACATACATAACAATAGGCAGATTGCTGGCCTCTGCTCCAGCTGCAGGACAAAGAGGTTACAAGGCACATCTACATATTGATATCAGTCCCTAGGTCACAGTAAGGACAGGATGCATGAACACAATGCATGAATGGCACATTAACATCACAATGCATGAATGGCACATTACATCACAGCAGTGCAGCGGAAAAAACCAGAAGTAGCGAGCTGACTGTCCTTAGTCTGTTGTGGGGGTTATCCCAAACCACCACACTGCTCCCCCCCAGAGGGCTCGGCAGGGGGCCGAGACCTCGATAGTGCAGCTTTGGCAGCGAGCAGGGAAAGCTCTGTGCAGGCGAAGGTGGAGGGGGGTGGGGGGTAGTAAATGCCGGCCGGGGATGGTGAAATCGTCCGGGCCGCGCAAAAATTGCTTGTTGCTCCGCGATGTCGAGGGGCTGTCCCATTGAACGTGTGGAGATCACAAGAAGAAAAATTTGTCTCTGACTCCTCTCGTGGCCATGAAGAAAAAAGGAGTGGCGAGGCTGCGTAGTGGCTGTAAGAAAAAAAAAAACAAAAGCAGAGGGACTTGGCGTGTTGACTTTAGGTGCGGGCGCAGCCCTAAAGCCCTCGGGAAAAGCTGACGGCTGAATCCCCTTGTGCGCCGTGGTTGAGACCATTAGAAAATCCTGTGAGCGAGCTGCGTGCTTGCTTCAGGTGTGAGAGCAGCCCTGAAGGTTCTGTGTGCAGCGGCGAAGGACGATGGCGGTCTGTAGAGCCGAGCCGTATTTGTCCCGTGCATGGTGCGCCGTCCTCGTATCTCCCCGGTGCGTGTGCCGGGGTTCCGTGCGTGGGTGGGCCGCTGGAGAGGCGAGTCAGGGTCTGGAATCTTGGTGGAGATCAGCGCAGTCGGCGCCGATAATCCTCCATGTTGAGCTGTGGCTGTAGATTGGTCATGGTGCGTTGGAGCGGTGAGAGGGAATAGACGATCTTTGTCCCTCAGGCTCGTGCAGATGCGTTGGAGCGGTGAGAGGGAGGAGACGATCTTTGTCACTCGCTCGGCCATGGTGCGTTCAGGTCCACGCGCTGCGTTCTCCGCCGGCCCTGGAGGTTGCCGTCGTGGAGAGGACGAGGTGCGTGCGCTCTCGTGTGGAGGAGCTGTGAGAGCGGCCGGTCCCAGCGTGGATGTGTCGATCTAGGCGTGCAGATCCCACCATGAAGTTTGCTGCGGCTTTCCCGGTCGTGGGTGATGTCCGGAGAGTTCCCTGAAGCAGAAGGGAGCTGTTGCGTTCGCTTGTCGTCGGAGCATCACCGCCGGGTGCTGCGTTCACCGGCAGCGTGGCTGTCCAGACCAGAAGGTTGCGATGCACAAAACGTGTGCTTCTTCGGGGTCACCAGTGCGGCGGCAGATAAAATAAAGGCAGCGAAGTGAGAGTTTTAAGCAGGTTTATTATCATACCACCTTCACGAGGCTCGCCCAATGGGCAAGCCCGGAGGCTCTCCAGCAAAGGGACACAGTGTGTGTGTCAGCAGCAGCAGTTGAAGAGTGAGATAGTGAGTTACAGAATCGTGCAGCATATATACCCAGTTACAAACAATACATGAAAGAGCATTCACAGCAGTTGGTATGGGCATTTGCATATGAGAGACATACATAACAATAGGCAGATTGCTGGCCTCTGCTCCAGCTGCAGGACAAAGAGGTTACAAGGCACATCTACATATTGATATCAGTCCCTAGGTCACAGTAAGGACAGGACACATGAACACAATGCATGAATGGCACATTACATCACAGCAGTGCAGCGGAAAAAACCAGAAGTAGCGAGCTGACTGTCCTTAGTCTGTTGTGGGGGTTATCCCAAACCACCACACCTTGTTAATTTGGCAAATCTAATTCCTAGTGAAAAAAAAATTTGTGAATACTTTCCCTTTTCTGTTGAAAAACGAAGAATGAACAATAGCAGAAAAACTTTTAAATTACACCTAAAGCTTCCACAATTTGAATATGATTTTGCTATTCACAGCAAGTATTCGCTCAATATTCTGTGAATCAGTAAATGTTTTACCAATTGACATGGATAATCACTAGTTTTAGGATTATGTTTAAACAAAACAGTGTCATATATTAGAAGCCTTAAACCAATGCAGCAGTTAGAATTAGTAACTGGAAATGCAGGCCTAATCTGTTTTCAGGAATTTATGGCACAGGACCACAATGCGTGGTCTGTGTTTTTTGTTTTTGTTTTTTTGTTTTTTTGCTGATTCTGTCTGTTTATGTAATTTAGGTCAGCCTGAACTTCTCTTGGCTGACTCTGTCCGCCGCTAATCAGTCTGAGTTTACCATTGAAATTAAGATAAGATAAGATAAGATAAGCCTTTATTAGTCCCACAACGGGGAAATTCCAGGATTGCAACAGCACAGGGATAGCAACACTCAGAGCAACAATCAGAAGGCAAGAAAAAAAACAAACAAAAAAAAACACAAGCAAGCAAGAGCAGCTAATATACATATGTACATATTACTATAAAATATATATATACACACACACACACACACACACACACACAGACACACAGTGCAGAGCATTGTAGCTGGATGGACTAAATATATGAATATATGAACACACAGTGCAGAGCATTGTAGCTAGATGGAATAAATATGTAAATATATAAACACCCACAGTACGGAGCATTGCAGCTAGGTGGAATAAATATGCAAGTATATAAACACACACAGTGCGGAGCAATGTAGCTAGATGGAATAAATATATAGATATATAAATATAAACACACCCAGTACTGAGCATTGTAGCTAGATGGAATAAATATATAGATATATAAATATAAACACACCCAGTGCAGAGCATTGTAGCTAGATGGAATAAATATGTAAATATATAAACACACACAGTGCAGAGCATTGTTGCTAGGTGGGATGAAACAGCATAACCGTCTATTTAGTTATCCTACATGGTATGATTATGTGCCCATACATATTCTCACCCTCCATAGCGACCGGTATGTTCCTAGTTGTATGCCGGAGAGGACCATTGTGTAAGTCTATTGCATCTTTTGCATTAAAAAAAAAACTATTAGTTTGTTACGTCTTTTTGCTATCTCTGCGAGCAGCCCTGCTTAGGTTGTACAGTCTGACAGCCGTTGGTAGGAAGGACCTACGAAACCTCTCGGTTGTGCACCTGGGATGATGTAGTCTGCTGCTAAATGAGCTCCTCAGTGCATCCAGTATGTCCTGCATAGGGTGGAACTCGGACTCCAGCAGAGATGACAGTTTAGCCACCGTCCTTCTCTCTCCTATCTCCTCCATCGGATCAAGGCGTTGCCCCAGGACAGAGCTAGCTTTCTTAATCAGTTTGTTCAGTCTCTTCCTATCGGCTGCAGTGATGCCACTGCCCCAGCAGACCACTCCAAAAGTGATGGCTGATGCCACCACCGTGTCATAGAATGACTTCAGCAGCGCCCCTTGTACACCAAAAGACCTGAGTCTCCTCAGCAGGAACAGCCTGCGCTGTCCCTTCTTGTAGAGTGCGTCAGTATTGTGTGACCAGTCTAGTTTATTGTTCAGATGAATACCCAGGTACTTGTAGGATGTCACCATCTCGATGTCTGTTCCCTGTATATTTACTGGTGCTGTGAGGGGCTGCCCATGCCTGCGGCAGTCCACCACCAGCTCCTTAGTTTTCCTCGCGTTGATCTGGAGGCAGTTCCGATGGCACCAGTCCACAAAGTCCTGGATAAGCCCTCTGTACTCAGCTTCATCTCCGCTGGAGATGAGACCAACGATCGCAGAGTCATCAGAGAACTTCTGTAGATGGCAATGTGTTGTGTTGTGTGAGAAGTCCGCAGTATAAAGAGTGAACAGGAAGGGAGCCAGCACCGTTCCCTGGGGGGCCCCCGTGCTACTGATGATCGTGTCGGAAACACAGTCCCGGGTTCTCACAAACTGAGGCCGGTTCGTGAGGTAGTCCAGGATCCATGATGACAGGTGCTGGTCCACCCCTGCGCGCAGCAGCTTGTCCTTCAGGATCATCGGTTGGATGGTGTTGAAAGCACTGGAGAAGTCAAAGAACATGATCCTCACCATATTCCCGGGCTTCTCCAGGTGGGACAGAGAACGGTGAAGGAGGAAGATCACCGCATCCTCCACCCCAATGCCATGCTGGTAGGCGAACTGGAGTGGATCCATCGCTGGTTCCACCAGGGGGCGGAGATGAGCAAGGAGCAGTCTCTCCAGGGTCTTCATCAAGTGGGACGTCAAGGCCACCGGTCTGAAGCTGTTCAGGTCTTTGGGGTGGGAAGTTTTTGGTACAGGTACCACACAAGATGTTTTCCACAGCTGTGGTACCCTCCCCAGTTTCAGGCTCATGTTGAAGATATACATCACAATCCCACACAGCTGGTCTGCACAGGACTTGAGGAGCTTTGCGCTGATGCCGTCCGGTCCCGACGCCTTCCTCGCCTTGATCTTCCTCAGCTCCGTCCTCACCTGGGTCTTGGTCAGGGTCAGGATGGGGGGCTGTGTGTTGGGAGTGGGGGGGGTGTCGGTGGAGTGGGGAGTGGGTAGCAGGACTTGATTTCTTAGAGGCAGCAGTGGTTGTTGTGCAGACAGGGGGGAGGGCGGTTGGTCAAATCTATTGAAAAACAGATTCAGGTTGTTCGCCCACTCCCTGCCCCCCGTGGCCTGGGGGGAGGTATTCTGGAGCCCCGAGATGGTTTTGAGGTTTCTCCAGACCCCGCTGATGTCGCTCTGTTGCAGCTTGTCCTCCATCTTCTTCCTGAAGCTGTCCTTGCCTTCTCTGATCTTTCTCCTCAGCTCCCTCTGTACGGACTTCAGCATCTCCCTGTTCCCCGACCTGAAGATCCTCTTCTTCTCTCTCAGAAGTGTTTTTATCTCAGGGTTGATTAAATTCCCTTTCTCCATTTTACCAGAAATCTTGCGCTATTTCTGTCTCTTTTTTTTTTTTTAACCATCTCCCGATAATAAAAAATTTCATTCTCCTCTTGCTGTCTTCTTTTAGGAGGGAAAAAGTCACAGCATGAACTGTCTCAGATCCTGCTCTTACGTTCCCCCCCCCCTTTTTTTACATGGACAGGCCCAGGGTCAAAATGTAAATAAGATTGCATATGTCATTTATTAAAAAGTGAGTATAGTATTATTTAAACAAAGCAACAATATGACATACAATTACCAAGACCTCTGTTTGATAATCAGTAGTCTCTGGCAAATCGTATACACAAACACATTAATTATCAATCTCTTTTGAACCTCTATGCTTTGAATCATGGGTATACATAAAGCCTTCAGTGATTAAGTATTATTAAGTGACAGCATGATATTGTAATGTTCAGTTAATTTCAAAATTGTCATGCTGGTAGCATTGATTAAGATGCAAGCATTTGTACTTAACTTAGATGTTCAGCCGTCTCTTTGATGTCGATGGGAGGAGTGCATGGATGGTGACGAAGCCAGGTCCCAGAGGCTGGTTTTGTTTTGGCAGGGGGAAGGAGAACGTCAGTCCTGCATCCTTTTCCCCTGTAAAGTGCACTGTTATGCTTCAGTCAAAGAAAAAAGGCAATTGAGTCAATAAAAGTCAGTAATACGTCAAAAAAATTTAATAAAAATTGTCATGGCTCCCTCTGGGCTGTCATCTGCCACAGCTGCACACACACCTGCTCCCAATCTCCCGCGGGCTTTATAACCTGCTCTGCCTGAGACTCGGCACGGAGCCGTCTGTCATTCTGCCTGCAGAATATGCCTCTCGTCAGCAGCCAATTTCCTGGCCTCTTCGTCCAAGATCTGAATCTCTTCCTCACTTCAAGTAAGCTCATTATTACTCACCATATTAGTCGTCTTCCCCTGTGCACAGGTGGACTCCTCCGGCGGCAGAATCAACTCCTCCTGGCGGCGGTTCAAGCCTTCATCTCTGCTACACGGCCACCTGCCTAAATCCCGGCGCAGACCTAGAATGCTGTCTTCCTGGCCGCAGCCCTTAGGCCAACCTGAGCATCCCACGTCCATCTGCAAAGTAAGCTCCAGTTATTATCAAGCTCTGTTGTCGGTGGACTGTGCTAACACCTGTGCTCTGTCATTATAGGGTTGCCAGGCTGAACGTTCTGCTCTCCCCCGGTCACGATTCCTGCACTACCCTCCATCTCCACATACACTACACATACAGCGCACACACACACTCACACACTCACTGTGAACAATAAAAGGATAATTGTATTCACTCAAGTCTGAGCATTTGTTCCCTGGGTCTGATAATTATTTCAAAAATAGCTCAATGTTTTTCATTTTCCAAAGGAAAAAAAAACTGGAGGGAATGAAAATATTGGATTTAAAAATATGTAAATAGTTCATCACATACACAACATTAGAGTGAAAACCCACAAAGTTAGACTGAAAGTAAAAGTAAAACACCAAAACTTTGCAAAAATACCCATATATAGATTGTTTTTTCTCTTCCCTTTTACCAAGTTTTTACACACAAATCAGTAGCTACACAGCCTTTTCTATTTTTTTGCCCAAGTTCTCTCTGTTTTTTTTTCTCCTTTTTTTTTCTCTCAAGGACACACACACACACACACTTGCTTGCGGTTGTCCATCGAGTCCGATGATGACGTCCACTTCTATCGGTGAGTCCTTTGATGGCTGTGTAGTCCTATCCTGGACCCACATGTCCTGTTGCGGGTAGGGCATGTAAAAGTTGTAGTAGTGGCAGCAGGGGCTGCAGGTGCATTCCTCCTCAGTCTTCTCTCCTGTCTCCTGGCTGTCCTGTCCTCCTCCATCATACAGGTCCCCACAAGGCACTGCTGTCGCCAGGTGTTCCGGTCAGCAGCAGCCTCCTCCAGAGCCTCAGGTCTGATCCTGCACTTCTTTAAGGCCATCTTTAGCTGGTCCTTGTAGCGCTTCTTCTGCCCTCCAGCAGAGCGTCGACCATGGTGTAGCTGGCCATATAACACCCTGCGAGGCAACCGGTTTGGGGGCATCCTCACCACATGTCCCAGCCAGTGTAGCTGGTGCTGGGTGATCGTTACCTCAATACTCCTACAGCTGGTCTTAAAGAGTATCTCAGAATGAGGCACATGGTCACGCCAGGTGATTCCCAGGATGCGCTGAAGGCAGCGTATATGGAACCGCTCTAGATCCCTAATGTGGCGGCTGTAAGTCACCCAGGATTCACAGCTGTAGAGGAGAGTAGTGACACAGACTGCCTGGTAAACAGAGATCTTCGTTTGGAGATGGAGGTTCTTGTTCTGGAAGACCCGACGCCGGAGTCTCCCAAAAGAAGCTGATGCCTGCCTGATCCTGTTCTGGACCTCACTGTCAATGGTGTTGTCTCCAGAGAGGATGCTCCCCAGGTACTTGAAAGATGAAACAACAGACAGCTGTTCACCAGCAACAGTGAAGGTAGGTGGAGTAGATGGGGTATTGGTGCTCCATTGGCAGACGACCTCTGTTTTGAAGGTGTTCACCGTCAGTCCCATCCTGCTGTATGCTCTCACCGCAGCAGTAAGAACAGACTGGAGATCTTGTGGGCTATGAGATACCAGAGCACAGTCATCTGCATACTGTAGCTCAATGACTCTCACCCTTTGCAGTTCGGTGGTTGCCTGGAGCCTCCTTATATTAAAAAGGTTGCCATCTAGACGGAAGTCCACTGTTACACCGCTGCTGTCCTCAATCTCCTTGTGGAGAAGTTGGGTGACACAGAGCAGGAAGATGTTAAAAAGTACTGGTGCTAATACACACCCCTGCCTAACCCCTGTACAAACGGGGAAGGAAGGAGATTCCTGTCCTCCTATAGTCACCCGAGCAGTCATACCATCATGAAATTAGTGGAGGATATTGACCAACTTACTGGGGCAGCCAAACTTAAGAAGAACTTCCCATAGGAGTTCTCTATGGACAGTGTCAAAAGCTTTGGAGAGATCGACAAAGGCCATGAAAAGGTCCTGGTGTTGCTCCCGACATTTCTCCTGCAGCTGCCGAGCTGTGAAAATCATGTCCACCAAGCTCCTGCCCTTCCTGAAACCGCATTGCGATTCAGGCAGCACTGATTCTGTGATGTTGTTGATCAGCCTGTGAAGCATCACCTTCGCCAGGACCTTACCAGCAACAGCAAGGAGCGAAATACCCCTGCTGTTGCCGCACACAGCCTTGTCATCCTTGTTTTTATAAATGGTGACAATTGTGGCGTCTCTCCATTGTTGTGGGATGTTATCATCGGCCCAGACCTTGGTGATGTACACTACCGTTCAAAAGTTTGGGGTCACCCAGACAATTATTTTGTGTTTTCCATGAAAAGTCACACTTATTTACCACCATGAGTTGTAAAATGAATAGAAAATATAGTCAAGACATTGATAAGGTTAGAAATAATGATTTGTATTTGAAATAATAATTTTTTCCAGATACTCAACCTGCTCAAAGGAAGGTCAGTTTTATAGCTTCTCTAACCAGCTAAACTGTTTTCAGCTGTGCTAACATGATTGCACAAGGGTTTTCTAATCATCCATTAGCCTTCTGACGCAATGAGCAAACACATTGTACCATTAGAACACTGGAGTGATAGTTGCTGGAAATGGGCCTCTATATACCTATGTAGATATTGCACCAAAAACCAGACATTTGCAGCTAGAATAGTCATTTACCACATTAGCAATGTATATTAGATATTAGAGTGTATTTCTGATTAGTTTAAAGTTATTTTCATTGAAAAAAACAGTGCTTTTCTTTCAAAAATAAGGAAATTTCTAAGTGACCCCAAACTTTTGAACGGTAGTGTACTTGTGCAGGGTTTTTGTACACAAGTAGCCTCCTTGTTTCAACAGCTCAGTAGGGATGTTGTCATTACCAGGGGACTTGTTGTTTTTGAGAGAGCGGGTAGCTGATAGAACCTCCAGGAAGGTTGGGGGCTGATCCAGGTCTTGCATCGGAGGAAGAGTAGGCAAGTCGTCGAGAACAGTGGGGCCTGCATCTGAGTCCTGGTTAAGCAGGGTACTAAAGTGTTCAGCCCATCTCAGCAAGATGTTAGGCTGATCCTTTAGGATTCTCAGCCCATCTGTTGTTTTCAGGGGAGTGATGCAGCGATTTGTTGGGCCGTAAATCTTCTTGACAGCATTATAAAAATTATGCATGTCATTTTTATCGGCAAAGGCCTGGATTTCGTGTGCCTTTTTTGTCCACCACTCGTTCTGCATTGTCCGAGTAGCCCTTTGTACATCCCACCGAGCTCTCTGCCACTGATGCCTGATGATAATGGATGAGGGGTTCCTTAAGGTTGCCTGATGTGCTCTGTGTTTGTCCTCCAACAAGTCGTGGATGGTGTCCGAGTTGTCATCAAACCAGTCTTGGTGGTTCTTTCTCTTATAGCCAATTGTTTGTGCTGCTGCCTCACAAAGAGCCGAGCTGATAAAGTCCCACTTCTGGTCCATGGTCTTCTCAGGCAGACTCAGGAAATGCTCCACCCCCCCAGTTTCTTAACCAGGGAGCGCCGAAAGTCATTTCTTACATCCAGATTTGCCAGACTGGAGCAATCAAGTTTCCTCCTTTTGGGCCCTTGTAGTCGCAAGGGGGGGCGCACTTGCATGTGGACCTTGGCCACGATCAGCCGGTGATCTGTCCAGCATTCTGCACCTCTCATGGCAGGGGCGATGTGGACATCTCTGATGTCACTGCGCCTCACAATGATGTAATCAATCAGGTGCCAGTGTTTAGAGCGAGGGTGCATCCATGATGTTTTGTATTTGGCCTTTTGCTGGAAGATGGTGTTGGTTATGGTCAGGTTATGCTCAGAGCAGAGAGTGAGCAATCTCACTCCATTTGCGTTAACTTGGCCAACTCCATGTCTGCCAAGCACTCCACTCCATATCTGACTGTTCTGACCCACTCTGGTGTTAAAATCTCCAAGTAAGAAGATCTTGTCATTCTTGGGGATCCGGTGAAGAGTTTCGTCCAGTAACTGGTAGAAGGAATCCTTGGCCTCACTCTCCGATGGCAGGGTCGGTGCATAGGCACTAAGAAGTGTAGCAAAGCGATTCTTAACCAGGGGGATACAGAGTGTCATCAGTCTCTCACTAATGCCAACAGGTGTTTCACTGAGTCTTGGTAGAAGGGTGTTTTTGATGGCCAGTCCTACACCATGCAGATGTTGTTCTCCTGAGGGGTAACCCCTCCAGAAGAATGTGTAGCCCATCCCTTCCTCTGTTAAAGAGCCCTCATCTAGGAACCTGGTCTCGCTCAGTGCAGCAATATCAATGTTGTAGTGACTCAGTTCAGCAACAACCAGAGCTGTTCTCCTATGGGGTCTATCAGAACCTCGATCCAGGAGTGTCCTTACATTCCATGTTGCCAGTTTTAGGTTGCATGTTCTCTTTTTATTATTTTGACCGCAGAGGTGGAATGACCCAACAGGCGCGGTAACCCGTTCAGGCGAAAGATGGATGGGCAATTTTTAGGCCACCTTTTCTAGGCCCCTCCCCAGTTGGGGTGAGCAGTGCTGTCCTAAATAGGGCTGCTCAATCACACAGGGGTCTGCCGAAAACAGCTGCCACCCCAGCTGTTAGCGACCATAATAGCCCTGTGCTGCTGACGTGCAGGGTTATAGCTAGGAGCTCCCAGTAACATTCATACCTGCTCCCGTCGCCACACACCCTGTTGCTGCCAGACTTCAACCAGATGTCCAGGAAGGTAAGGCCCACCATGATCAGAGGTGGACACCTGTGCATTAAATTATTTAGAGTGCTGTAGGGGGCGCGCTCTTCCCAATAGCACTGTCTTCATGATGATGAGGTAAATCTGGTGGCGTGGGTAAGCCCATGACGACCAGTCCCTCAACATGGCTGCAGGAGGCTGCCGGATCCTTGGTCTTTTAAGTCCCGCCTTGCGCACCACCAGCACATTGCTTTTCTGTCAGGGGCTGCTCCCTTAGCCTTCACCTTAATAGATGACCCACAAGGCAGTGGGGCTATTTACCCATAGTTGGGGCAGGGGTTGACGGGCGCCAGGGCGTGTCCACACAGGGTGGGCCTATACGCCGCGTCTCTGGGGCCCCCTGCTGCTCCGAGATCCCGTCCAGGCTAAACTGGAGGGGATCACACACACACACACACACACACACACACACACACAAACAGGGCCAACAGAAATGTTCTCTTTTGCGTTATCTCCACAAGGTCATACAATAAAGACTTTTAGGTTCATGCCAAAACCCAAAACAGCATAAGAATTACTTCAATTAATCTCCAGAACTGGCAACTTTTAGCAGAAAAATCGCAGATGTGGCAACCCCCCACACTGTCACTACAGCGTGAAGCTCCCTTTTTTTTACACTGCCGTAAAAACACACCAGTCCACTGTTTTTGCTCAAAGCTACTATTTTCAAATATCTATAAATTTAAACACTTCTCAAGATGATAACAATTAACTAATCAATCCTTTTATGCTCCACAAATATCAGAAAAAAAACACATACAACAGTTTTACAACCTGCTCCTTCCGCTTCCGTGGAGAACTCTCACTTTTTTTCACACCAGAGCAGATTACACAGAGACAAAACAAACCAGACTGCAGTAACTTTTATCTAAAACTCACAAAATAAAATATTTCAACGGTCACCTTAATCCAGGGGTGTCCAACCATGTGCCATGGAGAGCCAAGACCCTGCAGGTTTTACCTCCAACCAGTGTCTTCAACAGCAGATTTCTGTGAACTTCTTCCCACTGATTGCTGATAAGTGAAAACACCTGCTGAAGAGACTGGGTAGAAGAGAAAACCTGCAGGGTCTTGGCTCTCCATGGCACATGGTTGGACACCCCTGCCTTAATCCCTCTGCTGTGTGCCAAAAGCCCAAAGTAAGACCTCGTCCCCCGGTATCTTGCAATAGCTCACCATAGTGGGGGAAGTCCCATGGGTGATAAGCGGACCTGGTAAGGGCACGAATCTTCCATGAAAAAACCTTTCCCCTTTGGGGTTCACGTAACCTCTCCACGAATGCTGAAGGTCTAAACCCTGGACCATAAGCAGAAGTGGTCAAAAAGGCACAAATCTGTCCCTGAAAATTCACTTCTCTGGGATCACTTGATTTTTTTTCCACAGGACGTCAAACGTCTGTGGTTAAAAGACCATGAATCTTTCCCTTTATTCTTTGCATACAAACTTCCGGAACCTCCACTGCACTTACTTGAGGCATAGAGAGTGGTGGATTTCTAAGAATCTCTCTGGGTCTTGCGATAACGGTCACCATTTGCAGAGGAAAAACCTTGTTCCTCCCAAGGGATTATTACGATATCACTCACCGTGGGTAGAAATAACCCAGCACTCAGGCCGCTAGTTTCACCCCTTCAGCTTTTCGCAGTGTACGATCGGTCCTGGGAATCTCACTATCTTTTCTCCATAAACAACAACAAATGTACCTACATTCAAGCCGCCTGTAGGATTCTCAGATCTGTCACCCAGTCAGTTCCAGCGCCCCAGTCTGAAATGCCTTCACTGCAGTAACACTGAGCCTCTTTTTTTTTTTTTTTTTTCACTCAGCCTGGGAAGGTCTTTTTATCAGCTGTGCACTTGCTGAAATCAAGCAGAGGCGCCGGAAAGGCGGAGATATGTCAATCCGCTGTTCGGAGCGCCAAAATGTTAGAATAATTTTGAGCTTAAATTATTCAAAGTCAAAAATCAGGCGGAAAGTTGAATTTATCTACATTTATTACAAAAATATAAGGAGTCACCCCAATGGCCACTTTGGGGGAAGAATTACAAAGCATGGCATTCAGACACACTTAGAATCCCTAAAGGATCCATTCTTCTAAGTCTGATATACTGTATATAGGTAGGAGAAAAAAGGGGGAGGATGGGATAAGAGGAGGAAAGGAGAGGGAACAGACAGAAAGTCCTGATAACTGAGCTTATCCAGGCGGACGTCACAGACACTCTGATGACAAGAATGTACATCTAACAGAACGCCCATAAAACACTAATCTATAAGATGAGGAGTTCCTGTGCATTCCTGTGACCCAAAACAGGACATGTCAAAGAGATTATAATAAATGGCTTAGATCATTCCTTACCCCTGTACCGATCCTCAGTCTGAACTCTCTGAAATTGCTCACAGAAACAGGCCAAGAATATATAAACTTATCCTATATGGAATGCACATATAAACATTAAACATGGCATATGAAAGGTATGATACTTCTCAAATATAATAATACATTATTAATATCAATAATAATGTAGATAATATAGAATTTTTTGATCAATAATATTTCTGGTTTGTTTTTAAAATCCTGAAACGATGACTCTGCTGCCCCAACGAACAGCTCTTTACCATCTCTCCATCTTGAAAGGACTTCTTCTGCTTAATAATGTAATGACTCACCCGGAGCCATGCTTCAGTGGATGCCTTTGCCTTTGAATTCAGCTGAGTGAAAAATGACTGCTGTCCGATTAACTGAGATTTCAGCTCCTTCACCTTTTTTTTTCTCAGCTCACTTTTCAGAGGGAAGTCAGTGGTGTCATTTTTATGAATGGTTCAAAAGTGCCTCTCCACATTTCCCTTTTTTGGAAACTCAATGATAGATTGACATATCAGACAAATACACTTTGAAAATGACATCATGAAAAAAAATCTTCCTCTCATTTTGCATGGAAGTGGTAAGTTTTTGTCTTCTTACTGGGTTCAGCTCCCCCACTCATTTTTGAAATCCCTTCTCTAGTTGATAGAAATTGGAAGCGGTAACATGGTCACAGCTCACTGGAGTTTAGCAGTAGCTAGCTAGCGTGTTTGACTGCGCATGCAGGGTGACCTATGACACAGAGAGGACAGGACTTCTCCTGACTGGCTGCCCTGTACATCAATCAAAAGGTAAATGCCAAAAAGAGGACAGATGGGAGGATAGGCGATAGAATTAAAAACTTAATTTTTTTTTTTTTTTTTTTAATGTCACGCGATCTACCGGCAGTGCCTTGGCGAGCTACCAGTCAATCACGATCGACATATTGAGCACCCCTGGCCAAGGATACAAGAAGATTGCCAACACCCTGAAACTGAGCTGCAGCATAGTGGCCAAGATCATACAGTGGTCTAACAGGACAGTTTCCACTCAGAACAGGCCTCGCCATGGTCGACCAAAAAATTGAGTGCATGTGCTCAGCGTCATATCCTGAGGTTGTCTTTTGAAAATAGACATATGAGTGTTGCCAGCATTGCTGCAGAGATTGAAGGGGTGGCGGGGTCAGTCTGTCAGTGCTCAGACCATACGCCGCACACTGCATCAGATTGGTCTGCATGGCTGTTGTCCCAGAAGGAAGCCCCTTTTAAAGATGATGCACAAGAAAGCCCGCAAACAGTTTCTTGAAGACAAGCAGACTAAAGACATGGAATACTGGAACCATGTCCTGTGGTCTGATGAGATCAAGATAAACTTATTTGGTTCAGATGGTGTCAAGCGTGTGTGGCGACAACCAGGTGAGGAGTACAAAGACAAGTGTGTCTTGCCTACAATCAAGTATGGTCGTGGGAGTGTCATGGTTTGGGGCTGCATGAGTGCTGCCAGCACTGGGGAACTACAGTTCACTGAGGGACAGATGAATCCCAACATGTACGGTGACATACTGAAGCAGAGCATGATCCCCTCCCTTCGGAAACTGGGCCGCAGGGCAGTATTCCAACAT
This sequence comes from Pholidichthys leucotaenia, assembly GCA_020510985.1. NCBI lineage: Eukaryota > Metazoa > Chordata > Actinopteri > Cichliformes > Pholidichthyidae > Pholidichthys > Pholidichthys leucotaenia. Next base: position 60,258,316 of record CM035839.1, read on the forward strand.
AAGATAAGATAAGATAAGCCTTTATTAGTCCCACAATGGGGAAATTCCAGGATTGCAACAGCACAGGGATAGCAACACTCAAAGCAATAATTAAGAAGATACGAAAAATAAAAATAAGAGCAGTGAATATACATACGTACACATAAATATATAAATATATATACAAAGTGCGGAGCGTTGTAGCAAGATGGAATAAACAGCATAACCGTCTACTTAGTTAGCCTACATAGTATGAATATGTACCCATACATATTGTCACCCTCCGTAGCGACTGATATTGTCCTAGTTGTATACTGGAGGGGACCATTTGTGTAAGTCTGTTGCATCCTTTGCATTCAATACTACTAGGTCATCACGTTTTTTTGCTATCTCTGCGAGCAGCCCTGCTTAGGTTATACAGTCTGACGGCCGTAGATAGGAAGGACCTGCGAAACCTCTCAGTTGCGCACCTAGGATGATGTACTCGTTGTCGACCTCCGTCGGTCTATGATGACCATGGAAGAGAATCCTAGATGTCTACTCTGCTGGAACAGCACCGCCTGTGGCTGAACAGGCCGATGCACGAATGGCAGTCCCTGTCACACAGGTCGCACTTGTGGATGGTCTCCGTGCTGCTGGGTCTGTGGCGGTTCTTCTTACGGGTCCTTTTTTCATCTGCTGCAGCAGTCAGTTTCTCTTCAGCCGCCTTGAACTGTCTAGTCAGGGTCAGGGTGCCTCTCCATTTGGAGCGGTCCATTGCGAGGTCCTCCCAGTGCTCTGTGTTGATCTCCAGGGCCTTCATATCTCTCTTGCAGACGTCTCTGAAGTGCAGCTGTGGGCGGCCAGCGTCTCTCCTGCCAGTCGCCAGTTCTCCGTAGAGGGCATCTTTGGGGATTCTGCCATCCTTCATACGGTGAACATGGCCTAGCCAGCGGAGCCTGCGCTGCCTGAGTAGAGTGAACATGGAGGGAAGGCCGGTGCGGGACAGGACTTCTGTGTTGGGCACTTTGTCCTGCCAGGATATGTCCAGGATGCGGCGAATGCAGCACAAGTGGAAGGAATTCAGTCTCTTTTCCTGCCGGGTGTATGTTGTCCACGTCTCACTCCCATAGAGCAGTGTGCTGATGACGCAGGCGTTGTACACTGCCATCTTCATCTTGACAGAGAGTTTGGGATACTCCCACACTCGTGTGGTGAGGCAAGCGAGTGTGGAGGCTAATTTTCCAATCCTCTTGTCGATCTTTGTATCAAGGGAGAGGTTGCTGCTGATCGTGGACCCCAGGTACGTGAACTGATTCACGACCTCCAGCTCGTAGTCGTCGATGGTGATGGTTGGTGGTGCTTCCGTGCCTTGGGCCAAGACGTTAGTCTTCTTCAGGCTGATGGTAAGCCCGAAGTCCATGCATGCCTGGGAGAAGTGGTCCATCAGGGTCTGAAGCTCCTGCTGTATGTGGGTCGCGACTGCAGCGTCGTCTGCGAACAGCATATCTCTGATTAGAGCCTCACGTACTTTGGTTCTGGCTTTCAGGCGGGCGAGGTTGAAAAGCCTGCCGTCAGATCTTGTATGCAGGTAGATTCCCTCTGTTGCTGTGCTGAAGGCATGCCTCAGGAGCATAGCAAAGAAAATCCCAAAGAGGGTTGGCGCAAGTACACAGCCCCGTTTCACTCCGCTGTGTATATTGAATGGCTCTGAGATGTTGCCGTCGTACTGCACCATCCCCTGCATGTTGGTGTGAAACGATTTGATGAGGCTTTGCAACTTTGGTGGGCATCCTATCTTTGGCAGGATTTTGAAAAGGCCCTCTCTGCTGACCAGATCGAATGCTTTGGTGAGGTCGATGAAGGCGACGTACAGGGGCATGTTCTGTTCTCTGCACTTCTCCTGGAGTTGGCGGATGGAGAATATCATGTCCACCGTCGATCGCCCAGCGTGGAAGCCACACTGAGACTCGGGGTAGATACGTTCGGCAAGCTTCTGTAGACGAACAAGGACAGCTCATGCGTAGACTTTGCCAACAATGCTGAGGAAGAAGATGCCCCTGTAGTTGTTGTAGTTGCTTCTCTCCCCTTTATTTTTGTAGAGGGTGATGATCTTGGCGTCCCTCATGTCCTGTGGTACGGCATCTTCCTTCCAGCACTGGCAGAAGACGTCATGCAATGGCAGCAGTAGGGCGGTCTTGCAGTGCTTGATCAGGTCGGGGGGTATGCCGTCGTTGCCAGGTGCCTTGCCAGCGGCCAAGCTATCAATGGCCTTGCTGAGTTCGTCGATGGTTGGCTCGGCGTCAAGTTCATCCATGGATGACAGGCAATCGATGGCATCAAGGGCTGACGGTGTCACGGTGTTCTGTCTGGAGTAGAGGTCGGAGTAGTGCTCCACCCATCTCTCCATCTGCTTGTTCTTTTCTGTGATCATCTCCCCAGTGGAGGATTTGAGGGAAGCCGTCTTGCTCTGAGCCGGACCAAGTGCTTTCTTGATGCCGTCGTACATACCACGGATGTTCCCTGTTATGGCAGTGGTTTGAATGTCTTGGCTGAGCTGAGTCCAGTACTTGTTGGTGCAGCGCCGAGCAGTCTGCTGAACTTTGCTTCTTGCAGCCCTGAGGATCTGGAGATTCTTCTCGTTTGGGTACTTCTTGTACTCAGCAAGTGCTGAGCACTTGGCTTCAATGATGGGGGTCATCACGGTCGACTTGGCATCAAACCAGTCCTGTGACTTTGAGGTCTTCCTCCCAAAGATAGGCAAGGCTGTGCGGTGGATGATGTTTCGCAGCTCTTCCCACTTCTGCTTTGTGGCCTCTCCTTCTTGTGGTTCACCAAGTTCCTTCACAAAGGTGGAGGCAAACTGCTCGACAAGTTCTGGTTGGGCCATCTTGCTGGTGTCAATCCGCGCCTTTCCAGGCTGTCTGGTGCTGTCTAAGTCTGCTGCTAAATGAGCTCCTCAGTGCGTTCAGTATGTCCTGCATAGGGTGGGACTCAGACTCCAGCAGAGATGACAGTTTAGCCACCATCCTTCTCTCTCCCATCTCCTTCACTGGGTCAAGGCATTGCCCCAGGACAGAGCTAGCTTTCTTGATCAGTTTGTTCAGTCTCTTTCTATCGGCTTCTGTAATGCCGTTGCCCCAGCAGACCACTCCAAAGTGATGGCTGATGCCACCACCGTGTCATAGAATGTCTTCAGCAGCACCCCTTGTACACCAAAAGACCTGAGCCTCCTCAGTAGGAACAGCCTGCGCTGTCCTTTCTTGTAGAGTGCGTTGGTATTGTGTGACCAGTCTAGTTTATTGTTCAGATGAACACCAAGGTACTTGTAGGATGTCACCATCTTAATGTCCGTTCCCTGTATGTTTACTGGTGCTGTGAGGGGTTGTGTAACGATCCCAAACACACCTCCAAGACGACCACTACCTTGCTAAAGAAACTGAGGGTAAAGGTGATGGACTGGTCAAGCATGTCTCCAGACCTAAACCCTATTAAAACTACTTCCGGCACCACACGAGTCAGCTGCCTTTTGCAACAGCAGCTCAATTCTGAGTTGTTTTTCTTCCTCTCACTTTCTGATCCGGTGACAACTTTCTGATCCGGCGACACCTTACACTCCATATATATCATGGACACACAGATCGCCCCAAATGTCTCCCGAGCCGGTGGACGGAGCCACTGTTTATAGCAGGAGACGGTACAGCAGGGAACAGCTGCTAGCACTCAACCGCCACTCGGTGCTAACGGAAAAACTCGACATACTGGGAGAACTGAGGTGAAAATGACGTGGGTGTCATTCTGGAGTAAGACGGCGGTCAAGAAATATAAGGTACAGACCCACCCTCCCATCCGTTGTTATGGGGAGTGTACGATCGATACTGGGAAAGGTAAATGAGCTAGCGGCTATCTCCCGCGACGATAGCATATACCGGGAGTGTAGCCTGTTCCTATTTACAGAGACTTGGCTAACAGGACTAGCAGCAGATGCTAACATTGAACTGGAGGGTTTCCACGCGATACGGGCAGACCGTACACCAGACAGTGGGAAAGCAAGGGGCGGTGGAGTGATAATGTATGTTAACAACAACTGGTGCAGACCGGGACATATCACTGTTAAACAACAACACTGCAGCAAAGACATCGAGTTGCTAGCTGTTAGCATGCGGCCTACATATCTCCCAAGGGAATACTCACACGTGATCTGCATTGTTATTTAGGCAAATCCGACGGCGAACGCTGGGACAGTGCGTGACGTCACCCACTCAGTAACTGGCAGGCTGCAGACAGAACACCCAGATGCTCTTCTCCTCATCTCAGGTGATTTCAACCATGTTTCACTGTCTCCCATTCTACCCACGTTCACCCAGTATGTCACATGCCACACTAGAGACAATAAAACACTGGACTTATTCTACGCAAACACTAAGGAGGCATACACCTCATCACCACTCCCCCCACTCGGGAGATTGGATCACAGCTTGGTTCATCTCCGGCCGGTGTACAAACCCCTAGTGCACAGACAACCTCCGGTCATGCGCACAGTGAAGTTACGGTCTGAGGAGGCAATGGACGCTCTAAAGGGCTGTTTTGAAACCACCGCCTGGGAGCAGCTCTGCGATCCACATGGTGAGGACATTGATGGCCTCACTCACACCATCACGGACTACATCAGCTTCTGTGTGGACAACACCGTTCCCACCAAGACCATACGGTGTTGCTCAAACAACAAACCCTGGATCAACCCTGAGATAAAAACACTTCTGAGAGAGAAGAAGAGGATCTTCAGGTCGGGGAACAGGGAGATGCTGAAGTCCGTACAGAGGGAGCTGAGGAGAAAGATCAGAGAAGGCAAGGACAGCTTCAGGAAGAAGATGGAGGACAAGCTGCAACAGAGCAACATCAGCGGGGTCTGGAGAAACCTTAAAACCATCTCTGGGCTCCAGAATACCTCCCCCCAGGCAACGGGGGGCAGGGAGTGGGCGAACAATCTGAATCTGTTTTTCAGTAGGTTTGACCAACCACCCTCCCCCCTGACTGCACAACAACCACTGCTGCCTCTGAAGACATCAAGTCCTGCTGCCCACTCCCCACTCCACCAACACCCCCCCACTCCCAACACACAGCCCCCCAACCTGACCCTCACTAAGACCCAGGTGAGGACGGAGCTGAGGAAGATCAAGGCGAGGAAGGTGTCGGGACCGGAAGGCATCAGCGCAAAGCTCCTCAAGTCCTGTGCAGACCAGCTGTGTGGGATTGTGGAGTACATCCTCAATCTGAGCCTGAAGCTGGGGAGGGTACCACAGCTGTGGAAAACATCTTGTGTGGTACCTGTACCAAAGACTTCCCACCCCAAAGATCTGAACAGCTACAGACCAGTGGCCCTGACGTCCCACATGACAAAGACCCTGGAGAGACTGCTACTTGCTCACCTCTGCCCCCTGGTGGGACCAGTGATGGATCCACTCCAGTTCGCCTACCAGCATGGCATTGGGGTGGAGGATGCGGTGATCTTCCTCCTTCACCATTCTCTGTCCCACCTGGAGAAGCCCGGGAATGCGGTGAGGATCATGTTCTTTGACTTCTCCAGTGCTTTTAACACCATCCAACCGATGATCCTGAAGGACAAGCTGCTGTGCGCAGGGGTGGACCAGCACCTGTCATCATGGATCCTGGACTACCTCACAAACCGGCCTCAGTTTGTGAGAACCCGGGACTGTGTGTCCGACCCGATCATCGGTAGCACGGGGGCCCCCCAGGGAACGGTTTTGGCTCCCTTCCTGTTCACCCTTTATACTGCGGACTTCTCACACAACACAACACACTGCCATCTACAGAAGTTCTCTGACGACTCTGCAATCGTTGGCCTCATCTCCAACGGAGTTGAAGCTGAGTACAGAAGGCTTATCCAGGACTTTGTGGACTGGTGCCATCGGAACTGCCTCCAGATCAACGCGAGGAAAACTAAGGAGCTGGTGGTGGACTGCCGCAGGCAAGGACAACCCCTCACAGCACCAGTAAATATACAGGGAACAGACATTGAGACGGTGACATCCTACAAGTATCTAGGTGTTCATCTGAACAATAAACTAGACTGGTCACACAATACCGACGCACTCTACAAGAAGGGACAGAGCATGCTGTTCCTACTGAGGAGACTCAGGTCTTTTGGTGTACAAGGGGCGCTGCTGAAGTCATTCTATGACACGGTGGTGGCATCAGCCATCACTTTTGGAGTGGTCTGCTGGGGCAGTGGCATTACAGCAGCCGATAGGAAGAGACTGAACAAACTGATCAAGAAAGCTAGCTCTGTCGTGGGGCAGCGCCTTGACCCAGTGGAGGAGATGGGAGAGAGAAGGATGGTGGCTAAACTGTCATCTCTGCTGGAGTCCAAGTTCCACCCTATGCAGGACACACTGAATGCACTGAGGAGCTCATTTAGCAGCAGACTACATCATCCTAGGTGCACAACCGAGAGGTTTCGCAGGTCCTTCCTACCTACGGCTGTCAGACTGTACAACCTAAGCAGGGCTGCTCATAGAGATAGCAAAAAGACGTGACAACCTAATAGTATTGAATGCAAAAGACGCAATAGACTTACACAATGGTCCCCTCCGGTATACAACTAGGAAAATACCGGTCGCTATGGAGGGTGAGAATATGGATGGGTACATAATCATACCATGTAGGATAACTAAGTAGATGGTTGTGCTGTTTCATTCCATCTAGCTATAATGCTCCGCACTGTGTGTTTATATATTTACAGTGGGGTAAAAAAGTATTTAGTCAGCCACCAATTGTGCACGTTCTCCCACTTAAAAGATGAGAGAGGTCTCCAATTTTCATCATAGGTATACCTCAACTATGAGAGACAAAATAAGAAGAAAAAAAAATCCAGAAGATCACATTGTCTGATTTTTAAAGAATTCATTTGCAAATTATGGTGAAAAGTAAGTATTTGGTCAATAACAAAAGTTCATCTCAATACTTTGTTATATACCCATTGTTGACAATGACAGAGGTCAAACGTTTTCTGTAAGTTTTCACAAGGTTTTCACACACTGTTGCTGGTATTTTGGCCCATTCCCCCATGCAGATCTCCTCTAGAGCAGTGATGTTTTGGGGCTGTCAGAATCAGAATCAGAATCAGATTTATTGCCATTGTTCATGTAGTACACAAACTAGGAATTTGTCTCGGTGCCATGCTGCAACATTAAAAACATGATGAGATAAAGAGATAAACTAAAAAACTAAAGGACTAAAAACGTGCAATAAGTGTAGAAAAATAAGTAATAATAATAATAATAGTAATAATGAGTAATACTAGTTAAGGCAGTTTTAAATAAATTAGCAAGTAGCAGATAATATGGGGTACCACAGTGCAGTTGATAGTGCAACAGAAAAACAGTGATGAATGACATGAGTCTGGTTGAGCTGCTGTACATAGTGCACGAGAGTCAATAAGTCACTTAATGTTCAGCAGTCTGATGGCAGAGGGGAAAAAGCTATTCATGTGCCGGGAGGTTTTAGTCCGAATGGACCGAAGTCTTCTACCTGAGGGGAGGGGGGCAAACAGTACGTGACCAGGGTGTGAAGGATCGGCTATGATCCAGCCAGCACGCCTCCGGGTCCTGGAGATGTACAGGTCCTGGAGAGATGGAAGCTTGCAGCCGATCACCTTCTCAGCAGTGCGCACGACGCGCTGCAGCCTTAGTCTGTCCCTGGCAGTGGCTCCTGCATACCACACAGTTATGGAGGAGGTGAGGATGGACTCGATGATGGCCGTGTAGAACTGCACTAACATCTTGGTGGGTAGCTTGAGCTTCCTCAGCTGCCGCAGAAAGAACATCCTCTGCTGGGCCTTTTTGATGAGGGAGCTGATGATTGGCTCCCATTTGAGGTCCCGGGTGATGGTGGTGCCCAAGAAGCGGAAGGAATCTGCAATGGTGATGGGAGAGCCTGTGATGGTGAGGGGGGGCAGGGGGGTTGTGACTTTCCTGAAGTCCACAATCATCTCCGCTGTCTTCAGAGCGTTCAGCTGCAGGTTGTTATGGCTGCACCAGGACACCAGCTGGGCCACCTCTTTCCTGTAGACGGACTCGTTGCCGTTGGAGATGAGCCCGATGAGGGTGGTGTCGTCCGCAAACTTAATCAGCTTAACAGACTGGTGGGAGGAGGTGCAGGAGTTGGTATAAAGGGAGAAGAGTAGGGGGGAAAGTACACAGCCCTGGGGTGATCCAATGCTGATGCTAACAGAGTCCGAGACAGACTTCCCCAGCTGTCACTGGGCAACACGGACTTTCAACTCCCTCCAAAGATTTTCTATGGGGTTAAGATCTGGAGACTGGCTAGGCCACTCCAGGACCTTGAAATGCTTCTTACGAAGCCACTCCTTCGTTGCCCGGGCGGTATGTTTGGGATCATTGTCATGCTGAAAGACCCAGCCACGTTTCATCTTCAATGCCCTTGCTGATGGAAGGAGGTTTTCACTCAAAATCTCACGATACACGGCCCCATTCATTCTTTCCTTTACACGGATCAGTCGTCCTGGTCCCTTTGCAGAAAAACAGCCCCAAAGCACGATGTTTCCACCCCCATGCTTCACAGTAGGTATGGTGTTCTTTCTTCTCCAAACACGACAAATTGAGTTTTTACCAAAAAGTTCTATTTTGGTTTCATCTGACCATATGACATTCTCCCAGTCCTCTTCTGGATCATCCAAATGCTCTCTAGCAAACTTCAGACAGGCCTGGACATGTACTGGCTTAAGCAGGGGGACACGTCTGGCACTGCAGGATTTGAGTCCCTGGCGGCGTAGTGTGTTACTGATGGTAGCCTTTGTTACTTTGGTCCCAGCTCTCTGCAGGTCATTCACTAGGTCCCCCCGTGTGGTTCTGGGATTTTTGCTCACCGTTCTCGTGATCATTTTGACCCCACGGGGTGAGATCTTGCGTGGAGCCCCAGATCAAGAGAGATTATCAGTGGTCTTGTATGTCTTCTATTTTCTAATAATTGCTCCCACAGTTGATTTCTTCACCAAGCTGCTTACCTATTGCAGATTCAGTCTTCCCAGCCTGGTGCAGGTCTACAATTTTGTTTCTGGTGTCCTTTGACAGCTCTTTGGTCTTGGCCATAGTGGAGTTTGGAGTCTGACTGTTTTGAGGTTGTGGACAGGTGTCTTTTATACTGAGAACGAGTTCAAACAGGTGCCATTAATACAGGTAACGAGTGGAGGACAGAGGAGCCTCTTAAAGAAGAAGTTACAGGTCTGTAAGAGCCAGAAATCTTGCTTGTTTGTAGATGACCAAATACTTATTTTCCACCATAATTTGCAAATAAATTCTTTAAAAATCAGACAATGTGATTTTCTGGATTTTTTTTTTCCTCATTTTGTCTCTCATAGTTGAAGTATACTTATGATGAAAATTGGAGACCTCCCCCTTTCTTTTAAGTGGGAGAACTTGCACAATTGGTGGCTGACTAAATACTTTTTTGCCCCACTGTATATATTTATTCCATCTAGCAACAATGCTCCACGCTGTTTGTGTTTATGTATTTACATATTTATTCCATCTAGCTACAATGCTCCGCACTGTGTGTTTATATATTTATATATTTATTCCATCTAGCAACAATGCTTCGCACTGTGTTTATATATTTATTCCATCTAGCAACAATGCTCCACACTGTGTGTGTTTATATATTTACATTGTGGAGATTGTGTGTGAAAGACGAGACTGATTTTATTTCTCAAGATCAGTTTTATTCAACACCACATTCTCCAACATCCAAAACGGGAAAGAGGAAATCATGCCCCCACCTCTGTCCCTTTTATACCCAGGACATCAAAGCATACAGTCACATTGTCTTTACATCCCAAATCACAATGCACCCCCCTTCAGGTCTCCTGTCTGTCTGCTCCTGAAGTCCTGGTGGTCAGGAAATCCCTCAAGGCCATCTCTCTGCATACAAAATGCCAGACTTCGCATCCTCCTGCTACCCTTAGGAGGTTCAGACCTTTTGTTCCTCTGAGACGTGCAGTAAACAATAAGCATACAGCAATAAGCATGTGAAGCATATGGAACCTACATATGTGCCCACATGACCCCCCCCCCCCAAACGTCTAAGATGGAACAACATAACCACAGATTGCCTGTCACACTAAAATCATTACATATCAGTCCAAGTGCCGCTTAAGTCTCAACCTTCTCCCGTATCTGCTGTAAGCAGGCTGTACCACCTCCACGGCGTCTTCCAGCTGTGGATCTGCTGCCTGGGGATGAGAACTGTTAGTCAACCTCTGTGGGTGTTCTGGGGAATGCTCTCTAGGGGGTCTGCCGCGCCGAGGAGCCTTCGCCAACTGCACAACTTCGTCCGCTACCACAAAAGCGGGTTTGAGCCTGTTAATGCCAATCTTTTCTTTTCTGCCCCCCAAATCTAGCAAAAAATGCTTATCCCCTGTTTCCAGCACTCTATATGGTCCGTCATAAGGTGGGCGTAAAGGCGGACGGTGGGCATCGTGTCTGACAAAAACAAACTCCGCATTTTTTAAAGCCTTAGGCACAAAAACACGCAGAAAACTGTGGTGAACGGGGCCAGGTAGTGTGCTCGGGCCCATGTTATTCTGTAACCGCTGAGCCGGGGAGCACTCTGGCGCTGGATTATCTGGGAGAAATTCCTCGGGCAGCCGAAGAGGCTGTGAGAAAACAAGCTCGGCTGGGGAGGCTTTTAAATCCTCTTTAGATGCAGAACGCAACCCCAATAAAACCCATGGTAGCTTGTCCACCCAATTTGGATCTGTAAGCGACGCTCTGAGAGCCGCCTTCAATGACCTGTGAAAACGTTTGCATAAGCCGTTAGCCTGCGGGTTGTACGCAGGCGTGCGGTGGATCGTTGCCCCCAGGCTGCGGGCCATCGCTGACCAAAGTTCGGAAACAAATTGCGGGCCTCTGTAGGATGTAATGTCCGACGGGACTCCAAAACGCGCTACCCATGCTGTTAAAAACGCGCGCGCCACCTCCTTGGCTGTGGTTGATGACAGCGGGACCACTTCTGGCCAGCGCGTGGTGCGGTCAACCATTGTCAGAAGATGTTTGCACCCTTGCGAGGGCGGGAGGGGGCCTACGAGGTCCACGTGGACATGATCAAACCCTTTAGCCGGGATGTGAAACGGCTCCAAGGGAGCGTTCGTGTGTCTATGAACCTTGGCCCGCTGGCAGGCCGTGCAGGCTGCCACCCACTCTCTAACTTGTTTGCGCAGGCTCGGCCGTACAAATTTCTCTCCTGCCATTTTGACCGACGCGTGCACTCCCGGGTGCACCAGAAAATGAATCGAGTCAAAAACGCGGCGGCGCCACGTGGCTGGAACCACCGGACGTGGCCGCCCAGTGGAGACGTCGCAGATTGGGGGGGCATACCGTCTTGCAGCACCCTGTTCTCCAGCCTTAACCCTGTTGGTCCAGACTGGAGCGCGCGCACATCCGCGTCGCTAACCTGCTCCGCGGCCATGGTTGCGTAGTCTATCCCCACGCGGACCGGGGCCGCGCGCACTTCCGCGTCACTAACTTGCGCCGCGGCCATGGCTGCAGGATCTACCTCCGCGTGGGCTGGAGCCCCCACGGCGCACGAGAGGCAGTCTGCCACTACATTAAGCTTACCCGCCACATGCTGGATATCGGTAGTAAACTCCGATATCGCGGTCAGCTGTCTCTGTTGCCGGCCCGACCAAGGTTCTGAAATCTTGGCCATCGCGAAAGTCAGCGGCTTGTGGTCAACGAACGCGGTGAAATGGCGTCCTTCCAGCCAGAACTGGAAGTGGCGAATAGCCTAGTGGAGAGCTAACAACTCTCTGTCGAATGTGCTGTATTTTCGTTCGCTGGGTCTTACTGAAAAAGGCGAGCGGTTGCCAGGCTCCAGCTACAAACTGCTCCACGACCGCCCCTATGGCCAAATCTGACGCGTCAGTAGTGAGCGCCATGCGGGCTGCTGGGACTGGATGTGCTAACAACGCAGCGTTTGCCAGAGCTGTTTTGACTTTGGAAAATGCGCACTCTCGCTCCGGAGACCATTCGACTTTATTTGTGGGTTTTTGTTTTTTTAGTGCCACATACAATGGTTGCATGAGCTGCGCTGCGCGGGGGAGGAAACGGTTATAAAAATTTACCATTCCTAAAAACTCCTGTAACGCTTTGACCGTTTGTGGCTGGGGAAAATTTGTCACTGCGCGCACCTTGTCAGGCAGAGGGACCGCTCCCTCTGGGGAGACTCGATGCCCCAAAAAATCAATCTGCGTCACCCCGAACTGACACTTCGCCGGGTTAATTATTAACCCGTGCTCTGCCAACCTCCGGAAAACTGCCGTGAGGTGGTTTTCATGTTCGCCTTCGGATGCGCTGGCTACCAATATGTCGTCCAGGTAGACAAACACGAAAGGGAGATCGCGCAAAACCGCGTCCATCATGCGTTGGAACGTCTGCGCCGCGCCTTTAAGCCCAAACAGCATGCACAAAAACTCGAAAAGCCCGAAAGGAGTTATTACAGCTGTTTTGGGTATGTCCTCAGCGCGCACTGGGACCTGGTGGTAACCGTGGTAACCGCGTACCAAATCTATTTTAGAAAAAATGCGTGCCCCCGCCAAATGAACTGAAAAATCTTGGATGTGCGGGATTGGGTAGCGGTCGTGCGCTGTAGCATTGTTCAGCCTGCGGAAATCGCCACAAGGCCACCACGAGCCATCAGCTTTCGGGACCAAGTGAAGTGGTGAAGCCCAGGGGCTCTTCGAACGCCTAATGATGCCCACCCTCTCCAGGTTGGTGAACTCCTCGCGCGCTATGGTCAGTTTAGCTGAATCCAAGCGCCGAGCTTTTGCGAAAACGGGGGGTCCGGTGGTAGTAATAAAATGTTCCACCCCGTGTTTAGCCACTGTCGCCGAAAATGTCGGGACCGTGAGTGCTGGGAACTGAGTGAGGAGTGTGTGGAACTTACCACCTGCAGCTGTGACATTGGCTTGTGCTGTTGGCGGGGCCACTCGAGCTGTACAGGGGATAGAAAAAAAAGAGAGTGCATTAACCAGGCGTCTGTTAGCAAGATCGACCAACAAACTATGTGAGCACAAAAAATCAGCCCCTAACATGTTGAAATTGACTGCCGCTATGACGAAAGTCCACTCGAAAGTGCGGCCGTGTAAAGACAGAAGCAGAGTCCTCTCACCGAAGTTCTTAATCGCCGAGCCGTTCGCTGCTGACACCCGGGGACCACTGGAAGGTGCCAGTCGGTCAGCGTAGGAAGGTGTGATGAAACTCAGCTGGGAGCCCGTTTCCACGAGGAAATGTCTCCCCGAGTTCGCATCCTTCAAGTAGAGCAGCTTGTTCTCCTCTCCGAGGGCCGCCGCTGCTACCGACCCCCGGTCTTGGCGTTTCCCAAACGCTTAAAGTGGCACGGTGGAATGCACTTGCGTGCCCTCTCTGCGAAACGGCGATGGTAGAAGCAAAGGATATCGTCTGCTCCGTGTTTGCCGGCCCCTGCCGCCGCCGTCGTCGGTGAGTGCTGCAGCCTCTGGCCCCCTGCCGTCCCCGGACGTTGCGCCTGGACCCGCTGCCACAGCCGCGCGCCGTTTGCTGGCATCGACGAGTCGTTGCGCCTCCTGGCCCAGCTCGTGGTAGTCTTTTTGGGCCAGCAGTGGTGAATTGGCCAGGGTCACTCTCACCTCTGACGGTAGGGTTCTGAGGAAAAGGTGGGTGAAGATGAAGTTATCATCTTCGGAGTCTCTCAAACTCAACATCTTCCCCATCAGGTCTGCAGGTCTGTCGCCCTCAAATTCAGTAAGCGTCAGGAGCCTCTCTGCCCGCACCTGCACGGAGGGGGTGAAACAGCGAATGAGTGCAGCTTTCAACGTGCTGTACTTGTCGCTGTCCGGCGGGTGGTTGATCAGGCTCTCCACTCGCTGGGCTGTGTGGTTGTCCAGCTTTACAACCACATGGTAGAACTTTGTGGCGTCTACCGAAATCCTCCGGAGGTGGAACTGTGCCTCGACTGCGTTAAACCAGGAGCGCGGACTGGTTGGCCAGAAATCCGGTAGTTGGACTGTGGCTGCATTCATTTGGCTGGCTCCTGGCGAGTCTAGCTCGGGAGATTTGTCTCCGCTCATGATACGTCGTAGGGTCACCAGTGTGGAGATTGTGTGTGAAAGACGAGACTGATTTTATTTCTCAAGATCAGTTTTATTCAACACCACATTCTCCAACATCCAAAACGAGAAAGAGGAAATCATGCCCCCACCTCTGTCCCTTTTATACCCAGGACATCAAAGCATACAGTCACATTGTCTTTACATCCCAAATCACAATGCACCCCCCTTCAGGTCTCCTGTCTGTCTGCTCCCGAAGTCCTGGTGGTCAGGAAATCCCTCAAGGCCATCTCTCTGCATACAAAAGGCCAGACTTCGCATCCTCCTGCTACCCTTAGGAGGTTCAGACCTTTTGTTCCACTGAGACGTGCAGTAAACAATAAGCATACAGCAATAAGCATGTGAAGCATATGGAACATATGTGCCCACAACATATGTGCCCACATATGTGCCCACAACATACGTGCCCACAACATATTTATTCCATCTAGCTACAATACTCCGCACTGTGTGTTTATATACTCATATATTTATTCCATCTAGCTACAATGCTCCGCACTGTGTGTTTATATATTTATATATTTATTCCATCTAGCTACAATGCTCCGCACTGTGTCTATATATATATATTTATATTTATACAGTGGGGCAAAAAAGTTTTTAGTCAGCCACCAATTGTGCAAGTTCTCCCACTTAAAAGATGAGCGAGGTCTCCAATTTTCATCATAGGTATACCTCAACTATGAGAGACAAAATGAGAAAAAAAAAAAAATCCAGAAAATCACATTGAAGGATTTTTAATGAATTAATTGGTAAATTCCTCAGTAAAATAAGTATTTGGTCACCTACAAACAAGCAAGATTTCTGGCTCTCACAGACCTGTAACTTCTTCTTTAAGAGGCTCCTCTGTCCTCCACTCGTTACCTGTATTAATGGCACCTGTTTGAACTCGTTATCAGTATAAAAGGCACCTGTCCACAACCTCAAACAGTCAGACTCCAAACTCCACTATGGCCAAGACCAAAGAGCTGTCCAAAGGACACCAGAAACAAAATTGTAGACCTGCACCAGGCTGGGAAGACTGAATCTGCAATAGGTAAGCAGCTTGGTGTGAAGAAATCAACTGTGGGAGCAATTATTAGAAAATAGAAAACATACAAGACCACTGATAATCTCCCTCGATCTGGGGCTCCACGCAAGAGCTCACCCCGTGGGGTCAAAATTATCACGAGAGCGGTGAGCAAAAATCCCAGAACCACACGGGGGGACATAGTGAATGACCTGCAGAGAGCTGGGACCAAAGTAACAAAGGCTACATCAGAAACACACTACGGCACCAGGGACTCAAATCCTGCAGTGCCAGACGTGTCCCCCTGCTTAAGCCAGTACATGTCCAGGCCCATCTGAAGTTTGCTAGAGAGCATTTGGATGATCCAGAAGAGGATTGGGAGAATGTTATATGGTCAGATGAAACCAAAATAGAACTTTTTGGTAAAAACTCAACTTGTCGTGTTTGGAGGAGAAAGAACACCATACCTACTGTGAAGCATGGGGGTGGAAACATCATACTTTGGGGCTGTTTTTCTGCAAAGGGACCAGGACGACTAATCCGTGTAAAGGAAAGAATGAATGGGGCCATGTATCGTGAGATTTTGAGTGAAAACCTCCTTCCACCAGCAAGGGCATTGAAGATGAAACGTGGCTTGGTCTTTCAGCATGACAATGATCCCAAACACACTGCCCGGGCAACGAAGGAGTGGCTTCGTAAGAAGCATTTCAAGGTCCTGGAGTGGCCTAGCCAGTCTCCAGATCTCAACCCCATAGAAAATCTTTGGAGGGAGTTGAAAGTCTGTGTTGCCCAGCGACAGCCCCAAAACATCATTGCTCTAGAGGAGATCTGCATGGAGGAATGGGCCAAAATACCAGCAACAGTGTGTGAAAACCTTGTGAAGACTTACAGAAAACGTTTGACCTCTGTCATTGCCATCAAAGGTATATAACAAAGTATTGAGATGAACTTTTGTTATTGACCAAATACTTGTTTCACCAAGGACTTTACCAATTAATTCATTAAAAATCCTTCAATGTGATTTTCTGGATTTTTTTTTCTCATTTTGTCTCTCATAGTTGAGGTATACCTATGATGAAAATTGGAGACCTCTCTCATCTTTTAAGTGGGAGAACTTGCACAATTGGTGGCTGACTAAATACTTTTTTACCCCACTGTACGTACATATGTATACTGGCTGCTCTTGTTTTCTTTTGCCTTCTGATTGTTGCTCTGAGTGTTGCTATCCCTGTGCTGTTGCAATCCTGGAATTTCCCCATTGTGGGACTAATAAAGGCTTATCTTAATATAATAAAATATTAAAATAATAATAAATTAATAATAATTAAATATTAATAAAATATTTACAAAAAAGTGAGGGGTGTACTCACTTTTGTGAGATACTGTGAATACACAGACACCAGCTAAACACATTTTATTGGAAAGCTAGCTCAGCAATGAACAATACAAGAAAAAGAATTCCCTTCTTCTTCTAGCTGCTCCCTTTATGGGTCTCCACAGCAGATCATCTGCCTCCATCTCACCCTATTCCTTGCATCTTCTTCTGTAACACCAACCCTCTCCATGTCCTCCTTCACTACATCCATGAACCTTCTCTGTGGTCTTTTTTTCCCCTCTTGCCTGGCAGCTCCATCTTCAACATCCTTTGTCCAATATATCCACTATCCCTCCTCTGCACATGTCAAAACAATCTCAGCCTTGCCTCTCTTACTTTGTCTCCAAACCGCTCAACGCGAGGGACAAGCTGTCCCTCTTATATAATCCTCTCTATTCTTGTCCCTCCTAGTCACTCCCAATGAGTACCTTAGCATCTTCAACTCTGCCACCTACAACCCCACCTCCTCTCTTTTTGTCAGCGCTCTTGTCTCCAAACCATACATCATAGCAGGTCTCACTACCAACTTGTAAATCTTCCCTCTCACTCTTGCTGCTACCCTTCTGTCACAAATCACCCCTGACACTCGTCTCCACCCACTCTACCCTGCCCGCACTTTCCTCTTCACCTCTCTTGTGCCTTTTCCATTGCTTTGGATGGCTGACCAGGTATTTAAACTCATCTGTTTTTACTACTGCTACTCCTTCCATCTTCACCACTGCATCTGCCTCCCTCTCATTCACACTCATGTATTCTGTCTTGCTTCTACTGACTTTCATTCCTCTCCTCTTCAGAGCATGCCTCCACCTCTCCAGGTTCTCTTCCACCTGCTCCCTACTCTAACTGCAGATCGCAATGTCGTCTGCAAACATCATGGTCTATGGAGACTCCTGTTTGACCTCACCTGTCTGCCTGTCTTCACCATGGCAAACAAGAAGGGGCTCAGAGCCAGTTCCTGATGTAAGCCCACCCCCACCTTGAATCCATCTGTTATTCCTACAGCACACCTCACCACCATCTCGCTGTCCTCATACATGTCCTGCACAAGCCTCACATACTTCTCTGCCACTCCTGACTTTCTCATACAGTACCACACTCCTTCTCTTGGCACCCTATCATATACAGTCATGTGAAAAAATTAGGACACCCTGTAAAAGTCTGCTTTTTTAACATATTTGGACATAGGGATATTTAATATCACTGTTAAAAATACTGGGAGATTCATGTAATACAACTAAACAATTAAAAATGAATTAAAGACTTCTTTCAAATTTTCTGTAAAATATAATTCTAAACAAATGGTGAGGAATAAATTAGGACACCCCCAATCTTTTTAAGGACACCCCCAAGTTCATTCCCACTTAAAATGGCTAAAATAAATGTTAAAAAAAATGCAAATAAAAACAAAAACAAGGTTAGACTGTTATGTTCGGGGTCATCACCCTGAGCATGACTTGTGGTTGTTGGGTTTAATTATTGATTATTAATTCCAGCTGATGGATTGAGCCTTGCTCTCCATCAGTCCCACAGCCATGCCTCCTCCTCACCAGGCATCCACCAGCGGTATGGTTCACCACATACACACTCACACACTCATGCACGCACACACACATACACACACACACTCACATTCACACTCACGCATGCACACACACATTGTTCAATCAGTCATGCACTGGATGGCCACACAGCTGTGTCCATTTGCCCTCATTCTGGGTTTGTGTATTTATAGGGTAGAATGTGACCAGCTGTTGTGGCAACTTTGCAATGTCGACCTTGGACATCCAGACTCACTTCTGTTGGTTTTCACTCGGACTGAATCGTATTGTTCCCTCAGAGCCTTTTCGCTCCAACGCTGTAGTAAGTCTTTGTGCCGTTTTCTCCGCTCCTGCCTGTTTGGAGCGCGTTAGGCATCCTTTGAACTAACCAAGCTTGTAGCCGGGTGTCTTCCCTTCCGTTGCGACTGTTTTTGGACATTCAGACTGTCAGATTTATGTCACTCTAAAACAAAAGGATGCCTCATCAGTAAACTCACTCCTGGCATGCATTGAAGACATAAAGTCTTGGATGGCCCTAAACTTCCTAAATTTTAATGATAAGAAGACCGAAGTGATGGTGTTTGGACCTAGTCGCCCCTGTGAGTCCCCTCCTGTGTACTTGGGCCCCCTTACTCCTTATGTTAAATCCACAGCTAGGAATCTTGGTTTTATCATGGACAATGATTTTAAATAAGACACGCAGATTCGTTCTGTGGTAAAATCCAGCTTCTTTCATCTAAGGCGTTTAACAAATGTAAAACCCATTCTCTCTAGACCACACTTGGAAACAGTAATCCATGCTTTTATTTCATCTCGGCTGGATTACTGTAACTCACTTTACGCCGGTGTCAGCCAGTCATCTCTTTCCCGTTTGCAGCTGGTTCAAAATGCCGCTGCTCGTCTTTTAACAGGTACACGTGGAAGAGATCACATCACACCCATCTTAGCTTCACTCCACAGGCTGCCCGTGTATTTTAGAGTTCATTTTAAAATTCTTTATTTGTTTTTAAATCCTTGAATGGTCTTGCTCCATCTTACGTCTCTGAGCTTCTGCATCCCTACGCTCCCACCCGGTCCCTTAGGTCAGCTGAACAGCTGCTTTTGGAGGTGCCAAAGGCGAGGCGCAAGCTCAGAGGGGACAGAGCCTTTTCAATCATGGCCCCCAGATTATGGAATGATCTACCCCTGGACATCAGACAAGCACCTTCACTGTCCATTTTTAAAACACGTCTTAAAATACACTTTTACTCCCTTGCCTTCGACCCAGTATGAGGCATTGATTTTATTGAATGAAATGGATTTTTATTTTATTTTACTTTTTATTATTTACTTTTTTTTTACTGTGGTTCTTGGTTAGCGCCCTTTGTGTTAGTGCCCTGCTTTTATGTTCTCTTGCTGTACAGCACTTTGTGTAGCGAGTGTTACTTTTAAAGTGCTTTATAAATAAAGTTGATTGATTGATTGATTCAACACATTCATCCATTGTAAATAAACACATTACTTACTCTGCGTTTTGGGCTCGTTGCTATTTTATGTTTGCTGCGGAGTTACGCAGTGAGCATGATAGAGACATAGATAGGTGAACATTTCTTAATAAAGAACTGAATATTCAATAGAGTGTCCTAATTTTTTCACATGACTGTACTTTCTCCTGATCCACAAAAACAGTGCAACTCCTTCTGACCTTCTCTATACTTCTCCATCAGCACTCTTAGAGCAAACATTGCATCTGTAGTACTCTTTCTTGGCATGAAACCGTACTGCTGCTCATTGATTGTCACCTCTCCTCTTAACCTGGCTTCAACAACTCTTTCCCATAACTTCATAGTGTGGCTGATCAACTTTATGCCTCTGTAGTTACTACAGCTCTGAGCATCACCTTGGTTCCTGAAAATTGGTAACAAAACACTTTTCCACTCCTCAGGCATTATCTCACTCTTCAAGATTGTGTTAAACAACCTGGTTAAAAAGTCAATTGCCATGTCTCCTTAACATCTCCATACCTCCACAGGTATGTCATCTGGACCAACCGCCTTTCCATTCTTCACCCTCTTCAAAGCTGCCCTCACTTCCACCTTGCTAATCCACGGGACTTCCTTGTTCACCATCTTTCTTCATCCATCCTCCTCTCTCTCTCAATTTCTTTATTCATGAGCTCTTCAAAGTACTCCTGCCACCTTCTCAACACTCTCGTCATTTGTTAGTACATTTACAATTTCTGTTCTTAATCAACCTAACCTGCTGCACCTTTTCCAGCTCCATCTCTCTGTCGATACAACTCCTTTTCTCCTTCCTTAATGACCGGCCTCTCATACAACTCACTATACAGTCCCTCCAGGATTTTGCAGGATGTTTTTATGATTGTTGCAGCCCAAAAAGCCTGAATTCATGGGAGCTTTTTAAAAAAGTTGCGATAAAAGTTGTGGTGTTTTGAAAGTTTTTTTTGTGTGCACTAAAAGTTGTGGGAAGAATTACAAATTTTAAAGCAGATGGTTTTTCCAGTTTATTGCAGTCATATTCTATATAACAATACAAGAAATGCACAGGATTGTCAAAAATTTCCTATTACAGTGATTTGTAAATTAAGCAGAATCTTTTGTTATACAGAAAAACTCTTCTGTGCAACAGCCAATACAGACTTTAACACAATATCCACTACACTACAACAGCTAAACTGCATTGAATGCATGTTAAGAGTAGAGATTTGGAAATTATTGGCAGCACCTTCATTTGAAAACTCCCCATAGTCCCCAGCCACTTAGTACTGAGCGGAGAGGAAAAAATAAATAATTTATTCTGTTGCTCTGTATTGTCTATCAGAGTCTGTGTTTTTCTGAAAAAAAAAAAAAGAGACAATATTCCCTCTCTTTCCTTGCCTAAGTCCTACCTGTCTGTCTGCTGTGCGTCTTCACACACATACTTGTCTCTTCAGACACACATCTTTCATTTACAGCGGGGTGGGGAGGTGGGGGGGGAGTGTCCATGTCCAGACCAGAGATTCACAGCTTTAAAGCTCACTGACGAGATGTAGTAATGATTTTACCTCTAAAGATGTATAAATGTTCAATCACTGGCTGTAGTGTTAGATTTGCTTGTTTTGTTTGTGGTTTTATGGCATCTGTCCATTTTTCAACACAAACCCAGTACTTTGTACACGCGATCAGGATGGAGACATGGCGAGACATCCACCAGCAGGCTGGGAGAGACAGAGGAAGGGATGGTCTTGGACACCTCTCGGGTGAGTGTTTTTTTAGTCACACACTGTTTTTGCTGATGTGTTCAGTTAATACTCACTTTAAACATGGGAGTGAACAGGTGCAGCGATGCATTTGATTGGTTAGACTGAGTGTTTGGGCGCCAGTGAGAGATAAATTTGATTGGTGAAATTGGCGGAAGTTGACAAGGATTGGCCAAAATTGTGGGAAAGTTGCTGTGAGTGGACAAAGTTGCAAGGTCGCGCAATAGTTGCGCTGATTGGCTGATTTCACGTGAATTGATGTGATAGTGCAGGCAGCACGGTGGCGGAGTGGTTAGCACTGCGGCACCACAGCAACTCACCCTTGGCCAGGGGATCCTGGGTTCGATCCCAGCCCTCGCCCAACAGTGATCTGTGTGGAGTTTGCATGTTCTCCCCGTGTCTGCGTGGATTTACTCAGGGATTTCTCCGGTTTCCTCCCACATGCCAAAAACATGCGAGTTAGGTTAATTGGCATCAAAACTGGGGATTCTAAATTGTCCTTAGGTATGACTGAAAGAGTGAATGGTTGTCTGTCTCTCTGTGTTGGCCCTGCGATGGACTGGCAATCTGTCCAGGGTGTACCCTGCCTCTCGCCCAAAGATGCTGGGATAGGCTCCAGCCCCCCCCCCCCCCGCGACCCGAAAAGGATTAAGCGGTAGAAGATGAATGAATGAATGAATGAATGACGTGATCGCCACATCACAAAATCCTGGAGGGGCTGACTATATGCCTCATCCTTTGCCTTTGCCACCTCTCTCTTTGCCATGTGCCTAGATTCCAAACACTCCTATTTTCTTCATCTCCCTGACTATCCCACTTTTTCTTTGCTAACCTCTTCCTTTGAATACTTTCCTGTACCTCCTCATTCCAACACCATTTCTCCTTGTCTTCCTTTCTCTGTCCACTGGATACACCACATACCTTTCTGCTTGTTTCTCTCAATACTTTTGCTGTACTTTCCCAGTCATCTGGTAATTCTTCCCTACCACCAAAGCCTTTATCAACTCCTTCCTGAACCTGTAACATTCACTTACACTGTTGCCACATCCCCTTTGGTGTTGCCAGTGTAACAGGGTAGAGTGCAGCTACACAGTAGTAGAACTTTTAGTGATGGTGAAACTGAGGCCTTACGAAACAATGGACAACACTGAGACAATTACTTCACGATCGACAGTGTTATGAAACATTTAATAAAGAGTGCAATCTGCTGACTGTCAGAACTGCATCTGAGTGGAAGACCTGAAAGAAATCTCAGTACTTTTTTTTTTGAGCATTTGGCCATCCGAGGTCTATTCAAAATTGGATGGCAGGAACAAACAATACAAAGCAAACAAAAAACTAATTCCAATAGAACCCTCTCAAATTTCCCGCGAGCCCTCATGTCACGTGATGTGACCGACATAACGAGGCCTCGCTTGCTATGGTCACGTGACTGTGGGCAAGCTGAAACAGCACTTGATGCACTGCTCATGACACTTCACTTGATATTGTATAAATCGGTGTCGAGTGGGTGGCGTTGAGCATAACATCACTAACTTCACAGAAAGGAATCCATACCAGCAGATAAAAGAAAGCAAGAACTGATAAAATAAAACATTTTCATAAAAGTGGTGTTGTGATGACCCACCACAATCTACATGGACATTTAAACTTCATACTCAGCTAGCTAGCCGGCAGGAATCAGAGGACAAATTACATACGGACAGAGAGCCCCTAGGAGACAATCAGAACAATGGACTATTGCTATACATCCCTGGAATAAGGAGAGGAAGTCCAGGCGGAAGTTGGTCACGCGATTGATATGTATATCAGTATGCAAATGTGCCATGCATTCTCTCTCTGTTGGTATAACATGTATAAAAGAGCTTGCTATACATGCCTCAATAGCGCAACACAACACAAGACACACAGCACACAGCACAGCACACACAACACAACACAGCGCACAGCGCTACAGTGTGTCTCATGATGATGGAGGAAATAAAACTCTGAAACCTTCCAGCTTATCGTATCTCGCTTGAACTTATTTGTTCCTCCACACTGGTGACCCTTGACGAAGAACGGAACACGAGGCGAACACCCCAGAGATGACCCCAACTGGGAAAGCCCCAGCACGCGTCATGGTGCGACCCTCGCCTGACCTTTTACCTCCACACTGGTAACCTGACGAGGGAGAATGACCGTCTCCTCCCTCTCACCGCGCTGTGGACACAGAGGACCGGAGAACGCCTGCAACCTCTTCATCCTCACTGGAGCGCGCGCTCCGGAGCGCAGCGCTGGGATCAAAATGCACCATGAACAACACGAGCGAACGAAGGAAGCAGCCTGAACGGGGACAATCATCGACGCCGACTGCGTTGATTTCCACCGAGCTCCCCGACTCTGACTAAACGCTGGACAGCGGACCTCCCACGCACAGAAGCCCCGCATGCACACTGCAGGAATACAAGGACAGCGCAACTACCAGTTATGTGGTCACGGCACCAAGCGCGCACCACGCACAAAGACGAACCGGCTCCACAGACTGATACATCGTCCTCCGCCGCTGATCATGCCCGAGAAAAACGGCTGATTGCCACCCTCGGAACCTTCAGGGCTGCTCACGCACCTGGAGCACACGTGCAGCCCACACACAGGACTTTGTATGGGTTTCTCAGCCACGGCGCACAAGGGAAATTTAGCCGATTGCTTTCCTCGATGACTTTAGGGCTGCTCCCGCACCTAAAGCCAAACCACCTCATACCCTCACACAGCTGCAGTTGTTTCACAGCCGCTACGCATCCTCTGGGAATTGGGCCGCTCACTTTCCCCACATCCTCAGATAAAATGTTTTTTTCACAGCCTCTGTGGATCTCCGCCAGGTTTACCGGGAAAGTCCCTCACCATCGCGGATCCACACGCAACTTTTGCGCGGCCCAGACACCTTTGACGTCTCTGACCAGCACTCACTTACTCCCAACCCCTCCCCTTCCTCCTCTACAGCGCTTTTCCCGCACCTCACTCCCTAAAGCCAGCCGATCGCAGTCTTGTTCCACTGCGCACGAAACGCACCAGCCTGTGCGCCCACAATCCACGGCCGTTCAACGTGCTGGAATCCGGAGGTGGAGCCAGACGATGGGGTAGGGGGGGTCACAACCCCTGCTGAGTGTTCTGGGGGGAGCCCTGTGGTGACCCACCACAATCTACATGGACATTCAAACTTCACACTCAGCTAGCTAGCCGGCAGGAATCAGAGGACAAATTGCATACGGACAGAGAGCTCCTAGGAGACAGTCAGAACAATGGACTATTGTTATACATCCCTGGATTAAGGAGAAGAAGTGCGGGCGCCAGTTGGTCACACGATTGATATGTATTGACTGATATGTATATCAATATGCAAATTTGCCATGTATTCTCTCTCTGTTGGTAAAACATGTATAAAAGAGCTTGCTATACATGCCTCAGTAGCGCAACACAATACAAGACACACAGCAAACACAGCACAGCACAGCACACCCAACACAACACAGCGCACAGCACTACAGTGTGTCTCATGATGATGGAGGAAATAAAACTCTGAAACCTTCCAGCTCGTCGCATCTTGCTTGAACTTATTTGTTCCTCCACAGTGTCAACATTAAAGCTATGCAATTTCCTATAAAAGTGCATACACCGATGTGCCTTTTTTACACACAGTATCAATTTGGGGTTCAAAGCACAGTTTGTCAATCACAGTCCCAAGAAACAGTGCATCCAGAAAGTATTCACAGCGTTTCACTTTTTCCACATTTTGTAATGTTACAGCCTTATTCCAAAAGGGATTAAATTAATTTTTTTCCTCAAAATTCTACACACAATTCTCCATAATGACAATGTGAAAAAAGTTTTTTTTTTTGAGATTTTTGCAAATTTATTAAAAATAAAAAACTATGAAATCACATGTACATAAGTGTTCACAGCCTTTCCCATGAAGCTCAAAACTGAGCTCAGGTGCATCCTGTTTCCACTGATCATCCTTGAGATGTTTCTACAGCTTAATTGGAGTCCATCTGTGGTAAATTCAGTTGAATGGACATGATTAGGAAAGGCACACACCTGTCTACGTATATAAGGTCCCACAGTTGCCAGTGCATGTCAGAGCACAAACCAAGCATGACGTAAAAGGAATTGTCTGTAGACCTCCGAGACAGGATTGTCTCGAGGCACAAATCTGGGCAAGGGTACAAAAAAATTTCTGCAGCTTTGAAGGTCTCAGTGAGCACAGTTGCCTCCATTATCCATAAATGGAAGAAATTCAGAACCACCAGGACTCTTCCTAGAGCTGGCCGGCCGTCTATACTGAGCAATTGAGGGAGAAGGGCCTTAGTCAGGGAGGTGACCAAGAACCCGATGGTCGCTCTGTCAGAGTTCCAGCATTCCTCTGTGGAGAGAGGAGAACCTTGCTGAAGGACAACAATCTCTGCAGCAATCCACTAATAAGGCCTGTATGGTAGAGTGGCCAGACGGAAGCCACACCTTAGTAAAAGGCACATGGCAGCCTGCCTGGAGTTTGCCAAAAGGCACCTGAAGGACTCAGACCATGAGAAACAAAATTCTCTGGTCTGATGATCATGTTTGGAGGAAACCAAGCACTGTTCTTGACCACGCCAATGTGGTGGCAGCATCATGCTGTGGGGATGTTTTTCGGAGGCAGGAACTGGGAGACTCGTCAGGATAGAGGAAAAGATGAATGCAGCAATGTACAGAGACATCCTGGATGAAAACCTGCTCCAGAGCACTTTTGACCTCAGACTGGGGCAAAGGTTCATCTTTTAGCAGGACAACGACCCAAAGCACACAGCCAAGATATCAAAGGAGTGGCTTCAGGACAACTCTCTGAATGTCCTTGAGTGGCCCAGCCAGAGCCCAGACTTGAATCCAATTGAACATCTCTGGAGAGAGCAGAAAATGGCTGTGCACTGACGCTTCCCATCCAACCTGATGGAGCTTGAGAGGTGCTACAAAGAGGAATGGGTAAAACTGCCCAAAGATAGGTGTGCCAAGCTTGTGGCATCATACTCAAAAAGACTTGATATCATAAACTTTCCCGTGCGCTTTTCCACAGCGCACAGAAGAAAAGAAGGAAGAATGAGGATTGACGCGCAGGGTTACACTAAACACACATTTATCGACAACACACAGATCAAAAAGTAAACACTTACAGAAGTGGAACAGTTGTGCACATAATGGCTCACACAAGTAGCATGCAGCAGGCAGACCACTGTGCACCGTGGCCACAAAAACTCACAGGACAGAAATGCTCGGATACACTTAGAGTTCTCAAGGACGCTCGAATGGCACGGGAGAAGAGCCAGGCAGCAGTGCCCGAGCGTAGCAGTTGTGCTGCAAGGGGAAACGCTACAGACAAGCGTTGCAGCACAACTGCAAACAGAAACGCAGAAAAGCTCTTACTCATCGTGCAGGAACAGTCCGAGTCATCCAAGTCTGACCACGAGCACACACAAATAATCCTTCGGGACGTGACGGTCAAACGGCGGAAAACAACCATCTAACACGTACAATGGTCCAGTGGTGTTTGTCTAGCGAAGAGCCGTTTAAATACAAACACCGCTGGCCACACAAATTGGGCACACCTGGGTGAGGCGCGTGAAAGATAATTACCGGGGCTGGGAACAGCTGATGGAACCAGAGGGAGAGCCAGGGGGCGTGGCTGGACCAACAGACTGTCAGCAGCGTGGGAGGAAGTAGGTCACCGAGGCTGACTAACAGCTGCTGGTCAGGCAGTGGCTATGGCTAAGGAATAAGTACAAAAATACACAAAATGCACATAAACAGAAAAACCAAAACCCATACAGAGATCAAGACCGAGCCAGGGAAAGCCATGCTGGCTCGGCTCGTGACACTTGAGGCTGTAATTGATGCCAAAGGTGCATCAAAAAAGTATTGAGCAAAGGCTGTCAACCCTTATGGACATGGGATTTCTTAAGCTTTTTATTTTTAATAAATTTGCAAAAATCTAAAAAAAACCTTTTTCACATTGTCATTATGGGGTATTGTGTGTAGAATTTTGAGGAAATAAAATGAATTTAATCCCTTTTGGAATAAGGCTGTAACAAAACAAAATGTGGAAACAGTGAAGTGCTGTGAATACTTTCCGGATGCACTGTATTTGTACTGCTGCACCAGTTCAACAGCCTGATCGTCCATCACAACAGGGGTAGCTATCATGTTGAAATTAGTGGTGGGCCACGCATCTGACCCATGGACCTTCAGTGGCGGAAACCCAGGATGTGAACTTTTAACCCCTTGCACTCCGGTCAATTTTCCTAAAAACGCCAAAAAATAATGTGCCCAAAGTAAATCGAAAGCTGTTCTTCAACCCTTTGCAGCATCTTCATGGGGTTGGTCTCATTTAAAAGAAAACACTTTGAATTTTTTGGCATGATCTCTCTAAGTGCTCCGGCCACTGAGTTACAGTCATCTAAACATAGTGAACTTGAAGAAAATAAATTTGGCCTAGGTGTTTTTTTGGATACAAATGCTTGCAAATAACACACAGCTTCAGATCCGGGATGGAAAATGCAACAGAAATGTAGAACCAAGTGTTATCCAGCTGAGGTCCAAATTTTGTAACAATACCACAAAAAATGAATATATTACACAGCTTTATACTCAGGCTGTTCCCAGGCGTTTTGGAACTGTGCCAAATGGCACAGTTTGGAAGAACGTCTGTAACTTTTGAATGATTCAATGTAGAAGCTTCATTTAGGGCTCTAATGAAAGGTCACATTCAGGGCTGTGTCTGTGTGTGTGTGTGTGGGGGGGGGGGTTGTCCACCCCCACCCCCCGCTACAGAGGACGGAGATCCGCCCTCGCTACATGACGGATTACACTCGGATGTGGCATGTTTCCACAGCAACGCTGTCACCGCGGCTCCCCCCACCCCCCCGCTACAGAATCGTAGCGGGGGGGGGGGGGGCGGGTGTTCACTGTCCGGAGGCGGCGAAGAACCATGTAACGTAACGCACGCACTTCGGACATCGTGCGCTACACAGTTGTAATTTACCGATCGGTCAAAAGTCATTTTGGATTACAATTTTCAGGGACAAATAATAATTTAGCTTATAACAGCTTACCTCTTCACAGCAGCAGAGTTCTGGCGAACTTCTCTTCCTCACTGTCAGACGAACGCGACGCTGGTCCGCTCGTGGTTCTGGTCTCGCGACCTGATCAAAACATAATTCCATTATTGCGTTTTTGTGCTTCCATGATTGCGTTTTTTGGCGAACGATTTTTCAAAACAAATAACAGCAGTAATTAAAAAAAGACTGGCGAAGGCGTGTGTGTCACTCAGCCTTCGTCTTCAGCCTCCGTCGGTCTATGACAGGGGTGGGCAGTGAGGGCCATTCCAGCGCAGATTTTCTGTTCCACCCAGTGTCTTCAGCAGGTGTTTTCAATTATTAGCGATCCTTGAAGCTGATCAGAGCAAACACCTGCTGAAGACACTGGGTGGAACAGAAAATCTGCAGTGGAATGGCCCTCCATGGCACATGATTGCCCACCCCTGGTCTATGACCATGGAAGAAATCATAACGTCTACTCTGCTGGAACCAAAACAAATAAGCACCGCCTGTGGCCGAACATGCCGGTGCACGAATGGCACTCCCTGTCACACAGGTTGCATTTGTGGGTGGTCTCCGTGCTGCTGGGTCTGTGGGTTCTTCCTGCGGGTCCTTTTTTTCTCTGCAACAGCAGTCTCTCTTCACCCAGCCTTTAAAAAAACAGCTCGCGAACTTCTCTGCTTCAACTGGCTCACTGCATTCACAGCGTTGGGAGGCGGGTCCTTCTGGCTAGGTTTTCATTCATTGGTTCTTCAAAGTTTCAGAAACCCAATTCAAGGCTCTTATTAGTCGAATGAGAGGTCAATCAGATGAACTAATCTGTTCGCGGCTGTGTCTGCAGCTTTTATTTTCAGTGCGCGCTTGGACGCCATACACCACCTACATCACAATCTCCATCATGCGTCCTAGAGCGCACAAGAGTGCCCTCGTGCGCTCTCGTGCGCTCTAGGACGCAGAGACTTGCCCACCCGTGGGACAACGGAGCGCAAGAGGTTAAACCTGTGGTAGTTTTCAAGCCTCCAGATTTGTTCCTGAACATACACAAAGCAACAAGGATTAGTCCACACTATACTAAGTCTGTCTGGTTTCTTCTCCCAATCATTCCAGTTTTCAAATGAACTTTTTAAGAGGTGTGTACATGAAAATGCTTCTCATGTATCCATCCTTTCTTCCTTCCATCTATGCAGCCAGGAAAAGATGGATGACCTCTGAGCTACATGCTGTCCTTGCTTACATAGTTCTGTGTGAAATGGTCAAAGTAACCCTGGGCCACATATAGGGTTTAGCCTTGAAGCCTGTAATAGAGTAGACTTTATTGTCATTGGACAGTACAGCGAAATTGTGGGTGCTCCACCAGGCTACTGCGCAGATAAAAACATGGTTAAAGAACACATGATTAAACACACGACTGAAATCAAAATAAAATAGCCTGTGGAGGTACAAATAAGTTCAGACGAGGTATGATGAGCAGGAAGGTTTCAGAGTTTTATTCCTCCATCATCATGAGACACACTGTAACGCTGTGCTCTGTGCTGTGTGTGCTGTGTGTGTGTCCCTTTGAGGCATGTACAGTCAGCTCTTTTATAAAGACAAGAGAGAATGCATGGCACATTTGCATGTTAATATACATATCAGTTAATACATATCAATCGCGTGATTAACTGGCGCCGGACTTCCTCTCCTTAATCTGAGGATGTATAACAATACTCATTGTTCTGGTTGTCCACCTAGGGGCTCTCTGTCCGTATGCAAATTGTTCTGTTTCCTGCCCTAGCTGAGTGTGAAGATTGAATGTCCATGTAGATTGTGGTGGGTCACCACAAGCCCAGGATTATGGAAATATACACAAGTATCATGTTGACCCAGGTCATCTGCTGACACCTGCAAGACCAGTGAAAACAAGGCTAGCAGTGACAAGTTTTGTTGTCTTGGAACTATCGAAAAAAGAAAAAAAAACAAACCCTGCATGCTACCCACTAGGTGGCGCATGAACACGCAGCGGCCTTTCACCTCTCTTCAGGTTTTCTCTCTATTTTTCGAGTTTTGTGCCACTTTGTTTTTCTTCTTTTTAATACAGCCTTATTCCTTTTCTTTTTATACAATGTACACCAATGAAGAGAGCGAGAAACGCCATTTCACTTCTCCTGTATGTCCTGCACGTATGGAAGTATTGACAATAAAATTAACATAAAATAAACTTTTATTTTATAAAATAAACCAGACCACCAAAAACTAAGACAAAACACGTACCACTCTTGCCCATAAAGATGACATCTAATGTATACACGACAAAGCATCAGTAGCATTACCTGAACTTTTTCTGTGCTGGATCTAAAAGATGTAGATTTCAATCATATTGACCCAATGTGTTAACCTCTGACCGCATTCCCAATGAAGAAAAATCCAAAGGTTGTGGTCAGTGTGGACAATGGTTAAAGAGGAGTGAACAGACACTTCAAAATGCTGAAGTGCTCACAGCAATGCCAGGGCCTCTTTCTGCATCATATTGTAGTTCCTAGGCCTGTGAAAACTTGCAGGGGAAATGACACAGGGTGGTCATTGCCTTCAGCAGTGTTCTCAACCAAAATGCACCAAGACTACTAGTATCATCTTCAGGTTTCAGCAGAACAACAAAGCTGGGTGTTTGCTGTGTGAAGATTTTCCTCCTAGCTTGTTTTATTTGTCCATTTTGCCCCATTTTAGTTAAAACCACCCAATCATCCCAGTTCCTTCCCTTTAACCTGGCTACAGAATCAGAATCAGAATCAGATTTATTGCCATTGTTCATGTAGTACACAAACTAGGAATTTGTCTCGGTGCAATGCTACAACATTAAAACATAATAAGATAAAGAGATAAACTAAAGAAAAATTAAAGACTAAAACCATGCAATAAGTGTAGAATAATAAATAATAATAATAATAATAATGAGTAATACTAGTCACAGCAGTTTTAAATAAATTAGCAAGTAGCAGATGATGTGCAGTCGATAATGCAACAGAAAAACAGTGATGAATGACATGAGTCTGGTTGAGCTGCTGTATATAGTGCACGAGAGTCAATAAGTCACTTAATGTTCAGCAGTCTGATGGCAGAGGGGAAAAAGCTTTCAATTCCTTTCAATTCCTACAATTCCTGTTGTTGCTTCCCCTCAACCTAAGACCTAAGCTGTCAATCATCTCTTGGGTAAAGTGACAGACAACATGGCCGAACTGCATTCTAAGACTATAAATAAGTCTAATCAAATATGATCAAAGTATAAAAGTCAAATGGGGATGTCCAGTGTGGAAACCACTATCCTGTCATGCTAATCGTTTTGCACCGCGGGTAGAGTGGGTTCTTTTAAATGCATAAATGCAGTAACAGTACATTTTTTTGTACTTGTAATTGAATTTATTCACAAGCGTAGCCTATCTACAGTAACATGAGGAGAAACTACTAGAAAACATGCAGTAAATTGTAGTCTACAAAGAAGTGACTGAGGGTTCAGCACTTCAAGAAGCCAAAGTGGCCTTGGCAGCTCTTGCAAAACAAAATTAGCTGTAACACAGACCATGTTTACATGTACGCGAATAAACTGGTTATGATTGGCTTTCTGGAGTTATGATTATTCAAGTGGCCATGTAAACAGAATAATCCGATAAAGGTCATATAATTGGGGTCATTAACTCAAGTGGTTTACCCTGTAATAATCCGTTTATTCAGTGCATGTAAACACAAAACTAATTATTGGCATTATCAGTTTATTCCCAGTAATCAGTTTATTGCAACCATGTAACTGGAGTCACATTTGTGAGATTTCATTAAAGTACAGACTTCATATAGAAACAGAGATACACTAACGTTCAAAAGTTTGGAGTCACCCAGACAATTATTTTGTGTTTTCCATGAAAAGTCACACTTATTTACCACCATGAGTTGTAAAATGAATAGAAAATATAGTCAAGACATTGACAAGGTTAGAAATAATGATTTGTATTTGAAATAATAATTTTTTCCTTCAAACTTTGCTTTCATCAAAGAATCCTCCATTTGCAGCAATTACAGCATTGCAGACCTAACATGATTGCACAAGGGTTTTCTAATCATCCATTAGCCTTCTGATGCAATGAGCAAACACATTGTACCATTAGAACACTGGAGTGATAGTTGCTGGAAATGGGCCTCTATACACCTATGTAGATATTGCACCAAAAACCAGACATTTGCAGCTAGAATAGTCATTTACCACATTAGCAATGTATAGAGTGTATTTCTGATTAGTTTAAAGTTATCTTCATTGAAAAAAAGTGCTTTTCTTTCAAAAATAAGGAAATTTCTAAGTGACCCCAAACTTTTGAACGGTAGTGTAGGTACTGCCCCTACACACTACATGGTGTTCCACATGCTGTAGAAGGGAATTAACTAAAGGCTTCATATACATGCAGGATAATCCAGAACAGATAATGAAGAGCAAACCCAAACCTCTTGCAAAACAATTTGTTATAGCAGAGTAGCTGAAGTTGCCCATTTTCCGTGAAGACAAACAATCCTTAAATTTGCAGTCCCTGGTTTTATGCACAGAACAACCATGAAAAAGTGCTGTGTGTGTGTGTGTATACACTATTTCACAAAAGTGAGTACACCCCTCACATTTTTTAAAATATTTTATTATATCTTTTCACTGACAACACTGGAGATATTCAATTCAATTCAACTTTATTTATATAGTGCCATTTCACAACAACAGTCATCTCATAGCACTTTCAACTGTAGGGGGAACCCCCACAGTTGCAGAAAGACCCCAGCAATCAGGCGATCCCCTGTGAGCAAGCACTTGGCGACAGTGGAGAGGAAAAACTCCCTTTTAACAGGAAGAAACCTCCAGCAGAACAAGGCTCAGGGAGGGGCAGTCATCTGCTGCGACTGGCTGGGGGGTGAGGGGACAGAGAAGATGAAAAGAACAGACATGTAGAGAGCAAACAGCACGATGGGGACTCAATCTGTGGGAGAGAACAAATATGACCAGCAACAAAAAAAAATATTTCATTGAGAGTGAAGAAAGGAGTGAGGCCCAGTGCATTATTGGAGGTCCCCCGGGTGACTAAACCTATTAGCAGCGTAACTAAGGGAGGGTTCAGAAACACATGATCCCTCCCTAATTGTAGGCTATATCAAAAAGGAAGGTTTTAACCCTATTCTTAAAAACAGAGATCGAGTCTGACTCCCGAATCCAGATTGGCAGCTGGTTCCACAGGAGAGGAGCTTGATAACTGAAGGCTCTTCCTCCCATTGTACTTTTGGAGATTCTAGGTATTACAAGTAATCCTGCATTTTGGGAGCGTAGTGCTCTGTTAGGATAATACGGTAGTATCAGATCTTTTAAATAAAAAGGGGCCTGATTGTTTAGAGCTTTGTAAGTAAGAAGAAGAATTTTAAACTTAATTCTAAACTCTATGGGAAGCCAATGAAGGGAGGCCAGAACCGGAGAGATATGATCTCTCTTTCTAGTACCTGTTAAAACTCTTGCTGCAGCATTTTGGATCAGCTAAAGACTTTTTAAAGATGTTTTAGGACAACCTGATAATAAAGAATTACAATAATCTAATCTCGAGCTAACAAAAGTGTGGATCAGTTTCTCAGCATCACTCTGAGACAAGATGCTCCTAATCTTGGCAATATTACGCAAATGATAGAAGGCAGTCTTAGAAACAAATTTAATATGTGAATTAAAAGACAGATCTTGAGCAAAAATAATTCCAAGGTTGCTCACAGAGCTATTAAGAGAAAGAGTAATCGCATCCAAACTGAAAGTTTGATTTGGAAAGGTATTTCTAAGGTTTTTTTGGGCCAACAAGAATGACTTCAGTCTTATCTGAATTTAATAGCAGGAAATTACAAGTCATCCAAGCTTTGATTTCCTTAAAGGGTACCTGTGGTGGTCGTCTAAACACATTCAACTTGAAAACATTAGGCAAAGTATTCGTTATTTGGTTAAATAATTATTGCCAGCCATATACCACCAGAGAAATATGCAAATACGACCGCAGGCATGGCCAGCCAATGAAAACTATGCGCGCAGCCATGACACATGCGAATGTGACGTCACTACGTTGGTACTGAAAAGTCAATACTCCGCCTGTATGAGCGACTAGGGTGCTTTTGTGAGTGTTTTTATTCTATTATGGCTGAATTGTCGGACTCTGAGGATGAATTCATCCAACATGGCTACAGGTTTGAGCCAGAAAGGTCTTCTGAGGGTGAACGTGATGATGTGGTCCTCACACACAACGCAATTTCGTCTGAAAGGAAACGTCTGTGCTCTGTTCCGAGATTGCGCAACCACTTTTCCGCTACGATCTTCCGACAAGGTGAGCTGGGTTTGGGTACACAAAA
Organism: Pholidichthys leucotaenia; assembly: GCA_020510985.1. NCBI lineage: Eukaryota > Metazoa > Chordata > Actinopteri > Cichliformes > Pholidichthyidae > Pholidichthys > Pholidichthys leucotaenia. Next base: position 60,293,094 of record CM035839.1, read on the forward strand.
GAAGTGTTTATCTTTGTTTTTTTTCGCTTATTATTGAGACATCCAAAGGCTTTACATTCCGCCATGTTGCGATATCCATATCGCATTGTATGTTTTTGTTGTTACAAGAGCGCCGAGTGTCTGCTGCTCTGTATATAGTTTTAGCGGCGAGGGAAGAGCCCAGCGCCGAATCATCGGCCGTCTGGCGGCCGTTACGACCTCAGATCAGATGAGACGACCCGCTGAATTTAAGCATTTATTTATTTATTTTCTACTCGTTTTAGTTCTGCATTTTATATGAACCCTGAGTTTGAAATAAACGTTTGAATTTGAATTTGAATATCCCAAAAGCCACTGCTCATCCTGGCACTCCAGGCTCAGCCAATATTGATCCAGATCGTGGTATCCACGACACTACATCACAGGAAGCGTCCTGGCAGGCCATGTAGCCGCTAGTATGGCTGCGCCCATGTTTTGCTGACATAGATGAACCAGCACATCAGCAATGGATTTATATCGCATTGCTTTGAACTTGAACTTGAACTTAAACTTGAACTAGAACGTGAGACAGGGGCTCAATATAATATCTTTTTTTTCACGACCACCACAGGTACGCTTTAAGACAGGCTTCCAACTTGGCTAATTGATTACTATCATCTGGCTTCATTGACAGGTATAATTGTGTATCATCTGCACAACAATGAAAATGTATTAAGTGCTTTCTAATAATGTTGCCTAACGGAAGCATATATAAACTAAAAAGAGTAGGGCCTAGCACAGATCCCTGTGGAACTCCAAAACTGAGCTTTGAGTTGAAAGAAAACTCATTATTGATATGAACAAACTGGAACAAATCAGATAAATAAGATCTAAACCACTGCAACAAAGTTCCATTAAGTCCAACATAGTGTTCTAATCTATCAAGTAGAATATTATGATCAATAGTATCAAAAGCTGCCCTAAGGTCTAAAAGGACAAGTACAGAAACAAGTCCATTATCAGATGTGATGAGGAGGTCGTTAGTGACCTTCGCTAAGGCTGTTTCAGTACTATGATGGATTCTAAACCCAGATTGAAACTCTTCAAGTAAACCATTTCCCTGCAGGTGGTCAAATAATTGCGTAGCAACAACTCTTTCTAAGATTTTTGAAATGAAAGGGAAATTAGAGATTGGTCTATAGTTAGCTAAAACTCCTGGATCTAGCGTTGGCTTTTTGAGTAAGGTGTGGCTTATATTATTCATATATCCATACCTACATATGTATAGACATAAGAGGAATGTTTAGAGATTGCATATGTAGAATGACCTCATGTCTCAGAGCAGGACAAGAGGTCTCAACCGCCGGCGAAGATCAAGGAGCAGACGGAGACGCAGCGGTGGAGACCTGAACGAACTTCCTGACCCCCAGGGTCAGGTGGAGGAGAGAGAGGACAATGGAGAGGGATTACGCTGATGCAGGATGTCGGCTTTGATATGCAATGTCTTTTGTTGTGTGTGGGTATAAGTATGAAGGTCTGACTGCGCTCACTCTCTTCATTCTGCTTCTGCATCGAGATGAGACATGTTAGGGACTGGAAGCTGATAATAAAACTTGATTTATAAAATCACTTCGCTTCCTCATTTCAAGCTCCCTACATTGGTGACCAGACGTGAGGATGGACCAAAGACGTTCTCCCGCTACAAGCTCATCAGAGGAGACCCAGGCAAGCGCCGTCGCCAACGCAGACAGGGGAACGGATGGAAGACGTTCCCCCACAGCAGAATCGTCAGAGAGGGCTCAACCGAGCACCGTCCCCAGCCCCGCCGTGAGAACGGAAGGAAGGCGTTCTCGCCCTACAGACTCAGGCAAGCGCCGTTGCCGTCAAACTCCCAGAGTTCTGGCAAAATGACCCGAGCTCGTGGTTCCAGCAGGCTGAGGCTCAGCTTGCACTGGCGGGGATTACGGCGGATGAGACCAAATTTTACCACATCGTCGCCAGACTCAATGCCGCCACATCAAGATGCGCGCGGAGCGTGATACAACAACCGCCCGCCCACGACAAATACAAAGAACTGAAGGCGACCCTCATCGAGAGCTTCGTCCCCTCGGCCGAGGAAAGGGCCGGGAGGATTCTGGCGATTTATGGCCACGGAGGATGCAGACCGATGGCCCTCATGGAAGACATGCTGCAGCTGAGGGAGGCAGACAACGACAACTTCCTCTTTCAGCATATCTTCCTCAGCACTCTGCCATCGCACATGAGAGGGATCCTAGCCAACATGCGGTGTAGCACCCAGCAGGACTTCCGCGCGCTGGCCCGAGAAGCGCAGCGGCTCATCAACTCCTGCGGCGAACAGATGGCCACAGCAGCATCTGCAGATCTCGGCGCGGAAGCCCAGAGCAGCGGAGAGTCACAGACGACGGAGCAGAGCCCGCCCACCATGGCAGTGACGCGACCAAGGCGCAGCAAGCGGAATGACCTCTGCTACTATCATCAACGTTTCACTGAGAGGGCGTACAAATGTGTGCCCCCCTGCAATTTCAAGAGCTCGGGAAACGCCAAAGCCGAGGAACCGTTAGCAGCTACGGCTCTCGGCGAGACAAACAAGCTGCTCTACGTGGCTGACGGACGCTCCGGGAGACAGTTCCTCATCGACACCGGAGCTCAGGTGAGCTTCATCACCCCGTCCAACGCAGACCGGGCAACAGGACCCCGGGGAAACAGAGTGATGGCAGCTAACGGCTCGATCATCGACACTTTCGGTGAAAGAAACCTGCCTCTGTCCATTCACGGCCGCAACTATAGGTGGACATTTATTATAGCGGCGGTGAGTTTTAACTTGTTGGCGCTGATTTCTTATGTGCACATGGGTTGTTAGTCGATCTTGCAAACAGACGCTTGGTTAATGCACTGTCATTTTCTTCTATCCCCTGCTCAGCTCGAGTCTCTCCACCACCCGTGCAGGCCAGCGTCACCACAGCAGGACGTAAGTTTGACCAACTCCTCACCCAATTTCCAGCACTCACAGTTCCCAAATTTTCAGCAACAGTAGCGAAACACGGGGTTGAACACTTCATCCCCACAACAGGCCCACCTGTTTTTGCCAAAGCTCGGCGCTTAGATGCGACCAAGCTCGCCATAGCACGCGACGAGTTTGCCAGCCTGGAAAAACTGGGCATTATTCGGCGCTCGAAAAGCCCTTGGGCATCGCCACTACATATGGTCCCGAAAACCGACGGTGCTTGGAGACCTTGTGGTGATTACCGCAGATTAAACAATGCGACAGCGCATGACCGCTACCCCATCCCTCATATCACTACATCTGGCGGGTGCGCGCATTTTTTCTAAAATAGACCTGGTCCGCGGCTACCACCAAGATCCGGTCCGACCGGAGGACGTTCCTAAAATGGCTGTAATAACCCCTTTTGGTCTTTTTGAATTTTTGCGAATGCCGTTTGGCCTCAAAGGCGCTGCTCAAACCTTTCAGCGTATGATGGACGCTGTATTACGCGACCTCCCCTTCGTGTTCGTCTACCTCGATGATATTCTGGTAGCCAGCTTGTCAGAGGAAGAACATGAACAGCACCTCACTACGGTTTTTCAGAGGCTTGAAGAGCAAGGGTTAATAATCAACCCAGCCAAATGCCGATTTGGCGTGTCACAAATTGATTTTTTGGGACACAGAGTTTCACCAGAGGGGGCAGTTCCATTGCCAGACAAAGTGCGCGCGGTAGCAAATTTCCCCCGACCACAAACGGTCAGATCGTTACAAGAATTTTTAGGAATGGTGAATTTTTACAACCGTTTCCTCCCCCGCACAGCTCAACTCATGCAGCCCCTGTATGCCGTGCTCAGAAAACAAAAGCCCTCCAACGCGGTCGAATGGACCCCGGAGCGGGAACGCGCTTTCGCGGAAGTGAAAAAGCACTAGCGGATGCCGCATTGTTGGTCCACCCCGATCCCTCGGCCCGCATAGCGCTGACAACTGACGCGTCAGACCTGGCCATAGGGGCAGTCGTGGAACAACATGTTAGCGGAACCTGGCAACCGCTAGCATTTTTTAGCAAATCCTTAAACCAAACCGAGCGCAAATACAGCACTTTTGATAGGGAGCTGCTAGCGCTCCATTTATCCATCCGCCATTTCCAGTTCTGGCTGGAAGGGCGGCAGTTCACGGCTTTTGTAGACCACAAACCACTCACTTTCGTGATGGCTAAAATTTCAGGACCATGGTCAGGCAGGCAACAAAGATAACTAGCCGCAATTTCAGAGTTCACCACAGATATTCGACATGTGGCAGGCAAACTTAATGTGGTAGCAGACTGCCTCTCCCAGCGCCGTGACATCGTCAGAGCGCGAGGAAGCGGATTATACTACTGCAGCCGCAGAGCTCATGGCCAACGCGTACGCGTACGCGGCCCCAATCCACGTAGGGATAGATTACGCGGCCATGGCAGCTGAACAAAGCAGTGACGCGGACGTGCGCGCGCTCCAGTCTGGACCAACAGGGTTAAGGCTGGAGGAAAGGGGTTTGCATGACGGTGTTCCCCCTCTAATCTGCGACGTGTCAACCGGCCGACCTCGCCCGGTAGTTCCAGCCGCGTGGCGCCGCCGCATTTTTGACTCGGTTCACTCCCTGGGTGCGTGCCTCGGTTAAGATGGTCGCGGAGAAGTTTGTTTGGCCAGGCCTGCGTAAAAATGTAAAGGAATGGGCAAAGACTTGCATGTCTTGCCAACGTGCCAAAATCCACAAACACACAAAAGCTCCTCTAGAACCTTTCCGAATCCCAGCCAGGAGGTTTGACCACGTACACGTCGACCTCGTGGGCCCACTACCGTCATCGCAAGGGTTCACACACCTGTTAACAATGGTAGACCGTACCACGCGCTGGCCAGAAGCGGTCCCGCTGGTGTCAACCACAGCCGCGGAAGTCGCTCGCGTTTTTTTAACAAACTGGGTGGCGCGTTTCGGCGTCCCATCGGACATCACGTCCGATAGGGGGCCCCAATTTGTCTCAGAGCTGTGGTCAGCCATGGCCAGCAGCTTAGGGGCGGCAATTCATCGCACCACCGCGTATCACCCTCAGGCTAATGGGTTATGCGAGCGTTTTCATAGGTCTTTAAAGGCCGCCCTCAGGGCCTCACTTACGGATACAGATTGGGTGAATAAACTTCCCTTGGTTTTATTAGGGTTGCGTTCTGCGCCTAAGGAGGATCTAGATGCCTCCCCGGCAGAATTAGTTTTGGCACAACCTCTCAGGCTCCCGGGTGAGTTCTTACCAGAACATCCAGAGCCCGGGCACCTACCAGCCCTGAGGCCCCTAAGCAGCACGGGACCGGATATGCTCCTCGGACCCGTACATCACTCTTTTCCGCGGGTTTTTGTCCCCCAAGCTTTGAAAAACGCCGAATTCGTTTTTGTTAGACATGAAGCTTTAAAACCAACCCTCCGCCCACCATATGATGGACCATTCAGAGTGCTGGAACCTGGTGATAAGCATTTTGTGCTTGATTTAGGGGACAGAAAAGAAACAGTCAGCATTGACAGACTTAAACCTGCTTTCATGTTGAGCGACGAGCCTGCACGGGTGGCGAGAGCACCTCGACGGGGTAGACCCCCCAAGAGAAACGACTCAGCGCCCCCGCAGGGACCAAATAACCACTCTCCTCCCCAGGCTGCAGATCCCTTACAGGACGGACCCGCCAGGATGCCAAAGCGGGCCTACAGCAGATTCGGGAGAAGATTAAAACCCAGACGACACATAGAATGATGTGAAATTGACAAAGAGTTGTTAACTATGCTGTCGGATTGTGCCGTTGCAGTTTTAAGGCTGACTTGTGACATTAACTATACTGTTGTTGTTACCACTGAATTTTTAACAGGATCATGTTGCATAGCTTGAAGGTTAACATGACTGCTGAAGATATTTTTCCTTTTTCCTGCTGAGATGAATAACGGTATAATATGTCATGGATGTTATCTTAAGCTGTAAACTTAATTTGATTGTCCTTTTCTTAGACGTTTGGGGGGGCTGTGGCTTATATTATTCATATATCCATACCTACATATGTATAGACATAAGAGGAATGTTTAGAGATTGCATATGTAGAATGACCTCACGTCTCAGAGCAGGACAAGAGGTCTCGACCGCCGGCGAAGATCAAGAAGCAGACGGAGACGCAGCGGTGGAGACCTGAACGAACTTCCTGACCCCCCAGGGTCAGGTGGAGGAGAGAGAGGACAATGGAGAGGGATTACGCTGATGAGGGATGTCGGCTTTGATATGCAATGTCTTTTGTTGTGTGTGGGTATAAGTATGAAGGTCTGACTGCGCTCACTCTCTTCATTCTGCTTCTGCATCGAGATGAGACATGTTAGGGACTGGAAGCTCATAATAAAACTTGATTTATAAAATCACTTCGCTTCCTCATTTCAAGCTCCCTACAAAGGGTTTAATTTCAGCCGTTTTAAAAGCCTGCGGTACATGGCCTAAAGTTAAAGGGTACCTGTGGTGGCCGTGAAAAAAAAGATATTATATTGAGCCCCTGTCTCACGTTCTAGTTCAAGTTTAAGTTGAAATTCATGTTCAAAGCAATTTGATATAAATCCATTGCTGATGTGCTGGTTCAGCTATGTCAGCAAAACATGGGTGCAGCCATACTAGCGGCTACATGGCCTGCCAGGACGCTTCCTGTGACGTAATATCATTGGCACCGTGATCTAGATCAATATTGGCTGAGCCTGGAGTGCCCGGATGAGCAGTGTCTTTCGGGATATTCAAATTCAAATTCAAACGTTTATTTCAAACTCAGGGTTCATATTAAATGCAGAACTAAAACGAGTAGAAAATAAATAAATAAATGCTTAAATTCAGCGGGTCGTCTTGTCTGATCTGAGCTTGTAACGGCCGCCAGACGGCAGATGATTCTAAAACTATATACAGAGCGGCAGACACTCGGCGCGTTGCGTTGTGTGTGAGGACCAAAATTCAAACGTTTATTTCAAACTCAGGGTTCATATTAAATGCAGAACTAAAACGAGTAGAAAATAAATAAATAAATGCTTAAATTCAGCGGGTCGTCTCGTCTGATCTGAGGTCGTAACGGCCGCCAGATGGCAGATGATTCGGCTCCTCCCTCGCCGCTATACAGAGCATCAGACACTCGGCGCTCTTGTTACAACAAAAACATACAATGCGATATGGATATCGCAACATGGCGGAATGTAAAGCCTTTGGATGTCTCAATAATAAGCGAAAAAACAAAGATAAACACTTCTTTTGTGTACCCAAACCCAGCTCACCTTGTCAGAAGATCGGACCGGAAAAGTGATTGCACAATCTCGGAACAGGGCACAGACGAATCCTTTCAGACGAAATTGCGTTGTGTGTGAGGACCACTTCGTCACTTTAACCCTCAGAAGACCTTTCTGGCTCAAACCTGTAGCCATGTTGGACGAATTCATCCTCAGAGTCCGACAATTCAGCCATAATAGAATAAAAACACTCACAACAGCACCCTAGTCTCTCATACAGGCGGAGCATTGACTGTTCAGTAGCAACGAAGTGACGTCACATCCGCATGTGTCATGGCTGCGCGCAGAGTTTTCATTGGCTGGCCATGCCTGCGGTCGTATTTGCATATTTCTCTGGTGGTATATGGCTGGCAATAATTATTTAACCAAATAACGAATATTTTGCCTAATGTTTTCAAGTTGAATGCGTTTAGACGACCACCACAGGTACGCTTTAATGAAGAATTGATTATATGAAGAATAAAGCTACCAATAAGTGGGAAGACTTCTTTAAATAACCTGGTAGGAATAGGGTCTAAAAGATATGACACTCTGATACAAAGTAGTCAGTGTACAGCTTGTATAACGGTGTAAGTTTGCTGTCCCGTCAAAACAACTCAACACACAGCCATTAATGTCTAAACTGCTGGCAACAAAAGTGAGTACATCCCTCAGTGAAAATGTCCAAATTGTGCCGAAGTGTCAATATTTTGTGTGGCCACCATTATTTCCCAGCACTGCCTTAACTCTCTTGGGCATGAAGTTCACTAGAGCATCACAGGTTGCCACTGGAATCCTCTTCCACTCCTCCATGACGACATCACAGAGCTGGTGAATGTTAAAAAACTTGCGCTCTTCCATCTTCCATTTGAGGATACCCCACAGATGCTCAATAGTGATTAGGTCTGAAGACATGCTTGGCCAGTCCATCACCTTTACTCTGTTTCTTTAGTAGGACAGTGGTCATTTTGGAGGTGTGTTTGGGATCATTATCATGTTGGAATACTGCCCTGTGGCCCAGTTTCCGAAGGGAGGGGATCACGCTCTGTTTCAGTATGCCACAGTACATGTTGGTATTCATGGTTCCCTCAATGAACTGTAGTTCCCCAGTGCCTTCAGCACTCATGCAGCCCCAAACCATGACGCTCCAACGACCATACTTGACTGTAGGCAAGACACACTTGTCTTTGTACTCCTCACCTGGTTGTCGCCACACACGCTTGAGACCATCTGAACCAAATAAGTTTATCTTGGTCTCATCAGACCACAGGACATGGTTCCAGTAATCCATGTCCTTAGTCTGCTTGTCTTCAGCAAACTGTTTGTGGGCTTTCTTGTGCATCATCTTTAAAAGGGGCTTCCTTCTGGGACAACAACCATGCAGACCAATTTGATGCGGTGTCTGGCGTATGGTCTGAGCACTGACAGGATGACCTCCCTCCCACCCCCACCCCTTCAAACTCTGCAGCAATGCTGGCAGCACTCATACAGTACATCTATTTTCAAAAGACAACCTCTGGATATGACGCTTAGCATGTGCACTGAACTTCTTTGGTTGACCAAGGCGAGGCATGTTCTGAGCAGAACCTGTCCTGTTAGACTGCTGTATGGTCTTGGCCACCGTGCTGCAGCTCAGTTTCAAGGTGTTGGCAATCTTTTTATAGCCTAGGCCATCTTTATGTAGAGCAACAATTCTTTTTTTCAGATCCTCAGAGTTCTTTGCCATAGGTGCCATGTTGAACCTCCAGTGACCTGTATGAGACAGTGTGAGAGCGATAACACCAAATTTAACACACCTGCTCCCCATTCACACCTGAGACCTTGTAACGCTAAGGAGTCACGTGAAACCGGGGAGGGAAAATGGCTAATATGGCACAGTTTGGACATTTTCACTTAGGGGTGTACTCACTTTTGTTGCCAGTGGTTTAGGCATTAATGGCCGCATGTTGAGTTATTTTGAGGGGACATCAAATTTACATTGTTATACAAGCTGTACGCTGAGTACTTTACATTGTGTCAAAGTGTCATATCTTCAGTGTTGTCCCATGAAAAGATATAATAAAAATATTTACAAAAATGTGAGGGGTGCTTTTTTTAAAAAAAAAAAAAAAATTGCATACAAGGGGGGATAAAATTAAATTAAATTTAGCTAACTTTATTGAACCAATCACGCAACCCCACTCATAAATTTGCAAAAAATCAGAATAAATAATGATAGCGTTTCCTATTTTGGCCTGTAATAAAACCAATAAAACAAAAACAAGAAAAGGACTCAACATAATAAAAAGTGCATTAAACAAGAATTCTCTAGAAAGATATTTTAAAATCATATATACATATATTGTGGAGTGTGTGAAATCAGAAGCAGATACATTTCAAATTATTTATTGCACACTCACATCTCACAAGCACTGAACAGAATGAACTTTTTATCAGAGACTCTCCTCTTAAGTTTCATGGCATTACATCACACACAACAGGATATTTGCATCACACTGCATTCAACCCCCTACATCCTTGACTGCTTCCTGCTATCTCACCAGGAGCCTCCTGCTCTTTGATCTCCCATGCTTATCCACTGTCTCCTGTCTGAGATGCTAGAAATCTGGCTCTCCCAAGGTGCTACAATATCATCATAAAGTCCACTCTTTTGTTTGGTCATGTTTTTTACAATAAGGGCCATGTCCTTGGCCGTATAGTTTGTGACCGCAGTTTTGATCTCTTTGCACTTTTGTTGTATGGGATCAATTTTCCAAATGAAGAAGCCATATAGTCATTTTCTTGGGATTGGTTCCTTTATTTTTGTACGGGCTTCGTGGGATATTGAGAGATTTTAATGCATTCTTCATATTATAGTGGATTGCATATGAAGTGGTGAAATTAATTATTAATGGTACTGCTACCTACAGCGTTGTTACATAATTTGTACAAAACTGTATTCTGTTCTGCTTGTATCTTCTGAAGTCCGAACCACTGACAGACAACTGAGCTGGTGCCTTTTTCTCCTCGAAATTATTTCATTCAAGTCTGCTTCCATTGCAGCTGGTCAGTGTGTGTAACTGCTCCCCCCCCCCCCCCTTCTGGAATTTACCCGTTGTGGGACTAATAAAGACATCCTTTCCCATGCTCTGCCAATGTTGCCAGATTGTGCTTAAAAAAAAAACCAAGCATCTCTGCTCCATGAAAACGGGCTCAAAAGAAGTAGTTTCTAAACAAAAAAAAAAATTGGAGCAAAAAAACAGACCTGGCAACGACCCTGATGCAAAACACAGCATGGGGAGGCAGGGGAGCAACTGAGTGCAGCTGTGTGAGAGAGCAGAGTGAAGCTGAACTTCCATCCATCCATCTTCTACTGCTGTTCCAGGTCACGGGGAATCAGTCCAGGCAGAGCAGCCGAGACTTTCATTTCACATAGCATCATGATCCCTGTGATCCCTCCTGCAGGTGGTGAGCCCACTGGAGAAGTTAAACTTCAACTGTGTGGTCTATATTAATCATATATCCCATAACCTACATATGTATAAGCATGTGAGAATGTTTGGTGATTACATATGTAAAGCGACTTCACACCTCAGAACAGGACAAAGGGTCTCAACCGCCAGTGAAGATCAAAGAGCATCCGAGGCACTGCGGTGGAGACCAGATAGGTCGCCCTGACCTCCCAGGGCCAGGTGGAGGGGTACGGAGACAAAGGAGGGTAATTAAGTTAATGGGGGATGTCAGCTTTGTTATGCATGTCTTTTGTTGTGTGTGAGTATAAGTACACAGAGCCGAATGTGTTCGCTCTCTTACTTCTTCTGCTGCTGCACTAGATGAGACTTGTTAGAGGAGCGAAGCTGATAATAAACTTTGGTTTATAAGTCACATCGCCTCGTTATTCCAAGCTCTTCTACACTGGTGACCCTGACGCGAGGATGGACCAGAGGCGTTCCCCAGCGATCGACTCATCTGTGGCGACCCAGGCAGATGCCGGCGCCCATGCAGACAGGGGAACAGATGGACGACGTTCCCCCACGGCAGAAGTGATAGAGAGGGCTCAACCGAGCACCAGCGCAGCTGTGAGAGCCGAAGGAAGACACTCTCACCCTGCGGACACATCAGTGACGGTCCACACAAACGCCGTCACGTCAACCTGCCGGACTTCTGGCAGGAAGACCCCGCCTCGTGGTTTCAGCAAGCTGAAGCCCAGTTTGCACTTGCGGGCATCACGGCTGACGATACAAAGTTCTATCACATCGTCTCCAAACTCGACGCTGCCACTTCGAGATGCGCGCGGAGCATAATCCAGCGGCCGCCAGCCCAGGACAAATGCAGAGAACTAAAAGCGACCATCGTGGCGAATTTCGTCCCCTCTGCCGAGGAGAGAGCCGATAGGATCCTGGCGGTCTACGGCCACAGAGGATGCAGACCCAAGGCCCTCATGGAAGACTTGCTGCAACTCAAAGAAGAGGACAATGACAATTTCCTCTTCCAATTTATATTCCTCAGTACGCTGCCGCCACACATGAGAGGGACGCTTGCCAATATGCGATGCAGCACCCAGCAAGACTTCTGCACGCTGGCTCGCGAAGCGCAGCGACTCGTCAACGCCTGCAGGGAACAGACACCCACAGCAGCATCCGCAGGCCTCAACGCCGATGTCCGGAGCCACGGGGAGCCACAAACCACTGAGCAGAATCCGCCCGCCATGGCAGCGACACGGCCAAGACGTAACAGACGGAGCGACGTCTGTTATTACCACCACCGCTTCCCTGAGAAGGCTTACAAATGCCTTCCCCCCTGCAGATTCACGATTTCGGGAAAACGCCAAAGCCGAGAACCGTTAACAGCGGCAGTTCTCGGCGAAAAAAGCAAGCTTCTATATGTGACGGACGGACACACCGGCAAGCAGTTCCTCATTGACACGGGAGCTCAACTGAGTTTTATAATGCCCTCCCAAGCAGACCGGGCCATGGGCCCCCGGGGCAATGGAGCGGTGGCAGCCAACGGCTCCATCATCGACACTTTTGGCGAAAGGAACCTGCCCCTCCGCATCCATGGCCGCAACTACAGATGGACATTTGTTGTAGCGGCGGTGAGTTTTAACTTGTTGGGCGCAGACTTTTTGTGTGCACATGGGTTATTGGTCGATCTAGCGAACAGACGCTTGGTTAATGCATTGTCCTTTGCTTCTACTCCCTGCTCAGCTCGAGTTTCTCCACCACCCGTGCAGGCCAGCGTCACTACAACAGGAGGTAAGTTTGATCAACTCCTCACCCAATTTCCAGCACTCACAATTCCCAGATTCTCAGCTACAGTGGCTAAGCACGGGGTCGAACACTTTATTCCCACAACGGGCCCGCCCGTATTCGCCAAAGCTCGGCGCTTAGACGCAACCAAGCTCGCCATAGCTCGGGACGAGTTTACCACCCTTGAAAAACTAGGCATTATCAGGCGCTCAAAAAGCCCCTGGGCGTCACCGCTTCACATGGTCCCTAAATCCGACGGTTCTTGGAGACCGTGTGGCGATTACCGCAGATTAAACAATGCGACAGCGCATGACCGCTACCCAATTCCTCACATCCAAGATTTTTCACTACATCTGGCGGGTGCGCGCATTTTTTCAAAAATAGACCTGGTCCGCGGCTATCATCAAGTCCCCGTTAGAGCGGAAGACATTCCTAAAACAGCTGTAATAACCCCCTTCGGTCTTTTTGAATTTTTGCAGATGCCTTTTGGCCTCAAAGGCGCCGCTCAAACCTTTCAGCGGATGATGGACGCAGTATTACGCAGCCTCCCTTTCGTGTTCGTCTACCTCGACGATATGCTGGTAACCAGCTCATCTGAGGAAGAACACGAACAGCATCTCACTATGGTTTTTCAGAGACTAGAAGAGCACGGGTTAATAATCAGTCCAGCCAAATGCAAATTCAGCGTGTCGCAAATTGATTTTTTGGGACACAGAGTTTCACCGAACGGGGCAGTCCCACTGCCAGACAAAGTTCACGCAGTAAAAAGTTTCCCACGGCCACAAACGGTCAAATCGCTGCAAGAATTTTTGGGAATAGTTAATTTTTACAACCGTTTCCTCCCCCGCGCAGCTCAGCTCATGCAGCCCCTATATGACGCGCTCAGAAAACAAAAACCTTCCAACGCGGTCGAATGGACCTCGGAGTGCGAACGCGCCTTCGCGGAAGTAAAAAGTGCCCTAGCTAATGCCACATTGTTGGTTCACCCTGATCCCTCAGCCCGCATTGCGCTAACCACAGACGCTTCAGACCTGGCCATAGGGGCGGTTGTAGAACAACACGTCGGCGGAACCTGGCAACCTTTGGCATTTTTCAGCAAATCGCTAAACCAAACTGAGCGTAAATACAGCACCTTTGACAGGGAGCTGCTAGCGCTTCATTTATCCATCCGCCACTTCCAGTTCTGGTTGGAGGGGCAGCGTTTCACGGCTTTTGTAGACCATAAACCGCTCACCTTTGCGATGGCTAAAATTTCTGAACCGTGGTCAGGCAGGCAACAAAGACAGCTAGCTGCGATTTCAGAGTTCACCACAGACATTTGACATGTGGCAGGCAAACTTAACGTGGTAGCAGACTGCCTCTCTCGCGCTGTGACATCGCCAGAGTGCGAGGAGACAGATTATACTACCTCAGCCGCAGAACTCTTCGCCAATGCGGACACATACGCAGCCCCAATCCACGTAGGGATAGATTATGCAGCCATGGCGGAGGAGCAAAGTAGTGACGCGGACGTGCGCGCACTCCTGTCTGGACCAACAGGGTTAAGGCTGGAGGAAAGGGGTTTACGCGACGGTGTGCCCCCCCTAATATGCGACATCTCAACCAGCCGACCTTGCCCGGTAGTCCCAGCTGCATGGCGCCGCCGTATTTTCGACTCAATTCACTCCCTCGGGCACCCAGGTGTGCGCGCTTTGGTTAAAATGGTCGCCGAAAAGTTTGTGTGGCCCGGCCTGCGCAAAAACGTAAAAGAATGGGCAAAGACTTGCATTTCTTGTCAGCGCGCCAAAATACACAAACACACAAAAGCCCCTTTAGAGCCTTTTCGAATCCCTGCTAGAAGGTTCGACCACGTTCATGTCGACCTCGTGGGACCACTACCTTCCTCCCAAGGTTTCACACATCTGTTAACAATGATAGACCGTACTACGCGCTGGCCGGAGGCGGTCCCTCTAGCGTCAACCACAGCGGAGGAAGTCGCTCGCGTTTTTTTGACAAACTGGGTGGCACGTTTCGGCGTCTCATCGGACATCACGTCCGATAGGGGGCCTCAATTTGTCTCGGAGCTTTGGTCAGCCATGGCCAGCAGCTTAGGAGCGACAATTCACCGCACCACCGCTTATCACCCTCAGGCTAATGGGTTATGCGAGCGTTTTCACAGGTCTTTAAAGGCCGCCCTCAGAGCCTCACTAACGGATACAAATTGGGTAAATAAACTTCTTTGGGTTTTATTGGGGTTGCGTGCTGCACCTAAAGAGGATCTAGATGCCTCCCCAGCAGAATTAGTTTTTGCACAACCTCTCAGGTTCCCAGGTGAATTTTTACCAGAGAACCCAGAGCCAGAGCATCTTCCAGCCCCGACGTTTTTAGGCAGCAACGGACCGGACTCTCTCCCTGGGCCGGCACATCACTCTTTTCCACGGGTTTTTGTCCCCCAAGCTTTAAAAAACGCTGAATTCGTTTTTGTTAGGCATGAAGCTTTAAAACCAACCTTCCGCCCACCATACGATGGACCATTCAGAGTGCTGGAACCTGGTGATAAGCATTTTGTGCTTGATTTTGGGGACAGAAAAGAAACAGTCAGCATTGACAGACTTAAACCTGCCTTCTTGTTGAGAGACGAGCCTGCACGGCTGGCGAGAGCACCTCGGCGGGGTAGACCCCCCAAGAGAAAAGACTCAGCCCCCCTGCAGGGAACAAATAATCACTCTCCTTCCCAAGCTGCAGATTCCTTACAGGAAGGTCCCACCAGGACGCCCGAACGGACCCACAGCAGATTCGGAAGAAGATTAAAGCCCAGACGGCACAAGGACTGATGCAAACTACTCAAAAGTTGTTCACTAATTGTGCTGTAACAGTTTAGGACTGACTTGTGATATTACTATGCTGTTATGATTACCACTGAATTCTCTACAGGAGCATAGCTGCTGGAAAGTTTCTTCTTTGTCAAGAGGTGTAGCAGTTAGTATGTCATAATAATTATCTTAAACTGTGAATTTTCCTATTGTCCTTTTCTTAGTCGTTTGGGGGGGGGCTGTGGTCTATATTAATCATATATCCCATAACCTACATATGTATAAGCATATGAGAATGTTTGGTGATTACATATGTAAAGCGACTTCACACCTCAGAACAGGACAAAGGGTCTCAACCGCCAGTGAAGATCAAAGAGCATCCGAGGCACTGCAGTGGAGACCAGATAGGTCGCCCTGACCTCCCAGGGCCAGGTGGAGGGGTACGGAGACAAAGGAGGGTAATTAAGTTAATGGGGGATGTCAGCTTTGTTATGCATGTCTTTTGTTGTGTGTGAGTATAAGTACACAGAGCCGAATGTGTTCACTCTCTTACTTCTTCTGCTGCTGCACTAGATGAGACTTGTTAGAGGAGCGAAGCTGATAATAAACTTTGGTTTATAAGTCACATCGCCTCGTTATTCCAAGCTCTTCTACAAACTGGACAAATAAATGCTGACAGCTTACACTGCCATGATGATTTATGCTCGATATCTGCAATAAAGGCATTTTATGTATCGCGCTTAGTAGAATGTATCCATACACCGAATACATTTGGTGTATCGCTGATCCCTAAATGCAACACAAGCCCATTAGACTGTACTGAGAAATAAAAACAGATGGCAAAACTAAAAATGGGTAAAAATAACTAGTTTTACCCAGCATTGAGTTTTTCCTCAGTGACGATAGCGCTTCCTCTGTTCAGCTTAGTTCTCGTCCAGTGTTTTATTTTGTATTTGGTGTGTGTCTATGTTCAGGCCTTCTGGCATGTACTTTTCTGTTAAGCACTTTGTGCTACATAATTGTATGAAAAGTGCTATATAAATTTCTAATAAAGGCTTAACTTAAATTTTGATTCTGAGGCATACGTCTTCAAGTGCACACACTCATTAAACTGGTATGTTTTCATGATGTAAAGCCCAATTAAAATGTTGCCATATTGTGGCCTATAACCTGAACAACTCAGTTTCTTACAGTAGTGCCTTCAGTCCATCTCCAGTGTCTCACTGCTTTTCTGATTTGTCTAACCTCCTTCCAATTTGTTATAAATCATGTTCTTTTAGAACTGAGAGTAAGGCACAATTTCCAATAAAGGACTACAGGACACAAGTGGTTTGGTCAGAGGGGCTTTATTCCCAACATTAAAATGTACAGTTGCCCACCAAAAATGTTAAAATTAAACCGCATTTAAAGCACCTGCTAAAAGACTAAATGTGCAAAAAGGCTAAAAACAAAATGAGGGGAGAATGTAGCCACTCTCCGGGACCATCCCATGGTCCATTGCCACACCAGACATCCACAGCAGCCCTGCAACAAAGACCAGTCTGCCATCAGCATGTTTGCTCATCTCAAACTCACAGCTGAGGGGCGCTGCTATCTGGTGACCATATATGTCAGGAACCGAGCCGGCTTGGCTTCCCGGGCTCGGTCCTGGCCGCTCTATGAGTCCGTGCCACATTATATGTATGTTAGTATGTATTTCTGTGTGCTTTGTCGTGCCCATGGCCACTGGCTTCTGGCCGGCAGTGGGGGGGCAGCCTCTTGCTATCACGCTGCAGCCAGCGCTGTCTCACTGTCTCCGGTCGGACCACGCCCCCTCTCTGCTGCTACCAGCTGTTCCCGTTTGCCATCTTCCCGCTCCTCGCCCACGTGTACCTGATTAGGGAAACCAGCAATGCGTGTTTTTAAGGAGCCTGTCTCCACTCATGCATTGCTGGGCTACTGTGCTCCGTTGACGGTATTCGGATGGTGTCGCGTCAACTAAGGACTGTATTCTCCGTGTGCGTTTCGGACTTCCTCGGACAGCTGCAGTCTCGTGAGTATACTGTGTGTGTGGTCTTTCCCCGGTCTTCTCCCCCAGACTGTTGAGCGTCCTGGAGGACTCCCAAGCCCATGTGATAGAAACAGTGGCTGTTTGCCTGTTAGCCATATTAATAAATGTGTGTAGTGTTAACCTGCGCTTAAATCCTCGTCCTTTCTCCCCTCGCCATGCGCGTTAGAAAAACGCACGGGGGGAATCAGGAAAATTTGAGAGCTTAATTTTTGAGGGGGACATAAATGATGCCATTTTTGCTGTGTTGTCTGATACTTTCTCAAATGTCTTTATATAGTATTAAATAATTATGTCATTGTTCCTTATTAGTCCATATCCTGCCTGTCTACAGGTTTTTAAACGATCAGCCAGGAATACCAAAAGTTGTATTGGGTGGTCGGTGTCAATTACACCATATATGATCTAACAAAATGTCTTTGCTCACCATGAACACAGTTCTGATCCCCACCACAGCAGCTGGACAAGAATTTAAAGCTCAAAAGTTCTAAAGCTAGAAGAAATACCTTAATGAATAACTAAACTGCATCAAACTGTTCTTTAAAAATATGTATTAACAAGCAACAACAAAACAAAATCTCAATACAGTGGGGCAAAAGTATTTAGTCAGCCACCAATTGTGCAAGTTCTCCAATTTTCATCATAGGTATACCTCAACTATGAGACAAAATGAGGGGGGGGGGGGAAATCCAGTAAATCACTGTCTGATTTTTAAAGAATTTATTTGCAAATTATGGTGGAAAAGTATTTGGTCACCTACAAGCAAGATTTCTGGCTTTCACAGACCTTTAACTACTTTAAGAGGCTCCTCTGTCCTCCACTCGTTACCTGTATTAATGGCACCTGCTTGAACTCGTTATCAGTATAAAAGACACCTGTCCACAACCTCAAACAGACTCCAAGACCAAAGAGCTGTCAAAGGACACCAGAAACAAAATTGTAGACCTGCACCAGGCTGGGAAGACTGAATCTGCAATGGGTAAGCAGCTTGGTGTGAAGAAAAACTGTGGGAGCAATAATTAGAAAATGGAAGACCTACAGGACCACTGATAATCTCCCTCGATCTGGGGATCCACGCAAGATCTCACCCCGTGGGGTCAAAATGCTCACGAACGGTGAGCAAAAATCCCAGAACCACACAGGGGGACGTAGTGAATGACCTGCAGAGAGCTGGGACCAAAGTAACAAAGGCTACCATCAGTAACACTATGCCGCCAGGGACTCAAATCCTGCAGTGCCAGACGTGTCCCCCTGCTTAAGCCAGTACATGTCCAGGCCCGTCTGAAGTTTGCTAGAGCATTTGGATGATCCAGAAGAGGATTGGGAGACTGTCAAATGAAACCAAAATAGAACTTTTTGGTGAAAACTCAACTTGTCATGTTTGGAGGAGAAAGACCATACCTACTGTGAAGCATGGGGGTGAAAACATCATACTTTGGGGCTGTTTTTCTGCAAAGGGACCAGGACGACTGATCCGTGTAAAGGAAAGAATGAATGGGGCCATGTATCGTGAGATTTTGAGTGAAAACCTCCTTCCATCAGCAAGGGCATTGAAGATGAAACGTGGCTTGGTCTTTCAGCATGACAATGATCCCAAACACTGCCCGGGCAATGAAGGAGTGGCTTCGTAAGAAGCATTTCAAGGTCCTGGAGTGGCCTAGCGGTCTCCAGATCTCAACCCCATAGAAAATCTTTAGAGGGAGTTGAAAGTCCGTGTTGCCCAGCGATGGCCCCAAAACATCAATGCTTTAGAGATCTGCATGGAGGAATGGGCCCCAAAATGCCAGCAACAGTGTGTGAAAAGCTTGTGAAGACTTGCAGAAAACGTTTGACCCGTCATTGCCAACAAAGGGTATATAACAAAGTATTGAACTTTTATTGACAAAATGATTATTTTCCACCATAATTTGCAAATTTGTTCTGCCCTCAGTGTTTTATGGAGTTAAAAAATGGTTCATAGTAAATGTCATAATCCATTTGTAATCATGTTAAACAGTTATTAGGTTAAGAGTGACTTTGTACAGTCAGTGGCAAATCAGAATCAGGTTTATTGCCATTGTTCATGTAGTACACGAACTAGGAATTTGTCTCGGTACAATGCTGCAACATTAAACATGATAAGATAAGAGAAATAAACTATACATGTAAAAGTGTAGGATAAGATTAAGTGATACTGGTCAACAGTTAAAATATATATTAGCCAGCAGCAGATACTGTGGAGAACTATATAGTGCAGTCGGTAATGCAGAAAGAAAACAGTGATTGACTTGAGTCTGGTTGAGCTGCTGTACATGGTGCACGAGAGCCCATATTATGTTGAAAGTGCAGTCAGTTGCCGCTATGATTTATGGGTAGCAGAAGCAAATGTTAGTCAGAGAAGAAGAAAAAGGCAGAAGGCATAACCTGCCCATGAATGTCTGAAACACTCCTCCTGTGTGTTAAACCTCTTTCTACACCTTCGAAAGCAATGGCTGTAAGTTTATTTAGTGCTTTGTTAATTTTATAAGTTTTGTTAGATGTGAATTTGGTATCGTTTTAAGTGTCGCCAGGAAGTAATCTTTCAATAGTTATAAATGGCAAACAATATGTTTAAGTTGCACCACCTGTATTGTGCCTTCAGTGAACATTACTATGCTGTTCAGATAAAACATGTTTGTCTACAATGTTTTTTTTTTTTTTGGTGGGGCAGCTTAAAAGGACACGATCCCTGTGCGCCTCCCCCAGGATTTAAGCCCCTGCTTGAATAAAAAGCAGAAGAAAAATCTTATGATCTGCTTTCCTCACAAAACATTAACTAAACAGCTGTAGGCCAACATGCCACACATGTTCAGCTTCATAATTTACAGTTCAGTTAAAGGGCCTGTATCATTCAAAATTGCCTTTTTTGAGCTTTTAAGCATGTTATGTTAATTCCTCACCAAAAACGCCCCAAAGTGGTATTTTGCTCCATTCACACCTCGGTATTCCTCCTCAACCCTGCTCTCTGAGCTGCTGCTCCACCCTGTCCCTGATAATGACTGGGTCCCCACGAGCCGCCCACTCCAGGAAGTGGCTGTGCTGCCAGCACCACCCCCAGGCTAATGCACACACCCACTTTCTCCGCACCGCTGACGGAGCGGTGATCGGCAAAACTTTCACTTTAGCATTGACGCTGTGAGGAAGTAGTTCCTCTCGCACCTAATCTGCTCAGTGACAACTGTTTGCCTTTTACGTAAGACAATGCCTTCTAAGTGGCGTAAATGTGTCTTTAGCTGTGAGATTTAGGAGATTGTTCAGCCTTGTTTTCGTGGGCAGAACCCAGTGACACGCTGCAGCAGCCGGCTCAGGGGTTACGTCATGAAATGGGCAGCAGCCACAAGGAGAGGCAGAGCCTCAGATCGAGGCATTTTACTTCAGGCTTGCAAAAATAACTCTTATTTCATAAGAAATTCATTCTCCAGTGTACCAAAGGTAATATACTATCACATACATGCATAGTTTACTCTGAAAGGCTTAAAATGGCATGATTTAGGCCCTTTAATATCAACACAAAACGGAGCAAAACTCTGGTTAATCTTTCGTTACATTTTCTTATAGTGGCATTGATCTTTTTTTAAACTGTTTTCATTTTACTTTAGTTTCTTTATCCAGATTGTTCCAGAAGCAGACTATTCACAGAAATACAACACTCCATCAGTTATATTCTGAATCTTTTTTTTTTTTTTTTGGAAATGCACTATTCACAAAAAGTTAAGGATATTTGGCTTTTGGGTGAAATTTCAGGATGCACCTAAAATGCACTAACCTTTTCAGGTGAACTTAATTTGACCTCCTCTAACCCTTTGAATGCACATGTCCAACTGTTCAGTGTTTCAGTACTTCTTGCGTAACTTGCTGTTCTGCAACAAGGTGCTTAACAGGTGTTTGATCCATGAATCGACCAATAAATTTTCTGTTTCAATTAGAATTGGTATTTAAACAGTCCTCGTCAAAATGTGAGCAGCATGATGACATCATGAGACAAAGACAATGCCTCACAATTGATGCAGTACCTTGCCATTGCAAGGCTTCAACCAAGATGTTCTCAAAGGGAAGTGGCCACTGAGATTAGAAAGTCAAAATGTTGTCAGCAGGTTGCAACAGACTGGAAGAGTCACAGAAGGGCATAAAAGTGGACATCCTTTGGCCACATCCCATGCTGATGACCAGCACTATGCATCAGCCACTGTCACCAGACCTGCCTTTGGTGTTGAAGTCTGGGCAGGTGTCTAGTCAATACAGAACTGCCCTACACATTGTAAATGGTACAGTGACAAGCTGAGACTCCATGAATAACATCAATACAGTAATTGTGCCACTGCACAAACATGGGCCTAATTTCATCTTCATGGATGACAATACTCCTGCTCATTGAGGTTGCATCATTAGGGAACGGCTGCTGGAGGCTGGGGTACCTCAAATGGAGTGGCCTGCACTTTCTCCAGGCCTGAATCCCATAGAAAACCTATGGGATCAGCTGAGTCGCTGTGTAGAGACTTGTAACCCTGCACTCCACAACCTCAGTGACCTGAGGGCTGCTTATGTCTGGAAACACGGAATGACCAGAGTGGAATTTGCTGGGAACAGAAACTTTACTTCAAAATAGTTTAATGGTGGGTTTTTTTTGGTTGGGAGGTTACACGCTGAAGAGGCTGCAAAATGGCAGTCCCTTACATTTGTTTGGCATAATGTCACCGAGCAGCTGCATCATCACACTGACCAAACCTGTGGTTTTTTATACACCACCCTTCAAGGAGAGTGGAATGCCATGCCTCAGACAAGTCAACTTGTGAGCAGCATGAGACAACGATGTCTCATGCTGTCTGTGCATCAAGCTGTAATTGATGCTCAAGGGCACATGGCAACTTGACTTTTTTGTTGTGGTATACCCACCACTGACTTGTTTCAATAAATGTCCTGTCCTGGGGCAGCGTCTTGACCCAGTGGAGATGGGGGAGAGAAGGATGGTGGCTAAGCTGTCATCTCTGCTGGAATCAGAGCCCCACCCTATGCAGGACATACTGAATGCACTGAGGAGCTCATTTAGCAGTAGGCTACATCATCCTAGGTGTGCAACAAAGAGGTGTCGCAGGTCCTTCCTTCCTACAGCTGTCAGACCTTATAACCTAAGCAGGGCTGCTCGCAGAGATGGCATATTTTATTTATTAGTTACAACCTAATAGTATTGAATGCAAAAGACGCACCAAACTTGTACACAATGGGCCCCCTCCAGTATACAACTGGGACAATATCAATCGCTATGGAGGGTGACAATATGTACAGATACATATTCATACTATGTGGGGTAACTAAATGGACTTATGTACACAAACACACAGTGCAGAGCATTGTAACTAGATGGAATAAACAGCATATGTATATTCAACGCTCTTATTTTCTAGAGTGTTGCTATCCCTGACCGTCCTGGGTATGACGTTAAACTGCATCCGGGTGAGGGGGTCTGTTGGACTAGGAGGATGATGGAGTGCCTCTTAACCCTCGCTGATACTCCCAGGTGTCCCTTGGGCAAGGACTAGTACCTGTTAGCCTCCCTTACCAGGGTTACGGTATCTCCCCAACAACATTGTTATAATTCCCTAAGGGGACCAAGGGTTAAAGTGGTTCCGAGCACCCCCTTGCTGATCATATGAGGTGACAAATGGGGCAACTTGTTTGCCGTGAGTTGCGACCCGTGTCGGTGGAGGAAGACCTCCTGGTTCTTGAGGAATGTGTCTTGCTGCGGCTTTCACAAAGCCAACAGTGCTTTGGCTCCTACTTCACTTAGACGGGAGGTTGGAAGGGCCCAGTCCAGCTTGTCAAGGTCTACTCTGGGATGTCTTTTGGCAGCATAACATCTCCTAATCCCAGAAGCCTATGGCAGAGGGTCAACTGAGTAATTTGCACTTTGGTGCTTTATTGCTCGAGTATACCATCCCTGGTGCATAACCTGCAGGAAGTCCACGGCTCTGTGCATCCACATGTAGGGCTCCGAGGAGGGTGGGGAGCAGGGATGATGAATCGTACTCTATCAAATATGGCTACTAAACAAACCCCTAAAAAAACGAATGTTGGAAGACTATGTGGATGACCCAGGAATTAGCAGGATGGCTCTTTCAAATGGTGATAATTGGCCGAGGCTTATTGTTTGAGTCGCTCTCATCAGATATGCCTCTTTCTAAGCTGTCCCCTTTTGCTGTACAGGAGGGAATTTCAGGTATTGCAGGGTCAGTTAAAGATGTTAAAAAAAAAAAAAAACTGAGGTCTGGCCAGATTTTGGTGGAATGCTTGAAGAAATCCCATTCTGAAAATCTGTTGCAGTGTAATGTGCTGGCTGGTGTTCCAGTGAAGGCTTTTCCTCACCCTTTAAACAGCTGCAAAGGAGTAATTCGTACTCTAACTCCATGATATGGAAGAGGATGAAATGGCCTCAGAAGTGCAACAACAAGGAGTAACACATGTGAAGAGGATAACCATTAAAGATGACCAAACAGTAAAAACTGGCACTTACATTCTGACATTCAACTGGCATCAGCTTCCAGAAAGAATCCAACTAGGATATCTGAGTGTAACTGTCAGTACCTTTATTCCAAACCCATTGATGTTTTAACTGCCAAAAGTTTGGCCATGGCTCTGCAGGATGTAGGAATAAACCAGTCTGCTGCAGATGTGGAGAGGAAAGGCATGAGTTGGCCTGCACAACACCTCCCAAATGTAGTAACTGTTTAGGCAATCATGCAGCATCATCGAAGGAATGTCCTTGTTGGATCAAGGAAAAAGAAATTCAAACTGTCAAATGTATTAAGAAAATTAGCTACCCTGAGGCACGTAAGCTGGTAGGCTTCCCAAAGTACAAATTCCAGCAGACTTTCTCTGCTGTTGTGAAACCTAAGATGCAGCCTGCTGAGTGCCAGACAGATATCATCTGGTTAACTAAAGATAAGCCCTCATTATTAAGTAGTATTAAAAATTCCGGAGTCCCAGTTAAAAGTAAAACGAGCACTCAAAGCCTGACTACAATAAGTCAACCCTTTGGTCAAAGTCTAAGCAAGTCCACAGAACAAAACCAATTATCAAAAGAAGAAAAAATCCAGCTCCTCTACTCAAGCCAAGAAAATAAATTGCAAAAGAATGGGAATCCAGAAGATGCAGAAATGTCTGAAGTCACGACTTGCCGTAGTCGCAGCCCCTCCCCTAAAAGCAAGCATAAGGAGTGTGCTTTTGTTTTAGCTACCTGATGGTGGGTAGCCACATCATTCAGTGGAACTGTTGTGGCTTTAAGGCCAACTTCTCTGAAGTGCAGCGTCTAGCTGCTAGTTTTAATCCCCTTGCTTTCTGCCTTCAAGAAACTCTTCTATCAACCAACCCCATGTCTCTGAAACATACTATGTATAATACATATGGTCCAAATGTGCATCGTCCATCTGGTGGTTCAACAATTTTAGTAAGGAATGACCTAATTCACAGCCACTTGGTTTTAATCTCCAACCTACAAGCAGTGGCAGTTCGTTTAACTTTGCATAAAGCAATAACCTTATGCTCTGTCTATATACCACCAGATATGATTGACACCGGAAAATCTCTGACCTTCATAATCAGTTGCCATCCCCATACATCCTTATGGGTGATTTTAATGGACATAATCCTCTGTGGGGAGGAATTTGCTCAAATGCAAAAGGCAAGATACTGGGGGATTTTATTGCTAAAAATGATCCGTTTTTGGAACGATGGGTCTCACACATGCCTCCACCCAGGACATGGAACCTATACTGCAATTGACCTATCTATATGTGATCCTGAGCTAGTGCTGGAATTCTCGTGGCGGGTCTTGGATGATCTTTGTGGAAGTGACCACTTTCCACTAATATGACGTCTCCGGAAGTGGATGTGCAATCAAGAACGCCGCGATGGCAACTTAAAAAAGCAAACTGGCCTTCCTTTGTCTCTCTGTGCAAAGAGAAATTCAGGCAAAAACCTCAACCACACTGTCACTCTGTTCATAGCTTTACCCAAACTTTAATTACAATTGCAGATAAGACTGTCCCAAAAACATCAGCAAAGCCACATCGTAGGTCCAACCCATGGTTCAACAATGACTGCAAAAAGGCCATTGAGGCAAGGAAAAAAGCAGAGAGGGTGTTCAATAAACATCCAACAGAAAACCTGAACAGATTTAAAATCTGTCGAGCTAAAGCACGCAGGATCATTAATGAAGCAAAGGCAGAGCTGGAGGGAATTTGTATCAAGCCTCACATCAAACACATCTACCAAAAAGATCTGGGATTTAATTAGAAAGATGAAGGGTAAGGAGAATGGACTTCAGATACAGCATATTAATCATCAGGGTAATCTGTTGACGACAAAATATGAAATGGCTAATCAACTAGCAAAATCGTTTGAGAAGAATTAATCTATTGGAAACTACCGTCCTGAGTTCCAAATCATACTAGCACAAGAGCAAAAAGAAAACTCTTCAGATAACTCAGAACCATACAACCAAGATTTCACTATGGAAGAACTTTTGCTGTCAATAAGGAACTCATGACACTGCTGTGGGGCCAGATAAAATTCATTATCAGTTTTTAAAACGCTTACCCCCCCCCCCCCCCCCCCCCCGTGCACTAGCCATTCTCTTGATGGTTTTCAACATCTGGAAGTCAGGCAGTATTCCTGAAAGCTGGAAAGAAGCAGTTATACCATTCCAAAACCTGGGAAAGATCATACTGATACCAATAACTACCATCCAATAGCTCTGACAAGTTGCCTCTGTAAAACCATGGAAAGAATGGTAAACAATCGCCTTGTGTAGGTGCTTGAGTCTGAAGGCCTTTTAACTGATTACCAGTGTGGCTTCAGACCACCTTATCAGATTAGAGGCCTATATACGTGATGGTTTTATTAGAAAAGAACATGTAGTTGCTGTATTTTTTGATTTAGAAAAAGCATATGACACAACATGGAAATATGGTATTTTAAGAGACCTACATGGCATGGGTTTTAGGGGACATTTGCCTTGTTTCATTTCAAACTTTTTGTCCAATAGACACTTCAGAGTCCGAGTAGGAGAGGCTCTTTCAGAGCCCCATGTGCAAGAACAAGGAGTCCCCCAGGGAAGTATCCTCTCGGTTACTCTTTTAGCATTAAGATTAATAGTGTAGCTGGTGCTCTTAGACCAAATACCTTTTGTAGTCTTTATGTAAATGACCTCTATTTGCTACAGGGGGAAAGACATGAGCACAATCAAAAAGCAACTACAGCTGTGCATAAACAAGATTAATAGGTGGTCAGTCAATGGTTTTAAATTTTCAAAAACTGTCTGCATGCACTTTTGCCTGCTGCAGTCCCTTCACCTCGACCCTGAGCTTTTCATAGATGGAGAAGCTGTCAAGGTGGTAAAAGAAACCAAATTCCTTGGATTTATTTTTGATAAGCTCTTTCATTCCACATATAAAATTTTTACGAATCAGATGTTTTAAAGCCCTTGATATTAAAGTTTTGGCTAAAACTAAATGGGGTGCGGACACTACTGTGCTGCATCTCTATAGAGCACTTGTAAGATCTCGGTTAGAGTATGGGAGCATAGTTTATGGATCAGCAAGGAAAACGTACATCAGGACGCTAGAAACTGTCAATCACCAGGGGCTAAGGCTTGCCTTGGGGGCTTTCAGAACCTCTCCTGTTAAGTTTGTATGTTGAAGCAAACAAGCCTTCACTTCACAACAGGCGCCTGAAACTGGCTCTCCAGTATATGGTTAAACTTAAAGCAAACCATAGAAATCCAGCCTACTCTGCAGTTTTTCACCCTCAATTTTTGCATTTGTATAAGGTCAGACCTAAGAGCATCACTCCTTTTGGACTCCATATAGAACCTCACCTGGTAAAACTAAACCCTGATATAAGCAAGGTAGCACAGACAGTTTTGTCCCATTCCACCATGGAGTTTAAGGAAACCCAATATAATTCTGGATCTGAGCCAGAACAAAGACACTCACCCAAATGTGTACCAGCAGCAGATCTTGGACATAAAATGCCACTTTCCTCACCATTCTTCCATATACTCAGATGGATCTAAAGTAGATGGCTCAGTCTCTGCTGCAATTGTCACCAGGCACAATCAGTATAGTTTGCAGATTCCCAAACAGTGTTCAATTTTTACAGCAGAGGCTCGTGCTTTGCTTCTAGCATTGGAACACATTGAGAGAACCAAACAGAGCTCCTTAATTTTTACTGACTCCAGATCCTGTCTTCAGGCACTTGGGTTTTTAAAGACTGATCACCCCATTATTATCCAGATTTTAGAGAAACTAGGCTTTTTACAGAAACAATGTTAATATCATTTGTTGGATCCCCAGCCATGTTGGCCTGTCAGGTAACGAGCAGGCAGACAATGCTGCCAAGAGAGCCCTTACCCAAGAAGTCACTCAATGCCAGATCCCAGCCTCAGGCCTCTAATAACCTATGTTTTAAAGAAGTGGCAGACTGAATGGGACACATGTACTGCAAATAAATTGCATGATATTAAACCTACCATAAGCCATAGACATTTGCATCACTTTCAGAATCGACATGATGAGGTAGTGTACACTAGATGCCGTATTGGCCACTCTAGGCTTAAGCACAGCTTTTAAAAGGTGAAGCACCACCATCTTGTCAGTTTTGCGGAGGTTTTTTATCAATAAAGCACATTTACTTGACTGTCCTGCGCTCATGACAGCAAGACTTTTTTATACCCAAAAGTCACTGAAGGATATTTTTAATATGGCACCACCAAAGAGAATTTTAGGGTTTTTAGCACATGTGCATCTGAAGCATCTTATTTAACTTTTCTATTTTATTGTATATACATATGTATCTCACTGTATTTATTGATTCTTTCATTTATCATACTGTCTCTATATAATTAACTCAATTTTCTTATTGGTTCTATTTTGCCATTAAATGGCCATAGATGCTGACATGGCACTAAACAAGAACACTCACTCACACTATCCCTGTGCTGTTGCGATCCTGGAATTTCCCCATTGTGGGACTAAAAGGCTTATCTTAAATTGTTTGAGGAAATCACCCTTGCATGCTTCTACTTAAATTCCCTACTTGCATGATATATCACTTGTGAGCTTTTCATTTTCCTTAAATTTTACCCAAAAGCTAAATATCTCACTCTTTGAGTAGTGTATATCACATCCTTTTAATTCATAGTGGCATTTTTTTTTTTCAAATCTTTATATTGATAAGCATTTCCTGTGTGCTTTTTACATTACCTGCAGAACACTAATCAGCTAGTTCATTTAATAACTTTGAACAAAAAGGTCTTGATAGATCTCTAGATCTGCTTATAATTCTTATTGCTCTTATTCTGTAAAATAAAACTAGATTAATGTGTTTTACATACAGTTCCCCACAATTCAATGCAGTAAGCCAGATATTGAACAAAGAATTGGATAATTTATTTTTCAGTGAATCCTTTGTGTAACATTGAAATTGTTTGCTATTTTCATTTTGATGCCATTTGACTTCCATGATAGATTTTTCATCAAGAACATCCAAAAACGTAATTTCTTTTACTCTATTGATTTAAATGCCTTCTATAGCAAATGAAATGTCAGCAATTTTCCCTCTTACTAATTGCATGACAGTTTTATCAAGATTTAGAATTTATTTACATTAAACCACAATTTCATTTTTCTAGTTCTTTGCAGACCACCTTTCATATGCTCTATATTGTCTCCCGCATTTAAAAAAAAATCTGCAAACAGACTACATTTTAAGTTTAGATATGCTAACAATATCGTATACAAAATAATTTGGGTCTTAGGACGATCCTTGAGGTACCCCAAATATTGCTAAATAAAATTTAATTTTTAAAAATTGATTAAAAAAAGTGACTATCACTGTGCCTGATTAGCTTCATTGGTGCAGTAATTCATGCAACAGGACCCTAAAAGTATTGGTTGTGAAAAAATTAGGACACCCTATAAAAGCCTGTTTAATGTATTTGGAGATATGGATATTTAATATCAATTTTAACAATACTGGGAGATTCAAGTAATGTAAGTGAACAATTAAAACTGAAGACTTTCAAATTGTCTGAAATTCTAAACATGCAATTTCTGGTGAGGAAAAAATTGGGACACCCCATATTCACACTTAAAATGGCTAAAATCACACTATCACATCCAACCCGGTCTTAGTAAAAATCTAAACATCTTCCCACCCCTCTAAAAATGTACATTAGCACCTTAAATTAAAAATGCTTCGGCACATTTTTACAAGCTCACTTCCACATGCACATAGTCCTCACTGCACATGTGCAGAACACATCTTTTACTTTGGTTTTCCAATGCTCCGCCTGTTGGTGGAAGGGGATGGCACACAGTTAACTACACAGCCGTTCAACATAAAACACAAGTTCAATTCTTGTCCGACTTTTTTTTTTTTTTTTTTTAACTCTGAGAGGTTCCTGTGAGGTTGGGGATTAAAGTATGGGGTAGTTGGTTGATGCTGAACTACAAAAGTGAGGGAGGAGGAAAACTGCATTAGACAACTTAAAGCTTTTAAATGCCATGTACATTCTGCATGTTAAACCTTATGTGCCGTGTACGTTTTGAGTGACAAAATGTGCAATTGAATTTTTTTTTTTTTTGGCTGAGATTGGACTAATCACATCAGGTGCACATGAGTAGAACATCGTTACTCAGCATTTTGAAGGCTTGTCCTATTTAGAATAGGCTTTGTCGTTGTACAGTAAAACATTGGGGGTGCTCCACCAGGCTACTGCGCAATAGAGGGATTTGATAAAACGGTTACAGAACACACACCTGAAACAATACACCTGAACTAAAAATCAGTGGCCCACAGGTATATATACACAGGTATGGTGTTATGTCTGTAAATACCTTGTACAATAATGAGGCCAGGTGAACTTGCAAACTCAACATTATTAAAAGCTGTACTGGACACAAAACGGCCACCAGGCAGGGGCATCAGTCAAGAGACTATCATGGATGCCCTCTGCTGTTAGGGCGGTGCAGTGTCGGAACAGGAAGTGGCCGCTGTTAATGTAAAATGAGGGACAGTCATCTGTCATGCAGCAAGTTCACTTTGAGAACCAAACTATTTATACACAAGGGCTGTGGCCACCTGCCGTCCCACTGGGGCGGGTAAGACGGCACACACCACACTCACTACGCCACAAATCCCCTCCCATTTACAAAAATGCAACCCCCACACAATCAAGACCCTCCCCAATTTAGGACCCAAATCGTGCACTAATGAACAAGGAATTATGAACTGTAGGAAAATGGCCTATCACATTCACACAAAATGACTCAAACCAGCAGTTGCACTTTTTTTTACCCTCTTAAAGTATATACAAAAAAACTGGACCATGTCGCCAAAATGAGTAAAATAATCCTAGAACATATATACTGCTGGTGTGCATGTGAATATGTATCTACATATGTAAATCAATATTTAAGTCACACCTATGTCCAGGGGACCAGGACAGCCCCAAATCATGCACACCCCTGGCCGCTGTAGATGAGACCAACTCGGAGGTTTGAGCTTTGTCAGCTCACCCAACATGAAATTGAGAGCTCTTTTAATCTCCAGGTCACATGTAGTTGACATTTCTTTGCTCTGTGCATTAATGATTCAATTTGTCATCCCATCTGTGTAGGTGGACTGCTAGTCCTGAGCCTGGTTCAGCCTGCATCTGGTTTAGCTACTGCTGGTGTTAACCTGGAAAAGGGATGACTGCTGGTGTTGGGCGAAAATCAAACTGCTTACCAGGCATGTCTGAATGCTGTAGTCGTCCTGTTGAACTACTCCTTGTTCAGACAGGGTTCTGACAAACTGGTAAAGACTGACTTTTGGAGCCATCCAATCTATGCACAGCTGCACTAGGTCTATGGACAGGCCTAAACGGAGCAGAAACACATACACTTAAATGCCTCGTTGTGAATTGATGCTCAAAACAGTCTGAGCCATCTTAAACTTTGACATGATTTAAAAAAAAGACTGCAAATGTGATCCATGATTACTCTTACCTGTAATAGCCACAGCCGCATCTATTCCCACAGAATGTGCCAGGACTGCAGCAGCCAGCACATGATATTCAAAGTCTCTTGACACGATGTCCACAATGCAGAGATCTAAAAGCTAATGACAAATGGCATCAAGGGACATGTTCCTCAAACCAATGTGAAGAATGTACAGCCTACATTTAAGGTCACAATATAAAGACATTCTCCCCTCAATTTTGGTGGCAAGAGAAGAACCAATGGTGGTTTGTGTAAAAACTACCTACCTGTGCCAATAACAAACTATTCTGAGACTGTGGCTCCATCAAAACAAACTGGAAATAATGGGACGGCAAGAACACTGGAGTCTCACAGCAGAGGTGCCATTCCAGTGACTGTAAAACATGCAGAGCACACAATGTAGAAACGGCACCCCATGATTGGAGAGGAAAAACTAGGCTACATACCGTCAAAATGACCTTCTCCATTTGAATGTCTCCTGTTATATCAGTCTCAGACACCATATCTTCCACCTTCAGGGCAGGACTTTCCTGCAAGGTAAAGTGTGGGAAGGCAACTTGACACTGAATTCTGTCAACATTTTTAATGAAACTCAGACTTGTATATCATTGTGTAAGCCTTTTATTATATATACTGTGTATATAGAATATGCATGCACAAATGCTACACATATATCCAGCTATTCTTACTTCCATCTTTGCTGCCAGGAAGAGACGGGAAACCCCAATGAGCTGCAGGATGTCCCTGCTGACAAAGTTCTAGGTTAATGGGAACCTGCCAAAGTAGTCCTTGGTCAGGTACAGGGTGTGGCACTGGAGCCTGTACTTTGCTGACACCTGCAAAGATGCATTTTAAAAAAAAAAAACAACTTATGCTTAGTTTGATTTGTTTTTTAGAACCACAGCAAGATTTGCCCAGTAACTTTTACTTTTAAAAAAAGCTGTAAAAGATTAAGGACCTGCATAAGCCACGTGAGGACGGTCCAGCTGTGGGTGCCTCTCCCTTAACTGGTCATCAAACACGTCTACTATGATGTAAATGGTCACTTCATCCTCAGATGACTCCAAGCTGTAACAGTATTCACTGCTTCAGTAACTTCCTTAGGTTCACGGTCAAGTCCTCCCACAACAAACTCGCCCCATCAAGTGTGACTGTAGTTTATTTTTCAAGCGCAGGGATCCAAGCGCTGCAACACCGATGGAAGAACTGTGCACACCGACAGGGCGGCTGTTGAAAAATAACCATTTGGTCAAATTTGACCACTATATGAACTTTTCAGCCCCGGTGCTGGCAGACTGTTCCTAAGTTTTTTTTTTTTTTTTTTTTTTTTTAAAAAGTGTCTAAAGTTGGCAAGATATTCAGATTCGTACTTCACAGATCAATAACTTAACAAAACGTTAAAACACAAACCACACCAAACTAATGCATTGGTAAAGTGAACAATGAGCTACAACTGTGGTGTTCTGCCTGCCTGTTGCCTTAAAAGGAACTCCGATTATATTGGCATGTTAGCTCTATATGCTTTATTTTTGTTAGTAACATAACTATAATTTTTTTGAAAATAATTCCCAGTTTTATACATTTTTAAAAAAACTTTATTACGATGTAAATCGCCTTTTTGTTTACGTTGTAATGCATTCTGGGTAGTGACGTAGAATGGTTGCAGCCGTTTTTTTTCTCTTATACAAGCCAAGAAGCGAAGCTACTAACTACTGCCATTTGTCAGTGAAAATGCCACATTGCGTGGCTTTTGGATGTAATTTCCAATCAAAGGGAAATAAAGAGCGGGGTGAGCCTCCATAGCTTTCCTAAAGAGGGAAAGTTGAGGAAAAAGTGGGGCGGCAGCAGCTCAGGAGGTAGAGCAGGTCGTCTAATAACCCGATGGTTGGCGGTTCGCATCACGCTCTCCCCAGATATCCTGCCGTTGTGTCCCTGGGCAAGACACTTCACCCGCATTGCCACCAGTGCCCATAACACTAGGTATGAATGTGTAAAAATGTTTAAATGCTCGGTGGTGGCCGGAGAGGCCGTTGGCATGGATTGGCAGCCATATTTCCCTCACTGAGTCTGTGATCACGCGCTATAGCACATGCCTGATAAAACTGACATATGTATTAATCACACTGATAATGGCACAAGATCGCTCAAAGCACACACATGAGACATGTCTGTGATCGCACACTTGTGTTGACCGTTCCTGTCTTTCATCTCCTGTGGTTTTGGGACGCAGGGGAGATGTATCTTCCTCTGCAGTCAATTCCCGAGTAAATCTCACTCTTGTGGTACACAGAAGCACAGGCCGTTTTGCTGAAGCGTTGGGGCTTTATTTATATACCGCACTGTTGTCAGCAACAAATTCTACCTGCTCCAGTCACCTCGCTCCTTCTACTCATCCGCACCAAATCACACACCGTTCACTCTGGAGGTCATTCCACACACACAGGGGGCCGCCTCGGCTGCGCAAACGCTCCCACTCACTCATCCACGCACCGAGCTGCCCCATCCAGACACATCCCACAACACTTGATAGAGCTGACATATGTAATCATGCTATGATATCGCTCAAAGCGCACGCTTGGCTTGACATGTCGAAGATCTGGCTGGCAACAATCAGGAAAAGTCTGGAACGACTTTGGAGCACTGCTTATGGACGTTCAACCCGCAGTCTGAGAAGGCAACAAATTGCTTTATGTTGCTCAGAGTCCATGTTTCAGTTCAGTGCCCATCATGCTTGTAGACAATTTTTTGTTTGAGCATTCTGTTGTAAGTAAATCAACAATGTTTCGCTCCGCGTGTCTGTCCGCTCCAAGCATCTCTCCACTTTGAGTGTCAAGCGTGCGCTTGAGGAAGCATTATTTTAAGGTGAAACTTGTATATTGTTTTACTTACAATAGAATGCTCAAACACAAAATTGTCTACAAGCATGATGGACACTGAACTTATAAACATGGACTCTGAGCAACATAAAGCAATTTCTCTGCTTTCTCAGACTGCGGGTTGAACGTAAGCAGTGCTCCAAAGTTGTTCCAGACTTGGTGGGTTTTTTTTGTTTTGGGGGGACTGTTGCCAGCCAGATCTTCGACATGTCAAGCCAAGTGCACACTTTGAGCAATATCACAGCGTGATTAATACATAGGTCAGCTCTATCAAGTGTTGTGGGATGTGTCTGGTGCGCGTGTTTGGATGGGGCAGCTCGGTGCGTGGACGTGAGGGAGTGGAAACGTTTGCGCAGCCGAGGCACCCCCCCCCCCCCCCCAGTGTGTGTGGAATGACCTCCAGAGCGAACTGTGTGATTTGGTGCAGATGAGTAGAAAGGGCGAGGCGACTGTAGCAGGTAGAATTTGTTGCTGACAACAGTGCGGTGTATATAAATAAAGCCCCAACGCTTCAGCAAAACGGCCTGTGCTTCTGTGTACCACTCGGGAGTTGACCACGGAGGAAGATGGATCTCCCCTGCATCCCAAAACCACGGTTAGGAGACGAAAGGCAGGAACGGTCAACACAAGCGTGCAATCAGACATGTCTCATGCATGCGCTTTGAGTGATGGTGCTTTATCATAGCATGATTAATACATATGTTGTAGAGAATGCGTTCAAGGATGAGGCCCGAGTTTATTTCTCAGGTTCAGCTTTATGAGAACACATACTCTAGCAATCTCTAAACAAGAAAAGAGACTGAGCAATGAAATGCCACACTCTTATACTGCTGGAGCCACAAAACCTAAGTCACATGGTGCTTTAGCAAACATACAATCACATGGTACTTAATCCCAGTCACAATGCAACTCTTTGTTTCACTATTGTCTCTTATCCTTCAATATTCCGGGAATCCTTCTGGGGCATCCTCTGAGACAAAGGCCAAAACTCACACCTCTCCTGTGGACCTCTGCAGACCCAGACCTTCTTTGTCCCACGAGACGTGAAGCACCCAATACACATACAGCCATACATTTGTGGGAAATATGAACTCCATATATGTGCCACAATGTCAGCTTTCAGGCATGCGCTATAGCACGTGATCAGACACTCAGTGACGGACATGTGGCTGCCAATCCACGCCAACAGCCTCTGTGGCCACCACCGAGCATTTAAACATTTTTACACATTCATACCCAGTGTTATGGGCACTGGAGTTAATGCGGGTGAAGTGTCTTGCCCAGGGACACAACGGCAGGATATCTGGGGAGAGCGTGATGCAAACCGCCAACCATCGGGTTATTAGACGACCTGCTGAGCCGCTGCCGCCCCACTTTTTCCTCAACTTTCCCTCTTTAGGAAAGCTATGGAGGCTTACCCCGCTCTCTTTATTTCCCTTTGATTGCGTGGCTTTTGGATGTAATTTCCAATGTGGCATTTTCACTGACAAATGGCAATAGTTAGGAGCTTTGCTTCTTGGCTTGTATAAGACAGAACGGCTGCAACCATTCTACGTCACTACCCAGAATGCATTGTGATGTAAACAAAAATGGCAATTTACATCGTAATAGTTTTTTAAATGTATAAAACTGGGAATTATTTTCAAAATTATGTTACTAATATAAAAATAAAGCATATAGAGCTAACATGCCAATATAATCGGAGTTCCTTTTAATCCTCCACAGCTGTGCGCACACCTGCTCTCCTCATTAGCTGGACCATTTAAGCCGTGCTGCCCTTCAGTCTGCATGGAGTAGTCTTTCTCCCTGGTCAGAGACCGGCACACCACTTCATCTATCTCTAGAGATTCCATCTCTTCGTCGTTCTCTAGAGAATCCTTTTCTCCCTCGTCATTCACCTGGGAACTCACTCCCCAATGGCAAGTAAACCATCTTCACCTTCATCACCATTCTACGCTCTGCTCCCCTGTGCACAGGTGGAAATCCGTGGCGGCGGACAGTCCAAACTACACCTCAACTCCCTTCATTCCATCTGCAACTGGGCCTGAAGACGCAGTCTCCCTGACCAGAGCCTTCAGGGCCAAGCCTGAGCTGTCCACCAACTCGTCAACAGCAAGGCCAAACATGACTGAACGTTCTCTCCAGAGTGACACTAATCCTCCCTGCCACTGCTCTTCCCTAGGGTTGCCGGGCTGTACGGTGCTCTGCTTGCCCCAGCTGCTAGATTTACACTTACACACTACACAATAAATTCAGAACTTTTTTTTTTCCAGAAATGGAACAACTTTGATAATTTACAATGTTTGCAAAGAGGTGAAATGATCTTCACTCAATGTTTATAATTCCTGTTTTTTTTTTCCTTCCAATTAATGTCATGATTGCAACTCAATCAATGCAATGTTTATTTTCAAATTATTTCTATACAGTTAACTTTAAGCTGAATGCAAACTTTTGATTTGTTTTAATTGCACTGTTACAATAACATAGCAAGGTGTTCTGTGTTTATGGGGGGGCGGGGGAGCTACAATGTATATCATCCACAAGGAAGTGATCAAGGTCACTTCCTTGTGGTAACGGATCGTCACTTCCTGTTTTGCTGTCTGCCTTTGTGGTTTGCTCTCCAGCCATTAGCTATGGCTACTAGCTCTCCTTCCTCTCCTCCTCTGGTGTGCTCTGTCAGATGTTTAGCTACACCTCTGCCTCTTTTAGCAATAACGGTAAATGTAATGTCTTTTTGAGGCGCTCGAGGCGAGGTTGTCTGATTTGGAATCCCGGCTCCGCTGCATTGAAACACCGTCTGCGCCAGTTAATCTTGAAGGACGCCCATTAGCTGCAGCGGAGCTAGCTAGCTTAGGCCCCACTGTCAGCGGTCCCTCGGCTCTCCTCAGCAGCGAGGAGACTGGGTGGGTGACGGTGAGAAGGAAGCCTAGTCGCAAAGCCCCGGTACACCACCAACCTGTTGACGTTTCAATAGTTTTTCCCCGCTCAGCAACACACCCGCTGAGGAAAAAACTCTGATCATTGGCAACTCTGTAGTCAGAAACGTGAACCTAGAGACTCCAGCGGCCATAGTCCAATGCATTCCTGGGGCCAGAGCAGGCGACATCGAGTCAAATTTGAAAATGCTGGCTAAAAGTAACTGTAAATATTCCACAATTGTTGTTCACGCCGGCATTAATGACATCCGTCTCCAGCAGTCGGAAGTCACAAAACTTAATATAGAATCTGTGTGTGACTTTGCAAAAACGATGTCTGCCGCTGTAGTATTCTCTGGGCCCCTCCCCAATCTGACCAGTGGTGACATGTTTAGCCACTCGTCATCCTTGAACCGCTGGCTGTCTGTGTGGTGTCCTAAAAATGACGTGGGCTACATTGACAATTGGAGCTCTTTTTGGGGGAAACCTGGTCTTATGAGACGAGACAGCATTCATCCCACTTTGGATGGTGCTTCTCATTTATCTAACAATCTGGCATCTTTTTCCAAAACCATGACTACTCAGAGTTGGGACCAGGAAGCAGAGTCGCAGTCTTACACGCCTCTCTGCAGCTCCTCTTCATCCGCCACCCCTCAGCTTAGCCCCCGACTTCCCCATCAGAGAATCGTTGTCTGCTCCCTCCAAAGTAAATAAAAATATAATGTATAAGCATCCCAAAGTGATAAAGCAAAATATTGGTAAAACTCAAATTAAACATAAAACCTCTAAATTGAATGATTTGGCCTCTGTTCCTCATAATTTAAAAATTAAATGTGGTTTATAAATTATTAGGTCTCTAACTCCCAAGTCTCTGTTAGTCCATGATTTGTTAATTGATCATCAGATTGATTTAATTTCCCTTACAGAGACTTGGTTAGGGCAAGAGGATTATGTTGGTTTAAATGAATCAACTCCCTCTGGTTATTTAAACTGTCAAAATCCCAGAAGTTCTGGTCGTGGAGGAGTAGCAACAATTTACCATTCCAAATTACTAGTTAATGTAAAGCAAAAACGCATTATAATTCCTGAGGGCCTGGTCCTCAGTATTGGGCATTTTAGCAATTTTAGGTTAAACCCAATTTTATTTGCCATAGTTTATCGTCCCCCATCAACCTACTCAGAATTTTTATCCGAATTTGCTGATTTCTTAGCTGATTTAGTGCTGAAATCTGGTAGAATAATTATAGTAGGGGACTTTAATATACATGTGGATGTAGACAGTGACTGCCTTAATGTGGCATTCAATTCAATATTAGACTCGATTGGGTTTTCTCAGAAAGTAGGAAATTCTACTCATTACCTCCACCATACATTGGACCTTGTTTTGACATATGGCATAGAAATGGAAAATCTTGTCTCCTCATAACCCTGTACTGTCAGACCATTGTCTGTTAACCTTTGATTTTGCTATTTCTGACTATTTGGCTCCTAAAAGATATTACAGTAGATGCCTCTCAGATGTTTCCAAATTTATGCAGATTGTGTCCTCTATGCCATGTGTCAACACAACAGAAATAAGCTATAGACAGCTTGCTCCTTCTGTAACTGATAACATGGTGGATAGTGTTTCAGCTTCTCTGCATCAGACTCTAGACTTGGTGGCCCCCTTAAAAAAAGTCTAATCAGAGATTTCTAACTCCTTGGTTCAACACAAACTCGTAGCTTAAAACAGAAGACTTGTCAATTAGAAAGAAAATGGCGCTCTACTAATTTAGATGAAATCTATTTAGCTTGGAGAAATCATCTTTTAATTTATAAAAAATCTCTTAGAAAAGCTAGAACGAGTTATTACTCTGCATTAATAGAAGAGAACAAGAATAATCCCAGGTTTCTTTTCAGTACTGTAGCCAGGTTGACAGTCAGGACTCTGTCAATCCTAGCATTCCCTTAGAGCTTACTAGTCAGGACTTTATGAACTTTTTCAATAATAAAATTTCATCCAGAGATAAAATCAGATTCTTCCCACATTTAACTTAAATACTGTAACTACTACAACTCCTATTGATCTGTCTTGATGAGTTTACTCCAATCGACCTTTGTGTTAAACAAAATGTTTCCTCATCCAAACCTTCAACTTGTCTTTGACCCTATTCCTACCAGGTTATTTAAAGAAGTCTTCCCACTTATTGGTAGTTTTATTCTTCATATAATGAATTCTTCATTAACTTTAGGCCATGTACCGCAGGCTTTTAAAACGGCTGTAATTAAACCCTTACTCAAAAAGCCAACGCTAGATCCAGGAGCTTTAGCAACTATAGACCAATCTCTAATCTCCCTTTCATTTCAAAAATCTTAGTTGTTGCTACGCAATTATTTGACCACCTGCAGGGAAATGGTTTACTTGAAGAGTTTCAATCTGGGTTTAGAATCCATAGTACTGAAACAGCCTTAGCAAAGGTCACTAACGACCTCCTTATTGCATCTGATAATGGACTAGTTTCTGTAATTGTCCTTTTAGACCTTAGTGCAGCTTTTGATACTATCGATCATAATATTCTACTTGATAGATTAGAACACTATGTTGGACTTAATGGAACTTCGTTGCAATGGTTTAGATCTTATTTATCTGATGGGTTCCAGTTTGTTCATGTAAATGAGTTTTCTTTCAACTCAAAGCTTAATCATGGAGTTCCACAGGGATCTGTGCTAGGCCCTACTCTTTTTAGTTTATATGCTTCCGTTAGACAACATTATTAGAAAGCACTGTATACATTTTCATTGTTATGCAGATGACACACAATTATACCTGTCAATGAAGCCAGATGATGGTAATCAATTAGCCAAGTTAGAAGCCTGTCTTAAGGAAATCAAAGCTTGGATGACTTGTAATTTCCTGCTATTAAATTCAGATATGACTGAAGTCATTCTTGTTGGTCCAAAAAAACCTTAGAAATACCTTTCCAAATCAAACTTTCAGTTTGGATGCAGTTACTCTCTATAGCTCTGTGAGGAACCTTGGAGTTATTTTTGATCAGGATTTGTCCTTCAATTCACATATTAAATTTGTTTCTAAGACTGCCTTCTATCATTTGCGTAATATTGCCAAGATTAGGAGCATCTTGTCTCAGTGATGCTGAGAAGCTGATCCACGCTTTTGTTAGCTCGAGATTAGATTATTGTAATTCTTTATCAGGCTGTCCTAAAACATCTTTAAAAAGTCTTCAGCTGATCCAAAATGCTGCAGCAAGAGTTTTAACAGGTACTAGAGAGATCATATCTCTCCGGTTCTGGCCTCCCTTCATTGGCTTCCCATAGTTTAGAATTAAGTTTAAAATCCTTCTTACTTACAAAGCTCTAAACAATCAGGCTCCTTATTTAAAAGATCTGATTCTACCGTATTATCCTAACAGAGCACTAGCTCCCAAAATGCAGGATTACTTGTAATACCTAGAATCTCAAAGTACAATGGGAGGCAGAGCCTTCAGTTATCAAGCTCCTCTCCTGTGGAATCAGCTACCAATCTGGATTCAGGAGTCAGACTCTATCTCTGTTTTTAAGAACAGGGCTAAAACCTACCTTTTTGATTTAGCCTACAATTAGGGAGGGATCATGTTTCTGAACCCTCCCTTAGTTATGCTGCTAATAGGTTTAGTCAGCCGGGGGACCTCCAGTAATGCACTGGGCCTCACTCCTTTCCTCACTCTCTATGAAATATTTTTTTTTTTTTTTTTTGCTGGTCATTAACATTTGTTTGTTCTCTCCCATAGATTGAGTCCCCATCGTGCTGTTTGCTCTCTACATGTCTGTTCTTTTCTTCTTCTCTATCCACTCACCCCCCAGCCAGTCGCAGCAGATGACTGCCCCTCCCTGAGCCTGGTTCTGCTGGAGGTTTCTTCCTGTTAAAAGGGAGTTTTTCCCTCTCCACCGTCGCCAAGTGCTTGCTCACAGGGGATCGCCTGATTGCTGGGGTCTTTCTGCAACTGTGGGGTTCCCCCCCCCCCCCCCTACAGTTGATGGTGCTATGAGATGACTGTTGTTGTGAAATGGCGCTATATAAAGTTGAATTGAATATCATGTTTTTGTGTGCCATTTAATAAATGGATTAAAACCAAAAATGTCATCAGTCAAACTTCCGGTTATGGCTGCCACGTAGGACGGACGTGTCTCGCTCTGCTCTGCTCCTGGAGGAAAAAAAATCGGCAAATAACTCTCATTTGGGACAGAACGTATCCCAGCATTTGGGCGAGGATATGTCGGCGAAGCCTAAGGCTGGAAAACCAGGAAAAGGAAAAAGCGAGCCGCCGAAACAGTCCAAATTAACGGACTTTCAGGTCTGTGACGCAGCAAACAAAACTCCATATATGGCGGAGGAGGCTGGTGGCGGTGCGATGTTTGCGGGGAATGGCGCAGATGCGCTGATGGCTGCCATGAGTTCAATGAGAGCGGACTTTTCCTCTAGATTTGATGGGATTATGACAGCGTTGGAAGGAATAAGAGGAATTGGGTGACTGTGTAGAACGAACAGCGCAGATGGAGCTCCGTCTCGCTAGTGCTGAAGATGACGTCACCCGTCTTCAATTAAAGGTGCGCACTTTGGAAAAAAAAAAATAAATCTCTGGAAGATAATATTTTGGATTTGGAATCTCGGTCGAGACAGAATAATTTGAGGCTGGTGGGTCTTCCAGAGGAATCAGAAGGTCGGGACGTATGTTCCTTTCTAGAAAAGTGGATTCCGGAGGTGCTGGGCAGCGAGGAGTTGCAATCAGCAGTGGTTCTGAAAAAAGCACATCGTATTGGCCCACGGAGAGATAAGGGACCGCCGAGGACCTTAATTATGAAGTTTCTTAGCAACAGAGACAGGATGAAGATCTTCAACGCTGCACCTGCTAAAGGAGAGATTAAACACCAGGACCAGCAGGTGCGGTTCTACCCAGATTTGGCCACAGGAATCCAGCAATTGAGGAAGCAGTTTGATCCCATACATAAGGAGCTGCGCAACCTTGGGATTCGTCATGGTGTAATCTATCCTGCGAGACTGCTGACCACGTATGAGGGCAGAACCCACATTTTCAAGACCCCAGAGGAGGCGCAGGAGTTCATCAAGAAGATCAAAGAAGAGACTGGTGGGAGCTAAGCATGAACAAAATATAAGGTAGAATAATTAAGCATTTGCACAGGCATCTGACTGACTTGAAGTAAATAGTAAGTTTACAAAATATAGATTGTATTATATATTAAAAAAACAAAACAAAAACAAAACAAACAAAAAAAAAACTATGATGTACAAAGTTGTTAAAAATTTTGGAGTTAAGTTGGAAAACTACAGAGGAGAGTTAATGTTATGTCATTAAAAGCAGTAGAGTTGGGGTGATTGGGAGGATGAAGGAGTGGCTTAGGCTGTTCCCCGTGGGTGTGGAACGGTCGATGGCTATATCGGGAGACAGAATTTTTCTTTTGATTTTGGGGGGTTTCCCACAAGTGTGGGAAGGGGAAATTTGTTTGTGTGTAGTTTGTAGGATGAATGTTCAACCACTCATGTTTTTGCTTCTCTGTATGAGCATGTTTACACTGCAAGGTAATCCCAAACTCTCTATTGATCATGGACCAAAGTGTTAAT
This sequence comes from Pholidichthys leucotaenia, assembly GCA_020510985.1. NCBI lineage: Eukaryota > Metazoa > Chordata > Actinopteri > Cichliformes > Pholidichthyidae > Pholidichthys > Pholidichthys leucotaenia. Next base: position 60,335,881 of record CM035839.1, read on the forward strand.
CTTAATTTAACTTCATGGAATTGCAGAGGTCTACAAAATTTAAAAAAACTTAAACAAGTTATGAATAAAATAAAGGACATGGGTTCAAGAATTGTGTTTTTACAAGAAACTCATCTGATAGAGGAGGATGTTAAAAGAATTAGGAGTAGATGGCAGGGAAGTGTATTCACCTCTTCATTTTCATCCCGAGCCAGGGGAGTTATGACTCTCATACATAAATCAGTTCCTTTTCAGGTGAAAAATGTAATTGGAGACAAATTTGGAAGATATGTAATCATTCAAGGTTCTTTGCTATTAGAAAATATAAATCTTGAACTTATATGGTCCCAATATAGATGATCAGAAGTTCTTTGCTAATTTATTTCTCATCTTATCACTTACAGGGCAACATATAATAGCAGGGGATTTTAATTGTACATTGAATCCAGGTGTGGATAGATCAACAGGACTGGATTGTACGCACATTGGATGTAGGATGACTATTAATCATTTTATGAAAGAATTGAGATTGTTAGATATATGGAGAGAAATGAAACCACAAGTTAAAGCCTATTCTTATTCCAGTACCTACAAGACATTCTCACGTATTGATTATTTTTTGATTTCCACAGAATTAAGGTCCAAGATTCAAAACTGCTTTTATGATAACATTGTGATTTCTGATCATGCACCCTGTTTAATATATGTAGATAAAAAATTGACAAAGGAATCAGGTAGATGGCAATTTCAGCATAAATGGCTTCAGGATGAGGAATTTGTCAAGTATATAGAAAAACAGACGAGTTCTTTGACATCAATACTACACAAACATCAGCATGTGTAAAGTGGGAGGCTTTCAAAGCTTTTATTAGGGGACATATTATTAGTTATACAGGATCAAAATCTAAGAAGACTCGAGAGGAGAGAGCTAAATTGGAACATAAAATAAAAAGTCTTCAGGAAAAAGTGTATGCAGGAAGTGACCCAAGGTTGGAGAATGAATTACTGATTTTGAGAGCTGAATACGACAAAAAATCAGCGAATAGAGCTGCCTCGAGTCTTCTAAGATTGAAACAATCTTTTTATGAACAAGGTGAAAAATCAGGAAAATTATTAGCATGGCAGATTAAACAATTGGAAATTAAAACACCAATTACCAGTATTATAAGTAACGGACAGGTAGTTATAGATCCTTTAGAAATAGAGCCTTTAGAGATTACTATGAAAAATTATATACCAAAAATGAACCTGATTTAACAAAACTAAATGGGTTTTTGAACAAACTATCTATACCGTGTATTCCAAATGAAAACGGGGAGATATTGGAGTCTAAAATTAGTCAAGAAGAAGTTGGGCTAGCCATTGATAATATGAAATCAGGAAAGTGCAGGACCAGATGGTCTTCCAGTTGACCTTTATAAAAAAATTTAAGAATAAATTAATAAAACCTTTTTTGGAAATGGTTTTAGAAGCATTTCAAAATAATAATTTACCATCATACATAAATAATGCCTTAATTATACTGCTGCCAAAACCAGGTAAGCCCTCTAATAAATGTGAAAATATGAGACCAATAAGCCTATTAAACGCCGACCTTAAGATAATCTGTAAAATTTTAGCAAGACGAATACAAGAAATTTTACCAAATATTATTAATCGAGATCAGAATGGCTTTATAAAGGGTAGACAAGGCTTCCATAATGTAAGAAGACTATTTAATATTTATTTTAATAAAGAAGCACCGGATACAGCTCTCCTATCATTGGACGCCGAAAAGGCCTTTGATAGAGTTGAATGGCCCTTTCTTTTTGAAGTCCTACAAAGGTTTGGACTTGGAAATAATTTCATAAAATGGGTTCAAATAATATACAATAATGCTACAGCAGAAATCCTAACAAATAACAATATTTCAAAACCAATAAAAATCAATAGAGGATGTCGACAAGGCTGTCCACTTTCACCTTTACTGTTTACTATGGCAATTGAACCTTTAGCGATAGCGATACGTTTACATTCACAAATATATGGAATTAAAGTTGGACCAACAGAACATAAAATCTCCCTGTACGCCGATGATATAATTTTGTTTATGTCGAATCTAAAAAAATCAATTCCAACCTTGTTGAATTTAATAAAGAATTTTGGGGAAATATCAGGATATAAAATAAAACTAAATCTTCAATATTAATGCTAAATGAGACCCAGAGAAATTACCCAGCCCCTGAGGTAAATCAATTCAATGTTGTAAATCAGTTTAAATATTTAGGAATCCAAATTATGCCTAAGCTAGAATCAGTCGCCAGTGTCAACTATGAAGCCTTAATGTCAGATATCAATGAGTTAACTCAGAGATGGATGTCACTACCAATGTCGATGATCGGGAGAATCAATATACTTAAAAGTAATATTTTACCTAAAATACTTTATTTATTTCAATACATTCCCTTATCACCACCTTTAGATCTATTCTCAAGAATAAAAAAAAAGTTAGTGGAATTTATATGGAACAACAGGAGGGCTAGATTACGTTTGTCTTTATTATATTTACCATTTGATCGTGGAGGTCTGAAATGTCCAAATTTTATGTTGTATTATTGGTCGGCACAACTGAGGTCTATGACATATTATTTTTCATCAAATGATCTCCCTCACTGGACTGAAATGGAATCGTACAATTTACCTTTACCTCTTCCCATATTCATATACTCAGATTCGGCAAAAAAATTACAAAAACAAGTTAAAAATCCATTTGTAAAGCATATGATCAAAATATGGTGTGAAGCTAAAAACTATTTAAAAGAACCACAGTTATTGTCACAATTTAGTCCAATATGGGGTAATCAATATTTTAAACCAGGGAGAGCGGACGCTGTATTTAAAGTATGGAATTTAAAAGGGATACAAAAGATTCAGGATTTATATTTGCCATGTGCAGACATGTCTTTTGAAGAGCTGAGGATCAAATTTAATCTCAATAGAACACATTTTTTTAAATATCTTCAACTTAGAAACTTTATTCGATCAAATCAAAATAAAGCTCTCACTCGACCTATTTATTCATCCTTGGAAAAAATGATGATGAAAGATAGTAAAAGGGTATTATTTCAGAGTTTTATAACTCATTGACACTATCTTCAAGTGAAAATTCACTGAAAAGATTAAACTACTGGAAAGATCTGCAAATTGAAATTTCAGAGGAACAATGGGAATTGGCTTGTACAGAAGCTCAAACCAAATCAATAAATGCACGCCTTAAATTGATACATTTCAAATGGTTAATGCGGATGTATGTTACACCGGAGGAGTTAAATAGATATAACAAAAATATACCAGATACATGCACAAAATGCATGGAAAGTAAAGGAACCCTATTTCATTGTTTATGGGAATGTAGATTAATAAGAATGTTTTGGGAAGAGGTGAGGGTAACAATTGAAAAAATCTCAAAACAAATCATATTGAATCCTAAATTGTTTTTGTTGGGTCTGTACCCAGAAAAGCATAATTTCAATAAAAGTGAAAGAACATTCATAGACCTCAGTTTGCTTAATGCCAAAAAATGTATTGCACTATTATGGAAAGACTCGTAGACCAGATGTGACTCAGTGGTTAAGACAGATGTTAACAAACCTTCCATTAGAAAGAATAACATATATACTGAAATCAAAGGAAATTGTGTTTGAGAATATATGGAGACCTTTTATTGATTATGTAAAAAATTTAAACGTAACTCTTGAAGAAGGTGAATGATGTGTGTGGACCTTGTAAATTCCAAACTGGTGAACATAATATGTATACTTATGTATTGGATTGTCTAGACTAAACAGAGGAGCATTGTTGAAGACTTGATTTTGTTGGTGGTTGTTGGTGTTTTTAGGGTTTTTTTTTTGTAGTACTTTAGTGTTTGTATCATGTTTGTTAAAAAAAAGGTTTAATAAAGATATTGTGGAAAAAAAAAGTCATCAGTCCAATTAATATATAAATGCATGCATACTGTATCTTGTAGGGTCATGCTTAAAAGTGAACAAAAGCTTAGGCATCTCAAGAGGCCAGAATTTTTAGAAGCCTGTCTAAATGGCTGATAATGGGGGGGGGGGGGGAATATGAAAATAAATTTAAAGTCTAGCCATCCCACACACTTAAAATATATCAAGATAAATCACCCTTTCAAAGAAGTTCATCTAGCTCAGGGGTGTCCAACCATGTGCCATGGAGAGCCAAGACCCTGCAGGTTTTACCTCCAACCAGTGTCTTCAACAGCAGATTTCAGTGAACTTCTTCCCACTGATTGCTGATAAGTGAAAACACCTGCTGAAGAGACTGGGTAGAAGAGAACCTGCAGGGTCTTGGCTCTCCATGGCACATGGTTGGACACCCCTGATCTAGCTGAATACAGTATCTCACGAGTCAGTACACCCCTCACATTTTTATAAATATTTCTTTTCATGGGACAACACTGAAGAGATGACGCTCTGCTACAACGTAAAGTAGTCAGTGTACAGCTTGTATAACAGTGTAAATTTGCTGTCCCCTTAATAACTCAACAGAAAGCCACTAATGTCTAAACTGCTGGCAACAAAAATGAGTACATCCCTAAGGGAAAATGTCCAAATTGTGCCCAATTAGCCATTTTCCCTCCTTGGTGTCATGACTGTTACAAGGTCGCAGGTGTGTTAAATTTGGTATTATCACTCGAGCACACTAATGCTGATCACTGGAAGTTCAATATGGCACCTCATGGCAAAGAACGATTTGAGGATCTGGGGTTATTAAAAAAAAAAAAAAAAAAAAAAAAAAAAAAATTGCTCTGCATAAAGCTGGCATAGGCCAGGAGCGCTCTTATTTGGCTTGTGAGCTACTTTTAAAATGACCAGGTTAAAAGGATCTACCTACATTTAAATGACAAATATTGCAATATATATGTTGGCATACAATGTACACCGTACATTTTATAACTGTGAACCCTTATGGCACAATACAACTCAATACATTTAAGATAATCTTACTCTGACTTGCACTGGATGAAGTCAGCCAGGGTTGCGTAGTCTGGACAGTAGCTGCTGGTAGCTAGTCTCAAGCAGGCTTCTAAATGATCACTCATGGTGGAACAGTATTTGGACTTAATCTTCATGTGGGAAAAGGCTGATTCACACATAAGTAGAGCCAAATAATGCAGTCAAGGAGGTAGCATATTTCCTCATGTTTGGATACTTTTCCTCTAAGTTCCAAAACTGTCCATGAGCCCTGGACTTAAGCTCAGTGTCGGCCTGTAGTGTCAAAATCTCATCCTCCACTGCAGACAAGTTCAGATGAATTGCAGTGAAAAACACTCACATTCTATGATGTCCTTCCAAAGCTGCTGTGTCAAATCATAGGCCGTTACTTCACAGCGCCATGTAACTGTACTTCTTGATAGCTGAAGAGCTTTGAAGATATTTCTGGTTTGTTTTTAAAATCCTGAAACGATGACTCTGCTGCCCCAACGAACGGCTCTTTTATCATCTCTCCATCTTGAAGATAAGCCTTTATTAGTCCCACAATGGGGAAATTCCAGGATTGCAACAGCACAGGGATAGCAACACTCAGAGCAACAATCAGAAGGCAAGAGAAAAAAACAAGAGCAGCAAGTATACATATGTACATATAAATATATATATAGACACACAGTGCGGAGCATTGTAGCTACACGGGATAGATATATAAATGTATAAACACAGTGCGGAGCATTGTAGCTGGATGGAATAAATGAGTAGATATATAAACACACAGTGCGGAGCATTGTAGCTAGATGGAATAAATATATGAATAAATAAACACAGTGCAGAGCATTGTAGCTAGATGGAATAAATATGTAAATATATAAACAGTGCGGAGCATTGAAAGGACTTCTTATGCTTAAATAATGCAATGACTCACCTGGAACCATGCTTCAGTGGATACCTTTGAATTCAGCTGAGTGAAAAATGACTGCTGTCCAATTAACTGAGATTTCATCTCCTTCACTTTTCTTTTTCTCAGCTCACTTTTCGGAGGGAAGTCAGTGTCACAGTTTTTATGAATGATTCAAAAGTGCCTCTCCACATTTCCCTTTTTTGGAAACTCAATGACAAATTGACAGATCAGACAAATAGACTTCGAAAATGACATCATGAAAAAATTCTTCCTCGCATTCTGCATGGAAGTGGTAAGTTTTTGTCGTCTTACAGGGTTCAGCTTTCCCACTCATTTTTAATATCCCTTCTTTAGTTGATAGAAATTGGAAGCGGTAACATGGTCACAGCTCACTGGAGTTTAGCAGTAGCTAGCAAGCGTGTTTGACTGCGCATGCAGGGTGACCTATGACACAGAGAGGACAGGACTTCTCCTGACTGGCTGCCCTGTACATCAATCAAAAGGTAAATGCCAAAAAGAGGACAGATGGGAGGATAGGCGACAGAATTAAAAACTTTATTTTTTTTAATGTCATGTGATCTACCCGCAGTGCCTTGGCGAGCTACCAGTCGATCACGATCAACATATTGAGCACCCCTGGCCTAGGCTACAAGAAGGTTGCCAACACCCTGAAACTCAGCTGCAGCATAGTGGCCAAGATCACACAGCGGTCTAACAGGACAGGTTCCGCTCAGAACAGGCCTCGCCATGGTCGACCAAAGAAGCTGAGTGCATGTGCTCAGTGTCATATCCAGAGGTTGTCTTTTGAAAATAGACGTATGAGTGCTGCCAGCATTGCTGCAGAAGTTGAAGGGGTGGCGGGGTCAGTCTGTCAGTGCTCAGACCATACGCCGCACACTGCATCAAATTGGTCTGCATGGCTGTCGTCCCAGAAGGAAGCCCATTTAAAGATGATGCACAAGAAAGCCCGCAAATAGTTTCTTGAAGACAAGCAGACTAAGGACACGGATTACTGGAACCATGTCCTGTTGTCTGATGAGATCAAGATAAACTTATTTGGTTCAGATGGTGTCAAGCGTGTGTGGCGACAACCAGGTGAGGAGTACAAAGACAATTGTGTCTTGCCTACAATCAAGCATGGTCGTGGGAGTGTCATGGTTTGGGGCTGCGTGAGTGCTGCCAGCACTGAGGAACTGCAGCTCATTGAGGGACCGATGAATGCCAACATGTACGGTGACATACTGAAGCAGAGCATGATCCCCTCCCTTCAGAAACTGTGCTGCAGGGCAGTATTCCAACATAACGATCCCAAACACACCTCCAAGACGACCACTGCCTTGCGAAAGAAACTGAGGGTAAAGGTGATGGACTGGCCAAGCATGTCACCAGACCTAAACCCTATTGAGCATATGTGGGGCATCCTCAAACGGAAGGTGGAGGAGCACCAGGTGTCCAGCTCCGTGTTGTCGTCATGGAGGAGTGGAAGAGGATTCCACTGGCAACCTGTGAAGCTCAAGTGAACTTCATGCCCAAGAGGGTTAAGGCAGTGCTGGAAAATAATGGTGGCCACACAAAATATTGACACTTTGGGCACAATTTGGACATTTTCACTTTGGGGTGTACTCACTTTTGTTTCCAGCAGTTTAGACATTAATGGCTGTGTGTTGAGTTATTTTGAGGGGACAGCAAACTTACACTGTTATACAAGCTGTACACTGACTACTTTACATTGTATCAAAGTGTCATATCTTCAGTGTTGTCCCATGAAAAAAATATAAAATATTTACAAAAATGTGAGGGGTGTACTCACTTTTGTGAGATACTGTGAATACACAGACACCAGCTGGAACTAAACACATTTTATTGGAAAGCTAGCTCAGCAATGAACAATACAAGAAAAAGAATTCCCTTCTTCTTCTAGCTGCTCCCTTTATCAGTCCCCACAGCAGATCATCTGCCTCCATCTCACCCTATTCCTTGCATCTTCTTCTGTAACACCAACCCTCTCCATGTCCTCCTTCACTACATCCATGAACCTTCTCTGTGGTCTTTTTTTCTCCTCTTGCCTGGCAGCTCCATCTTCAACATCCTTTGTCCAATATATCCACTATCCCTCCTCTGCACATGTCAAAACAATCTCAGCCTTGCCTCTCTTACTTTGTCTCCAAACCGCTCAACGCGAGGGACGAGCTGTCCCTCTTATATAATCATCTCTAATCTTGTCCCTCCTAGTCACTCCCAATGAATACCTTAGCATCTTCAACAATGCCACCTACAACCCCACCTCCTGTCTTTTTGTCAGCGCTATTGTCTCTAAACCATACATCACAGCAGGTCTCATTACCAACTTGTAAATCTTCCCTCTCACTCTTGCTGCTACCCTTCTGTCACAAATCACCCCTGACACTCGTCTCCACCCACTCCACCCTGCCCGCACTTTCTTCTTCACCTCTCTTGTGCATTTTCCATTGCTTTGGATGGCTGACCAGGTATTTAAACTCATCTGTTTTTACTACTGCTACTCCTTCCATCTTCACCACTGCATCTGCCTCCCTCTCATTCACACTCATGTATTCTGTCTTGCTTCTACTGACTTTCATTCCTCTCCTCTTCAGAGCATACCTCCGCCTCTCCAGGGTCTCTTCCACCTGCTCCCTACTCTCACTGCAGGTCGCAATGTCGTCTGCAAACATCATGGTCCATGGAGACTCCTGCTTGACCTCATCTGCCTGCCTGTCTTCACCATGGCAAACAAGAAGGGGCTCAGAGCCAATCCCTGATGTAAGCCCACCCCCATCTTGAACCCATCTGTCATTCCTACAGCACACCTCACCACCGTCTTGCTGTTCTCATACATGTCCTGCACCAGCCTCACATACTTCTCTGCCACTCCTGACTTTCTCATACAGTACCACACTCCCTCTCTTGGCACCATATCAAAAACAGTCATGTGAAAAAATTAGGACACCCTGTAAAAGGTGTCCCAGCCCCTGACCAGCAGTGATCTGTGTGGAGTTTGCATGCTCTCCCCGCATATGCGTGGGTTTACTCCGGGATTTCTCTGGTTTCCTCCCACAGACCAAAAACATGCAGGTTAGGTTAATTGGAGATTCTAAAGTGGCCCTAGGTGTGAATGTGTGTGTAAATGGTTAAGGGATAGCGCCGTACCGTGGCTGCTTCATCCATCCAGGTGGATGCCCTCAATTTCCCCTCTGGGGATCAATAAAGTATACAAAATCAAAAAAAAAAAAGCTTGTGCTTTTTTAACATATTTGGACATATGGATTTTTAATATCAATGTTAAACATACTGGGAGATTCATGCAATACAACTAAACAATTAAAAATGAATTAAAGACTTCTTTCAAATTTTCTGTAAAATATAATTCTAAACAAATGTGAGGAATAAATTAGGACACCCCCAATCTTTTTAAGGACACCCCCACATTCATTCCCACTTAAAATGGCTAAAATAAATGTTAAAAAATGCAAATAAAAACAAAAACAAGGTTAGACTGTTATGTTTGGGGTCGTCACCCCGGGCATGACTTGTGGCTGTTGGGTTTAATTATTGATTATTAATTCCAGCTGATGGATTGAGCCTTGCTCTCCATCAGTCCCACAGCCATGCCTCCTCCTCACCAGAGGTATGGTTCACCACATACACACTCACACACTCATGCAGGCATGCACACATACACACACACACTCACATTCACACTCACGCACGCACACACACATTGTTCAATCAGTCACACACCAGATGGCCACACAGCTGTGATCATTGTACAGCCAACACTGTATTAAGTCCTTGTGCCTTTTTCTCCACTCCTGCCTGTTTGGAGTGCGTTAAGCATCCTTTGAACTAACCGAGCTTGTAGCCGGGTGTCTTCCCTTCCGTTGTGACTATTTTTGGACATTCAACCCATTCATCCATTGTAAACAAACACGTTACTTTGCATTTTGGGCTCGTTGCTATTTTATATGTTCGCTGCGGAGTTACGCAGTGAACATGACAGAAAGTTGGCACCAATTGAGCCCAAGCAGTAAGTAGCATGTTACTTTCATTTTTGTGTTTTTACTATCTGCCACTGGAGTTATGATGGATTGCTGAAGCGATGCGGAGCTGCACGGACTGGCCCATCTGGAGGATGCCTTTTCCCGGATACAAGGGCAGTATTCTCCCTAAGCCATTCACGCTGCTCAAAACACAGCAGCGGAGGTCCTGGAGCATTGTCCCAAAGTTCTGTTTTTCCCTGAGTCGGCCGATATACACACAATCCTTGTGCTGCGTGAAGAGGAGCCAAGGAGGGAGTTCCCAGCGCAGGAACCGTCTCCTACACGGAAGAGGCTCTCGCGGGAAAAGAAGGGCGGCAGTGGCTCAGGACGTAGAGCAGGTTGTCTAATAACCCGATGGTTGGTGGTTCGAATCCCGCTCTCCCCAGATATCCTGCCGTTGTGTCCCTGGGCAAGACACTTCACCCGCATTGCCTCCAGTGCCCATAACACTGGGTGTGAATGTGTATATGTAAATGTATAAAGGTTCGGTGGTGGCCGGAGAGGCCGTTGGCGCGGATTGGCAGCCACGTTTCCGTCAGCCTGCCCCAGGGCAGCTGTGGCTACAGTAGTAGCTTGCCACTACCATTGTCTGTCTGAAGTGAATGAATAATGTATCTACTTGTAAAGCGTCTTTGAGTGTCTATGATAAAGCGCTATATAAATCTGATGCATTATTATTATTAAGTTTTCCTCCTTCCGCAACTCTCCCGTTCCTTCCACGGGTGAATGGAAAAGACGTTCTTCTCCGTTGGCGGCCATCTTCCCCTCCGCTCCATCTTCTGCTCCAAGCCGGCAGCCATCATGTCAGCGTCACCTGGAATCCCGGAGGAATGATTTCACCCCACGATCTGCTCCCGCTACGACACCGAGCCCGGTCACCTCTGCAGCAGATCATCAGTCCCAAGCAGTCCCATCTGCAGGATCTCCCTCCGCATCTGCTGTGAGGTCTTCAATTCAATTCAGCTTTATTTATACTGCGCCACATCACACCAGAAGCCGTCTCGTTGCACCACAGTGCAGAAAAAACCCCACAGTCTCAGAAGAACCCAGCAATGAGATGATCCCCTGTGAGCAAGCACTTAGCGACAGTGGAGAGGAAAAACTCACATTTGGCAGGAAGAAACCTCTAGCAGAACCAGGCTCAGGGACGGGCAGTCATCTGCTGTGACTGGCTGGGGGTGTGGGGATAGGGAGGATGGAGAGGACAGACATAAAGAACATAACAGTAAGATGCCAAGTACATTATTTGAGGTCAACCAGCAGTATGGATCAAATAACAACAGAACAAAAGTGGGGTTAAGAGACACAAAATCCCTCCTTAAACGTAAGCTATATTAAAAAGGAAGGATTTTACCCTGTTCTTAAAAATAGAGACCGAGCCTGACTCCCGGACCCAGAGTGGTAACTGGTTCCAGAGAGAAGGAGCTTGGTAGCAGAAGGCTTTGCGTCCCACTGTACTTTTGGAGATTCTGGGCACCACAAGTAAGCCAGCATTTTGGGAGTGTAATGCTCTATTAGGATGGTAAGGTAATATCAGATCTTTTATATATTGGGGGGGCCTGATTATTAAGAGCTTTGAAAGTAAGAAGAAGGATTTTAAACTTGATTCTAAATTCTATGGGAAGCCAATGAAGGGAGGACAGAACTGGGGAGATACGATCTCTTTTTCTAGAACCAGTTAAAACTCTAGCAGCAGCATTTTGAATCAACAGAAGATTTTTTAAGGATACTTTAGGACAACCAGATAATAACGAATTACAATAATCTAATCGAGAGCTGAAAAAGGCGTGAATCAGTTTCTCTGCATCATTCAGAGACAAGATGCTCCTGATCTTGGCAATATTGTGCAGATGAGAGAAGGCAGTCTTAGAAACAATTTTAATATGTGAATTAAAGGACAAATCTTGATCAAAAATAACTCCAAGGTTCCTCACATTCAGAATGAGAGTGGCGGCATCTAAATAAAGGGCATAATTTGAGAAGGAATTTCTAAGATGTTTTGGGCCAACAAGAATGACTTCAGTCTTATCAGAGTTTAATAGTAGAAAATTACAAGTCATCCAAGCTTTGATGTCCTTAAGATAGGCATCTAACTTGGCTAATTGATTACAATCATCAGGCTTCATTGACAGGTATAGTTGTGTGTCGTCTGCGTAACTGAAAATGTATACAGTGCTTTCTGATGATATTGCCTAACGGGAGCATATATAAACTAAAAAGAGTAGGGCCTAACACAGATCCCTGTGGAACTCCGTGACTGAGCCTAGAGTTGGAAGAAACTTCATCGTTAATGTGAACAAACTGAAATCTATCGGACAAATAAGATCTAAACCACTGCAACGGAGTTCCATTTAGTCCAGCAAAGTGCTCTAATCTATCAAGTAGAATGGCATGATGATAGTGTCAAAGGCTGCACTGAGATCTAAAAGAACAAGAACAGAGACAAATCCATTATCAGATGCGATCAGGAGGTCATTAGTGACCTTCACTAAAGCAGTTTCAGTGCTGTGATTAGCTCTGAACCCAGATTGAAACACCTCAAACAAACCAACTCCCTGCAAATGGTCAGTTAGTTGTGCAGCAACAACTCTTTCCAAGATTTTTGAAATGAAAGGCAAATTAGAGATTGGTCGATAATTGGCCAAAACTCCTGGATTGAGAGTCGGTTTTTTGAGTAAGGGTTTAATTACAGCAGTTTTAAAAGCCAGTGGTACATAACCCAGAGTTAAAGAAGAATTAATTATAAGAAGTATACGGCTACCAATAATAAGATAAGATAAGATAAGACAACCCTTTATTAGTCCCACAATGGGGAAATTCCAGGATTGCAACAGCACAGGGATAGCAACACTCAGAGCAATAATTTAGAAGATAAGAAAATAAGAGCAGTGAATATACATACAGTACGTACACATAAATGTATAAATATATACACAGTGCGGAGCATTGTAGCTAGATGGACTAAACAGTATAACCGTCTATTTAGTTACCCTTCATGGTATGAATATATACCCATACATATTGTCACCCTCCATAGCGACTGATTTTGTCCTAGTTGTATACTGGAGGGGACCATTTGTGTAAGTCTGTTGTGTCTCTTGCATTCAATACTATTAGGTCATCACGTTTTTTTTTGCGATCTCTGTGAGCAGTCCTGATTAGGTTATACAGTCTGACAGCCGTAGGTAGGAAGGACCTGCGAAACCTCTCGATCATGCATCTAGGATGATGTAGTCTACTGCTAAATGAGCTCCTCAGTGCGTCCAGTATGTCCTGCATAGGGTGGGACTCTGATTCCAGCAGAGATGACAGTTTGGCCGCCATCCTTCTCTCTCCTATCACCTCCACTGGGTCAAGGCGTTGCCCCAGGACAGAGCTAGCTTTCTTGATTAGTTTGTTCAGTCTCTTCCTATCGGCTGCTGTAATGCCGTTGCCCCAGTAGACCACTCAAAGGGCTGATGCCACCACCGTGTCGTAGAATGTCTTCAAGAGCACCCCTTGTACACCAAAAGACCTGAGCCTCCTCAGTAGGAACAACCTGCGCTGTCCCTTCTTGTAGAGTGCGTCGGTATTGTGTGACCAATCTAGTTTATTGTTCAGATGAACACCCAGGTACTTGTAGGATGTCACCATCTCAATGTCTGTTCCCTGGATGTTTACTGGTGCTGTGAGGGGTTGTCCTTGCCTGTGGCAGTCCACCACCAGCGCCTTAGTTTTCCTCGCGTTGATCTGGAGGCAGTTCCGATGGCACCAGTCCACGAAGTCCTGGATAAGTCCTCTGTACTCAGCTTCATCTCCGTTGGAGATGAGGCTGACAATCAGAGTCGTCAGAGAACTTCTGTAGATGGCAGTGTGTTGTGTTGTGTGAGAAGTCCGCAGTATAAAAGGTGAACAGGAAGGGAGCCAAAACCGTTCCCTGGGGGGCCCCCGTGCTGCCAATGATCGTGTCGGACACACAATCCCGGGTTCTCACAAACTGTGGCCGGTTAGTGAGGTAGTCCAGGATCCATGATGACAGGTGCTGGTCCACCCCTGCGCACAGCAGCTTGTCCTTCAGGATCATCGGTTGGATGGTGTTGAAAGCACTGGAGAAGTCAAAGAACATGATCCTCACCACATTCCCAGGCTTCTCCAGGTGGGACAGGGAACGGTGAAGGAGGAAGATCACTGCATCCTCCACCCCAACCTCCACCTTCCTGAAGCTGTCCTTGCCTTCTCTGATCTTGCTCCTCAGCTCCCTCTGTACGGACTTCAGCATCTCCCTGTTCCCCGACCTGAAGATCCTCTTCTTCTCTCTCAGAAGTGTTTTTATCTCAGGGTTGATCCAGGGTTTGTTGTTTGAGCAACACTGTATGGTCTTGGTGGGTACGGTGTTGTCCACACAGAAGTTGATGTAGTCCGTGATGGTGTGAGTGAGGCCATCGATGTCCTCACCATGTGGATCGCAGAGCTGCTCCCAGGCAGTGGTTTCAAGACGGTCCTTTAAAGCGTCCATTGCCTCCTCAGACCATATCTTCACCGTGTGCATGACCGGAGGTTGTCTGTGTACTAGGGGTTTGTACACCGGCAGGAGATGAACCAAGTTGTGATCCGATCTTCTGAGTGGGGGGAGTGGTGATGAGGTGTACGCCTCTTTAGTGTTAGCATAGAATAAGTCCAGTGTTTTATTGTCTCTAGTGTGGCATGTGACATACTGGGTGAGCGTGGGCAGAATGGGGGACAGTGAAATATGGTTGAAATCACCTGAGATGAGGAGAAGAGCATCTGGGTGTTCTGTCAGCAGCCTGCCAGTTACTGAGTGGATGGCGTCACACGCTGTCCCAGCGTTCGCCATCGGCTTTGCATACAGTAAATAACAATGCAGATCACGTGTGAGTATTCCCTTGGGAGATAGGTAGGCCGTATGCTAACAGCTAGCAACTCAATGTCTTTGCTGCAGTGATGTTGTTTAACCGTGATATGTCCCGGTCTGCACAAGCTGTTATTGACATACATTATCACTCCTCCGCCCCTTGCCTTCCCACTGTCTGGTGTCCGGTCTGCCCGTATTGTGTGGAAACCCTCCAGTTCGATGTTAGCATCTGTTGCTAGTTCTGTTAGCCATGTCTCAGTAAACAACATCAAGCAAACCTCTCTAAAGATGCTCTCGTAGCGGGAGATAGCCGCTAGCTCGTCAGTCTTATTGAGTAGCGATCGTACATTCCCCATAATAACGGATGGAAGGACGGGTCTGTACCTTATATTTCTCACCCACCATCTTGCTCCAGTACGGCATCCACGTTGTTTCTGTCTTATTTCACCCGGTATGTCGAGGTCTTGCGCTAGATTTTAAATAACCTGGAAGGAATAGGGTCTAAAAGGCAAGATGAAGACTTAGATGAGGAAATTATTTTATCCAACTCTTAAGAGGTTGATTGGAGTAAACTTATCTAAGCAGATATCATTTGAGGGAGCTGTAGAAGTTAATGTACTTGAGTTTACGGTAGGAAGAATCTGACTGATTTCATCTCTGATAGATAAAGTTTTATGATTGAAAAAGTTCAGAAAGTCCTGATTAGAAAACTCAGGGTGGATGCGAGGATTGATCAAGTCCTGGCTCTTTGTAAGCCTGGCTATAGTGTTGAAGAGAAACCTGGGGTTATTCTTGTTCGCTTCTATTAATGCAGAATAATAGCTTGATCTAGCTTTTCTAAAAGATTTTTTATAGATTAAGAAATGATTTCTCCATGCTAAGTAAAATTCATCTGAATTAGTTGAACACCATTTCCTTTCCAATTGACGAGTTTTCTGTTTTAAGCCACGAGTTTCTGAGTTAAACCAAGGGGTTAGAAATATCTGGTTAGACTTTTTCTTTTTTAAAGGGGGCTACCAAATCTAGAGTCCGATGCAGAGAGGCTGTAACACTATCAACCATGCCATCAATCAAAAAAAAAAAAAAATGTTCGGTGGTGGCCGGAAAGGCCGTTGGCGCAGACTGGCTGCCACGTTTCTGTCAGCCTGCCCCAGGGCAGCTGTGGCTGCAGAAGTAGCTTGCCACTACCATTGTCTGTCTGGAGTGAATGAATAATGTACCTATTTGTAAAGCGTCTTTGAGTATATATGATAAAGCGCTATATAAAACCGATGCATTATTATTTCATTATTATCAATCACGATTGGAGCAGACTCTCCATCTATTATTTCTGTTGTTTCTGTTGTGTTGACCCATGGCATAGAGGAGACAATCTGCAAAAACTTGGCAACAACGTCACCAGAAAAACATCTGCTGTAGTAGTATTTTTCTTTAAGAAACAAGTGATCAGAGATAATAAAATCAAAAATTAACAGACAATGGTCAGTACAGGATTATGAGGGGACACTACCAGATTTTCGATATCTATACCATAAGTCAGAACAAGGTCCAATGTGTGGTGGAAATGATGGGTAGAATTTTTTACTTTTTGTGAAAACCCCACTGAGTCTAAAATTGAATTGAATGCCTTATTAAGACAATCACTCTCTACATCAACATGTATATTAAAGACCCCTACAATAATTATTCTATCGGATTTCAGCACTAAATCAGCTAAAAATTCGGCAAATTCAGATAGAAACTCTGAATAGGCCAAGGGAGGAACGATAAACTATGGCAAAGAAAACTGGATTCAAGCCAAGATTGCCAACAAACCCCACACTGAGGACCAAACCTTCAAAGGAATTAAAACATAATTTTTGCTTAACATTAACTAGTAATTTAACTAGTAACCCTCTACAAGAAGGGACAGCGCAGGCTGTTCCTGCTGAGGAGACTCAGGTCTTTTGGTGTACAAGGGGCGCTGCTGAAGTCATTCTATGACACGGTGGTGGCATCAGCCATCACTTTTGGAGTGGTCTGCTGGGGCAGTGGCATTACAGCAGCCGATAGGAAGAGACTGAACAAACTGATTAAGAAAGCTAGCTCTGTCCTGGGGCAGCGCCTTGATCCGATGGAGGAGATAGGAGAGAGAAGGACGGTGGCTAAACTGTCATCTCTGCTGGAGTCCGAGTTCCACCCTATGCAGGACATACTGGATGCGCTGAGGAGCTCATTTAGCAGCAGACTACATCATCCCAGGTGCACAACCGAGAGGTTTCGTAGGTCCTTCCTACCAACGGCTGTCAGACTGTACAACCTAAGCAGGGCTGCTCGCAGAGATAGCAAAAAGACGTAACAAACTAATAGTTTTTTGAATGCAAAAGATGCAATAGACTTACACAATGGTCCCCTCCGGCATACAACTAGGAACATACCGGTCGCTATGGAGGGTGAGAATATGTATGGGCACATAATCATACCATGTAGGATAACTAAGTAGACGGTTATGCTGTTTCATCCCATCTAGCAACAATGCTCTGCACTGTGTGTGTTTATATATTTACATATTTATTCCATCTAGCTACAATGCTCAGCACTGGGTGTGTTTATATTTATATATCTATATATTTATTCCATCTAGCTACAATGCTCCGCACTGTGTTTTTATATATCTACATATTATTCCATCTAGCTACATTGCTCCGCACTGTGTGTTTATATACTTGCATATTTATTCCACCTAGCTGCAAAGCTCCGTACTGTGGGTGTTTATATATTTACATATTTATTCCATCTAGCTACAATGCTCTGCACTGTGTGTTCATATATTCATATATTTATTCCATCCAGCTACAATGCTCTGCACTGTGTGTCTGTGTGTATATATATATTTTATAGTAATATGTACATATGTATATTAGCTGCTCTTGCTTGCTTGTTTTTTTTTCTTGCCTTCTGATTGTTGCTCTGAGTGTTGCTATCCCTGTGCTGTTGCAATCCTGGAATTTCCCCGTTGTGGGACTAATAAAGGCTTATCTTATCTTATCTTAATTTAGAATGGAAAATTGCTGCCACTCCACCACCATGACCAGAACCTCTGGGGTTATGACAGTTTAAATACCCAGAGGGAGTTGATTCATTCAGACCAACAAAATCATCTTGCCCAAGCCAGGTCTCTGTGAGGGATAATAGATCGATCTGATGATCAATTAATAGATCGTGAACCAGAAGAGACTTAGAAGTTAGAGACCTAATATTTAATAGACCACATTTAATATTTAAATTTTGGGGAGGAACACAGGCCAATTTATGAATTTTAGGGACTTGAGATTGGATTTAAATTTTACCAACATTTTGTTTAATCAATTTGAGATGTTTATGCATTCTGTTTTTATTAATTTTTTTATTAACCACCTGAATTAATGGGATCGATACAAAAAGTGGGAGCAGAACCAAAAAAGGGCGGTTTGGCAAACCCAGAAGCTTCAGAGCGAGTAAACACGCCAAGTCCCAGTCACTGTACCAAAAAACACCGAATGGAATAGTCTATTGTCTCTTAAAACATGTGCACCAAGTCTATTTGGGTGGATTCCATCAGGCCTCATAAGTGATGGGCGGTTCCAAAATAAGTTAAAATTGACAACAAAACCAATGTTAAAAATAGGACAAGTAAAACACAGCCAAGTATTAAGACTGAGAGTTCTATTAAAACAATTGCAGCCTCGTCTGAGAGGTGCCAAAGGCCCAGAGATGAGTGCACATCTGTCACAGTTCATAAGAGTGGACAGAAGGCTCCTGAAGTCACTCTTTAAAATCTCCGACGCTTCATCTGGGATGTTATTGCATCCCACATGCACAACGACAGTTTGTACATGGGGGAATTCATTTAGCAGGTCAGGGATAAGAGCCTCAATGTCAGAGACTCTAGCCCCAGGAAAAAATCGAGTAACACAGTACCTGCTTTTGATGTTCCTCACGATCGAGTCACCAATTACCAGCGTCGTCTGGGGGGTTTTTGTCGGTGGATTCTGACGAGGACAGTAATTTTGTAGAGGGTGATGTTGTTGTTGCAAAGGTGGGGAGAAGCGTTCTCTTCTATCTGGAGCTGGTGTGTGATTTGACACACCCAGGGTGGTCTTTATCCGGGGTTTGCAGACATGAACCGCCGCTGAAGAAGAGGAGGGAGGACGAGGGGCGTCCAAGGGCGGACGGTCAGAGTCCAGGTGGGGAAAATCCTCCATAGAAAGAATATCAAATCTGTTTTCCAAGGACACGGGAAGAGAAGCGGTGTGGCCCTTTCTGGTTGATCGACAATGGTTGTTATCTGGTCGAACCAAGGTCCAGGGAGCGCATTGAGGATGAGGGAGACCAACCGAGGCTTTGGGTTTAACCCCGAGACGAAGCCAGTGTTTATTGCTTTGGTCATGGGTGTCTGCAGAGGCTTGAGCAGGGGTAGAGGTGGATGGAGAAGCACTGAGCTCACCCAAGTAAGTAGCTGTCTCTGCCAACTGTGAGTCGGTAGCCGGAGCCGATGTTCGCCCGAGAATGATGGTATTGAGGTGGTCTTCGGCCTCCCGAATCTTATAAAGGTTGGAGAGCCTCGTTTCCAACTCAGAGACCTTACTGAGGAGAGATAAACAGCAAGTACAAGTCGGAGATGGAGTAGGGCCTAGCACAGATCCCTGTGGAACTCCATGACTAAGCTTTGAGTTGAAAGAAAACTCATTATTTACATGAACAAACTGGAACCTATCAGATAAATAAGATCTAAACCACTGCAACGAAGTTCCATTAAGTCCAACATAGTGTTCTAATCTATCAAGTAGAATATTATGATCGATAGTATCAAAAGCTGCACTAAGGTCTAAAAGGACAAGTACAGAAACTAGTCCATTATCAGATGCGATGAGGAGGTCGTTAGTGACCTTCGCTAAGGCTGTTTCAGTACTATGATGGATTCTAAACCCAGATTGAATCTCTTCAAGTAAACCATTTCCCTGCAGGTGGTCAAATAATTGCGTAGCAACAACTCTTTCTAAGATTTTTGAAATGAAAGGGAGATTAGAGATTGGTCTATAGTTAGCTAAAGCTCCTGGATCTAGCGTTGGCTTTTTGAGTAAGGGTTTAATTACAGCCGTTTTAAAAGCCTGCGGTACATGGCCTAAAGTTAATGAAGAATTGATTATATGAAGAATAAAGCTACCAATAAGTGGGAAGACTTCTTTAAATAACCTAGTAGGAATAGGGTCTAAAAGACAAGTTGAAGGTTTGGATGAGGAAACTATTTTGTCTAACTCACAAAGGTCGATTGGAGTAAACTCATCAAGACAGACATCAATAGAAGGAGTTGTAGTAGTTACAGTATTTATGTTAACTGTGGGAAGAATCCGATTGATTTTATCTCTGATGGATGAAATTTTATTATTGAAAAAGTTCATAAAGTCCTGACTAGTAAGCTCTAAGGGAATGCTAGGATTGACAGAGTCCTGACTCTTTGTCAACCTGGCTACAGTACTGAAAAGAAACCTGGAATTATTCTTGTTCTCTTCTATTAATGCAGAGTAATAACTCGTTCTAGCTTTTCTAAGAGATTTTTTATAAATTAAAAGATGATTTCTCCAAGCTAAATAGATTTCATCTAAATTAGTGGAGCGCCATTTTCTTTCTAATTGACAAGTCTTCTGTTTTAAGCTACGAGTTTCTGTGTTAAACCAAGGAGTTAGAAATCTCTGATTAGACTTTTTCTTTTTTAAGGGGGCCACCAAGTCTAGAGTCTGATGCAGAGAAGCTGTAACACTATCCACCATGTTATCAATTACAGAAGGAGCAAGCTGTCTATAGCTTATTTCCGTTGTGTTGACACATGGCATAGAGGAAACAATCTGCATAAATTTGGTAACCGCATCATCTGAGAGGCATTTACTGTAATAATATTTTTCTTTAGGAGCCAGATAGTCAGAAATAGTAAAATCAAAGGTTAACAGACAATGGTCTGACAGTACAGGGTTATGAGGAGACACTACAAGATTTTCTATTTCTATGCCATATGTCAGAACAAGGTCCAATGTATGGTGGAGGTAATGAGTAGAATTTCCTACTTTCTGAGAAAACCCAATCGAGTCTAATATTGAATTAAAAGCCACATTAAGGCAGTCACTATCTACATCCACATGTATATTAAAGTCCCCTACTATAATTATTTTATCAGATTTCAGCACTAAATCAGCTAAGAAATCAGCAAATTCGGATAAAAATTCTGAGTAGGTTGATGGGGGACGATAAACTATGGCAAATAAAATTGGGTTTAACCTAAAATTGCTAAAGTGCCCAATACTGAGGACCAGGCCCTCAAAGGAATTATAACATGTTTTTTGCTTTACATTAACTAGTAATTTGGAATGGTAAATTGTTGCTACTCCTCCTCCACGTCCAGAACTTCTGGGATTTTGACAGTTTAAATAACCAGAGGGAGTTGATTCATTTAAACCAACATAATCCTCTTGCCCTAACCAAGTCTCTGTAAGGGAAATTAAATCAATTTAATGATCAATTAACAGATCATGGACTAACAGAGACTTGGGAGTTAGAGACCTAATATTTAATAAACCACATTTAATTTTTAAACTATGAGGAGGAACAGAGGCCAAATCATTCAGTTTAGAGGCTTCATGTTTAATTTGAGTTTTACCAACTTTTTGCTTAATCACTTTGGGATGCTTATATATTATATTTTTATTTACTTTGGAGGGAGCAGACAACGATTCTCTGATGGGGAAGACAGGGGCTAAGCTGAGGGGTGGCGGATGAAGAGGAGCTGCAGAGAGGCGTGTAAGACTGCGACTCTGCTTCCTGGTCCCAACTCTGTCTCTCTATGTTTTGGAAATTTGGATAAAAAAGATGCCAGATTGTTAGATAAATGAGAAGCACCATCCAAAGTGGGATGAATGCTGTCTCGACTCATAAGACCAGGTTTTCCCCAAAAAGAGCTCCAATTGTCAATGTAGCCCACGTTATTTGCAGGACACCACACAGACAGCCAGCGGTTCAAGGATGACGAGCGGCTAAACATTCGGTAAGTTGTCACATCCAAGTGAATTGTCATTTTCTATTTGGTTGTCATTCTCAGGTAAGTGAGTTTCAGCAGGAATGTCTCCTTTAAAGAATGTCTTTGGATGGGGAATTTCATAAACTCGAGTGAGCTTTATGGGCATTTGGATTGGTTCTTCCCTGTACCAATAGACATCCTCATTTTCCGGTTCTGAATTCTCACATTCCTCACTTTGTTCAGGTGATTGTCTTGTCTTAGGTTGGCGGACACGTTTTGGTTGGACAGGTTCTTCTTCAACAGGGGCAAGAAAACCACAGGGAAGCAAGAGGTCACGGTGAACGGTGTGAACTGGACCATCTTTTGTCTCAGGTTTTATGGTGTAAACAGGCAAGTCACCTACTTGGCTCACCACAATGTGGATTTCAGCTTCCCACCTGTCTGCTAGTTTGTGCTTGCCTCTGAGGCGGACTGCACGTACCAAAACTCTGTCGCCTGGTTCGAGTTTTGAGGGTTTCACTCGCACATCAAATCTTGTTTTGTTTCTTTCAGCCATCTTGTTGGCATTTTCTGTTGCTAGTTTGTAGCTTTCTTGTAGAGTTGTCTTCAGTTTTTCAATGTACTGTGAATGTGACTTGAAACTTTTGTTGTGAAACGGGAGCCCAAATGCAAGGTCGATGGGCAATCTCGGCTGACGACCGAACATTAACTCATATGGGGCAAAACCAGTAGTGTCATTTTTCGTACAATTGTACGCATGTACAAGTGGTTTTACGTAGTTGTGCCAATGAGTTTTGTTCTTTTCCTCCAGAGTACCCAGCATGCTCAATAACGTTCTATTGAAACGTTCTACCGGGTTACCTCTGGGATGATAGGGTGTCATCTGAAATTTGTGAATGTCCATGATTTTGCAAAGTTCTTTTATGATATGGGACTCAAAATCGGGACCCTGATCACTATGTAATCGTTCGGGTATCCCGTAGTGGACTATAAAGTTGTCCCAGAGTGCCTTTGCAACGGTTTGAGCTTTCTGATTGCTGGTAGGGATGGCTATAGCATATTTCGTGAAATGATCAGTTAACACGAGCACATCCTTCGTGTTACTTTGATCGGGCTCAATGGACAGGAAATCCATACAGACAAGTTCAAGCGGTCGGGTGGACTTGATGTCGACAAGTGGAGCAGCTCGTTCTGGAGCAGTTTTACGTCTTATGCAGCGATTACATGTCTTGATCTTCTGTTCAATATCTGCCGCCATGCGAGGCCAATAGAACCTTGTTCTGGCGAGAACCAAAGTACGCTCTGTGCCTAAATGGCCCGTGTCACAGTGGAGGCTTTGAAAGACTGAATCGCGGAGCTGTTCAGGTAAGACGAGCTGGTAAGTAACATTTCCTCCGTCTTGACGAGTGCGGTAGAGGATGTTATTGCACATTTCAAGTCGACTGAGCTCTCGGAGTAACAAGTTGATGTCAGGAAGTTCAGTTCGTACAGTTGGTGGAACTTTTAGCCCAGTTTCAATTTGTGCAATCACTTCTCTTAAACAGGGGTCAGTTCTTTGTTCATTTTTGATCTGTTCAGGAGTCATGTGGGGTACAACTGGAAGACCACCACAGCCATCTTCATCGGCATAGCCATCTGGAATGGCGGCTACAGAGAGGGCTAATGTGTGAACCAAAGGGAAGGTGTTGTCTGGAGAGCTACAGACAAGGTGTTTTTCACATATAGCAGACACTACCTCGGAACTTACTGCTTTCAGGAAGAGACAAGTGAGTTTGAGTGAACTGCTGTATGCGGTCGAACTCCTTTTGGGACACTGCGTCATTACGTAACTCGCCATGTGGCTGTCTAGAGAGACCGTCTGCATCTGAGTTAAGCTTGCCTGCTCTGTATTGGAGCTTAAAGTTAAACGTCGACAGAGCAGCTAGCCACCTATAACTCATGGCATCCATCTTAGCAGTATTTAAGATGTACGTCAGGGGGTTACTGTCTGTCACAACAGTAAAGTGATTGTCATATAGATAGTCTGCGAACTTCTCCGTTACTGCCCACTTTAGAGATAAAAATTCCAATTTATGGGCGGGGTAACGGGACTCACTTCTAGACAACCCGTGGCTTGCATAAGCTATGATCCTAGTCTGGCCCTCCTGCTCTTAATAGAGGGCAGCGCCAAGCCCTGTAGTGCTGGCGTCAGTATGGAGTGTATATGGCAACTGAGGGTCAGCGAAACCCAGGACAGGCGCAGTACTGAGCTTTTCAATGATGGTTTTGAATGCAAGATCACAGTAAGAAGTCCATCGCTTGCCAAACGGTGTCTTTGGGGCGTGGTACTGGGCAGGCTTAGCTTTGGGCTTTGTGCTCTTTTGCAAAGGAGGGTAGCCTGCTGTTAAGTCAGTGAGGGGCTTAACGATGCTGGAATAGTTCTTAATGAACCGCCTATAGTACCCTGAAAAGCCTAAGAACGAGCGGAGTTGTTTGCAATCACGGGGCACAGGCCAGGTACTTAGGGCTTTCACCTTTTCGGGGTCGGTCTCAACTCCTTTACTGGACACAATGTGACCGAGATATCTGACAGAAGTTTGAAAAAATCTGCATTTCTCAGCAGAGAGTTTAAGCCCGTACTCTTTTAGGCGATTAAGAACTTTCATTAAGCGAGCCTCATGTTCTTCGGGCGTCTTGGCGAATACAATGATGTCATTGAGGAACACAGTCACCTCATGCAGATTCATGTCGCCCATACATTTCTCCATGAGGCGCTGGAACGTGCTGGGGGCGTTTGTAATGCCTTGGGGCATTCTATTGAATTCCCAAAAGCCCATGGGACATACAAACGCCGTCTTTGGTTTGTCCACCTCCTCTACCTCAATTTGGTAGCACCCCGACTTTAAATCGAGGACGGAGAACCACTGTGAACCGGTCAAGGTGGAAAACATTTCCTCCAAGTTGGGGAGGGCGTAAGCATCTTTTACAGTCTGCATGTTAAGCTTCCTGTAATCAATACAAAGGCGGACATCGCCATTTTTCTTTTGCACCACTACAATAGGCGAAGAAAATGGGGAAGTGGACTCTCTTATCATGCCTGCTTGTTGGAGTTCTTTGAGATGCTTACGGACCGCTTCCAGGTCATTTGGATGTATGGGACGTGCTCTGTGTTTGAACGGTGTTTCATCTGATAATTTGATTGTGTGTTTCACTTGATCCGTTTTGCCAAAGTTAAGATCGTTTTGTGCAAATACTTCGGGCATTTGACTGAGTTTTTCTGTTAGGCGCTCTTTCCATTCAGCGCTAATGGGGGAAGAGTTAAAGTTGAACTTCAGAGTGGACTTTTGTTCAGTTTTGTAACTTTCACGGAGTGTTCTTGTGATAGGACTCGTTGATATGCACAGATTTCTCCAATGACACACTTCTGAGGAATTGTCACGTCATGTTCCGACTCATTGGTGAGTATAACTGGAACAAGGTAAGGTGCTCTTTCAGGTTAGTCTATGAGACATGGTTTTACCATGATACCACCAGGTAAGGCTGACATTAACGGGTGTTCTAACAAGACAGATTTTTCACTGTTGCCGGCTGACACAGCTACAGCGCCATCTAGAACAACTGTTTGGCCTGCAGGAACTAACTGTGGCTCTTTGTTGCACATGGTCACTAAATCAAGGCTAGTGTCTTTGGACTGTCTGTGCCGTAGCTCAAGGACTTTTAACACTGCCTTATAACCAAGTGACATGGTTGGCTGCAGTTCAGAACATGCATCAGAGTACAGCTCATAAAGTACATCTAATGTGTTTGTCCCTATTAACACTGAGGACTGATCAGTTGCACGTACATCGGGAACCACTAAGGCAAGTGTTGGCACTTCGGCTTCAATACCGAGGAAGTCTTTTGGGAAAGTGACATGCATTTCAATGTAGCCTAAGTAAGGTACACTCTGACCGTTAGCTCCCTCCACTTCTAACAGCTCAAAAAGTGGCTTTATCTCATGGTTGGATAAGTACTGTCTGTAATAGGACTCAGGGACAGTAGTCACCTGGGAGCCTGTATCTAACAAACAGCTCACAGTACAGCCATTCACTTTCACTTGTGCTGTACTTTTTGTACCAATTAGACCATTAGGAAAGCTAAAAGGGTCTGTTTTGGAGAGTGACTTCAGTTTAGCACGTGTCTTGAATGGAGCTTCTGGTTTGGGACGGGTCATCTCTGAGCTAGCCTCTGTTTGTCCCACAACAAGGGTAGACTTCAGTTTTAAAGAAGATTGGGGGTTCTGACTGTCCCAAATCTGTCTTTTTACTCTTAGTTATTTGCGTTTTGCAGCTACAAGTGCAGAGTTTGGCCCTGACTCACAAGTGGCTACAATATGCCCATCTTCACCACAGCAGAAGCAATACCATGGTTTGGGCCTAGTATTGGGATGGCTGGACGAAGGTAAGTTTTCAGGTTTGGCATGGTCAGTTTTTTTTATTTCCAGACTTCTTAGTTAGGTCTTTCTTTGGTGGTGCTTGTTTCTTTTGTTTCACGACAGCAGCTAATTGGCTCTTTAGATCAGCGACTTGCTTTTTCAGTTCTTTCAGACTGTCCGACTCCACTTCACTATTTGTACCTGTTTCGGTGACTGTTTGTTCGTAGGAGGCTGCTTTTGGTTTTGTGGCACCCAAGTGTTTTTTCATGCGGGTGTTTTTAACTTCTTGTCTATTTTCAACAGTGCAAAGGTGAAGCAATAACTCTGCATACGCAGGTGGATGTTTATCTTTTAGTTCCAGCTGTAGCTCTTTTAGCAGATTATCATCCCAACAGCCTCTGTTAAACTGCTTGAGAAGCTGTTTGTCCACTTCCTGTGGCTCTAGACCGCCTCTACGCACTGTGAGATTGAGCGCCACCTGCAAACGATGCAGATATGCAGAGGGTTTTTCTCCATAATCTTGAAAAGTGTTCATGAATCGCACAAGCAGTTCCTCACCGTCTTCAGCAGTCCCAAAAGCTGAGTCCAAAAGCTTAAGATAGTTGGCAGAGGTGGCTTCAGGCCCAAGAGGGCGAATAACATCGGACGCAGGAGCAAGAAGACTTTCAAAGATCTTGCGAGATTTTTCCAAGTCAGACAAAGAAGCATCTTCCATCATCAGGTCAACATGTGAATGCCATGTTTCATAATCAGCTTCAGTATACGGTCTTGGTGTTTTGCCAGAGAAACCTCTGATTTTCAAGGAGGAGTGGGCGTTTGACGGCTTCTCTGCATTTTTAATGACATGCTCGACTACGATTTTCTGAACCTCGGGTGGGTTAAAATCAGCTGGACTCAACATTTGAGGTGTTAAGTTTGGTTTAAGAGGGCATTGAAAGAGCGCTTGAGTGGTTTTAGGGGTGCAAGGCACTTCAACTTGGAGTGGAGGAGAGACTCCACTTTGTGTGGGTTCTACAGTAGGGAAAGCAGGATCATCGTCAGCAGAGACTGTTTCAGCTGTCTCAGCAGCTTCAATAGACTTCCCTATTGTGGACATAACCTCCCGCAACACCTCTTCAGAACTTTTTCCACTTAGCTTAGCGAAACCCCTCAGGTTGCTAAGATAAGTCTCAGTAACACTGCCCCCTACAGTTTTAGTGTACACATCCGTTAGGGCTTGAATGCAGTACTTAACCTCAGGATTGTCAGTGGATGGAAAGAAGCACGGCAACGTAGGTGCTAATGCTTCAATGGTTAATCCAGACTCGAACTCTACAGTATGACTTTTGTCAAAGTCAGTTGAGTTATCATTTATGCTAAGCACCCTACGGATAGTGCCATGTTGCTCTAGAAACTCAAAAATGTCTGTGTCTCTTTCTTTATCAACAACACCACTGACAATGACTGCATTAGGAACTGTAACACCATGTTTTTCCACGAAATCCATTTTGATAGTATATAAACTATTTAGTCAGGGGTCAAAACAGAATCCACATCTGTTGTGCAACGCTCCAGGCTCCTGGCTGCGCTCACCAGATTTTTGTGTGTAACCCTTACTAACACCTACTCACTTTAGGTGTAGTACCCTTTTTGGTAGTATTGTGTTATGGCAATGTAGTTACCTTAACTTTTCTACCTGGGTAGAGGGGTAATTGGGCCAGGTCAGACCGACTCTGGGTTCGTAGAAGCCTGGGAGGTGCAACAACAGATGACACACACACCCGTATAGAACTTGCAACTATATATATATATATATATATTTCAAAAATATGTACATATAAACAACCACAGCATCTGTAACAATAATAAAAAAAAAATAAAAATAAAATACTCCAAATATATTTATAATATATACAGTTCTCTAGTGTCTGTTCCAGGTGACTAGTGGAATCACCTCTAGCAGTTCATAGGGTTCGGGCTTCGGCTCGCCATCCAGATCTGGAGAATCCACTTCTGGTCCAACCAGTCCAAACAAAAAAAAACCTGACCAAGCTAGGTGACACGTGCGTCAATGGGATTCCCGCGCTCAACGACATCGACAGCCTTTGGATCCCAATCAATCTCAAATTTTATCCGGGCAAAGGCTGCTATTAGCACGTCAGCGTCTCCATCTCAGTGAGTGATCGTCTCTCTCGGTCGTGTCTCGGTAGTGTCTAAGAGCATTCTGCGGATTACGCACAGACCGAGGGAGAGAGTGCATGACCCCGTTGGCTGGCGGAACCCCATTGGCTGTTGCTGCCAAACTAACAACGCAGCCATTGGTCGCTTAAAATGCCAAATAAAAATGTTTGGGAACTTTATCAGAACTTTCTAGAAAATGTTCCTAACTATTTATGTATACAGTGGGGCAAAAAAATATTTAGTCAGCCACCAATTGTGCAAGTTCTCCCACTTAAAAGATGAGAGAGGTCTCCAATTTTCATCATAGGTATACCTCAACTATGAGAGACAAAATGAGGAAAAAAAATTCCAGAAAATCACATTGAAGGATTTTTAATGAATTAATTGGTAAATTCCTCGGTAAAATAAGTATTTGGTCAATAACAAAAGTTCATCTCAATACTTTGTTATATACCCTTTGTTGGCAATGACAGAGGTCAAACGTTTTCTGTAAGTCTTCACAAGGTTTTCACACACTGTTGCTGGTATTTTGGCCCATTCCTTCATGCAGATCTCCTCTAGAGCAGTGATGTTTTGGGGCTGTCACTGGGCAACACAGACTTTCAACTCCCTCCAAAGATTTTCTATGGGGTTGAGATCTGGAGACTGGCTAGGCCACTCCAGGACCTTGAAATGCTTCTTACAAAGCCACTCCTTCATTGCCCGGGCGGTGTGTTTGGGATCATTGTCATGCTGAAAGACCCAGCCATGTTTCATCTTCAATGCCCTTGCTGATGGAAGGAGGTTTTCACTCAAAATCTCACGATACATGGCCCCATTCATTCTTTCCTTTACACGGATCAGTCATCCTGGGCCCTTTGCAGAAAAACAGCCCCAAAGTATGATGTTTCCACCCCCATGCTTCACGGTAGGTATGGTGTTCTTTTTCCTCCAAACACGACAAGTTGAGTTTTTACCAAAAAGTTCTATTTTGGTTTCATCTGACCATATGACATTCTCCCAATCCTCTTCTGGATCATTCAGATGCTCTCTAGCAAACTTCAGACGGGCCTGGACATGTACTGGCTTAAGCAGGGGGACACGTGTGGCACTGCAGGATTTGAGTCCCTGGCGGCGTAGTGTGTTACTGATGTAGCCTTTGTTACTTTGGTCCCAGCTCTCTGCAGGTCATTCACTAGGTCCCCCCGTGTGGTTCTGGGATTTTTGCTCACCGTTCTCGTGATCATTTTGACCCCACGGGGTGAGATCTTGCGTGGAGCCCCAGATCGAGGGAGATTATCAGTGGTCTTGTATGTCTTCCATTTTCTAATAATTGCTCCCACAGTTGATTTCTTCACACCAAGCTGCTTACCTATTGCAGATTCAGTCTTCCCAGCTTGGTGCAGGTCTACAATTTTGTTTCTGGTGTCCTTTGACAGCTCTTTGGTCTTGGCCATAGTGGAGTTTGGAGTCTGACTGTTTGAGCTTGTGGACAGGTGTCTTTTATACTGATAACAAGTTCAAACAGGTGCCATTAATACAGGTAACGAGTGGAGGACAGAGGAGCCTCTTAAAGAAGAAGTTACAGGTCTGTGAGATCCAGAAATCTTGCTTGTTTGTAGGTGACCAAATACTTATTTTTCTGAGGAATTTACCAATTAATTCATTAAAAATCATTCAATGTGATTTTCTGGATTTTTTTTTGCTCATTTTGTCTCTCATAGTTGAGGTATACTTATGATGAAAATTGGAGACCTCTGTCATCTTTTAAGTGGGAGAACTTGCACAATTGGTGGCTGACTAAATACTTTTTTGCCCCACTGTATATATATTATGAACTTATGTTGTATTTATATACCCATCTTCAAAGTATCCACTCCCATCGTGAAATGAGTGTCCCCCCTCCTTCTTAAAGCGGTATCGACATTCATAATTCTAGTCACGTTTTTACACTGGGTTACATTATCAATAAAAGTTTAGCCACCGCTGTGTCGCCCTGGTTTCAAGTGTGGGTGGTGTTTTGTCCTTGTATTGCTAAAATATAAAAGGAAGCACCACAATGGGTCTCAAACGTTTGTAATGTGTTCTTGTACTGGATAAGTTTAAAGATGAAATACTATAGACTACACATATAAACTAAATTCTACTGGTGACTGAACAACTCCCATTCCCCAAGGTGCAAGATACACTATTATGACTATAACTCCTAAAGGATCACAGAAATGATCCGATAAAAAAATAGATAAATAAACAAGCGGTTTACCTATACTTAAACTTAAAAAGCAAAAGATCTGACTATAAATATGATTGATTTGTTGTTTACCTGTCACAATACTGCTGTCAAAACGTCCCCATTCCGAGCAGATCCTGTTTGGACTCTACAATCAAAATACACACACCTTAAGTACATACACAGCACGAAAATGCAACATGTAAAAAACACCTTTTTAACCAGGATTACAACTAGCTTATTTCATCAGATATTGTCAACACAAGGCAACATACAACGTCGGATGTAGCATTGAGCTAGGTCATTGTTGAAACACGATTAAGTTTTTGTCTGTCCACAGTGAACTTTCCACTGCTGGGAAATATAATGTAAAACATGAATATCACATCACTCACCGTCCTGTATATCACAATATCACGGCTTCAACTGCTGAAGTTGGGTGCGTCGCAGCTGTACATTCAATTCAATTCGGGTGGCTGGGTCTAATTCCCGGTGCGTCTCCGTGTATTTTCTAGTGCATCTGCTTGTGCTCCCCACTGCAAGCTTAGTGTGCTTCCCTCTGCATTCTCTCATCAGCCGAAACACACAGAAAAACTCTGCTGGACCGCTGTGTTGATTTCTGCTGATTTCTGTTAAGCCATTCTATCGTTGTTGTTTATAATATCACTTGTTCGCAGGCTCACGGACGAAAAATTGCAAATGGCAGCCAGCCAGCGATTCTGAAAAGTCAACGTAATGGCCACTCTCATGACGCTACACCCGGACCAATCAGTGGCCAGCAGTGGGTTGACGTAACAGTGCCGGTACGCTTCGGACCTGCTCTGGAGCAAGGCAGAAAAAATAGGAACAGTTCCAATAAAACAGAACTGTAAGGACTTCCGGTGCCTAATGGAAAAGCGGACAAACCGTGCCGAACCATGCCGAACTGTACCGTACTGACCCTAGTGGAAAAGCACCTTAAAGTGGCCTTGGCAACTCTTGCAAAACAAAAGGAGCTGTAACACAGACCATGTTTACATGTACGCGAATAAACTGGTTATGATTGGCTTTCTGGAGTTATGATTATTCAAGTGGCCATGTAAACAGAATAATCTGATAAAGGTCATGTAATTGGGGTCATTAACTCAAGTGGTTTACCCTGAAAATTGTATATACATGTTATCATTTTATAATCAAGTGTATACTATATACTCATCTATGCATATTGTGTTGTTGTGAAATTACACATACATATTATCATTTTTATATGACATAAGTTCATTGTACACTGCTTCCTTTTTATACTTGGATAATGAGAAGATTTACTGAGTGTTCTTTATGTGCAAGATTAAAATGTGCCTAGTGTGGGAGAAATGAAGCTGCCTCATGAGATAAAACTCTGTACGTGATTAAGGGTCTGAGAATAAGGGAAAGTTAATCTTGTTTTCCTATGAAGTGCTTTGTCTATGATTTAATTGCAGTTAGGACCTTGTGTGATGTACTGCTGCAAGGTCACGGTGTTCTCCCTCCTTGCCAATGTTGGCATATTTCTGTCATGACTGTGTGGGGTACTCAGCAGATGTTCTTTGTGATTATGTGACCAACAATGTATAAAAAATGTCCAAACACTGAAGGCTCTTCAATGCAGATATGCTGTTAACAGGTATGCACTCCTTGCAAGTAAAACTTATAAGAAAAAAGTATTCTGTGTCTTGAATCTTTTTGAGGTAACAAACTAATATACGATCATTTGAGTTTTCAGATTCTTGACGTACGTGGTGCCGTGACACCGATGGACAACATCCAGAAGACGCTAGAGATTACGCACCCTCCGAGTTGAAATCCGTGCGCACGGTCTGACACAGTCAGCTTTGGGAACCCGCTTTGAGGGAACTTCGGGGGCCTGCGGAACTTTGGTGTCGTCTGGTGAAGTCCATCCTCGATAAAAAGGAAGAAAGTAAGTGACGTCTTTTTATTATTGAGGAAAAAGGATATAGTGTGTTTCCTGTATCCCGGTCGGGGACCGTAAAACGAATCGCGCAGTATTAAGGAGAGGATATAGTGGTCGTCCTATATCCTGGTCGGGGACCGTAAAGCGAATAAAAGTCGGAATACACTCTCAGTACGTTACAAGAATCTCCTAATCCATCCTGAGTGAGTAATGTAACAAAGAGCCACAAGAATCTTTTTCAAAATCAATAAGTGAGTGTCGCTCATAAGTCTGAAAAGAGTGTAATGGTAGAAAAAATGGTCGGGGACCACAAGTAAGTTGCCAGATCTTGAATACATGTAATGGTAATATAGCGGCGACTATATTTTTCCTGACAACAAGGATAAAAGGTTTATTTAGGTTGTGATACCTGGTCTGGGACCGAAAAAGCATATCGGGTCGTCTGGGACGTAATGGTAGTATGTTGAAATCGTGTTGAAGTGAAATAGCACACTTTTCCTGGTAAAACATTTTAATTCCTGTGGAATTAACAAGGGTTAAAAATGGGTAACTGTGTAAGGAAAAAAGAAAATAAACAAAAAACCAAACAAAAGAAAAAAGAAGAGACGGCGCGTCGAACGGTAAAAAATTACAATGATCGGTTAAAAGAAAAAGATTGGATAAAGGATCCTGAAAAGTATTTAAACAAATGGGAAAAAGATTATTCTTTTAAACCCACACTTGATGTGGATGAATGTGCAGTCTTGGCGTCGACGGTAAAACTTACAACTAAAGGAAATAAAAATAAAATAAAAAATCGAACGCGGAGCTCCAATGTGCAAATCTTTGGGCGGCGGTGGCTGCAGACGCCAAAGCAAAAGCCTGTGAGGCAAGGAATAAAAACAAACAAAAACAGAAAAAAACAAATTACAAAAACCAGAGCAGAAAGGAACCATTATTAAATCCTGAGGAGGGAAAGCAAGTGCTGCCCTTCCTCCTTACCCTTCCACGGATCCTAAGGAGGGTCCCTATAACAAATTATTGAAAGAAGTTCAAGAGGTTGAAAAAAGGTTTCACCCGAAAAATGAAAGAGACGAATCCTATCCCTTAATGGAAAGGGTTAAAGAGGAGGTAAATAAAATCATAATAACTTTGTTCTATGTTATAATGTATTGATATTAGACTATAATGTGTAAAGACGATCAGATTAATTGGCAACAGAACTGGATAACGTTAAAATGGACAATGAGAAACACAGTTATTTTATTTTATTTTTGTGTTTATTTTTTTTGTGTGTGTGAGCCTTAGATAGAGGCAGCTGCAGTTGGGTTGTTTTGTCTTTCTGTAGTTTCTGTAATCTGCTCCAGCGTGGAAAAAAGGGATGAGAGTTCTCCACTGAGGTGGAAGGAGCAGGTTTTAAACTATTGTAATTTTTAGCATAAAAGGATTGATTATCTAATTGTTATCCTTCTGAGAAATGTTTAAAATTATAAGTATCTGAAAACAGTGGCCTTGAGAAAAGGAGTCGACTAGTTCTGTGTTATGGCAGTGTAGAAAAAATGGAACGAGCTGCTTCAACCTTTTGGAGATAACAATTCTGTGTGTGTGTGTGTGTATGTAGTTGATCTGTGTGAAAGAAAAGTAGTCTAAATATGGGTATTTTTACAAAGTTTTGGGTTTTTATCTTTTCAATCTTACTTTGTGGGGTTTTAATTGATGTTGTGTACGTGCTAAACTATTTACATATTTTTTAAAGCAATTTTGATGCATTACTGACCTTTTTTCTTTGACTGAAGCATGATAGTGCACTTTATAGGAAAAAGGACTGACGTGTGACAACGTGACTACAGACCATATTATGATCATATTATGATGTCATTTAATAATGCCTAATCACTGAAGGCTTTATGTTTACCCTATATCACATGATTTAAAGCACAGAGGTTCAAAAGAGATTGATAATTAATGTGTCTGTGCATATGATTTGCCAGAGGCTACGGATTATCAAACAGAGGTCTTGGAGAAAGGATCCTTAAATTGATAAGCATTTTTTGAAGGTAAGTATGACTTTGTATGACATTGTAGATGACATAAGGTATACTGATTCCACTTTCGCTTCTGAGAGAGAGCAGACACTTTTCTTCCCTCTCCCTCCTAATCCTCTCCCTTCTGATCCCAGCTTGCAATGTCACTCTTCTCCTGGCTGAATCTTAATCCAAATGGAAATTATGGATCTGGAAAGCGGCTTATATGCGATTGTCACCTTTAAAAGAAGAAGCGGGTCAGGGGGAACCCAAGGGAGACTCATGGCATTGGAATTCATGTGTCTGTGTGATTCGACTGAGATTGAACTGATCACAGGATCTTCTGTTTTGGCCCCTGGAGTTTTCCTAGTGTATCGAAATTATCTGGGTGAGCTAATCAAATGCGGACCCCGGCGTAGCTCCCTTAACAAATTCAACAATTCGTCCAGCTGGGGGGAGCACTGACTGTCAGCGGCAGGATTAACATGGAATTTACTACCTGGCATGCATTGAAGAGAGAACGAACTCTCTGGACATGTTTTACCTATGTTTCGGTAGGTGGATAACATCTGTGGATCGCTGAGTGCTCTCCAGAGAATGATCTAAAGTATGATTCAAGCCTGTATGAAATTGAAGCACAGAATCGAAGAGAGAGAATTTTTTTTTATTCTCTGAGTGCACTGTGCAGATTTGACCTTGTGTTTTGGTACCCTTGTTTACATTCCTCCTCGATAAGATAACGCCAGAGAAGTGGCTTATGTCTACCCATACATCAACAATCAGTTGTTGTCGTCAGCGGATTGGTCTCTCGAGGACAATGCCCATGTGCCTTCTGCAAGGAAGAGGAAAAGAGAGACAGACTCTGATCTCTGGTCTTGTTTATAAGTCACATGATTATAACATCTATCCACTGCCTGGAGGCGCCCTCTGCTGCCCACTAACAACTGTTACACTCACACTACACAATGACATGCAAATATACACACACTGCTCTCCCTCCCTCTGCTGTGTGATTGTATCTATTGTCTGCTAATGCATGAGGGTTTTTTTCTGTGTAGTCAAAATTTGGCTCATATACGAGCGTTTATTCTGATTACTATGTTTTTTCTCTCTCCTATTGTGTTTTCCTCCCCCTCCCCTCCCCTCTTTACCTCCACTGTTGACAGGCGCCTTGTATGGCGACGCGTCATTGGATGCGCCTAACGTGCGCGTCCAATGTCAAGTCAAATTCCTCATGTGTTTACTTGTAAATATACTTGGCAATAAAGCTGATTCTGATTCTGATTTAAATGACTCTGACTTTACAAATGTAATGTTTATATGATTTTATATGATTTTGCACTGTAGGATACATTTGATGTTACTCACCACATAATGGTGTGACAACATCATATTTCAGAAATGTGACAGTAATGAGGAATGTGCTTTCCTGATTCGGCGGTGGCCAAGCTGGGTCAGGGTGAACTACATTCCACCCCATAATTTACCAAGGAATGTATAAAATGAGGCATTCCTTGTAAAAACATTAAATGAAATTCTAATTAGGCAAAACGTCCACCTTTCCGTTGACTGAAAGAGTGTGATGCAATCTTTATTCATTTATTCAAATTCAACCAATCTGTGTTCAACTGGACAAACTGCTCTTATTTACCAATGTTGAAGCATATCAAAAATGCACAGATAGTTATTTTTTGTTTTTCTTAAATGGAATTTGTAAATCAGCGAAAGAGACATCACAAAAGAAGCTATGATTATTGAAATCTTATTTTTGAAGGAACTGGGCTACCCACACATTTCCATCTAAATTAAAAATGGTAGCACACCTCCTTTCAGTAAAAGAATGAAGCAAATACCCTGTAACTTTGCTGCATGTGCGTTTCCATGTATCAAAACAGGGGGTATCAAAGAAATTAATTAGCAAAATAATTAGTAATCCTCAGAAAAATAGATAATACATAAAAATTGTCAATAGATGATCAATGATGAATTCAATTTAATTCAATTCAACTTTATTTATATAGCACTATTTCACAACAACAATCACCTCATAGCACTTTCAACTATAGGGGGAACCCCCACACTTGCAGAAAGACTCCAGCAATCAGGGGACAGAGTCCTGACAGCCTAGCTACAATGCTGAAAAGAAACCTGAGATTATTTTTGTTCTCTTCTATTAATACAGAATAATAACTTGTTTTATCTTTTCTAAAATATTTTTTTATATATATAAATTAAAAGATGAATTCTCCAAGCTAAATAGATTTCATCTAAATAAGTAGAGTGCCATTTTCTTTCTAAAGAAAACAAAGAAAAAGACAAAAAAAACCTGCTACACTATATGACATTTTGAAAACTTCAAACGTTACACCAGCCTCCAACATAGAATTGACAGCTGAACATAAAGAGCTTATTGATGATTTGAAAAACATAGATAGATAGTTTATTTCGAACACAAAAATATAACAAATACAAGCAAATGGCAAATGCAATAAAGTAACAGTATACACTGTTCGAAAGGGAGAAGGAAGAAGTGAACACTTATTAATTCCATCTCCTCTTTTCCATAGATACACCCATGTGAATTTTATACAAATTACCACCTTTAAGACCCCAAGTAAACAATTTACTGTATTTTTTACAAAACATTAACACCCATCCATTCTAACATACAATGATGTCCATACATCAAAACCAGCCTCAAACAACACAGATATACACAGTGCTGTCCCACCCACCATTCCATAGTGTCCCATAATATCCCAGAGTGAACATAATGAATCGTACATATAACTACTACCCTTCTAACATATACCCTTTCAGCAAATGGTGCTTATACCTCTTTTTGAATTGATTTCTGTTTGTACATAGTTTCAGTTCCCGCTCCAGACTGTTCCACAAATCCACCCCACAGACAGATATGCACATACTTTTCTTGGTTGTACGTATCTTGGGTTTTGTAAAGTTTAAGTCTCCCCTCAAATTATGATCATTGTCTCTTTTTTTAAAAAATATTTTTGTACATTAGTTGGTAGTTGATTATTAATTGTCCTGTACATTACTTGTGCTGTCTTAAATTTAACTAAATCGATGAACTTTATGACATGTGACTTTAAGAACAACGCATTGGTATGGTCTCTATATCCTGCATTTTTAATCCTTATAGCTCTTTTTTGTAATGTGCATATTGACTGTAGGTTGGTCTTGTAGGTGTTTCCCCAGACTTCTACACAGTAGTTAAGATAAGGTAAAAACAGTGAATTGTACAATAAGACCAATGATTTATAGTCCAAGAAGTGTCTTGTCTTCCCCAGTATGCCTATACATTTTGCTAATTTGGCCCGGATGTGACTGATGTGAGGTTTCCAGCAGATTTTATTGTCTAGCGTCACCCCCAGAAACTTATTTTCCTGTACTGTTTCTATTCTGGTATCATCTATCGTTACCATTATTTCATGATTTATTTTATAATTTCCAAACAACATAATCTTTGTTGTTTTTTTTTTAGATTTAGAGATAATTTATTTTTGTTGAACCACTGCGTTAATTTTTCCATTTCAGTTGTGACCACCTCTAAAACCTGCTGCAAATTCTCACCAGTGCAAAGGATATTTGTGTCATCCGCAAACAAAATAAATTTCAGAATTTTTGATACTTGGCATATGTCATTTATATACAAAATAAAGAGTTTGGGTCCCAAAACTGACCCCTGGGGCACACCACAAGTGATGTCCATGAAGGGTGATTTGTGCTCTCCAATTTGTACAAATTGTTGTCTGTTACTTAAATAACTTTCCACCCAACTCAGTCCAACCCCTCTTATCCCATACCTTTCCAGTTTCCTTAGTAGTATTCTGTGGTCAATGGTGTCAAAAGCTTTCTTTAAATCTATAAATACTCCTACAGCAACCTTTTTTTTATCTATACAACTAGTAATTTCTTCTATAAGTTCGATCAGTGCCAAAGATGTAGATTTATCTGCTCTAAAACCATACTGGCTATCTGTAAGGAGGTTGTGTTTTTCAGTGAAATCATCCAGTCTCTTAGTGAAGATTTTTTCAAGTATTTTGGAGAATTGTGAGAGTAAAGAGACTGGCCTGTAATTTGTGAAGCGATGACTGTCTCCTGTTTTGTATAGAGGTATTACTTTTGCTATTTTCATTTTGTCTGGAAATGTACCAGTTTGAAATGACAGGTTACAGATGTGGGTGAGTGGCTTAACAATTCCCTCAATTACTTTTTTCACTATTGTCATGTCAATTTCATTCCAGTCCGTTGATTTTTTGTTCTTAAATTTACTCACAGTCTCGATAATTTCCTTTTCAGTAACTGCACCCAAAAAGATTGTGTTTGGATTTCTACCTTCTATTTCATTCACAGAACCACTGTAGTTTGTTTCTGGTGTCGCTATTGATTTTGCTAATTCAGGACCAACGTTTACAAAAAATTTATTGAAACCACTGACCACATCTTCCATATTATTTATCAAATTGCCATTTTCGATAAAATATTCTGGATAATTTGCATTCTTAGGACGATTACTAATAATCCCATTGAGTACTTGCCATATTCCTTTTATGTTATTTTTGTTATCCTCTAGTATTCTGTTGTAATATTCTTTCTTACAGGTCCTCATTATAGTAGTAAGCTTATTTTTGTATCTTTTATATCTGATCTCAGCTTCCACTGTTCTGCATTTAATGAATTGTTTATATAATGTATTCTTCTTTTTACATGCATTTATTAACCCCTTGGTGACCCAAGGAATATTTTTTTTTTGTTGTCTGTCACTGTATTGTTTTATAGGACAGTATTTATTGTACAATGAAATATTTGTAAAAATTTATCATATGCTCTATTTATGTCATTTTCATCATAAACTATCTTCCAATCTTGTATTAATAATTCCTTTGTCAGTAAATGCATTGATTCTTCAGTTCTTATTCTTTTATATTTAATATTTTTGGTATACTTTTTCTTCCTATAATCACATTGATAGACAACAAAAATCGGCAGGTGGTCACTGATATCATTCAATAAAAGCCCACTCCTGATATTATTTTCCATAATGTTTGTGAGTATGTTATCTATTAGTGTGGCACTGTGTGACGTGATTCTGCTAGGTCCGGTAATTGTTGGATGTAAGCCCATACTGTACATTGTGTTGATAAATTCTTCTGTCAAACTATGTTGTTTTGAGTTCATCAGATCTATATTGAAATCCCCACAGATGAACATAACTTTATGAGTTAGTTTTCCGTACATTTTTTCCATCCAGTCCTTAAATAAGTCAACGTTTGATCCAGGTGTTCTATATACACAGCTCACTACTATATTCTTCACATTGTCCAGACAGATTTCTATTGTAATACATTCAAATAAATCATCCACAGTTACTGACAGATTTTCAACAACCTTGTATTTCAAGCTCTTGTCAACATAAATTGCAACTCCTCCTCCTTTTTTCACTTTTCTATTTATATAATTTAATTCATAGCCATCCATGGTAAAATCCACTCCTTTCTCTTCACTGAGCCACGTCTCTGATATTGCCACAATATTGAAGGGCTCTTTAAACTGATGTAAATAATCTTTAATGTTATTAAAGTTTGCATAGAGACTCCTGCTGTTGAAGTGGATCATAGAAATATTGAAATCAGATGTGACCATTGTGTTAAACTGTTCATCCGTGTAGTAATTACAGTCATTATTGATGGAGCTAAGTAAATTATTATCAGGGTCTATGTCATATTCTATGTCCTGTGGGTTGTGATCTGTGTATTCAAAAACTTTCAGTTCCTGTTGTCCCTGTTTGTTGATTTTTTGATTCATGTTGTTTAATGTTTTGTTGCAGATGAGTAAAATCCTTCAGTGTCCTACAGTTGTCTGAATTGTTGCTGTGACTCCAGTTCATAATATTCATTGATATTTGTCCAGTTCCATAATATTACGGATGTTAATGATCTTGGCTTCTTCATGCTAACTATAGTGTGTGCGTTAGCCTTGCTAAATTATGATAGGACTTTCATTTCATTTCAGGCTTATCTTATCTTATCTTATCTTATCTTATTTTCTGTGATGTCCAGGATAAACATATGACTGCAGTTATAACTCAAATACATGCTGGGCAATACAGACCACTTTCTTATTATTCATGGAATAATAAGAATAATAAGATCATGCCCTCTATTATCCTACACGTTCCCCACGCCGTGGAGGGGCTTTTGCAGCAGGACAACCATTCCATATTGTCACCAGCTAGACTGTTGTTGTACACTATAACCTTGCTATCACAGCCACACATTAAGCTTGTCAGATGTGCTACTCTTAATCCTGCCATCAAATGCCGATCATGACTGTGTTCAACAGTCTTTGCGCCAATTTTTACCTCGCCCTGACTTGGCAGCCACCCCTCTATCAAATTCTTTGTGGCTATTTACTGATGGCTCATCTTTAAAAAAGCCTGATGGGTCAACATCCACTGCTTATGCTGTGACAACATTGTCTGAGGTCCTGATTGTGGAAAAAGTTCCACAACCTGCATCAGCTCAAATGGCTGAACTATTGGCTTTGATTGCAGCACTTACATGGGCTACTAACCTGAATGTAACTCTCTGTACAGACAGTAAATATGCTTGTAACGCATGTCACCTGCATACTGCTACCTGGAACCTGCGGGGGTTTGTCACCTCCACAGGAAAACCAGTAAAACATCAACAGCAATTATTGCAGCTACAGAATATTTTGATGCTACCACGTTCTATGGCAGTTATTCACTGCCCTGCCCACACTAATGGCACTGACTTATCTAGCTGCGGTAATCACTTGGCTGATAACGCTGCTCACTGTGCTGCTATGGGTCTTTTAGGAACCGTCTGTTTTATTAATAATGTTGATGTTGATGTTTTGAAGGACTGTCAAAATAATATGGACCTTCCTCCTGTTGTATGTGTAAATAATTCAGGTATATTTTGCATGCCTGATGGGAAAATTGTTCTGCCACCCACATTATATAAATGGGCTACTCCATGTAGCTACAGGAGGGATGCTTAAGCAAGCTGAAAAATACTTTTTCTGTCCTGGAATCCAAAAGGAAATGAAAAAAGTTTGCAGTCAGTGCACAGTGTGTATAGAGAACAATGCTCAAGGTGCAATGAGAACAAGACAAAGAAGCTTCCCACAACCAAAGACACTTTTCTCTCAATGGTGCATGGATTTTATAGAATTATCAAAAGTGGGTCAGCTCCAATATTGTCTTGTTCTGATTGACACTTTTACAAAGTGGACAGAAATACACCCCACCGCCAAAGCAGATGCAAAGTTTGTTTGTAAGGTATTGCAAAATAACATTTTCCCAACCTTTGGAATACCGGAAATTATTTGTGCTGACAATGGTACACACTTTACAGCTCAAATAGTTAAAGATTTGGCTAAAAGTGCTGGCATACAGCTGAAATTTCACACAGCTTACCACCCACAAAGTGCTGGGTTGGTAGAAAGGAAAAATGGCACAATCAAACAAATGTTGGCAAAAACCACACATGGAAGGGGTATTACTTGGCCTGAAGCCCTGAAATTGGTTAAACTAACGATTAATTCTATACCAGACACAAAGACAGGATTGTCACCTTTTGAATGTGCTTTTCACCGTCCTTATGTATTGCCCGACCTCTCACCACTAACCACGCCTAACAAGTATACAACCCTTAGTGAACATCTGAGAGAATGCTTAAACACCAAAGAATACATTGATTCTGTCAGAGCTCTCTCTCTCCTCCACAGGAAGGAGCGGATAACCCGTTGCAACCTGGAGACTATGTCTTCATAAAGAACCACCACCGTCAGTACTGGGACTCAGTAAGGTGGCTTGGACCATACCAGGTGCTGTTAACCACCCCCACTGCAGTACGTATTGCTGAACGACCATCTTGGATTCACCTTTCACACATAAAAAGACTACGGGTGCCTGTAAGTGAACTAACTTGCTTCCCTGATTAAGTCCAGCTACAAAGGGGATACCGCCTCAGGGTGTGTGGGGTCATAGAGTACCTCCTCCATTTAGGGAGATCGTCTCAAACCTGGTGAAGAAAGAGGCCTGGATGGGTACTCTCTCAGGTGGAAGCCTGGCACCAAAAGTACTGATGATTCTGTGTTCCGTACTTTTCATGACAGTGGGGTGGTGGACCCCTTTTCGACTCAAGGACAAGGAACCCACGAAGTACAGACAATGAACAATACATGGATTATACGCATAACCTGTGGTACCAAACAATGGTGGTCTCGGTGAGAGGACTGGGAATCAATACTTCTTGTTATGTGTGTTCATTGCTGCCCCATTCACACAAGATTGCAATACCCATGATTCCTGTTCCACTGAGTGAAGGAGAAACAGCTGGAGTGACAATAGCTATGAACTCTCATCTTAGTCTGATCAATTCAATATGTCACATATTGGTTGGTGGGGAATCTGTCAGAAGGATATCTTAATAGATTGAATGTTACTGTTACTGATTACACTGGGTCTAAGATAAGAATATTCAATACTACGGGACTTGGAATTTCTTTGCTTGCAGTTAAAAAGCCTTTGATGAAAGTAAATCCAACACTCTTTACTTCACCAATCTGTTTTCACAAAAATTGTAGTAAAAACAATTTCAACTTGGGTTTTTCACCAAAATGTAACAACACAAAGGAGGTGACCTGTAGAGTGCGCTTTCACGATTCTGTCTGTAGAAATGTATATCATATTCCCTATATTGCTGCTGGAAATTTCACCCTAAAAAGCAGAAATTGTACTGTGAACTGTAGCAATAATCCTACTGTTTTTTGGCCAAATGATGACGGGTATGGATGCCTGGAGGACCATGTTTGGGTTTGTGGGTCTAATGTTTACTCCTTACTTCCTCCAGGGTGGTGTGGCAGATGTTACATGGCTATTTTGTTCCCACATATTAGCATAAGATCAAATCTTACACATCACTTGAAAACGTCTTACTCTCATTATTATCATCCTCAACAAACTGAAATACACACCAGAACAAAAAGAAGTACAAAAATAAACATGCAACAATTAGTAGGTAAACTATCTGGGAAACAGAGAATTAGTGATTTTAAAGGTGTTATGGGTACTCTTTTTCCAACGTATGGCAGTGCTCTAGCTATACACCACATAAACGCATTAGCATGGACAATGGAAAATCTAACTGTATTAATGTAGCAAGGATTCACAGCTTTAAATGAAGAACAAAAACTATCAAGAATGATGACATTGCAAAATAGAATGGCCTTAGACTTAACATTAGCTGCACAAGGTGGGGTATGTCATATAATTGGCCAGGAGTGCTGCACCTATATTCTGGATCATTATCAGAATGTTTCTCACGTTATTAGCCATTTGAATGATATTTTACACTTACAGCATGCTCTAGATGAAGATAAAGGTTGGAGTCCCTGGGACTGGTTTCAAAGTGGAACTTGGTGGCAGATTCTTTTGAAATGGTTAACCCCATTGATTGTGATATTAATCTTATTCTGTGTGCTTTTTATGTGTGTTATTCCTTGCATGAGATCTATGATTACACAAGCTATTACACACCATACTTTCCTGTTGCAAACTGCTATGTTAAAACTTGAGTGTAAAGGACAATATGCAGCTGTTTCAAAAACTGAGGATGACTATGAATCAAAATCAGAGTCAGAATGAGATTTATTGCCATTGTTCATGTAGTACACAAACTAGGAATTTGTCTCGGTGCAATGCTGCAACATTAAACATGGAGTAGCACTAAAGATAAAAATAAAAAACTATGCATGCAATAAAATATAGAATATGAATGAGTAATACTAATCTATGCAATTTTTAAATATATTAACAAGCAGCAGATATTGTGGAGTTCCACATAGTGCAGTCGGTAGTGCAAAAGAAAACAGTGATAATTGTCATGAGTCCGGTTGAGCTGCTGTACGTAGTGCACGAGAGTCTAATAAGTCACTTAAGGCCCTTTTCCACTAGCCTCACTTGGCCCTACACCGCACCACTCAGCCCGCTTTAGGCGCTTTTCCATTAGCCCCAGCACCGGTTAGCAGGTACTTTTTTCGTACCTGATCCAGGGCAGGGTCTAACCGGGCTGAGTAGGGCTGAGTAGGGATGTGATATGACTTTAAGAGACTGGTCGCCGCTGATTGGTCAGATTGTAACGTCATGAAAGCGACTTTTTCTGCTGAATTTACTCCAAGACCGCCATTTGTAATTGTTCAGCAGTGAACACAGTGCGCCCCTTTAATACGGTATATTATATTAATATACTGTATAATATACTTATATAATAATATACTCCTAATATTATATATTAGGAGGTGCGCAATTTTCTTTCTATAT
Organism: Pholidichthys leucotaenia; assembly: GCA_020510985.1. Classification (NCBI taxonomy): domain Eukaryota; kingdom Metazoa; phylum Chordata; class Actinopteri; order Cichliformes; family Pholidichthyidae; genus Pholidichthys; species Pholidichthys leucotaenia. Next base: position 60,380,759 of record CM035839.1, read on the forward strand.
TAGGCGACGATCGCATCCCAGCGCAGTTGGACGGATCTACTCGAAATGCAGGTGTCCGAGCAGATGGCTTCCCAAGGGCACATCCGTACTGCCAAACAGTGTTGGGAGAAGCTGAAAAAGCTGAAAAAGCTGAAAAGCGATTACCGAGCAGTGAAGGACCACAATGCTCCAAGTTCAGCGGATGGAAGGAGTGGAAGTAGTTTGCTGAGAGACATTGGGCTCCACACGGTCACAGTCACGGTCACGGCCCTTGGAAACCGTGGATGGTGAGTGTTTATTTGATATTGCGCATCTGTTCGCCACTTGATCCTTTCTGTGCCAAGCTCACTGTTTTTAAGAAATAGGAAGGTTGTTAGATTGTGGGTAATGGTTGTTACTGAGGCTCGCGTATTGTTTTGCAGCCAACTGCAGATTCACGCTTGCTTTGTGTTAAGTATTAGCGCGAACAAAACGCTGAATTACGCTTATTGTATTCCGGTTAAAAACTTGAGAGTGTTGTGTACATGTTGCACTTTGGTGTTAAGTTTTAAATTGCGTGCATTTTCTTTCTAGAATCGCATTTCATATCACAGGGGTCCACCTCAGTGGAGATGACTGACACAGCGGACTCTCCTGGCGCTGCGTCTGCGTCTGGCTGAGCGCCAGCTGGATCAGCTCCACATCACCAGCTCCATCTGGATCACGTTCAAGTGCCGGTAAGGCACAATAACCACAATTTTTTTTTTGGTTGAAACAGGTCCAGCAGCGGAAACCAGGGTCGAAAATCCATCCATCCATCCATCTTCTACCGCTTAATCCTTTACAGGTCGCGGAGGGGCTGGAGCCTAACAAGTTATGTACCAAATTGATTAATGCAATTTCCTGTAGCTGCATATTAATTAATTGAAAATGTCTTTTTAAATGTACAAAAAGGTTATTCTTTGGTCTTCACTTATCGGTGTTCCACAACCATTTTTAGGTGTGGTGATTGGTGCTGTTGTAACTCCTGTTTTAGACAAACAAAGTGCATGAACTGCCGTTGAAATCAACATGCTTCATTGAAATGCTTTGCGTCAGCTGACTGTATTAACCCATTCAGATTTTTGCGGCCACACTACAAGCAACTAGTTTAAACATTACCCATCCATCCATCCATATTCTTAATCTTAATCCTTTTTAGTTTTGCAGGGGGGCTGCAGCCGAAGACAGCACCCTGCGTGTTGCAAAATCTGCTCTACTGAGGGGCAGCAACATGACAGTTCAGCTTATATACAGTAATGAAGCATAATATAATAGTGACATTCCACCACAGACTTTCACCTGTGTAATTCCATAATATATGTAGTAATCCAGCTTGAACGACCATGCCTTTCTGTCTTTCCATCTAGGCAAGACGAAAACAGACAACTCCCATCGCTGACCTTACATTAGCGATGGTCAACATGCATGACGAAGAGATGCGGCTCTTGGAACGGCAACATGACCAGTGGCAAGAATCAGGAATACATGCAGCATTTGCGACAGGTGGCCGCAGATGTGCGGGCAGATGCGCATGAAGCCCTGGAACAGGACGCTGCGTTACGAAGGGAAGAGCTCGTAGAGATGTCATCGCCCAGTCTGTTTTTTTGTTTGTAAATTTTGCTTCGGGAATAAAATTGTATTGTTTGCATCAAAAGTCTGGTTTATCTGTTATGACACCGTATGAGAAAAGCCAATAATTACATACACATTCCATTCTCTGTTCACTCCACATGCTGCTGTTCATCAGGTCAGGTGTATAGCCTTCTAATGGTAATTTAATTTTTAACAACACGACGAAACGTAATGTCTTGGTAGGTTTTTTTTTATTTTAAACAAATTTGCAATGCGGAATCCATTTCTCTTGAACGGGTACATTTTTTATGTTACAAGCAGTTGTACAGGTGTGCTTGAACTTGTAGACACTGATAAAGGTAAGTACGTGTAAGTTGAATGTTGCATCACCAGTCAAAATTTAATAAATTAAGAAGGAATCTAGCAAAAATATGGCACTAATAACAGTAGACAAATCGGACAAGGATGCACAACCGTGTTTTTGTTGCACACAACTGTTGTTACCAACAAGTGCAAAATTTATATTCCCTTTTCCCAAAAATTAAAAATCAATTTGTAAGTAAAAGTGGGAGACCTTTACATGGGAAAATATGACATGTATCAGTACATGATTTATAGTTCAATTTGCATTTCCACCTAAGCAAAAGTGGCTTGTCGAGCTGGATTTTTGTGAAGATGGCCTGTGCAGTGTTTCTGCATGTAATTACATACCTGTCAAGTGATACGGTTTCGCCGTATTTTAATACGGGGAAAATGCAATTTTAGCAAATACGGGCGTATTGCCATTTCTGTATGCCAAAGAGAAAAATATACGGGAAAAAAATTTGAGAGTGTGGGGAGGAACACGTCGTGTGTGACCCCCACAGCGTACAGGGCTGTCAGAGCGCTCAGCGTGAGCAATTATCACAACAGAAGTGTGGACTCATCATTAGGCTGATGGCTTCGCACCTTCTTAACAGATAAGTGTTATGAACAAGAGGACAGGTAGATGGACCATGCACAACATTTTATTTACAAAAAACATTTTTGAAATATGTATGCACAAATGTGGATGAAATAGACAAGTATTGCATCACAGCATCTCGTATTATATTGTAACGTGCAGCTTGACATGGTGACGTCCCACCGGGAGGTTTGAACTCACGCCTCCTGCTCTGGAGTCCCGCACTCTACCTGTGTCGCCAATAGGGTCAACCCACTTGGCAAGCCAAGTAGGGTGCTTATATTGAGTTCACTACAATATCACCACCCTGCTCCTCTGCTCTCTGTGCCGCTGCCACCACTGGTTCATCTACTGCATCATCCAATGTAGTGTCAAATGTCTCTCCATGACTCTCACACAGATTGTGCAGAGCACAACAAGTCAGCATCATAGATTTAACCAGTTTCATGTCACAGTCATTCCTCCTTCCTTCTCTCCTCGTCATCAGCCATGTTTGTTGTGGAGGATTCAGTCGCGTGTGTTTCACGTCACGAGGGTGTGGCGCCGCCTGCTGTTCAACAAATCCCACCCACAGCAGGTGTGCCAGCAGGTGCGCCAGCAGTAGTTGAAAAGCAACTGAGGCTGAACCGAACCGAAGTGAGTAGAGCCGGGTTTTCAAATCGGGGCTGAGTGGGGCTAGTGGAAAAGGGCCTTTAGTGTTCAGCAGTCTGATGGCAGAGGGGAAGAAGCTGTTCATGTAGCGGGAGGTTTTAGTCTGAATGGACCGAAGTCTTCTGCCTGAGGGGAGGGGGGCAAACAGTGCGTGTCCAGGGTGTGAAGGGTCGGCTATGATCCGACCTGCATGCCTCCGGGTCCTGGAGATGTACAGGTCCTGGAGGGATGGGAGCTTGCAGCCGATCACCTTCTCAGCAGCATGCACAACACGCTGCAGTCTTAGTCTGTCCCTGGCGGTGGCTCCTGCGTACCACACGGTGATGGAGGTGGTGAGGATGGACTTGATGATGGCCGTGTAGAACTGCACCAACATCTTGGTGGGTAGCTTGAGCTTCCTCAGCTGCCACAGGAAGAACATCCTCTGCTGGGCCTTTTTGATGAGGGAGCTGATGGTCGGCTCCCACTTGAGGTCCCGGGTGATGGTGGTGCCCAGGAAGCGGAAGGAATCCGCAGTGGTGATGGGAGAGTCTGTGAGGGTAAGGGGGGGCAGAGGGGCTGTGACTTTTCTGAAGTCCACGATCATCTCCACTGTCTTCAGAGCATTCAGCTGCAGGTTGTTGTGGCTGCACCAGGACGCCAGCTGGGCCACCTCTCTCCTGTAGACGGACTCGTCGCCGTTGGAGATGAGCCCGATGAGGGTGGTGTCGTCCGCAAACTTGATCAGCTTGACAGACTGGTGGCTGGAGGTGCAGGAGTTGGTGTACAGGGAGAAGAGCAGGGGGGAAAGTACACAGCCCTGGGGTGATCCGGTGCTGATGCTAACAGAGTCTGAGACAGTCTTTCCCAGCCGCATATGCTGCCTCCGGTCCGTCAGGAAGTCGGTGATCCACCTGCAGAGGGAGTCAGGCACGTTGAGCAGGGACAGCTTGTCCTGGAGCAGAGCGGGGCGGATGGTATTGAATGCAGAGCTGAAGTCCACAAACAGGATCCTGATGTAGGTTCCCGGGGAGTCCAGGTGCTGCAGGATGGAGGGCCAGGTTGACTGCGTCGTCCACAGACCTGTTGGCTCTGTAGGCAAACTGCAGCGGGTCCAGGAGGGGAGTGGTGATGGTCTTGAGGTGGGGCAGGACCAGGCGCTCAAAGGACTTCATGACTACAGAGGTGAGCGCTACAGGTCTGTAGTCGTTAAGTTCAGTGATCCGTGGCTTCTTGGGGACAGGGACAATGGTAGAGGTTTTGAGGCAGGCCGGCACGTGGCATGACTTCAGGGAGATGTTAAAAATGTCTGTGAAGACAGGAGTCAGCTCCTCCGCACAGTGTCTCAGGGTGGAGGGAGACACGCCGTCCGGACCGGGGGCCTTGCACGGGTTCAGTCTGGAGAACTGTCTGTGCACGTCCTGCTCACTGATGGCAAGGGCAGGGGGGGAGGAGGGGGGGCCGCCTTTGATGAAGTGGGGACCATGGAGGCAGTGGCGCTGGGGGGAGGGGGGGAGTTGGACACAGCTGATGAGGTGTCAAAACGGGCATAGTGTTGGGACAGTCTTTGACAAAGGGCTTTGTCATCATGTCCCTTAGAAGCCTGAGGCTGATAGTGATTTGCCTCAGTCCTCTCCACACAGAAGCAGAGTTGTTAGCAGTGAACTGTTGCTGGAGTCTCTCAGAATACACAGATTTAGCTCTCCTCAGCTCTCTGCTAAACCGGTATTTGATCTCCCTGTAGCAGTCCCTGTCTCCACTTTTCAACGCTGCTTCCTTCTCCTTCCTGATCTGTCTGAGCTTAGCTGTGAACCAGGGCTTGTCGTTGGAGTAACTCACCCTGGTGCGCGATGGAAGAATGCTCTCCTCACAAAAGTGGATATATGAGGTCACAGTGTCAAGTGCACTCATCCAGATCATGCGTGGCTCCTTTAAACATGCCCCAGTCAGTTATTTCCAAGCACGTGCGCAGCTCCTCCCCAGCTTCACTGGTCCATTTCCTCGTAGTGCTCACAACAGGTTTTGTGAGCTTCAGTCTCTGTCCGTATGTGGGAATCAGGTGGACCATCACGTGATCAGATAGACTATAACCAAAGAAAGGACTATGATGACTATGATTAATCTCCTGTGTAATTGGAATATGATGCAAATGACGGACATGTAGAAAATCGAGAGAAGTTACATGTTACGATAAGAAGACGCTTAAGAAGACGTCTTAGAAGACGTTAAGAATAAGAAGACGCTTCGGCGCCACACCAGTCGGCTGCCTTTTGCAACAGCGGCTCGATTCCGAGTTTTTTTTCCCTTCCTCTCTCTTTTGATCACTTTTTTTTTTTTTTTTTTTTTTCACCCCACTTATATCACGGACACACAGATCATCCCAAATGTCTCCTGAGCCGGTGGACGGAGCCACTGTTTATAGCAGGATACGATATAACAGGGAAGAGCTGCTAGCATTTAACCGCCACCCGGTCCCACTGGAAAAACTCGACATACCGAGAGAATTGAGGCGAAAGCGTCGCGGCTGCCGGGCTGGAGTAAGGCGGAGGACAAAAAATATAAGGTACAGACCCTCCCTTCCATCTGTTGTCATGGGAAATGTACGGTCGATACTGGGAAAGTTAGATGAGCTAGCGGCTATCTCCCGTTATGATAGCACTTACCGGGAGTGCTCTCTCCTTTTGTTTACTGAGACGTGGCTAACTGAACTAGCAGCAGATGCTAACATTGAGCTGGAGGGTTTTCACACGATACGAGCTGACCGAACACCAGAGAGTGGCAAAACTAGGGGCGGTGGAGTGATCATGTATGTTAACAACAACTGGTGCAGACCGGGACATATCACTGTTAAACAACGACACTGCAGCAAAGACATTGAGTTGCTAGCTGTTAGCATGAGGCCTACATATCTCCCGAGAGAACACTCACACGTGATCTGCATTGTTGTTTATGCAAATCCGACGGCGAACGCTGGGACAGCGCGTGACGTCATCCATTCAGTAACCAGCAGGCTGCAGACAGAACACCCAGATGCTCTTCTCCTCATCTCAGGCGATTTCAACCACGTTTCACTGTCTCCCATTCTGCCCACTTTCACCCAGTATGTCACATGCCACACTAGAGACAATAAAACACTGGATTTGTTCTACGCAAACACTAAGGAGGCGTACACCTCATCACAACTCCCCCCACTTGGGAGATCGGATCACAACTTGGTTCATCTCCGACCGGTGTACAAACCCCTAGTGCACAGACAACCTCCGGCCATGCACACTGTGGAGTTATGGTCTGAGGAGACAATGGACACTCTAAAGGACTGTTTTGAAGCCACTGCCTGGAAGCAGCTCTGCGATCCACATGGTGAGGACATCGATGGCCTCATTCACACCTTCACGGGCTACCTCAGCTTCTGTGTGGACAAATCCGTTCCCACCAAGACCATACGGCGTCACTCAAACAACAAACCCTGGATCAACCCTGAGATAAAAACACTTCTGAGAGAGAAGAAGAGGATCTTCAGGTCGGGGAACAGGGAGATGCTGAAGTCCGTACAGAGGGAGCTGAGGAGAAAGATCAGAGAAGGCAAGGACAGCTTCAGGAAGAAGATGGAGGACAAGCTGCAACAGAGCGACATCAGCGGGGTCTGGAGAAACCTCAAAACCATCTCGGGGCTCCAGAATACCTCCCCCCAGGCCACGGGGGGCAGGGAGTGGGCGAACAACCTGAATCTGTTTTTCAATAGATTTGACCAACCGCCCTCCCCCCTGTCTGCACAACAACCACTGCTGCCTCTAAGAAATCAAGTCCTGCTACCCACTCCCCACTCCACCGACACCCCCCCCACTCCCAACACACAGCCCCCCATCCTGACCCTGACCAAGACCCAGGTGAGGACGGAGCTGAGGAAGATCAAGGCGAGGAAGGCGTCGGGACCGGACGGCATCAGCGCAAAGCTCCTCAAGTCCTGTGCAGACCAGCTGTGTGGGATTGTGACGTATATCTTCAACATGAGCCTGAAACTGGGGAGGGTACCACAGCTGTGGAAAACATCTTGTGTGGTACCTGTACCAAAAACTTCCCACCCCAAAGACCTGAACAGCTTCAGACCGGTGGCCTTGACGTCCCACTTGATGAAGACCCTGGAGAGACTGCTCCTTGCTCATCTCCGCCCCCTGGTGGAACCAGCGATGGATCCACTCCAGTTCGCCTACCAGCATGGCATTGGGGTGGAGGATGCGGTGATCTTCCTCCTTCACCGTTCTCTGTCCCACCTGGAGAAGCCCGGGAATATGGTGAGGATCATGTTCTTTGACTTCTCCAGTGCTTTCAACACCATCCAACCGATGATCCTGAAGGACAAGCTGCTGCGCGCAGGGGTGGACCAGCACCTGTCATCATGGATCCTGGACTACCTCACGAACCGGCCTCAGTTTGTGAGAACCCGGGACTGTGTTTCCGACACGATCATCAGTAGCACGGGGGCCCCCCAGGGAACGGTGCTGGCTCCCTTCTTGTTCACTCTTTATACTGCGGACTTCTCACACAACACAACACATTGCCATCTACAGAAGTTCTCTGATGACTCTGCGATCGTTGGTCTCATCTCCAGCGGAGATGAAGCTGAGTACAGAGGGCTTATCCAGGACTTTGTGGACTGGTGCCATCGGAACTGCCTCCAGATCAACGCGAGGAAAACTAAGGAGCTGGTGGTGGACTGCCGCAGGCATGGGCAGCCCCTCACAGCACCAGTAAATATACAGGGAACAGACATCGAGATGGTGACATCCTACAAGTACCTGGGTATTCATCTGAACAATAAACTAGACTGGTCACACAATACTGACGCACTCTACAAGAAGGGACAGCGCAGGCTGTTCCTGCTGAGGAGACTCAGGTCTTTTGGTGTACAAGGGGCGCTGCTGAAGTCATTCTATGACACGGTGGTGGCATCAGCCATCACTTTTGGAGTGGTCTGCTGGGGCAGTGGCATTACTGCAGCCGATAGGAAGAGACTGAACAAACTGATTAAGAAAGCTAGCTCTGTCCTGGGGCAACGCCTTGATCCGATGGAGGAGATAGGAGAGAGAAGGACGGTGGCTAAACTGTCATCTCTGCTGGAGTCCGAGTTCCACCCTATGCAGGACATACTGGATGCACTGAGGAGCTCATTTAGCAGCAGACTACATCATCCCAGGTGCACAACCGAGAGGTTTCGTAGGTCCTTCCTACCAACGGCTGTCAGACTGTACAACCTAAGCAGGGCTGCTCGCAGAGATAGCAAAAAGACGTAACAAACTAATAGTTTTTTTTTTTTTTTTAATGCAAAAGATGCAATAGACTTACACAATGGTCCTCTCCGGCATACAACTAGGAACATACCGGTCGCTATGGAGGGTGAGAATATGTATGGGCACATAATCATACCATGTAGGATAACTAAATAGACGGTTATGCTGTTTCATCCCACCTAGCAACAATGCTCTGTACTGTGTGTGTTTATATATTTACATACTTATTCCATCTAGCTACAATGCTCTGCACTGGGTGTGTTTATATTTATATATCTATATATTTATTCCATCTAGCTACAATGCTCCGCACTGTGTTTTTATATATCTACATATTATTCCATCTAGCTACATTGCTCCGCACTGTGTGTGTTTATATACTTGCATATTTATTCCACCTAGCTGCAATGCTCCATACTGTGGGTGTTTATATATTTACATATTTATTCCATCTAGCTACAATGCTCTGCACTGTGTGTTCATATATTCATATATTTATTCCATCCAGCTACAATGCTCTGCACTGTGTGTCTGTGTGTGTGTGTGTATATATATATTTTATAGTAATATGTACATATGTATATTAGCTGCTCTTGCTTGCTTGTTTTTTCTTGCCTTCTGATTGTTGCTCTGAGTGTTGCTATCCCTGTGCTGTTGCAATCCTGGAATTTCCCCGTTGTGGGACTAATAAAGGCTTATCTTATCTTATCTTACTGATGAATAAAGGCATCTCCAAAATATAAAAGGTGATAAAATGATAAACAGGAGGGAATTGTCAGAAAATTGTATATACATGTTATTTTATAATCAAGTGTATACTATATACTTATCTATGCATATTGTGTTGTTGTGAAATTACACATACATATTTTTATATGACATAAGTTCATTGTACACTGCTTCCTTCTTATACTTGGATAATGAGAAGATTTACTGAGTGTTCTTTATGTGCAAGATTAAAATGTGCCTAGTGTGGGAGAAATGAAGCTGCCTCGAGATAAAACTGTGTATGTGATTAAGGGTATGCAAATAAGGGAAAGTTAATCTTGTTTTCCTATGAAGTGCTTTGTCTATGATTAATTGCAGTTAGGACCTTGTGTGATGTACTGCTGCAAGATCACGGTGTTCTCCCTCCTTGCTGATTTTGGCTTATTTCTGTCATGACTGTGTGGGGTACTCAGCAGATGTTCTTTGTGATTATGTGACCAACAATGTATAAAAATGTCCAAACACTGAAGGTTCTTCAATGCACATACGCTGTTAACAGGTATGCACTCCTTGGAAGTAAAACTTATAAGAAAAAAGTATTGTGTCTTGAATCTTTTTGAGGTAATGAACTAATATACGATCATTTGAGTTTTCATATTCTTGACACCCTGCAATAATCCGTTTATTCAGTGCATATAAACACAAAATTATTGGCATTATCAGTTTATTCCCAGTAATCAGTTTATTGTGACCATGTAACTGGAGTCGCATTTGTGAGATTTCATTAAAGTACAGATTTCATATAGAAACAGAGATAGATGCTGTCCCTACACACCACATGGTGTCCCACATGCTGTAGAAGGGAATTAACTAAAGGCTTCATATACATGCAGGATAATCCGGAACAGATAATGAAGAGCAAACCCAAACCTCTTGCAAAACAATTTGTTATAGTAGAGTAGCTGAAGTTGCCCATTTTCCGTGAAGACAAACAATCCTTAAATTTGCAGTCTCTGGTTTTATGCACAGAACAACCATGAAAAAAGAGCTGTGTGTGTATGTGTATAGAGTATCTCACAAAAGTGTGTACACACCTCACATTTTTGTAAATATTTTATTATATCTTTTCACTGACAACACTGTATCTAAGTGTCATATCTCCAAAGTAGTCAGTGTACAGCTTGTATAACAGTGTAAATTTGCTGTCCCCTCAAAATAACTCAACACACAGCCATTAATGTCTAAACTGCTGGCAACAAAAGCGAGTACACCCCTCAGTGAAAATGTCCAAATTGTGCCCAAGTGTCAATATTTTGTGTGGCCACCATTATTTCCCAGCACTGCCTTAACTCTCTTGGGCATGAAGTTCACTAGAGCTTCACAGGTTGCAACTGGAATCCTCTTCTGCTCCTCCATGACGGCATCACAGAGCTGGTGGATGTTAGAAAACTTGCGCTCTTCCACCTTCCGTTTGAGGATACCCCACAGATGCTCAATAGGGTTTAGGTTTGGAGACATGTTTGGCCAGTCCATCACCTTTACTCTCAGTTTCTTTAGCAGGACAGTGGTCATTTTGGAGGTGTGTTTGGGATCATTATCATGTTGGAATACTGCCCTGTGGCCCAGTTTCCGAAGGGAGGGGATCACACTCTGTTTCAGTATGCCACAGTACATGTTGGTATTCATGGTTCCCTCAATGAACTGTAGTTCCCCAGTGCCGTCAGCACTCATGCAGCCCCAAACCATGACACTCCAACGACCATACTTGACTGTAGGCAAGACACACTTTTCTTTGTACTCCTCACCTGGTTGTCGCCACACACGCTCAACACCATCTGAACCAAATAAGTTTATCTTAGTCTCATCAGACCACAGGACATGGTTCCAGTAATCCATGTCCTTAGTCTGCTTGTCTTCAGCAGACTGTTTGCGGGCTTTCTTGCGCATCATCTTTAAAAGGGGCTTCCTTCTGGGATGACAACCATGCAGACCAATTTGATGCAGTGTGCGGCATATGGTCTGAGCACTGACAGGCTGACCCCCCACCCCTTCAACCGCTGCAGCAATGCTGGCGGCACTCCATCTATTTTCAAAAGACAACCTCTGGATATGACACTTAGCATGTGCACTGAACTTCTTTGGTCGACCAAGGTGAGGCCTGTTCTGAGCGGAACCTGTTCTGTTAGACCGCTGTATAGTCTTGGCCACCATGCTGCAGCTCAGTTTCAGGGTGTTGGCAATCTTCTTATAGCCTAGGCCATCTTTATGTAGAACAACAATTCTTTTTTTCAGATCCTCAGAGTTCTTTGCCATAGGTGCCATGTTGAACATCCAGTGACCTGTATGAGAGAGTGTGAGAGCGATAACACCAAATTTAACACACCTGCTCCCCATTCACACCTGAGACCTTGTAACACTAACGAATCACATGAAACCGGGGAGGGAAAATGGCTAATATGGCACAGTTTGGACATTTTCACTTCGGGGTGTACTCACTTTTGTTGCCAGCGGTTTCGGCATTAATGGCTGTGTGTTGAGTTATTTTGAGGGGACACCAAATTTACATTGTTATACAAGCTGTACACTGACTACTTTACATTGTATCAAAGCGTCATATCTTCAGTGTTGTCCCATTGTTGGAGATTTTGTATATTTTTGTATATAAGTTTTACCATTTTTAAACAAAATGTATATGTCACTGTTATGAAAAACAATTATGAAAATTGAATTTGTGAAAAGCAAATGTTAACCTTCATGATGGAAAAGTTCTTCTGTGACTGAAGAAAATAATGATTGCTTGACTTGTTTTGTCCTGTGAAAAATGCGCAGGGAGTAAGTTCCTGTTATTTTGGCTATGCTGTATGCTCTGTAGTCTAAATGTCGGTGTGATCTTGTGGGTCTAGTGTGAGAATACACAGCAGATGTTCTATCAAGAGTGTATAAATATGCTGAAGCACTGAGGCTACCTCAGTGCAAGGCTGAATGTTAACCATTTGCCTGTACTCCTTGCGGCAAGTAAAACTCAGGAAAGAATATCCTATGTCTTGAATCTTTATTGAGGTAGCAAACTAAAATACAGTCTTTTGAGGTTTCAGATTCTTGACATATGTGGTCCTTCCAGCCGGACGGGCAACAGCTAGAGAGCGCTGGAGAGGACGCTTCCCCAGGTGAAAATTCGTGCACGGTCTGACCTCAGTCAGCATTGACAGCCTGACTTCAGGGGACCTGGTGGAAGTCTGAAACTCCAACGTCTCCTAGTGATGCTCATCCTCGCTAAAACAGAAAGTAAGTGACGTCTTTATTATATTGTGCGCAGAAGTGTAAGAGGTTGAAATACCTAGACTGGGTCTGAAATAGTTTGGGTTGAGACACCAGGTCCGAGACCGAAAAAGAACATCAGGTCGTCTGGGACGTAATGGTAGTGTGTTGATTTAAAAATACACTTTTCCTGGTAAAATACTATAATCCTTGTGGGATTAAAACGGGTTAAAGATGGGCAATTGTGCTGGAAAAGACAAGGAGAAAACTAAAAAAAATAAAAGACTGGAAACAGCACGTCGCACGGTAAAAAATTATAACAAAAAGATCCCTTACCGGATCCAAATAAGTTTTTGAATAAATGGGAAAAAGAATTTGATTTCAAACCAAATCTCGATCCCGCTGAGTGTTCTGTTTTAGCAGCGACAGTTGGGATGAGAAACAAGATCGGGAAAAAAAATAAAAAGCCAAATGCCGAACTGCAGTGTGCTAATCTCTGGGCAGCTGCAGCCACGGACGCCAAAACAAAAGCCGATGAGGCAAGGAATAAAAACAAAAAAACAAATTACAAAAACCAGAGCAGTAAGGAACTGTTATTAAATCCTGAGGAGGGAAAAGCAAGCGCTCCCCCTCCTCCTTACCCTTCCACGGATCCTAAGCAGGGTCCCTATAACAAATTATTAAAAGAAGCCCAAGAGGTTGAAAAAAGATTCCATCCAAAAAATGCTTGTAGGTACAGAAGAGGAAGTTTTTGTGGCGAGAATGGGTCAGGGCGAAGCCCGACCAAAGTTTAGAGGGAGACAGCAAGTGAATAATCAGGATGAGGATGTGTGTTTTAAGTGTGGTCAGCCTGGTCACTGGGCCCGTGAGTGTAAGTTTGACAAACGAGGTAGATTTGGAGGCAGGGGTAGAAGAAGATTTCAGACTGATCAGAGAGGAAGGTTTCAGCAAGGTAGAGGAGTAATCTAAATATGGGTATTTTTACAAAGTTCTGGGTTTTACCTTTTCAATCTAATTTTGCAGGGTTTTAACTAATGTTGCATATGTGATAAATTTACATATTTTTTAAAGCAATTTTGATGTATTACTGACCTTTTTTCTTTGAAGTGTAGGGTGAATTGCTGTTTTATGAAAATATTTAGACAGGTTCGTGAGGAGTCGGCACATATGAAAGTAATTCACAATGAGAGACTAATTCACACTGAGACAGACTGCTAGAATAACCTGTATCTTTTATTCCCCACAGAAAATCTCCTTCACACAGAGAAATCATTGCATGTCACACATTTCCTTCACACAAGGATTAATGCATTTCATGTCATTTCATCAGCTCTTACCGCGTAATACAGATGACTGGGAGCCGCAGTCCGCAAAGAGCGTATGATTCCTCAGCTGGACGTTTTGCGCAAAACTCACAGCAGACTCAAAAATGTCGGGAAAAACCCCTGCTTTTAAAGGAAGGCTAGGTACAGAACAGAGTGGCCATCTCTGTTCCGAGCAAGCCCCCCTCCCATCATAGAATTGCGTGGGGAGCAGGAAGGGCCAATTCCTGTTCCCAGGCAATTCTCTGCCCGGCTCCCAAAACATACTGTGAACTGAACACCTGCTTCATCACACACACACACACACACATATGAGGAATAAAGGCGCCTTTGTTTCATAAGCATGCGACAGTGATTTAAGGAGTGAGAAACTTGCTGTGCTAAGGAAAACAGTTTCTAAAAACAGGTCATGGTGTGCCTTAAGATAAATTCATCATGGGAAGAGAACTGGATTGTTAAAACATATTAAAAACAACTGAGAAACAAATCAGGGCACACATTAAAAACACATTTATATTACATTCCACCCTTTGACCTTATTTGTGATCAGTTGGTAAAGATAATTGCTTTCTTCCCCAACTGAAAAACAAATCAGGGCACACATTAAAAATATTTATATCACATTTTCCACCCTTTGACCTTATTTGTTCTATCAGTTGGTGAAGAACATTGGGTAATTACTGTCTTCTTGGGGAATACTTTCATCCTCATAAGGTATGCCGACATGATTATGGTGAGATAATTCCACCCAATTGATGTCCCAAATGCATGTTACAACATGCCACAATAGCTCATTTCTCGTATTGAATTGTCTATTGTAGTAACTCCATCCATTAGTCGTACCTACAGCATAATCATAACATATCCAGTGACCAGGAGGGTCAGCACTCACCTCTACTTTGCAAGATGTGGTACCATATCCTCCATCTCGAAAGATGACTGTGATTTTCATATTGCTAGAGAATTATATATTCTTTTACTTAGAATTTGTTTTACTCTTCTAATATAGCAGAAAGCACTGAAATTGCATATTGTTAAGACAGATAGAACAGCAATTAATATAGCTAGGGGAGGCACCAGTGTTTTGCGAGCAGTGACTGACATGCCTGAGAATATATCCCACCAGTGATGAGCAGAAACTTGCTCTGATGAGCTGCATGCAATACCTTTCCTTGGGCCACCACAGTGGATATCACTGCAGCACGCACATTAGACATATGATCACCAATGAGCTTTTGTACCTCCGTGGATCCATTCAGTGCGCCTCTGAATCGATCCAGGGACACCTGCCATGGAACTTCCAGCACCCGCCATTGCAGGGCGGTCAGGTGAGCCTCACTGGAAAAGTTGGTAAGACGATATGTCCGATTATGCCATTGCCACATGTGAACACCATGCAGACACCCAGTGAAAGGTACCCTAGGCAACATTGGATGGAAATTTAAGGTGGCTACACATAGAGTATGGGGCCCTATTTGCCACATCATGTCACGAGGTTCTTCTATTCTCCATTCACATAGTGCCTCTGTCATGGTTAAGCATGGTTCAGTATATATTTCTCGACTTAAGCATGCATATCCTTGGTCAGTCAAATCACATTCTGATAAATCATATGTATTATTTTGCCCTGGATCAAACCATCCCCCTTTTAATTGAATAAACCAAAATGCCGTGGCAGTAATTACTGGTAACACATGATATTTGCACACGTTAACAGCTCTTGTGACAGTTAATTGAGTCCATTGCCCGCTACACATCGTGCTATTGCAGATGGTTTTTTCAGGATGCGGAATTAACCACCATTCTTCAGTGATGTTCCACACTTCTCGCCATTGTCGAGCGTGATTGGTAGTGACAATGCGAGTGAAACGTTCCAACTGCGTGCGGATATCCAAAACTTGAATGTTGCACACAGTCCAATTGAAAGCACGAGTGATGTTCGTCATCAATTCACTCGTAGCATTCCACATGGTCAAATCCCGATTCAGACGTTTTTGAAACAGATTGGCGGCCTCCATTTGAGGCCCCACCGCCGTAGGCATCCAAAACCCAACTTGTTGAATGCCTAAAGACGTTTGATGTCCAGTATCTGCCAACATTGATCTGGTTACCTCGTTGTTAATGGTGTTGGAGATTCCCAAAACTGTGCCAAATCCTCCCAGCAATGTGTCATACCATGCTCTCTTCTTCTTGGTTGAACATTTGGGAATGGGTGGTATCCTTACCATCCAATTGACGGTGATATGGCTGGTTTGTGTGGCCACCGTTGTACAGGTCGATAGTATGGGTGCCAGGTTCGTTGGGGATATATTCTTCGGGTTTTTGTCGACCACTACAATAGGGTACACAAAGGGGATTTGTCGCCCCTTTATGACTGTTCCATTCATCAAATACACTTCCTTATCTCCTGTTATATTGATGGATAGCTTTGTACCATTTAAGGTAGTATCACATTTCAGTGAATCATTAGTCGCTTTGGCCACGCATATGGTTACATTGGCAGTTAAGTTCACCATGCACCCCTTCTCCACCGCAGGCACATTATATTGATTTTTGACACATTTGGGGCATATGTAGATAGGACAGTGGCTGGTTAAGTTCAGTATCTTGCACTTTTGGTTTGATAAACAATAGAAACCGTCTTGACTCCGATTGGCACCGATTCGACTTTCCCTCCACTCCAACGAAACAGATTGGTCCACCTCAAACATTTCTTGGCCTGGTGTGGCGTGGATCTGGATCCAGCAACCGGCGATGCTCATCCACAGGATCACAACGAGGGCAGGGCGGCACATGTCCCAGCAGACGACATAGCCATGTCCTCGGTGCTTGTGAGGGTGTTGAAGAAGACCCATGACGTGGCGGGTGTCCAATCACCAGTCTCCACCCGAACATTCCTGCAAAGCAAGCACATACTTAGGAGAAGAGAAAGCACAGAATTAGTTCTCCCTTAGATAACATTTTGATACCGGTACATTTATCCAGGTTTCCTCTCCTGGATACAAAATGGTCACCACCTGATCCGTCCCTTGAGCTATGATCTCAGCCGGGCGGGGAGGGCCATTTTCTTGCCTCACCCATACTTTGGCCCCAGATTTATCTGTGGAACCAAAGCCTTTGTCGCCCCTTTGCGTCATCACAGCCGGCTTAGCAATCTCTTCAGGGTCAGTCATTAGACATGGTTTAATGACCAATTGGGCCACTTTATCCCCCTTATTCAGGGTTATGGGCTCTGATCCCAGTACGTAGCACACCACTCCCAATTCCCCTTGATAATCACTGTCAATCACACCTGCCAGAGTCGTCAAACCTTTTAGGGATAATCCAGACTTTGGCAATATGTGACCATACATTCCATTCGGACATTGCAACCCTAGCCCTGTTTTTACCACAGTAGGTGTTCCTGGTACTAAGGTGAGGGTTTCCATAGCTCTTAAATCTAATCCAGCCGAGCCTTTCGTCGCTCGCACTGGTAGTGTTGCTTCTGGGTTAATCTTCCACATTTTAATAATTTGTCCTTCAGAATGTTCAAGATTGACAGTGATCATTCGATTCGGTTCAGTGGTGTTGTACCAGGTGCAATGGGTCTATTGTTTAGCCGTTTCAGCGCTTGTGGTAAGCGTTTTTTCCACCCTTCCAAACTATTGTTTATCCCTCCTTTTTTCAAGGTGGCTTTCAACAACCCATTCATTCTTTCAATTAAACCCGCAGCTTGGGGATGATATGGAACGTGATAGATCCATTCCACATGATTGTGTTTGGCCCAATCTTTCACCAGGTTTCCGGTGAAATGGGTCCCGTTGTCAGTTTGAATCTGTACAGGTAGCCCATAGAACCTTTCAATTAGTTCCACACAGGCCAGCGTGGCCTTCTGATTAGCCACTTTGGCTGGGTGTGCCACTACCACACCCGAAAATGTATCCACAGCCGTGCATACATATTTACATCGCTGTGACTCTGGAAGAGGACCAATAAAATCCATTTGCCAGATTTGTCCTGGACTCTTTCCCCTTTGTATATGTCCAGTGAGATGTTGTGGGACACCTCTTCTGTGATGCTGACAGGCCTCACACTGTTCAATGGCTGTCTTTACATCATCAGTTTTTAAATCAATGCCTCTATCCCTGGCCCATTGGGTGGTAGCTTGAATTCCCCAATGTCCACTCTTTTCATGGGCCCACCGGGCCAAATCCACAGTGGATTGCCTCTCCACTGACATTGCTCTAACCACCCCATCAATGTAACGATTGTGGAGGGCTTCTGAGTCCATATTTTGGGTATGGGCATCGACATGGGTGACATGGATAGTGACCCCTTGGACCTTTTGCCAGATTTCCTCCCACAACTCCTTACCCCACACCTCTTTCTTTTGAATCCGCCATTGATTGGACTGCCATGTAGGCATCCATGTGGTTAACCCATTAACCACTGACCAGGAGTCAGAGTAGATATATGCTCCTGACACACCCGCATGTTTTATCACCATGTGCACGGCCTTCAACTCGGCCCATTGGCTGCTTTTTCCCCTCACCCATTTCTTCCAAAATTTGCCCCAGATGAGGGTTGAAAGCCCCGGCTTTCCACCTTCGTTTTCCCGCTACCCACTGAGAAGAGCCATCCACAAACCACGCCCTGCTTTGCTGCTCTTCTGTAAGTTCATCATAGCGGGGCCCTGTTAACACAGGCGACTCTTGCAGCTGTTCAACTTCAAAACAAGACTCATCTGCCTCTGGGACATCAGCAACTTGTTCATGCAAGACCGAAACTCCTTTTTGTCCAGATTTTACTCTCAGACACGTACCATTTCCACTTAATGATGCTACTCTCCTGGGCGGTACCTATCCGATGTGTGGTGGGGTCACTCATTACCCACGTCAGAATAGGTATCAATGGCCTCATGAGCACCTCATGCCCTGCAGTTAATGCCTCTGTTTCCACCAAACTCCAATAACACGCCAATAGTTGTTTTTCAAAGGGCGTGTAACGAATTCCTGCACTCGGCAGCTTCCTTGACCAGAAACCCAAAGGTTTGTTGTTTGCCTTGTTTTTGCCATAAGCTCCAATTTGCATAATCATTCCGAGCCGACACCTGCAACTCAACCGGACCAGATTGCAGTTTTCCTAATGATAGAGCTTGCTGTATGGCCTCTTTGGCCATGTCAAAAGCCACTTGCTGTTTTTCTGTCCATTCAAACTGCTCTTTTTTCCTTGTCACTTGATATAAAGGCTGCAAAATTTGCCCCAAATGAGGAATGTGACTCCTCCAATATCCAAACAACCCAATAAACCGCTGCACATCCTTTTTGGTGTGCGGGGTGGCAAAAGCCATTATCTTTTCTCGGGCTTTGTCTGATTTCTCTTTCTCCCTTATTCCAGCAGATTCCCAGAAATTTCACCCTCTGGGAGGGTTTCTGCACCTTTGCTGGATTAATCTCCCAACCGTGACTTTTCATGTGCTGGATCAGCCGATCCAGTACCTGCTGGACTTCTTTTTCAGAGGTCCCTTGTACCATGATGTCATCAATATAATGGGATATCAACACCCCAGGGGGTGCTGTTAGCCCGTCCAGATTCTCTGCCACCGTCCGGTGACAGATAGTAGGACTATGGAGATAGCCCTGTGGGAGTCTAGTAAACGTATACTGTCGTCCCTCCCAAGTAAATGCAAACTGCTCCTGCCTATCTTCTGGGATTGGAATCGTAAAGAAGGCATTAGCCAGATCAATCACCCCATACCATATTCCCGGATGATGCTGCACCCGGTCAATTATGGTGGGAGAATCAGGTACTGCCGCTGTCAATGGAGGAGTGTGTTTGTTTAGTTCCCGATAATCAACCGTCATTCGCCAGGAGCCGTCAGACTTTCGGACTGGCCAAATGGGGTTGTTCCACGCGGTGGTACATGTTCTCAACACTCCAGCCTCCACATAATCTTTTATGGTAGCAGTAATCTCATCATGTCCTCCAGGGATTCGATACTGCTTCATGTTCACCACCTTATTTGCCAATGGAATGGGAAAAGGTTCCATATGTACCTTCCCCACAGTGACTGCTTTGTTCCAAATCCATTAAAAACTGGGTCAAACTGTCCTCTTTGTTTAAATTTAGTGCATTTGAGTCACTGTTGAATCCTATTGTTTTTATATTTCCTTTATGCAACCCAGCATCTCCCAAGCCTTGTGAGGCAGACACCCCCGCCTCTTGCATTCTTCACTTGAGCTGAGCAAAAATTCACACTTCTGTTTTTTTCTAAAGGCCAACTCTGCCTCTCCCCCGCCCCTGAGGCAAAAGGAGAGAGAGAGAGAGAGAGAGAACTTCCCTCGCCCGCCCCCTTTGGGAGAGAGAGAGAGAGAGAACTATCCCTCACCCGCCCCCTTTGGGAGAGCGAGGAACAGAGAAAGACAGAGCGCTGCTCGCCCCTCCCCCTGCTGATGGGAGAGAGAGAACAGCCGCCCGCACAACACCACATCCGCCGCTGAATACCACTCAGCGGAGCTTTTGGGGCAACCTCGATACCCCGTAGACACGCAGACACTACCGAAGGGGACCCATCCCCTACCAAATCCACCCATGGCTCTGATCTTCCGCCATAATCCGCTAAACATACACCAACCTGCTCCCATAAACCATCCCAGCCTGGGATGACAGCACAAGAGCCCTCAGCTTCACTCTGTTTATCCTTTTTTTTTTTTTTTTTTTAAACATGACTTTCCTATGCCCAGCTCCTCTTTAACCTCTGTTAATTTTCCTTCCGAATCCTGTTCGTGACGCCAAAATGTTTTATGAAAATATTTAGACAGGTTCGTGAGGAGTCGGCACATATGAAAGTAATTCACACTGAGACAGACTAATTCACACTGAGACAGACTGCTAGAATAACCTGTATCTTTTATTCCCCACAGAAAATCTCCTTCACACACAGAGAAATCATTGCATGTCACACATTTCCTTCACACAAGGATTAATGCATTTCATGTCATTTCATCAGCTCTTACCGCGTAATACAGATGACTGGGAGCCGCAGTCCGCAAAGAGCGTATGATTCCTCAGCTGGACGTTTTGCGCAAAACTCACAGCAGATTCAAAAATGTCGGGAAAAACCCCTGCTTTTAAAGGAAGGCTAGGTACAGAACAGAGTGGCCATCTCTGTTCCGAGCAAGCCCCCCTCCCATCATAGAATTGCGTGGGGAGCAGGAAGGGCCAATTCCTGTTCCCAGGCAATTCTCTGCCCGGCTCCCAAAACATACTGTGAACTGAACACCTGCTTCATCACACACACACACACACATATGAGGAATAAAGGCGCCTTTGTTTCATAAGCATGCGACAGTGATTTAAGGAGTGAGAAACTTGCTGTGCTAAGGAAAACAGTTTCTAAAAACAGGTCATGGTGTGCCTTAAGATAAATTCATCATGGGAAGAGAACTGGATTGTTAAAACATATTAAAAACAACTGAGAAACAAATCAGGGCACACATTAAAAACACATTTATATTACAATTGCCTATAAAAATATTTGTCATAAGGTACAGGAATTATTTATTTTATTTAATAGTGGGTGTGAAAGGGGGCGGAGTTAAACCATCACTTCTACACCAGCTAAATTAAATAAAAGCACTCGTAAAAGGGGCACCAGTCCTAACGGCCAATAATATTAACTTTAATTAATTTTGTACCTTCAATTACTTAATGAATCAGTCTCAAAGTTTCAGTGAGTTTTTGTCCTGCTGTGATTAGGAAACCTGTATATGCGAAAGGAAAACGCTTCAACTGCTCTCATTCACTCTTATTAAAATCATTCAGGTTACATGGCATGGCGTTCAAATGATGAATAAACAGATTCAGATAACAGCATAATATCACATCAACTGATATTGGGTTCCTGAACATAAAATCCAGCGTTACACCTCTGCAGAACCACGGAGGAACTAGACTTATGTTTCAACGGTAAATGAGGCTGGAATGTTTTAACAACGCAATTTTATGGGGAAAATTCATAAGCTAATTATCTAAAAATGACTCCTGAATTAATCTACAAAAATTTAAGGGCAGTTACTTAAAAATGACTAAGTTTTCCTTCAGTTTATAGCTTTATCCTGTGGCTGAGAGACTAATTGAGCCCTGAAAAACGGGCCATATTCAATTGTAATTTAATTGTTAGGACATCACGTTTTAACCCAAACCCAGCAGATAGGAGAAATAAGAGTTTCACTCACACAACAGCCGTAGGTCCACGTTTCAGCGGGTCGGTACCGCTGGGTTTTGAAGTTAGGACGTCGGAGGAAGCGGCTGCTATCCTCACTCACAGCCGTGGAGGTGATAACTCAGCTGGGGGCCCTTCAAGCTGACAGTTGCAGCCGTGGATGATTTGTCTCAGGGCGGCGTGAAAAGTCCTTGGAAAAGAATCCCAATTTTGAGGTCTCTTGTAGCGGGATAGACCAAAAAAACTGAATGAAAATCTTCTCAGTCTCTGTTCACTTTAAACTAGGCAAATTAAAGGTCCACTTTAATGGCGTGAAAAGTAAAAAAAAAAATGTTAGAAAAACATTTACTAGGATAGGAATGGCTTCTGAGGTGAAGGAAAAAGTTTGAGAATTTGATTCTCTAAAAGGAACAAGCTCTAAAGAAAAATGGTTTCTCCTCAGTGACCAGAATATAACGAAAGACTTGACAAACACAGAATAAAATAAAACTTCACAGGGCCTTGAAACAGTGGAATAAAATCTTCTGAGATCTAGATTACTATTCTGCTTCTTTAATCTTAATTTAGTTCCTAATCCTTCTCAAAATCTCTCTGTTTCTAATTCTTAATCTTATCACCGTTTTGCTGTTCTAATCTTCCTGCCTGTTGTCTCTACTTCTACTTTTCCTTAACTTTTTCTTCTCTTTGCTGATCTCTGACTAAACTCAAATCTAACCTCTCTTTTAAAGTTACCTCACCGGGTCGTAAAACTGATGTCAGTCGTAAGACCGACCAATCGACCTTTTCAGAAGCAGTTTGAAATGGCTGCTATCCAATGTGAGAACACTTCTTTGTTTGAGAGCAGCCAATCAATTGAAGACACCATCCCATGAAATTTCAGAGGGAAAATCAACACTCAGTTCTTATGAAATAAATGCTCAATATAAAATCTAACTAAATTAAATGACTTAGCTAATATTTGGTGATCATGCATTTATACCATTACTCCAATATGTGTTTAAATAACACTCATGAATATAACATTTCTTATACATAATTATAATACATGCATTCACATTTAGATCAAAATGCAGCAAAAACATGCAGCAAAACCTGGTTGGTGATAAGAGGGATGATTTTCAGTGTCCTTAGGATCCAGAGGATAAGCTGAAAGAAACTTAATATTTAGAACAAATTAAAAGTCATCCTACATACTGAAAACACATTCCGTAGGAGGTACTGTTGAGCTGTAGATGATTTCCTTTAGTATCTGGGCGAAGGTACCTGGACAGCATCGGCTATAAACCCGTCAGATTAAGTGGTTTATGACTCTTTTAAGAACACTGGTTTCCTGTGAAAAGGTATGTTATCAAATGCAGTGTTCATGTTGAGAGGTCTGGTCTCCTGAGTTTTAAATGAATGAATGAATTTATTTATTTTATTTCGGATAGTACATTACAGGTTAAAAGAAACTGTATAACAAGGTCAAATTAGACAAAGACTCCTACTATACAATTCCACGTGAGTTATCCGAAATGGGTGATGGCTGAAGCCGCAGCTTATATTGCCCACTCATATTCCATCCAAGAATTCAAAGGAGAAAAAAGAAAAAACAAGACAAGAGCGATTACAATTTAAAACAAGGCTAAGACAAAATATGACTGAGAAAAAGAAAACTGAGCTAGTCTAAGTTAAGCGGTTACTATTCAAAAACAAATCTAAGACATAGTGTCACAGAGAAAAAAGAAAAACTAAGCTATAACACAACACAGGCTGGAAATGTCAATCCTTATGTGAGTTTACATGTTGTCTTGTAAATATGTTTGGAGTATTTCTTCCTTTAGTTTTTGTTTAAATTGTCCAAGCTTTGTACATGATTTTAATTCAGGTCCAAAATCGTTCCATAATCTGACACCTTGCACTGAAATACAGTGTTGCTTGGTAGTTGTTCTCACTGTAGGCTTTTGAAATATACATGTTCCTCTGAAGTGATATCGTTTCTCCCTTGTTTGGAACAACTTTTGGATATTTGCGGGCAGTGATAGATTCTTCACTTTGAACATTATTATTATGCTGGTTATGTTTCCCTTTCAGGTGCCTGGAAGGGTTTTATGTTCCTTTGAGCCTTTAAAAGCAAATTCTGATCCTTACAATCTCTGCAAGAGGCAACTGTTTACATTGGGGTCCTGGGAAAGCAAGCATCTTTGGTCAGGCCTGGAAGAAGCCTGCATGAGTCGACATAAAAGCCAGTGATATTCCTGAAAAGGCAGAAAAGTGATATTCCTGTGTAATGAATAAAATGAAATTCCTGTAAACTGGAGAGAAGTGATCTTCTGTCTTGGTTTGAGGAGACAATGATGCTACAGAAGCATAATAGTGCACTTTATAGGAAGAAGGACCAACGTGTGACATGACTACAGGCCGGCCCATAGGATATTAAGTATAACTGTTTACAGCTTAATCAATTGTACCAGCAGGACAATGATGAAATTAATTGAATATTACAATATTATGTCAGTTAATAATG
The DNA here is from genome assembly GCA_020510985.1 of Pholidichthys leucotaenia. Classification (NCBI taxonomy): domain Eukaryota; kingdom Metazoa; phylum Chordata; class Actinopteri; order Cichliformes; family Pholidichthyidae; genus Pholidichthys; species Pholidichthys leucotaenia. The sequence continues at coordinate 60,405,189 of CM035839.1, forward strand.
CCTAATCACTGAAGGCTTTATGTATACCCTATATCACATGATTTAAAGCACAGAGGTTCAAAAGAGATTGTTTGATAATCCGTAACCTCTGGCAACTCATATGCACAGACACATTAATTATCAAAGGTCTTGGTAAGTGTATGTTATATTGCTGCCTTGTTTAAATAATACTATACTTACCCTTTTAATAAATGACATGTGCAATCTTATTTACATTCCAACCTTAGGCCTGGTAAGGTCTAAGGTCCTTGGTAAATTTATGAACTAAAAAGACAGACATACCACAAGAAGACTGATTAGTGAGCTGTGTCATTTTGACCTAGATGAAAATAGAATCAGCCTTGAAAGAAAAAAACAAAAAAAAAAACAAAAAACAGTGTATCAGACATTGGCTCATTATATGCACCAGATACAATTATAATATAAAATAGAATAATATAGCATTAAAATCATAAAATAATCAATTTCGGGTCACGGGGCATCAGTCCAGGCACAGTAGCCCAGACTTCCGCCCAGTTCACATAGCATCATGATCCCCATGATCCCTCCTGCAGGTGGTGAGCCCACTGGAGAAGCTTAACTTCACCTGGACAAATAAATGCTGACAGCTTACACTGCCATGATGATTTATGCTCAGTATCTGCAATAAAGGCATTTTATGTATCTCGCTTAGAATGTATCGATACACCGAATACATTTGGTGTATCACCGATCCCTAAATGAAACATAAGCCCAGTAGACTGTACTGAGAAATAAAAACAAATGGCAAGACTAAAAATAACTAGTTTTACCCAGAGTTCAGTTTTTACTCAGTGACGATAGCGCTTCATCCATTCAGTTTAGTTCTCGTCCAGTGTTTTATTTTGTATTTGGTGTGTGTCTACGTTCAGGCCTTCTGGCATGTACTTTTCTGTTAAGCTCTGTGCTGCATAATTGCATGAAAAGTGCTATATACAGACGTGGACAAAATTGTTGGTACCCCTCTGTTAATGAAAGAAAAACCCACAATGGTCCAGAAATAACCTGAATCTGACAAAAGTGGTAATAAATAAAAATTCTATGAAAATTAACCAATGAAAATCAGAATGCTTTTGAATTATGGTTCAACAGAATTATTTTAAAAAACAAACTCCTGAAACAGGCCTGGACAAAAATGATGGTACCCCTAGAAGAGATTGAAAATAATGTGACCATAGGGACGTGTTCAACCAAGATGTGTCCTCTAATTAACATCACAGGTGTCTACAAACTTGTAATCAGTCAGTCGGCCTATTTAAAGGGTGACAAGTAGTCACTTTACTGTTTGGTGACATGGTGTGTACCACACTAAACATGGACCAGAGGAAGCAAAGGAGAGAGTTGTCTCAGGAGATTAGAAAGAAAATTAGACAAGCATGTTAAAGGTAAAGGCTATAAGACCATCTCCAAGCAGGTTGATGTTCCTGTGACTACAGTTGCACATATTTAGAAATTTATGGTCCATGGGACTGTAGCCAACCTCCCTGGATGTGTCCACAGGAGGAGATGGATAATACGAATGGTAACAAAAGAGCCCAGAACAACCTCTAAACACATTCATGGTGAACTCCAAGGTCAATGTACATCAGTGTCAGACTGCACCATCCGTCGTTGTTTGAGCCAAAGTTGACTTCATGGGAGACGACCAAGGAGGACACCACTGTTGGAAACAAATAAAAAAGCCAGACTGGAATTTGCCAAACTGCATGTTGACAAGCCACAAAGCTTCTGGGAGAATGTCCTAAGGACAGACGAGACAAAACTGCAACTTTTTGGCAAGGCACATCAGCTCTACGTTCACAGACGCAAAAATGAATTATACCAAGAAAAGAACACTATCCCTACTGTGAAACATGGCGGAGGTTCCGTTATGTTCTGGGGCTGCTTTGCTGCATCTGGCACAGGGTGTCTTGAATCTGTGCAGGGTACAATGAAATCTCAAGACCAATGTTTCTCAAAGTGCGGCCCCCGTGCCAATGGCGGCCCGCGAAAACATTTCTGGCGGCCCATCTTAACGTCTTAAAGGCCTCGGCCGGACGAAATTACAATATCGCTAAATCATATCTTAAATTTGTGTGTGAGACGAGCTAATTTGAACCGCACATGTTTTGGTGTCAACAAATGTCACATAAGGTGACAACGCGCTATTGAAGTATGATTTCCTTGAGAGCTGTCTGTCTGCCAAGCCATCAGAGGCTAAAATGGCCACTGACTGTGTGACGTCAGGTCAGGAGCGACCTGAGTAGGAGGAGGAGCACGCGGTGAGTGTTTAGGAACTTCCCCTGCCTGGGAAAATCAGAACCCCATGGGTGAATTTCGTTCAGAAAACGCTAAAAAAAATTGGAATTATGTCGCAAAATCACCCAACATGTGCATTAGACATTTTGTTGACAGCGATTTTGAGAATAAGATGCAATTTGAAATGAAATTAGCAAAAAGATTGCTGATAAAAAAAATCGGCTGTTCCAACTATATATCCGTTCACTTCAAAGTCCCACTCTCAGACAGTGTCTGAAGTGGCGTGAAAAGCAAGGGTGATCTACCGATGCGATCTGACACTTTGACACCTCCTGCTTAAAACCCAAAAAATCAGAAGGATCGTGAGGCCCCGCTTTCACGGTCTGTATTCATACTGAAAATCAAGATCAAGCAAGCTTTTGCCCTTCTGCTCCACGGGAGGTTTCTGTCCTCCCTGAGCTCGCCTTAGGACACCTGCGTTACAGTTTGACAGGTGTACCACCACAGTCAAACTCCCCACCTGCCACTGTCCCCGGAGCGGGTCACGCCCGGCATCAGGTCGTTTGAGTTATTTAGCACCGGGTTCTCCACGAACATGCGTCCGTGAGCGGGGAGGGGCGGCCGCCTTCCGGCCGTCCCCCGGGCCGGTCGCGAGAGCCCTTCCAGCAGCGGCCGGGGCCGGCTATCCTAGGCCAACCTGGGATATCCTTATCTTTCTGACAGCAATCTGCTGTCAGAAAGATAAGTAAACAGGGTAATTTCTTTTTTAAATATTCACTGCCAATATTTACTAAAATTATTTACAAGCAATGAATTTCATTGCCTTAACTCAAATATTAGAATTTTAGGGTATTCATACTAATCAAATATGAAATATTCAGTGCTGTATAGGGAGGTGGTTGTGCCTGTTTGCTCAAGTTATATTTCTATATATGTAATCCAATTTGACCCCTCTGGAATGAAATTATGTTGATCTACTGTTTTTGCAGATGTTATCCACTGTCACTCAACCTTCAAATACTGTGGATTTTTTTTTTTTTTGAATTTGATTATTCAGCAATTGTCCTCATTGCAGTCATCCATGTGAGGTAACAAGTCACACTAAAGGCTCTCTGTTGGTGATCAAACAACATTGTCCACATTGTGTTGAGGATCGATCCTGGCACAGCCAGCAGATGATCAGGGACATCCCAGCTGGTAACATACAGCTTTCATCCGCCATTCTCTTCACTGGTGCGTCATGTCAAGGTCCTCAGAGTTCTAAATGCAGCTGGTATTGTTGGAATTTCCACGACCACTTACAAGGAGCTTTCGATTTCTAATTTTTATTAAATTAATTTTATTTCAGAATATGTGGATGATCTGATGAATACTCTTTGACAAAACCTTGGTTGATCCAACCCACTTATTGGAGTAGTGGCACTCTGTACAAGCCAGAGTTCCAGCAACATTGAGTGCCAAATTTCAGCGTCCCATCAAAGCTGATGCTGTTGAGCAACATGTATCTAGATTTTCAAAATCAAACATGTAAAAGTAGAATAAATTTCCAATTAGCAATGAAAGTTCAGCTTTCAATTGTTAGGGAAGCAACATATTTTGCTAAGACAAAAAAATATAAGCCTAAGATTTTTAGAGAAATGTGCTTTTAAAAATTGCACACGAATTTTACACCATAAAATGGTAGAAAAATTACTCTAATGTATATGAGATCCGACTTTGATGAATGCTGAAATATTAGAATTATAAAATTGACGCACATTAATAAACTCAATATATGATTTTAAAAAAAACTTTTAAATAACATTGATCACAAATCTAATCTTGGTAGGCAAAATCCCTTGTTGTGATCAGATGGGAATGTTTCTCTGATGAGGCTCACAGCACAGGCAGGCATCACCCTCACTTCTTCACCTTCAATACCTCCTGGCAGCACCGAGATTCAGTTGATGTTGGCATAATGTTGCATTTCTCACAAGTGCACCTGTTAAAAAAAAAAAAAGGTATAATCAGATGCTTATAATAAACTAATGGCTCGTGGGAGTGCTATATAAATTGGTCTATGAAGTTTGATTAGAAAATATTTAACACATGTAAAAAAATTTGAGCAGAAAGAATGTTTATAAGTCGCCAAGTAAGGCAGCGAGGGAAAAATTGGCAGTTTTATTTTGATAAATGTGTGACCATGCATATCGCCTAAAAAAATATAAAAAAATTTCAAAGCATATTTTACCAATATAAATCGGCGAGCCTCTCGTTCTTGCCTCTCGTTCTGCTCCGGTCGCTGTTTCGTCTGCGTCTTCCTCCGCACCCTTGGGCTCGAACAAATACGGCTGAATAACCCCATCAGCACCACCCAAAACTACTTCAGATTCGTCAGTTTCAATATCACTTATATTGCGGTCGTCATACTCGATAAAATATCGCTGTCCGAATCACTCTGCTGTCGTTCAGCCATTTCTGCAGGCCAGTGATCATCCATTTCCTGCAGCCATTTCCTGTTTCTCCCTGACCTGACATCACTGCTGCACGCCCCTATCGAGAGATGGCGGTACTGCAGCATCACTAAGTGAAATATGGGCTATTAACAAATAAAGTCATTTATGGAGGCTGGTGACATTTTAAATCATGGGAATGGCCAGAATGGAATATTTTCATACAATCAGTTTATTGGTTCAATAAAAAAAAATGTCACTGTCCGAGGCCTTAACCAATATATGATCTGAACTAATTGCTTTGGAAAAATTCCGATACACATCTACGTTTAGTGGTCTTTGGTGCCATCTGTAGGCACAAGCCGTAATTACATGTGTTGTCGACCTTGCGATCACTTCATTGCAGCAGCTAGTCCAATTGTATTATGGGAGATGGAACGTTCAGCGCACAGTGCAGAAGTGTTGGTTGGCAACGGTTTCGGAGCACCATTTTGAGTCAGAAGAAGAAGAAGAAATAAATATTAGTGCTTGTGGAAGTTGAAGTGTGGAAATAAAGATGGATCAGCGAGAGAAAGAGGCAGAGATGGAGACCGCTCACTCGAGGAAACCGAGAACTGTCAGCAAGGAAAAAAGGCAGTTTCAGGGAAAATGGACTTTGGATTACTTCGTTGAACCTCACGGGTCAGATAAAGTTGTACGCCTCATCTGCAGACAGGTAATCGCAGTGCGAAAAGACTATCAGGTGCCATTACGAAACAAAAAAAATTATGAAAAATTCAGTGGCAAGGATCGCACCACAAAGATGGAACAACTTAAAAGGGGCTACACAGCACAACAGTCAGTCTTCATGCAATTTTCAAAAACCAGCGAAGCAGTAACAGAGGCTAGCTATGTGGTAGCTCATGAAATGGCTAAACGGGGCAAGCCGTTTAGTGACGGAGAATTTGTTCGAGACTGTATGCTAAAAGTGGCAGAGCGTGTATGCCCAGACCAAAAAAAAGTTCCGTGACGCAAGTTTGTCGAATGACAGTCACAAGACGAATCGAAGATCTGGCAAATGATTTGAAGGACCAACTGGCGATACGTGTGGAGGGGCTAGAAAAGGGAGCGTTTTCCATCGCACTGGATGAAAGCACGGATATTTCCGACACTGCTCAACTGTTGATTTTCATCCGAACTGTCACTGAGAATTTTGACGTCGGCGAGGAGCTACTGAGTATGGAGAGTATGAAAGACACAACGAAGGGAGTGGATATTTGCGAAGCAGTGTATCGCAGTCTGGACACACAATGTTAACCTGGCATCCTTGGTCGGTGTCACGACAGACGGAGCACCAGCAATGATTGGGAGTAGGACAGGTGCAGTGTCGCTGCTGGCTGAGAAAGTGGTGAACAGCGGTGGTAAGAAACCAGTCAGCTACCACTGCATAATTCACCAAGAAGCCCTCGCTGCTCAGACGCTAGAAATGAAACACGTCATGGCCGTAGTTGTGAAGACAGTTAATTACCTGAAGTCCAGAGGTCTGAACCATCGCCAATTTAAAACCTTTTTGGCGCAGTCAGAGGCAGATTTTGGAGACGTCATTTACTTCACTGCCGTCCGGTGGCTGAGCAGAGGTGCCACACTGAAACGTTTTTTTAACCTGAGAAAAGAAATTTGCGAGTTCATGCAGGCAAAAGGACAAGACGTGACTGAGTTAACGGACAGCAAATGGCTCTGTGACCTAGCCTTCCTCGCCGACCTGAATAATTGTCTGAGCGATCTCAATCTGAAGCTGCAAGGCCATGGAAAACTCATTTCCACACTTTGACAACGTGAAAGCTTTCCAGCGAAAACTCCAACTGCTCCAGGGACAGCTCAGAGAAGGAGATCTCGCTCATTTCCCTGCCTGCAGGGCGCTGGTAGATGACCCAGACACGGACGGGAGTGAAGTTTTGCGTCACCTGCGTTCAGAGAAGAACCATGGCCTCATCGAAAAGCTTTGAGACGAGTTCGACCACCGATTCTCTGACTTCAGGGACCACGAGGGTGATTTCAACCTTTTCCAAAATCCCTTCTCATGTGTGCCCGAGGCAGTGCCTGCAGACATGCAGTTTGAGCTCATCGACCTACGGGAAAGCTCCGAGGCCAGAGCTGCATATCGTGACAAGAGTCTGATCGAGTTCTACAAAGGACTTTCCCCATCCACATTCCCTGCTCTTCGTCAACATGCTGTCAGAATGGCGTCTATTCGGAAGCACCTACATCTGTGAAAAGACCTTCTCCACCATGGCCATCAACAAATCTAAGCTGAGATCCAGGATGACAGATGCCCACCTACATGCAGTCCTTCGCATCGCGACGACGGAGATGGAGCCAGACTTCAGAGGACTCGTGGCCAACCGAAAACAGCACCACAAATCACACTGCAGTTAAAAGGTATGTTGACACTAAAATTGTATTTTCATCAGTCCCAATTTCTTACTGTTAATATGACTTTACCCAAACTAATTAAATCTGATAAGATAAGCCTTTATTAGTCCCACAATGGGGAAATTCCAGGATTGCAACAATCAGAAGGAAAGAAAACAACAACAAGCAAGCGCAGCTAATATACATATGTACATATTACTATAAAATATACTGTATATATATACATACACACACACACACACACACACACACACACACACACACACAGACAGTGCAGAGCATTGTAGCTGGATGGAATATATAGATATATAAATATAAACACACCCAGTGCTGAGCATTGTAGCTAGATGGAATAAATATGTAAATATATAAACACACACAGTGCAGAGCATTGTTGCTAGGTGGGATGAAACAGCATAACCGTCTATTTAGTTATCCTACATGGTATGATTATGTGCCCATACATATTCTCACCCTCCACAGCGACTGGTATGTTCCTAGTTGTATGCCGGAGAGGACCATTGTGTAAGTCTATTGCATCTTTTGCATTCAAAAAAAACCTGTTTGTTACGTCTTTTTGCTATCTCTGCGAGCAGCCCTGCTTAGGTTGTACAGTCTGACAGCCGTTGGTAGGAAGGACCTACGAAACCTCTCGGTTGTGCACCTGGGATGATGTAGTCTGCTGCTTGATGAGCTCCTCAGTGCATCCAGTATGTCCTGCATAGGGTGGAACTCGGACTCCAGCAGAGATGACAGTTTAGCCACCGTCCTTCTCTCTCCCATCTCCATCGGATCAAGGCGCTGCCCCAGGACAGAGCTAGCTTTCTTAATCAGTTTGTTCAGTCTCTTCCTATTGGCTGTAGTAATGCCACTGCCCCAGCAGACCACTCCAAAAGTGATGGCTGATGCCACCACCGTGTCATAGAATGACTTCAGCAGTGCCCCTTGTACACCAAAAGACCCGAGTCTCCTCAGCAGGAACAGCCTGCGCTGTCCCTTCTTGTAGAGTGTCAGTATTGTGTGACCAGTCTAGTTTATTGTTCAGATGAATACCCAGGTACTTATAGGATGTCACCATCTCGATGTCTGTTCCCTGTATATTTACTGGTGCTGTGAGGGGCTGCCCATGCCTGCGGCAGTCCACCACCAGCTCCTTAGTTTTCCTTGCGTTGATCTGGAGGCAGTTCCGATGGCACCAGTCCACAAAGTCCTGGATAAGCCCTCTGTACTCAGCTTCATCTCCGTTGGAGATGAGACCAATGATCGCAGAGTCATCAGAGAACTTCTGTAGATGGCAATGTGTTGTGTGAGAAGTCCGCGGTATAAAGAGTGAACAGGAAGGGAGCCAGCACCGTTCCCTGGGGGGCCCCCGTGCTACTGATGATCGTGTCGGAAACAGTCCCGGGTTCTCACAAACCGAGGCCGGTTTGTGAGGTAGTCCAGGATCCATGATGACAGGTGCTGGTCCACCCCTGCGCGCAGCAGCTTGTCCTTCAGGATCATCGGTTGGATGGTGTTGAAAGCACTGGAGAAGTCAAAGAACATGATCCTCACCATATTCCCGGGCTTCTCCAGGTGGGACAGAGAATGGTGAAGGAAGATCACCGCATCCTCCACCCCAATGCCATGCTGGTAGGCGAACTGGAGTGGATCCATCGCTGGTTCCACCAGGGGGTGGAGATGAGCAAGGAGCAGTCTCTCCAGGGTCTTCATCAAGTGGGACGTCAAGGCCACCGGTCTGTAGCTGTTCAGGTCTTTGGGGTGGGAAGTTTTTGGTACAGGTACCACAAGATGTTTTCCACAGCTGTGGTACCCTCCCCAGTTTCAGGCTCATGTTGAAGATATACGTCACAATCCCACACAGCTGGTCTGCACAGGACTTGAGGAGCTTTGCACTGATGCCGTCCGGTCCCAATGCCTTCCTCGCCTTGATCTTCCTCAGCTCCGTCCTCACCTGGGTCTTGGTCAGGGTCAGGATGGGGGGCTGCGTGTTGGGAGTGGGGGGGTGTCGGTGGAGTGGGCAGCAGGACTTGATTTCTTAGAGGCAGTAGTGGTTGTGCAGACAGGGGGGAGGGCGGTTGGTCAAATCTATTGAAAAAGATTCAGGTTGTTTGCCCACTCCCTGCCCCCCGTGGCCTGGGGGGGGGGGGGTATTCTGGAGCCCCGAGATGGTTGAGGTTTCTCCAGACCCCGCTGATGTCGCTCTGTTGCAGCTTGTCCTCCATCTTCTTCCTGAAGCTGTCCTTGCCTTCTCTGATCTTTCTCCTCAGCTCCCTCTGTATGGACTTCAGCATCTCCCTGTTCCCCGACCTGAAGATCCTCTTCTCTCTCACAAGTGTTTTTATCTCAGGGTTGATCCAGGGTTTGTTGTTTGAGTGATGCCGTATGGTCTTGGTGGGAACGGATTTGTCCACACAGAAGCTGAGGTAGCCCGTGAAGGTGTGAATGAGGCCATCGATGTCCTCACTATGTGGATCGCAGAGCTGCGAAAGGATTACAAATGGAATTGAATTTTCAGTCTTTTTTTGCCTCTGTCCCTTTGGTGGCCCTCGGTTCAACTTTGGATTCCCAAATTGGCCCTCACCCATCAAAACTTTGAGAACCCCTGCTCAAGACCATCAAGGTATCCTAGAGCAAAATGTGCTGCCCAGTGTCAGACAGCTTGGTCTCAGTCACAGGTCATGGGTCTTGCAACAGGATAATGACCCAAAACAGCTAAAAACACCCAAGAATGGCTAAGAGCAAAACATTGGACTATTCTAAAGTGGCCTTCTATGAGCCCTGATCTAAATTCTATTGAACATCTGTGGAAGGAGCTGAAACATGCCATCTGGAGAAGGCACCCTTCAAACCTGAGACAACTGGAGCAGTTTGCTCATGAGGAGTGGGCCAAAATACCTGCTGAGAGGTGCAGAAGTCTCATTGACAGTTACAGAAATCGTTTGATTACAGTGATTGCCTCAAAAGGTTGTGCAACAAAATAAGTTAAGGGTACCATCATTTTTGTCCAGGCGTGTTTCATGAGTTTGTTTTTTAAAATTCTGTTGAACCACAATTCAAAAAGCATTGATTTTCATTGGTTAATTTTCATAGAATTTTTACCACCACTTTTGTCAGATCCAAGTTATTTCTGTGACCATTGTGGGTTTTTCCTCTCATTAACAAAGGGGTACCAACAATTTTGTCCACGTCTGTAAATTTCTAAAGGCTTATCTTAAATTTTGATTCTGAGGCATACGTCTTCAATTGCACACTTAAACTGGTAGGTTTTCATGATGTAAAGACCAATTAAAATGTTGCCATATTGTGGCCTATAACCTGAACAACTCAGTTTTTTACAGTAGTGCCTTCAGTCCATCTCCAGTGTCTCACTGCTTTTCTGATTTGTCCGACCTCCCAGTTTGTTATAATTCATGTTCTTTTAGAACTGGGAGTAAGGCACAATTTCCAACAACGGACTACGGGACAAGTGGTTTGGTCAGAGGGGATTTATTCCCAACATTAAAATGTACAGTTGCCCACCAAAAATGTTAAAATTAAACCTCATTTAAAACACCTGCTAAAAGACTAAATGTGCAAAAAGGCTCAAAACAAAATGAGGGGAAAATGTAGCCACTCTCCGGGACCATCCCATGGTCCATTGCCACACCAGACATCCACAGGAGCCCTGCAACAAAGACCAGTCTGCCATCAGCATGTTTGTTCATCTCAAACTCACAACTGAGGGGCGCTGCTATCTGGTGACCATATAGATACTCGAGGGGAGAGAGCCTCCTGCTGACTCTTATGCTGTTTTGCCTGCAGCAACATCCTCCTCCCTTGATGTCAGGTATTCCTAGTCATGGGAGGCTCTTCCTCCTCTCCCTCCTATAGTAGAGTTCTCCTCCTGTGTTGCACTTTACGTCTTGTCCCTGTAGCCAACACACCCTCATCAGCAAGGGCAAGGCAAAATTTCTACTGACAGTCACAGGGAGGAAGAATTACTAACTTAGGGAGATACAGGGTGGAAATGAGGAAAACATTCACACATGCAGACATTTTCATACCCTGTGACAAAACGTTATTTCATTAACCAAACAAAACCTTCAATACAAACAAATTTCACACTTGAATGCAGGGGCGAAAATCCCATTTTACTGTTGGGGGAGATAAAAGGAAAATTTGAGAGCTTAATTTTTGAGGGGGACAAAAAAATGCCATTTTTGCTGTGTTGTCTGATAATTATCTAATATTATATAAGGCATTTGAGAAAGTATGTCATTGTTCCTCATTAGTCCATATCCTGCCTGTCTACAGGTTTTTACACGATCAACCAGGAATACCAAAAGTTGTATTGGGTGGTCTGTGTCAATTACACCATATATGATCTAACAAAATGTCTTTGCTCACCATGAACACTGTTCTGATCCCCACCACAGCAGCTGGACAAGAATTTAAAGCTCAAAGTTCTAAAGCTAGAAGAAATATCTTAATGAATAACTAAACTGCATCAAACTATTCTTTAAAAATATGTATTAACAAGCAAAGACAAAACAAAATCAATACGTCTTAGAACTAGGGCTGTCAAACTAACATTTTTTAATCTGATTAATTTACAGTAATCATGATTAATACCCATCCATTGTTTCTTTTTGTGGAGTCAAAAAGACTCATGACTGAAGAAATGAACAAATGTAGACAAAACTGCATCAGTTGAGTTTATGTAAAACATGCCGGTGTTAGGCCGAGAATTGCTCACTTGTCGAGAATTGCATCCCATCCATCAAAACTAAAATATAACACTACAGCCAGGCTTGTAGCCATTTGTGCATTTTTAGAAGTACCCATTATATATTTTTAGACCTAAAAATTACTTGTAAATTTTTAAATTGTTTATTCGCCAGACGTTTTAGTGTTTCAAAGAGGGTTAGAAATCAGTGATCCAACTCCACGTTTTACAATCCTCAAAGTCGAGATTTTGCATTTATGCCATCCATCCATCCATCCATCTTCTACCGCTTTTCCGGAGGTCCGGGTCGCGGAGGCAGCAGTTCAAGCAGAGAAGCCCAGACTTCCCTCTCCCCAGCCACCTGCTCCAGCTCTTCAGAGGGGATACCAAGGCGTTCCCAGACTAGCTGGGAGACATAGTCTCTCCACCGAGTCCTGGGTCTGCCCCGGGGTCTCCTCCCAGTGGGACGTGCCTGAAACACCTCAAGTGGGAGACGTCCAGGAGGCATCCTAATCAGATGCCCATACCACCTCAACTGACTCCTTTCAATGTGGAGGAGCAGCGGTTCTACTCTGAGCCTCTCCCGGATGACTGAGCTCCTCACCCTATCTCTGAGGGTGAGTCCAGCAATCCTACGGAGAAAGCTCATTTCAGCCGCTTGTATCCGCGATCTCGTTCTTTCGGTCATTACCCAAAGCTCGTGACCATAGGTGAGAGTAGGAACGTAGATTGACTGGTAAATCGACAGCTTTGCCTTAGAACTAAGCTCCCTCTTCACCACAACAGACCGGTACAACGTCCGCATCACTGCAGATGCTGCTCCAATCCGTCTGTCGATCTCTCGCTCCATTTTCCCCTCACTCGTGAACAAGACCCCAAGATACTTAAACTCCTCCACTTGGGGCAGGAGCCTGTCCCCAACCCGGAGAGGACAATCCACCTTTTTCCGGCTGAGGACCATGGACTCGGACTTGGAGGTGCTGATTCTCATCCCAGCCGCTTCACACTCAGCGGCAAACCGTCCCAGCAAGAGCTGTAGGTCATTGCTGGATGAAGCCAACAGGACAACATCATCTGCAAACAACAGAGATGAGATCCTGTGGTCACCAAGTATGACACCCTCCATTCCCTGGCTGCGCCTAGAAATCCTGTCCATAAAAATTATGAACAGGACCGGTGACAAAGGGCAGCCCTGGCGGAGTCCAACTCTCACTGGGAATGACTCCGACCGAGTGTTGGCAATACGAACTAAACTCTCACAACGGTCGTACAGAGACCGAATAGCTCGTAACAACAAGCCCGATACCCCATACTCCCGAAGCACCCCCCACAAAAATCCACGAGGGACGCGGTCAAATGCCTTCTCCAAGTCCACAAAACACATGTAAACTGGTTGGGCAAACTCCCACGAACCCTCAAGAATTCTCGAGAGGGTAAAGAGCTGGTCCGATGTGCCACGGCCAGGACGAAAACCACATTGCTCCTCCTGAATCCGAGGTTCGACCAACGGCCGGACTCTCCTCTCCAGTACCTTGGCATAGACCTTCCCAGGGAGGCTGAGGAGTGTGATCCCTCTAAAGTTGGAGCACACCCTCCGGTCCCCTTTTTTGAAGAGAGGAACCACCACCCCGGTTTGCCATGCCAAAGGCACTGCCCCCGACCTCCACGCAATGTTGCAGAGGCGTGTCAACCATGACAGCCCAACAACATCCAGGGCCTTGAGGTACTCGGGGCGAATCTCGTCCACCCCCGGGGCCCGGCCACCAAGGAGATTTTTAACCACCTTGGCGACCTCAGCCCCTGTGATAGGCGAGTCATCCCCCTTGTCCCCAAACCCTGCTTCCTCTGTGGAAGGCGTATCAGTGGGATTGAGGAGATCCTCGAAGTATTCCTTCCACCGCCCGACGATATCCCCAGTTGAAGTCAACAGTGTCCCATCCGCACCATACACAGTGTGGACGGGGAGCTGCTTTCCCCTCCTGAGCCGCCGAACAGTTTGCCAGAATCTCTTTGAAGCCGACCGAAAGTCTTGTTCCATGGCCTCACCGAACTCCTCCCATACCCGGGTTTTTGCTTCAGCAACCACCCGAGCTGCACTCCGCTTGGCCTGCCGGTACACCTCAGCTGCTTCGGGAGTCCCACAAGCCAACCAAGCTTGATAGGACTCCTTCAGCTTAATGGCCCCCCTCACCACTGGTGTCCACCACTTGGTTCGGGGGTTGCCACCACGAGATGCACCGACCACCTTGCGGCCGCAGCTCTGGGCCGCCGCTTCAACAACAGAGGTGGAGAACATGGCCCATTCAGACTCCATGTCTCCAGACTCCCTCGGAATGTGGTTGAAGTTCTTCCGGAGGTGGGAGTTGAAGACCTCCCGGACAGGGGCCTCAGCCAGACGCTCCCAGCACACCCTCACTATACGTTTGGGTCTACCAGGTCTGAATGGCTTCCTCCCCTGCCATCGGATCCAACTCACCACCAGGTGGTGATCAGTTGACAGCTCTGCACCTCTCTTTACTCGGGTGTCCAAGACATACGGTCGCAGGTCTGATGATACGATAACAAAATCGATCATCGACCTGCGGCCTAGGGTGTCCTGGTGCCAGGTGCACATATGGACACCCTTATGCTTGAACATGGTGTTCGTTATGGACAGACTGTGGTTAGCACAGAAGTCCAATAACTGAACACCACTCGGGTTCAGATCGGGCAGGCCGTTCCTCCCAATCACCCCCCTCCAGGTTTCACTGTCGTTGCCCACGTGCGCATTGAAGTCCCCCAGTAGGACAATGGAGTCTCCAGGAGGAGCACCCTCCAGCACCCCAGTCACAGACTCCAAAAAGGGTGGGTACTCTGAAACATCATTTGGTGCATAGGCACAAATGATGGTCAGGACCCGTTTCCCAACCCGAAGGCGCAGGGAAGCAACCCTTTCGTCCACCGGGGAAAACTCCAATATAGAGGCAGCAAGGTGGGGCGATACAAGAATACCTACCCCTGCTCGTCGCCTCTCGCCCGGGGCAACTCCAGAAAAGGCCAAGCTCCAGCCCCTCTCCAGGAGACCGGTTCCGGAACCGGAGCTGTGTGTTGAGGTGAGGCCGACTATATCTAGCCGGTATCGCTCAATCTCGTACACCAGCTCAGGCTCCTTCCCCACCAGAGAGGTGACATTCCACGTACCAAAAGCCAGTTTAGAAAGCTTGGGATCAGTCCGCCAAGGTCTCCGCCTTTGACTGCTACCTAATCCACATAGCACCGGACTTCCATGATCCCTCCTGCAGGTGGTGAACCTACTGGAGGGCGGACCCATGTAACTCCTTCGGGCTGAGCCCGGCCGGGTCCCATGGGTGGAAACCTGGCCACCAGACGCTAGCCTTCGAGCCCCTCCCCCAGGCCTGGCTCCAGGGTGGGGCCCCGGTAACCCCATACCGGGCGGGGTACACTGAATCCTTGATATACAATTTATCATGAGAGTCTGTTGGATCGTTCTTAGTCTGGCCCTTCACCCAGGACCAGTTTGTCTTGGGAGACCCTATCAGAGGCAAATTGCCCCGGACAACATAGCTCCTGGGATCACTGGGGCACGCAAACCCCCCCACCACGATAAGGTGACGATCCATGAGGGGGTTGCATTTATGCATTGTTGTAAAAAGGGTAATCATTTTTTTAAGTATTTTCAAAGTATATAGTTTGATTGCCTTACACTAAACACCCGCTTGCAACGATGGGATGCAATTCTCGGCACGCGAGCAATTCTATGAAATATTGCTTTTCAGGGTGTACCCTGCCTCTCACCCAAAGATGCTGGGATAGGCTCCAGCCCCCCCGCAACACGAAAAGGATTAAGCGGAAGCAGATGAATGTTCTGTGACTGCTGAAAACATGGACTGATAAATTTTTTTTTGTTTTTTTTTGTCTTTTTTTTTTTTATTTTAACTTTTTAACAGTCTTACAAGAGGTAAGAAGGATAAGATAATCATGGACTGATAAATGTCTTAACCGTTCACTCAAGCTTTCAATGCACTTCCTTACTGCTCTGCCTCTGTCAGGGGGAGGAGCCACAGCAGCCCCGCCTGCGGGGAGAAACGGATTGGACTAAACCACTGCGAGGATGGGGGGGGTGTAATCTTTCAATAGTTATGAATGTCAATGTGTTTAACTCACACCACTTGTATTGCGCCTTCAACGAACATTACTATGCTGTTCAGATAAAACATGTTTGTGTTCACAATGTGATTTTTGTGGGGGGGCAGCTTAAAAGAAGGGGGGGATATGACCCCTGCCCCCCCTTCCCAGGGATTTATGCACCTGCTTGAATAAAAAAGAAAAATCTTACATGATCTGCTCCTTCCTCACAACATTAACCAAACAAATTAACTAAAAACAACTGTAGGCCAACATTCCACACATGTTCAACTTCATAATTTACAGTTCATTTAATATCTACACAAAACAGAGCAAAACTCTGGTTAATCTCATCTCTTCTTCTAGAGACTGGATGATTTCATTGAAAGAACCTCCTTGCAGTCTATGGTTTAAGAGTAGATAATTTTACATCTTCGGCATTGATCTCAGAAGAAATTACTAGTTTTATAGATAAAGTTTGCTGTAGGAGTATTTATAGATCTAAAGAAAGCTTTTGACACCACTGACCACAGAATTTTACTGAGGAAATTGGAAAGGTATGGGATAAGAGGGGTCTGACTGAGTTGGGTGGAAAGTTATTTAAGTAACAGACAATTTGTACAAATTGGTGAGCACAAATCACCCTTCATGAACATCTCGTGGTGTGCCCCAGGGGTCAATTTTGGGACCCAAGCTCTCGTATATAAATGACATACGTATGCCAAGTATCAAAAATTCTGAAGTTTATTTTGTTTGCGGATGACAAATATCCTTTGCACTGGTGAGAATTTGCAGCAGGTTTTAGAGGTGGTCACAACCGATATGAAAAGGTTCAGTGGTTTAACAAAAATAAGTTCTCTAAATCTGGAAAAAAAAAAAAATTGTTTGGAAATTATAAAATAAATCAAAATAATAACGATGACACCAGAATATTTAGGGAAGAGAGGAGTTGGAGTAAATAAGCGTCAACTTCTTCCTTCTCCCTTTCGAGCACTGTATACTGTCACTTACTGCACTTGTCATTTGTTTTGTTTTACTTTTTTGTTCGAAGTATATATCCATAGTGGCTTTTTTTTTTTTTTTTTTTTAAGTTTTTGATTTTTTAGTTTCTTTATCCAGATTGTTCCATAAGCAGGCCCCATTCACAAAAATACAATGCTCCAGTTATATTCTGAATTTTTTTTTTTGAAATACACTAAAGTTAGGGATATTTTGCTTTCAGGTGAAATTTCAGGATGCACCTAAAATGCACCAGCCTTTACAGGTTAACTTAATTTGACCTCTAACCTTTTGAATGCACATGTCCAACTGTTCAGTGTTTACCGGAGTGGTGGCTCAGTTGGTAGAGCATCTGCCCCATACCTGGGAGGCAGGGGTTCAAATCCTGGCTGGGTCATGCTAAAGACCATATAAAAGTGGAACTTCCTGCTGTCCAGCTTGGTGCTCTGTGGCAGCGGCCCTCTGATTCTGCACTTGGGGTGTGTGATTAACACAGTAGATAGAAAAAGATTGCGCTTTACCTACTGTACATAATTGGTTGTACAGTTGAATGACAATAAAAGGGTGATTTTTGCATAACAGTTTTGTAACAAGGTGCTTAAAACTACTTGCACTCCGGGCAATTTTCCTAAAAATGCCAAAAAAATAACGTGCCCAAAGTAAATCGAAAGCTGTTCTTCAACCCTTTGCAGCATCTTCATGGGGTTGGTCTCATTTAAAACACTGAATTTTTTGGAAAAAAAAACAAAACCCACACAATCTCTCTACGTGCTCCGGCCACTGAGTTACAGTCATCTAAACATACTGAACTTGAATATTTGGACAGTGTTTTTTTGGATACAAATGCTTACAAATAACAGCTGTCTGATCTGGCTGCAAAATGCAACAGAAATGTAGAACCAAGTGTTATCAAGCTGAGATCCAAATTTGGTAACAATACCACAAAAAAAAATGAATATTTTACACAGCTTTGTTCTCAGGTAGTTCCCAGGCATTTTGGAACTGTGCCAAATGGCAGTTTGGAAAAACATCTAACTTTTGAATAATTCAATGTAGAATCTTCATTTTGGGCTCTAATGAAAGGTCACTCAGGGGTGTGTGTGTGTCCCCCCCGCCCCCCCGCTAAAAAAGACGGGAATTTGGCCCTCGCCACATGCATTACACTCCTTGCATGTTTTCACAGCGACTCACCCCCCCCCCTCGCTACTGTGTGTGGGGGGGTTGTCTCTCCCCCCCCCTGCTGCAGAAGATGGCC
Organism: Pholidichthys leucotaenia; assembly: GCA_020510985.1. Taxonomy (NCBI): domain Eukaryota; kingdom Metazoa; phylum Chordata; class Actinopteri; order Cichliformes; family Pholidichthyidae; genus Pholidichthys; species Pholidichthys leucotaenia. Next base: position 60,423,376 of record CM035839.1, read on the forward strand.
ATCGCTACATGAAGGAATAGACTCATGCTTCCCCCACGGACCGGGGCGTTCGGACTGTGAACGCCCCCCCCGCGGCTCCTCTTCTGCAGCGGGGGGGGGCATTCACGGTCCAAACATGGCAAATGAACAGTTTATTGCGGCGCATGCACTTTGTACTTGTGCGCAGTACAGCTGTAATTTACCGAGTGGTCAAAAGTCATTTTTGGATTACAGTTTTCAGGGAGAAATAATTTAGCTTACAACACCTTACCTCTTCACAGCAGCAGAGTCGTGGCGAACTTCTCTTCCCCATTGTAAGACGAACGCGACGCTGCTTGGCTCGTGGATCCCGATCAAAATATAATTCCATTATTGCGGTTTTGGTGAATGATTTATGACCTTTGTCGTCGGCCTCTGTCGGTCTATGATGACTGAAGAGAATCCTCAACGTCTATTCTGCTGGAATGAGTGCAGGTCCCACTTGTGGGTGTTCTCCATGCTGTGGAGTCTGTAGTAGATTCGTCCAGCGTCCTTTGTTTTCATCTGTTGCAACAGTAAATCTCTTCACCCAGCCTGAATTTCTGTGCTTCAATTGGCTCTTGTGTTCACAGTAGGCGGGTCCTCCTTCCTAGATTTTCATTCATTGGCTCTTCAAGGTTTCAGAAACCCAATTCAAGGCTCTTAGTTGAATGAGAGGTCAATCAGATGAACTAATCTGTTCAGGGCTGTCTGCAGTTTTTTTTTTTTTTTTTTTTTTTTTTTTTAAAGTGGCGCTTGGATGCCACTACATCATCATCATGTATCATGCGTCCAAGCGTGCACGAGGGCGCTCGTGCGCCCTCGAACGCAGAGACTTGCCCGCCTGCGGAACAACGGAGTGCAAGTGGTTAACAGAAAAATTCATAACCGGTTTTTGATCCATGAATCAACCAGTAAATTTTCTGCTTCAGTTAGAATTTGTATTTAAACAGTGCTCTTCATTGCGCTGTTCACATTTTGACATGAGACCAAGACAGTGCCTCACAACTGAAACAGTACCTTGCCATTGCAAGGCTTCAAACAAGATGTTCTCAGAGGGAAGTGGCCACTGGGCTTAGAAAGTCAGTGTCATCAGGTTGCAACAGAGATACAGAAAGAGTCCCAGAAAGGCATAGAAGTGGATGGCCTTTGGCCACATCCCATGCTGATGACCAGTACTATGCATCAGCCACTGCTGTCAGACCTGCCTTTGGTGGTGCTGAAGTCTAGACAGGTATGTCCAGTCAATACAGAACTGCCCTACACCTTGTAAATGGTGTAGTGACAAGCTGATACTCCCTGATCATCATTAATCTAGTCATTGTGCCACTGCATGAACACAGGCCTAATTTCATCTTCATGGATTACAGTACTCCTGCTCATTGAGGTTGCATCATTAGGGACTGGCTGCTGGGGTACCTCAAATTGAGTGGCCTGCATTTTCGCCAAGCCTGAATCCTATAGGATCAGCCGAGTTGCTGTGTAGAGACTTGTAACCCTGCACTCCACAACCTCAATGACCTGAGGGCCACTAGTTATGTCTGGAAACACATGGAATGACCAGTGGAGAGTGGAATTTGCTGGGAACAGAAACTTTTCAAAAGAGTTTAATGGTGGTATAGAGGTCCCCCCCACTGTTGGGAGGTTGCATGCCGAAGAGAGACTGCCGTCCCTTACATTTATACTGTATGTGGTGTAATGACGTCACTGAGCAGCTGCATCACGCTGACACGGACCAAACCTGTTAGGTTAGGGATTAAAGTATGGGTAGTTGGTTGATACTCAAGTGAAAAAACTGCATTAGACATCTCTCAAAGCTGTAAATGCCATGTACCCACTGCACGTCAAAAATCTTTACGTGACTGACAAATCATGCAATTGACCATTTTTTGCAGAGACTGGGCTCATCACATCAGGTGCACATGATTAGAACATTGTTACTCAGCCTTTTGAAGGCGGCTTGTCCCATTTAGGATAGGGTTTGTCATTGTACAGTACAACAAAATTGGGGGTGCTCCACCAGGCTACTGCGCAATAAAGTAAGAGGAATTTGATAAAACATACACCTCAAAAAACCAAGATAGCCCACAGGTATTGTGTTGTTTGTAAATACCTTGTACAATGAGGCCAGGTGAACATGCAAACTCAGCTTTATTAAAAGCCATACTGGACACAGCCACCAGGCAGGGGCATTAGTCAAGAGACTTTATCATGGATGCCCTCTACCGTTTATAGGGTGGTGCAGCAGTGAACAGGAAGTGGTCACTGTTGTAAGTAAAATGAGGGACAGGAGTCTCATCTGTCATGCAGCAAGTTCACACTTTATTATGAGAACTGAACTATTTATACACAAGGGCTGTGCCTGCCTGACATCACATTGGGGTGGGTATGACACAATTCCCCCTTACAAAAATGCAAACCACACACACTAAACCCTCCCCAATTTAGGATGTGAATCGTGCACTAAGGAACAAGGAATTATGAACTAGGAAAATGGCCCATCACATTCACACAATAACTCAAACCAGCAGTTTTCCACTTTTCAAAATATATAAACAAAAAGAAAACTAAATTGGACCGTGTCTCAAAGAAATAATCCCATAACATACACACCAGTAGAGTGCATATATCTCTACATCAATGATATTTAAGTCACACGTATGTCCACTGGCAGCCAGAGGTAACACCGGCCTGGGGGACCAGGGCAACCCCAAATCATGCACACCCCTGGCCACTGTAGATAAGACTGGCTCAGCTCAGACAAAATTGAGAGATCTTTTAATCACCAGGTCATATGTAGTTGACATTTCACTGCTGCTGGCCTGGTTCAGCCTGGAAAAGGGTGGACTGCTGCTGCTGGCCTGGTTCAGCCTGGAAAAGGGTGGACTGCTGGTGGTGTTGGGTGAAAATCAAACTGCTTACCAGGCATGTCTGGATGTTGTAGTTGTCCTGTTGAAATACTTGTGCAGACAGGGTTCTGACCAACAGGTAAAGCCTGTTGGCTTTTGGATCCATCCAGTCTATGCATGGCTGCACTAGGTCTATGGACAGGCCTAACCATAGAGCAGAAACACACACTTAAATGCCTTGTGTATTGATACTCAAAACCGTCTGAGCCATCTTAAACTGACATGATTTGGGGAAAAAAAAAAAAAAAAAAAGACTGCAAATGTGATTAGTTCTTACCTGTAAGAACCACAGCTGCATCTATTCCCACAGAATGTGCCAGGACTGCAGCAGCCAGCACACGATATTCATAGTCTCTTGACCCGATGTCCACAATGCAGACGTCTAAAAGCTAAAGACAAATAGGATCAAGGGACATGTTCCTCAAACCAGTGAAGAATGTACAGCCTACATTTAAGGTCACAATATGAAAACATTCTCCCCTCAATTTTAGTGGCAAGAGAAGAACCAATGGTGGTTTGAGTGTAAAAACTATGTACCTGTGCCAAAAACAGAAGCCAGATTCTGAGATGTGGCTCCACTGAAAAACTGAAATAATGGGACAGCAAGAACACTGTAGTCTCCTAGCAGAGGTGCCATTCCAGTGACTGTAAAACATGCAGAGCACACAATGTAGAAACAGCACCCCATGATTGGAGAGGAAAAAACCAGGCTACATGTAATGTCTTCCTGTCAAAATGATGGTCTCCATTTAAGATAAGCCTTTTAGTCCCACAATGGGGAAATTCCAGGATTGCAACAGCACAGGGATAGCAACACTGAGCAATAATTAAGGGCAGTGGATATACATACAAATATATACACAAAGTGCAGAGCATTGTATCAAGAGGGAATAAACAGCATCACCGTCTAGTTATCCTACATAGTATGAATATGTACCCATACATATTGTCACCCTCTGTAGTGACTGATATTGTCCTAGCTGTATACTGGAGGGGACCATTTGTGTAATTCTGTTGCATTCAATACTATTAGGTTGTCATGTTTTTGCCATCTCTGCGAGCAGCCCTGCTTAGGATACAGTCTGACAGCCGTAGGTAGGACTTGCGAAACCTCTCGGTTGCGCACCTAGGATGATGTGGTCTACTGCTAGATGAGCTCCTCAGTGCATTCAATATGTCCTGCATAGGGTGGGACTTTGACTTCAGCAGAGATGACAGTTTAGCCACCATCCTTCTCTCTAGCTCCTCCACTGGGTCAAGGCATTGCCCCAGGACAGATCTAGCTTTCTTGATCAGTTTGCTCAGTCTTTTCCCATTGGCTGCTGTAATGCCGTTGCCCCAGCAGACCACACCAAAAGCGATGGCTGATGCCACCACCGTGTTGTAGGATGTCTTCAGCAGTGCCCCTTGTACATCAAAAGACCCGAGTCTCCTCAGTAGGAACAGCCTGTGCTGTCCCTTCTTGTAGAGTGTCGGTATTGTGTGACCAGTCTAGTTTATTGTTCAGATGAACACCAAGGTACTTGTAGGATGTCACCATCTCAATGTCTGTTCCCCGTATGTTTACTGTGCTGTAAGGGGTTGTCCTTGCCTGTGGCAGTCCACCAGCTCCTTAGTTTTCCTCATGTTGATCTGGAGGCAGTTCCTATGGCACCAGTCCACGAAGTCCTGGATAAATCCCCTGTACTCAGCTTCATCTCCGTTGGATGAGGCCGATGATTGCAGAGTTGTCAGAACTTCTGTAGATGGCAGTGTGTTGTGTGAGAAGTCCGCAGTATGAAGGGTGAACAGGAAGGGAGCCAAAACTGTTCCCTGGGGGGCCCTGTGCTACCGATTGTGTCAGACACAATCTCGGGTTCTCAAACTGTGGCTGGTTAGTGAGGTAGTCCAGGATCCATGACGACAGGTGCTGGTCCACCCCTGTGCACAGCAGCTTGTCCTTCAGGATCATTGGTTAAATGGTGTTGAAAGCACTGGAGAAGTCAAAGAACATGATCTCACCACATTCCCGGGCTTCTCCAGGTGGGACAGAATGGTGAAGGAAGATCACTGCATCCTCCATCCCAATACCATGCTGGTAGGTGAACTGGAGTGGATCCATCGCTGGTCCCACCAGGGGGTGGAGGTGAGCAAGGAGCAGTCTCTCCAGGGTCTTCATGTGAGACATCAGGGCCACTGGTCTGTAGCTGTTCAGATCTTTGGGGTGGGAAGTCTTTGGTACAGGTACCACACAAGATGTTTTCCACAACTGTGGTACCCTCCCCAGCTTCAAGCTCAGGTTGAAGATGTGCTCCACAATCCCACACAGCTGGTCTGCGCAGGACTTTAGGAGCTTTGTGCTGATGCTGTCCGGTCCTGAGACCTTCCTTGCCTTGATCTTCCTCAGCACCGTCCTCACCTGGGTCTTAGTGAGGGTCAGGTTGGGGGGCTGTGTGCTAGGAGAGGGGGGGTGGGTTGTGGACAGCAGGTCTCCATGACTTTAGAGGCAGTGGTTGGTGTGCAGTTGGGGGGGGGGGGGTGATTGGTCAAACCCATTTTATAAAAAAAAAAAAAAAAAAAACCAACCCCACACAGGTTCAGATCGTTTGCCCACTCCCTGCCCCCTGTGGCCTGGGGGGGTATTCTGGAGCCCAGAGATGGTTTTAAGGTTTCTCCAGACCCTGCTGATGTTGCTCTGTTGCAGCTTGTCCTCCTTCCTGAAGCTGGCCTTGCCTTCTGATCTTCCTCCTCCGCTCCCTCTGTATGGACTTCAGCATCTCCCTGTTCTGACCTGAAGATCCTCTCAGAAGTGTTTCTCAGGGCTGATCCAGGGTTTGTTGTTCGAGCAACACCGTATGGTCTTGGTGGGTATGGTGTTGTCCACACAGAAGCCGATTTAGTCCACGATGGTGTGAGTGAGGCCATTGATTTCCTCACCATGTGGATTGCAGAGCTGCTCCCAGGCAGTGATTTCAAAACAGTCAGTGCATCCACTGCCTCCTCAGACCATAACTTCACCATGTGCATGACCGGAGGTTGTCTGTGTACTAGGGGGTTTGCACACCGGCAGGAGATGAACCAAGTTGTGATCCGATCTCCCGAGTGGGGGGGGGGGGGGGGGGGGAGAGAGAAGTGGTGAGAGGTGTACGCCTCATTAGTATTTGCATAATATAAGTCCAGTGTGGCATGTGACATACTGAGTGAGCATGGGTAGAATGGGGACAGTGAAATATGGTTGAAATCACCTGAGATGATAAGAGCATCTGGGTTTTCTGTCTGCAGCCTGCCAGTTACTGAGTGGATGATGTCACACGCTGTCCCAGCGTTTGCCGTCGGATTTGCATAAACAATGCAAGTCATGTGTGAGTATTCCCTTGGGAGATCTGTAGGCTGCATGGTAACAGCTAGCAAGTCGATGCCTTTGCTACAGTGCTGTTCCTTAACCGTGAAGTGTCCTGGTCTGCACCAGTTATTGACACATTATCACTCCTCCACCCCTCATCTTCCCACTGTCTGGTGTCCGGTCTGCCTGTAATGTGGAAACCCTCCAGTTCGATGTTAGCATCCGTTGCTAGTTTTGTTAGCCACGTCTTGGTATACAACATCAAGCCAATCTCTCTGAAGATGCTCTCATAGCAGGAGATAGCTGCTAGCTCAGTGTTACTGAGTAGCGATTGAACATTCCCAATAACGGATGGGTCTGTACCTTATATTCCTCACCCGCCGTCTTACTCCAGCTTGACATCCATGCCGTTTCTGTCTTATTTCTCCTGGTATGTTGAGTGTGTTAGCATCGTGGGCCGGTTAAGTGCCAACAGCTGGTCTCTGTACCGCCTCCTGCAAGAAACAGTGGCTCTGTCCACTGGCTCAGAAGATATTTGGGTGATCTATGCGTTTGGATAGAATAAAGGTGACACTGGATCAGAAAGATTGGCAAGAGAGTCAAATAGAAATGGGCAGAAATTGATCCGCTGTTGCAAAAAGGCAGCCTACTCATGTGGCGCTGGAAGTTTTTTTGAATGATGCCTCTATAGGTCTCAGTCACCACTTCCACCTTCAGGGCAAGAGCTTCCTGCAAGGTAAAGTGTGGGAAGGCAACTTAATGACACTGAATTTTGTCAACATTTTAATGGAACTCAGACTTGTATCATTGTGCAAGCCTTTTGTTATTGTGAAAATGTGGCAAGGTCTGAGGCAAATTCTTTCAATTATTCCAATAATCTTACTGATAGTTCCAGACATCCGACACGATTCTCAAGCTCTACTTCAATAATACTGAACAATTCATCTTGGTCTGATCATCTCCTTTCATCTGATGATCAAGCTTCTAATTAACTGCCATCGTCGTCGGTCTCCGTCGGTCTATGATGACCATGGGAGAGAATCCTAAACGTCTACTCTGCTGGAACAGCACCGCCTGCAGCTGAACAGGCCGATGTGCACCAGTGTTCTACCTTCCAGCGTTTGTAGGATTCAAGCCTGGGTAGGAAGATATGGAGGACAAGATGTTACCCATGCAGCATGTCCCCCCTCTCCACGTCACTGATGAATCCAAAGGAACAGCAGGGCTGCTATAGTTTGGCACCAGCGCAGGAGCTGCCAGAACGATGTTGAGCACAACAGAACTGCCTTAGGGGCTCCGACTCCAGATTTTTCCTCAGGGTTGACTCCCGAAGCCTTTCCCGTGACTGGGTGTGCCGCAAGGCAGCGGAGGTTTAAAATCAGGGTTTACCTTCCCCTAGATGGGCTACCTTCCCAGGTTGACGAGCCACCATCTACCTGAAGCATCTGGTTTTAAGGCGCCAGAGATCCGCCCTCACCTCTTCTCCTATTAGTAATAGGAGTTCCGCCGGGCTTAGAGACTAAACCACACGGGCAGGCTAGGAGTTGGATTTAGTTGTCAGAGGCTTTCAGATGCATGCCATAAGGAGCATTTTATGAGCACTGGGAGCTCAACCCCAGTGCCACTCCTGGCTATGACAACAAATTAACTGCCATAATCGCCAATGACTGATCCTTCTGATCATCTCCTTTCATTCTGATTAACTCATTTCACAATCACCACACCCGTTTTATACTAACAGATAATTAGGGGCTGATTAGCCCCTACCATAATCCCAGGTAAAACAAATCCTCCATGCCTCAGCAGTGCCACAGGCTGATCACCTCCATGCCACACCACATTGACAGTAATTAATCCAAAATTTGCCCCATCAAGTATTGGGTGTACATGGACACTTCAGTCAGCCAATATTTCCATTAAAAAAAAAATTAAAATTTTATGTAATATTCTAATTTTATTTGAAAAACTGAATTTGGGGTTTTCATAGGCTGTAAGCCATAATCAAAACACCTGAAATATATCATTAATGAATCTATCCAATATATGAGTTTCACTTCCTGAAATGAGTGAAAAAAATATTGAACTCATGATATTCCAATTTGAGATGCACCTGTACACTGTATATAATATGCATGCACAAATGCTTCACATATGTCCAGCCATTCTTACTTCCATTGTTGCTGCCAGGAAGAGACAACCCCAATGAGCTGCAGGATGTCCCTGCTGACAAAGTTCTGGGTTAGTAGGAACCTGTCAACAGTCCTGGGCCAGGTACAGGGTGTGGCGCTGGAGCCTGTACTTTGCTGACCCCTGCAGAGATGCATAAAAAACAACCTTATTCCTAGTTTTGTTTTTAGAACCATAGTAAGAGTCGCCCAGTAATTTACTTTTAAAGTTATAAGATTAAGGACCTGCATAAGCCACTTGAGGACCATCCTCATGTGGGGTCCAGGTCTGGGTGCCTCTTCCTTAACTGGTCCTCAAACGTCTCCACTATAATGTAAATGTCACCTCATCCTCTGAGGACTCCAAGCTGTAACAATATTCATCGCTTCAGTAACTTCCTTAGGTTCACGGTCAAATCCTCCCACAAACTTGCCCCATCAAGTGTGACCATCGTTTATTTTTCAAGCACAGGGATCCAAGCACTGCAACACCGATGGAACTGTGTGCACACTGATGGGAGACTGTTGAAAAAGAACCACATTGTCAAATTTGACCACTACATGAACTTTTTGGCCCCAGTGCTGGTGGACTGTTCTGAAGGTTTTTGTAGACCTTGTGAATATCTTGCCTACTTTACCAGATTCATACTTGCAGATCAATAACTTCTGAACAAAAAGTTGTAAAGACAAACCACACCTAATACATTGGTAAAGTGGAAAACGAGCTACAACCTCATTTTCATAACAGAGCCATCCTGAGCTCCAGCAGCGACATTGGGGTCTGAGCTGCTGTTGGGGACCATCTGCAAATTGCAACCCTGATGGGGGAGGAAAAAAAAAACCCACGCACACACCACAACATCATAAGGTGTAACAGGGGTGTAATAAAGCACAAAGCTCCCCCCCAAAAAAGTAAAAAACAAACATGTTTTATCTGAACAGCATAGTAATGTTCCTTGAAGGTGCAATACAAGGTGTGACTTAAGTCATTGTTTGACATTTATAACTATTGATTACACCCCCCCCTCCAATCCACAGTGGTTTAGTCCAATCCATTTCTCCCCTGTGGGCAGGGCTGCTATGGCTCCTCCACACAGCAGTAAGGAAGTGCATTGAAAGCTTAATGAGTGAACAGTTAATAACTTACAGTATATAGTCCATGTTTAACAGTCATAGAACATGAAATGATTTCATAGAATTGCATCCCATCGTTGCAAGCAGGCGTTTAGTGCAAGTCAGGTCAATACAACTATATACTTTGAAGATTGTAAAAATGTGGAGTTTGATCACTAGGATTTCTAACCCTCTGAAACACTAAAATGTCTGGCGAATTTGAAGAGTTTTGTTTTGTTTTTTTTGAACTAAAAATTGCAAAGTCCTTCTAAAAATGCACAAATGTTACAAGCCTGGCAGTAGTGTTATATTTTATAGTTCTGGGATGCAATTCTCAGCAAGTGAGCAATTCTTGGCATAACACTGGCATGTTTTACATTAACTCAACTGATGCATTTTTGTCTATATTTGTTCATTTCTTCAGTCATGAGTCTTTGTCTCCACAAAAACAAAACTAGAGCTGTCAAGCAATAACTTTTAATCTGATCAGTTTTTTAAGATGTATTGAGATTGTTTTGGCGTTGCTAATTAAATACACATTTTTGAACAGTTTGATGTCGGTTATTCATTAAGGCATTTCTTCTAGTTTTAGAACTGAGCTTTAAATTCTTGTCCAGCTGCTGTGGTGGGGATCAGAACAGTGTTCATGGTTAACAAAGACATTGTTAGATCATATGGTGTAATTGACACTGACCACCCAATACAACTTTTGGTATTCCTGGTTGATCGTGTAAAAACCTGTAGACAGGCAGGATATGGATTAATAAGGAACAATGACATAATTATCTATTATATTAGACATTTGAGAAAGTATTAACACAGCAAAAATGGCATTTTTATGTCCCCCTCAAAAATTAAGCTCAGATTTTCCGTTTATCTCCCCCCCACAGTAAAATGGGATTTTCACCCCTGGGTGAAATGTCACCAGAATCAGTTTGTCAATTGTGTCGTTTGTCAGACTCAGCATTTACCAAAAATATGAAAAATGTTTACCAAACCTAAGTGATGTAATATGACCAGATGTGTGAGCTGATTTTGGTGAAGCTGCACTCTGGTTTAGAAGTTTAATGATCATTTCTAATAAATATTTCCCTAATGGATGGTATTTTTTGGGTCCAAGTAACAAGTGTTACTAACAGGAGACCCTATTGGCTGGGCAGCATTTAGTGGCATGACGATGAAAACGTCCGGGCCACGCAAAAATTGCTTGTGGGTTCGCGATGTTGAAGGGCTGTCCCGTTGAACGTGCAGAGGTCAAGAAAAATTAGTTACTGGTTCCTCCCACGATTAAGTCCTGCAAGGATTAATAGCGGCCATGAAGAAAAGACGAGGCTGCGTGGCGGCTGTAATGAGCAGAGGGACTGGCGTGTTGGCTTTAGGTGCGGGCACAACCTTAAAGCCTTGGGAACCGCAGACAGCTGAATTCCCCTTGTGTGCCGTGGCTAAGACATAAAATCCAGTGAGCAAGCTGCGTGCCTCAGGTGAACGAGCAAGCCTGAAGGGCCAGTGTGCAGCAGAAGGAAGGCGGTCAGAAAAGCCGTATTTGTCCCGTGCGTGGTGTGCACCATCCTCGTAACTCCCCGGTGCGTGCGCCGGGGTTCCGTGATGGGTGGGCCAGCTGGAGAGGAGAACCAGGGTCAGGGAGCTTAATCATCCCTGTTCAGTGTGTTGGAGCAGTGAAGGGAAGTAGACGCTCTGTCACTTGCTCGGTCATGGTGCGTTCAGGTCCACGTGTGCTCCGTTGGCCATGGGGATCGCCGTCGTGGAGAGGGGACTAGGTGCATGCGCTCTCGTGGGGAGCTGTGAGCGCGGCCGGTCCAGCGTGGATGTGCCGATCTCACCATGAAACGTTGCTCAGCTTTCCCGGTCGTGGGTGTTCTCTGGGGAGTTTTGCCTGGAAACTCCGCGTTGAGGTCTCCCTGAAGCAGAAGGGAGGGCAGATTAGTCAGGCTGCTGTGTTTGCTTGTCGGAGAATCACCGCCGGGTGTTGCGTTCGCTGGCAGCGTGTTCGTTTCAGCGTCGGGTCACCAGTGCAGCGGATGATAAAGGCAGTGGTGCTGAGGTTTTAAGGAGAGTTTATCATACCGCCATCACGGGAACTCTGCTCCAGCCCATAGCGTGAGCAGGCTGAAGCCGAATTCCTCAGGCTCAGTGAAGAGGGGACACAAAGTCTGTGTCCAGCAGCAGCCGTTGTAGAAGTGAGATTGAGAGAGTCAGCATGGTTACAATGCAGTATATATAGCCAACTACAACAATACATCAGAGCATTCACAGCAGTTGGTCTGATCAAAGAGATAACAGAACAGGCATGAGACATTCGCATTTGAGAGACATATTGATCTCAGTCCCTAGGTCACAGTAAGGACAGGATGCACGAACGGCAACATTAACATCACAGAAGTGAGACAGACAAAGCGGGGCTGCCTGTAGACATTAATACACATTTCACTGTTCTGTTATTTGCTCTAGCTGAGCGCTGTGTTTGACCAGTTTGTGGGGGTTTTCCCAAACCGCCACAACTAACCTGGATGATGCTGAAATTTAATCCTAATAAATATTCCCAAAAGCTATGAAAAAAAAAAAATGTCTTTAATCCAAACTGTTGTAGTCTGACTAGAAGATGTTTTGCATGTGAGGCGATTTTGGTGAAGCCACTTTGTAATTTTCAAATTATTGAATTTTTTTTTTTTAACATTTCCCCAAACTACGAAAAAAAAGATTTATGCAAACCAAGTATTTTAGTCTGACCAAAACGACACAATTGACGTATAAACTGATTCTGATGACGTTACACCTTTCGATCAGACAGTGTGGGACTTCTCCACCCAGAGAAGGTGGCAACTGGGGAAGGGGGAACAAAGGACCGAAAGGAGGTGTCACGGGGGGGGGGGGGGGGGGGGGGGTTGTAAAGACAGGACAGTAAGGACTATGTGCCTCCCAGAAAAGGAGTAAATGCCAGAGCTGCTGGAAGGAGAAGGGTGTGAGCAGCCCCGGCGTTATGTCATGTTAATGTGCCACACAGGCTTCGTTCTACACAATGTATGATGGTGGGAAGTTCTGGGTCTCAATGCATGGTATTAATGATATTAGAGGAATGCACAGAGACCCGGGTTCTCTTGTACTGTGCTGTATGTTGGAGATGGAATAACGTTTGTGTTGTCCAGTTCGTTGCTTTGCCCGCCTCCTTTCTCGACAACAGTATTTAATTTTAAATTGTATAGAGTGCCCTCTGTTGGCAATGGTGTGCTTAGCAGTAGTTGGACGACCACATAGCAAAGGATGCACTAACAGGCAAGTTCACTGTATTAAAAAAAAAGGCTAATTTTTAAAGTTTATTCCACCAAACAGTGCTACTGATACATCTGATGGCTGCTCACGGGGACGATTGTGAGTGTTTTGTGATGCTGTTGATTTGTGTGTAGCCATTTATTTCCATTAAAAGCTCACGGCCAAATATCCAAAAAACACCCCACACAGTCTGATGACTGTCACATGCAACAATCACAGCAACCATGCACAAGTATAAAAAGTGATGTTTTTCCTCCAAGGAAAATTGTCAGATATCTGAAGAGCTTAAAGAATTTCATTGTGGATATCTGAATTGTTTGTTTTTCCTAGGAAAAAAATGAATTCTTGATATCTACAATCCATATCCAGGCTAGCTATTAAATGTTAACGACTTGCCATAGAACCAGCCGTTTTCCATGGAATGAATGGCCTACATTTATATGCTTATGGGGCGAGTTTGCTGTGGAATGAGTTGGTTATGGGGGACTTGACCAGGTACCCTTGCTTAAATACTCTGATATATCAAAATATGATCAACCAACTGAAAATAGGTTGGTCAGGAGATCGTGTTGCCAGCCAACTTGTTTGCATTTCTATAGAGCTCATTTCAGTGTCTTGAATGAATTTATTTCGGATAGTACATTACAGGTTAAAAGAAACTGTATAATATAACAACAAGGTCAAATTAGACAGACTCCTTCTACTATACAATTCCACGTGAGTTATCCGAAATGGGTGATGGCTGAAGCCGCAGCTTATATTGCCCACCCATATTCCATCCAAGAATTCAAAGGAGAAAAAAGAGAAGACAAGAGCGATTAAGATAAGATAAGATAAGCCTTTATTAGTCCCACAACGGGGAAATTCCAGGATTGCAACAGCACAGGGATAGCAACACTCAGAAGGCAAGAAAAAAAAACAAGCAAGCAAGAGCAGCTAATAAACATATGTACGTATTACTATAAAATATATATATATACACACACACACAGACACACAGTGCAGAGCATTGTAGCTGGATGGAATAAATATATGAACACAGTGCAGAGCATTGTAGCTAGATGGAATAAATATGTAAATATATAAACACCCACAGTACGGAGCATTGCAGCTAGGTGGAATAAATATGCAAGTATATAAACACACACAGTGCGGAGCAATGTAGCTAGATGGAATAATATGTAGATATATAAATATATAAACACCCACAGTACGGAGCATTGTAGCTAGATGGAATAAATATGCAAATATATAAACACACACAGTGCAGAGCATTGTTGCTAGATGGAATGAAACAGCATAACCGTCTACTTAGTTATCCTACATGGTATGATTATGTGCCCATACATATTCTCACCCTCCATAGCGACCGGTATGTTCCTAGTTGTATGCCGGAGAGGACCATTGTGTAAGTCTATTGCATCTTTTGCATTCAAAAAACTATTAGTTTGTTACGTCTTTTTGCTATCTCTGCGAGCAGCCCTGCTTAGGTTGTACAGTCTGACAGCCGTTGGTAGGAAGGACCTACGAAACCTCTCGGTTGTGCACCTGGGATGATGTAGTCTGCTGCTAAATGAGCTCCTCAGTGCATTCAGTATGTCCTGCATAGGGTGGAACTCGGACTCCAGCAGAGATGACAGTTTAGCCACCGTCCTTCTCTCTCCTATCTCCTCCATCGGATCAAGGCGCTGCCCCAGGACAGAGCTAGCTTTCTTAATCAGTTTGTTCAGTCTCTTCCTATCGGCTGCAGTAATGCCACTGCCCCAGCAGACCACTCCAAAAGTGATGGCTGATGCCACCACCGTGTCATAGAATGACTTCAGCAGCGCCCCTTGTACACCAAAAGACCTGAGTCTCCTCAGCAGGAACAGCCTGCGCTGTCCCTTCTTGTAGAGTGCATCAGTATTGTGTGACCAGTCTAGTTTATTGTTCAGATGAATACCCAGGTACTTGTAGGATGTCACCATCTCGATGTCTGTTCCCTGTATATTTACTGGTACTGTGAGGGGCTGCCCATGCCTGCGGCAGTCCACCACCAGCTCCTTAGTTTTCCTCGCGTTGATCTGGAGGCAGTTCCGATGGCACCAGTCCACGAAGTCCTGGATAAGCCCTCTGTACTCAGCTTCATCTCCATTGGAGATGAGGCCAACGATCGCAGAGTCATCAGAGAACTTCTGTAGATGGCAGTGTGTTGTGTTGTGTGAGAAGTCCGCAGTATAAAGAGTGAACAGGAAGGGAGCCAGCACCGTTCCCTGGGGGGCCCCCGTGCTACTGATGATCGTGTCGGACACACAGTCCCGGGTTCTCACAAACTGAGGCCGGTTCGTGAGGTAGTCCAGGATCCATGATGACAGGTGCTGGTCCACCCCTGCGCGCAGCAGCTTGTCCTTCAGGATCATCGGTTGGATGGTGTTGAAAGCACTGGAGAAGTCAAAGAACATGATCCTCACCATATTCCCGGGCTTCTCCAGGTGGGACAGAGAACGGTGAAGGAGGAAGATCACCGCATCCTCCACCCCAATGCCATGCTGGTAGGCGAACTGGAGTGGATCCATCGCTGGTTCCACCAGGGGGCGGAGGTGAGCAAGGAGCAGTCTCTCCAGGGTCTTCATCAAGTGGGACGTCAAGGCCACCGGTCTGTAGCTGTTCAGGTCTTTGGGGTGGGAAGTTTTTGGTACAGGTACCACACAAGATGTTTTCCACAGCTGTGGTACCCTCCCCAGTTTCAGGCTCATGTTGAAGATATACGTCACAATCCCACACAGCTGGTCTGCACAGGACTTGAGGAGCTTTGCGCTGATGCCGTCCGGTCCCGGCGCCTTCCTCGCCTTGATCTTCCTCAGCTCCGTCCTCACCTGGGTCCTGGTCAGGATGGGGGGCTGTGTGTTGGGAGTGGGGGGGTGTTGGTAGAGTGGGGAGTGGGCAGCAGGACTTGATTTCTTTAGAGGCAGCAGTGGTTGTTGTGCAGTCAGGGGGGAGGGCGGTTGGTCAAATCTATTGAAAAACAGATTCAGGTTGTTCGCCCACTCCCTGCCCCCTGTGGCCTGGGGGGAGGTATTCTGGAGCCCCGAGATGGTTTTGAGGTTTCTCCAGACCCCGCTGATGTCGCTCTGTTGCAGCTTGTCCTCCATCTTCTTCCTGAAGCTGTCCTTGCCTTCTCTGATCTTTCTCCTCAGCTCCCTCTGTACGGACTTCAGCATCTCCCTGTTCCCCGACCTGAAGATCCTCTTCTTCTCTCTCAGAAGTGTTTTTATCTCAGGGTTGATCCAGGGTTTGTTGTTTGAGTGACGCCGTATGGTCTTGGTGGGAACGGATTTGTCCACACAGAAGCTGAGGTAGCCCGTGAAGGTGTGAATGAGGCCATCGATGTCCTCACCATGTGGATCGCAGAGCTGCTTCCAGGCGGTGGCTTCAAAACAGCCCTTTAGGGTGTCCATTGTCTCCTCAGACCATAACTCCACAGTGTGCATGGCCGGAGGTTGTCTGTGCACTAGGGGTTTGTACACCGGCCGGAGATGAACCAAGTTGTGATCCGATCTCCCGAGTGGGGGTAGTTGTGATGAGGTGTATGCCTCCTTAGTGTTTGCGTAGAATAAATCCAGTGTTTTATTGTCTCTAGTGTGGCATGTGACATACTGGGTGAACGTGGGTAGAATGGGAGACAGTGAAACATGGTTGAAATCGCCTGAGATGAGGAGAAGAGCATCTGGGTGTTCTGTCTGCAGCCTGCTGGTTACTGAATGGATGACGTCACGTGCTGTCCCAGCGTTCGCCGTCGGATTTGCATAAACAACAATGCAGATCACGTGTGAGTGTTCTCTCGGGAGATATGTAGGCCTCATGCTAACAGCTAGCAACTCAATGTCTTTGCTGCAGTGTCGTTGTTTAACAGTGATATGTCCCGGTCTGCACCAGTTGTTGTTAACATACATGATCACTCCACCGCCCCTAGCCTTGCCACTGTCTGGTGTTCGGTCAGCTCGTATCATGTGAAAACCCTCCAGCTCAATGTTAGCATCTGCTGCTAGTTCAGTTAGCCACGTCTCAGTAAACAAAAGGAGAGAGCACTCCCGGTATGTGCTATCATAACGGGAGATAGCCGCTAGCTCATCTAACTTTCCCAGTATCGACCGTACATTTCCCATGACAACAGATGGAAGGGAGGGTCTGTACCTTATATTTTTTGTCCTCCGCCTTACTCCAGCCCGGCAGCCGCGGCGTTTTCGCCTCAGTTCACTCGGTATGTCGAGTTTTTCCAATGGGACCGGGTGGCGGTTGAATGCTAGCAGCTGTTCTCTGCTGTATCGTATCCTGCTATAGACAGTGGCTCCGTCCACCGGCTCAGGAGACATTTAGGACGATCTGTGTGTCCGTGATATAAGTGGGGTGAAAAAAAAAGACGGATCAAAAGAGAGAGGAAGGGAAAAAGACTCGGAATCGAGCCGCTGTTGCAAAAGGCAGCCGACTCGTGTGGCGCCGAGAGAAAGAAAAAAAAAAAAAAAAAAAATTACAATTTAAAACAAGGCTAAGACAAAATATGACAGAGAAAAAGAAAACTGAGCTAGTCTAAGTTAAGCGGTTACTATTCAAAAACAAATCTAAGACATAGTGTCACAGAGAAAAAAGAAAAACTAAGCTATAACACAACACAGGCTGGAAATGTCAATCCTTATGTGAGTTTACATGTCGTCTTGTAAATATGTTTGGAGTATTTCTTCCTTTAGTTTTTGTTTAAATTGTCCAAGCTTTGTACATGATTTTAATTCAGGTCCAAAATCGTTCCATAATCTGACACCTTGCACTGAAATACAGTGTTGCTTGGTAGTTGTTCTCACTGTAGGCTTTTGAAATATACATGTTCCTCTGAAGTGATATCGTTTCTCCCTTGTTTGGAACAACTTCTGGATATTTGCGGGCAGTGATAGATTCTTCACTTTGAACATTATTATTGCGGTTTTAAAGTTGATCAGATCTTTCAACGAGAGTTTTTTGTTTAAGAAAAAGTGGGTTTTGTTGGTTCCCTGTAAGCTGCTTTGTTGATTATTCTAATAGCTCTCTTTTGAAGCATAAAGAGTGGATATATGTTTGTTTTATATGCATTTCCCCATACTTCATTACAATATGTCATGTATGGGAGTATTAATGAATGATACAAGGTGTATAGTGTGGGTTGATTCAGCAAATTTTTCACTCTGTAATATTGCAATTGATTTGGATACTTTACCTTTTATATAATTAATATGTATTCCAACACAGTTTGTTATCAATTATTACTCCAAGGAATTTAGTTTCGGATACCCTTTCAATCTCTACACCATTTACACTGAGTTTGGGTACTGGGTAGTTGTGATGGTTGTTAAAGACTATAAATTTTGTCTTGCTTAAATTGAGCGTTAATTTGTTTGAATCAAACCACAGTTTCAGCTTTCCTAATTCCTTTCCGAGTGTATCCAGAAGTTGTTCCAAGTTGTTTCCACTGCATAGCAGGTTAGTGTCATCAGCAAACAATATTAAGTCCATTTTTTCTGAAACTTTACATACATCATTTATATACATATTGAATAATAATGGTCCCAAAACTGAACCCTGTGGGACTCCACAGGTGACCTTCAGTAGCTCTGAGTTTTTGTTGTTAACACATACAAACTGATATCTATTCTTTAAGTAACTTCTTAACCAGGACAGTGCTACCCCTCTGATACCACAATTTTGTAGTTTCTTTAATAATAGATTGTGATCTACTGTATCAAATGCTTTTTTAAGATCCAGGAATACTCCAACTGAATACTCTTTATTTTCAATGGCTGTTGATATTTTTTCTGTAAATTCCATTAAGGCATATGCTGTTGTCCTTTTGTGTCTGAACCCATATTGCTGCTCACACAATAAATCATTCTTCAGTATGAAGTTGTCAATTCTCTCATAGAATATTTTTTCAAGTATCTTGGAAAATTGCGGTAATAGTGAAATTGGTCTGTAGTTGGAGAGTTCCCCTCTGTCGCCTGTCTTGTAAATCGGAATTACTTTAGCTATTTTCATTGCATTGGGAAATATACCTGATTGGAGAGACAGGTTACAGATATAAGTCAGTGGTTTCACTATGCATTTGATAACAGTTTTGACTAGTAGCATATCAATACCATCGCAGTCAGATGTTTTACTTTTGAACGATTTAACAATTTCAATGACCTCTCTTTCGTCTGTGTTCTTTATGAAGATTGTGTCTTTTACAGCAGTGTTATTGCATATTGAATCACCTGTTGGCACCGTAGTGGGTATTTCTCGGGCCAGTTTAGGTCCAATGTTAACAAAAAAATTAAATTCATCTGCAGGTGAAGCTATATTCACATTCGGAGTCGATTTATTATTTTTTGGAGTGTTAGTTGGGTAGCTGGTATTTCTGCTTTTATTTCCAAGGATACTGTTGATTATTGTCCATGTATTTTTAATATTGTCTTTGTTTTTTTCCAGTTCTTTACTGTAATAGTCTTTTACTACATATTATATATGTTAACTTATTTTTGTATGTTTTATACCGCTGCTCTGCTTCTTTTGTCCTTTTCTTTATGAAAGCTTTATATAATAAATTTCTTTTTACATGCCTTTTGTAGTCCTTTGGTTAGCCATGGTTTGTCAGTAAATTTGTGTTTAAGCTTTTTTTTAACCAATGGGCAGTTTTTTTCATAAAGAGTGGTTACAATGTTTGTAAATGTGTCATAGGCTTCATTTACATCTGATACATAGACTTCTGTCCAGTCTTGCTTCAGCAAGTCCTCTTTAAAAGAACTGATTGCGTTTGGTGATTTGTGTCTGAACGATTTTGAGATTTTTTCTGGGTTGGGCCCCGTGTGGCCATGGATAAGTGCAAAGATTGGCAAGTGGTCGCTTATATCATTTATCAATAATCCACTTTCTATTTTCTTGTCGAGAACATTGACAAAGGTTGTCAATAAGTGTAGCAGAGTGAGCTGTGATTCTACTGGGATGTGTTATTGTGGGATATAGACTCATGCTGTACATAGAGTTCATGAACTCTGTAACTACATTTTGTTGATGTGGATTAGGTAGGTCAATATTGAAATCTCCACAAATTGCTACCATTTTCTTACTAGTAATATTATTGTACAGCTCGACTAATTTATCTCTGAATGTCTCAATGCAAGTTCCCGGCGTTCTGTATATGCAGCTTATGATTAGATTTTTTGTTTTGTCTAGGTCAATCTCAACAGTAACACATTCCAGAAGCCCTGGTAGTGCTAAGGACATTTCATTTACAAGCTTACATCTATATAGGTCATCAATATACAGTGCAACACCACCACCCTTTTTTTGAGATCTGTTAATGTTAAACATCTGATATCCCTCTATTGCCATCAGGGGAGCCTGGTCTGCATTAAGCCAGGTTTCAGAGACTGCTATAGCTGTGAATTTTCTGTTTAGCTGTTTTAAATAGTCCTGAATCTGTGAGAAGTTTTTGTTAAGACTTCTGCTATTGAAGTGTATTATTGACAGTTTACCATCTAATTGCACTTGACTTTTGAATTGCTTTTCAGTGCAATATTCACAGTGGTTATGAATATTATTGAAAAAGTGGTTATCAGGATCAATATCATTCTCCATCTCGTGGTTTATGTTCAGCATAGTGGCATATTTTTAGAGTTTGAGTTTCCTCACTCTGTTTCATAGTCAGTGTTCATCTGTATTTATCTAAGTCAGTAGCATCTCTGATCATTATACTTTTTGCTTGCTCAGGTGTTCCATTTAGTTTAATCCAAATTCTACAATTTCTTGTCCAGGTTGACTGCATCTTATTATGTTTCTTTAGCATCCGTGCCTGCTGTGCTAATTCAGCGTTTTTTTTTTGTCAGGTGTTCATTTAGGTAAACTTGAGTTTCCTTTAGTTTTTTGGCCTGCCTCAGTATGTCATTTTTCACCCTCCTGTTCACAAAGCGCATCACAATTGATTTCTTTGTTTTGTTATCTTTCTTCGGTAAAGCATAACAGGCTGAGATCGCATTGGCTTCTACCTTAATGTCTTTATCATTAAGGAACTGAAGCACTTGGTTTTCTAAGGACATTGATTCACTTATGGAAGCATGTTCACCACTCAGTCCTGTAGCGGCATGGGCGTACGACTGATATCTGATGTCTAGTCCACTTATAACTGTCATCAATGCGAGAACCTTGTTCAAGATCCTCAACGCGTTGCTCCAAAAGACGCCCGTGTTGCTCCAGGTCCATAATTTTTTTGTCTCTTATTATTGAATGTAGGGCTTGTACCTCCTGTATTAGGTCTAATATTTTGTCCTGCTGGCTAGTCACTTTGGCCAGTTCATCTAACACAAAGTTCAGAGTTTTTTTAATTTCTTCCATTTCCTCTTTTTTGGGTGGCATTTTACTGACCTGTGGATAGAAATAAGCAGAGCCTACCGGCTAGGCCTCAACTAGCTCGGTCACTACTGGACCCGCCGCTCCTGCGCAGCTTCTCCGCCGAGTGACGCTGCTCAGCTCCGCAGATCACCGCCGTCTATCGCCGGCGCCTGCCTCCGTCTACCTGGCCAGTTGTGTCGTGCACCGCCGGCGCAGCCGGAATCCACCGATCACAGCCACTCGTCGCCGTCTGGCTAGGCAGCTCCTCCGCTGGGCCCCGTCACCGACCGCCGTCAGTCTGGTCGTTCCTTGGCTGGAATGACCAGCCATTCTTCAGCCGAATCAATATTCATTTCAATTTGACATGTACCCCAGCAAGACATGCTTAATTTTTTTTTTTTTTTTTTTTTTTATATAAATACCCTTCACTTTGAACAAGACAAAAAAAAAAAAAAAAAACCATTTCAAGAGCTGTCTGAAGACAAATAGGATTGAAGCAAAAGCTTATCTTGTCCTATCCCAAGATAATATACAGGTACATCAAAAAAAATTACAATTTTAGAAATAGTTTCATAGAAATGTTGGCCAACTGAAGTGTACACACGTGGACAAAGTTGTTGGTACCCCTCTGTTAGGGGAAGGAAAAACCCACAATGGTCACAGAAATAACTTGAATTTGACAAAAGTGGCAATAAAAGTCTATGAAAATTAACCAATGAAAAGAATGCTTTTGAATTGTGGTTCAACAGAATTACTAAAAAAAAAAAAAAAAAAAAACCACCTCATGAAACAGGCCTGGACAAAAATGGTACCCCTAGAAAAGACTGAAAATAATGTGACCATAGGGACATTTTCAACCAAGATGTCTCCTCTAATTAGCATCACAAGCTTCTACAAACTTGTAATCAGTCGGCCTATTTAAAGGGTGACATGGCGTGTACCACACTAAACATGGACCAGAGGAAGCATAGGAGAGTTGTCTCAGGAGATAAGAAAATTATAGGCATGTTAAAGGTAAAGGCTACAAGACCATCTCCAAGCAGCTTGATGTTCCTGTGACTACAGTTGCACATATTCAGAAATTTAAGATCCACGGGACTGTAGCCAACTTTATGAAAAATGGACGGATAATATGACTGGTAACAAAAGAGCCCAGAACAACCTCTAAACACATTCATGTGAGCTCCAAGGTCAAGGTACAGTGTCAGATCGCGCCATCTGTCATTTGAGCCAAAATGGACTTCATGGGAGATGACTGAGGACACCACTGTTGGGGGGAGAAACCCCCCCACACACACACACAATAAAAAAGCCAGACTGGAATTTGCCAAACTGCATGTTGACAAGCCACAAAGCTTCTGGGAGAATGTCCTATGGACAGATGAGAACTGGAACTTTTAGGCAAGGCACATCAGCGCCATGTTCAGACGCAAAAATGAAGCATACCAAGAAAAGAACACTGTCCCTACTGTGAAACATGGAGGTTCTGTTATGTTCTGGGGCTGCTTTGCTGCATCTGGCACAGGGTGTCTTGAATCTGTGCAGGGTACAATGAAATCTCAAGGTGTTCTAGAGAGAAATGTGCTGCACAGTGTTGGACAGCTTTGTCTCAGTTGCAGGTCATGGTCTTGCAACAGGATAATGACCCAAAACACACAGCTAAAGACACCCAAGAATGGTTAACAGCCAAACATTGGACTAAAGTGGCCTTCTATGAGCCCTGATCTAAATCCTATTGAACATCTGTGGAAGGAGCTGAAACATGCCGTTTGGAGAAGGCACCCTTCAAACCTGAGACAACTGGGGCAGTTTGCTCATGAGGAGTGGGCCAAAATACCTGCTGAGAGGTGCAGAAGTCTCATTAACAGTAAAATCGTTCGATTGCCTCATGGTTGTGCAACAAAATATTACCATCATTTGTCCAGGCCGGTTTCATGTTTGTTTAAAATAATTCTGTTTAACCACAATTCAAAAGCACTGTCTGATTTTCATAGGTTAATTGTCATAGATTTATTACCACTTGTCAGATTCAAGTCATTTGTGACCAGTGGGTTCCCCCCCCCCCCTTCATTAACAGGGGTAACCAAGAATTTTGTCACGGCTGTATGTCCATGTACACACTCAATACTTGGTTGGGGCAAATTTGGGATTAATTACTTTATCAATGTGGCATGGAGGTGATCAGCCTGTGGCACCGTTGGTGTTATCAAAGTCCAGGTTGCTTCGACAGTGACCTTCAGCTCATCTGCATTGTTGGGCCTGGTCTCATCTTCCTCTTGACAATACGCCATAGATTCTCTATCGAGTTTATGTCAGGAGAGTTTGCTGGCCAAACAGTGATGCCATGGTCATTAAACCAGGTTTTGATACTTTTGGCAGTGTGTGGGGGCGGGGAAATCCTGCTGGAAAAATGAAATCAGCTTCTCCATAAAGCTTGTCAGCAGAGGGGAAATGGCAAGCACTCTAAAATTTCTTGGTAGACGACTGCACTGACTTTGATCATGATAAAACAGTGGACAAACACCAGCAGATGACATGGTTCCTCAAATCATCACTGACTATGGAAACATCACACTAAACCTCAAGCAACTTAAATTCTGTGCCTCTCCACTCTCCAGATGAAATGCAAAATTTACTTATCTGAACAGAGGTCATCTGCTGGTGTTTGTCCACTGTGTTTTATCATGATCAAAGTCAGTGCAGTCATCTACCAGGAAATTTTAGAGCACTTCATGTTTCCCTGTGCTCACAAGCTTTGTGGAGAAGCTGATTTCATTTTCCAGCAGGACTTGTCCCCCCCCCCAAAAGCATCAGAACCTGCTTTGATGACCATGGCGTCACTGTTTGATTGGCCAGCAAACTCTGACCTAAACCCCATAGACAATCTATGGAGTATTGTCAAGAGGAAGATGAGACACCAGACCCAACAATGTAGATGAACTGAAGGTCACTATCAAAGCAACCTGGACCTTCATAACACCTCAGCAGTGCCACAGGCTGATCACCTCCACGCCACATTGATACAGTAATTAATCCAGAAGGAGCCCCAACCAAGTATTGAGTGTGTACATGGACATACTTTTCAGTCGGCCAACATTTCTATTAAAGAACGATTCTTTTTATTCAATTAATTTTGTGTAATAAAATTTTGAGAAACTGAATTTGGGGTTTTCATGGACTGTAAGCCATAATCAAAAATAAACACTTGAAATATATTACTGCAATGCATCTATAATATGGGTTTCAATTTCTGAGATGAGTGACAAAAAAAAAAAAATATTGAATTTTCATGATAATCTAATTTTTTGAGATGTACCTGTATGCACACGCGCGCACACACACACACACACACACACACGTGCCTACCCAGAACATTGCCCTGACAGTTTTTTTTTTTTTCCTTCCTCCTCTTGTCAGTACCTTGCAAGAGTTATTTTGTAGAATTGTTCAAATTGCAAAATATTTATACTTGGCTTGACTTTTTTTTTCCCCCCCTCCAACGTTATTCCACAAAACGTACACACTTTTCAAAACATTTCAAACCGTCACGTTTTTACCATCAACATTCAATGATGGCGTTCATTCACAATCGTTATGTCCGCCCCTTGCAGGGCATAAATGAAGCACCAATCGCCAGTAGTGAGTTTCCTTATTAAATAATAAGGAATAAAGGAATGTGCCACGAGGGGCAAAATACAAACAACTACAACACGCCTTCGAGGGGGAACAACGTGAAACATATGAACGCTGAAAAACCATGAAAGGTAACTTACGAGTAGTAGGAGAGTCCACAGTCCAAAAGTAGACAGTTGACTGGAATCAGGGGTAGGGGACTCCAGCCTGAGTAGGGCGAGGTTACAGAGAGGAACGACTCTTGCTGGCGACCTTAAATAGTACAAAGCAAATAACAAACCGGTGTGGAGAGAAAGTAATTAACAGAAGCACAATCAGCTGTGACAGGCCGGGCACAGACTGACAGGCGGAAGTCCTGCCGTGGCGCTGTCAAAATAAAAGCACAATCATAAACTGTGGACTGGTGCCATCGGAACTGCCTCCAGATCAACGCGAGGAAAACTAAGGAGCTGGTGGTGGACTGCCGCAGGCATGGGCAGCCCCTCACAGCACCAGTAAATATACAGGGAACAGACATCGAGATGGTGACATCCTACAAGTACCTGGGTATTCATCTGAACAATAAACTAGACTGGTCACACAATACTGACGCACTCTACAAGAAGGGACAGCGCAGGCTGTTCCTGCTGAGGAGACTCAGGTCTTTTGGTGTACAAGGGGCGCTGCTGAAGTCATTCTATGACACGGTGGTGGCATCAGCCATCACTTTTGGAGTGGTCTGCTGGGGCAGTGGCATTACTGCAGCCGATAGGAAGAGACTGAACAAACTGATTAAGAAAGCTAGCTCTGTCCTGGGGCAACGCCTTGATCCGATGGAGGAGATAGGAGAGAGAAGGACGGTGGCTAAACTGTCATCTCTGCTGGAGTCCGAGTTCCACCCTATGCAGGACATACTGGATGCACTGAGGAGCTCATTTAGCAGCAGACTACATCATCCCAGGTGCACAACCGAGAGGTTTCGTAGGTCCTTCCTACCAACGGCTGTCAGACTGTACAACCTAAGCAGGGCTGCTCGCAGAGATAGCAAAAAGACGTAACAAACTAATAGTTTTTTTTGAATGCAAAAGATGCAATAGACTTACACAATGGTCCTCTCCGGCATACAACTAGGAACATACCGGTCGCTATGGAAGGTGAGAATATGTATGGGCACATAATCATACCATGTAGGATAACTAAATAGACGGTTATGCTGTTTCATCCCACCTAGCAACAATGCTCTGCACTGTGTGTGTTTATATATTTACATATTTATTCCATCTAGCTACAATGCTCAGCACTGGGTGTGTTTATATTTATATATCTATATATTTATTCCATCTAGCTACAATGCTCCGCACTGTGTTTTTATATATCTACATATTATTCCATCTAGCTACATTGCTCCGCACTGTGTGTGTTTATATACTTGCATATTTATTCCACCTAGCTGCAATGCTCCGTACTGTGGGTGTTTATATATTTACATATTTATTCCATCTAGCTACAATGCTCTGCACTGTGTGTTCATATATTCATATATTTATTCCATCCAGCTACAATGCTCTGCACTGTGTGTCTGTGTGTGTGTGTGTGTGTATATATATATTTTATAGTAATATGTACATATGTATATTAGCTGCTCTTGCTTGCTTGTTTTTTTTCTTGCCTTCTGATTGTTGCTCTGAGTGTTGCTATCCCTGTGCTGTTGCAATCCTGGAATTTCCCCGTTGTGGGACTAATAAAGGCTTATCTTATCTTATCTTATCTTATAAAGACAGATCAACATGACTAAATACATACACAGAAGAAGGATAATAAACAGGGGACCCGAGCACGGTACAGCTCCGCACTCGGGATCATGACACAATCCCCACTGCAGCTTTGTATTTTAGTAGATCCATCTGAAAATTAATATACCAGAAGTTTGCTTTACCACATTAAGAACAGCGCGCGCGCGCGCGCGCGCACACACACACACACACACACACACACACACACACACACACACACACACACACACACAGAGTACCGTATTTTCTGGACTATAGAGCGCACCTAAATATAAGCCGCACCCACTAAAATTTAAAAGAAATGCATATTTTGTCACATATAAGCCACACCGGACTATAAGCCGCCGATATCCAGGCTGAGAAATAAGATATTTACATAGAATCTGAATTTACATAGAAATCTGATAGAATAATTATAGTAGGGGACTTTAATATACATGTGGATGTAGATAGTGACTGCCTTAATGTGGCTTTTAATTCAATATTAGACTCGATTGGGTTTTCTCAGAAAGTAGGAAATTCTACTCATTACCTCCACCATACATTGGACCTTGTTCTGACATATGGCATAGAAATAGAAAATCTTGTAGTGTCTCCTCATAACCCTGTACTGTCAGACCATTGTCTGTTAACCTTTGATTTTACTATTTCTGACTATTTGGCTCCTAAAGAAAAATATTATTACAGTAGATGCCTCTCAGATGATGCTGTTTCCAAATTTATGCAGATTGTTTCCTCTATGCCATGTGTCAACACAACGGAAATAAGCTATAGACAGCTTGCTCCTTCTGTAATTGATAACATGGTGGATAGTGTTACAGCTTCTCTGCATCAGGCTCTAGACTTGGTGGCCCCCTTAAAAAAGAAAAAGTCTAATCAGAGATTTCTAACTCCTTGGTTCAACACAGAAACTCGTAGCTTAAAACAGAAGACTCGTCAATTAGAAAGGAAATGGCGCTCTACTAATTTAGATGAAATCTATTTAGCTTGGAGAAATCATCTTTTAATTTATAAAAAATCTCTTAGAAAAGCTAGAACGAGTTATTACTCTGCATTAATAGAAGAGAACAAGAATAATCCCAGGCTTCTTTTCAGTACTGTAGCCAGGTTGACAAAGAGTCAGGACTCTGTCAATCCTAGCATTCCCTTAAAGCTTACTAGTCAGGACTTTATGAACTTTTTCAATAATAAAATTTCATCCATCAGAGATAAAATCAATCAGATTCTTCCCACAGTTAACTTAAATACTGTAACTACTACAACTCCTTCTTTTGATGTCTGTCTTGATGAGTTTACTCCAATCGACCTTTGTGAGTTAGACAAAATAGTTTCCTCATCCAAACCTTCAACTTGTCTTTTAGACCCTATTCCTACCAGGTTATTTAAAGAAGTCTTCCCACTTACTGGCGGCTTTATTCTTCATATAATCAATTCTTCATTAACTTTAGGCCATGTACCGCAGGCTTTTAAAACGGCTGTAATTAAACCCTTACTCAAAAAGCCAACGCTAGATCCAGGAGCTTTAGCTAACTATAGACCAATCTCTAAATCTCCCTTTCATTTCAAAAATCTTAGAAAGAGTTGTTGCTACGCAATTATTTGACCACCTGCAGGGAAATGGTTTACTTGAAGAGTTTCAATCTGGGTTTAGAATCCATCATAGTACTGAAACAGCCTTAGCGAAGGTCACTAACGACCTCCTCATTGCATCTGATAATGGATTAGTTTCTGTACTTGTCCTTTTAGACCTTAATGCAGCTTTTGATACTATCGATCATAATATTCTACTTGATAGATTAGAACACTATGTTGGACTTAATGGAACTTCGTTGCAGTGGTTTAGATCTTATTTATCTGATAGGTTCCAGTTTGTTCATGAAAATAATGAGTTTTCTTTCAACTCAAAGCTTAGTCATGGAGTTCCACAGGGATCTGTGCTAGGCCCTACTCTTTTTAGTTTATATATGCTTCCGTTAGGCAACATTATTAGAAAGCACTGTATACATTTTCATTGTTATGCAGATGACACACAATTATACCTGTCAATGAAGCCAGATGATAGTAATCAATTAGCCAAGTTAGAAGCCTGTCTTAAGGAAATCAAAGCTTGGATGACTTGTAATTTCCTGCTATTAAATTCAGATAAGACTGAAGTCATTCTTGTTGGTCCAAAAAACCTTAGAAATTCCTTTCCAAATCAAACTTTCAGTTTGGATGCAGTTACTCTTTCTCTTAATAGCTCTGTGAGGAACCTTGGAGTTATTTTTGATCAGGATTTGTCCTTCAATTCACATATTAAATTTGTTTCTAAGACTGCCTTCTATCATTTGCGTAATATTGCCAAGATTAGGAGCATCTTGTCTCAGAGTGATGCTGAGAAGCTGATCCACGCTTTTGTTAGCTCGAGATTAGATTATTGTAATTCTTTATTATCAGGCTGTCCTAAAACATCTTTAAAAAGTCTTCAGCTGATCCAAAATGCTGCAGCAAGAGTTTTAACAGGTACTAGAAAGAGAGATCATATCTCTCCGGTTCTGGCCTCCCTTCATTGGCTTCCCATAGAGTTTAGAATTAAGTTTAAAATCCTTCTTCTTACTTACAAAGCTCTAAACAATCAGGCTCCTTTTTATTTAAAAGATCTGATACTACCGTATTATCCTAAAAGAGCACTACGCTCCCAAAATGCAGGATTACTTGTAATACCTAGAATCTCCAAAAGTACAATGGGAGGCAGAGCCTTCAGTTATCAAGCTCCTCTCCTGTGGAATCAGCTGCCAATCTGGATTCGGGAGTCAGACTCGATCTCTGTTTTTAAGAATAGGGCTAAAACCTACCTTTTTGATATAGCCTACAATTAGGGAGGGATCATGTGTTTCTGAACCCTCCCTTAGTTATGCTGCTAATAGGTTTAGTCAGCCGGGGGACCTCCAGTAATGCACTGGGCCTCACTCCTTTCCTCACTCTCTATGAAATATTTTTTTTTTGCTGGTCATTAACATTTGTTTGTTCTCTCCCATAGATTGAGTCCCCATCGTGCTGTTTGCTCTCTACATGTCTGTTCTTTTCTTCTTCTCTATCCCCTCACCCCCCAGCCAGTTGCAGCAGATGACTGCCCCTCCCTGAGCCTGGTTCTGCTGGAGGTTTCTTCCTGTTAAAAGGGAGTTTTTCCTCTCCACCGTCGCCAAGTGCTTGCTCACAGCGGATCGCCTGATTGTTGGGGTCTTTCTGCAACTGTGGGGGTTCCCCCCTACAGTTGATAGTGCTATGAGATGACTGTTGTTGTGAAATGGCGCTATATAAATAAAGTTGAATTGAATTGAATTGAATAGAAAGATTTTGTACCATAAGTGTTTATTCATATACCTGAAATGATTGTTTCCGAACAGTGCCTGTAACACGGCAGTAAAAGTGCTGATCAAACAAAACAGAAAAGTCATTGATGGTTTTATTCATCTTCCTCCTGTGCACTAAAACAAAGTTGCTTGATTTTTCTTCATCCTGCGTACTGAAACCACTGTCACTTTTTCTTCCTGCGTACTTAAAGCGCAACTGCGTAACTACGATATTAAAGTCGCTTTATTCTCCCGTGCACTGAAGCCACAAGTCACTTATTCATCTTCCTCCTGCGCACTGGAGCCACTGAAGTCGTCCTCTTCTGTGTCGGAGTTGAACAGCCTCAGATAATCTTCGTCACATACCTTTTCAGTTTCTGTTTTGGTGTTGCTCCAGTCACTCTCATCTCGAGGCAAAGTTGCCTCTGAAGCTGCGCTGCTCTCTTCACGCAGCAGTCTGGCCTTTCGGAACCCGTTGATGATGGTGGATTCTTTCACACTCCTCCATGCTGTTAAGATCCACTGACAGACGTCAGAATTATTTTGCAGAGGGGTGACTTTGACCTGCTGGCATAAGTTGGTCATCTCTCACCGGGCTGGGGGACAGAAAGAGCAGCTCTATAACACTACGGATCCACGTATCACCAGTCTGAATCTCCCATCAACTTGGAACCTCTGGACAAATATTATATTTCACAATAGCCAGATCGATGGCCTTCAACTTAAAAGCTGCATCATAGGAATTTCTTCATGTGTTTTCCATTATGAGGGTGTGAGGGTGTAAAAATATTACCGTATTTTGCTGTTGTGCGTCTTGGGTTGCATGTACTAAGAATAAAAACTGGTGCTTTCTTGTTTGCACTGACTCCCGCTGCCTGTCTCGTTTTTGCACTTCCTGCTAGAGCGCCCCCTGAGGGCTGAAGAAAAATTCATAGAAAAGCCGCATCTCTGTATAAGCCTCATGGTTCAAAGTGTGGGGAAAAAGTAGCGGCTTATAGTCATCGTCATCACACTCAACACTGGTGTACCACAGGGCTGTGTGCTCAGCCCATTCCTCTACTCCCTCTACACCCATGACTGCAGGCCTATGTATGGATCCAATTCCATCATAAAGTTCGCAGATGACACCATGGTGATTGGACTCATCAGGGACAACGACGAGTCAGATTACAGGGCAGAGGTTGAGCACTTGGCTACTTGGTGCGCTGACAATAACCTGCTCCTTAACACCAGCAAAACCAAGGAGCTCATAGTGGACTACAGGAAGGAGAGGGAAGAGACACATGACCCCATCCATATCAATGGCATAGCTGTTGAACGTGTCCCCAGCTTCAAATTCCTGGGGACCCACATCTCGGAGGACCTGTCCTGGTCAGTTAACACCACCAGCCTGATCAAGAAGTCCCATCAGCGCCTCTTCTTCTTGAGGACATTGAAGAAGAACCATCTGTCAACTGACATCCTGGGCAACTTCTACCGCTGCGTGATAGAGAGCACCCTGACCAACTGTATCACACTCTGGTATGGGAGCTGCTCTGTAGCTGACCGCAAGGCGCTGCAGCGGGTGGTGAAAACCGCCCAACGCATCACAGGGACTCCACTTCCAGCTATAGAGGACGTCTACAGGAAAAGATGTCTGCGCCGGGCACGCAGCATTCTTAGGGACTCCAACCATCCTGCTCATGGACTGTTCCAGCTTCTCCCATCCAGAAGACGTTTCAGAAGCCTTCGGACTAGAACCAGCAGGTTTAGGAACAGTTTCTTTCCAACAGCTGTCACGTTATTGAACTTAGTTCCCCGCTGACTCTCTTACAATCATCTTTTACCATCCTCACCTGTACATAACTGCATAACTACATAACTACATCTAACTTATTGCACATTATTTGCACATAACAGTACTTTTAACTTTCTGCACTGCTGCATATATTTGCATATATTTGCTTAAATTGCACATACTGTTAATTACCGTATACTGTATACTGCCCTGCTGTCCTTTGCACTTCTGATTGGATGCTAAACTGTGTTTCGTTACCTTGTATTCATACATGTGTAATGACAATAAAGTTGAATCTAATCTAATCTAATCTTATAGTCCGGAAAATACGGTATATACAGTAATCAATCCTGGAGGATCTGGTGACACTTGGTGGGACTCTACATTGTTGTCCAAGTGCACGTTCATCACATCATCTGCCCCCACAATCGGGCTATTTTGAAACCTATTAAATTAACTGAACGCTTTATAGAGAAAAATGATAAATCGGCCTGATTTGACCGGCAACACAAGGGTTAACCCTTGGAAGGTGTTCGGGTTTCTGGGTCCCGTTTTCATTGTTTACCAAAGGAGATTTTTGTTTTCAACCTCACACTCCTAGGCCTTCGCTCATTTGCAGTAAGGAACATGTAAAAGGACACATTTCCAGCAAGTTAAAATGTGTTCTACTTAGACATAATGGTTTGAAATTGACAAATTACCAAATGACCTCAAAAGTCCTTGGTTAAAGCAGCTAACACACCTAATTGCTAGACTCTTAATTCTACTGACCTTCCACATAAAATTTTGCAGCTTTGCGTTGAATGGCTGTCTTTTGGCCTCTGGTGAAATCCTCTGGATATTCGCTATTGACTTCGTATTCCAAAATTGTATGATAATGTAGTGGATCCATCTTTCCAAGTTTTGTCCTCCTTGCAATTACCAGAACTCTGGTTCTTCTTCTTCTTCTTATTGTTGTTGTTATTGTAACTACTATTTTTATGGTTATTACCTCCGCCAGGCTGCAGGCCAGGAGGTTATGTTTTTGCCGGGGTTTGTCTGTCTGTCTGTCTGTCTGTCTGTTGGTTAGCAAGATAACTCAAAAAGTTTTGGACGGATTTCCATGAAACTTTCAGGCGTTGTTGGAAATGGTACAAGGAAGAACTGATTAAATTTTGGGGATGATCCGGATCACCGTCTGGATCCAGGAATTTTTTAAAGGATTCTTTAACATTGTGAGATAGGGCCATTTTCAACATGTGTGCAGGCGCAATGGAGGGCGGTGGTCGTCGTGTCTGACGAACACGAACTCTGCGTTATTCAAAGTTTTAGGCACAAAACCACGCGGAAAACAGGGGTGGGCTGGGCCCGGCAGCGTGCCTGTGTTTGCGCTATGCTGCAAAAGCTGAGATGGGCAGCTGTCCGGCGCGGGATTATTTGGCAGAAATTCCCTGGGCAGCAGGGGCTGCTCAAAAACAAGCTCTCTGCCGGGGAAGCTTCCAAATCCTCTTTTGGCGCGGAGCGCAACCCCAATAAAACCCACGGCAACCTGTCTACCCAATTTGCATCCGTCAGTCAACCCCTGAGTGCTGCTTTCAGTGAGCTATGAAAACGCTCGCATAACCCATTGGCCTGTGGGTTGTACGCGGTTGTACGATGAATTGCATGGGAGTTTGGAGATGGAGGAGATGGACACAACAGCAACACTTGAGTTTATTACCTCCACCAAGGAGGTAATGCTTTTACTGCCATTTGTCTGTCTGCCTGTCTGTCTGTTACCAACATAACTCAAAAAGTTATGAACGGATTTTCACGAAATTTTCAGGAAAGGTGTGTAATGGCACAGGGAACAGATGATTAGATTTTGGTGATGATCTGAGAGTGCATACCTTCACCAAGGCCTTTGTTTGTATTTGTGCAGCAGGATTACACAAAAACTACTGGATGGAATAGAAGGAGCCTTGGCGGAGGTATGTGCTCTATGAGTGCTTTTCTAGTTATTATATGGTTACTTATTGTGCCTAGGTATTGTAAGCCATGTGGGGGTATATGGTGGTATATATGGTGATTATGATGATGATAATATTGTCTATAATTATATTAAACATACAAGAAGTATTTATTTTGTCATGCACTGGCCCTCACGAGCCAGCATAAGACGCACACAGAGTCACCAGTGAGTTTTTCAGTGAGTTTATTTACGGTGAAAAAGGTGTTAACACAAGCTGCTGAGATAATGACAGGAGTCTTCGCAGAACAGGAAGCATAGGGCTATACAGCACACTATAGGTCCAAAGCAGGAGACAGTCACACACAGTCAGGCTTGGTAATAAAAGCACATGGGCTACTAAAGCAGGGACTTACAGAACAATACTCGCCGGGAGGAATAAGGCTAATACAGCTCACTTACTGGTACCGGTGAAAGACGGTCAAGCCCTAGGCAGCCGAGGTGTGAATACAGTCCAGGCATCCGCAACGTGACGATGGGTGAACAGATTAGCGATCAGGTTCGTGACCAGTTAGCGATCAGCTTAACGATCAGACACTGCTGCGTCCTAACGACGCCAGTGCTCAGCTTAAATAGACAAGGTACTAATGACAATGACACACAGCTGGCCGACCGTTGACAGGCGGAAGCCCCACCGAGCACTTTCACAATAAGAGCCCGGAGAGGCCAGAATACCGCCCGCAGCTGTCAAGGCCGGCAGCGAGACATAACTTTAACTCGAGCGCGATCAGAACCGACGCTCGGGTCATAACAGTACCCTCCCTCCACGGGCGGACTCCGAACGCCCCAAGGAACCACCCTACCCCCCCACCCCCCCAGGGTGGGGGGTAGGGGGACAGGTACGGAGGGAGAGAAACCAACCAAAAAACAAGACAAAGACCAGACAAGAAATACATACAAACACATGACTCAGGGACAAAAAAAAACAAAGAAAAGAAAATACATGACTGAGCTAGGCTATGACAAGACTGTGACTCACAAGGAAAAAAAAAACAAGAGACAATCTAAAATTGCTCAGACTTGACTATGACTAAGATTTAACAAGGAAACAAGAGGCAATCTAAAAAAATTGCTCGAACTTGACAAAGACTATGACTTACAAGGTAACAAGAGGCAATCACAAATTGCTTGAACTTGACAAAGACTATGGCTTTGATAAACAACAAAAAATTGCTAGACGCACAAGACATGATTTGGCACCATATGGGCCCACAGAAAATCCCACAGTACATGAACCGTCAGGTGGCCTGCCCCAGTCCCATGCCCCCAGGAATACGTCCTCTGGTGGCCGAACCAGGTCACCCCGTAACACAAACAGTTTATTGGGTGGCCAACCCAAGACACCGAATGCTCCAAGCAGTTCCTCGGGTGGCCGACCCGCATACTACAACCAACAGGACCGTGGAGGGATTGCATGCAGCCGCTCACCTGAAAACAACAAAACAGGAGAGTGCCGATCTGCCAAACAAAACCCACTAATGGCCCCCAGCTGGTGGCTCCTGAGAGGGGGACAACCAAAAACCTGGACCCCCTCGAATCCTGATTGGGTCGCAGCCGCACCTGCGCTGGACCCCCGCTGGACCTCGTCGGACCCCGACTGGGTCAGGACGTGCCCAGATTGGGTCACCGCTGCACCCACGTTGGACCCCGACTGGGTCACCTCGGCCCATGCGTCGGACCCCGACTGGGTCAGGACGGGCCCAGATTGGGTCACCGCTGCACCCACGTTGGACCCCGACCGGGTCACCTCAGCTCAAACGACGGACCCCGACCGGGTCTCCTCGGCCCAAACGACGGACCACGACCGGGTCTCCTCAGCCCACGCGTCGGACCCCGACCGGGTATCCTCGGCCCACGCGTCGGACCCCGACCGGGTCACCTCGGCCCACACGTCGGACCCCGACCGGGTCAGGACTGCTCCGGCGACGACCTCCATCTCCAAACCTGGAACCCCCGGTCCCGTAACCTTGACTGGCTCCGGACCGGTAACGCTGTGGAGGTGCTCAGAACTCAAGGGAGAACCGGGATCAGTTCCACCGGCAGCACCAGAGCCCAGCGAGACGAGCTCGGGTGCAGCGGCCGGCTGCCCCTCACTCGCCCCCCCATGAGGCAGGCAAAAATGCTCTAACACACCATACAGGAAAACAAGAAAGAGCACTTGCCTGCACTCAGGCTCTGGAGCCGTCCAGGACTTCGCCGATCCAGGTTCAAGAAGAAACTCGTCGTCGGGCTCCCACTCGGCTGTGTTGGGTTCCACAGCCGGCCTGATGGTCTCTGCAGCTGGATCCTCATGCGCTGGCGTCCACGCCAATAACCCGTATGGCGTGGGGGCAGAGGACCCTGGACCTGCTGACTCGGGCTGCATCCCTGAGGAACCCTGGGGACGCTCTCTCGTCGGCTCTGGCTCCTCACTGCAGTCCGTTCTCTTCCTCTGTCCAAAACAAGGCTGCAGGACCGGGATATCTCCCAGAGCTGCAGGCCTCCCCCTCATTCGACGGCGTGGGACTGACGCCGAGGACCGCTCCGCAGGAGGAGACACAGAGGCAGCAGGTTTAATATAAATGGCTACAGCTGGGGAAAGAAACTCAGGGAGCTGCGAACCCTGAGCTTCACCCCCAGGAGTCAGACAAGACAGATCACTATTATTACTAGGAAAGTGAACTTGGACTTGCCTGTCTCCCGGGGGAAGGATGTTATCATCTGTAGCGGACGTTGCTCCTTCCCTCGCTCGCTGGATGGTAAAGGATCCAAGAACGGAGCCCACCGGCACAGGACTCAGCTCACTCTCAGCAGCTGGCTGGTTGAGGGGGTCATCCCGGCGGCCCGGAACTGGATCCGGAGCAGGAGCTTGCCAAAGATGCGCCCGGCCGTAACGCCGACGCCTTCGCCGGCCCCCAGATGGTGCGAACTCCCGAAATGGATCAAAGGCAGGATCAGGATCCATAGGCGAAGAGCAGGAGTGCCTCTTCACCTGCTTCATGCCGCGTTCCTCCTCCATCATCAAGAATAATTCGCGTTGTGCGGCGATGTCCTCCCTCCTCGCGTCGACTTCCGGGTGGTTGGCGTAGCGAGGAGAGAGATTACAGAGAACATCTTCGGCGGCGTCCAGGTACCAATGTATGCCGTGGTCATAGTCCAACATGGAAGCGGAGATGAGAAGCTCATCCACGGCTTCCAAAACACTCGTCAGCACGTGGCTCTTCGGTGACGGCATTCCTCACATACACAGGACCCAGACAGGGAAAAGCAACGTCCAAAACTCAAACTCACTGGTGAATAGCGTCTCAGGTTGGCGTCACCGTAAACGCTGTTTGGGCAGCAGTGTACTGTCATGCACTGGCCCTCACGAGCCAGCATAAGACGCACACAGAGTCACCAGTGAGTTTTTCAGTGAGTTTATTTACGGTGAAAAAGGTGTTAACACAAGCTGCTGAGATAATGACAGGAGTCTTCGCAGAACAGGAAGCATAGGGCTATACAGCACACTATAGGTCCAAAGCAGGAGACAGTCACACACAGTCAGGCTTGGTAATAAAAGCACACGGGCTGCTAAAGCAGGGACTTACAGAACAATACTCGCCGGGAGGAATAAGGCTAATACAGCTCACTTACTGGTACCGGTGAAATACGGTCAAGCCCTAGGCAGCCGAGGTGTGAATACAGTCCAGGCATCCGCAATGTGACGATGGGTGAACAGATTAGCGATCAGGTTAGTGACCAGTTAGCGATCAGCTTAACGATCAGACACTGCTGCGTCCTAACAACGCCAGTGCTCAGCTTAAATAGACAAGGTACTAATGACAATGACACACAGCTGGCCGACTGTTGACAGGCGGAAGCCCCACCGAGCACTTTCACAATAAGAGCCCGGAGAGGCCAGAATACCGCCCACAGCTGTCAAGGCCGGCAGCGAGACATAACTTTAACCCGAGCGCGATCAGAACCGACGCTCGGGTCATAACATATTTATCATTATTACAATTATTATTAGATGTTGGTATTATTGTCTTAGCCCACTTAGCCCACTTAGCCCACCTGAGGCTGCAGGTGGAGACGTGGCTGGACCCTCTGCAGTTTGCATATCAGCCCCATTTAGGAGTTGAAGATGCTGTCATCTACCTGCTGCAACGAGCCCATCAGCACCTGGATGGTGGAGGAGATACTGTGAGAATCACTTTTTTTGATTTCTCCAGTGCCTTCAACACCATCCAGCCACTGCTGCTGGTCGAGAAGCTGCGGGGGATGGGGGTTGACAGCTCTGTGATCTCCTGGATTACCGACTACCTGACAGGCAGACCACAGTTTGTCAGGCTGGGCAGTGTCTTGTCTGGAGTGGTGGCTAGTGATACGGGAGCGCCACAGGGGACTGTGCTCTCTCCTTTTCTTTTTACCTTATACACCACAGACTTTGAGTATAACACTGAGTCATGTCACCTGCAAAAATTCTCTGATGACTCAGCTGTTGTGGGGTGTATAAGAGGAGGAGAGGAGGGGGAGTACAGGGCACTGGTAGATAGATTTGTGTAGTGGACGGAGCAGAATCACCTGAGGTTGAATGTCAGCAAGACCATGGAGATGGTGATTGACTTCAGGAAGAGGAAGGCTCCTTCTCAGCCACTGCAGATTAGGGGGGAGGATGTGGGAGTGGTTGAAGACTACAAATATCTGGGTGTCAGGATCAGTAGCAGGTTGGACTGGAGATCCAACACCGATGCTGCGCACAAGAAGGGGATGAGCAGACTCTATTTCCTGAGAAAACTGAGATCCTTCAACGTGTGCAGCAGGATGCTGGAGCTTTTCTACCAGACTGTTGTCACCAGCGCCATCTTTTTTGCTGCGGTCTGTTGGGGTAGCAATATCGGGGCCAGAGATACCAACAGACTTGACAAGATTATCAAGAGGGCTGGCTCTGTAATTGGTCTCAGACCAGAGACCTTTGAGACAGTGGTGGAGAGGAGAACACTAAATAAACTGCGATCCATCATGAACAATCCTGATCACCCCCTCCACCACACACTAGGTAGGCAGCGAAGCACTTTCTCCAGTAGACTACTACAGCTTCGTTGCCGAACGGCCAGGTACAGGAAATCTTTCCTGCCACATGCAATTTCACTGTACAATAACTCACTATGATGTTGTATTCTGGTCATAGCTATGCTGCCACACTGCACCTTACAGATTAACTGGTACCTCACATTTCACTCTGCTCCTGATAGTCCTTCCTTGTGCAGTGGGATGATTCATGTGTTTATACGGGTCATCATATATTAAGCTATGATGTATATAGGTTCTATAGTCGTGTTAGTTTCTTTTTTACTTTCCATGGGTAATCCCTTTGTCTGTCGTGTGTGTTTCTGTTGTTCGGCTGTCAACTGTCATGCTGCTGTTACACTGTAATTTCCCACTTTGGGATCAATAAAGTACATCTATCTATCTATCTATCTATCTATCTATCTATCTATCTATCTATTGTCAATATAAACGATCATTGTTGTATCATTTCTATTGCATAATTTAATTATAAGATGTATTATATATTATGGTATTGTATAATGAATGTAATTGGGGGATGAATAATGACTAGAATGATATTATAACTTATTGGGTATGGAGAAGGGGTGGGACTATATGAGCGTTGGCTTCTTCCCACTCCTTTTGAACAAGGCATTTTTTATTTTTTATTTTTTTTGGTTTTGATTTTTGTTTACATTTTTTTTGTCTGGATGTTCAAATAAATAAAATTAATCAATCAATCAATCAACTCTCATCTAGTGTATATGCTACCAGCACTAAACCTAGGCACGCCAATCTCAGGCTTGTCAAATGATTTTGCATTTCCATAAAGGCAAAGTGAGTTTATCAATTTCTGGATTTTCCCCATTGTGGGCCTAAGAAAGGCTTATCTTATCTTAAACAGGCTATTATTAAATTATCCTCTTTTGTCACCAGAAGAAAGTTATTAAAACTATAGAAAGGTATATTTGTAATGAATCATTATATATTTATTTTAAATTCACCTATTTTTGATAAACTAATTATGTACACTGGCATCTGTATTTTATGGCTAAATGGAATAAGAAGTGTGTGACTGCAGTCTTTTTGGCATGACAATAATAATATGAGGCCAGGTCAATTGCAAAGCAATTGGTTGTCAACAGGCTGCAATGTAGAACCTGTTATGTCCCGAAACAACCACAAGCCAGAAGGAGGCTGGAGTGAACATTCTCTTTATTTCTAACCAGATCCCTTATATTTATATTCCCATCCGTAGCCCGCCTGACATCACACCACCCCGCCCAGACCAGGCTACGGCAACCCCCAAAGTACAGTTCGAATATGTTATACCCCCCCCCCCCCCCCCTTGGAAAAATCAAGAACCACAACAAACGTGGGCTGCACGGTGGCGCAGTGGTTTAGCACTGTGGCAGCACAGTTTTACCCTTGGCCGGGGGATCGCGGGGATCATGAGGTCGTGGGTTCGATCCCAGCCCCCGACCAACAGTGAGCTGTGTGGAGTTTGCATGTTCTCCCCGTGTTGCGTGGGTTTACTCCGGGATTTCTCCGGTTTCCTCCCACATACCAAAAACATGTAGGTTTAGGGCGCTCGCGCACGCAGCGACCAGCAGCCGGTGGCTTGTCACCAGACTGCAAACCAAGTCTACCTACGGGTACAAATAAGTAACAAAAAAAAAACAAAAAAAACAAAAAAACAACAACATGCAAATCAAAACAACTATATACATACAGTATCTGAACACCAAAACAAATCAAATACCACACACTTATCCTTTCCCAGCCCTACTGGTAACAAAATCGTCCAAGTACTTTGGTCGTCTGCATTCCCTAACCAGGCGACCCTCGCGGGGACGCTCCGCTACCAGCACCGATGGCTCCATCTGAAGGTCAGCACCCGTCTGACCTTTCCAGTCCAAAGAGTCATTCAAAGCATCCAATGCGGGGTCGCTTGCCACCTCCGGTGGGGACATCCACAGCCAACTTGTATGCCACCTGGATCCATCATCCAGCTCAAAAGTGTCCGGACCTCTCCGTCTCACAATCGTACGCGGCACAGTCCACAACAGCTGAAGCTTGTGAGTGTGTACAGGGTGTCTGACCCACACCCTATCCGCCACGTTCAGGCCATGTCCTTTCACCCGATGCTTCCTGTCGAACAAGTCCTTCATCTGCTGTTGCCCTTCCGTGACCCAGCGCCTCAGCGCCCCCAAATCCTCACTGCACTCCCTTTGAGCCAGCCCCAGTCGTCTCAGCGGAAGCGGTAACTCCCTTCCTAGCATCAACACCACCAGGGAGCGACCCATCATGGCGTGCACCAATGCCCTATAATGGAGCAGGGTGATGTGCAGAGTGTCGGCGAATGAAAACCCATCAACCAGATGAGCCCTCAACCAATTCTTTAAAGTCCTATTAATCCTTTCCACACCCCCGTTAGCCTTGTGGGTGATACACTGCCGTCCTGATGTGTTTAACCCACTCTCGCCCGCAGGAAACTCTCAAAAGCCTTAGAAATGAACTGCGGGCCATTGTCCGTGGTCAATGAAGTCGGGGTCCCCCATCTAGCAAACAACAATGACAGGGACCCCGTAATGACCTCAGTTGTCACCGAGCCCGTCGGAAGCACTTCCGACCATTTAGAAAATAGGTCGTACACCACCACCAGGAATCTGCTGCCCGGGGGGACTGCGTGCAGTTCACCACAAATGTCCAGTTCGATGTGCTCCCAGGGCCCCACAGGGAGAGGGGGTGTTGGGGGTCTTCCAGTCTTACTGCTTTCCAGGCACGGGACACAGTTTATAACCATTCTTTCAATGTCCTTGTCAATCCCTGGCCACCAAACTGTGTCCCTGCCTCACTGTTTTACCTTAACCACCCCAAGGTAACCCTCATGTAACATGTCCAGCACATGCCCTCTCAGTACTGCCGGGATAACCGTGCAATGGCCCCTGGCCATACACACCTTGTTCCAGCAGCTGAGCTCATCTTTAAAACGATGGAATGGAGCCAGGTCACTCGACACTTCCGCCGGCCAGCCCTCTCTGATCGCTGTGCACAGTTTCTTCATCACTTGGTCATTCTCCAAAACCTCCTTAAGTTCCTTAGGAGACACAATGTCTCTGAGAGTCCCGTGTAGGGCGTGGACCAGTTCCGTCTTGACTGGGCCTGGGGTCACCTTAAAATAATGCTTCCTCGAGCGCACGCTTGAGACACAAAGTGGAGAGACACTCGCGGAGCGGAGTGAAACTTATATATTGTTGATTTACTTACAATAGAATGCTCAAACACAAAAAATTGTCTACAAGCATGATGGGCACTGAACTGATAAACATGGACTCTGAGCAACATAAAGCAATTTCTCTGTTGCTTTCTCAGACTGCGGGTTGAACGTCCATAAGCAGTGCTCCACAGTTGATCCAGACCTTTTTTTTTTTTTTTTCTGACTGTTGCCAGCCAGATCTTCGACATATCAAGCCAAGCGTGCGCTTTGAGCGATATCATAGCGTGATTAATACATATGTCAGCTCTATGAGACCTATATCAGAAGGGAGGGTCAGACCCACCCTACAGACCCTCCCTTCCATCTGTTGTCATGGGAAATGTACGGTCGATACTGGGAAAGTTAGATGAGCTAGCGGCTATCTCCCGTTATGATAGCACTTACCGGGAGTGCTCTCTCCTTTTGTTTACTGAGACGTGGCTAACTGAACTAGCAGCAGATGCTAACATTGAGCTGGAGGGTTTTCACATGATACGAGCTGACCGAACACCAGAGAGTGGCAAAACTAGGGGCGGTGGAGTGATAATGTATGTTAACAACAACTGGTGCAGACCGGGACATATCACTGTTAAACAACGACACTGCAGCAAAGACATTGAGTTGCTAGCTGTTAGCATGAGGCCTACATATCTCCCGAGAGAACACTCACACGTGATCTGCATTGTTGTTTATGCAAATCCGACGGCGAACGCTGGGACAGCGCGTGACGTCATCCATTCAGTAACCAGCAGGCTGCAGACAGAACACCCAGATGCTCTTCTCCTCATCTCAGGCGATTTCAACCACGTTTCACTGTCTCCCATTCTGCCCACTTTCACCCAGTATGTCACATGCCACACTAGAGACAATAAAACACTGGATTTGTTCTACGCAAACACTAAGGAGGCGTACACCTCATCACAACTCCCCCCACTTGGGAGATCGGATCA
The DNA here is from genome assembly GCA_020510985.1 of Pholidichthys leucotaenia. Taxonomy (NCBI): domain Eukaryota; kingdom Metazoa; phylum Chordata; class Actinopteri; order Cichliformes; family Pholidichthyidae; genus Pholidichthys; species Pholidichthys leucotaenia. The sequence continues at coordinate 60,466,263 of CM035839.1, forward strand.
CAACTTGGTTCATCTCCGACCGGTGTACAAACCCCTAGTGCACAGACAACCTCCGGCCATGCACACTGTGGAGTTATGGTCTGAGGAGACAATGGACACTCTAAAGGACTGTTTTGAAGCCACTGCCTGGAAGCAGCTCTGCGATCCACATGGTGAGGACATCGATGGCCTCATTCACACCTTCACGGGCTACCTCAGCTTCTGTGTGGACAAATCCGTTCCCACCAAGACCATACGGCGTCACTCAAACAGCAAACCCTGGATCAACCCTGAGATAAAAACACTTCTGAGAGAGAAGAAGAGGATCTTCAGGTCGGGGAACAGGGAGATGCTGAAGTCCGTACAGAGGGAGCTGAGGAGAAAGATCAGAGAAGGCAAGGACAGCTTCAGGAAGAAGATGGAGGACAAGCTGCAACAGAGCGACATCAGCGGGGTCTGGAGAAACCTCAAAACCATCTCGGGGCTCCAGAATACCTCCCCCCAGGCCACGGGGGGCAGGGAGTGGGCGAACAACCTGAATCTGTTTTTCAATAGATTTGACCAACCGCCCTCCCCCCTGTCTGCACAACAACCACTGCTGCCTCTAAGAAATCAAGTCCTGCTGCCCACTCCCCACTCCACCGACACCCCCCCCCCACTCCCAACACACAGCCCCCCATCCTGACCCTGACCAAGACCCAGGTGAGGACGGAGCTGAGGAAGATCAAGGCGAGGAAGGCGTCGGGACCGGACGGCATCAGCGCAAAGCTCCTCAAGTCCTGTGCAGACCAGCTGTGTGGGATTGTGACGTATATCTTCAACATGAGCCTGAAACTGGGGAGGGTACCACAGCTGTGGAAAACATCTTGTGTGGTACCTGTACCAAAAACTTCCCACCCCAAAGACCTGAACAGCTACAGACCGGTGGCCTTGACGTCCCACTTGATGAAGACCCTGGAGAGACTGCTCCTTGCTCATCTCCGCCCCCTGGTGGAACCAGCGATGGATCCACTCCAGTTCGCCTACCAGCATGGCATTGGGGTGGAGGATGCGGTGATCTTCCTCCTTCACCGTTCTCTGTCCCACCTGGAGAAGCCCGGGAATATGGTGAGGATCTGGAATTTCCCCGTTGTGGGACTAATAAAGGCTTATCTTATCATGTTCTTTGACTTCTCCAGTGCTTTCAACACCATCCAACCGATGATCCTGAAGGACAAGCTGCTGCGCGCAGGGGTGGACCAGCACCTGTCATCATGGATCCTGGACTACCTCACAAACCGGCCTCAGTTTGTGAGAACCCGGGACTGTGTTTCCGACACGATCATCAGTAGCACGGGGGCCCCCCAGGGAACGGTGCTGGCTCCCTTCCTGTTCACTCTTTATACTGCGGACTTCTCACACAACACAACACATTGCCATCTACAGAAGTTCTCTGATGACTCTGCGATCGTTGGTCTCATCTCCAACGGAGATGAAGCTGAGTACAGAGGGCTTATCCAGGACTTTGTGGACTGGTGCCATCGGAACTGCCTCCAGATCAACGCGAGGAAAACTAAGGAGCTGGTGGTGGACTGCCGCAGGCATGGGCAGCCCCTCACAGCACCAGTAAATATACAGGGAACAGACATCGAGATGGTGACATCCTACAAGTACCTGGGTATTCATCTGAACAATAAACTAGACTGGTCACACAATACTGACGCACTCTACAAGAAGGGACAGCGCAGGCTGTTCCTGCTGAGGAGACTCAGGTCTTTTGGTGTACAAGGGGCGCTGCTGAAGTCATTCTATGACACGGTGGTGGCATCAGCCATCACTTTTGGAGTGGTCTGCTGGGGCAGTGGCATTACTGCAGCCGATAGGAAGAGACTGAACAAACTGATTAAGAAAGCTAGCTCTGTCCTGGGGCAGCGCCTTGATCCGATGGAGGAGATAGGAGAGAGAAGGACGGTGGCTAAACTGTCATCTCTGCTGGAGTCCGAGTTCCACCCTATGCAGGACATACTGGATGCACTGAGGAGCTCATTTAGCAGCAGACTACATCATCCCAGGTGCACAACCGAGAGGTTTCGTAGGTCCTTCCTACCAACGGCTGTCAGACTGTACAACCTAAGCAGGGCTGCTCGCAGAGATAGCAAAAAGACGTAACAAACTAATAGTTTTTTTGAATGCAAAAGATGCAATAGACTTACACTATGGTCCTCTCCGGCATACAACTAGGAACATACCGGTCGCTATGGAGGGTGAGAATATGTATGGGCACATAATCATACCATGTAAGATAACTAAATAGACGGTTATGCTGTTTCATCCCACCAAGCAACAATGCTCTGCACTGTGTGTGTTTATATATTTACATATTTATTCCATCTAGCTACAATGCTCAACACTGGGTGTGTTTATATTTATATATCTATATATTTATTCCATCTAGCTACAATGCTCCGCACTGTGTTTTTATATATCTACATATTATTCCATCTAGCTACATTGCTCCGCACTGTGTGTGTTTATATACTTGCATATTTATTCCACCTAGCTGCAATGCTCCGTACTGTGGGTGTTTATATATTTACATATTTATTCCATCTAGCTACAATGCTCTGCACTGTGTGTTCATATATTCATATATTTATTCCATCCAGCTACAATGCTCTGCACTGTGTGTCTGTGTGTGTGTGTGTATATATATATTTTATAGTAATATGTACATATGTATATTAGCTGCTCTTGCTTGCTTGTTTTTTTTTTGTTTTTTTTTTTCTTGCCTTCTGATTGTTGCTCTGAGTGTTGCTATCCCTGTGCTGTTGCAATCCTGGAATTCCCCCGTTGTGGGACTAATAAAGGCTTATCTTATCTTATCTTATCTTATCAAGTGTTGTGGGATGTGTCTGGTGCGTGTGTTTGGATGGGGCAGCTCGGTGCGTGGACGTGAGTGAGTGATGGCGTTTGCGCAGCCGAGGTGCGCCCCCCCCCAGTGTGTGCGGCGAACGGTGTGTGATTTGGTGCAGATAAGTAGAAAGAGCGAGGCGACCGGAGCAGGTAGAATTTGTTGCTGACAACAGTGCGGTATATAAATAAAGCCCCAACGCTTCAGCAAAACGGCCTGTGCTTCTGTGTACCACAAGAGTGAGATTTACTCGGGAACTGACCGCGGAGGAAGATACATCTCCCCTGCGTCCCAAAACCACGGTTAGGAGACGAAAGGCAGGAATGGTCAACACAAGCATGCGATCACAGATGTGTCTCATGCGCGTGCTTTGAGCGATATTGTGCCATTATCACAGCGTGATTAATACATATGTCAGTTTTATCAGGCATGCGCTATAGCGCGTGATCACAGACTCAGAGTGAGGGAAATGTGGCTGCCAATCCACGCCAACAGCCTCTCCGGCCACCACCGAGCATTTAAACAATTTTACACATTCATATCTAGTGTTATGGGCACTGGAGGCAATGCGGGTGAAGTGTCTTGCCCAGGGACACAATGGCAGGATATCTGGGGAGAGCGTGATGCGAACCGCCAACCATCGGGTTATTAGACGACCTGCTCTACCTGCTGAGCCGCTGCCGCCCCACTTTTTCCTCCACTTTCCCTCTTTAGGAAAGCTATGGAGGCTTACCCCGCTCTCTTTATTTCCCTTTGATTGGAAATTACATCCAAAAGCCGCGCAATATGGCATTTTCACTGACAAATGGCAGTAGTTAGTAGCTTCGCTTCTTGGCTTGTATAAGACAGAAAAAACGGCTGCAAACATTCTACGTCACTACCCAGAATGCATTGCGACGTAAACAAAAATGGCGATTTACATCGTAATAAAGTTTTTTAAAAATATATAAAACTGGGAATTATTTTCAAAAAAATTATATTATAGTTATGTTACTAACATAAAAATAAAGCATATAGAGCTAACATGCCAATATAATCGGAGTTCCTTTTAAGTTAGGACCAGCAGAAGGTGACTTTTGAGATGGAGACATTTTCCGGCAGTATTAGTTTGCAGTTGCCAGAAATTGTGCCCACTGCCATCTCCACAAATACATAAACTCCCAGAAATCCTGAGTACAGCATCCATTGTACGTTGGCACTTTGAACTGACTTTGAACTGTTTGGCCTAAATGCACTGCCTTGATTTGATTGTAAATGTTATGTGGTTGTATGTCCATAGAATTTTTAAGATTTAGTTGATGTTAGACTGAAGAAATTTACTACATTTATTAGCTTCAGTCATCATAATTTCATTCTGATTGCAACAGTACTTTACACGAGGACCAATTCAGGTAAGTTTTTTGGGAGTTCTTTGCTTGGCATGTTTGACTTTACTTCCTCTAAAAGTACATATATCTAAAAGTACTATGCTGAATTCTTTTTAGCAGTGATAAAAAAAATCTGAAGGCTGTCTTTCATTTTGACAGATCACGCTGTGGGTGAGCTATTGTTGCTTTTGCTTATAATTCCCAGCTTTTGACTTTATAGTGCTTATTAAATATCAGTTGTCTCATCTTTGTGTGTTAAGGCTTCATAAAAGTTCACCTGTCCATCTGTGTACAGCTACACACAGTCTGTTCTGCTACATCACTCTATCACTCTATCATTGCTCTATCATCTATCTATCACTCTATCATCATCATCATCATCATCACTCTATAAAAGCAAGAAATTTCTGTCTGTGTGTCTGTCATGCTTCATAGGACATCATAGGACGGCCTATGATCTCTTGTAAGTCACCCTATGTTCCACTATCTTCTTGAAGTATGTGTTCACCACAGCTATTTCCATCCTTTAGGCAAAATCCACAACCATCTGTCCTTCCACATTTCTCTCCTTAAGACCATACTTACCCAGAACCTCTTCATCACCTCTGTTCCCCTCACCTACATGTTCATTAAAGTCTGCTCCAATCACCACTTTCTTCCCCCTGGGAGCACTCTCTACCACTTCATCCATCTTAGTCCAGAATTCCTCTCTCTTCTACCTGACATCCAACTTGTGGGAAATATGCACTGACAGCATTCAACATCACACATTTGAGTTCTAGCTTCAAACTCACAATTCTGTCTGACTCCCTCTTTACCTCCTGAACACTCTTCGCATGCTCTTCCTTCAACATTACTCCTACTCCATTTCTCTTCCTATCTACAATATGGTAGAACAGTTTAAATCCTCCTCCAATGCTCCTAGCCTTGCTTCCCTTCCATCTAGGCCACACCTAAAGCTAGGTGGCGCATGACCATGCAGCAGCCTGTCTTCATGTTTTGTGCCATTTAGTGTTGTTTAAATTATGCCTAAATGTATATTCATGTATTTCATGTACATATACAGTGGGGCAAAAAAGTATTTAGTCAGCCACCACTTGTGCAAGTTCTCCCACTTAAAAGATGAGCGAGGTCTCCAATTTTCATCATAGGTATACCTCACCTATGAGAGACAAAATGAGAAAAAAAAATCCAGAAAATCACATTGTCTGATTTTTAATGAATTAATTGGTAAATTCCTCAGTAAAATAAGTATTTGGTCAATAACAAAAGTTCATCTCAATACTTTGTTATATACCCTTTGTTGGCAGTGACAGAGGTCAAACGTTTTCTGTAAGTCTTCACAAGGTTTTCACACACTGTTGCTGGTATTTTGGCCCATTCCTCCATGCAGATCTCCTCTAGAGCAGTGATGTTTTGGGGCTGTTGCTGGGCAACACAGACTTTCAACTCCCTCCAAAGATTTTCTATGGGGTTGAGATCTGGAGACTGGCTAGGCCACTCCAGGACCTTGAAATGCTTCTTACGAAGCCACTCCTTCGTTGCCCGGGCGGTGTGTTTGGGATCATTGTCATGCTGAAAGACCCAGCCACATTTCATCTTCAATGCCCTTGATGGTGGAAGGAGGTTTTCACTCAAAATTTCACGATACATGGCCCCATTCATTCTTTCCTTTACACGGATCAGTCGTCCTGGTCCCTTTGCAGAAAAACAGCCCCAAAGTATGATGTTTCTACCCCCATGCTTCACAGTAGGTATGGTGTTCTTTCTCCTCCAAACACGACAAGTTGAGTTTTTACCAAAAAGTTCTATTTTGGTTTCATCTGACCATATGACATTCTCCCAATCCTCTTCTGGATCATCCAAATGCTCTCTAGCAAACTTCAGACAGGCCTGGACATGTACTGGCTTAAGCAGGGGGACACGTCTGACACTGCAGGATTTGAATCCCTGGCGGCGTAGTGTGTTTCTGATGTAGCCTTTGTTACTTTGGTCCCAGCTCTCTGCAGGTCATTCACTAGGTCCTGCCATGTGGTTCTGGGATTTTTGCTCACCGTTCTCATGATCATTTTGACCACACAGGGTGAGATCTTGCGTGGAGCCCCAGATCGAGGGAGATTATCAGTGGTCTTGTATGTCTTCCATTTTCTAATAATTGCTCCCACAGTTGATTTCTTCACACCAAGCTGCTTACCTATTGCAGATTCAGTCTTTCCAGCCTGGTGCAGGTCTACAGTTTTGTTTCTGGTGTCCTTTGACAGCTCTTTGGTCTTGGCCATAGTGGAGTTTGGAGTCTGACTGTTTGAGGTTGTGGATAGGTGTCTTTTATACTGATAACGAGTTCAAACAGGTGCCATTAATACAGGTAGCAAGTGGAGGACAGAGGAACCTCTTAAAGAAGAAGTTACAGGTCTGTGAGAGCCAGAAATCTTGCTTGTTTGTAGGTGACCAAATACTTATTTTACTGAGGAATTTACCCATTAATTCATTAAAAATCCTTCAATGTGATTTTCTGGATTTTTTTTTTCTCATTTTGTCTCTCACAGTTGAGGGACACCTATGATGAAAATTGGAGACCTCTCTCATCTTTTAAGTGGGAGAACTTGCACAATTGGTGGCTGACTAAATACTTTTTTGCCCCACTGTATGATGCTGCACACATGCTACAGTCGCCACAGTCTTCTGGAGATAAGAAATATGACCAAACATTATGTCCTGGGTCAGAGCGTTACAGAGGAACTCTGTGGCCTAAGCTGTCTCCACCAGACCTCCACACCCCCGGACTCGACTGCTGTGTCTCATCCCAAATGTAGACGCTGTAGATGGTGTGAGCGGCGACAAAAGAGAGGTAACATTGGAGGTATCTGAACAAAGTTAATTGCTAGCCTACACAGACTCCTGATTCCTTCCCTCATTCTGGCTCAAGAATGTCCTGGCCGACATCTTCAACATCTCCCTGACTCAAGCTGTTGTCCCCACATGTTTCAAAACTGCCACTGTAATACCAGTTCCAAAGAAGCTCGTCCCATCCAGCTACAATGATTACCAGCCCGTAGCACTGTCCCCCATCATAATAGAATAGAATAGAATAGACTTTATTTGTCATTATAACAAGTACAACAAAATTAAAATGCAAACCAATCAGTGAATGAGAGGTAAAAAGAAGCTTAAAAAAATTATATAAATTACTAATTTTAAATATCACACACACTCAAGTGTGTGTGATAATGAAGTGCTTCGAGCGACTGGTCATGCAGAACATCAAGTCCATCCTCCCTCCCTCCCACGACCCATCTCAGTTTGCATGCAGGCCAAACAGATCCATAGAGGATGCCATCTCTACTGCTCTCCATCCAGCCCTCACCCACCTGTCATATCCGGCTCTAGGGAGCCGGGCAATCAGAGCCAGGGACAAGCCAGTGAGTCGTGATGGTTTATTTTGGGTAAGGGATAAGGGATGAGGAGAGCACAGATACTCATGCAGAGGTACACTCACAGGTTGCACAGCGCAGAGGTAAGCAGCTCGTACCGGACGTGGGGGTAACAAGACGTACATACTCACAGCGGGATACAAACACAGGAATGCTGCAAGAGGAGTATAAGCTGACACCAGACGAAGGGGCTTCAGCTTAGCAATGTGTTTATGTCGCAGCCCCGAGTCATCGAGGCTGCTCCTATTTATCCTCATTGGCAGCGCCCCAGCTGATGAGGACTAATTGGCCCCAGCCGTCCGTAATGCTGCCAGCTGGGAGCCTGCTGAGACGCTGCTCAATGGGAAAAGGGAAAACATGGGCTGAGTGCCGAGACGGCATCCCAACCCATGGTGACACCACCTGGACTCAAAGAACTCCTACATGCGAATGCTGTTCTTGGACTTCAGCTCAGCATTCAACACAGTCATCCCCCAGCACCAAATACAAAAACTCAGACACCTGGAACTCAAAATGTCTCTCTGTAACTAGGTGCTGGACTTTCTCACAGGAAGGCTACAGAATATGCGGGTTGGCAGCAACACAAGACCATCACACTAAGCACAGGCGCTCCACATGGGTGCATGCTTAGCCCGCTGTTCTTCACCCTGCTGACCAATGACTATGTACCAGCCTACAACACCAACCACATCATCAAGTTTGCGAATGACACAATGGTGGTTGGCCTCATCACCAACAATGAGGAAACCAACTACTGAAATGAGGTGAGCCACCTGGTCCAGTGGTGTAAAGAAGGTAACCTCTTCCTGAACGTGGGAAAAACCAAGAAAGATTGTGGTCAACTTCAAGAGATGACACACACAGCACCCCCCTCTGATCATTGATGGAGCAACTGTGGAGAGGATGACCAGCACCAAGTTCCTGAGATTGCACATCTCTGAGGACCTCACCAGGTCCAACAACACCACATCACAGGTCAAGAAGGCTCAAACTTGCCTCCATTTGCTCTGCAAACTGAGGAGAGTACAAGTCCCTCCCCCCATCATGTGCTCATTCTACCGGGGCACCAGTGAGAGCATCCTCACCAGCTGCATCATGGTGTGGTGTGGAAGCTGCACCACCTCCTGCCGGAAGATGCTACAACATACAGTGGAAGCAGAAAGCAAGATCACTGGTGCCCCTCTGCCACCCCTTCGGACATCTACCTCACCCACCTCAGCCGCAGAGCCATCAACATTGCAGGTGACACCTCCCACCCCTCACACTCCCTCTTCAGCCCCCTGCCCTCCGGAAAAAAGGTACAGGAGCCTCCAGGCCCGCTCCACAAGACTGCTAAACAGCTTTGTTCATCAGGTCATCAGGACCCTGAACTCTGTCCACCCCCACCCCCCACCCCTGACCATAATGCACTCACCCGCACAATAACTACTTCAGCTGTTGGCACAGAAAGACTGGCACACCAACAGTAATACATTTGCTGCTGTATGTCTCTGCACCTTACTGCAACCATTTGCACAAATGTCATATCTGCTGCTGTCTGTCATTGCAATACTGATCATGTGCAGTCCTATCTGTCACTGTCTGCACCTACACTACCACATTGAACTTGGTACTACAAGTATTACTGCTGTACTTTTCTGTATATAAGATTGCTGGGTCTCGTCGTTTATCTTTATTTTCACTATGGGAGGTCTGGGTCTATCTTTTTCGCTATTTGCACTATGGGTAGCATTACTGTACATAGACTGCTATTGTTGTTTTTCCAGCCTTATTCATTTTATATTGTGAACATCACTGAAGAGAGAGAAACACCATTTCAATTGTCCTGTATGTCCTGTACGTATGGTAGTATTGATCAATGAAATCTCTGAATCTTGAATTTGGTTTCTTGAACACACATATCTACGTTTCTTCTCTTCATCAAATCAGCCAACATTCTGTCTTTGTCAGCCATAGTCCCGAAATTTAACATCCCTATTCTCACTGCCACACTTCTACCTTTCATTTTCTCTCTCTCCCGCCTAACATGCCTTCACCCTCTCCTCCTCTTCGATCTTTGACCAACAGTAGGCCAATTTCCACTGGCACCCTGTTGGTTAACAGCACCAGTGGCGATCATTGTTAACCTGGGCCTTGACTGATCCGGTATGAAAGTCTCATTCGTTATGATCCACGTTTGATTTGGCAAAGGTTTTATGTCGGATACCCTTCCTGACGCAACCCTCCCCATTTACCCGGGTTTGGGACCGGCACTAGGAGTACACTGGCTTGTGCACCCCCTGTGGCTGGGTTAAGAAAAAGGATTCCCATCGTCATCAAAATTGTAAATAGAACATCATTACAACATTAAGGGGTTAAGGGGCGCTGTGTAGACGGCTGCCTTTCCAGTAGCTTGGTATTTAGCTCCTTTTTAACCTCTTTTTCCCACTTTTTTTTACTCTTCTTGCGAAGAGATTGTGTGTCTAGATATCCTATGGATACTTATAACTTTGAAATGCAACCAAGAGCCAGTCTTTTCACTTATTCACGGGAGGAACTGCCGGCTCTGCGAACAAAGGGACGAGCTGGGATACGACATCCTATCCCGGCGGAGCTGAGGAGGAGACCACGGGGCTGCAAGGCCGGGACTAAGCTAAAGGCTGAGCTAGCGAAAAAACTGAGGTGCTTCAAACCGTCGATTCCCTCCGTCATCATGGGCAATGTGAACTCATTGCCGAACAAGATTGATGAGTTGTCCGCATTGAACAACCAGCGGATTTATCGGGAGAGCAGCTTGTTCATTTTTACGGAGACATAGCTGAACCACCTAGTACTGGATGCTAACGTGGACCTGCTAGGATTCACTGCTGTGAGAGCCGACAGAGACACTAAGGCTAGCGGGAAAAAAAAGGGTGGGGGACTCATCATGTATGTTAACAATTGCTGGTGTAACCCAGGTCATATCTCTGTAAAGACAGTCTCATGTTGCCGGGATCTTGAGCTGCTAGCTGTTAGCCTGCGGCCATATTACTTGCCGAGAAAGTTCAGTCACGTGATCACCGTCTGTGTTTACATCCCTCCGAGAGCGGACGCAGCCACTGCCTGTGAAAAAATCCATTCAGTCACAGCAAGGCTGCAGACACAGCACCCTGAGGCACTCATGATCATCTCTGGGGACTTTAACCATGTAACTTTGGATGCTACTTTGGCTGTTTTTATTCAAGTTGTAGACTATCCAACTAAAAACAACAAGACAATTGATCTGCTGTATGTTAATGTACGGGATGCATACAGTGCGACCCCCCTTCCCCCACTAGGGAAGTCTGATCACAACCTGGTTTATCTACAGCCACTGTATATTCCCCTGGTTCAAAAGCAACCTGTGACAACTCGATCAGTCAGGAGATGGTCCCCTGAGAAGGAAAGCGCCTTGAGAGACTGTTTTAACACCACAGCCTGGGATGTGCTGATGGACCCGCATGGTGAGGACATAGAGGGGCTGACACACTGTTTGATGGATTACCTGAACTTTTGTACAGACGAGGTCATCCCTGTCAAGACTGTCCGTTGCTACCCTAATAACAAGCCATGGGTAACACGGGCAGTCAAAATGGTCCTCAACAAGAAGAAGGCTGCTTTTAGGAGCAGAGACAGGGAGGCCATGAAGACAGCACAGCAGGAGGTGAAACACTGTGTGAAGGAAGCCAAGGACAGCTATAGGAGAAAGGTGGAGCAGAAGATGAGGGAAAACAACATGAGGGAGGTCTGGGAAGGTGTGAGGACCATCACAGGTCTCAACACAAAGACCAGAGTTGTTGAGGGGACAATAGAGAGGGCAAATGAACTGAATGATTTTTCAACAGGTTCAACCAGCCTTTGCCCTTGCCCCTCCCACCACCACCCTCATTACAGCCACGCCCTCCCTCCACACACCTCCCCCCAAATATTGCAACCCCCCCTCCTCCTCTACATCAGTACGACCCTTGCCATTTATTACCACAGAACAGGTCAGAGGGCAGCTGAGGAAGCTCCGACTCAGGAAAGCTGCAGGCCTGGACAAAATGTGTCCAAGAGTATTGAAGACCTGCGCTGCAGAACTGGGGGAACCACTACAACGGATCTTCAACCTCAGCCTGCAGATTGGGAGAGTGCCCACTCTTTGGAAGACATCCCGCATCGTTCCAGTTCCGAAAAAGAACCGGCCCAGCGAGCTGAATGACTTCCGACCAGTGGCACTCACCTCACATCTGATGAAGACGCTGGAGTGGCTCTTCCTCAGCCTCCTCAGACCCCGGGTGCAACACGCCCAGGACCGCCTGCAGTTTGCGTACCAACCAGGTGTCGGTGTGGAGGACGCCACCCTCTACCTGCTTCATCGAGCCCACTCCCATCTGGATAAGGGAAGTGGCACAGTGAGGATCCTCTTTTTGGATTTCTCCAGTGCCTTCAATACCATTCGGCCCCCCTTGCTTCGGGATAAATTAAGCAAGATAGGAGTGGACTCCCACCTGGTGGACTGGATCTCTGACTACCTCACTGGCAGACCACAATATGTCGGGCTGAAGGATATTACGTCTGACACCGTTGTCTGCAGCACTGGAGCCCCCCAGGGCACAGTATTGGCCCCTCTTCTCTTCACCCTGTACACCTTGGACTTCTGCTACAACTCGGAGCTGTGTCATATTCAGAAGTATGCTGACGACACAGCCATTGTTGGATGTATCAGGGATGACAGAGAGGAGGAGTATCGGAGACTAGTAGGGGACTTTGCTGCATGGTGCCACACTAAGCACCTACAGCTCAACACCTCTAAGACAAAGGAGCTGGTTATTGATTTTGGGAGGTCTAGACCAAGACCTCAACCAGTCCTGTTAGAGGGAGCTGAGGTGGAGGTTGTGGATTCATACAAATATCTCAGGTTGTGGATGGATAATAAATTGGATTGGACAACATACATTAGCCACTTGTATGGGAAGACACAAAGTAGGATGTACTTCCTAAGGAGATTGCGGTCCTTCAACATCTGCAGCAAACTTCTGCGGATGTTTTACCAGTCGGTGGTTGCCAGCGTCCTCTTTTACTCTGTGGTGTGCTGGGGGGGCAGTATATCCAAGAAGGATGCGTCCAGACTGGATAAACTGATCAGGCGGGCCAGCTCTGTGGTCGGCGCGAAGCTGGACACCCTGGTGACGGTGACAGAGATGAGGACTCTGGATAAACTGTTGGATATAATGAACAATGTCAGCCACCCTCTGCACACCGTCATCAGTGACCAGAGGAGGCTGTTCAGTGAAAGACTGCTCCTTCCCAAGTGTCGGACCAACAGGCTCAAGAACTCTTTTGTCCACCATGCCATCACACTCTATAACTCCTCACTTGGGGGGGGGGACATAGAGTACAGAGTACAGTAGGGCATTCATAGTGAAATAACCTTAACTTAACCATACTTGTACAAGCCATATTTAGCCTTATATTTATACTGTGTATATTATGTTAAGTGTTTATTAAGTGTTTATTAAGTGTTTATTTTTTTCTTTTTTGCTTTTCTGATCTGTATGCTCCTTTTATGTGCTGCTGGAAATTTTAAATTTCCCAGAGGGAGTCATCCCAAAGGGATTAATAAAGTTAAGTCTAAGTCTAAGTCTAAGTCTTAACTGAAAATAAATGATAAAAAAATAATGGTAACCTCATGTAATATGCTATAAAAAACAGTTTGCACCACCTTGAAACAGTCATAATAAACTGGCCCTCAAACCTGAAATATATGGATGTACTAAAGAATCCAAGAGTCTCAAAGAATCTGGAAAAAAAATCAAGATAATCATTTTATTTTATTATATAGACTTGTTACATAATTGGCCTCTCCCCTGCTGCCATATTGTAAAAAGCAAAATACTTCATTTAAGAAGGTTGCAGTATCACAGATTTGTCTGTAAAGGTACTGTAGTCTGCTACACTTGAACACAACCAAGATATCCTTTATTTAATCTGACAAACATCAAGCAGGTGTTTAATTTAAGTCAAAGTCAATACAACTAGACACTTGGAAAAAGTGATTACCCTTTTTACAGACAATCCATAAATACAGAATCTAGAGTTTGAAGACTAAAACGGGGAGTTGGATCATTATGTTTTCTAATCCTCTTTGAAACACGAAAACATCTGGCAAAAAAACATAGTTTAAAGCCCATTAACAAGATGTAATTGTTATGTCTGTAATAGGAGCCAAGAACGAGGCAAGGTGTAAGACTGAACACAGGCTTATTAACAGGAACCCAACATGCGCAACCACCAGGCAGAGAGGTGGCCAAGTGCCCGCCCCCCGTGCCCGCTGCCCTCTTATACCCACTGGTAGTGGTGGAACCAGAAAGGCGGAGCCACCATCCGTACCACACAAACAAGAGCCCCAAACTCCAACACAACATTCTTCCCCCCTTCACCAAAAAAACCCCCAAACCACACACACAATTTGAACCCACCCAAATTTGGAGCCCGAAGCACAGCACAAATGGCCTAATACAGTCATTCCAAAGGAACTAAATTAGGGGATGATGGGTAGACTGCCATCTCACCCCACACAGCGAAGCGGATTATTCTGCTGCTTATATTCTACACCAAATAATATAACATAAAACACCATGTCCTAACCTAAACACAACATGAAATTAATCCCCATGAACATGAATAAACAACAGGTATATATATGTCATAACATCATAGAACATCACAACCAATTCACACTAACCACAGGAGCACAGACATGCCCCCCCCCCCTTTTGTTGTGTGGACTGTCCTCCCATCAGTCTGCCCCAGGAGGGATATGGCCTCCCGGGTCGCCGCTAGCTGACCCGACCCCGGTGTGCCTCCTTTTCGCCACCACTGGGGACGCTCCATGCTCAGGCCCAAGCTCACCAATCTTCTCCATCTTGGTCCCACAAAGAACATCCCAACCACTCCTCTCCAGTATCGCTCTTAATGGTGAAGCCCAAACCATAAAACAAGTCACATCCCATTACATTTTCACCATGGGCAGTCACAATGAACTTCAGATTGCACACCTCCACAGACTTATACCCAGCCGTCAGTCTCAGCGAGCCCACCATGGCAAGTCTTCCTCCACCATAACCGCAAAGCGGTGCCGAATCACCTCCAATCTAATAATGCGGGAAAAAGGTCCTCACAGTCACCCAATTCAACACAGAGCCCACCACTCCCGTGTCAATCAGCAATGGCACCACCACCCCGATCAACTCTACCATACAGTACGAGCATCCATAGGTACTCGGGGACACAGTGTGAACAACCGTGGTGGCGGGAAGGGGTCTTCCTTCCGTCTCGGACTCCCTTGCTTGAACTTGTGGCATGCTCTGGCGAAATGATGCAAAAGTCTGCACTTGCCGCAGCGTTTCCCTCTCGCTGAGCACTCCCTGACCTTATAGCGGTGCTTCATGGACCCGCAACCCATGCACACAGGCGTTCGCGGGGCGGACCTCATTTTTACAGCATTGGCATGTTCCTCCTCACCTTCCACACCATCGTTGCTGTCCGGGTCCACTGCCTGTGCCATCGACTGTGATTCAATATGGCCATGTAGCGTACTCCCACTTAGCTCCCTTGATAGCTTATCCACCACCTCCAACTGTTAAGCCAAATCGATAGCAGTAGAAAGCGCCAGTTCGCCCAAGAACGTGAGCAGTTTCGACCTCACAGCAGGGCAGATAGTATGTTCCGCCAACTGATCATGAATCATCTCCTCCTCCAACAGTCCAAACCGGCAGTCGCTGGTCAGGAGCCTCAGGTCTGCCACGGACCGCTGCACTGACTCTCCAACCCATTGGCAGCGCTGTCGAAACTGAATCCTACGGACAATGATGTTTTCCGGAGTGCGAAAATGGTACACCATCAGCTCCACCACTTCCTCAAAGCTATCACAGTCAACTAAAGTACTCATAATTTGCTGTCCCTCCATTCCCAGGTTATGAACCAGCAAAGCACGTACCCTCAATTTCTCCAGCTTCCTGAGGTCCCGCGCCACCAAATATGTCTGGAACGCCACAAACCATCTTGACCAAGGGACAGGCGGCTCGCCGGGCAGCTCCAAAAATGAGCGAATAGAAGTTACACATGCGTTCACACCTGATTTTATCCTCACTGCCAAATGTTATGTCCATAATAGGAGCCAAGGACGAGGCAAGGTGTAAGACTGAACACAGGTTTATTAACAGGGACTGCACAGAGTACATGCACATCCGCCAGGCAGAGAGGTGGCCAAGACCCCACCCCCCCGTGCCCGCTACCCAGATTGGAACATGGTGACAACAGTGGCTGATACATAGCGCTCTCTTTGACATCTCCAACATAGTTGGCAGCCATTATTTCTGCTCGACGTGAATCAACTTTCATCAGAGAACAGCACTGAGGCCCACTGGTCCCTTGTCTTGTGTAAATGTTCCCTGGCCCATGCAAATGATGCTGCCTGTGCCTGATGGTGTGGTCAGGTATCTTTGCATGTCGTCTAGCAAGCAGACCACGGTGATGTAAATAGTTTTGAATGGTCTGACGTGACACTTGGGTGCCTCTCACCTCCCTTAAATGTGCCTGGAGTTGAGTAGCATTCGTCATCCGGTTCTGCAGGGCACTGTTCCCAATGAAGCGATCATCAGCGTGGGATGTGGCCAAAGGCCATCCACTTCTATGCCTTTCTGTGACTCTTTCAGTCTCTCTGTATCTCTGTTGCAACCTGTTGATGACACTCTGTGACACTCTAAGCTCAGTGGCCACTTCCCTCTGAGAAGATCCTGTTTGAAGCCTCGCAATGGCAAGGTACTGTTGATCTATTGTTAGGTGTTGTCTTGGTCTCATGATGTCAAAATGTGAACAGCATGATGAAGAGGACTATTTAAATACCAATTCTAACTGAATCAAAAAAATTATTGGTCAATTCATGGATCAAACACCTAATGTGAATTTTGCTGTTAAGCACCTTGTTAGAGAACAGCAAGTTATGCAAAAAGTACTGAAACATTGAACAGCTGGAGATGTACAGTAGCTCATAAAAGTGAGTACACCCCTCATATTTTTGTAAATATTTCATTATATCTTTTCATGGGACAACACTGAAGATATGACACTGATAGAATGTAATCAGTGTACAGCTTGTTTAACAGTGTAAATTTGCTGTCCCCTCAAAATAACTCAACACACAGCCATTAATGTCTAAACCGCTGGCAACAAAAGTGAGTACACTCATAGGTGAAAATGTCCAAATTGTGCCCAATGAGCCATTGTCCCTCCCCGGTATCATGTGACTCGTTAGTGTTACAAGGTCTCAGGTGTGAATCGGGAGCAGGTGTGTTAAATTTGGTGTTATCGCTCTCACACTCTCTCATACTGGTCACTGGAAGTTCAACATGGCACCTCATGGCAAAGAACTCTCTGAAGATCTGAAAAAAGAAATGTTGCTCTACATAAAGATGGCCTAGGCTATAAGAAGATTGCCAACACCCTGAAACTGACCTGAGGCATGGTGGCCAAGACCATACTGCGGCTGAACAGGATAGGTTCCACTCAGTTCAGGCCTCGCTATGGTCGACCAAAGAAGTTGAGTGCATGTGCTCAGCGTCATGTCCAGAGGTTGCCTTTTGAAAATAGATGTATGAGTGGTGCCAGCATTGCTGCAAAGGTTGAAGGGGTGGGGGCCAGCCTGTCAGTGCTCAGACCATACGCTGCACACAGTATCAAATTGGTCTGCACGGCTGTCGTCCCAGAAGATTTTTTTTTTAGATTTAGTATACTTTATTGATCCCCAGAGGGGAAATTGAGGGTCATCCACCACCTGGATGGATGAAGGAAGGAAGGAAGCCCCTTTTAAAGATGATGTGCAAGAAAGCCTGCAAACAGTTTGCTGAAGACAAGCAGACTAAGGACATGGATTACTGGAACCATGTCCTGTGGTCTGATGAGACCAAGATAAACTTATTTGGTTCAGATGGTGTCAAGCGTGTGTGGCAGCAACCAGGTGAGGATTACAAAGACAAGTGTGCCTTGCCTACAGTCAAACATGGTAGTGGGAGTGTCATGGTTTGGGGCTGCATAACTGCTGCCGGCACAGGGGAGCTACAGTTCACTGAGGGAACCATGAATGCTAACATGTACTGTGACATACTGAAGCAGAGCATGATCCCCTCCATTTGGAAACTGGTTTGCAGGGCAGTATTCCAACATGATAACGACCCCAAACACACCTCTAAGACAACCACTGTCTTGCTAAAGAAACTGAGGGTAAAGGTGATGGACTGGCTAAGCATGTCTCCAGACCTAAACCCTACGGAGCATCTGTGGGGCATCCTCAAACGGAAGGTGGAGGAGCGCAAGGTCTCTAACATCCACCACCTCTGTGATGTTGTCATGGAGGAGTGGAAGAGGATTCCAGTGGAACCTGTGAAGCTCTAGTGAACTCCATACCCAAGAGAGTTAAGACAGTGCTGAAAAATAATGGTGGTCACACAAAATATTGACACTTTGGGCACAATTTAGACATTCCCTCAATACTGGAATTGTTAGGTCACCACTCAAAACAGCTGCTGTTACACCTCTACTTAAAAAACCTGGTGCAGGCTCATCTGATTTTAATAACTTCCAACCAATTGCTAATCTCCCCTTCATCTCTAAGATTCTTGAAAAAGTTGTTGCCTCTCAGCTCCACAGTCACCTTAGTAACAATAAGCTTTATGAACAATTCCGTCCTCTCCATAGTACAGAAACGGCATTGATCAAAATCACAAACGACCTTCCGATGGCTGCAGATTCTAACTTACTCACCATACTCATTCTCCTAGATCTCACCGTGGCCTTTGACACCATTTCTCATAGCACCCTCCTAAATAGACTGGCTTCCACTGTCGTCACCCACACTCCCCTCACTTGGTTCACTTCATACCTCTCTGGCCGCACTCAGTTCATCCAAATCAAATCCCACACCTTGAGTTCATTCCCTATTTCTGCAGGTGTTCCCCAGGGCTCTGTCCTGGGGTCCCTTCTCTTCATTATTTACATTCTTCCACTTGGTTACATTTTTCATAAATACAATATTAATTTTCATTGTTATGGGAATGGGGGGAGAACATGCAAACTCCACACAGAACACTGTTGGTCAGGGGCTGGGATCGAACCCAGGATCCCCCGGCCAAGGGTAAGTTGCTGTGCTGCTGCAGTGCTAACCACTCCACCACCGCGCCGGTTTCCTCCCACATGCCAAAAACATGCAAGTTAGGTTAAGTGGCATCAAAACTGGGGATTCTAAATTGTCCTTAGGTATGACTGTGAGAGTGAATGGTTGTCTGTCTCTCTGTGTTGGCCCTGCGATGGACTGGCGATCTGTCCAGGGTGTACCCTGCCTCTCTCCCAAAGATGCTGGGATAGGCTCCAGCCCCCCCCCCCCCCCCCGTGACCCGAAAAGGATTAAGCAGAAGAAGATGAATGAATGAATGTTATGGGAATGACACCCAGCTCTACCTCTCCTCTAAACCAAACTCCACACTGCCACCTCCCTCTCTTCTTGATTGTCTTTCTGAAATTAAATCATGGTTTACCTCTAACTTCCTCAAACTTAATGGCAATAAAACTGAAATTTTACTTGTTGGTACACCCTCCATCTTAACCAAATCCCGCAGTTTCTCCATTGATATTAATAACTCTACCATTTGCCCTTCCCCTCAAGTTAAGAGCCTGGGTGTCATCCTCGACAGCACTTTATCATTCCAGTCTCATATCAATAACATTACTCAGTCCACCTATTTTCATTTTCGTATCATTAACCGACTGCGTCCCTCACTCCGCATACTGCTGCCATCCTTATCCATAGCCTTGTCACTTCAAGCATTGACTACTGCAACTCACTTCTCTTTGGTCTCCCAAATAAATCCCTCCACAAGCTACAGCTCCCTCAGAACACTGCTGCCCGGATCATCACTCGTACTCCACCCATAGAACACATTACCCCTGTCCTTCAGCATCTTCACTGGCTCCCAATAAAGGACAGAATAAACTTTAAGATACTGCTTAAAGTATAAGTATAATATCATAACCTGGTCCTGCCATACCTGTCTGAACTCCTCCACATCGTCACCCCTAGCCGCTCTCTCAGGTCCTCCTCTTCCCTTCACCTCGTCTTTCCTTCTGTGCGCCTCATCACTATAGGGTATAGAGCCTTCAGTTGCTCTGCTCCCCTGCTCTGGAGCTCACTCCCACCAGCCATTCGCAACATTGACACTCTTCCATTATTTAAATCCAGATTCAAGACTTATTTGTTTAAACAAGCTTCCTCTCTTTGATAGTCTACCTTTAATTCACTGTTCTTGGTTTGTTACTTAAGTTTTGTTATTGCATTTTTAAATCTGTTTTTAATGTTTTAATGCTCTATGTAAGGTGACCTTGGGGGTTGAAAGGCGCCTAGAAATAAAATGTATCATTATTATTATTATTATTATTATTTTCACTTAGGGGTGTACTCACTTTTGTTGCCAGCGGTTAGACATTAATGGCTGTGTTACTTTGAGGGGACAGCAAATTTACATTGTTATACAAGCTGTACACTGACTACCTTTACATTGTATCAAAGTATCATATATTCAGTGTTGTCGCATGAAAAGATATAATAAAATATTTACAAAAATGTGAGGGGTGTACTCACTTTTATGAGATACTGCACATTCGAAAGGTTAGAGGAGGTTAGGTTTTCAAATTAAGTTCACCTGTAAAGGTTACAGTGCATTTTTGGTGCATCCTGAAATTTCACCTGAAAGTCGAATAGCCCTAACTTTTTGTGAGTAGTGTATATGTCTTATTTAAAAAAATAACAGTAAAAAAAACTCAAAGTGAAAATCTAATCTGAAGAAACATTCTTTGCTCCTGGTGGGTCAGACCAGCGCCTTTATATGGCGGCTCCACTGCCATCAGTGTGTGAATGTGTGGATAGCAGGATCTGTAAAGTGCTTTGGTCATCTGGAGATGAGAAAAAGCGCTATACAGTATAAGTGAAGGCCTTTTACCACTTTATTTTGTTAAAATTTGAATCAACATGTGTAGTTCGGTTGTTGTGAATTATCTTTTGCTGTGTGGTGTTACTTTTACAGAATAACAATAATTATGAACACAGACAAAGGCAACACTACTGGTGGTGAGATTGCTGTCCTGTCAAAGCATTAATTTTTCAGTTTGTTTTCTGCCATACAGTATGTATAAGAGAGATCGACTTCATTTATCAAAAGAAAACGTCTAAAACTCACTAATATCCTATGCAGTACAACTACAACAGGTGTCAACAATCTGTCTCCACTTTTACCTGTATATATTAAATTTCCGTTCTCACGCTCCCCCCTCAGGTCACGGATCAAAGGTCGTCACTAGTCAAAGGTCACGACTTTGATCTTGATAACAATAGACCTGTCAAAATTTGACGAAAGGTGTATATATATATATATCTTTCTCAGGGTTGACTGTAGTTTTTCTGGGTCACTGGTAATCTGTCACAGTAATGTCTTGTTAAACAACTGTGACATTACACTTAGGTGGGACTTTTTTTTTTGTGACGCAAAGTAAAAACAGAACCAAAAAAAACCCCCAAAACCCTGCTATATAATGCATTAAAATTAAGCATAAACATGAATATTCTGAACTTTGTTTTTGCAGTTTACATTAATTGTATTTATAGTAAATGACACACAGATGCCTTAATAGACCAGTTGCCTGTGTTTCAGTAATGCCGCCCGGGCTGGTTAAATGTAGGATTGAGGAACTGAGCTGTGACGTTCCTGTTATTAAACTTCATATGAGCACATCATTTCCATGCAACAAAATAAACAAAATGCTCATACCCAGATATCAAATTTGATCAATTCTTTGTAGCATTTCTTCTCACATAGGTCTTAAATTTTAAAGATGAAGTCTGTAATAAGATTTCAAAACAAATATTTTTCATTATACTGGCTATCACTCCCTTCTGAAATCATTTAGGATTACCTACAGAAGTCATTTGTGTAATTAGTTTGACATACAGATTAGGAAAGATGCTATAATGGTCCAAAATGTCCACCTAGATAGAAGGGGTCCCTTTCTGTGTAAACCCCCCAAATCTTATGATACAGAAAAGGGATGAAATTTTACTGAGCAATGATTACCTAATTGCCCAAAATATTACACACTGTAGATTTTAAAGAAATTTTGAATTGCACTTCACAAAAATGAACACATTAACAGAGAAGGTTATGAAATGCAAGGGAAACTTGTGGATTTATGCAGACATTCAGGCTTCATGAAAACGTCATTCTGATTAATTTTCCCCACTCTTGGTTAAATTTATCTTGTGTTCTTTGAAGTTGTAATGAAATGTAGATTAAATGGAACCTCAGTTATTTACCCAGTGGACTTCTCCTTTATTTATTGAGCAGAGTCAAGAGTCTCTATACCATCCCTAAATGCACAATTGCCAAGTGAACAGTGACATGTGTAGTGGATTTATGGGTTTTATAGGTATTTTTTTGTTGGTACAAGTATTAATGTAAATATGAATGTGAGTAGGAATGAAGACTTCCTTTCATTACTCTCATATCCTCATCGGGCACCAGTCCAGACAATGGACAATTTTATTAACAATTCTTTATTTGTACCAATTATGAATCAGTCTTAAAAAAACAAAACAAAACAACCCCTGTGAGTTCTTGTCTGCTGATAATCAAGAAGATGGACATGAAATCAAACAATAACTCCCATATGTTTTTCAGTGGTTTAATAAGAAATGTCAGAATAGGTTAACATATTTGGATAACTTTAAAACAGAAAATTCAACATGCATGGCACCATAGACTATTACTGAGTTACTTATGAATAAAGCATTTGTGAAACCAAATAAAGCACAGTTTAACTTGTCAATATACTGGAAATTGGAAAACCATAAAATAGCATTGGTTAAGAAAAATGGATGCAATTTTATGAAGAAAATGATGAGTAAACTATCTAGAAAAATGGAAAATTTGTCTTACTCTGAAAAAGAACGTAAATCAATGAAAGGACAAAATGCATCTTGAAATTCTGATGGGGGTTTGCATGAAATTAGTTTAAAGAACTTATTCCAGGAATATTCTGAAAAATTAAGTTTAAATTATACAACAGACCATCAACCAAGCAGAATCATTGCATCCCAGTAGGCAGTAGGGCCCCTACGTGCCAACCTTGATTCAGCTGAATTTTCATGGATTCTGTTGATAGAGAGGCTGATAGACAGATTCTCCCACAAGGCCATGCTCCTGAGATCGCAATCAGGCTATTCTTCAGCAAGCTGGGTGAGGTCTTCTCTTATGCACTGAAGAAGAAATTGGTTTATTGTACAAAGTCCCATCCATCAGAAATTCAAACTGAGGCAAAAACACATCACAAATCCATTTCTTCCAATGTTGGTGGTTTAAATGAGTTGGTTTAAGCTTCGAAAAAATCAAGCAAAATCTTCTTGCACGGTAATTTAAAGAAAAAGATTAAAATAAGAAAAAAAGTGTGAACTTTAAAGAAAAGAAAAAGAATTTTCACAGAGCATGACAGGCTCTGGGCCTTAGTTGGAAGATAGAAAAAAAAATAGAAGAGCAGAAAAGGCTCCTTACAGCTTGACTACCTGCCCAAAACTGAACAAAGGAAACAAAAAGCAAGTTTTTCTCGGGTGTAGCAGGATGGCTCTAAGCTTCATGACAGCTGGGCTGAACCAATTACATTTGAGCTTCTTGGTTTGGCAGAAGTCATAAACTGACTAAAAAGGAGATGCAATGAAGCTTGGAACTCTATCGGTCAGTTAAAATCCAGCTATGGTCTCCAAAAGAACAGAGAGAGGAGGGGGAAGAGACATTTGATATGAGAAGTGACCCCCCCCCCCCCGCCCAAGACACATGCGATGCTGAATAAAGCATAAATTCCTTAAACTTTAGTGACTAAGATATTCTACTCAATAATAAGGGAACATGCAATGTCTTTACATTGTGACTGTAATTAATTGGTGATAGTAAGCATGCAAAAATTAATTTCTTTCTGAAAATAAATCATCACATACCAAATCATCTCAATAAAAGCATTTGAAACCACATTGTCCATCCCAAGAGTTCAGCCATGTCTTCAGTAGCAAATACTGTCTTGAGAGAAAGAATATAAATTAATTTATTTGTCCATAATGCATAAATACCACTGCAAAGAGGGAATAAAAATTAAATATTCCTGATTCACCCACCAGATAGCACTGTGAAATTGAAGAAAAGAGCAGAAAAGGGAGAATGACTAAGTCTTGGAGAAGGGATTAAC
Organism: Pholidichthys leucotaenia; assembly: GCA_020510985.1. Lineage (NCBI taxonomy): Eukaryota > Metazoa > Chordata > Actinopteri > Cichliformes > Pholidichthyidae > Pholidichthys > Pholidichthys leucotaenia. The sequence goes on from CM035839.1 coordinate 60,490,244, forward strand.
TTCCACTCTATGGCCAATGGATCATGCTACAACTCTGGTCCTTGGATGAGAGAAGCAGTTAATGACCAGACTTTTGAGCTGAAACAATTTTCATTCAGCAGAGAATGATTTTATAGATTGAAAGTCAAGGTCAACGCCACACATGTGCAACAGAAAATGAAACATGGTGACATATCTAACAGAGATAAGCATGAACTATTTGATTACGGATGTGCATGTTGATTTATTACTCTGATCTCACAGGTCTCACTTCCTGCTGTGACGAAGTAGCTGGAAAGCTTTCTCATATCAGAGCATCATCAGAGGAAACAGTTCTGCCCTGTCTGAACTGGTTAGTAGGTCTGAGACAGCAGAGGAGATGTTTAACACCATGGAGCTTGTGAAATATGTTTTCATCATTCACCTGAGCTGTCTCTGTCGAGGTAATATTCACTTATTTTTATTTGCACATTCTGCTTCTAATGTTACTTAATTGTTCAAAAAGCTAATTTAGAGTTACGGGTGTGAGAAATGTGAAATTACAGATGTATAAAGTATTCTGGTTTTAGGGGAGAATATACAAAACAACATAATATATAAATTGTATATTATCAGTGCTACAGCATCTATAGCAGAATGGTATCAAGTTGGCTTTGAACTTTCTTGCGGTTGCATTATTTTCTGTTTGAAAAACATTAGATACAAAAAGTAAAAAAAAAAAAAAGTATAAAATAGTATTTTCCCTGTATTTGACAAAGTGTATATTTCTAATTCTTAGCCATATTTACTATTTTTTAATACTAACCTTATAAGCTAAATTTGCACCACAGAATGATTTTATACTTTTATACATTTACAACCCATCTAAGAACAAATAATTACAGTTTTTAACTGGATTAAAAAACTTCACATATCTACTACTGTTAATGCTACTTAATTGTTTAAAAAGCAGACAAAGTTAGGACTTTATGAAAGTACTGTGCACTATTGTCTGTTTTGAAGCAGTACTAATCTGTGAGAAGTGTAGTCTCATAACTTTCTGTACATTTGGGATCAGTGCCACAGTTTCTGTTTTGAGCAACAGCTGCATGTGTTTCATTTGGGTCTCAACTTTCTCTTTGCGGGCTGGTTTACATACAGCGTTTCCCGCATATTTGACTTTTATGTGTATTTCTAATTATTCCATAATCTGTTAAAACTGCACCACTGATTTGTATGATTTCCTACATTTACAAACCTTTAACTTTTCTGAAGCACATTTTGAAATGCACCTGCTTCAAATTTACCATGGCTATGTGTTCATTTTAGCTTTGATATTCATTCGTTCATTCATTCATCTTCTTCTGCTTAATCCTTTTTGGGTCGCGGGGGGGCTGGAGCCTATCCCAGCATCTTTGGGCGATATATTGGTGTTTAATTCGGATTTTATTCATATTTTGTTCTGTTTTGTTGTCCTTTTTTACTAAATTGCACCACTGGATTGTTGTATAGTACATTTGCAAACTTTGCTACAGCAGATTTGGTAGATCAGAAGATTTGGATTTACGGATTTTAAAGAGAAGAAATACTTTATAGCAGGTTAACTGAAATGAAAACATTTCAAGGCCTTGATGTGTCGCCTAATGATTTAAAACAAATTTCACACACTTGTAAAAAATTAGTTTTTTCATCATAATGCAAACTCCTTGCACTGGCCCATTTAGACAAAATTAAGCACATTGTTGCTGAATAAGATATTTGCATATGTGGGGAGCCTGATGTTGGTTAGGGCTCCTTTACACAGACGGAGATCGTTGAGTGACCACTGAGAGATCAGACACTTACCCAATCTCAGTGATCTCCTAAAGCCTAAAAAAAACAGTTTCTGTGTAAATATTTGGGAGATCGTACGAGTTTCATGATGATCTATAGAGAGCTTTGAAAGATCCTTGAGAGATCGCTAAGAGACTGTCGGGCAACCAAAAAGGTATAAATATATTTGAGAGTGTCATGTTGGCCCCTTCGGGACAAAGGAGAGGCAAAAAGGAAACAATTTATGATGGAAAGAACAAACGCAGCGCAAGGCTGAAAAAAATAACAAAGCTGCACGGCAGGATAACGAGAACAAAAACTTTAACCGTGAGCAACTTGGAAATAATAACAAAGTGGAAATGCAGCAAAAAGTAATCTTAGCAGACAACTAAGCAGAGATCTGAACAGCAGATCGCCTCAGTGCAGAAATATAAAGGGCAGGTGGTATACTTTGTATACTTTATTGATCCCCAGAGGGGAAATTGAGGGCATCCACCTGGATGGATGAAGCAGCCACGGTACGGCGCTATCCCTTTACCATTCACACACACACATTCACACCTAGGGCCAATTTAGAGTCTCCAATTAACCTAACCTGCATGTTTTTGGCCTGTGGGAGGAAACCGGAGAAATCCCGGAGTAAACCCACGCAGACACGGGGAGAACATGCAAACGCCACACAGATCACTGTTGGTCAGGGGCTGGGATCGAACCAGGGATCCCATGGCCAAGGGTGAGTTGCTGTGCTGCCGCAGTGCTAACCACTGCGCTACCGCATGATTAACACAATTAGAAACAGCTGTCAATAATTAACAACAGAAAATGCAACTAATGAGGAGCAGAAGTAACTGAAGGTGCTGTCACCACAAATAAACCCAAAATGAAGAGAGAAGCAGGAACACGGGCAATAATAGTGATGACAATAATGATAATGAGTCCAAAAGAAACACAAAGTGTGGAAAGGGAACTGCAGCCCTGTCCAGACCACTACAGAGAGGTTTTCAGTGCTCTTCTATCCCCTTTACACAGGGGCTGAGATTGTTGCGAGATCACTGAAAGATGGGAAAATGGCCAGATAACAATTTTCAGTGATCTCACAGCAATCTCCAAGATCCCTAAAGGATATTCCAGTGATCCATGAGGATTGCCACAGTCTTTCAACCATCACCAAATGAAAGTGCTCTCTCAAGAAGCACTCAACAATGGCATCGATCTCTCAGCGACGTTTCAATGAACTCTATTGGTCTTTGAACGCTTAATAATCTCTCAGCCAGCTCTACCTTTGGGGCAGAAAAATTTAGCATTCATTGAAAGATCGCTGCAGGATCATTGGGAGATTGATGAGCTCAAGAAGCTCTTGCCAATCTTTCAAATGACTGCCAAAGAGAGAGTGAGAGCTGAACAGTTGTCTGATACTCATAGCCTTTTTTTTGTTCCATTTCAGCTTCCCATAACGTGTCAGCTCAAATTAACCCAACTCCTGTGCACGCCACAGCCGAGGGAAGTGGCACTGAGCAACAAGGGAAGTTTAACAGTAAGTGGGAGGTTTATCTGAGTTACTGCAACTGTACACACACACACACACACACACAAACAATTGCACTGGGCTGCTCTGTGTTATTTTCTGTCCTTGTGCTATGCAGAATATGCATGCACAAGCTGACACAGGATGTGGGGGTGACCTGTTTGTGAAACTGGTCTTTGTATGTGTATGTGTATTCTGCAGGTGCAAAGCATCCCCCCCTCACACACACACACACACACACACACACACACACACACACACACACACACACACACACACACACACACACACACACAAAGGTTTGATCTGCAAACATGATTTTATCTGTGTAGCTTTAAGTGCAAAATTTCAAGATGACAGTTTGCAGAAAAATGTCAGTCTTAAAATTTAGGATAAAATGTGGAGTTTTGCAGATGTAGACCACAGATCACAAAAGGCTTTTTTCTTGCATAATAACTTCATAAAGCGCTCATTCAATGCAAACTTCATAACTTCTTTTAAAGAAGACTTGCTGAAGCAAGACTGGAAAAAAGTCTATGCATCAGATGTAAATGAAGCCTATGACACATTTATGAACATAGTAACCACTCTTTATGAAAAAAATTGTCCATTAGTAAAGAAAAAGCTTAAACATAAATTTGCCGATTAACCATGGTTAACCAAAGGATTACAAAAGGCGTGTAAAAAGAAAAATTTATTATATAAAGCTTTCCTAAAGAAAAGGACAAAAGAAGCAGAGCAGCGGTATAAAACATACAAAAATAAGTTAACATATATAATAAGATGTAGTAAAAGAGACTATTACAGTAAAGAACTGGAGAAAAACAGAGACAATATTAAAAATACATGGACAATACTTAACAATATTCTTGGAAATAAAAACAGAAATACAAGCTACCCAACCAATTTTTCAAAAAATAATAAAACGACTCAGAGTGTGAATGCTGCTTCACCTGCAGATGAATTTAATAACTTTTTTGTTAACATTGGTCCTAATTTGGCTCGAGAAATACCCATTACAGCACCCACAGGTGATACAATAAGCAAAAACACTGCTATAAAAGACTCCATTTTCATAAAGAACACAGACGAGAGAGAGGTCATTGAAATTGTTAAATCGTTTAAAAGTAAAACATCTACGGACTGTGATGGTATTGACATGCTCTTAATCAAAACTATTATTGAATGCTTAGTGAAACCACTGACATATATCTGTAACCTGTCTCTCCAAACAGGTATATTTCCCAATGCAATGAAAACAGCTAAAGTAATTCTGATATACAAGACGGGTGACAGAGGGGAACTTTCAAACTATAGACCAATTTCACTATTGCCGCAATTTTCCAAGATACTTGAAAAAATATTCTATGAGAGAATTGACAACTTCATAGTGAAGAATAATTTATTGTGTGAGCAGCAATATGGGTTCAGACACAAGAGGACAACTGCATTTGCTCTAATAGAATTTATAGAAAAAATATCAACTGCCGTTGAAAATAAAGAGTATTCAGTTGGGGTATTCCTGGATCTTAAAAAAGCATTTGATACAGTCGATCATAATTTATTATTAAAGAAACTACAAAATTGTGGTATTAGGGGGGTAGCACTGTCCTGGTTATGCAGTTACTTAAAGAATACATATCAGTATGTATGTGTTGGTAACAAAAACTCACAGTTACTGAAGGTTACTTGTGGAGTCCCACAGGGTTCAGTTTTGGGGCCATTGTTATTCAATATGTATATAAATGATATATGTAAAGTTTCAGAAAAAATGGATTTAATATTGTTTGCCGATGACACTAATTTATTATGCAGTGGAAGCAATTTGGAACAACTTTTGGATACACTCGGAAAGGAATTAGGAAAGCTTAAACTGCGGTTTGATTCAAACAAATTAACGCTCAATTTAAGTAAGACAAAATTTATAGTTTTTAACAACCATCACAACAACTTAGTATCTAAACTCAGTGTAAATGGTGTAGAGATTGAAAGGGTATCCAAAATTAAATTTCTTGGTGTAATAATTGATAATAAACTGTGTTGGAAGTCACATATTAATTATATTAAAGGTAAAATATCCAAATCAATTGCAATAATACTACACAGAGTGAAATATTTGCTGAATCAACCCACACTATATACCTTGTATCATTCATTAATATTCCCATACATGACATATTGTACTGAAGTATGGGGAAATACATATAAAACAAACATATATCCAGTCTTTATGCTTCAGAAGAGAGCTATTAGAATAATAAACAAATCTGCTTACAGGGAACCAACAAACCCACTTTTTCTTAAATTAAAAGCTCTTAAGTTGAAAGATCTGGTTGACTTTAAAACTGCAGTAATAATGTTTAAAGTGAAGAATCTATCACTGCCCGCAAATATCCAAAAGCTGTTCCAAATAAGGGAGAAACAATATCATTTCAGAGGAACATGTATATTTCAAAAACCTTCAGTGAGAACTACCACCAAGCAACACTGTGTTTCAGTGCAAGGAGTCAGATTATGGAACGATTTTGGACCTGAATTAAAATCATGTACAACGCTTGGACAATTTAAACAAAAACTAAAGGAAGAAATACTCCAAACATATATACAAGATGACATGTAAAATCACATAAAGATTGTCATATCCAGTCTGTGTTGTGTTGTTGCTTAGTTTTTTGTTTTTTTTTGTCACATTTTGTCTTAGCTTTGTTCTGAATTGTAATCGCTCTTGTGTTGTTTTTCTTTTGAATTCTTGGATGGAATATGGGTGGGCAATATAAGCTGCTGCTTCAGCCATCACCCATTTCGGATAACTTATGTTGAACTGTATAATCAGAGGAGTTATTGTTTAATTTGACCTTGTTGGATTTTCTTTCCCCCTTTGTTATATTATTCTGTTTCTTTTAATCTGTACTTTTAATCTGTACTTTTAATCTATCCGAAATAAAGATTGATTGATTGATTGACTGATAAAGGAAAATATTTCTTTGAAAGGAAAAAGCAAAAAATTGACAAAATAAAAAAATTTTAATTGAAAAAAACCTCACATTTAAATTAAAAATCACCGCTTCCTGAAGTATCATGTTAAATTTTTTTTCAGATTTTAATTTTTCAAACTAATTTCATAAAAAAAAAAAAAAATTCTCTGCCTCCTGAAGCATTTAAACATCTTTACATTTTTTTTCCCAATAAATTTCTTGTTTCCCCCATTTATTCATTTTTCCCCCCCAAGTTTCTCTTTGGCAGGTCAGTTTTTCGTAACTTAAAACTGACATAATCTTCAATTTAAAAGTATCAGCCAGTTAGTAATGTTACTTTGTTAGCAATGTGCTTAAATAAAATCTTCAGTGACATGGGATCCAACAAAATAAGAAAAATATAATCTAGCTATAATAGTTTTTAGGAAAGACTATTAAAAAGAGAACATAAATGTGCCTTCTAGCTTCCCGTGTTTGTTTAAAGGCAATGACAGGTTGAACTGTATAATCACACCAGTGAGCATTAAACCACTGAAATGCGGCGTCCTCCGACAACACTGCCTCACACATGAGAACACAAAAACCAGCTGGGTCAAACATCTTAACCAGTGTGGTCAGATGTGTCTGATGTGGTGTTGTACACTGGTGCACTCATACAGGGCCATTCCTGATTTTTACCTCCGCCAAGGAGGTTATGTTTTTGCCAGCGTTGGTTTGTCTGTCTGTCTGTTAGCAACATTACTCAAAAAGTTATGAACGGATTTTGATGAAACTTTCCGGAAAGGTGTGTAATGGCACAGGGAACAGAGGACTAGATTTTGGTGATGATCTAAGAGTGCATACCTCCACCAAGGGCCTTGTTTGTTTTTGTGCAGCAGGATTACACAAAAACTACTGGATGGATTTGGATGAAATTTTCACCAGAGGTGGTTCTTGGCCTATACGCAAATCCATTACATTTTGGAGGTGATCCATGAATGCATGCCTCCACCAAGGCCCCATGTCCTAGCAATGGTTTAGCAGGATTACACAAAAACTGTCATGATTGGCCCGTTCACAGGGCAAACAGATGACACCAAATGCGGGCAGTAAGTATGCAAATTTAATAATAACACACATACAAAAAAACACACACACACTACAAAACAGTGGAGAAAACTACGACTTCCCAGCACAGCTGGACTTACGATTACAGGAGTCACGGAGAGGAGGACGCCGTCTCAGGATGAGGACAGGTGAATAAATGACCCAGTGATTAACAAACGGAGGAACAAGGCTTAAGTAGGCAGTGAGAGTGATTACACGATTTGAATCAGCTGTGAGTCATGAGACAACAGGAGACGGGACTGACAGCTTGACAGGGACACCACCCACTACCAGAGCAAAACAAGGAAGTGCCACAGACAGCTGCAGCCGAGAGCACACAGTCCAAGGACAAATAATTTTTTCACACATAAGGAGTTGTTCAGAACTCCTTATAAGAACTCCTTATACAAAGATATAGCGTGATGATAATCAAGTCAGAGGCCGTAATGCATCTGTAAGCTGGTTGCCAAGTGCCGATCAAATCTAAAAGAAGAGGAAGAAGAGGCTGCAGCCCCAGAGAGAGAGAGAGAGAGAGAGAGAGAGAGAGAGAGAGAGAGAGAGAGAGAGAGAGAGAGAGAGAGAGAGAGAGAACACAGGATCAAAGGAGCCGGCAAAAATACCAATATAAAACGAGAACTACAATAAGGACAAATAATAAACTGAAGAATAAATACAGAGCTGGGCTGCACGGTGGCGCAGTAGTTAGCACTGTGGCAGCACAGTTTACCCTCGGCCGGGGGATTGCGGGGATCGTGAGATCGTGGGCTCGATCCCTGCCCCCGGCCAACAGTGATCTGTGTGGAGTTTGCATGTTCTCCCCATGTTGCGTGGGTTTACTCCGGGATTTCTCCAGTTTCCTCCCACATGCCAAAAACATGCAGGTTAGGGATAAGGTGCGCTTGCGCACGCAGCGACCGGCAGCTGGTGGCTTGTCACCAGACTGCAAAACAAATCTACCTACGGGTACAAAATAAGTAATAAAAAAAATAAAATAAAATAAAAAAAATAGATAATACCAAATATATAAATAACAAGACTATGATGAATGTAAACCAGAGAATAAGTAGAACTAAGAAATAATACCAGATATATGGAAACCAACTAAGGATAAAATAACAGGAGACTAAGAACCCAAAAAATACAACAAATATACAAATGTGGAAAAAAACAATGAGACTGAGCACGGCGGAACCCCCCATGCTGAGATCATGACAAAAACTAATCGATGGATTTTTACTTCCGCCAAGATTTTTGGCTGAGGCCGATATGCAGTGGCAGAATGGAGTTTGGGTGAACAACCTTGGTGGAGGTATGCACTTTCTGGGTGTCCTCTAGTGGGGTGGGGTAAAAAAATATTTAGTCAGCCACCAATTGTGCAAGTTCTCCCTCTTAAAAGATGAGAGAGGTCTCCAATTTTCATCATAGGTATACCTCAACTATGAGAGACAAAATGAGAAAAAAAAAATCCAGAAAATCACATTGTCTGATTTTTAAAGAATTTATTTGCAAATTATGGTGGAAAATAAGTATTTGGTCAATAACAAAAGTTCATCTCAGTACTTTGTTATATACCCTTTGTTGGCAATGACAGAGGTCAAACGTTTTCTGCAAGTCTTCACAAGGTTTTCACACACTGTTGCTGGTATTTTGGCCCATTCCTCCATGCAGATCTCCTCTAGAGCAGTGATGTTTTGGGGCTGTTGCTGGGCAACACGGACTTTCAACTCCCTCCAAAGATTTTCTATGGGGTTGAGATCTGGAGACTGGTTAGGCCACTCCAGGACCTTGAAATGCTTCTTACGAAGCCACTCCTTCGTTGCCCAGGCGGTGTGTTTGGGATCATTGTCATGCTGAAAGACCCAGCCACGTTTCATCTTCAATGCCCTTACTGATGGAAGGAGGTTTTCACTCAAAATCTCACGATACATGGCCCCATTCATTCTTTCCTTTACACTGATCAGTCGTCCTGGTCCCTTTGCAGAAAAACAGCCCCAAAGCATTATGTTTCCACCCCCATGCTTCACAGTAGGTATGGTGTTCTTTGGATGCAACTCAGCATTCTTTCTCCTCCAAACACGACAAGTTGAGTTTTTACCAAAAAGTTCTATTTTGGTTTCATCTGACCATATGACATTCTCCCAGTCCTCTTCTGGATCATCCAAATGCTCTCTAGCAAACTTCAGACGGGCCTGGACGTGTACTGGCTTAAGCAGGAGGACACGTCTGGCACTGCAGGATTTGAGTCCCTGGCGGCGTAGTGTGTTACTGATGGTAGCCTTTGTTACTTCGGTCCCAGCTCTCTGCAGGTCATTCACTAGGTCCCCCCGTGTGGTTCTGGGATTTTTGCTCACCGTTCTTGTGATCATTTTGACCCCACAGGGTGAGATCTTGCGTGGAGCCCCAGATCGAGGGAGATTATCAGTGGTCTTGTATGTCTTCCATTTTCTAATAATTGCTCCCACAGTTGATTTCTTCACACCAAGCTGCTTACCTATTGCAGATTCAGTCTTCCCAGCCTGGTGCAGGTCTACAATTTTGTTTCTGGTGTCCTTTGACAGCTCTTTGGTCTTGTCCATAGTGGAGTTTGGAGTTTGACTGTTTGGGGTTGTGGACAGGTGTCTTTTATACGGATAATGAGTTCAAACAGGTGCCATTAATACAGGTAACGAGTGGAGGACAGAGGAGCCTCTTAAAGAAGAAGTTACAGGTCTGTGAGAGCCAGAAATCTTGCTTGTTTGTAGGTGACCAAATACTTATTTTCCACCATAATTTGCAAATAAATTCTTTAAAAATCAGACAATGTGATTTTCTGGATTTTTTTTTCTCATTTTGTCTCTCATAGTTGAGGTATACCTATGATGAAAATTGGAGACCTCTCTCATCTTTTAAGCGGGAGAACTTGCACAATTGGTGGCTGACTAAATACTTTTTTGCCCCACAGTATGTGGTTTTAACTTGGCTCATATTTTAACTAGCACCAACATTTCTCGTCTCATTGTCTTGCATGATTTGTACTGTTTGTTGCAGGTTTTAAATGTTAAATGTCTTAATCACGTTTTTGTGGCAACAGCCTATAACATAAGGATGTTCTAAGTTTTCATATTAATGCCAATATTTCTGTCAATAGTTTTCTTCTGTTTTTCTTGTAATTTTATATTCATTTGTTTTTACTTTTACGGTGACTTGTAACATCTACCCATGGACTACAGATGAAAAATAGCACTTTTGGCTAATTCTGGCACATTTACAAAACTGTTCATTAATGTACGCTGTCCCTGCTAAATAAACCAATAATAAAAAAAAAAAGATTTTGCCCCACCTCAAAAAAGAACTCACCTCCCATTTACCCACACTCACTTTTACGAGTATAGATTTGCAGACGGCGTGCACCACATCTAATACATTTTGTACAATTCAAAGTAAATGAACAGAATATCAGATCTAAAAATGATTGGAAAACTAAAAAAGCACTCAGAGAGTGCATATCTCCGCCAAGGCTCCTTCTGTCCCTCATGGATCACCTCCAAAATGTAATGGGTTTGTGTGTAGCCCACAAGCCAGTTCTGGTGAAAATTGCATCAAAGTCTGTCCAGTAGTTTTGGAGGATTCTTGCTAACACACTGTGAGAAGATAAGAGCCTTGGTGGAGGTATGCGTTCTCGGATCATCACCAAATTGTAATGTGTTCTTCTGTACCCAAGAACCACCTCTGGTGAAAATTTCATCCAAATGCATCCAGTAGTTTTTGTGTAATCCTGCTGCACAAATGCAAACAAGGTCCTTGGTGGAGGTATGCACTCTCAGATCATTACCAAAATGTAATGGGGTCATCCTTGGTGCAAGGGCTACCTCTGATGAAAATTTAATCAACACCCGTACAGTAGTTTTTGTGTAATCCTGCAAAAACCACTCTGATTACATTACCTCTTTGGTGCAACTAAACACCTTTTTTTTTTTTCTTGGTTTTGATATTTTTGTTAAATTCTTTTATAAAAGACAGCAGTGACTTTTGTATGTTTACATTTTTTAATTTGATGTGTGTGTGTGTGTGTGTGTGTGTGTGTGTGTGTGTGTGGTCTACTGCTCCTTAATTAAACCATTGTTTTAAAAGCCAGAGCAGTATTTATAAACAGTAAAATTTCCTATCCTTCATGCTTATTTATCCATATATCAGTCCATAAATTATCTACAGATCCCTCAACTTAATTTCTCCTTTTTTTCCCCTCTGGGTTTTTTGAAATATGAACTTCTTTTTCTGTAACATTTGGGCAGCCTAGAAACAGCGGCAGAGCCTCATTGCGGAAATTAAAAGTATCAAACACAGTACTACAATTCTCATCTATAAGAAGTGAATGATAGAAATGACAGACTTGTTACTAAATAACGGTTGGTAATTAATGGTTACTAGAACACCTTAGAAGGGGAGTGATACATATCCAGTGAAACGCAGGAGTGCAATTATCGTGGAATATAGTAACTCCTGGAAAATAAGTATTTGATCCCCTGCTGAATTTGAAAGTTTACCCCCTTACATAGAAATGAACAGTTCATGATTTTCATGGTAGGTTTAACAGAGAGAGACAAAATATCAACAACAACAAAAAAATCCAGAAAAAATATTAAATAACTGTTATAAATTAATTTGCATTTGATCAAGAGAAATGAGTATTTGATTCCCAACCAACTGGCAAGAATTCTGACCCACACAGACTGGTTATGCAGCCATGAGGCACATAAATTAGTCCTGTCCCTTTCGGAAAGTACTCCTAATCTCAACTCGTTATGTGTATAAAAGACTCCTATCACAGAATCTTCAAATTCAAACTTCTCCATCACCATTGGCAAGACCAAAGAGATGTCAAAGGACATCAGAGACAAGACTGTAGACCAGCACAAGGCAGGCTACAAGACCATCAGCAAGAAGCATGGTGAGAAAGAGACCACTGTCGGTGCGATAATTCGGAAATGGAAGAAGTATAACAGTCAATCACCCTCTCTCTGGAGCTCCATGCAAAATTTCACCTCGTGGGGTAAGGATGATTCTGAGAAAGGTGAGGGATCAGCCCAGAATTACACAGGAGCTACATGTTCATGATCTCAAGGGAGTTGGGACCACGATCACCAGGAAATCCATTGGTAACACACTTTGCCATAATGGATTGAGATCCTGCAGCGCTTGCAAGGTCCCCCTGCTCAAGAAGGCACATCTGAAGTTTGCCAGTGAACACCTGAATGATTCAGAAAAGGCTTGGGAGAATGTGGTGTGGTCAGGTGAGACCAAAATTGAGCTCTTTGGCATCACCTCAACTCGCTGTGTGTGGAGGCAAAGAAATGCTAAATAACCCCAAGAACACCATCCCCACTGTCAAACATGGAGATGGAGACATTCTGCTTTGGGGCTGTTTCTCTGCTAAGGGTACAGGAAGACTTCACCACATAGAGGGGCCGATAAATGGAGCCATGTACCATAGAATCTTGGATGAGAACCTCCTGGCCTCAGCCAGAACTCTGATGATGGGTCGTGAATGGGGCTTCCAGCATGACAATGACCCAAAACATACAGCCAAGGCAACAAAGGAGTGGCTCAAGAAGAAGCATATTAAGGTCCTGGAGTGGCCTAGCCAGTCTCAGGACCTTAATCCCATAGAAAATCTATGGAGAGAGCAGAAACTTCGAGTTGCCAAACAACAGCCTGGAAACCTTCGGTATTTGGAGAGTATCTGTAAAGAGGAGTGGCCCAAAATCACTTCTGAGATGTGCGCAAACCTAGTGACCAACTACAAGAAACGTTTGACCTCTGTGATGCTACAAGGGTGTCATGGTCTGGGGGATGACCGTAGGATCATACCCACTCTTTGAGTTTATGTCTGTGTTCTCTGTGTTTAGTGCTATTTGTATCTGGGATTTATTTTCTGTGTTATTATTCCTGTCATCATTGGTTTGGGATTTAATTTGACAGTATTTTCTGTTCATGTTCAGGTTCCAGTTGTGGTTGTAATTTTGTATTGTTTATCCCCACTTTGCCCTTAGTCCTGTTATCAAGATTTATGTGCATTCCCTGCCTGTGTTTGTCTGCGCAGCCCTGCCTATTCTGTGCTTTTCAACTGCAGCCACTTCCCTGCTTCCCTTGATTATGCCCACCTGTCCTGTGTTATGTTAATTATCCCCTTGTCTATATTTGCTGTTCTGTCTCAGTCTGGTGTGGCGTCATTGATGTTTCTGCCTATGACCTGTTCATGTTCCAGCCGTGATTCGTGTTCCTGTTTTCCTGTGAATTTTGCCATGTTTTTTTTTTTCAGCCCATGTGCTGCCACTTATTTGTTTCAGTTTTTTTGTTAAAAATTGTTTTTTGTACCATACTTCTGCCTGCACGTGAGCTCTCCCTATACCCAAATCTTGACAAGGGGTTTCTCCACCAAGTACTAAGTCACATTTTGCTTGATGAGCAAATACTTATTTCCCTTGATCAAATGCAGATTAATTTATAACCTTTTTTTAATATTCTTCTGGATTTTTTTGTTGTTGATACTCTCTGTTAAAATAAACCTACCATAAAAATTATGGACTGTTCATTTCTTTATAAGGGAGTAAACTTACAAATTCAGCAGGAGATCAAATACTTATTTTCCCAACTCTGTGTGTGTATGTGTGTGTGTGTGTGAACACTTGACCATATATGTCATCTTTGGATGTTATTTTAACCTATTTTAAAATATTTTACTCTGATGGGGACCAAATACAGAACTTAAGATGAATTTACGTTAGTTGGTTCAGGCTGTATTAGCTGCCTGAGCTAGGAGGTAGCCAGCTAACATTAGCAAATGATAGTTTTAGTATGATGTCACACGCTGGACATATTAGAGGTGAAGCTGTTGCATTCAGCAGAAAAAAAAATGTTGTAAATATGGTGAACTATTGTACTGCTATTGGTTGTATGGCACTGGTTGGCTCATAATTTTGATCAACCCAGAGCTTGGTATGACCACACACTCGGTTGTGTTCAATCTTTCTCCGAGTCAACAGTGTCATCTCAGCTTCATAGTCTGCCTCTCTGTACACCAGCCGGGTGGTAGCATCACCTGGGGCAGTGCCACGCCGACCATCGTGGTGTCCTCCCAGTTATCTCCAAGTCAGGGCTTTGCTTCTTGATTAAAGCTAATTTGTCATTGTAACACTGTTTTAAAGTCATCAAAAGTTTCATTTTAAGTTTTAGAGGTTTTCACACTTTTTCTTCCTTTGCTTAAGTAAGCAAACAGCAGCCATATTGGAGGAGATCCTGGCAGAAGTCATTGTGATTGAAAACTATCAATAGTAAGGGGGGGGGGGAGTGAACTGGGGCTCCTGAGTATTTAAACAAACATGCACTGAAGTGAGCTGTTCTGAGGAAGGCTGCAAAAAATGTTTCACAATTATTCTGCAATAATTAAAACCCCTTACCATTCCAGCCAGTGTCCAGCCAATGTAAAATGTCCCACAAATGGGACACTGGAATGGTAAGAGGGTTTAAGGACAGTTTGGCCAAAGTATGTCGATCATTTCATTAAGACCCGTGGGACCTGTCAACATGTGGAAAAAAGTGCAGTAAATGGAACCTTTAATTCTTTATTCACTGATTGTGCTTGATGTCAAAAGTGAAAACATGCTCTGCTTTGTTTTTGTCCTCAGGTGACCCTTATGTTCATCACCTCGGTGGTAAATGCAGCTGGATGCTCAAGCTTCCTGGAAAAAACAGCAGTGAGGCGGTGGCATTAACGTCAAAATCTGCAAATGAGTTAGCAGATCAGATCTGTCGGGACCTTGACTGTGGAAGCTTCTATGATGTGACTAAAACTCCTTCACCTTCCAATACCACCTGCTTTCATCGCTGTTTACACAAGGATGGATACTTGCAGAACTGCTCACAAACTGTGGGAAGAGACTGTATTGTGATCACGAGAGCAGTTTGTGGTAAGGCTTTGATTCAATGTCAGAAGTCTATAGAAGTCTAATTAAAGGCAGTATTACATTTAAATGTGAAAAGTTTGCAAAAACATGCAAAGTGAAGAAGAATTTAATTCCTTTAAACAAATACTTTGAATCAAAATAAAGAAAATGCGCCAATTAAAGGTCTGATAACACGATTTTGACATTTTTTAGCATGTTGTGTAAACCCAAAAGTCGTTGTCGATGATCAATATAATATTTACAACCACGCCTGCATAAACTAGTTATCATCAAAAAACCGAAGCCACTGACTGGACTGTGGTACCGCCCACCGAATGAGGGGCGGCACCACCATGAAGTAAGTGACAGAACGGATATCGGTGTTGTTGACTGGAATGACAGCAGCTTTGTAGCTCACAGTTTCTCTGGTTTCTTGTTTTAATTTTACAGCTATGTCTTCACGTTGTCGCAGGTTTAGATAAACAGCAGGCCGTGAAAGACCATATCACACGCTTCAGCTCCAACTGTCATAAGCCTCCTCGTGGGCTTTTACGCAGGAGGAGCGCACGAGGAGAGGAAGGATTAATGGATTTACGCGCAGCTTTGACCTACTTTCTGTGATTGCATGCTGACGCTCGCCAGTCCAGCCACGTCCCCTCTCTCATTATCACCAGCTGATTCAAACTCTCGCTGATTATGTTTCCCGGTCCTTGCCCAGGTGCTTCTCCTCACACCATCACCAGCAGTGTGTGTACTTAGCGGCCGGTTGCCAGTCACGCACTGCTGGTCCATAGTATTGTCATCTGTGCTGTTAGTCTGCCAGTATTTTCAGCACTCTCACGACGTGTTAGTCACTCCATGTTCACTGTGGTTCTCATGCGTCCTTGAAGTGATGTCGGCTCTGGGCTGCAACTGTGGCTAACATGTCTCCTCTCATTCGTTTTCTGGGCGATGCCGGCCCCCGAACGCCATCAGTAAGTGTGTTTGTGTTTTTTGTACATCTTCACCTTTTAGGGAATTGTCTGTCTTTCTGTATTAAATATGCTGTGGTGAACCCTGCATGTAAATCCTCGTTATTTCATCCTCCCTCTCCGTGCCCTATCTAAGATTGCACGGAGGGTCATGATGAATGGATTTATGCGCAGAATTCACCACAGCACATGTATTGAACATAAGAATGATGACAACAGTTCCCAAAAAGGTGAAGACTTACAAAAATAAACAAACACTTACAATTGGCGTTCGGGGCTGACATCGCCTAGCGAACATGGAGAAGAGACGTGCTAACCACGGTTGTGCCCCAGGGCTTTTTTTTTTTTTTTGGTTTGGTTTTTTTTTGTTACTTATTTGTACCTGTAGGTAGATTTGTTTTGCAGTCTGGTGACAAGCCACCAGCTGCCGGTTGCTGCGTGCGCAAGCGCCCCGTATCCCTAACCTGCATGTGGGAGGAAACCGGAGAAATCCCGGAGTAAACCCATGCAACACGGGGAGAACATGCAAACTCCACACAGAGTGGAGAACATGCAAACTCCACACAATCACTGTTGGTCGGGGACTGGGATCGAACCCACAATCTCACGATCCCCTCGATCCCCTGGCCGAGGGTAAAGTGTGCTGCCACAGTGCTAACCACTGCTGCAGGCTGCAGGCTGGCTGACATTGCTTCAAGGGGCGCAACAGACCCACAGCTGTGTGGAGTGGCTAACACGTTGTGATAGTGTTGGCAATATTGGCTGGCTGACAACACAGCAGATGATGTGTGTTGTCAAAATGATGTGATTTTTCTCCTCCCCCCTTGTGTCGTTCCCTCCCTTCCCCTCCCTTTCTTATCTATCTCTGTTTGATGAGGCGCCTATTATGGCTGCCGTGTCGTTGTGTCGCGCGCATGCGCACCAATGTCAAGTCAAGTTCCTCGTGTGTTTTTTACATGCTTGGCAAAAAAGTTTATTCTGATTCTGATTCTGATTCTGATTCTGATGCACACAAAGCATGAACAGCTGACTGTCAAAGAGAGAGGGCACGTGGTCGGGCCGGTGAATCTTGGACAGTGCCCACCTGAAATTGGGTCAAAACGCACATAAAACACATGTACAAAACAAAAACAACAAGAACTCAAAATATAATACATAATAAACCCGATGCCTGAGCCAGAGAATACACTGCTATGATTTTATTGAAAAATCGGGTTTAAATAAATTATATTTATGAACAAATAATTTGTTGCAATATCTGTAACAAAAGCATAACACTCAGTATTCCCCTGCTGTGTGTTTGTCGCTGCTGCTGCGGCGGGCATGTGTGCCTCTCCACTGTCACTCTCTGAGTCTGACTCGCTTGGCACCATGCCCGCTTGGCACGGCTCAAACCTGTAAGGTCTGATGCCCCCAGATTCTTCATTGTCATCCCATTCTTCTGAACTGTAATCATCTGAAGACTGGACAACACAAACCAATTCCAGACTACATGTGCTGGAACCATTGTTGAGGTTTTCTACCGCTTCCATCCTGTGTGTACAATGAGCAGCCAAACGCTGTGTTCTGTCGGTTACGTTACGTTCTTTTTTCTAAAGCCCATCCAGGGACAAGAGTTGCAAATTAGCTAATAGCTATACACTCTATGTGCAACACATCAGATTGATTGTCTTTGATTAATTGTCTATGTTTATTGCACTGTCCCTGTCAAATAAACTAATCTACTACTACTACTACTACGTTACAACATGGCCGGGGGGTTTTCCAGCCACTGACGCAATTGGTGATGTGGTGCTCATGAAAATGTCAGATATTCCAGTGAAAAAAGCCTGTTTGACTTAGAACTGCACAGACCAACCTATTTTGTCATATTGTATTATGTGTTGAAAAATTAGATGAAGTCAAAAACATGTCATCAGACCTTTAAATAAGCAATTACAAAAAAAAAGACATTTCATAAATTAGGCTCATGATTTATCAATATCAAGAAGTTTTGGAAATTCTTACGGCACTTAAATGCTAGTAAGTTATGAACAAATACCTGATGGTAAAAGCGTAGCCAACGAGAAAGCAGGTTAACCTAAAGAAAATGATTTTTGAGGTATGACAGAGCAAATAAGTATAGGTTTATGATTAGGCAAGAAATGAGTCACTAGTTGTCTTATTTCACGTTATAATAGCTTATTAATTTATAAAATTGGATACAATCTATAACTCATTAATTACCTACTTCTAAGCTTTTTACAAGACTGCCCTAATAAAATTTTGTGAAGTGGTATCAATTTAGGTGCTAAATTTTGAATAATCTTCCCGATGAGCCAAAAAAGACACTATGAACCTATCTGACATCGGCCACATCACCACAACCAACACAGCAATGTGTATACCTATTGGCTCACTGTCGAAGACATCTGGTGATTGCTTCCATGACATAGTTTAAAGAACATACAGAAATGTTGACTGTTCAGATATGAAATAAGAAGAAAGCAGAAAAAGGTATTCCACCAAAGCGCATTTTCACTCCTGAACATTCACCAGTCTGCATTTCCTGCCCCTCGTAGTTGGTTTAGGTCAGCCAGCCCTAGCTGCTTTAACTCTTACAGTTGGACAGGTCAGGTTTAAGGTGGACATGATATAAACCAAAACAAAACCAGGCAGGAAGTGGCTCTATGATTGTTCTGTGTGTGTGTGTGCGTGTGTGCGCACGCACGTGTGTGCTTCTGACTGACCTCATCTATGTATAACCTTTTAACAGGACTGTTTGACCACAATATAATAATAACAAGAAAACTTCCACAGAAGCAGCCTTTAAATCTATTTAAAAAGTCACCAGTTAACACAGTAAGTTATATAATTCCAAAAAACACACAACAAAATATAACAATGACAATAAACGAAATTGAATGGATGGAAATCACCTCTTCAAATGACTTAAATTACAGCAATGAATTTTTTGTAACAAAAATAAGAGGTTATTGCGGCATTTTCAAAAAAAGGAAATAATAGAAGGAGAATCAACTTACCATGGCTCAACTTTGAATGTCTACAACTAATGAAGACCAGAGATCAACTTCTTAAAATAGTTCTAAAATCAGGTTTAACAACAGACAGGCAAAAATTTACGTCTGCTAGAAATAAGGTAACACAATCCCAGAGGACGGCTAAGGCAAACTTTTTCATAAATATTTTTGAAAATGCAAAAGAAGATGGTAAAAAAAATTTGGAATAATATTAGCAAACTGACAAATAAACAGAACAAAAAAGATGACAGAGACATGGAACTTAATATTAATAACAAATTGGTACAGAATCCTATGGTCACTGCTACAGAGTTTAACAACTTTTTCATAAACTCTGTGCTAGAAATATCCCATTCATTTAATCCACCATCAGCTCATTAAATAGCTCAAAAGCAACAGATGAACATGGTCTTAACACCAATTTTTTTTTTTTAAGGAACATAAAGACTCTCATTTGTCCAATTACTCATTTAATCAATCTGTCAATCAAACATGCTGTCGTCCCAACTGCTTGGAAGGTACAGTGGTGTGAAAAAGTGTTTCCTTCCTGATTTCTCTTTTTTTTTTTTTTGTATGTTTGTCACACTTAAATGTTTCAGATCATCAAACAAATTTTAGACAAAGATAACACAAGTAAACACAAAATGCAGTTTTTTTTAAATAAAAATGTTTATTATTAAGGGTAAAAAAAATCCAAACCTACATGGTCCTATGTGAAAAAGTGACACCCCCCCCCCCCCAGTTAAAACATAAATTAACTGTGGTTTATCACATCTTTGGAAAGCTGAGTTCAATTTCTCTTGCCACACCCAGGCCTGATTACTGCTACACGTGTTCTCAATCAAGAAATCACTTAAATAGGACCTGCCTGACAAAGTGAAGTAGACAAAAAGATCCTCAAAAGCTAGACATCATGCTGCGATCCAAAAAAATTCCAGAACAAATGAGAAGCAAAGTAATTTGAGATCTATCAGCCTGGAAAAGGTTATTAAGCCATTTCTAAAGCTTTGGGACTCCAGCGAACTACAGTGAGAGCCATTATCCACAAATGGTGAAAACATGGAATAGTGAACCTTCCCAGGAGTGGCCGGCCAATGAAAATTACCCCAAGAGCGCAGCAACAACTCATCCAAGAGGTCACAAAAGACCCCACAACAACATCCAAAGAACTGCAGGCCTCACTTGCCTCAGTTAAGGTCAGTGTTCATGACTCCACCATAAGAAAGAGACTGGGCAAAAATAGCCTGCATGCAGAGTTCCAAGACAAAAACCACTGAGCAAAGAGAACATAAAGGCTTGTCTCAGTTTTGCCAGAAAACATCTTGATGATGCCCAAGACTTTTGGGAAAATACTCTGTGGACTGATGTGACAAAAGTTGAACTTTTTGGAAGGTGTGTGTCCCATTACATCTGGAGTAAAAGTAACACAGCATTTCAGAAAAGGAACATTATACCAAGAGTAAAATATGGTGGTGGTGGTGTGATGATCTGGGGCTGTTCTGCTGCTTCAGGACCTGGAAGACTTGCTGTGGTAAATGGAACCATGAATTCTGTTGTCTACCAAAAATTCTTGAAGGGGAATGTCCGGCCATCTGTTCGTGACCTCAAGCTGAAGTGCACTTGGGTTCTGCAGCAGGACAATGATCCAAAACACACTGGTAAGTCCACCTCTGAATGGCTTAAGGAAAACAAAACAAAGACTTTGCAGTGGCCTAGTCAAAGTCCTGACCTGAATCTGATTGAGATACTGTGGCATGACCTTAAAAAGGCAGTTCATGCTCAAACTTTCCAATGTGGCTGAATTACAACAATTCTGCAAAGATGAGTGGGCCAAAATTCCTCCACAGTGCTGTAAAAGACTCATTACCAGTTATCGCAAACGCTTGATTGCAGTTGTTGCTACTAAGATTGGCCCAACCAGGTTTAGGGAGCAATCAGTTTTTCACACAGGACCATGTAGGTTTGGATTTTTTTCCCATTAATAATAAACACCTTCATTTAAAAACTGCATTTTATGTGTACTTGTGTTATCTTTGTCTAATATTTAAATTTGTTTGATCTGAAACATTTAAATGTGATAAACATACAAAAAAATGAGAAATCAGGAAGGGGGCAAACGTTTTTTCACACCACTGTAGGAGTGGTCAGACCAATTTTCAAAACAGTGATTAAAACTGATATAAACAACTACAGACAATCAGCATTTTACCGGTTATCTCCAAAATAACTGAAAAATGGGTGGCTACACTATTATGTGAACATCTGAATTATGAGAAGATTCCCCCCCCCCTCCCCTGCATCACGCACAGTTTGGGTTCCATGCCCAGCATTCAACAGAGTCTGCAATAAGCGTGTTTTTAGAGAAGACTAAATCTTTTTTAGATAAGGGCAATTGTGTAGTCCCACAAGGCTCCATAGTTGGACCAATATTATTCTCCTTATGCATAAATGATTTACCAAATCCATGCAGAAACATTCATATACAAATGTATGCAGATGACACGGTAATATTCACACCTGCAAAAAACACACGAGAAGCCGCCTGTATTCTTACAACAGTGATGACTCAAATCCATGATTGGCTGAATAATTCATATCTCCTACTAAATACTAAAGAAACTGTTTGCATGATGTTTGAGTCTGTAATATCTGATTGTTGTTTGGTAAACATTTTCTTAAAAGGGGAGGAGCTGCAATTAGTCGAGGATTTTAAGTATCTCAGAGTGATTTTGGATTCCTCATTACCCTTTAAAAAAACACATGAAAAATTTCAAACATAATAAAATTCAATCTAAAAAATTTTAAACAAATTAGACCATCACTGACGGTTAATGCGGCCAAAATGTTTCTGCATGCAATGATCTTCTCACATATTGATTACTGTTTTACCAACTGGTCACTCACTGGTGTAACCATAATCAAACCCATTGACTCCTTATATAAAAAAAGCCATAAAATTTGATAAGAAAGATCTCACATATCATTGTCACATTTACAAGAAATACAATTTTCCATCTTTTGAAAATTATGAAACTCTGGAATTTGCCAGTTCAATGTATAAAATATTAAATGGCGATGCACCCCACCTCCTCCGGGAGAATATGTTAAACTGAGGACTGTCACCGGTACAACCACCAGAGCAATCACTAGAGGACTGTGAGGTTCCCCACAGACACACCACATTTGCTCAATCTGTGCTATCAGTGAGGGACACCAAGATCTGGAATAATATACCACCTGCAATCAGAGAAGGCACCACACTAAACACTTTTAAGACACTGTAAAAATTGGCTTTTAAACAACCAAAACTGTATGCATTACTAGTGGATGCTCTGTGGCATGCGCACATATACAGTATATATGTATGTATGTATATGTATATATACTGTATATATAAGATAAGATAAGCCTTTATTAGTCCCACAACGGGGAAATTTCAGGATTGCAACAGTAATGTATATGTGTATATGTGATGTAATGTAATGTAACAGTAATGTAACAGTATATGTGTGTGTGTGTGTGTGTGTATATATGTGTGTGTGTGTATGTATGTATGCATGTGTGTATATCCATACTGTACATACATATGTGTGTGTGTGTGTGCGTGCCTGCCTGTTTGTTGTTGTGAGGTGCTTGAGTGCATGTGTGTGCATGCATATACAGCACTTTACTCGTGTGACATTTAAATGTTTTGCTTTGTAGCACCTTCACTCTTGCACTTTAGCATATCCACTTTGTACAGTTTCATTGCAGTTGTTCTGCTTGTGTATGATTGTGTGTTTTTGTGACCTGCTGGGGGACTACAGATGCAAATTAGCAGTATTGCTAAATGTGGCATACTTACATTTGTATTAATGTTCATTAGTATGTAATGTCCATTTCAAATAAACATTAAACTAAAAACTAAACTAAACATATGACAAGCATTAAAGGATCTCAACCCTACAATTTAAGAGCTCCTTACCATAATTTTGCACCAGTAGATATTTAACATATCAGCTCTTTCAGAGCTTTTTGAAAAGAAAAGGAGAATTTCATTTATAAATAGAATTTGTATTTAAAGTGAAAACTACAGCATACATACAGTATATATGCACTCAGTGACACATACAGGAAGTAAATAAGAAACATCAACTAAGGCCAGTATTACTTGCTTAGTAAAGTATAAAAATGCAGTAATTAATGGTTTGCGTATACTGTAAGTATTTTTATTACTATTTGGTAGCATATTAACATTAACTTAGCTAGGTATGACCCAAAGGCCACAACCTGGTTGTCTCTTTTCTTTCATTAACTCTTCACAAAATGTGGCCATATACATTTCCACATTTTTCCGCTGTTTATTTTTCAGTTTTCTTTTTACTATCCACTTTACAGGTCAATATTGAATTGGATAAGGCCATTAACTTCAATATTCACACTTTTTTTGAATAGATTTGTTCCCAGTAAATTGCTGTTAAATCTAAAATTCTGATGTGTAGTAAAATTACTTATGAACCAGTTTTGATGGTAAATGGATCATGTTGTCCTCAGAGCACCAGGCTGTACAGCTGGCAGGAGGGTCGGACCGCTGTGCTGGACGGGTGGAGGTATGGAGAGATGGCAAATGGGGCACCGTGTGTGATGACCAGTGGGACCTACAGGAAGCAAACGTGGTGTGTGCTCAGCTTGGCTGCGGGTACGCGCTCAATGTGACGGGTCAGGCTGGCCTCTTTCCCCCGGGCAGAGGGCCGATCTACCTGGACGATCTGAACTGCACAGGCAAAGAGGAGAACCTGTGGGCTTGTCCTGCCACACAGGAGGATCATGACTGTGGACACAAAGAAGATGCAGGTGTTGTGTGTTCGGGTCAGTAGAAAAAAATATACATATTAATCTTTATCTAAAAGTAAAACTAACTTTCTTTTTTGTTGTAAGTAGGAGTTCAGTTGCACCTTTTAAAAGTTAAACTTGTGAAATGTATGTAGCATGTGTGATGCACAGGTTTCTCATGTTATCTGCCCTTGGAGAGATGGTTTTTAGAAGATTTTCATGTTTTTTCACATGTGAGCACAATCAATTTTTTTTTTTTTTTCTGTAAGGGCAGTGACTTTTTTTCCTATGGAAAAGAATCACTGTGGTGCCTTGTACAGCTCAAGATTTCACCTTTCCATTATTGTGAGACTTAGACTGTGGATGCATTTTGAGGCATTGTTTAAATTACTGTTTAATTTGTTGGTAATATCTCTACACTGTAAAACCTGATGAGTGAGTTCAACTCAGAGTGCCTTGAATCATTTACGTTTGCTCACTCAAGCCATTCAAGCACATCTAATTTTTTTTCAGCTGAGTACTATCAACACATAGTAGTTAAAACTTGCATAACATAATACAATTGGCATAGCTGTTTCTTCCATAGGGCAGTGTGCACAAATGCTATGGGTCCCAACAAGCTACAAATGTAGCGTCAGTGTTAGAGCATTAACTGGTACAAGGAGGAGGGGTGGGAAAACTGCTATGGCAGTTTGTATCACTGCCATAACAGTTGCAGTCATGGTGACAAATGTAAAATTTATCTAAAACTTACATATTCCAGCAACAAAAGCTTCCATATATGTACAACAGTGACACACAATAAACTCACAGTGCAAGGAGGTAGTGCTTAGGTTTTGGAAATTTGGATAAAAATGATGCCAGATTGTTAGATAAAAGAGACACACCATCCAAAGTGGGATGCACGCCGTCTCATCTAAAAAGACCAGGTTTTCCCCAAAATGAGTTCCAATTGTCTATGTAGCCCACACTGTTTGCAGGACACCACACAACCAGCCAGCGGTTGAAGGATGACATGCGGCTAAACATGTCATCACTGGTCAGATTGGGGAGGGGCCCAGAGAGTACTACAGAGGCAGACATCGTTTTGGCAAAGTTACACACCAATTCCACACTAACTTTTGTAACTTCCGACTGCCGGAGTCAGATGTTGTTTATGCCAGCATGGATAACAATTGTGGAGTATTTACAGTTACTTTTAGCCAGCATTTTCAAATTTGACTCGATGTTGCCTGCTCTGGCCCCGGAAATGCATTTGACTATGGCCGCTGGAGTCTCTGGGCTCACGTTTCTGACTATAGAGTTGCCAATTATCAGAGTTTCTTTCCTCAGTGAGTGTGTCGCTGAGCGGAGAAAATTGATTAGTAACATGGACAGGTTGGTGGTGAACCAGGGGCTTGCGACTATGCTTCCTTCTCACCATCACCCACCCATTCTCTCCTGGCTGCTCAGGAGAGGTAGAAGCCGGAGGACAGCTAACAGGCCGCCCTAAGCTAGGGTGCTCCGCTGCAGCTAAGGGGAGTCCATCATTATTAACTGGCACTGATGGTTTTTTAATGCAGCGGAGCCGGGATTCCAAATCACAAAACCTCGCCTCGAGTACCTCAAAAAGACAACATTTATTACATTTACCATTGTCACTAAAAGAGGCAGAGGTGTAGCTAAACATCTGACATAGAGAGCACACCAGATGAGAAAGGGAAGGGGAGCTAGTAGCCATAGTTAGCGGCTAACCCGAAGCTAACACAAACACTGATGAAAGATGAACAGAAGGCTAAAGACGGTGATTCGATGACACTGAGTGCGCACACAGGTGCAAGATGCTTGTTAAACAGAAGTGAGAGGTGACGGTAGATGGAAAAAAGTGATTAAAATACAATCAAAGGCAATAATCCTCAGGAGAGTTAGGAGCGCAAACCACAAACCACACCGACAGCCAGCAACAAAGGAAGTGACGATACGTTACCACAGGAAGTTGAATAAAAAAAAAAAACATTACTTCATGTTCTTGTCCTTTCGCTCAACATATTCGAAGTAATGAGCATATCTCCAGCCACCAAACGCCGATTTACTCAACTCTTCCATTTGCATGATTCCCCTCAGCTGCTGCAAGTGCCATTTGTATTATGTCTGGAATTACCATATAATGACGAGGCCAGCTGCACAGTCGAACTTAGCTTTATTGCAGGGGTTGGCAACACACAACATACAGCCACCAGGCAGGAGCATTGGCAAAGATTCTGGACTTACGTGCTCGCTGATATTTATAGGAGCGTTGTGGTGGAAACGGAAGTGGGCGCCACTACTGCTTGTTCTTCTACTGTTTATTGTCAGTGCAGTTTTTTTCCCCGTTTTGTAAGTCGTTAAAAAGAAATGCTAGGAACGCAATCTTTCGCATTAGTAACTGTAATGGGATTATTACATTTATCAGATTAACGCGTTACATTACTGCGTTACACCAAACAGTAATCAGATTACTGTAATGCGTTACTTTGTAATGCCAGTTACTTTGTAACGCATTACACCCAACACTGGTCACCAATACTTAAAATGCCCTCAAAATGCAAGTACACTCACAGCAACTGCGTTACTACTATAAATGTGTATTTTTGAGCAAAGTTAAATTTGTAGAAATGAGTGACTCCATGTTTTTTTGAAGGATTAAGTTATATTTGCTTACTAAATTTATTAATATGTTTGATTTTTCAGTGCAAGAACAGCAGGAAAAATTTTCCTGCAATTGAATAGTTTGGTTGTGCCCCAAATGTTATCATTCTGACATGTACTGTTTAAGATTATGGTGGAAATTTGGGTATCACTTTATATTGCAGCCCACAAAGTGTACCGTAAATATGGCATAAGTAGAAAGTTATTACAGCATCAGCATGACAAAGTGCAAGTATTATGAGGTACTTATGTTGCAGTAGTTATATTGCAATTACACCATATTTATGCCATTCATTGTTCCACAGTTTGTAATTTCTTTGTATCTGTGCAGAGATGAGAGCCATAAGACTGAGTGGAGGTCTGGACCGCTGCTCTGGTAAAGTGGAGATCCACCGTAACGGCAGCTGGGGGACAGTTTGTGATAACTGCTGGAATCATATCGTGGCCTCCATTGTGTGCTCCATGCTGGAGTGTGGTGAGCCACAGAAGTTCACCCAGTTTGTTCCCCCTCTCACCCACAACAACGGGAGTCTGTGGTACTATTTCTGCGATTTTAAAGCTCGGAGTCTGTGGGAGTGCATGGAGTATGTCAACATGCCACACCTGTGTCAAAGCTCAAAGGCATCAGGTGTTATCTGTAATGGTAAGGCTCTGAATATTCAAATATAAGCTGAGAATGATTTTAGAAACTAGTGATGTCAGGGTTAGCCTGATGTTATACTGATCACTTTTATTTCCAAGAAAATTTTTAAAATGTGAATTTTATTTTTTAAATGCATTTTCAAAGACCCCTTTGGCTAAAGATCGAAGAGGGTTTATGTCATGGGGCTGTCCGTCTGTCCGTTTGTCCGTCCATCTGGCCCATGTTTGTGAAATCAACTCCTCTTACAATTTAGTTCTGATTGTTTTGAAAGTTGGCAGCATGATACACTGATGTGCATGTTACAATTTGGCTCTGATTGGATGATTTTTGTGGGAGTTTTGGGGCAAAGGCCAAATGTCAAGGCTGGAATTCCCTCTGCTCTATTATTATAGAACGAGTAACAGTAGGGCCACCAAACTTGTTGCACAGGTTCATACCACAGCGCAAGTTATGCAACCACGTCGACATGATGCAGTTGCGACGGCACTGACGCAGTGTTGACACAGCAGCTCTCTCCAGAGAAGGACAGGTGCACGTCGGCAACGCAGGCTGTAAGAGCTGTGATTGGTCCACTTTGCCTCCTCCTTCACATTTCCTGGTTCTCGCCATTGCTTTGCTCTGCCAGTTCACAGCAGCACAACTTCCAAGGCGAGTCGGTTAAACAGTGGTCCGAATTCAAAAGAATGTATGTGCTTACTAGTTCAATAGAGCATTTTGTGGCTCCGAATAACCCCAGGAATTACATAGATTGTCAAAACGGTAGCAGCGGTGGTTGCACACACCGTTTTCCCCAACTTCTCTTTTTCTCTGTGCAACGATCATATTAAAAGTTACTTTTTCTTAACAGTTTTTAGCTCCAAGCCCATCACAATCTGCTCTTGTCTGTCACTATTTCACAAAAAAAAAAAAAAACACGACGAACACAAATCACTCTACACATCCGCTAAAACCCGTTTTGGTAAAGGAACAAAGCATTTCTGAATCTGTGACGGACGTTGGTAATGGCATCAAGGTGATGTGGGTGCATAAATCCAGCTTTGGACCCTGAACCCTGACTGTGGGGTGGGATCGTAAGGTCAAAGGTCAAGTTTAAAATGTCATAGAAACTATATCTCAACAACAAAGAAAGCTAGGGTCACTGAACTTGCTACACAGGTTTACCTTGGGACCCTGACCTACATCTGTGGGTTTGGGATCAAAAGGTCAGGGTTGGCATTCCCTATGCCCTATTACTATAGAATGAGTAAAGCTAAACTTGCTACCCAGGTTCACATTGGGATCTTGCTCTAAAACTATGGATTGCGTATAACAATTTTTATTGTATATTCATGGGTGATAGACTTACCATAATTTGGTTCTGTCCCAATAATTGCATGGAAAAGTTGAAAACTGCTCTCCTCCAGTGATATTCAGGATCTTCAAAGAAAACAGAGGCAGGGCGTATTGCACTCGCCTCTGAGTGCTCTTTTTAGTATTTTTCCCCTTTCTAGGGTTCTAAGAAGCTATGCTGCAGGAAACCTATTGTTTTTGTTCTTCTCCACTAAAAGTGCATGGGGAACAAAAACGGTAATACATGGAAACTTGAAATTTTACAGTCTGATCAGAAACTCTCCCCACTACTTGGAGACAAAAAATCAAGGCACTGTGTACATAGGTGGCGCTATAATTAACAGTTTTATGTTTTTGCATATATCTTACAACGGCTGGGCCTAGACTAAAAATTCTTTCATCATTCAATTCACTGAACTTTCCGCAACTTTTTGTCAATGGTGGCAAAAACTCTGAAAACAAAGTTTTCTTAACCATATTTTCAAAAATGTGCAAGCGAACTCAAAATAAACTCCTAGGTCATTCATCCAAATTGCTTGAAATTAAGCAGAGATCATCTACAGACACTGATAATGAAAAGTTGCTAAAATTATCCAAAAATGTCAGTCGGTTTTGGTTTTCTAGACAAATCAAGTTGTACAGTTTCTCTTTGACATGTAGTTTTGGGTTGAACTCCAGATTTACTGATTTAAATTTGATGAAACTTCAGACTCACAATCACAACACCATTCTTCAGCTAAGCAGCAAATTTCATGCAATTCTGTTAATGTTCACAAAATCATGCTTATAAAAGGTCTGTCAGCCATTTTTTCTTGTCAGTGGAACTTTTTTTGAGCATTTAACTCAAAGCAGTAGTGTAGTGTAGGGATTAAGATACTCATTTCCCAGGAACCCTGGGTTCAAATCCTTCTGGTAACGTGTCATTACTATTAAGGCTGGGCGATATGGCTTTTAACATGCATTGCGATACATTTAGGGTTTTATCCTGATACACGATATATATTTTTTATTTTATAATCCTTTATCAGTCCCACAATGGGTAAATTACAGGGAAACCACCTGGACGGATGAGAATGCCACGATGCGGCACCAATTTCTTCACCATTCTCACACACACACACACACACACACACACACACTCTCACACCTAAAGTCACTTTAGAGTCTCTAATTAAACTAATCTGCATGTTTTGGGTCTGTGGGAGGAAACCGGAGTGCCCGGCGTAAACTCACACAGACACGGGAAGAACATGCAAACTCAACACAGAAAGGTCACCAATGGTCAGGGGGTGGGATCAAACCCCCGATGGTCAGGGGTGGAATCGATCCCATGACGTTCTTACTGTGCTGCCACAGTGCTAACCACTGCTCCAATGAGCTGCCCGCGATATTTTGAGATCTCCTCTTAACCACTGTATAAATATAAACCCTTTGTCTAAAATGACACCACTGTGGAGAATGTGTTGAAGGATGAGACTGAGTTTATTCCTCAGGTTCAGCTTTATTCACAATCACATACTCCAACAATTTCAAAGCAGAAAAGAGAATGAATCATCTCACATCTGTCCTTTATACCCCGGACATCAAAACTACAGTCACATGGTGTTTAATCAAACATACAGTCACATGGTACTTAATCCCAGTCACAATGTAACTCCTCTGATCTTCACACCATTCATCCTTTCGTCTCCGGTGGTCAGGAAATCTCTCCAGGTCATCTCCCTGAAACAAAGGCCAAATCTCGCACTCTCCCATTACCTCTAGGAGGCTCAGTCCCTTTGTTCCCTGAGACGTGCAGCACACAATAAACACACAGCAATATATTTGTGGAGCATATGTAACCAACATATGTGCCCACATGACCCCCCCCCAAACGTCTAAGATGGAACAAACATAACTAGAGATGCATGACATAATAACATTACTACATATCAATCCACCTGTTGCCTAGGCCTAAGTCTTCTGCCGTATTTGCTGTAAGCCGGCTTTACCGCTGCAGTGTCCTCCTGCTGTGCGACTGTTGCCTGTGGATTAGAACTGTTAGTCAATCTCTGTGGGTGTTCTGGAGAATGCCCCCTAGGGGGTCTGCCGCGATGGGGGGCCCTCGCCAACTGCACAGCTTCATCCTCCAAAACAAAAGCGGGTTTGAGTCTGTTAATACCAATTACCTCCTTTCTGTCTCCCAAATCTAGCAAAAAATGCTTCTCTCCTGTTCCCAGCACCCGAAACGGTCCATCATACGGCGGCCGCAAGTTTGGGCGACGGGCATCATGTCTGACAAAAACAAACTCCGCATTTTTTAAAGCTTTCGGCACAAAAACGCGTGGGAAACTGTGATGAACTGGGCCAGGAAGCATGTTTGATCCCGTGTCGCTCTGCAACCGCTGAGCGGGGGGGCAATTTGGCGCAGGATTGTCCGGGAAAAATTCCCCGGGCAGCCGGAGTGGCTGTGCAAAAAATTAACTCAGCTGGGGAGGCTTGTAAATCCTCCTTAGGCGCAGAACGCAACCCCAATAAAACCCATGGTAGCCTGTCTACCCAATTTGTATCCGTAAGCGACGCTCTGAGGGCTGCTTTCAATGACCTATGGAAACGTTCGCATAAACCATTAGCCTGGGGGTTGTACGCGGTAGTGCAGTGGATCGTTACCCCCAGGCTGCGGGCCATCGCTGACCAGAGCTCGGAAACAACTTGAGGACCTCTGTCGGACGTCATGTCCGACGGAACTCCGAAGCGCGCTACCCAAGCTGTTAAAAACGCGTGCGCCACCTCTTCGGCTGTGGTTGATGCCAGCGGGACCGCTTCCGGCCAACGCGTGGTGCGGTCCACCATTGTCAAAAGGTGTGTGCACCCCTGTGACGACGGAAGGGGGCCTACGAGGTCGACATGCACATGATCAAAGCGCTTAGCCGGGATGTGAAAAGGCTCCAAGAGAGCTCTAGTGTGTTTGTGTATTTTGGCTCGCTGACAAGCTACGCAGGTTGTCGCCCATTCCTTTACCTGTTTGCGCAAGCCCGGCCATACAAATTTCTCTCCTACCATTTTGACCGACGCGCACACCCCCGGGTGCGCCAGAGAATGGATCGAGTCAAAAACGCGGCGGCGCCACGCGGCTGGTACCACCGGACGCGGCCGTCTAGTGGAGATATCGCAGATTAGGGGGGGCATACCATCTTGCAGCACCCTGTCCTCCAGCCTTAACCCTGTTGGTCCAGAGTGGAGCGCGCGCACGTCCGCATCGCTAACCTGCTCCGCGGCCATGGCTGTATAATCTATCCCTACGCGGACCAGGGCTGCGCGCGCTTCCGCGTCGCTACCCTGGTCCGTGGCCATGGCTGCAGAGTCTGCCCCCACGGGGCCTGTAGCCACCACAGCACGTGAGAGGCAGTCTGCCACTACATTATATTTACCTGCCACATGCTGGATATCGGTGGTAAACTCCGATATCGCGGCCAGCTGTCTCTGCTGCCGGCCCGACCAAGGTTCCGAAATCTTGGCCATCGCGAAAGTCAGCGGTTTGTGGTCCACGAACGCGGTGAAACGGCGCCCTTCCAGCCAGAACTGGAAGTGGCGGATGGCCAAATGTAGAGCCAACAACTCCCTGTCGAACGCGTTGTATTTTTGCTCGCTATCGCACAAGGTTTTACTGAAAAACGCGAGCGGCTGCCAGGCCCCAGCCACGTACTGTTCAATGACCGCCCCTATGGCTACATCTGACGCGTCAGTGGTGAGCGCCATGCGGGCCGTTGGGACTGGGTGAGCCAACAAAGCAGCGTTTGCCAGGGCTGATTTGACTTGAGAGAATGCACGCTCCCGCTCAGGAGACTACTCGATTTTATTCGTGGGTTTTTGTTTTTTTAGTGCAGCGTACAATGGTTGCATTAGCTGCGCTGCGCGGGGGAGGAAACGGTTATAAAAATTAACCATTCCCAAAAACTCCTGTAACGCTTTGACTGTTTGTGGTTGGGGAAAATTTGTTATTGCGCGCACTTTATCGGGCAGAGCTCCTTCTGGCGAAACGCGATGCCCCAAAAAATCAATCTGCGCCACCCCGAACTGACACTTTGCTGGGTTAATTATTAACCCGTACTCTGCCAACCTCCGGAAAACTGCTGTGAGGTGGCTTTCGTGTTCGTCTTCGGACGTGCTGGCTACCAAAATGTCATCCAAATAGACAAACATGAAAGGGAGGTCGCGTAGGACCGCGTCCATCATGCGTTGGAACGTCTGCACTGCTCCCTTGAGCCCAAACGGCATGCGCAAAAACTCAAAAAGCCGGAAAGGAGTTATTACCGCTGTTTTTGGTATATCCTGAGCGCGCACTGGAACCTGATGATAACCGCGTACTAAGTCTATTTTAGAAAAAATGCGCGCCCCCGCAAAATGAACCGAAAAATCTTGGATATGCGGAATCGGGTAGCGGTCGTGTGCTGAGGCATTATTTAACCTGCGGAAATCACTGCAAGGTCGCCACGAGCCATCAGCCTTTGGGACCATGTGCAGTGGTGAAGCCCAGGGGCTTTTAGAACGTCTGATGCCCAGTTTTTCCAGGTTGGCGAACTCCTCGCGCGCTATGGTCAGTTTAGCTGAGTCCAGGTGCCGAGCTTTTGCAAAAACGGGCGGGCCGGTGGTAGTGATAAAATGTTCCACCCCATGTTTAGCCACTGTTGCCGAAAACGTTGGGACTGTGAGTGCTGGGAACTGAGTGAGAAGTGCGTGGAACTTACCACCCACAGCCGTGACGTTGGCTTGTGCAGTTGGCGGCGCCACCCGAGCTGTGCAGGGAATAGAGTGAAAAGAGAGCGCATTAACCAGACGTCTATTAGCAAGATCAACCAATAAACCATGTGAGCACAAAAAATCAGCCCCTAACATGTTGAAATTGACTGCCGCTACAACAACAGTCCACTCAAATGCACGGCCCTGCAAAGACAGAAGCAGGGTCCTCTCACCGAAGGTCTTAATCGTTGAGCCGTTTGCTGCTGACACCCGGGGACCCTTGGACGGCGTCAGCCGGTCCGCATAGGAAGGCGTGATGAAGCTCAGCTGGGAGCCTGTGTCCACGAGGAAATGCCTCCCCGAGCGTGCAGCCGTCAGGTAGAGCAGCTTGTTGTCTTCCCCGAGGGCCGCAGCTGCTACCGACCCCCGGTCTTGGCGTTTCCCAAGCGCTTGAAATGGCACGGTGGGATGCACTTGCGCGCCCTCTCTGCGAAGCGGCGATGGTAGAAGCAAAGGACGTCATCCACTCCGTGTCGCCTGGCCCTTGCTGCTGCCGTCGTCGGTGAGTCTGGTGCTGCAGCCTCTGGCCCCATGCCTTCTCCAGACGTTGCGCCTAACTCCGCTGACGCGGCCGAAGCCGCGCTCTGTTTGTGGGGGTCGACGAGTCGTTGCGCCTCCTGGCTCAGCCCATGGTAGTCTTGCCGGGCCATCAGAGGCGAGCCTGCCAGGGTCACTCTCACCGCTGGTGGCAGGGTTCTGAGGAAGAGGTGGGGGAAGATAAAGTTGTCATCTTCGGAGTCTCTCAGCATTTTCACCATCAGGTCTACGGGTCTGTCGTTTTCAAACTCCGTCAACGTTAGGAGCCCCTCTGCTCGCTGTTGCACCGAGGGGGTGAAGTGGCTGATAAGCACAGCCTTCAATGCGCTGTACTTGTTGCTGTCCGGTGGGTGATTAACCAGATTCTCCACCCTTTGGACTGTGTGGCTGTCCAGCTTCGCCACCACATGGTAGAATTTTGTGTCGTCCCTCAAGATTCTCCGGAGGTTGAACTGCGCCTCGACCACGCTAAACCAGGAGCGTGGACTATGCTGCCAAAAGTCCGGCAGCTGGAAAGTGGCGGCATTTGTCAGGCTGGCTTCTGCCGAGCCCCGCTCGGGAGAATTATCTCTGCTCATGCTTCGTCGTAAGGTCACCAGTGTGGAGAATGTGTTGAAGGATGAGACTGAGTTTATTCCTCAGGTTCAGCTGTATTCACAATCACATACTCCAACAATTTCAAAGCAGAAAAGAGAATGAATCATCTCACATCTGTCCTTTATATCCCGGACATCAAAACTACAGTCACATGGTGTTTAATCAAACATACAGTCACATGGCACTTAATCCCAGTCACAATGTAACTCCTCTGATCTTCACACCATTCATCCTTTCATCTCCGGTGGTCAGGAAATCTCTCCAGGTCATCTCCCTGAAACAAAGGCCAAATCTCGCACTCTCCCATTACCTCTAGGAGGCTCAGTCCCTTTGTTCCCTGAGACGTGCAGCACACAATAAACACACAGCAATATATTTGTGGAGCATATGTAACCAACATATGCGCCCACACCAGCATAATAATAGAAACAGACCCATGTATTGCATTTTTTAAAAACTGTACAAAAAGGGGGCAATAAAATCAAGTTAAATTTAACAAACTTTATTGAACCAATCAGACAGTCCCACTCATATATTTGCAACAAATCAGAATAAATAATGGTAGGCCTTCCTATTATGGCCTGTAATAAAACCAATAAAACAAAACAAAAAAAGGACTCAGCACAATAAAAAGTGCATTAAGCAAGAATTCTAGAGAAAGATATTTTAAAGCCATAAAAATTAAACTCCACTTTTTCTGTTTGGTCATGTTTTTAACAATAGGGGCCATGTCTTTGGCAGTATAATTTGTGACCGCAGTTGTGATCTCTTTCTATTTTGCACTTTTGTTGTATGGGATAAATCTTCCAACTGAAGAAGCCATAGTCACGACCCGAAAAGGATTAAGCGGAAGAAGATGGATGGATGGATGGATGGATGGTTCATTTTTTTTTTGTAGGGGCTACCTGGGATGTTGAGAGTGGATTTTAATGCATTCTTCATGTTATAGTAGATGACATCTCAAGTGGTGAAACAAATCTGTGCTACTGCTACCTTTAAAGGTGCGCTCCAGCCACTCTAAAACCACCTCAAAAACAAATTTGTATTGCCCAAAATAGTATATCGTGGCTTTTTACCTAGGGGTGGGCAATATGGCCTAAAAATATCACCATATTTCTGTGAACATTCACAATAACGATATGTTTCATGACTACAGAATTCAGTTTTTTTTTTTTATGTAGGCAAAAAGGACAGTTTCACAGGCTAGCATTATTTACCTTCAACATATTCAGGAAAAAAACAAAACAAAAACTCTTATTTCTCCATTTTATAAACAGCAGCTCAGATTTAGTTTAAAATATTTTTTAGTTCTGTGTCAAATATTACATGAAAATAATATAAACCGTTACATCTTAACTGCACACAGAGGTTGGGTTTTATGCTGAATCACTTTACCTGCATTACTCCCATTGCATGGAACTGTCCTGGGGCTTTTGGCTCTCGTTGCACTGAACAGATGTTTTTTTTTTTTTCCTTTCTCTTCGGGTAGTTGAATAAAATCAAGATGAAGTGGCCAAAATGGAAGTAAAAATCTACAGCCACTTTGAGCGGCATATTGTCCAACGTTAACACTGCTCCAGTGGTGTTGACATGCAGAAAAAATGCAGGCAGATAATCCACACTGCTGCGCCGTTGTTTTTTTAAAACATGACAGCTGTCTGAAAAAGAAAGCGAAACTTAAATATTTCCACTCAACTGGAGAGGGTCTGACTTTGGAGCTGCAGCTTCCCACGCCATGCTTCTTTTGCCATTTTTGTGTGTGTGTGTGCCATTTTTGTGTGATGTGTGACATCGTCACGCAGCAGACCCCAAATATCGCGATATTCATTTTTTACACCGGTATCAAAACTTAAACTGGTATTATCATGAAATACGATATGGCACACCCCTATTTTTACCCACAAAAATCTTTCATTGCCTTAGAATTCCATGGAAAGAGATTCTAAATCTTGCACTTACTTAACTTCTTGCGCTCCGTTGTCCCACGGGTGGGCAAGTCTCTGCATCCTAGAGCGCACAAGAGTGCACGAGGGCGCTCTCGTGCGCTCTAGGACGCATCATGGAGATTGTGATGTAGGTGGTGTATGGCGTCCAAGCGCGCACTGAAAATAAAAGCTGCAGACACAGCCGCGAACAGATTAGTTCATCTGATTGACCTCTCATTCGACTAATAAGAGCCTTGAATTGGGTTTCTGAAACCTTGAAGAACCAATGAATGAAAACCTAGCCAGAAGGACCCGCCTCCCAACGGCTGTGAGCCAATTGAAGCACAGAAGTTCGCTGAGCTGTTTTGTCTAAAGCTGGGTGAAGAGAGACTGCTTCAGCAGCCACAGGCAGTGGTTTATTTATTTATTTTTTTTAATTCCAGAAGAGTGTTTAGGATTCTCTTATATGGTCATCATAGACCGATGGAGGCTGACGACGAAGGTCGTAAATCATTTGCCAAAACCGCAATCATGGAATTATGTTTTGACCGGGTCGCGAGACCAGAACGAGCGGACCAGCGTCAGTTCGTCTGACAATGAGGAAGAGAAGTTGGCCAGGACAATGTGGCTGTGAAGAGGTAAGGTGTTATAAGCCAAATTATTTTTTATCCCTGAAAATTGTAATCAAAAATGACTTTTGACCGATCGGTAAATTACAACTGTGCGGCGCACGATGTCCGAAGTGCCTGCACCGCGTTACACAGTTCGTTCGCCGCCTGCAGACCGTGAAGGCCCCCCCCCCCCCCCACCGCCGCTACGATTCTGTAGCAGGGGGTGGGGGGAGCCGCAGTGACAGCGGTGCTGTGGAAACATGCCTTATCCAAGTGTAATCCGTCATGTAGCGAGGGCGGATCTCCGTCCTCTGTAGCGGGGGGGGGGGGGGGTGGACAACCCCACACACACACACACAGACACAGCCCTGAATGTGACCTTTCATTAGAGCCCTAAATGAAGCTTCTACACTGAATCATTCAAAAGTTACAGACGTTTTTCCAAACTGTGCCATTTGGCACAGTTCCAAAACGCCTGGGAACAGCCTGAGAACAAAGCTGTGTAATATATTCATTTTTTGTGGTATTGTTACAAAATTTGGACCTCAGCTGGATAACACTTGGTTCTACATTTCTGTTGCATTTTCCCGCCCGGATCTGAAGCTGTGTGTTATTTGCAAGCATTTGTATCCAAAAAACACCCAGGCCAAATTTATTTTCTTCAAGTTCACTATGTTTAGATGACTGTAACTCAGTGGCCGGAGCACTTAGAGAGCATGTTTTTTTTGCCAAAAAATTCAAAGTGTTTTCTTTTAAATGAGACCAACCCCATGAAGATGCTGCATAGGGTTGAAGAACAGCTTTCGATTTACTTTGGGCACATTTTTTTTTGGCGTTTTTAGGAAAATTGACCGGAGTGCAAGGGGTTAAGTATGCGTGACCTATGAATATTCTAAATAGCGGCCTGCAGGGCTTGGTCACCACGACTCCTGGTGGGTGGGCTGCTAGTCTGTACAAGACACTTCTGCATGTTTAAGTTTTGCCTATAATTACAAAAGTAAAAAGTAAAACATTTTTCTGAAAACGGTCGAGGTGAAAGATAAATGTGTAGTTGCCAAATATGTGTTTACTTTTTACTAACAACCAGTCCCCCATCTGCCGGCAACACAGCAGGGGGGGGCAATTTGAATGTGGCTGCTCTCAGCTCACAATCCGCTGATGAAGTGAGCCGAGAGCAGTTCAATTTGAATGTGATTCAAATCGCCTCCCGCCTCTCTCAGCACTCTCTCTGCTGCGACCCCAACATGCTCAGCCTCAATCCTGCTGCTCCTCCCTCTTCCCCTGAGGTAGCCAAGTGTATCCGTCTGATTGGTTAACCCCTTGTTCTCCTGTCAATTTCCCTAAAAACACCAAAAAATAACGTGCCCAAAGTAAATCGAAAGCTGTTCTTCAACCCTTTGCAGCATCTTCATGGGGTTGGTCTCATTTAAAAGAAAACACTTTGAATTTTTTGGCAAAACAATCATAATCTCTCTAAGTGCTCCGGCCACTGAGTTACAGTCATCTAAACATAGTGAACTTGAAGAAAATAAATTTCGCCTGGGTGTTTTTTTGGATATAAATGCTTGCAAATAACACACAGCTTCAGATCCGGGCTGGAAAATGCAACAGAAATGTAGAACCAAGTGTTATCCAGCTGAGGTCCAAATTTTGTAACAATACCACAAAAAGTGAATTTATTACACAGCTTTTTCCTCAGGTAGTTCCCAGGCGTTTTTGAACTGTGCCAAATTGTGCCAAATGGCACAGTTTGGAAAAACGTCTGTAACTTTTGAATGATTCAATATAGAAGCTTGATCTTGGGCTCTAATGAAAGGTGACACCCAGGGCTGTGTGTGTGTGTGTGGGGGGGGGGGGGTTGTTGCTACAGAGGACGGACGTCCCTTGCTACAGAGGACGGACATCGCCCGTTGCGCCGCGGTCCATCATGCAGCGATGACGCACAGCTGTAATTTACCGATCGGTCAAAAGTCATTTTGATTACAATTTTCAGGGATAAAGAATAATTTAGCTTATAACACTTACCTCTTCACAGCAGAAGTGGAGCTGGCGAACTTCTTCCTCATTGTCAGATGAACGCAACGCTGGTCTCGCGACCCGGTCAAAACATAATTCCATTATTGCGGTTTTGCGCTTCCATGATTGCGGTTTTGGCGAACGATTTTTCAAAACAAATAACAGTAGTAATTAAAAAAAGACTGGCGAATGCGTGTGTCACTCAGCCTTCGTTGTCGGCCTCTGTCGGTCTATGATGACCATGGAAGAGAATCCTAAACGTCTACTCTGCTGGAATAAAAAAAAGAAAAGCACCGCCTGTGGCTGAACAGGCCGATGCGCGAATGGTAGTCCCTATCACACAGGTCGCACTTGTGGGTGGTCTCCGTGCTGCTGGGTCTGTGGGTTTCTTCCTGCGGGTCCTTTTTTCATCTGCTGTTGCAGCAGTCTGTCTTCACCCAGCCTTACATAAAACAGCTTGCAAACTTCTGTGCTTCAATTGGCTCGCTGCATTCACAGCGTTGGTAGGCGGGTCTTTCTTGCTAGGTTTTCAGTCATTGGTTCTTCAAGGTTTCAGAAACCCAATTCAAGGCTCTTATTAGTCGAATCAGAGGTCAATCATATCCGATCTGTTCGCGGCTGTGTCTGTAGTGGAAGAACGGAAATGCAGCTTTTTTTCCCAGTGCGCTCTTAGGACGCAGCGCCCTCGTGCGTCCTAGAGCGCACGAGAGCGCCCTCGTGCGCTGTAGGACGCAGAGACCTGCCCGTCCGCGGTACACTGGAGTGCAAGAGGTTAATGTTATAACCAACCAGGCTAAGCAGGAATAGTTATGTAGCTACAAATGATCTGTCCAAATCTGCCTTTTTTTTGGGGGGGGGGGGGGCTTCAGCAGACATTCACAGAAGAAAAACACATACTATGGAGTTTGGAATGAGTTTGGTCTTGATACATCTGGTAAATCAGAAGAAACATGTTACAGACATGTTAACAACAGAAAAAAACTTGATTTTTGCCAGAGTGTCACTTTAAAGACAACAGCTTTGTGACATAATTTGCACAAAACTGTATTTTGTTCAGTTTCTACCTTCCTAAGTCCACTACCAAACAACAAAACCGATGCTTTTTTCTACTTGAAATTGTTTCGTTCAAGTCTGCTTCCACTGCAGCAGGTGTATGTGTCATTTCACCCCCCCTCCCGCCACGCTGTCAATGTTGCCAGATTGTGTATAAAAAACCAAGCATATCTGCTCTACGAAAACAGGCTCAAAAGAAGCAATTTCTAAAAAAAAAAGAAATTGCAGGAAAAAACAGACCTGGAAACAATCCTGATAGAAATATTGAGCGGGGAGGGGTGAGGGGAAGCCAGTGAGTGCAGCTGTGTGAGAGGAGAGGAGACAGAAGCTTAAACCGGACAAATAAATGCTGACAGCTTACACTGCTGTGACAACTTAGGCTTGATATTCATGAGAAAGGCATTGTATGTATTGCGCACAGGAGAATGTATCGATATAACAAATATATTTGGGTATTGCCCAGCCCTAATTCCTATAAAGTGCAACATACCTCTTTACTTTTGAAACAATATAGTGCACATTAAGTTTTAAATGGTTTACTACTGCTGCTAGGAATCCTTTCAATTGAGCATTTTTCATTTGAGAAACAGTGAAAACTAAAGTAGTTGTGTGGTGTTGTGGTTATGGTGAGTGCTTGGGGTGTATGGAGTGTCAGGGAGGGATAGTACCTCTGACGGGGCAACAGTCACACCTCCGGGTGGTCAGTCTGCTTTGGTTCCCACTTGGCACTCAGCTCTCACCTGTGGCTCCAAGTAGCTGTTTGCATGCAACAGCGGCCACACCCTGGTAAACCACTTTGACTGGTGGGCAAAACCAGGTGAAGGTAGCCGACGGGTTTCAAACCCGTGAACCCATTGCCTATGCAAACCCGTTGCATAGGCAACTGTAAGTTGGTCTGCCTACGCATGTGTAGACTGGACCTGCTGGACGGCGTGGAGGAAACCATCAGATTGACTTAACGGGCAGGAAGGCAGACACAGCAAAGCGTTGTGGAGCGCAACTAGGGCACAGTGAGACACGTAGGACACTGCTGGCCATCCACTGCATCCTAACCTATCTTCAGCCATCTTGACTACATTTTGCCACTGGATCCAGATAGGCTGGGACGAGAGAGTGAGGCTGACAACCCTGGCAAATCTCCCTCACTTAAATCAAATTCACGCGCAAGTTAAGACATCACCCCCTCCCATTTCTTTCTCATCCCCCCTCCCCCAAGTCCCATGGCGATGGGCAAGTGACGAAGGATACACTGGAAGCTGAAGCCACAATCCCACACACAGGTGGCCCAGGGCATAGGGTCGCTCTCTACTGGACCAAAGCAGCAGTGGAGTTTGGCAGCCCCCTGGGTGTCTGAGCAGCCCTCTTTAGGATTCACTCTGCTCACTTCCATGGCCTGAGGAAGGGGCTAGAAAAGGTTCCCCAAACATAGCCTGCTTTGCTACACCCTGGCCAGCAAGCCGCAGCTAGCGGGGATCCCACCCTAGCGGTCGAAATTCTCAGAAGAAATCAACTAAGGCGACATCACTCACCATTGGCACTTGGAATGTGCAAACACTCATGGACAGCTCCAAAGCGGACAGACCTGAGAGCCGGACAGCACTTGTTGCAAGAGAACTCAGCAGGTACAACATCCACATCGCAGCTCTGAGCGAGACCAGGTTTGCAAATGAAAGTCATCTGACAGAAATTAATGCCGGCTACACCTTTTTCTGGAGCGGCTGAGGCAGCGAAGAATGCCGTGAAGCAGGAGTGGGTTTCGCAATCAGATCCAATCTGATCAGCAAGCTTACCAGCCTCCCTGAAGGAACCAACGACCGCCTCATGACCCTGCGGCTCCCCCTCTGAGGAAAACGCCATGCCACATTCAACAGTGCATATGCCCTCACCATGATGAACCCAGATGAGATCAAACACAAGTTTTACAAGGACTTACAGACTCTC
This sequence comes from Pholidichthys leucotaenia, assembly GCA_020510985.1. Taxonomy (NCBI): domain Eukaryota; kingdom Metazoa; phylum Chordata; class Actinopteri; order Cichliformes; family Pholidichthyidae; genus Pholidichthys; species Pholidichthys leucotaenia. The sequence goes on from CM035839.1 coordinate 60,532,423, forward strand.
ACAGAAGGTGTACCGAAGGAGGACAAACTCACTGTTCTTGGAGACTTTAATGCCAGAGTTGGTACAAACTACCAGACATGGGAGGGAGTCCTTGGGAGAAATGGAGTTGGAAAGTGCAACAGCAACGGTCTTCCCCTGTTGAAGACGTGCACCTCTCATGACCTTCTGATCACTAATTCCGTCTATCGCTTGCCTAATTGCAACAAGACCTCCTGGATGCATTCACGCAGCAAGCATTGGCATCTGATCAAGTACGTACATCATTGTGAGAATGAGAGACAGGCAGGACATTAGAGTGACGAAGGCGATGTGTGGCACAGACTGCTGGATGGATCACAGTCATTCTTTCAAAGCTCAACATGCACATCCAGATCAAACAACATCCACAGGGAAAAAAGGCAAACAAGCGACTCAATGTCAGCAAGCTGGTACAGTACTCTGTGCGACAGAACCTCAGTGAGGACCTAGACAGCAAGCTTCGTCAGCTCGACCTCGGGGCGTACGGAGCAGAAAAAGACTGGGCAGCTTTCAGAGACATGGTATACAACACCTCACTCACTCATCTGGGCCAGAACACGCACAAACACCAAGACTGGTTCGATGAAAATGATGAGAACATCCAAAAGTTGCTTGACGAGAAGCATGACGCCCACAGAGCGTACCAGCAAGACAGCAGATGTGCCTCTAAAAAAGGCAACCTTCAACTCCATCAAAGGAAAGGTGCAGGCAAAGCTCAGAGAGATGCAGGACTTCTGGCTCAGCAATAAGGCAGATGAAATACAGCAGTACGCTGACAGCAACAACTCCAAATGCTTCTATAATGCCCTTAAAACCATCTGTGGGCCTCAGTCTTCTGGAACATCACCACTGCTCAGTGCTGACGGGTCCGCTCTCCTCACCGACAAGAATGTAATCCTGAAAAGATGGGCAGAACATTTCAGCAGTCTCCTGAACAGACTTTCGTCCATCAATGCAGAAGCCATCACTTGCATGCCCCAAGTAGAGGTGAACACGTCTCTGGCAGAACCTCCAACGGAATCAGAAGTCCAAAAGATGATCAAACTCCTTTCGAATGACAAAGCACCAGGCTCTGACTCTATCCCAGCTGAAATCTACAAGGCAGGAGGACCAATTTTAATACAGAAACTCACCAAGCTCTTTCAGACCATGTGGCAGCAGGAAGTTATCCCCTAGGAGCTCAAGGACACCTCCATTGTTCATCTCTACAAGAGAAAAGGAAAGAGGCAGTCCTGCATCAACCACCGTGGGATCGCTCTCCTCATCATTGCCTCCTCATCGCCGGCAAAATCCTCACAAAAGTCCTTCTCAACCATCTCATTCAGCACATAGAAGCCAGTCACCTGCTGGAAAGCCAGTGTGGTTTCAGAGAGGGTTGTGGAACTCCTGACATGATCTTCACTGCACGGCAACTTCAGGAGAAGTGTCAAGAGCAGAACAGGGACCTCTACACAACATTTGTAGACCTGACCAAGGCTTTTGATACTGTCAGTCGTGAGGGGCTATGGAAGACCATGGCGAAGTTCGGCTGCCCAGACAAGTTCATCAACATGGTGCTGGTGCACCAGTTCCATGACAGCGTGCTTGTTCGAGTACTGGACGATGGAGACTCTCCCCAAGCTTTCCCAGTCACCAAAGGGGTCAAGCAGGGCTGTGTACTTGCGCCCACACTTTTCAGCATGATGTTCACATCCATGCTGTCTGATGCCTTCTGCAATGATGAAGAAAGCTCCATCAGGATCAGGTACAGGATGGACAGCAGGCTCTTCAACCTGTGGAGGCTCCAAGCCAAAATCAAGGTGGAAGGGGACTCAGTGACTTCCTGTTTGCAGACGACTGCACACTCAACGCTGCTACAGAGGCCCAGATGCAGAAGAGCATGAACTGCTTCTGCACTGCTTGCAACAACTTTGGGCTCACAATCAGTATGAAGAAACCTGAGGTCCTGCACCAATCCGCACTGCAGAAGACTTACGTGGAACCAGCCATCACTGTCAATGGGGAGACCCTCAAGGCTGTTGACAAGTTCACATACCTCGGCAGCACACTCTCCAGGTCTGTCAACATCGACGACGAGGTCGATTCGCACATTGCTAAGGAAAGCTTAGCATTCGGACGGCTACGTGCAACAGTGTGAGAAAGGAGAGGCATCAGACTGACCACAAAATTGCAGGTGTACAAGGCAGTTGTTCTGCCTTCCCTACTGTACGCCTGTGAGACCTGGACAGTCTACGAGTGCCATGCCAGAAAGCTAAACCACTTCCACCGGAACAGCCTCAGAAGGCTCCTGAAGATCACCTAGTAGGACAAAATCCCTGACACAGAGGTCCTCTCCCGAGCTGAGCTGCCTAGCATCCACACCCTACTCAAGAGAGCCCAGATTAGGTGGGCTTGCCACCTTGTTTGTATGCCTGAGTCACACCTACCAAAGAGACTGTTCTACGGTGAACTAGCAGAGAGCAAGCGCTTACAAGGTGGTCAGAAGAAGCACTACAAAGACACTCTTAAGTTCCTCCCTGAAGAGCTTTGACATCAGTCCTGACACCCGGGAGACCCTAGCGCTAGACTGACCAGACTGGCGTAGTTGTACCAGCAAAGGTGCTGCCTCCTTTGAGCTGAACAGGACTGCCAAGGCCCAGAGAAAACATGAGCTTTGCAAGTCCAGAACCACCCCTGTATCTTCTGCCTGTGCAGACCACCTGTGCCTGACCTGTGGCAGAGCCTTCCGTGCTTGCATCAGATTGATCGTCGAGAACAACAGGACGTGGGGGTAACCATGGACCAGATCCACTTTGGAAAAAACACGCGCCCCGGCCAGGTGCATGGAAAAATCCTGGATGTGTGAATAGGATAGCGATCGTGTTCTGTAGTGTTGTTCAAGCGCCGGAAATCACCGCATGGTCGCCATGACCCATCGGCTTTAGGCACCATGTGTTGCGGGGATGCCCACGGGCTGTTGGAGCACTTGATGATGCCCAACTGCTCTAAGTTGGCAAACTCTTCTCGCGCGCTGGCTAGTTTAGCTGAGTCCAAATGCCAAGGACGCGTGAACACCGGCAGGCCTTTTGTCGTTACAAAGTGCTCGACCCCGTGTTTCGTTACCGTGGCTGAAAACGTCGGGACTGGGAGTGCTGGGAATTGTCCGAGCCAATGTTGGTACTTACCCCCTGGAGCTATAATGTTAGCCAGTGTTGTCCACCCAGCTCCCCGAGCTGTGCAGGGCAGTGAGGTAAAAGAGACAGCGTCCACTAATCTCCTATTAATAATAATAATAATAATAATAATACATTTTATTTAAAAGCGCCTTTCAAGACACTCAAGGACACTTTACAGAAACAGATAAAACACAATATTAATAAGCAACAATAACACAAAACGACAATCCTAAAAAGTAGCAACATCAACTAACAATCCATAGGCACATAGAAAATTTGCCCCTAAAATGGGGTCGGAACATGCAGCTATCACAAAGTCCCACTGAAAGTTGCGTCCTTGTCAGTATATCATCAGTCTCCACTCTCCAAATGTCCTGATGGTGGATCCGTTGGCGGCCGTGAGCTCGGGACCGCTGCGTCCTGCCACCCTATCTGCATTGACCGGCAGGATGAGGCTCTTCTGGGAGCCAGAGTCCACGAAAAACAGTCTCCCTGAACGTGTCTCCGTGATATAAAGCAGTCTGTTCCTGTCGTCATCGGTTGCAGCTGCCACTGAATTCTGAATTGCCGTCTTCCCGGCTTCTTGAGTTGGCATGGCAACAGGCAGCGTTGGGCATTCGAGTTGAAATGGCGATGATAAAAACAGGTCGCCCTGTTCCTTCGTCTTCTGGTGTCTGTCCCGGCTACCACCAACGGCTCCCCAACCTTGCTGGGGTCCTTCATGGATGCCGGTGCCACTGTCTGCATGCTGAGAGTTCTGGTCACCAAAAGGATGCGATCCGCTTCCTGCGCCAGGGCACGGTAGTCCTTACCAACCAGCCATGGTGAGTTGGTCAGGATCGCCCTCGCTGTAGCTGGTAGGTTCCTGAGGAACAAGTGGGTGAACAGTAAAGATTCATCATCCTTCCCCTTCAGTGCCAACATGCTCTCCATCAGCTCCACTGCTGATTTGTCCCCTAACTCCGGACACATTAGGAGCCTCTCTGCCCTCTCACTGTCAGAAAAGTATAGCTCTGGAGAAGTATCCTCTTGAGCACCTCATATTTTCCTTGGGCCCGCGGCTCCTGGAACAGGTTTGTCACCTGTTGCGTGGGGTGCACATCCAGCACAGCGACTCCGTAGTAATACCTGGTATCATCTGTTGTCATCCTGCGGAGTGCGAACTGGGCTTCTATGTGCAAAAACCACGCGGTCGGGTTGTGAAGCCAGAAGCCTGGGAGCTAGATTGGGACCATGCATGCGCCACTGGTGCCTTCCCTCCAGGCAGTCTCTGGGGCAGTGCTTGGCTCGCTTTCCATGGCACGTCTTTGGGTCACCAATGTAGAGAAAGCAGGCAGGCGAGACAACGAGCTGGACAACAGTTACTTTATTCTTTCTCCAACATATTTTACAGCAAAAGAACTAACCCGGGTCTCTGTGCATTCCCCTTTTATAACTTTATTTCCATGCATTGAGACCCGGACTTCCGACCATAACACATTGTTGTTTGAACAAAGAACTGTGTGGCACATTAACATAACATAACGCTGGTGCCGCTTCGACACTCTTCTTCTCCCAGCGGCACTGGCATTTTACTCCTCTCCCCGGTGGGTGCATAGTCCTTACTGTCCTGTCTGGTACCCCCTAGTCCATTGTTTCCTGGGTGGAGAAGTCCAACACCATGCCCCCACACTATGCCTAAAATGAAGCACGGAAGTGGCACAGTGATGTTCTGGTGCTGCTTCACTTTCTCTGGCACTGGAAACTTGCAGTGCTACTGGCAAGATGGATTCAATCAAGTATCAGGAAATCCTGGGAGAAAATGTCATGCTATGTGTGAGCAAGCTGAAGGCTGGGCATCATTGGACCTTCCAACAGGACAATGATCCAAAGCATACCTCAGAGGCCACCAAGGCTTGGTTTCAGAAGAAGTCCTGGAGGATGCTCAAATGGCCATCACAGTCACCTGACTTGATCCCCATTGGAAAATCACTAGAACTTGTAAAAGGTGGTTGTAGCACGCAAACCCAAGAATATTAGTGAACTGGAGGCCTTGGCCCATGAGGAATGGACTAAGATTCAGAATGCAGCCAGAAGCTGGTGTCTATATATACATATATAGACACCAGCATACATCACGCTTGCAGCAGGTCATAATAGCAAAAGGGTGGTCTACTAAGTATGAAAGATGCTTGTCATGAAAGGGTTGAGTAATCTTGAAACTCTTCTTCTTCTTCTTCTGGCATCCTCGTATTGAAGAGGCGATGGCTAGCGCATCAAGGGTTGGAGCAGCGCCTGGAATGACTGTACAGCCCAGTCATTGAGTGGCAGTCTTTGGAGCAGTTGGCGCAGATGAAGATTGATGGTGCACAAGCTGATGCTGAGTGTTCTTTCCTCGCCGTACACTTCATCACCATCTGGACTCTCGTGTTCGCTTCCATCTTGAGAACACCCTCTTTGACTCTGTGGCGCCAGGTGACTCGAGCTTTGCGCACACCACATGTCGCATTTGCAGACATCTTTAAAATGCAACAGCGGTCAGCCCACACAGCAGACGCCCACCCGCAGTTCTCCAAAAAGGATTTCTCTTGGCAGGTGGACAGGCTCCATGCGGTGCACTTGGCTGAGCTACCAGAGTCGCCTCTGGCTGAGAAATGCAGGGATGCTTAGCAAGTCAGCACGCTCAAGGACCTCGGTGTTTGGGACTCTGTCCTGCCACTTGATGTGCATAAGGTGTCGAAGACAGCCGGGGTGGAACCCATTTAACCACTTCTCCTGCCTGGAATAGGCTGTCCACGACTCGCTGCCGTACAAGAGAGTGGACAGCACGCAAGCTTGGTAGACGAGTAGCTTTGTCTTCAAACTCAGCAGATTGTTGTTCCATACACGCTTGTTGAGTTTGGCCATGACATCAGCTGCTTTGGTGGTTCTGGAGCTGATCTCAGTGTCCAGCAAGAGCGTGTTTGAAACAGTGGACCCTAGGTAGGTGAAGGTGGCCACAATCTCCAGCTGTGTGTTGTCAATGGTAATGACAGGAGAGGAGACAGCATCTTGCGCCATGATGCTGGTTTTGTTGGGGCTGATCATGAACCCGAACTCCTTGCAGGCATAGGACAGTTTGTTGACCAGGTGCTGCAGGCCCTCCTCGCTGTGCAAGGCTAGAGCAGCGTCGTCTGCAAACAGCAGCTCACATATGAGGACCTCGTAGACTTTAGTTTTAGCACGAAGTCTTGCGATGTTGAGGAATTTTCCATCTGATCTCGTGCGGATGTAGACACCTTCAGGACAGTCGGCGAAGGTGTAGTGGAGGAGCATTGAGAAAAAAATCCCAAAGAGAGTCGGTGGTAGAACGCAACCCTGCTTCACTCCAGTGCTGACTGGAAAGTCATTGAGGTGGCTCCATCAAAGCAAACAGTACTATGCATGTCCATGTGGAAGGAGGAGATGATTGCAAGGAGATTTGAGGGACAACCGATCTTTTGCAGGATCTGGAAGAGCCTGCTTGGACTAACTAAGTCTAAGGCTTTGGTCAGGTCCATGAACGCAAGGAACAATGGCTGCTGCTGCTCGCGACAGTTCTCCTGCAGCTGATGGAGGGAGAAGATCATATCCACTGTGGACCTTCTGGCTCTGAAGCCACACTGGGACTCAGGATAGACTCGCGAAGCAAGGTTCTGCAGGCGGAACAGGGTGACCCGGGCAAAGACTTTGCCAACTAAGAACTCAGAAGAGAGATGCTGCGGTAATTGTTGCAGTCACTGCGGTTGCCTTTGTTCTTATACAGCGTGACTATGTTGGCATCTCTCATATCTTGGGGAATATTACCTTGCTCCCAGCAAAGGCAGACAGGATTGTATAGTGGTTGTAAGATGGCTGTTTTCCTGTATTTCAGAACTTCTGGGGGGATACCGTCTTTCCCTGGAGCCTTGCCACAGGTGAGGCAGTCTATGACTTTGCTGAGCTCTTCCAGCGTGGGCATTTCGTCTATCTCCTCCATGATTGATAGGCCAGGCAAGGCGTTGAGGGCAACGTCTGTCACGATGTTCTGGGTCTAGTACAATTCAAGATAATGCTCGACCCAGCGCTGGAGTTGCTTACTCTTGTCAGTGATGGCGTTGCCTGTCTGAGCTTTAAGCCGTGCTGTTTTGATGCTTGTGGGGCCGATAGCTGTTTTGATGCCCTCATACATTCCTTTGGCGTATCCGCAATTGGCAGCTACCTGAATGTTGGCACACAGGTTTTGCCAGTACTCACTGGCGCAATGGTGGGCAATCTGCTGAGCCCTGCTTCTTGCTGCTTGAAGGGCGTTGCATGTGCCAGGGCAAGGGTTCTGCTTGTGAGCCAGCAGTGCTTTTCTTTTGGCCTCTGTAACTGGCTGCATTTTGTCCCAGTGAGCCTCGAACCAGTCAGTATTCTTGCGTTCTTTCTTTCCGAATGCAGTCATGGCTGAGTCGTAGATGGCATCGCAAAGATGGTTCCATTTGGCGTCCACGTCGCCTGGGATATCGGACTGGAGATGAGCTTCAAGTTTCCTCTGAAGGCTGTCAGCAAAAGTTTGAGCCTTGATCGGATCGGAAGTTCCACAAGTGTTGATGCGGGGGTGACCCTTTGTCGTGGTATGGTGGATCTTCCTTGGCTTCAGTCTGACCTTACTGGCAACAAGGGAATGATCTGTATCACAGTCAGCGCTGTGATAGCTTCTTGTGTGAAGAACACTGCTGAGGTCCGCTCTTCTGGTGATGACAAGATCTAGCTGGTGCCAGTGATGGGACCGGGGGTGTCTCCAAGACATTTTCCGCAGCTCTTTACACTTGAAGTACGAGTTTGTAATGCAGAGGCCGTGATGACATCAGAATTCCAACAGCCTCTGTCCAATCTTGTTCATCCTGCCTATGCCAAAGTGGCCAAGACAGGATGGCCACACTTGCCAGTCTGCTCTGACGCGAGCGTTGAAGTCACCTAGCAAAAATAAGCCTTTAGAGCGGGGGATTCTAAATAGCACTTCCTCTAGAGCCTCGAAGAACTGATCTTTGGCTTCTGGGGTGGACGTGAGGGTCGGAGCGTACACAAAAAGGATGTTCACAAAGCCCGACGATGTCTTCATGCGGAGGGCGAGGATTCTTTCGGACACTCCTGTAGGGGTTTCTGTGGTGGCGATCAGTGAGTTTGTCACTGCAAAACCTACACCATGCTGCCTGGACTCGTCCTGGGACAGGCCCTGCCAGTAAAAGGTGTAGTCTAATTCTCTAAGAGAGCCGCTGTCGGCCAGGCGGGTTTCCTGAAGGCAGGCAACATCGATGTTAAGTTATGCCAGTTCCTTATTGATGATAAGGAACTTTGTTCTCAGGGAGAACAAAGGGATTTCTCCCACGTGTTTTTTTTTTTTTCCTACGATCACAATCAACATACATCGGCCGGGATCATGGGTCCCAAGAAAGCTCAGCAGACTGAGGAGATGGACGATATTAAAAGAGTGCTGGACTTCTTGGCTGAAGAGATTTCTGCTGTTAAGCTGCAGCAAAAAAACATTCTGGACCTGGTTGAGGAGGTGAAGGTGCTGCGGATCCAGAACTCCGAGAAGGACAAGAGGCTGGCGTATCTGGAGAGCAGAGTGTCGGAACTGGAGCAGAACACCCGGGTGAACGATGTGATCATCACGGGGCTCCACATTAAACCCCGATTGAACCCGCGAGCGGTGGCCGCCGACAACGGAGGGAGGCTCGACGAGCTGGAAGATGAATCCACGGAGCAACAAGTGGCGGCCTTCATGCAGTCCAAAGGAATCCAGCTGGACTGTAACACCATTGAGACCTGCCACCCTCTGCCCAGGAAAAACAGCGACAAACCGGCTGTGATCATGAGGTTTGTCAACAGAAAACACAAGACTGCGCTGTTAAAACAAGGTAGGAAACTGAAAGGAACGAACATTTACATAAACGAGCACCTCACAAAAGAAAACGCAGAAATAGCCAGAAAAGCAAGATACCTGAGAAAGCAGAAAAAGATTCAAAACACCTGGACATCAAACTGTAAAATATACATCAAATTAAATGGATCACCTGAAGAAGCCAAGGTCATTAACATCCGTAATATTATGGAACTGGACAAATATCAATGAATATTATGAACTGGAGTCGACAGCAACAACAGACAATTGTAGGACACTGAAGGGATATACTCATCTGCTACAAGACATTTAACAACATTAAACAAAAGATCAACAAACAGAAACAACAGGAACTGAAAGTTTTTGAATATACAGATCACAACCCACAGGATGTAGAATATAACATAGACCATGACAATAATTTATTTAGCTCCATCAATAATGACTGTAGTTACTACACGGATGAACAGTTTAACACAATGGTCAAATCTGATTTCAATATTTCTATGATCCACTTCAACAGCAGAAGTCTCTATGCCAACTTTAATAACATTAAAGATTATTATTATTATAATTATTAGATTAGATTAGATTATTATTATTATTACTAGATTTTTTTTATTTTATTTTATTTTTTTTGCTGGTCATTAACATTTGTTTGTTCTCTCCCATAGATTGAGTCCCCATCATGCTGTTTGCTCTCTACATGTCTGTTCTTTTCTTCTTCTCTATCCCCTCACCCCCCAGCCAGTCACAGCAGATGACTGCCCCTCCCTGAGCCTGGTTCTGCTGGAGGTTTCTTCCTGTTAAAAGGGAGTTTTTCCTCTCCACCGTCGCCAAGTGCTTGCTCACAGGGGATCGCCTGATTGCTGGGGTCTTTCTGCAACTGTGGGGGTTCCCCCTACAGTTGATAGTGCTATGAGATGACTGTTGTTGTGAAATGGCACTATATAAATAAAGTTGAATTGAATTATTTACATCAGTTTAAAGAGCCATTCAATATTGTGGCAATATCAGAGACGTGGCTCAGTGAAGAGAAAGGAATGGATTTTACCATGGATGGCTATGAATTAAATTATATAAATAGAAAAGTGAAAAAAGGAGGAGGAGTTGCAATTTATGTTGACAAGAGCTTGAAATACAAGGTTGTTGAAAATCTGTCAGTAACTGTGGATGATTTATTTGAATGTATTACAATAGAAATCTGTCTGGGCAATGTGAAGAATATAGTAGTGAGCTGTGTATATAGAACACCTGGATCAAACATTGACTTATTTAAGGACTGGATGGAAAAAATGTATGCAAAACTAACTCATAAAGTTATGTTCATCTGTGGGGATTTCGATATAGATCTGATGAATTCAAAACAACATAGTTTGACAGAAGAATTTATCAACACAATGTACAGTATGGGCTTACATCCAACAATTACCGGACCTAGCAGAATCACGTCACACAGTGCCACACTAATAGATAACATATTCACAAACATTATGGAAAATAATATCAGGAGTGGGCTTTTATTGAATGATATCAGTGACCACCTGCTGATTTTTGTTGTCTATCAATGTGATTATAGGAAGAAAAAGTATACCAAAAATATTAAATATAAAAGAATAAGAACCAAAGAATCTATGTATTTACTGACAAAGGAATTATTAATACAAGATTGGAAGATAGTTTATGATGAAAATGATATAAATAAAGCATATGATAAATTTTTGCAAATATTTCAATCATTGTACAATAAAAACTGTCCTATAAAACAATACAGAGACAGACAACAAAAGAAAAATATTCCTTGGGTCACCAAGGGGTTAATAAATGCATGTAAAAAGAAGAATACATTATATAAACAATTCATTAAGTACAGAATGGTGGAGGCTGAGATCAAATATAAAAGATATAAAAATAAGCTTACTAATATAATGAGGACCTGTAAGAAAGAATATTACAACAGAATATTAGAGGATAATAAAAATAACTTAAGAGGAATATGGCAAGTACTCAATGGGATTATTAGTAATCGAGCTAAGAATGCTAATTATCCAGAATATTTTATTGAAAATGGCAATTTGATAAATAATATGGAGGATGTGGTCAGTGGTTTCAATAAATTTTTTGTAAACGTTGGTCCTGAATTAGCAAAATCAATAGTGGCAACAGAAACAAACAACAGTGGTTCTGTAAATGAAATAGAAGCTAGAAATCCAAACACAATCTTTTTGGGTGCAGTTACTGAAAAAGAAATTATCGAGACTGTGAGTAAATTTAAGAACAAAAAAATCAACGGACTGGAATGAATTTTTTTTTTTTTTTTTTTTTTAGATTTAGTATACTTTATTGATCCCCAGAGGGGAAATTGAGGGTCATCCACTACCTGGATGGATGAAGCAGCCACGATACGGCGCTATCCCTTAACCATTCACACACACATTCACACCTAGGGCCACTTTAGAGTCTCCAATTAACCTAACCTGTGTGGAGATTGTGTGGAAAGGATGAGGCTGAGTTATTTCTCAGGTTCCATTTTATTCACAACACACTCTCCAACATTCAAATACAGAAGAAAGAAAAGCTCCCCAACATCTGCCAGTCTTATACCCCTGACATCAAAGTACAAAATCCCATTGTCTTTAAATCCCAAACACAATGCATCCCCCCTGCAGTTCTTCTCGCTTCCACCCAAACCTCGGTGGTCAGGAAATCATTCATGTCCATCTCTTTGCATATCAAAAGGCCAACTCTCACATCCTCCTCTTATCCCTAGGAGGTCCAGACCTTTTGTTCCTCTTCAGACGTGAAGCCAAAATAAGCACACAGGAATATACATAAGAGCATATGAACAGTCATATACGTACATGTTGTGGCAGTTTGAGATAACCCCCACAACATTTGAGAGACACAGTGAGAACAGGAAGCATGAACACAATGCATGAATGGGACATTAACATCACAATACTGAGCCGGAACAAGCCAGAAGGAGCGGGGCTGCCTGTAGACATTAATACACACATTTCACTGTTCTGTTATTTGCTCTAGCCGAGCGCTGTGTCTGTATATAAATGACATATGCCAAGTATCAAAAATTCTGAAATTTATTTTGTTTGTGGATGACACAAATATCCTTTGCACTGGTGAGAATTTGCAGCAGGTTTTAGAGGTGGTCACAACTGAAATGAAAAAGTTAACGCAGTGGTTCAACAAAACTAAATGATCTCTAAATCTAAAAAAACCAAAGATTATGTTGTTTGGAAATTCAATTCAATTCAATTCAATTCAACTTTATTTATATAGCGCCATTTCACAACAACAGTCATCTCATCTCAAATTATAAAATAAATCATGAAATAATGGTAACGATAGATGATACCAGAATAGAAACAGTACAGGAAAATAAGTTTCTGGGGGTGACACTAGACAATAAAATCTGCTGGAAACCTCACATCAGTCACATCCGGGCCAAGTTGGCAAAATGTATAGGCATACTGGGGAAGACAAGACACATCTTGGACTATAAATCATTGGTCTTACTGTACAATTCACTGTTTCTACCTTATCTTAACTACTGTGTAGAAGTCTGGGGAAACACCTACAAGACCAACCTACAGTCAATATGCACATTACAAAAAAGAGCTATAAGGATAATAAAATAATGTAGGCTATAGAGACCATACCAATTTGTTGTTTTTAAAGTCACATGTCATAAAGTTAATCGATTTAGTTAAATTTAAGACAGCACAAGTCATGTACAGGGCAATTAATAATCAACTCCCAACTAATATACAAAAAATATTTAAAAAAAGAGACAATGATCATAATTTGAGAGGAGACTTAAACTTTACAAAACCCAAGATACGAACAACCAAGAAAAGTATGTGCATATCTGTCTGTGGGGTGGATGTGTGGAACAGTCTGGAGCCGGAACTGAAACTATGTACAAACAAAAATCAATTCAAAAAGAGGTACAAACATGCTGAAAGGATATATATTAGAAGGGTAGTATTTATATGTACGATTCACTATGCTCACTCTGGGACACTATGGGACACTATGGAATGGTGGGTGGGACAGCATTGTGTATATCTGTGTTGTTTGAGGCTGGTTTTGATGTATGGACATCAATGTATGCTAGGATGGATGGGTGTTAATGTTGATATGTACAAAATACAGTTAATTGTTTACTTGGGGTCTTAAATGTGGTAATTTGTATATAATTCACATGGGTGTATTTATGGAAAAGAGGAGATGGAATTAATAAGTGTTCACTTCTTCCTTCTCCCTTTTGAACACTGTATACTGTTACTTTATTGCATTTGTCATTTGTTTTGTTTTTGTTATACTTTTTTGTTCAAAATAAAGTATCTATCTATCTATCTATCTATCTATCTATCTATCTAGTCTTGTGACAGTCGTCCATTTGTTGAAGATCAGCAGTAAGTCCAGGGCACATGGTGTGAACGTTCCAGCTTGCAAATCGAAGAGCTGGAGTCTTCGTATATTTCTCCTTTTGACTGCCCGGTGCATACTGACGCTTGCTTGTCAGGATAGACCCCTAAGCTTATTCACCCAGTAGAGCAGGCAAGCCATGGCGGGGCGGTACCTTACTGGCTGGGAGCTGCCCAGCTTGAGGCGGGTGATAGCTGCCCAATGAAGCTGCAAAAGCTTCTCCCACCATCGGACGACACCCCTGGCGTTCCTCCCTATGGCAATCGGTTGGAGCTTATAACCCGTAACTGCCTCGTCCCGTGTTGTGCCGGAATCTTGCGACTCCGCGGGAGTGGCCTCTCCAGTTTGCGCTAAAAAGCCTGGGCGGGGTAGTATGGAGACACTGAGCTGCCCATACGTCAGTGTCCCCCTCTCAGTGTCACTGGCTGAGTCCAAGGGAAAGGATGATCCAATACAGTTTGGGACCAGTTCCACGGCAGGAGTTGCCGGAAAATAGTGCTGAGCATCTACCAACCGCCTTAGGGCTCCATTCCAGATTTATTCTCGAGGTTTACTCCTGAAGCCTTTCCTGTGATCAGGTATAGCCGCAAGGCAGCAGAGGTTTGGAATCAGAGTTTACCTTCTCCTAGGTAGTTTGCCGCCCAAGGCTAACAGGTACCACCTGCCCAGGTTTGAAATCAGAGTGGTCCTTCTCCTATGACTACTGCAATCTTGAAACTGCAATAGTCATTAAAAGTGGTATTTTGGGTTGAATTTGGAGAAACCACTTGTAATATTAGTTGCATCGAGCTATTTAAATTGTTCTTGTTTGATTTGTTTATTGCAAACAGCTGCTAGTTTGTACATTTTGCCAATAAACCTTATTTGCAGTGGGAGTTGGATGATTTTGACTGCAATTGTATTTTTTTTTCATTTAACTAATCAAACAATGAATCTTTTACTAGTTTCTCCTCTGTGAAACAAACACTGTGCTGTATATTTGTTTGTTTTATATTTAGGTTCCGCTGGATTGTTTGTACCCATCACAGCTAATATGACTGTTACAACCAAATGGACAACCGGTAAATATTTAAGCTTTTGTCATACCTTGGTGTCAGACTGAAAAAAGTCAAAGTGTTTAAAATGTGTTTCCTTCTTCTTTGATCCTTCAACAGGACCCATCATTACTGCTGCTGCTGATAAAGATTTTCCTTTGACGTCTCTTTTACTTCTCGGCCTCATGGCTCTGTGTCTGCTGCTCCTCGTGATTATCATCATGAACACAGTGCTCTGCACCCATTACAGAAGGAGACACGGTCAGCCATTTTCCTTCTCTTTAGACTTATTAAAGATTTTATCAAGGCTTTATATTAATACAGTATCTCACAAAAGTGAGTACACCCCTCACATTTTTGTAAATATTTTATTGTATCTTTTCATGGGACAACACTGAAGATATGACACTTTGATACAATGTAAAGTAGTCAGTGCACAGCTTGTATAACAATGTAAATTTGGTGACCCCTCAAAATAACCCAACACACAGCCATTAATGTCTAAACTGCTGGCAACAAAAGTGAGTACACACCTAAGTGAAAATGTTCAAATTGTGCCCAATTAACCATTTTCCCTCCCTGATGTCATGTGACTCGATAGTGTTACAAGGTCTCAGGTGTGAATGTGGAGCGGGTGTGTTAAATTTGGTGTTATCGCTCTCACACTCTCTCATACTGGTCACTGAAAGTTCAACATTGTACCTCATGGCAAAGAACTCTCTGAGGATCTGAAAAAAAAGAATTGTTGCCCTACATAAAGATGGCCTAGGCTATAAGAAGATTACCAACACCCTGAAACTGAGCTGCAGCACGGTGGCCAAGACCATACAGCAGTTTAACAGGACAGGTTCCACTCAGAACAAGCTTCACCATGGTCAACCAAAGAAGTTGAGTGCACATGCTCAGAGTCATATCCAGAGGTTGTCTTTTGAAAAATAGACATGTGTGTGCTGCCAGCATTGCTGCAGAGGTTGAAGGGGTGGCAGGGTCAGCCTGTCAGTGCTCAGACCATACACCGCACACTGTATCAATTTGGTCTGCATGGCTGTCATCCCAGAAGGAAGTCCCTTCTAAAGATGATGCACAAAAAAGCCTGCAAAGAGTTTGCTGAAGACAAGCAGACTAAGGACATGGATTACTGGAACCATGTCCAGTGGTCTGATGAGACCCAGATAAACTTATTTGGTTCAGATGGTGTCAAGCGTGCCTGGTGGCAACAGGTGAGGAGCACAAAGACAAGCGTGTCTTGCCTACAGTCAAGCATGGTGGTGGGAGTGTCTTGGTTTGAGGCTGCATGAGTACTGCCGGCACTAGGGAGCTACAGTTCATTGAGGGAATCATAAATGCCAACATGTACGGTGATATACTGAAGCAGAACTTCAGAAACTGGTTTGCAGGGCAGTATTCCAACATGATAATGACCCCAAACACACCTCCAAGATGACCACTGCTTTGCTAAAGAAAGTGAGGGTAAAGGTGATGGACTGGCCAGGCATGTCTCCAGAAATAAACCCTATTGAGTATATGTGGGGTACCCTCAAACGGAAGGTGGAGGAGTACAAGGTCTCTAACATCCACCTGCTCCGTGATGTCGTCATGGAAGAGTGGAAGAGGATTCCAGGGGTAACCTGTGAAGCTCTAGTGAACTCCTTGCGCAAGACAGTTAAAGCAGTGCTGGAAAATAATGGTGGCCACACAAAATATTGACACTTTGGGCACAATTTGGGCATTTTAACTTTGGGGTGTACTCGCTTCTGTTGCCAGCAGTTTATACATTAATGGCTGTGTGTTGAGTTATTTTGAGGGGACACCAAATTTACACTGTTATACAAGATGTACAATGACTACTTTACATTGTATCAAAGTGTCATACTATCTTCAGTGTTGTCCCATGAAAAGATATAACAACATATTTACAAAAACGTGAGGGGTGTACTCACTTTTGTGAGATACTGTTCCTGCTCAATAATCAAACACTGGGATTCAGCTGTGGTCTGTAGCTCATTGACTCTATAGCGGCTTTATAAGATGGTATTTTTTGTTATACTGTATCTATGGTGTCACAAAAGAGAACTCTCTTAATAAACCCTCTGCATTTATAAGAAAAAAAAACAGTAAATTTAAGATTAATTCACCAGCTTATTAGGAAAAAGTTCTAAATTTACCATAAGAAAACCTGAAAAGAAAAAAATACAAATTTACAGTAAGGTTACAAACTTGCAGATCAAAAGAACCAGATCTGTGAAAAGTGCAAATTTGGGAGAAACCTCACAATTAATGAAAAAATGGCAAACTTACAGCAGGGAAAATAAGCATTGGACCATCAACATTTTTCTCATTAAACATATTTCTGATGGAGCCACTAACCTGAGATTTTCACCAGATATCAGTAGCAACCCAACTAATCCATACATTCAAAGAAATCAAGGCAACTGTGTTGACAAAACAAGTTATATTTAATAGAGTGGAATGACACAGGGAATAAGGTAAGGTAATAAGTATTAAACACACGAAGAAAACGAGGTACAAAAAGGCATAGAAAGCCAAGAAACCAGCTGAAATCCATCAGAATTTAGGAAGCCATCAAAATCCCCCATCAGTGCAAATTAATTTCAGCTGGTTAAGTCCTGACTGATAGCCTTTAAAAGGTCTGTGAATATCAGATTGTCACACCACAAAGAACTCATGACAGGTAGAAGCAAAGAGCTATCTCTAGACCTTCACAACCTTATTGTTGCAAAACATAATGATGGCATTAATTACAGGTGCATTTCTAAACTGCTGAATGTTCAAGTGAGCACTGTTAGAGACATCATTTGGAAGTGAAAAGAACATCATTTTACCATAAACCGGCCACGACCAGGAGCTCCTCGCAAGATTTCTGGCAGAGGGTTCAAAAGAATTATCAGAATAGTTATCCAGGAGCCAAAGACCACTCATGGAGAGTTCCAGAAAGACCTGGAGTTAGCAGGTACTGCTGTTTCAAAGAAAACAATAAGTAATGTGCTCAACCAACATGGGCTCTATGCCCGTTCATCTCACAAGACTCCATTGCTGAAGAAAAAGCATGTTGAAGCTCATTTAAAGTTTGCTACACAACGTTTGGGCAAGCCAGTAAAATACTGGGACAATATAGTCTGGCCAGATGAGATGAAAACTGAACTTTTTGGATGCCACAACACACTGCATGTTTGGAGGAGAAATGGCACTGCACATCAGCCCAAAAACACCATACCAACAGTGAAGTTTGGAGGTGGGAGCATCATGGCGTGGGGGTGTTTTTCAGCACATGATGCAGGCAGACTTCATATAATTAAAGGAAAGATGAATGGACGAATGTACAGAGACATCTTTGATAAGAACCTGTTGCCATCTGCCAAGATGCTGAAGACGAAAGTAGGGTAAACATTTCAGCAAGACAACGATCCCAAACACACAGCCAAGGAAACTCTCACCTGGCTCCAGAGAAGGAAAATAATGATGCTAGAATAGCTCAGTCAGTCACCTGACCTGAATCCAACTGAAAATCGATGGAACGAACTGAAGATCAGAGTTCATAGAAGACACCCACGGAACTGTGTTCACAAAACAAGTTATATTTAATTTAGTGGCATGACACAGGGAATAAGTATTGAACACACTTGTTGAAATTCATTTAATATTTAGTAGAAAAGCCTTTGTTGGTAATAACAGCTTCCAGACATCTCCTGTTTGGAGAAACTAGGCGCAGGCATTGCTCAGGAGCAGTGATATGCAATGGGTTTCATTTTCAGTGAGACTGTGATGCTTTCAGGGTCTGATTTACAAATCGGATTTTATAAATACTTTCAACAAAACAAGTGTAAGGTATTCTATTACTTTGCCTCTCAATGGAATACACAGAAAAGGCAGTAATAAAAGTCCATGTTTTCATTTTATAACTCCTTGAGTGTAGACAGCATGCAAAGACCTTTGGTTACAAAAGTATAATGTATTATGTCATTTTACAAACAATTTTTTGAGCACAAAATTCATTATACTTTGTTTTTAGCCAAGGAATAATGTACATTATAGTGGCTCAGAGAGCTGCATCTCTGTGTGTTGCAGCTCCACAATTTACACATTACAAATTATTAGTAGTATTTACAACTATTATGCATGCATGATCTTACCTTTACTTGCAAATGAAGTAAATTTGCCTATCCTTCTGGACAAAAATCACTGTGACTTTGTTAAAAAAAATGTCCTCATCTTCTTTTATTAAAAAAAAAAACTGCTTATGGTGCTCAAGCACACACCCTCCTGCTGGGGCAACGGTACTGTGCAGCTTCTGACTGATTTTCATCCTCTCCTGACCGCACATCACTGCTCAGGAGTATTTTTAGCCCATTCTTCCACACAAACTGTCTTCAAGTCTTGAAGGTTTGGTGGGTGTCTTCTATTATCTCTGATCTTCTATTTGTTCCATAGATTTTCAATTAGATTCAGGTCAGGTGACTGACTGGACCATTCTAGCAGCTATATTTTCCTTCTCTGGAGCCAACTGAGTTTCCTTGGCTGTGTGTTTGGAATTATTGTCTTGCTGAAATGTCCACCCTCATTTCATCTTCAGTGTGTTGGCAGATGGCAACAGGTTCTTATCAAGAATGTCTCTGGACATTTGTCCATTCATCTTTCCTTCAATTATATGAAGTCTGCCTGTACCATGTGCTAAAAACACCCTCACACCATGATGCCCCCACCTCCAAACTTCACTGTTGGTATGGTGTTTTTGGGCTGATGTGCAGTGCCATTTCTCCTCCAAACATGCAGTGTGTTGTGGCATCCAAAAAGTTCAATTTTCATCTCATCTGGCCAGACTCCACTCTCCCAGTATTTTACTGGCTTGCCAAAATGTTGTGCAGCAAGCTTTAAATGAGCTTCAACATGCTTTTTCTTCAGCAATGAAATCTTGCGAGGTGAGCAGGCATAGAGGCCATGTCGGCTGAGTACATTACTTATTGTTTTCTTTGAAACAGCACTACCTGCTAACTCCAGGTCTTTCTGGAGCTCTCCACAAGTGGCCTTTGGCTCTTGGATAACTCTTCTGATAATTCTTTTAACTCTTTTGTCAGGAATCTTGTGAGGAGGTCCTGGTCGTGGCCAGTTTTGTTAGGCTCTGATTATGGGCAGAGTACCATGCTTATGCTTCAAGTTCATTCTTGTTACTTTCTGTGTTTATCATTATCATTATTTTCCTGGGCTGTCATTTCTGCCTTGTATATTTATGTCTTTTGTTGGTTTTCCTCTTAGTCCAGTTTATAAGTATCATAGTCATGGGGGGGTGCAGCTGTGGTGCAGCTGTAGTATCACCGACTACTGATCAGAAGGTCAGGGGTTCAATTCCCGCTCTGTCTGTAATCTGCACGTCGAAGTGTCCTTGAGCAAGACACTGAACCCCCAGTTTGCTCCTCGTGGGTCAGGCCATCGCTGACATGATTTAGTAACAGACCCAGAAGCAGACTACAGACTCGGTTATAATAGCAATAATTTTTATTGAGAGTGAGTGTGTGTATGAGTGCAGAGCGGGAGGAATCTGGCAACCCTGCAGACGAGAGAGAGAAGGAGTAGTGAGTAATTAGTAGCACACAGTTGAATAATGAGGAGTTAATTATATTCTTACGGAGCGGGGAGTGGTTGGAATGAAACAACCCGTGGCCACGTTCTCTCCTGGTTGCCATGGTCCCGTGAAGGAGAAGAGGTGCTGGTGCAGGTATAGACAGTGCTCGGTGCTAGGGAAGTTCCTCAGCGGAGGGAGAAGGGGAAAAAGTTCAGTCTGATGATTAAGGCACTTACAGGATGCTGGTGGGGGTGAGGAGACACCAGCTCCGGGAAAGGATCCAAGTCCGCCGCAAGGAGTGGTGCCGGTCCGCCAAGCAGAAGGTCCACCTGTGCGCAGGTTATCCAAGACAAGCAGAGGAGAGATGCAGGGAGGCGAGTACAGACTGAGAGGTAGCTTACGGAATGCCAGGTCTGAGACGAGGTTCAAAGCTGGAGATGAGAAGGGTAGCACAATCGTAGAGGAGCTCTTTGACTGCATGCGAGCGTAAACATCTCCATGCAGGAGTAGAGGACCCCACTCCATAAAAAGGCTGCTAATTAAGGAGCACAGTTGTGGATGAAACCGCAGCTGTGAAACATAATCAATGAGAGGAGAGAGAAAACAACACACAGCTTGGATCACCACAGTGCCCCCCCTCAAGGGACACCTCCCGACAGCCGACTCAACCTCCATGGGTAGGACCGATGGAATGCCCTGACCATCTCCCGATCCATGATGAAGGATTCCCAGACCCACGATCTCTCCTCTGGCCTGTACCCAGCCCATTCCACCAGGTATTGTAGGCCTTGCCCCCTGCATCGTACATCCATAATGCGGTTGACCTTATACACCGGGCCGCTGTCGACCATCACCGGAGGGGGAGACAGCTTTGATGGAGGACACAAAGGGCTGCTGGAGAACGGCTTTACCTGAGAGACTTGAAAGGTGGAATAGATGTGGAGAGCAAGGGGAAGAGACAAGCGAACAGCAGCTGGATTAATGATATGAGAGATGGGGTAAGGGCCAATAAAGCGGGGAGAGAGCTTTCTGGAATCAGTCTTAAGGTTAATGTGCTTAGCGGACAACCATACCTTACGCCCAATCTGATGGGTGGGGCTGGGGTCCTCCCGCGGTTGGCAATCTCAGAGTTGTGGTCCGCAGTGCGGCGGAGAGCAGCCCTGGTGGTCCTCCAAATCCAATGACAACGCTTGGTGTGAAACTGCACAGATGGTACAGCGATCTCCACCTCCACCTCCGAGAATGGGGGGTGGGGGGGTTGTACCCCAAGGACACCTCGAAGGGGGAGAGACCTGTAGCTGCAGAGGTGGCGGAGTTGTGTGCATACTCAATCCAGAGTAGGTACATACTCCAGGATGCAGGATTAGAGGCCGTGACACACCTCAGGGCTGCCTCCAGCTCTTGGTTGGCTTGCTCACACTGGCCATTACTCTGGGGGTGATACCCAGAGAACAAGCTGACGGTCACCCCGATGGCCTTACAAAAAGATCGCCAATTCTGGGAGACAAACTGGGGACCCCGGTCTGAGACCACATCCACCAGAATACCATGGAGGCGGACAACGTGTAGCACAAAAAGGTCGGCCGCCTCCTTGGCAGACGGGAGCTTACACAGGGGAATGAAGTGAGCTGCCTTTGAGAACCTGTCCACGATGGTGAGAATGACCGTGTGTCCAGCAGAGGGGGCAAGCCCAGTCATGAAGTCCAGTGCCACATGGGGCCATGGCCTGCTGGGGATGGGTAGGGGGTGCAACAACCCAGCAGGAGGAGAAGAGGATGACTTGCCAGTGGTGCACTGGGGACAGGACTGGATGAGCTCATTAACATCCTTCCTCATCAACGGCCACCAGAAGGTCCTTTTCAATTGCGACAAGGTGGGAGACACAAGGTGGGAGAGTGTAGCCAATCAATGACCTCTCCACAGACCGAGGAAGGAACATAGATCCATCCCGCAGGACCCGCACCCGGATCAGGCTGAGTGCTCTGCACCTTCTTTACCTTCTCCTTGATCTCCCAGGAGAGCACACCGACCACACACGAGGGAGAAACTATGGGGTGCGGCTCTGGCAATGACGTGTCAGTGGAGAATTGTCTTGAAAGGGCATCAGGCTTGATGTTTTTGGACTCCGGGTGGTAGGTGATGGTAAAATTAAACCTGCCAAAGAACAGGGACCAGCGAGCTTGTCCATTTAGCAGTCCTGAGGTACTTCAACTTCTTTTGGTCGGTCCAGACCACAAACAGCTGCGAGGCTCCCTCCAGCTAGTGACGCCACTCCTCCAAGGCCAACATGACTGCCAGCAACTCCAGGCCACCCACATCATAGTTCCTCTCAGCTGGGGACAGGCGTCAGGAGAAGTAAGCACAGGGACAGATATTTTTATTGGTGATCGAACACTGAGAAAGGACCACCCCCACCCCAGAATCCGAGGCGTCCACCTCCACCAGGAACTGCAGCCGAGGGTCCACCTGAGCGAGGATAGGGGGAGAGGAGAAGCAAGACATCAGTTTGGAAAATGTCGCATCAGCCTGCTTCAACCATCAACAGGGGACCTTGGTGGAAGTGAGGTGGGTGAGGGGCAGAGCAACCACACTGTAATCGCAGATGAAGGGCCGGTAAAAATTGACGAATCCCAAGAACTGCTGTAATTGCTTACGGAAGGAAGGAACAGGCCACTCCAAGACTGCCTTAACCTTACCTGGGTCAGCCCGGATCTCCTTATGGGCAATGACAAACCCCAGGAAGGTGGTAGAGGGTGTATGGAACTCACACTTCTCTGCCTTGATGTAAAGTTGGTTCTCCAACAGCTGCTGAAGGACCCTCCTCACGTGCACCCGATGCTCATTTAAGGAACGAGAAAAAAATAGTATATCATCCAGGTACACAAACACAAAGGAATTCAGGTAGTCCCTCAGAACGTCAATGATGAGCCGTTGGAACACCACGGGCGCATTCGTCAAACCAAAAGGCATCACCAAGTACTCAAAATGGCCACAAGGTGTACGGAAACCCGTCTTCCACTCATCGTCCTCCTTGATTCGGACCAGATGGTAGGCGTTGCACAGGTCCAACTTGGTGAAAACAGTGGCACCTTGAAGCAAGTCGAAGGCAGAGTTAAGGAGCGGCAAGGCATGCTTGTCCTTCACAGTAATGTTGTTCAACTCCCTAAAGTCAATGCAGGGTCAGAGAAAACCATCCTTCTTGCACACAAAAAAAAACTGCCCCCACCGCAGATGAAGAAGGCCTGATGATGCCCGAACTTAACGACTCTTTAATGTATTTAGCCTCCTGCTCCGGGGCAGACAGCCTATACAGTCTACTGGATGCCAACGTAGCTCCCGGAAGTTGGTTGATGGCGCAGTCATAATGGCGGTGTGGGGGTAGAGAAAGCGCCTTAGACTTGCTGAAGACCGGAGCAAGATCGTGATATTCAGGGGGAACCGAGGTGAGATCAGGCACATGGGTGGGCAAAGGACTGATACAGACAGAGGGAGAACAGGTTGCAAACTGCAAACAGGCAGCTAAACAGAAGGTACTCCAGGAAATAACCCTTCCTGGCTGTCAATCAATAACCGGGTCTTAAACAAGGATACCCTAAAATGACAGGGGAGGCAGAGACGGGCAAAATAAAAAAAACTCAAATGCTCCCGATGGTTGCCTGAAACAAAAATGGAAATAGGGGCAGTTCTTTTTGTGACTCTGGTGAGTGGTTCTCTGGAAACGACGACCAAATTTAATGGAGTCTCCAGATCTTGACATGGGAGCTTCAGCCGGGTTGCCAGACTCTCTGAAATGAAGCTTTGTTCTGTGCCTGAATCAATGAGAGCAGTAGTGCAAAAGCCAAAGTGAAAGTGATCAAAACAAATGGGCAACACAAATCGTGTAAGGGATTTTGACCTGCCCATGTCTGTTAGCCCCCCTACTGTGACAAATGGACCCCCTTCTTTTGGCTGGTTGGGACAGTAAGCAACCTCATGTTCAGCACTAGCACAACACATGCACAAACTGAGATCATGACGGCGTTGTCATTCAGCAGGGGGCAGCTTAGAATGGCCCAAAAACATAGGCTCCCTGGTGTCAGAGGGTTTGAAAGGAGGAAGGACTGGAAGAGGGGGCTGAGAGGAAAGGCGCGGCTGATAGCCCGAGCGATCAGCAAGGAGGCGCTCGTTGGCCAGTTCCCTTAAGCGATTATCAAGATAGATGACCAGGGAGATAAGCTCGTGTAACAAGGAGGGTTTATCTAATCGTGCCAACTCATCACGAAAGCTAGGGCTAAGGCTGCGCATGAAGATGCTACACAGTGATGCATCCTCCCATCCCACCTCTGCCGCAACAACCCAGAAATCCACTGAGTAGTCCGCCACAGACCTGGCTCCCTGCCAGAGATTGAGAAGGTGGGTGGTGAGGATGTCATCCCGGCCAGAGTGGTCAAACACCTGGGTGAACTCGGATGCAAATTGGTCATAAGTGTAGTCTTGGTAATCAGGGCGATCCATAATAGCATATGCCCAGGCTAAGGCCCGCCCCTCCAGCAGGTTCACCATGCAGCTAATCTGGCTATGATTAGTGGGGAAATATTTCAGCACTCGCTGAAAAACTAGGCTACACTGAAGGAAGAACCCCCAGGCTTTGCCCAGCCTACCGCTGAAGCTGGTCGATGTGGGGACGGGCGTTAACCAAGGAAGACGCGCCGATTAGGAGGAAGGAGGTGGCAGGACAGCCGACAACCCGGGACCAGTCTGAGAGGGCAGAGCTGCGGTAAGCTGGTCGAGCCGTGTATTTATTTGAGTTAATTGATTCAAAATTACCTGTTGCTGATAAGTAAGCTGGTCTAACCGAGCCTCCATGATGTTTAATCTACGTGTGGTTGCACCGTCTGCTGGGTCTAACTGCCTGAGATGTACTGACATGATTTAGTAACAGACCCAGAAGCAGACTACAGACTCGGTTATAATAACAATAATCTTTATTGAGAGTGAGTGTGTGTGAATGTGTGTGAGTGCAGAGTGGGAGGAGTCCAGCAACCCTGCAGACGAGAGAGAGAAGGAGTAGTGAGTAATTAGTAGCACACAGTTGAATAATGAGGAGTTAATTATATTCTTACGGAGCGGGGAGTGGTTGGAATGAAACAACCCGTGGCCACGTTATCTCCTGGTTGCCATGGTTCCGCGAAGGAGAAGAGGTGCTGGTGCAGGTATATGCAGTGCTCGGTGCTAGGGAAGCTCCTCAGCTGAGGGAGAAGGGGAAAAAGTTCAGTCTGATGATAAAGGCACTTACAGGATGCTGGTGGGGGTGAGGAGACACCAGCTCCAGGAAAGGATCCAAGTCTGCCGCAAGGAGTGGTGCCGGTCCGCCAAGCAGAAGGTTCATTTGTGCACAGGTTATCCAAGACAATCAGAGGAGAGATGCAGGGAGGCGAGTACAGACTGAGAGGTAGCTTACGGAATGCCAGGTCTGAGATAAGGTTCAAAGCTGGAGACGAGAAGGGTAGCACAAGCATAGAGGAGCTCTTTGATTGAATGCGAGCGTAGACGTCTCCATGCAGGAGTAGAGGACCCCACTCCATATAAAGGCTGTTAATTAAGGAGCGCAGGTGTGGATGAAACTGCAGTTGTGAAACATAATCAATGAGAGGAGAGAGAAAGCAACACACAGCTTGGATCACCACAGTGCCCCCCCTCAAGGGACACCTCAAGGCAGCCGACTCAACCTTGGATCACCACAATCACCTGTGTGTATGCCATCTCCGCCATCAGTGTGTGAATGGGTGGATAGCAGGATCTGTAAAGTGCTTTTTATTTTTATTTTTTTATTTTATTACTTATTTTGTACCCGTAGGTAGATTTGTTTTGCAGTCTGGTGACAAGCCACCAGCTGCCGGTTGCTGCGTGCGCAAGCGCCCCTTATCCCTAACCTACATGTTTTTGGCATGTGGGAGGAAACTGGAGAAATCCCGGAGTAAACCCACGCAACACAGGGAGAGCATGCAAACTCCACACAGATCACTGTTGGCCGGGGGCAGGGATCGAACCCGTGATCTCACGATCCCCGCGATTTCCTGGCCGAGGGTAAACTGTGCTGCCACAGTGCTAACCACTGCGCCACCGTGCAGCTTTGGTTATCTAGAGATGAGAAAAAGCACTATATACAGTGGTGTGAAAAGTATTTGCCCCCTTCCTGATTTCTCATTTTTTTGTATGTTTATCACACTTAAATGTTTCAGACCATCAAACAAATTTAAATATTAGACAAAGATAACACAAGTGAACACAAAATGCAGTTTTAAAATGAAGGTGTTTATTATTAAGGGAAAAGAAAAATCCAAACCTTGATGGCCCTGTGTGAAAAAGTGATTGCCCCCTACAACCTAACTGGTTGGGTCACCCTTGTAATATTGGATCATTTTCTTCAATGAATACATGAAGAAGTCTTCACAGCCTTTTCCATGAAGCTCAAAATCGAGCTCAGGTGCATCCTGTTTCCACTGATCATCCTTGAGATGTTTCTACAGCTTAACTGGAGTCCACCTGTGGTAAATTCAGTTGATTGGACATGATATGGAAAGGCACATACCTGTCCATATAAGGTCCACAGTTGACAGTGCATGTCAAAGCACAAACCAAGCATGAAGTCAAAAAAATTGTCTGTAGACCTCTGAGACAGGATTGTCATGAGGCACAAATCTGTGGAAGGGTGTGGAAAACATTTCTGCTCCTTTGAAAGTCCCAGTGAGCACAGTGGCCTCCACCATCAGAAGTTTGGAACCACCAAGCTGGCTGGTGGTTTAAACTGAGCGATGGGGGAGAAGGGCCTTAGTCAGGGAGGTGACCAAGAACCCGATGGTCACTTTGTCAGAGCTCCAGCGTTCCTCTGTGGAGAGAGGAGAACCTTCCAGAAGGACAACCATCTCTACAGCAATCCATCAATCAGGCCTGTATGGTAGAGTGGCCAGACAGAAGCCACTCCTTAGTAAAAGGCACATAGCAGCCCACCTGGAGTTTGCCAAAAGGCACTGAAAGGACTCTCAGACCATGAGAAACAAAATTCTCTGGTCTGATGAGACAAAGATTGAACTCTTTGGTGTGAATGCCAGGCACTGCTCATCACCAGGCCAATACCATCCCTAAAGTGAAGCATGGTGGTGGCAGCATCATGCTGTGGGGATGTTTTTCAGTGGCAGGAACTGGGAGACTAGTCAGGATAGAGGGAAAGATGAATGCAGCAATATACAGAGACATCTTGGATGAAAACCTGCTCCAGAGCACTTTTGACCTCAGACTGGGGTGACGGTTCATCTTTCAGCAGGACAACGACCCTAAGCACACAGCCAAGATATCAAAGGAGTGGCTTCAGGACAACTCTGAATGTCCTTGAGTGGCCCAGCCAGAGCCCAGATTTGAACCCAATTGAACATCTCTGGAGAGATCTGAAAATAGCTGTGCACCGACGCTTCCCAGCCAACCTGATGGAGCTTGAGAGATGCTGCAAAGAGGAATGGGCCAAACTGCCCAAAGATAGGTGTGCCAAGCTTGTGGCATCATATTCAAAAAGACTTGAGGCTGTAATTGCTGCCAAAGGTGCATCAACAAAGTACTGAGCAAAGGCTGTGAATACTTATGTACATGTGATTTCTTGTTTTTTTGTTTTTAATAAATTTGCAAAAATCTTATAAAAGGAAACTTTTTTCATGTTGTAATTATGGGGTATTGTGTGTAGAATTTGTAGAAAAGGATTAGGTTAATTGGCATCAAACTGGGGATTCTAAATTGTCCTTAGGTATGACTGTGAGAGTGAATGGTTGTCTGTCTGTCTGTGTTGGCCCTGCGATGGACTGGCGATCTGTCCAGGGTGTACCCTGCCTATCGCCCAAAGATGCTGGGATAGGCTCCAGCCCCCCCGCAACCCAAAAAGGATTAAGCGGAAGAAGATGGATGGATGGATGGATGGATTAATTTATTCCATTTTGAGACCAGCTGTAACATAACAAAATGTGGAAGGGGTGAAGCGCTGTGAATACTTTCTGGATGCACTGTAATTGGCATCAACTGGAGATTCTAAATTGTCCTTAGGTATGAATGTGAGAGTGAATGGTTGTCTGTCTCTCTGTGTTGATTGACCAACCTGCCTACCCACCAACCGACCTACTGATCGACCTCCCTTAATTTAATTGTACTGGAATACTAATATGGTGTCCTGACTTAGTCGTCTGTCTCAGGTATGGCTGCTATGCTTCCATGAATAAGAAGATCTATGCCATCGGTGGGGGCTCCTACGCAGCAGTGGACAGGCCTCTGTCCTCTGAAGGAACGAAGGTGAGGACAATGTCTGACTGCACAGCCTGTGTAGTTTAAAGGAGATCCACATAATTCTTTTATTAATCTAATCAGTTCCATCACTTTTGTGTGTGCTAATGGAAACAAGAAGCAGTAACCTATACAGTGTGTTCCTCTGTTGTCTCTATCAGCCTCTGTTGTGATTTCATTTAGAGGGCCGTAGGCCAGTTTTTATGAAAGAATGGTAGTCTGTCCTGATTAGCTCTGCATGCTGTGGTACAAGACTGACACAGAAGTTATCCCCCCTTTACTTAAGGTTGGAGATCATTGCAAGATCAGGCTAATTTTTGATCTCTCAGTGGTCACCCAGTGATCTGAAGATGATAAAGCCTAACATGAGCAAATTCCAACACAAACACCACAAAAGCATAAAAACAGAAGACGATTCTGCTGTCCCACACTACTGCGGTATGAAAATGCAGTATGGCAGAGAGGATAACCAACATGTGACCCCCCCCCACCCCCACACACACACATCGTGGAGGAAAACCACACTGGTCACATGTCACAGCAGTGCAGTACGAAATTTTCAGTCCATTCTATATGAGTAATTATTGATAAGGTAATGCTACTCATACTTTAGTAGCCGATCTGGCTTCTGTCAGACCTCTGGCTCTCGCCCATAACAGCGTTACGTGTTTTAACCCTCCTGTGAATGTCAGATATGATGCTCCATGCTAGCTGTTGTGGCTAACTTAACTGGCTAAAGTGATGAATACTTAATGTTCCTGTCTTCTCTGTTCTGGTCACACTTATTTGATTTGTCTTTTGCCACTATCAAGCAGTTGACCTTCAGCCTTCCTACCGTAACGTCGGGGCTGTGTTAAGTGGGGTGGGGATTTTTCCCAGCATGCTTTACCAGCAGAGGACGTTATTTTCGTGTGTGTTAAAATGTTATTACTGTGTCATTATATTGCTGTGTCATTATAACTGCATTATAATGACCCAGCAGTGTTATAGGTAGAATTAGAGCAAGAATGATTATGTGCAACCCTTATTGAAATGGAGGTCTGTGAGAATGACCTCCCCTCCTGTTTGTGTTGAAGGGTGTGTTTCAATAAAGCCTGTTTCGTCGCAACCATCTTCTCCTTTTCTTGTGTGAACCCCTAATACGTCACACCGGTGTCAGGAGTGGGAAATGGAGCATATGGAAGCCAGGATCCGAGCAGAGATCCAGTAGCTGGAGCAATTCATCGCTCAGCTGGGGATGGACGACAGAGCTGAGACACCAACCCCCGGAGTTGCTCGCCAGGATGAATGGCGCAGCGGACCTGACGGGACCAGCGTACCCTGCCTTCTGCCTTTTTCAAGTCAGGGCGGGCTGAGCAGAGCAAACCAGCCCCGCTCCCCGCCCTTTCCAGGGCAGGACGGGCCGGTGATTCCACTGCGAGCAGGAGGGGCGATCGACAAGAGGCGACTGTCCCACCCATCCGGCAGTGGGCCAAGATTCCCTGCTTCAACGGTGAAACCCTGCTGGACAACTACCTGGTCCAGGTCGAGCTGGCTGCTGCGCTGAACGGCTGGCCATCCGAAGAGACCGCCGTACAGGTCGCGCTGGCCCTGGAGGGAAGGGCTTTCCGCACACTGTCCGATCTCCGGCCCGAGGAATGCCGCAGCAGGCCAGCGCTACAAGGAGCACTCCGGAGGCGCCTTGGGAGAGCAGCCAACGCTGAGCATGCAGAGGAACAGCTGGCCAACTGCCGGCGAGGCAGCCGGGAGAACCTGGGAGTCTACGCAGCGGACATACGGCTGTTGACACGACGCAGCTACCCGGATTTCAAGCCAGAAGTAGTGGAGAAGCTCACCCTCCGGAACTTCATCCAGGGTCTCCGCCCGGCCCAGCTCCAGAGCCACATCCAGATTAACGCCGCGAACAGCTGGGAGACGGCTGTGGCAGAAGCAGAGTGGGTGGAACCACTAATGAATTGTACAGCCGAGGCATTGGCACCGAGACAGAGAGCCTTCCAGGCCACAGCTGAGAGCGAGGAGGATGAGCTGCGGCAGACCACGGCAGCGTACCCACGGAGAAAACGGCCGCAGCGGCGCGAGGAAGGGTCCTTCCGCTGCGGGGAGCCAGGACACATCGCGCGGTACTGCCCTGCACCCCCCCCCCCACAACAAACCGATGAGCTGTCACCGCATGTGGGCCGAATTGGACACTCGCCAGGGATGTACAGTACCTACAGTGCAGCCTGGACAACACGCCGATCCGGGCCCTCATCGACACCAGTTCTACCATCTCCCTGGTCCGACCCGGTGTTCCCGTCAGGCACGGACGAGACAGAACCGCAGAGGTGGGAACCCACCGGGCGCTGCATCACCACAGCCACCGGTGAGCGCACCAGATTGGGAGGGCAAAGAGTTCTTGTGGTGGGGGCGGCCGGCCAGAACACAAACCACCCGTTCTGGCTGGCTGACATCCAAGATCCCTGCATTATTGGACTCGATCTGCTAGCAGCGTGGGGCGCAAAGATTGACACCGCCAGATCATCCCTCTGGCTGGGAACTTGGACCATCACGCTCCGCAGCGGAACCCAGAGGAGGAATCCGGAGGCCTGCATGATTGAGGGACTGCCAGGACGGACCGAACCAGGTGGGTAACCACGAGAACTGGACACAACAGCGCCACCAGCACAAGCGGAGGGAGCATGATCACAGATAGAGACAGCAAGGGGGAGGATCACAGCGGAGCGGGTCAACGTGTCAGCAGAAATGCAGCAGGCAGTCGAGGAATTGTTCCAGCAGAGCTGCAGCGGGCTGGAATCAGGACAGACACGCCAGCTGCGGGAGCTGTTGGACTGTCGTCACTGCCAGCGGGCAGAGGATTGAGACCAGGCCGTCCCATGGGCTGCTGCTCTCCAGACCGCTGTGAGCAGGAATAACACAGTGGCACACAGTTCCCCTCGAATAATTAGGCAGCTCCCCCGAACGGTAATGTCACAGAGGCCCTCGGCGTGCAGCGGCTGCAGAGCGAGCAGGACAGAGATCCGGTCATTTCCTGGGTTCGGCAGTGGCCGGATGCGGGCCAGCGGCCTGCCTGGGGGGCCCTGGCAGCAGCGGGGAGTCGGCAGAGGCGGACATATGACTCCCGCTCCCAGGGGAGGGACTTTGCCCCAGGAGATCAAGTCTGGGTTTTCTGCCCGGAGAGGAAAAGAGGACGGTCACCAAAACTGGCGAGCCATTGGTCGGGACCGTGCGTGGTCCTACAGAGACTGTCAGATGTGGTGTACAGGGTGAGGCTAAAGAAAAGGGACCGGGTCGTGGTACTCCACCGTGACCGTCTCGCCCCGTACCAGCCATCCACCCCGCTGGTGGTTGAGCCGGAGCCTTCACCACGACCAGATTGTCCGACCGAGACACTGATGGACACTGGCGGGCCTGTACGTGCTGGTTGCCGGCAACGGAGGCTGCCCCGACACCTGGACGGATTCGTGCTGGACTTTTGAGTTGGACTTCTATTATTCTGGGGACAGAAACCAGTCTGGGGGGGGGGGCGGTAGTGTAATGTCGGGGCTGTGTTAAGGGGGGGCGGGGATTTTTCCCAGCATGCTTTACCAGCAGAGGACGTTATTTTCGTGTGTGTTAAAATGTTATTACTGTGTCATTATATTGCTGTGTCATTATAACTGCATTATAATGACCCAGCAGTGTTATAGGTAGAATTAGAGCAAGAATGATTACTGTATGTGTTTGTGCAGTCCTTATTGAAACGGAGGTCTGTGAGAATGACCACAATGACCTCCACAATGACCTCCCCTCCTGTCTGTGTTGAAGGGTGTGTTTCAATAAAGCCTGTTTCGTCGCAACCATCTTCTCCTTTTCTTGTGTGATCCCCTAATACGTCACAATACTTTAACTTGTGGCAGGAAAGGGAACATGTCTCCATGGTAACTGTTGCACTTCCGCATCAGTCAGTTTCAGTTTGACTCCTTAACAACAGTCGCACCAACATGTTGAAAGTTCTGCTGACGCGGTCAGAGCAGAAGAAGCAGAAGAGTCCTGCATAAGATGTTACCACATGACTGACCCATCACACAGGCTCATGTGGCACTGTTTTGTTTATGGACTTGTCTGTCACCGGTGGCCCTCGTGAGCCACCAAGACGCCAGCAAGTCACTGGTGTGTTTGCAATGATGTTTATTAAGGATGATGAACAGAAGATAATACACAAAGCAACAAAGTAATGAGCCTCGGTGGGCTAAAACACACAACACTAGGAACAGAGGATGTTAGGCTGATCAAGCACACTTACGATACGGGATAGGGAAGAGGGATGATGACGTCCGAGACGAGGAACGCTCGCTCAGCGTCTGAACTTGGGGAAGTTCGACGAGGCTGCTGCATTGGGCTGCATTCAGCGTCCACTTAAAAGCCGGCCACTAATGAGCCCTGAATGCAGCACAGCTGGCAGGCTTTGACAGCAGGAAGCTCCTCCGAGCGCTGTCACAATAAGAGCCCGGGGAGCCAGAAGGAAATCACTGCTGTCAAGCCTGCAGGGGATGACGTATGACCCGAGTGCGGACGAGATCGGCGCTCGGATCATAACGTTGTCACATCGGTGTAGTCAGTATCGACTGAAGCTCTGGGCTCCTCTCACACAGCAATGCATTAACAGTCTGGGTATAACGCTTCTATTAAAATGACAAGTTTTTGTATTTTAAAAACATGAGGCCGCAGTAACATGGAATACGGCGGCAAGAAAAGTATGTGAATCATTTTGAATGACTAGTTTGTAAGATTTTTTTTTTTTGCCTAAGTTTTCAGATTTTCTCATTTTTTGCTTTTTAAGGTATTTTTCTTATAAAAGTGCAACCTTTTTCTTAGAAATGTATATTTTTTTCCCCAAGGCCTCAGGGAGCCACTATCTATGGTCAGGAGAGCCATATGTGGCCCCAGAGCCACAGATTGCAGACCTTTGGCCTGTCCTAAACAGGCAGGGTGCAGTGGTAAAGAACAGGCTCAAAATTAAGCTCCCTCAATTCCAATCCACCTCCAGATCATTGAGATGTTTTAGTGCTGTGGCAAACCTCAGTGAAGACTGAAAAATATGAAATAAATGTAAAAAATCTAATGGAAATGGGTTGTTGTTGTTTTACTGTCGACATGCTTCAGCTTTCAGCTTCACTTACAGGAATTCTCTGGGAAAGGGTGTCACTCTTCTCTCCTGCTCTTTTCTGCAGCTTAATGATATTTAATGATGAGACGACCCAGCCAGCATGTCCAGCTGGGCCCCGCCACACCTTTAATTTGGCAGTCTTATGGCTCCCGCCCTTCCTTATTCTAATTGGCTGCTTAAAAAAGATCTGACATTGATGAGCTCAGCTGCAGTCTGAAAAGTCGAAATTTTTTCAACTCTGAGCGTCGCGACAAAAAGCAGCCACTGCCGAGAGTGTTTCAGCGTCGAGGGTGCTCGCGTTGTAGACGCTGAACTACACAGAGAAGGATTAGAAAACAGTCGCCCACAGCTGAAAAAATGTGCTTGGTAGACACATTTTCAATGGCCAACTGTTTCAAGCGTTAGAAAAATGACTATACTGTTAGTACGTGCTGTTTATGTTAGCTTACCTGTTAAGCCCTTTTTGGAGTTCGGCTGTCAGACGTTTGAGGTTGTTTACTTCAAACCCGAGTGACGCATTATCAGCCTTTAACACCTCGACCAGTGAGTTGCTGAATTCCACGGCTTGCTTTAGTTCATTAATATCAGTTGTCAGCTGGTCGAGTAAGTCGAGCTTTTTAAGTTGGCTTTTAATAGACATTAGGGACTCACGGTGGGAGCAGGTGTGTGGAGTGGCGTCCAGTGAGTTCTCTAAACTTTGTTTTTTTTTAACTTTCTCTATCTTGTGTGTTGAGGTATGTGTGTTTATTATATAGCGGTGTGAGTGTGTGTGTGCTGGGGTGTGAGTTTTGGAGTGAGTGTGTCAGGGAACGGTAGCTTCTGCTGCCCGTTTTTTCCCGGCTAGCATCATGCCTTCCGGCTCGCCGCATCTAGCCTGAACTTATTTTTCCTCCACACTGAAGCCTGGTGGTGATTTAAGAGCATGAGTTGTATTTACAACATGTGAAAATCCCAGCAGATGAGCAATTTCTGAAATGCAACAACTATGCTACAATCATTTGTAAAGGACATTTCAAGGTAAGACAGCTGTGTTTTATATTAAACTACTTTCCTTCTTGTAATACTCTTAACTTTAGTGTGTGTTAAACTTGTTCGTTTGCAATAACTCGAGCCATCCGTTTCCAAGTGAAATGCCGGTTCCACATTGTCAAAGCCGTGAAGGGCTTAAATGACATTAACAGCCGGTTTAACCTCTGGATTATCTTAGCGACTTTGAGCCTTTTGTGGTATACTGACTTGGCCGTTTCATACAAAGGTGGACTCTCCAACACTTGAGACTTTTAACTGGAACAGCAACCCTTTAAAGACGAAGCCAAAGCAAAATTTTTTGCATTTTGTATGGAATCTGGTCCGTCTCATGAGTGGTAATTGAAATGTTTGAGTGCAGATGATCTGCAGGCAGAACTTCATTAAGGAATCCAAAGATTTTTATTCTTAAACGCTCCCAGTTGTATTCAGATTGATCGTTTTTGTTCAAGTCTTAATTAAGTTGGTTGGAAATACAGTGGTACCTCTACTTACGAACGTCTCTATATACGGAATATTCAGGTTACGACACGCCTCAACGGGAAAATATTGCCTCTTGTTACGAACGAAATTTCAGGATACGAAAGGCAAAAAAAGTACGCGCTCCTCGCAGCTCCCGTAGTTTACCGAACGTAAACATACCTGTAGCTGCTCTGCCATTGGCTATCGCCTAGCATCTTCCTGGTATCCCATTGGCCACGAATCACCCGGAAAAAGTGTTCACTAGTCGGGCTATCGCTCACTATGATGATGTTTGCCTTGCACATTTTCGAAGGATTGTTACAAGCCGACAAAAACAAACGTCCTTGGATCGTTTCTTCACAAAACGTCAGGCAAAAACCACTGATGAGACAGAACATGAACCAAAGGAGGCAAAAGGTGACGCCGACGCCGACGCCGACGATCGCAGTTAAAAGGTAAATGAACATAATTTTTATTATTCTTTCGCTTTTATTATTCTTTCTCTCATTTTAAACTCTCATTTTATGTTTATTGTGCAGTAATCTAATTGTAACATGTATTTGTTACATGTTTTGATGCGTTTTTACGATTTATAAAAAATTTATGCCCAAATTTTGGGGGGCTTGGAACGGATTACGGCATTTACATGTAAAACGCGCCTCTACTTACGGAATTTTCACGTTACGAGAATTCTTCCGGAACGAATTAATTTCGTAAGTAGAGGTACCACTGTACTCTGCTTGTTTGAATTAAGATCTAAATGCGATCAAATGAAATTGTATGTTAAATGGCATATTGTATGATATAGTGTAGTTAGAAATGTACTTTAAGTCAGTTAACATTATTCTTAAAATGATGTTTTAAAAACTCAAAGCAATCAGAAAGTGGCCATAAGGACTGGAAGAGAAGCGGGGGAAAAAAAAAAAAAAGAAAAATCAGCAAAATTTTAAACGATGTGTCATGGGTTTAAGTTTCCCCTGAAGTTTGTTTCCTGAAATTGTGACTTAGATTAACCACTATAATTAAATAAGTGACTCCGTGAAACACTCATGGCTGCTCTGTTCATTCACAGACCAGAAAATTCACGCTGTTATCCTGTTAAATCAAAGGGAATCTTCATTCTTTTGCATGTTCTTTTGTTGTTAAAATTGTGTTAACAGGCCTGAGGAGTTCTTAGCTCCTGTCCAGCAGGTCAGTTGGGTTGGGGGGGGGGGATCAGTGCTGCTGATAAAGCCACGTCACCCTTTGGTTTCCATCTCAGCAGCAGCTCTGCTTCAATTGTCCTCAGAAGGGAACATGTAAATCGACAGAGGTGTGAAGTTTGGCCCCCGCTGTTCCCACTGATGTCATGGGGGGTGATCTGTTGGGTGTCATGGGATGTCATGTGTTTACTCTTCCTGGGTTAACTGGATTATTTCTGCTGCTGGGGATCACCTATTCCTCTTCTTCTCCTTTTCCCTGCTGATTAATGCAGATCTGCAGAATTTAGCACCTCCTTACACCTCCTTTAGTTCCTCCTCACGGCTGTCTTTTAAAAAAATGGCCAACACATGCCAATTTATCACATTCTTTTTCCATGTAAATTAAAAACAGTCTTTTGTAAATGTAAGGATTTTTCTCATAAATTTGCAGGATTTTCCTGCAGAGTTAGAGCCATTTTACTTAGAAATGTGCAGCTTCTTACTTGAAAATTTACAGCTTTTTATTATTCATAATTTTGCAGCTTTTTCCTCATGAATTTAGAACTCTTCTTACTCTTGAATTTGCAGTTAAAAAAAGCTTAAACTTGCAGCATTTTACTCAAATCTTATATCTGCAGTGTTTTTAGGTTGTAAACAGTTGGAAATTTGCACCTTTTTTTATCCTTTCGCTAAAGTTGCAGCTTTTTACCCATAAAATTCCACTTTTTTGGCCAGAAATTGGCAGCTTTTAACTGAGACTTGCATCCCCCCCCCCTTTTTTTGTGTGTGTGTGTGTGTGTGTCAGGTCAGGCATTGGCTTGCTTGCTACCAGATAACCATGAAAACTGGTACTACCTGTCTCATGGGTCGGGCCGTTGGTGACTCAACTGGCATTTTTCTCCTCTCGGCGCCACACCAGTCGGCTGCCTTTTGCAACAGCGGCTCGATTCCGAGTTTTTTTTTCCCTTCCTCTCTCTTTTGATCACTTTTTTTTTTTCACCCCACTTATATCACGGACACACAGATCATCCCAAATGTCTCCTGAGCCGGTGGACGGAGCCACTGTTTATAGCAGGATACGATATAACAGGGAAGAGCTGCTAGCATTTAACCGCCACCCGGTCCCACTGGAAAAACTCGACATACCGAGAGAACTGAGGCGAAAACGCCGCAGCTGCCGGGCTGGAGTAAGGCGGAGGACAAAAAATATAAGGTACAGACCCTCCCTTCCATCTGTTGTCATGGGAAATGTACGGTCGATACTGGGAAAGTTAGATGAGCTAGCGGCTATCTCCCGTTATGATAGCACTTACCGGGAGTGCTCTCTCCTTTTGTTTACTGAGACGTGGCTAACTGAACTAGCAGCAGATGCTAACATTGAGCTGGAGGGTTTTCACACGATACGAGCTGACCGAACACCAGAGAGTGGCAAAACTAGGGGCGGTGGAGTGATCATGTATGTTAACAACAACTGGTGCAGACCGGGACATATCACTGTTAAACAACGACACTGCAGCAAAGACATTGAGTTGCTAGCTGTTAGCATGAGGCCTACATATCTCCCGAGAGAACACTCACACGTGATCTGCATTGTTGTTTATGCAAATCCGACGGCGAACGCTGGGACAGCGCGTGACGTCATCCATTCAGTAACCAGCAGGCTGCAGACAGAACACCCAGATGCTCTTCTCCTCATCTCAGGCGATTTCAACCACGTTTCACTGTCTCCCATTCTGCCCACTTTCACCCAGTATGTCACATGCCACACTAGAGACAATAAAACACTGGATTTGTTCTACGCAAACACTAAGGAGGCGTACACCTCATCACAACTCCCCCCACTTGGGAGATCGGATCACAACTTGGTTCATCTCCGACCGGTGTACAAACCCCTAGTGCACAGACAACCTCCGGCCATGCACACTGTGGAGTTATGGTCTGAGGAGACAATGGACACTCTAAAGGACTGTTTTGAAGCCACTGCCTGGAAGCAGCTCTGCGATCCACATGGTGAGGACATCGATGGCCTCATTCACACCTTCACGGGCTACCTCAGCTTCTGTGTGGACAAATCCGTTCCCACCAAGACCATACGGCGTCACTCAAACAACAAACCCTGGATCAACCCTGAGATAAAAACACTTCTGAGAGAGAAGAAGAGGATCTTCAGGTCGGGGAACAGGGAGATGCTGAAGTCCGTACAGAGGGAGCTGAGGAGAAAGATCAGAGAAGGCAAGGACAGCTTCAGGAAGAAGATGGAGGACAAGCTGCAACAGAGCGACATCAGCGGGGTCTGGAGAAACCTCAAAACCATCTCGGGGCTCCAGAATACCTCCCCCCAGGCCACGGGGGGCAGGGAGTGGGCGAACAACCTGAATCTGTTTTTCAATAGATTTGACCAACCGCCCTCCCCCCTGTCTGCACAACAACCACTGCTGCCTCTAAGAAATCAAGTCCTGCTACCCACTCCCCACTCCACCGACACCCCCCCCACTCCCAACACACAGCCCCCCATCCTGACCCTGACCAAGACCCAGGTGAGGACGGAGCTGAGGAAGATCAAGGCGAGGAAGGCGTCGGGACCGGACGGCATCAGCGCAAAGCTCCTCAAGTCCTGTGCAGACCAGCTGTGTGGGATTGTGACGTATATCTTCAACATGAGCCTGAAACTGGGGAGGGTACCACAGCTGTGGAAAACATCTTGTGTGGTACCTGTACCAAAAACTTCCCACCCCAAAGACCTGAACAACTTCAGACCGGTGGCCTTGACGTCCCACTTGATGAAGACCCTGGAGAGACTGCTCCTTGCTCATCTCCGCCCCCTGGTGGAACCAGCGATGGATCCACTCCAGTTCGCCTACCAGCATGGCATTGGGGTGGAGGATGCGGTGATCTTCCTCCTTCACCGTTCTCTGTCCCACCTGGAGAAGCCCGGGAATATGGTGAGGATCATGTTCTTTGACTTCTCCAGTGCTTTCAACACCATCCAACCGATGATCCTGAAGGACAAGCTGCTGCGCGCAGGAGTGGACCAGCACCTGTCATCATGGATCCTGGACTACCTCACGAACCGGCCTCAGTTTGTGAGAACCCGGGACTGTGTTTCCGACACGATCATCAGTAGCACGGGGGCCCCCCAGGGAACGGTGCTGGCTCCCTTCTTGTTCACTCTTTATACTGCGGACTTCTCACACAACACAACACATTGCCATCTACAGAAGTTCTCTGATGACTCTGCGATCGTTGGTCTCATCTCCAGCGGAGATGAAGCTGAGTACAGAGGGCTTATCCAGGACTTTGTGGACTGGTGCCATCGGAACTGCCTCCAGATCAACGCGAGGAAAACTAAGGAGCTGGTGGTGGACTGCCGCAGGCATGGGCAGCCCCTCACAGCACCAGTAAATATACAGGGAACAGACATCGAGATGGTGACATCCTACAAGTACCTGGGTATTCATCTGAACAATAAACTAGACTGGTCACACAATACTGACACACTCTACAAGAAGGGACAGCGCAGGCTGTTCCTGCTGAGGAGACTCAGGTCTTTTGGTGTACAAGGGGCGCTGCTGAAGTCATTCTATGACACGGTGGTGGCATCAGCCATCACTTTTGGAGTGGTCTGCTGGGGCAGTGGCATTACTGCAGCCGATAGGAAGAGACTGAACAAACTGATTAAGAAAGCTAGCTCTGTCCTGGGGCAACGCCTTGATCCGATGGAGGAGATAGGAGAGAGAAGGACGGTGGCTAAACTGTCATCTCTGCTGGAGTCCGAGTTCCACCCTATGCAGGACATACTGGATGCACTGAGGAGCTCATTTAGCAGCAGACTACATCATCCCAGGTGCACAACCGAGAGGTTTCGTAGGTCCTTCCTACCAACAGCTGTCAGACTGTACAACCTAAGCAGGGCTGCTCGCAGAGATAGCAAAAAGACGTAACAAACTAATAGTTTTTTTTTTTTTTTTTTTTTGAATGCAAAAGATGCAATAGACTTACACAATGGTCCTCTCCGGCATACAACTAGGAACATACCGGTCGCTATGGAGGGTGAGAATATGTATGGGCACATAATCATACCATGTAGGATAACTAAATAGACGGTTATGCTGTTTCATCCCACCTAGCAACAATGCTCTGCACTGTGTGTGTTTATATATTTACATATTTATTCCATCTAGCTACAATGCTCTGCACTGGGTGTGTTTATATTTATATATCTATATATTTATTCCATCTAGCTACAATGCTCCGCACTGTGTTTTTATATATCTACATATTATTCCATCTAGCTACATTGCTCCGCACTGTGTGTGTTTATATACTTGCATATTTATTCCACCTAGCTGCAATGCTCCATACTGTGGGTGTTTATATATTTACATAATTATTCCATCTAGCTACAATGCTCTGCACTGTGTGTTCATATATTCATATATTTATTCCATCCAGCTACAATGCTCTGCACTGTGTGTGTGTGTGTGTGTGTGTGTGTATATATATATTTTATAGTAATATGTACATATGTATATTAGCTGCTCTTGCTTGCTTGTTTTTTCTTGCCTTCTGATTGTTGCTCTGAGTGTTGCTATCCCTGTGCTGTTGTAATCCTGGAATTTCCCCGTTGTGGGACTAATAAAGGCTTATCTTATCTTATCTTATCTTATCCCCACCCTTCCGAGGGCGTGGATGGTGAAACAGGGCATCCTGGCAGAACTAAAAACAATATCTGCCACAGGTCTGTGGTGGACCACTCC
Organism: Pholidichthys leucotaenia; assembly: GCA_020510985.1. Taxonomy (NCBI): domain Eukaryota; kingdom Metazoa; phylum Chordata; class Actinopteri; order Cichliformes; family Pholidichthyidae; genus Pholidichthys; species Pholidichthys leucotaenia. Next base: position 60,573,396 of record CM035839.1, read on the forward strand.
CAGTTACACATGGTGAGACTGGACATCCTGGCAGATAAACACATCTGTCACAAGGTCTGTGGTGGACTGTGCCAGTCAGTGCATTGTGACATGCACTACACAAAGAGCAGGGATAAACAAACCTATCATCTGGTCAGTCACTGCAACAGATACTGGAGTCAGTTTGTCTTGGCTTGTCCTTGCCACTGATAATACCTCTATCTGCCAAGAATGTGCTGCTAGTCCAGCAAAAGCTAGCAGTACTCAAATACTTTGCAAGCAGTTTCATGAAATGGTCAATCAGAAAGCAACTCATACCGGCTCGGACATCGCCCGGGCTTACAAGGTCCACGCTGATCTGTTCACACTCCAACAGGCAGTGAAAAGTAAGCTAGGAGCAGGAAGACAAAAGAAGAGGAAAACAGCAGCCTTGTGTGTAGCAGAATGGAATGTACGCACTCTGTTGGACAGAACAACATCACAGCGCCCAGAAAGACAGACCGCGCTTGTGGCCCTGGAAATGAACAGGTACAATGTAGACATAGCTGCACTTAGTGAAACAAGATTGCCTGGATATGACAGCTTGGAAGACCATGGGTACATCTTCTTTTGGAGTGGGAGATCAACTCAAGAAAGGAGAGAAGCAGGAGTGGGCTTTGCAGTTAGAAAGGAGATAGCAACAATGCTTGATGAGGAACCGGTGCCAATCAACGACAGGATAATGACTATGAGACTCCCACTACAGCAGAAGATGTATGCCCCACTCATCAGTGTATATGCCCCAACAATGACCAACACAGAGGAGGTGAAGGAAGAGTTCTACAGTGATTTACGTGAGACTATCAGGCATGTACCAACTGATGACAGGCTGATACTCATTGGAGATTTTAATGCCTGAGTTGGTTCGGACACCGAGAAATGGAAAGGAGTGCTAGGCAGCTATGGAGTAGGTAAGTGCAATGCTAATGGAGAACTTCTACTTGCACTATGTTCAGAGTACAACCTTGTGATAACCAACACTCTATTTAAGCACAAGGACACACACAAGAAGACATGGATTCACCCAAGATCCAAGCACTGACACTTATTAGACTACATCATAGTCAGGCAGAGAGACATAAGGGATGTATTGGACACCAGAGCAATGAGAAACGCAGACTGTGGCACTGATCATTGTTATGCTGAGATCTAGATTAAGGATTTGGAGACGAAAACAGCACTGCAGGACGGGTGCGAAGCCACCACAGAAGCTAAACACTAGTGCACTGAAAGGCCAAAAGAAGCAGGAAGAACTTGCACAGGAAATGGATGAAAACTTGAAAGACTGGGACAGCAAAAACTCAGAGAATAACACAGAAAAGAAATGGGCAACACTGAAGGATACGGTGTATCAGACTGCGAGTGATGTATTAGGCTACCCTGAGAGGAAACATCAAGATTGGTTTGATGAGCATGATGAACACCTAAAGAAACTACTAGAAGCAAGGAATACATCCAGGCACAAAAACCTGCAGTGTAACACATGGTCGAAGAAGAAGAAATACTCAAAGGCTCAGAGTGAGCTACAGAAGTACACCAGAGAGATGAAGTCCAACTGGTGGGATGAAAAAGCGGAGGAACTTCAAACTGCAGCAGACAAGAAGGACATGAAAACATTCTTCACAGGTTTGAGAGAAATCTACGGCCCTAAACCAAGAGAATTGATCCAACTAAAGGCTATGGATGGTGAAACGGTTTTGCAGGAGAAAGACAAGATCCTAGACAGATTTGCAGACCACTTTGACCAACTACTAAACAACCCTGGAGATCTCACTGAAGAGGCTAAAGAAGCTCTAGTGCAGCGACCAGCTGTATCAAGTCTGGATGAACCATCAAATTTTGATGAACTAATGGCAGCTATCAGGACAACACAGGATGGTAAAGCTCCAGGAAGGGATAGAATTCCAGCAGAAGTGTGGAAATTTGGTGTTCAGCTGACCAACTGCCTGCACAAGCTCATCCAAGAGATATGGGATGCTCAGAAAGTACCTCAAGACTGGAATGATGCAAGTATTGTGCCTTTGTTCAAGAAAGGTGACAGGAAGAATTGTGGAAATTACCGAGGTATATCACTGCTAGCCACTGTTGGTAAGATTCTCTCACGGGTACTACTTAACAGACTCAGTGAACACATCTCGCAGAATGTACTACTGGAAACCCAGTGCAGCTTTAGAAGTGGAAGAAGCATAATGGACGTGATTTTCTGCTTGAAACAGGTTCAAGAAAAGTGTATTGAACAGAACATGCCGCTTTATATAGTCTTCATAGACTTCAGTAAAGCCTTCGATACTGTTTCGCGACAAGGACTTTGGCAGGTACTCAAGAAATATGGTTGTACAGAGAAGTTTGTCAGCCTGATCGAGGCACTCCATACAGGTATGCAAGCAAACGTAGCAATGAGTGGTTCAGTATCTAAAGACTTTTCAGTAAGCAACGAGGTGAAACAAGGGTGTGTGCTGGCACCTACACTCTTCTCGCTATATCTGGCAGCCATGCTTGAGGTGGCCTTCAAAGACACTTCAGAAGGAGTATACATTCAAACAAGGAAAGAAGCAGACTTGTTCAATGTGGCACAGTTTAAAGCCAAGAGTAAGACATTGATAAAGGTAGTAAGAGAAATTCTCTTTGCCAACAACAGTGCTCTAGTTGCACACAGCGTGGAAGATATGCAATCTTTAGTGGAGAAATCTGCAAGAGCAGCTAGCCAATTCAGCCTCAAAATCAACATCAAGAAGACAGAGTGCCCTTATCAACCACCAAAGTTCCAATTATCAACATCACTACCAGAAGAGATCAGCATTGGTACAGAGCCACTAGTCAAGTGCAAGACTTTCAAGAACCTAGGGAGTACTGTTTTAGAGAATGCTAGGCTGGAGGATGAACTATCTCTCAGAATGGGAAGAGCGAGCGGTGTGTTTGGAAACTTGAGGAAGAGACTGTGGAACAATTGACATGTGTCTATCCGTGTGAAATGCAAAGTGTACAGAGGGACAGTACTGGCTACTCTATTGTACGGTGCTGAAACTTGGACTGTCTACAGAGTGCAGGTGAAGAAACTCCACGCGTACATGAGACACCTTCAAGCCATAATGAACATCTCATGGAAAGTCAAGATAACCAACATAGAAATGTTGAAATGAGCTGGTCTACCATCAATGGAGGACATGCTAATACAGATGAACCTGAGATGGCTCGGACATGTTGAGAGGATGGACCACTAGCGTCTCAGTTACTCTACTCACAGTTATGCAAGGACAAATGCAATCATGGTAGACCAAGGCTCAGATTTAAAGATACTGTAAAAAGAAACTTGAAGAAGTTGGATATAGACAGGAGTTCCTGGCAGCTGAAGGCTAAGGACAGAGCTGTGTGGAGGAATCTGATCAGACCTAAATGAAACAGTCATTGTCGCCCACGACAGACTGCCATAATGATGATGGGTCACCCTTAGCAGCAATAACTGCAATCAAGTGTTTGTGATAACTGGCAATGAGTCTTTTACAGCACTGTGGAGGAATTTTGGCCCACTCATCTTTGCAGAATTGTTGTAATTCAGCCACATTGGAGGGTTTTCCAGCATGAACCACCTTTTTAACCACCACCACATCTCAATCAGATTCAAGTCAGAACTTTGACGAGGCCACTCCAAAGTCTTCATTTTGTTTTTCTTAAGCCATTCAGAGGTGGACTTGCTGCTGTGTTTTGGATCATTGTCCTGCTGCAAAACCCAAGTGCACTTCAGCTTGAGGTCATGAACAGATGGTCGGACATTCTCTTTCAGAATTTTTTGGTAGGCAGCAGAATTCATGGTTCCATTTACCACAGCAAGTCTTCCAGGTCCTGAAGCAGCAAAACAGCCCTAGACCATCACACTACCACCACCACATTTTACTGTTGGTATGATGTTCCTTATCTGGAATGCTGTGTTACTTTTACGCCGGATGTAATGGGACACACACCTTCCAAAAAGTTAAATTTTTGTCTCAACAGTCCACAAAAGTCTTGGGGATCATCAAGATGTTTTCTGGCAAAACTGAGACGAGCCTTTATGTTCTTTTTGCTCAGCAGTGGTTTTTGTCTTGGAACTCTGCATGCAGGCCATTTTTGCCCAGTCTCTTTCTTATGGTGGAGTCATGAACACTGATCTTAACTGAGGCAAGTGAGGCCTGCAGTTCTTTGGATGTTGTTGTGGGGTCTTTTGTCACCTCTTGGATGATGTCACTGCTGCGCTCTTGGGGTAATTTTGGTCGACCGGCCACTCCTCGGAAGGTTCACCACTGTTCCATGCTTTCGCCATTTGTGGATAATGGCTCTCACTGTGGCTCGCTGGAGTCCCAAAGCTTTAGAAATGGCTTTATAATCTTTTTCAGACTGATAGATGTCAATTACTTTGTTTTTCATTTGTTCCTGAATTTCTTTGGATCGCAGCATGATGTCTAGCTTTTGAGGATCTTTTGGTCTAATTCACTTTGTCAGGCAGGTCCTATTTAAGTGATTTCTTGATTGAGAACAGGTGTGGCAGTAATCAGGCCTGGGTGTGGCTAGAGAAATTGAACTCAACTTTCCAAAGATGTGATAAAACACAGTTAATTTATATTTTAACGGGGGGGATCACTTTTTCACACAGGACCATATAGGATTGAATTTTTCTTACCCTTAGTAATAAACACCTTCATTTAAAAACTTCATTTTGTGTTTACTTGTTATCTTTGTCCAATATTCAAATTTGTTTGATCTGAAACATTTAAGTTTGACAAACATTTAAATCTGACAAACATACAAAAAAATGAGAAATCAGGAAAAGGGCAAACACTTTTTCACAACCACTGTAAGTGAACACCATTTACCATTTTATATTCATTATTCTGGTCTTGGGCTTGAGTTTAGTTTTGTATGATTCTGTTTGCTATTATCACTATGATTTTCTTGGTCTTGTCTTCCTTAATCCTCTCTTCATGTTTCTGTGCATTTTCTGTCAGTGGCTGTACGTGTTGCCTCGCCCATCCTTTTTTCCCATATCTGTCATTGCTGTTCTCCCCATGTGTCAGCTGTTAGTCTTGATTAGTGTCTTCACCTGTTCGGTACTCATTGATCACCCGTGTCTGCCTTTATTCTGTCTGGTGTCCTTGAATGCCATATTGCATGATTACAAGCTTCATGCCTTGTATTTTGTTCCTGTCTTGCCTCACCTGCATTCCTGCCAAGTTTAATATTATTTGGATTTTTGTCAAGTCTTGTTTTTGAGCCCTCGAGGTGTGTCTGGGTTTGACCAGCTCAAAATAAAACTTTACGTCCAGCATTTGGGCCCTGAATTCTGCCCCAGAGGAGCACTCAGCGTTGACAGGTTTGTGGTAATATGATGGTCTTTCGATCACACACCTACACACAATCACATCATACGACTGACACACACATATCATGTTTTGTGCAAGGGGGAGGGGGGTTGGGTCTTCCCTCACCCCTGTTGCCCTCCTTCTGCCAGGGGCCTGGGACCTGTCATGTTGTCAAAATCCCTGGGTGCTGCTAAATGAATAGATATAAGCAAGGGAGTGAGAGAGGAATTGAATAAGAGAGTAAGCAAGATTGAGGGATTGATGAATGGAGATGGTGTTCGTGGGTCGGTTTTGTGTGGCGGTTTGCGTGTCGGGTGGCATCTCGGGGCCCCTGTGGTGATCTCCTAATCAGTCTCTTGGGTCGGTGCTGGGGGTGGGGGTCTGCTTCTGTGGCCGCGGCCGCCCTGGTGTGGGTTGGCGGTGGGGGCAGCCGCTGGCTTGTGCCGGCAGTCTCCCCAGCCACTGCCGGGAGCTGGTGGACGTTCAGGTTTTCTGCATCACAGTCGCCCTAAGAAATAGGGGTGAATGAGGGTGGGTGAGTGAAAGGGGAGAGCATGAATGGATGTGAGTATGTCGGAATGGGAGTGAGTGCGTGCATGGGTCGGTGAACGTGAGAGAGTGTGGGTGACCCTGAGGGCGAGTTGGAGCCAGATTGAGTGGGTTCAGGAGTGAGAGAGAATCGTGGGTCCGGGAGTGTGAGAGTGGGACTGTGTTTGGGAGTGGGTGAGTGAGAGTGAGTGAGTGCTTGTGGGTGCATTTGAGAGCAAAAGGGTGTGGTGTGGGAGTGTGTCTGTTAGTTGAGAGGTGCTGGACTGAGGGGGGGGTAATGCCTCTCAGCTACGTGGGCTCCCTTGGATGGGGGTGGGGGACTTCTTTGGGTGTGGGGGTTCTCGGGGTGTGCAGCGGTAGCGCTGGGGGGTGCCCACTGGGGGGGTGCCTGGGGGGTGGCGCGGGCTGGTCTCTGGCCTGGGGGGTGGGGGCGCCGGCCTTCCGGGGCTTGGGGCCTGGGGGCTGGCTTTGGCCCCATTGGGGGGGGTGGGGAGTTGGCAGGCCCAGGGCTGTGGGCCCGCCCCACTGGCCACCTGGCAGCCTTGCCTCTCTTGGCTGTCCCACCGGGGGTGAATGCCTGGTGTTCCTGGGGCTTGTCAGCTCCAGGCATTTGTGTCTTGTTGGGGTTGATGGCGCTGCCTTGCCTGCTCAGAGTTTCTGGGGTGGTGGGGAATTGCTGCGACCAGCCCTCCTCTTCATATGTTTCCTGACAAACCACTCACATGCACACACTTATTTTGAGCGTGCTCTCATATACATACACATAGATGCACACGCACAAATGTCTCCCCTTAAACAGGTGCAGATACCAGACTCATGTTGAGAACTCTTCGGTGGAAAAAGCAGTTTGTCTTCTGTTTGTTTTAGTTGTTGGTTGTTTGTCTTTTTTGTCTGTTGCTCTCTCTTTTCTTCCCCCGCCGCACACTTACTTTCCCCATTCCCCATCCTGTCGGGTCCTTCATGAGTAAAATAATTTAAAGTATTAAAAGTTATTACAGGAGGAGTTTGTAACAATATACAGTACATAGATAGGTATTGTATAAAGCTCCTTTTGGCAAAGTAAATCTGTTTTGGCACAATAAGGGTAACAGATCTCTGTTCTGCTTACCTAGCTACCTGACAGGACAAGGGGGGGAAAAAAAAAGATGTTCTTTCCACTTCCGAATGATGGCTCCAACAGTGCTCACTGGAACATTCAGCAGTTTAGAAATGCGCTTGTAACCAATGCCATCATTATGTTTTGTAACAATAAGGTTGTAAAGGTCTAGATATTGCTGTTTGCTTCTACCCATCATGAGTTCTTTGTGGTGTGACAATCTGATATCCACAGATCTTTTGCATAAGTGGGGTAACAGTGACCCCTGCGGTTGTTGTTTTTTTTTGTTTTTTTTTGCAATATCTTTGTAATTTTAATTTTTTATCATTTAATCTTCCATGTATTCCTCAAATAGGTTGTCTTTGACATGAGGCCATTTGGATTTGTATCTAATTGTTATATTTTTTTTAAGTAATTGCATTTTTTGTATCAGTACCAGTCATTTTACCAGTCATTGGGGTCATTTTATCAGTCAAAAATGACCCCAAGCATTTCTCAAAGCTGTCCCCTTGGAATTTCACCACGGTTATAAGTAACACTGTAGACGCTGCAATTAACGTCACAGACTGGATGCCAAGGGCAAACGGAGAGGGTAAACAGATGAGGACAATAGGCATTGAGATGGGAGAGATTACGGTAATATAGCAGGAAGGAGTAGCTGGGGGGAGAAGGGATGAATGTATTGTGATGTGAGATGGGCGAATGATATAAAATGAGAGACCCTGTTGTATCGAGGTCACTCGACACACGCTTCGAAGACTCAGCACGGAAGAACACATCTACTCACCACCCTGAAGGTTATTTTTACACAGCAACATTATTATATATATATATATATATATATATATATATATATATATATATATATATATATATACAGTTAGGCCCAAAAATATTTGGACAGTGACCACAAGTTTTGGTAGTTTAGCTGTTTACGAAAACATATTCAGGATACAATTATATAATCAATATGGACTTAAAGTGCAGACTCTCAGCTGTAATTTGAGAGCATTCACATCCAAATTGGAGCAAGGGTTTAGGAATTACAGCTCTTTAATACGTAGCCACCTCTTTTTCAAGAGACCAAAAGTAATTGGACAATTGACTCAGAAGGTTGCAAAAAAAAAAATAACAAGGCTGCATGGGCTCTTCCCTCGTTAACCTGTCATCAATTAAGCAGTTAAAAGGTCTGGAGTTGATTCCAGGTGTGGCGCTTGCATTTGGAAGCTGTTGCTGTGAACACACAACATGCGGTCAAAGGAGCTCTCAATGGAGGTGAAACAGACCATCCTGAGGATGAAAAAAAAGAAGAAATCCATCAGCGAGATAGCAGAAATGTTAGGAGTGGCCAAATCAACAGTTTGGTACATTCTGAGAAAAAAAGAGTGCACTGGTGAGCTTGGGAACTCAAAAAGGCCTGGACGTCCACGGAAGACAACAGTGGTGGATGATCACAGAATCCTTCCCATGGTGAAGAACAACCCCTTCACAACATCCACTCAAGTGAAGAACACTCTCCAGGAAGTAGGTGTATCAGTATCTAAGTCTACCATAAAGACAAGACTTCATGAGAGTAAATACAAAGGATTCACCACAAGGTGCAAACCATGAATCAGCCTCAAAAATAGAAAGGCCAGAATTGACTTTGCCAAAAAACACCTGAAGAAGCCAGCCCAGTTCTGGAACAGCATTCTTTGGACAGATGAGACTAAGATCAACCTGTACCAGAATGACGGGAAGAAGAAAGTTTGGAGAAGAATTGGAACAGCTCATGATCCAAAGCACTACATCTTCTGTAAAACATGGTGGAGGCAGTGGGATGGCATGGGCATGCATGGCTTCCAATGGCACTGGGTCACTTGTGTTTATTGATGATGTGACAAAAGGCAGAAGCAGCCGGATGAATTCTGAAGTGTATAGGGATATACTTTTTGCTCAGATTCAGCCAAATGCAGCAAAGTTGATTGGACGGTGCTTCACCAATGATCCAAAACATACTGCAAAAGAAACCCAGGAGTTTTTTAAAGCAACGAAGTGGAATATTCTGCAATGGCCGAGTCAATCACCAGATCTCAACCCAATCGAGCATGCATTTCACTTGCTCAAGACAAAACTTAAGGCAGAAAGACCCACAAACAAGCAACAACTGAAGACAGCTGCAGTAAAGGTTTGGCAAAGCATCACAAAGGAGGAAACCCAGTGGTTGGTGATGTCCATAGGTTCCAGACTTCAGGCAGTCATTGCCTGCAAAAAATGCACCACAGCAAAATGGTGGATGAAAACACCCAGAAAAAAAAACAAAAAAACAGAAGTGATCCTCTTCTACAACCAGACGAAAGAAGGTGTAGATATTGTGGACCAGATGGTTGGCACCTACACCTGTAAACGCCAAATGCTGTGGTGGCCCATGGTGCTGGGGTACAATGTGATTGATGTTGCCACCCTGAATGCCTACTCCTTTTTCAAGGTTCAGCACCCTGAATTCTGTGCAGGTATCACAAACGCCCGGCGGCGCTTTCTTGCAGAGCTCTCACATGAGCTTGTGATGCCTTATATGAGAACTTGACTGGAAGGTAACCCACTCCTACCAACCTACATCACTGCAGCAATGGAAAGGTGTGGAGTGATAAAAGCTGCAATCCAGCCACACGAGGGAAACACACAGGGCCAACAGAAGGGGAAGAGGTGTAAGATGTGCACAAGAAAACAAGACCGCAAAGTCAGCAATTGTTGTTGGAAATGCAATGGCCTGTGTGCAGTGCTCACAGCCAGAAAAGGATACTGTTACAGCTGCTCACAGTGAGCTCACAAACCCTCACACCTTCACCTATTTATTGCTAAGTATGTTTTCATTATTGCTGTGTACATATTGTATTCAACTTTTAGGTAATATTGTTTCAAGCATTATTTATTGTTGTAATTATAAGAATGTTAAATGCATGAGTGAACTGTGAGTGTGATAGTTTGTTTTTAGGGAGCAGCATCTCAGTTTCGTTGCATTGTTTATTAGCAATGGAATGACAATAAAGGCACTTTGACTTTGACTTTACCTTTTTTTTCCTTTCTGATTGTTTACCTTTTTTACCTTTCTGTGATAAAATGTTAATAAAAAGTAATAAATGAACATGTCATACATGAAATAATCCTTTTATTGACCAAAATATAATTTAAAAAAAAAATAATAATAATAATAATAATAATAATAATAATAATCACCCAAAATGTAATAAAAATAATCATCTTTAACCAAAACAAAAGAAATTTCTGAAATTTACAGCATAAAACACACTCATTCTAATTGGGGTCATTTTTAACCACACTCATGGAAGAGTGCAGGAATTGGTTGGTCATGCATCTAAGGCTATCAGTCAGGACTTAACCAGCTGAAATAAATTTGCACTGATGGAGGATGGTTTCCTAAATTCTGATGGATTTCAGCTGATTTCTTGGCTTTCTATGCCTTGTTGCGCCACTTTTTCTTCATGTGTTCAATACTTATTCCCTGTGTCATTTCACTTTATTAAATATAACTTGTTTTGCCAACACAGTTGCCTTGATTTCTTTGTATGTATGGATTACTTGGGTTGTTACCAATATCTGGTGAAAATTTCAGGTCAATGGCTCCATCAGAAATATGTTTAATGAGAAAAATGTTGGTGTGTTCAATACTTATTTTCCACACTGCATGTAAAAATGCTTCCAAAAACATGGATAAAAATCTCAGAAAAATTCACAAATTTATGAGGGGAAGAAAATGCAAGAGAATTCAAATTTACTCAAATAAGGCCACAAATTTGCATGGACAAGATGCAAATTTACAAGTAGTGGTAGGAGGTAATGAGTTTTACTTCATCGTTTTCAAACATTATTTTTGAAGGAGTCACATTTTGTTCTTCATTGTTTTATTTTGTATTATTTCTGAAATAAGTTTATGAACGAATGAACAAGTGAAAACTTAAAATTCCAAGATGTACCATCCAAGTTGAAAGAAGACAGAAAATTGTACATTCACACTGTATATATATATACAGTATATATACGTATATATATATATATATATATATATATATATATTCTACTTTATTTGCATACTTTTTGTAATTTTTGTTTTCTATTTTAGTTTATTTTACTTTTATTCCATTTTTTATTTCATATTTTTCTTATTTATCATGGTTGTCGGGCATAAAAACCTGATTCTTCTTTTTTAATTTTCAATTTAAAAAAGGGAACTCAGGAATATTTTTACATATTTCTACTCAGTTTCTTTCTCAGAGGCTCAATATGTATAAAACACTGAGAAGGAAGCCTTAAAAAAAGAACACAAAACACCAAATTCACAAGACTTTGTAATTTCAGACATGAAAGTAAAAATGATTTGTGTGTGCACAGCTATATTACTGCAGCAGTTGCGCACCAACTCACGACCTCGCTCTGAGCAACAACACAACAATTATCAAGAAACCGTGCAGCTCGTCAAAGTCACTGCCAACCAGCCGCAGACAGATGGTGAGTGGTTGAGTATTTCCATAACTTCAACACAAATTCCTTCCTTTTCTTTCTTTAAGCCCTGCATACAAACAGTATACAGGTGCATCTCAATAAATTAGAATGTTATCAAAAAGTTGATTTATTTCAGTAATTTAATTCAACATATGAAATTCATATATTATGTAGATTCATTACACACAGTGATATATTTCAGGTGTTCATTTCTTTTAATTTTGATGGTGATGGCTTATAGCTCATGAAAACACCAAATTCAGTTTCTCAAAAAAATTAGAATATTACATAAAATTAATTTAAAAAATTTTAATAGCGATGTTGGCCGACTAAAAAGTATGCATGTACACACTCAGTACTTGGTCAGGACTCCTTTTGCATGAATTACTGCATCAATACAGTGTGGCATGGAGGCGATCAGCCTGTGGTACTGCTGAGGTGTTATGGAAGCCCAGGTTGCTTTGATAGTGGCCTTCAGCTCGTCTGCATTGCTGGATCTGGTGTCTCTCATCTTCCTCTTGACAATTCTCTATAGATTCTCTATGGGGTTTAGGTCAGAGTTTGCTGGCCAATCAATCACAGTGATACCATGGTCGTTTAACCAGGTTTTGGTACAGTAACCTTTTCAGATTAAAGTAAATTTTGCATTTAATTTTGAAATCAAGGTTCTAGGGTCTGGAGGAACAGTGGAGAGGCACAGAATCCAAGTTGCTTGAGGTCTGGTGTGAAGTTTCTACAGTCAGTGATGATTTGAGGAACCATGTCATCTGCTGGTCTTGATCCGATATGTTTTATCAAGTCCAAAGTCAGTGCAGCCGTCGACCAGGAAATTTTAGAGCACTTCATCCTTCCCTCTACTGACAAGCTTTATGGTGATGCTGATTTCATTTTCCAGCAGGACTTGGCACCTGCCTTCACTGCCAAAACCTGGTTTAATGACCATGGTATCACTGTGATTGATTGCCCAGCAAACTCTCCTAACCCAAATCCCATAGAGAATCTATAGAGAATTGTCTAGAGGAAGATGAGAGACACCAAATCCAGCAATCCTGATGAGCTGAAGGCCGCTATCAAAGCAACCTGGGCTTCCATAACACCTCAGCAGTACCACAAGCTGATCGCCTCCATGCCACACCGCATTGATGCAGTAATTCATGCAGAAGGAGTCCTGACCAAGTATTGAGTGTGTACATGGACATACTTTTCAGTCAGCCAACATCGCTATTAAAAATTTATTTTTTTAAATTGATTGTATGTAATATTCTAATTTTTAGAGAAACCAAATTTGGTGTTTTCATAAGCTATAAGCCACAACCATCAAAATTAAAAGAAATGAACACTTGAAATATGTCACTCTGTGTGTAATGAATCTACATAATATATGAATTTCATTTTTTTAAATTAAATTACTGAAATCAACTTTTTGATAACATTCTAATTTATTGAGATGCACCTGTCGAATCACATACACAGTAGCAGTGGTAAGAAAGTTGCAGATGTGTGACAGCATGGAGCCATGTGATAAACAATTTCATTTTCTTGTTTGTCTCAAAAGTCCCCTTCAGTCCCCAGCATCTTTGGACCCAGCTTAGTAGTGCTGACAGCACCTCAGTAGATACAGACTATGAACAGTATGACCCAAGCAATGAGCAGTCTGTCACTTTATCAACCTTTCAGAGTGAGCTGCCTTCTTTTTAATTTTTGCTTTGCATCTGTGCTCAGTCTTTGCTTCTTTGACTTTCTACAGTTTTGCGGTTTATTCTGCTCCGTCTTGTGTATGCATGTGTGTTTCTGCAGCCTGTGCAGATCAATGCTGTTTGCACTAAATATCTGCACATTTGCACACTTGGTGATTAAAACATTGTGTCATGCATTATTTTTGTATTCAGATTCTCAGCGCTACAGAACAGACAACCCTGTGGTGAGGCCTTCAGGTCTTGAGAGCCTCACTGAAGAAGGTGAGTCAGTGTTGACTTTTAGGGACGCCAAAGTGTTACATTATGCTAAAGCTTCCATGAAGCACTCCTACGGTCATAATGTTCAACAAAGTGATGAGTTTCTCTAATTTTTTTGTCATAAAAGAACAAACAATAACAACATGCAACATAAAACCCCAATGTCAATCATTAAACATCTCATATATGTTGTTGTGGTTTTAACCTTGTAAAATATAACCATGGGTCACGAGTACACCATTAAAATGTTCAGTTCACAAAGAAATACACACTTTCTTTTAGGGGGCTTTCACACCAAACCAATTTGGAATGGACATTCAAACTTTTCAGTTTGATTTGGACCAACACTTGAGGTGTGAAACCTCCCATGAACCATGAGCCGGACCAAAGAGCTGAAGTTTGGTGCGGAAAAAAGAGGTGGTTTCGGTTTGGATGAAATTGAACCTTGGTTCGTTCAGAGTGTGAAAGCAATTTTCAGAAAGGTTCAGACTTTAGGATCAAACACTGAAAGTTAAGGCAGCTGATAAGAAGGAAAATGAGCTGTGGTAGCACTAGGAGAGAGAAAATATGGCTGTTAGCAGCATAAATAGCCACTTGAAAAAAAATCATAAAAAATGCAAAAATCTACCAGATATTTTTGGAGGATGCAAGAGATTTTAGGGGGAAAATAGACAAGTACTGCCACCTGAGAATCGTCATGGCTGATGAGAAGGACAAACATCCTTTTTAACGAAGACCTGGATATTATTCCAGCCTCACTAAGCTAGTTTACTGACTAATATTGAATCTGAACCACTTTTACCTTAAAGTGTGGTTACTGATGTATCCAGAGCTGCAGAAAGCACCTTGGAGGGTGAGTAGCATGTTTGCTAACAACATGTTGTCATGACAACAAGACAATCACATAAAACATCACATAAAGTTGATTAGTTCACTTGGAAGAGTTGAGAGTTGAAAATTCCATATCGATGTCCTCACGATATGGAATCGTGTTGTAAAACCTTTAAAATTAATCCCTGAAAATGCAAAATGTGGGCTCTAATGAAAAGTGCTAACAAATATAATTTAAACTGGGTCTCTAGTTTTGGCGTAATCTTATTTACTTTAATTCACAAATCATAGAAAATTATCACAGTTATCATAATCAAGCACAACTATACATTCACATTACATGAGCAAAAAGGAGCAGGAAGAAAACATTTTTTTTTACCTGCCTATTATTCAAAACATGACTAAACCACAAAGAGTGTGTCAGTACCATTTACACATCTACTACTTGCAGTTACCATAGAGGGGGAAAAAACAGGCTCGGCAGAAAAAATGCAATAATTTTACCATTCAGATATGTTAAAGCCTGCTTCATATAACCCTTCTTTTTGTTACTTTATCCCTTTTTTGAAGTGTTGAATGTTTAAACAACCCTTTAAAAGTTGGAAAGGAATAATAACATCTACTCAGTCTCTTCAGTCTCGGCATTAGTTTAACTCCTACTACTGAAATGCATACCTGCTGTAGTCCATGCATAATGGTGATTAAAGCAAAATTTCCTCCTGAATTTAAAATCGCTCTTTTTTTTTAAGTACATTTTGTGGTAATACTCTGGTATTTGTGCATGACTAAGAGTGAAATTGAAGAGGTATAGCTTGATTCTCTCAAGTCTGCCCTCTAGAATTCTAATTGTTGAGAAAGACTACACCCTTCTGCAATTTTCTCATGTCACAAAGTCATATAGTGAGCAAGATTTAAATAGGTTAATTCGGGTTCATTGATTGCTTGGGACAATTTTTTCAAAAGCAGTCAAGCCAATATATCACATGCAGAAAATTCTTATTTGTTCTTTCTTAGCTATATGTACCTTTTAAAGAATGGCATTTGGCATTATTTGTTGTTTTACTCTCTTCTGTTATATTATTTTTCAGGCTCTCAACCCACAAATACAGCACTGCCAGCGTTTACAGGATATAACGGCGTTCCCATAGATCCTCAGTATGCCAGAATATCAAAGATCTCAGTGGACTCATTTGAAAGCTCCAGCACTTCTTCAGGAGAAAACTATGAAAATGTGACCAAAGGCTACATCATGGTCACTCCGGGTCAGTCCACACATTTACAAAAACTACAAAAAGACACCTCAGTGGCGCGGTGGCGGAGTGGCTAGCGCTGCGGCAGCACAGCAACTCACCCTTGGCCGGGGGCTCCTAGGTTCGATCCCAGCCCCCGACCAACAGTGATCTGTGTGGAGTTTGCATGTTCTCCCCGTGTCTGCGTGGGTTTACTCCGGGATTTCTCCGGTTTCCTCCCACATGCCAAAAACATGCAAGTTAGGTTAATTGGCATCAAACTGGGGATTCTAAATTGTCCTTAGGTATGACTGTGAGAGTGAATGGCTGTCTGTCTCTCTGTGTTGGCCCTGCGATGGACTGGCAATCTGTCCAGGGTGTACCCTGCCTCTCGCCCAAAGATGCTGGGATAGGCTCCTGCCCCCCCGCGACCCGAAAAGGATTAAGCGGAAGAAGATGAATGAATGAAAAGTTTCAAATCTATGAGAAAGTCACAAATTAATTAGAATATGTCTCATTAAAAAAATCAGGACAAAAGAACTCCTAAAGCTACTAAAGTCTGAAATTTATAAGAAAAAGGGAGGAAATGACAAATTTATGAGAAACTATGAATTTACGAGATAAACAGTTGCATATTTACAAGAAAAAAGCTGTGAATTTACAAGTAAAGCACCATGTTTATTGGAGCAAAGTTGCACATTTAATAAGAAACTCCAATTAATGTCGACAGAAGTTTATACTTTTTAATTAACTTTTTACCTTCATGTTTTGTGGCTTCATGTAGATTTAAATTTTTGACTAAAATTGCTAAAAAGCTTTTTCCATAGTAGAGGCTACAAGAAGTTGGGTTTTTTTGTTTGTACAGAGCCATACTGAACAGTATACTACATTAATTGGCTATCAAAGGGTAATTTTAGTCTTTTTCAACTTTAACATTTTATTGAGAAACAAATCAGCATTGAGCCAATACTGCCGTCATCCTGGAATAAGGATGTGACGTGTTTAGTTTTGTTTCAAAAAGAAATGACAGCTGTGGGAATGATTTGTCTTCTTTTCATCTGATTATCACAGTGCTGTTTGTACTTTCCCCAAATCAAACCTGTACTGTAAACTCCTGTGACTTTGCTTCTACGTGACGGAGGAAATGAAAGATCAAATTCAGTCTGAAACTGTCTCAAAATCATTGTTCAAAATAGAAAACAACCCAAATACTTCTGAATGATCCAAAAACATTCTTGTGCTCTCTCCTGTACTCATACAGAGCCTGGACCATCACTTGCTGGTACCTGTGGCCCTTCAACCTACAAATATGGTCTATTTCAAACCAATCAGGCTGAAGTCCAGCAGAGCTCAGGTAATAATGATAGCAATGCATTTAATTTATGGGCAGGCAATCTCAAAGTGTGACAGTATAATGTATACATGGAACAGAAAAGTAGTTGCAGCTGAGCTAAAATTGGGAAAAGGCCCTCACAAGCAGGAGGGTTTGGGGGCTGTCATAGAAGACAGGTCTGCTTGATGTGGGGTACCAGTAAAAATAGCTTCAGTTTTGGTGCTGTTCAGTTGTTGGAAATTTTGCTGCATCCAGGCCTTAATTTCCTCAAGGCTAATAGTAAGGGTGGACAGTGGAGACCCCATACTTGTAAAGTTAGATCAGCGTGGATGTAAAGTTGTGTGTCATCAGCATAGCAATGGAATGATATTCCATGCTGTCTGACGATATGACCAAGGGGGAGCATGTAAAGTGTAAAGATTGGACTAAGAACGCATCCCTGTGGGACACCCCAGATGACAATGTGCTTCATGGATTTAGCACTTCCCAAACAAACTCAGTTCTGTCAGTGAGGTAAATGCAGATGTAGAGTAGCCAGAAAATGTACTCCAAAGTAGCGTTAAGGGTTTTCTAGAATAGTCAAATTTCTGCTCTGTTTTAAAATTTTACTGTGATACATTTTTAAAAAAAAATTTCTTGTCCCTGTGCATAAATTAATATTGACCCATTTTCTATACCTAAAGTAAATGGAAAAGACAGCTCCCCACCCCCCCACAAACTAGGCTTACACTGCAGTCATAAATTTTGCACACCTTTTTGTCATGCCAGTTTACATGTCAATTTTGATTTATGTTCTTTTATTCAGACCTTAAATGAAATCATGCAATAATGTCACTTTTACACAAGGCAGATTAATTTCTAAATGTCATTATCCAGTCCATAAAATCAATGTTTATAGGGAATAATGGTCTTTTTTTTCTATATTTTTACAACATCAGCAATTAAGAAATGACACATAATATCGAGGCACAGAATTTATTAGGTTGCATTATCAGCAAAAATTGTAGAAAATTTCTGAGGGGGAAAAATGAATTCAGATCAGAGGAAGTATTTTTGTCATAAATGTACTTGAATAAGAGTTAAAAAAAAAAATCTGCAATAAAAACTAGCAGCATAGTAAAGTACAGTTTTGTGAAAAAGTTACTTGAGTCTTTGTTGAATAAATGCAATACATTACCTCTTTGTAATTGTCACAATATTCATAAATTCTATATCTATCCTTTACTATTACCTTTGTCTAATTGTTAGATGATGAAGACCCTTACTCTCCTGTGAGCCCAGACTGAGGATAAAACATCAACAGAAAACAAAAGGTGATCCTGTCAGGACTGAGATGAGAATTCAGATGAGAAGTAAACATTTTAGTATGAAAACACACACTGTTACACTGAGAAGATGGAGTGGACAATAACTTAGTGACAGGCTAACAGACGTCTGATCTGGTTGGTATAATTCTATGTTCAAATGTGGGTGAGGGAGAACAAAGAACAAATTTTATATTAGAGGGTCTTTACTTCACAATATGACGATATTTGAACTGACCCAATATACAGTCATGTGAAAAAATTAGGACACCCCATTAAATATTCAGTTATTTATTAAGAAATGTTCACATATCTATGTCTAACCTTGTTTTTGATTTTATTTGCATTTTTTAACATTTATTTTAGCCATTGTAAGTGGGAATGAATGTGGGGGTGTCCTAAAAAAGATGGGGGGGGGGTATCCTAATTTATTCCTCACTATTTTAGAATTACATTTTACAGAAAATTTGAAAAAAGTCTTTAATTTATTTTTAATTGTTTAGTTGTATTA
The DNA here is from genome assembly GCA_020510985.1 of Pholidichthys leucotaenia. Lineage (NCBI taxonomy): Eukaryota > Metazoa > Chordata > Actinopteri > Cichliformes > Pholidichthyidae > Pholidichthys > Pholidichthys leucotaenia. The sequence continues at coordinate 60,592,055 of CM035839.1, forward strand.
TGTGAATCTCCCAGTATTTTTAACATTGATATTAAATATCCATATGTTCAAATATGTTAAAAAAAAAACAGGCTTATACAGGGTGTCCTAATTTCTTCACATGACTCTACATACATTTGAACCCATGTTCCTTATTTTAATTTTTTAAAAAACTTCTTTGGCAATTATAACAAACTAAAACACCATAACCTTGGTGTTGGTGCTTAATTGTATTTTATCTAATTTTGTGTGTGTAATTTTTTACTTTATTCAGGTTTAAATGGATGTTATTCCAGCTTAACCCTCTGATCTTTGAGCTCTTGGCTCATACTTGCAATTTATAAATTCATATTTCCTGAGAACCACAGCATATCAGTTCATTGTACAGATATTTTAACTGTGAATAAATCACTACAAAGAGAGAATTATTGAACTTTACAGTTTTGCATTACAAACTGATTCTTAATCAGAAATGCAGCATTTAGTGATGGTTGAAAATTTGACTTCATTGACCGTTAAGTGTGTGGGATTTGTTAATGAGTTTTTATGACCACCTCAAAGCATTAATGGGAGTGACAAGCAGGCTTGACTGTTATGTAAAGATAATGAGATTTTGTTCCAAAAGTGAGCTCATTAAAACGTAACTCACATTTGATTTCTGAGAACATGTTTGCAGTTTTATTGACATAAATATGATTTTCATTCATAGATGACATATGCTGATTGTGAACAAATTGCTGTGATGGATCAGTTATCTCAAGTGTCTGGAAGGCATATGCACTGACATTTAATTACTTTGAGGTATTTTTGATGTTTTTGTAACCTCCACCAAGGAGGTAATGGGATCAGGGCGGTTTGGTGTTTGCAGGATTACGCAGAAATTACTGGATAAATTTTGGTGAAATTTTCATCAGAGGTGGCCGTTGGGCTACAGATGAACCCATGTCATGATGCTCTCACTTTAATTCAACTTTATTTTTTCAATTCAACTTTATTTATATAGCGCCATTTCACAACAACAGTCATCTCATAGCACTATCAACTGTAGGGGGGACCCCCACAGTTGCAGAAAGACCCCAGCAATCAGGTGATCCCCTGTGAGCAAGCACTTGGCGACGGTGGAGAGGAAAAACTCCCTTTTAACAGGAAGAAACCTCCAGCAGAACCAGGCTCAGGGAGGGGCAGTCATCTGCTGCGACTGGCTGGGGGGTGAGGGGATAGAGAAGAAGAAAAGAACAGACATGTAGAGAGCAAACAGCACGATGGGGACTCAATCTATGGGAGAGAACAAACAAATGTTAATGACCAGCAAAAAAAAAATATTTCATAGAGAGTGAGGAAAGGAGTGAGGCCCAGTGCATTACTGGAGGTCCCCCGGCTGACTAAACCTATTAGCAGCATAACTAAGGGAGGGTTCAGAAACACATGATCCCTCCCTAATTGTAGGCTATATCAAAAAGGTAGGTTTTAGCCCTATTCTTAAAAACAGAGATCGAGTCTGACTCCCGAATCCAGATTGGCAGCTGATTCCACAGGAGAGGAGCTTGATAACTGAAGGCTCTGCCTCCCATTGTACTTTTGGAGATTCTAGGTATTACAAGTAATCCTGCATTTTGGGAGTGTAGTGCTCTGTTAGGATGATACGGTAGTATCAGATCTTTTAAATAAAAAGGAGCCTGATTGTTTAGAGCTTTGTAAGTAAGAAGAAGGATTTTAAACTTAATTCTAAACGCTATGGGAAGCCAATGAAGGGAGGCCAGAACCGGAGAGATATGATCTCTCTTTCTAGTACCTGTTAAAACTCTTGCTGCAGCATTTTGGATCAGCTGAAGACTTTTTAAAGATGTTTTAGGACAGCCTGATAATAAAGAATTACAATAATCTAATCTCGAGCTAACAAAAGCGTGGATCAGCTTCTCAGCATCACTCTGAGACAAGATGCTCCTAATCTTGGCAATATTACGCAAATGATAGAAGGCAGTCTTAGAAACAAATTTAATATGTGAATTGAAGGACAAATCCTGATCAAAAATACTTATGGTCATTCAATGTATTCATTTTTCATTTTTTTTTTCATTTGAATTTATTTATTTCGGATAGTACAGTACAGGTTAAAAGAAACTGTATAATATAACAACAAGGTCAAATTAGACAAAGACTCCTTCTTCTATACAATTCCACGTGAGTTATCCGAAATGGGTGATGGCTGAAGCCGCAGCTTATATTGCCCACCCATATTCCATCCAAGAATTCAAAAGAGAAAAAAGAGAAAACAAGACAAGAGCGATTACAATTTAAAACAAAGCTAAGACAAAATGTGACTGAGAGAAAAAAAGAAAACTAAGCTAAGTTAAGCGGTTACTATTCAAAACAAATCTAAGACAAAATGTCACAGAGAAAAAAAAAACCAAAAACTAAGCTACAACACAATACAGGCTGGATATGTCAATCCTTATGTGAGTTTACATGTCGTCTTGTAAATATGTTTGGAGTATTTCTTCCTTTAGTTTTTGTTTAAATTGTCCAAGCGTTGTACATGATTTTAATTCAGGTCCAAAATCGTTCCATAATCTGACTCCTTGCACTGAAATACAGTGTTGCTTGGTGGTTGTTCTCACTGTAGGCTTTTGAAATATACATGTTCCTCTGAAGTGATATCGTTTCTCCCTTGTTTGGAACAACTTTTGGATATTTGCGGGCAGTGATAAATTCTTCACTTTGAACATTATTATTGCGGTTTTAAAGTCAACCAGCTTTGTGTGATTGTTTCTTGTGTATTATTTTACTGTATGTTGGCTTTGGTTATTATGGTTTGGTTTGATATGAGCTCGCCACCTCTTCCTCCAGACACTCCTATTTTGGTAATCATGTATTTGTAGCTCAGTTTATTTCCTGTTCAGTAATTAGGTCAACCTGCCCGCTTACATGAGCCACACCTGCTGTATATTGCCGTGATTGTTTGCCTGCCCTATTTAAAGACTACCTGGTCATTCACTCCCTGTTGGAGCCTCATCTCAAATCCTTTCCCCATTAGAACCCCAACCCTGTTCTAACGACCTTCTACTCGGTTCGCCATTATTTGTAAGTTTTTGTGCACTGTTTGTTCTTGTGTGTTTTTTCATTAAATACCACAACTAGCAGTTCAGCGTTTGGGCTTTCTTCTCTGCCCCGCAGGGGCGATTCATTAGAACCCGTTAGATTTTGGAGGTGATCTGACAAGGCTCACAATGTTTATGAAAGTGAAAAAGTGATCCAGAATACATATCCTCATCCAGATCACTTCCAAAATCTATTGGGTTCATCTGGAGCCCATGGGCCACCTCTGGTGAAAATTTCATCAAAACCTATCCAGTAGTTTATGTGTAATCCTACAGACGGACAGACTGTGGCAGAGGTGTGTGATCTCTGAGTGCCCTCTAGTTTTGAATGTGGTATATATAACTGTGATATTTATGTAACAAATTAAAGGAGAACTCAACAGAACTTGTTCCATCATACAGATGTGTACTAGAACCAAACCAGTATAGCACTTTATACTGGGATTTCTTTTAATACGTCACTTCTTTTGAGTGTAAGTTTTTTTTTTCCTGTTTAAAAATGTCTTTCAGTATTTAACTGCAAAGCAGGTTGTTGCAATACTTGTGTGTAAATATTTGCTACAAAGTTCACCATAGTGGCCATACATAGTCAAACTTTTGAAGTTCAACATAATGTCCAATAATTGTGTCAAAACTATGTGGACACGAGAATGAAAAATTAATCAACTACTGAAACAACTTAAGTAGTCAACTACTGCCACAGGAAGGTAGATCACGCTGAAATGAACTCAAGTAAAAGTAGAATTACCTTAATATCTTCTTCTTTCGGCTGCTCCCTTTAGGGGTCGCCACAGCAGATTATCTTCCTCTGTAACACCAACCTTCTCCATGTCCTCCTTCACTACATCCATGAATCTTCTCTGTGGTCTTCCTCTTTTCCTCCTGCCTGGCAGCTCCATCGTCAACATCCTTTGACCAACATATCCACTATCCCTCCTCTGCCCATGCCCAAACCATCTCAGCCTTGCCTCTCTTACTTTGTCTCCAAACCGCTCAACCTGAGCTGTCCATCTGATATACTCATTTCTAATCGTGTCCCTCCTAGTCACTCCCAAAGAAAATCTTAGCATCTTCAACTCTGCCACCTCCAGCTCCATTTCCTGTCTTTTTGTCAGCACCACCATCTCCAAGCCATACATCATAGCAGGTCTCACTACCATCTTGTAAGTCTTCCCTTTCACTCTTGCTCCTACCCTTCTGTCACAAATTGCCCCTGACACTCCTCTACACCCACTCCACCCTGACTGCACTCTCTTCTTCACCTCTCTTGTGCATTTTCTGTTGCTTTGGATGGTTGACTCCAGGTATTTAAACTCATCTACTTTCACTACCTCTACTCCTTCCATCTTCACCGTTGCACCTACCTCTCTCATTCACACTCATGTATTCAGTCTTGCTTCTACTGACTTTCATTCCTCTTCTCTCCAGAACATACCTTAACCTCTCAAAGGCTTTCTTCCACCCACTCCCTACTCTCACTGCAGATCACAATGTCGTCTGCAAACATCATGGTCCATGGAGATTCCTACCTGAACTCATTTGCCAGCCTGTTCATCACCCTGGCAAACAAGAAGGGGCTCAGACAATCCCTGATGTAACCCCACCCCCACCTTGAACCCATCTGTCACTCCTACAGCACACCTCACCACCGTCTCACTGTCCTCATACATGTCCTGCACCACCCTCACATACTTCTCTGCCACTCCCGACTTTCTCAAACAGTACCACACTCCCTCTCTTGGCACTCTCTCATATGCTTTCTCTAGATCCACAAAGACACAGTACAACTCCTTCTGTCCTTCTCTATACTTCTCCATCAGCACTCTTGGAGCAAACACTGCATCTGTAGTACTCTTTATTGGCATGAAACCATAATGCTGCTCACTGATTGTCACCTCTCCGCTTAACCTGGCTTCAACAACTCTTTTCCCATATTTTCATAGTGTGGCTGATCAGCTTTATGCCTCTCTAGTTACTACAGCTCTGAGCATCGCCTTTGTTCTTGAAAATTGGTACCAAAACACTTCTTCTCCACTCCTCAGGCATCCTCTCACTCTCCAAGATTGTGTTAAACAATCTGGTTAAAAAGTCCACTGCCATCTCTCCTAAACATCTCCATACCTCCACAGGTATGTCATCTGGACTAACCGCCTTTTCATTCTTCATCCTCTTCAAAGCTGCTCTCACTTCAGCCTTGCTAATCCTCGGGACTTCCTTGTTCACCATCTTTCCTTTATCCATTCTCTTCTCTCTCTCATTTTCTTTATTCATCAGCTCTTCAAAGCACTCCTTCCACCTTCTCAACACATTCATCATTTGTTAGTGCATTACCATTTCTGTCCTTAATCAGCCTAACCTGTTGCACATCTTTGCCAACTCGATCTCTCTGTCTAGCCAATCAGTACAAATTCTTTTCTCCTTCCTTGGTGTTTAGCTTCTCATACAACTCACTATATGCCTTTTCTTTTCCCTTTGCCACCTCTCTCTTTGCTGTGTGCTTAGATTCCAAATACTCCCATCTACTTTCTTCATCTCCCTGACTAACCCACTTTTTCTTTGCCATCCTTTGAATACTTTCCTGTACCTCCTCATTCCACCACCAAGTCTCCTTGTCTTCCTTCCTCTGTCCACTGGATACACCACATACCTTTCTACCCATTTCCGTTAATATTTTTGCTGCACATTCCCAGTCATCAGGTAATTGTTCCCCAACACCCAGAGCCTGTATTGACTCCTTCCTGAACTCTGTGCAACTTTCTTCCTTCTGTAACTTCCCATACTTAATCTTTGGCTCTGCCTTCACTGTCTTCCTCTTCTTGCTTTGCAAAGTCATCCTACAGACTACCATCTGATGCTGTCTAGCTACATTCTCCCCTGCCACCACCTTGCAGTCTCCTTGTCTCTTTCACATTTCTCCTTCTGCATAAGATGTAGTCCACCTGTGTGCACCTTGCTCCACTCTTGTAAGTCACCCTATGTTCCTTTCTCTTCTTAATGTGTTTACCAAGTATAAGTTAGAGTAGTAACCCAAAAGTAAGAATAACAACCATCCACTAAAAAGATACTGTGCTTGGGTAGTAACAACTTTACTCTTGCTCTAGTTTACAAGTTTCTCTTTTAAATTTTTGACAGTTTTCTAGTGGTGTCATTTTTAATCGCGTTAATCACATTCAGTCACATTAAGCACAATTAATTCCATGATTGACTTAATACTGTTCTCTCTCACCTATATACTGTCAATGGCAAAACACTCACAGCGGCTAAACAAATTACAATTAAATTGTGATTAAACACAATGCGATTAAAACTGACATTACTATTTTTCCATAAATTTGCATTTCATATATAAATTTGCTACTTTAAGTTGCAAATTTCTAAAAAAAAATATAAAATCTGAGAAAAGTAAAAAACCTTATAAAGTTTCAACTTTACTCTGAGAAAATTTGTGTATTTACAAGAAAGTAGTAAATTTATGACAAAAATTTACAATTTGCAAGAAAAACAAATTTATGAGGAAGTTAAAAAAAACAGTAAATTTATGAGCAAGAAAGTTCCAGATTTAAAAGAAAATTTGCAAATATGCGAGAAAAATGATTATGGGGACAATTCTGCTATTTTTTCTTGGTTGCGTGGGATATGCCCCCTTGTCCTCCCGATTTACACCTATGCCCACCTCTGGCTACTGCTCCAAGTCCAGAATGTGAGCAACCTAAGATTCAGACTCGTAGTGTAGAGTTTGAACATTTAATTTCAAACAAACTAAGAGTTCTTTAGGCAGAAATTCTTTGAAATGGAAAAGGATTTATTCCAAAGTAAACAGCAGTTGGACTCGAATAAGAAGTGACAAAATGAAGCAGATGAAGGTAATGGTGATTGGAACTACTGTACTGTCAACACTGGTATCAATGGAGCTGAGTAGACAGATGGTTTTCTTTAATTAAACCATCATAAACTGCAGCCTAAAAAGTCCGTGTCCACATAATTTTGTCTAGCAATCCTCTGATACAGTGGGCAGTGCGGTGGCGGAGTGGTTAGCACTGCAGCAGCACAGCAACTCACCCTTGGCCGGGGGATCCTGGGTTCGATCCCAGCCCCCGACCAACAGTGATCTGTGTGGAGTTTGCATGTTCTCCCCGTGTCTGCGTGAGTTTACTTTGGGATTTCTCCGGTTTCCTCCCACATGCCAAAAAACATGCACGTTTGGTTAACTGGCATCGAACTAGGGATTCTAAATTGTCCTTAGGTATGACTCTGAGAGTGAATGGTTGTCTGTCTCTCTGTGTTGGCCCTGCGATGGACTGGCGATCTGTCTAGGGTGTACCCTGCCTCTCGCCCAAAGATGCTGGGATAGGCTCCAGCCCCCCCGCGACCCGAAAAGGATTAAGCGGAAGAAGATGGATGGATGGAATCCTCTGATACAGTCTACCACAGATGTTCTATTATCAATTTGTTCGGTTCAAATGTAATCAAACTAGTCTACCACAAGGTGGCACTTCAAACTTGTAAGTAAATTGTCTGACTGGCCTGGGTGCTGATTATATCATGTAAAGTGAAGAATAAAACAATTAAACCATGAAATGTTTGCCAGAGCAATGATTTCCAGGACCAGAAATGTGAGTCCTGATCAGTGGCCAGTTTAAGAGAGGCTTGAAACCAGAGTTGCCAGCTCTCTTCTTAGTCCATCACATCTGTAGCACCTGCAGAGAATCAACACCTCCAACACAGCAAGTTGGAAAAAATGTGTTACATTTTTGGAGTTCATTTTGACTTAGACTTGTACTTTTTAGTGGTGTACAGTTTTCTTCTCTTATACAGAAAATGACCACATAAAGCATTCTCACCAAGGATGTGCACAGGTAGGGAGAGCTATTACCCGGGCAACAGCCCATTTATTGTCAAGGGGGTGGGGGGTAGTTGTTTTACCCTATAATTGCTGATATTAGGCCAAAGTAAATTTCATTTATATAATTTCAGTGCACAATTTAAAATATTACTCCACTCCATATAGATGTAACAACTCAAGCTAGCCATACACATTGCTTGATTGAAAAGGAGCAGTAAGAAGAAAAGGACTTGTAAAGACCTGCGCCTTTTGAACTAAATGCAAAACACCCCAAACATAAGGCCTTTCCCAAAGAATATAAATCAAACTGTAAACAATATTAACCTCATAAGTTCATAAAGCCTACATATCTTTAACTTGTATATTTCTTTTATTTTAAATTGGGTCATGTTTGAGAAACATTTTGAATCTTTATCCAGAGAATTCCACAATTTCACTCCAAAAACTGAAATGTACATCTACATTAATGTGGTACGGACTTTTAAAATAATTATTTCTTCTATGAGCCCCTCCAGTAGACTGCGGCATAAAAAACACTGTAAATTTTCTGGCAATAATTTCTTCACTTTAAACATAACCAGTAATTTAACATTTACGAAATCATTAAATTTCAACAGTTGAGTTAATAAATAATTGGTTGGTATCCTCTTGAATCCACCTTATGTGATATTCTTACAGCTCTTCTGTACTATATACGAAGAGTTATTTGTCTCTTGTGCCATAGACTTCTATACAGTGACTAAAATAAGGAAGAACAAGTGAACAATACAAAATATAAAGAGTTGAACTAATGTTTCACTTTATTCATAATTGCAATATTTTTGCACACATTTCTTTTGATACAATCAATGAGTTTTCCATTAAACTTTCATCTAAAATAACCCGTAAAATTTTCACTTCAGACACCGTTTCTCATAAAACATTGCTATAACTGTCATGATTTAATGTTTTTGAGGAGGCTTAAGTGCAGGGCAAACCACTTCAGGAGAACACTCAGACTCAGATGAAAAGTTAACACCACTTTAATGAAAACCCAAAACCCTAGACAAACATGCTAACTTAAAGAACATATACACACACCACAATTAATGAAAACCCACAACCAAAACACCAACTTATATACAAAGAAAAACTGTTGCACGCTGGAGCCACAAGCAGCCTAAGAGAAAAGAGAGGAGAGGAATGATTAATACTGAGTATTGCGCACTGGGAAATGACAACTGAGGAAATTGATCTTACGATATGAGCAGAGAGCCCGGCAGTGAACTCCAGCGTGGGAAAGGTGAAGGGAACCTGGAGACTGCAGGGAAGGAAGAGGAATGACTGGGGAACCTGGGTGGAGAAGCCAGTGTCTTGAAGATGGATAGTTCAGGCGAGCGTGCACCACACAGCTCCGGAGACGCACCACTGGAGGTGACAGCAAACTTGAGGAGAGGAAAGGAGAGGAGGACAAAAGGTAAGACTACCGGGGAAATAATAAACCTGCCAAACAACGTGGTCTGCTGTTATGAGACGGCACAAACCCAACGATCCAGCGGCGAGCTCTTCACACTCTGGCCTTAAATACGCTGATGAATCTGGAGGCAACAGGTGTGTAATCACGCAGGTGCGCTGATGACCTTCGGAGCCGGGAAAACAGAAACAGAAAGGGAGGGAAGAGGCACGCTCGCCTGATCATGATAATAACCACTGAAATTTGATGTACTTGTCACCAAAAATCACACATTTTGTTATATTCCAGTTTAAAAATAACGTATTAAACCAACTCATAAGTTTAGATATTTCATAAACCATAGTTTATCATTTTTAAGTCGTGAAGAGAACATCAAAAATACTTGTATCATCAGCAAGCAACTTGTAATACTCCAGACACAAATGTCATCAATGTATGAAATAAAATGTTTTGGCTCCAACACTGAACCTTGTGGAACCCCTACATGCAATTTCTTTGACTTCAGAATTCTTATTACCATAATGCACAAACTGCTTTCTGTTTTTCAAATAACTGCACAATATTTTTAAACAGTCACTCTAATTCCAAAATTATTCAATTGTGACAGTAACAAAATATGCCAAATGCCTTTTTTTTTAATTCAATGAATACCCCTACTGTGAATTGCCTTCTTCCAATTGCTGTAGTGAGTCCCCCCAATTAATTTAATTAAAGCTAAACATGTACATCTATTTGTCCTGACATCATACTGATTTACATTAAGCAATTTTTTTTAAAATAAAATCATCCACTTTGTATACAAACCACTTTTCACACACTTTAGAAAATTGTGAAAGCAATGACAGAGGTCTGTAATTATTAGATTTGTCACCATTTTTGAAATGTGGAATTACTGTGGCTATTTTCATTCTATCTGGAAAAATGCCCGATTGAAAAAACAGATTACAAATATCAATATCATCATAATCATTTGGTGGTGGCATCAACCATCACATCTGGAGTGGTCTGCTGGGGCAGCAGCATCACGGTAGCCGACAAGAAGAGACTGAACAGGCTGATCATAAAAGCCAGCTCTGTTCTGGGGCAACACCTCGACCCAGTGGAGGAGATAGGAGAGAGGAGGATGGTGGCTAAGCTGTCATCTCTGCTGGAGTCCAAGTCCCACCCCATTCGGGACACGTTGAACTCACTGAGGAGCTCATTTAGCAATAGGCTGTGCCATCTTAAGTGCTCGAGAGAGAGGTTCCGCAGGTCCTTTCTACCTATGGCTGTCAGACTTTATAACCTAACCGGTGCTGCTCATAGTGGTTATATTAAATGTACTAAATGTAACAACTTTGCACAATAGAGATCATCCCCTCAATACACAACTAAGACAGTTACAATTATTATTGAGGGTGGCAACAACACTGTTGATTCAAATGCAAAATATACTGTCTGGGTACATATTTACAGTATATCCTGCCGGGTAATTTAACAAACTCTAATACTGTTGGTACCATCTAGCTGCAATGCTCCTGCACTGTGTATATAACTGTGTACATATGTATATTTATTTACTTCTTTGGCTAACCAGTTCTTATCTTATTATCTTATTTACTATTGCTGAGTGCTGCTATCCCTGTGCTGCTGCAATCCTGGAATTTCCCCATTTTGGGACTAATAAAGCCTTATCTTATCTTAATCAACACATTCAACAGTGCACTGGAAAGGAACAATCCTTGTTGTGCAAAGTAGTGGTATTATGTGCGGTCTCTATAAGCAGTGCAGATTGTAGAGTCTGACAAAAGCAGGGAGGAAGGACCTGCAAAACCTCTTCCTTGTGCACTCTGGATGGAGCAGCCTGCCGCTAAACAAGCTCCTCACTGCACTCAGCGTGTCCCGGACTCCAGCAGAGCTAATAGCTTAGCCACCATCCTCCTCTCTCCTATCACCTCCACTGGGTCAAGATGGCACCTCAGAACAGAGCTGGCCTTCTTGATTAACCTGTTCAGTCTCTTCTTGGTGGCAGTTGTGATGGTGCTGCCCCAGCAGGCCACTCCATACATGATAGCTGATGCCACCACAGAGCCGTAGAAGGGCTTCAAGAGTGTGCCCCCTGTACTCCAAGAGATCTGATCTTTAGAAGGAACAGCCTGCTCTGCCTCTTCTTTTAAAGCACATTAGTGTTGTGTGACCAGTCCAGTTTATTGTGTTAAATGGTCCTATTTCACAGAGGTTGGCAAATTCTACTGTGGAAAAAGCCATTTTGAGCTAATTTTGTGGTCCAAAAAATCTGTATGAAACCACAAAACATATCTGAGCCTTAAAGTTAAGATAAAACAGCCTGGATAGCTTCAGCTCAACTATTTGAAGAATGGGGGTGATGATGAGCTAGACTGATAGCAGCAAGTTTTGGGTGCTGCTTGAGTGGAAGGTATTTGGCAAACATAAGGATGAGGAGGATTGTGAGAGTGTTGAGGTGTTTGGAGGAGAGAGGCCTATGCGGAGGGGGGTCAAACCGAGGAGAGAAAAAAGGAGGGGGTGGACGGAGAAAGATAAACTGTCTGGTAGAATCATATATTTTACTCAAATTCAGTCCAGAGCTCTCTGTCGAGATAAACAGGCGAATTAACAAGCAGATCTCCTTATGAAACTCAATCTCCTTCACATACCAGAGAATTCAGAGCACACAGGCCACTTAACAGATTCCATCTCACAGAACTCAGTATGATATATCACAGATCCTCCTATAGTAGTTTGCCTTTGTCTTATTCAGGCCTGCAGGTTTCATAAACCCCAATCCTAAAATCTGTGGATTTACAGTCCAGATTAACATCAAGGGAAAGAAATGTAGCTCACTAGTATTTCAAGTAGCTTGTAGTATTTGCAGGATTAGAGGCCCGACCCTCTGTTTCTACTCTGTTCATTAAATCAGTTACACACAGAGGATTACAGCTCCATGAGTCTGTAAGTTGCTTAAAGCATCCTGACATCAGACCAAGTCTGTTTAAACTTTTGAACTCAGTTTGGTGAAGGAGGCCAGGAGAAGACAGACATGCCAGAGAAGTTTTTAAACAATAAAATTAAGGGTAACAAAGAAAAAGTATGCTGCTTGTAAAGCCTGAAGTTTTAAAGAATAACATGAAATGCTCAGAACAAAGTGAAAATTTAGGGAATGAAATTCAAATTTTGAGGATAAAGCTGTTTCAAACTACTATTTTCATAAAGTATGTGCTCCTTCACCAAATAACCGGAGGGTTGGTGGTTCGAATCCCTCTCTCCCTAGACATCCTGACGTTATGTTCCTGGGCAAGACACTTTACCCACCTTGCCTCCAGTGTCCATGACACTGGGTATGAATGCATATAAATGTTCGGTAGTGGTTGGCGTGGACTGGCAGCCATGTTTCTGTCAGTCTGCCCCAGGTGTGGCAGCTGTGGCTACAGAAGTAGCTTACCACAATCAGTGTCTGTCTGTGAAGTGAATGAATAATGTATCCATTGTAAAGTGTCTTTGAGTGTTTATGAAAAAGCACTATATAAATCCGATGCATTATTAAGGTTAAGCACTGTGAATAAATGCAGAATAAAGGTATATTTTATGAGATTATGGACTTCTAGCACTTAAGTGAGAGATTTGAAGATAATGATAAATCACAGTAAAATGAAAATGGCAGAATTAATAATGGCTGCAGTACGAGCCATTCTTACTCAGTAGAACTGAACTGAAATGAACAAATCTTCCCAGGAAATGAATTGAAACCCTTTTCAAAAATTGAAAGTTAATTTGTAGTTAAAATGAGATGAGATGAGATGAGATTCAACTTTATTGTCATTACACATGACATTGTGTCATTACAAAATGTAAACAACACAACATAAAAGAAACTAAATTATTAAAACAACTACAAGGGGATTAGAAATCTATAATGCGGTGAAGGAGTTTTTAGCGGAGAAAAAGGTACCATTGGAAAAGCTGGTATCACTGACTACAGACGGGGCTCCTGCTATGACTGGCCGACATGCAGGATTCATCATGCACTGTAAAGGTGACACAGACTTCCCACCATTCCTGTATTACCACTGCATCATTCATCAGCAGGCCATATGTGCAAAAGTGACTGGATTTGAGCATGTGATGACTTCGGTCATGAAACTCATCAACGCCATCTGCTCCAAACCCAAACAACACAGGATATTCAAGGTGCCAGTGGAGGAGCGATCAGCTGAATATAATGAACTTTTATTATACACAGAAAACCAATGGCAAGATGTGAAAACAAAGTGTTCATGCAATCCAAAGGTGAAGACGTCTCATTGCTGGAGGACCCTGTGAGGACCTGAGTTGACCTTGCATTTTTAACGGACATCACTGGGAAACTAAACCTTCTGAACTGTGAGCTGCAAGGCAAAGGTAAGACTGTTGCTGACATGATAAGTGCTGTAAATGCATTTAAAACCAAGATGAACATTTTCTCTGTGCAATTAGAGAGAAAAAAAAGTGCTGCACTTTCCCTTGGTGCAGTCAGTGCTGAAAGACAATGCTTGTGCATTTGAGAGTTTTGATAAAGTTGCAGAAAAGTACTCTCAAGAGTTCTCAAGAGTTTGACAACAGGTTTTGTGACTTTGATCAGCCTTTTCTGACATGAACTTCATCAAAAACAAACACAGAACACGTCTCACTGACGCACATCTGCAAGACTCACTCAGAGTTGCAGTGCCAAGCTACACCCCAGATTACAGCACGCAATACCACGCTTCTCACTAACTGACAAACAGACCAGATGATGGTAGTGGCATGGCAAGATTAATTTTTTTTTTCAATTATATTTTTATTGGTGATCTTGGTCAGATTGTTTACATTGAGAGCAGTACTTTATTACAAGGGAATAAACATTAGTAAAAACTTGGAATTTGCCATCATTCAAATAGAATTTTAAAAAAAAGTTAATAAGAAGTAACACAAGAAAATGCCCGCGATTGATCTTCCCGTAAGTTTTTTTTTTTTTTTTGTGTAGTATAAAGATAACATGTAGACAAATAAACTGAACAGTGGACAAGTGGTATTAAATTTTTCAGTTCTGCTCTTTTCTTCCCTTCAATGGGATAATTTACTTAAACAAAGTCTCTCCTTTGATTTCCTGTATATTGGGTCCATTTAAACCAGTATTTATCAAATTTATCTCTTTGTAGCCTTAGAGACATGGTAATCCTTTCCATCACAAATATCTGGTATACCGTATCATGTAAATCCTGAATTCTTGGTATGTCTGTTTGGAGCCATTTTCTCGTTAAGACTTTCTTTGCTGACAATGGTACAATTCTCATTAAGTATTTATCTGCAAATGAGGCTATGTTAGGAATTTCCAAACCTAAGAACATGTACAGGAAGTCAAAGGGGACATGGGTAGAGAAAACCTTTTCCAGGCATTTATGTGTGTCTTTCCAAAATGGGGTAACTTTTGAGCAGGCCCAGAATACATGATAATGATTAGCCTCTTCATTTCCACATAGTCTACAACAACCGGTACCTAAATTTTGGTGGTTTTTTTGGACTGGGGTAATAAAGAAGCGAATTAAATTTTTCCATCCAAATTCCCTCCAGATAGTTGAATAAGTAGTTTTCCATTGCACTGTACATACTGATTTCCAGTCACTATCATCTACTGCTGATCCTGTTTCTTTTTCCCATTTCTTCTTAATATACAGGGTATTGGTGGATTTGTTTGCTTGAAATCCCTGATAAAATCTTGCTATGGACTTCCGGGAAGATGGCGGAGAGACATAACGCTTAAACAGAGAGCTCTCCCTAGCCGGATTAAAAATCATCGGTAAATGGCCAACTCGACATAAGCGGATCAATAAACTAAGGGATGAAAACACGAAGGAGCCGGGCACAAGGACAAAAGCAGGGTAAAATTAAAGAATTCCTCTTCAACAATGCAGGAGAAATCGCTGAACACGAGGCCCAAAAAAACGAGGTGACTGCAGCAGAGAAAATGGAGGACGCCAGGCTCGATAACATGAACACTGGCTTCGCCAGTTTGGGTAAAGAGTTGAAAGACTTCAAGCGGCAGCTACAACAGGATTTAGCGGCTCTTAAGGAGGAGCTGAAAAAAGAGATTAAGGAGGAAATTATGGGCCTCCGAAGAGAAATGGAGCGCAAACTAGCAGAAAACATGGAGGAGCTGCGCTCTCAGCGGCCGTGTATGACAGAAGCACAGGCCCGAATATCGGAGCTGGAAGACTGGAAGAGCGAGGCAAGCGAGCAGCTACAGACCCTGACGGCACAAACGCAGAGGATGCAGGAGAAAATAACCGACCTGGAGAGCAGGTCCAGACGGAGCAATATACACATCTTCGGGATCCCGGAGGGCATTGAAGGCAACTCGATGACGAAATTCATGGATCAGTTCTTAAAAAAAGAGCTGGAGCTGCCCGGTGAAGCGGATCTGCAGATTCAACGAGCGCACAGAGCCTCGGCACAGAACCCGAAGCCAAACTCTCCACCCAGGTCAGTTGTGGTAAACTTTCTGAAATATGACATAAAGGAAAGAATCCTGACACAAGCGTGGAAAAAAAAGATACGAATCGGCGACAAACAGATATTCTTTGATCATGACTACCCGACAGAAATTGTGCAGCAGCGGAAGAAATATGCCAACATTAAAAAAACGCTGAAAGAGAAAAAAATTAGATTCCAAATGCCGCTAACGAAGATGAGGATTCATTGGGAGGACGGCGTGAAGACATACAACACAGCCAGAGAGGCAGCGTGGGACATGATGGAGCAGGGCTTTGTGGTGAGCGTGCCGGAGGAAACGGCTGGAGCAGCGGCGGCCCTGAACGCATCACGACAGCCGGAGTGGAGGCGAGTGAGCGGCAGAAGACGGGAGGAGATGTGGAGCAGCGGGCCCAGGAAAGACTACAAGGCTTTCAACTGAAAGCCTAGATTGTAACAAAGATTAAGAAAGGCACAGAAGAAATGAAGGCCAAGAAGACAAGGTAAAAGAGAAACAGACGGCTAGGAGAGGTTTAAGTGATATTTGTTGGACATTTCTAGACTAATGACTATTACTTGGATAGTAACTAGAGGTCTAGGGAGGGCCCTTCACTCTGTGAGGACATTCCCTCCACCCACCAACAGGGACCAGTGGGCAGAAGAAAGGCCCAAAGTACGGAGGTCGAGATTTTTTAATGTGTTTTTATATAAATATGTGTTATTTTTGTTGTTAAAGGGGCTAGGAGCACAAGTTAAAAAAATGGAAAAACATGAATATGGGTAAAAATCTTAAGATAATGACACTAAACGTGAATGGTCTGAACTCACCTGTTAAAAGGGAAAGAATAATAAGAAAATTCAAGAAGGAAAAAGCCAAAATTATATTTATGCAAGAGACACATTTGAGCAAGACAGGACATGTGAAACTAAAGAGATTTGGCTATAAGAACTCCTACTACAGTTCATTTAAGGGAGGAACTAAAAGGGGGGTTATGATACTAATTTCAAATAAAATACAATTTGAATGTGAACAAGAAATCCAGGATAAAGAAGGCAGGTATGTAATAATAAAGGGAAGAATAGATGGTATGCAGATCACATTAGTGAACATCTATGCCCCACCAGAAAGTGACAAGGGCTTTTTTCAACATCTGTTTGATCTCATAGCAACACACAGTGAAGGAGTCCTAATTTGTGGAGGAGACTTAAATGCTGTCATGGATCATGAAGTTGACACAACAAGTGTTAAGAAGACAAAAAAACATGTAACAAAGTTCATAAGAACCTCACTGGCAGAAATGGGTATGGTAGACATATGGAGGGACCTGCACCCACTCGAAAAAGACTATACACATTATTCAGCAGCCCATAAAGTACACTCTAGAATAGATTACTTCCTTATGAATGAAGGTGACAGACACAGGGTGAGAAATTGTTGGACTGGAGGGGCAGAAATATCAGATCATAATCCTATATACATGGAAATATATTTAAACAATAGAAAACGACAAACAACATGGAAACTTAATATAGGACTGTTAAATGATGATAAAATGAAAGAAAGAATAAAAGTAAACATAAACGAGTATATCCAAGTGACAATGAAGAAGTGGACCCAACAATACTATGGGATGCACTAAAAGCCGTGTTAAGAGGTAAATTAATTGTTGAAACAGGAAAAGCAAATAAGTCTAAACTGGAAGCATATGAACAAAGATGTGAGAGACTGAGGGAATTAGAACGTAAACATCAAAGCACAAATGACCCAAAAATATATCAAGAAATTAAAGAAGAAAAAATAAAGATAAAAGAAACACAAATAGATGAAATTGAAAGGAAAAATAGATATCTAAAGCAAAAATATTATGAAACGGGACCAAAAGCCACAAAACTGCTGGCAAAACGGTTAAGAAAACAACAAACAATGAATAATGTATACAAGATTAAAGACCCCATCACAAATAAAACCACAGTTAACCCAGAAAACATCAAAGAAATATTCCATAATTTCTATCAAGAACTATACTCGCAACCTGAAGAAACAAATACTAAAGATATTAAAAAATTTCTATGCACATTGGACTTGCCATCAATAGGAAATCAACAAAATGAAAAGCTAACAGCAGAAATAACAACACAAGAGATTAGAGATGTGATTAAGTCACTTAAAAACGGTAAATCACCAGGTAGTGATGGATACCCCTCTGAGTTTTATAAACTGTTTATTGAAGAACTCACGCCACAGCTCCTAAAGTCATTTAATTGGACGTTGAACAACAACAAAATACCTCCATCATGGAACGAAGCCATTATTTCAGTTATTTTAAAGCCAGGGAAAGATAGAGAACAATGCGGAAACTATAGACCAATCTCTTTATTAAATGTGGATTATAAAATATATACAACAATTATATGTAAACGAATAAAGACATTCTTGACGGAATTGATAGAAGATGATCAAACTGGTTTCATAGAGGGACGCCAAACACATGACAATATCAGGAGAACAATACATATAATTAATCAAATACATAAAGAAAAGAAAAGCGCAGTAATAATGAGTTTAGACGCAGAAAAAGCATTTGACAGGGTTAACTGGAAATTCCTATATAGTGTGCTGGAACGCTTTGGATTTAACGAAAAGTCAGTACAATGCATAAGGACGCTGTATCAAGAACCTGTGGCAAGAATCAAGATAAACGGTAGCTTAACAGACAAAGTAAATATACAAAGATCAACTAGGCAGGGATGCTGCTTATCGCCCGCCTTGTTTGCTCTGTTCATAGAACCATTGGCTCAAGCCATACGACAAAATAAGAAATTAAAAGGTGTAACAATAAAGGGGGCGGAACACAAGATTGGGCTATTTGCAGACGATATTATAGTTTACCTTGAACAACCAGATGAATCAATAATGGAAATGATGAACTTGATAGAAAATTTTGGAAAATTATCAGGATACAAGATAAACATAACAAAAACACAAATACTGACATTCCACTATAACCCTCTAAACCAGATAACTGATAAGATCAAACTAAACTGGAAACAAAAAGAAATAAAATACCTTGGAGTGAACATACCTAAAGATCTAAGCAAAATCTATAAAGCAAACTATGATAGGTTGGAACAAGAAATAAAAAAAGATATTGATAGATGGTCAATCTTAAATATGGATCTGAATTCAAAAATTGAGACAGTCAAAATCAGCATACAACCTAGATTACTTTACCTCTTCCAAGCTCTACCAACAGATATTCCAGATGCCCAGTTCTCAAAGTGGGACAGGATGATATCGAGATTTGTTTGGGGAGGTAAAAAGCCAAGAATGAAATATAAAACTCTCCAGTTACCAAAAGAGAAAGGAGGCATGGGCCTACCGAGTCCATCCATCCATCCATCTTCTACCGCTTTTCCGGAGGTCCAGGTCGCGGAGGCAGCAGCCCAAGCAGAGAAGCCCAGACTTCCCTCCCCCCAGCCACCCGCTCCAGCTCCCCAGAGGGGACACCAAGGCGCTCCCAGACCAGCTGGGAGCGCCTTTAGTAATATTCCTTTAGACCGAGTCTAAAGGAATATTACTACTCAGCACAAATAAGATATATCATATGTTGGTGCGACGAGGGATATGAGGCAAAATGGAAAGAAATGGAAAAGGAAATTGAGGGACTCCCAGTACAAAGCATAATAGGAGATAAAGATGCATATAAGCAAATCAAACAAATAGACCCAATCACTAAATTTACTTTGGAACTGTGGTATAAAATAGTACAAACGTATAATATAAAGGAAGACATAAAACTATTGAAATGGGTAGCATTTGACAGTCAGTTTGAACCGGCAAAACAAGATAGGGGATACAAAAATCTGGTGAACAAGGGAATCACAGCATGGGGCAATATTGGAAAAAAAGATCTCGGGAGCTTTGTAAACATCAGGAGAAAATTTAAACTAGAAAGATCGGAATTCTTCAGATATCTGCAGATGAGAGACTATTATATGAAGAAGATTAGGCATAACCTCCAAACAGATGTGAGCGAGATTATACAATTCATTTTAAGCTCATATACAGGAAATAAAATAAGAATTATTTCAAAGCTATATCAGAAACTTATGGCAAACAATCATTCAAGTAACTATATAAAGGAGAAATGGGAGAAAGAACTCAATTTAAACATAACAGAAGAAAGCTGGCAGGAAATATGGAAAACACAACACACATCAACAAATTCAAGGACATGGAGGGAATTTGGATGGAAAAACCTGATTCGCTTTTTCATTACACCACAGATTCAAGGAAAATATACAAAATCTTGCTATAATTTTCTGAACAGTAATAGTGCTAAAGGCCATTTGGAATATATTTAGAATTTTATTATCCTTCTTGTCAGTCTTGGTCCTTATAATTTCATTATATCTATGTCTCAACTGTAGGTACCTAAAAAAGTCTTGGTTGTTTAACCCATTTTTTGATTTAAGGGTTTGGAAATCTGCTAGCTCCCCCTTGTGGTTAAATGTGAAGTATGAAGTGAGCCCCATTGACGTCCATTTTTGAAATCTTGTGTCATTACGGTTTGGTAAAAATTCTGTGTCGTAAGCGCACCGTCTTAACATCATTTCAGTCTTGGTTAGTTTGTTTTCTCTACTTATGTCATTCCAAATCTTAAAAGTGAATTTTAGCCAGCGATTATCTGGGTCTTTCAAATGTGATTGCAATTTCCTGTCTGCTATCATTGCTTGTATAGAGGGGCCCTTAGTGGCTTTTTCCTCTATATCTTTCCACCTAGATTTGAACATTGGATCACATAAGCAAACCAATGGTCTTAATTGGGCAGAGTAGTAGTAGTCCCTCATACATGGCAAAGATAAGCCACCCCTGTCCTTTGGCAGTTGAAATGTACTGTATCTTATTCAAGGTTTTTTCCCAAGCCATATATAGCGAGAAATCAACTTGTCCCATTCTACAAATTGTTGTTTTGACACTTCAATTGGGAGAGTTTGGAAAAGGTAAAGTAATCGGGGTAAAATGTTTATTTTTATTGATTCTATTCTATTAATTAGTCCTAAAGTTGGTATTAGACTCCATTTTCTTAAATCCGATTTTATTTTAGAATTTAGTGGGCCATAATTTTTTTCAAACAACTTTCCAGTGTCTCTACTTAGTATCACGCCAAGATATTTCATGGAGTCTTTGTCCCATTTAAAATTGTATTTACTTTTTAACTCCATTGAGGGTTGGTAATTTAAGGTCATAATTTGTGTTTTTTCAATATTTAATTTGTAACCTGAAAGTGATCCAAACTGCTCTAATATCTCCATCAATCTAGGTAGAGATTTATTTGGTTGACCTAAATAAATTAGGACATCGTCTGCAAAAAGTGATATCTTCTGAATGTCCCCATGTATATCAATTCCCTCAATTAAATTATCTTGTCTAATGTATTGGCTAAGCGGTTCAATAAATAAAGTAAATAAAATTGGTGAAAGGGGGCAGCCCTGGCGACATGATCTTTCAAGTGAGACTGGTTTTGAAAGACTACCATTTATTTTTATTTTGGCTGTTGGTTTGTGGTAAATTGCCTGGATGGCCTTAATGATTATATAGTGAAATCCAAATTTATTCAAAACTTTATAAAGAAATGACCATCTCACTGAGTCAAATGCTTTTTCAGCATCTAAACTCATAAGCAATGCCTCAATCTTATTTTTTTAATATGGTGTATAACGTGGAGGGTCCTTCTAATACTGTCTTGGGTCTGCCTCTGGTGGATAAAACCAGTTTGATCATGATTAATAAGTCTGGGTATAATATTGTCAAGTCGTTTTGCTATTATGGACGTGTATATTTTGTAGTCTAGGTTTAAGACTGATATTGGTCTATACTGGCTACAATTCAATTTATCTTTTCCCTCTTTTGGGATGACAGTGATAATCGCTTCTTTCCATGAGGGAGGTGGATCCCCTCCCTTCAACACCCAGTTACACACTTCCCTCAGTCTTGGAATTAATTCCTCCCTGTAGGTCTTATACCATTCACCAGAGTAGCCGTCTGGGCCAGGGCTTTTATGTGGTTTTAGTCTTGTAATTGCATCATTGATTTCTTTATTTGTGATTTCTTTTATTAGGTTACTGTTCTCCTGTTCGGTGACACCGGGGAGATTTAGTGAACTTAAAAAAATTTCAATGTGATCACAATTGTTTAATTTAGGCTGTGAGTAAAGGTCTTTATAATAGGTTACAAAACTCTCCTGAATTTCTGTAATATCATCATGTGTAATCCCCGTTTTGGGATTTTTTTATTCTATAGATTGTGTTATCAGCCTGTTGTTTTCTTAGTTTAAAAGCTAGCCATTTTGTTGACTTCCCTCCAGCCTCATAATAGTTTTGTTTAAGATAGATAAGCTTTTTTTGTCTTTCATCAGAATATACAGTATGTTTTCAACTTCTTTTTGTAATCTTTTTATTTCATATTGTTTGTCATTGTTTGAAGTAATTTTGTGTTGTCTTTGTAATTCCTTAAGATCCATTTGTAATTTTTTGAGTTTTTCTTTTTTTTTTGCTTTTTAATGAAAGAGGTGCGGGCAATAATTTTGCCTCTTATAACCACTTTAAAAGCATCCCATAAAATGGATGGTGACACTTCCCCATTATCATTTTCCTTAAAGTATTCATCAATTTCTTCTTTTAATTTCTCTTTCATTTTTGA
The DNA here is from genome assembly GCA_020510985.1 of Pholidichthys leucotaenia. Lineage (NCBI taxonomy): Eukaryota > Metazoa > Chordata > Actinopteri > Cichliformes > Pholidichthyidae > Pholidichthys > Pholidichthys leucotaenia. The sequence continues at coordinate 60,614,614 of CM035839.1, forward strand.
ATCATTCAAAATATTGGAATTAAGTTTCCAAGTTGTGGTTTTGCGAGTATCATTCATACAGATAGATAAATATATTGGAGAGTGATCTGACAGATCAATTGTGCCAATATCACTTGTTTTAATCTTATATCTGTCTTTATTAAATGTGAAGAAGTAATCAATTCTCGAATATGTAGAATGGGGGGCAGAAAAATGTGTATAATCGCATCCAGAAGGGTTAAAATCTCTCCAGATATCGATAATTCCAGTTTCACTCATGATACTGTTTATTTTCTTTATTATTGATTTTTTTTGTGCTAGATCATTCTTAGAACTGTCCAGTTTTGACAACCGTATATTCATGTCCCCTCCACATATCAACATTCCTTCAGTTTCAGATACCATCATTTTGAACATCTGTTTATAAAAATTCCAATTACTTCCTGGTGGTGCGTATATGTTGAGAATAGTTACTAATGAGCCATCAATTTTTCCTTTTACCAATATATATCGCCCCTCTTTATCCTTCTTGTCAGATAAATATTCAAAACAAATCTGTCGTGAAATGAGAATTGCGACACCTCTACAGTGGCCAAGTTTGTATGATGATCCATAGACATACTTATAAAAACCTCGTTCAAGCTTTTTGAGTTCTTGGTCTAATACATGCGTTTCTTGTAGAAGGGTCACATGAATCTTTTCTTTTTTGAGTTTGGAGAGTATTTTGGACCTTTTTTGTGGACTGATAATTCCATTTACATTAAAGGAGATGACATTGATAGTCTGATTATTGGCTATAATTTGTTATTCTTTTTCTCTTCCTTCCTGATTAATCGGAATAAACATAAGTATACCACTTGTCCAAACAGTGCTGCTCTGAACTGCAGCAAAACAAAACAATAACAAACATTTGAGGAAATAAAACAGGATTTCCGTTTGTGGGGTTTAAAGAAAAACAAACCCTGTAAGACTTGATGCTGTGAGTCTGTAAGAGGATAAGCCACTTGCGTCAGAGTGGGCCCTCTAGTGGAGCGTCCATCGTCACGCAATTCCTCCATACTATGCCTGAACAGTCATTTCCCGGCAGCTGATTTAGATTGGCAATAAGTCTTAGGTTTCACTCATTTCTCGTGTTTAGTTATTGTATTATCTCTTAATAGAAAAACCATGTATAAAGAAAAATAAACCACGGATAAGTCATTGTTAAATCAGATTACCTGTAACTGGGTTATAAATTGAACAGCAAATTTATATTGGCGTTTTTACATGGATTCCCTTCTGTATTGTTGCAGTCTCTCCTTTATTGATGATGGTCCCGTCTGACCCGGATCCAGCGGTATGCGTCGCTCTCCTCTTGTGCTTCGTTTAGTGGTCCATGCTGTTTTCTGAATCCGTGCCATCAGTGTCTCCGGTGGCTTGTAGACAGTGACTGGGAATCCTCTGTCGAACATGTCTTTAGTTGCATCTTCAGCGGTGTTATAAAGTTTTGTTTTGTCTGGGTAGAACACTTGGAGTTTAGCTGGGAACGGAGTCTGGAAACGTATCCCTCGTTGTTTTAGAATCCTTTTAGCCTCTGCGTATGTCTGTCTCTGTTTAAGGACATCGGGTGCATAATCGTGATCAAGGTTAATCTGTTTGCCCTTCCACTGAAATCCCCTCATTTGCCAAGTTTTCCTGAGTACCTCTTCCTTGCTCTTGTAACTGGTAAAGCGTACAATGATGGACCGAGGTGGTGCTCCGGCTGGGGGAACTGCCGTCAGGGCGCGGTGTGCACGTTCAGTATGCAAGTCCAGTGTCGAGGGCAGTTGGAGCTTTTCCCTCAGAAGATTTTCGACAAAATCTATCATAGTCGGAGCACCTTTCTCTTCGTTTTCAATCACACCATATATCCGTACATTATTTCTACGAGATCGCCCCTCCTGGTCGGTGATTTGGGCCTGTAGCTTAGACTGGACTTTCACGAGCTCTGTAACCACCTCCTCTATTGTTTCAACTCGTTCCTCCATTTCCAAAATGCGTCCCTCCGCTGTTTCGAGTCTTGCATTAGTCTTGCCAATTTCTGCCTTAACTTCATTAAACTGTTGTGTGTTTTCTTTCCTGAAGTCCCTGATTTCCATCAGTATCGCCTTCAAATCAATGCTGTTGTCTTCCTCCATTTTGCTAGCATCAGTACTAGCCAAACCGATGCTATCGTCGTTAGCTTCAGTTTCTTCGGTATCAAACTCCGTGATTTCAGCCTGTTTCTTGGTTTTTGACTTGCCTTTTACCATTGCCCTTTTAGTTGATCGTCTTGAGCTGGTAGTTCTGTAGGTTTTCGCGTTTTAAGGGCTTTTTCAATATGAATGTGCCGGGAGCTGACATATTACTCGGCCCAGGAAACATACACGCAGGCTCAGACAGATTTGAATGCTTTATTTGGCAACAATGTTTGTGTGTGTATGCATGTATGTGAGATGTGAATGTGATGTTGGTGGAGGATGAGATCAGGACAGAGCAGTTCGCCGTTCGGCCAGGCAACCCTATGAGAGAGGAGAGCAGGGATTAGCCGGGCAACCACACGGGAAAGTGACGATGTTACTGTGCTTACCTGTAGCGGCGCGGTGGCTGGCGTGGCAAGTCCCAAGCCTGGGAGACAGCGTCCTGCTGTGCGTCCGGGATGATGCAGCAAGTGGAGGAGCAGCGTGACGAAGGAGAGTGAGTCCGCCGCCACGGGATCCACCTGTGCACAGGGGAAGTCTGAACGGAGAAGGTAAGGCAGTAATGACAGCTTACGTGTCCGATGAGAAGACAGCTGGCCCGACGATAGGGAAGTAGCTGTGAAGGTTACTCAGGGAGACAGATGGCTCCAGGCCGCAGCTCAGGGCAGGATGGAATAAGTAGCTGAGCTTAACGAGGAGCAGGTGTGCGCGCAGCTGAGGTGGAAGCCCGTGAGCTGCGGGTGATGACAGTACTCCCCCCCCTACCAGCGCCTCCTGGCGCTGGCTTACCTGGGTGTGTCCGGTGGAACTCCGCGATGAGGTCAGGATCCAACACCCACGAAGAGCGCACCCAGGATCTCCACTCCGGACCATAACCTTCCCAATCCACCAGGTATTGCAGCCCACGACCCCGACGCTGTGAGTCCAAGATGGCAGTAACACCCCATGCCGGGTCACCGTCGATCATCCTAGGCGCAGGAGGAGACCTAGGAGGAGGGCAGAGTGAATTGGAAAGCACAAGTTTGATTTTGGAGACGTGGAAGGTGGGACACACACGAAGGGAGGGGGGGAGGGCCAAACGCACAGCCACCGGGTTGATAATCCTGGATATGGTGAAGGGGCCGAGGAACCTTGGTGCCAGCTTCTTCTTCTCACCCTTAAGGCAGATGTCCTGGGAGGAGAGCCAAACCCGCTGACCCACCCGGTAGACAGGGGCCGGCCTTCTGTGGCGATTGGCGGTGGAGCTGTTGCGCGCCGCTGTGCGTAAAAGCGCGTCTCTGGTCTTCTTCCACACGCTCCGGCAGTGCCTGATGTGCGCCTGAATCGAAGGAACGGCCAGTTCACCCTCCTTCTCCGGGAAAACAGGGGGGTCGTACCCCAAGGACGCTTGAAAAGGTGACACCCCAGTTGCAGTGGACCGGGCCGAGTTATGGGCGTACTCCACCCAGGTCAGGTAGGAGCTCCAAGACGAAGGGTTGGATGATGTCACACAGCGCAGGGCGGCCTCCAACTCCTGGTTCGTGCGCTCACACTGCCCGTTGGACTGGGGATGATAACCAGAAGAGAGACTGACTGTGGCCCCCAAGGCGCTGCAGAAGCTCCTCCAAACCTGGGAGACAAACTGTGGACCACGGTCCGAGACCACGTCCAGCAGAATCCCATGCAGCCTGACGACATGCTGGACCAGGAGATCGGCCATCTCACATGCCGAAGGAAGACCCTGAAGAGGCACAAAATGGGCGGCCTTGGAGAACCTGTCCACGATGGTCAGAACTGTGTCATAGGTGTTAGAGACAGGGAGTCCGGTGACAAAGTCAAGGGCGATGTGTGACCAGGGCCTGCCCGGAACCGGCAGGGGCTGGAGTAGGCCCGCAGGTGGAGAGTTCGGAGACTTGCCGGTGGCGCAGTGGGGACAGGCCCGGACATAGTTGGTAACGTCCCTCTGAAGACCCGGCCACCAAAACGAGCGTTGCAGCCAACTCACCAAGCGGGTGATGCCAGGGTGACAGGCGAGTTTGGAGGTGTGGGCCCAATGGATAACTTCACCCCGAACCGCCGAAGGAACATACAGTCTCCTTTCTGGCCCCCCGCCGGGATCCGGCTCCGCCTCCTGAGCCTTCCGAATCTTGTCCTTGATGGCCCTTGCAATCGCCCTCATGACGCATGAATTGGGCAGGATGGTATGTTCGGATTCTTCTGGACCCTCTGGGGTGAATTGTCTGGAAAGGGCGTCGGGCAACCCATTCTTCGAGCCTGGACGGTACGTGATGGTAAAATTGAAACGAGTGAAGAACAGAGACCAGCGCGCCTGGCGGGCGTTCAGGCGCCTCACTGACCTCAGGTACTCGAGGTTCTTATGGTCCGTCCAGACCACAAAAGGCTGGGCTGCCCCCTTTAACCAGTGACGCCACTCCAGTAGTGCGAGCTTGATGGCGAGGAGCTCCCTGTCGCCGACGTCGTAATTCCACTCTGCCGCCGATAGTTTTCTGGAGAAGAAGGCGCAGGGCTGCTTAACACCATCCACCGGTGATCGCTGGGAAAGCACCGCTCCCACCCCTGTGTCGGACGCATCGACCTCCACCAGACACTGAAGAGCGGGATCAACCTGGGTCAGGACCCGGGAGGATGAGAACTCCGCCTGGAGAGTCTTGAAGGCAGTAGCCACTTCCTCAGACCACTGAAAAGGCACCTTCGATGACGTGAGGCGGGTCAGGGGGGAAACGATGGCACTGTAGTTGGGAACAAAGCGCCGGTAGAAATTAGCAAACCCGATGAATTGCTGCACCTGCTTCCTTGAGGTCGGCGTGGGCCACTCGACTACCGCTTTGACCTTAGCGGGGTTGGGGCGGATCTGATTGCGGGAGATCACGAACCCCAGGAAGGAGGTGGTTTGAGCGTAGAACTCGCACTTTTCTGCCTTAATGAACAGACGATTCTCCAGCAGACGCTGCAGGACCCGCCTCACATGGGCCTGGTGCTCTTCGCGTGATCTGGAGAAGATGAGTATATCGTCGAGATAGACAAAGACGAAAACTCCCAGGAAATCCCGCAGAATGTCATTTATAAGGCGCTGGAAGACGGCAGGTACGTTGGTGAGCCCGAACGGCATCACGAGATACTCAAAGTGGCCGCTGGGTGTCCTAAAGGCCGTCTTCCACTCGTCTCCCTCCCGGATCCTAACGAGATGGTAGGCACTGCGGAGGTCGAGCTTGGTGAACCAGGTCGCCCCCTGGAGGGAGTGGAAAGCGGTATCCATGAGTGGCAGGGTGTAGCGGTCCTTAATCGTGATGTCATTCAAGGCTCTGAAGTCAATACAGGGACGTAGGGACCCATCCTTCTTGCCCACGAAAAAGAAGCCCGCGCTAAGGGGGGACGAGGAGGGGCGGATGATTCCAGCGCTGAGTGACTCCTTTATGTATGTTTCCATCGCCTCCCGTTCCGGTGCAGAGAGACTGTAAAGGCGGCCAGATGGCAGGGGCGCCCCCGGGCGGATGTTGATTGCACAGTCGTAGGGTCGATGCGGTGGAAGGGACAAGGCTCTGGACTTACTGAAGGCTGCCCCCAAGTCGTGGAACTCCTGCGGCACCAGGGTCAGGTCCAGGGGCTCAGAGACAGGGGCCGACAGAGGGGCAGATGGAGCGCAAGCTGCCGACTGGAGGCAGGTTCCCAGGCAGAAGGTGCTCCAGGACAGGACGCTGCTGGTTCTCCAATCCAGGACAGGGTTATGCAGCCGCAGCCAGGGGTGACCCAGAATGACACGGTCCGACAAGGAAGGCAGGATGTAGAGGGTCAAATCCTCCCGGTGGTTGCCGGAGACGATGATGGGAACTGGCTTGGTGCGATGAGTAACTGTACCCAGAGAAGAACGAGAGAGCGTTACGAAGTTCAGGGGATTTGGCAGCTGCTGGCTGGGTATGCCCAAACGGGTTACCAGGCTCTTAGAAATAAAGTTTTGCTCTGCCCCAGAATCCACCAGTGCGTGAGTGGAATGTCCAGTGGAGTTGTGGCAGAAACGTATTGGCAAAGTGCAAGAAGATAGGGGATTAGATCGGTTGGAGTCCGCGAGGCCCCCTATTGTGACTCGCGGACCTCCCCTTTTGGCTTCACCGGGCACAGCTCCACGGGATGCCGGTCATCTCCGCAATACATGCAGAGACCCTGTTCCCGCCGGCGTTGTCTCTCCGCTAGAGGGAGCCTAGTGCGCCCGATAGCCATGTCCTCTTGTTCATCGGCGGACTCCGGGGCTGGTAATGCCAGGGGGCGCGACTGAGCTGGACGGAGGGAAGCTCCGCGCCAGTGGCTGACAGACTTCCGCTCCGCAGCCCACTCACGCAGCCTGTTGTCCAGGCTAATTGTGAGCGAGATCAGCTCAGAGAGTCGCCCTGGGAGATTCCGACCAGCTAGTTCATTCCTCAGACCTGAATTAAGTCTACGGAGGAAAATGTTGCAGATAGAAGCCTCTCCCCAGCCCACCTCCTCCACAGCCACCCGGAAGTCGACCGCGTATTCCGCCCCGGACCGGGCTCCCTGTTGGAGACCAAGGAGCTGGTCCGCGAGGACGCTGTCGAGTCGGGAATGATCAAAGACTTCTAGAAAGTCTCGCACGAACCGGTCATACGAGAGGTTTGCGTAACTTGGCTTCGTCATTACAGCGTAAGCCCAAGCTAACGCTCGCCCCTCGAGGAGGTTAGCCATGTACCCGATTCGGCTATGGTCTGAGGGAAAGTCCCCGGGAATGCGCAGAAACACCGACTCACACTGCAGTATGAACCCCTTTGCTCCACCGAGTTTCCCGCTGAAGCAAGCGGGGGTTGGGATAGGTGTGAGACGGGCTGGCGCTCCCAAGCTAGGCTGGCCGGCTGTGGAAACACCCGTAGCCGCGCCGCCAGGAGGACCCGGAGGGAAAGGCCGCGGAGGGTCCAGGCGGTCCAACCGATTGGTATTGAGGTTAGTTGATTGAGAATTACTTGTTGCTGATGAGCAATCAAATCTACCCGAGCCTCGAGGGTGGTAAAATGACGCGCGAGACCGCTGTCCGCTGGGCCGCTTGGCTGGAGCCGTACTGACATATTACTTGGCCCAGGAAACACGCACGCAGGCTCAGACAGATTTGAATGCTTTATTTGGCAACAATGTTTGTGTGTGGATGCGTGTATGTGAGATGTGAATGTGATGTGGGTGGAGGATGAGATCAGGACAGAGCAGTTCGCCGTTCGGCCAGGCAACCCTATGAGAGAGGAGAGCAGGGATTAGCCGGGCAACCACACGGGAAAGTGACGATGTTACTGTGCTTACCTGTAGTGGCGCGGTGGCTGGCGTGGCAAGTCCCAAGCCTGGGAGACAGTGTCCTGCTGTGTGTCCGGGATGATGCAGCAAGTGGAGGAGCAGCGTGACGAGGGAGAGTGAGTCCGCCGCCACGGGATCTACCTGTGCACAGGGGAAGTCTGAACGGAGAAGGTAAGGCAGTAATGACAGCTTACGTGTCCGATGAGAAGACAGCTGGCCTGACGATAGGGAAGTAGCTGTGAAGGTTACGCAGGGAGACAGACGGCTCCAGGCTGCAGCTCAGGGCAGGATGGAATAAGTAGCTGAGCTTAACAAGGAGCAGGTGTGCGCGCAGCTGAGGTGGAAGCCCGTGAGCTGCGGGTGATGACAGGAGCAGAGGTTCTATGCTGTTACCTTCATGGTGTGCACCCGGTCTCCGGCAAGATTAAATTTAAATGTTAAAAAAAGTTTCAAATATTTTCATGAAGTGTGAGAGATATAATTTTGTTAAAATGCTGTAGATTTGGTGATTATTACAAAATGTGATAAGATTTAAAAATCTGCAAGAGTTGATTTTTGTAGTCTTACATAACTGATGACTTGTACAAACATGGTTCAAAATTTGTTGAAAATGGGACATGAAGATTTCCTACAAAATGTTGTAGAAGTGATCATTTGAAAATGAGACATTTACAGAGATTAGAAATAAAGTGTATGTTGAAATATATGTTTCCTACCTTGTTAAATAATTTTTAATAATTATTGTTGGGAATTTATTAATGTGATCAGTATTTCACACAGATGAATATCATTAATCATTAATAAAAATATATAAACTTAAATGGTGCAACTTTTTTTTCATGGGTATAAAACTGGTAGCCCTTCGTAGTACTCGGTACCCTTGAAGTAGCTCTTAGTTTCAAAAAGGTTGGTGACCCCTGCTCTATGTAGTCCAGCATTTACAGCGCTGAGCGCCTTCGGCGCTGAAACGCTTTGGGCAGTGGCCACTTTTTTTCGCGGCGCTCAGGGCTGAAAAAAGTTCAACTTGTCAGACTACTGTACAGCTGCGCTAGTCAATGTCAGACCTTTCTAAACAGCCAGTCAGAATTAAGGAAGGGCGAGACATAAGACGCCGGTACAGGAAGACGACAATGGTAGGTGACGGACGGTGGAGAGGCTGAACTTTGCTGCTTCAAACAACCCGGTACTCTTCAATCTGACACTAAAAGGATATCATGATCAAAATTTGAAAGCAAACGCTTGGAGGAACATGTTCGCATCTGTCGGCGTGCCAGGTGAGCGTTTGCGCCTTTGTCATGATTTGATTTAAGGTGGAATTGCCCAGCTCCAATGTATGGTCAATACAATTATGACAGTAATAATAATAAGACTATTATTGTTATCATGTAGTCATAATGTAATCATACTGTTTTTGTTATGACCCGAGCGCCGGTCTTGTCCGCGCTCGGGCTACGCATAGCTCGCTGCCGGCTTTGACAGCTGTGGGTTATATTCTGGCTGCACCGGGCTCTTATTGTGAAGGCGCTCGGTGGGGCTCCCGGCTGTCAAGGTCGGCCAGCTGGCTGTCATTACTGCTCCTTAGGGCTCGCCCTTATTAGGCAGGCACTGACGGCAGTTAGATTGCAGGAGTATCGTCAGACATCGTCTAAACCTCATCAGACATTCATCGTTCTGGTCTTGTCAGGTTCGTGTGTATATTCTCGTGCTTATGCTCGTTCATGTCATGTCATGTTTTAGACCGTAAGCGGCTGGGGTTAGCCTTACGGTCCTATGCTCTATGTTCAGTGTTTCTTCGCCACAGTCATAGTCTTGTATGTGTGTCTCGTGTCTTGTAAATAAATCACCATCATTGCAAAACTCATTGGTGGACTCTTGGCGTCTTATGGTGATCTGCGAGGGTCACCGCATGACAGTATACTCCTGCCACGGATGTCTAATGTTTAATGTTTAATGTTGCATGTTTAATGTTGCAGCATTGCACCGAGACAAATTCCTAGTTTGTGTACTACATGAACAATGGCAATAAACCTGATTCTGATTCTGATTCTGATTCTGATTCTAAACGGAAACGCCACACCGAGACACCTTTCTTCCGTGAGTTTTGCTATTGTGTGGAGTTTTTTCTCCAGTAGTTGGACTTGGTAGGGAGATGCCCATCAGCAAGTGTGATTATTGCCCGGAGTGACTGGAGGAGATTGACGGCTATCTGGCGGAAGCCGCCCGTCTCATGCCCACTGAAGCAGCGGGTTATCACTTAGACCTTGCCCAGCGGGCTGTGCACCGTTACCATCTTTCCTATATTCCGGAAGGGAAAAAGAGGTTATCATGGATTTTTGCACAGCACACATTGAGGGAGAAGGCGCTCCTGGGAACCCCTCCACCTCCTGCGAGGACAGCGTCCCTGGCGAGAGTGGAGATCCATCGGCTGGAGGGAAAGCCCGGCAGGGGATCTGTGGATCGGAATCCAGTGCCTGTCGCCCGCCCAGTCCCAGCGTCATGTGTTCCTGGGCCCTTCACCACTCCATTGGCCAGTAGGCCCCATAGCCATGCTCCTACCAAGCCCCAACGAGAATCCCGTCCGGATCCAGCTCCGGGTCGTTGGAGGGACCCAGCCTCCCTGTTGGCCGCACCATTCACGTCACGACAGAAGGGAATCCCCGCAGTCGCCGCCCACGGGCCATGTGTTCCAGCTGCGCTGTCAGCTCCTCGTGCCCGCGTCGCCCCGACTGCCATGTCCTTCTCTTTGACGTCACCCCCTGCGGCTGGGAGTACTGTGAGTCGTGCTTCGGCAAGGCCTGTCAGCAATCCATCCCGAGCGGCGCCACGAGGAGGAGCCGCTCGGGATGCCGCTCCGGAAGGAGCCTGCCGTTTTCTCCCGGAGGGATAAGGGGACAACTCCACCCGCTGCAGCAGGCACCATCTTCTCTCCAGGAGACAGGCAAGTGCGAGTTATTTCTTCCCACCATTATTATGATCTGCCTTGTCTGACTCCTGGGGCCGGAGTTCGGGGTTCGCAGCCCCCCAAGCTTCCGCCACCTGCTGTAACTGTTATTCCTAAACCTGCTGCCTCTGTATCTTCCCCTGCCGAGCGGTCCGCGACGCCAGGCCTACGTCGCGGGAGGAGGAGGAGGCCTGCGCGGCTGGAAAGCCTGGATCCAGCCCAGCAGCCACGTCGTGGACAGAGGAGGAGAGCAGACTGCGGCCCGGAACCTGTGCCGACGGAGAAGCGTCCCCGGGTTTCCTCGCCGGAACAGTCTGAGTCAGCGGGTCAAGTGTCCCCTGCCCCCACGCCACACGGGTCATCGGCGTGGACATCAGCACGGGAGAAACCTCAGGCTGCAGACATCATCTTGCCAGCTGCGGAGCCCAATGCAGCTGAGTTGGAGCCTGCGGACGAGAGTCGCCGCCCTGAACCTGGAGCGACGGAGTCCTGGGTGGCAACAGAACCCGAGTGCAGGCAAGTGCTCCCTCTTGTGTCTCTGTCCTCTGTTTCGGAGCATTTGTGCCTGCCTCTCGGGGAGGCGAGTGAGGAGCAGCCGCCTGCTGCGCCCGAGCTCGTCTCGCTGGGTTCTGTTGCTACCGGTGATACTGATCCCGATTTTCTTGTGTGTGAGCTTCATTGCAGTGTCGTCGGCATGGAGCGAGTCGGGGTCACTGATTTGGAGGTTCCAGGTTCAGGGGTGGACATTGTCAGCGGAGCTGCACCGACCCAGTCGGGGTCCGTTGTGGAGGCTGCGGTGGCCCAATCGGGGTCCGACGGGGGGACGCGTCCGAGACTCAATCGGGGTCCATCGTGGGAGCGGCTTTGGCCCAATTGGGGTCCAACGTGGGTGCGCCAGACGCCCAATTGGGGTCCACTGCAGGCGCGGTTCTGGCCCAATCGGGGTCCGACATGGGTGCAGCCGGGACTCAATCGGGGTCCAGCGGAGGTGCAGCGCTGGTGTGGTCCGCGGACGGTGGAGGAGCTGCAGACCCTTCGCCGTCGGACAGAGTACGGGCTCATCTTTGCCTTCTAGTCCCTCTACTGAGTCATCGCCCTTGCGTATCATCGCCAGGGGCCGTGGGGGTCCCTTTTCGCTCGCCCCAGCTCTCCCGAGTTTTGTCTCCGCCAGGGAGGCCGCCGCGGGCTGTTTTCCCACGGTACTGGTGGCTGAGGGACGCGGGTCGGCCACCTGAAGAACTGCTTCGCCAGTTTGGCGCTTCGGGTCGGCCACCCGACGTGTTATGTGTGTTGCTGGGCAACCTGGTTCAGCCACCAGAGGAGCGGACGTGCTGGGCTTTGGACTGTGGGGAGCCGCCCGGTCATGTCCCGTCCCCCATGACCACCCGTCGGCTGTTGGACGCGGGGAGACCACCCGAACTGTTCCTGGGGCGCTGGGTCTCCGCCGTTCGGCATGAACTGTTGGAGGGGTAGAGGTCACTTTTTGGTGGGGGTTGATCCAGTAATTGTTCTGTTTTTGTTTTTTTTTCTTGTTACCCTGTGTATCTTTGTAATGGTTATTTGGGTATCTGTGGGTATTTGTGGTTTGCTCTGCAGTTGCCTTATTTTGTTTTATGTGCAGTTAGGTTTGACCCAGTAATTGTTCTGTTTTTCTGTATTTGGTTATTTGAAAATTCACTCGAGCATTCACACAGGTGAGAATCCATTTTCTTGTGACACATGTGGGCAAAGATTTAATTTTTTTCTTGCTGTCCTGTGCTGTTTGCTGTAATTGTTATTTGGGCATTTAATCTGAGCTGAGTGTTTGGTATTTTTTTTTGTCATTGTGCTGTGTTAGTTTTGTTTCCCTTGCCTGGTGTTGATTGTGTTTTTTCGTACTGATTCTGGGTTTGGTCTCTCTCTCCCTCTGGACCTGCCCCCAGCCGCCCACCCTGGAGGGGGTGGGGGGTGGGCAGGGCGGTCTATGGGCGTTCTGGAAGCCCGCCCTCGGAGGGAGGGTACTGTTATGACCGGAGCGCCGGTCTTGTCCACGCTCGGGCTACGCATAGCTCGCTGCCGGCTTTGACAGCTGTGGGTTATATTCTGGCTGCACCGGGCTCTTATTGTGAAGGTGCTCGGTGGGGCTCCCGGCTGTCAAGGTCGGCCAGCTGGCTGTCATTACTGCTCCTTAGGGCTCGCCCTTATTAGGCAGGCACTGACGGCAGTTAGATTGCAGGAGTATCGTCAGACATCGTCTAAACCTCGTCAGACATTCATTGTTCTGGTCTTGTCAGGTTCGTGTGTATATTCTCGTGCTTATGCTAGTTCATGTCATATCATGTTTTAGACCGTAAGCAGCTGGGGTTAGCCTTACGGTCCCATGCTCTAAATTCAGTGTTTCTTCGCCACAGTCATAGTCTTGTATGTGTGTCTCGTGTCTTGTAAATAAATCACCATCATTGCAAAACTCATCAGTGGACTCGGCGTCTTATGGTGATCCACGAGGGTCACCGCATGACAGTTTTTGCTGTCATTTCTCTGTCTGTTATAATATTTATATAGCACCTTTCATTCAAATTTTCAGGAAAGGTGTGTAATGGCACACTGAACGGATGATTAGATTTTGGTGATCTCAAAATGCATACCTCTGCCAAGGCTCATCTTCTTGCAGAGAGGTAGCAACAATACTCCAAAACTACTGGATGGATGTGGATGAAATTTTCAGTAGAGGTGGCCATGGCCCCAAACATGAACTCATTAGATGTTGGAGGTGATCCATGAGTGCATACCTCCACCAAGGCCCTATCTCACAATGTACAGATGGATGGTGATATGGACAGACAAAGGGACAGAGAGAAGGACAAAGATAGGGAGGGACGGAGCCTTGGCAGAGGTATATGCTCTCTGTGTGCCCTCTAGTTTGTATTTGTGCAGCAGGATTACACAAAAACTACTGCATGGATTTGGATGAAATTTTTACCAGAGGTGGTTCTTGGGCTACAGAGGAACCCATTACATTTTGGTGATGATCCCGGAATGCATACCTCCACCAAGGCTCTTATCTTCTTACAGAGTGTTAGCAAGAATACTCCCAAACTACCGGATGGATTTAGATTACATTTTTACCAGAGGTGGACCTTGGGCTAGAGAGGAATCCATTACATTTTGGTGATCATGCAAGAACACATACCTCCACCAAGGCTCTTATCTTCTCACAGACTGTTAGCAAGAATCCTCCAAAACTACTGGATAGGCTTTGCTGCAATTTTCACCAGAACTGGCTCGTGGCCAACACACAAACCCATTACATTTTGGAGATGATCCATGATGGACGGAAGGAGCCTTCACAGAGGTATGTGCTCTCTGAGTGCTTTTCTAGTTGTTATTATTATTATTATTATTATTATTATTATTATTATTATTATTATTATTATTATTATTATCATTGTTGTTGTTGTTGTTGTTGTTGTTGTAAAACAATAACTTATCACAACAGTTTTCATCCCTTGATTATAACAAATTCTTCAAGCAAAGTTCCTTATAACAAAATTTAACGAAGGAAAACACCCTCTATTGAGTCACTGTGTTTTACTTCACTGTGACCTCAGACTTTTTGCTCTTGACTTGGCCTTTGTTTTGGCACTGCTCAGTGGGTGATTGCTGTGGACATGCTGCAGGATGGACTGCAGCCAGTGAAATGCACTGATGTAATTCGTTTAGATAAACTCCCAGATGGCTAAAGAGCTGGACGAAAAAAACACTTCAGCTCATTAATCAAAGCTTTTTTTCTCCCTTTGGCTGAGCAATGGCAGAGATGTACACTAAAGCCATTAAATTAATCCGTATTCCCCTCTGTTGATTAGCAGCATTGTGTAGAACAGCCAGAAATTGTACTCCAGTAAAAATAAGATTTGCTTTAGAACAAATAACACACTTTCCACTCATTAAAAACATAACATTTATACCAAAAATGATTAAAAAATGCACCATTTATACTCAAAAAACCTATACAGCAAAAATGTTTGTTACTGCCCATGCAGAACACATATGCAAAAGTTTATGGTTAGGCACTCACTCCACAAATGGTTAGAGTTAAGGAAAAGGTTAGGGTTAGGTGTTCAGTCTACTAATGTGGGGATTAGGGAAATAGTTAAGGTTAGGCACTCCGCTCACTCCTTTTCACAACCCCCAGCACACACCGCTTCTTCAACTCAAAGCTCACACATACACTTCTCAAACTTGCAAAATCATCTCAGAAGAAATTGTTGTTTTAAGCATTGGTGTTGGCCCAAAAATTTGCACTTGGTGATTCTTATTATACAGTATTTATATCTTATAGTTGTCACAGTGATCAGTAAGAGCAACATAAATAAACATAGTAGCTCATTTTGGGACACTGTCAATTATATACAGAGTCAAAACTACACAGTAATACACTACCTAAAACACCCTGTGGGATCAGCCTGTTGGTTTTTAACTTCATCACAGTCTGCTGATCTAAAGCTCGGGTTTACTGGAGAGTCCTGTTAATAGTGTTGATTACTCACTGCTCATTAGGTTGCTTTCATTGCTGCTGCTAAGCCCCCGTCAGGCGATCTTTGAACAGGGGCCCTTATCCAATTCACCTATAAAGTTCGGTTGACCTGTCTGGGCTAACGGGGGTCAATGCACCACTCACCACGATGATGTGGAGGTCCTCATTACCTCATTTCCTGTTACCGCTGTATCACTTAAGCATTTCATAAGCATTTGGTTTGGTTGCATAAACCACTGTTTGTAACAGAAGACATATTAAAAGCCTTTCATAATACGGGTAATTTTACAACTGGTGGTTTCAATTGAGGTTTGAACACAGCACTGGATAAAGTACAGTATTAAAGAGAAATGCAACAGTGATTTATGCTATTCAACCATTCCCTCAAACCACTGGGTAGGGCATTTAAGTACTTCCTACAAGTACATCCTTCAAGTATTTCAGAGAAAATTTCAGAAGAGTGGAATCATACATAATTACTAGAACAACACTGAAGCAGTGATTCATATCAATATCAGAGCAGTATTAGAGAATATAGTAACTCCTGGAGTTCCTGTAAATTGTTTGAGCCAAACTAAGTGTTGTACAATATCACTTCTTGGTTAGAACACCTGTAAATCAATTCAATCCCCCCCGCCCCCCGTGATGAATAAAGTATTTCTGATTCTGATAATGAATTAAAATGTAAATATCCATTTCAACAGTTCAGAAATTAGTTACATATTCTCCTATGTGCCCAGTAAAGTATGTATCTCCCAACTGTTGCCTCTTAACTCTTCATGAGACACATTTATAAGTCTGAATAGAGGAATGGATCCCAACTTTAAAGATGACCCAGCGGTGCAGCCCTTCCTCATTCACTTCCTGTCCTAGCACCTTACTGCATTTAACAACCCGTGGCCTCTTCCCCATTAGGAAACATTCATGTAGCTCAGGTCAATGCTGCAATTAAGCTACTTTAAACTTGTTCACTGGTGCTTGGAGGTTGTAAAAATACTTCCGTTTGAGTGTCAATGGGAGCCTATGACGGTTAACACTGCATTCATGGCGGAATACATTGTGTCTAGTTAATGTAAGTGGTCTGGTCAGGAGGTCAAAAGGGCAACATGACTGAAGGGGAGAAGGAGGAGGTGGTGCACTAGTTTCCAGCTGGTTTGGAGAAGCACTAGCAGATTTTTCGTTTTCGTTTTCCAAAATCAAGTTTGTTGAGACGCTAAGAATTTATGGGCACATTTCCTTGTTTGTCTTCGACCAGATGGAGTGGGTTTTATGAGTGCGTGGTGCATGTGAGACCGACAGATCTCATTTTGAGTAGCAGTCAGTCAGGACAGGCCTCATCAATCTTTGGATTTCAGAGAATGGCAGATTGGCTGCCATAAACCGGGCCTCATTACAGTGAACTGTTCCCAGTGGAAGAGTCTTCAGCCTGAGGGAGGCATGGAAACAAAACCCTATAGATGCAAACAGCACCACGCTTCATGATGAAAATGTTCCACCAGCATGGAAATGATCAAACTATTGATTATTCTTGTCAAGCGAATCATCTCTGTGATGATTTGTGAAGCCTCGCACAAAACAGAACAATCCTCAGAAAGTTCACAGAAACAATGAAAGACATTCAGTTTTGTGATTGACTTGATTTAAATACTAACAAATTCGTAGATTTAGGATTAAAAGACTAATTACAGATAAAGGTTAAAAGTGTGTTACAGCATGCTTCACAAAATTACAAAAACACACATTTAAAGCAATCATTAAAAAAAAAAAAACTTGACAAGGATGTCAGCCATTCAGTGACCTCCAAATGTAGAAAGCAAAAGTCAGCATTCAGTCTGGAGTCTCGTTGATGGTTTGCAGATTATATACCCCACAGTTTAATTAACAAGGGTATTAAGAAAATAAAAGGGAATTTGATTTATTGCTCAGAAACAATGATCTGATGTCATTTGTTGCTGGATAAAATTGTGGCAAATCCCCTCGGGCTGAACTATTAACCTGTAAAATCAAGTGGACAGACAGCAGCTGGGAAAACTTGTTTCTCCGCTGAGAAGTAAAAGTTGTAACATTTTCCTTTGCAGTACTGTAGCTGTGGTTCCAGTTTAGAAATATAATATCAACATTGGTCAACCCTTACCAAAATACTGAATAAACTAATCTGTGTGTCTGGGTTTGTATGGCTGATTGTAGCAGTTGTGTGGCCTGAAATGGAAGGATATTGAAATAAGAAGGCATTAGGTAGTGTGAACAAGAAGCTGCTTCATTAAAGATTAGTAATGATGGACCATTAAAATTTTTAATCGTGATTAATCTTTTGGAATGTTGAGTTATTCACGATTAATAACGCATTAATTACAGGTTCAGGTTCAGGTTCAGGTTACTTTATTTGTACCCGTAGGTAGATTTGTTTTGCAGTCTGGTGACATCCATATTTACAAGCCACTAATTACATTCAACATAGACACAAACACAGGCACACATGAAATTGACTATAAACATGATAAAAATGCTCAAGGCTCCATCAATCAGGGTATAAAAAGACAAAGAGATGAGAGAAAAACCAGAGGTAAGAGAGAAGAGTCATATTAAAAGTTAAAAACTAGTCAAAGAGGTTAAAAACTCAAAGGTCTAAAACTCAATAAAATATTTAGAACCCAAGTAACATCCTACAAAAATAAGTAAATATAAAATGGAGTTAATAAATAGGTACCTAAATTATGTGCAATATATTGTTACAGCTTGTTCAACTCTTTGACAGCAGCAGGAACAAAGCTGTTTTTGTAGTGCTGGGTTTTACTTTTTGGGACAGCAAACCTCCGTCTTGAGGGAAGAAGCTGAAAGTTGCAGTGCAAAGGGTGGGAGTCATCATTTAAAATGGAGGTAGCCATCCTCTGTACCTGTCTGGTGTACAGGGATGTCAGGCTCAGCTGTGACTCACCAAGCAAACGACTGGACCATCTAACTACCTGATCCAAGGATTTCCTCTGTTTCAGTTTTATCTGACCAAACCATGACACTAAAGAAAAGGATAAAACAGATTCAATAAAAGCCCGATAAAACATTGTCATTATGGTTCGGTCAATTTGGAAGCGTGCAAGTTTTCTCAAGCAATGCAAATGTTGCTGACCCTTTTTGCACACCCTTTCACAGTTCTCTTCAAAGTTTAAATTACTATCAATAATCGTCCCAAGATATCTGTAGGATTGTACACATTCGGTGGTCTGGCCTTTTAGTACGGTGACTTTGTGCCTGGGAGTTTTCCTCCTAAAGTCAATAATCATGTCTTTAGTTTTTGTCGTATTCAGCTGCAGGTAGGAATCCTCACACCAGTGAACAAAATCATCAGCTACTGGGCCGTGGCCACTCCCACCATCCTGGAGGAGACTGACAATAACTGAATCATCAGCATACTTTATAATGTGTCTGTTGTCATGTCTGCTCCAACACATGTTTGTGTACAGGATGAAGAGTAGTGGTGACAACACACACCCCTGAGGAGAGCCAGTAGAAGAGCACTTTAGGTCAGACAATGTACCATTGACCCTTACTCTCTGCGTCCTGTTGGTTAAGAAATCCAGAATCCAACCCACCAGATTATTGCTCAAATCAAATTGTTGCAGGAGCCTTTCAGCTAAGATATGAGGTTGGATTGTATTAAAGGTGGAGGAAAAGTCCACAAATAAAAGCCTGGTGTGTGTCCCATTAAAATCCAGATGTTTAAAAAGCATGTTAAACAGAGTGACAGTGGCATCCTCCACTCCTCTGTGAGGCCTATAGGCAAACTGCAGAGGATCCAATGCATGCTCAGTCTGCTTTAGGACCTCACATCTGACCAGTTTTTCAAAAATTTTCATTAAAATTGAAGTCAAAGCAACTGGTCTAAAGTCGTTTACCATTTTAGGACAGCTGGATTTTGGAACGGGAACAACCACGGCTTCTTTCCAGATCTTAGGCACATGTTGTGTCTGTAAGGACTTATTGAAAATGTAATAAAATATAGGACTCAGTTCATGTGCACAGGACTTTACCAATCGCCCACATATATTATCAGGGCCCTGACTTTTGTTCACTTTTACAGCACAGAACTCCCTTTTAACATCCTGCACCTCAATATTAAAGTGCTGATTGTCTTTGAGTTTCTGTTTCAAATCTTGGGTTTCAGTGCTAAAATCAAAGGAGTCAAAACGACCATAAAAACAATTAAGAGCATTAGCCAGCTCTGTGTCTGAATTAAAACCATCTAAAAACACACGATTACTGTGTTCTGTGCTATGAAGGCCTGCAATAGTTTTCATACTGGCCCAGGCTGAACCAAGTTTCTTTGTTGCCATCTTGCTTTCCAATTCTGATTTATAATTCTGTTTTGGTCTTAAAATTTCGGATTTCAGCTCTTTTGTGGCAACCTGTAGCTCAGAAACAGACCCCTGTTTAAAGGCAAGTGATTTCCTCTGTAAGCAGGATTTAACTGATTTTGTAACCCATGGCTTGTTGTTGGGATATATTTTGACACGTTTATGTGGAACGATCTTATTTTTACAGAAAGCCATGTATGAGCATGTGACGTCCACCAAAGAGTCTAAATCATCCCCACAGGCCAGTGTGAACATCTCCCAGTCTGTACAGTCAAAGCATTCCTGGAGGCTTTGCACTGAATCCTCTGTCCACACATCAATGTCTCTCGTCTCTACCTTGCCTCTTCTGAGAGCAATTTTATATGTGGGCAGCAAATGTACACAGTTGTGATCTGAGGATCCTACAGGAGGAAGGGGGAGTGATTTATAGGCCCTCTCTATGGATCCATAGCACAGGTCCAATGTCTTTTTTCGCCTGGTTGGGCAGGAGACATACTAATAAAAGTTTTTAAGTGTCTTCTTTAAAGAAACATGGTTAAAATCCCCAAGAATGAAGTTTGGCACCTCTGGAGAAATTGATTGCAGCTGCTGGATCACATCAAAGATTGTGCTGCAGGCGGAGTCAGCGTCTGCCCTCGGATGAATGTACACAGTCGTGATGGAAAGTTGGGGGAACTCGCGAGGCAAATAAAAGGGGCGTAGTGACACAGACAGCAGCTCCACATCGGGTGTACAGATGCGCTCTTTGACTGTGACAGATGTGCAGTACTGCTTATTAATGTATAAACATACGCCGCCCCCTGACATTTCCCCGTTACCTCTTCCTGCCGACCCGAGCGCAACGGGGCTCCAAAGCCGTCAATCCACAGGTCTGCATCTCGGTCATGCGCATTAAGCCAAGATTCGGTGAAGGCCATGACGCAGCAGTTCTTAAAGTCCTTCTGGTAGCGTACATTCCCTTATATTTCATCCACCTTCTTTCTCAGAGACTGTACATTCCCAAAAATCATAGAAGGGGTTACATGGGGGTTTTTTTTTCATACAGATACAGTATACCTTAAGTTGGTAATTTTTCAAGTTTGTCATACTGTTATGAACATGGGACTGGACAAATATGCTTGCTGTCTTCAACTGTAGGTTTATTAAAGCAATCAACATATCCAAAATGACAAAAACTATCCAGAATATTCTCCAGAAAATTCTCAAAAGTATTACTGTATGTGCAAACAACAGAATGTCAGGGCTCAATAGCATCACTGAACAACAACCAGCTAGCAGAAACAAAAGGAGCTTGGTCTTTCTCCCATAGCAAATCAATCAGTCAACTTTATAAAGCACTTTAAAAAGCAACACTTGCTACACAAAGTGCTGTACAACAAGGACACACATAAAAACATAAAAGCAAGGAGCAGGACACTAGCACAAAAACAATATAAAACCAACAAGACAATATAAAACTCAGCAGAAACCACAGTCAATATAATCAATAAAATAAAAGGTAAGAGAAGCAAACATCCACCAATTTTAAGGGGATCAACACAAAATTGTCTGTCATGTGTCACAACACACAATTTCCCTTTTAGCAGAAGGGAAATTGTCTGTTGTGACACACAAGGCCAGAACAGCCTTGGTATGGAGGGCCGCTAGGCCAAAAAGTACTGTTTGCGCTTTTTGCTGTTAACTGCCGTTAATCGCAATCACAAACTTTATCGCCGTTAACACCGGCAAAGCATTAACGGGCAATTAATGTGATAACACCACCACCACTATTAAAGATAAAGTAGATATAAAAAGTCTACACACTCCTGTTCAAATGCCAGGTTTTTGTGATGTAAAAAAAATTACACCAAGATAAATCATTTCAGAAGATTTTCCGCCATCAATGTGACCTACAACCTGTAGAACCCAATTGAAAAACAAACAAATCTTTTAATGGGAAAAATAAAAAAAATAAAAAACTTGCAATAACCTGGTTGCATAAATATGCACACCCTTAGACTAATACTCTGTTGCAGCACCTTTGGCTTTTATTACAGCACTCAGCCTTTGGGTAGGAGTCTATCAGCGTGACACATCTTGATGTGGCAATATTTGCCCACTTTTCTTCCCAAAAATGCTCCAAATCTGTCAGATTGCGAGGGCATCTCCTGTGCACAGCCCTCTTCAGATCACCCCACAGATGTTTGATCGGATTCAGGTCTTGACTCTGGCTGGGTCATTCCAAAACCTTAATCTTCTTCTGGTGAAGTCATTCTTTTGTTGATTTGGATGTGTGCTTTGGGTCATTGTCGTGCTGAAAGATGAAGTTCCTCTGACATAACGTTGGACCCAGGGAACACACACACACAGGCTCAAGTGCAATACAGTTATCTTTACTGGTTTACCAGTAGGTGTGTGGGTGCGTGTATGCGGTATGTGAGTGTATTGTGGGTGAACGAGCTGCAGCCAGGGGTGAGACACAGCGCCATACAGCCTGGCAACCCTAGGGACAGAGCCAAACACAGATATTAGATTCAGCCGTATTATTAGGAATGGGAATCTAACAGGACTTACTTGCAGATGTTCTGATGATGGGGTCGGCTTGGGCTTTGGGCATTCTGCCAGGGAGACAGCGTCTGCAGAGCGCACCCGGTGAAACGCTGTGATGCGCGGCGTGGTGAGGGGAGCGATTCCGTCGCCGCGAGGGAGAGAACTGCCACCAAAGGGATCCACCTGTGCACAGGGGAGAGCCTGGGAGAGAAGGTAAGTTGGAATGTTGAGCTTACTTGCCAGCGGAGACTCCAAATGATGATGCGCAGGGCTGAGAGGAATCAGGCGTGCGCGGGACGAAGAACGTAGCAAAGCAGATGGCTCCGTGCCGAAGCTCCAGGCAGAGCGGGCTATATAGCCTGGGGCTGATTACCCACAGGTGTGCGTGCAGCTGAAACAGGTGACAGCCCAGAGTGAGTCATAACAGTACCCCCCCCCCTCGAGCAGCGCCTCCTGGTACTGGCTTACCTGGGTGCGCCTGGTGGAAGTCCTCAATGAGGCGTTTGTCCAGCACAAATGACTGGCGCACCCAGGACCTCCACTCGGGGCCATACCCCTCCCAGTCCACCAGGTACTGTAAGCCATGACCCCGGCGGTGGACGTCCAAGATGGAGTTGACCCTCCATGCCGGGTCACCGTCGATCAACACTGGTGGGGGTGGAGCCCTAGGAGGGGGGCAGAGCGGGTTGGAGACCACGGGCTTGACCTGGGAGACGTGAAACGTGGGACAAACACGGAGAGAGGGGGGGAGAGCCAGACGCACAGCCACAGGATTCACCACTTTAACAATCGGGAAGGGCCCAATAAAGCGCTTGGCCAACTTTCTCTTCTCAGCCTTCAGGTTAATATGTTGTGTGGATAACCATACCTGCTGACTCACCTGATACTGGGGAACAGGCCTCCTGTGCCTGTTTGCCGTCCTGGTGTTGCGCTCCGCTGTGCCTAAAAAGGCCTGGCGTGTAGCAGCCCAAAGCCGACAACAGCGTCTCAGGTGCGCGTGAACTGAAGGAACGGCCACCTCCCCCTCCTCTTCGGGGAACAGCGGGGGATCGTAGCCCAGTGACGCCCTGAAAGTTGACATACCAGTTGCAGAAGAGATGGTCAGGTTATGAGCATACTCAGTCCACAGCAGATGGCCACTCCAAGACGACGGGCTGGAGGCGATGACGCAGCGCAGAGCGGCTTCCAGCTCCTGATTTGCCTGCTCGCACTGCCCGTTACTCTGGGGGTGATGGCTAGAGGACAGGCTTACCGTGGCCCCCAAAGCATTGCAAAAGCTCTTCCACACACTGGACACAAACTGTGGACCTCGGTCGGAGACAATGGCCATGGGGATCCCATGCAGACGCACAACGGGATGTACCAAAAGGTCCGCCATCTCTCGTGCCGTTGGAAGCCCACGTAGGGGGATGAAGTGGGCGGCCTTAGAGAAGCGGTCCACCAAGGTCAGCACGGTGTCAAAGCTGTTGGATACCGGAAGACCAGTTACGAAGTCCAGGGCCACGTGGGACCATGGCCTCCCAGGGACCGGCAAGGGATGGAGAAGACCCGCCGGCGGGGATGAAGATGTCTTCCCGGTGGCGCACTGGGGAGAGGCATGAATGTAGCCGATGACATCATTCCGAAAACCCGGCCACCAGAACGATCTCTGGAGCAGTTCCACCAGGCGGGAGATCCCAGGGTGGCAGGCGAGTTTAGATGAGTGGACCCAGTGGATCACGTCACCCCGGACGAATGATGGCACAAACTGTCTTCCAGTAGGATCTCCGCCCGGATTTGGTTCAGTGTCTGGAGCCTTCAGGACCTTGTCCCTGATAGCCCAGGAGAGGCGCCCGCGACACACGAGGCCGGGAGGATGGTGTGCTCCTGCTTCTCCGAGACCTCTGAAGCAAACTGCCTGGACAGGACATCTGGTTTCGCGTTCTTTGACCCCGGGCAGTAGGTGATGGTGAACCGGAAGCGCCCAAAGAATAGGGACCAACCTGCCTGGTGCGCATTCAGGCGCTTAGCCGTCCTCAGGTACTCCAGGATTTTTGTGATCCGTCCAAACCACAAAGGGTAGCGTGGCCCCCTCCAGCACGTGCCGCCACTCCTCCAGCGCGAGCTTGACCACCAGAAGTCCTCTGTCACCAACGTCATAATTCCTCTCAGCGTGTGACAGCTGCCGAGAGAAGAAGGCGCAGGGACGGATCACCCCGTCCACCGGGGAGCGCTGCGATAGTACTGCCCCCACCCCCGAGTCAGAGGCATCCACCTTGACCAGGCACTGCAGAGCGGGATCCACCTACGTCAGGACCCGGGAGGAAGAGAATTCTGTCTTCAGGGCCGCAAAGGCTGACGCAGCCTCCTCTGTCCACCGGAACACCACCTTGGGAGAGGGGCAGAGCAATCGAGCTATGCTTGGGCACGAACCGCCGGTAGAAATTGGCAAACCCCAGAAATTGTTGCAGCTGTTTCCTTGATGACGGGGGGGGGGGGGTGCAATGGTCTGGGATGACCTGGTTGTGTGAGATGATGAAACCCAGGAAGGAGGTCTTCTCGGTGTAGAACTCACACTTTTTGGCCTTCATGAAAAGTTTACTCTCCAGCAGTTATTGAAGGCCCCGCCTCATGTGGACCTGATGCTCCTTCCGAGACTGAGAGAAGATCAGGATGTCGTCCAGGTAGACGAAAACGAAGGACCCAAGGAAATCCCAGAGGACGTCGTTGATGAGACGCTGGAAAATGGCCGGAGCGTTGGTGAGCCCAAATGGCATGACGAGGTACTCAAAGTGGCCGCTGGGGGTCCGGAATCCCGTCTTCCACTTGTCGCCCTCCCGGATCTGCACGAGGTGGTAAGCGCTGCGGAGATCCAGTTTCATGAACCAGGAGGCCCCCCTGGAGGGAGTCGAAGGCAGAGTCCATCAGAGGTAGTGTATACTTGTCCTTGATAGTAATATCGTTCAGAGCCCGGAAGTCGATGCAAGGGCAAAGGGAACCGTCCTTCTTCCCGACGAAGAAGAAGCCTGCCCCCAGTGGCGATGACGACAGCTGGATGATGCCCAAGCTGAGCGATTTCTTAATATACGCCTCCATAGCCTCCCGTTCCGGAGCCGATAGGCTGTAAAGGCAGCTCAACGGCAGGGGAGCACCCGGGCAGAGGTTAATGGCACAGTCGTACAGGCGGTGGGGGGGAAGGGACAGCGCCTGGGCCTTACTGAACACCGCTCCAAGGTCGTGAAACTCTGGAGGCACCCTGGACAAGTCAGGGGGCGGGGGGACGGGGGAGGAGAGGGGGACCAATGGAGAACAAGCTGCTGACTGGAGGCACGCACTCAGGCAGAACGGACTCCAGGCGAGAACACTCCCGGTTCGCCAGTCGAAGGTGGGGTTGTGCAAGCGCAGCCAGGGGTAACCCAGGATGACAGGGGCAGCCGAGGTGAAGAGTACAAACAGCCGGAGGTCCTCACGATGGTTCCCAGAAATGATGGCAGAGACCGGGGCAGTCTGGTGCGTCACCTTTTCTAAAGGAGCTTTTGACAGGGTGACAAGGTTAAGGGGAGTCGGCAGAGCTTGGCAGGGAAGCCCCAATCGGGTTGCCAGTTTCTCTGAGATAAAGCTCTGCTCGGCCCCTGAGTCCACCAGTGCGTGTGTGAGGAACTCTGTGTGGTTGTGACAAAACCTAATCGGCAGGAGACATTTAAATAGGGGATTTGGCCGAGATGAGTCCGCGAGACCCCCTATAGCGACTCGCGGACCCCCCTTTTGGCTGAACCGGGCAGGACTCGATTTCATGCTGGTCATCCCCACAGTACATGCAGAGACCTAGGTCCCTGGGGTGCTGTCTCTCTGCCTGCGAGATTTTAGTCCATCCCATTACCATAGCCTCAGGTTCATCTGGGCCCTCTAGCATGGGCAGAGCCAAGGTGGAAGACTGAGAGAAGCGTTGTAATGGTCTGCTGGAGCGGCCGGAAGACCTCCGTTCAGCAGCCCGCTCTCTGAGCCTGTTACCCAAACTAATGGTCAGTGAAATTAGCTCAGTGAGCAGTTCAGGCTTATCTAAGTGGGCCAGCTCATCCCGTAAGCTAGGGCTCAGGCTACTGATAAAGATGCTGCAAACGAGGTATCCTCCCACCCAACTTCCGCCGCTACCACCCAGAAGTCAACAGCGTAATTGGCTACAGACCGACCACCCTGGCGAAGATTTAGCAAGCGGGTGGTTAGCATGCTATCACAATTCGAATGGTCCAAAACTTAGTGAAAATCATGGACAAACTGGGCGTAGGTGAGATTGGCGTAGCTGGGTTTCGCCATTATAGCATAAGCCCATGCTAACGCTCACCCTTCCAAAAGATTAGCCACGTAACCGATTCGGCTGTGATCGGAGGGGAAGTCCCCGGGAACCCGCTGAAACACCGTCTCACACTGGAGGATGAAACACCGAGCCTCCCCGAGCTTTCCACAGAAGCGCGTGGGCGTGGGGATTGGCGTGAGATGCGTGAGCAAGCCCGGGCTAGCCTGGCTAGGTGGAGAGCTAACGGGAGCTGGCCTGCTGCTCTGAGCCAGAGGGAATGCCCGCTGTCCTTCCAGGCAGTCCAACCGGCTGTTAATCTGACCTAGTTGATTCAATATAACCTACTGCTGGTAAGTAATTTGATCAACTCGAGCCTCTAAGATGTTAAACCGGTGTGCGAGCCCGCTGTTCGCTGGGTCACTCGGACGGAGCCTTACTGACATAATGTCGGACCCAGGGAACACACACACACAGGCTCAAGTGCAATACAATTATCTTTATTGGTTTACAAGCAGGTGTGTGGGTGCGTGTATGCGGTATGTGAGTGTATTGTGGGTGAACGAGCTGCAGCCAGGGGTGAGACACAGTGCCGTACAGCCTGGCAACCCTAGGGACAGAGCCAAACACAGATATTAGATTCAGCCGTGTTATTATGAATGGGAAACTAACAGGGCTTACTTGCAGATGTTCTGGTGATGGCGTCGGCTTGGGCTGTGGGCCTCCTGCCAGGGAGACAGCGTCTGCAGAGCACACCCAGTGAAGCGCTGTGATGTGCAGCGTGGTGAGGGGAGCTATTCCGAGGGAGAGAACCGCTGCCAAAGGGATCCACCTGTGTACAGGGGAGAGCCTGGGAGAGAAGGTAAGTTGGAATGTTGAGCTTACTTGCGAATGGAGAGTCCAAATGATAATGCGCAGGGCTGAGAGGAATCAGGCGTGCGCGGGACGAAGAACGTAGCAAAGCAGATGGCTCTGTGCTGAAGCTCCAGGCAGAGCGGGCTATATAGCCCAGGGCTGATTGCCCACAGGTGTGTACGCAGCTGAAACAGGTGACGGCCCAGAGTGAGTCATAACATCCTCTTCATCTTCAGTTTTCTAGCAGAAGCCTCAAGGTTTTCAAGATTCGAGATTTAAGATTTCTTTATTGTCATTTAGTATGTGCATGCACATATAAAACAAAATTATGATCCCCCAGCATAACACAGTACCACAATATACATAGAGAATAAGTTTAAAAACAACAGTATAAAAAATAAAATACAACAATAACATATCAGTTAAACATTATGGTCAGACCAACCTAACAGAATACATATACAAGTTTAGCAGAGGTGAGGGATAGGAAAAGCAACTGGCAGGGGAATAGGACACAGTCCATTTATAATCCTGACTGCATGTGGAAAAAAAAACTGTTCAACGTTCTGGCTGTCCTGGCCTCAAGACACCTGTACCTCTTTCCTGAGGGCAGAAGAGAAAACAAACTGTGGGAAGGATGGTAACAGTCTTTAATGATGTTAACAGCCCTGTTAGCACAGCGTTTATTGTAAATCTCCTCCAAGGAGAAGAGGGGAACACCAATGATCTTACTGGCTGTTTTTACAACCCTATTCAGCTGGTGCTTCTCTAAAGCTGTGCAATTCTCAAACCAGGTAGTCAGGCCATATGAAAGGACAGATTCCAGGGTGCCTCTGTAAAAAGTGGTGAGGAGCTGAGTGGGAAGACCTGCCTTTTTTAGCCGCCGGAGAGGGTAGAGTCACTGACAAGCCTTTTTAATAATGGCTGTGGTGTTGGTGTTAAAGGTCATGTAATCTGCCAGGTAAGTCTCCAGAAACTTAACATTGTTCACCCTCTCCACAAAAGTGCCCCCAATAGACAGCAATGTGTGATGGTACTTGCTTGCCTTCCTGCAGTCGATCACCATCTCCTTAGTCTTCTCCACATTAAGGGGAAGATTATGTAATCTGCACCATGTTGTTAGCTGGTCCACCTCCCTTCTGTACGCAGACTCATTGTTTTCATTAATCAGACCAACTACCGTCATATCATCAGCAAACTTAATGATGTAACTGGTGCTGAATGTGGCAGTACAGTCGTGAATGAGCAGGCTAAACAGCAGGGGGCTCAAGACACAGCCCTGAGGAGATTCTGTACTCACAGTTCTGATGTTTGAGAGAGAACTGTCCACCTTGACTCGCTGCTGCCTCTGTGTCAGGAAGTTGAGAATCCAGCCACACATACTAAGGTCCACCCCCAGCAACCATAGTTTTTCCACCAAATGCCCTGGAATGATGGTATTAAATGCAGAGGAGAAGTCAATGAAGAGGAGCCTAACATAGGTATTCCTCTCCTCCAGATGTGATAGGGTGAGGTGAAGTACAGAGGAGATGGCGTCTTCGGTTGAGCGATTACCTCTATATGCAAACTGCAGGGGGTCCTACTCTGGAGGGAGCTGGGCCATAATGTGCTGCAAAACAAGCAGTTCAAAACATTTCATCACTATTTGTCACAAGCCTCCTCATGCGCTTTTACGCAGCGCCTGGAGGAGGGGAAGGAAGAATGGATTTGCGAGCAGGATTTCACCGTAAAACATTAACATATTAAACACAAGGGCAGACAGTTCAAAAATAAACACAAGACAACGGCCAAATGAATGTAGGTCAAAAAGGCTGCCTAACAGCCGCCGGCCAGAGTGGTGGCTAGGGACACAGAAAAGAAAAAGAACAAAGACAAAAACACCACAAGAACTCAAAAGATAACACAATACATAAATACCCTGACACCTGAGCCACAGAGAACGGTCAGAACCAAGCCTACAGAAAACATCGGCTCAGTTCATGACAGAGCCCCCCCTTCTAAGGGTGGATTCCAGACACCCACAGCAACATCAAAAGGAAAGGAAACCCCTGCTCTCCCCCCCAGCCAGCAGGAACAAAAACCATGAACCCGGGTGGGAGGTAGGGGGAACAGGCAAGGGGGGAACACAGTACACCCCACCCAGGGCCCATAATTAACCCCCCCAAGTCCCAAGGCATGGAGGCTCGGGAGGCCGCCCAGAGTCCCAGGCCCAGCAGGCAGTCCGGCGAACAGAATCCGGTGGCCTGCCAGAAAACATGGACCATCTGTCCCAGAGACTCAGTCCCTCTGGCGGCCAGCCAGTGTTGCCAAGCCACTAGGACCGAAGGGGTGAAACAGAAGGTGGCCTGCCCACCGGGAGGCTCACTGGTGGATGACTGGACTGTAGGGAGAGAACCCCCACGGCGTCAGACAGGGAGAAGAAGGGGGCCACGGCGTCCTCAGGCTGACCCACAGCATCCCTGGTGGTCCCAGCTTGGGACACAGGTGCACCAGCAGTGGACCTCAACAGAGCCAATGCTGCGCCCGCGGTGGACCCCGACCGGGCCAACGCTGCACCCTTGGTGGACCCCAACCGGGCCAACGCTGCACTTGCAGTGGCTCCAGGCTGGACCTCTGCAGCACCGGTGGTGAACTCTGGCTGGAGCTCTGCAGCACCCACGGTGGCTCCTGGCTGGAGCTCTGCAGCACCCGTGATGGAACCAGACCAGGCCAGCGTTGCGCCCTCGGTGGATCCCGCGTCGGGCTGATTCAACTTTATTTATATTTATTTATTTATTTATATATCGCCATTTCACAACAACAGTCATCTCATAGCACTATCAACTGTAGGGGGAACCCCCACAGTTGCAGAAAGACCCCAGCAATCAGGCGATCCCCTGTGAGCAAGCACTTGGCGACGGTGGAGAGGAAAAACTCCCTTTTAACAGGAAGAAACCTCCAGCAGAACCAGGCAGTCATCTGCTGCGACTGGCTGGGGGGTGAGGGGACAGAGAAGATGAAAAGAACAGACGTGTAGAGAGCAAACAGCACGATGGGGACTCAATCTATGTGAGAGAACAAACAGATGTTAATGACCAGCAAAAAAAAAAATATTTCATTGAGAGTGAAGAAAGGAGTGAGGCCCAGTGCATTATTGGAGGTCCCCCGGCTGACTAAACCTATTAGCAGCATAACTAAGGGAGGGTTCAGAAACACATGATCCCTCCCTAATTGTAGGCTATATCAAAATGGTAGGTTTTAGCCCTATTCTTAAAAACAGAGATCGAGTCTGACTCCCGAATCCAGATTGGCAGCTGGTTCCACAGGAGAGGAGCTTGATAACTGAAGGCTCTGCCTCCCATTGTACTTTTGGAGATTCTAGGTATTACAAGTAATCCTGCATTTTGAGAGCGTAGTGCTCTGTTAGGATAATACGGTAGTATTAGATCTTTTAAATAAAAAGGAGCCTGATTGTTTAGAGCTTTGTAAGTAAGAAGAAGGATTTTAAACTTAATTCTAAACTCTATGGGAAGCCAATGAAGGGAGGCCAGAACCGGAGAGATATGATCTCTCTTTCTAGTACCTGTTAAAACTCTTGCTGCAGCATTTTGGATCAGCTGAAGACTTTTTAAAGATGTTTTAGGACAGCCTGATAATAAAGAATTACAATAATCTAATCTCGAGCTAACAAAAGCGTGGATCAGTTTCTCAGCATCACTCTGAGACAAGATGCTCCTAATTTTGACAATATTACGCAAATGATAGAAGGCAGTCTTAGAAATGAATTTAATATGTGAATTGAAGGACAGATCTTGATCAAAAATAATTCCAAGGTTCCTCACAGAGCTATTAAGAGAAAGAGTAACTGCATCCAAACTGAAAGTTTGATTTGGAAAGGTATTTCTAAGGTTTTTTGGACCAACAAGAATGACTTCAGTCTTATCTGAATTTAATAGCAGTAAATTACAAGTCATCCAAGCTTTGATTTCCTTAAGACAGGCTTCTAATTTGGCTAATTGATTACTATCATCTGGCTTCTGTCACCATGGGGTGAGACGCCGGCTCGGCGCTCAGCCCATGCTCCTTTTATCCCTGCCTCTCATTGGGCAGCGCCTCAGCTGAGCAAGAAGTATTTGTGCAAGAAATACTTGTGCCTCTGTGCCCCCATGTCCGGCGCAAGCCCTCTACTTGTCTTAGCGAATCACTTGGGAGCGCCACCTTGTTAACTGTTAACTCTGTTGCTGTACTGCCCATGAGTGTAACTGTGTATGAGCATCTGTGCTTTCCTCATCCCTTACCCCTGTCACCAATGAACATCACAACTTACTGGCTCGCCCTTGGCTCTCATTGTGTGTGGCTCCCTAGAGCCACATGTGACAGTATGTCGCAGCCAGACGAGTTGCCGGCGGCCGTGGGTTTGTGTGGACTCGTACCTTCCTGTCCGGGTGTCAGCGCCGTTAGCATGCCGTCTCCCAGGAGTCATGTCCGACGCCAGGGCGACGAGCTGAGGTCCATCCCAGAGGCTGTCGACAGCACGCTCTTCACCCTGCATGACGCCTCCAACGCGAGACATCCGGACCATGCTGAGAGCCTCCTGGACACTCTGCCTCGTCATTTTTACCATCTTGAGGCCTGTGCCAGGAGAGACGCTATGGCTGCACTGCGAGAGGAGCTCCACGGGTTGGAAGGAAATCCTGGCAGGAAGCCAAAGTGGATGACGTTGCCCCCCGCTTCGGGACCCCGTTCCTGCTTTCATTCCAGCCCGGGAGTTCGCGCCACCCAGAAGGCTTCCCCCGTTCTGCACCACGTCACTTGGGATTTCCCTGAAGGAGCCGCAGCTGACAGCAGTTACGTCCGGGGCCGAGTGGCTGTCGCGAGCTCCGCTGTGCATCCATTCACCATCTTCAGGCATGTGGCGGCGGCAGTGAGATTGGTGGAGAGGACTCCAGGGCTACGAAGCTTTCCCATTTTCTACGCCTTCCTCGCCTTGATCTCTGATCAGGAGCGGCGATTCCTGGGTTCCCCCCTCGCTTCGTCCCCTGGGAAGAGCCATCATCACAACGCCCAGATGCCTCAGCACGACCCCCCTCTGGATCCAGTTCCGGGTTGTCGCCAGGACCTTTTCCCCCACGCAGCTGTTACCTCTTTGTCTCGTCAGCGTGGAGACTTCACAGCCCCGTTCTCCGAGCCTCTTTCCCCCGCTGTCATCCCAAGGCATTCGGGTTGGCTCATCCCGGCTGTTATCCCCTCCTCCTCAACATGCTTCCTGACTGCTGTGTGTGCCTGGAATCCTGACCTGGCAAGCCCTCTTCTGGAGATGACACGAGTGATCCCCAGACGACTTCTCAGGGGGTCCTCCGTTATCGCTCGGCGGGGAGAGGAAGAAGCGATGTCCACGACGGCAGGCACCACCCAACCTCCAGGAGGCAGGCAAGTCCTAGCTTATTTACATCGGTTTTGTGATTTGCTCTGTTACACTCCTGGAGGTGGAGTTCAGGGTCCGCAGCGCCCTGAACTCCCACCACCTGCTGTAACCCGTGTCTTAAATCCTGCACCCTCTGTGTCTCTCTCCGCCGAGCGGTCCCCGGCTTCGGGTCCTTGTCGTGGGACGAGGAGAGGGCCTGCGGCACCGCAGCTACGTTGTGGACGGAGAAGGAGGACTGACTGCTACGTGGAGTCTACGCCGACCACCAAGCGTCCCCGGGTCTCCACGGAGGTGCGGTTCGGTCCAGCGGGACGAGGTTCTCCTGTCATCACGCCGCGTGGACTGTCGGCGGGGTTACCAGCGCTGGAGGAACCTCAAGCTGCGCTGACCATCGTGCCGGCTGCGGGGCCCGACGCAGCTGGGTGGGAGCCTGACAATGACCTCCTGACGACGGATCCTGGATCTTCGCAGTCCTGGACGGCGTCAGAACCCGAGATCAGGCGAGTGCTCTCTTTTCCTTTTTTTCTTCATATCTTTGAGCCCTTTAGCCTGTCTCTAGGGGAGATGAGCCGGGTGCAGCTTCCCACTGCGTCCGAGCTCGTCTCGCCGGGTTCTGGCGCTGCCGGTGACCCTGATCCCAGTTCTGTTTTCTCTCCTGAGCCTGTTTCCAGGGTCGCCGGCGAGGAATTGCCATCTCTCGTGGTGCTGGAGGGTCCAGGCTCAACGTTGGAGGTCGGTTCTGGTGTGGTGCTGACCCAGTCGGGGTCTGTTGTGGGTGCTGCTCCAGCGGTGTTCGACGTGGGTTCGCCCGAGACCCAATCGGGGTCCGACGTGGGTGCTGCTCCAGCGGCGTTCGACGTGGGTTCGCCTAAGGCCCAATCGGGGTCCCACGCAGGTGCTACATCAGCATTGTCCAGGTCCGTTGAGGAGGCGGCTGTTTCCCTGCGGCCTGACGCCCATCTACCTCGTCATCGGCTGTCCCCTAAGCCTCTTCCACCGGGGTCCGCTCTGACCCTTCGCCCGTCTCAACGGTCCTGGTGGTTGAGTGATGCAGGTCGACGGCTCGACCTGCAGGACTTCCTGTTCGGCGATCTGGTCCAACCCCCTGACGAACTGTGCTGCTTCTGGGTGGCCTGGTACGGCTACCGGTGGCCTAGTTTCTTGGAACTTGGGTTTGGACTTGGCCGCCTGAACATTGTCTCTTCCCCGGGTTGCCAACTGGACAATGGGCGGGGAGATTACCAGAACAATTCCGGCCGTTTTGGACCCTGCCTGCCGTCTCCTCGGGTGTCCTTTACTTCTTTTATTATTATTGAGGTCACTCGGGTGTAGTTTCTTTGTCCATTAGGGGAATATATGTTTTTGTGCTGTGTGTTGTGTTTTTTTTTTATTAACCATACTCAGCATTTTTATCTTAGTGTTATTCTGTTACCCTGTCACCTTTTTTCCTCTTGGTGACTCACCTTATGTATTGCGCTGTGTATTGCATTTTCTTATCTTTACTCAGCGTTTTCATTCATCCTTACCTTAGCCTTGGCCTCGTCGGTGCATCGTGGAGTATGTGTGTGGTTTCCTGTTCAACCATACTCTGTGATCACCCCATTCTGTCTTATTATCCTCGTGGGGGGCCTTCCCTAGCCCCGACTTTAACATTGACTGTGTGTGTTATTGTTTGAAGTAATGTGTTTCGTTCCCACTTAACCGTACTTCATTATTACCCATTTGTCCTTGTCACCTCTGTTTCTTTAGGTGATCTTTTATATATTCAGTGCTGTGTATTTTGTTTTCTTTATTATCCATGCACAGCGTTTTTCATTTTTTTGTCCTGACCTTTGTCTTGATGGTGCATTATGGAGTAGTGTGTTTTGTTCCCCTTAACCATACTCTGTGATTGCTTTATTCATTCCTGCCACCTTTTTGGTGGGTTTTTGGTTTTCTTTCTTTGCCCCGATCTACACGTTATTTGTGTGTTGTCTGTAGTCATATTTAGTATTTTCCCTACCTGTGTCCTAACTCAGTTTTCTCCCCAACTGTGCTCTGGATTAATCTTTTTCCCTGTGATGTAGGGTATTGTATTTGGTTTTTTTTTTCTCTGCCCTGCTGCCCTACATTGGTCTATTGGGTTTTTTTTGTCCTTCCCTTTGCATCTTCCCCTCCGGTCCTGCCTCCCTTCCGCCCACCCTAGGTGGGGGGGGGGGGGGGCTGGGATGTTCCTGGTCGTTCGGGAGCCCGACCGTGGGGGGAGGCTCTGTCACCATGGGGTGAGACGCCGGCTCGGCGCTCAGCCCATGCTCCTTTTATCCCTGCCTCTCATTGGGCAGCGCCTCAGCTGGTTCCCAGCTGTCAGTGTCACGGGATGGCTGGGGCCAATTAGTCCTCATCAGCTGGGGTGCTGCTAATGAGTATAAAGAGGAGCAGCTTCAATCATTCGGGGCTGCGACATAAGCACTACTAGGCTGGAACCCCTTCATCCGGTGCCAGCCCTTGTCTCATCATCCAGCATCTCTCGTAAGTGTTTTCCTGTAAGAAGTATTTGTGCCTCTGTGCCCCCATGTCCGGCACAAGCCCTCTATTTGTCTTAGCGAATCACTTGGGAGCGCCACCTTGTTAACTGTTAACTCTGCTGCTGTACTGCCCATGAGTGTAACTGTGTATGAGCATCTGTGCTTTCCTCATCCCTTACCCCTGTCACCAATAAACATCACAACTTACTGGCTCGCCCTTGGCTCTCATTGTGTGTGGCTCCCTAGAGCCACATGTGACAGCTTCATTGACAGGTATAATTATGTGTCATCTGCATAACAATGAAAATGTATACAGTGCTTTCTAATAATGTTGCCTAACGGAAGTATATATAAACTAAAAAGAGTAGGGCCTAGCACAGATCCCTGTGGAACTCCATGACTAAGCTTTGAGTTGAAAGAAAACTCATTATTTACATGAGCAAACTGGAACCTATCAGATAAATAAGATCTAAACCACTGCAACGAAGTTCCATTAAGTCCAACATAGTGTTCTAATCTATCAAGTAGAATATTATGATCGATAGTATCAAAAGCTGCACTAAGGTCTAAAAGGACAAGTACAGAAACCAGTCCATTATCAGATGCGATGAGGAGGTCGTTAGTGACCTTCGCTAAGGCTGTTTCAGGACTATGATGGATTCTAAACCCAGATTGAAACTCTTCAGGTAAACCATTTCCCTGCAGGTGGTCAAATAATTGCATAGCAACAACTCTTTCTAAGATTTTTGAAATGAAAGGGAGATTAGAAATTGGTCTATAGTAAGCTAAAGCTCCTGGATCTAGCGTTGGCTTTTTGAGTAAGGGTTTAATTACAGCCGTTTTAAAAGCCTGCGGTACATGGCCTAAAGTTAATGAAGAATTGATTATATGAAGAATAAAGCTACCAATAAGTGAGAAGACTTCTTTAAATAACCTGGTAGGAATAGGGTCTAAAAGACAAGTTGAAGGTTTGGATGAGGAAACTATTTTGTCTAACTCACAAAGGTCGATTGCAGTAAACTCATCAAGACAGACATCAATTGAAGGAGTTGTAGTAGTTAGAGTATTTAAGTTAACTGTGGGAAGAATCTGATTGATTTTATTTCTGATGGATGAAATTTTATTATTGAAAAAGTTCATAAAGTCCTGACTAGTAAGCTCTAAGGGAATGCTAGGATTGACAGAGTCCTGACTTTTTGTCAACCTGGCTACAGTGCTGAAAAGAAACCTGGGATTATTCTTGTTCTCTTCTATTAATGCAGAATAATAACTCGTTCTAGCTTTTCTAAGAGATTTTTTATAAATTAAAAGATGATTTCTCCAAGCTAAATAGATTTCATCTAAATTAGTGGAGTGCCATTTTCTTTCTAATTGACGAGTCTTCTGTTTTAAGCTACGAGTTTCTGTGTTGAACCAAGGAGTTAGAAATCTCTGATTAGACTTTTTCTTTTTTAAGGGGGCCACCAAGTCTAGAGTCTGATGCAGAGAAGCTGTAACACTATCCACCATGTTATCAATTACAGAAGGAGCAAGCTGTCTATAGCTTATTTCCGTTGTGTTGACACATGGCATAGAGGAAACAATCTGCATAAATTTGGTAACAGCATCATCTGAGAGGCATCTACTGTAATAATATTTTTCTTTAGGAGCCAAATAGTCAGAAATAGTAAAATCAAAGGTTAACAGACAATGGTCTGACAGTACAGGGTTATGAGGAGACACTACAATGATTTTCTATTTCTATGCCATATGTCAGAACAAGATCCAATGTATGGTGGAGGTAATGAGTAGAATTTCCTACTTTCTGAGAAAACCCAATCGAGTCTAATATTGAATTAAATGCCACATTAAGGCAGTCACTATCAACATCCACATGTATATTAAAGTCCCCTACTATAATTATTCTATCAGATTTCAGCACTAAATCAGCTAAGAAATCAGCAAATTCGGATAAAAGTTCTGAGTAGGTCGATGGGGGACGATAAACTATGGCAAATAAAATTGGGTTTAACCTAAAATTGCTAAAGTGCCCAATACTGAGGACCAGGCCCTCAAAGGAAGTATAACATGTTTTTTGCTTTACATTAACTAGTAATTTGGAATGGTAAATTGTTGCTACTCCTCCTCCACGACCAGAACTTCTGGGATTTTGACAGTTTAAATAACCAGAGGGAGTTGATTCATTTAAACCAACATAATCCTCTTGCCCTAACCAAGTCTCTGTAAGGGATATTAAATCAATCTGATGATCAATTAACAGATCATGGACTAACAGAAACTTGGGAGTTAGAGACATAATATTTAATAAACCACATTTAATTTTTAAATTATAAGATAAGATAAGATAAGCCTTTATTAGTCCCACAATGGGGAAATTCCAGGATTGCAACAGCACAGGGATAGCAACACTCAGTGCAACAATCAGAAGGCAAGAAAAAACAAGAGCAGCTAGTATACATATGTACATATTACTATAAATATATATATATATATATATACACACACAGTGCGGAGCATTGTGGTTGGTGGTTGGTTATGAGGAGGAACAGAGGCCAAATCATTTAATTTAGAGGCTTTATGTTTAATTTGAGTTTTACCAATATTTTGCTTAATCACTTTGGGATGCTTATATATTATATTTTTATTTACTTTGGAGGGAGCAGACAATGATTCTCTGATGGGGAAGACAGGGGCTAAATTGGGGGGTGGCAGATGAAGAGGAGCTGCAGAGAAGCGTGTAAGACTGCGACTGTGCTTCCTGGTCCCAACTCTGAGTAGTCAAGGTTTTGGAAATTTGGATAAAAAAGATGCCTGATCCTGGGGTGCAGCCTCCACGAGGGTCCTAGGCCAGCGCATCGCACCCACGGAGACTCAGCCTGTGGAGGGACCCACACGACGGCCTCAGGCAGCAGGGGAGCTCCAAGGAGACCCCTGCTGACGATGGCTCTTCTCAGGCGACCCTAAAGGAAACTCAGGAAACCAGGTTATTAGGGTTGGCGGCAGCAGCAGAGCCCGGTGAAAGGAGTTCTGATGCAGCTGCGCGCTGCACCTTACACTCCTCACCTAGAACCAGACAAGATCTCTCTAAAACTGACATTAGGAAAACAAGAGAAAAAACTTGCCTGAGCTCGAGTTCCACCGCCGTCCAGGACTCTGTCGATCCCAGTGATGAAGACTCGGGCCCGGCCTCGAGGAGGTCCAACTCTGGCTCCCAATCTGCTGCGACTGTCTCCGCAGCTGACAAGATGGTGGCATCAGTCCAACAGTCCTCAGATGAAATAACCATCTCTGGGAAAGAATCCAGCAAGGAGGCTGAGGGCTGGCTCCATGCAGGCTCTGGAGCAGGATCCTCCAGTGCCTCAGGCTCCTCCATCATCCAGTGGCTAGGTTCCAGGGCCAGTGGACACTCGGGGAAAATAGGAGGAGACACCGAGAGGGGAAAAAGAGAGTTAGTATTTGCAGCTGGGGGAGAGGACCCAGCAGACTGCTGAAACTGGGCCTCTCCCTCGGGAGACAGGCAAGGTTCAATGTTATTAGATGGTACAGAATGAAAAAACACTTGCCTGTCATCCCGGTCTTTGATGTTAACAGCTTCAGCAGGCTGACGGTCCTCCCTCTCCGTGTCCGCGGTGAGCCTGGCCCCTTCAAAGGATTGTGGAGGAGCCGTCTCCATGGCAGCGGAGATGGGCATGCCTAGGGTGGCCCTGACAGGCTTCACGGCAGCTGGAGGGAAGATGGCTGCTGAGGACAAGGAGGGCTTCTTCCGACGCCCCAATGCAGGATGACGCCGTCTGCAGGGTGCTGGAGTTGGATTAGTCGGAGTGGGAGCGGGTGTAACACTCTGGGGTGAAGCAGGACGAATGGGACCCCAGGAGCGCGCCCCCTTCGGCGCGAGCCTGGTCTTCTTGGGGGATTTCCTCACCCCTTCACCGCACCCATCGCCATGCAAACGGATAAACTCACAGTACAGGAGCAGTCAGCGTAGTAGTCAACTGCACGGAGAAACGCAAACAGGTTACCTCACAGCACAGGAGCAGTCCAACAGTCCAAGAATCCAGCGAGCAATAAACAATCCTTCATTGGCATAGGCAGTAATATGGTGAAGAACATCCGTAAGACTCCGGCAGTAATATGGTGAAGAATCCGTAAGATGTCTTCTTCAGACAGTGGCACTCATTGATAAATTTTCATCATTACCAGACTACTCTATTCTCAATCTGAACCTGTTTTTTAATAGGTTTGACCAACCGCCCTCACCCCCAACTGCACAACAACCACTGCTGCCTCTAAAGACATCGGGTCCTGCTGTCCACACCCCACTCCACCAACACCCCCCCACTCCCAACACACAGCCCCCCAACATGACCCTCACTAAGACCCAGGTGAGGACGGAGCTGAGAAAGATCAAGGCAAGGAAGGCCTCAGAACCGGACGGCATCAGCGCAAAGCTCCTCAAGTCCTGTGCAGATCAGCTATGTGGGATTGTGGAGCTCATCTTCAACCTGAGTCTGAAGCTGGGGAGGGTACCACAGTTGTGGAAAACATCTTGTGTGGTACCTGTACCAAAGATCTCCTGCCCCAAAGACCTGAACAGCTACAGACCAGTGGCCCTGACGTCCCACATGATGAAGACCCTGGAGAGACTGCTCCTTGCTCACCTCCACCCCCTGGTGGGACCAGAGATGGATCCACTCCAGTTCGCCTACCAGCATGGCATTGGGGTGGAGGATGCGGTGATCTTCCTCCTTCACCATTCTCTGTCCCACCTGGAGAAGCCCGGGAATGCGGTGATGATCATGTTCTTTGATTTCTCCAGTGCTTTCAACACCATCCAACCGATGATCCTGAAGGACAAGCTGCTGTGCGCAGGGGTGGACCAGCACCTGTCATCATGGATCCTGGACTACCTCACTAATCGACCACAGTTTGTGAGAACCCGGGACTGTGTGTCCGACACGATCATCGGTAGCACCGGGGCCCCCCAGGGAACTGTTTTGGCTCCCTTCCTGTTTACCCTTTATACTGCAGACTTCTCACACAACACAACACACTGCCATCTACAGAAGTTCTCTGACGACTCTGCAATCGTCGGCTTCATCTCCAACAGAGATGAAGCTGAGTACAGAGGACTTTTCCAGGACTTCGTGGACTGGTGCCATCAGAACTGCCTCCAGATCAACGCGAGGAAAACTAAGGAGCTGGTGGTGGACTGCCGCAGGCAAGGACAACCCCTCACAGCACCAGTAAACATACAGGGAACAGACATCGAGATGGTGACATCCTACAAGTACCTGGGTGTTCATCTGAACAATAAACTAGACTGGTCACACAATACCGACGCACTCTACAAGAAGGGACAGCGCAGGCTGTTCCTACTGAGGAGACTCCGGTCTTTTGGTGTACAAGGGGCGCTGCTGAAGACATTCTACGACGGTGGTGGCATCAGCCATCACTTTTGGAGTGGTCTGCTGGGGCAGTGGCATTACAGCAGCCGATAGGAAGAGACTGAACAAACTGATCAAGAAAGCTAGCTCTGTCCTGCGGCAGCGCCCTGACCCAGTGGAGGAGATAGGAGAGAGGAGGATGGTGGCTAAACTGTCATCTCTTCTGGAGTCCGAGTCCCACCCTATGCAGGACATACTGAACGCACTGAGGAGTTCATTTAGCAGCAGACTACATCATCCTAGGTGCACAACTGAGAGGTTTCGCAGGTCCTTCCTACCTACGGCAGTCAGACTGTATAACCTAAGCAGGGCTGCTCGCAGAGATAGCAAAAAAACGTGACGACCTAATAGTACTGAATGCAAAAGACTTACACAATGGTCCCCTCCAGTATATACAACTAGGACAGTATCGGTCTCTACGGAGGGTGACAATATGTATAGGTACATATTCATACTATGTAGGATAACTAAGTAAACGGTTATGCTGTTTATTCCATCTTGCTACAATGCTCCGCACTTTCTATATATATTTATATATTGATGTGTATGTATGTATATCCACTGCTCTTATTTATATCTCCCGTATCTTCTTAATTATTGCTCTGAGTGTTGCTATCCCTGTGCTGTTGCAATCCTGGAATTTCCCCATTGTGGGACTAATAAAGGCTTATCTTATCTTATCTTATCTTATTAACTGGGGTAAATCAACAGTTTTGCCTATAAATTATAATTTCTCAAATACATCCATCATTCCAATACAATCAGGTAATATTAAACACTTACGTTATTACGACTAAATCACACTCCCCTTTTAAAAACAATACAAGACGACCTTACACACTGGAGGACACCACCTATGTCACTAATGGGAAGGTTGCAACTCTTCCAACCGTTAAAACGATGGTCTTTCCTAAAATCAACTATTTGTTCTCAATTATTCCTACCCAACCATCTATGGCCTGGTTTAAGTGTTTAGACTCAAATATAAGTAAATTTTTATGGAAGGATAAACTATCACAGATCAGTCTAAAAACTCTTTAAAAAGCACAAGAGTGCGGAGGTTTAGA
The DNA here is from genome assembly GCA_020510985.1 of Pholidichthys leucotaenia. Taxonomy (NCBI): domain Eukaryota; kingdom Metazoa; phylum Chordata; class Actinopteri; order Cichliformes; family Pholidichthyidae; genus Pholidichthys; species Pholidichthys leucotaenia. Next base: position 60,655,953 of record CM035839.1, read on the forward strand.
TCTACCTTTTTTTTTTTAAATTACTTCTTAGCCAATAGATTGCAGTTTGTTTCTAAATGGACAAAATCAACCCCACTAGGAAACCCATGGTTAGATGCTGAACAGGCTCTCTGTGGATCGCTAAATATCTCTGACTTGCCTTTTATGAGTCCCTGTATTACACGCCATGACTGTTTCATTCATTCATTCATTCATTCATTCATTCATTCATTCATTTTCTTCCGCTTAATCCTTTTCGGGTCGCGGGGGGGCTGGAGCCAATCCCAGCATCTTTGGGCGAGAGGCAAGGTACGCCCTGGACAGATCGCCAGTCCATTGCAGGGCCAACAGAGAGAGACAGACAACCATTCACTCTCACAGTCATACCTAAGGACAATTTAGAATCCCCAGTTTGATGCCAATTAACCTAACTTGCATGTTTTTGGCATGTGGGAGGAAACCGGAGAAATCCCGGAGTAAACCCATGCAGACACGGGGAGAACATGCAAACTCCACACAGATCACTGTTGGTCGGGGGCTGGGATCGAACCCAGGATCCCCCGGCCAAGGGTGAGTTGCTGTGCTGCCGCAGTGCTCACCACTCCGCCCACACGCCGCCCCACCAACTGTTTTAAAAGCATTAATATCAGCTCTTCTCTGACAGCTTGGTGGAAATTTTTAAAAATAATGTCCCTTGTAAACTTACACCCAGTTGGAATAATCCTGATATCTTTCAACAAAAGAGGACGCTAAACTTTCCACTATGGCAAGAGAAGAGAATAAAAAACTTAGAGCATCTTATTCAAGGTGGAAATTTTATCCAATTTCAGCAATTAGTGTCACAGTATGATATCAGTGATTAAAAAGTTTCTTGAGTACCAAAAGCTTAAATCCATAATAAAAGCAAGATTCAATCTTAATCAGACAGATTTCGAGGTACCAGTTAAGGTGGCAGAGTTTTTAAATCTTCATTCCCCTAAACTGATACCGAAAATATACGGACTATTATCAAAACTGGATGAGTCAGTATCTCTTCCAATATCAAAATGGGAGACAGCCTTATCGAACAATAAGGATGAAAGCTTCTGGACACAAATATGTTTAAACACTTATAAGATGACTAAAAACTCTAATTTACTACTCATACAGTGTAAAGTTCTACATAGAATTCATTACACGGGACAAAGGATGTTCAAAATGGGCCTGAGTCACACAAATATCTGCTTCTACTGCACCAGCAACATCCCGGATTGCTATATGCATGCTATATGGTCCTGTGCACTGGTTCAAAAGTTCTGGCAGAAGACATGTGAGGACCTGTCGGCATGCCTTGGGTATCGTGTCCCATCCTCGCTCACACATTGCATATTAGGTGATTTAAGTGAAATAAATACAGAGGCAAGGCTGTCACACATGGTTCTCACCGCCTTATGCATTGCAAAGAAAACTATCCTCATAAACTGGAAATCAAGAAATAATTTATGCATGACTCACAATAATAGCTTACTATTAGATTATATTGGCCTGGAGAGAATGTCTGCCTCCTCAAATAATCAATTGGCTGAATTCAACTCTCTCTTGTCCCCGCTTATTAATTCTATATCCTGAGGAGTGGCGGGTGGTGGCTCGCTCTCCTTGGTGCTTCTGGTGGCTGTGTAACCCAGTGCTAGAAACGTGAATTAAATTATAAATATTGATACCGCTTTTAAAAAGAAAAACACCCATTTCACAATGGGAATAAATAATTTGAATATGAATATTTAAATAAATATATATTCATAAATAGTCAGGAACATTTTCTAGAAAGTTCTGATGAAGTTCCTAATATGTTTGTTGGTATTTTGACCAACCAATGGCTGCGCCGTTTGGTGGCGGCGTCAGCCAATGGGTTAAGCGCTCTCTCTCTGGGTCTGGGTATGACTTGCAATTTTTGGCTCAGTCACGTCAGACGCCGAAAGCCACCGACCGAGAGAGAGACGGTCCTTGATGAGATGAAGGCGCTAGCGTACTAGCCACAGCCTTTGCTTGGATAAAACTTAGAAATTGATTGGGATCCAAAGGCTGTGAACTCACGTTGAGCGCGGGAACCCCCATGACGCACGAGCCACTTAGCATGGTCAGGTTTTTTTTCTGGGTTCAGAGGACTGTGGATTCTCCAGATCTGGATGGCGAGCCGAAGCCCGAATCTAACCCACTGGTAGAGGTGATCCCACTGATCACCTGGAATGGACACTAGAGAACTGTACACACTGTAAATATATTTGGAGTATTTTATTTTTATTTTTTTTATTATTGTTACAGTGCTGTGTTTTTGTTTATGTGTACAAATTTGTAAAAAGAAATATACATAGTTGCAAGTTCTATACGGCTGTGTATGTGTCATCTGTTGTTACGCCCTCCAGGCTCCTACGAACCTGTAATCGATCTGATCTGGTCCAATTATCCCTTTTGTCCAGGTAGTAAGGTTGAAGGTAACTACACTGCCATACCCAATACTACCACAAGGGTACAAGATTACACCTAAAGTAATATTACACACCTAAAGTAAGTAGGTGTTAGTAAGTGACACAAAAATCTGGCCAGCGCAGCCAGGAGCCTGGAGCGTTGCAACAACAGATGTGGATTCTGTTTTGACCCCTGACCAAACAGTTTATATACTGTCAAAATGGATTTTGTGGAAAAATATGGTGTTAAAGTCCCTAATGCAGTCATTGTCAATGGTGTTGTTGACAAGGAAAGAGACACAGACATTTTTGAGTTCCTAGAGCAACATGGCACTATTCGTAGGGTGCTTAGCATTGATGATAGCTCATCTGATTTTGACAAAAGTCGCATTGTAGAGTTTGAATCTGGATTAACCATTGAAACATTAGCACCTACGTTGCTGTGCTCCACTGACAATCCTGATGTTAAGTACTGCATTCAAGCCCTAACAGATGTGTACACTAAAACTGTAGGGGGCAGTGTTGCTGAGGCTTATCTTAGCAACCTGAGGGGTTTAGCTAAGTTAAGTGGAAAAGGTTTTGAAGAGGTGTTGCGGGAGGTTATGTCCACAATAGGGAAGTCTATTGAAGCTGCTAAGACAGCTGAAACGGTCTCTGCTGATGTTGATCCTGCTTCCCTTATTGTAGAACCCACACAAAGTGGAGTCTCTCCTCCACTCCAAGTTGAAGTGCCTCGAACCTCTAAAACCACTCAAGCACTCTTCCAAAGCCCTCTTAGACCAAACTTGACACCTCAAATGGTGAGCCCAGCTAATTGTAACCCACCCAAGGTTCAGAAAATCGTAGTCGAGCATGTCATTAAAAATGCAGAGAAGCCGTCAAACGCCCTTTCCTCTTTGAGAATCAGAGCTTTCTCTGGCAAAACGCCGAGACCGTATACTGAAGGTGACTATGAAACATGGCGTTCACATGTTGACTTGATGATGGAAGATACTTCTTTGTCTGACTTGGAAAAATCTCGCAAGATCTTTGAAAGTCTTCTTTCTCCTGTGTCTGATGTTATTCGCCCTCTTGGACCTGAAGCCACCTCTGCCAACTATCTTAAGCTTTTGGACTCAGCTTTCGGGACTGTTGAAGATGGTGAGGAACTGCTTGTGCGATTCATGAACACTTTTCAAGATTATGGAGAAAAACCCTCTGCATATCTGCATCGTTTGCAGGTGGCGCTCAATCTCACAGTGCGTAGAGGCGGTCTAGAGCCCTAGGAAGTGGACAAACAGCTTCTCAAGCAGTTAAACAGAGGCTGTTGGGATGATAATCTGCTAAAGGAGCTACAGCTGGAACTAAAAGATAAACATCCACCTGCTTATGCAGAGTTATTGCTTCACCTTTGCACTGTTGAAAATAGACAAGAAGTTAAAAACACCCGCATGAAAAAACACTTGGGCACCACAGAACCAAAAGAAGCCTCCTACGAACAAACAGTCACCGAAACAAGTACAAATAGTGAAGTGGAGTCGGACAGTCTGAAAGAACTGAAAAAGCAAGTCGCTGATCTAAAAAGCCAATTAGCTGCTGTTGTGAAACAACAGAAACAAGCACCACCGAAGAAAGACCCAACTAAGAAGTCTGGAAATAAAAAACCTGACCATGCCAAACCTGAAAACTTACCTTCGTCCAGCCGTCCCAGTACTAGGCCCAGACCATGGTATTGCTTCCGCTGTGGTGAAGATGGGCATATTGTAGCCACTTGTGAGTCAGAGCCAAACCCTGCACTTGTGGTTGCAAAACGCAAAGAACTAAGAGTAAAAAGACAGAATTGGGACAGTCAGAACCCCCAGTCCTCTTTAAAACTGAAGTCTACCCCTGTTGCGGGACAAACAGAGGCCAGTTCAGAGATGACCTGTCCCAAACCAAAAGCTCCATTCAAGACACATGCTAAACTGAAGTCACACTACAAAACAGACTCCTTTAACTTTCCTAATGGTCTAATTGATACAAAAAGTACAGCACAAGTGAAAGTGAATGGCTGTACTGTAAGCTGTTTGTTAGATACAGGCTCCCAGGTCACTACTGTCCCTGAGTCCTATTACAGATAGTACTTATCCAACCATGAGATTAAGCCACTTTTTGAACTGTTAGAAGTGGAGGGAGCTAACGGTCAGAGTGTACCTTATTTAGGCTACATTGAAATGCATGTCACTTTCCCAAAAGACTTTCTCGGTATTGAAGCCAAAGTGCCAACACTTGCCTTAGTGGTTCCCGATGTACGTGCAGCTGATCAGTCCTTAGTGTTAATAGGGACAAACACATTAGATGTACTTTACGAGCTGTACTCTGATGCATGTTCTGAACTGCAGCCAACCATGTCACTTGGTTATAAGGCAGTGTTAAAAGTCCTTGAGCTACGGCACAGCTATGGCACAGAGTCCAAAGACACTAGCCTTGGTTTAGTGACCATGCGCAACAAAGAGCCACAGTTAGTTCCTGCAGGCCAAACAGTTGTTCTAGATGGCGCTGTAGCTGTGTCAGCCGGCAACAGTGAAAAATCTGCCTTGTTAGAACACCCGTTAATGTCAGCCTTACCTGGTGGTATCCTAGTAAAACCATGTTTCATAGACTTACCTGAAAGAGCACCTTACCTTGTTCCAGTTGTACTTACCAATGAATTGGAACATGACGTGACAATCCCTCAGAAGTATGTCATTGGAGAAATCTGTGCATATCAACGAGTCCTATCACAGGAACACTCCATGAAAGTTACAAAGTCCAAAACTGAACAAAAGTCCACTCTGAAGTTCAACTTTGACTTTTCCCCATTAGCGCTGAATGGAAAGAGTGCCTAACAGAAAAACTCAGTCAAATGCCCGAAGTATTTGCACAAAATGATCTTGACTTTGGCAAAACAGATCAAGTGAAACACACAATCAAATTATCAGATGAAATACCGTTCAAACACAGAGCACGCCCCATACATCCAAATGACCTGGAAGCGGTTTGTAAGCATCTCAAAGAACTCCAACAAGCAGGCGTGATAAGAAAGTCCACTTCCCCATTTTCTTCGCCTATTGTAGTGGTGCAAAAGAAAAATGGCGATGTCCGCCTTTGTATTGATTACAGGATGTCATAACTCGCCGCTCATCAGCGGCGCCAGCTGCACGCACACCTGCTTCTCGTCAGCGGCGAGGTATTTAATCCACTCTGCCCTGGGCTTCGGCCTGAAGCCGTCTCTCTACTTCGGCATCACTTGCTACAACGGTACTCTCACCTACAAGCAAGACAATCTGGGTAAGCTCCCCTTACCTCCTTTCCTCCAGCCTTCTCCCCTGTGCACAGGTGGACTCCCCGGTGGCGGACTTCCTCATCGCGCCGCTGCCTCCGCGCTGCTGCCTCCGCGCTGCTGCTACAGGCACTCCAGGTCGCTGTCTCCCGGGCTCCGCCCTTGTCGACGCCAGCCACCTGTCCTAACCAAGTAAGCCAGCATGACTGTAATAATCCTCTGTGTTGGTGAGGTGCCTGTTACCCTTCTCCCTCTGCTTCCTCCCATAGGGTTGTCCGGCTGTACGGCTTCCTGCCCCCGTGCCTGACGCAGACGCCACCACCAACACATCTTATTCCACAGACACGCAGTCACACATCCCTGTTGTCAATAAAGCTATTAAATCTACCCTGAGCCTGCGTGTGTGTCTCCTGAGCTGTGCATTATGTCACAGGAAGCTTAACATGCAGACTGTAAAAGATGCTTAGGCCCTCCCCAACTTGGAGGAAACATTTTCCACCTTGACCGGTTTGCAGTGGTTCTCCATCCTCGATTTAAAGTCGGGGTACTACCAAATTGAGGTAGAGGAGCTGGACACACCAAAGACGGCGTTTGTATGTCCCATGGGCTTCTGGGAATTCAATAGAATGCCCCAAGGCATTACAAACGCCCCCAGCACGTTCCAGCGCCTCATGGAGAAATGCATGGGCGACATGAATCTGCATGAGGTGATTGTGTTCCTCGATGACATCACTGTATTCTCCAAGACGCCCGAAGAACATGAGGCTTGCTTAATGAAAGTTCTTAATCGCCTAAAAGAGCACGGGCTTAATCTCACCCCTGAGAAATGCCGATTTTTTCAAACTTCTGTCAGATACCTCGGTCACATTGTGTCCAGTAAAGGAGTTGAGACCGACACCGAAAAAGTGAAAGCCCTAAGTACCTGGCCTGTGCCCCGTGATCTCAAACAGCTCCGCTCGTTCTTAGGCTTTTCAGGGTACTATAGGCGGTTCATTAAGAACTATTCCAGCATCGTTAAGCCCCTCACTGACTTAACAGCAGGCTACCCTCCTTTGCTTTTGCAAAAGCACAAAGCCCAAAGCTAAGCCTGCCCAGTACCATGACCCAAAGACACCGTTTGGCGAGCGATGGACTTCTTCCTGTGACCTTGCATTCAAAACCCTCATTGAAAAGCTCAGCACTGCGCCTGTCCTGGGTTTTGCTGACCCTCAGTTGCCATATACACTCCATACTGACGCCAGCACTACAGGGCTTGGCGCCGCCCTCTATCAAGAGCAGGAGGGCCAGACTAGGGTCATAGCTTATGCAAGCCGAGGGTTGTCTAGAAGTGAGTCCCGTTACCCCGCCCATAAATTGGAATTTTTGGCTCTAAAGTGAGCAGTAATGGAGAAGTTCATAGACTATTTAAATAGCAATCATTTTACTGTCGTGACAGACAGTAACCCCCTGACGTACATTTTGACTACTGCTAAGATGGATGCCATGAGTTATAGGTGGCTAGCTGCTCTGTCGACGTTTAACTTTAAGCTCCAATACAGAGCAGGCAAGCTTAACGCAGATGCAGACGGCCTCTCTAGACGGCCACATGGCGAGTTACTTAATGATGCAGTGTCCCAAAAGGAGCTTGACCGCATACAGCAGTTCACTCAAACTCACTTGTCTCTTCCTGAAAGCAGTTTAAGTTAAGATAAGATAAGATAAGCCTTTATTAGTCCCACAATGGGGAAATTCCAGGATTGCAACAGCACAGGGATAGCAACACTCAGAGCAACAATCAGAAGGCAAGAAAAAACAACATCTAGTAAACATATGTCCATATTACTATAAATATATATATATAGACACACAGTGCAGAGCATTATGGTTGGTTGATGAATGTGCAGCAGAAAGTCTAAGCTCTCTCTCCGCGGATGCGGCGGGCCAGCTGGAAGTCTTTGGGCATGATGGTGACCCCCTTAGCAAAGAAGAGACCACCAGGTGGGCCTCGCTGGTCTCCTGCAGAGCCATGACGGCGAAGCTCAGGAAACGCAGGACGGTCTTGAAGTCCTGAGCGATCTCCCTCACCAGGCGCTGGACGGGCAGCTTACGGATGAGCAGCTCCGTGGATTTCTGGCAGCGACGGATCTCTCTCAGAGCCACGGGCCTGTGACGGCGAGGCCTCTTCACTCTGCCGGTGGCCGGAGCACCTCTCCGAGCAGCCCTGGTGGCTAGCTGTCTCCTGGGGGGCTTCTTCCTCCAGTAGATTTTACGGGCGGTCTGCTTGGTTCTTGCCATCGCTCTTTATTATTCTGTTTTATATTTCTTGCACGCCGCCTAAACTCCAGCCCGGCACCCGTGTCGTTTTCGCTACAGCTTCCGGTATGTCGAGTTTCCCATTAGCACCGGGCGGCGGCCAAGTGCTAGCTAGCACTAGCTCCTCCCCGCTGTAGCGTCTCCCGCTGCAAACCGTGGCTCCGTCCGCCGACCCGGGAGACCCCCGGGGCGATCCGTGCGTCCGTGATATATATACAGAGTGAAAGGTGTAGAAAGAAGAAGGAAGATAAAAAAAAGGCTGTTGCAACGGGCAGCCTACTTGTGTGGCGCCACCGGTCCGGCGGAACCAGAACCGGAAAAAGTTAAAAAAAAAGTTCCGAGGTAGTGTCTGCTATATGTGAGAAACACCTTGTCTGTAGCTTTCCAGATAACACCTTCCGTTTGGTTCACTCGTTAGCCCTCTCTGTAGCCGCCATTCCAGATGGCTATGCCGATGAAAATGACTGTGGTGGTCTTCCAGTTGTACTCCACATGACTCCTGAACAGATCAAAAACGAACAAAGAACTGACACCTGTCTAAGAGAAGTGATTGCACAAATTGAAACTGGGCTAAAAGTTCCACCAACGGCACGAACTGAACTTCCTGACATCAACTTGTTACTCCAAGAGCTCAGTCAACATGAAATGTGCAATAATATCCTCTACCGCAATCGCCAAGATGGAGGAAATGTTACTTACCAGCTCGTCTTACCTGAACAGCTCCGCGATTCAGTCTTTCAAAGCCTCCACCGTGACATGGGCCATTTAGGCACAGAGCGTACTTTGGATCTCACCAGAACAAGGTTCTATTGGCCTCGCATGGCAGCAGATATTGAAAAGAAGATCAAGACATGTAATCGCTGCGTAAGACGTAAAACCGCTCCAGAACGAGCTGCTCCGCTTGTCAACATCAAGCCCACCCGACCGCTCGAACTTGTCTGTATGGATTTCCTGTCCATTGAGCCCGATCAAAGTAACACAAAGGATGTGCTCATGTTAACTGATCATTTCATGATATACGCTATAGCCGTCCCTACCAGCAATCAGAAAGCTCAGACCGTTGCAAAGGCACTTTGGGACAACTTTATAGTCCACTACGGGATACCCGAACGATTACATAGTGATCAGGGTCCTGATTTTGAGTCCCATATTATAAAAGAACTTTGCAAAATCATGGGCATTTGCAAAATCCGGACAACACCCTATCATCCCAGAGGTAACCCGGTAGAACGTTTCAATAGAACGTTATTGAGCATGCTGGGTACTCTGGAGGAAAAGAACAAATCTCATTGGCACAACTATGTGAAACCACTTGTACATGTGTACAATTGTACGAAGAATGACACAACTGGTTTTGCCCCATATGAGTTAATGTTCAGTCGTCAGCCGAGACTGCCAATCGATCTTGCATTTGGGCTCCCATTTCACAACAAAAGTTTCAAGTCACATTCCCAGTACATTGAAAAATTGAAGACAACTCTACAAGAAAGCTACAAACTAGCAACAGAAAATGCTAACAAGATGGCTGAAAGAAACAAAACAAGATTTGATATGCGAGTGAAACCCTCAAAACTCGAACCAGGCAAAAGAGTTTTGGTACGTGCAGTCCGCCACAGAAGAAAGCACAAACTAGCAGACAGGTGGGAAGCTGAAATTCACATTGTGGTGAACCAAGCAGGTGAATGCCTGTGTACACTATAAAACATGAGACAAAAGATGGTCCTGTTCGCACCGTTCACCGCGACCTCTTGCCTCCCTGTGGTTTTCTTGCCCCTGTTGAAGAAGAACCAGTCCAACCAAAACGTGTCAGCAAACCTAAGACAAGACAATCACCTGAACTAAGTGAGGAATGTGAGAATTCAGAACCAGAAAATGAAGATGTCTATTGGTACAGAGAAGAACCAATCCAAACGCCCATAAAGCTCACTCGAGTTTATGAAATTCCCCATCCAAAGACATTCTTTAAAGGAGACATTCCTGCTGAAACTCACTTACCTGAGAATGACAACCAAATAGAAAATGTCATTTCACCTGGATGTGCCAACTTGCCTGGAAATGACAATTCACCTGGATGTGACAACTTACCGAATGATGGAAACCTGGAGGAAACTGAAACAAATGTGGAACCATCAAACAATGAGAATGGAACTGAAAGTGAAACCAACTTATCTGATAAAAGTACCTGTGATGAACCTGTGGAAGACAGAGAATGTGAAAGGGAAATCCCAAAGACTGTGAGACGCTCCGAGAGGACAACCTCCCAGCCAGAAAGACTACAGTATAGTCATTTGGGAAATCCTCTCATAACTGTTGCCCAGTCCCTGTTTCAAGGACTAAACCTGGCTTTTACCAGAGCTTTAACAGAGCAGATATAAGAATATTCCCATGAACACTAGTTCTCCCGTCAGTACCATTTAGCTAATCCCATGCAAAGGGACTTGCATGATTTTAAAGGGGGATAGTGTAACCCAGTGCTAGAAACGTGAATTAAATTATAAATATTGATACTGCTTTTAAAAAGAAAAACACCCATTTCACAATGGGAATAAATAATTTGAATATGAATATTTAAATATATACTGTATATATTCATAAATAGTTAGGAACATTTTCTAGAAAGTTCTGATGAAGTTCCTAATATGTTTGTTGGTATTTTGACCAACCAATGGCTGCGCCGTTTGGTGGCGGCGTCAGCCAATGGGTTAAGCGCTCTCTCTCTGGGTCTGGGTATGACTTGCAATTTTTGGCTCAGTCACGTCAGACGCCGAAAGCCACCGACCGAGAGAGAGAGATGGTCCTTGATGAGATGAAGGCGCTAGCGTACTAGCCACAGCCTTTGCTTGGATAAAACTTTGAAATTGATTGGGATCCAAAGGCTGTGAACTCACGTTGAGCGCGGGAACCCCCATGACGCACGAGCCACTTAGCATGGTCAGGTTTTTTTTCTGGGTTCAGAGGACTGTGGATTCTCCAGATCTGGATGGCGAGCCGAAGCCCTAATCTAACCCACTGGTAGAGGTGATCCCACTGATCACCTGGAACGGACACTAGAGAACTGTACACACTGTAAATATATTTGGAGTATTTTATTTTTAGTTTTTTATTATTGTTACAGTGCTGTGTTTTTGTTTATGTGTACACATTTGTAAAAAGAAATATACATAGTTGCAAGTTCTATACGGCTGTGTATGTGTCATCTGATTGACTACTTCGGGCGCCACACGAGTCGGCTGCCTTTTTGCAACAGCGGCTCAATTCTGAGTTTTTTCTTCCTCTATCTTTCCGATCCCGTGACAACTTTCTGATCCAGTGACGCCTTACACATCACAAACACACAGATCGCCCCAAATGTCTCCCGAGCCAGCGGATGGAGCCACTGTTTACAGCAGGAGACGGTACAGCAGGGAACAGCTGCTAGCACTCAACCGTCACTCGGTGCTAATGAAAAAACTCGACATACCGGGAGATATAAGGCGAAAACGACGTGGGTGTCATGTGGGTGTAAGACGGCGGCCAAGGAATATAAGGTACAGACCCACCCTCCCATCTGTTGTTATGGGGAATGTACGATCTATATTGGGAAAGTTAGATGAGCTAGTGGCTATCTCCCGCTACGATAGCATATACCAGGAGTGCTGCCTTCTATTGTTTACGGAGATGTGGCTAACTGAACTAGCAGTAGATGCTAACATTGAACTGTAGGGTTTCCACGCGATACGGGCAGACCGAACACCAGACAGTGGCAAAGCAAGGGGCGGTGGAGTGATGATCTATGTTAATAACAACTGGTGCAGACCGGGACATATCACTGTTAAACAACAACACTGCAGCAAAGACATCGAGTTGCTAGCTGTTAGCATGCAGCCTACCTATCTCCCGAGGGAATACTCACACGTGATCTGCATTGTTATTTATGCAAATCCGACGGCGAATGCTGGGACAGGGCGTGACGTCATCCACTCAGTAACTGGCAGGCTGCAGACAGAACACCCAGATGCTCTTCTCCTCATTTCAGGTGATTTCAACCATGTTTCCCTGTCTCCCATTCTACCCACATTCACCCAGTATGTTCCAAGGTTGTCATAGTCAGGAGCAGCACTGGGGTTAAGCTCCCAGTGCTCATAAAATGCTCCTTATGGCGTGCGTCTCGAAAAGCCTCTGACAACTAAGTCCAACTCCTAGCCTGCCCGTGTGGTTTAGTCTCTAAGCCCGGCGGAACTGCTTTTACTAATAGGAGAAGGGGCGAGGGCGGATCTCTGGCGCCTTAAAACCAGATGCTTCGGGTAGATGGTGGCTTGTCAACCTGAGAAGGTAGCCCATCTAGGGGAAGGTAAACCCTGATTTCAAACCTCCGCTGCCTTGCGGCACACCCGGTCACAGGGAAGGCTTCGGGAGACAACCTTGAGGAAAAATCCGGAGTCGGAGCCCCTAAGGCAGTTCTCTGTTGTGCTAAACATCGATCTGGAAGCTCCTGCGACGGCGCTGGTGCCAAACTGTAGCAGCCCTGCTGTTCCTTTGGATTCATCAGTGACGTGGAGAGGGGGGACATGCTGCATGGGCAACATCTTGTCCTCCATATCTTCCTGCCCAGGCTTGAATCCTACCAATGCCCAACGCTGGAAGGTAGAACAACGGATCACTGAAGAGGACACTCCAGCTTCGCCTTTGGCATAGACAAAACACGGGGAATGACAGTTACAGGTTAAAAGCCACCACTCAATTGGCATAGAGCGTGGCGCCATGGGTTGTTCCCGACGGTGGGAGGGATCATCGGATCTCACTGGACAGCTACCACCCGCCTCAAGCTGGGCAGTCCTCAGCCAATAAGGTGTTGTCCCGCCACAGCTTGCTTTCCTCATTGGGTGCATGGGGATGAGGAGAAGTCCGAACAGCAGGCTGAGAACCTTCGCACCAGGCAAGACAAAAAACCAAAAGAGACCAACTCTAAAACTGGGAACTTGGAACGTCCACACTATGATGACAGGACTCGCTGCTAACCTCAAGGACATCAACGACACCAGGAAGACTGCCATCATCACTTCACTTCCGCCCTCCCAAGAGAGCAGACGCTTTTTTCCTCCCCTCCTACTGGATCCCAGCTTGCTGTTGTCTGTCTGCGTCTGACTGCGACCGCCGAAAAGAAATTATGGAGTTAATAAGCTGGGCTTTGAACACAATTGACACTATTTTTTCAACAAGGAAAAGTGCTCCGGGGGAAGCTGTTTGCCCCGCTGGAACGGCTCCAGTGGGCTATCTATGTGACACAGGTATTTGGAAAATGCTGTGTCTCTCTAATCTCTCTATCGAAGATATTGAAGATTTGTTTATCTTCGTAATCTTGGTGATTGGGATAATTCTGATTGGGACGGGAATTGTCTTGGTTTACCGCAAATTGCTGAAGATGGATTCAACCAGCCAGGCGAGGTGCATCCAACAAATTGAGAAACTGGAGAAGACCCTGATAGCGACTACTGGAGAACTGTCTCGTAAGGTGGATTACATCATGGGTTCGCTCAGGTCTTTCCACGACGAGTTCAAAGCTGCGCAATGAAGGATTAATGTACTGAATCTACAGAAGAAATACAAGTCTTCTCTGTGATCAGTCCTATTTGGCATTATTATTCCCCATGAAAATTCCTCCTGGCTGTCTGCAGACTGTGTTTTTTTTCAAAATCATGAGCACAAGGCCTTGGACAGCCGGCTGCAGCGCCAGATAAGACTGGGCGCCAGACAGACAAAACATCTTCTGCCAAGGGTCCTTGGGTCTCTCTTATTATCATCAACACTGCTCAACACCGCACACACATTGATTCATGAACTGATTAAAGATATACTGTACACTGCTCTCTTGTGTCTCGTGAATTCTGAGTTGTTGCTCTGTGCTATTGAGAGATTTTTTTTCATTGTAATCACAATCTGCTTAAAAATAAGCTGTATTTTGATAACGACGTTTTTTTTTCTCCTCCCCCCTTGTGTCGTTCCCTCCCTTCCCCTCCCTTTCTTATCTATCTCTGTTTGATGAGGCGCCTTTATGGCTGCCGTGTCGTTGTGTCGCGCGCATGCGCACCAATGTCAAGTCAAGTTCCTCGTGTGTTTTTTTACATGCTTGGCAATAAAGTTTATTCTGATTCTGATTCTGATTCTGATCAATAATGAGCTGAAGAGACTGGGAGTGGATATCGCCACTCTCCAGGAAACACGGTTGGCTGACGCAGGCACACTGAGAGAGAAGGACTGCACATTCTACTGGCAGGGAAAGGGCAGTGACGAACACAGGGAACACGGAGTGGGCTTCGCAGTGAAGAACACTTTGCTGAAGATGATGAAACCGGGCAGCAATGGCTCTGCACGACTCCTCACCCTCCGCCTCAACACCACTCAAGGCCCAGTCATCCTCGTCAGTGTGTATGCCCCAACACTGACAGCCACACCAGAGGCAAAAGACGAGTTCTACGAGAATCTCGCAACAACTGTCAGGATCATCCCCAACTCTGAACAACTCATTCTCCTTGGAGACTTCAATGCCAGAGTGGGTGCTGACCACGACTCCTGGCCCTCCTGTCTTGGACCATTTGGCGTGGGCAGAATGAACGACAATGGACAGCGGCTGCTCGAGTTCTGCACATATCACGATCTGTGCATCACAAACTTGTTCTTCAAGACCAAGCCCCGACACAAGATTTCCTGGCAACATCCGCGCTCAAAGCACTGGCGCCAGCTGGACTTGATCCTGACCAGGCGCACCTCACTGAAGAACGTGCTAATCACCCGTTCGTTCCAGAGTGCAGATTGCAACACAGACCATTCATTGGTGTGTTGCAAGGTCAAGCTGCAGCTGAAGAAATTCCATCGTGCTAGACAGCCTGGAAAGGCACGGATTGACACCAGCAAGATGGCCCAACCAGAACTTGTTGAGCAGTTTGCCTCCACCTTTGAGAAGGAACTTGGTGTACCACAAGAAGGAGAATCTGCAAAGCAGAAGTGGGAAGAGCTGCGAAACACCATCCACCGCACAGCCTTGGCTACCTTTGGGAGGAAGACCTCGAAGTCACAGGACTGGTTTGATGCCAAGTTGACCGAGATGACCCTCGTCATTGAAGCCAAGCGCTCAGCTCTTGCCGAGTACAAGAAGTACCCAAACGAGAAGAATCTCCAGATTCTCAGGGCTGCGAGAAGCAAAATTCAGCAGAATGCTTGGCGCTGTGCCAGCGAGTACTGGACTCAGCTCAGCCAAGACATTCAAACCGCTGCCATAACAGGGAACATCCGTGGTATGTATGATGGCATCAAGAAAGCACTTGGTCCAGCTCAGAGTAAGACGGCCCCCCTCAAATCCTCCACTGGGGAGATGATCACAGAAAAGAACAAGCAGATGGAGAGATGGGTGGAACACTACTCCAACCTCTAATCCAGACAGAACACCGTGACACCGTCAGCCCTTGATGTCATCGACTGCCTGCCATCCATGGACGAACTTGAGGCCGAGTCAACCATTGACGAACTCAGCAAGGCCATTGATAGCTTGGCCGCTGGCAAGGAACCCGGCAACGACAGCATACCCCCCGACCTGATCAAGCACTGCAAGACCGCCCTACTGCTGCCATTGCATGATGTCCTCTGCCAGTGATGGAAGGAAGGTGCCGTACCACAGGACATGAGGGACGCCAAGCTCATCACCATCTACAAAAACAAAGTGGAGAGAAGCGACTGCAACAACTACAGGGGCATCTCCCTCCTCAGCGTTGTTGGCAAAGTCTACGCACGAGTTGTTCTCGTTCGTCTACAGAGGCTTGCCGAACGTGGATACCCTGAGTCTCAGTGTGGCTTCCGCGCTGAGCGATCGACGGTAGACATGATATTCTCCATCCGCCAACGCCAGGAGAAATGCAGAGAACAGAACATGCCCCTGTACGTCGCATTCATCGACCTCACCAAAGCGTTCGATCTGGTCAGCAGAGAGGGCCTTTTCAAGATCCTGCCAAAGATAGGATGCCCACCAAAGTTGCAAAGCCTCATCGAATTGTTTCACACCAACATGCAGGGGATAGTGCAGCATGACGGCAATGTCTCAGAGCCATTCAACATATGCAGCGGAGTGAAACAGGGCTGTGTACTTGCGCCAACCCTCTTTGGGATTTTCTTTGCTATGCTCCTGAGGCATGCCTTCAGCACAGCAACAGAGGGAATCTACCTGCACACAAGATCCGACGGCAGGCTTTTCAACCTCGCCCGCCTGAAAGCCAGAACCAAAGTACGCAAGGCTCTAATCAGAGACATGCTGTTTGCAGACGACGCTGCAGTCGCAACCCACACACAGCAGGAGCTTCAGACCCTGATGGACCGCTTCTCCCAGGCATGCAAGGACTTCAATTCAATTCAATTCAACTTTATTTATATAGCGCCATTTCACAACAACAGTCATCTCATAGCACTATCAACTGTAGGGGGGAACCCCCACAGTTGCAGAAAGACCCCAGCAATCAAGCGATCCCCTGTGAGCAAGCACTTGGCGACGGTGGAGAGGAAAAACTCCCTTTTAACAGGAAGAAACCTCCAGCAGAACCAGGCTCAGGGAGGGGCAGTCATCTGCTGCGACTGGCTGGGGGGTGAGGGGATAGAGAAGAAGAAAAGAACAGACATGTAGAGAGCAAACAGCACGATGGGGACTCAATCTATGGGAGAGAACAAACAGATGTTAATGACCAACTTCGGGCTTACCATCAGCCTGAAGAAGACTAACGTCTTGGCGCAAGGCACGGAAGCACCACCAACCATCACCATTGACGACAACGAGCTGGAGGTCGTGAATCAGTTCACGTACCTGGGGTCCACGATCAGCAACAACCTCTCCCTTGATACAGAGATCGACAAGAGGATTGGAAAATCAGCCTTCACACTCGCTCACCTCACCACACGAGTGTGGGAGAATCCCAAACTCTCTGTCAAGACGAAGATGGCAGTGTACAACGCCTGCGTCATCAGCACACTGCTCTATGGGAGTGAGACAACATACGCCGGGCAGGAAAAGAGACTGAACTCCTTCCACTTGTGCTGCATTTGCCACATCCTGGACATATCCTGGCAGGACAAAGTGCCCAACACAGAAGTTCTGTCCCGCTCCGGCCTTCCCTCCATGTTCACTCTACTCAGGCAGCGCAGGCTCCACTGGCTAGGCCACGTTCACTGTATGGAGGATGGCAGAATCCCCAAAGACGTCCTCTACGGAGAACTGGCGACTGGCAGGAGAGACGTTGGCCGCCCACAGCTGCGCTTTAGAGACGTCTGCAAGAGAGACATAAAGGTCCTGGAGATCAACACAGAGCACTGTGAGGACCTTGCAACGGTCCACTCCAAATGGAGAGGCACCCTGACCAGACAGCTCAAGGTGGGTGAAGAGAGATTGACTGCTGCAGCAGATGAAAAAAGGACCCGCAGGAAGAACCGCCACAGACCCAGCAGCACGGAGACCACCCACAAGTGCGACCTGTGTGACAGGGACTGCCATTCGTGCATCAGCCTGTTCAGCCACAGGTGGTGCTGTTCCAGCAGAGTAGACATTTAGGATTCTCTTCCATGGTCATCATAGACCGACGGAGGCCGCCGACGACACACTAGAGACAATTAAACACTGGACTTATTCTACGCAAACACTAAGGAGGCGTACACCTCATCACCACTCCCCCCACTCGGGAGATTGGATCACAACTTGGTTCATCTCCGGCCGGTGTACAAACCCCTAGTGCACAGACAACCTCCGGTCATGCGCACAGTGAAGTTATGGTCTGAGGAGGCAATGGATGCTCTAAAGGACTGCTTTGAAACTACTGCCTGAGAGAAGCTCTGCGATCTACATGGTGAGGACATCGATGGCCTCACTCACACCATCACGGACTACATCAGCTTCTGTGTGGACAACACCGTACCCACCAAGACCATACAGTGTTGCTCAAACAACAAACCCTGGATCAACCCTGAGATAAAAACACTTCTGAGGGAGAAGAAGAGGATCTTCAGGTCAGGGAACAGGGAGATGCTGAAGTCTGTAGAGAGGGAGCTGAGGAGGAAGATCAGAGAAGGCAAGGACAGCTTCAGGAAGAAGATGGAGGATGAGCTGCAACAGAGCGACACTGGTGGGGTTTGGAGAAACCTTAAAACCATCTCTGGGCTCCAGAATGCCTCCCCCCAGGCCACGGGGGGCCGGGAGTGGGCAAACAATCTGAATCTGTTTTTCAATAGGTTTGACCAACCGCCCTCCCCCCTGACTGCACAACAACCACTGCTGCCTCTGAAGACATCAAGTCCTGCTGCCCACTCCCCACTCCACCATCACCCCCCCACTCCCAACACACAGCCCCCCAACCTGACCCTCACTAAGACCCAGGTGAGGACGGAGCTGAGGAAGATCAAGGTGAGGAAGGCGTCGGGACAGGACGGCATCAGTGCAAAGCTCCTCAAGTCCTGTGCAGACCAGCTGTGTGGGATTGGGGAGTACATCTTCAACCTGAGCCTGAAGCTGGGGAGGGTACCACAGTTGTGGAAAACATCTTGTGTGGTACCTGTACCAAAGACTTCTCACCCCAAAGATCTGAACAGCTACAGACCAGTAGCCCTGACGTCCCACATGATGAAAACCCGGGAGAGACTGCCCCTTGCTCACCTCCGCCCCCTGGTGGGACCAGCGATGGATCCACTCCAGTTTGCCTACCAGCATGGCATTGGGGTGGAGGATGCGGTCATCTTCCTCCTTCACCGTTCTCTGTTCCACCTGGAGAAGCCCAGGAATACGGTGAGGATCATGTTCTTTGACTTCTCCAGTGCTTTCACCACCATCCAACCGATGATCCTGAAGGACAAGCTGCTGTGCGCAGGGGTGGACCAGCACCTGTCATCATGGATCCTGGACTACCTCACAAACCGGCCACAGTTTGTGAGAACCCGGGACTGTGTGCCCGACACGATCATTGGTAGCACGGGGGCCCCCCAGGGAATGGTTTTGGCTCCCTTCCTGTTCACCCTTTATACTGCGGACTTCTCACACAACACAACACACTGCCATCTACAGAAGTTCTCTGATGAATCTGCGATCATTGGCCTCATCTCCAACGGAGATGAAGCTGAGTACAGAGGACTTATCCAGGACTTTGTGGACTGGTGCCATCGGAACTGCCTCCAGATCAACGCGAGGAAAACTAAGGAGCTGGTGGTGGACTGCCGCAGGCAAGGACAACCCCTCACAGCACCAGTAAATATATAGGGAACAGACATCAAGATGGTGACATCCTACAAGTACCTGGGTGTTCATCTGAACAATAAACTAGACTGGTCACACAATACCGACGCACTCTACAAGAAGGGACAGCGCAGGCTGTTCCTACTGAGGAGACTCAGGTCCTTTGGTGTACAAGGGGCACTGCTGAAGACATTCTACGACACGGTGGTGGCATCAGCCATCACTTTTGGAGTGGTCTGCTGGGGCAGTGGCATTACAGCAGACGATAGGAAGAGACTGAACAAACTGATCAAGAAAGCTAGCTCTGTCGTGGGGCAGCGCCTTGACCCAGTGGAGGAGATGGGAGAGAGAAGGATGGTGGCTAAACTGTCATCTCTGCTGGAGTCCGAGTTCCACCCTATGCAGGACACACTGAATGTACTAAAGAGTTCATTTAGCAGCAGACTACATCATCCTAGGTGCACAACCGAGAGGTTTCGCAGGTCCTTGCTCCCTATGGCTGTCATACTGTACAACCTAAGCAGGGCTGCTCGCAGAGATAGCAAAAAGATGTGACAACCTAATAGTATTGAATGCAAAAGACGCAATAGACTTACACAATGATCCCCTCCAGTATACAACTAGGAAAAGGCCGATAGCTACGGAGGGTGACAATATGTATGGGTACATAATCATACCATGTAGGATAACTAAGTAGACGGTTATGCTGTTTCATTCCATCTAGCTACAATGCTCCACACTGTGTGTGTTTATATATTTATATATTTATTCCATCTTGCTACAATGCTCCACACTGTGTGTTTATATATTTACATATTTATTCCATCTAGCTACAGTGCTCCGCTCTGTGTGTTTATATATTTACATATTTATTCCATCTAGCTACAATGCTCTGCACTGTGTGTGTTTATATATTTATATATTTATTCCATCTAGCTACAATGCTCCGCACTGTGTGTGTTTATATATTTATATATTTATTCCATCTAGCGACAATACTCCACACTGTGTGTTTATATATTTACATATACAGTATATATACAGGGGATAGGCTGTGGCCCCCGGCAGGCTGGCCTTGCCTCGAGGGAGGGGCTTGGTCTGGCCTTTGGTCCCTGGTGCTGGGGGTGGGGGGGTTGGGTGTGTGCCGGTGGTGCGGGTCGGCCCTGGTGCGTCCTTGCGAAGCGGGGTTGTGTCCTCCCCAGGGCAGCGCCCCAGGGCAGGTGCCTCCATCCTGGGGGGTCACCCTCCCCGTCCTCTGGGGCCTGCGAGTGTGTGTGTGTGTGTGTGTGTGTGTGTGTGTATGTGTGTGTGTGTGTGTCACAGCCCGCTCTCGCCTGTCTCCCACTCCAGCTGCGAGCACACCTACGCCTCATCAAGCCCGGGCTATTTAGCCCGCTCCGCCTTGAGCCTCGGTCTGGAGCCGTCTGCTCACCAACGACTGTGCTACCAGCACTCGCCTTCTCTTCTCCGACGCCTCTAGACTACCAACCATCCCTTCTCACGTAAGCCATCATCACTCGTCTCACCTTCTCTCCAGTTCTTCTCCCCTGTGCACAGGTGGATTCCCTGGTGGCGGATTCTCACCTCGTCGTTACCCAACCTTCACCCACAGCGTCGAGAGCGCACTGGAGCGCTGTCTTCCAGGCAGGAGACCTGCGGCTTGCCGACGTCAGCCACCCAGAACATCTGCAAGTAAGCCACAGCCCAAATATTATCCCACTGGGTCAGACTCTGCAGCTAACCACTTTTCTGCTCTGCCCCTAGGGTTGCCTGGCTGCACGACGCGCTGCTCCGCCCTCGGTGCATCCTGTCTCCCAGCATCATATTCACACTCACTCACACGCATCCACACACGCCTAATATTTAATAAATCCTTGTTGCAATCGACTCAAGCCTGTGTGCGTGTTCCCTGGGCCTGAACTCATGTCAGTGTGTGTGTGTGTGTGTGTGTGTGTGTGTGTGTGTGTGAGCGTGTGCGAAAGTGGGTGCGTGTGGGCATGTGGGGCTGTAGGTGGGCATGTGTGATGTGAGTGTATGTATATGTGTGCACATGAGGGTGGGCGGGTGTGTGTGTGTGTGTGTGTGTGTGTGTGTATGGGTGCAGTTACCTGTGGGTGGATCTGTTGGGGTGGAGGATGTGTGTATGGGTAGGAGAACTTCGTTGGGTGGAGGGGGTCCATCTAGCGGCATGGTGGTTCGCGATTAAATAAAAAAATCAAATCACCCTTTATTGTCATTCAACTGTACAACCAATCATGTACAGTAGAACGAGATTGTGCATTACCTATCTACTGTGTTAATCACACACACCCCAAGTGTAGAATCAGAGGGCTGCTGCCATGCAAGGCGCCGCCACAAATTTCCCTCCTCCATTCCATTTTTGCTGATCACCAAGCTGGACGGCAGGAAGTTCCACTTTTATATGGTCTTCGGCATGACCCGGCCGGGATTTGAACCCCTGCCTCTCGGGTGTGGGGCGGATGATCTACCAACTGTGCCACCACTCCGGTAGTCCACACATTTACACACAATCATCTCATACAACTGACATACACCTACCATGTTTTGTGCAAGGGGTGGGGGTCTTCCCCCACCCGTTGCCCTCATCCTGCTGGGGGCCTGGCGGGGGGCCTGGGACCCATCATGTTGTCAAAATCCCTGAGTGCGGCTGAATGCATAGATACAAGCAAGGGAGTGAGAGAGGGACTGAATAAGAGAGTAAGCGAGAGTGGGGGAGTGATGAATGGAGATGGTGATGGTGGGTTGGTTTTGTGTGGTGCTTTGCATGTCGGGTGGCATCTCGGGGGCACCTGCGGTGATCTGCTGATCTGTTGCTAGGGTGGGCGCTGGGGGTGGGGGTCTCCTTCTGTGGCCGCGGCTGCCCTGGGGTGGGTCAGTGGGGGGGTGGCCGCTGGCCTGCACCAGTGGTCTCCCTGGCCGCTGCCGGGCGCTGGTGCACGTTCAGATTTTCTGCATCACAGTCGCCCCAAAAAATAAGGGTGAATGAGGCTGGGTGAGTGTGTGGAGGAGAGCACGAATGGATGTGAGTAGGTTGGAGTATGAGTGAGCGTGCATGCGTGGGTGAACTTGAGTGGGTGTGGGTGACCCTGAGGGCGAGTGGGAGTGAGAGTGAACGGGTACAGGAGCGAGAGAGAATGGGTGGGTCCAGGAGTGTGAGAGTGGGTGAGTGAGAGATTGAGTGAGAGTGAGGGAGTGCATGTGAGTGCGTATGACAGCATGAGGTTGTGAAGGTGTGGGGATGAGGGTGTCTGCAAGTTGGGAGGTGCTGGATTGAGGGGGGTAGTGCCTCTCGGCTATTTGGGCTCCCCTGGGCGGCGGGGGGGGACTTCTTTGGGCATGGGGGTCCCCGAGGTGTGCGGCGGTGGCACTGCGGGGGGGACTCGCTGTGGGGGTGCCTGGGGGGGCTTGCACCGGCGGGTTACGGGCCAGTCTCTGGCCTGGGGGGGTGGATGTGCTGGCCTCCTGGTGCCTGGGGCCCGGGGACTGGCGTTGGCCTCACTGGGGTGGGGGTGGGGGGGAGTGTGGGCCCTCCGTGCCAGCCGCCTGGTAGTCTGGCCTCCCTCGATCATCCCTCCAGGGACGGATGCTTGGCTTTCCTGGGGCTTGCTGACCTTGGGCATTTGTGCCCTGTGGGGGTTGGCGGCACTGCCTTGCCTGCTCGGGGTTCCCAGGGGGGATGGGGGAGGAGGGGGGAAGTCGCTGCGACCGGCCCCCCTCTTTGTATGTTTCCTGACAAACCACTCACACGCACACACTTATTTTGCACGCGCTCTCATATATACACACATGGACACACACGCACAAATGTCTCTCCTTTAACAGGTGCGGATACCAGACTTGTGCTGAGACATCTTCAGTGGAAGAAGCAGTTTGTCTTCTGTTTGTTTTAGTTGCGCTTAGTTGTTTAGTTGGGCTGCACGGTGGCGCAGTGGTTAGCACTGCGGCAGCACAGTTTACCCTTGGCCGGGGGATTGTGGGGATCGTGGGATCGATCCCAGCCCCCGACCAACAGTGATCTGTGTGGAGTTTGCATGTTCTCCCCGTGTTGCATGGGTTTACTCCGGGATTTCTCCGGTTTCCTCCCACATGCCAAAAACATGCATGTTAGGTTAATTGGCTGTTCTAAATTGTCCCTAGATATCTGTTTCCTATAGGCCCTTAGAATAGAGGGTTAGTATTAATGAAAGCGCTTTGAGTGGTCTTTGTGACTAGAAAAGCGCTATATAAGTGCAGGTTAGTTAGTTAGTTAGTTAGTTGTTGGTTTGTTTGTGTTTTTGTCTGTTCCCCTCCCTTTCTTTCTCCCACACATTTCCTTTCCCTATTCCCCATCCTGTCAGGTCCTCCATGGATAAAATAATTTAAATGAATGAATGAATGAATGAATGAATTTATTTATTTCGGATAGTACATTACAGGTTAAAAGAAACTGTATAATATAACAACAAGGTCAAATTAGACAAAGACTCCTTCTACTATACAATTCCACGTGAGTTATCCGAAATGGGTGATGGCTGAAGCCGCAGCTTATATTGCCCACCCATATTCCATCCAAGAATTCAAAGGAGAAAAAAGAGAAAACAAGACAAGAGCGATTACAATTTAAAACAAGGCTAAGACAAAATATGACTGAGAGAAAAAGAAAACTGAGCTAGTCTAAGTTAAGCGGTTACTATTCAAAAACAAATCTAAGACATAGTGTCACAGAGAAAAAAGAAAAACTAAGCTATAACACAACACAGGCTGGAAATGTCAATCCTTATGTGAGTTTACATGTCGTCTTGTAAATATGTTTGGAGTATTTCTTCCTTTAGTTTTTGTTTAAATTGTCCAAGCTTTGTACATGATTTTAATTCAGGTCCAAAATCGTTCCATAATCTGACACCTTGCACTGAAATACAGTGTTGCTTGGTAGTTGTTCTCACTGTAGGCTTTTGAAATATACATGTTCCTCTGAAGTGATATCGTTTCTCCCTTGTTTGGAACAACTTCTGGATATTTGCGGGCAGTGATAGATTCTTCACTTTGAACATTATTATTGCGGTTTTAAAGTCGATCAGATCTTTCAACTTGAGAGTTTTTTGTTTAAGAAAAAGTGGGTTTGTTGGTTCCCTGTAAGCTGCTTTGTTGATTATTCTAATAGCTCTCTTTTGAAGCATAAAGAGTGGATATATGTTTGTTTTATATGTATTTCCCCATACTTCATTACAATATGTCATGTATGGGAGTATTAATGAATGATACAAGGTGTATAGTGTGGGTTGATTCAGCAAATTTTTCACTCTGTGTAATATTGCAATTGATTTGGATACTTTACCTTTTATATAATTAATATGTGGCTTCCAACACAGTTTGTTATCAATTATTACTCCAAGGAATTTAGTTTCGGATACCCTTTCAATCTCTACACCATTTACACTGAGTTTGGGTACTGGGTAGTTGTGATGGTTGTTAAAGACTATAAATTTTGTCTTGCTTAAATTGAGCGTTAATTTGTTTGAATCAAACCACAGTTTCAGCTTTCCTAATTCCTTTCCGAGTGTATCCAGAAGTTGTTCCAAGTTGTTTCCACTGCATAGCAGGTTAGTGTCATCAGCAAACAATATTAAGTCCATTTTTTCTGAAACTTTACATATATCATTTATATACATATTGAATAATAATGGTCCCAAAACTGAACCCTGTGGGACTCCACAGGTGACCTTCAGTAGCTCTGAGTTTTTGTTGTTAACACATACAAACTGATATCTATTCTTTAAGTAACTTCTTAACCAGGACAGTGCTACCCCTCTGATACCACAATTTTGTAGTTTCTTTAATAATAGATTGTGATCTACTGTATCAAATGCTTTTTTAAGATCCAGGAATACTCCAACTGAATACTCTTTATTTTCAATGGCTGTTGATATTTTTTCTGTAAATTCCATTAAGGCATATGCTGTTGTCCTTTTGTGTCTGAACCCATATTGCTGCTCACACAATAAATCATTCTTCAGTATGAAGTTGTCAATTCTCTCATAGAATATTTTTTCAAGTATCTTGGAAAATTGCGGTAATAGTGAAATTGGTCTGTAGTTGGAGAGTTCCCCTCTGTCGCCTGTCTTGTAAATCGGAATTACTTTAGCTATTTTCATTGCATTGGGAAATATACCTGATTGGAGAGACAGGTTACAGATATACGTCAGTGGTTTCACTATGCATTCGATAACAGTTTTGACTAGTAGCATATCAATACCATCGCAGTCAGTAGATGTTTTACTTTTGAACGATTTAACAATTTCAATGACCTCTCTTTCGTCTGTGTTCTTTATGAAGATGGTGTCTTTTACAGCAGTGTTATTGCATATTGAATCACCTGTTGGCACCGTAGTGGGTATTTCTCGGGCCAGTTTAGGTCCAATGTTAACAAAAAAATTATTAAATTCATCTGCAGGTGAAGCTATATTCACATTCGGAGTCGATTTATTATTTTTTGGAGTGTTAGTTGGGTAGCTGGTATTTCTGCTTTTATTTCCAAGGATACTGTTGATTATTGTCCATGTATTTTTAATATTGTCTTTGTTTTTTTCCAGTTCTTTACTGTAATAGTCTCTTTTACTACATCTTATTATATATGTTAACTTATTTTTGTATGTTTTATACCGCTGCTCTGCTTCTTTTGTCCTTTTCTTTATGAAAGCTTTATATAATAAATTTTTCTTTTTACACGCCTTTTGTAGTAAATAAAGTATTAAAAGTTATTACAGGAGGAGTTTACAACAATATACAGTACATAGGTACTGTATAAAGCTCCTTTTGGCAAAGTAAATCTGTTTTAGCACAATAAGGGTAACAGACCTCTTCTTGCTGCTTACCTAGCTGCCTGACAGGACAAGGGGGAAAAAACAGTACTAGATTCCATTTAACTGAAGGTATCAACTCATTCTGACTGCTGAGGCCACAGTAAAAACAAATGATTTTAAACGTAACCCAGCCCATGTAAAATCTGCTTTTACTGAAGTGCAGCTACATGAAAATTGTGGTTATATACAACAACAAAGTACTTTTTTTGTCACATTCCACCACTGGCTTTTAGCAACAAGTGTTCTCCCCCTCGAACAGTTCCACATCCCGGCGAAGCGGTTCGACCACGTCCACATGGACCTGGTGGGGCCCCTTCCGCCATTGCAGGGGTTTACGCACCTCCTGACCGTAGTGTACTGCACCAATCATTGAAAACGTGTGGTATTTAAACTATAGTGGTATCGACCTATAGATCTAAGTAAGCAGGCTATGCCTTGTAGTGAAATTTACTCAAAATGACAAAACCAAAGTTGAACTGTCAAACCACTCGCTTACCTTCTTTGGAGTTGTTTCAGAGTCTCGCAAGTAAGGGTGCTTGGTTCTTTGACAACAAAAAATCTGCTATGTCAGCATACATACAGGGGGGGCATTTTGGCCAATTTCTGCAACGTGGCCACAAATGCAAGCACAACTAGTTTATCCTTGCGTTTGCGGGTACAACCGGGAAGACCCCTATACATACAATATGCTCGTAGATCAGGAACTTTCCATAAATTAAATGTATCAATAGAGCATGTTTGGTAGCCACGTTCCCATGATGCTTTGCGCGAGCCGAGATGCGAAAGTCGCTTATTTTAAAATTATAATTTTATAGTTAAAGTTATCTTTAACATGCTTTGTGTGGACGGCCCTATAGGCTATTTTTATGATGTTTGGTATGAATGGCACTTAAATCGGGTAGATCACCACTGAAGGCCTAGTTGTAAAATACACGGTCTGCCACTAGCAGTCCTGCTCCCTCCAGCCATCCTGCTGTTGTGTCCTTGGGCAAGACACTTTACCCACCTTGCCTTCAGTGTCAGTGATGCTGGTGCATAAATATTTGGTGGTGGTCGGAGAGGCCGTTGAAGCAGATTGGCAGCCATGTTTCCGTCAGTCTGCCCAAGGATAGCTGTGGCAACAGAAATAGCTTTCCATTATTTGTGTGTTTCTGCAGTGAATGAGCAATGGACTCACTGAAAGAGCTTTGATGTGTCACGTGACATAAGCACCATGTAAACTGAATCCCTTATTATTATCTTGAACACAATCGAAGGGGCCTCCATGGAAAGCAAGACTACACACGGTACATTCTATGCTCATTCATAGCCATTATCGGTGGTGCATAGCTAACATACCATAAACCAAAAAAAACAATTACAAATTCAAGATGCAATATATGCTAGCTCTGTTATAAAACTAATAACCATGTAAGTGCAAGGACTTTTATGCAAAGTAAACAATCTACACTTCAGAGTGGAACAAATACATGTACCAACACTGTGTGAAATGAAAATATTCTGGCTTAAAAACTGTGGGGGGAGTTAGCCAGACAAACCCGATGTACAGACAGACATGATCATACCATATTACATTTGTACGAACGTATCTTTCAACAGGCATATAAAAATACTGGGTATCACTGGATTAAACCATAGTCCTTTATAACTGTAAACTTACTTTGTGCGTGGGCAGATATTTCGTTTCACTATTGGTGTGAAAATAAACAAAACATTTTCTTGAAAGTAAATATTGAGGACACTAGAAGGATTACTGCAGTAGTAAACCTGTTTTTTTACTGTATGTACACAAATGTTTAACACATCCTTTCTTTTAAGATGCCATTTACAAAATAGATGCAACCTGGACACTGCAAGATGATGTAGGATACTACTGAAAGCTGCTGGAGATGTGAGGGCGAGCGAGGAGGGGGAGTGTGACGGAGACCATTGGTGATGCTTTGTGGATGAAACCATTGTAAGGCATTTTAGAGGGGCGGACCAATATTTACAAATTAAAACAACTCTTTTTTTTTTCATTTGCACTTAGCTTGCTTGCTCTAATTTCACTCAGTTATATAAAATAATAGAGAAGGGTTCATGACAAAATATGTGGGGCACTTCTCTGTTTTTTCCAGGTTCAAGGAGACATATCGCCCCCGTCCTCCCCTTGATTTATGAATATGGCTTTGTGGTGAGCTGACAATATGGAACTCACCCACTATTTAGGTAAACCATTTTGCCTACCTGGCACAGACTCACTGAGCAGCTGCAATCTGAACTTCTGTCATGGGAAATAAAAGTGTGTTGTTGTAAGATCAGTTAATAATTTAGGTCTTATGATGGTATAATGTGTTTTTCTTTGTAGAGGTAAACAAAATCACATCAAGATTTATTATTAATGTCATGATATGTTCATTATCTTTCAAGGCTTCTTTCATTATGGTACAGTATGTTTTTGCTTTTTCTCTTGTTCTGCAGCTCCTGTGTATCAGCCTTTCTCTGTGATGAAAGCCTGTTTTGATCTGTAAGACATATCTGGATATGGGTGGCACATGGCATGAGAGAGGTCAGCTTCAAGGGCATCAATACCAAGCCAGACAGACCTCCCACTATGCTAGCATTCATCTAATAAAGCTTCCTTACTCCAGGTTCACTCATTGGCCCTTGATAAGGTTATCAGTCAGCTGCACATTTCTGAAGGTCTGCCTGCCAACAGCAGCTGAATTTCTGAGGGCAAATCTGAAAAATAAAGTATTCACAGAGACTTATACGATTAAAATCTTCATCCTGCACCTGCTTTAAGTTATGGATTTGCTCAGTGTTATCCTTTTCTTTAATTACCAAGATTAAAGTGAACTTTGATCAGTATCATTTGAAACATTTTCTTGTTGTCACACATCAGTTAATCCTGCCAGACTGTGACATTAAATCTCACCGCTTGAGGAATATTTGACTAAGTGGATTTTAAAAAATGGCCTGTGGTTAAGAACTAAGGCTCTGTAGCCAAAAACATTAATGTGCTGAGATGTATTAGGAAATCAAAAAGGAAAAGTAACCTTACAGAAAAAAGTCAACTATCAGGGTTTGGTCTACATGACACAATTCAAATATTGTATATTTCTATTAGTCTGCCAGTAGCCTTAAAATCATTGTTTTGTTCAGATTAAAAATAATCAGCTTTCCTGTTGAAGTGTGAGGAAAATAGTCACTTATAACCCCAATTCCAGTAAAGATTGGACATTGTGTAAAACATAAATAAAAACAAAATACAATGATTTAAAAATCCTTTTCAAATTATATTCAGTTGAATCCACTATAAAGACAAGATATTTAATGTTCAAACTGAAACTTTCTTTTGCAAATATTCACTTATTTTGAGTGTGATGCCTGCAACACATTCCAAAAAAGCTGGGACAGGGGCAACAAAAGACTAAGAAAATTGAGAAATGCTGAAAAGAAAAACAAACACCTTTCTGGAACATTCCACAAGTGAACAGCTTAATTGGAAGTAGGTGAGTGTCATGATTGTGTATAAAAGGAGCATCCCCAAAAGGCTCAGTTGTTCACAAGCAAGAATGGGAAAAGGGTCACCACTTTATGAACAACTGTGTGGGCAAATAGTCCAACAGTTTAAGAACAATGTTTCTCAATGTGCAATTGCAAGGTATTTAGGGATTTCATCATCAACAGTCCATAATATCAAAAGATTCAGAGAATTTGGAGAAATTTCTGCACATAGGCAGCAAGACTGAAAATCAACAATGAATGTCCATGAGCTTTGAACATTCAGTGGGTACTGCATTAAAAACCAACATCGTTCTGTAAAGGATATTACCACGTGGCCTCGGGAATACTTCAGAAAACCATCGTCAGTTAACACAGTTTATCACTACATCTACAAGCGCAAGTTAAAATTCTATCATGCAAAGTGAAAATCAAATATCAACGGCACCCAAAAACGCCGCCGGTTGCTCTGGGCTTGAGCTCATCTGAGACGGACTGACGCAAAGTGGAAAAGTGTGCTGTGGTCTGACGAGTCCACATTTCAAACTGTTTGTGGAAATCATGGATGTCGTGTCCTCTCAGAAATTACATACAGGTTTTGGAGCAAAATATGTATCCAAGCAATATCTTTTTCAGGGACGTCCCTGCTTATTTCAGCAAGATAATGCCAAGCAACATTCTGCACATGTTACAACATTGTGGCTTCGTTGTAAAAGAGTGTGGGTACCAGACTGGCCTGCCTGCAGTTCAGACCTGTCTCCCATTGAAAATGTGTGGCACATTATGAAGTGAAAAAAAAAAAGACAACAGAGACCCCGGACTGTTGAGCAACTGAAGTTATACATCAAGCAAGAATGGGAAAGAATTCCACGTACAAAGCTTCAATAATTAGTGTCCTTCTTTGAGTGCTGTTAAAAGGAAAGGTGATGTAACACAATGGTAAACATGCCCCTGTCCTAGCTTTTTTGGAACATATTACAGGCATCAAATTCAAAATAAGTGAAATAAAAAAAAAAAATGAAGTTTATCAGTTTGTATCTCTTGTCTTTGTAGTGTATTCAATTGAATATAGGTTGAAATGGATTTGCAAATCATTGTATTCTGTTTTTATTTACATTTTACCCAATGTTCCAATGTCATTGGAATTAGGGTTTTAAATGCTGATGACTGACCAATGTTAAATTTTTCCCTCAAACTTGTATGAGTCATCATGGATGCCAGATGTTTTTTGTTTTTTATTTGATAAAGTAGGTTAGTGGGTCAAAATAATCACCATACTCCTCATCACTACTGGATCTGTGGACTCTGGTAGCAGTGACCCTGGCTCCCGTCTTTCACCTTTAGGTGTTGATTGCTTTTAGAGCTCTTGGCCCAGATTGAGGACTTTTCCCATGAAGATTAGTCAATCTGATGTTAAAGCTGTTTCAACAGGTCGCTTGCAAGGGGTCAAAGGCCAATTATGTAGCAGTGCCTAATGGTAGCAAATAGCGTCAATCACCTTCAATGGAAGAGTGGTGAGACTTGTGCCTTCCATCTCTGGGTTGGAATGTGGATAATCTGGGGGTTAAGCCTGGTAGCCTGGCTCACCACCCCCCACCCCCAAAACTGTTTTTGACTTGAAGCTGACCGTGCTCACTCACTGTCAGCCTCCTAAAAGGATAAGCACAGACAATGAAAATTTGCTATAATTTACACAACAAATGAATATTGTAGCTAAGTGATTTATGGATTCTGGTCATTTGTTAAAAATATGTCAAATATATCCTGATAGTTTTTATGATATGCAACAGTAAAGAAACGATTGTACCTATAGATATTCGTTTACTGCAATGGACTGGCGATCTGCCCAGGGTGTACCCTGCCTCTCGCCCAAAGATGCTGGGATAGGCTCCAGCCCCCCCCCCCCCCCCGACACAGCCCAAAAAGGATTAAGCAGTAGAAGATGGATGGACAGATGGATGGATGGATATTCATTTACATGTAAAAACAATGCATTTTTAAAAGTTGATGGATGATGAAAAACTTCATTTTACTAGCATCTGCTGCCAATAAGTGGTCTGCTATCTATTCTCGACATTCATCAACATTTCTTATTGCACCTTCGGTGTGTTTTACTATTTCTTTGAATCAGAATTTTGTTGGCACAAACTTCCACCTTTCACATTGACACAGACGATTTGTTAAAGCTGACCTAACTAGCTGTGTAATTAATGGCATCACCAAGGGCATGCAAACAAATGACAATACTGTGTAACTGTGACAACAGTGATAACTCATACCCACAGTGAGCCTTCACCTCGTCTGATGCACTGTCCAAAATTTTTCCAGTGTTTGCATCAGCCCACAGTGATATACATGTTTAAAAACCAGGGAGTGTAAATTAACTTTCATATTTGTATTTGCTATTCTGATGCAAAGAAAATAAAACAGCTCTTTAATGCCATTTTATGCAACAAATCATTAAACCATGAGGAGTCACCAGAAATCAATTAAATGTTAAAGCTGAAAAACTGGCTTCTCCAACAACAATGTAATAGCCCAGAAAATTCTATTTCCAAAGTTCACAATCCATTTTGCAAAGGTTTGCTTTTCTTTGTTGGTTAGACTATTTCCTAGAGGCACAGCCAATCACACCCTACCATAAGCTTCATTATTATAAGCAATATTACAATTGCAACAATATTGGTACAACATTGTGTAAACACAGTGACACATCAAACACATCAAACTTAAGGTAGGGCTGGGCGATATACCAAATATATTTGTTGTATCGGTACATTTGGCTGCCTGCGATACATAAAATGATTGTATCGTGCATATTTGGGTATTTGTCACATTAATATGAGCTGCCACTGCTGAAGTCTGAGCAGAAGTTCAGCATGGCAACCCCCCCCCCCCCCGCAGGCTCACAGACAAATCTACACTGCAGCGAGCAGTTAAAAAGGAAGATAACAGAATAAAATTAGGCCACCTTAAGCACAGAAAAGGGAGGTGCAGGAGAAGATAAACATGTTAAGTATGAACTCTGCAGGTGTAAAATCATGCTCACTTAGCAAACAAACTTTCAAAATAAGAGCTCCTATCCCATTTTGTAACCTTTCAAAATGAGAGTGAGTGGCTTGCCAATAAAGAACTGATGGAATGTAAACACATAAAAAAATAAGTGACAAATTATACTTCTGTCACTTATTAGATCACGAACTATTAACTATGTGTGGTAAACTGAAGCATTTCTACCCATGTGGATAAACCTGATTACTTGATAATGTAAGTTCTGCTAAGCAAAGGAAAAAAAAACACTTCACTCAATTACATATTGTGAAGAATTTTCTCTGACATAAATTTTCATTTTATTTTTTAGCTTTGTCATAAGTGAAATGAATGTACTACACACACACACACACACACACACACACACACACACACACACACACACACACAGGGCTTGACATTAATCAGGAGTAATCTTGAAGGAAGAGTATGTGAAGAGTGTTCAGGAGGTAAAGAGGGAATTAGACAGAATCATGAGTTTGAAGCTAGGAGTCAAATGTGTGATGTTGAATGCTGTCAGTGTGTATGCCCCACAAGTTGGATGTCAGGCAGAAGAGAGAGAGGAATTCTGAAGTAAGCTGGATGAAGTGGTATTGAGTGTTCCCAGGTGGGAGAGAGTGGTGATTGGAGCAGACTTTAATGGGCATGTAGGTGAAGGGAACAGAGGTGATGAGGAGGTCCTGGGTAAGTATGGTCTTAAGGAGAGAAATATGAAAGGACAGGTAGTTGTGGATTTTGCTAAAAGGATGGAAATGGCTGTGGTGAACACATACTTCAAGAAGAGAGAGGAACACAGGGTGACTTACAAGAGTGGAGGAAGGCGCACACAGGTGGACTACATCTTATACAGAAGGAGAAATCTAAAAGAAATAGGTGACTGGAAGGTAGTGGCAGGGGAAAATGTAGCTAGACCGCATCAGATGGTAGTCTTTAGGATGACTTTGCAAAGCAAGAGGAGGAAAACAGTGAAGGCAGAGCCAAAGATTAAGTGGGGGTAGTTACAGAAGGAAGAAGGTTGCACAGAGTTCAGGAAGGAGTTGATACAGGGTCTGGGTGATAGGGAAGAATTACCAGATGACTGGGAAAGTACAGCAAAAGCGTTGAGGGAAATGGGTAGAAAGGTATGTGGTGCATCCAGTGGAAAGAGGAAGCCAAGGAGACTTGGTGGTGGAATGAGGAGGGACAGGAAAGTATCCAAAGGAAGAGGTTTAGCAAAGAAAAAATGGGATCGTCAAGGAGATGAAGAAAGTAGACAGGAGTATTTGGAATCTAGGCACATAGCAAAGAGAGGTGGCAAAGGCAAAGAATAAGGCATATAGTGAGTTGTATGAGAGGCTGTACACTAAGGAAGGAGAAAAGGACTTGTATCGACTAGCTAGACAGAGAGATCGAGCTGGAAAGAATGTACAGCAGGTTAGGTTGATTAAGGACAGAAATGGTAATGCACTAACAAATGACAAGAGTGTGTTGAGAAGGTGGAAGGAGAACTTTGAAGAGTTGATGAATAAAGAAAATGAGAGAGAGGGGAAAATGGATGAAGGAAAGATTGTGAACAAGGAAGTCCGGAGGATTAGCAAGGCGGAAGAGAGGGCAGCTTTAAAAAGGATGAAGACTGGAAAGGCGGTTGGTTCAGATGACATACAGTGGATATAAAAAGTCTATCCACCCCTGTTCAAATGCTAGGTTTTTGTGATGTAAAAAAGATGAGACCAAGATAAATCATTTCAAAACTTTTTCCACTGTTAATGTGACCTATAACTTGTACAACCCAATTGAAAAACAAACTGAAATCTTTTAAGGAGAAAAATAAAAAACTTACAATAACCTGTTTGCATAAATATGCACACCCTTAAACTAAAACTTTGTTGCAGCACCTTTGGCTTTTATTACAGCACTCAGTCTTTTTAGGTAGGAGTCAATCAGCGTGGTACATCTTGATGTGACAATATTTGCCCACTCTTCTTTGCAAAAATGTTCCACATCTGTCAGATTGCAAGGGCATCTCCTGTGCACAGCCCTCTTCAGATCACCTCACAGATGCTTGATTGGATTCAGGTCTGGACTCTGGCTGGGCTATTCCAAAACAATCTTCTTCTGGTGAAGCCATTCTTTTGTTGATTTGGATGTGTGCTTTGAGTCATTGTCGTGCTAAAAGATGAAGTTCCTCTTCATCTTCAGCTTTCTAGAGAAGCCTGAAGGTTTTGTGCCAACACTGACTGGTATTTGGAACTGTTCATAATTCCCTCCACCTTGACTAAGGCCCCAGTTCCAGCTGAAGAAAAACAGCCCCAAAGCATGATGCTGTCACCACCATGCTTCACTGTAGGTATGGTGTTCTTTTGGTGATGAGCAGTGTTGTGGTTGCGTCAAATATATCTTTTGGAATTATGACCAAAAAGTTCAACCTTGGTTTCACCATAACACAATTTCTCACATGCATTAAGGAGATTTGAAATGGCTTGGATGTTTTTCTTCGTAAGATAAGGCTTCCGTCTTGCCACCCTACCCCATAGCCCAGACATACGAAAAAGACAGGAGATTGTTGTCACATGTACTAAACAGCCAGTACTTGTCAAAAATTCCTGCAGCTCCTTCAATGTCGCTGTGGGCCTCTTGGCAGCCTCCCTGATCAGTCTTCTTCTCGTCTTTTCATCAATTTTGGAGGGACATCCAGCTCTTGGTAATGTCACTGTTGTACCATATTTTCTCCACTTGATGATGACTGTCTTCACTGTGTTCCATGGTATATTTAATGACTTGGAAATTCTTTTGTACCCTTCTTCTGACTGATATCTTTGAACAATGAGATCCCTCTGATGCTTTGGAAGCTCTCTGCGGACCATGGCTTTTGCAGTAAGATCTGACTACAAAAATGTCAGAAAAAGCCTACTAGAACAGCTGAACTTTATTTGGGGTTAATCAGAGGCACTTTAAGTGGTGGCAGGCGTGTGCTGACTCCCATTTAACATGAGTTTGAATGTGACTGGTTAATTCTGAACACAGCCACATCCCCAGTTATAACAGGGTGTGCATATTTATGCAAACAGGTTATTATAAATTTTTTATTTTTTATATTTTCCCTTAAAAGATTTCAGTTTGTTTTTCAATTGGGTTGTACAGTTTATAGGTCACATTAATGGTGGAAAAAGTTTTTGAAATGGTTTGTCTTAGTCTCATTTTTTCACATCACAAAAACCTGGCATTTGAACAGGGGTGTGTAGACTTTTTTTTATATCCACTGTACCTCTGGAGGTATGGAGATGTTTAGGAGAGATGGCAGTGTACTTTTTAACCAGATTGTTTAACACAATCTTGGAGAGTGAGACAATGCCTGAGGAGTAGAGAAGAAGTTTTTTGGTACCAATTTTCAAGAACAAAGGTGATGCTCAGAGCTGTAGTAACCACAGAGGAATAAAATTGATCAGCCACACTAAGAAGATATGGGAAAGAGTTGTTGAAATCAGGTTAAGAGGAGAGGTGACAATCACTAAGCAACAGTATGGTTTCATGTCAAGAAAGAGTACTACAGATGCAATGTTTGCTCTAAGAGTGCTGATGGAGAAGTATAGAGAAAGACAGAAGGAGCTGCACTATGTCTTTGTGGATCTAGAGAAAGCATATGATAGGGTGCCAAGAGAGGACCTGTGGTACTGTATGAGAAAGTCAGAAGTGGCAGAAAAGTATACGAGTGTGGTGCAGGACTTGTATGAGGACAGCGAGAGGGTGGTGAAGTATGCTGTAGGAGTGACAGATGGATTCAAGGTGGGGGTGGGATTACATCAGGATTGGCTCTGAGCCCCTTTTTGTTTGCCATGGTGATAGACAGGCTGACAGACAAGATCAGGCAGGAGTCTCCGTGGACCATGATGTTTGCAGATGATACTGTGATCTGCAGTGAGAGTAGGGAGCAGGTGGAAAAGAACCTGGAGAGGTGGAGGTATGCTCTAAGAGAAGAGGAATGAAAGTCAGTAGAAGCAAGACAGAATACATGAGCGTGAATGAGAGGGAGGCAGGTGCAACGGTGAAGATGGAAGGAATAGCCGTAGTGAAAGTAGATTAGTTTAAATACCTGGGGTCAACCATCCAAAGCAATAGAAAATGCACAACAGAGGTGAAGAAGAGAGTGCAGGCAGGGTGGAGTGGGTGGAGATGAGTGTCAGGGGTGATTTGTGACAGAAAGGTAGCAGCAAGAGTGAAAGGGAAGATTTACAAGACAGTGGTGAGACCTGCTATGATGTATGGTTTGGAGATGGTGGCGCTGACAAAAAGATAGGAGGTGGAGCTGGAGGTGGCAGAGTTGAAGATGCTAAGATTTTCACTGGGAGTGACTAGGAGGGACAAGATTAGAAATGAGCATATCAGAGGGAAAGCTCAGGCTGAGTAGTTTGGAGACAAAGTAAGAGGGGCAAGGCTAAGATGGTTTGGACATGTGCAGAGGGATAGTGGATATATTGGACAAAGGATGTTGAAGATGGAGCCGCCAGGCAGGAGGAAAAGAGGAAGACCACAGAGAAGATTCATGGATGTAGTGAAGGAGGACATGAAGAGGGTTGGTGTTAAGGTGTGTTCACACCAAATGCGAATGGGCGGTGCAAATCCATATAAAGTGAATGGGAAGAAGCAAGTACACTTGAATTTGTGTAGCTGCACGTTTGTGTCCGCTAGCTAGCTTTGAGATTCTGCTGTCACCATTGCAGAGTAAACTAGTTACCTCCGCCAGGCCGCAGGCCAGGAGGTTATGTTTTTGCTGGGGTTTGTCTGTCTGTTTGTCTGTCTGTTTGTCTGTCTGTCTGTTGGTTAGCAAGATAACTCAAATGGTTTTGGATGGATTTCCATGAAACTTTCAGGCGTTGTTGGACATGGTACAAGGAAGAACTGACTAAATTTTGGGGATGATCCAGATCACCGTCTGGATCCATGAATTTTTTAAAGGATTCTTTAACATTGTGAGATAGGGCCAGTTTCAACATGTGTGCAGGCGCAATGGAGGGCGCTGGTCGTCGTGTCTGACGAACACGAACTCCGCGTTCTTCAAAGTTTTAGGCACAAAAACACGTGGAAAACTGTGGTGGGCCGGGCCCGGCAGCATGCCTGTGTTTGCGCTACGCTGCAAAAGCTGAGACGGGCAGCTGTCCGGCGCGGGATTATTTGGCAGAAATTCCCCGGGCAGCCATAGTGGCTGCGCAAAAACAAGCTCTCTGCCGGGGAAGCTTCCAAATCCTCTTTTGCCGCGGAGCGCAACCCCAATAAAACCCACGGCAACCTGTCTACCCAATTTGCATCCGTCAGTGAACCCCTGAGTGCTGCTTTCAGTGATCTATGAAAACGCTCGCATAACCCATTGGCCTGTGGGTTGTACGCGGTTGTGCGATGAATTGCAACGCCCGCAGCCTGGGAGTTTGGAGATGGAGGAGATGGACACAACAGCAACACTTGAGTTTATTACCTCCACCAAGGAGGTAATGCTTTTACTACTGAACCACTAATCCTATCATTGTGAATCCAATTGCCAGTCATATGTTTTCATGGTCAAGGAATCTGAAAACGTACACACAAACACTGTATGGGGGGAACTGTGGCGCTTGGCGGAGGTCTGCGCTCTCCAAGTGCTTTTCTAGTTAGAAAATGAAACTCACTCACCGGGAGAGAGGAGGACCAGGAACTCTTCAGCTGAATCGTGATTTTGGAGTTATTTACTCACGGTTTCCAGCCACAGACGTCCTAGCAATAGCAAGCTAGCAACGTGAACACTCATCTGTTGAGTTTTGGAGGTTTGAGACGACATTTTCAGGTGAGCCCCCGGTCGGATAATGTAAACCTAAGCATGACGTTATTTTGGGAATTTCCACAGCAGGTTGAACACAGCTGCAGAAGTTTTAAAGACAACTTTGCCTGTCTGTATGTCACTATTCATGTCTGTTGGTGTGTTTACATTGATTTATAATGTAATCGGGCTGTGCGAAAAATTCACCTGTTCGCTTTTGGTGTGAACACACCTTTACAGAGGAAGATGCTAGGGATAGAGTGAAGTGGAGGCAGATGATCCACTGTGGTGACCCCTAAAGGGAGCAGCTGAAAAAAGAAGAAGATGATACAGGGCTTGACATTAACACCGGCCAATGGCTGGTGGACTTCAGCAGTGGCCAGTAAGACAGCCACACCCACTAGCCACTTTGGCCGGTTGTAGTTTTCTCAAACGGCATCTAAAATAATAAAACTATTGCAGTGTGACACTACGAAACTACAATTGCCATAAGTACTGTGGGTTTTCTTTTCTAATCCAGGGTTTCTTCTGGTAGCATTTCCCGGTGGTGGCCCGCCACGCTTGTAAATTTCCCACCACTCTATGAGGAAATATAAATTTAAGAAAAAAAATATGAAGCAATGACGGTCCACATGTGCACACATGAACAATGCGTGTGACCGTCATCTGTGCGGAGTTCAGAAGTGCTGCGCCCGTGTAACCGCTCCAATTGCCAGGCAGAGTGTCTCGTTCGCATCACTGTCCGAGAGAAACATGAGCTTATTAAAGTACTTTAAACACGGAAAAAAAATAATAAGAGGTATGTAAGCACTGGAGACATTTTTCATGGTTTTAACCCGCTGTTAACAGGAGTAGTAATGGAAGAGTCACTTAGCTAACAGGCATGGTTAAGCGCTTGAGTTGGTTCATTTTGTCTTCTTTTTAATCATTAGTTTTTTGTTTTTCTTATTTCAGACAAGAATAAAAAGGAGCCGTTTTTACCTTTACCTTAGTTAATATTAATCAACTAATTTATGTTCACTATTATGTACCTGGCAAGTTAAGATGACCAAAATTCACGAAGTTAATGATTTTAATCTGTCAGCAGCCTTCAGACAAACTAAACGTGCCAGCATTTGGATTTCAAAATAAGGGAGGTTTTTCCTGCTGTCTGTATGGTGAGAAGATTTCTAAAAAAAAACAAAAACAGACTATAAATATATAGAAATATTATAACAGAAATAACTGCATCTTTGGTCATTTAAGTTAATTAATTTCATTAAATAAAATGTTATTAATATTTTTTTCTTTGAAATCAGTGTTAAATTATTGTTCTGTTCTGACTCTGCAAAATTATGGTCAAAAATGTAAATTGTTATAAGGAAAAAAATTTAAAAAATCACTGCAGTCTGTTTCAAATTTATTAAAAAAATGATAATTTTATTTTAAAAAACAGACAAAAATTTGCCATGAAATAATCCACAAATTTATAATAAAGTCTCAAATGTACAAGAAAAGTCATAATTTTACAAGAGGAAATTACAAATTTGAAGAAAATAGTTTCAAATTTAGATAAATTTACAGAGAAAAGTAAAAACTATAGGCAAAAACATGCAGGTTAGGTTAATTGGAGACTCTAAAGTGGCCCTAGGTGTGAATGTGTATGTGAATGGTTAAGGGATAGCGCTGTACCGTGGCTGCTTCATCCATCCAGGTGGATGCCCTCAATTTCCCCTCTGGGGATCAATAAAGTATACAAAATCAAAAAAAAAAAATGCTGTACATTTTGGAGAAAGACCTCAAACCTTCAAGACTGAAGTCAGTACTCAAGTTTTTAAGTGGGTGATCTTTGTATCCTTCACTCAATTAGAAATTTTTGGTTGCCTACTTTTATTAATTTCAAAGCACTGCTTTTACATTTGTTGGATTTCTGGCTACTATACCCACCTCTGATCATATAATTTAAGTATGCATGAGTAAATTACTATAATGAATGTTTTTTTCCCTTCCCTACTCTCTCAATGAAAAAAAAACAAAAAAAAACACTAGAACAAAAATACAAAAAATATACATATTTTTGTCATTTATGTAAACCATGACAAAAAAAATCCTGCAGGACAAAACATGACACTTGATAATTTTTAACCTGTTTGTATACCACCATAGACAGAGAGACAACCTGAATTAGACAGAGCTCAGAGAGGGCAAGATGAGACAGAAGAGAGGAGCCAAGGAG
Source organism: Pholidichthys leucotaenia (assembly GCA_020510985.1). Taxonomy (NCBI): domain Eukaryota; kingdom Metazoa; phylum Chordata; class Actinopteri; order Cichliformes; family Pholidichthyidae; genus Pholidichthys; species Pholidichthys leucotaenia. The sequence goes on from CM035839.1 coordinate 60,696,554, forward strand.
AGGAAAGTGTTCAGGCAGAGGGTCCAGGAGAGGTGAGAGCAGAGGAAGGAGAGAAGGATGACACCACTAAAAAGTCCAAACACAGAACGTCTGGGTGGGACCCCAACTGGCCCAACATTCCAACATTCAAGCCTCGGGTGTACAATACTTCACATTGTAAGTTCCATATGCAAAGTTACTGTGCAAAATTAAAGAATAAAAGAAATAGATAGTATAAAATTAACATATTCCGGTTACAATAGTGTCATGTGTTTTCTGCCCCCGCCCCCCCGGAAAAATATGTTGCCACCTCGCCAAGGTCTTTAAGCCAGAGGAAACACTGTAATCAGTTTTCGTTTTCTTTTTCTTCTTTTTCTGGTGAAAACAGGTAGTGTCCATTTAGGTTAAATCCATCAGTAACTACTAATGACGTTGTGCAGCCATGAAGGGGTGTCCCAATTCATAGGGGTAGGCAAAGGGGTAGGGGTACAAATGAGAATTGGGACTGATCCAGATTTACCTGGACTTCACTCTCATATTGCTAATATTTTTCTCTACCATTTTACAGTATTTACTGCTCTTCATAAATAATTAAACCAATAGCGTTTCTGTTGCTATTTTTAATCCATGTATAAGGATAATTTACAACGAAAAAGGTTGTAAATTTAGTTCAAGTAAAGGCCATAGTCACATTTGATCATGTTAAACATAATTGTCCAACCACAAAATTGTGGCTAGTGAAAAGGCTGAGTGGCTAGTAACTTTGGAAAATCACTAGCCACAGTGGCTGATGAGCAAAAAAGTTAATGTGAAGCCCTGATTGTGTTTCATTGTTTGGATAAATTATGTGGCAGCTGGTTAGCTAGATGGTGATATATTTTAACTGAACGTCATTCACAAGTTTAGATTGGATTTCCCATGCCATAGTTTTGAATTATACTATTACTATCTACTATGTCCAGTAGTGTTTAGGCAATACACCACTAGGTCCAGCTACCCATGCATTTGCTTGTAGTGTTACCTATGAGATTTGCTAGCTACCTTAAAAAGCCTGAAAAAAGCCTATAAAAATGCTGTTGTGGTGGACACAATATACAGTGTGTGGGAGATTGTCCCTCACACCCAGAAAGCAGAACAATGGACCTAAGGAGAAAGAGCCCCGTGGGGAAAATGAATGAATGAATGAATGAATGAATTTATTTCGGATAGTACAGTACAGGTTAAAAGAAACTGTATAATATAACAACAAGGTCAAATTAGACAAAGACTCCTTCTTCTATACAATTCCACGTGAGTTATCCGAAATGGGTGATGGCTGAAGCCGCAGCTTATATTGCCCACCCATATTCCATCCAAGAATTCAAAAGAGAAAAAAGAGAAAACAAGACAAGAGCGATTACAATTTAAAACAAAGCTAAGACAAAATGTGACTGAGAGAAAAAAAGAAAACTAAGCTAAGTTAAGTGGTTACTATTCAAAACAAATCTAAGACAAAATGTCACAGAGAAAAAAAGAAAAAAAAAACAAAAACAAAAACAAAACAAACAAATAAACAAAAAAAACTAAGCTACAACACAATACAGGCTGGATATGTCAATCCTTATGTGAGTTTACATGTCGTCTTGTAAATATGTTTGGAGTATTTCTTCCTTTAGTTTTTGTTTAAATTGTCCAAGCGTTGTACATGATTTTAATTCAGGTCCAAAATCGTTCCATAATCTGATTCCTTGCACTGAAATACAGTGTTGCTTGGTGGTTGTTCTCACTGTAGGCTTTTGAAATATACATGTTCCTCTGAAGTGATATCGTTTCTCCCTTGTTTGGAACAACTTTTGGATATTTGCGGGCAGTGATAAATTCTTCACTTTGAACATTATTATTGCGGTTTTAAAGTCAACCAGATCTTTCAACTTGAGAGTTTTTTGTTTGAGAAAAAGTGGGTTTGTTGGTTCCCTGTAAGCTGCTTTGTTGATTATTCTAATAGCTCTCTTTTGAAGCATAAAGAGTGGATATATGTTTGTTTTATATGTATTTCCCCATACTTCATTACAATATGTCATGTATGGGAGTATTAATGAATGATACAAGGTGTATAGTGTGGGTTGATTCAGCAAATATTTCACTCTGTGTAATATTGCAATTGATTTGGATACTTTACCTTTAATATAATTAATATGTGACTTCCAACACAGTTTGTTATCAATTATTACTCCAAGGAATTTAGTTTCAGATACCCTTTCAATCTCTACACCATTTACATTGAGTTTGGGTACTGGGTTGTTGTGATGGTTGTTAAAGACTATAAATTTTGTCTTACTTAAATTGAGCGTTAATTTGTTTGAATCAAACCACAGTTTAAGCTTTCCTAATTCCTTTCCGAGTGTATCCAGAAGTTGTTCCAAATTGTTTCCACTGCAGAGCAGATTAGTGTCATCGGCAAACAATATTAAGTCCATTTTTTCTGAAACTTTACATATATCGTTTATATACATATTGAATAATAATGGTCCCAAAACTGAACTCTGTGGGACTCCACAGGTGACCTTCAGCAGCTCTGAGTTTTTGTTGCTAACACATACATACTGATATCTATTCTTTATCACAAATCAGACTGGACTGTTAAGTGATGCACCCCCCGAGGAAAGAAAGAATAACCTGGCACCGCTGAGACCAGAAGAGAGTGGTCAAAGCGTGAATATGGGCATGAATATGTTAATGTGTCACACAATGCCTTTGTACACACACATGCATAATGCACCAGCCCAGCTCTCTATGCATGATTATTAAAGCTATAAAAGCAGAATGCAGAGAGAGTTGGGATGGCTTCTACAGGGAACTCGGCCCCAGCATGGCTGCTCGGGCCATAGGCTGTACATATACAGTATGTTAGAGGGTTAATAAAGATTCTGTGTCGTCCTACGCTCGTGCCTCACCTCCACATCCTTCCCTTCTACCCTCTACACTGTAACCCTAGTGTAGTGACAAGTTTTCACTTGTTTCACCAATTTGATCTAACTTTCAAACTGTCACTTGACTCACCGGGGCATGCTTAGTTTGACACGTGTCCACATTTAAACTTTATAAAAGAGTTCCGTACTCACAGGCACTGAGTCATATATGTCCTTGTTTATTGCTTCACCATGATGTCTAACAAAGTAGATCCAAATGGCTTCTGTTGACTTGTACTGACGTAGTGATGTTGTGCTCGACACCGCCCACTCAACACTGACTCGAGCAATGTAATGTGGAAGTCTCGTGAGCAGAGTGTCGAGCACTGTGTCAATATGCCCACAGTCGTGTGACCATAGCAAGCGTGGCCTCGTTATGTCGGTCACATTACGTGACTTGAAGGCTTGTGGGAAGTTTGAGAGGGAATTAGGGTTTTTTTTGTTTGCTTTGTATTGTTCCACGATCCAGGAGCTTTAGCTAACTATAGACCAATCTCTAATCTCCCTTTCATTTCAAAAATCTTAGAAAGAGTTGTTGCTATGCAATTATTTGACCACCTGCAGGGAAATGGTTTATTTGAGGAGTTTCAATCTGGGTTTAGAATCCATCATAGCACTGAAACAGCCTTGGTGAAGGTCACTAACGACCTCCTCATTGCATCTGATAATGGACTAGTTTCTGTACTTGTCCTTTTAGATCTTAGTGCAGCTTTTGATACTATTGATCATAATATTCTACTTGATAGATTAGAACACTATGTTGGACTTAATGGAACTTCCTTGCAGTGGTTTAGATCTTATTTATCTGATAGGTTCCAGTTTGTTCATGTAAATGATGAGTTTTCTCTCAGCTCAAAGCTTAGTCATGGAGTTCCACAGGGATCTGTGCTTGGCCCTACTCTTTTTAGTTTATATATGCTTCCGTTAGGCAGCATTATTAGAAAGCACTGTATACATTTTCACTGTTATGCAGATGACACACAATTATACCTGTCAATGAAGCCAGATGATACTAATCAATTAGCCAAGTTAGAAGCCTGTCTTAAGGAAATCAAAGTTTGGATGACTTGTAATTTCCTGCTATTAAATTCAGATAAGACTGAAGTCATTCTTGTTGGTCCAAAAAACCTTAGAAATTCCTTTCCAAATCAAACTTTCAGTTTGGATGCAGTTACTCTTTCTCTTAATAGCTCTGTGAGGAACCTTGGAGTTATTTTTGATCAGGATTTGTCCTTCAATTCACATATTAAATTTGTTTCTAAGACTGCCTTCTATCATTTGCGTAATATTGCCAAGATTAGGAGCATCTTGTCTCAGAGTGATGCTGAGAAGCTGATCCACGCTTTTGTTAGCTCGAGATTAGATTATTGTAATTCTTTATTATCAGGTTGTCCTAAAACATCTTTAAAAAGTCTTCAGCTGATCCAAAATGCTGCAGCAAGAGTTTTAACAGGTACTAGAAAGAGAGATCATATCTCTCCGGTTCTGGCCTCCCTTCATTGGCTTCCCATAGAGTTTAGAATTAAGTTTAAAATCCTTCTTCTTACTTACAAAGCTCTAAACAATCAGGCTCCTTTTTATTTAAAAGATCTGATACTACCGTATCATCCTAACAGAGCACTACGCTCCCAAAATGCAGGTTTACTTGTAATACCTAGAATCTCCAAAAGTACAATGGGAGGCAGAGCCTTCAGTTATCAAGCTCCTCTCCTGTGGAATCAGCTGCCAATCTGGATTCGGGAGTCAGACTCGATCTCTGTTTTTAAGAATAGGGCTAAAACCTACCTTTTTGATATAGCCTACAATTAGGGAGGGATCATGTGTTTTCTGAACCCTCCCTTAGTTATGCTGCTAATAGGTTTAGTCAGCCGGGGGACCTCCAGTAATGCACTGGGCCTCACTCCTTTCCTCACTCTCTATGAAATATTTTTTTTTTGCTGGTCATTAACATTTGTTTGTTCTCTCCCATAGATTGAGTCCCCATCGTGCTGTTTGCTCTCTACATGTCTGTTCTTTTCTTCTTCTCTATCCCCTCACCCCCCAGCCAGTCGCAGCAGATGACTGCCCCTCCCTGAGCCTGGTTCTGCTGGAGGTTTCTTCCTGTTAAAAGGGAGTTTTTCCTCTCCACCGTCGCCAAGTGCTTGCTCACAGGGGATCGCCTGATTGCTGGGGTCTTTCTGCAACTGTGGGGGTCCTCCCTACAGTTGATAGTGCTATGAGATGACTGTTGTTGTGAAATGGCGCTATATAAATAAAGTTGAATTGAATTGAATTGAATTGAATTGTTTGTTCCTACCATCCAATTTTGAATAGACCTTGGCTGGCCAAATGCTCAAAAAAAAAAGTATTGAGATTTTTTCAGGTTTTTCAAATCTGATGCAGTTCTAACACTCAGACACCAGATGGCAGTTTTTATTAGATGTTTCATAACACTGTGTCGCTCATGAAGCAACTGTCTCAAAGTTGCTCATTGTTTCATGAGGCCTCGATTTTAACGTCACTATACTGACAATGTATTGATGGTCAAAAACTGTTTGGCATAACGCCTTGGTAATCCCCACAAACAAACAAGAATGCAACTCAGCGCACCCGATTGATTGACCTATATAATCTATGGCTCCACCCACACAATAATCCAATGACAGTTAACAAAAACACAACCATAACCAAAATTTATATTAACTTTAGCAAAGGGGTATATGAACCATCAAAAACTCAAATTACAATTTGAAATATGTAAATTTAGAACTTAAATTCATGTTATATTCAGATTGGCCTCTACATATCCGGCCCCTAATTATAAGTTAATTACTTATAATTATCCAACTTAAATCTTTAGGCCAATACAATACAAACTAACAAATATTCTCAATGACATACAGTGCATCTGGAAAGTATTTACAGCACTTCACTTTTTCCACATTTTGTTATGTTACAGCCTTATTCTTAAATGGATTAAATTAATTTTTTTTCTTCAAAATTCTACACACAATACCCCATAATGACAACGTGAAAAAGTGTTTTTTTTTTAGATTTTTGCAAATTTATTAAAAATAAAAAACTAAGAAATCACATGTACATAAGTCTTCACAGCCTTTGCCATGAAGCTTAAAATTGAGCTCAGGTGCATCCTTATTCCACTGATCATCCTTGAGATGTTTCTACAGCGTAATTAGAGTCCACCTGTGGTGAATTCAGTTGATTGGACAGGATTTGAAAAGGCACACACCTGTCTATATAAGGTCCTACAGTTGACAGTTCATGTCAGAGCACAAACCAAGCATGAAGTCAAAGGAATTGTCTGTAGACCTCTGAGACGGGATTGTCTTGAGGCACAAATCTGGGGAAGGGTACAGAAAAATTTCTGCTGCTTTGAAGGTCCCAGTGAGCACAGTGGCCTCCATCATCTGTAAATGGAAGAAGTTTGGAACCATCAGGACTCTTCCTAGAGCTGGCCGGCCGTCTAAACTGAGCGATTGGGGGATAAGGGCCTTAGTCAGGGAGATGACCAAGAACCAGATGGTCACTCTGTCAGAGCTCCAGCGTTGCTCTGTGAAGAAAGGAGAACCTTCCAGAAGGACAACCATCTCTGCAGCAATCCACCAATCAGGTCTGTATGGTAGAGTGGCCAGACGGAAGCCAGTCCTTAGCAAAAGGCACATGGCAGACCACCTGGAATTTCCCAAAAGGCACCTGAAGGACTTTCAGACCATGAGAAACAAAATTCTCTGGTCTGATAAGACAAAGATTGAACTCTTTGGCGTGAATGCCAGGCGTCATATTTGGAGGAAACCAGGTACCGCCCATAACCACGCCAATGTTTTTAGCAGCATCATGCTGTGGGGATGTTTTTCAGTGGCAGGAACTGGGAAACTAGTCAGGATAGAGGGAAAGATGAATGCAGCAATGTACAGCGACATCCTGGATGAAAACCTGCTCCAGAGCACTCTTGACCTCAGACTGGGGTGATGGTTCATCTTTCAGCAGGACAACGACTCCAAGCACACAGTCAAGATATCAAAGGAGTGGCTTCAGGACAACTTTGTGAATGTCCTTGAGTGGCCCAGCCAGAGCCCAGACTTGAATCTAATTGAACATCTCTGGAGAGATCTGAAAATGGCTGTGCACCAACACTTCCCATCCAACCTGATGGAGCTTGAGAGGTGCTGCAAAGAGGAATGAGTGAAACTCCCCAAAGATAGGTGTGCCAAGCTTGTGGCATCATATTCAAAAAGACTTGAGGCTGAAATTGCTGCCGAAGATGCATCAACAAAGTAATGAGCAAAGGCTGTGAATACATGTACATGTACATGTATTATGTACATGTGATTTCTTAGCTTTTTATTTTTAATAAATTTGCAAAAATTTCAGAAAAACTTTTTTCACATTGTCATTATGGGGTATTGTGTGTAGAATTTTGAGGGAAAAAATTAATTTAATCCCTTTTGGCATAAGACTGTAATATAATAAAATGTGGAAAAAGTGAAGCACAGTGAATACTTTCCGGATGCACTGTACTAAACCACACACTGTGAACTGCCATTTCTTTTTTCTTAAACAACACAAATACAAAGACAAGTCTTCTCTCCATCAGTTTCAATAAACCTAATGGTTCTTTCATAGGGCAAGGATCCAATTACACCCCTTGGTATAAGTTGTCAGCCTCACAAATAAAGCAATGCTTGCAGACAGGTCTCTCCAAGGTGCTGGATTTAGTCTTGACTAGAACCAGCCGAACCAGTCCTTTTTTCATCCATTTGTGTTTACAGCACTCTCCCAAGCAGCCAGGAGTTTCTTGGAGCATTATCATCCAGGATCATCACGGTGTCACCAGGCACAAGATTTTGTTTGACTTTGCTCCACTTTTGGCGCTCTTGGAGGCTGGGTAAATACTCTTTCACCCATCCATCCATCCATCCATCCATCCATCTTCTTCTGCTTAATCCTTTTCGGGTCGCGGGGGGGCTGGAGCCTATCCCAGCATCTTTGGGCGAAAGGCAGGGTACACCCTCCATCTCCTCCAAAATAAATCTGCCAGGTACTGAGCTTGCCTCCATCTCCGACGTAAATAGCAATCTCTTCTGCTGAACAGACCAGGTGGAAGTATAAATTGTTTCTTAAGCAGTAGCAGATGTTTTGCCGTTAGTAGCTCAAGGTCTTTAGGGTCATCTGATGACGCAGTTATTGGTCAGTCATTGATTATGATCTCCACTTCACAAAGAACAGTTTGAAGGCACTCATCCACAATTTGTTCCTGAAGTACTGACTTTAAGACTTTCTTGACTATCCTCACTTGTCTCTCCCACACACTACCAAAGTGTGGCCCAGCTGGTGGATTAAAAATCCATCAGATACCTCTTTTGGCTAGCGTAGTTTGTATTTTGGCTTGATTCATGCTCTGTATAGAAGCCCGCAATTCTCTTTCAGCTCCAATTGTAAGCCATTGTCAGATCTGAAGCAAGACACTTGACCTCTTCTGCACATGAATCGATGAAGAGCATTTATACAGGAATCCATGTCCATCGTGTGAGAGACTTCAATGTGCAGCACACGAGTTGTCAAACAGGTAAATAATACTCCATATCTTTTAACAATGCTGCAACCTCTTTTGACCTCTATTGGCCCAAAGCAATCCATACCCACAGCAGTGAAAGGGGATCAGGTATCTGCCTGTCCACTGGTAGATCAGCCATATTTTGATCTTGAGCTTTAGCTTAATGTTTTCTGCACATTACACATCTAGACAAGACCTTTCTTATTGCTGAATTCACTGCTGGTATCTAATATTTATGACGCAGGTGAGAAAGCATGTAGTTCCATCAAGAGTGCCTCGTCATTTCATGCATTTCCTGCAGCAGTAGAGTCGAAGCATGATGATTCTTTGGCATGATCATGGGGTGCTTAGATACTTCAAGCATAGCTGACCTGCGCAAATGCCACTTTAAGTATGCCATCCTGCAGAAATGGATTGAGCTGGTATATTGAGCAATTTCTTTTGAGAACTTGTTCTCCCTTTACCAACTTAGAAATTTCTACTGGAAAGCAGCTGCGTTGGCAGTACTTTACAACCTCCAGTTCTGCTTTAGCCAATTCTTCCACTGTCAAGGCCCCCTGGCTACGAAATATGCTGAGCTTGTGTCCCTTTTCTTTGGCCATTTTTGTCTTGCTGAGAATCATTAAACAATCTTTGACCCTGAATATCCATGCAGTGGCTCTTATTAACTGTCTCCAACAAGAATAATGACTTATTAATTTACCAACAGCACATGAGTTCCCTGTGACATTGGTAAGACGCACATTGACCTTTGTTCTGATTTCTTCTTCATTTTCAGAGAGCCCCATGCCTTTATTCTCCACCTTTTCCATTCCTTTCAGCTTGGTTCCATCCTTTAAAAATGGTGGTCTTTCTCTCCAGCTTTGCTTAGCCAAAAAATGCTACACCAAGAGCCCACATGAGGCACAATCTGCTGGATTTTCAGAGGTATCTACGTATGTGTTCCATTGATCCATGTTTGTCACTTCTCTGATCAATGCAATCCTGTTGGCAAGAAATATCTTCAGCCACAGCGTTTCATTTGCAATATATTGTAGCACAACTGTGCTATCGTCCCAAACATTGAGGACTGCAGATCAAGCTGAAGCTCTCTTTTCAGCACTTTGTCTAGGCCATTGGCCACCACTGCTGCCGTTAACTCCATACGTGTGATGGTGATTGGCTTTATGGGAGCTGCTCGCACCTTTCCCATCATAAATGCACAATGTGTATGCCCTTTATCATCTGTCAACCTTAAGTATGACACTGCTCCATACTCGAGTTTGCTGGCATCTGAAAAGTGATGGAGCTGTGCCTCCACAATCCTCCCAAACCCATGGGGATTTATACACCTGGGCATTTGAAAACTGGATAGCTGAGGCAACTGTCTCTACCAAGTAGACCAGAAAAGAGCAAGGTGTTGAGGAATTTCTTCAACCCAAAATAACCTTTCCTTGAACAACTTCTGCAGGAAAATTTTAGCTGGCACCACAACTGGGGCAAGGAATCCAAGAGGGTCATATATGGAGCTTACAACCGAAAGCACTCTTCTTCTTTTATCAGACTTCTCTTTAATGAAGACCTTGAACTTGAATGAGTCAGTGTTCTCACACCAGAGCACACCCAATGCTCATTCTATGGGAAGCGTATCCTTTGACAAATCCAGATCTTTCACATCCTTGGTCCTTTCACCTTCAGGCACAGTCTTTAAGAATGCACAGCTACTGCTGGACCATTTTGTGAGGTCAAAACCTCCTGATGCACACAGGTTGGTGAGGCTATTTCTTAGAGCAACAGCATCCTCATCACCTTTCACTGATCTTAAGCAGTCATCTACATAAAAGTTCTTTAAGACAGTTTTTACAACTTCAGGAGCAGATTCAGTCCTGTTGTCTTCAGCTGTTTTCCGCAATGCGAAGTTGGCACAACTGGCAGAAGAAGTGGCCCCAAACAGATGTACAACCATCTTATACTCAACCAGCTGCTGCGTTAGATCTCCTTCTGGCCACCAAAAGAACCGCAAAAGATCTGTGTCCTCATCTGGAATGCTGACTTGATGACATGTCACTTTAATGTCAGCCATCAGTGCTACATTCTCTTGTCTGAAGCGTGTCAGCACTCCAATGAGTGTATTAGTTAAATCTGGGCCTTGTAGCAACAGTTTGTTGAGAGACACCTCTTGAAAGGTGGCAGCACAGTCAAAGATGACTTGCAACTTTTTCTTTTGCAGATGATGGACACCGTGATGTGGAATATACCACACTCTACCATCTTGACGGTTCAGGTGTTTTTCTGGAAACTTGACAGCGTATCCCTTCTTCAGCATGTTTCCAATGCAGTCTGCATACTTTCGTGTAAGACAGAGTTTCTGATGAGCCTTTCCTTAAGGGTAATTGCACTCTGGACTGCTACATCTCGACTATTTGGCATCCTCATTTTAGGGTCCTTTAAAGACAACTTGATGTAGTAGTGATGATCTTTATGATGCACATATTTAAACACAGAATCCATAAACTTCTTGTCCTCCAAAGACATTTCCAATCGTTCACTGCAGTGATGCTCAGGAAAGTCAATATTATATTGTTGCACAAGTAATCTGTCCCCTGTGTCGACCGAAATCCTGTTCACTGTAATGAACTGTTGCTCATCTGTTTGCCCTTTAAGTCCATGGACAGTCCAACCAAGAACCGTTTTACCTGCATAAGGTCCATTGCTGTGAATTACCTTCCAAGGCTCGAATGCTTCAGGCACATCATTACCAGTGAGCAGTTCTATTTCAGCATCAATCTGAGGAAACATCACTTCTTTGAGATATGACCATCTGTTGATGTTTTTCTGCTGAGGAATGTTTTCTTTTCCTACTGGGATGCTCTTTTGAGTAAAGATCTTATTTAGTGTGACCTACTTGTTCTCTTTAAAACCACAGACTTCAAGGTTTCTGAGAAGACAGCCTTTTACTTGCTTAGTTGAAGTCATTGTGCTTAAAACAAGCTCTATTCCTTTGCCAATTATGTTCAACTTCCTTGCCAGTGCTTCAGTACAAAATGTTGCAGAGTTCCCTGGATCAAGAAAGGCATAGGTTTGAATAATTTTTGTTCCTTTTCTTGATTTGACAAGCTCAGGAAAAATGGAGAGAATACAGTTATCTCCAGCCCCATTAGCAGAAGCTGCCACTTGATTTAAGCTTACTAGTGCATTTGAAATTCTCTGCTCAGTTCTACCACACATGCTTTCTGTATGACAACCTGCTTCTCTTTGTCTGGTGGTCAATCTGGAAATATTCTCACTCTTGTAGATGTGAGATAAACTTGGGTGCTTCTGTGAGCAGATTTGACAGGTTAGTCTCTTTTTACAGCCTCTGCCCATATGCCCTTTAGTCAAGAAACCAAAGCAGAGATCATTCTTCCTCAGACTCTCCAACTTTTCTTTATGAGGTTTATCTGTAAGTTGATGTCAGTCTGCCATAACATGGCTCTTTCTGCAAAACCAATATGGCTTTTCAAAGGCAGTAACAGTACACACAGTTGTATCCATTGTCTTTAATTTACAGCTTTCATCTTCAATACAAGGAAAGACATTAGTAGCAAAACTACTTCCTCTTGACTTTGTCACACCTCGCCGCTCATCAGCGGCGCCAGCTGCACGCACACCTGCACATCATCAGCGGCGAGGGATTTAAGCCGCCTCGCCCTGGGCTTCGGCCTGAAGCCGTCAGACTTCGCTCGTCACTTCTGCTGTGAGTAACCTCTACCTCTTCAGCAACTATTTCGGTAAGAAGCCCTTACCTTTTCCCTTTCAAGTCTGCTCCCCTGTGCACAGGTGGATTTCCCAGCGGCGGACCATTCCTCTCCGTCTCCAATCCCTCGCTGCTGCACCGGGCTCTCCAGGTCGCTGTCTACCGGACTCTGTCCTTGCTGTGCCAGCCACCTGCTACTCCAAGTAAGCTCATCTCCATTTTATCATCTCCTGTGTTGGTGTGTGCTCGTCACCCTTCTCCTTGTGCTTTTCCCATAGGGTTGTCCGGCTGTACGGTCTCCTGCCTCCGTGCCCGACGCAGACGCCACCACCAATACATCCACATCTCGCAGACACACATCCATACACACTTGTTGTTAATAAAGCTATTTGAACTACTCTGAACCTGCGTGTGCGTCTCCTGAGCCGTGCATTATGTCAGACTTTGTAGGTTGCCAAACAAGGGGTCATTTATTATTTTTGCCTGGCAATCCACAAAGGCCAGGGATTAGACAACAAAGGCCTCTGCAGTGATGCGGACGTTGTATTGGTCTGTTGTGATGAAGAGGGAGCTCAGCTCTAAAGCAAAGCTGTCGATTTACCAGTCAATCTACGTTCCTACCCTCGCCTATGGTCATGAGCTTTGAGTAATGACCAACAGAATGAGATCACGGATACAAGTGGCTGAAATGAGCTTTCTCTGCAGGATTGCTGGACTCACCCTCAGAGATAGGGTGAGGAGCTCAGTCATCTGGGAGAGGCTCAGAATAGAACCGCTGCTCCTCCACATCGAAAGGAGCCATTTGAGGTGGTTTGGGCATCTGATCAGGATGCCTCCTGGACACCTCCCACTTGAGGTGTTTAGGGCACGTCCAATGGAAAGGAGACCCCGGGGCAGACCCAGGACACACTGGAGAGACTACATTTCCCAGCTGGCCTGGGAACATCTTGGTATCCTCTCTGAAGAGCTGGAGCAGGTGGCCAGGGAAAGGGAAGTTTGGGCTTCTCTGTTTGAGCTGCTGCCTCCGCGACCCGGACCTCCTGAAAAGCGGTACAAAATTGATGGATGGATGGATCCACAAAGGCGACAAGATCAACAAATCTTACTCTTGTTCCATTTCTTTCTTTGATTTCAAAGGCCACAGCTCTCCATTTTTCTCCGATTTTATACGGCAACTTTGAAACAATCATTCACATCTTAACTGGGTTGTCTAACTCATCCATATAATCGACATCATTCAAGTATCACAACAACTCAAAAGGAGAAGTGAGGAGCTGTTGAGTGCTTTAGGATCCTCTAGCTTCATCTGTGGCCACTTGAACAATTTTTCTATCAAGGCTTTTGCAATCTTAAGAGGGTTCCCCATAATGGTCCTCTAACAAAGACATTGCTTCTCTATAGCTATGATTGGGAGGCATGTGATGGCAACTTTTCACAAGCTCCTGCGGCTCACCTTTCATGAACTGTTCTAGAAAATAAAGCTCATCTGCACTGTTGTCCGTTTCTGAACCTACAGCATGCTCAAAAGCCTTCTGAAATGATCTGAAATCAAGTGGATCTCCACAGAACACAGGAACATCACACTGAGGTAAACAAGATAATTGCTGGTGTTTAACCAGTATTTCTGTAATATCATCTTGTCTTTTCATGACATCATAAGCCCTTCTTGTGCTGTCAGTGAGTTGTGGCAGCCCTGCATTAAATGCCACGTCTTTTTCTTTGGGCTTTGGTAGTCTTTGAACTTTCAGTTTAGCCTCAGGCATTGTAATGACTGCAACAGAGGGTTGCGTCATCAGGAACCCTTTCTTCTTCCGTACTGAACATCTTCATAGTAGGACTCCCAGCATCTGCTGCTTCAACATAATCATTCATGTCATCTGTTTCAGAATGGTCATATTCCTTATAGACTTTAATTTTTGCATTAGACACTGCAAGGGCTGTTTGAAATTTTAACTTCTCCCTTTCTGCAGCTAATGCCAGGGCTTGCTTTTGCTTGAGCACAATTACTTCAGCTTCTAAAGCTGCTCTCTTTGCTTCCTCTTTAAGGCGTGCAGAAGAAGCTGATGATAGGACAGAGTGGCTACTGTGAAACCTTGGTCCTCTGGACTTTGACACAATTGACACACTATCCATGTGACACATCATCATGACAAACTTGTGACATTTCAGGGATTTCTTGAATGTCTTTAAGCAATCTCTTCAAAGCTTGTTAGCCGTGGTTTAAACCAGTTTTCTTGATCAGCACTTTGCTCATCATCATTTAGATACAGCAAAGTAGACTGATTAAGCTCTTTAAACAACTCTAAAGTGGCTTTAAACTCCTTTGTTTTTACTTTGACTTCTTCAAAGTTACATTCATTTTTCAACAAATCACTTATTTCATTGGATTTAGCAGTGAGTTGTCCAAGTTTTGCTCTTCTTGTGTTCATATAGTGGTGAAGGCTTTCACCACTAACACACTTTTGTGTTAGGTTTGTCGCCCTCTTTTGGCAAACGACATTAACAGCAATTTCTTCCGTCATTTTTCAGATAGACTTCAGCAAATAAACCAAGCATATACCCAAGGAAGCAGCACAGATGAATCTGCTTAATCAGAGGATTGGATATCATGATTTTCATAATAAAAAGACTTGCACATCTTTCCTTTGAGATTCAAAGCCAATCAAAGATGAAACAATCAAGGTGAGCAGGTGAGCTTGTTATTCAATCTTGGCCGGTGACGTCCAGGTAATTACTCCATCAGCTCAAGTTTTTTACTTAATTTGTAGTGACAGTTTTCCACTTCTTTCACCAATTTGATCTAACTTTCAAACTGTCACCTGGATCACCAGGGCATGCTTAGTTTGGCGCGTGTCCACATTTAAACTTCATTAAAGAGTTCCGTACCCACAGGAGCTTAGTCATATTTCCTTATTTATTGCTTCACCATGATGTCTCACAAAGTAGATCCAACCGCGCTTCTATTGACTTGCACTAACGATGTATTGACTGCCAAAAATTGTTTGTTTGTGGAGATTACCAAGGCGTCATGCCAAACAAGAACGCAACTCAGCGCACCTGATTGATTGTGTTATGTCCACAAACCTGGGAATGAAGATGGGCACGGATACTGTGCTGGAACTCAAACTTTATTACACAAACTGCTGATAAACAATACAGGCAAATGACCACTCAGCTCCCTGACATGCCCTGAGGACGAGTCACCAAAGAAGAGACCATAAATTGGCCCGACTCTTCACTATATATGTCAGCATGATGACGTCACTAGCCGGCTGCATCATCACGCCGCACGTTGTAATGAATCCCATCATTACACTCACCCCCCCCCCCAACCTGGAAAAAATACAGAACACTTCTAATTAGAACCCTCCCCAATTTCGTATGCATAACAACACCCTAACTAGGGTCAGCGGGTGGACCGCTGCTGGACCCACCGCGGCTGAGTGGATTATTCTGCCAGTTAGCCAGCCACGCTCCTAACTAAACAGTCCTTTTTCTTTACAGTCTTCCATGGGGAAGGCGGTTCTGCAGGAGGGGCCCTGTAGCGAGCCCACGGTAGATATGCCCCTGGTGATGCTGGGCCCCTGGGGCCAGGACCGATCTTCATAATATTGGGGACCGGGTCCCACACTGCATCAGCTGACTCCCAGCAAGCCTTGCCATCTGGAGCAGCTACCTGGACATGCCAGATTTGGTTTGTGTGCCGAACCGGACCATCCTTCAGTCGAAAGCACGCTGATCCCAGCTGCGCCATGATCCTCAGTGGTGTCTGCGGTCTCATTGGCTGTGACTAGGTCAGTTGCTGTCCCAATCTCTCGTCGGTGCGAACTCAAACCCAGTCCATAACTTTGAGAGGCACCTTGCCTGGCCTCATATGTTCCCGTGATCGCAGTGGCACTGTGTGCTCGTCCGTCTTGGAGTCTCCATCATGTTGTAACAGTTCTGTCGTTACCGTATTCCTCACAAACCCTTCACCCAATTCCATCACTGTAGTTTCTGTAGTCCAAAGCTGGTCATGGGTACTGAAGGTGTCCGGCGTGTCTCCCGTTTTGTTCGCTGTTGCGGACTCTTCACCGGTCGGCTCGGTCATAACCCCCGTTGACTGACGCTGAGCATGGGTACTGAAACAGTCCAGCTTTTCTTCTCCCTCGTCTGATATACTTTGTTGCTGTTGTTGATGTGCCGCGTTGCAGATAGTGTCCATGCCCGATTGTTGTGTCCCGAGGTCCTCTGTGTGCACAAGCTCCCTCTCCTGCAATTCCACAGCTGCATCCGTAGTCTCCGGCTGGGTGAGGATATGAGGTGAGTCCGGCTGCTGGCCCCACTTCGGGCAGCTCTCCTCCTGAGCGCTTGGGATGGCTTGCTCGGCATTGGTGTCACCTTTTGTAAGCACATCCCAATTACCGTAGCTTGAAAAGCTGAGCCCGTTGCCATTATGGATGGTGAAGCCCAGTCAGTAGAAGAGGCCACCTCTCGTAATGTTTTCACCGTGTGTTGTCATTTGAAACTCGAAATCATAAGCAATCCTCCACTTGTAGTAGACCGTTAGCTCAATTGTCCCAACATTGCTAACTCTGTGACCCCCATAGCCATAAAGCACCACTGGGTTCTTCCTAATTTTGTGGTTGGCGAAAACTTTCTTCACCGTAGTCCAATTCAGCATCGACTTAGCCGCCACAGTGTCGAGCAGCAGCGGCACAGTCATGTCATCCAGTTCAACCCTGCCGTTTGCGCATGAATTAATTTCAGGGCTTACCATGTGGATGGTGGTCATTGGCGGGTGGCTCTGTTTGTTTGCCAGGTCCCACGGCGTTGGCGACTGGCACATTTTGTCGAAATGGTTATAACGTCCACACGTGTTACAACGTTGTCCTCTTGCCGGGTAAAAACACGGTCTCTTATGGTGCATTGGGGAACCACAGTTACCACACGTGGGGCCTCTCGTAGTGGTCCTAAGGTTCACAGCGTTCGTTTCAAACTCGTCTACCGTGTCTTCATATTCCTCTATGCCCACTGCGTTGGCTAACATCGACTGTCCAAGCTGCTTCTGTTGTTGGCGCACATCTAGCTCTGATGCAAACCTATCTGCTGACTCAAGCCAGAACGTTAGCGCTGTTGTGCCAGCTAGTGTCATGTCATTTGGCATCGTTGGCATCTTAGCCCTTAGCCTCGGGTTATTCGTGTGTTCAGCCAACTGGTCCCCCACCATCTCATCCTCCAGCAATCCAAAGCGGCACATGCTAGCCAAATGTCTTAAATCAGCAACAAATTGCTGGGTGGACTCACCAATTCCCTGTCGCCTCTGGTGGAATCGAATTCGTTGTGCTAGCACGTTGTCCAGTGTAGCAAAGTAGCTAGCAAGTAGCTCCACAGCATCCACATACGAGTTCGTCGGACCAAGCGTGTGAAAAATCCTCTGACCTTCTATGCCCAGGTTGTGGACAAGTAGTGCCTGTTTTCTTACTTCATCCAGCTTTCCCAGGTCCATCGCTGCAACGTAGGTCTTGAACATGTCCAGCCATCGTGGCCACGGGATGTCCGGTTCGCCTGGGAACTGGAGAAAAGGCCTCAGCGGTCTTAGGCACGCTTCCATGGTTTGTGAATTCTCGTCGCCAAATGTTATGTCCACAAACCTGGGAATGATGATGGACACGGATGCCGTGTTGGACCTCAAAGATTTTTACTCAAACTGCTGATAAACAATACAAGCAAATAAGCACTCAACTCCCTGACATGCCCTGAGGACTAGTCGCCAAAGAAGAGACCACAAGATAGCCAACTCTCCCCTATAACTCCCCCCTATATATGTCGCGTGATGACATCACCATCCGGCTGTGTTATCACGTTGCACATTGTAATGAATCCCCTCATTACAGACTGACCTATATAATCTATGGCTCCACCCACACAATAATCCTTCCATGATTTTGGGGAACGTACAATCCCTGAGAAATAAAGTAGATGAAATTCAAGGGAATGTACGCTACCAGAAGGACTTCAAGAACTGCTGTGTCATGGCTTACACGGAGACGTGGCTTACGGCACAAGAACCAGATGCGGACCTGTGGATTGATGGCTTTGGAGCCCCACTTCGCTCGGATCGGCAGGAAGAGGTAACGGGGAAACGTCAGGGGGGCGGCGTATGTTTATACATTAATAAACAGTACTGCACATCTGTCACGGTCAGAGAGCGCATCTGTACACCCGATGTGGAGCTTCTGTCCATATCTCTATGCCCCTTTTATCTGCCCCGTGAGTTCCCCCAACTTTTCATCACAACTGTGTACATTCACCCGAGGGCAGACGCTGACTCCGCCTCCAGCACCGTCTTTGATGTGGTACAGCAGCTGCAGTCAATTTCTCCAGAGGCTCCAAACTTTATTCTTGGAGATTTTAACCATGTTTCTTTAAAGAAGACACTTAAAAACTTTTATCAGTATGTCTCCTGCCCAACCAGGCGAAAAAAAAGACATTGGACCTATGCTATGGATCCATAGAGAGGGCCTATAAATCACTTCTCCTTCCTCCTTTAGGATCTTCAGAACACAACTGTGTACATTTGCTGCCCACATATAAAACTGCTCTCAGAAGCAAGGTGAAGACCAGAGACATAGATGTGTGGACAGAGGATTCAGTGCACTGCCTCCAGGAAAGCTTTAACTGTACAGACTGGGAGGTGTTCACACTGTCCTGCAGGGATGATTTGGACTCTTTGGTGGACGTCACATGCTCATACATGGCTTTCTGTAAAAATGTGATCGTTCCACGTAAACGTGTCAAAATATATCCCAACAACAAGCCCTGGGTTACAAAATCAGTTAAATCCTGCTTACAGAGGAAAGCACTTGCCTTTAAATAGGGGTCTGTTTCTGAGCTACAGGTTGCCACAAAAGAGCTGAAGTCCAAAATTTTAAGAGCAAAAGAGAATTATAAATCAGAATTGGAAAGCAAGATGGCAACAAAGAAACTTGGTTCAGCCTGGGCCAGTATGAAAACTATTGCAGGCCTTCAGAGCACAGAGCTCAGTAATTGTGTGTTTTTAGATGGTTTTAATTCAAACACAGAGCTGGCTAATGCTCTTAATTGTTTTTATGGTCATTTTGATTCCTCTGATTTTTTTTTTTCCACAATATCTTTATTGAACCTTTTTTTTTTTTTTAACAAACATGATACAAACAATCAAACACTAACACTAAAGTACTACAAAAAAAAAAAAAAATGCACTAAAAACACCAACAACCAACAACAAAATCAAGTCTTCAACAATGCTCCTCTGTTTAGTCTAGACAATCCAATACATAAGTATACATATTATGTTCACCAGTTTGGAATTTACAAGGTCCACACACATCTTTCACCTTCTTCTTCAAGAGTTATGTTTAAATTTTTTACATAATCAATAAAAGGTCTCCATATATTCTCAAACACAATTTCCTTTGATTTCAGTATATATGTTATTCTTTCTAATGGAAGGTTTGTTAACATCTGTCTTAACCACTGAGTCACATCTGGTCTATGAGTCTTTTTCCATAATAGTGCAATACATTTTTTGGCATTAAGCAAACTGAGGTCTATGAATGTTCTTTCACTTTTATTAAAATTATGCTTTTCTGGGTACAGACCCAACAAAAACAGTTTAGGATTCAATATGATTTGTTTTGAGATTATTTTTTCAATTGTTACCCTCACCTCTTCCCAAAACATTCTTATTAATCTACATTCCCATAAACAATGAAATAGGGTTCCTTTACTTTCCATGCATTTTGTGCATGTATCTGGTATATTTTTGTTATATCTATTTAACTCCTCCGGTGTAACATACATCCGCATTAACCATTTGAAATGTATCAATTTAAGGCGTGCATTTATTGATTTGGTTTGAGCTTCTGTACAAGCCAATTCCCATTGTTCCTCTGAAATTTCAATTTGCAGATCTTCTTTCCAGTAGTTTAATCTTTTCAGTGAATTTTCACTTGAAGATAGTGTCAATGAGTTATAAAACTCTGAGATAATACCCTTTCTTTTACTATCTTTCATCATCATTTTTTCCAAGGATGAATAAATAGGTCGAGTGAGAGCTTTATTTTGATTTGATCGAATAAAGTTTCTAAGTTGAAGATATTTAAAAAAATGTGTTCTATTGAGATTAAATTTGATCCTCAGCTCTTCAAAAGACATTATGTTGTCTGCACATGGCAAATATAAATCCTGAATCTTTTGTATCCCTTTTAAATTCCATACTTTAAATACAGCGTCCGCTCTCCCTGGTTTAAAATATTGATTACCCCATATTGGACTAAATTGTGACAATAACTGTGGTTCTTTTAAATAATTTTTAGCTTCACACCATATTTTGATCATATGCTTTACAAATGGATTTTTAACTTGTTTTTGTAATTTTTTTGCCGAATCTGAGTATATGAATATGGGAAGAGGTAAAGGTAAATTGTATGATTCCATTTCAGTCCAGTGAGGGAGATCATTTGATGAAAAATAATATGTCATAGACCTCAGTTGTGCCGACCAATAATACAACATAAAATTTGGACATTTCAGACCTCCACGATCAAATGGTAAATATAATAAAGACAAACGTAATCTAGCCCTCCTGTTGTTCCATATAAATTCCACTAACTTTTTTTTTATTCTTGAGAATAGATCTAAAGGTGGTGATAAGGGAATGTATTGAAATAAATAAAGTATTTTAGGTAAAATATTACTTTTAAGTATATTGATTCTCCCGATCATCGACATTGGTAGTGACATCCATCTCTGAGTTAACTCATTGATATCTGACATTAAGGCTTCATAGTTGACGCTGGCGACTGATTCTAGCTTAGGCATAATTTGGATTCCTAAATATTTAAACTGATTTACAACATTGAATTGATTTACCTCAGGGGCTGGGTAATTTCTCTGGGTCTCATTTAGCATTAATATTGAAGATTTAGTTTTATTTATTTTATATCCTGATATTTCCCCAAAATTCTTTATTAAATTCAACAAGGTTGGAATTGATTTTTTTAGATTCGACATAAATAAAATTATATCATCGGCGTACAGGGAGATTTTATGTTCTGTTGGTCCAACTTTAATTCCATATATTTGTGAATGTAAACGTATCGCTATCGCTAAAGGTTCAATTGCCATAGTAAACAGTAAAGGTGAAAGTGGACAGCCTTGTCGACATCCTCTATTGATTTTTATTGGTTTTGAAATATTGTTATTTGTTAGGATTTCTGCTGTAGCATTATTGTATATTATTTGAACCCATTTTATGAAATTATTTCCAAGTCCAAACCTTTGTAGGACTTCAAAAAGAAAGGGCCATTCAACTCTATCAAAGGCCTTTTCGGCGTCCAATGATAGGAGAGCTGTATCCGGTGCTTCTTTATTAAAATAAATAATATTAAATAGTCTTCTTACATTATGGAAGCCTTGTCTACCCTTTATAAAGCCATTCTGATCTCGATTAATAATATTTGGTAAAATTTCTTGTATTCGTCTTGCTAAAATTTTACAGATTATCTTAAGGTCGGCGTTTAATAGGCTTATTGGTCTCATATTTTCACATTTATTAGAGGGCTTACCTGGTTTTGGCAGCAGTATAATTAAGGTATTATTTATGTATGATGGTAAATTATTATTTTGAAATGCTTCTAAAACCATTTCCAAAAAAGGTTTTATTAATTTATTCTTAAATTTTTTATAAAGGTCAACTGGAAGACCATCTGGTCCTGCACTTTTTCCTGATTTCATATTATCAATGGCTAGCCCAACTTCTTCTTGACTAATTTTAGACTCCAATATCTCCCTGTTTTCATTTGGGATACACGGTATAGATAGTTCGTTCAAAAACCCATTTAGTTTTGTTAAATCAGGTTCATTTTTGGTATCATATAATTTTTCATAGTAATCTCTAAAGGCTCTATTAATTTCTAAAGGATCTATAACTACCTGTCCGTTACTTATAATACTGGTAATTGGTGTTTTAATTTCCATTTGTTTAATCTGCCATGCTAATAATTTTCCTGATTTTTCACCTTGTTCATAAAAAGATTGTTTCAATCTTAGAAGACTCGAGGCAGCTCTATTCGCTGATTTTTTGTCGTATTCAGCTCTCAAAATCAGTAATTCATTCTCCAACCTTGGGTCACTTCCTGCATACACTTTTTCCTGAAGACTTTTTATTTTATGTTCCAATTTAGCTCTCTCCTCTCGAGTCTTCTTAGATTTTGATCCTGTATAACTAATAATATGTCCCCTAATAAAAGCTTTGAAAGCCTCCCACTTTACACATGCTGATGTTTGTGTAGTATTGATGTCAAAGAACTCGTCTATCTGTTTTTCTATATACTTGACAAATTCCTCATCCTGTAGCCATTTATGCTGAAATTGCCATCTACCTGATTCCTTTGTCAATTTTTTATCTACATATATTAGACAACAGGGTGCATGATCAGAGATCACGATGTTATCATAAAAGCAGTTTTGAATCTTGGACCTTAATTCTGTGGAAATCAAAAAATAATCAATACGTGAGAATGTCTTGTAGGTACTGGAATAACAAGAATAGGCTTTAACTTGTGGTTTCATTTCTCTCCATATATCTAACAATCTCAATTCTTTCATAAAATGATTAATAGTCATCCTACATCCAATGTGCGTACAATCCAGTCCTTTTGATCTATCCACACCTGGATTCAATGTACAATTAAAATCCCCTGCTATTATATGTTGCCCTGTAAGTGATGATAAGATGAGAAATAAATTAGCAAAGAACTTCTGATCATCTATATTGGGACCATATAAGTTCACAAGATTTATATTTTCTAATAGCAAAGAACCTTGAATGATTACATATCTTCCAAATTTGTCTCCAATTACATTTTTCACTTGAAAAGGAACTGATTTATGTATGAGAGTCATAACTCCCCTGGCTCGGGATGAAAATGAAGAGGTGAATACACTTCCCTGCCATCTACTCCTAATTCTTTTAACATCCTCCTCTATCAGATGAGTTTCTTGTAAAAACACAATTCTTGAACCCATGTCCTTTATTTTATTCATAACTTGTTTAAGTTTTTTTAAATTTTGTAGACCTCTGCAATTCCATGAAGTTAAATTAAGATTAACACTTTGGTCCATGATCAATAGAGAGTTTGGGATTACCTTGCAGTGTAAACATGCTCATACAGAGAAGCAAAAACATGAGTGGTTGAACATTCATCCTACAAACTACACACAAACAGATTTCCCCTTCCCACACTTGTGGCAAACCCCCCAAAATCAAAAGAAAAATTCTGTCTCCCGATATAGCCATCGACCGTTCCACACCCACGGGGAACAGCCTAAGCCACTCCTTCTTCATCCTCCCAATCACCCTAACTCTACTGCTTTTAATGACGTAACATTAACTCTCCTCTGTTGTTTTCCAACTTAACTCCAAAATTTTTAACAACTTTGTACATCATAGTTTTTTTTTTGTTTGTTTGTTTTGTTTTTGTTTTGTTTTTTTAATATATAATACAATCTATATTTTGTAAACTTACTATTTACTTCAAGTCAGTCAGATGCCTGTGCAAATGCTTAATTATTCTACCTTATATTTTGTTCATGCTTAGCTCCCACCAGTCTCTTCTTCTTCTTTGATCTTCTTGATGAACTCCTGCGCCTCCTCTGGGGTCTTGAAGATGTGGGTTCTGCCCTCATACGTGGTCAGCAGTCTCGCAGGATAGATTACACCATGACGAATCCCAAGGTTGCGCAGCTCCTTACGTACGGGATCAAACTGCTTCCTCAATTGCTGGATTCCTGTGGCCAAATCTGGGTAGAACCGCACCTGCTGGTCCTGGTGTTTAATCTCTCCTTTTTTAGCTCGTGCAGCGTTGAAGATCTTCATCCTGTCTCTGTTGCTAAGAAACTTCATAATTAAGGTCCTCGGCGGTCCCTTATCTCTCCGTGGGCCAATACGATGTGCTTTTTCCAGAATCACTGCTGATTGCAACTCCTCGCTGCCCAGCACCTCCGGAATCCACTTTTCCAGAAAGGAACATACGTCCCGACCTTCTGATTCCTCTGGAAGACCCACCAGCCTCAAATTATTCTGTCTCGACCGAGATTCCAAATCCAAAATATTATCTTCCAGAGATTTTTTTTTTTTTTCCAAAGTGCGCACCTTTAATTGAAGACGGGTGACGCCATCTTCAGCACTAGCGAGACGGAGCTCCATCTGCGCCGTTCGTTCTACACAGTCACCCAATTCCTTTCTTATTCCTTCCAACGCTGTCATAATCCCATCAAATCTAGAGGAAAAGTCCGCTCTCATTGAACTCATGGCAGCCATCAGCGCATCTGCGCCATCCCCGCAGATATCGCACCGTTGCCAGCCTCCTCCGCCATATATGGAGTTTTGTTTGCTGCGTCACAGACCTGAAAGTCCGTTAATTTGGACTGTTTCGGCGGCTCGCTTTTTCCTTTTCCTGGTTTTCCAGCCTTAGGCTTCGCCGACATATCCTCGCCCAAATGCTGGGATACGTTCTGTCCCAAATGAGAGAGTTATTTGCCGATTTTTTTTTCCAGGAGCAGAGCAGAGCGAGACACGTCCGTCCTACGTGGCAGCCATAACCGGAAGCCGATTCCTCTGATTTTAGCACAGAAACCCAAGATTTGAAACAGAAACTCAAAGACAATCAGCACTTTAATATTGAGGTGCAGGATATTAAAAGGGAGTTCCGTGCTGTAAAAGTGAACAAAAGTCAGGGCCCTGATAATATATGTGGGCGATTGGTAAAGTCCTGTGCACATGAACTGAGTCCTGTATTTCACTACATTTTCAATAAGTCCTTAAAGACACAACATGTGCCTAAGATCTGGAAAGATGACGTGGTTGTTCCCGTTCCAAAATCCAGCTGTCCTAAAACAGTAAACGACTTTAGACCAGTTGCTTTGACTTCAATTTTAATGAAAATTTATGAAAAACTGGTCAGATTTGTGGTCCTAAAGCAGACTGAACATGCATTGGATCCTTTGCAGTTTGCATATAGGCCTCACAAAGGAGTGGAGGATGCCACTGTCACTCTGTTTAACATGCTTTTTAAACATCTGGATTTTAATGGGACACACGCCAGGCTTTTATTTGTGGACTTTTCCTCCGCCTTTAATACAATCCAACCTCATATTTTAGTTGAAAGGCTCCTGCAACAATTTGATTTGAGCAATAATCTGGTGAGTTGGATTCTGGATTTCTTAACCAACAGGACACAGAGAGTAAGGGTCAATGGTACATTGTCTGACCAAAAGTGTTCTTCTACTGGCTCTCCTCAGGGGTGTGTGTTGTCACCACTACTCTTCATCCTGTACACAAACATGTGTCGGAGCAGACATGACAACAGACACATTATAAGGTATGCTGATGATTCAGTTATTGTCAGTCTCCTCCAGGATGGTGAGAGTGGCCACGGCCCAGTAGTTGATAATTTTGTTCACCGGTGTGAGGATTCCTACCTGCAGCTGAATACGACAAAAACTAAAGATATGATTATTGACTTTAGGAGGAAAACTCCCAGGCACAAAGTCACCGTACTAAAAGGCCAGACCACTGAATGTGTACAATCCTACAAATATCTTGGAACGATTATTGATAGTAATTTAAACTTTGAAGAGAACTGTGAAAGGGTGTGCAAAAAGGGTCAGCAACATTTGTATTGTTTGAGGAAACTTGCACGCTTCCAAATTGACCAAACCATAATGACAATGTTTTATCGGGCTTTTATTGAATCTGTTTTATCCTTTTCTTTAGTGTCATGGTTTGGTCAGATAAAACTGAAAGAGAGGAAATCCTTGGATCAGGTAGTTAGATGGTCCAGTCGTTTGCTTGGTGAGTCACAGCTGAGCCTGACATCCCTGTACACCAGACAGGTACAGAGGATTGCTACCTCCATTTTAAATGATGACTCCCACCCTTTGCACTGCAACTTTCAGTTTCTTCCCTCCAGACGGAGGTTTGCTGTCCCAAAAAGTAAAACCCAGCGCTATAAAAACAGCTTTGTTCCTGCTGCTGTCAGAGAGTTGAACAAGTTTTAACAATATATTGCACATAATTTAGTTACCTATTTATTAACTCCATTTTATATTTACTTATTTTTGCAGGATTTTTATTTGGGTTCTAAATCTTTTATTGGGTTCTAGAAGTTTGAGTTTTTAACCTCTTTGACTAGTCTTTAACTTTTTTAATATGACCCTTCTCTCTTATCTCTGGTTTTTCTCTCATCTCTTTGTCTTTATATCCTGATTGATGGAGCCTTGAGTATTTTTATCATGTTTATAGTCAGCTTCATGTGTGCCTGTGTTTGTGTTTATGTTGAATGTAATCATAGTTTGTAAATATGGATGTCACCAGACTGCAAAACAAATCTACCTGCGGGTACAAATAAAGTAACATCTCCACATCTCCACCCTTGAATGACAATTAACAAAAACACAACCATAACCAAAATTTATATTAACATTAGCAAAGGAATGTATGAACCATCAAAAACTCAAATTACAATTTGAAATATGTAAATTTGAGAATTTAAGATCATAAGGCATAAATTATATTCAGATTGGCTAGCTATGACGCAACATTGCACGTCGTAGCCATACGAACATTGTTCTACCTGTATGATGTTATCTATATGAATAGTCTGTCTCTCTCTTTCTTTTCTTCTTCTCTCTCCTCACCCCCCCCCCCCCAAAAAAAAAAACAGTCGTGGCAGACAACTGCCCCTCCCTTTTTCTTTCTATAAGGGAGTTTTTCCTTCTCGCTGCCGCCTAGTGCTTGCTCATAGGGGATCGTTCGATCACTGTGTTTTTTTTCTCTGAATTACTTCAGATTTGTGCTTCTGTATCTAGTGCCTTGAGATGACCTTTGCTGTGATTAGACACAATACAAATAAAGATGAATTGGAAAATTGGTGTATCAGAGGGACAGTTCAGGTTGAGTGGTTTGGTGATATATTGTAGGAGGACATGGAGAGGGTTGATGTGAGAGAAGAGGATGCAAGGGATAGGGTGAGATGGAGATAGATGATCTGCTGTGGAGACCCCTAAATGGAGCAGCTGAAAGAAGAAGATTTGGCACCATATAATTTAATTTCAAAACTATAACTATAATAATTAAAATTAAATTAAAAAAATGCTTGAAAATCCCTTCCATGGATCGCCACCTTATCATGGTGGAGGGGTTTGTCTGCACTAATGATCCCAGGAGCTACTGTATGTTGTCGGGGGCAACTTGCACCTGGTAGGGTCTCCCAAGGCAAATTGGTCCTGGGTTAAGGGCCAGACCAAGAGCGGTCCAGTGGATCCTTATGAAAAAGTTACAAGGATCAAGGAGCCACTAGGGTCCACCCTTCAGTGCCCTCACTACCTCCAGAAGGGATCATGAGGATCAGGGTGTTGCACGAACTGGATGGCAGTCTGGGCTGCTCTACTTGGATTGCTGCCCCTGTGACCTGGCTGGACCCCAGGATAGGTGGTAGAAGGTGGGCTGATGGATGCTTGAAATATTTCGCTGCGCTTGTAATAAATATTGAACATATGAAAATTTATCTCTTTTTTTTTAAATTTTTTTTTAACAATATTCTATTTTTTAAGTAATAAAATAATTAAAAATTACTGAAAGAGTTATTGTAGTTGTTTATAAATTATTTGATCTGATTTATTATTGTGAGTAATAAATTAAAAAGTGTTCATCCATCCATCTTCTACTGCTTAATCCTTTTTGGGTCGTGCGGGGGGGTGGGATGGGGGGCTGGAGCCTATCCCAGCATCTTTGGGCGAGAGGCAGGGTACACCCTGGACACATTGCCAGTCCATTGCAGGGCCAACACGGAGAGACAGACAACCATTCACTCTCACATTCATACCTATGGACAATTTTAGAATCCCCAGTTGATGCCAATTAACCGAAACTGCATGTCTTTGGCCTGTGGAAAGAAACCAGAGTACCCAAAGTAAACCCACGTAGACACAGGGAGAACATGCAAACTCCACACAGAAGGGTCACCGATGGTCTAGGGGTGGGATCGAACCCACAATGTCAGGAGCGGAATCAATCCCGTGATGTTCTTGCTGTGCTGCCACAGTGCTAACCACTGCGCCACCGTGCTACCTTAAAAAAACAAAAAGTGTTCATCTGAAAAAAAAAGTTAAACAATCCATGATTTCTAATTCCTTTTCATGTAATCCAAATCATACAGCGGGAAAAACAAGTATTGAACATGTCAACATTTTTCTCTTAAAGCATATTTCTGATGGAGCCATTGACCTGAGATTTTCACCAAGTATCAGTAACAACCCAAGTAATCCATACATACAAAGAAATCAAGGCAACTGTGTTGAGAAAGCAAGTTATATTTAATAAAGTGGAATGACACAGGGAACAAGTATTAAACACATGAAGAAAAAGAGGTGCAAAAAGGCAAAGAAAGCCAAGAAACCAGCTGAAATCCATCAGAATTTAGGAATCCATCCCATCTTGACTAATAGCCTTTCAAAAGGTCTGTGAATATCAGATTGTCACACAACAAAGAACTCATGATGGGTAGAAGCAGAGCTCTCTCTAGACCTTCACAACCTTATTGTTGCAAAACATAATGATGGCATTGGTTACAGGTGCATTTCTAAACTGCAGAATGTTCCAGTGAACACTGCTGGAACCATCAGTTAGAAGTGGAAAGAACATCATTTTACCAGAAACGGGCCATGACCAGGAGCTTCTCGCAAGATTTCTGACAAATGAGTCAAAAGAATTATCAGAAGAGTTATTCAGGAGCCAAAGACCACTCATGGAGAGCTCCAGAAAGACTTGGAGTTAGCAGGTACTGCTGTTTCAAAGAAAACAATAAGTAATGCACACAACCGACATGGGCTCTATGCCCGCTCATCTCGCAAGACTCCATTGCTGAAGAAAAAGCATGTTGAAGCTCATTTAAAGATTGCTTCACAACATTTGGGCAAGCCAGTAAAATACTGGGAGAATATAGTTTGGTCAGATGAGACCAAATTTGAACTTTTTGGATGCCACAACACACTGCATGTTTGGAGAAGAAATGGCACTGCACATCAGCCCAAAAACACCATACCAACAATGAAGTTTGGAGGTGGGAGTATCATGGTGTGGGGTGTTTTTCAGCACACGGTACAAGCAGACTTCGTATAATTGAAGGAAAGATGAATGGACAAATGTACAGAGACATCCTTGATAAGAACCTGTTGCCATCTGTCAAGATGCTGAAGATGAAATGAGGGTGGACTATTCAGCAAGACAATGATCCCAAACACACAGCACTGAAGATCAGAGTTTATAGAAGACACCCATGGAACCTTCAAGATTTGAAGCCAGTTTGTGTGGAAGAATGGTCTAAAATCACTCCTGAGTAATGCCTGTGCCTAGTTTCTACAAACAGGAGGCATCTGGAAGCTGTTATTACCAACAAAGGCTTTTCCACTAAATATTAAATGAATTTCACCAATGAATTTCACCAATTTCAATACTTATTCCCTGTGTCATTCCACTTTGTTAAATATAACTTGTTTTGTGAACACAGTTGCCTTGATTTCTTTGTATGTATGGCTTACTTGGGTTGTTACTGATATCTGGTGAAAATCTCAGGTCAATGGCTCCATCAGAAATATGTTTAATGAGAAAAATGTTGATGTGTTCTATACTTATTTTTGTTACGTGTGGCCCTCGCGAGCCACACAATGAGAGCCGAGGGCGAGTCAGTGAGTTTGCGATGTTTTATTGTGATAAGGGAAAGGGAATAAGGAACATGGCCTCGTGGGGCCAAAAAGCACAAATAATCATATAGGTGTAACACTCACATCTAATGCAGAACGAAGGGCAGGTGGCTGGCGCCAGGTGAAGGGGTTCCAGCCTACAATGTGCGAAGTCACAGCCCCGAATGATCGGAGCTGCTCCCTTTAATACTCATCAGCAGCGCCTCAGCTGATGAGGGTTAATTGGGCTCCAGCCGTCTCTTATAACTTGACAGCAGGGAGCCCGCTGAGACGCTGTCACAGTGAGAGCCGGGCTGAGAGGGAATATGGCATGAAGCGCCGGATGACACGGCGTCTCATCCCATATGACACAGCCTCCTCCTCACGGTTGGACTACAAACGGCCCGTAACACCCAAGACCACCCTCCCCCCCACACCTAGGGTGGGCGGATGAGGCGCAGGTCAGGAAGGAGAGAATCAGAGAAAGGAAAAAAAAAAAAAAAACAATCGACCATAAACCAATACAGAGTACGAGGGAAAAACCCAAACACCATACTCCATAAAACACAACATGAGAGAGAGAAAAAAAAACAGAGAAAGGAAAAAACAATCAACAATAAACCAAAACAGAGTAAGAGGGAAAAACCCAAACACAATACTCCATAAAATACAACATGAGAGAGAAAAAAACCCATTCAGGCAGAGGATAATTGCGGAAATAGCAGCCCAACACACAAGGAAAAACCACAATACTCCATAAACCAACACACGGGTAAGAAGAAAAAAAAAAAACATTTAGGCAGAGGGCAACTGTGGTAATAACAGGGAAAAAAGAAAAAAATCCACAATACTCCATAAACCGTGTACAGGCAAATACAAAGAAAATCAACCCTGGAGCCCCAAAATGAGAGGAGAATTCCCAAGGGCGAAAATTAACCATTACAGCCATCCCTCAAACAGGAGGGGAAACCCCCCCAAAAAAATCACGCTAAACGCGGAACAGTAATAAGGACCCAGCTGTACCCACCCAAACACAAGCACAGCAAAGGAAACACAGTTCAGGGGGTCTCCCCGCACCCAGCGTCCGTACCGCTAACAGGGGTGAAGGGAAAAGTTCCGGCGGCCTACCCGAACCCCAGGCCAGAAAACACAGTTCCTCGGGAGGCCGAACCAGATCGCCGAACAGGAAGTCTAGCGGGTCGGGTGGCCGCAATGAGCCGAATGGGCACGGCAGACCCTCCGGCGGCCGACCCGCATCGCTCAACCACCAGGCTCGTAGGGAAGAGAGAGAGGTCCAAATGGGCCCTAGTGGAAGAAGCTTGGGGGAGAGCTGATGACGAGGTGGTCCAACGTCAGATGGCAGGGGATCAGCAGCTCCCTCACCGGACCCGGACACCGCTGGTGCCGAACCCACATCGGACCCTGATTGGGTCTCTGTCGAACCCACGTCGGACCCCGATTGGGTTTCTGACGAACCCACGTCGGACCCCGATTGGGCCTCCGACGAACCCACGTCGGACCCTGATTGGATCTCCATCGAACCCACGTCGGACCCCGATTGGATCTCCGTCGAACCCACGTCGGACCCCGATTGGATCTCCGTCGAACCCACGTCGGACCCCGATTGGGCTGGTGTCGCACCCAAACCAACCTCCGATCTCGAACCTGGACCCTCCGGCACCACGGGCGATGGTAGCTCCTCGCCGGCGACCCTGGAAGAAGGCTCAGGAGAGAGAACAGAACCGGGATCAAGATCACCGGTAGCGCCAGAACCCGGCGAGATAAGCTCGGACGCAGCGGACGGCTGCTCCCGGCTCATCTCCCCTAGAGACAGGCTAAAGTGCTCTAAAGTGAGGAGAAGAAAGATTAGATAGAGCACTTGCCTGATCTCGGGTTCTGACGCCGTCCAGGACTGCGAAGATCCGGGTTCAAGCCTCAGGAGGTCGTCGTCAGGCTCCCACTCAGCTGCGTCGGGCTCCGCAGCTGGCATGACGGAAAACGCAGCTTGTGATTCCTCCAGCACTGGTGTCCACGCCGACGGCCCACACGGCGTGGTGGCAGGAGAACCTCGTCCCGCTGGACTGGACCGCTCCTCCGTGGAGACCCAGGGACGCTTAGTCGTCGGCGTAGGCTCCACACAGCAATCCGCTCTCCTCCTCCGTCCATGGCGTAGCTGCGGAACTGGAACCAGGCTGTCCAGAACCACAGGCCCCCTCCTCATCCCACGACGTTGGTCTGGCGCCGGGGACCGCTCAGCAGAGGGAGACACAGAGGATGCAGGATTAATGATTACAGCTACAGCAGGTGGTGGGAGTTCGGGGAGCTGCAAACCCCGAACTCCACCTCCAGGAGTTTGACAGAGCAAATTACAAGGTGAGTGTGAAAGAACTGAGACTTGCCTGTCTCCTGGAGGCTGGATGGTGCCTGCTGTTGTGGACATTGCTCCTCCCTTTCCCCGCCTGGCGGTAAAGGAGGACCCCTTGGGAGGACGTCGGGGAGCCGCTCATGTTAATTCCGGGATAGAGCTCGCCAGGTCAGGATTCTGGACGCACACAGCAGCCAGGGAGCGCGTCGAGGAGGAGGGGGCGACAGCCGCGATGAGCTGGGCCCGGAGCGCTGGTGTAACAGCGGAGGGAGGTGGCTCGGGAGACGAGGCTGCGGGATCTCCCCTCAGAAGAGGCGCAGGAGTGACAGCTGCATGGGGGAATGAGACCTTGCAGCGGCCCGGAACTGGATCCGGACGGGGTTCATGCTGAGATGGTTTGGCAGCGTGACGATGGCTACTCGCAGAGGATGAAGCGAAGAAGCGAGCCGGAAATCGCCGCTCCTGAGCAGAGACAGAGGCGAGGAGGGCGTCAAACTCAGGGTAGTCGTGCAGCCCTGGATTCCTCTTCACCAGTCCAACTGCCGCCGCCACATGCTCCATAATCATGGACGGGTGCACAGCGGAGTGAGCAGCAGCCACTCGGTCCCGGACCTTAATTGCAGTCAGCTGCAGATCCTCCGGGGGAATCCCGAGTGACGTCGTGCTGGATGGGGAAAGTCCCCTGGATGGCGCGAACTCCTGGGCCGGAGTGAAGGCAGGAGCGGGATCCCGAAGTGAAGGGTGACGTCTCCTCCTCTTCGGCTTCCTGCCGGGATTTCCCTTCAACCCACGGAGCATTTCTCGCTGTGCAGCTATGGCGTCCCTCCTGGCACAGACCTCAGGGTGGTTGGAGTGGCGAGGGAGGCTGTCCAGGAGATTCTCAGCATAATCTAGGTGCCAGCATCTCTCGTTGGGGTTGTCGTACAGGGGGGCGGTGAAGAGCGTCCCATTGACATCCTCCAAGATGGCCGTCAGCTCGTCGCCCTGGCGCCGAACGTGACTCCTGGGAGACGGCATGCTCTAAGAGCAGACACCCAGACAGGGAAGACACAAGTCCAAACGGCAAACTCACGGCCGCCGGCAACTCGTCTAGCTGTGACTTACTGTTACGTGTGGCTCTCGCGAGCCACACAATGAGAGCCGAGGGCGAGCCAGTGAGTTTGCGATGTTTTATTGTGATAAGGGAAAGGGAATAAGGAACACGGCCTCGTGGGGCCAAAAAGCACAAATAATCATACAGGTGTAACACTCACATCTAATGCAGAACGAAGGGCAGGTGGCTGGCGCCAGACGAAGGGGTTCCAGCCTACGATGTGCGAAGTCACAGCCCCGAATGATCAGAGCTGCTCCCTTTAATACTCATTAGCAGCGCCTCAGCTGATGAGGGTTAATTGGGCTCCAGCCGTCTCGTATAACTTGACAGCTGGGAGCCCGCTGAGACGCTGTCACAGTGAGAGCCGGGCTGAGAGGGAATACGGCATGAAGCGCCGGATGACACGACGTCTCATCCCATATGACAATTTTCCATGATGTATATAACTAAATAAGTATTTCTTTTTCAAAATTTCCAGAAATTTCTGACATGCACTTAGGTCAAATTGGTAAAATTAAAAGTAACTCAGTGATTTTTTTCTTTAAAAGTAAAATTTATTCCACAATGAAACTACTGAGTAATGTACAAATTTGTATTAGAGTTACTTGAATAACTCATTACTCCTCAGTAATGTCAGGCCATGGACTGGGCCCCAGGTCCTCACTCCGATTTATTGTTGATTTTCCTTGTCACCTGAATATGGGGTCCCTAGGTGTGAATGTGTGTGCGAATGGTAAAGGGATAGTGCCGTACCGTGGCTGCTTCATCCATCCAGGTGGATGCCCTCAATTTCCCCTCTGGGGATCAATAAAGTATACAAAAAGAGAGAGAAGGACGGTGGCTAAACTGTCATCTCTGCTGGAGTCCGAGTTCCACCCTATGCAGGACATACTGAATGCACTGAGGAGCTCATTTAGCAGCAGACTACATCATCCCAGGTGCACAACCGAGAGGTTTCGTAGGTCCTTCCTACCAACGGCTGTCAGACTGTACAACCTAAGCAGGGCTGCTCGCAGAGATAGCAAAAAGACGTAACAAACTAATAGTTTTTTGAATGCAAAAGATGCAATAGACTTACACAATGGTCCTCTCCGGCATACAACTAGGAACATACCGGTCGCTATGGAGGGTGAGAATATGTATGGGCACATAATCATACCATGTAGGATAACTAAGTAGACGGTTATGCTGTTTCATTCCATCTAGCAACAATGCTCTGCACTGTGTGTGTTTATATATTTGCATATTTATTCCATCTAGCTACAATGCTCCGTACTGTGGGTGTTTATATATTTATATATCTACATATTATTCCATCTAGCTACATTGCTCCGCACTGTGTGTGTTTATATACTTGCATATTTATTCCACCTAGCTGCAATGCTCCGTACTGTGGGTGTTTATATATTTACATATTTATTCCATCTAGCTACAATGCTCTGCACTGTGTGTTCATATATTCATATATTTATTCCATCCAGCTACAATGCTCTGCACTGTGTGTCTGTGTGTGTGTGTATATATATATATTTTATAGTAATACGTACATATGTTTATTAGCTGCTCTTGCTTGCTTGTTTTTTTTTTTTTTTCTTCTTGCCTTCTGATTGTTGCTCTGAGTGTTGCTATCCCTGTGCTGTTGCAATCCTGGAATTTCCCCGTTGTGGGACTAATAAAGGCTTATCTTATCTTATCTTATCTTAAAAAAAAAATCAAAAAAATCAAAATATTTTCTCCTGCTTTGCCTTGGGGTTTTATTATTATTATTATTATTATTATTATTATTATTATTATTATTATTATTATTATTATTATCATGGGTTTAGTTTGAACATTATTAGTATTATTATTGTCATGGTCTTGTCTCCCCTGATCCTCTGTTCATGTTTCTGTGCGTCCTTTGTCTGTGGTTGTGTGTGCACCCCCGCCCGTCTTGTCACCTGTTTTCCTCATATGTCAGTTGTCAGTCATGATTGGTCTCCCACCTGTGTCGTGTTGTCTTGATTGCCCCCTTGTCTATTTAGGTTCTGTTCCGCCTTTGTTCTGCTCAGGTTCCCGTTGTCATGTTGGCATGATTGCACGCTTCTGCCTTGTCCAGTCTGTCCTGTATCCTGCTGTGCCTGAGTCAGTCTTGTCCTAGTCAAGGCTGTTTTTTTGCCATAGCTTTTGTTCCAGTTTCCGAGCTGCAGTTATTTTCTGTTTTAGCCCTCGAGCTGTGTCTGGATGACCAGCTCTCAATAAATACAGTCAAACTTCAGCATTTGGGTTCTGTCCTTACCATATCGTGACAAATACAGTATGTAAGCTTCTCTTCAGTTAAAATCCTGATTTTTTTTTTGTTCTGTTCAGCCTCTGTTCTTTTTCCCCATCAACACTCCCTCCAATTTCTTTTGTTTTCACCCCTGCATTTTTCATATGGAGATAAAATCCAGATCCAGCAGTTTATACAAAGTACAATACTTCTCTATTTCATCTATGATATGTGAAATATTTCCTCTTGAAGTTACCACACAGTTCCTCAAATTGCTTAAAAACTCATAATTGGAAACAGGCAGCTTGTGTTCCCGCTGAGTCACAGTAGCTCAAAACAAGCCCTGGTCTTTATTTATTTTTCCTTTTAATTCAGGCAAACAACAGACATTTTTAGACTTTAATCAAACCCTCTCTGGAAACTTCTGGTAAATTCTGATTGGCAGGATCTTTCACCTTTCATTTTACTGCACATTTGTGTATGTATTACTTCAAAGGTTGCATGGGAAAGTTCCTTCACTGGTAGCTCAGAAAAAATGCATGGCTGTGCGGGTGTGTGTGGCAAGGCAGCGGGGCTCTTCCGTCTTGTCAATGGAAAACATTAGTGTCATGCCCCCACAAAAACCCACCCTAACCCCCTAAAACTCCCCTCTCCCCCTTTCCTCTCGCTTGTTTAATTCAGTCCATCAACACTTCCTCTTCAGCCTGTTAGTGTCACACTGCATTTCCTCCACAGTCTCAACCAGACCGGCTCACCGCAATTGGCCCGGTTTTGTGTTTCTCTCAAACAGCAAAGGGCTTCAAAGTCAATAACTACTTTTCTGATTTTTATTGACCTAAAGACTCACAGCCCCCACTGCCTCTTCTGCCCCCAATACCGCTCACCCCCACATTTCTTTAAGGGGAATAAATCACAGGAAAGAGGGTGAATGTGCCAAATGTTTGAGAGCACTGTTGTCCTGCTGATTGCACCTGCAACTCATTTAAAATGCTTTTCAAAAACCTGCCAACACTAAAGGATCTCTGAATGTCAGACTTCAACATTTAAAAGTGCAACTCAAAAATTTAGAATGTCATGAAGATTTCAAGCCAAGCTGCTTCACACTGGATGAAGACCCCGCTACGACCTAAGAAATCAGATGGTCTTTGCAGGGTCTTGGCGAGGTCTTGGGGAATGTATTAAAAACAAACCAGGATCCCATTAAGCATGATAGAGCATGGAGAGTTTTGAGCATGCACAAAATTCCCGTTGTGAGATTGTGGTAGTTAATGATCATGGTGGTATTGTACCAGGATATTGGGTGGAGCGGAGTGGCAGCAGCAGCATCGTGTCAAAGTTGTGGGGCTCACGCAGACTAGCATAGCTTGTTGTCAAGAATTTGAAGCAGGACTGGCCACACTGATAAACATGGCAGTGATGCTACTGCCATGCTGGCGTGGCAACAAAAAGCCAACATTCGTTACATTCCTGTGGCATTTTCAACTTGTTTTTGCTCTAACACAAACTGAATTGGGGGAAAAAAAAGAACGTTCACTTTTGCTGCACCAGCTGCAGTGAACTCTCTCCAGAATGACTTCAAACTCTATGAACTGATTTCATTGGAGGCCTTTGATTCTATGTTAAATGCCAGACAATGCCAGACCTCTGGACATTGTTCATGCTTTTATAATTCTTAGTAGCTTCTTTTATACATTTTACAGTTGTGCTCATAAGTTTACATACCCTAGTGGAATTGGGATTTTTTGGCCATTTTTCAGAGACAATGAATGATAATACAAAAACTTTTCTTTCACTCATGGTTAGTGGTTGGGTGAAGCCATTTATTATCAAACAATTGTGTTTGTTCTTTTTAAATCATAATGACAACAGAAACTACCCAAATGACCCTGATCAAAAGTTTACATACCCTGGAAGTTTTGGCCTGATAACATACACACAAGTTGACACACACACAGGTTTAAATGGCTACTAAAGCTGACCATCCTCGCCTGTGATCTGTTTACTTGTAATTGGTGTGTGTGTATAAAAAGTCAGTGAGTTTATGGGCTCCTGACAGACACCTGAATGTTTCATCCAGTGCTGCACTGATGTTACTGGCTTTCACGCCATGGGGAAAGCAAAAGAATTATCAAAGGACCTGTGAGAGAAGATAGTTGAACTTTATAAAACAGGAAAAGGATATAAAAAGATGTCCAAGGAACTGAGAATGCCAATCAGCAGTGTTCAAACTCTAATTAAGAAGTTTAAAAATGAGGGATTCTGTTGAAACTAGGGCTGTGCGATATGACGATATAGTGTATATCAGATGACAATATAAAAACCTCTATAGTTTCATAGAATACCCTGTCGTTTATACCGTCATTTAAAATGCACATACTCCCAAGTAAAGCTCCTCACTACTACTTGTCAGCACCCTGTCTCCAGTGTTGCCAACTTGGTGACTTTCTCACTAAATCTGACAACTTTTCAAACCCTCTTGGTGACTTTTTGTTGTCAAACGCGACTAGCGATAAATCTAGCAACTTTTCCTGGTGTTATCAGAGACTTTTCTGGTGTTTTGGAGACTCTGACATGCAGGGCTTGGCAGGTTGTAGTTTCCTTAGACGGCATCTAAAATAAAACCTATCTGTAATGCGAGACTACAAAACTACAACTCCCAGAAGCACTATCTGCACACAGTGTGTGCCCATTGGTCCACTGTCATCTGGACCCCTGTAAAGCTGCAGTCTGCTCTGCAGGTCGGTCTCCTGTTCTGCCTCAGTTCACACCGCAACCCGGTGGGAAGAAATACTGTGGTGGTGGCAACTTCTCATATCGAGCCCAGAGTAGAGTCAGACTCCGTTTCCGTTTCTTTGGGCTAGCTCCAAAGTGAACTTACTGTGGACAAACAGACATCAACTGGCAGAACACACCTGTCCCCGCTCTCAGTGATCAAATCATCAAGACAAGTTACTGACCCTGATCACCTGTTGTCCGAGCAGTGGGTAGCCCCCAACATCAGCCCCTACCTCTGTGGTTAAACATGAGTATTTTTAGAGCAAGAATCTCGCATTTAATGTCAATAGTTGTGCAAATGTAAGTTTTCTTACCACACAGAGAAAAAGTGACTGTCATTTTTTACAGTAAAGAACAAATGATTAATTTAACTGTGCTTTCTATTTTATTTTGACTTATTCATTTACATGCTGTTGTGATATGCAGCCATTTCATGGAAGTAAATCCTCTAAATATGTATTTTTAATGGGCTGGTCCAGGGGTGTCAAACATGCCAAAAATGGCCCACCAGGGGGTCCAAAATTTTCTCTGTGAATTTGTGTGCTTTATTTCTAGTAAATTTCTGACT
This sequence comes from Pholidichthys leucotaenia, assembly GCA_020510985.1. Classification (NCBI taxonomy): domain Eukaryota; kingdom Metazoa; phylum Chordata; class Actinopteri; order Cichliformes; family Pholidichthyidae; genus Pholidichthys; species Pholidichthys leucotaenia. The sequence goes on from CM035839.1 coordinate 60,735,568, forward strand.
TTCTACTGATTAGAATAGTTTGTGTAAATTTGAGACATTTTTTTCTGTAAGATGAGACTTTTTTCTGTTTTCTTTTTCTTCTTTTTTCTGATGAGAACAAGGGCCCTTGATTTCAAGGGCCAAGGAGAAGGGGTAGAAAATGAGAACTGGAACAGACCCCAAATCTACCTGTACTTCACTCTCACATTGCAAATATTTTTCTCGACTGTTTTATAGTATTTACTGCTGTTAATAACTAATTAAACAGACAGTGTTTCTCTTGCTATTTTTATGTACAGTGGTGTGAAAATGTGTTTGCCCCCTTCCTGATTTCTCATTTTGTTGTATGTTTGTCACACTTAAATGTTTCAGATCATCAAACTAATTTAAATATTAGACAAAGATAACACAAGTAAACACAAAATGCAGTTTTTAAATGAAAGTGTTTATTAGAGGAAAAAAATCCAAACATACATTGCCCTGTGAAAAAGTGATTGCCCCCTAAACCTAATAACTGGTTGGGCCACCCTTAGCAGCAACAACTGCAATCAAGCGTTTGCGATAACTGGCAATGAGTCTTTTACAGCGCTGTGGAGGAATTTTGCCCCCCTCTTCTTTGCAGAATTGTTGTAATTCAGCCACAATGGAGGGTTTTCGAGCATGAACCGCCTTTTTAAGGTCATGCCACAGCATCTCAATCGGATTTAGGTCAGGACTTTGACTAGGCTACTCCAAAGTCTTCATTTTGTTTTTCTTAAGCCATTCAGAGGTGGACTTGCTGGTGTGTTTTGGATTATTTGTCATATACACGCCTCTCCAAGGCGCAGATGAAAAGAGATGAGCCCACATGCTGGATGAAGTTGTGTTTTAATAATAACAAAAGCAAACAGTTCAAAAGAGTCCAATACAACACGTCAAAAGGAAAACAACCCGGCAGTGCCTCAGAGCGAAACCTGGCTCTGGACAGGCTAAACTGCACTGGGGGTGAAACAGTTCAGATTAAATACAGCTGGGCAGATGGGCAAGAAGACCACATAATGCCTCAAAGCCACACTGGGCCTCTGGAGGGGAAAACAGCATTACATGAATACGGATACAAGAATAAGAGTAAACTTACGTTACGTGCCTCGGAGCAGGACTGAGCTCCGGAGGGGATAATCTGCACAAATGTAGTCTTGAGGGAAAGTGACTAACGGAGCAGCGAGGACTGAATGAACGAGCTGTGCTAAATACAGAGTGAACTTAACAATGAGAGTGGAGACAGGTGTGAGAGCTGAGTTGCAGGTGAGCTGATTATGAGCTGCCCACAGCTGAGGCCAGTGAGCTGTGAACAGCAAGTGGGAGTATCTGGAGAGAGGGGGCAAAAACAGAAACAATGATCCAAACCAACATATGAGCAGACAGTGAGCAGAAATACAAAACACAACAATAAACTGTGTCTGAGCTCCAAGATGACAGTGGAGCTCAGATGGTCAGACATTCTCCTTCAATCAATCAAATCAATCAAACTTTATTTGTATAGTTCTTTTAAAACATTAGATGCTGCACAAAGTGCTTTACATAGATAAAAACAATAGACACATTTAATTACACATTTTACATGATACATCCCCACCCCTTCCAACCCTCCCATAAACATACCCACAAACACAACACACACAGGCACATACATCACCCCCTACTTCTCTTACACACATATAAAATAAAAGAGATATTGCTCGGCACCGAGGCACCACGTGAAGGAGCAACCATCCTGTGGAGCCCCCCATGCCGGGACACCACACAGCCAGTCACCACAGAAGGCGCCGCAAGGGCCACTCCAACCAGGACAGACCGGGGCCCGCACCACAGCTGTAGGCAGTGGTATAAAGCCCCCACCCACCCAAGCTAGAGCGACCCACAAGACCAACACCCCTGCAGATGGGCCAGGCAGCATCTGGCATGAGGGGCCCCACTGAGGAAACACTGGAGCTAAAACACATAAATAAAAAATAAAACAAAGAACACAAAGAGCAAAGGGAACTAAAGACCCATACTTAGAAACTGAGCTAAGAACACATCAAAATAAGAAAATCTAAAAGCAAATGGAGCTAAGAAGAATGTAAAAACAATAGAACATAAATGACTACTTCAATAATAGTTAAACGGTTTGTTAAAAGCCAAAATTTAAAAAGGTACAAAAAGAACTAAGAACACATAAAAACAGGAACTAAAAACCCATACTTAAAGAAAACTGAACTAAACACATCAATAAGAAGATGAGAAAATCTAAGAACAAATGGCGCCAAAAAGAACATAAAACAATGAAACATAAATGACTACTTCAGTAATAGTTAAACAGGTTTATTAAAAGCCAAATTAAAAAGGTGGGTCTTGAGCCTGTTCTTAAAAACATCTATTGACTCTGCGGCCCTGAGGCTCTCTAGCAGGCTGTGCCACAGACGAGGACCATAATAGTGAAAGGAAGCTTCACCAATGGTCTTGGTCTTGATTTTGGGAACCATTAACGGGCCAGTACCAGAGAACCTCAGGGTTTGCAAGGGCTCATAAAATAAGAGCAGCTCAGATAGATAAGAAGGCCCAAGACCACTGAGGCATTTAAAAACTACTAAGCGAACCTTAAAATCGATCCTAAAACGCACGGGGAGCCAATGCAGCAATTCTAAAATGGTGTAATATGCACCCGCCCCTTGGTCCTCATTAACACTCGTGCTGCTGAATTTTGGAGCAGTTGGAAGACCAGAGAGCAGGGCATTACAATAGTCTATATGACTAGTAATAAAAGCATGCATCAAGACCTCCATGCTGGCAAGAAAAAGAAAAGGGGGGACTCTGGCGATATTCCTAAGATGATAAAATCCAATTTTTGTTACATTTTTAATGTGTGAAATAAAATTAAAGTCAGAGTCTAAAAGAACGTCCAGGTTCTTGACACAATGTGTAGGTTTTAGACCTAGCAATTTTGGTAGAAGTTTCTCTCTCTTGTCTTCAGGACCAATGATTAAAACTTCTGTTTTGCCCTGGCTGAGCTGTAGGAAGTTCTCTGCCATCCATGACTTTATATCTAAAATACAGCTCAAAAGGGCATTAATTAGTTTTGTGTCATCAGGAGACGTGGCAATGTACAGCTGAGTATCCTCACCATAGCTATGAAAATTGATGCCATGTCTCCTGATAACATCCCCAAGTGGTAACATATAAAGATTAAAAAATATTGGCCCTAAAATTGAACCTTGGGGTACCCCACACTTGATTTCATGGATGGCCGAAGAACATGTATCCATACTTAAAAAATAGCGGCGATCTGTGAGATAGGAATGAAACCATTCAAGAACAGTACCTGAGAGGCCCACCAGGTGTTTGAGTCTGCTTAATAAAATGTGGTGTTCTACTGTATCAAAGGCAGCGCTGAGATCCAGCAGCACCAGGACTGACAGTTTGTGGGAGTCCATGTTACACCTGATATCATTAACGATTTTTAAAAGGGCTGTCTCAGTACTGTGGTTTGTCCTAAACAAGACTGAAATTTCTCAAGAATGTTGTGGTCCATAAGAAAATTGTTTAACAGGATAAAAACAATTTTTTCTAAAACTTTACTTAAAAATGGTAAATTGGATACAGGTCGATAGTTACTGAGAATATCAGGATCTAAATTCTTCTTCTTCAAAAGGGGCTTCACCACAGCTGATTTAAAGGCAGTGGGGAAACCACCAGTCTGAAGAGAGCAATTTACAATGTTTAAAATCTCATGTTCAAAGAATCCATAAAATGTTTTAAAAAGTGATGTGGGAATCAGATCTAAAAGGCAGGAGGTCAAGTTTACCTGGGAGAAAACTCTGCCAAGCCAATTGTGCCAATTGGCTCTGCCAATTGTATTTATTGAATTTTTGTTTTGTTTTGCACACACACACAAACCCCCCAACAATCAAAACATGAAAAACAGCTCAGCACAAAATTGATCTATACAAAATTAAAGATTGAAATTAAAACAAAAAAAAGGAAGATATACTTAGCTAGAAACTCATACATGTACACACATAAACCAGCATTTGTACATTTGTACAGAGGAGTGTAACCATCATGGCACCACAAACAAGGTCAAACAAAAAAAAAAAGTCATATTTAATCTAAGTTAACGCTCCCAAGAATCGAGGCCACCGTAAGGTTAGAGAATTTGAGATATGGGGTCCATATTTTCATAAAATATCTCTTTGTTGAGTGAAGTAAACACGTTAAATATTCCAAAGGGAAACACTCCATGATGATTTTATGCCAGTTTGTTTTAGTTGGTGGTTTGTCACATATCCATGACAAAAAAATATTCCTTCTTGCCGCGTATGCAAGGATATTGTACAGTCTTGCAGAGCTTCCAAAAAGTAAGTCCTGGTTTGGGTGTCCCAGTAGCAGAGAGTGAGGATCCATGTCTACATTCACACCAAATATTTGATTCATGTCTTGTACAACGTCTAGCCAGTATGCTTGGATTTTAGGACAAGACCAAACACAGTGAGTATAGGTACCAACTGAAATTTTACATTTCAGACACATGGGTGAAAGCTGGGGATTCATGTTGGATCTTTTACTGGGAGAGATTTATAAGCGATGTAAAATTTTGTATTGCAATAATCTTGCACAATTGCCTATTGAAATCTTCTTGGCACACTCCCAGATTGCATCCCATGAATCCTCACAAATATTTACACCAAGTTCACTTTGCCATTTCTGTTTAACCTCTTGCACTCTGGTGTACCGCGGGCGGGCACATCTCTGCGTCCTAGAGCGCACGAGGGCGCTGCGTCCTAGAGCGCACTGAAAAAAAAAGCTGCATTTCCGTTCTTCCACTACAGACACAGCCGCGAACAGAAAGCCAAAGGAGTGCTTTGATTGGTTTAGATGTGATTGACCTCTCATTCGACTAATAAGAGCCTTGAATTGGGTTTCTGAAACCTTGAAGAACCAATGACTGAAAACCTAGCAAGAAGGACCCGCCTACCAACGGCTGCGAATACAGCCAGCCAATTGAAGCACAGAAGTTCGAAAGCTGTTTTGTGTAAGGCTGGGTGAAGAGAGACTGACTGCTGCAGCAGATAAAAAAAGGACCCGCAGGAAGAACCGCCACAGACCCAGCAGCACGGAGACCACCCACAAGTGCGACCTGTGTGACAGAGACTGCCATTCGCGCATCGGCCTGTTCAGCCACAGGCGGTGCTGTCCCAGCAGAGTAGACGTTTAGGATTCTCTTCCATGGTCATCATAGACCGTCCACATGCTGTTGTGGACAGGTAAGTGTTATAAGCTAAATTATTCTTTATCCCTGAAAATTGTAATCAAAAATAACTTTTGACCGATCGGTAAATTACAACTGTGCGTAGTAGACCGCGGCGCACGAAGTCCGAAGTCCGTGCGCGGTGGTACACGGTTTGTGTGCCGCGTCCGGACTGTGAACGCCCCCCCCCCCCGCTCCTCTTCTGTAGCGGCAAGGGGGGGGGGTGCGGGGACCGCAGGGACTGTGCGCCGTGGTTGCCACATCGCCACATGACTGTTCCGTCATGTAGCGATGGCCGATGTCCGACCTCTGTAGCGGGGGGGGGAGGTGGGAGTTGTTATCGTCTACATTACAAATATTTAGAATAATTTTTAGTGCACTGTAGGTTATTTTTTCTTGTAAAAAAAAAGCCACACATTTTTTACGTGGCATGGTTCTTTGTGTGTGGGGGCTTGTTTGTTCATTCATTCATGAATGAATGAACAAACAACCCCCCCCACACACACACACACAGCCCTGAGTGTCACCTTTCATTAGAGCCCAAGATGAAGCTTCTATATTGAATCATTCAAAAGTTACAGACGTTTTTCCAAACTGTACCATTTGGCACAATTTGGCACAGTTCAAAAACGCCTGGGAACTACCTGAGAACAAAGCTGTGTAATATATTAATTTTTTGTGGTATTGTTACAAAATTTTGACCTCAGCTGGATAACACTTGGTTCTACATTTCTGTTACATTTTCCAGCCCGGATCTGAAGCTGTGTGTTATTTGCAAGCATTTGTATCCAAAAAAACACCCAGGCCAAATTTATTTTCTTCAAGTTCACTATGTTTACATGACTGTAACTCAGTGGCCAGAGCACTTGAAGAGATCATGTTTTTTTTGCCAAAAAATTCAAAGTGTTTTCTTTTAAATGAGACCAACCCCATGAAGATGCTGCAAAGGGTTGAAGAACAGCTTTTGATTTACTTTGGGTACGTTATTTTTTGGCGTTTTTAGGGAAATTGACCAGAGTGCAAGGGGTTAAGATCCTGCATAATTGACATACATATCACATCTGACTGACTTAAGGCACTATAACAGCGAGTTATAAATTTTTTGGTTGGGCCTAAAAGAAGTAACCGCTCAACTGCAGACACTGGCATTTATGTTGAGTGTGGTCTTTCTAGTTATGAAATCTCGGATCTGGAAGGTATCTGAAAAAATTGTTTCGAAAGACCAAATTTCTCCTGAAGCTGTTCAAATGATAACAGTGCACCATCAAAAAGGTCAAAAATTTTCTTTAACCCTTTAACTGTCCATATATTGTAACCACTGTCCATCATACCACGAACAAAGTCCGGATTGCCTTGAATAGGAATTAATAAAGTAGTTAAATCTGATCTTCCTTCAAGCTTTCGTGTCATAAACCAGGCCTTTAAAGTATTGCAAATTATGGGGTTATTATCACAGAGATTTCTAACTGACTTTAAATTCTTACAAGACAAAAGGCCCAACGGTGAACAGGAGGCCTGTGACTTTTCAAGGCCCAACCAAACAGAAGTAGGATCATCTTTAACCCATTCTGCTATAAACCTTAGTTGAGATGCTATTTGGTACCATTTAATGTTAGGAACTGTCACGCCGCGCCATTCATCAGCGGCACCACCTGCTCACGCACCTGCTACTCATCAGCGGCGAGGGATAAAAGCCGCCTCGCCCTGAGCTTCGGCCTGAAGCCGTTAGACTTCATCGCCTTCAATGCGAAGCGTCAACCCTCTCTTCAGCGTCAAGCTAGTGGTAAGAAGATTCCTTTCCTTACCTCTCCCAGTCTGCTCCCCTGTGCACAGGTGGATTCCTCGGCGGCGGACAACTCCGTCCCTCGTCCTTCCTCGCTGCTGCACCGAGTCCTGCAGGTGACTGTCTCCCGGGGTTCCGTCCTTGTAGTGCCTGCCATCTGTCAAACTCAAGTAAGCTTCTCTCCCTCGCCTATTCTCCTCCTGTATTGGTGTGTGCCTGTCACCCTGTGTCTGTTCTCTCCCATAGGGTTGCCGGCTGAACGGTCTCCTGCCTCTGTGCCCGAAGCAGACGCCACCACCAATACCTTAACATTCCACTGACACACACCCATACACCCCTGCTGTTAATAAACAGTTTGAACTACTCTGAACCTGTGTGTGCGCGTCTCCTGAGCCGAACGTTATGTCAGTACGGCTTCAGCAGAGCGGCTCGGCAGACGGCGGGCTCGCGCACCGGCTTACCACTCTCGAGGTTCGGGTGGATCAAATTGCTTATCAGCAGCAGGTGATTTTAAATCAACTTATTACCATCACTAACCGATTGGACCGCCTGGACCCCCAACAGCCGTTCCCCCCGGCTCACCAGGGTGGCGCAGCTCCTGCTGTCCCAGCGGCCGTCCAGCCGGCTCCTGCGGCACCGGTTCGGCTCACGCCGATTCCAACCCCCGCCCGCTTTAGCGGAAAGCTCGGCGGAGCGCGGGGGTTCATTATGCAGTGTGAGTCCGTATTCCACCGTGTGCCCGGAGACTTCCCCTCGGATCACAGCCGAATTGGCTACATAGGGAATCTCCTGGAGGGGCGCGCGTTAACTTGGACCTACGCCATTATGGCGAAGCCCAGTTACGCCACCCTCACCTATGACCAGTTCGTGGCACGCTTCCTGGAGGTCTTTGACCATTCCCAAACCGAGACGGTCCAAGTCGATCAGCTTCTCGCTCTCCAGCAGGGAAGCTGGTCGGCAGCGGACTATGCGGTTGACTACCGGGTAGCGGCGGAGGAACTGGGCTGGGACGAACGCTCCCTCTGTGGCCTGTTCCTCCGCAGCCTGAATGATGATCTGAGGGATGAACTGGCTGGTCGGGATATCCCTGGGACGCTAGCTGAGCTAACTTCTCTCGCCATCAGCTTGGATAACAGGCTGCGTGAGCGCTCCTCTGGGCGGAAGTCGTCTTCTTCTCGCCCTCGGGGAGCCTCGTTGCACCTGCCCCAAGCTCGCCCCCTGGCGACGCCGCCGCCATCGCACTCCAAGGAGTCGGAGCCGATGGTGACGGGCTGGACAAAGCTCTCCCCGGCAGAGAGACAACGCCGCCGTGAGTTGAATCTCTGCATGTATTGCGGAGATAATCAACACACGGTGGAGCTTTGTCCACATAAGCCAAACGGCGGGGTCTGCGAGTCACTGTAGGGGGCCTCGCGGACGTCAATCGGTTAAGTCCCCTTACCCAATTGAAGCTGCCCATCCGTTTTTGCCACAATCCCACTGGGCATCTCATCCACGCACTGGTGGATTCGGGTGCAGAAGGCAGCTTTATTTCACAAAGCCTGGCAACCCGTTTGGGCATTCGCTGTCAGGCACTGAAGAATCCCATCTCCCTTGTTAATCTCTCCCGTGCCTCCCTTGGGAGAGTATCACACCAAACCATCCCCGTTCCGGTCATCATCTCGGGAAATCACCGGGAGGAGATGACCTTCTACGTCCTTCCCAACTCTGTGTCGCCCGTCATCCTGGGGTATCCCTGGCTTCGCCTTCACAACCCGGTCCTGGATTGGAGATCAGCTGGGATATCGGCATGGAGTACGTTCTGTATGGGCACCTGCCTTCAGTCCGCTGCCTGCTCTCCGTCCGCTCCTCCCCCTGCGACGGACGCTGCACCCCCGGACCTGTCTCTGGTGCCCCCAGAATTTCACGACCTGGGTATGGTGTTCAGCAAAGCGAAAGCTATGTCTCTCCCCCCTCATCGGCCCTATGACTGCGCCATCAACCTCCGCCAGGGGGCTCCCTTACCTTCTGGTCGCCTTTACAACCTGTCTGCGCCGGAGAAGGACACGATGAACGCCTACCTGAAGGAGTCATTAAGTGCTGGGATAATCCGCCCATCATCGTCACCCGTGGGGGCAGGGTTCTTCTTCGTGGGAAAGAAGGATGGGTCCCTCTGCCCTTGTATCGACTACCGGGCCCTCAATAATATCACGGAGAAGGACCGTTACACCCTGCCTCTCATGGACACTGCTTTCCACTCCCTCCAGGGGGCGACCTGGTTCACCAAGCTGGACCTACGCAGCGCTTACCACCTCGTCCAGATCCGGGAGGGAGATGAGTGGAAAACGGCCTTCCGTACCCCGAACGGCCACTTTGAATACCTGGTGATGCCGTTCGGGTTGACCAACGCTCCTGCAGTCTTCCAGCGCCTCATTAATGACGTCCTCCGGGACTTCATTGGCCTTTTCGTGTTCGTCTACCTGGACGATATTCTCATCTTCTCCAAGTCCAGGGATGAGCACCAGGTCCACGTGAGGCGGGTCCTCCAAAGGCTGCTGGAGAATCGTCTGTACGTTAAGGCAGAAAAGTGTGAATTTTACGCCAGGAGTACGTCCTTCCTGGGGTTCATCATCGCCCACGATAAGGTGCTCCCCGACCCAGAGAAGGTAAAGGCGGTGGTGGAATGGCCCACACCTGCATCCCGGAAACAGGTGCAGCAATTTGTTGGCTTCGCCAATTTCTACCGCCGCTTTGTCCCCAACTTCAGTGCCATCGTTGGACCACTGACCCGCCTCACGTCCCCGAAGGTCCCGTTCCGGTGGACCGAAGAGGTCGCTGCCGCCTTTGAGGCGCTGAAGGCGGAATTCTCCTCCTCCCGGGTCCTTCGCCAGGTCGACCCCGCGCTGCAGTGCATCGTAGAGGTAGACGCTTCGGACACGGGAGTGGGAGCAGTGCTGTCCCAGCGGTCACCGGACGATGGCGCCAAACGACCGTGCGCCTTCTTCTCCCGGCGCTTGTCCCCGGCGGAGAGAAACTACGATGTGGGGGACAGAGAGCTCTTGGCCATCAAGCTCGCCCTGCAGGAGTGGCGCCACTGGTTAGAGGGGGCGAACCTGCCGTTTGTGGTCCTCACGGACCACAAGAACTTGGAATACTTACGATCTGCCAAGCGCCTGAATGCCCGCCAGGCGCGCTGGTCCCTGTTCTTCGCCAGGTTCCAATTTTCCATCACCTTCAGGCCTGGCTCTAGGAACGTCCTGCCTGACGCTCTCTCCAGGCAGTTCGCCCCCGTGGAGTCGGAGGAGGCGCCCCACTCCATCCTGCCCAGGTCGTGCGTCGTGGGAGCCATCTCGTGGGACATCGAGAGCAAGATCTGGAAGGCACAGGAGGTGGAACCTGACCCTGGCGGCGGACCGGAGGGGAGGCTGTTCGTGCCATCCGCGGTCCGAGGAGAGGTCATCCACTGGCTCCACACCTCCAAGCTCACCTGTCACCCTGGCACCTCCCGGATGATAGATCTCCTCCAACGGTCCTTTTGGTGGCCAGGCCTGCGGAGGGATGCAGCCCGCTACGCCCGGGCTTGCCCAATCTGTGCCACCTGCAAGTCGGGAAATGCCCCTCCAGCGGGTCTGCTCCAGCCCCTGCCCATCCCTGGCAGGCCCTGGTCGCACATCGCGTTGGATTTCGTCACCGGACTCCCTGTCTCCAACTCCTATGACACCATCCTGACCATCGTGGACCGCTTCTCCAAGGCCGTGCACTTCGTCCCCCTGCGAGGCCTCCCTACTGCCCTGGAGACGGCGGACCTCCTCGTCCAACACGTGGTCAGGCTGCACGGGATTCCGGTGGACGTGGTCTCGGACCGGGGCCCCCAGTTTTCATCCGAGGTTTGGAGGTCTTTCTGCAACGCCATCGGAGCCAAGGTGAGCCTCTCCTCCGGCCATCACCCCCAATCCAATGGGCAGTGTGAGAGGACCAACCAGGAGCTGGAGGCTGCGCTCCGCTGTGTGTCCAGATCCAAACCCACGTCCTGGAGCAACCATCTTGCCTAGGTTGAATATGCCCACAACACCGCTCGCTCTTCTGCTACAGGGATGCCCCCCTTCAAAGCGTCCCTGGGTTACGACCCCCCGCTGTTTCCGGAGCAGGAGAGTGAAGTAACTGTCCCGTCAGTTAGGGCCCATCTCAGGCAGTTCCGCTCCACCTGGACTGCCGCGCGCCATGCGCTATTACGCACAGCGGAGCGCAACAGGACCGTGGCGGACCGGCGTAGAAGACCTGCCCCGGCGTACAGAGTTGGGCAGCTTGTTTACATTTCCACCCAGGACGTCACTCTAAAAGGCGAGAGGAGAAAGCTGGCACAGCGCTTCATGGGTCCCTATCCCATCACCCGGATCATCAACCCGGTGGCTGTGCGCGTGGCTATTCCCCCCTCCCTCTGCATTCATCCTACTTTCCACGTGTCGAAGGTGAAACTGGCAGTCTCTGACCCCCTTTGCCCTCCTTCTGCAGCGCAACCCGCGCCCCGGATGATTGGTGGCCATCCGGCCTGGTCCGCCTCCTCCATCCTGGACTCCCGGCGCCGGGGTCGTGGGTTGCAATACTTGGTGGACTGGGAGGGCTATGGGCCCGAGCATCGATAGTGGGTGCCCCCGTCGTTTGTGTTGGACCCATCGCTCATCGCGGACTTCCACCGAGCGCACCCGGATAAGCCATCGCCAGGAGGCGCTGCTAGAGGGGGGAGTACTGTCACGCCGCGCCATTCATCAGCGGCACCACCTGCTCACGCACCTGCTACTCGTCAGCGGCGAGGGATAAAAGCCGCCTCGCCCTGAGCTTCGGCCTGAAGCCGTTAGACTTCATTGCCTTCAATGCGAAGCGTCAACCCTCTCTTCAGCGTCAAGCTAGTGGTAAGAAGATTCCTTTCCTTACCTCTCCCAGTCTGCTCCCCTGTGCACAGGTGGATTCCTCGGCGGCGGACAACTCCGTCCCTCGTCCTTCCTCGCTGCTGCACCGAGTCCTGCAGGTGACTGTCTCCCGGGGTTCCGTCCTTGTAGTGCCTGCCATCTGTCAAACTCAAGTAAGCTTCTCTCCCTCGCCTATTCTCCTCCTGTATTGGTGTGTGCCTGTCACCCTGTGTCTGTTCTCTCCCATAGGGTTGCCGGCTGAACGGTCTCCTGCCTCTGTGCCCGAAGCAGACGCCACCACCAATACATTAACATTCCACTGACACACACCCATACACCCCTGCTGTTAATAAACAGTTTGAACTACTCTGAACCTGTGTGTGTGCGTCTCCTGAGCCGAACGTTATGTCAGGAACATCCAAACCTCCCATTGAACTTGGAAGTTGTAGTTTTACCATTTTTAATCTTGGCTTCCTTTTGCTCCAAATAAAATCACTCAACCAACCATTCAGTAACTTCAAAACCTTATTAGTTATAAATATTGGAACCATCTGTAGGGGGTACAATAACCTAGGCAGGATATTAATTTTGATAATAGACACTCTGTCGAGTAATGATAGGGGAAGTGAACACCACCTGTTTAAATCCCTCTTTATAGTGTCTAGGAGAGGATTAAAATTGGCTTTAAACATCCGATGGAACATAGGAGTAATCTGAATACCCAAGTACACAAAACCTGACATAGACCAGCGAAATGGAAATGATATAAGGGAGTTCATTCTATTTCTGAGGCTTCCCATGGGCATAGCTAAAGATTTAGAGAAATTAATTTTGTAACCAGAAGAAGACCCAAAATAATTAATGATATCAACCAGTCTCGGAACAGAGGTAGCAGGCTCTGCTACGTACAACAAAATGTCATCCGCATAAAGGGAAATTTTATGTTGCGTCTCCCCTACATCTATACCCCTGACAGCTGGATCCTGTCTGATGGCTTCAGCTAAAGGTTCTACCACAAGGGCAAAAAGAGCAGGGCTTAAGGGGCAGCCTTGACGTGTTGAGTGATAAATTGGGAAATTATCCAATCTATAACCATTTGTTATGACTGATGCCAAGGGTTTATTATACAAAAGTTTGATCCATTTGATAAAGTTATCCCCCAGATTAAATTTTTGTAATACTTTAAATAGATAAGGCCACTCAACTTGGTCGAAGGCTTTCTCTGCATCCAATGAGATGATTACAGTGTTGTTTTCTTGTGATTGACAGAAATGAACAATATTTAAAAGCCTCCTAATGTTGTGACTACAGCTTCTGTCTTTAATAAAACCTGTCTGGTCCTCCTTAATGATGAGGCAAAACCTTCTCTAATCGCAGAGCCAGGATCTTAGATAACAGTTTAACATCTTGATTTAAAAAAGCAATAGGTCTATATCCTGAGCAATCGTCAAGACACTTGCCTTTTTTAAGAATTAGAGAGATGTCAGCTTCTCTTAATGACTGAGGTAAACTCTCAGAGGTAAAGGAGTGTTCTATCATCTCCAAAAATGGATCCACAAGTATATCCTGAAATTCTTTGTAAAATTCGCTGCCCATGTCATCTGGCCCCGGTGCTTTACCTGATTGTAAACTGTTAATCGCTAATATAGCCTCTTCTCTAGAGATGGGAGAATTTAAATCATGTCTCTGAGTATCAGAAATAGTAGGAAGCGCTAGGCTGTCCAAGAAAGAGTCCATCTTATATGAGGCCCCTGCTGTCTGGTCTGCTGTATACAGTGGGGTAAAAAGTATTTAGTCAGCCACCAATTGTGTAAGTTCTCCCACTTAAAAGATGAGAGAGGTCTCCAATTTTCATCATAGGTATACCTCAACTATGAGAGACAAAATAAGAAAAAAAAAAATCCAGAAAATCACATTGAAGGATTTTTAATGAATTAATTGGTAAATTCCTCGGTAAAATAAGTATTTGGTCAATAACAAAAGTTCATCTCAATACTTTGTTATATACCCTTTGTTGGCAATGACAGAGGTCAAACGTTTTCTGTAAGTTTTCACAACGTTTTCACACACTATTGCTGGTATTTTGGCCCATTCCTCCATGCAGATCTCCTCTAGAGCAGTGATGTTTTGGGGCTGTCGCTGGGCAACACAGACTTTCAACTCCCTCCAAAGATTTTCTATAGGGTTGAGATCTGGAGACTGGCTAGGCCACTCAAGAACCTTGAAATGCTTCTTACGAAGCCACTCCTTTGTTGCCCGGGCGGTGTGTTTGGGATCATTGCCATGCTGAAAGACCCAGCCACGTTACATCTTCAATGCCCTTGCTGGTGGAAGGAAGTTTTCACTCAAAATCTCACGATACATGGCCCCATTCATTCTTTCCTTTACACGGATCAGTCGTCCTGGTCCCTTTGCAGAAAAACAGCCCCAAAGTATGATGTTTCCACCCCCATGCTTCACAGTAGGTATGGTGTTCTTTCTCCTCCAAACACGACAAGTTGAGTTTTTATCAAAAAGTTCTATTTTGGAGTTTAAAAGGGATCCAAAAAATTCAAGATTTATATTTGTCATGTTCAGATAACATAATGTCTTTTGAAGAGCTGAGGATCAAATTTAATCTTAATAGAACACATTTTTTAAAATATCTTCAACTTAGGAACTTTATTCGATCAAACCAAAATAATGCTCTCACTCGACCTATTTATTCATCCTTGGAAAAAATGTTGATGAAAGATAGTAAAAGAAAGGGTATTATTTCAGAGTTTTATAACTCATTGACACTATCCTCAAGTGAAAACTCACAGAAAAGATTAAACTACTGGAAAGAAGATCTGCAAACTGAAATTTCAGAGGAACAATGGGAATTGGCTTGTACAGAAGCTCAAACCAAATCAATAAATGTACGTCTTAAATTGATACATTTTAAATGGTTAATGCGGATGTATGTTACACCAGTGGAGTTAAATAGATATAACAAAAACATACCAGATACATGCACAAAATGCATGGAAAGTAAAGGAACCCTATTTCATTGTTTATGGGAATGTAGAATAATTAGAATGTTTTGGGAAGAGGTGAGGGTAACAATTGAAAAAATAATTTCAAAACAAATCATATTGAATCCTAAACTGTTTTTGTTGGGTCTGTACCCAAAAAAGCATAACTTTAATAAAAGTGAAAGAACATTCATAGACCTCAGTTTGCTTAATGCCAAAAAATGTATTGCATTACTGTGGAAAAAGACTCATAGACCAGATGTGACTCAGTGGTTAAGACAGATGTTAACAAACCTTCCATTAGAAAGAATAACATATATACTGAAATCAAAGGAAAGTGTGTTTGAGAATATATGGAGACCTTTTATTGATTATGTAAAAAATTTAAACATAACTCTTGAAGAAGAAGGTGAATGATGTGTGTGGACCTTGTAAATTCCAAACTGGTGAACATAATATGTATACTTATGTAATGGATTGTCTAGACTAAACAGAGGAGCATTGTTGAAGACTTGATTTTGTTGGTGGTTGTAGGTGTTTTTAGTGCATTTTTTTTGTAGTACTTTAGTGTTAGTGTTTGATTGTTTGTGTTATGTTTGTTAAAAAAAAAAAAAGGTTCAATAAAGATATTGTGGAAAAAAAAAAGTTCTATTTTGGTTCCATCTGACCATATGACATTCTCCCAATCCTCTTCTGCATCATCCAAATGCTCTCTAGCAAACTTCAGACGGGCCTGGACATGTACTGGCTTAAGCAGGGGGACACGTCTGGCACTGCAGGATTTGAGTCCCTGGCGGCGTAGTGTGTTACTGATGTAGCCTTTGTTACTTTGGTCCCAGCTCTCTGAAGGTCATTCACTAGGTCCCCCCGTGTGGTTCTGGGATTTTTGCTCACCATTCTCGTGATAATTTTGACCCCACGGGGTGAGATCTTGCATGGAGCCCCAGATCGAGGGAGATTATCAGTGGTCTTGTATGTCTTCCATTTTCTAATAATTGCTCCCACAGTTGATTTCTTCACACCAAGCTGCTTACCTATTGCAGATTCAATCTTCCCAGCCTGGTGCAGGTCTACAATTTTGTTTCTGGTGTCCTTTGACAGCTCTTTGGTCTTGGCCATAGTGGAGTTTGGAGTCTGACTGTTTGAGGTTGTGGACAGGTGTCTTTTACACTAATAACGAGTTCAAACAGGTGCCATTAATACAGGTAACGAGTGGAGGACAGAGGAGCCTCTTAAAGAAGAAGTTACAGGTCTGTGAGAGCCAGAAATCTTGCTTGTTTGTAGGTGATCAAATACTTATTTTACCAAGGAATTTACCAATTAATTCATTAAAAATCCTTCAATGTGATTTTCTGGATTTTTTTTTCTCATTTTGTCTCTCATAGTTGAGGTATACCTATGATGAAAATTGGAGACCTCTCTCATTTTTTAAGTGGGAGAACTTGCACAATTGGTGGCTGACTAAATACTTTTTTGCCCCACTGTATAGCTGAATATAAAACTGCTTAAAGGTATTATTAATATTGTTGTTATCAAAATAACGAGTGCCATTTAGACCTACAACTGAAGGAATCAGTTGGGAATTTGTTCTGATTTTTGTTAAACAAGACAAATACTTAGTAGATTTGTCTCCAAATTCATATAACCTGGGCTGCACGGTGGCGCAGTGGTTTAGCACTGTGACAGCACAGTTTTACCCTCGGCCGGGGGATCGCGGGGATCATGAGGTCGTGGGTTCGATCCCAGCCCCCGACCAACAGTGAGCTGTGTGGAGTTTGCATGTTCTCCCCGTGTTGCGTGGGTTTACTCCGGGATTTCTCCGGTTTCCTCTCGCATACCAAAAACATGTAGGTTTAGGGCGCTCGCGCACGCAGCGACCAGCAGCCGGTGGCTTGTCACCAGACTGCAAACCAAGTCTACCTACGGGTACAAATAAGTAACAAAAAAAAAAAAAAAAAAAAAAGAGCACGCTTAGCTTGTTGAGTTAATAACGCATCTAATGCAGCTTGTGTGGCACACTTTCTCTGCAATAATATAGGATCTGATAATGATGATGAACCAAGTACTCTCTTATTTTCTTCCAGTTCCTTTTCAAGTTTAGATTGCTGTTCTTTTTGCTTTCGTTTTTTTGAGGCTAAATATGCTATGATTAGGCCTCTGATATAGACTTTAGATGTTTCCCATAATAAGGATGAGTCATTAGTAGATTGAGAGTTCATTCATTCATCTTCTTCCGCTTAATCCTTTTTCGGGTCGCGGGGGGGCTGGAGCCTATCCCAGCATCTTTTGGGCAAGAGGCAGGGTACACCCTGGACAGATCGCCAGTCCATCGCAGGGCCAACACAGAGAGACAGACAACCATTCACTCTCACAGTCATACCTAAGGACAATTTAGAATCCCCAGTTTTTATGCCAGTTAACCTAACTTGCATGTTTTTGGCATGTGGGAGGAAACCGGAGAAATCCCGGAGTAAACCCATGCAGACTCTCAATCACGTAGATTGAGAGTTGATAGCGAAAAATATTTTAAAATCATCTCTCAAGTAAGTAGTAAACTTTTCATCTTTTAGAAGGCATGTATCAAATCGCCATCGTCTACTCTTAACCTGCCCTAAACCAACAGATAAATCTATTAATACTGTTGCATGGTCACTAACAATGATGTTGCCTATTGTACACGAAGACACCGATTGTACCAAGAGTTTAGAAATGAAAAAGTAATCAATCCTTGTATGACATTTATGAGGGGGGGAATAAAAAGTAAATTCTTTAGCAGATGGGTGTAAAGTTCGCCATGCATCTACGTACTAAATTCATTTCTTCACAGATAGCATGAAGAGCATCAGCCTGAGTTGTTAAAGATGTATTCCGAGGAGGGTGTCTATCAAGCAGGGGGTTAAGTAGGCAGTGAAAGTCTCCTCCCACTAAAGCTATTACTGGGGAAAGCTCTGCAAATTCAGAAAAGGCCTTAACCAAGAAGCTAGGTGAATAATTAGGTGGACAATAAAGATCCATAATAGTAATCTCTTCACCATATAAAACCCCTTTAATAATCACATATCTTCCATACGTATCTTTAACGCACTTCACCAGCTGAAATGGGAGATTTTTGTGTATTAATATAACTACGCCCCTGCTGCTGGTGGTAAAAGAGGAGGAATAAACCTGGCCAACCCAACCATATTTAAGTTTATGATGTCCATTATCGTCCAGGTGTGTTTCCTGTAATAGCGCTATCTCCACTCTCTCTCTTTTCAATAAAGCATAAACCTTTCTTTGCTTTACATTCCCCTTCAAGCCCCTCACGTTCCAAGAACAAAGTTTAATCCTATTGGAAGAAGACATTGAGATTTATGTACCCTACAGAGACTAATAAATATGCCTCCAGCGCCCCATTTTGTACATGTGAAGCTCTTATGTATTTGGCATAATGTAATATCCATCCATCCATCCATCCATCTTCTATCGCTTTTCCGGAGGTCCGGGTCGCGGAAGTAGCAGTTCAAGCAGAAAAGCCCAGACTTCCCTCTCTCCAGCCACCTGCTCCAGCTCTTCAGAGGGGATACCAAGGCGTTCCCAGACCAGCTGGGAGACATAGTCTCTCCACCGAGTCCTGGGTCTGCCCCGGGGTCTCCTCCCAGTGGGACGTGCCTGAAACACTCCTCAGCCTCCCTGGGAAGGTCTATGCCAAGGTACTGGAGAGGAGAGTCCGGCCGTTGGTCGAACCTTGGATTCAGGAGGAGCAATGTGGTTTTCGTCCTGGCCGTGGCACATCGGACCAGCTCTTTACCCTCTCGAGAATTCTTGAGGGTTCGTGGGAGTTTGCCCAACCAGTTTACATGTGTTTTGTGGACTTGGAGAAGGCATTTGACCGCGTCCCTCGTGGATTTTTGTGGGGGGTGCTTCGGGAGTATGGGGTATCGGGCTTGTTGTTACGAGCTATTCGGTCTCTGTACGACCATTGTGAGAGTTTGGTTCGTATTGCCAACACTCGGTCAGAGTCATTCCCAGTGAGAGTTGGACTCCGCCAGGGCTACCCTCTGTCACCGATCCTGTTCATAATTTTTATGGACAGGATTTCTAGGCGCAGCCAGGGAATGGAGGGTGTCATGCTTGGTGACCACAGGATCTCATCTCTGTTGTTTGCAGATGATGTTGTCCTGTTGGCTTCATCCAGCAATGACCTACAGCTCTTGCTGGGACGGTTTGCCGCTGAGTGTGAAGCGGCTGGGATGAGAATCAGCACCTCCAAGTCCGAGTCCATGGTCCTCAGCCGGAAAAAGGTGGATTGTCCTCTCCGGGTTGGGGACAGGTTCCTGCCCCAAGTGGAGGAGTTTAAGTATCTTGGGGTCTTGTTCACGAGTGAGGGGAAAATGGAGCGAGAGATTGACAGACGGATTGGAGCAGCATCTGCAGTGATGCGGATGTTGTACCGGTCTGTTGTGGTGAAGAGGGAGCTGAGTTCTAAGGCAAAGCTGTCGATTTACCAGTCAATCTACGTTCCTACTCTCACCTATGGTCACGAGCTTTGGGTAATGACCAAAAGAACGAGATTGCGGATACAAGCGGCTGAAATGAGCTTTCTCCGTAGGATTGCTGGACTCACCCTCAGAGATAGGGTGAGGAGCTCAGTCATCCGGGAGAGGCTCAGAGTCAGTTGAGGTGGTATGGGCATCTGATTAGGATGCCTCCTGGATAATGTAATGTACAAATAATATAAATATTGATACGGTAGACCACTGCTGAGCATAAAACATGCACCCAAAAACAAACCCAAAACAAATAAATACACAAAACCAATAGATAATAAGTAGGCTCCTTTACCCAGATCGCATGGGGATTGCTATTCTTCGAGGCACTTACTAAAGGCCAAAACACTTCACAAGAAAAGCAAGAAGAGGGGGGCAATACAAAAAAAAAAACGTAACGCAAAAAAAAAAAGAATAAATAGTAAAAAAAACAAAAAAAAACAAAACTCCTTTACACCAGTGCCAAAAAAAAAAACAAAAAAAACAAACAGGGAAAAAAAAGGGAAGAGGGGGTAAGTGATTATCCAGATGGCAGGGAGCTACTGAAACGCCCCTTAATATTAAGAACAAGCAATGCATTTAGACTTAGGTTTAAGTCATATTCGATAGTTTTCTCCTTAGATAGTTGGATTAGCGGATTAACATATGTATTAAACACAAAGAGTTGTGTCTATTATTTAAACCACATATCACACACAGAGAGTCGTAGTAAGGCACAGAGATGGATAATAATAAATACACTGTCCAACCTTAAGGTCCACTTTCTCATCTTCCCTGACTTGTCACACTGAATACAAAAGATATTACTTCAGTCGGGGAGAGAAAAGTTTTCTTAGTGCCGTTAAAGGATACTTGCAGCCTTGCGGGGAACAGCATGGAATATTCTGCTCCAATTCCTCTCAGGCGCTGCTTGGCTTCATTAAACTCCTTTCGTCTACGAAGAACATCAGCAGAAAGATCGTGATAGAAGGATATTTTTCTCTCGTTCAAGGTAATGTCACCGTTGCCTGCTTTACATCGCGCTGCCGCCATCACTCTCTGCTTGTCAGGAAACGAGTGGAATCTGATGATGACTGGGCGAGGTCGCTGATTAGAGCCGGGTGCCGGTGCAAGGGAGCGGTGAGCCCTCTCTAGCTTAACCTGGTCGTCCTTCGTGTCCATATTAAGAAAATGTGGAAGCCAGTGCTCAAAGAAGCCCAAAGCATTCCCGCCTTCCATGTTCTCTGGCAAAATGATGATGCATATATTCTTTCGCCGCCCTCTGTTCTCCAGGTCGTCTATATGTTCAGAGAGGGATTTTATTTTCTTCTCCAAAGCTGGGACCATGTTAGCCAACGGCTCGTTAGCCGTTTCCATCTGTAGCATCCTAGCCTCTAGCTCGTCCAGCCGGTTAACGACCGCTTTCAGCTCGTTGGCATGAGAAAGAGCAGTCATGGCTAACTGTTCCAGTTTATCATCAATAACCTACATTATCTTACTGGTCATGAGCGCAAATGCTTTAGCGAGCCTAGGGTCCAATTCCATCTCATCTTCATCTTGATCGTGTTCACAGCCATGTTGGACTAATGGCGTAGCTGTGTTCTCAGTGTTTTGTTGTCGTGGCTTATTGCTGTTCTTACCTTTCGACGATGGCATTGTTTTATGTTGTCTTGTCCAGTACTGCTCAAGAGTCATAATATTACATTGGCTTGCAAGGAAGAAGCCGTATCTTCAGTGAGAATGTAGAATTTATTTAGGCATTTACGGAGCTCCACAAAAGCCGACCGTCTCCTAAGCTGCCATCTTCCCCCTGCCAAGCATTTTAGCATCAACCAAGGCAAAACAGTCCAGCATTTCCTCAGCTAAAGGTGAGTCCAAGATTCCATTAAAAGCAGTCTTCTGGTCAGATAAAATGTTGGATCTAATAGAATCAACCTTGCACCTGAAGTGCTCTGCAAAACTCTCACAGAGAGAGTCAGATAGCAGGTTTGTGTTTTTATTAAAATCTGGGTTGATTAGGTGATCAATGGTTGCAAAAAGGACTTTAGGGTTATTGTACATCAACGACACCAGGAAGACTGCCATCATCAATAATGAGCTGAAGAGACTGGGAGTGGATATCGCCACTCTCCAGGAAACACGGTTAGCTGATGCAGGCACACTGAGAGAGAAGGACTACACATTCTACTGGCAGGGAAAGGGCAGTGACGAACACAGGGAACACGGAGTGGGCTTCGCAGTGAAGAACACTTTGCTGAAGATGGTGGAACCGGGCAGCACTGGCTCTGCACGACTCCTCACCCTCCGCCTGAACACCACTGAAGGCCCAGTCACCCTCGTCAGTGTGTACGCCCCAACACAGACAGCCACACCAGAGGCAAAAGACGAGTTCTACGAGAATCTCGCAACAACTGTCAGGATCATCCCCAACTCTGAACAACTCATTCTCCTTGGAGACTTCAATGCCAGAGTGGGTGCTGACCACGACTCCTGGCCCTCCTGTCTTGGACCTTTTGGCGTGGGCAGAATGAACGACAACGGACAGCGGCTGCTCGAGTTCTGCACATATCACGATCTGTGCATCACAAACTCGTTCTTCAAGACCAAGCCCCAACACAAGGTTTCCTGGCAACATCCGCGCTCAAAGCACTGGCACCAGCTAGACTTGATCCTGACCAGGCGCACCTCACTGAAGAACGTGCTAATCACCCGTTCGTTCCAGAGTGCAGATTGCGACACAGACCATTCATTGGTGTGCTGCAAGGTCAAGCTGCAGCTAAAGAAATTCCATCGTGCTAGACAACCTGGAAAGGCACGGATTGACACCAGCAAGGTGGCCCAACCAGAACTTGTTGAGCAGTTTGCCTCCACCTTTGAGAAGGAACTTGATGTACCACAAGGAGGAGAATCTGCAAAGCAGAAGTGGGAAGAGCTGCGAAACACCATCTACCACACAGCCTTGGCTACCTTTGGGAGGAAGACCTCGAAGTCACAGGACTGGTTTGATGCCAAGTTGTCCGAGATGACCCCCGTCATTGAAGCCAAGCGCTCAGCACTTGCTGAGTACAAGAAGTACCCAAACGAGAAGAATCTCCAGATTCTCAGGGCTGCGAGAAGCAAAGTTCAGCAGACTGCTCGGCACTGTGCCAACGAGTACAGAACTCAGCTCAGCCAAGACATTCAAACCGCTGCCATAACAGGGAACATCCGTGGTATGTACGATGGCATCAAGAAAGCACTTGGTCCGGCTCAGAGCAAGACGGCCCCCCTCAAATCTTCCACTGGGGAGATGATCACAGAGAAGAACAAGCAGATGGAGAGATGGGTGGAACACTACTCCGACCTCTACTCTAGACAGAACACCGTGACACCGTCAGCCCTTGATGCCATCGACTGCCTGCCATCCATGGACTAACTTGACGCCGAGCCAACCATCGACGAACTCAGTAAGGCCATTGATAGCTTGGCTTCTGGCAAGGCACCCGGCAACGACGGCATACCCCCTGACCTGATCAAGCACTGCAAGACCGCCCTACTGCTGCCATTGCATGACGTCCTCTGCCAGTGCTGGAAGGAAGGTGCCGTACCACAGGACATGAGGGACGCCAAGATCATCACCCTCTATAAAAACAAAGGGGAGAGAAGCGACTGCAACAACTACAGGGGCATTTCCCTCCTCAGCGTTGTTGGCAAAGTCTACGCACGTGTTGTTCTCGTTTGTCTACAGAAGCTTGCCGAACGTGTCTACCCCGAGTCTCAGTGTGGCTTCCGCGCTAAGCGATCGACGGTAGACATGATATTCTCCATCCGTTAACTCCAGGAGAAATGCAGAGAACAGAACATGCCTCTGTACGTCGCCTTCATCGACCTCACCAAAGCGTTCGATCTGGTCAGCAGAGAGGGCCTTTTCAAGATCCTGCCAAAGATAGGATGCCCACCAAAGTTGCAAAGCCTCATCGAATCGTTTCACACCAACATGCAGGGGATAGTGCAGCACGATGGCAACGTCTCAGAGCCATTCAACATATGCAGCGGAGTGAAACAGGGCTGTGTACTTGCGCCAACCCTCTTTGGGATTTTCTTTGCTATGCTCCTGAGGCATGCCTTCAGCACAGCAACAGAGAGAATCTACCTGCACACAAGATCTGACGGCAGGCTTTTCAACCTCGCCCGCCTGAAAGCCAGAACCAAAGTACGCGAGGCTCTAATCAGAGACATGCTGTTCGCAGACGACGCTGCAGTCGCAACCCACACACAGCAGGAGCTTCAGACCCTGATGGACCGCTTCTCCCAGGCATGCAAGGACTTCGGGCTTACCATCAGCCTGAAGAAGACTAACGTCTTGGCGCAAGGCACGGAAGCACCACCAACCATCACCATTGATGACTACAAGCTGGAGGTCGTGAATCAGTTCACGTACCTGGGGTCCACGATCAGCAACAACCTCTCCCTTGATACAGAGATCAACAAGAGGATTGGAAAATCAGCCTTCACACTCGCTCGCCTCACCACACGAGTGTGGGAGAATCCCAAACTCTCTGTCAAGACGAAGATGGCAGTGTACAATGCCTGCGTCATCAGCACACTGCTCTATGGGAGTGAGACGTGGACAACATACGCCCGGCAGGAAAAGAGACTGAACTCCTTCCACTTGCGCTGCATTCGCCACATCCTGGACATATCCTGGCAGGAAAAAGTGCCCAACACAGAAGTTCTGTCCCGCGCCGGCCTTCCGTCCATGTTCACTCTACTCAGGCAGCGCAGGCTCCGCTGGCTAGGCCACGTTCACCGTATGGAGGATGGCAGAATCCCCAAAGACGTCCTCTATGGAGAACTGGCAACTGGCAGGAGAGACGTTGGCCGCCCACAGCTGCGCTTTAGAGATGTCTGCAAGAGAGACATGAAGGCCCTGGATATCAACACAGAGTGCTGGGAGGACCTTGCAACGGACCGCTCCAAATGGAGAGGCACCCTGACCAGACAGCTCAAGGCGGGTGAAGAGAGACTGACTGCTGCAGCAGATGAAAAAAGGACCCGCAGGAAGAACCGCCACAGACCCAGCAGCACGGAGACCACCCACAAGTGTGACCTGTGTGACAGGGACTGTCATTCGCGCATCGGCCTGTTCAGCCACAGGCGGTGCTGTTCCAGCAGAGTAGACGTTTAGGATTCTCTTCCATGGTCATCATAGACCGACGGAGGCCGCCGCCGACGACGATGAGATTATGTTGAAAAAATGCTCAGTTCTCGATGTCTTGACTGCATTATTGTATATTTTTAATTTATTCTGTAGTACTTGGTAATTGATAGTTAATTTGTTTTTCCTCCATTTCCTCTCAGCCATCCTGCACTCTCTTTTCAGTTTTTGGATTTGGTTATTTCTCCATGGAGGCTTTGGTTAATTCCTAACTGTCCTTGTGACTATTGGGGCAACTCTGTCAATAGTTGATCTTAATTTACTGTTAAAATTATCAACAATAAAATCACACGATGCAGGTGAAATAACTGGGGGTGTCAGCAGCCATTTCAGGTGTCAGATGGCGCTTCTTCGCAGTTCGCACCGAGGTCTCCCGTTGCATAAAACCAGTGATGTTAAAAAAAACCACACAGTAATGGTCAGATACAGCCAAGTCAACAACAGGGGACACACTCATGGGCAGGCCATGACTAATGACAAGATCCAGAGTGCGTCCCCTGCTGTGAGTCAGCTGCATGACATGTTGAGTAAAATTCATGGAAGTGAGCAGGTCATTAAAATCTTCTGACATATGGTCGCCCTGCTTATCATTGTGTAGATTAAAATCACCGGAAATGAGAATAAAATTATATGAGTGGATTACTGATAAAAATTCAGAGAACTCATTAATAAAAACAAGGCAGTATTTGGGCGGTTTGTAAACTGTGAAAAATTGCGGGGCTGCTAAAGACAAAAGCGTGGTGCTCAAATGCAGTACATTGATCAGGTAAAAATTGCTTCACTGCAAGTGAAGAAGAAAAAATTGTGTCATGGTCTGAGCGCCGATATCGTCCGCGCTCGGGTCATGCAGTATTTTCCTCCCGTTCTGTAGCAGTTTTCCTTATGGCCTTCCCGGGCTCTTATGTTGACAGCGTCTCGGTGGGGCTTCCGGCTGTCAGAACAGAGTTCCTCAGTGACAGCTGTTTGCCATTTCAGCTGATGACATCCTCATCAGCTGATTATTCCGCTTCCCTATTTAAGGGAGCAGTTTAGGTTACTCCGGTCTGCGACCTCGCCTTTTCCAGACTGGTTTCCCTACGCCCGAAGCCAGTTCCTTTCAGTGTTAGGTTCCGCCCTCGCTATCCATATGTAAGTGTTATATCCTCGTCTCCCATCAGTCTCCCTAGTTCTCTGTTTATCAATGGTGTTCTAGTCAGTCTTTATTTGTGTTTTGCCCCAGGTGGCTCGTTATTTTGTACCTTGTTCCTTCCTTTAATAAATACACAAACTCACTGGTTGCCTATAGTGTCTCATTAGTGGTCCGCCAGGACCGCACCATGACAGTAGGTCACAGCCAAACGAGACACCGGTGACCGTGAGTTTGCTTAATTGGGCTTGGTCTCGATCATACCATGTTGGCAAATTTTAGGCCTATTTCCAAGCTGCCATTTCTCTCAAAAATTTTAGAGAAAATTGTCTATATGCAGCTGAAATGTTTTCTGGATGAACACGGTATTTTGGAGATTTTTCAATCTGGTTTCAAAGCTCTTCATAGCACAGAGACAGCCTTGTTAAGAGTTTTTAACAATATTCTCTTGGCATGTGATTCAGGTGAATATGCTGTTCTTGTGCTGCTTGATTTAACTGCTGCCTTTGACACAGTGGACCATCATGTTTTAATTTCCCGTTTGCAGCACCTAGTGGGCATTTGTGGCACTGCTCTCAACTGGTTTAGATCCTATCTGTCAGACAGGACTTTTAAAGTTAGCATGTCTGGGTTTGAATCCTCTTCTGCTCCTCTGCCTTACGGGGTCCCACAGGGGTCAATTCTAGGGCCCATGCTTTTTTCTCTTTACGTACTTCCACTGGGTTCCATTTTTAAAAAGCATGGTATCTCTTTCCACCTGTATGCTGATGACTGTCAGATTTATATCCCTCTAAAACAAAAAGCTGCCTCATCAGTAAACTCACTCCTGGCGTGCAATGAAGACATAAAGTCTTGGATGGCCCTAAACTTCCTAAATTTTAATGATAAGAAGACCGAAGTGATGGTGTTTGGACCTAGTCGCCCCTGTGAGTCCCTTCCTGTATACTTGGGCCCCCTTACTCCTTATGTTAAATCCACAGCTAGGAATCTTGGTTTTATCATGGACAATGATTTTAAATTAGACACGCAGATTCATTCTTTGGTAAAATCCAGCTTCTTTCATCTAAGGCGTTTAGCAAAAGTAAAACCCATTCTCTCTAGACCACACTTGGAAACAGTAATCCATGCTTTTATTTCATCTCGGCTGGATTACTGTAACGCACTTTATGCCGGTGTCAGCCAGTCATCTCTTTCCCGTCTGCAGCTGGTTCAAAATGCCGCTGCTCATCTTTTAACAGGTACACGTGGAAGAGATCACATCACACCCATCTTAGCTTCACTCCACTGCCTGCCCGTGTATTTTAGAGTTTATTTTAAAATTCTTTTATTTGTTTTTAAATCCTTGAATGGTCTTGCTCCACCTTACCTCTCTGAGCTTCTACATCCCTACGCTCCCACCCGGTCCCTTAGGTCAGCTGAACAGCTGCTTTTGGAGGTACCAAACGCGAGGCACAAGCTCAGAGGGGACAGAGCCTTTTCAATCATGGCCCCCAGGTTATGGAATGATTTACCCCTGGACATTAGACAAGCACCTTCACTGTCCATTTTTAAAACACGTCTTAAAACACATTTTTACTCCCTGGCCTTCGACCCAGTATGAGACATTGATTTTATTGAATGAAATGGATTTTTATTTATTTTACTTTTTTTTTCTTGTGTTAGCGTCCTTTGTGTTAGTGCCCTGCTTTTATGTTCTCTTGTTGTACAGCACTTTGTGTAGTGAGTGTTACTTTTAAAGTGCTTTATAAATAAAGTTGATTGATTGATTGATTTGTAGTTTTCCCCGTTCTCGTACCAGTGTGCTGGGAGATGGCGCCACTCAAGAGCTACGCCATGAGCCTGGGCTACGAGCTGGTGATGGCCCTTATCGAGATCGACGGGATCATTTCCAGCGCTCGCCATCACACCATCCCCAGCGCCTCACGCTGGTACCTGGACCTCACTGAGGCGAATATTAACTGCCATCCTCGCTACGCTGACCACCCTGAAATCACGGCAAGGATGGCAGACATCTCTGCTCACCGGGAGAAGCTCCGTGGGCTGGAGGGAAACTCCGGCAGGAAGCCGAAGAAGAGGCATCCTCACTCCTCGCCTCAGGATCCCATTCCTGTCCCTCATCCAGTCCAGGAGTTCGCGCCACCCAGGGGTCATCCCCAGCGGAGAGAGACATCAGTCGGGATTCCCTCAGTGGATTTACAGCGGACAGCTATTACCATCCAGGACCGAGTGGCTGCAGCTCACTCTGCCTCCCATCCAACCCAGATAATGAAGCATGTGACGGCGGCAGTCAGGCTGGTGGAGAGGAATCCGGAACTTTATGATTACCCTGAATACGTTGACTTGCTCGCCTCTGTTTCTGCGCAGGAGCGGCGTTTCCCAGGTCTCACCTTCACCTCGCCCTCTGCCGGTAAACGTCGTCTCCATGCTTATTGCAAGCCTCAGCGAGAACCCCGTCCAGATCCAGTTCCGGGTAGCCACACAAACTCTGTCTCCCAGCCAGCTGCAGCCTCTGTGTCTCGTCAGAGGAGTAAGACAGCCGCCTCCGCCTCCGGGTTGTATGTGCCTCATCCCCGGCCCTCCTCAGCTGTTCCCCCCTCCTCCTCGATGCTCTCTCCAGCTGCTGAGAACGCCACGAGTCCTGCTCCAGCTGTGCCTGTCATCGATCCGGTGTGAGTGGATCCTCCTCGTCTTCCTGGGGGGCCCTCCATCGCCATCCTAAGGGGAAGGGAGAAGACAAAGCCCACCGCAGCAGCTTCCATCAGCTCTCAGTGGATCAGGCAAGTGTCTTTTCATTCTTTTCGTTCACTGGGTGAATTGCCTTGTTTGATCTCTGGGGGTGGAGTCCGGGGTTCTCAGTCCCCCGAGCTTCCTCCACCTGCTGCAATCATTAATTGTAAACCTGCTACCTGTGTGTCTCCTTCCCCTGAGTGTTCCCTGGTGCCAGGACTACATCGCCGGACGAGGAAGGAGTCTGTGGCCCTGGAGTGCCTGGTTCCAGCCCCGCAGCCACGTCATGGGCAGAGAAGGAGGGCGGACTGCCAATTGGAGCCTGCGCCGACGACTAAGCATCCCCGGGTCTCCACGGAGGAACAGTTCGACCCAGCAGGTCAAGGATCCCCTGCCACCACGCTGTGCGGGTTTTCGGCATGGATGTCAGCGTCAGGGAATCCCCAGACTGAGGACACCATCATGCCGGCTGCGGAGCCCGCTGCAGTCGAGTGGGAACTTGAAGTGGACCTTCAGCACGCTGAACCCGGATCGTCAAAGTCCTGGGCCACGGTGGAGCCCGAGATCAGGCAAGTGCTCTATTTTGTCTTCCTTTCTTCTATTCTGGAGCATTTTTGCCTGTCTCTCGGGGAGACGAGCCGGGCGCAGCCATCCACTGTGTCTGAGCTTGTCTCGCTGGGCTCTGCCGCTGCTGGTGATTCTGATCCCAGTTCTCTGTTCTCCTCTGAGCCTTCTCCCAGGGTCACTGGTGACGAGCCTGCTCCGGTCGTCGCCTTGGAGGTTCTGGGTTCAGGTCTTAAGGTCATCCCTGGTGGTGCGCCAGCCCAGTTGGAGTCCGTCGTGGGTTGTGTTCCGGCCCAGTCGGGGTCCGTAATGGGTGCAGCACAGTCCCACTTGGGATCCAACGTGAGCACAGCGGCAGTCCGTGTGGGGTTCGGAGAAGGAGCTGCAGATCCTCCGCCGATCGACGCCGGACTAGTCCCTCATCGTTTTCCCGATTCCTTTTTCCCTCCACCTGGTGCTGCTAGGATTTCCCTTATCCGACGCGGCTCTCCCTCGCTATCCCTCTCAATAGGGAGGCTGCCTCCGAGTTCTCCCTTGCGGTCCTAGTGGCTGGATGACACAGGTCGGCCTCCTGGGAAACTGCTTCGCTCGTTTGGTGTTCTGAGTTGGCCACCCGACAAACTGGACTTTTTGTTCGGCAACCTGGTCTGGCCGCCAGAGGTACTGGTTCTCCGGGCCTGGGACTGGGGTAGACCGCCCAAACTCATTCTTCTTCCCCTGCTAGCGATCTGGACGCTGGGTGCAGGTAGACCACCAGAACTAATTGTTTTTTCTTGTTTTCTTTGTGCTCTGCCTGCTGTCATCCCTGTAGTTTTTTTCCCTCCCCTGTGGTCCTGGGATGACCTTGTGTTTTGTTTCTTTGAACTATATTATACTGTGTATTTCGCCGCTCTTTAGCGTGTTTTTTCATTTCCCTTTTGTCTAGTATCATTAGGGTACATTGTATTTTGGTATGTGCTTGTATTTCAGTTTCTCCCTCCTCTGTTATTTGAGAGGCTCTTTTTGTTGCTTATGCCTGTATTTATTCAACTATCTGTATTTCGCTGCAGTTTTAGCGTGTTTTTTTTTCCCTTCCTCTGTTTGGGAGACGCTCTGTGGTTGCCTTTTTTCTTGTGCCTGTGTTACATGGCCTTTAGGCATAGTATCCGTTATTTCCATCCATTGTTCTGTTTCTGTATTTTCACCTGTGCTTTATGGAGTATGTTGTGATTCTGTTTTTTTTCCATGCTCTGTTGCACCATGTTATTTTTTCAGTATTGGCCCTTGTCATTTTTTTCCCGTTTTTTTTTTTTTTGACTCTTGCCCTCCTGGCCTTGCTTTCCCCCCCTCCTCCCACCCTGGGGGAGGGGGGCCGTTGTAGCCTTCCGGATGGGGGGAGGCTTGGATGTTACATCACGCCCAGAGTGCGTTGTTTGAGGGGGAGTACTGTCATAGTCTGAGCGCCGATATCGTCCGCGCTCGAGTCATGCAGTATTTTCCTCCCGTTCTGTAAGTTTTCCTTATGGCCTTCCCAGGCTCTTATTTTGACAGCGTCTCGGTGGGGCTTCCGGCTGTCAGAGCAGAGTTCCTCAGTGACAGCTGTTTGCCATTTCAGCTGATGACATCCTCATCAGCTGATTATTCTGCTTCCCTATTTAAGGGAGCAGCTTAGGTTACTCCGGGCTGCGACCTCGCCTTTTCCAGACTGGTTTCCCTACGCCCGAAGCCAGTTCCTTTCAGTGTTAGGTTCCGCCCTCGCTATCCATATGTAAGTGTTGTATCCTCGTCTCCCGTCAGTCTCCCTAGTTCTCTGTTTATCATTGGTGTTCTAGTCACAGTCTTTATTTGTGTTTTGCCCCACGTGGCTCATTATTTTGAACCTTGTTCCTTCCTTTAATAAATACGCAAACTCACTGGTTGCCTATAGTGTCTCATTAGTGGTCCGCCAGGACCGCACCATGACAAATTGATGCAGTACCCCTACTCTTCCTGCCCTTTCTTATGGAAAAAAAATGAACTAAAATTTGGTGGGGAGCCCTCAGTGAGAACCGCTGGTGCATCTGTGCCAAGCCACGTCTCTGTTAAAAATAAACAGTCAATCTTATTATCTAAAATCAGATCATTGATAATAAAAGTCTAGTTAGCAAGTGACCGTATATTTAAAAGAGCCATATTTAGGGTAGGTGGTGAGTTATTTATGGGTGGGTAATTTGTTTTCTGTGGATTATTGTTAGGAGACTGATCCACTGAATGCAGGCAGCGTGGGCATGAGCTCTTAGGAAATGTATGTTTTATGGATTCAGGTCTGTCCGTGATCAATGTCCTAATGGGGAAGGTGGGTAGTGAATTGTCTTCCTGGGGATCAGAGATGAGAGTGGATCCAGAGGGGAGGGGTCGTGGGATGTAGACAGTCAATCGCGTGTTGTGGTTTGAATGATATGCATCAGGTTTGCTGCTAAAAGCCGGCTACCTGATGCATTTAAATGTATGCCGTCGGATTTATAGAGATTGTGGCGGCCCCAAAACAAGTTAAAATTGTCAATAAAATTAATGTTGCTGCTGCAGGAGGACTTGAGCCAAGTTGAGAGGGCAAGAATACGGCTAAAACGGTCTGATCCACGGCGCAGTGTGGGAATGGGCCAGAAATAAAAACAGACTTTCCATTGTTTGATAAAATATTAAAAAGTTTGCAAAAGTCATTTTTAGTGATTTCAGACTGTCTGTGGGTGGTGTCGTTAGTCCCTATGTGAATAATAATCCGTGTGATGGTGGGAGGTTGTGACTGCAGCAGATCCGGGAGCTTTTCTAACAGGTCGGGGAGAGTAGCTCCTGGGAAACAGTGAGTGATAGAGTTAAAATACCTGATGTGCCTGATGAAGTAGTCACCGACGATCATCGTGGTTGGAGGAAAAAACGGGCGGGATGTTGGTGGTTGCGAGAGTCAGTGCAGTGAAGTGGCGGCAGAGTGGGGGTCCCGTCGTTGGGGCAGGTAGGGCCCCTTACCTCACCAGCCGATGAGCAGGGCAGCGAAGCGGCGCCAGAAGCGGAAGAAGGATTCCCCGACTGCTCCGTGCAGCGTGGCCTCCTGGAGTGCCAGCGAACAGCCTCCCTCAGGATCATACGTCGGGCACAGGATTCTCCAGAATGGTGCCAGAGCCGCTGTGGCTCGGCTGGGGCCACACCAGCTGCCCTACTGCTGTCAGTCCTCAGCAGAGGAGAGGCCGCCGGGTCTTCCAACGAAGGGACGGGTGCAATGTCAGCGGGGGCTGCGCGCCGAGCGGAGCCCGGGCGAACTGGAACCGGTGAAGCTGGAGCATCGGTGGAAGGTGGATTATCAGCCGTTGTCAGAGCCTCATAGCGGTTGGAGACGGGCAGAGAAGGGCTGGTGGTTGACATGTCTGAGGCCCTTTTCCTGCCCTGAACCACCACCTCAGACCAGGCCATCTGATTCGGTGTTGAGCAGGACGAGGGCCTTGAACAGGCGGAGGGGTCCCAGGCAACTGTGTCTCGGAGGGCTGAGTCACTCAAGGCCGTTTTTTTGGACTCCTGGGCCGCTAAAAGACTCATCATCTGTGACAGCAGAGGAAGACGTAAGCTGAAGTTGGAGAAGAGTGTGTTTTTCTGCTGCAGTTCATCAGAGAGTGGTCGGATATCCTCCTCCAGGTCAGCAATTTTCTTTTGTGCTTTCTGCAGAAGAATTTTAGCATCCCCAGGCACTGTCATGTCCGTTTTTTACTAAAAACATGAACGGTCCAGCCTTTGGGAGCTGTATGATCAATATAGCCGATCAATGAAGTTGTAGCTCCAGTTGAAAAAGTTAATATCACTAGATAGAAAATTAATATCAATAAAAGAGATTTTAAAAAATTAAAACGGAGTAGGTAAAATAAATAAAAACAGATAAAATAACCAGTCCGTGACATTCTCCTTCAGGATTTTTTGGTAGACAGCAGAATTCATGGTTCCATTTACCACAGCAAGTCTTCCAGTTCCTGAAGCAGCATAACAGCCCCAGACCATTACACTACCACCACCATATTTTACTGTTGGTATGATGTTCCTTTTCTGAAATGCTGTTACATTTATGCCGGATGTAATGGGACACACACCTTCCAAAAAGTTCAACTTTTGTCTCGTCAGTCCACAGAGTATTTTCCCAAAAGTCTTGGGAATCATCAAGATGTTTTCTGGCAAAACTGAGACGAGCCTTTATGTTCTTTTTGCTCAGCAGCGGTTTTCGTCTTGGAACTCTGCTAAGCAGGCCATTTTTGCCCAGTCTCTTTCTTATGGTGGAGTCATGAACACTGACCTTAAGTGAGGCAAGTGAGGCCTGCAGTTCTTTGGATGTTGTTGTGGGGTCTTTTGTGACCTCTTGGATAAGTCGTCATTGTGCTCTTGGGGTAATTTGATCGGCCGGCCACTCCTGGGAAGGGTCCCCACTGTTCCATGTTTTCACCATTTGTGGATAATGGCTCTCACTGTGGTTCGCTGGAGTCCCAAAGCTTTAAAAATGGCTTTATAACCTTTTCCAGACTCATAGATCGCAATTACTTTGCTTCTTATTTGTTCCTTAATTTCTTTGGATCGTAGCATGATGTCTAGCTTTTGAGAATCTTTTGGTCTACTTTACTTTGTCAGGCAGGTCCTATTAAAGTGATTTCTTGATTGAGAACAGGTGTGGCAGTAATCAAGCCTGGTTGTGGCTAGAGAAATTGAACTCAGCTTTCCAAAGATATGATAAACCACAGTTAATTTATGTTTTAACAGGGGGGCAATCCCTTTTTCACACAGGACCATGTAGGTTTGGATTTTTTTTACTCTTAATAATAAAAACCTTCACTCAAAAACTGTATTTTGTGTTTACTTGTGTTATCTTTGTTTAATATTTAAATTAGTTTGATGATCTGAAACATTTACGTAAGTGTGACAAACATACCAAAAATGAGAAATCAGAAAGGGGGCAAACACTTTTCCACACCACTCTATGTATAAGAGTCATTGCATTTAAAAAGGTTATACATTTAATTCAACTATATTTTTGCATGCGATAATCAAATTTGATCATATTAAACATAATTTTTCAACTACAAAATTGTGGCTAATGAAAAGGTTGAGTGGCTAGTAACTTTGGAAAATCACTAGCCACAGTGGCTGCTGACATGAAAGCACTATTGCTCTGCAATTACTGTCCTTAGCAGGCAGCAGGCGCTACCATGAGCTTCTCTCCATATCAAAGCACACACAAGCGGTCAGTCTCACAGTAGCCTCATGCAGCAGTTAGTTGCAATCGGAGGAGACCCATGCCCGTGCTACCCACATCCAGCCTGCAAATGAACTGCCCCCCCCCGCCAATCGATGTAAATGTTTCTTCATTGTCACACTGATAAATCACTACATTTGACTAACAGCCTCAGTCATGTACTCATTTCATCTTCTCTGTGTGTGTGTGTCTATGATATAAGCTAAACATCTAGCAGCTAGTTCGTCATGTCGCAGTCTAAACTATGCTCAAAAATACAGAAAGGAGTGGGAATCAAACCCTTAATTCAAAGTCTGGTTGAAGCCATTTATTGGAGATGATACAGAAGTGATGGCCTATTTAAATGCCAAATTAAAACAAACAAACAATCAACAGAAGAAAGTTAATTTGTAGTTCTAAAGATATTTAGGGTGTTTTTTTACTCACCTTTTCTCTCCCACGACATTATTCTTCTCTCCTACAGCGTCCATTACAATTACATGCAAATGACCAATTATGCAAATTAGGAGATGACGTTATTTAGCGACTTCTAGCAACTTTTAGGACAGCTAATTGCTACTTTCCTTACTGAGGAGTTGGTGACAGTGCCTGTCTCTTCCCCGCAGTGCGCGACTGCATGCAGCAGAACAGGTGTGGTGGGTGGCTATGCTTCAGTCCGGTGGTTGCTAATGCTAACTCCAAACTACCAGTTCAGATAGCTGCTACTCCTGTTTGCCAGGGATATTGGTGTTGGACTGTTTTTCATCGTGCTGTGTCAGAGAAGATAGTTTGCTAACCTCGTTTTAATAGGAGCTAAGTAACCTTAACACCGTGTCTAATTATAAAATGCTAAATGATGATGCCAAGTTGTGCTAACTGGAAACTGTAGCAGACCATTGTTTCTTTGGTTTAAATTACTGCTGAGTTTCTTAGTTTTGTCTGAAAAAAACTGTATTAAAGCTGCACAAGTGCATGATGGTGGCACATACACGCAAAATAAATAAATTAATAAAAATGGGTTGGAGAAGCAAATTGGCTCTTAATGTAATTTATTTGATTTCTAATCATTTTAATTAGTCAAGTAGTGATAATGAATAAAGTTAGTCATCACCAGTGTTGGGCAAGTTTCTAAAAAATAGTAACTAGTTACAGTTACTAGTTACTTCTTTTCAAAAGTAACTGCGTTACTTACCAGTTACTGCATGATTAAAGTAACGCGTTACTTGGAAAAGTAACTTTCGCGTTACTTTTAAATGCATACGTAAATCATCTTGCACACAAAGCAAGATAATTTAATTAATGGATTACATCCATCCATCTTCTACCGCTTTTCCGGAGGTCTGGGTCACGGAGGCAGCAGTTCAAGCAGAGAAGCCCAGACTTCTCTCTCCCCAGCCACCTGCTCCAGCTCTTCAGAGAGGATACCTAGGCGTTCCCAGACCAGCTGGGAGACATAGTCTCTCCACCGAGTCCTGGGTCTGCCCCGGGGTCTCCTCCCAGTGGGACATGCCTGAAACACCTCAAGTGGGAGGCGTCCAGGAGGCATCCTATTCAGATGCCCATACCACCTCAACTGACTCCTCTCAATGTGGAGGAGCAGCAGTTCTACTCTGAGCCTCTCCCGGATGACTGAGCTCCTCACCCTATCTCTGAGGGTGAGTCCAGCAATCCTACGGAGAAAGCTCATTTCAGCCGCTTGTATCCGCGATCTTGTTCTTTCGGTCATTACCCAAAGCTTGTGACCATAGGTGAGAGTAGGAACGTAGATTGACTGGTAAATCGACAGCTTTGCCTTAGAACTAAGCTCCCTCTTCACCACAACAGACCGGTACAACGTCCGCATCACTGCAGATGCTGCTCCAATCCGTCTGTCAATCTCTCGCTCCATTTTCCCCTCACTCGTGAACAAGACCCGAAGATACTTAAACTCCTCCACTTGGGGCAGGAGCCTGTCCCCAACCCAGAGAGGACAATCCACCTTTTTCTGGCTGAGGACTAAGGACTCGGACTTGGAGGTGCTGATTCTCATCCCAGCCGCTTCACACTCAGCGACAAACCATCCCAGCAAGAGCTGTAGGTCATTGCTGGATGAAGCCAACAGGACAACATCATCTGCAAACAACAGAGATGAGATCCTGTGGTCACCAAGGATGACACCCTTCATTCCCTGGCTGCACCTAGAAATGCTGTCCATAAAAATTATGAACAGGATTGGTGACAAAGGGCAGCCCTGGCGGAGTCCAACTCTCACTGGGAATGACTCCAACCGAGTGTTGGCAATACGAACCAAACTCTCACAACGGTCGTACAGAGACCGAATAGCTTGTAACAACAAGCCCGATACCCCATACTCCCAAAGCACCCCCCACAAAAAACCATGAGGGACGCAGTCAAACGCCTTCTCCAAGTCCACAAAACACATGTATACTGGTTGGGCAAACTCCCACGAACCTTCGAGAATTCTCGAGAGGGTAAAGAGCTGGTCCGATGTGCCACGGCCAGGACAAAAACCACATTGCTCCTCCTGAATCCGAGGTTCGACCAACAGCCAGACTCTCCTCTCCAGTACCTTGGCATAGACCTTCCCAGGGAGGCTAATGGATTACATTAGGGGCTTAATTTAAAAAAAAAAAAACAGACTGTTTCAGACAGAGCTTTAAAGTAGAACTGAACCCACCTTTTGGCGCAAAAAGTAGAATAGCAGATTAATTCCTTATTACCTACTGTATTTTTCAACACATAAAAGAAATTTTTAGGCCGTGCGATGGCCAAGCTATGAGCCAATAAACTTTTGCCTCTGGCTGGCAGTGCCAAACAAACCGGAAGTAGTGCAGACGACGCTGCGTGACGTCATGAGTGTGATCCCTAAACAAAACAACAATGGCAGATGATAGCAGTTCCAGCAGTCAAGAAAACCAGAGTTTTCAGAGTGAAGAGGCATTCAGGATCGGTGACGAGACAGAGGAGGATGCAGGAGTGTGGCAGGTGGCAGGCGTGCACAAGGGCGAGCCCGGGAGACAGCGACCTGATGCACCTGTGACAGCAGCTGGCAGACGGCGATGCAGAGGCGAGGTCCGCCGCCGGGGAATACACCTGTGCACAGGGGAGAGACTGGAAAGGCAAAGGTAGGTATGCTTAAGCTGTAGATCTTGCTGGGAGATGAGGGGGTTCCTCTGCAGCAAGAGGGCTGAAGGAATCAGACGGCTTCATGCCGAAGCCCAGGGCAGAGTGGCTTATATCCCACGCTGCTGACGAGGCGCAAGTGTGCGCGCAGCTGGCGCCGCTAATGAGCGGCGAGTTGTAACATATCCAGCCTGTGTTGTGTTGTAGCTTAGTTTTCTTTTTTCTCTGTCACATTTTGTCTTAGTTTTGTTTTGAATTGTAATCGCTCTTGCCTGTTTTCTCTTTTGAATTCTTGGATGGAATATGGGTGGGCAATATAAGCTGCGGCTTCAGCCATCACCCATTTCCGATAACTTACGTTGAATTGTATAATCAGATGAGTCATTGTTCAATTTGACCTTGTTGTTATATCATTCAGTTTCTTTCAACCTGTACTGTACTATCCGAAATAAATAAATTCATTCATTCATTCAAAAAATTGGGCTATGCATTACAATACTTCTACAGACTATAGTGGCAATACACATGAACAGAACTGGCCTCTGCATTTGACTGTGCTATTTATAAATACAGTGATCCCTCGTTACTTCGCGTTTCACCTTTCGCGCCCTCAGTGCATTGCAGATTTTTCAAAAATATTCATCAAAAATTCAAAATTGAGAAAAAATGGCACGAAAGTTGCCCGGGCGCTAGCAGAAGGCAGGGAGACTACATTAGAACATCAGGTATCAACACGGAGAGCCCGCACAACTCAAAATCCACCTCTCTGACCACCGCTCCACTCCTCTCCGCCCACCTCTTCACCGCTCGGGAATCTCGCAAGCTGATTGGCCGAGACGTTTTACCCAGCTTCTCTCCCTGCAGAGCGCCCATACCCAGCGAAGGAAGACCGCATTCATTGTTCTTTATCGCTCGTGTTGCTTAGTGGCACTTTTCGCTGTTCTTTTGTGCCTTTTTGTGCAAAATAGTGCTTGTGACGCCCTTGGGGGGGGTGACGCTACTTCGCGGTTTTTCACTTTTCGCGGTCGGTTCTGGTCCCCATTAAACGCGATAAGTGAGGGATCACTGTAATATCTATATCTAGAAACGCATCGCTTCCCGGTTGCTTTTCCTCCCCCTTTCTTTTCTTTCGTCGCCATGACAGCTTTCCTTGGCCACTGAACAGATCTTCCCAGGTGTTGGAAGTGTTTTGTAGTCGACTATGACGACAAAATGCACCAAAAACAACCAGTGTCGACGTGCTCGCAATGGTAAACATGGAGGACTGTGTCACACTCGTGACGTCACGCGGAACTCCAGCTGCACTTCCGGTTAATCGGCGGATTTGTCTGATTTTTCAGGGCGGGAAATTCAAAATCGCGATTTTTCTCCAAGATTCCGGGATTTGTGGAGGGGGTGCCAATGATAAATTATCTTTATAATTGTATGTACTATCACCCAGTGCCGTTCAATGCCGTTCAGTTCAGTTCTACTTTAAGAACATGTTCAGTCTGCTTTGTCCTGCCTTGAGAGCTCTTAATGTGGGAAAAATCTGGAAAAAATCAACACAGAATTGCCAGTAATTTCCTCATTTTGGAGTGAGTAAAAGGATTTGTGGAGTGAGAGAGAGGGAAAAAGAGTGAGTTGGCACCACTGCATAAAGCTGTCAGTTTCTTACCTTTAATATTATGGATTTAATCCGATGTGCAGTGATCCAAAGAAAATGTCCATTATCCACAGTCCAAGTATCTGCTGTGACAGAGACATGATCCAGTTCTTTTGGAGAGCGAATCCATTTTTGAATAAGCTTTATCCAGGTATCAAGTAAATGTGTTTTAACTTCAATGGACAACAGTCTCAGCTGTCTGATGGAAAATGACTTATCAGATCTTCATCCTGTAGCGACGTATCTGGCAATCAGTTGGTTTAATTCTTGCTGGGTCACAAACAGTCCAGATCCATACCTGTGCTCAAAATCCAGATGCTGTTCAGATAGCGTAACGCCACTAACATGCTGTTAGCTTAGCTTAGTATAGCACTAGCTTTGCAGGACCTTGTTGCTGTTCTTAGGTACTTCTGGAGATTGCAGTCGGTCTCAAACGCATTTAGCTTGCAACTCACCAATTGTGGAGAATGTGCGGAAGGATGAGACTGAGTTTATTCCTCAAGTTCAGCTTTATTCACAACCACATACTCCAACAATTTCAAAGCAGGAAAAAGAGGATGAATCATCTCACATCTGTCTTTTATACCCCAGACATCAAAACTGCAGTCACATGGTGTTTAATCAAACATACAGTCACATGGTACTTAATCCCAGTCACAGTGTAACTCCTCTGATCTTCACACCATCGTCCTTTAGTCCCCGGTGGTCCGGAAATCTCTCCAGGTTATCTCCTTGAAACAAAGGCCAAATCTCACACTCTCCTGTTACCTCGCGGAGGCGCAGTCCCCTTATTCCCTGAGACGTGCAGCACACAATAAACATACAGCAATATATTTGTGGAGCATATGTAACCAACATATGTGCCCACATGACCCCCCCCCCAAACGTCTAAGATGGAACAATCATAACGAGAGATGCATGACATAATAACATTACTACATATCAATCCACCCGTTGCCTAGGCCTAAGTCTTCTGCCGTATTTGCTGTAAGCCGGCTTTACTGCCTCTGCAGTGTCCTCCTGCTGTGGAACTATTGCCTGTGGATTAGAACTGTTAGTCAATCTCTGTGGGTGTTCTGGAGAATGCCTTCTAGGGGGTCTGCCGCGACGGGGGGCCCTCGCCAACTGCACGGCTTCATCCGCCAAAAAAAAGCGGGTTTGAGCCTGTTTATACCAATTACCTCCTTTCTGTCTCCCAAATCTAGCAAAAAATGCTTCTCTCCTGTTTCCAGCACCCTAAACAGTCCATCGTACGGCGGCCGCAAGTTTGGGCGATGGGCATCATGTCTGACAAAAACAAACTCCATATTTTTTAAAGCTTTCGGCACAAAAACGTGTGGGAAGCTGTGATGAACCGGGCCAGGAAGCGTGTTTGATCCCGTGTCGCTCTGCAACTGCTGAGCGGGGGGGCAATTTGGCGCAGGATTATCCGGGAGAAATTCCCCGGGCAGCCGGAGAGGCTGTGCAAAAACTAACTCAGCTGAGGAGGCTTGCAAATCCTCCTTAGGTGCAGAACGCAACCCCAATAAAACCCATGGTAGCCTGTCTACCCAATTTGTATCCGTAAGCGACGCTCTGAGGGCTGCTTTCAATGACCTATGGAAACGTTCGCATAAACCGTTAGCCTGGGGGTTGTACGCGGTAGTGCGCGCCACCTCTTGGGCTGTGGTTGATGCCAGTGGGACCACTTCCGGCCAACGCGTGGTGCGGTCCACTATTGTCAAAAGGTGTGTGCACCCCTGTGACGACGGAAGGGGCCCTACCAGGTCGACATGCACATGATCAAAGCGCTTAGCCGGGATGTGAAAAGGCTCCAAAGGAGCTCTAGTGTGTTTGTGTATTTTGGCTCGCTGACAAGCTACGCAGGCTGTCGCCCATTCTTTGACCTGTTTGCGCAACCCTGGCCATACAAATTTCTCTCCTACCATTTTGACCGATGCGCGCACCCCCAGGTGCGCCAGAGAATGGATCAAGTCAAAAACGCGGCGGCGCCACGCAGCTGGTACCACCGGACGCGGCCGTCC
Source organism: Pholidichthys leucotaenia (assembly GCA_020510985.1). Classification (NCBI taxonomy): domain Eukaryota; kingdom Metazoa; phylum Chordata; class Actinopteri; order Cichliformes; family Pholidichthyidae; genus Pholidichthys; species Pholidichthys leucotaenia. Next base: position 60,776,610 of record CM035839.1, read on the forward strand.
AGTGGAGATATCGCAGATTAGGGGGGGCATACCATCTTGCAGCACCCTGTCCTCCAGCCTTAACCCTGTTGGTCCAGACTGGAGCGCGCGCACGTCCGCATCGCTAACCTGCTCCGCGGCCATGGCTGCATAATCTAACCCTACGCGGACCGGGGCTGCACGCGCTTCCGCGTCGCTACCCTGGCCCGCGACCATGGCTGCAGAGTCTGCTCCCACTGGGCCTGGAGCCGCCACAGCACGTGAGAGGCAGTCTGCCACTACATTATATTTACCTGCCACATGCTGGATATCGGTGGTAAACTCCGATATCGCGGCCAGCTGTCTCTGCTGCCGGCCCGACCAAGGTTCCGAAATCTTGGCCATCACGAAAGTCAGCAGTTTGTGGTCCACGAACGCGGTGAAACGGCGCCCTTCCAGCCAGAACTGGAAGTGGCGGATGGCCAAGTGTAGAGCCAACAACTCCCTGTCGAACGCACTGTATTTTCGCTCGCTATCACGCAAGGTTTTGCTGAAAAACGTGAGCGGTTGCCAGGTCCCAGCTACATACTGTTCAACGACCGCCCCTACGGCTACATCGGACGCGTCAGTGGTGAGCGCCATGCGGGCCATTGGAACTGGGTGTGCCAACAAAGCAGCGTTTGCCAGGGCTGATTTGACTTGAGAGAATGCGCGCTCCCGCTCAGGATACCATTCGATTTTATTCGTGGGTTTTTGTTTTTTTAGTGCAGCGTACAATGGTTGCATGAGCTGCGCTGCGCTGCGCTGGGGAGGAAACGGTTATAAAAATTAACCATTCCCAAAAACTTCTGTAACACTTTGACCGTTTGAGGTTGGGGAAAATTTGTTATTGCGCGCACTTTATCAGGCAGAGGGACCGCTCCTTCTGGCAAAATGCGATGCCCCAAAAAATCAATCTGCGCCACCCCAAACTGACACTTCACTGGGTTAATTATTAACTCGTGCTCTGCCAACCTCCGGAAAACTGCTGTGAGGTGGCTTTCGTGTTCGTCTTCGGACGTGCTGGCTACCAAAATGTCGTCCAAATAGACGAACACGAAAGGGAGGTCGCGTAGGACCACGTCCATCATGCGTTGGAATGTCTGCGCCGCTCCCTTGAGTCCAAAAGGCATGCGCAAAAACTCAAAAAGCCCGAAGGGAGTTATTACCGCTGTTTTGGGTATGTCCTGAGCGCGCACTGGAACCTAATGGTAACCGCGTACTAAATCTATTTTAGAAAAAATGCGCGCCCCCACCAAATGAACCGAAAAATCTTGGATATGCGGAATTGGGTAGCGGTCGTGTGCTGTGGCGTTATTCAACCTGCGGAAATCACCGCAAGGTCGCCACGAGCCATCAGCCTTTGGGACCATGTGCAGTGGTGAAGCCCAGGGGCTTTTCGAACGCCTGATGATGCCCAGTTTTTCCAGGTTGGCAAACTCCTCGCACGCTATGGTCAGTTTAGCTGAGTCCAGGCGCCGAGCTTTTGCAAAAACGGGCGGGCCGGTGGTAGTGATATAATGTTCCACCCCATGTTTAGCCACTGTCGCCGAAAACGTTGGGACTGTGAGTGCTGGGAGCTGAGTGAGGAGTGCGTGGAACTTACCACCCGCAGCTGTGACGTTGGCTTGTGCAGTTGGCGGCGCCACTCGAGCTGTGCAGGGAATAGAGTGAAAGGAGAGTGCATTAACCAGACGCCTGTTAGCGAGATCAACCAACAAACCATGTGAGCACAAAAAATCAGCCCCTAACATGTTGAAATTGACTGCCGCTACAACAAAAGTCCACTCAAATGCACGGCCCTGCAAAGACAGAAGCAGAGTCCTCTCACCGAAGGTCTTAATCGCTGAGCCGTTCGCTGCTGACACCTGGGTACCCTTAGACGGCGTCAGCCGGTCCGCGTAGGAAGGCGTGATGAAGCTCAGCTGGGAGCCTGTGTCCACGAGGAAATGCCTCCCCGAGCGTGCATCCGTCAGGTAGAGCAGCTTGTTCTCCTCCCCGAGGGCCGCAGTCGCTACTGACCCCCGGTCTTGGCGTTTCCCGAGCACTTGAAGTGGCACGGTGGGAGGCACTTGTGTGCCCTCTCTGCAAAGCGGCGATGGTAGAAGCAAAGGACGTCGTCCGCTCCGTGTCGCCTGGCCCTTGCTGCTGCCGTCGTCGGTGAGTCTGGTGCTGCAACCACTGGCCCCATGCCGTCTCCGGACGTTGCGTCTAGCTCTGCTGCCGCGGCCAAAACCGCGCTCCGTTTGTGGGCATCGACGAGTCGTTGCGCCTCCTTGCTCAGCTCATGGTAGTCTCGCCGGGCCAACAGAGGTGAGCCTGCCAGGCTGGCAGGCTGGCGGCAGGGTCCTGAGGAAAAGGTGGGCGAAGATAAAGTTGTCATCCTCAGTGTCTCTCAGCCTCAGCATTTTCACCATCAGGTCTACGGGTCTGTCGTTCTCAGACTCCGTCAACGCTAGGAGCCCCTCTGCTCGCTGTAGCACCAAGGGGGTGAAGTGGCTGATAAGCGCAGCCTTCAATGCACTGTATTTGTCACTGTCCGGTGGGTGATTGACCAGATTCTCCACCCTCTGGACTGTGTGGCTGTCCAGCTTCGCCACCACATGGTAGAATTTTGTGTCATCTCTCGAGATTCTCCGGAGGTTGAACTGCGCCTCGACCGCGCTAAACCAGGAGCGCGGACTATGCTGCCAGAAGTCTGGCAGCTGGAACGTGGCGGCATTCATCAGGCTGGCTTCTGCCGAGCCCCGCTAGGGAGAATTATCTCTGCTCATGCTTCATCGTAAGGTCACCAGTGTGGAGAATGTGCGGAAGGATGAGACTGAGTTTATTCCTCAAGTTCAGCTTTATTCACAATCACGTACTCCAACAATTTCAAAGCAGGAAAAAGAGGATGAATCATCTCACGTCTGTCTTTTATACCCCGGACATCAAAACTGCAGTCACATGGTGTTTAATCAAACATACAGTCACATGGTACTTAATCCCAGTCACAATGTAACTCCTCTGATCTTCACACCATCGTCCTTTAGTCTCCGGTGGTCCGTAAATCTCTCCAGATCATCTCCTTGAAACAAAGGCCAAATCTCACACTCTCCCGTTACCTCTCGGAGGCGCAGTCCCTTTGTTCCCTGAGACGTGCAGCACACAATAAACACACAGCAATATATTTGTGGAGCATATGTAACCAACATATGTGCCCACACAATATGCTTTTATCCTTAACCGTGACAAAGAAAAAATAATCTGTCTGTTTCCACAAAAAACAAAGTAGCTTCATCTTTTCCCAGCCGGAGCAAGCTCCATGTGTGGCTGCAGCAGTAAAGAGGCTCTTTGACTGACGGCTTGTTAGCTAGGTAGTGTCAATTTGTATTTATTTGTGCTAAAACTATCTATCCCTATTAACAAAATGAGTAATATGAGTAACACATCTGATCAAATTTCAGTAACTGTAATGCATTACTGAATTTTTAAACAGTAATTTAATTACACAGCATGTTACTGCAAAAGTAGTCTCATTACAGTAATGCGTCACTTTGTAACGCGTTACTCCCAACACTGGTCATCATATGTATTTTATTACTTTTGTGTCTTTGATTTTCAGATCATGACCAATCTGATTTTTTTTATTAAGAAGAAAACAGGTTAAATCAGGCCAGAATGGCATCTTCAGGGTGTAGCTCTACACTTAAATTTTCACAGATTTAAACTAACAGCTAATTTATATCTGTAGATGGCAGTGATGGGTTATTTTCTCATTTTCAAACATTTATGGGTTTTGGGGGGTTTTTTTGGCTATTCTCCTCTGGCTCAGAAAATATTAAACTTATTGATATTTACTTTTTATTCATATACGATTTAGAAGAAAAACCTGAAATTTATGGCCAAGTCAACCTGTCGTTGGCTACAGCAGAAAAAAGTGAAGGCTCTGGAGTGGCCATCTCAGTCTCCTGGCCTCAACATCATTGAGCCACTTTGGGGAGGTGCAGTTCATGAAAGACAGCCCAAGAATTTACAGGAACTGGAGGCTTTTTGCTAAGGAGAATGGGCAGCTTTACCATCTGAAAAAATAAAGTGCCTCATCCACAACTACCACAAAAGACTTCAAGCTGTCATTGATATTAAAGTCGGCAATACACAGTATCAAGAACCAGGGTATGTAAACTTTTGATCAGGGTCATTTGGCTAGTTTCTGTTGTCATTATGATTTAAAAAGAGCAAACACAGTTGTTTGATAATAAATGGCTTCACCCAACCACTAACTATGAGTGAAAGAAAAGTTTTTGTATTATCATTAGTGGTGTTGGCAGATTAAAATTTTTAATAATGATTAATCTTTTGGAATGTTGAGTTAATTGCAATTAATAATGCGTTAATCGCATGTTTTTCCATACAGATACAGTGTACCTTAATTCGGTAATTTTTCAAGTTTGTCATACTGTTATGAATATGGGAATGGACAAATATGCTTGCTGTCTTTACCTGCAGGTTTATTAAAGCAATCACCATATCCAAAATGACAAAAACTATCCAGAATATTCTCCAGAAAATTCTCAAAAGTATTACTGCATGTGCAAACAACAGAATGCCAGGGATCAATAACATCAATGAACAACAACCAGCAGCCACAAAAAGAGCTTGCTCTTTCTCCCATAGCAAGTCACCTTTATAAAGCACTTTAAAAAGCAACACTCGCTACACAAAGTGCTGTACAACAAGGACACACAAAAAAACATAAAAGCAAAGAGCAGGACACTAGCACAAAAATAATATAAAACCAACAAGACAATTAAAAAACTCAGCATGAGTAGAAACCACAGTCAATAAAATCAATAAAATAAAAGGTAAGAGAAGTAAACGTCCACCACTTTTAAGGAGATCAACACAAAACCTCGTGTGTCACAATGGGCAATTTCCCTTTTAGCAAAAAAATTGCAAACATAAACAAACAACTATTTCCCTTGTGATACACACCCCACCGTGCTGCAAAAACGGCGGGGGGAGTGAATGGACATTATGAACACAGCTTGAGAATTTTTTTAAACTGGTACTCACTAACAGTTGGGCCTATGAGGATGAAAACAGGTGAATTTCTGTCTGTGTCAGCAGCTGGAGGTCAGCTATAACCGAGCATGTAGCTACTAGCTAGCTAGCTTCCACAGAAGAAGAACTACACAACATCCAGGCGAAGTTTTGAAGGAGGCTGTAACAATTATCCAGGTGAGAGCTCCGACAGATAGCATTGTAAACTTAAACATGACAGCAAACATATCCATGGCTGTAATCCAGCTTGTTTGACTTAGCAATGTCTGCATGGCACACACAGTGCCTGTGGCCAGAACGGCTTTGGTATGGAGAGCTGATAGGCCCAAAAGTACTGTTTATACTTTCTGCTGTTAACTGCCATTAACCGTGATCACAAAATTTGTCGCCGTTAACAGGCACAAAGTGTTAATGGGCTATTAACACGATAATGCCAACACCACTAATTATCATTCATATTATCTGTATGTCTTGGACACCCGAGTAAAGAGAGGTGCAGAGCTGTCAACTGATCACCACCTGGTGGTGAGTTGGATCTGATGGCAGGGGAGGAAGCCATTCAGACCTGGTAGACCCAAACGTATAGTGAGGGTGTGCTGGGAGCGTCTGGCTGAGGCCCCTGTCCGGGAGGTCTTCAACTCCCACCTCCAGAAGAACTTCAACCACATTCTGAGGGAGTCTGGAGACATGGAGTCTGAATGGGCCATGTTCTCCACCTCTGTTGTTGAAGCGGCTGCCCAGAGCTGCGGCCGCAAGGTGGTCGGTGCATCTCGTGGTGGCAACCCCCGAACCAAGTGGTGGACACCAGTGGTGAGGGGGGCCATTAAGCTGAAGAAGGAGTCCTATCAAGCTTGGTTGGCTTGTGGGACTCCCGAAGCAGCTGAGGTGTACCGGCAGGCCAAGCGGAGTGCAGCTCGGGTGGTTGCTGAAGCAAAAACCCGGGTATGGGAGGAGTTCAGTGAGGCCATGGAACAAGACTTTCGGTCGGCCTCAAAGAGATTCTGGCAAACTGTCCGGCGGCTCAGGAGGGGAAAGCAGCTCCCCGTCCACACTGTGTATGGTGCGGATGGGACACTGTTGACTTCGACTGGGGACATCGTCGGGCGGTGGAAGGAATACTTCGAGGATCTCCTCAACCCCACTGATACGCCTTTCACAGAGGAAGCAGGGTTTGGGGACAAGGGGGATGACTCGCCTATCACAGGGGCTGAGGTCGCCAAGGTGGTTAAAAATCTCCTTGGTGGCCGGGCCCCAGGGGTGGACGAGATTCACCCCGAGTACCTCAAGGCCCTGGATGTTGTTGGGTTGTCATGGTTGACACGCCTCTGCAACATTGCGTGGAGGTCGGGGGCAGTGCCTTTGGCATGGCAAACCGGGGTGGTGGTTCCTCTCTTTAAAAAAGGGGACCGGAGGGTGTGCTCCAACTTTAGAGGGATCACACTCCTCAGCCTCCCTGGGAAGGTCTATGCCAAGGTACTGGAGAGGAGAGTCCGGCCGTTGGTCGAACCTCGGATTCAGGAGGAGCAATGTGGTTTTCGTCCTGGCCGTGGCACATCGGACCAGCTCTTTACCCTCTCGAGAATTCTCGAGGGTTCGTGGGAGTTTGCCCAACCAGTTTACATGTGTTTTGTGGACTTGGAGAAGGCATTTGACCGCGTCCCTCGTGGGTTTTTGTGGGCGGTGCTTCGGGAGTATGGGGTATCGGGCTTGTTGTTACGAGCTATTCGGTCTCTGTACGACCGTTGTGAGAGTTTGGTTCGTATGGCCAACACTCGGTCAGAGCCATTCCCAGTGAGAGTTGGACTCCGCCAGGGCTGCCCTTTGTCACCGATCCTGTTCATAATTTTTATGGACAGGATTTCTAGGCGCAGCCAGGGAATGGAAGGTGTCATGCTTGGTGACCACAGGATCTCATCTCTGTTGTTTGCAGATGATGTTGTCCTGTTGGCTTCATCCAGCAATGACCTACAGCTCTTGCTGGGACGGTTTGCTGCTGAGTGTGAAGCGGCTGGGATGAGAATCAGCACCTCCAAGTCCGAGTCCATGGTCCTCAGCCGGAAAAAGGTGGATTGTCCTCTCCGGGTTGGGGACAGGGTCCTGCCCCAAGTGGAGGAGTTTAAGTATCTTGGGGTCTTGTTCACGAGTGAGGGGAGAATGGAGCGAGAGATCGACAGACGGATTGGAGCAGCATCTGCAGTGATGTGGACGTTGTACCGGTCTGTTGTGGTGAAGAGGGAGCTTAGTTCTAAGGCAAAGCTGTCGATTTATCAGTCAATCTACGTTCCTACTCTCACCTATGGTCACGAGCTTTGGGTAATGACCGAAAGAACGAGATCGCGGATACAAGCGGCTGAAATGAGCTTTCTCCGTAGGATTGCTGGACTCACCCTCAGAGATAGGGTGAGGAGCTCAGTCATCCGGGAGAGGCTCAGAGTAGAACCGCTGCTCCTCCACATTGAAAGGAGTCAGTTGAGGTGGTATGGGCATCTGATTAGGATGCCTCCTGGACGCCTCCCACTTGAGGTGTTTCAGGCACGTCCCACTGGGAGGAGACCCCGGGGCAGACCCAGGACTCGGTGGAGAGACTATGTCTCCCAGCTGGTCTGGGAACGCCTTGGTATCCTCTCTGAAGAGCTGGAGCAGGTGACTGGGGAGAGGGAAGTCTGGGCTTCTCTGCTTGAACTGCTGCCTCCGCGACCCGGACCTCCGGAAAAGCGGTAGAAGATGGATGGATGGATGGATGGATTATCTGAAAAATGGCCAAAAAAATCATAAATTCCGCCAGGGTATGTAAACTTATGAGCACAACTGTATATAACCCCTTATTCTGCAAAAAACATGTTCTGGTAATACAAATGGTAGCACCTTCATCACTTTGGAGAGACGGGCATCATGTGAAGGTATCGTTGCATCGTACACCACAATGTTGTCCAAGAATACGACCACGCCCGGGAGACCAGCAAAGATGGTGGCCATGATCTTCTGGAAGTAGCTAGGGGTGGAGCTGAGGCCGAAGGGCATGCGGGTGTAGCGAAAGACCCCCATGTGGGTCACAAAGGCCATGAAGTCGTGGCTGGCCGGGTGTAGAGGAACCTGCAGGTATCCCTGGCATATGTCCATTTTGGAGATTTTTCAGCATGAAACATAGCGGCTAGCTCCTCCATTGTGGACAGGGGGTATTTGTCAGGGATTATTGCTTTATTTACAATTCTGAGGTCTATGCAGGGCTGCAGACCACCCGATTTTTTCTTCACCACTACCAGGTTGGAGATCCAGGGGGACGTGTTGACCCATTCGATGATGCCCGCGTCCAGGAGTTTTTGCTGCTCCACTGTGAACTCATCCCATAGAGCGAGGGGTAGCTGGCGAAGGGGCTGGATGACCGGGGATACCGTCGGGTCGATGAGTGGCTGGTGGTTGAAGGCAGTGAGGCAGCCCAGGCCTGCGAAGAGTGCCGACCAGCGATGTTGCCAAGTTGAGACGACAGTCAATACAACGGAGCCCATAGGGTCTCAGCCCAGTTCACTAATCAGGTCAATACCCAGGGGACTGGTGCCTTGACGGTGTGGTGTAGTGAGTGTGGTAGTGTGTATGTGCTGCCGTACCCGCCCCTGACATGGTGTCAGGTGGGCACGGCCCTTGTGTATAAATAGTTCTGTTTTCTATAATAAAGGTTGATTTGCTGCATGACAGAAGAGACTCCAGACCCTCATTCCTCATACATAACATTTGGCGACGAGAATAAAAGCGGGTAATACCGAAAAATTATGGGTGCGTACAGGCTACCTCCACCCCTGCTACCATTTCTGGAATATCCGGGAGAGCCAGTGTTCCTGTGGCCGGACTGGTGGGCCATGTTTGAGGGTTACATCGGGGCACTGGGCTTAAGCAGACCCAATGGGAGGTTACAACAAGTGCTTTTGGAACACAATCTTGGCGCGGAGGACCAAAGAATTATCGGTACATTGAGTGAAACGGAGTGTTATGAGGATGCTGTCGAGCGGCTGGACGAGTACTTCGCCGAGCAGACGAGGACCATGAAGCTGTGGGTGGTGGGAGTGTTGGTGCCAAATAGAGCTAGGCTAGTTAGCTCAGAGAAGCTAACGGCCTACTCAGTATCTATTTGCATGTTAGCCACAAAGCTAACTGTGTGCCAAAAGCAAGTTCCAGGCTACCAGCTAAGCATCGAGGTGGGACCGGGGCCGCAAGTGGAGGAGTCCCCGGTCACTGAAGACAGTGGGCCAGTCAAGGAGCTCAGCACGGTACAGGACCGGAGCACTGGTGAGTTGGACAGCACGGTGTGCAATGACAGCGGAGAGGGAGAGCAGCAGGAGTCATCCCCGCAGCTGGAGGCTAGGCAGCGAGTGAACAGCAGGACCATGGAGATGATGCAGCGGAGCGCCTGTAACGAGGGTGCCAGGAGCAGTGACGAAGTGCCCGGATTGGAGAGTGATGCCGATGAGAGTGACGCCAACGAGAGTGACGCTGGGAGCCCCAAGGGAGAGACAGCTGCATCAGGTATGGAGTCGACGCAGCGAAGCGCCTGGAATGAGGGTGCTGGGAGCAACGACAAGCACACTGAGAAGGTGACCGATCCCACCATGCCGATCTTAACATGCCCATAGCCAAACAGGTCCTCCATGTTTGCCTTAATCATTTTCCAGGAAAACAGCTTCCTAATCGTGGACTCATTTAGCAGAGACCTCGAGGCGGCTGTGTCCAGCAGTAGTGGCAGACTGATGCCATCCAGTTCCACTGTGTACCACTTGAATGACCAGTCGCTGATGCCCACCAAGTGGATGGTGGTCGGGTCGGGTCGACTGGGCGAGTGAGGTGGTGAGTCTGTGGGAGTCGAGAGGCATACTCTGGAAAGATGGTTGAGTTTACCGCAGCAGTAGCACTTCTGTCTTGTGGCTGGGCAGGCCTGTATGTGTACGTAGCGTGAGGAGAAGCCGCAGTTACAGCAGGATCAGTGTTTTGTGGTGCTTCACCGTCCCTTGGCGTTTATCTTGAAGTTGTCGTGAGGAGGCGCAGGGTCGGCAGGCTAAGTGGCCGGGGTGACAGCTTGTGCCTGCAGGGCTGAATGTGGAGATTGCAGTTGCTGGCTTCTAGCTGTGGTGCAAACTGGGCAGCCGCTTCTATTTGGGTTTGCATTTCCACGGCTTTGGCTAAAACCAGGTCATCTGGCGTCATCAGTAGCTTCTACCTCAGCTCCAGATTCACGGTGTGCACCGCTATCTGGTCTCGTATCATCTCCTTCTCCAAGTATCCTAATTTACACGTGATGGCCAAACAGCGGAGGTCGATGATGTACTGTTGTATCGACTCACCCGTACACTGTTGAAACACAGTTCTTCGGACTATTACGTTCTGTGGAGCAGCGAGATGTCCGGCTAGCAAAGCTACACAGTCGCTGTATGTGTCCGTGAGTCAAAGAGTTCGAAAAATATGCTGCCCCTTGCTGCCAAGGCTATGAACTAGCGTGCTCTTCTGCCTAGCCTCATTAGCTTCAGCTAGGTTGGCGGCGACCATAAAAATATCAGAAGATTCATACCAGTGGGGCCACGGAATTGGTGGTTCCAGGGGCGGTTTGAGGATCAGAGCTTTAGGGGTGGTGAGCACCCAATGAGCTCCAACACACACACACACACACACACACACACACACACACACACACACACACACAAACACAAACACACGCGCGCGCATACACGCATGCACACACACGTGTTATTTTATTAGAGTTATCTTCTTTCATACATCTCCCTGGCTTCTACTTAGTGAACATGGTATGTGATGATACATAAATACAGTGACAGCTTGGATTTAATATTTTGCTTATACCAAAACGACAACAGCTTCTTTCTCTCTGATTCAAACACACAGTGGTTGATTGACAATGGAACCATTAAATAAAAATGTCTGCTCGCTGTCTTAGCCAGGGCTGGACTGGGACAAAAAAATCATCCCTGGCATTTTTGGTCCAATTTGTTAAGTAGCAAGATTCAACCATCACACTTAATGGTCTAATAAAGGACAGGAATTATCCAACTTTTGCCCTTGACAAGGGAATCCCTGTGGGTTTTAAAGAAAGAAAGTTACTTTATTATCTATTTTACATAAATATTTTGTCATAATTTTAAAGTCTCAAAATTTTCCAAAGGTGCAAAACTTTGAGAAAAAGCTTCACAATTACATGGAAAAAAAATCACAAACATATATTCAATAAAAGCTTCAACTTTACTAGAATAATGTAACAAATTTACTGGGACAAATGCACATTTATTTAAAATATGTACTTAATTCATGAGAAGAAAAAAATGCAATATTACAAGAAAAACAAGCTTGAATTTAAGAGTCCACATTCAAAACTTTATTTGTCAATACTGTAGAGGAGCTGGAAATGATGAGGCGATTTTGTATTAAAAACAGAGTCTTTAATGAACAGCTCTTCTATCTTGTCTCATCTGGTGCAGAGCTTGGCAGAAGGCAAAGAGGGAGATTTCTGCCCAGCTCGCTGGTTAAATACAGGCACACATCAAAGACATGCATTACACAAGCCGACATCCCCCATTCTCTTAATCCCCCATTGTTCTGTTATCTCCTCCCTTCGTCTTGGGAGGTGCTGGGAATTCCTCTCCTCGCCTTGGGAGGCGAAGGTGTCTAGTCCGTCTCAGCCGCCGCATCCTGGGACGTCTTTGTTCTTCACACGGCGGGTGAGATTCTTTTGTCCTTTCCGAGGTGTGAAGTTCCTTACATATGCTGTCCAAAACATTTCCACATGCTCTAACATATGTAGGTATGGAATATATGAGTAATATATACCACAGGCCCCCCAAACAACTAGGAAAGGACACAGAAAGGTTCACAGTCTAGGGTAATTACTACGACATACTACGTGTTACAGCTGTTGCCACAGAAGAAACTTTCAAGTAGCCATGCTCCTAAGAGAGTTCAGTGGTAAACATAACAGCATAGTACAATCATAAGTCAGTCCTAAACTGTTGCAGCACAATTAATGAATAATTGCGGAGTGATTGGTATCAGTCCCTGTGCTGTTTGGGTTTTAATCTTCTCCCAAAACTGCTGTAGGTTGGTTTAGGCGTCCTGCTGGGACCTTCTTGTGAGGAATCTGTAGTGTGGGAAGGAGAGAGATTATTTGTTCCCTGCCTGGGGGCTGAGACTTTTCCCTTGGGGGGTCTACCTCGCCGAGGTGCTCGAGCCAACTGTGCAGGTTCGTCTCTCAACAAGAAGGCAGGTTTGAGTCTGTCAATGCTGACCGTTTCATTTCTATCCCCATAATCAAGCACAAAGTGTTTGTCACCATTTTCCAGCACTCTGTACGGGCCATCGTATACTGGGCGTAACGTTGGTTTTAGAGCTTCATGCTTAACAAAAACAAACTCAGCATTTTTTAAAGTCTGAGGAACAAAAACTCGTGGAAAGGAGTGATGAGCTGGACCGTGGAGAGAGTCCGGTCCATTACTGCCTAAAAACCTTGGGACTGGGAGGTGCCCTGGTTCCGGGTTCTCCGGTAAAAATTCGCCTGGGAGTCTGATAGGCTGAGCAAAGACTAATTCTGCAGGGGAAGCGTCTAAATCCTCTTTAGGTGCCGCACGCAACCCCAATAAAACCCAGGGAAGTTTATTTACCCAATTTGTGTCCGTTAATGAGGCTCTGAGGGTGGCCTTTAAGGACCTGTGAAAACGCTCGCATAACCCATTAGCCTGAGGGTGATAAGCAGTGGTGCGATGAATTGTTGCCCCTAAACTGTTGGACATGGCTGACCAGAGCTCTGAGACAAATTGAGGCCCCCTATCTGACGTGATGTCTGATGGGACGCCGAAACGTGCCACCCAATTTGTTAGAAAAACGCGAGCGACTTCCTCCGCTGTAGTTGCCGCTAGAGGGACTGCCTCTGGCCAGCGCGTGGTGCGGTCTATCATTGTTAGCAGGTGTGTAAAACCTTGGGAGGAAGGTAGTGGCCCCACGAGATCGACATGAATGTGGTCGAACCTTCTAGCCGGAATTGGAAAAGGCTCCAGAGGGGCTTTTGTGTGTCTGTGTATTTTGGCGCGTTGACAAGGAATGCAAGTTTTTGCACATTCTTTTACGTTTTTGCGCAGGCCTGGCCACACAAACTTTTCGGCAACCATTTTGACCGAGGGGCGCACACCTGGGTGCGCGAGGGAGTGAATTGCGTCGAAAATGCGGCGGCGCCAAGCAGCTGGTACTAACGGGCGAGGTCGGCCGGTTGAAACATCGCATATTAGGGGGGGCACGCCGTCGCGCAACCCTTTTTTCTCCAGCCTTAACCCTGTTGGTCCAGACAGGAGCGCGCGCACGTCCGCATCACTGCCTTGTTCTTCCGCCATGGCTGCATAATCTATCCCTTCATGGACAGGTGCTGCGTATGTGTCTGCGTTAGTGAAGAGTTCCGCTGCTGAGGCAGTGTAATCTGTCTCCTCGTGCTCTGGTGGTGCCACAGCGTGAGAGAGACAGTCCGCTACTACGTTAAGTTTGCCTGCTACATGTCGAATGTCTGTGGTGAACTCTGAAATCGCAGCTAGCTGTCTCTGTTGTCTGCCAGACCATGGTTCTGAAATTTTGGCCATAGCAAAAGTGAGCGGTTTATGGTCCACAAAAGCCATGAAACTCCGCCCTTCTAACCAAAACTGGAAGTGGCGGATGGACAAATGGAGCGCCAGCAGCTCCCTGTCAAAAGTGCTGTATTTGCGTTCCGTCGGGTTTAGCGATTTGCTAAAGAATGCTAAAGGTTGCCAGACCCCGCTGACAAGTTGTTCTACAACTGCCCCTATGGCCAGGTCTGAAGCATCTGTGGTTAGAGCAATGCGGGCCGAGGGATCTGGGTGGACTAACATTGTGGCGTTAGCTAGGGCGTTTTTTACTTCCGTGAAAGCGCGTTCGCGTTCCGGGGTCCATTCGACCGCGTTGGAAGCTTTCTTTTTTCTGAGCGCGTCATACAGGGGCTGCATGAGCTGAGCTGCATGGGGGAGGAAACGGTTGTAAAAATTAACCATCCCCAAAAATTCCTGTAGCGATTTGACCGTTTGGGGCCGTGGAAAACCTTCTATCGCATGAACTTTGTCTGGAAGCGGAACTGCCCCTTTCGGGGAGACTCTATGTCCCAAAAAATCAATTTGCGATACGCCGAATTTGCATTTGGCTGGATTAATTATTAGTCCGTGCTCTTCTAGCCTCTGAAAAATGGTAGTGAGGTGCTGCTCGTGCTCTTCCTCGGATGAGCTGGCTACCAGCATGTCGTCGAGGTAGACGAAAACAAAGGGGAGGTCGCGTAGGACTGCGTCCATCATACGTTGAAAAGTTTAAGCAGCGCCTTTGAGGCCGAACGGCATTCGCAGGAATTCAAAAAGGCCGAAAGGGGTTATAACCGCTGTTTTAGGAATGTCCTCAGCTCGGACTGGGACTTGGTGATAACCGCGGACTAAGTCTATCTTTGAAAAAATGCGCGCACCCGCTAAATGTAGTGAAAAGTCCTGTATGTGAGGGATGGGGTAGCGGTCATGCGCTGTAGCGTTGTTTAATCTGCGGTAATCTCCGCACGGTCTCCAAGAACCGTCGGATTTCGGAACCATGTGAAGTGGTGAAGCCCAAGGGCTCTTCGAGCGTCTAACAATGCCCAATTTTTCGAGAGCTGCAAACTCGTCCCTTGTTATGTTGGGCTTGGGCTTTGGCAAAAACGGGAGGTCCCGTTGTTGGAATGAAGTGTTTAACCCTGTGTTTGGCTACAGTGGCTGAAAATTTGGGGGTTGTGAGTGCTGGAAATTTGGTGAGGAGTTGCTCAAACTTACCTCCTGCCGTGGTGACGTTGGCCTGCACAGGTGGTGGAGAGACTCGAGCTGAGCATGGAATAGAAGCAAAAGATAGTGCATTAACCAGGCGCCTATTTGCTAGATCAACTAATAACCCGTGTGCACACAGAAAATCTGCGCCTAACAAGTTAAAACTCACCGCCGCTACAACAAATGTCCATCTGTAGCTGCGGCCGTGAATGAGGAGGTGCAGGCTCTTTTCCCCGAACGTGTCGATGTCAGAGCCATTGGCTGCCACTGCTCCGTTGCCCCGGGTGCCCATGGCTCGATCTGCGTGGGAGGGCATGATGAAACTCAGCTGAGCTCCCGTGTCGATGAGGAACTGCTTGCCTGTGTGTCCATCCGTCACGTATAACAGCTTGTTTTTCTCTCGCCGAGAACCGCTGCTGTTAACGGCCCTCGTCTTTGGCGTTTCCCGACATCGTAAACTTGCAGGGGGGAACACATTTTCGGGCTTTCTCGGCGAAGCGGTGGTGATAATAACAGACGTCATTCTGTTTGTTGCGCTTGGGCCGCGCCGCTGTCACCGTGGGTTGAGTCTGCTCCGTGGGTTGTGGCTCTCCAAGGGTTGTGGCTCTCCAAGGCTTGGGGCGTCAGTCTTGAGGTCTGCGGATGCTGCTGTGGGTGTCAGTTCCCTGCAGGCGTTGACGAGCCGATAAGCCTCGTTGGCCAGTGTGCGGAAGTCCTGATGATTGTTGCACTTCATACTGGCGAGTGTCCCTCTCATGTGTGGTGGTAGCGTGCTGAGGAAAATGAATTGGAAGAGGAAATTATCATTATCCTCCTCCTTGAGCTGCAGCAAATCTTCCATGAGGGTCTTTGGATTGCCCCCTCTGTGGCCGTAGACCGCCAGGATCTTCTCGGCTCTTTCCTCCGCTGACTGGACGTAATTTGCCACGATGGTCGCCTTGAGTGTCTCATACTTGTCCCGGGCCGGTGGTCGCTGGATCAAGCTCCGCACACACCTCGAAGTGGCGGAATCGAGTTTGGAGACGATATGGTAGAATTTAGTATCGTCTGCCGTGATGCCCGCCAGTATGAACTGGGCTTCAGCTTGATGAAACCAAGAGGCCGGGTCTTCTCGCCAGAAATCTGGCAGTTTGACAGCGACGGCGTTCGTGCACATCATCACTGTTGTGCCCGCCGGGTGAGAGTGCCTTGCCTCGGCTCTCACGGCGGTGCTGGAGCTCGGTTGAGCTCTCTCGGTGCCCTCTGCCAGGGCAAACAGCTGTCCGCTTGTTCCCTCGTCTGCGTTGTTGCTGGCGTATGCCAGAGTCGCCACGGATGAGTCGCTTGAAGAACGCCTCCGGTCCATACTCGCGTCAAGGTCACCAGTGTAGAAGAGCTGGAAATGATGAGGCGATTTTGTCTTAATGAACAGCTCTTCTATCTTGTCTCATCTGGTGCAGAGCTTGGCAGAAGGCAAAGAGGGAGATTTCTGCCCAGCTCGCTGGTTAAATACAGGCACACATCAAAGACATGCATTACACAAGCCGACATCCCCCGTTCTCTTAATCCCCCATTGTTCTGTTATCTCCTCCCTTCGTCTTGGGAGGTGCTGGGAATTCCTCTCCTCGCCTTGGGGGGCGAAGGTGTCTAGTCCGTCTCAGCCGCTGCGTCCTGGGACGTCTTTGTTCTTCACACGGCGGGTGAGATTCCTTTGTCCTTTCCGAGGTGTGAAGTTCCTTACATATGCTGTCCAAAACATTTCCACATGCTCTAACATATGTAGGTATGGAATATATGAGTAATATATACCACAAATACTACTATACGTACAGGACATACAGGAGAATTGAAATGGTGTTTCTTTCTCTCTTCAGTGGTGTACAGATTATAAAAAGAAAAAGGAATAAGGCTAGAAAAACAACAACAGCAGTCTATGTACAGTAATGCTACCCGTAGTGCAAATGGTGACAAACAATAGACCCAGACATCCCATAGTGCAAATAAAGATAAACGATGAAATCCAGCAATCTTGTATACAGAAAAAGTAGAGCAGCAATACTCGTAGTTGCAAGTTCAGTGCCATAGTGTAGGTGCAGACAGTGACAGATAGGACTGCACATGATCAGTATTGCAATAACAGACAGTAGCAGATATGGCATTTATGCAAATGGTTGTTGTAAGGTGCAGAGACATACAACAGCAGATGTATTACTGTTGGTGTGCCAGTCTTTCTGTGCCAACAGCTGAAGTAGTTATTGTGCGGGTGAGTGTGTTATAGTCGGGGAGGGGAGTTCAGGGTCCTGATGTGCTGATGAACAAAGCTGTTTAGCAGTCTTGTGGAGCGGGCCTGGAGGCTCCTGTACCTTTTCCCTGAGGGCAGGGGGCTGAAGAGGGAGTGTGAGGGGTGGGAGGTGTCGCCTGCAATGTTGATGGCTCTGCGGGGGAGGTAGATGTCCGAGAGAGGGGGCAGAGGGGCACCGATGATCTTGCTGGCTGCTTTCACTGTGCTTTGTAGTGTCTTCCGGCAGGAGGCGGTGCAGCTTCCATACCACACCGTGATGCAGCTGGGAGGATGCTCTCAATGGTGTCCCGGTAGAATGAGCACATGATGGGGAGGTGGGACTTATGCTGTCCTCAGTTTGTGGAGGAAATGGAGGCGAGTTTGAGCCTTCTTGGCCAGGATGTGGTGTTGTTGGACCAGGACAGGTCTTCAAAGATGTGCACCCCCAGGAACTTGGTGGTGCTTACCCTCTCCACAGCTGCACCATCAATGATCAGAGGGGGATGCTGTGTGTGTCCCTCCTGAAGTCAACCACAATCTCGTTGGTTTTTCCCATGTTCAGGAAGAGATTATTGTCTTTACACCACTGGACCAGTTGGCTCACCTCATTCCTGTAGTTGGCCTCCTTGTTGTTGGTGATGAGGTCCACCACCATCGTATCATCTGCAAACTTGATGATATGGTTGGTGCTGTAGGCTGGTACACAGTCATGGGTCAGCACGGTGAAGAGCAGCTTCCTGAGCACGCACCCTTGTGGGGCCCCTGTGCTCAATGTGATGGTCTTGTAGGTGTTGCTGCCAACCCACATGTTCTGTGGCCTCCCTGTGACAAAGTCCAGCACCCAGTTACAGAGAGAGGTTTTGAGTCCCAAGTGTCTGAGTTTTTGTATTAGGTGCTGGGGGATTGTGTTGGATGTTGAACTGAAGTCCAAGAACAGCATTCACACAGCATTTAAAAGATAAAAATTACTAATTCATGGCAAAGTTACAAATTTATGAGGAAAAAATTCACATATGTACAATTACAGGAAGTTATTTAAAAGATTTAATAAATTCAATTACGAAAAAGAAAATTAATAAATTGTCGAGACAAAGGTCAAATCACAAGAGAAATGGTGCTACCAACACAGCATACCCAGACAAAGTAGACGAGGAAGACAACGAGGATGCAGAAGATGAGAATAAACATACATGAATCCTTTTGCAGCAGCAGCAGCTTGAGTGGAGAAGAGCACTGGAAAATGGTAATTCCTCCTTTTCCTTGAAACGACCATTGTTGTTGCTACAAAAAAAAAAAGGTGTGTCACTCTCATGTTTATAGGTGAACAAACTGGTGTGTTAGCACATTTGAGCTACGCATAGGGCTGGGGCAAACCTATAAATAACAGTTGTGCGCATGCGTCAACCGCTTGGCCTGGTAGACGAAAAAAGTGAGCATGTACAACACCGCGCACGGACCAGAGGGGAAATGCAGCATGAATAAAGCCTAAGGGGAGATATGCTTGTGGCACCAATCACATCCCATAAACTAATACTGGTTGTTATGGGCGTGAGATTAACGTTTTCTTTCTGCTTTTTTCTTTAGTGGGTTCAGCAGTGCACTTACTGTCGATCAAAGTACGTGCAGTCAAACGTGCTACCTGAGCTACACTCTGAACCCCGTTTTCTTTCCCTCTACTTTGTTCTGTTTATTTACAAGTGGCAACCTTTATCAAGCAATTAGCTTCTGCTGATAGTTTGCTGTGTGTTGGGCAACCCTTGCGATTCACCTTTCTGCATGAGGGAAAGCCTTCCGTTGCTTCCTCCGACTGGGTTGGAGTCCATGCGGGAAATGGCTGTGCTAGCCGGTCAGCTAAGCCGACCAGGCAGCAACCCCGCTTTCGCCTTAACGCCCTCATATGGGTGGACAACAGTAATCCCTCTCAGGAATCAGTGCTTGGCTACCAGAGATTATGTGTCTTAAAGTATCTGTTATGGCTGTGTATTTGTGCATACATATGTTTAAGCATAAAAGGGATATATGTAGCTGTGTATTTGTGCATACATATGTTTAAGCATAAAAGGGATGCTGAGATTACTTATGTGGATTGACCTCACGACGAAGAAGGCAATAGGTCTGGACCACCTGCGGGGCACGAACAAAGGACTTCCCGACCTTCAGGAGGCAGGTGGAGGACTGAAGACTGGAGGGGAGAGAAATGTCAATAAGGGGTTGACGGGGATATGTGACCCTTCCTTTGTGTGAATCATGTGTGTGAAGCTTTTGGGTGAACTGGTATAAATGTGAAGCTTAGATGTAGCCCAGTCTCTTTCTTCCTGCTTATTGGAGAGAGCAGGCTGGGGAAATGGATGCTTGAATAAATCTGAATTAAAACACAATTCAGTCTCTTTATTCCATGCTCCCCACATTGGTGACCCATCGACGTAGAGAATGCCTGGAGAGAATCTCTGTGTTCTGGACTCGCTGGAGTCTGCCCTGGCGAGCGCTGTAGCCGTCAAGCTGCCGCAATTCTGGCAGGACAATCCACGGTCGTGGTTCCTACAAACGGAGTCACAGTTCGCGCTCGCAGGGGTATCGGCGGATGACACTAAGTTCCACCATGTCATTGCTAAGCTGGACCACCGCACAGCTCGGTGCGTGCAGAGCTTGGTACAGCAGCCACCCACCACCGACAAATACGGCAGGTTGAAAGCTACCCTCATCAAGTTTTTCACGCCCTCAGCCGAAGTGAGGGCTAGGAGGCTCCTGGCTTTGCTCAACCAGGGAGGACACAGGCCAAGCACCCTGATGGAAGACATGCTACAGCTGAGGGGGTCAGACAACGATGGCTTCCTTTTCCAGTATATCTTCCTGACTAACCTCCTGGCGCACATGAGAGGGACGCTGACCGGCGTACGTTGTGAGACCCAGGAGGATTTCCGGGAGCTGGCCCAGGAGGCAGAAAGGATCCTGGACGCCTGTGGCGAGCAGACGACCACAGCGGCGACCCAAAGCAGCGGGGAGCCAGGGGCAGAGGACCCAACCCTACCGACAACGGCAGCGGCACAGCCTCGACACGGTGATCGTGAGGGTTCAGTGGCAGAGGCGCGGCCCCGACGCAGAGGTGGAGATGACCTCTGTTTTTATCATCGGAGGTTTGCCGAGAGGGCACGCAGATGTGTGCCGCCATGCAGCTTCAGGAGTTCGGGAAACGGCAAGACCAAGGGTCGTTAGCAGCTTCGACTCTCGGTGAAAACAGCAAGCTGCTCTACATCACAGATGCGAGCTCCGGACGAGATTTCCTCATAGACACCGGAGCCCAAGTGAGTTTCATCACCCAAACATATGCTGACCGGTTGGCTGGACCCCGTGGTAGCTGAGCGACTGCAGCAAACGGCTTGAGCATCAACACTTACGGGAAAAGAACCTTGTCTTTACGCTTACATGGCCGCACATATGAATGGACTTTTGTCATAGCGGCGGTGAGTTTCAACATGCTAGGCGCTGATTTTCTGTGCTCACATGGTCTGTTAGTTGATCTTGCCAATAGGTGGCTGGTAAATGCACTCTCTTTTTACTCTCTTCCCTGTTCAGCTCGAGTGTCCCTGCCACCAGTACAGACCAACGTCGCCACAGCAGGTGGTAAGTTCCACACACTCCTCACCCAGTTTCCAGCACTCACGGTACCCACCTTTTCAGCGACAGTCGCAAAACACGGGGTGGAGCATTTTATAACTACATCTGGCCCCCCCGTCTTTGCGAAGGCTCGGCGCTTGGATGCTTCAAAGCTCTCCATAGCACACGAAGAGTTCGCCAGCCTAGAGAGGCTGGGCATCATTCGCCGTTTGAAAAGCCCATGGGCTTCGCCGCTGCATATGGTCCCGAAAGCTGACGGCTCCTGGAGACCGTGCGGCGATTACAGCAGGCTGAACAACGCCACAGCACACGATCGTTACCCCATCCCACACATCCAAGATTTTTCAGTACATCTAGCGGGGGCACGCATTTTTTCCAAAATAGACCTGGTTTGCGGCTACCATCAGGTTCCGGTCCGGCCGGAGGACATTCCTAAAACAGCGGTAATAACCCCGTTTGGACTTTTTGAGTTTCTACGCATGCCGTTTGGTCTTAAAGGGGCGGCACAAACGTTCCAACGGATGATGGACACCGTGTTACGCGATCTCCCTTTTGTGTTTGTGTACCTCAATGACATTTTGGTCGCCAGTATTTCAGAGGAAGAACACGAAAAGCACCTCACTGTGGTCTTTAGGAGGATGGGAGAGCACGGCTTAATAATTAATCCAGCCAAGTGCCAGTTCGGCGTCGCGCAGATCAATTTTTTGGGCCACCGCGTTTCCCCAGAAGGTGCAGTTCCGTTACCGGATAAAGTGCGCGCGGTGGCAGATTTTCCCCGACCACAAACGGTCAAGTCATTGCAGGAATTTTTAGGGATGGTGAATTCTTACAACCGTTTCCTGCCCCACGCAGCGCAACTCATGCAGCTGTTATATGCCGCGCTCAAGAAACAAAAGCCAGCCAATGCTGTTGAATGGTCCCCAGAGCGGGAGCGCGCGTTCACAGAGGTGAAAAGAGCCTTGGCTGACGCTGCGCTCCTAGCTCACCCTGACCCAGCGGCACGCATCGCGCTAACTACAGACGCATCAGATGTGGCCATAGGGGCTGTGATAGAGCAGCAGGTTGACGGGGTTTGGCAGCCGCTGGCTTTTTTCAGCAAATCCTTGAGCGAGGCCGAGCGAAAATACAGCGCGTTTGACAGGGAGCTGTTGGCACTGCATTTGGCTATTCGTCATTTCCAGTTCTGGCTGGAAGGACGGCGTTTCACCGCTTTCGTGGACCCCAAGCCGCTCACGTACGCCATGTCCAAAATTTCAGACCCGTGGTCAGGCAGGCAGCAGTGGCAGCTGGCCGCAATTTTGGAATTTACCACTGACATTCGGCACGTAGCGGGTAAACTCAACGTGGTGGCAGACTGCCTCTCGCGCGCGGTCACGGCACAGGCGCGCGCAGAGGCGGACCATGCCACTGCGACCGCGCAGCAGAGTAGCAGCGCGGGAGCGCGCATGGCCCCAGTTCACGTGGGTATAGATTACGGAGCCATGGCGGCAGAGCAGGGTGCAGATGCAGACGTGCGCGTGCTCCAGTCTGGACCAACAGGGTTAAGGCTGGAGAGCAAGTGTTTACAAACCGGTACCCCCCCCCAATCTGCGATGTGTCGACCGGGCGCCCACGCCCGGTAGTTCCGGCCGCATGGCACCGCCGCGTTTTTGACTCGGTCCACTCGCTGGCGCACCCGGGAGTGCACGCTTCGGTGAAAATGGTTGCGGAAAAGTTTGTTTGGCCGAGCCTGTGCAAGCACGTGAAGGAGTGGGCAAAGGCCTGCATGTCCTGTCAACGGGCCAAAATCCACAAGCACACAAGAGCCCCTTTAGAACCGTTTCGCATTCCGGCCAGAAGGTTCGACCACGTGCATGTCGACCTCGTGGGCCCCCTACCTGCGTCGCAGGGGTTCACAAATCTTTTGACAATGGTGGACCGAACCACACGTTGGCCGGAAGTGGTCCCACTGGTGACAACCACGGCCGCGGAGGTGGCTCGCGTTTTTTTAACAGCTTGGGTAGCGCGTTTTGGCGTTCCGTCGGATATTACGTCCGATAGAGGGCCTCTATTTGTCTCTGAGCTTTGGTCAGCGATGGCCAACGGCTTAGGAGCAAAAATTCACCGCACTACTGCTTATCACCCTCAGGCCAATGGTTTATGCGAGCGCTTTCATAGGTCTTTGAAGGCAGCACTCAGAGCGTCACTCATGGATGCAGATTGGGTAAACAAACTACCATGGGTATTATTAGGGTTGCGTTCTGCGCCCAAGGAGGACTTAGATGCCTCCCCAGTGGAACTAGTGTTCGCACAACCTCTCAGGCTGCCAGGCGAGTTTTTACCAGAGAACCCGGAGCCGCCCCCCCTCCTTGCTCTGGGGCCGCTGGTCGGCACGGGAGCAGACGTGCTCCCGGGCCCCGTTCATCACACTTTTCCACGCGTTTTTGTCCCCAAAGCTTTAAAAAATGCTGAGTTCATTTTTGTCAGGCACGAGGCGCTAAGATCAACCCTCAGACCCCCATACGATGGGCCATATAGAGTGCTGGATTCAGGGGATAAGCATTTTGTGCTGGATTTGGGAGACAGAAAAGAGGCAGTTAGTATTGACAGACTAAAACCTGCTTTTGTGATGAATGACGAAGCTGTACCGGTAGCGAGGGCGCCTCGACGCGGCAGACCCCCCAAGGGGAACGTGTCGGAGTCCCCGCAGGGGTCAAATAACCACTCTCTTCCTCAGTCAACAGAGCCTGGGCAGAAGGGCGCCGCAGGCAAGGCGGGGCCGGCTTACAGCAGATTCGGGAGACGGTTGAAGCCCAGGCGGCGCACAGACTGAGTGTTTGATGTTGGATGTACTGTTGACAGTAACATGTTCGCAGAATTTTAATGTATTGACCATTCTTCATCGTTTGGGGGGGGTTGTATGGCTGTGTATTTGTGCATACATATGTTTAAGCATAAAAGGGATATATGTAGCTGTGTATTTGTGCATACATATGTTTAAGCATAAAAGGGATGCTGAGATTACTTATGTGGATTGACCTCATGACGAAGAGGGCAATAGGTCTGGACCACCTGCGGGGCACGAACAAAGGACTTCCCGACCTTCAGGAGGCAGGTGGAGGACTGAAGACTGGAGGGGAGAGAAATGTCAATAAGGGGTTGACGGGGATATGTGACCCTTCCTTTGTGTGAATCATGTGTGTGAAGCTTTTGGGTGAACTGGTATAAATGTGAAGCTTAGATGTAGCCCAGTCTCTTTCTTCCTGCTTATTGAAGAGAGCAGGCTGGGGAAATGGATGCTTGAATAAATCTGAATTAAAACACAATTCAGTCTCTTTATTCCATGCTCCCCACATCTGTCAGCTGTGCTGAGGGAATCAATCCCCATACATATGGAATATATAGGCTGGAGAGATAGTCTCGACATGATACAGAACAACTGATAGTGATGTTAAAACTGAGGTCCCATGAAACAATGAGCAACTTTGAGACAACTGCTTCATGAGCAACACAGTGTTATGAAACGTCTAATAAAGACTGCCATCTGATGACTGACTGTCAGAACTGCATCTGAGTAGAAAACCTGAAAAAAATCTCAATACTTTTTTTTGAGCATTTGGCCATCCAAGATCAATTCAAAATTGGATGGCAGGAACAAACAAACAAACAAAAAAAAACTAATTCCCTCTCAAACTTTGTGATGGCCACTCCCCCCATGGATCAAGGACCTTGGTGTCACCATTAAGCTCTGTCCTCAGCAAGCCGAGTTGCCTGAGTAAGAGCACTAGGACAATGGATACCATGCTAGCTAGGATACATAATGCTATGGCTGTCCAGGGGTGACTAATTAACACAGGCACAATTTTGGCGCTATACCAGCGCCAGCTGACTAGGAAGCTGGGTGAGGGCATAGACACAGTGGATGAGATGCAACAGGTTTCGGTTTTTAGCGAAACTGATAACAGAGCAGTGGCAACTGGCAGAGCAATGGCCTCCTTTTGGGGGGCCAGGCATCACCTCGGGCTAGTGGTTGAGCATCTGCCCCACAGCCGGAAGATCGTGGGCTCATGTCCCAGCCAGGTCATACCAAAGACCATATATAAAGAGTACTTTCCACCTTCTAGCTTGGTGACATACAGTGGTGTGAAAAGGTGTTTGCCCCCTTCTTGATTTCTCATTTTTTTTGTATGTTTGTCACACTTAAATGTTTCAGATCATCAAACAACTTTAAATATTAGTCAAAGATAACACATGTAAATACAAAATGTAGTTTTTAAATGAAGGTGTTTATTATTAAGGGTAAAAAAAATGCAAACCTATGTGGCCCTGTGTGAAAAAGTGATTGCCCCCCATGTTGGCCCCATGTTCCCCTCGGCGTGGAAGACCCCCACGGAGAGCTCCCCAGGGAAGCGATGCAACAGAGCAGCCACACGGACAGGGCGAAGTTCCCCCCCCTCGCCACGGTCCACCCGCAGTCAGACAAGACACACTCCCAGCAGCCCCCCACCGGCACAGCAGATATGGGAGGAGACTGAAGCCGAAACAGCATGTGGACTGATATTCTATTGTTCTATCTAAGATGCGGGGGGGGGGGGGTATGAAGGTTAGGTTATTTCGCACCTCAGACAGAGACAATGAATACACATGGGAGAACAATGCCCAAGAGGGTGAGAGGGGGTTGAATAAAGTGTAGTGTAAATATCATGCTATGTATGAGGAAGTGCCTTGAAGCTTGTGAAGGTAACTTGACATATAGAGAGGAGTCCTTGCTGTAACAAGGACACAGTCAGTCTGTTCTGTGCTTGTGAGATGTGACTGTGTAATAAACCGTCTGACATGAAGCTGCCTCTTCATTTACACACTCCACACTGGAACATGTTGGCTGTCCCCCCAAGGGACAGTGCAGGCTGTTCCTACTGAGGAGACTCAGGTCTTCTGGTGTACAAGGGGTGCTGCTGAAGTCATTCTATGACACAGTGGTGGCATCAGCCATCACTTTTGGAGTGGTCTGCTGGGGCAGTGGCATTACCGCAGTCGATAGGAAGAGACTGAACAAACTGATCAAGAAAGCTAGCTCTGTCCTGGGGCAGCGCCTTGACCCAGTGGAGGAGATGGGAGAGAGAAGGATGGTGGTTAAACTGTCATCTCTGCTGGAGTCCGAGTTCCACCCTATGCAGGACATACTGAATGCACTGAGGAGCTCATTTAGCAGCAGACTACATCATCCTAGGTGCACAACCGAGAGGTTTCGCAGGTCCTTCCTACCTACGGCTGTCAGACTGTACAACCTAAGCAGGGCTGCTCACAGAGATAGCAAAAGACGTGACAACCTAATAGTATTGAATGGAAAAGACGCAATAGACTTACACAGTGGTCCCCTCCAGTATACAACTAGGGAAATACCGGTCGCTATGGAGGGTGAGAATATGTATGGGTACATAATCATACCATGTAGGATAACTATGTAGACGGTTATGCTGTTTCATTCCATCTAGCTACAATGCTCCACACTGTGTGTGTTTATATATTTACATATTTATTCCATCTAGCTACAATGCTCCGCACTGTGTGTTTATATATCTACATATTTATTCCATCTAGCTACAATGCTCCGCACTGTGTGTTTATATATTTATTCCATCTAGCTACAATGCTCCGCACTGTGTCTATATATATATATATATATATATATATATATATATATATACAGTATATGTGTATATATATATATATATATTTATATTTATATGTACATATGTATACTCGCTGCTCTTGTTTTTCTCTTGCCTTCTGATTGTTGCTCTGAGTGTTGCTATCCCTGTGCTGTTGCAATCCTGGAATTTCCCCATTGTGAGACTAATAAAGGCTTATCTTATCTTATCTTATCTTATGTTAAAACATAAATTAACTGTGATCTATCACATCTTTGGAAAGCTGAGTTCAGTTTCTCTAGCCACACCCAGGCCTGATTACTGCCACACCTGTTCTCAATCAGGAAATCACTTAAATAGGATCTGCCTGACAAAGTGACGTAGACCAAACGATCCTCAAAAGCTAGACATCATTCTGATATCCAAAGCAATTCAGGAACAAATGAGAAACAAAGTAATTAAGATCTATCAGTCTGGAAAAGGTTATAAAGCCATTGCTAAAGCTTTGGGACTCCAGTGAACCACAGTGAGAGCCATTATCCACAAATGGTGAAAACATGGAACAGTGGTGAACCTTTCTAGGAGTGGCTGGCTGACCAAAACTACCCCAATGCAACAACTCATCCAAGAGGTCACAAAAGACCCCAAAACAACATCCAAAGAACTGTAGGCCTCACTTGCTTCAGTTAAAGTCAGTGTTCATGACTCCACCATAAGAAACAGACTGGGAAAAAATGGCCTGCATAGCAGAGTTGCTGAGAGTTACCGGAGTGGTGGCTCAGTTGGTAGAGCATCCGCCCCACACCCGGGAGGCAGGGGTTCAAATCCCGGCCGGGTCATGCCGAAGACCATATAAAAGTGGAACTTCCTGCCATCCAGCTTGGTGCTCAGCAATAAATGGAATGGAGGAGGGAAGTCTGTGGCGGTGCCTTGCATGGCAGCGGCCCTCTGATTCTGCACTTGGGGTGTGTGTGATTTACACTGTAGATAGGTAAAGCACAATCTCGTTCTGCTGTACATGATTGGTTGTACGGCTGAATGACAATAAGGGTGATTAAAGATTAAAGAGTTCCAAGACAAAAATCACTACTAAACAAAAAGAACAGAAAGGCTCGTCTCAGTTTTGCCAAAAAACATCTTGATGATCCACAAGACTTTTGGGAAAACACCCTGTGGACTGATGAGACAAAAGTTGAACTCTTTGGAAGGTGTGTGTCCCATTACATCTGGCATAAAAGTAACACAGCATTTCAGAAAAGGAACATCATGCCAACAGTAAAATATGGTGGTGGTAGTGTAATGGTCTGGGGCTGTTTTGCTGCTTTAGGAACTGGAAGACTCGCTGTGGTAAATGGAAAAATGAATTCTGCTGTCTACCAAAAAATCCTGAAGAAGAATGTCTGGCCATCTGTTCGTGACCTCAAGCTGAAGCACACTTGGGTTCTGCAGCAGGACAATGATCCAAAACACACCAGCAAGTCCACCACTGAATAGCTTAAGAAAAACAAAATGAAGACTTTGGAGTGGCCTAGTCAATCTCCTGACCTGAATCCGATTGAGATGTTGTGGCATGACCTTAAAAAAGGGGTTCATGCTCAAAAACCCTCCAATGTGGCTGAATTACAACAATTCTGCAAAGACGAGTGGGCCAAAATTCCTCCACAGCGCTGTAAAAGACTCATTGCCAGTTATCACAAACGCTTGATTGCAGTTGTTGCTGCTAAGGGTGGCCCAACCAGTTATTAGGTTTAGGGGGCAATCACTTTTTCACACAGGGCCATGTAGATTTGGATTTTTTTCCTCTTTATAATAAGCACTTTCATTTAAAAACTGCATTTTGTGTTTACTTGTGTTGTCTTTGTCTAATATTTAAATTTTTTTGATGATCAGAAACATCTAAGTGTGACAAACATACAAAAAAAATGAGAAATCAGGAAGGGGGCAAACACTTTTTCACACCACTGTAATGGGCACAGAGCTACCGTAGGACTGACCTCCCTCTGTGGGGAAAAAAAGTTTCTCAGTCCCAGCTCCAGGGTGAAGACTGGGCCTCCCTGCTCAAGCTGCCTGCAGCACCATGTGCCCTGTTTGGGCCAGATGCTAGCTCAATGTTACAGCAGGCTCAGGAAGCCCATCGCAGTGCTCAAGAAGTGTCAGCTATACTCAAGTGGGGCCGCAGGGGGCGTACCCTGCTAGCACCGCAGTGTAGGCCACCGCAGCCACCTGCTTTGGCTCCAGGTGACCTTAGAATCCATTTGGAGGCCACCCGGTGGGACAGGGCTTAACAGAGACAAATAAAAGGAAGGGGATAGGGCCAAGGGCCCCAGAAGCCTCCTCTGTGTTGCTGACAATTTTCAGAGCCTGACTTGCCCCAGCTACCTTTTGGAGTAAGGCCAGGCCTGGTGGGGGGCCCTTGGGGCAGACTCTCAGGTGGTTTCCTCCACGACCCAGGGCTATTTCCTCCAGTTCATGCGCCGCCTTCCTGTGATGTGAGGTCAGCTATCCTTTCAGTGGTGACAGACCCTCAGCGCAAAGAGGTCCTGGAGGTAGAGCTCTCTTCCCTCCTGGCGAAAGGGGCTATCAGGGAGGTGACAAGCAATCAGCAGGCCAGGTTCTACTCTCGCTATTTTCTCATACCCAAAAAGGATGGGAAACTAAGCCGATTCTGGATCTGAGAGGGCTCAACAAGTTCTTGAGACCTCTGTGATGCAAGAAGCCGATGCTACCGAGAGAGTGGGTATGTCAGGCCATTCTCCAGGGCGACTGGTTTGCTGCCATTGACCTGGAGGATGCATAATTTCAAATCCCAATATAGGAATGACACAAACGTTACCTCAGGTTTACCTTCAGTGGCAGGACCTTCGAGTTTTGTGTCCTCCCATTTGGCATCTCACTAGCCCGTGTAAGGTGCTTGGACGCTGTGTTGGGGACTGCTACGAAGAGAAGGTTTTTGCATTCTTAACTATTTGGACATCTTGGCTGATTTGTGCTCATTTGGAGGACCAGTGCAACAGAGACGTTGCCAGGCTCCTGCAGCAACACTAGGGCAAGCGGGCAGTCACTATTATGTCCTGTCAGAGCCTTAAGGGTGTACCTTCTTCAGACCCGTGCCCACAGGGCAGAAGACCAGCTGCTGTCTGCTACAGGCCTAGTTGCCAGGGGACACCTGTCACAAAGGCAAGGCTATCCCACTGGATTGTGGAGGCAATTCAGCAGGCTTACAAGACGGCAGGTAGGCCAGCCTCAGCAGGAGTGCGTGCACACTCTACATGGGGTCTTGCCACCTCATGGGCTCCGTAGCGAGGCGCGTCTCTTTCAGAGATTTGTGCAGCTGCCTGGACATCAACCTTTATCAGGTTCTACTGTATGAACATAGCATCTAGCAGCTCATTTGGGGAACATGTGCTGGGATAAATACATCAGGATAGGAACTGGAAGAAGTAGAAAGCCTCCATGGCCAGAGTCCCATGGGTAGCTTTGGCTTGGAGTGATTCATTCTTTCTTAATGCTGAGTGTGCTAGATTGGTGGTTTTCACATACCTGCAGGCCACCTCAGCAGCTGGCCTCAGCATCTGGCAGGCCAACTTGGCCTTGGCCTCATTTTGCGTCAAGGTCACAGGTAAGTATACAGGCAAGAATATTTTGTAAATAGTTCCTTGTGGTGGTGGTACTTTGGTGGCAACAACATTTCTTTCGGATTCATAGACCATCTCCCACTCCCATGGGAGCAGTGGAGTCTGCTGGTTTTCTCGCGGTGTGTCTTACAGGGTCCCTATACATATGGAATATGTAGGGTGGAGAGATAGTCTCGACACAATAGAGAACAGTTGGTTAC
The DNA here is from genome assembly GCA_020510985.1 of Pholidichthys leucotaenia. Taxonomy (NCBI): domain Eukaryota; kingdom Metazoa; phylum Chordata; class Actinopteri; order Cichliformes; family Pholidichthyidae; genus Pholidichthys; species Pholidichthys leucotaenia. The sequence goes on from CM035839.1 coordinate 60,806,814, forward strand.
AGTGTAACCCAGGTTCTCTGAGTAGAGAAGACTATCTCTCTAACTCCAGGCCGCTCGGAAATGCGTTCCAATCAAGGTTAACCGAGGAAGCCACGCATGCGTGGTGCCTATATAGCCAGGGGGCTAATCAGTGTGTGGCCACCATAGGTAATGTGTCTTAACCACTTGCGCTCCGTTGTTCCGCGGGCGGGCAAGTCTCTGCGTCCTAGGGCGCAGGAGGGCGCACTCGTGCGTCCTCGTGCGCTCTCGGACGCATAGTCCAGATTGTGGTGATGTAGGTGGTGTTGGCGTCCAAGCGCCACTGAAAAAAAAAGCTGCAGACACAGCTGCGAACAGATTAGTCCATCTGATTGACCTCTCATTCGACTAATAAGAGCCTTGAATTGGGTTTCTGAAACCTTGAAGAACCAATGAATGAAAACCTAGGAAGTAGGACCCGCCTACTGTGAATGCAGGAGCCAATTGAAGCACAGAAGTTCGGGCTGGGTGAAGAGAGATTTACTGTTGCAGCAGATGAAAAAAAAGGACGCTGGACGAACCTGCTACAGATCCAGCAGCATGGAGAACACCCACAAGTGGGACCTGCACTCATTCCAGCAGAATAGACCTTTAGGATTCTCTTCCGTCATCATAGACCGATGAAGGCCGACGACAAAGGTCGTAAATCATTCACCAAAACCGCAATATTGGAATTATGTTTTGACCGGGATCCACGAGCGGACCAGCGTCGCGTTCGTCTGACAATGGGGAAGAGAAGTTCGCCAGGACTCTGCTGCTGTGAAGAGGTAAGGTGTTATAAGCTAAATTATTATTTCTTCCTGAAAACTGTAATCCAAAAATGACTTTTGACCGATTGGTAAATTACAACTGTACGGCGCACGAAGTACGAAGTGCGTGTGCCACGATAAACGGTTCATTTGCCGTGTTCGGACCGTGAACGCCCTCCCCCCCGCTGCAGAAGAGGAGCGGGGGGGGCCTTCACGGTCCGAACGCCCCCCGGTCCGCGGGGGGAAGCCGCTGTGACAGCGTTGCTGTGGAAACATGCAACGAGTGTAATCCGTCATGTAGCGAGGGCCGAACTCCGTCCTTTGTAGCGGGGGGGGAACAACCCCCCCCCCACACACACACACACAGACACAGCCCTGAATGTCTCCTTTCATTAGAGCCCAAAATGAAGATTCTACATTGAATTATTCAAAAGTTACAGACGTTTTTCCAAACTGTGCCATTTGGCACAATTTGGCACAGTTCCAAAATACCTGGGAACAACCTGAGAACAAAGCTGTGTAAAATATTCATTTTTTGTGGTATTGTTACAAAATTTGGACCTCAGCTGGATAACACTTGGTTCTACATTTCTGTTGCATTTTCCAGCCGGATCTGAAGCTGTGTGTTATTTGCAAGCATTTGTATCCAAAAAAACACTGTGGCCAAATTTATTTTCTTCAAGTTCAGTATGTTTAGATGACTGTAACTCAGTGGCCGGAGCATGTAGAGAGATTATGGGTTTTTTTGCCAAAAAAGTCAAAGTGTTTTCTTTTAAATGAGACCAACCCCATGAAGATGCCGCAAAGGGTTGAAGAACAGCTTTCAATTTACTTTGGGCACGTTATTTTTTGGCGTTTTTAGGAAAATTGCCCGGAGTGCAAGGGGTTAAAGAGTATACATGTCAGCTGTGCTGAGAGAATCAATCCCCGTACATATGGAATATGTAGGCTAGAGAGATAGTCTTCTCCACTCAGAGAACCTGGGTTACACTGTAGCCAACTGTTATCTTTGTATATATTACTCAAATATACATAAGAGTAGTTACCCCAAAATAGTTAAGAAGTTACTGAGATGTGACTTTAGTCTGGACAGTTTGAGGTTTTTCTCCTAAATTTATGGCAGTTTTATTCTAAATTTACTACTTTTTCCTTGTAAATTTGAAAAGATTTTTTCCCACTTAAATCAACTTTTTTCATAATTTAAGATAAGATAAGCCTTTATTAGTCCCACAATGGGGAAATTCCAGGATTGCAACAGCACAGGGATAGCAACACTCAGAGCAATAATTTAGAAGATAAGAAAATAAGAGCAGTGAATATGCATATGTATACATACTGTAACTATATAAATATACGTATATACACAGTGCGGCACATTGTAGCTAGATGGAATAAACAGCATAACAGTCTATTTGTTACCCCACATAGTATGAATATGTACCCATACATATTGTCGCCCTCCATAGCGATTGATATTGTCCCAGTAGTATACTGGAGGGGGACCATTTTGTGTAAGTTTGTTGCGTCTTTTGCCTTCAATACTATTAGGTCGTAACGTTTTTTTTTTTACTATCTCTGCGAGCAGCCCTGCTTAGGTTATAAAATTTGACGGCCGTAGGTAGGAAGGACCTGCGAAACTTCTTGGTCGCGCACCTAGGATGATGTAGTCTACTGCTAAATGAGCTCCTCAGTGCATTCAGTATGTCCTGCATAGGGTGGGACTCGGACTCCAGCAGAGATGACAGCTTAGCCACCATCCTTCTCTCACCTATCTCCTCCACTGGGTCAAGGCACTGCCCCAGGACACCAGGAGTTGCTCCTGGTGGGTCAAGCCAGCCCCTGTGCATGGCAGCTCCACTGCCATCAGTGTGTGAATGTGTGTGTGAATGGGTGGATAGCAGGATCTGTAAAGCGCTTTGGTCATCTAGCGATGAGAAAAAGCGCTATTTAAGTGAATGCCATTTACCATTTTTCTTAAATATTTTTCTTAAATGTCATAAATTTGTGAGGTTTTTCCTCATAAATTAAAAATCAAAAATAAAATGAGCAAAGATGCAGTATTTTCTGTTATATTATAGGCTATTTATAGACTATTAATAGCCTATTTCCTAACTTCCTCCCCAGGTGAAAACCTTATGTACTTTGAAACCTAAATGTTTTCTGGTATGCATCATACTCTTCCCGAATGAATTCGGGCACACCCAAAAACTATTCATAACATTTCAGAATATTCCAGCTGAGGCTGGCGCCGTACATCATTGTGAGTGTGTTTTACCTGTATAAAAGCTGTACCAGCCTCCTGTCCCCTCACTTTTTGCTGTTGGGATAAGGAGGGAGGGACCAATCTGTGTGTGTGCACCAGGGCTGCAGCATGTGGAAAGAGAACGTGTGAGAGGCGGGATCATACCATTTGCATGGCGAGCGGGGAAGAGAGGGGGGTTCATTTTCATTTTTAAAAAGTTTAAACAACAAACTACTGAATATGCTTTGGATGTTATTTCAGCTTGTCCAAGACAAACTAAAATGTTATTATCACAACGTTTCTCAACACAGTTTATGGGGGTGCTGAGTTTAAACTTAAGGGTGCTACAGCATCCCTAAAAAAGTCCTCACACCGACCATGGGTGGTTCCCCAGGCAGAATGAGGAACTTTGGTGGAATTTCCATTATCTTCATTGCCAGTGTTATGTCTGAAAAATGGGCGGACAACAACCATGTATTGAGCCTAGCTTTATTCAGCTTGAACACTAGAACAGAACTGACTTGTGGCACTGTACTATGCCACCAACACAACATAACGTCCTGACGTCACCTGCGTGAGCGTGCGCACATCCAAACACTACAACACCGTGCGTAAAACGTGAGTTTATGATACATCTTTCCAGTTTTTCCTACCAGTGAGCTGCTGTTGCTGAGACTTTTTTTTTTATCTTTGCTAAATTACATAAACAGCCAAGTTACTTAACACTACTGAAGGCATATCAGCGTGACTTTCCTCTGATATTATAGCTCACCTTTATCAATTTGTGAATCGAAGCACCATTGCCTGCAGCTGCTCTGTTTTTAAATGTGACCGTGTGTGCATGCATTTGTGAGACCTTAACATAACCGTTAACAAAGGTTCTGCCTGAGGCAAATGCAGCTCTGGCTGCTGTAGATGATAAAGTGGCAAAGATTATGCTCCGCCATTGATTCACACACTGATGGAAGGCGCTGGCCTGAGCTACCAGGAGCAACTGGGCAGTGTCTTGCTCAAGGACACTTCCACATGCAGACTGTAGAGAGAGTGGGAATCGAACCACCCACCCTTGGATCAGTAGTCGGCCACAGTAGTAGCTATACATCACAAGGGAGTGGAGAAGCTAATATGTGTGGAGCTCTGCAATATGTGTCCATATGTTGCAAGTTTGTCCTTCCAGCTCAGCAATAGCAAAGTTATGATGTAGTAATGCTGTACATATTTAAACAATTTTGACTGTAACAGTCTCAAGCCAGGCTATTGCCCATGCACTGTGCCAGTTTTTTTTTTTCCTTTTGGAGATATTCATTGAACCTCTGAGGTGCTTAGACTTTAAATACCCAATTAATCACTTTTAAAGACTATAGTGAACTGCAACCTGCTGCTCTTTTCAGAAACTGAGTGAATGAATGAAAGCACCAAGGTGCAGCTGCCTCGGTGCGACCTCTACTGGCCCAGCCTAGTTATTGCAATACCTTTTTTCGCAGCTCTATTGAGGGTATAATGATGAGTTAAATTTGTGTTTATTTTGAAAACAAAGGTTTTATCTTGAAATTCTGGCAAATTAAAAGTCGAGAACATATGACGATATGATGATGATGATGATGATTGATGATGTCACTCACTGCAAAACCATCACTGTTCATACCAACCAAAAGCCATGGATGACAGCAGAGGTCCACAGGCTCCTGAGGGCTCGGGATGCAGCCTTCAGGGCTGGCGGCACTGCAGGACTAACAACAGCTAGGGCCAACCTGTCCCGTTGCATCAAGGAGGCAAAATGACAGTACAGCAACAAAATATCCAGCCACTTCAGCAACACCAGAGATGCACGTTCCCTCTGGAATGGCATACAGACTCTCACCAACTAAAAACCTCCACCTCAAACCTGTGCGAGTGACATCACATTGCTTAAAAACCTAAATGACTTCTTCGGCCGCTTTGAAGCGCAAAACAGCACATCAGCACATAAGACCACTCCTCCTCCAGACAAGCAACACATGAGTCTAGATCCAGCTAGCGTGAAGAGGACCCTCTGCAGGATCAACTCACGCAAGGCGGCTGGTCCAGACAACATACCGGGTCAGGTTCTAAAGGACTGTGCACAGGAGCTCAAGAATGTCCTGGCCGATATCTTTAACATCTCCCTGACTCAAGCTGTTGTACCAAAATGTTCCAAGACTTCCACCATAATACCAGTCCCAAAGAAAGCCGTCCCATCCAGCTACAACGATTACCGGCCCATATCACTGACCCCCATCATAATGAAGTGCTTGGAGTGGCTGGTCATGCAGAACATCAAGTCCATCCTCCCTCCCTCCCACAACCCGTCTCAGTTTGCATACAGGTCAAACAGATCCACAGAGGATGCCATCGCTGCTCCTCTTCATCCAGCCCTCATCCACCTGGACTCAAAAGACTCCTACGTGCGAATGCTGTTCTTGGAGTTCAGTTCAGCATTCAACACAGTCATCCCCCAGCACCTAATACAAAAACTCAGACACTTGGGACTCAAAACCTTTCTCTGTAACTGGGTGCTGGACTTTCTCACAGGGAGGCCACAGAATGTACAGGTTAGCAGCAACACATCCAAGACCATCACAATGAGCACAGGGGCCCCACAAGGGTGCGTGCTCATCCCACTGCTCTTCACCCTGCTGATTCATGACTATGTACCAGCCTAAAACACCAGCCACATCATCAAGTTTGCAGATGACATGACGGTGGTGGGTCTCATCACCAACGACAAGGCCAACTACAGAAATGAGGTGAGCCAACTGGTCCAGTGGTGTAAAGACAATAACCTCTTCCTGAACGTGGGAAAAACCAAGGAGATTGCCATTGACTTCAGGAGGGGTCACACACAGCACCCCCCTCTGATCATCGATGGTGCAGCTGTGGAGAGGGTGAGCAGCACCAAGTTCCTGGGGGTGCACATCTCTGAGGACCTCACCTGGTCCAGCAACACCACATCATTGGCCAAGAAGGCTCAAACTCACCTCCATTTCCTCCGCAAACTGAGGAGAGCACGAGTCCCACCCTCCATCATGTGATCATTCTACCGAGGCACCATTGAGAGCATCCTCACCAGCTGCATCACGGTGTGGTATGGAAGCTGCACCGCCTCCTGCCGGAAGACACTACAAGGCACAGTGAAAGCAGCCAGCAAGATCATCGGTGCCCCTCTGCTCCCCCCCCCCCCCGGACCTCTACCTCACCCGCAGAGCCATCAACATTGCAGACGACACCTCCCACCCCTCACACTCCTTCTTCAGCCCCCTGCCCTCAGGGAAAAGGTACTGGAGCCTCCGGGCCTAGTCCACAAGACTGCTAAACAGCTTTGTTCATCAGGCCATCAGGACCCTGAACTCTGCCCACTTTCCCCCGGTCCATAACGTACTCACCCGCACAATAACTACCTCAGCTGTTGGCACAGAAAGACTGGCACACCAACAGTAATACATTTGTTGCTGTAAGTCTCTGCACTTTAAGATAAGATAAGATAAACCTTTATTAGTCCCACAATGGGGAAATTCCAGGATTACAGCTGCAAAGGGATAGCAGCACTCAGAGCAATAGTCAACAAGATAATAAGAACTGGTTTGCCAAATCAGTAAATGAATATACGTATGTACACAGATATATACACAGTGCAGGAGCATTGCAGCTAGATGGAATAAACAGCATTACGGTTTGTTAAATTACCCTGCAGAATATGAATATGTACCCAGACAGTATATTTTGCATTTGAATCAACAGTGTTGTTGCCACCCTCAGTAATGATTGTTATTTTCCTAGTTTTGTATTGGAGGGGACAATCTCTATTGTGCAAAGTTGTTACCTTTAGTACATTTAATATGACCTCTACGAGCAGCCCTGGTTAGGTTATAAAGTCTGACAGCCGTAGGTAGGAAGGACCTGCAGAACCTCTCCATCGTGCACCTAGGGTGACACAGCCTACCGCTAAATGAGCTGCTCAGTGTGTTCAGCGTGTACTTCATGGGGTGGGACTCAGACTCCAGCAGAGATGACAGCTTAGCCACCATCCTCCTCTCACCTAACTCCTCCACTGGGTCAAGGCATTGCCCCAGTACAGATCTACCTTTTTTGATCAGCCTGTTCAGTCTCTTCCTGCCGGCTGCCGTGATGCCACTGCCCCAGCAGACCACTCCAAATGTGATGGCTGATGTCACCACTGAATCGTAGAAGGTCTTCAGGAGTGCCCCTTGCACTCCAAAAGACCTGAGTCTCAGGAGGAACAGCCTGCGCTGCCCCTTCTTGTAGAGCATGTTAGTGTTGTGTGACCAGTTCAGTTTATTGTTCAGGTGAACACCCAGGTACTTGTGAGATGTCACCATCTCAATGTCCCCTGGATGTTTACTGGTGCTGTGGGGGGTTGTCCTCGCCTGTGGCAGTCCACCACCAGTTCCTTAGTTTTCCTTGCATTGATCTAGAGGCAGTTCCATAGGCACCAGTCCATAAAGTCCTGGATAAGTCCTCTGTACTCTGCATCATCCCCATCAGAGATGAGGCCAACAATTGCAGCGTTGTCAGAGAATTTCTGTAGATGGCAGTGTGGTGTGTTGTGTGAAAAGTCAGCAGTGTAGAGGGTGAACAGGAAGGGAGCCAGAACTGTTCCCTGGGGGGCCCCGTACTGCAGATGATGGTGTCAGACACACAGTTTTGGGTTCTCACAAACTGTGGTCAGTTTGTGAGGTAGTCTAGGATCCACGATGACAGGTGCTGGTTCACCCTTGCACACAGCAGCTTGTCCCTCAGGATCCCTGGCTGGATGGTGTTGAAAGCACTGGAGAAATCAAAGAACATGATCCTCACGGTGCTCCCAGGCTTCTCCAGGTGGGATAGGGAATGATGTAGGAGGAAGATCACTGTATCCTCCACCCTGATGCCATGCTGGTAGGCAGACTGAAGTGGATCCATCTCTGGTCTCACCAGGGGGCGGAGGTGGGCGAGAAGCAGCCTCTCCAGGGTCTTCATCAGGTGTGATGTGAGGGCCACTGGTCTGTAGCTGTTCAGGTCCTTGGGTTGAGGGGTCTTGAGTACGGCTACCACACAGGATGTTTTCTACAGCTGCGGTACCCTCCCCAGCTTCAGGGTCAGGCAGAAAATGTGCTCCACGATCCCGCACAGCTGGTCTGCATAGGACTTGAGGAGCGTTGAGCTGATGCCGTCCGGACCTGCAGCCTTCCTCGACTTGATCTTCCTCAGCTCAGCTCTCACCTGGTCTTGGTGATGGTCAGGTTGGGGCAGGGGGGCTGTGTGCTGGGAGGGGGCAGGTGTTGGGTCTGTGGGGGGAAAAACAGCGGGGGATGTACGAGGGGGGGTGGGGGGAGGGCCGTGGACAACGGGACTAGATGAAGGTGGGGGCAGCAGTGGTTGGTGGGCAGGCGGAGAAGAGGGTGGTTGATCAAACCTGTTAACCACTTGCACTCCGGGCAATTTTCCTAAAAATGCCAAAAAATAATGTGCCCAAAGTAAATCGAAAGCTGTTATTCAACCCTTTGCAGCATCTTCATGGGGTTGATCTCATTTAAAAGAAAACACTTTGAATTTTTTGGCAAAAAAAACATAATCTCTCTACGTGCTCCGGCCACTGAGTTACAGTCATCTAAACATACTGAACTTGAAGAAAAAAAAATTGGACACTGTTTTTTTGGATACAAATGCTTGTAAATAACACACAGCTGTCCGATCCAGCTGGAAAATGCAACAGAAATGTAGAACCAAGTGTTATCCAGCTGAGATCCAAATTTGGTAACAATACCACAAAATATGAATATTTTGCACAGCTTTGTTCTCAGGCTGTTCCCAGGCGTTTTGGAACTGTGCCAAATTGTGCCAAATGGCACAGTTTGGAAAAACGTCTGTAACTTTTGAATAATTCAATGTAGAATCTTCATTTTAGGCTCTAATGAAAGGTCACACTCAGGGCTGTGTCTGTGTGTGTGTGTGTGGGCGGGGGATCGTCCCCCCCCTGCTACCAAGGACCGAGTTCGGCCCTCGCTACATGACGGATTACACTCCTTGCATGTTTTCACAGCGCCCCCCCCCCCTCGCTACTGTGTGTGTGGGGGGGGGGACTGTGAATGGACCGTGAACGCCCCCCCCCCCTCGCTACAGAAGAGGGCCATCGCTACATGATGGAATAGACTCATATGCTTCCCCCCGCGGACCGGGGGGCGTTCGGACCGTGAACGCCCCCCCCGCTCCTCTTCTGCAGCGGGAGGGGGGGGGCGTTCACGGTCTGAACACGGCAAATGAACCGTTTATCGCGGCGCACGCACTTCGTACTTCGTGCGCAGTACAGTTGTAATTTACCGATCGGTCAAAAGTCATTTTTGGATTACAGTTTTCAGGGATAAATTATAATTTAGCTTATAACACCTTACCTCTTCAAAGCAGCAGAGTCGTGGCGAACATCTCTTCCCCCATTGTCAGACGAACGCGACGCTGCTCCGCTCGTGGATCCCGATCAAAACATAATTCCATTATTGCCGTTTTGGCGAATGATTTACGATTTTTGTCGTCGGCCTCCGTCTATTCTGCTGGAATGAGTGCAGGTCCCACTTGTGGGTGTTCTCCATGCTGCTGGGTGAGCCTGGGTCTGTAGTAGATTCGTCCAGCGTCCTTTGTTTTCATCTGTTGCAACAGTAAATCTCTCTTCACCCAGCCTGAATTTCTGTGCTTCAATTGGCTCCTGTGTTCACAGTAGGCGGGCCCTCCTTCCTAGATTTTCATTCATTGGCTCGTCAAGGTTTCAGAAACCCAATTCAAGGCTCTTATTAGTCGAATGAGAGGTCAATCAGATGAACTAATCTGTTCGCGGCTGTCTCTGCAGTTTTTTTTTAGTGGCGCTTGGACGCCACTACATCACCATCACCACCGTCATGCGTCATGCGTCCAAGCGCGCACGAGGGTGCTCTCGTGCGCCCTCGTGCGCCCTAGAACACAGAGACTTGCCCGCCCGCGGAACAATGGAGTGCAAGTGGTTAAAAAACAGGTTCAGGTTGTTCACCCACTCCCTACCCCCTGTGGCCTGGGAGGAGGTATTCTGGTGCCCAGAGATGGTTTTGAGGCTTCTCCAGACACCACTGATGTCACTCTGTTGCAGCTTGTCCTCCATCTTCTTTCTGTAGCTGTCCTTCCCCTCTCTGATCTCCCTCCTTAGCTCCCTCTGTACGGACTTCAGCTCCTCCTTGTTTCCCAACCTGAAGATCCTTTTCTTCTCCTTCAGCAGTGACTTTGTCTCAGGGTTGATCCAGGGTTTGTTGTTTGGGAAACACCGTACGGTCTTGGTGGGTACGGTGTTGTCCACATAGGAGTTGATGTAGTCTGTGATGGTGTGTGTCCGTCCTCATCATGTGGATCACAAAGCTGCTCCCATACAGTGGATTCAAAAACAGCCCATCAGGGCGTCCTCTGCCTCCTCGAACCATATCTTCACTGTGCGGGTAACAGATTACTGCAGCCATTTGCACAAATGCCATATCTGCTGCTGTCATTGCAATATTGATCATGTGCAGTCCTATCTGTCACTGCACCTACACTACTGCATTGAACTTGGTAATACAAGTATTACTGCTGTACTTTTCTGTATATAAGATCGCTGGGTCTCATTGTTTATCATTTATCTTTATTTGCACTATGGGATGTCTGGGTCTATCTTTTGTTGCCATATGTATTTGCACTACGGGTAACATTACTGTACATAGATGCTGTTGTTGTTTTTCCAGCCTTATTCCATTTTCTTTTTTATGTCATGCACACCACTGAAGAGAGAGAGAAACGCCATTTCAATTCTCCTGTATTTACTGTACATGTAGTAGTATTGACAAATAATCTTTTGAATGTGGAATCTTCACTACAAGTTTGTTTTTCTTTTAATTTAGCATTTTTTTACAAGCCTTTAGTTCCACTTGATTTTGACCGGGTGAGCTGAAAAGCTGGTAACAGACAGACAAATACACACACAACCACACACACACAGACACATTGAGTGATTACTGTATGCTTCCATTGCACCAAGGCATAATGAGGCTACAGTTCACTTTGTAATCAAAAGGTACCACTAACACTCAGTAGACTGACAACTTTTCTTACTTTGATTTCAGTGAATCAAATCAAACAGAAATATGGTCAGAATCCAAGATCTGATGACGCAACAAATTAAGTCATTGTGGCATTAAATAGTGGCCCTCTGAGAAGTCAGAGGCACTGTTGTTTAAATGTACATTTGAGTGGAGAGGAGGGGAAAGAACAGAGAATCTGTTGGTAATTAACCACTCAAACTCTGCCTGTGATCTTCTGGGATAAATCGACTCAGTAATGGCTTGCCTTGTGTCCTGTGTCATTTCCTTTTGATGTGATCGGGCAGTGATGATCAGTGATCTGGCAGTGTGTAGTAAAGGGCCCTCAGCAGGCACTTTTAATTACTCGGGGGGACTGATTTTGGCCGTGGAGCTCCATCTCGTATGGTTTTTATTTCCACTTGCAGACTGACTGTAAAGCAACACTGCCAACACTGTCACCCAAAACCAAAGTTGCTCATGTACAAAAGCAGCCTGGGCCATGATTATCATTCTGTGTCGGGCATGTGAGCGACAGTTGCTCTGTTTTTACTTACACCCCTTCTCTTTTTCCTTTAAGTATCTTTCTGCACACATAAAAACTAATGTCAAGTGCACACGCTACATGCTCTATCTCAGACAAATCAGAACCAGGTGTGCCTGCATGAGAAAGTTCATATCAGAGCGATATTGCAAACATGTGCGCGTTTGGTGCGTCCTCATCATTTAGATCCCTGTGTGACAGTAAAAAGCTGCAGAGAGCAAGAGAGGGGAACACTCACTAAAAAGTAACACCGCTGCCTGGTTTGTTCTGCTGCCAAAGGCTGCCTGGAAGATGGGGCTCTGCGGCTGGGTTAGGGAGCTGAAAGACACAATTTCCTTCTATTACACTGACTTATATTAGTCCAAGTTTTATCCAAGTCTCCTCTTTGGAAGTGAATGATTTTCATTACAGGGACTTGATTTGCACCCACATTTAAGAAGCCCTCTGCTCATTATCATTTAAAAACCTTCAGCATGCCAAGAAAGAGTACTACATGTAGTACTCTTGTAGTAAACATTGCATCTGTACAGTTGTTGTTTCCTTTAAGAATGTTGATGGAGAAGTATAGAGAAGGACAAAAGGAGGTGCACTTGTCTTTGTGCATCTACACTGCAAAAAATGAAATCTTTGTAAGTAAAAATATCTTAAATCAAGGATATACGTAATATTTTATACTTATTTTAAGCAATTTGATAAGTATTTTTTTTTTTGCTCCATTGGCAGAAATGTTTTACTTAAAACTAGATTGAATTGCTTAAAACAAGTATATTTTTTTCTGCTAGGGATTTTTTACTTGTTTCAATAATTTGATAAGTAAAATTTTCTTGCTCCATTGGCAGATTTTTTTTTACTTAAAACCAGATTAATTTTTTTAAAACAAGTTAAAAAAAATCTTATAACAAGTAAAATTTTCTTACAGAAAACTGCATGGCAAGAAAAAATATGTCAGACAAAAAACAAGAATTATACCATTGATTTACGATATTTCTTCTTAATAAGATTTCATTTTTTTGCAGTGTAGAAAAAGCATATAATAGGGTGCCAAGAGAGGAAGTATGACACCCTGTGAGGAAGTCAGAAGTGGCAGAGAAGTATATAAGGGCTTCACACTCAGTAGCAAATTCCCCCAGTAAGACCTGTAGGTCATTGCTTGATGAAGCCAACAGAACCACATCATGTGCAAAGAGTAGAGACGAGATCCTGCAGCCACCAAACATGACACCCTCAGTTCCTTGGCTGCGCTTAAAAGTCCTGTCGATAAAAATTATGAACAGGATCGTGACAAAGGAAATCGCTGCTGGAGCCCAACTCTCACTGAGAACAAGTCTGACTGATTGTTGGCAATACGAACCAAACTCTTACAACAGTGGATAGCTTGTATCAATGAGCCCAATACACCATTTTATTTAGTGTGTCAAACACCATGTTAATAAATACATTAAATATTTAAAGACACACTCTGGTGGATATAAATCCCCTATAAAAAACAAATCTACTTTGTCTAAAATGGTATCTTCTGCCTTCTTTCTACAAACAAAACATTTTTTTAATTGGTTCAAATATTTTTATTGTGGCATATAACGACAATCAAGCGTAATTTGTTGCCTCTTTTCCAATCAAGGGTAAATAACACAATAAGCTACTATACAACAGAAATAAAAGAAAATTTACTCTTACCGAATAAATTCAGACAGACCCAAAAACTATTCATGCAGAATATTTCAGCTGAGGCTGGCATCATACAGCATTATGACGTCTGCATTATGACAGCATTACATTGTACTGTACAACTGTACAATGACAATAAAGCCTATTCTATTCTATTCATTATGAGTGTGTTACCTGTAGAAGAGCTGCAGTGGCCTCCTGCCCCCTCCCTTGTCCCGCTGTTGGGATAGGGAGGGACCTCTGTGTGTGTGTGTGTCAGGCTGGCTGTAGCCAGGGCTCCACCACGTGCAGCAGGGAGAGAGCATGTGTGAGAGGAGGGATCATACCATTTGTGTGGCGGGGGTTGTTTTCATTTTCATTTTCAAAAAGTTTAAACAACAAACTACTGAATATATTTATTATTTGCATTTATTTCAGCTTGTCCAAAGACAAATTAAAATTTTATAATCACAACTTTTCTCACTCCAATTTTCAGGGGTGCTGAGTTTTAATTTAGGGGTGCTGGAGCACTCCTAAAAAAGGCTTAACGCCACCCACAGTTCAAGTTTTCAAAGCAGCTGTCCAAAAACGCTAAGTGACCTGAAAGCTAACTTCAGTTAGGCCAGAGAGTTCTGATAGGTTCAACAGTACGGATGTGCCAGCGTCATGTATAGTTACATCACCAAAAACGCTCTGTCTAAACTCGCTTTTTTTCAGGGGCTGGGGCCTAAGTGAAACTTTAAAGCAAAAAACAGAGACATGAGACAGTTGAGTGATTTTGCTCTAAATATGTCTTGTAAGTCATAGAAAAAACATGTTACAGACACGTTAGCAAGAAAACAAAACTGGATTTTTGGCGGAGTGTCACTTTAATGGTTTGAGAAAATATAATTTTTTGCAGGCAGTTATGCTCAAATATATTGCTTCTTTTTGACATAGGTAGTTCTGTATAATTTTCATTTAAGTTTTTTTTTCTGTATGTCGTTCTAGTTGGTCTTTCAACACTGACAATATTTTAGTTAATTTTTCCTTATATACTCTCTGTCTTTCCTCCCCCTTTGCTCATCATTATCAGCTTTATTCCTTTAGTCTTCACATCTCCTTTACATTCTCTTTTCATTGCTTCTGCTGCTTATCATTTTTTCTTCACGCTCCCCTCTTCTTCCCCCCAGGTGCATCACACAGATGAAGGAGTGGTATCAAAACACATCCAATTTCCATAAAATTTAACCAGAAAAAGATGTGGATAATGTGAGCTGTTTTTGTATGGATCTGTGCCCACTTCCCCACTGTGAAACTTTCACAGGGGCTACAAACTCTACAAGATCAGGAAGATCAAGAATGTGAACACAACTGGAGGATCTTGTTCAAACAGCAGAACGTACATATGATGAGAGAAAAATGCCGAGTTTGAGGGGGGAGAGGAGAGAAAGATGAAGAAAACAGATGTAAAGGTTTCAGATACGACATAAAATAACGTGTGAAATCATCTGCCAACAGAGCAAGACATTTTGCCTTATCAAGATTTCTAAATATACAAATAAAAATGTCTTGAAGCAATAGAAATACTCTGACATAAAAACTGCAAAAAAGGCATTTATTTAAGACATTTTGGATTTCATTTTTTTGTAGTGCACGGCTTTCTTTCCCTGTTTCAAAAGTGCTCAAATCTTCATGCTGAAGTGGATGATGTTTCAGGTTTTAGAAACTGCGCTTCCACGCAGCAAACCCAAGTTCGTATCATGCCACCTTTGTGTTCATTTTCACCTCTACCTTCACATTTAATTCACATTTTTTAATGGCTAAGGTACTTAGTAGTTAAAATAGTGCTTAGTTAGGCTGAAGGTCTAGAGTAAAGGTGCCATATACAATATTTTATAGTTTTGTAGTAAAATAAACGAGCAGTTCCTATGTAATGGTAATGGTGAATACCTGTTCTGAGGTGCCCTTCCCCTGCTCCTGCTGATTTCCACTCCCTTGTTCTCAGTGTAAACTGAGAACTCTACAAATGTTTGGAGATTTTGGAAGCTCCCGCACGAATGCTGTTCTCCAACTAGTAGCGAGCTGTTGCAGCAGAGTGACATATTCCCCAGCAGCACACATACATCACGCCAACATTGGCCCGACTTACCAAGTTTACATCGGTTTACAGAGGTTGTTTGCACATCAGCAAGATGTTGGTTCGATGTTGGAAGATGTCTGTTATTGGTACTGGGGAAAGAGGGACAAAAGACTGACAAAGTCCGCTCATAAAACATGAGCAGAGTTTACTTCAGAAACAGGAGTCACTTCTCTCATGTGTCAGGGCTTTGAGTGCCCTGCCATCCGACTCCACGGAGAGGATTTCCACCTTAAAGCCTTTAACAGGCAGTGTTTAACAGAGCAAACACAGAGGTCAAGGTGACGGGACTTTTAACTTCTGCCTGCACCCACAAAAGCAAACATGGGAGACACGTGTTGGGATAATATCACGGTAAACACAGCCAGGGAAAGTAGTCCAATTTTTTTTTTATGTATTCTTTCGATAATATTTCTTTTTTCCTTGTGCATGTGAAACATCACAGAAAACTCCAGAAAAAACACGAGTTCCCGCTTATATCCCCTCCTCTGATAACAACAGCTGAACCCTGCACGCGATTTACACCCGTCTTTGTGTCTCTGGCAAACATTTCTGCTCCGTCTCACAGCAAATCTGCCAAGGCGAGACACAGAGCAGAAACGCCTCCTCTTCACAGATGGAACATTCCAGTCTTTTGTTCTTTGTGACCGCCTCAGAACCCCCCCCCCTTTTTTTTTATATCTCACCTTGTTGTTTGTGGAGCAAGGCCCTCCCAGAGCATCGCACACATTCCTCACCCTCTTCTCTTAATTGCCATCCTTTTCTATACGTACGTGTACATTGGTTAATATCTACGACCCTTGGAGACAATAGGCCTCTTGACCTTTGAACCCGCTGAGGAATAGCCAGGCTTAATCTGATGTTGAGATCGTCTGCTGCCATTGTCTGAGAAGCTAGAGACCCAACAAGACTTTGCACTGAAGAAAAGGGTCAGTTAGTATGTTTGCTGCGCAATGTGCTCGTCCCAGATTGTCCCCCGTCCCTCACAGGGAAGCACAGCCCACCCATGGAAGATGGCACTGCTTCTCTCTGTCTGCTGACCCCGTCTTCACCCCACTCAATGTAACCTTAACTCCAGAGAAAACTAGTCAACGAGCAACAGCAGGTACAATTCTGTCTTCCATGTTTGAGTTAAAGCTGTACCACAAACCAAACACAATGTGGAATTTTCTCCCTAAAATGTCCCTGACAACATTTGCACACGCACAGTGCAGTATTAATTCTGATAGATCCTTCAACTTTATAACCAAACCTTATATGGAGCTCTTTTGTTTGTTTGGAGTGTTTAAGTCTCATAAAACAATGGGAAATGTCTATTCCTAGTTGATACTGTCCTCCATTTAAAAACAGCCTGTACAACTGTTACATTTTTGCATATTTGTCACACTTAAATGTTCCAGATCATCAAACAAGTTTTAATATTAGACAAAGATGACCCTGGTAAATACAAAATGCAGTTTTAAAATGATTATTTCATTTATTAAGGGAAAAAAGCTATCCAAACCTACCTGGATGGATGGCCCTAATAAGTACCACCCTTGGTGGTAACAACTGCAATCAAGCGCTTGCGATAACTGCCGATGAGTCTTTTACATCACTGTTGATGAATTTTGGCCCACTCTTCTTTGCAGAATTGTTTTAATTCTGCCACAGCACTTGAACTTGAGGTCACGAACTGATGGTCAGACATTCTCCTTCAGGATTTTCTGGTAAAGAGCAGAATTCATGGTTCCATGAATTACGGCAAGTTGTCCAGGTCCTGAAGCAGCAAAGCAGTCCCAGGCATCACACTACCACCACCATGTTTGACTGTTGGTATGATGTTCTTTTTATGAAATGCTGTGTTAGTTTTGTGCCAGACGTAACAGCACGCCTTTCAAAAAGTTCAACTTTTGTCTCATCAGTCCACAGAACATTTTTCTAACATTCTTGTGGATCATCAAGATGTTTTTTTGGGCAAATGTGAGACAAACCTTTGCATTTGTTTTGCTCAGCAGTGGTTTTGGCCTTGGACGTCTACCGTGGATGTCATTTTTGCCAGCCTCTTTCTTAATGTTAAATCATGTCCAAGCCGAGGCAAGTAAAGCCTGCAGTTCTTTAAAATAAGATTAAAAAATAATCCTTTCTTTACCCCACTCAGGGGAAATTTATAAGAGATGTTGTAAATTTAAATGTTATATGCTGTTCTGGGTTTTTTGTTTCTCATCTCTTCTTGAATTTCTTTAGATTGCAGCATGATGTGTTGCTTTTTGAGATATTTTAGCCTACTTCACTCTGTGAGACAGGTTCTAT
The DNA here is from genome assembly GCA_020510985.1 of Pholidichthys leucotaenia. Classification (NCBI taxonomy): domain Eukaryota; kingdom Metazoa; phylum Chordata; class Actinopteri; order Cichliformes; family Pholidichthyidae; genus Pholidichthys; species Pholidichthys leucotaenia. The sequence continues at coordinate 60,824,509 of CM035839.1, forward strand.
TTAAGTGAGTTCTTGATTGTGTGGCAATAATGTGTGTGGCAGTAGTGAGGCCTGGGTGTGGCTAGTGAAAGTGAACTCAGCTTTCCACAAAATGAGGTTAATCACAGTTAATTCATGATGTAGCAAGCTGGGCAGTCCCTTTTTCACATAGGGCCAGGTAGGTTTGGATAGCTATTTTTCACTTAATAAATGAAATTATCATTTAAAAAAAATTGCATTTTGTATTTACTCCGGTTGTCTTTGTCTAATATTAATATTTAATTGACGATCTTAAATATTTGAGTGTGACAAAAATACAAAAATGTAAGACATCAGGAAAGGGGCACATACTTTTTCACAGCACTGTATATGTACATTGTGATATTAAGTGACCTCTAGTGGTATTGGAAATAAATACATGAAGTGATATGACAGAAGCTTACAGTTCCAGTGTAAAGTAGCTCCTCACCTTTTTTTAGCCAAGTAGTTTTAGTTCCTAACTCTCACTTTCCTTCCTCCATTTTATTATCCCGAGCGCCAAGCTACCATTTTTGCATGGTCTTTGGTATAACCCTGGCTGTGGGGAAGATGCTCTATCACTAGGCCAGCACTCTGATATATTTTAAATCTCTTAAGGTACTGAGCCCAAATTGTAAAAAAAAAAAACCCAAAACTTAATTTATAATATTATTAATGATAATATTAAATAGTGGAGTAATTTACAAGTGGTAGAGCATCTGCCCCATCAGAGGTTATGGGTTCAAGCACCATCCAGGCCATACCAAAGACCATATTAAAAAGGTACTTTCCACCTTCTAGCTTGGTGTTCAGCATAAAATTAGAATGGGGAAAGGAAAACTGGTTACCCAGCCACAGAGCGAAGCACAAAACCATTGTGCCAGTCCCAAGTCAGGGTAAAATGGGGAGGGTTGAGTCAGGAAGGGCATCTGGCTTGTCAAATCAATATGTGGACCCATGATCTGCTGCGGCGACCTCGAATAGGGAGCAGCTGAAAGGTGTTCGTGTGTGTTATTCATAACATTAAGAGGCAAATTTGTTGCGAAACACTAGAAGAAGTTTTAAAAAGCACCATAACAAACAGAGGCAAGCAGACAAAGATTTGTAGAAATATGTAAAAATAAAAACCACACTTGAACTTTAAATTAAAAATATTTTCATTTGCATATTATTCTGTACATCATACAATTCATAGAGTTTATAAGCCTAGATTTATTTAGTCAAAGGGATTATTTCCTGTAAAAATAATCTATTTACAGCCTTATTATGTCTCACACTGATAAAACAAAGAGGTTCAAATAAAACAAACTGGAACATGATATTGAATTTTCTTCATCAGGGTATCTGCTGTTGTTGGATAATTAAGACCTCAACACTTGATAAATAAATTTAAGGCTTTTTAAGACATTTTAATCTGACATCTGTTGACACCTCAATTATTGACATATATATTATTTTTAGGTTGCATTACAAATTATATAAAAACATGAAATGTAAAATGTCAATTTCCCTAACAGAGGATAATGTTTATATTCTATAATGAATTCATTTTCTGTTTTTATATATAAAACATATAAAAGCACTCATACTAATCTAATATTTCAGTCAGTCACACGACCGAACAAGAACACCACCAGATGTGTTTATTTGAACCTGAACATCCAGATGCGTGAGCCATGCCATCCCAAGGTCAGAACAAAGGCAACGACAGAAATGCAATAACTTATCCACACAACATAAATTATTATTTCCTTATTAAATATTTACACGTGGTAACTGTGAGCATCAGTGCAGTGCAGAAACAAATTAGTGAGTCTTAATCAGCTCCTAAACACGGGTCAATTGGTGAAAATGTGAGTGGACAGGTTGATTTGGATGAAAGGTTCTCTGAAGACGTTCCCTGAGTCATCGGCCAAGTCAGGTGTTCGAAATCTGCTCTGTTAAAAATCCTGGCAGAGAAAAGCTTTCGGTGTGGGGGGAAAGTGTTTATCTGAAGTTAATTATTCAGTTTAGAGAAGAAAGAGAATCAATTCAGCCAGCACATGTTCTGTCTAAACACAACAGGACTGATTTAGTTTGCGATTGTAGTGGTGAAATTTAGAACAAATTCCAGACATTTTACACACAAAACAATGGAGCAGAGGTCTTCAACTTGTGGCTCTGGAGCCACAGTGCAGGTCTTTTGCTCATAACCAATTTGATTTATGAGAAAAACTGTGAATCAATCATGATTAATAATGGTGTCCATAGTCAACTCTTGATTAATCACACTCTAATCGCACATTTTCTGTTATAATGGAAATGTTAACCCTGTATCTCATGGAGCGGCAAATGCTGCGTAGTGTTCACGAACGTGGGGTTCATCAGGATTCGTAAAAGGTTGCTAAATAGATCGGCAACAACTTTTAAGGTCGCCAAAAGTTTTTTTCATTCATCCATCTTCTTCCGCTTAATCCTTTTCGGGTCGCGGGGGTGCTGGAGCCTATCCCAGCATCTTTGGGCGAGAGGCAGGGTACACCCTGGACAGATCGCCAGTCCATCACAGGGCCAACACAGAGAGACAGACAACCATTCACTCTCACAGTCATACCTAAGGACAATTTAGAATCCCCAGTTTGAGGCCAATTAACCTAACTTGCATGTTTTTGGCATGTGGGACGAAACCGGAGAAATCCCGGAGTAAACCCACACAGACACGGGGAGAACATGCAAACTCCACACAGATCACTGTTGGTCGGGGGCTGGGATCGAACCCGGGATCCCCCGGCCAAGGGTGAGTTGCTGTGCTGCCGCAGTGCTAACCACTCTACCACCGCGCCGCCGCCAAAAGTTTTTCTTGTCGCCAAAAATTTTTGAACATGTTGGCATATTGAACAAGTTCAAAACGTTTTTGCAAATGTGTTTTGGAAAACAGTTGCAAGCATTTGCAAACAGTTGTATTCCATGTGACTAAAGTTCTTTTTGTCTCGCCTTGTAGTCAACATTCGCAACTGTTTAAGAACCTTTATGACAAAACTGTGCACAAAGTGTTGTACAACCTTTTACAAACCCTGACAAAACCTAAAAAGCGGCGGGTTCGTGAACATTCCTCAGCATTCGCCACTCCATGAGATACTAGCTTGATTTTGGCTTGATGTGTGCCAACATTTGTCAGAAAAGTTGGCAAATCCAAAAATTGTCACTGTTCATATAGTCTATTCTTTGTCCATTTCAACAATGAGTTGCTGTTTGCAACATGCTGCATTGCGTTCTCATTTCCTGAATTGCAGTGTAGGCAGAGGGCCTTAAGTATGGGAAGGCGTTGAGCCTGATTTATGCTTCTCTCCGCATGAACAGTACGCTCACGGCGTACTGTTCATGCGTGGCCTACATTGTTGTCAGCATTTCTACTTGTACAGTGGTTCAAATGTGTTGCTGCATTGCCAAAACAGGTTTCTGTTCATGTGTAGAGTGATTTGTGCTTGTTGTGTGTATGTGTGAATGAGAGGGAGGCAGGTGTAACAGTGAAGATGGAAGAAGTAGCGGTAGTGAAAGTAGATGGGTTTAAATACCTGGGGTCAACCATCCAAAGCAATGGAAAATGCACAAGAGAGGTGAAGAAGAGAGTGCAGGCAGGGTTGAGTGGGTGGAGATGAGTGTCGGGGTGATCTGTGACAGAAAGGTAGCAGCAAGAAAGGAAGGGAAGATTTACAAGACAGTAGTGAGACCTGCTATGATGTATGGTTTGGAGATGGTAGCACTGACAAAAAGACAAGTGGCAGAGTTGAAGATGCTAAGATTTTCATTGGAAGTGACGAGGAGGGACAGGATAAGAAATGAGCATATCAGAGGGACAGCTCAGGTTGAGCAGTTTGGAGACAAAGTAAGAGAATCGCAGCTGAGATGGTTTGGACATGTGCAGAGGAGGGATAGTGGATATACTGGACAAAGGGTGCTGAAGATGGAGCTGCCAGGCAGGAGGAAAAGAGGAAGACCACAGAGAAGATTCATGGATGTCGTGAAGGAGGACATGGAGAGGGTTAGTGTTACAGAGGAAGATGCAAGGGATAAGGTGAGATGGAGGCAGATGATCCACTGTGAAGACCCCTAAAGGGAGCAGCAAGAAGAAGAAGAAAAAGAAGATGATGACTTTTATTTAGTGACAGATGGCCGGAGTTAAGCAACTTTTTCCATACAATCCTGCAACAGAGAAAAGAAAGAAGATGCTGGAGGAAACTGTGTACGACCACCACCGATGCCATCATTTGACAATCTATGTAGTTAATGAGGTCAGGATGAGTCATACAAATGTTCTGTATCTGCTAACTTCCTCAATATTCGTTTGAATTCAGACATCTTCTCTATCCCCTCACCCCTCAGCCAGTCGCAGCAGATGACTGCCCCTCCCTAAGCCTGGTTCTGCTAGAGGTTTCTTCCTGTTAAAAGGGAGTTTTTCCTCTCCACCGTCGCCAAGCGCTTGCTCACAGGGGATTGCCTGATTGCTGGGGTCTTTCTGCAATTATGGAGGTTTCCCCTACAGTTGAAAGTGCTATGAGATGACTGTTGTTGTGAAATGGTGCTATATAAATAAAGTAGAATTGAATTGAATTGAATTGAATTGTTGTTTATCCCATTCGTTTTAGAAGTGGCATCATGGTGAATGAGCAGAGACAAGAACCAGGAAGTGTGAAGGAGGAGCCAAAGCGGACCACTACAACGCTATGATGTGTAATTACATTTCTGGAGAGGTGTGCCATCGTTTTGATGCAGAAGCATAAATCGGGCTTTAAGGTTAAAAGCACATCTACATGCACGGAAATTGTGTGTTTAAAAAAAGCAACATCAAATAGGGTAGTGTGTTAACTCATTATTATCAGTTACCTTTGACAGCACTGGAGTTTACAAGAAAGCTTAAGTATGTTTAGGAGAAAAAGGTTCAAATTTACAACAAAAGTCACAAATTTATGGGGAAAAGGTTCAAATTTGTGACAACAGATGCTGCAAATTTATACGATTCCAGCTGAAAGATTGTGAGAAAAAAATTAATGGTCTCGGGAGGGCAAGATTTTGAGAAATGTTTGACTAATCGCCTGAGACGGACTGTTCTGAGCAACTGGTCAGGTGGCCTGTCAATCAGCAGACGTCCTGGCTTTCACACGCATACTCATTTCACCTTCATGAGAGATGCAGATTTGGAAGCAGACTGTACCACGGGCCGTGCACATCCATGTGATCTGGAGGAGTGGCCTGGGAGAGATCTCCAAGAAGAGGAGTAGGGTCCTCACATTTATGGGATTTAAGATCTGAAAGCAAAGACGCTGGTCCTCTTGAGCGCCCTACCTTTAATACACAAGACACTGGTTTGACCTTTCATGTGAGAGTTAGACGCTCAGATCCCAAAACTACTACTATTCTTGTAAATTTGCTGCTTAAATTTGTTTTTTCACTCTTGAATTTTCACCTGTTCTTGTAAATATGCAACTTATCTCATGGAAATTTTTGACTTTTTTTCTCCTAATTTTTATTTTTTTCCCTCCGAGATTCACTGAAGGCCACTGCTTATAAGCACAAGAACCATACGTGGCTCCAGAGCCACAAGTTGAATTTCCCTGCTCTAAACTGTACAGTTTTATATAATTGAATTTGCAGGAAATGCAGAGTTTAAGGCACTTGTGTTGCAGCAGAAAAAACAAACGTTTGAGGTATTTATCCCAACCAAGCCTCTCTGACGCTGAATAAAGGTCCTCAAAGCAGACGGCCATCGGGGTCGGCTTGGCTACCTGCAGCCGCATGACTCCACCACCATGTCCTCGTACTGCTTGTAGACCACGTTGTTCCCTGAGTCGATGTAGAGGATGCTGATGGGGCTGAGTTTGGACGGGGCGCAGCAGCTGGGTGGCATGTTGCTGGGGTTCATGGAGTTCATCAGCGTCTGGATGATGGCGTGGTTGGTGGGCTCCAGGTGGGAGCGCAGCGGGAAGTCGCACACGCCCTCGCAGTGGTAGGCCTCATAGTCCAGCGGGGCAATGATCCAGTCATCCCAGCCCAGCTCCCTGAAGTTGACGTGCAGCGACTTCTTGCTGCACCTGGATTTGGACCTCCTGCCGTGCCTCTTCCCGTGGCGGGTTCTGGGCATGGCTGTCCTGCGCCTCCTACTGGCTCTGGTGCCGGGGCCCCTTTCTTTGGGCCTCCTCATGAGGCCCAGTAGCTCTCTGCCCTCCCTCCTCTCGCTGAAGAGAGTCTGCCTCTTCCTGGACCTGGTGAAGACCACCAAGATGGCCTTCTTCTGCCGGGGTCTCCCGTGCCGGTGCAAGCCCAGGAGCTGCAGATCCAGCTCCCTCTCCTGGTTGTCCAGCACGGCCCTGAGCTCCAGGCAGAAGTTCCTCCCCTGGCTCAGGTGCTGCCGCTCTTTGAATATTTCCCACACGTCCAGCACCTCCCACCTGGGCCCGAGGGAGCCCTGCAGGTCCAGCGTTTTGGAGTCGAACAGCCGCTGGTCTTGGCAGGAGAGGAGCTGGACGTCAACGGGCTCCGTTTCCGTCGCCCCGAAATTCCCAGACACTTTGGTGTATAGCCTGAGCTCAGCTCCCAGCACCTCCGCTTTTTCTGAGAGCGTTGAGACATCGAACAGATACTTCTGCCTCCTCAGAGGGGAGAGTGGGAGGTCATCTGTGGAAAACATTAAAAAAAAGGCAGGAGTCAAACGAAAAAGGTGATGTACGTGCCGCAGAAATGTGGAATCTGGGAGGGAGGAAAAAAGAATCTGACTGTTGTCTGCTATGAATTAATCTGAGAGAAAAACGTATGAGTCACACATGTTTGGTTTGAGTTTTTACACTGCTGTCAAGGTCTGAGGGTAAAAAAATCCACCACAGACTGTGCTGGTGTACGTATATACACTTACAGAAGTTTCTGCTTAGAAAGCAGAGTACGCAAATGCTTGGGAGGCCCCAAGCTGCAAGTTCACCCTTAACAATTTTGGGGGAAAATTAACCTGCACCTTCTTTTCTTGCAAATTTGCAAATTTTTCTCTTGAACTAGCAACTTTTTCCGCATAAGTTTGCTAGTTTTTTCATGTAAATTTGCATGCATGTTCCTCATACATTTGTGACATTATTTCTTGTAAATCTGCAACTTTTTCTCTTGAACTAGCAAAAAAAATTGCATAAATTTGCTACTTTTTTCTTGTACATTTGGAACTTTTTCCGCATTAATGTGACTTTTTCTTATAAATAAGCCACTTTTTTCTTGTAAGTTTGTTCATTTTTTTCATGTGCATTTGCAACAGGTGCTTGTGAATTTGCCACTTTCTTGTAAATTTGCGACATTTGTCTTGTGAAGTTGCATTTCTTCCCTTGTAAATTTGTGATTTTTTTTCTTGTAAATTTGCCACTATTTTCCCACAAATTTGCTCATTTTTATCGTAATTTTGCTGCTTTTTTCTCTCATAAGCTTACTAGTTTTTCCATGTAAGTTTCCAACTTAAATGTAAGTTTGTGACCTTTTCTTGTAAATTTGCCACTTTTTTCTCATAAATTTGGTCCTTTTTTTCTCATGAATATGGCACCTTTATCTCATAAGTTTGCTGATTTTCTCATGTAAATTTGCATGTATAATTTTTATTCGTCCATTTGTGACTTGTTTTCTAGTAAATTTGCATCTTTTCTCCTAAGCTAGCAATTTTTACATATAAATTTGACATTTGTTCCTCAAAAATTTGCTGGATTTTTCTCCTAAATTTGTGCCATTCTTCCATAGATTTGCTACTTTTTTCATTAATTTGCAAGTCTGCTTGCAAATTTGTGACATTTTTCCTCATAAATTTGCTACTGTTGTACATTTGGGAGTTTTTTTTTTCAGAGTTTTTTCTCATAAATTGATGACTATTTCTTAAAAAAAAAAGTTGCCACTTTTTCTCACAAGTTTTCTGTTTCTCATGTAAACTGCAACTCTTATAATTTTGCTACTTCAGATGAATCAGAATTACAAACACTGATAAGGTTTTCAACAATACTGATAGCCGGAAACTGTAATTTTTAAGGAGAAAGGAAAGAAAGTTTCTGCTGAAAAGCCGCAGAGGTCTGGCCCACCTTGCCCATTGTCCACAAAACTCGCAATAGTGTTTGCGGCTTTTGAGGAGCGAAAAAGGCTGGCGTTGAGTCCCAGTTTCTCCGCGGTAGAAAAAGTCTTGTAAATGGACACCATGTAGTCGTGAGGCTCGATCAGACCCTTGCCCTGACTGCCCCTGTCCACCGACGGCTGCCCGTGAGACTCCTTAAAATACCTGGAGGCTTTTGGTCCGTTAGAGTCCGGCTTGCCCGGCCTCTTCCCGGCCGGGGGGAGGACGGAGACGGTCACGTCCAGAGCCAACAGGAGGGCCCCGCACAGCAGGGACAGGCGGTGGGGATCCATCCTCAGAACCGGAGCCTGAGCTGTGGCCGCGGGGGGGGACCAGAGGCCGAACATCCGCTGCTCTGCGGCAAGTGCGCACAGCTCGGGAAGACAGACGGCGCAAAGGGGAGGACAGAAACACGCCCACAGCGCACTGAGGGGTCAAAGTGGGTGGGGGGTGGGGGGCAATTAGGGCTGTAAAACGGTCGCATTCACATCATTCACGGGAAGGCAGATGTCCACCGCTTTTATGGCACTTTTTTTTTTTTTTTTTTAAATTTGAATCATCCAAACTGATGTTGAGGTTGAGTTTCTAGCCCCACATTTTGGCTGATTTCTTTTTCCGTCTCGAAGGGGGTAAAATCCCAAGTGTGAATGTCTCCTGCCCCCTAGCGAACAACAGAAATGCCACAGAGCACGCGCGCCGAGAGCGAGCAACTGTGGACTTCAGCACCATGGAGAGAGTCCGTCAGCGGCGCAAACTGCGCCGCTTCCACCCATGCAGCAGAGCGCGCAAAGGCTGCGCCCAATTCAGCCAATAACAATTCAGCCTAAGCTACAACGTCACCCTCAGTACTTTTTGGAAGAATTAAAATTACTTTCAACTTCTTTTCTTGTACATTTGCAGCTTTTTTCTTTTATAACATGCCGCATTTTTCTTTAAAAAAGTGATCTTTTAAATACTGTATGCAACTTTTTCTTGTAAATGTGCAACTTTTTCCCTCTTAGATTTTCAGCCATTTTCATGCAAACTTGTGACATTTTCTTCAAGATAAATAAACCTCACAAGTTGGTAAGAGAAAAGGGTATTCCTGTTATGATTTTGGCACACGTAAAGACGACCACCTCTAACTTTCTAGGAAGAAAATTTGTGTTTCACAGCTTAATCAAACACACGATTGCAACAGTCGTTTAAAGCCATGATAATAGAATTTATTGAAAAGTATATTTAGTTTTAAATGCAACCGTTTCCATCAGAATTGCAAAACTTTACATTTCCAATATTGCACTTTTTACATAAAAAGAAAATACAAATATCAAAACTCAGACGTAACACAACAAAAGACCCAAAGCTGACAGAAATGAAAGAGTGAACTGAAGAGGATAAACTTTTTAAAAGTGACTTAGTTAAGGTATCCTTCATAAAACCATTTTAATATAATAATAATAATCTTCATTGTCTAAAATACAGTCTGAACAGCAGGCCAGGAGTGACAGAAAAAAATGGGCAGAAGAAGAATAAGTGCGTTTGTTTTATTTGGCAAAGTCATCCAATTTAAAGTCAGCCCTTCATGGAGCCTTCCTGAGTCTAACACACGGGGACGCTGTTGGAGCAGCACGCCACGGTGTAGATGACGCTGACCACGCACAGGCTGCCAGAGGACGTGGCGGCGGAGGGGCTGGAGTTGAAGATGCTGTCATCTGCGGTGGTGGCCTCCTCTGTTTCAGTGGTGGCGGCAGAGGGGCTGGAGTTGAAGATGCTGTCATCTGCGGTGGTGGCCTCCTCTGTTTCGGTGGTGGTGGTGGAAGGGGTGGTCGTTGGGCCCGTGGTGTTGCCGCTAGTCGTCGGGAGCTCGGTAGTCGGCGTATTTTTGACAGAGAAGCCACTGGACTGAGCGCCCCACTCCTTTAAAGTGAAGACCATGGTCAGGTTCTCTCCTGGATGGAAAAAAATGAAGAATTAAGGCCTAAATTAATTAACTTATGGGAGAAAGGATCATTTATTAACTGTTCTTAGACGTTTATGTTCCTGGTGTAGTTTTTTTAGGTGTGTGTGTGTGTCTTGCACTTTATATATTTTTTTTCTTTTTCTAGCACTTTAGTCAAATCCAGTTATGTTAAAATGAACTTTATGAATAATTTTGGATTGACAAGCCCAAATAAGAAAAAGCTGGGACAGTATAGAAAATGCAAAGCAGTGATTCTTACATTAACATTGACTTTAAATTAATTGCTGTACAAATTCAGGTTATTTCATGTTTTGACCAGCAAAATTTGTAACTCTGTGTACATCCATTCCTGCATTTAAGGCATTTCATTCCAATAAAAGGTAGGACCGGGGCAATTTGGGGCTAGTAAAATAAAAATTAAAAAATGAAATAATGACACAATTTCAAACTGTTTTAATGCCCATTTCCTCTACAACTTTTCTTCTAAATTTACATCTTTTTTTCCTGTATGTGTAATTTTTCTCTTGCAGATTTTGACTTGTTTCTAGTGAATTTGTGGTGTTTTGTTTCTCATTAAGCTGAACCGTTTCTCTTGTAAATTGCAACTACTGCAATTCTAAATACACCATTTCCTTATAAATATGTCACACACACACACACACACACACACCATTATTAGGAACTGTGAGGTTTTACAACAACCTCAATTCTGGTGACTTTGTCACCCTGTGTAAAACATAAATAAAAACAAAATAAAATGTTAAAATCCTTTCCATCCTATATTCAACTGAATACACTACAAATACAAAATATTCAGTGTTCAAACTGATAGACTTTGTGGTTTTGTTTTTTTTTAAATATTCACTCCTTTTGAATTTGATGCCTGCAACACATTCCAAAAAAGCTGGGACAGGGGCAACAAAAGCTTGGGAAAGCTGAGGAATGCTCAAAAAACATCATTCTGGAACATTCCACAGGTGAACAGGTTAATAGTAAACAGGTGAGAGCCATGACTGAGTATAAAAGGAGCACCCCCGAAACGCTCAGTCATTCACAAGCAATGATGGGGTGAGGTTCACCACTTTGTGAACAACTGTGTGGGGAAACCGTTTAAGAACATTTCTCAATGTACACCTGCAAGGAATTTAGGGCTTTCATCATCTACAGTCCGCAATATCATCAAAAGATTCAGAGAATTGAGAAATTTCTGCACGTAAGCAACGAGGCTGAAAACCAAAAGGATTTTAAAATCATTGTATTTTGTTTTTATTTACATTTTACACAACATCCCAATTTCATTGGAACTGGGGTTGTAAAGCCACAGGAAGCTGCTGGTTATGGTCAAAAGCTACTCACAAGCTCTTAAACATAAGTTTTCTCATAATTTTGGGACTTCTAAATTATATAAATTCGCAAATGTACTTTTACAAATTTATTATTATTTTTCTTGTAAATTTGTGATGTTTTGAATTTAGCTTTTCTTCTGAAATTTGCAGGGTTTTTCAATATATATGCAATTCTTTACAGAAGTTCACAACTTTTTCTTACGAAAGTCACATAAATTTGCTATTTCTTTCCATGCAATTTGCAACTTTTTTCTAAATGGTGTGTTTTTTAAATGCTTTGTCAAAGTCAGAAAGTCCCTGGCTACTCTGGAGGCCCGTGTCATGGAAACGTTTAGGATATGTAGACGTACCGGCATTGATGATGGACAGGTTGGTGAAGTTGGCCCAGCAGGATCTGAACAGGATGGTGGTGTTTCCCTCCAGTCCTTCTATGGGATTTCCACTGGAGTCCTTCAGACTGGCCGTAACCGTGAGAGTCGTCACTCCCACAGAGACACAGTTACCCTGCACACAGCAACAGGGTCGGCGTTAACGTTCAGACTTCGATCTCAGGCTTTTTCCCTTCTCTGTAGCTTTATTAGATTTTAAGGTAAGACTTCAGATCAGCAGATTTCAAGGAGCTTATTTAGGCTTTAAGCCAGTGACTACAGGTATGAATTATTCAATTACTTAATCCATGTAAGAAGAGAAATCAAATTTGACACATAATTGTACTGCACTTTTATGTATTGGTAGGTCTTGAAATAACTCATATTTGCTCCTTTTTGCTCTAGTTTTAGACTAAAATGTTCTACATAAATGACAACTTAGTTATAGTTTTGAGCCCAGTTTCTTGGTGCACAAAAGTGCTCAGCATTAACTATAATAATTCAAAGAAAAACTGCTAATTTGTTTTTTACGTTGAGCTTTTGAAAAAAAAATCAATTTACATTTAGTTTACAGAGGGTTCAATACTAACACGGGGGATGACAAAGTACATAACAGAAAACGAAGTATCTGGTAAGAAAACAGGACTAATGAAACAGCTGATAAATAAATAAAGAACCACTGAAGCCCATTCGAGTAAAAACTACCCAAAGCTCACAAATGAAAGAAGTCAACAACAATGTAATCAGCCTGAATTGTGGAAATTCATAAACATGGAGTGGATGAGTTGAAGTTAAAAATTGTCCAATAATCCAAGTATTCTCAAACTAAATTGCTTTATTGCCTCTTTATGTCAGCAGACAAAAAAAAAACCCTCACATACAAAATGGGACATAAAATGAAAATTTAACTTTTCAGCACTTTTCTGCATGAATGAGGGTATCTAGAGTGGCTACTAATAGGTCAGGTTGTGACATATCAACTGGAACTCATTTCTCCATATTTATCTCCACCCATTTTAATGATGTTGGGAGTAGAAATGTCTCTGTGAGCGTCTGAAACCACACACCAGTAGTGCCACTAACCCAGATAGTTTATCAAGTCAGCTGTGGTTTTTATGGCTACTCTTTATATATTCTACTCACCCAGACATTTGTGTTCCCCAGTGGTTCATTAATCCACCCTTGATCATACCCAGATATTATTCTGGCTTATTTTGTTATATATTTGGCCGGGAAGATCCTGTAATCATGTCCCTTACTAAGGTTAGCTTAGCTACTCCGGTTTTTATGGCTACTCTATGTATTCTACTCACCACACTTGACATTTATGTTTCCAGCTGGTTCATTGGTCCACTCTCAATTCAAGATTATTTTACTATATTTTATATTTATTTCACCTTGTAATAACACTAGCAGACACATTTGTGGAGTAAACCTAGCTTCACTTATCTGGCTACGACCGTGGTCTAACACAACAGGGAATGAGGCCACGGACACCAAACTTGTTACGCAGGTTGACCTTCTGACTAGCACCTATGGCGACACTTTTGGAGTCAAAAGGTCAAAGGTCAGAATGCCATAAAAATAAACTACATTTCAACAACAAAGAGAGCTAGGGTCACCAAACTTGGTACACAGGTTCACCCTGGCACCTTGACCTCTGACTATGGGTTTGGGTTCAAAATATCAAAGGTCAAGGTTTTAAATCTATAGGGCTGCAAAAGGAATGGGTCTGCATCTCGGCTGAGTGCATTCTAGTTCCGCCTATTTTACTATAGTTTATTGTTCTCTGGCCAGGACGAGTCCTTCACTGGCAGTGATTAATGACAGTCAGCAGAGCCAGCCATTTACTCATTCAGACTAGTTCCCATGCATCCTAGTCTGACCGACCACTCAAATCACACAGCCCCGTAATCGACGATGCTTTACTGGGCTTTAAATTCTCACATTTGGTGGTTGGAGCAGGTGAGGGGACAGTGTCAACATGTTGCAAATGAGCAGAATGAGTCCTCCTTAATGAGTGTCCTATAAACGGTGACTGTGAGCAGTGTAGTACATTAGAGACCTGTAGCTGCCTCACCTCCTCATCCACAGCCATCAGACTGGGCTGCTGGTAAAGAGGACCAATGAACTCCGCGGCAATCGGCTCCTCAATCAGCAGCAGGTTAGCCACACTGGACACATAGTTCGCCTGAGGTTCTTCTCTCGTCACTTCCTCCGTCGCCACCTGGAAAATTGAAGCAGAAATTCAGACACACTTTCCCCATTTTATGATCATATTTTTGTGTTGCTTCAGCTCACTTCGTTCCAGGTAGGGTCTGAGGATGAAGGTGGAGGTGGGATGATGCCTATCGAGGAGACGTTGTATCCAATGGATTCACTGAGGTTACCTGAAACTGCAGCCTGACCCAGGCTATCAGCAATGTTGCTCAACAACGCAAAGTCCTCCTCATCTGAAAAGACACAGATGATTATAAATCAGATCTGAATTTACAGGCACAGATAGATGTTTTTCTGTGTAAGAAATCAGACTTCTTCATTCTTACTGTTGCTGCTGTTGGAGATTTGCTGCACTGGAGCTTTCTTGATCTCCACCTCCACTGTCAAGCCTGTGGATCTCTTCCTGCGGCGAGCGTTTCCATCCTCCCTGATGGTCTTGGTGATGCGGATCATGCTGGAAGGAATCTTGAGGAATGCAGCGAGGTTATGAATCAGGTTTTCACCAAAGAACTCATCCGCAGTCATTGCGGGCATGCTGAAGGAGACAACGATGAGTGGGGAAGTGCGGATCTCCACCGGTTTCGAGCCTCTGAGTAACACCATCAGCATTTGGTTATCCTGGTCGAAGTAGTTGGTGCCCGCAGTTTCATTCAGCTGAGGGACGTACTGACCTGAATTGAAAATAATAAGTTACAAAGTTGCATTTACAGCACCTCCCGCAAACCCAGGGACACTTTATATATTCAGGAAAAAAGGAGAAAAATATAGATGAAGATAAACACTCATAAATTCAAAAGTCTTTAGATATGACTTAAACATATACTGTATGAAGAAAAGAATGGTCGAGTACAATTTGAGAGAGAGCATTGCAAAATTTGGGAGAAATGGCACTAACACGCCCCTAGAAAAGTATGCAGAGTGATCTAAGCTAAGCGTGTAAGTGGAAGAGTAAGGGGTCAGCAGTTCACTGAGGTAGCAGGCACTGCACTTTATCGCCACGGTCAATCCTGCTTCCAATTCTTGATGACCAAACGATGCCGGTGCACGTGGGCCCCCACAGCTTTGATATGATGCCGTTGCTGCCACTACGTTCCACCCAGGACCCTGATATGATGCCACCACAACCTCGTTACGGAAGTTTTGTGCATGCTCAAAACTCTTAATACCCTACCACACCCTATCACATCTCAGTACGTTCTTAATACGCTCCTGAAGACCTCACAAAACCCTACAAAGACCTGCAAAGTCGTGATCCAACATGAAGGGGGTTTAAAGTACAAAATTTAGTCTTGCAGAGTTGTGAGGTGTTGCAACATACTAGGATACTGTGCTTGGATTATGTCACATGACATGGTTGCTCAATGTGCCCCAAGATTATAATCACATCTGTCACTATACGGTGGATGGCTGCAAAGAAATCAGGTCATTATCTTCCTAAATAAGTGAACTGCTGCACCATTTGCCAAATTCAGGACTACTGGAGTCAAACCAAAGCAGTGTACGGTTGCAATCAAAATCAATCAACTAACACTGCAAATTAGGTTCATTGGCAAAATGTACAAACTAGCAGCTGTTTGCAATAAACAAATCAAATAAGAACAATTTCAATAGCTTAACACAACTAATATTACAAATGGTTTCTCAAAATTCAACACAAAATACCACTTTTAATGACTACTGCAGTTTCAAAATTATTCAACCCCTTCATGACAAGTGTCTTTTGAGCTTAGTAGTGCACCCTTTTGCTGTTATAACCTGCTGCAAACATGATGCATAGCCAGACACCAGCTTCTGGCAGTGTTCCTGAGGAATCTTAGCCCATTCTTCATGAGCAAAGACCTCCAGTTCACTAATATTCTTGGGTTTGCATGCTGTAGCCACCTTTTTCAAATCCCACCAGAGATTTTCAATGGGGCTCAAGTCAGGCAACTGTTACAGCCACTCTAGTATCTTCCAAGACTTCTTCTGAAACCAAGCCTTGGTGGACTTTGAAGTATGCCTGGGATCATTGTGCTGTTGGAAGGTCCAATGATGCTTAGGTTTCAGCTTCCTCACAGATGTCATAACATTTTCTCCCAGCATTTCATGATACTTGATTGAATCCATCTTGCCCTCCACACACTGCAGGTTTCCATTGCCAGAGGAAGCGAAGCAGCCCCAGAGCATCACTGAGCCACTGCCATGCTTCACTATAGGCATGGTGTTCTTTTCAGCATATGCTTCATTCTTCCTCCTCCGGACATGCCACTGATTTATAGACCCAAAAAATTCCAGTTTTGTTTCATCACTCCACAGAACAGAATCCCAAAAGCTTTTTGGCTTATTTATATAGTTTTGAGCAAACTGGAGCTGACTTTTCTTGTACTTTTGGGGTCAGTAGTGGTGTATGTCTTGGAGTTTGGGCATGGAACCCTTCAGTGTTTAGTATGTGCCTTACTGTGGAAACTGAAACCTCAGTGCCCGCTGCCACCAAGTCTTGCTGCAGGTCCGTTGCAGTCAGACAAGGGTTTTTGACCACCTGCCTCCTCAGGATTCTGGTGGCTGCTGTTGATAGCTTCCTCTTTCTGCCATGTCCAGGTGGTGTAGCCACTGTTCTTTTAACTTTAAAGTTGTGAATTATCCTTCCAACTTTATCTCTAGGAACACTCAGTGCCTTTGCTATCTTTTTGCATCCTTTTCCTTGTTTGTGGAAGACAATGATCTCTGAACTTTTGGGACAATTCCCTTGACTTAGCCATATTTCTAACATGCAACCAAATGTCACTGCTTCCCCGTTCCTATTGGCTGGTGGTACACAGTATGCAGGTTATAGCACCACACACATTGTGAGATGAATTTCTTTTCACTCTGATTTTTGATCGAAAGTCAATTACAAATGGCCACTTTTTCTTGACGTTAAATTCAGACTTCTTAATGAACCCTGTAAATGTCTCATTGTCTGTTCAAACTGCTGGTACCTTGAAAGACTGGTTTCTTCAGTGAGTAGTCAATACCATCGTGCCACTCAGCATTAGTGGGAACAACCAGTGTGTTTTCAACATAAACGTCCAAACGCTGATGACTGGAGTAGAAGACTGACACCACGATGCTCTATGCAGATACCAGAAAAGAGAAACTTAATTCAAAAATGTAAAGAAGAAACTCTGCATCTGAAGTAAAGGTTTTACAGTTGTGGTCATTTGTGTGGTTATAAAATAGAAAGAGTCAGTGGAGATGCACTGACCTCGGATGAATCAGAGTTGAGCATGATTAAGCGAAGTTTCTGTGGCGTGACGCTGCTGAAGAAAATTTCAACATTGCGACCAGTGGCCACGAGGCTGTGGAAGAGGGAAAGTCTCTGTTGGCAGGTGTAGCCGTTACACCAGCCGTGATCCTGAGGACCTGCACACACAGAGAAATGAATCTTAGAATCCCTTTTTAATCTAATTATACCTTCCTCACCCCCGAATCGGTTTAGAAACATGAAAATGATGCGAAGAAAAATCATCCCTTTAAACTGGCGGGAGGAATATTCCCAGGAGAACTGCCTGAAATGGCCTACAGCCAGGAATTAGTCCAGTAAATCTCTGACTGCTGGTGGTACTGCTTGTGAATTCATGACTTGTTTCACTTGTAGTTTCTCTCATGTAAAATTGTCATATTCTGTTTAATTGATTTTATTTCTAAATTTTCAATTTGATTTAATTTTTATTTAAATTTGTGACTTTCTTGCAATATTTTTCTCTTAAATCTGGATTTTTTTTAAATATAAATTTGCAACTTCATTTTTGGAAATATGTGTTTACTGTGCCTAAAAAAACAAACTGTCTAATATGACTTTACCATAAATCATCCAAAATGGCAAAAAAAAAAAAGCAGAATTTGGCCGGTGGGCCAGTGCTAATGCCAATTTCTGTATCTATTATGACTTGTATCTTGTGCTAGTTTTGTTTTTCTTGTCTTTGCTGTCACGTCTCACCTGTTTTGTTTTGCTGTGGACTATATGTCTTTTCTGTTCTCTTGCATAAAAAAAAAGCAGCAGCATGAAAAGTCTTCCTACCGTTAATCAAATCCACAAATTTGTCTATGAGCACAGCGACGGGGGACAGGCGTCTGGTCTCCGTGTCGGAATCCAGACTCTCAATGGCCAGCATCCTGTAGTTCAGCCCGAAGCACTTGTAGCTCTGCCAGGAACTCATGTAGATGCAGTCTTTCCTGACCACACCTGAACACAGAGTTTCAGAAATTTGAGTTCATGACAACGTTCTAATAAAGGAAACATGGTTCTTCTACAAGTTAATTATGACTGTTTTTTTATTTCACTTCAAAGCATTCAGCAGCTTGTTTCTTATTAGAACAATAAATTTCAAATAGCAAGCTTTTTAATGTTGCTGTGCTGTGCAAAAGAACAACACAAAAGAACTGAGAATACATGTCTGGACTAGGGATAAGACGAGAATTGGGAAACAATACAGCTAAATATAAATAAACAGAAGGGGTAAAAAAAAATAAATGAATGTAAAAGTGCTATACTCAAACCTGAGGTTTACAGAATGAGGGGTTTGCACTCTGACAGTTACTGTGCTGACTTTGTGATTGGTACCCTTGATTCTCCAAAGGGAGACAATAAAAGTTAACTTAAAGATAACTTTAAAAAATTGCAAATAATTTTTTGGGATCAATTAAGAAGTGAAATTCGAACATTTTATCCAGGAACCACTGGTTGAAAAACAATGACCTACTCTGTGTGTGTGTGTGTGTGTGTGTGTGTGTGTGTGTGTGTGTGTGTGTGTGTGTAAAATACTTAAAAATAGATACTAGAGCATGTACAAATATTTATTTAAAAATATCAATTTTATAATATCTAATATCTACAGTGGTGTGAAAAAGTGTTTGCCCCCTTCCTGATTTCTCTTTTTTTTTGTATGTTTGTCACACTTAAATGTTTCAGATCATCAAACAAATTTAAATATTAGACAAAGACAACACAAGTAAACACAAAATGCAGTTTTTAAATGAAGGTGTTTATCATTAAGGGAAAAAATCCAAACCTACATGGCCCTGTGTGGAAAAAGTGATTGCTCCCTAAACCTAATAACTGGTTGGGCCACCCTTAGCAGCAACAACTGCAATCAAGCGTTTGTGACAACTGGCAATGAGTCTTTCACAGTGCTGTGGAGGAATTTTGGCCCACTCAGCTTTGCAGAATTGTTGTAATTCAGCCACATTGGAGGGTTTTCGAGCATGAACCGCCTTTTTAAGGTCATGCCACAGCATCTCAATCGGATTCAGGTCAGGACTTTGATTAGGCCACTCCAAAGTCTTCATTTTGTTTTTCTTAAGCCATTCAGAGGTGGACTTGCTGATGTGTTTTGGATCATTGTCCTGCTGCAGAACCCAAGTGCGCTTCAGCTTGAGGTCATGAACAGATGGCCGGACATTCTCCTTCAGGATTTTTTGGTAGACAGCAGAATTCATGGTTCCATTTACCACAGCAAGTCTTCCAGGTCCTGAAGCAGCAAAACAGCCCCAGGCCATCACACTACCACCACCACATTTTACTGTTGGTCTCTTTGTGTTGGCCCTGCAATGGACTGGCGATCTGTCCAGGGTGTACCCTGCCTCTCGCCCAATGATGCTGGGATAGGCTCCAGCCCCCCGCGACCCGAAAAGGATTAAGCAGAAGAAGATAGATGGATGGATGGATGGATGATGATCCTTTTCTGAAATGCTGTGTTACTTTTACGCCGGATGTAATGGGACACACACCTTCCAAAAAGTTCAACTTTTGTCTCATCAGTCCACAGAGTATTTTCCCAAAAGTCCTGGGGATCATCAAGATGTTTTCTGACAAAACTGAGACAAGCCTTTATGTTCTTTTTGCTCAGCAGTAGTTTTCATCTTGGAACTCTGCCATGCAGGCCATTTTTGCCCAGTCTCTTTCTTGTGGTGGATTCATGAACACTGACCTTAACTGAGGTAAGTGAGGCCTGCAGTTCTTTGGATGTTGTGGGGTCTTTTGTGACCTCTTGGATGAGTCGTTGCTGCGCTCTTGGGGTAATTTTGGTTGGCTGGCCACTCCTGGGAAGGTTCACCACTGTTCCACGTTTTTGCCATTTGTGGATAATGGCTCTCACTGTGGTTCACTGGAGTCCCAAAGCTTTAGAAATGGCTTTATAGCCTTTTCCAGACTGACAGATCTCAATTACTTTGTTTCTCATTGTTTCTGAATTTCACTGGATTGCAGCATGATGTCTAGCTTCTGAGGATCTTTTGGTCTACTTCACTTTGTCAAACAGGTCCTATTTAAGTGATTTATTGATTGAGAACAGGTGTGGCAGCAATCAGGCCTGGGTGTGGCTAGAGAAACTGAACTCAGCTTTGCAAAGATGTGATAAACCACAGTTAATTTATGTTTTAACAGGGGGGATCACTTTTCCACACAAGGCCATGTAGGTTTGGATTTTTTTTTTTACCCTTAATAATAAACACCTTCATTTAAAAACTGCATTTTGTGTTTACTTGTGTTATCTTTGACTAATATTTAAATTTGTTTGATGATCTGAAACATTTAAGTGTGACAAACATACAAAAAAATGAGAAATTATGAAAGGGGCAAACACCTTTTCACACCACTGTATTTAAAAATAGATACCAGAGCAGTTACAAAAATAGAATGTTGTGATTTTTTTCATATAATTCAATTTTAAAAAAGTTAAATTGTCAGGTTTTTTTTAAAATATTCATCACATATAAAGTGAGCTATTCAAAGCCATTTTTGTTTCAAATTTTGATAATTATGGCATAGCTCTTTGAGTTAAACTATAAATCATGATATTCAAACTTTAAGATGCACTAGTACATAAACTATGTATTAGCATGTACTGTATATACATACATATGTACATACAGTACATACATACATATAAACAGTACATAGTATAGAGGATGTACACATACAGATCTGGATAAAATTGAGACAAAGAGACCACTGCAAAATTATCACTTCATCTGGTTTTACTATTTATACGTATGTGTAAAATTAACAATTTTGCTTTATTCTCTAAAGTACTGAAAACAACTCACCCAAATTCAAAATATCGTCATTTAGAGCATTTATTTACAGAAAATGACAACTGGCAAAAACAACAAAAAGATGTGCTTTTAGATTAAACAATGCTAACTCAGAAATCTGTATTTATGGAATAACTGACTTCTTTCATCATCGTTGTACCAAGCTTACATAATCACCTGTTCAGTACCTCCTGGTGTGCTTGTGTTAATTCTACAGATATTCAAATTAAATGGCTGCATGTACACATACAGATGCTAATTTATGAAATTTGTTATTTTTATCCAGAGCAGTATTTGACATTGTGAGCTTGTGCTGGTTCAGGGTCTGACTAGTATTTGGAAAAGAAACTGTTCATGACGCTTGCTGTTCTAGTCTTGAGTGATCTTATCTACCTACTTTATCTTCTTTAATGAAAAACACATTTCACTTTTGTTCTGAATACCTTTATGTGGCGCGATCTGGTCCACGGGGATTCGGCTGCCATTTCTGAGAGTGAGCATCATTTTGGGGATGCGGTAGTCACCCAGGCCCCTCCTGGGATCTCCATCCCACTCGTACTCGGAGTGCGGCACCACAGCCCCCACAGTACCCAGAAACGTCCCTTCCGAGTCCCTCAGCAGGGTTTTCTTCTTCGCATCACAATCCATGTCCAAGCAATCAGATGGGTTTGCTTTACTGTGAAGAATAGCAAAAGTTGTTCATTTGCTTTCATTGGTCACTTAAATACAAATATGAATAAAAATAAACCTAAAAATACAGCATCAAGCAACATAATATCTGTGGATATTTGGCAACTTTGGCATGCCATAAATAAATAAACCATAAGAAAACTGTTCCCAACTTTAAGAACTCTAAGATTTCGCTACATTAAAACATATTCTACGTTGACTATGGGAATTCTGATATCTAAAATAAACACCAAGTTTAATCACCTCACATCAGGCCGGTGAATAAACACTTGGGCATCCTCCGTGCTGTTGACCATATTGATGCCTGAGACGTCAATGGGATGCTGCAGGTCCTCGTTCTGCGGGTTGGTGATGAACATGATGTTCACCTCAGTGGAGCAGACGTTTCGGAAATTGACGAATGTTGTGTCTAAAGAAAGGAAGCCCAGGGTTGAGTAAGGATTATGTGGAAACCATGACAAATGTTGATCCCAAATCTCAACAGCCTGAACCCACCAGTGACTTTCATCATCCCTTTAATGGCATTGTAGTTCATATTGAGGTGATGAACCATAAATGGAGCGTTGTTATGTCCAGACTGAAAAGTTGGCCAAGAGATTCCAGATCGGCCACCTGGACATGGAGGAAAAATAAGCATCCAATAACGAGATGGTTTCTTATCAGCGATTCGTTAAACAATATGCTTTTTACATTATGTTACATACATTTCTATAAGTATTTTCCCACCTATAAGTAGTGGAACCCATTTAAGACAACTTAAGGCTGTGAGACTCCTTTATACAGTACCTCCCTTTATACAGGGGCGGAGATCATTAAAAGATCTGGCCAGTGTTTGATCAATCAATGATCTTCATTGATCTCCAGAGCTGCCACAGTCTCCTCAAAGTTTTGACACACAAGGGTCTCTCAAACGATCCAAAAGATCAAAAACTGGCCCAATCTCTCAACAATCTCTGCACTGTCCAGTCCAGTACTTTGTTTTCCAGGGTCCAGCTGTTGTCGGAAAACAGTTTATCTCACCATTTGTTTAAATTTGTCCTCAAACCATTCAAGACCTCACACTATTTCTATGTTAGGCTCAGGATAACTTTGTCATTCAATTTGGCCAACAGGTGTAAACTAAATAAATAATGACAGGAATGGTCATAAAAAACAATGATCAACATCTAAAAATAATAAATAAGCCTATAAGAGCTTTCCATGTTCTGACGTCTACTGTCCCACCAACCCACAACAAAGTATCAACAATATTTGTACTTCATATGTGCAGCAGTTGCAACTAACAACTGCTGAAAGAATAGACTGCTGCAGACATTAAGAGTTGTTGACATCTAGTTGCACTAATTCTTTGCAGTAATGTTCTATAAATGCTGCTTAGCTTGTGAGTGTGGTCTTCCATGTGACACTTTATCTTGTTTAATATGATGAGATCATTGCAGATGTGAACTGAAGCCCGTTTACTCTCCGTTTTGACCCTCTGAAATTTGTTAAACTCCTTTGTACTACACCTTGAACAGGTCTGGGAGCTCGGTGACCAGCTGTAGTCAGCAAGTTAAAGTCACTTCCGGGCAAAGTGTCTGAACAGTTGAAACTTGGGCTGCTGCCAACAATCAACGAATTCTGAGAAAATAAAAAAATCACAATATAAAAGAATTATCACCTCTGAGCAGCTACATTAAAGAGGGGATTATAATAAACTCTCACCTGAATTTGAACAATTTTATCAGCAAAGGCGTGTGACACAGCTGGAGGACCGTAGATGAGGGGCATGATGCCCATCCCGTTGTCCACCAGGGTCACTTTGGAAACCATGACATTCATGAAGGTCTGTGACGGGCAAATGGAAGACGGATTTCTTTTGAATCATACGGAGTCCTTAATCATCGCTAAATCAGACCTATCATGCTCATTTCCAGCTCTGTATTTTGTTGTTGATTCTACTAGTGTTGCTTTGCACCATTCAGGATCTTTGTGTTGATATTTGAGCTCCTCTGACTTAGAGGGCACTTTCCCTTTAGGCTCATTTTTGTCTTAAACGGCAGGTTAGTGGGGCTGTTTTGTCTTGTATCGTCTATATTTGTGGTTGTGTAAATTCATCTTCTGTATGGTGAGACTGAAATAAAGACAAATATGGATTATCTCTGCAGACAGGACCGGTTTTCACAAAGCAGTCGTAGCAGCAGCAGTGAAAGAAAAGCTCAAAACCCCCCAAACCTAACAATGTGACTCATTTGTATAAACAGACATTCATATTCACATAACAGCCTAAAAGCAGTCACAAACCAACTGGAGGTGGTATCAGAGAATGTCGTCATGTTTCCCACTTATCGGTTCCAAACAGTTTCCCTTAAGTAGTAATATCCATCCATCTTCTTCCGCTTAATCCTTTTCGGGTCGCGGGGGGGGGCTGGAGCCTATCCCAGCATCTTTGGGCGAGAGGCAGGGTACACCCTGGACAGATCGCCAGTCCATCGCAGGGCCAACACAGAGAGACAGACAACCATTCACTCTCACAGTCATACCTAAGGACAATTTAGAATCCCCAGTTTGATGCCAATTAACCTAACTTGCATGTTTTTGGCATGTGGGAGGAAACCGGAGAAATAGCGGAGTAAACCCACGCAGACATGGGGAGAACATGCAAACTCCACACAGATCACTGTTGGTTGGGGGCTGGGATCGAACCCAGGAATAGACATCTATAATTCTAGTCAAGGATAAGCACTGAACAGATAATTTGTCTTACTTGGAAGTAGATGCCATAGTCAAAGTTCCTCCAGATGAAGAAATCCCGGATGTGGCTGCAGCCGGGGAGACCGTCCTTGTTCATATAGACGCCAAACAGGCCGCCGTGAGCCTCGTTGTGAACATACGCCTCATTAGGGTTCAGCTCACCTGCATGTGCAGAAACGGAAGGAGGAAACATTAGTTCTGTTGTTTACTGTGCAGAAAGAGACAAAACTGTAGCTTTTCTCCGCAGCACCTGGGCACGGTTCGCCATCGATGCGGTAGGCCACTCTCTCGTAACCGGCCACGATGTTATTTTGCAAAACTATGTTTGTCCCCTCGTTCACCTGACACACATAAAAAGGGAAGATATAGTTCTGATTAGTATGAAAACATAGCAAATAATAATTTGGACTGGAGGGTGTGCTCCAACTTTAGAGGGATCACACTCCTCAGCCTCCCTGGGAAGGTCTATGCAAAGGACACCACCAACACAAAATAATTAAGGCCATTAAGTTGCATGCACTGCAGTGACTGAACAGACTGAAGCAGAAGCAAAATGCTTACACAACCTTACAAAAATAATTTTTTTGCAAGTTGTCTGTGTTTTTTCAACTGATTTAAGACAGTTTTGCACCGCTGAATCCAAAAATGACATCCGTTTCTCTGGATCAGGTCAGGTTTTTATGCTAAGTTGATTTTTAAAAAATCTGATCTTCTGACTAAATCAATTACATTTTTGTGACATTATTGGTTGATTTTTGTTAATATTTCTCATCCAAAATAGATTTTTAAGAGAAAAAAATCGTTTTCTAACACAATTTATTTATTAAATGTTATAAACTTCGATTACTGTAAATTGAATAGTAGACACCAAGTTTAATACCAAAATAAGCATGGTAAAGCACGCTTTATGAAACTTGTGACTGGTGTATTCACCACGGATGTAGCAGAATACGTCGGGCTTATTTTTACAAAATCATCTGGTTGAAGCCGTTTTTAATTCACCTGTAAAATAAAAATACCAATTAGTCATAGATTGGCGCATGCAAACTCCTCAGAGTTCGAGAAATTTCAAGAAATAAAAAAGAATTTTGCATCATATAAAGCAAAAATACCCGTACATGTAAACAAAAACGTGAAAAACAACATGTGGCCATAGTTCAAAAAGTTGACCTGATTGAGCAAAACCAACGTGATTTTTGGATTCAGCACATCAAAACTGTCCTAAATCAGCTAAAAAAACCCTTAGACAATAAACTTGGTGTTGACCAGTGTTATCCATGTGCCTAACTATATTCTCATCCATTATAGCTGCCATTCATAATAAAAAGACAAGGGAGACAAAAAAACAACCTGTTTCAGCTATTTTCCACAGGGCCACAGCTGCAACTCAAAAACAACTTGACAAGCCAGTCTCTTGAAAATTTGAAGTGAGTTACACATTTTTAAATCCATACTTAAATCATTCCACAACTTTACTCCAGTGATAGAAATGCCTCTCCGGGCAGCAGGGTGGTACAGTGGTTAGTACTGTGGCTACACAGCTAGAAGTTTCCAGGTTCGAATCCCCTGGTTGGCAGAGGTGGGAACTGTTCTGTGTGGAGTTTGCATGTTCTCTTTGCGCTGTGTGGGTTTACCCCGGGGGCTCCAGTTCCCTCCCACAATCCAAAGACATGCTTGTTAGATTAACTGGTCATTCTAAATTGTCCCTAGGTATTTGTCTCCTATGGACCTTGGAATAGAGGGTAAGTACTAGTGAAGCTCTTTGACACTAGAAAACCGCTATAAGTACATTTCCTTCATACCTTTCTGCACAATAAACTTGAACACCTCATAAATCATGGTAGATGATTTACTTTTGACTGAGTGAATGTCCCCCACAGCCTGAGCGGGCCCACATTGCCTGCAACGGCTCTGTTCTTTTTAGGACTACAACTGTGTCAGCTGTGACCTGAGTCCCAACAGCCAATTACAGGGTACAACTTTAGTCATTAACCACTAAGCACTCTGTGACTGGCTGTTGGGACTGAGGTCATAGCAGCCATAGTTGGAATCATTTCTGTGTTCCTATCCGGAATAAGAAAGTTACATAATGCTGCTTTAAGAAGACCCACCTCAATGGCAGCATTCCAGTTGAAGTTAAAGGGCTCCTCTCTGTCTTGGTACGACCCCGGCCATAGACTCATCATCACCAGGTTCCACCGCAGCGTTATGTTATTGCCCCAAATTCTGATGCCTGCAAACACACATACTGAACGTTTTCCTTAAAAGCTCAAAGATTAATATTTTTTACATTCTGTAATTATAATAACTTTGACCCTGTATAATAGATCTTTTTACTAAATAACTGGTGATAATCAGTAGAGTGTTTACCTTCTCCAACAGTATGATGGATGACGTTATTGTCAACGTTCAGCCCGTTGGTCCCAAAAACACCAATGGCCGGGGAGAAGCCGTCATGGAAGGAGCAGCCCTGAACGTATGACTCTTCTGCTATGACCTTTCACCACAAAGGAAACAAAGAGAATCCTTTAAAGATCGGCACATAAAACACATAACACTGAGTAAAAAGTAACTTTTATATTTTGCCATTACAACAGCAGAATATAATTAATTATATGAGTGTGTCATTCAACCAAAACTGATGCACATAAACATCGAGTAATGATGGGTAACAAGTTTGACATTGGGGTGGTGAAAGGGCTGAAGTGTGACAGAAGAGACTGACATCTCAGAGAAAGAGATGAGAAACTAAATCAGATTAAATAATTCTGACCATCTGGGTGATCCAGCTCTCAGGAGAACATGGTTATGTTACTTAGAACCGACGCATCACAGCTAAACTAACAGGCTTCACTTCATTTTGATCATTTTTGCCACCTTTTGGTGTTCTCAGAGGCTACGGCCACACTGCAGCTTTTAACGCTCAATTCCGATTTTTTTGCACAAATGTGACCCCATATCTGATTTTTTAATGACAGTCTGAATGGTACATACCCGATTTTTTTTTTACACCAGACCCAGGCCACTTTCATATGTGGTCCTAATTCTGATATGTATCTGATATTTTCCAAAGCGACCTCGGTCTGAACGGTCATGTCGCATGTCATCTGGCTTTTTCCTCATTGAAGTGAGACAGACGGACAATTCTGCTGTGGAGGATGCAGCAGGAATGGCAGAAAGCTGATTTGTGCTCTCTTTTTTTCATCAATCTTCTTCCCTCTATCACTGGTTCATAATTTTGTCGGCTCCCACGGCACAACAACTTCAAAATTGTGTGTGTGTGGGGGGGGGGTTCGGTGCTGAAACCGTCAGACATTACAGGCGCACAGTAACGGCACATTTTTTTACAAAAAGTAACGGCACATTTACTGGACGCTGTAAACAGTACAGTCCTAGCCGCTGGAATATGTAAATGACTGTGGAGCGGAATGGCCAGACAGGGGCATACGAAAACACAGTCCAGGAGAGGGGAGTCTCTGGCAGCTCCTGTGCAGGGCCGGTGTTACGCCGCTGGTACGATCCGTGCTGTTGTAGTGCATATATCCATATCTGCATATGTATAGACACAGGGAGATGTTTTGTGATTGCATGTGTGGAATGATCTCATGTCTCAGAAGAGGACAATAGGTCTGGACCGCCTGCGGAGAACAACGAGGAGATGGAGGCGCGGCGGTGAAGACCTGAAAAGACTTCCTGACCCCCTAGGGTCAGACGAAAGAACCGGAGGACATTGGAAGGAGACATGGGATGATGAGAAGGATATGACAAGGATGTGTGATGTTGGCTATTGTTGTGTGGTGTATAAGTATGGGGGTCTGACTGCGATCAGCCTCTTTCTGCTTTCTGCCTTGGGTGAGACATGTTGGGGAGGTGAAGCCGACATTAAATCTGAATTATAAAATCACTCAGCTTCTTCATTTCTCGCTCCCCACATTGGTGACCAGACGTGAGAATGGATGAAAGGCGTTCTCCCGTTGCAGACTCGTCGGAGGCGGCCCGAGCAAGCGTCGTCGCCATCAAACTCCCAGAATTCTGGCAGAACGACCCGAACTCGTGGTTCAAGCAGGCTGAGGAACAGTTCGCGCTCGCAGGGGTGACGGCAGACGAAACCAAGTTCTACCACGTCGTCGCCAGGCTCGACGCCACCGCAGCACAATGCGTGCGGTGCGTGATACAGCAGCCGCCCGCCAGCGACAAATACGAGGAGCTGAAGGCTACTCTCATCGAGAGCTTCGTGCCCTCGGCCGAGGAAAGGGCCAAGAGACTATTGGCGATATATGGCCAAGGAGGGCGCACACCGATGGCCCTGATGGAAGACATGCTTCAGCTGAGGGAGGCAGACAACGACAGCTTCCTCTTTCAGCACATCTTCCTCAGCACCCTCCCGGCGCACATGAGAGGGACTCTGGCCAGCATGCGTTGTAAGACCCAGCAGGATTTCCGCGCGCTAGCCCGGGAAGCACAGCGGCTCCTCAACTCCTGTGGCGAGCAGATGGCCACAGCAGCAGCGGCGGACCTCGGTGCGGAAGCCCAGGGCAGCGGGGAGCCGGAGACAGCGGAGCAAATCCTGCCCACCATGGCAGCGACACGGCCGCGATGCAACAGACGAGACGACCTCTGTTACTACCACCGGCAATTCGCTGAGAGGGCATACAAGTGTGTGCCACCGTGCAGTTTCAAGAGCCGGGAACCGTTAGCAGCTACGGCTCTCGACGAGGCCAACAAGCTGCTCTACATCACTGATGAAGGCTCCGGGCGACATTTCCTCATAGACACCGGAGCTCAGGTGAGCTTCATCACCCCGACCTACGCTGACCGGGTGGCTGGACCCCGTGGCAACGGGGCAACGGCGGCGAACAGCTCGAACATCAGCACTTATGGTGAAAGGACCTTGTCTCTGTCCTTACACGGCCGCACTTATGAGTGGACTTTTATTATAGCGGCGGTGAGTTTCAACATGTTAGGTGTTGATTACTTATGTTCACATGGGTTGTTAGTTGATCTTGCAAACAGACGCTTAATCAATGCACTGTCATTCTCTTCTATCCCCTGTGCAGCTCGAGTGTCCCCACCACCCGTGCAGGCCAAAGTCGCCACAGCAGGAGGTAAGTTTGACAAACTCCTCACCCAATTTCCAGCACTCACAGTTCCCAAATTTTCGGCAACAGTAGCGAGACACAGGGTGGAGCACTTCATCCCCACAACGGGCCCCCCTGTCTTCGCTAAAGCTCGGCGCTTAGACGCGACCAAGCTCGCCATAGCACGCAACGAGTTCGCCAGCCTGGAAAAACTGGGCATTATTCGGCGCTCGAAAAGCCCATGGGCTTTGCCACTGCATATGGTCCCGAAAGCCGACGGCTCCTGGAGACCTTGCGGCGATTATCGCAGATTAAACAATGCTACAGCGCATGACCGCTACCCAATCCCTCACATCCAGGATTTTTCACTACATCTGGCGGGTGCGCGTTTTTTTTCTAAAATAGACCTGGTCCGCGGCTACCACCAAGTCCCAGTCCGACCTGAGGACGTCCCTAAAACGGCCGTAATAACCCCTTTTGGTCTTTTTGAGTTTCTGCGCATGCCGTTTGGCCTTAAAGGCGCGGCACAAACGTTTCAGCGTATGATGGACGCTGTGTTACGCGATCTTCCTTTCGTGTTTGTCTACCTCGATGATATTTTAGTCGCCTGCATGTCTGAGGAGGAACACGAAAACCACCTCACTACAGTTTTTCAGAGGTTGGAAGAACATGGGTTAATAATTAATCCAGCCAAGTGCCGATTTGGCGTGGCGCAGATTGATTTTTTGGGACACCGCGTTTCCCCAGAAGGGGCAGTCCCATTGCCTGATAAGGTGTGCGCAGTGGCAAATTTTCCCCGACCACAAACGGTCAGATCGCTGCAGGAATTTTTAGGAATGGTAAATTTTTACAACCGTTTCCTCCCCCGCGCAGCTCAGCTCATGCAGCCATTATATGCCGCGCTTAGAAAGCAAAAGCCCTCCAACGCGGTTGCATGGTCCCCGGAGCGGGAACGCGCGTTCACGGAAGTAAAAAGAGCCTTGGCTGACGCCACGCTTTTGGCCCACCCCGACCCCTCGGCCCGCATAGCGCTTATCACAGACGCATCAAATTTGGCCATAGGGGCGGTCGTGGAACAGCACGTTGACGGGGCTTGGCAACCGCTAGCATTTTTTAGCAAATCCTTAAACGAAACCGAGCGCAAATACAGCACGTTTGACAGAGAGCTGTTAGCGCTTCATTTGGCCATCCGCCATTTCGTTCTGGCTGGAAGGTCGGCGTTTCACGGCTTTTGTCGACCATAAACCGCTCACTTTTGCGATGTCTAAAATCTCAGAACCTTGGTCGGGCCGGCAACAAAGGCAGCTGGCCGCAATTTCGGAATTTACCACAGACATTTGGCACGTAGCGGGCAAACTCAACGTGGTGGCAGACTGCCTCTCCCGCGCCGTGACATCGTCAGGGCACGTGGAGGCAGATCATACTACCACAGCCGCAGAGCGCAAGACCAACACGGAAGCGCACGCGGCCCCAGTTCACGTAGGGATAGATTACGCAGCCATGGCAGCAGAACAGGGTAGTGACGCGGACGTGCGCGCACTCCAGTCTGGACCAACAGGGTTAAGGCTGGAGAGCAGGGGTTTGCGTGACGGTGTGCCCCCCTTAATCTGCGACGTGTCAACTGGGCGACCTCACCCGGTAGTCCCGGCCACGTGGCGCCGCCGCGTTTTTGACTTGGTTCACTCCCTGGCGCACCCGGGAGTGCGCGCTTCAGTAAAAATGGTGGCGGAAAAGTTTGTTTGGCCGGGCCTGCGCAAGCACGTAAAGTAGTGGGCAAGAACATGCCTGTCTTGCCAACGTGCCAAAATTCACAAGCACACGAAAGCTCCTTTAGAACCGTTCCGAATCCCGGCCAGGAGGTTTGACCATGTGCATGTCGACCTCGTGGGCCCCCTACCGTCCTCGCAGGGGTTTACACATCTTTTAACAATGGTGGACCGAACCACACGTTGGCCAGAAGCGGTCCCGCTGACGTCAACTACGGCCGCAGAGGTGGCTTTTTTAACGACCTGGGTAGTGCGTTTCGGAGTCCCGTCGGTCATCACGTCCGATAGGGGGCCTCAGTTTGTCTCAGAGCTCTGGTCTGCGATGGCCAGCAGCTTAGGGGCGACAATCCATCGCACTACAGCGTATCACCCCCAGGCTAACGGTTTATGCGAGCGTTTTCATAGGTCTTTGAAGGCTGCCCTCAGGACGTCACTAACGGATGCAGATTGGGTTAACAAACTACCGTGGGTTTTATTGGGGTTGCGTTCTGCGCCCAAGGAGGATCTAGACGCCTCCCCAGCAGAATTAGTTTTTGCACAACCTCTCACGCTCCCCGGTGAATTCTTACCAGAACAGCCAGAGCCGGGGCGCCTCCCAGCTCTGAGGCCACTAAGCAGCACGGGAGCGGACATGCTCCCGGGCCCGGTTCATCACACCTTTCCGTGGGTTTTTGTTCCCCAGGCTTTAAAAAATGCCGAGTTCGTTTTTGTTAGGCATGAGGCTTTAAAGCCAACCCTCCGCCCACCATATGATGGCCCATATAGAGTGCTGGAACCTGGAGATAAGCATTTTGTGCTGGATTTGGGGGACAGAAAAGAGACAGTCAGCACTGACAGACTCAAGTCTGCCTTCATGTTGAGTGACGAGCCTGTACGGGTGGTGAGAGCACCTCGACGTGGTAGACCCCCCAAGGGACACGTCCCAGCCCCCCACAGGGATCAAATAACCACTCTTTTCCTCAAGCTGCAGATTCCTTACAAGACAGCACCGCTGGGACGCCGAGGCAGGCGTACAGCAGATTTGGAAGACGGTTAAAACCCAGACGACACACAGACTGATGTGAATGTGATAATGTGTTTTAAAATATGCTGTCGGGGTTATCAGGGCAGTTTTAAGGCGGACATGGGGCATAGACTGTACTGTCACTGTGTTTTTAACGTGATCAACTTGTATAGTTATGCCAGTGATGTCACCATATTCTGTGAAACTTCATATATTGTCCTTTTCTTAGACGTTTGGGGGGGGGGCTGTAGTGCATATATCCATATCTGCATATGTATAGACACATGGAGATGTTTTGTGATTGCATGTGTGGAATGATCTCATGTCTCAGAAGAGGACAATAGGTCTGGACCGCCTGCGGAGAACAACGAGGAGATGGAGGCGCGGCGGTGAAGACCTGAAAAGACTTCCTGAGCCCCTAGGGTCAGACGAAAGAACCGGAGGACATTGGAAGGAGACATGGGATGATGAGAAGGATATGACAAGGATGTGTGATGTTGGCTATTGTTGTATGGTGTATAAGTATGGGGGTCTGACTGCGATCAGCCTCTTTCTGCTTTCTGCCTTGGGTGAGACATGTTGGGGAGGCGAAGCCGACATTAAATCTGAATTATAAAATCACTCATCTTCTTCATTTCTCGCTCCCCACACTGTTTATTATGGCGAGAGCCCTATTGTAATTGCTAGGATTATTTATTATTAACCTTATTTATACAGGTAATCCCATTGAGACACAGGGTCTCATTTTCAAGACAGCTGCTTAATCGATCAGTTGTTAAAGCAGAGCTGATCACAGTGGTCATCCGGCATGTAGAGGAATGAAGCTGGTCTCAATTATTCTGTGCATAAACATTTCTGAATGTTTTTAACATTTATTTTGTTGCGCTGCATCAAGGTGAAGAAGCTCTGTCCCCGTCAATCGTTCGGGGCTCATATTTACTTCAGCAAACAATGCTGTGTCTGACGTTACATTTTCTTCTGTGTATGCGGGTCGCTTCATAGCTGGAGACCGTTCATACTCCAGTCTGATGGGGGTCGCATTTAAATTATAATGTGAACGCCCACACAAAAAAAATTGGATCTCAGCAAAAAAATCGGAATTGAGCATTAAGACCTGCAGTGTAACCGTAGCCAGAGTGTGTACCGTGTATGTTTGTGTGTGAGTGTGCTGCTATACCTCTCCCACATTTTGGAAGGCCAGTGAGTAGCGTGGGTCAGTGTGGTCGGTCCAACCTTCCTGTCCAGAGTGGAAGAATTCCACGTTCCTGATCTGAGCTTTGCCTTCAGAAAGAAAAAGATTAAGTAATGATGGAAGAAGTTATTTTCCTCTTGTATTTTATATTTTATCTGATTTACTTTTTCTTAATGTCTCTGTCACGTCTGCCTCTATATTTTGTGTCAAAAATAATCAGGAAAAATTAAATTATCAGTGAGACAATTAGCTCTCTTGGTGCAGGTTTTCACTCTATAACTGTGTTCCTACAAAAGAGTTTAAACAGCCCTACGCATGTAACAACAGCACTCTAAGGCAAGTGCAATACCCCCCGCCTCTGTTTTCTTTGAAGATTCCAATATGTTACTGAAGGAGAGCAGTTTTCAACTTTTCCACAGAATTACTGGGGCAGAACGGTGAGGATCCCAAGGTGAACCTGGGTAGCAAGTTTGGTGACCCTAGCTTGCTTTGCTGTTGCGATATAGTTTATAAGCAATTTTGATGGTGACCTTTGACCTTGCGATCCCAAAACCATAGTCACACGGCAGGGTCACGGGGTGAACATGTGTACCAGGTTTGGTGACCCTAGCTTTACTCGTATAGTAATAGTGCATATAGAATGTTAACTTTGACCTTGTGATCCCAAAACCCATAGTCGGGTCAGGGTGTAAGTTGTCCAAGATTGTATTGATTTGGAAAGCCGACATCATTTCTTTCAGTAGTTAATGCGTTTACAAAAGTTAGGAAAAAACTGACCTCTGATCTTGATCTCAAGGTCATCTGATCAAAGTCAAATAGCAATATGCGCATCATTAGTGTATATCAAACCCTGGTACCAAGTTTCAAAACATGCAGGAGAAGATGATTTCACAAAAGTGGGATGGACGGACCCATAATATAATCCCTACTTCGGTCTTCGTCCAAAGGGGTTTGGTCTTTGATCAGTGGGGGATAAAAAAAAGTGAAAAATAATTCACCTTTGTATGTGATTCCCTCCGACCAGTAGGTGCCGACCAGCACTCTGGCTCCGAACGATTCCTCCATCATAGCAGAATACTCCTGACCGATGATTTTGATGTTTCTGCTCACGAGACCAACGTCAGCTGCCAGAGTGTAGGACAACGACGTCCCGGGTACAGAGTGAGTGTGAGCTAAAGAAACAACAAGGCAGTCAGAGACAGCAGACACGTACAGAAACACAAATACACAGACAGATGTGGAGATTTCAACCACAGTTACTTTGAATTTGCTCCGGAGGGGCAATGTAACAATGTAACAAAATATTTCAGTATTTATATGGCTGCGAAAACAACTAAGTTGCTTTGATTGGCATTTTCAAGAAGCACTTTAAAATACATCAACTTACAGGGTAAATACAAAGAAGGATGAAAAAAAAACAGGATAAGCAATGGAAAAAACAGGGAAGAAAATTGTGGAAAAGACAGGGAAAAAAAACAGGGCAAGTACCATAAAAAAGCCTAGAACAAGAGGGGATGAAAACACAAAAAAACATAGAAAAAAAATGGAAAATCAGGGATAAAACAAGGAAAAACATGGTAAAAACAGGGGAAGTACCAGAAAAACAATGGAGAAAAAACAGAGTAAAAGAGGGTAAGGGGTAAATACTGGGTGCAGGCTTTATTATACCTTGACTTGAATCTGACATAATTACCCTACAAGTGTGGATAAAAAAAGGAAAAAAAAAAAAAAACTACCAGAAAAAAACATGGAAAAATGTGATTCAAAACATGGCCAAAAAGAGTGAAAAAAAGAACAGGAAAAAATGCTTTTCCCCATTTTTCCATTTTTTCATCATATTTTCCAATTTTTTTCCTTTCCCTCCGTTTTTCTCATGTTGTTCCCCGTTTTTAATCGTCCCTTTTTTAAACCAATTTTCCCCTGTTTTAATTGTGTTTATTTCAATGTTTTAACTACGTTTTCCTCTGTTTTTCCCCAGTACTTACCTTGTACTTACTATGTCATTTGCAAGCTGTATTCTAAAAAACAACCTTATTTTATGATGCTGATGCCCCCGAACTAATTAATAATTTCAATCAATCATTTTATTAATCTTTCTGACATTTCTAATACGTTTATTTTAATGAAACTTAGTTCAGTCTCTGTTAGATTAAATGCATATATGTGTTGGGATTTCAGAGGACACAGGAAGTGTACACGGTGCATCCATCCATCAACGGGTCGTTCGATCAATCCATCACGCTAATTTTATCACAACTTTTGAAATCATCAGATTTAACTGAAATTTGACAGGCAGATTCCTTGCATTAATATCTTGGATGAGTTTGATCACCACCATCATGATCGGGTTTTTTTAACATTTTTATCAAAACCCCTGTAATCAGGTTCATCACCATCTACTGCACTGACCGATGTGAGTGTAGGTCAAAGACCCGTCCAGGGTCAGGACCCGACTGTCTGCTGACACGGCAGTGATCCGGCGTTTTTCTGTCTCCAGCATGCTGTAGCTGCTGGTGGAGATGACGACCTCGTCTCCAACCTGCACACATAGACAACAGAGGAAGAGGAGTGTGAATATGTGACTGTGAGAGAACGCTATGAGTTTTTGTATCACTAAAGGTGATTACAGTATGACATAAAGACATGGCGGCTACAACAAAGTTTGGAAAGACGTGTTTTATAACATTACAGTTCCGTCTTTACATGCATATGTCCATCCTTGGTTGCCAGTTTACTAATTTTTCACATAAATTTGTAATTTTTACTTCTTATAGCTGTGCATTTTCATTTCTAATAAGTTTGCAACTTTCTCCTTGTTAATTTGTAATGTTTTCCCCAAAACTTTGTGACATTTTAGTTGCAAATTTGACGGGGGGTTTTGTCACAGTTACAGGCTATACAAAAGAGCTGCAAGTGGCTGTAGAGCTGTGGGTTGCAGGCCCCTGAAATAGAAGTAGAACTCAAAAAATAAAACAAAATTAATTAACTGCTTAACAGAAAAAGGAGAATAACTGAAGATGTAGGCACACCGACCTGCCAGTCCACGGCCTGTGAGAGGGTCACCGTGTTGGAACCAGCGTTAGCGGTAGCAGCCAGTTTGGTGTGGTAAACGTTGTGAGGTTGTCCGTAGAGCTCCAGCGTACCAAACACACCTGCAAGAGTCAGGACGCATTCATGATTCTCTGTGCAGTTGTACAATTAATCATTTATACAGCATTTAAAATACAGAGGTGACTAACAGGGCCTGCTCTCCAGTATACAGGTATTTGGTCTGGCCTCCTTAATAAATCTGTGACCCCCCCCTCCCTCAAAAACAGTTTGTGCCTTTTTTATCCAGTCTTGTAAATTTAAAACTTTCTTCCCAGTCTTGTAAATCTGCAAATGCCCAAGTGACCGATATATTAGGGTTAATTGTGATATTTCAAACACATCTGCAGCAGTTTTTATGGCCACATTTGATGTCTAAGGTTGTTGAGCTTCATGACCATTTTTATAGCTGCAGTAAACCTATGTGGTGCTGTATCTTTACCCAGAACTTTGGATCCCTGATTGGGTCCGTTGGGCAGAGGCCAGTCAGGAGTGAGGTGGTTCCCTCTCAGCTTGATGTGCAGCTGACCTCTGAACGGTTCATCGTTCCGTCCCGCTATCAGCCGTCCGCCCTGGAAACATCAGTAATCGTAAACACCGGCTCTCAGCCAAACTGTGATCTCATTTTACTTCCAGATCATCTGACGATATAGCTTGAAGACACAATAACAACTCAAATCTTTGGAGATGAAAACTGACACTGAAAGCTTCAAGTAACTGTAAAAATAGCTTGTTGTTTCCACTTAAAAGGCATTTGAAAATACAGTAAATGTTGTAACAGTTATATCACTGCTACGGAGTGAATAGACTGGTGATGCCGACCTGAATGGAGATGTACACAGCATCCACCACCACAGTCCTGTACTGAGGCACGGACCGGACCTCCCTGCTGGACGAGCTGTTCAGGGTATCGGGTATCTCCAGGACTCCCAGGACCGTCAGTTTGTTGAGTGGAGGAGGGTTGATGTCCAGGACGACCCAGAGTCCTGTAGTGTGACAAGAAGCCAGGGGAGTTTTAGCCACAGTTATTCAACATGAGGTCATTTTTCACTTTAATTTTATTGAACTGAAATCAGTTTTGAAATCATTTGTTATATTCTGGCTCAGCTGCAAAGCAATAAGTAAAAAGTTGTAAGTTCATACGAAGAAAAACAGCAAGAAGAAACAATGATAAAATCCTAAAATAATTCATGAGAGTAAAGTCTCAAATATACAAGAAAAAAATGACATTTCTCACGACTCAAACAACTTTTTTTTTAAGAGATACTTAAGTAACTTTTTTCTAACTGTTCAACTTATATTTGAGTAATTAATACCATAAGGTAACAGTACTTTCACTTAAGTACTATTCCTAGTTATTTCACACATCTTTGATTAAGTGGACTTTTTCTGCTTTTCCAGACACATTTATGTACTAGTGCATCTCAAAAAATTAGAATATAGGGAGAAAGGTATTTTTAAATAATTTATTTTAAAAAAATAAGCATTTATATATTCAAAATTCATCACACATAACAGTAAAATGTGCTATTTCCAGGATTTTTTGTTTAAATTTTGATGATTATGGCATAGCTCTTTGAATTAAATTATGGATCATCTTATTCCCATTTTCTGAGGTACAGTGGTATTAAAAAGTTTGTGCTGGATGCTCGTATTAAACCTACTGCGTGGAACTTGGGTTTTAGTGACATCTTGTGGCTTGTAAGTGAACTGCAGCCCCATCCACAAAATTGACTTTTGAAAAGCACTTCAGTGAAAGCTGTGAGTGCTGTGACACTTTGAAGTCACTTATTGACTACAAGGTGGTAAGCTTCCACAAGTTCCATGCAGTAATTCTGAAGAAGTTGTTGTTTGTCCGTCGTTCTCGACGGTGACTAAGGACATCACAGGGAAGAAGACTGGGTGCAGTGTGTCTGACTGTGGCTGATCAGTCCGATGCGGGCATGGAAGGCTCTGCCACAGGTCGGGCACAGGTGATCTGCGCAGGCAGAAGATACAAGCATGGCTCTGGACTTGCATTGGGCGTTAGCAATCCTGTTCAGCTCAACAGAGGCAGCATCTTTGTTGGTATGGCTACGCTAGTCTGGTCAGTCTAGCGCTAGGGTCTTCCAGGTGTTAGGACTGATGTCAGAGCTCTTCAGGGAGGCCTTAAGAGTGTCTTTGTAGCGCTTCTTCTGACCACCTTGTGAGCGCTTGCGCTCTGCTAGTTCACCGTAGAACAGTCTCTTTGGTAGGCTTGAGTCAGGCATACGAACAAGGTGGCCAGCCCACCTATTCTGGGCTCTCTTGAGCAGGGTGTGGATGCTAGGCAGTTCAGCTCGGGAGAGGGCCTCTGTGTCAGGGATGTCGTCCTGCCAGGTGATCTTCAGGAGCTTTCTGAGGCAGTTCAGGTGGAAGCAGTTTAGCTTTCTGGCATGGCGCTCATAGACTGTCCAGGTCTCACAGGCGTACAGTAGGGAAGGCAGGATAACTGCCTTGTACACCTTCAGTTTTGTGGTCAGCCTGATGCCTCTCCTTTCCCACACTGTTGCACGTAGCCGTCCGAATGCTGAGCTTGCCTTGGAAATGCACAAATCGACCTCATCATTGATGTTGACAGACATGGAGAGTGTGCTGCCGAGGTACGTGAACTTGTCACTCTCTGGGGATCTCCCCATTGACAGTGATGGCTGGTTCCACATAAGTCTTCTGTGGTGCAGGTTGGTGCAGAACCTCGTTTTTCTTCGTACTGATTGTGAGCCCAAAGTTGTCGCAAGCAGTGGAGAGGCAGTTCATGCTCTGCTGCATCTGAGCCTCTGTAGCGGCGTTGAGTGCGCAGTCGTCTGCAAACAGGAAGTCGCGCACTTAGTCCCCTTCCACCTTGGTTTTGGCTTGGAGCCTCCGCAGGTTGAAGAGCTTGCTGTTCATCCTGTACCTGATCCTGATGGTACTTTCTTCATTGTTGCAGAAGGCATCAGAAAGCATGGCAGTGAACATCATGCTAATGACATGGTTTTATGACCCAGTGACCACACACAGACTCAAGAATAGATTCAATTAGATTTATTAATGTAAATGTGTGTGTGGATGTGTGCGTGTGAGTGTGTACAGGAACAGCAGGGGACAGAGCAGGACACCGTTCGGCCTGGCAACCCTGAAAACACACAGAAGCGTGACAGTTAGCGGAGAAGACAATTGGCGTTGCATAATTAGTCAGAGGCTTACTGAGTGTGAAGATGGTGGGAGGCTCAGGTTCAGCTCGGTGGCTGCGGCCTGGGAGACAGTGTCCGTTGTCGGGTGTTGTAGCTCCTGCTGGTGTGTAGACGTGGAGGAGTGGTGTGCTGAGAGGGAGGATAGGAGTCCGCCGCCACAGAGGAGGAAAGGGTCAGCTGCCAAGGCACTCCACCTGTGTACAGGGGACTGGAAGACAAGGTGAGTTGAGGAATAGGAGCTTACGTGAGCTGTGGACGATGTCCCTCAGGCGTTGGGACAGCTGGCTTGGGTAGCAAGGGACTGTAGACTCTGGCAAGGATGAGAGGATTGGCAGATGAAGCTCCTCTGGAGCGCAGTGAGACATCTCCGCCCAGAAGCCTGGGCAGAGCCGTCTAAATAGGCCCAGGCCTGATGGGAAGCAGGTGTGCAAACAGCTGCTGGCAATCAATCACAGAGCAGACCATGACAGCTAAGATGTGTGGGCACAAGTCCACAGCCCTGCTTGAGTCTGTTGGTGACTGGTAAAGCTCCGGAGGAGTCTCCATTGTCCGGTACTTGAGCAAGCATGCCATCGTGGAACTGGCGCACCATAATGATGAACTTGTCCAGGCAGCTGAACTTCGCCATGATCTTCCACAGCCCCTCATGACTAATGGTATCAAAAGCCTTGGTCAGATCTACAAATGTTGTGTAGAGGTCCCTGTTCTGCTCTTGACACTTCTCCTGAAGTTGGCATGCAGTGAAGATCATGTCAGCAGTTCCACGACCCTCTCTAAAGCCACACTGGCTCTTCAGCAGGTGACCACCTTCCATGTGCTGAATGAGGTGGTTGAGAAGGACTCTTGCGAGGATCTTGCCGGCGATGGCGAGGACAGAGATCCCACGGTGGTTGTCACAGGACTGCCTGTTTCCTTTTCTCTTGTAGAGATGGACAGTGAAGACGTCCTTGAGCTCCTGGGGGATAACTTCCTGTTGCCACATGGTCTGGAAGAGCTCGGTGAGTTTCTGTATTAGAAATGGTCCTCCTGCCTTGGAGATTTCAGCTGGGATGGAGTCACAGCCTGGTGCTTTGCCATTCAAAAGGAGTTTGATTGCTTTTTGGACTTCTGATTCTGTTGGAGGTTCTGCCAGAGACATGTTCACCTCTACTTGGGGCATGTGAGTGATGGCTTCTACACTGATGGATGAAGGTCTGTTCAGGACACTGCTGAAATGTTCTGCCCATCTTTCCAGGATTGTGTTCTTGTCGGTGAGGAGAGTGGACCTGTCAGCACTGAGCAGTGGTAATGTTCCAGAAGACTGAGGCCCGTAGATGGTCTTAAGGGCATTGTAGAAGTGTTTGGAGTTGTTGCTGTCAGCGTACTGCTGTATTTCATCTTTTTGTGGAGCCAGAAGTCCTGCATCTCTCTGAGCTTTGCCTGCACCTTTCCTTTGATGGAGTTGAAGGTTGCCTTCTTAGAGGCAGATCTGCTGTCTTTCTGGTATGCTCTGTGGGCTTCACGCTTCTTGTCAAGCAGCTTTTGGATGTCCTCATCATTTTCTTCGAACCAGTCTTGGTGTTTGTGCATGTTCTGGCGCAGATGAGTGAGTGAGATGTTGTACACCATGTTTCTGAAAGCTGCCCAGTCTTCTTCTGCTCCGTACACCCCGAGGTCAAGCTGACTAAGCTTGCTGTCCAGGTTCTGTCGCACTGTCGCACACTGAGGTTCTGTCGCAGAGAGTGCTGTTCCAGTTTGCTGACATTGAGTTGCTTATTTGCCTTTTTCCCCTGTGGATGTCATTTGGGCTGGATGTGCATGTTGAGCTTTGAGAGAATAAGTCTGTGATCCGTCCAGCAGTCTGTGCCACACATCCTCTTCGTCACTCTAACGTCCTGCCTGTCTCTCATTCTCACAATGATGTAATCAATCAGATGCCAATGCTTGCTGTGTGGATGCATCCAGGAGGTCTTGTTGCGATTAAGCAAGCGGTAGACGGTATTAGTGATCAGAAGGTCATGAAAGGCGCACGTCTTCAACAGGAGAAGACCATTGCTGTTGCACATTCCAATTCCATTTCCCCCAAGAACTCCCTCCCATGTCTGGTAGTCTGTACCAACTCTGGCGTTAAAGTCTCCAAGAACAATGAGTTTGTCCACCTTCGGTTCACCTTAAATGAGAGTCTCTAAGTCCTCGTAAAACTTGTCTTTGATCTCATCTGGGTTCATCATGGTGGGGGCATATGCACTGATGAATGTGGCATGATGTTTTCCTTGGAGGGGGAGCTGCAGGGTCATGAGGTGGTTGTTGGTTCCTTTGAGGAGGCTGGTAAGCTTGCTGATCAGATTGGATCTGATCGTGAAACCCACTCCTGCTTCACGGCGTTCTTTGCTGCCTCGGCTGCTCCAGAAAAAGGTGTAGCCGGCTTTGACTTCTGTCAGCTGACCTTCATCTGCAAACCTGGTCTCGCTCAGAGCTGTGATGTGGATGTTGTACCTACTGAGTTCTCTTGCGACAAGTGCTGTCCGTCTGTCAGGTCTGTCCGCTTTGGAGCTGTCCATGAGCATTCGCACATTCCAATTGCCAGTGGTGAGTGATGTCACCTTAGTTGATTTCTTCTGTGAATTTCAACCACTAGGGTGGGACCCTGCCAGCCGCAGCTTGCTGGCCAGAGTGTAACAAAGCCGGCTATGTTTGGGGCACCTTTTCTAGCCCCTTCCTCGGGTCATGGAGGTGAACAGAGCAAATCCTAAAGAGGGCTGCTCAGACACCCAGGGGGCTGCCGAACTCCACTGCTGCTTCGGTCCAGTAAAGAGCGGCCCTATGCCCTGGGCCGCCTGTGTGTGGGATTGTGGCTACAGCTTCCAGTGTATCTGCACCTGCTGCTTTGTCACTTACCCATCGCCACAGGACTTGGAGGGAGAGGGGGGAATGAGAAGGAAATTGGAGTGGGAGGGTGATGTCTTGACTTGCACGTGAATTTGATTTAAGTGAGGGAGAGTTGTGCAGGGTCGCTGGAATTAGGTTAGGATGCAGTGGGTGGCCAGCAGTGTCCTATGTGTCTCACTGTGCCCTAGTTGTCCACCACAACACTTTGCTGGGTCTGCCTTCCTGCTCGTTGAGCCAATCTGGTGGTTTCCTCAGTGCAGTCTGCCAGGTCCAGTCTATGCATGCGTAGGTAGACAAGCCCTACCTCACCAAGGGTTTCAAACCCATCAGCTACCCTCACCTGGTTTCACCTGCCAGTCAAAGCAGTTTACCGGGGTGTGGCCGCTGTTGCATGCAAACAGCTACTTGGAGCCACAGGTGAGAGTTGAGTACCAAGTGGGAACCAAAGCGGACCGACCACCCGAAGGTGCGACTTTGCCCCATCAGAAGTGCTATCCCTCCCTGACACTCCATACACCCCTGAAGAAGAAGTATATGTACCATGAATGCAAACACACAGACTTTAGACTGATTTCTAACTGTTTAGATGAAGACAGTTTTTTCAACTCTGAAATCTGCCTGTTGAAAATTAGAGGATATCAAAAATTAACAACATGCAAAGTTACTGCATGAAATATGCAATGTTTAAAGCAGCACAATTTAACGTTTTTGTTCAGGGTAGGAACACTGAAAAGACTACAATTATGGTGACAATGACATCAGTCCCAACAGCCAATCACAGGGCACAACTGTAGCCACCAACAACTAAGCACCCTCTTGGCTGCTGGGACTGAGGTCATAGTTGCCATACTTGAAGTTCTTTAGTGTTCCCAGCAAGAAGAGAGCTGTAGACTAGACAGTAGGCAATGCAGACCCACTCAGGCTATGGGAGAAGTGACAATTATTGATGTACCATCAAAATAATTTTAGAGTTTGGAATTTTAGTGTTGCTTTAAAAAAAACCCAATGTAGCTCATTCTGACCTGATGAAATCACCCCAGGAGTGCTCGGATCTCCTGACAATGAACCTTGATCTTGAGCACATCCTAGATGCAGACCCACTTAAGGATCCTTGTGAGTGAGTTTGGTGGGCATTGAGGCAAATGCCTTGTGAACCCCATTAAATGTGGACGGACAGATGGATGGATGGCGACTGATGCTGCACCATTGCACTAGCTCCTTTTGGCTTCACCGGAATGAGCTAAAAAACTTGACTTGAATTACTAAATGATACCTGATGGGATGACGACATCGGCACCGTCTTTTGGAACAGTGAAGTTGTTCTCAGATGAATCTTCCCAGAAGGATGCATCTGACCAAAGACTAAAGGAAAACACAAATGACATCAGCTGAAATTAAATCAAGCTATAACTGTAGCTATTCAAATTATTTACATTTATGTATATGTGTATATATATATATTAACATGTATGCATTTTTTTAGCATTGTTAAGTTGAAACATAGCTTTGGCGGTGCAGCACATCAGTCTCATACTTTGGGAAATATGTAAAATTGCACTGACCTTAATTAAAATTGAAATAATAAAATAAAACAAACACATTTTGCTATCAACAGAAGCAGCAGAGCCATTTTACATGGGTGGATTTATAAGCAAATATGTTTGGGAAAGGGTTTAACGTACATGAAGTTGTCAG
Organism: Pholidichthys leucotaenia; assembly: GCA_020510985.1. Lineage (NCBI taxonomy): Eukaryota > Metazoa > Chordata > Actinopteri > Cichliformes > Pholidichthyidae > Pholidichthys > Pholidichthys leucotaenia. The sequence goes on from CM035839.1 coordinate 60,868,836, forward strand.
GGCGGTGGCTGGGTAATGGAGGGAGCGTGGCCGGAGCTGATGTTGGTGGAGGGATACATTTGGGGAAGAAGCAGCGGTAGACAGCAAAGTTCACCTCAACATCAGTCATGGAGGGGTCAACGCTGCGGCGTCTCCTGAGCTGGCTTGTCTTTCCAGAAACTGCAGAAACAGAACAAACACATGCACTATTAAAATAGAAGAAAAGAAGGCATATTGACTCGAAATAGTAATTAATCATGAAATTAATGTATTTTCCTACTGCTTTATGTCAGAATGGCTGGATAAGTCCATCTGATTTAAAGAGTATTGCATGAAATACAATATACTGTATGGTGCAAAAGATGCATTTGGAATTATTAAAAAAAAACACCTTATGATGAAGTATCTTGGATTTAAGCATCCATCAGAAAAACAGATCTCACAAGGAAAAAAAAACATCTGGTGACATTCTGTTTCCCAGCACCCTGTTTAAATTGAGGGATCTTATTGTGCTGAGACTGGTGGGATGCATTTATCTTACAGTAACACTAAAAACTGCTTATTAAATATGTCTCCAAAGCTTTTTTCCCACAGATTGTTTTTTTGTTTTACAGTGAAAAAATATGTAGGTACTGCATATAATAACAATCCATCATTTAGAGGTGCTCTACACAATATTCTATGCTTTAGTATACAAATGAATAACTCCTATCTACTGTTAACGATGAGTGCTATCAGCCAGTGCTTAGCCTTAGTGTTGACTCCCCTCCAGAATCATTTTTTACACTGCTGACTCTCCACTCAGTTTTTTAGTGCCCTCACCTTGAAATTTTTGACCCCCCCCCCCCAAATATATAGAAGGAAAGGCTCCACCTCCAGCTGAATATGGGGTGGGGGGGGATAGTGACTTATAGGGGCAGATTTACTAACATGCTGCACCATCTCAAAACCCTGTTTTGGCATTAAAAAAAAACTAGTGAGATTTACTAAAGGGCGCAGGGCAAAATTTGCAGTGGAAAGGTATGGACTATGTTAATTTTGCACCTGGCCTCTTTGCATATGTGTCTATGGGAGTTGTCATGTCAACACGTAAATCTGAGGGAGGGGAGTATTTAAATGACTGGCGCAAGGTTATTTATTAAGGTTTGTGGTTGTCAGTCTCCTGCTAAATGCACCATGATTCAACGTCCAAAAAAAGCTTGTCTTAATTCATTGGTGCCGAGACACCAGCGAGAACCGAGGGAGCGCGGGGCGGAAGCTTCTCTCTGCGCGTGACTTCATTTGGCATGACAGAAGAACAGATTATATGAATATCAAATCTCACAGAGATCGCTGTTACTGTATGCTGAACTGGACATCAGCTGGCAGTTTTTTTTTAAATTTCATTTGTTTATACTGTATATAGCCTACTACATGAATTTGTATCCATAAAATAGGGTGCAATAGGAGCCCTTATACCCGCAGTGGACATAGAGATGGTGTCAGCCGATAATGACTCTTTTTTTTCTCTTTTCTGCAGAGATTAGACTGGGATCTGGAGTTTTCCTCAGCTCTCCCTCGCTCTTGAACTTGAGCTTTCACTCGCTAATTTGCACTGCCTTAGTAAATCTGCCCCTTAGTTCACAACAAAGTGGAGGAGACCTTCAAGGCTTTACACCACTGAAAAATTATTACTCAGCAACGAAAAGACTCACAGATACATGAGTTAATATCGCAATTTTCAGAGATGGAGTTCATTACGTGGCTGCCTCTTGCCCAGAGATGCTGGGACAGACTCCAGCCCATCCCCCCGGTGACCCAGAAAGGATTAAGGTGGATGGTAAATGGATGGATGGCTCTATAGCAGCATCCAGTGGTGATGAAAAATCCTCACAGCGCCTTTAAAGTTTGTCTGGCTTTTTAACAACAACGTAGCATCAGAGCGGCACACTTTCTTCCGCTCAAGATCAGAAACAGAAATAAACTGAAGGATCACCAACGCCCCAGGGTGTTAATCAGTTCTGATGATTAGAACCATAATCAAGATATGGATGCATTAAAACTCTTCTAACCTAAGTAGTAGAGGTTGCTGGAGTCGAGGTACCAGTCTCCGTTGCTGTTGCTGCTGAAGCTCAGAGGCGTCTCTGATCCGTTCCTCCTGTCGATGATCCAGAGGCTGTCGGGACTCTGGGTGAGGTTGTGGTTGATGATCAGGTACTCATCCCCCTGTGGGAAACGCACGAGAGTCATCAGTGTGTGAGAGGTGGGCAGAAATGGTACTCAAGTAAAAGCAGTGTTATCTTAGGAAATTAATTACTCAAGTACGAGTGGTCATGAAGAAAGTTAACTTGTGTAGCACTAATGACTTTGCTCTTCTATTCTCTTTGATTCGCAGGGACTGTTTGGTTACCTTGAAGCTGTAGAATTTGGCATTATAAGTGATGTTGGCAATCTGATCCACATTTTCAAAGTACCAGCTGTACGTCTGCTGAGAGGGCAGCATGGCCATCCAGCCGAACTGGTGAGTGAGTCTCTTCTTCACATAGGGGACCACACTCCTCCCTGTGTTCAAAACAATGGACAGAGCGTCATTATACTGCAGCACACGGCTGTTAAGAAAACCACTGCTTTAAACCCCAGTGATCACCAGTAGAGGTCAGTAAAGATTATAAGTGGTATTAATGCTTTCTTTAACACCAAAAAAGGAGTCTGTGTGGTTTTATACCATAGATGTTGCTCAAGATGGCATTCTTGCCCTCCAAAGAGCTCGGGGTGGGTTTGTTAAAGGCCAGGCGATGAAAGGAGACGGTGTGGTCACAAATGTATCCCGGGAAGCCAGCGCTAAATTCAGCGCTCTGGATGCAGTGAGCGGGGTCCAGCAGCTCCGTCTTTGGGACAACTTTGTGGTTGATGTTTCCTAAAAAAAAAAAAGAAAAACATAAATAGACTGAGGATGTTTAAAAAGTCCAGAAGACCATTTCAATAAATTATTGTATATGTATTTTATTTTTTATTGTTTTTATACTGCAACTTTAAGTACAAATACCTCAATTAACTTCTTCACAGAACTGTACTTTCTTCACTTTTATTGCAGGATGCTTTTTATCTCATCAGTTTGCTTATTCTTGTGCATTTCCCACTCCTGACTCAAATTTCCTACTTACACTCAGCAGTTTGCATGAAAATAATAATATTCTTGAGCCAGAACAGAAGAAACCAGAGAGATTCATATCTGTGAAAGTAGTATGACCAAATGTACTTGAGATTTTTTTTTCATAAATGTACTCAACTACAGTAAGAGTTAAAAAAAAAAAAAGCAGCAAATTTGTGGGGAAAAAATGTATATTTTTAGGGAGAAATTCACAAATTTACAAGAAAGAAAACTCACAAATATATTGGGGGAATCACAAATACAGTATGTGAAGGAGAAGTTGCAACTTTACTAAGCTGGAGGGAAAAAAAATTGCAAAATTACAAGATGGGGAAAAAGTTGCAAATTCAAAAGGGTGGGAGGACCATATCTACGGCTCCCGGGGCCTGTGATCTACGGCGTACCTGTGAGGGAGCCGTCGGTGTCGATCAGCTGTATTTCGTGTTCCCACCTGAACCAGGCCTTGTTGGATGTGTTCATATACTTGATGCCACTGAACCTGGCTGCATGGCCGCCGCACAATTCTCTACAAAGCCCATCGATTGAGGTTACCCCGATGGCTGCACAGGGGCTGCGGTCAAAGTTGATGAACGTGGTGCCGATGACGCTCATGCCGTCCTCGAAGGGCAGGATGACGCCTCGGTGCATGCAGTAGCCGCTCCCCAGCCCGAGCTCGTCCACGTGGCCAACAATAGTGCTGTTGAACACCCCCGCCCCTCCGTCTTCGCCGAATCCGCTCACAGCCCAGTCAAGAATGCGCTTGCCCTCAATGCCGGCTTTCTCATTGTTGACCATAAGAAAGTCGCTGAACTGTACAGCACCCACGTTGACCCATTCGGCGCCCTTCTCGCAGTTCCACGTCGTGAGCGCACGGAAAACGGCAGGCACGGGTTTTCTAGAGTTGCAGCCCCCGTTGTGCATGGGGAAAAATTCTTGGAAGATCCAGAGGCCGAACCAGCCCTGCGAGTGCACGGTATTGTTGTAAAACTCGCCGAGGGGAACCTTCTTCTGACAAATATTCGGGTCGTAGGACGGGCCGTCGGGGCGATCATGCATGCGGTACCAGAATCCAAAGTGGGTGCCCCCTGCAGCGACGTTGTGGCGGATGATGTTGTTGGGGTTTGTGACCCAGTAGGCGGCAGGAGTGACATCATCGTTCAGCAGGCTGGTGCTTTGTTTGACCAACACAGCCAAGTTGAACTGCAGGACGTTCTCCGTCTCAATGCCGTCCTCGATGAAGAAGGCGCCGCCCATGATGTCGTAGATGACGTTGTGCTCCACCAGGAGTCTGTGGGTGTTGTGGATGGTTACAGCCCTGTTGAAGGTGTGATGGATGGCGCAGCCCCTCACGTATGACTTGAAGTTGACGTCTCCCATCAGATGCCAGTGGATGGGGTAACGCCCCAGCCTGAAGGCCTGACCTGCATGGGTGACCTGAGGAGGAAAGAGGAGTGATTTTTTTTTTTAATAACACTGGAATTTATTAATTTAGAATTATGCAAATTATGTACAAAGTAAGAACTTATCAAATGGCACCTAGTACCCAGGAACTGTTTAAGTTTAGATTAAGTAAATTCAGTTTGCGGGGCAAATGTGTCTTCAAGAAACCTAAAATACAGACCTATGTAAAAAGTCATTGTTTTTCTGTTAAAGGGGTAAATGTATGGAACAAGTGTACTGATAATTAAAAAATGTGTAGCACAATCAATACGTTTAAAAAAAATGGCTAGATATTATCTGTTAAATAAATATTAAGTTATGATAGGGAAGGTATAATTTATTACCTCCGCCAGGCCGAAAAGGCCAGGAGGAGGTTATGTTTTTGCCAGGGTTTGTGTGTTTGTCTGTCTGTTTGTCTGTCTGTCTGTTTGTCTGTTGGTTAGCAAGATAACTCAAAAAGTCTTGGACGGATTTGCATGAAACTTTCAGGCGTTGTTGGAAATGGTACAAGGAAGAACTGATTAAATTTTGGGGGTGATCCGGTTCACCGTCTGGATACAGGAATTTTTTTAAAGCATTTTTCCACACTGTGACATAGGGCCATTTTCAACATGTGCGCAGGCGCAATGGAGGCCGCTGGGCATCATGTCTGACCAACACAAACTCCGCCTTCTTCAACGTTTTAGCCACAAAAGCATGCGGAAAACACTGCTGGCCTCGGACCCCCAGCGTGCCTGTGCCAGCCATAGGCGCGCTGGTCGTCGTGTCTGACCAACACAAACTCCGCGTTCTTCAACGTTTTAGGCACAAAAGCACGCGGAAAACACTGCTGGCCTGGGCCCGCCAGCGTGGCTGCTTTTGCGCCACGCTGCAAAACCTGACACGGACACCTGTCCACCGCCCCATTATTTGCCACAAATTCCCCGCCCAGCTATAGGCGCTGCGTAAAAACGACCTCTCTGCCGGGGAAGACTCTAAATTCTGTTTTGCCGTGGAGCGCAACCCCAATATAATATAAAAACCCACGGCAACCTGTCTAACCAATCTGCATCCGTCAGTGGAGGAGATGGACACACCAACACTTCAGTTTATTACCTCCGCCAAGGAGGCAATGCTTTTACAACCGTAAAACGGGGCTATAAGGGACGGCGGGGTAATATGGGACACTTTTCTAAATGTAATTCTGCTTTTTTAATTTTGCTTCCGCCTAGATTTGATGAAGGATTCATGGATATTTGACAATAACAACACAACTCAGCGTCCTGCTCAAAATAAAAAAAGCAGAATTACATTTAAAACATTTCCCACAAAAGTGTCCCTTATTAACCCGCGTTCCTTATAGCCCCATTTTACACTACTGAACTACTAATCCTATCACTATCACATTGATTGTCATTCATTAATTGTCTGTTTATTGCACTGTCCATGTCAAATAAACAAATAATCATTGTGAATCCAATTGCTACTCATATCTTTTCATGCTCAGGGAATCTGAAAACGTACACACAAACACTCTATGGGGGGAACTGTGCCGCTTGGCGGAGGTCTGCGCTCTCCGAGTGCTTTTCTAGTTGTAATTATATTACTGATTCAAAATAGAAGGTTTCTGTTGATGTGTTTCACTGAGCAGCCAAATCTGAGTTCTGTATGAGGGGTCAGTATTCTGCTTCGACCTACACCCTTTTTTTTGTGTATACAGTTAGGCCCAGAAATATTTGGACAGTGACACAATCTTCATGATTTGGGCTCTGCATGCCATCACATTGGATTTGAAATGAAACAGCTACAACAGAATTGAAGTGCAGACTGCACGGTGGCGCAGTGGTTTAGCACTGTGGCAGCACAGTTTTACCCTCGGCCGGGGGACCGTGGGGATCATGAGATCGTGGGTTCGATCCCAGCCCCCGACCAACAGTGAGCTGTGTGGAGTTTGCATGTTCTCCCCGTGTTGCGCGGGTTTACTCCGGGATTTCTCCGGTTTCCTCCCGCACACCAAAAACATGTAGGTTTAGGGCGCTCGCGCACGCAGCGACCAGCAGCCGGTGGCTTGTCACCAGACTGCAAACCAAGTCTACCTACGGGTACAAATAAGTAACAAAAAAAAAAAAAAGACTTTAAGGTTTAATTCAAGGGGTTGAACAAAAACATATGATTAAAGGCCAAATGTCACGTAATTTTTTTTTCTAAATGACAACGAATTTAGATAAAATACACATAACTTAAACCAAATATTCATACCGGAAACCATATCACCCACCCGTATTTACATAATTGCACAAAATACACCAGGCGAAGTCCCCGCCTTGCTCACTGGCTTGTGACAGCCAATCCAGACCACGCCCATGTTTTTGGCGTCACAAGTTGTACCCTGGCTGCCCTGCCTATCCACATTCACACTTATCAACATTGGACAATCATGACGGAAAGTGACAGCGATTGTGAACAAATTAGTTTAGTTTTGTCTTTTTTTTTTTTTTGTCTTTTTTTTTTGTCAGTGGTTCAGACAGTGACAGAGGCATAGAACCTTACAAGTTCGAGCCGTCCGAGACGGAATCAGATGCTTTGTCTGATGACAACAGTTCCGACGATGACCAGAGAGCAGAACCAGTGGAAAATGTCATTGAATTGGACATTAATCGCCTCCAGAATTGGGAAGCTGAAGGGGGTCTGTCGAGGGCGCCCCATAAATATTGATTTTTCGGAACCCATTATTATTACAGTGGAGGAGAGCCGCTGCTGTCAAGAAATTGACCAGATCAATATGAGAATGGAGGCGCATACCTGTCAAGGGAGACGTTTTCGCCGTATTTTAATACGGGGAAAATGCAATTTTAGCAAATACGGGCGTATTGCCATTTCTGTACGCCCAAAAGAAAAATATACGGGAAAAAAAATTATTGAGTGTGTTGAGGAACACGTCTTGTGTGTGAGACCCACAGCTTGGGTGCTGGCAGATCGCTCAGCGGGAGCTATTCGCACTACATTGAGAAGTCATTAGGATAATGGCTTAACACTTTCAGCTGTCCTGCAGCTGCGGAACAGAGAGGAATCGCCTTACAAATACAGAATTCTGCTTTTTTTATTTTGAGCCGGACGCTGAGTTGTGTTGTTATTGTCAAATATCCATGAATCCTTAAAATATTTGACAATAACAACACGAATTACATTTAAAACATTTCCCAGAAAAGTGTCCCTTATTACCCCGCCGTCCCTTATAGCCGCGTTTTACGGTATTAAAATACGGCGAAAACGTCTCACTTGACAGGTATGAAAACATTTCCCAGAAAAGTGTCCCTTATTACTCAGCTGTCCCTTATAGCCCCGTTTTAAGGTATGGGTGAAATATCCAATTTTTTCTTTCTTGTTGCTCACTTCAATCTTCCAGTCTCCATATAAACAATCAATCGAGATACCCCAAGCATCAAACTAGGGTACAATCTATTTCGTCACTTCCGCCTTCTTCCCCAGGCGATTCCAGAGGCCGTGAGTAGGAACGTCAGGCCAAGCGCGGCAGTTTTAAATTAACGAATATTCCGGCGTTACTGAAGCATATGCACCAAGACCCGAACGGATCGGTTCCCTTTTATATCTAGTTTCAAGACATTTAAAGTACCTTGTTACGTGACATTTGGCCTTTAAACATGTAGGAACTGTAGCTATTTTTATACAAACGCTCCTCATTTCAGGGGCTCAAAAGTAATTGGACAAATAAACATAACCCTAAGCAAAATGTTACTTTTCAATATTTTGTTGAGAATCCTTTGCAGGCAATGACTGCCTGAAGTCTGGAACCCATGGACATCACCAAACGCTGGGTTTCCTCCTTCGTGATGCTTTGTCAGGCCTTTACTGCAGCTGTCTTCAGTTGTTGCTTGTTTGTGGGTCTTTCTGCCTTAAGTTTTGTCTTGAGCAAGTGAAATCCATGCTCGATTGGGTTGAGATCTTGTGATTGACTCGGCCATTGCAGAATATTCCGTTTCTTTGCTTTAAAAAACTCCTGGGTTGCTTTTGCAGTATGTTTTGGATCATTGTCCATCTGTACTGTGAAGCGCCGTCCAATCAACTTTGCTGCATTTGGCTGAATCTGAGCAGAAAGTATATCCCTATACACTTCAGAATTCATCCAGCTGCTTCTGTCTTTTGTCACATCATCAATAAACACAAGTGACCCAGTGCCATTGGAAGCCATGCATGCCCATGCCATCACACTGCCTCCACCATGTTTTACAAAAGATGTGGTGTGCTTTGGATCATGAGCTGTTCCAATTCTTTTCCAAACTTTCTTCTTCCCGTCATTCTGGTACAGGTTGATCTTAGTCTCATCTGTCCAAAGAATGCAGTTCCAGAACTGGGCTGGCTTCTTCAGGTGTTTTTTGGCAAAGTCAATTCTGGCCTTTCTATTTTTGAGGCTGATTAATGGTTTGCACCTTATGGTGAATCCTCTGTATTTACTCTCATGAAGTCTTCTCTTTATGGTACACTTCTGGAGAGTGTTCTTCACTTGAGTGGATGTTGTGAAGGGGTTGTTCTTCACCATGGAAAGGATTCTGCGATCATCCACCACTGTTGTCTTCCATGGACGTCCAGGCCTTTTTGAGTTCCCAAGCTCACCAGTGCACTCTTTTTTTTTCTCAGAATGTACCAAACTGTTGATTTGGCCACTCCTAACATTTCTGCTATCTCTCTGATGGATTTCTTCTTTTTTTTTTCAGCCTCAGGATGGTCTGTTTCACCTCCACTGAGAGCTCCTTTGACCGCATGTTGTGTGTTCACAGCAACAGCTTCCAAATGCAAACGCCACACCTGGAATCAACTCCAGACCTTTCAACTGCTTAATTAATGACAGGTTAACGAGGGAAGAGCCCATGCAGCCTTGTTATTTTTTTTTTTGCAGCCTTCTGAGTCAATTGTCCAATTACTTTTGGTCCCTTGAAAAAGAGGCGGCTACATATTAAATAACTGTAATTCCTAAACCCTTGCTCCAATTTGGATGTGAATGCTCTCAAATTACAGCTGAGTCTGCACTTTAAGCCCATATTGATTATATAATTGTATTCTGAATATGTTTTCGTAAACAGCTAAAATAACAAAACTTGTGTCGCTGTCCAAATATTTTTGGGCCTAACTGTAGATGTTTGTTTTGTTCTGGAAGTTTGTTGTATGTATATATATTATGATGTATTTTTTTCCCTCTTTGCTGTTGTTTTTGTTACCTCCGCCAAGGAGGTGATGCTTTTGTCGCCATTAGTTTATTTGTTAGTCTGTCTGTCTGTTAATAAAATAACCAAAAAAGTTATGAACGGATTTTGATGGAATTTTCGGGAAAGGTGTGTCATGGCACGGGGAACAAATGATTAGGTTTTAGTGACGATCTGAGAGTGCATACCTCCACCAAGGGCTTTGTTTGTATTTGTGCAGCAGGATTACACAAAAACTACTGAATGGATTTGGATAAAATCTTCACCAGAGGTGGTTCTTGGGCTAGAGAGGAACCCATTACATTTTGGTGGCAATTTGAGAATGCATACCTCCGCCAAGGCTCTTATCTTTTCACAGTGTGTTAGTGACAGTACTCCAAAACTACTGGACAGACTTTGATTCAATTTTCCCCAGAAGTGGCTGTAGGCCTACACACGATCCCATTACATTTTGGAGGTGATCCATGAGGGACAGAAGGAGCCTTGGCGGAGGTATGCACTCTCTGAGTGCTTTTCTAGTTGTTGTTTAAAACACAAACAAAATAAACTAAAAAAAACAACAACAAAAAACCTCAAACTATGTAATGTTTAAATGCTACTGAGCTTGAACACTGTTCAAGGGTGTGTGGCTTCAGTATCAAATGTAACTGTTTTGCCTCTCAAAGTCAAACTCGCAAATTTACAACAAACTTTCAGATCTAGTTGGAAAATGTTGCAAACCTAAGACCGGTTTAAGAGTAAAGTTGTTAATCTAAGAGAAACGCTAAACAAATTAATAAGTAAAAGGCTCAAATTCCTTTGACAAAAACGCTGTATATTTACCAGGACAATTTTTAATGTATGAAAAAAGCTGCAAATTTACGAAAAAATTCTCACAATTTTCAAAGAAAAAATTGCTCATTTAGTTTCAGTGACTTCACGAGAAAAATGTCAAAGATTTATGTGAAAATTTCAAGTTAAAATTAAGTCAGAAGATGAAATTTTCAGAGAAAAAGCAGTAAATTTAGGAGAAAAATGTCTTAATTTTAAAAGAACGATGTCAAATTTATGAGAAAAGGTGTAAATGTGTGAGAAAATTGCAGAAAGGAAAAGCACATTTGAGAGGAAACCTCACAAATTGACCCAGAAAATCGGCTAATCTAAAAAAAATAAAATTAGAACGCTTACAAGAAAAAGGTCAAAGATTTATGTGAAATAATCCAAGTTATTAAATTTATGTTAAATTTAAGTTTTTGAATTATAGAAACAACAACAACAAATTTAACAGTAAATGTCTAAAATTTAAGTGAACAATGTCAAATTAATTGAAAAGTTTAGAATTTAGGAAATTTAAAAGAAAAAAGTCAAAAATTTACAAAGACAAAAGGAAATATACAAGAAAATGTAAGAGAAAAAAATTAGCTAATTTACAAGAAAAAAAATATCCATGAGCAAAGGGACAAAGATTTGTCTGAAAGTCATTAAATTAGACATAACAAGAAGCTGACAATAGGAGATAAATGTTTAAAATTACTAGATGTAAAAAGGAGAAACTCAACAGTTTTAGCTCCATTTTTAAGGCTCAAATACATTCAGACTTCCTGAAATTTCCCAGAATGGCTCCACAGTAAGGGCTGCTGACTCCTGACTTTGTTTAGCACAGAACTTTTTAAGCACTTCACCTCGATATATTCCAGTCTGCCGATGGCCAGATTCATGCTGGGTGTGTGTGAATGGATCATGATGGCGCCTCCGAATTGATCACTACCGGCCTCCTCTCCAAACCGTCCCTGGAAGCACGTCTGTGTTGTAAATTCACCTACAGGACACAGAATACATACTTTGATGTTTTATAACTTTTTCTCATGGATTTGTATTTGAAAAAAAAAGTATTTTAAAAACTGTTACTCTAAAAAAAAGTGTAAACACAATTTAAGCTGTCTGTTACAAATGGTGATCTGTCCAGGGTGTACCCTGCCTCTCGCCCAAAGATGGTGGGATAGGTTCCAGCCCACCCCCCCGACCCGAAAAGGATTAAGCGGAAGAAGATGGATGGATGGATCGAAATTCAATTAAGTTCATTTTATAAGAAGCATTGTTTTACTGCATACTTCATTTGTTTTGATATTGTATATTTGCTCTTTGTCCAATAAAGTTCAGTAAAAAATATAAAAAGCATTTGCAAAAACATGCAATTTACAATTTATTTACCAACAGTGATCTGTGTGGAGTTTGCATGTTCTCCCCGTGTCTGCGTGGGTTTACTTTGGGATTTCTCCGGTTTCCTCCCACATGCCAAATAACATGCAAGTTAGTTTAATTGGCATCAACTGGGGATTCTAAATTGTCCTTAGGTATGACTGTGAAAGTGAATGGTTGTCTGTCTCTCTGTGTGGCCCTGCGATGCACTGGTGATCTGCTCAGGGTGTACCCTGCCTCTCACCCAAAGATGCTGGGATAGGCTCCAGCACCCCCACGACCCAAAAAGGATTAAGCGGAAGAAGATGGATGGATGGATGGATGTTATTTACTAAGATAACTAATATCTAACAGTCACAGAGTTCCACAGGGATCTGTGTTAGGCCCTACTCTTTTTAGTTTATATATGCTCCCATTAGGCAATATCATCAGAAAGCACTGTATACATTTTCACTGTTACGCAGACGACACACAACTATACCTGTCAATGAAGCCTGATGATTGTAATCAATTAGCCAAGTTAGATGCCTGTTTTAAGGACATCAAAGCTTGGATGACTTGTAATTTTCTACTATTAAACTCTGATAAGACTGAAGTCATTCTTGTTGGCCCAAAATATCTTAGAAATTCCTTCTCAAATTATGCCCTTAATTTAGATGCCGCCACTCTCACTCTGAATAGTTCTGTGAGGAACCTTGGAGTTATTTTTGATCAAGATTTGTCCTTTAATTCACATATTAAATTTGTTTCTAAGACTGCCTTCTATCATCTGCGCAATATTGCCAAGATCAGGAGCATCTTGTCTCTGAATGATGCTGAGAAACTGATTAACGCTTTTGTCAGCTCTCGATTAGATTATTGTAATTTGTTATTATCTGGTTGTCCTAAAGTATCCTTAAAAAATCTTCAGTTGATTCAAAATGCTGCTGCTAGAGTTTTAACTGGTTCTAGAAAAAGAGATCACATCTCCTCAGTTCTGTCCTCCCTCCATTGGCTTCCCATAGAATTTAGAATCAAGTTTAAAATCCTTCTTCTTACTTTCAAAGGTCTTAATAATCAGGCCCCCCTATATATAAAAGATATGATATTACCTTACCATCCTAATAGAGCATTATGCTCCAAAAATGCTGGATTACTTGTGGTGCCCAGAATCTCCAAAAGTACAGTGGGAGGCAGAGCCTTCTGCTACCAAGCTCCTTCTCTCTGGAACCAGTTACCACTCTGGGTCTGGGAGTCAGGCTCGGTCTCTGTTTTTAAGAACAGGGTAAAATCCTTCCTTTTTAATATAGCTTACATTTAAGGAGGGATTTTGTGTCTCTTAACCCCACTTTTGTTCTGTTGTTATTTGATCCATACTGCTGGTTGATCTCCAATAATGTACTTGGCATCTTACTGTCATGTTCCTTATGTCTGTCCTCTCCATCCTCCCTATCCCCTCACCCCCAGCCAGTCGCAGCAGATGACTGCCCCTCCCTGAGCCTGGTTCTGCTAGAGGTTTCTTCCTGCCAAATGGGAGTTTTTCCTCTCCACTGTCGCTAAGTGCTTGGTCACAGGGGATCGTCTGATTGCTGGGTTTTTCTGAGACTGTCGGTGGGGGGGGGGGGGGGTTCTGCACTGTGGCGCCACGAGACAGCTTCTGTTGTGATGTGGCGCAGCATAAATAAAGCTGAATTGAATTGAACTGAATTGAATTAATTGACTATCATACAGTTACATCACTGATCTCTATAGAAAAGCTGGATAGATCATTGGCTGCCAGAAGTGAAGCCACCAAAAACCCTGTGGCCGCCATATTAGTACATATTACTGCATGCATTACTCACAGGCCTAGTCGCCTTTGCTTGACTTTTCCAATTAACTAGCCTTCCCACAGCTGCTAAACATAATGTCAACTCAATTTCTATAGTTCACCTGTTGTGCAAGATTATAAGCTGTGTCTTCATAACAAGAAGTTCAAAATCTGTTAATTCTTTGGGAAGTTACTGAGGTAAAAGTGGCACCGTTTACTACTAAACCCATTCATTCTCCATTGACTCGCTGAGTGTTTGGGGTATACTAATATGACAGCCAGGTGGCTTCACTCAGTTCTGTACTCACTAATGGGTCTATCCAGCTTTTCTATAGAGATCAGTGGTTACCATGAACTGCAAAACCAGTTGCGTATAGTGGTGGGTGGATTGGGCCAAATATCGATAATATCGATACCATTGCTGGTACTGATATTGATTAATACCAGTGTAATAAGATCGATACTCTGTTTGTGTGTGCCACTCCTGTCACAGCAGGAAGCAGGCACACTTTGCTCCTCTCTTCTTCTTGTGGTTTTATGGCGGTTGGCAACCAGAATTTAGGTGCTACGCCTTACTACCATCACATGTCTCAACAGTGCCAGGTAAACAAACTAGCAAGCAGCAGCTGCCGGCTGCCAACGCACGCACACAGACGGAGCAGAAGAATGGCAGCGAGGAAGAGGAGCACCGTGTGGTTATATTTTCAAATGAAGGGAGACATTTTGTTTTAATTTTTGTATTGTAGTTTTTGAGCAGTGCACATCAAAAAAGAATTTGTTTTAATTTGTTCTTGAGTGATAATTTTGTGCAGTTTATTGAAGCAAAAAATCCAGACATGACAATGTATGGGGAAAAATTGTTTTGTTACTGTTCTATTGTTTCTGAACAAAAACTTTTATTATGATAATAAAGTATTTTCTATTTACCTCTAAACTTTGCTCAAATTCTGTCCTGGGTTTTAACCAATTAATAATCCAAAGGAAAAATCACAAAACACTTAAAGGTCATGAAAATTCATTTAGATTTACTGATTTGATGATGTATCCACATTAGTTATTAAAAAGTATCGGTATCGTATCAGTACCGGTGATGTTGGCCCTGTATCACAGGGGATCGCCTGATTGCTGGGGTCTTTCTTGCAACTGTGGGGGTCCCCCCCTACAGTTGATAGTGCTATGAGATGACTGTTGTTGTGAAATGGCGCTATATAAATAAAGTTGAATTGAATTGAATTATTTACTTGGTATCGGATTGTTGCCAAATCTTGAAGTATCACACATCACTAGTTGAGCCAGAAAAACTGGGAGCAGTCTGCGCCAGCAAGACAAAGTGTCCTCCAGTGGATAAATTGAGTACTGCAGCTAATAATCTCAAAAAATTCAGCCTTCAATTTTTATTTTTTTTTTTTAAATGGGGGGGGGGGGTATTTGCCTTTCTGAGGCCACTGATGTAACAAAAAAATGGAGAGTGCCATCTGTTGGATGAATCTAATTACCACACTTGGAAAAAAATCAACTTCCTTATTTTTTTTTTTTTTTTTGGTGGGGGGGGGGGGTGCCTTTCAGAGCTTCCGTAGCATCATAATGCAGAAGTTTTCCTTTTACAACAGACACACTCCACTCTCACACATTACCTGTGTCGAAGCCTTCCTCGCAGGCTGCGATGGTTTCGTCCCATTCTAGGTGCTGGGAGCCTCGTACCACGACGTTCCTGGTCAGGAGGCCCACCTCAGCTCTGCCTTCAAACACCGTTCCGTCAGGCAGCGTCACGGACACCCCAAGGTGAGTATAGTTTAGCGGTGAGTCCAGAGTGAGGGTCCTCCCATCAGCTGACACTGCGGCGATTCTTCTCACCTCATTCTCTCCCTGACTGTGCCTGGAAATAAATTAAATAAAAAGATGATAACTTTGCCTGTGTTGCATTTGACTGACTTATCAGATCAGATTCATTCTCAAATCACTATATTGTGGTGCACATATGTAGTTTCACGGGCTCACATGTATATGACTGTTCATATGCTCTTATGTATATTCCTGTGTGTTTATTTTGGCTTCACGTCTGAAGAGGAACAAAAGGTCTGGACCTCCTAGGGAGATGAGGAGGATGTGAGTGTTGGCCTTGTGATATGCAAAGAGATGGAGGGGTTTGGGTGAAAGAGATAGGAACTGCAGGGGGGATGCATTGTGTTTGGGATTTAAAGACAATGGGATTTTGTGCTTTGATGTCAGGGGTATAAGACTGGCAGATTTTGGGGGTTCTGCCTCTTTTCTGATTTGTATGTTGGAGAGTGTGTTGAGAATAAAATGGAACTTGAGAAATAACTCAGCCTCATCCTTTCCACACATCTCCACAATATTAATAATTTAAAATAATAATAATAATAATAGTAATAATACATTTTTTTTATATAGCACTTTCCAAGGCTCTCAAAGACGCTTTACATTACAAAAAAATACAGTTTTCATTTAAAGCACTCAAGGGAGAATGTATTCCTCACTAATGTAAAGGCATTTGTTTTCCTTTCTGGATACCAATAATGTTTAATGGGCTGAAAACATACCACCAAGATGTGTAGCTTCAAGATTAAGGCATGGATAAAATGTTTCTTGTCTTTCTATTGCTGATATGACACATAAAACAGCTCCTGGTTCTTTCATTTTAAAGAACGGATGTTTTTGTTTTTTGCTCAACCTTCTACAGAAATTCTTTTCCTGTTTGTCAACATAAATGCTGACGTACTTCTACCGTTCTTCCAGGGAAATCATTGTGTACAGATGTCTGTGCAGATATGTGTGTGTAGTAGGCCACAGTTGGAGAAATTAATAAGTGAAAAGTGTGTAGCACAAGACTAAATTGCCTGCATAGCATTGTTGCTTGACGCACCTCCGCCGGTGCTACTGAAGCAGCTGCAGAATCATCAGCTGGGGACCACCCTTCACAGATGTTTTGCCCCTTTGAAGCCAGAACATCTCAAGGTGGAGGGGCAGCAATAAGGATGTCTCCCTACTGCTCTCTGCAGCTGACCCTGAGATTCTTATTTACCCCACTTTGCATCCTTCTTCCTAAGCCAGAGCCAGAAGCTTCCTTGTGCTGCCTCTGCTGCCATTTTCTTTAGCGCTCTCTTCTGCTTGATGCTGGTAATTCCCATGGCCTTCAAGAATTGCTGGGTGGATTTTGCAATGAAGCCTCTGCTGACATAACGTTCGGCTCAGGAGACGCACACACACAGGCTCAGAGTAGTTCAAACTGTTTATTAACAACAGGGATGTTTGGGTGCGTGTCTGCGGAATGTTAATGTGTTGGTGGTGGCGTCTGCTTCGGACCCAGAGGCAGGAGACCGTTCAGCCGGCAACCCTATGGGAGAAATCAGACACAGGGTGATGAGCACACACCAACACGGGAGGAGAATAGGCGAGGGAGAGAAGCTTACTTGTTTGGGCAGATGACTGGCGCTTCAAGGATGGAAGCCCGGGAGACAGCCACCTGCAGGGCTCGGTGCAGCAGCGAGGAGAGACGAGGGACGGGATTGTCCGCCGCCGAGGAATCCACCTGTGCACAGGGGAGCAGACTGGAGAGATGAGGTAAGTGAACTTCTTACCGGAGATGAGGATGCTGAAGAGAATGTGGTAGAAGTCCATACAAAGGAAATGAAGTCTACGGCTTCAGGCCGACGCTCAGGGCGAGGCGGCTTTTATCCTTCGCCGCTGACGAGTAGCAGGTGCGTGAGCAGGTGGCGCCACTGATGAATGGCGCGGCGTGACAGTACTCCCCCCTCTAGCAGCGCCTCCTGGCGATGGCTTATCCGGGTGCGCTCGGTGGAAGTCCGCGATGAGCGATGGGTCCAACACAAACGACGGGGGCACCCACTGTCGATGCTCGGGCCCATAGCCCTCCCAGTCCACCAAGTATTGCAACCCACGACCCCGGCGCCGGGAGTCCAGGATGGAGGAGGCGGACCAGGCCGGATGGCCACCAATCATCCGGGGCGCGGGTTGCGCTGCAGGAAGAGGGCAAAGGGGGTCAGTAACCGCCAGTTTCACCTTCGACACGTGGAAAGTAGGATGAATGCGGAGGGAGGGGGGAATAGCCACGCGCACAGCCACCGGGTTGATGATCCGGGTGATGGGGTAGGGACCCATGAAGCGCTGTGCCAGCTTTCTCCTCTCGCCTTTTAGAGTGACGTCCTGGGTGGAAATGTAAACAAGCTGCCCAACTCTGTACGCCGGGGCAGGTCTCCTACGCCGGTCCGCCACAGTCCTGTTGCGCTCCGCTGTGCGCAATAGCGCATGGCGCGCGGCAGCCCAGGTGGAGCGGAACTGCCTGAGATGGGCCCTAACTGACGGGACAGTTACCTCACTCTCCTGCTCCGGAAACAGCGGGGGGTCGTAACCCAGGGACGCTTTGAAGGGGGACATCCCTGTAGCAGAAGAGCGAGCGGTGTTGTGGGCATATTCAACCCAGGCAAGATGGTTGCTCCAGGACGCGGGTTTGGATCTGGACACACAGCGGAGCGCAGCCTCCAGCTCCTGGTTGGTCCTCTCACACTGCCCGTTGGATTGGGGGTGATGGCCAGAGGAGAGGCTCACCTTGGCTCCGATGGCGTTGCAGAAAGACCTCCAAACCTCAGATGAAAACTGGGGGCCCCGGTCCGAGACCACGTCCACCGGAATCCCATGCAGCCTGACCACGTGTTGGACGAGGAGGTCCGCCGTCTCCAGGGCAGTAGGGAGGCCTCGCAGGGGGACGAAGTGCACGGCCTTGGAGAAGCGGTCCACGATGGTCAGGATGGTGTCATAGGAGTTGGAGATGGGGAGTCCGGTGACGAAATCCAGAGCGATGTGCGACCAGGGCCTGCCAGGGACGGGCAGGGGCTGGAGCAGACCCGCTGGAGGGGCATTTCCCGACTTGCAGGTGGCACAGATTGGGCAAGCCCGGGCGTAGCGGGCTGCATCCCTCCGCAGGCCTGGCCACCAAAAGGACCGTTGGAGGAGATCTATCATCCGGGAGGTGCCAGGGTGACAGGTGAGCTTGGAGGTGTGGAGCCAGTGGATGACCTCTCCTCGGACCGCGGATGGCACGAACAGCCTCCCCTCCGGTCCGCCGCCAGGGTCAGGTTCCACCTCCTGTGCCTTCCGGATCTTGCTCTCAATGTCCCACGAGATGGCTCCCACGACGCACGACCTGGGCAGGATGGAGTGGGGCGCCTCCTCCGACTCCACGGGGGCGAACTGCCTGGAGAGGGCGTCAGGCAGGACGTTCTTAGAGCCAGGCCTGAAGGTGATGGAAAATTGGAACCTGGCGAAGAACAGGGACCAGCGCGCCTGGCGGGCGTTCAGGCGCTTGGCAGACCGTAAGTATTCCAGGTTCTTGTGGTCCGTGAGGACCACAAACGGCAGGCTTTCCCCCTCCAACCAGTGGCGCCACTCCTGCAGGGCGAGCTTGATGGCCAAGAGCTCTCTGTCCCCCACATCGTAGTTCCTCTCCGCCGGGGACAAGCGCCGGGAGAAGAAGGCGCACGGTCGCTTGGCGCCATCGTCCGGTGACCGCTGGGACAGCACTGCTCCCACTCCCGTGTCCGAGGCATCTACCTCTACAATGCACTGCAGCGCGGGGTCGACCCGGCGAAGGACCCGGGAGGAGGAGAATTCCGCCTTCAGCGCCTCAAAGGCGGCAGCGACCTCTTCGGTCCACCGGAACGGAACCTTCGGGGACGTGAGGCGGGTCAGTGGTCCCACGATGGCACTGAAGTTGGGGACAAAGCGGCGGTAGAAATTGGCGAAGCCAACAAATTGCTGCACCTGTTTCCGAGATGCAGGTGTGGGCCATTCCACCACCGCCTTTACCTTCTCTGGGTCGGGGAGCACCTTATCGTGGGCGATGATGAACCCCAGGAAGGATGTACTCCTGGCGTAAAATTCACACTTTTCCGCCTTAACGTACAGACGATTCTCCAGCAGCCTTTGGAGGACCCGCCTCACGTGGACCTGGTGCTCATCCCTGGACTTGGAGAAGATGAGAATATCGTCCAGGTAGACGAACACGAAAAGGCCAATGAAGTCCCGGAGGACGTCATTAATGAGGCGCTGGAAGACTGCAGGAGCGTTGGTCAACCCGAACGGCATCACCAGATATTCAAAGTGGCCGTTCGGGGTACGGAAGGCCGTTTTCCACTCATCTCCCTCCCGGATCCGGACGAGGTGGTAAGCGCTGCGTAGGTCCAGCTTGGTGAACCAGGTCGCCCCCTGGAGGGAGTGGAAAGCAGTGTCCATGAGAGGCAGGGTGTAACGGTCCCTCTCCGTGATATTGTTGAGGGCCCGGTAGTCGATACAAGGGCGGAGGGACCCATCCTTTTTCCCCACGAAGAAGAACCCTGCCCCCACGGGTGACGATGATGGGCGGATAATCCCAGCACTTAATGACTCCTTCAGGTAGGCGTTCATCGTCTCCTTCTCCGGCGCAGACAGGCTGTAAAGGCGACCAGAAGGTAAGGGAGCCCCCTGGCGGAGGTTGATGGCGCAGTCATAGGGCCGATGAGGGAGAAGAGACATAGCTTTCGCTTTGCTGAACACTATACCCAGGTCGTGAAATTCTGGGGGCACCAGAGACAGGTCCGGGGGTGCAGCGTCCGTAGCAGGGGGAGGAGCGGACGGAGAGCAGGCAGCGGACTGAAGGCAGGTGCCCATACAGAACGTACTCCATGCCGAGATCCCAGCTGATCTCCAATCCAGGACCGGATTGTGAAGGCGGAGCCAGGGATACCCCAGGATGACGGGCGACACAGAGTTGGGAAGGACGTAAAAGGTCATTTCCTCCCGGTGGTTTCCCGAGATGATGACCGGTAGGGGAACAGTTTGATGTGTCACTCTCCCGAGGGTGGCACGGGAGAGGTGGATCAGGGAGATGGGAGTGTTGAGTGCCTGGCAGCGGATGCCCAATCGGGTTGCCAGGCTTTGTGAAATGAAGCTGCCTTCTGCGCCCGAATCCACCAGTGCGTGGGTGAGGTGCCCAGTAGAGTTATGGCAGAAACGGATGGGCAGCTTCAATTGAGTAAGTGATCCTAACCGATTGACATCCGCGAGGCTTCCAACAGTGACTCGCGGACCCCACCGACTGGCTTTCCGTGGACAACGCTCCACGGTGTGTTGGTCGCCTCCGCAATACATGCAGAGGCCCAACTCACGGCGGCGTTGTTTCTCCACAGGGGAAAGTTTAGTCCAGCCCGTCACCATCGGCTCCGACTCCTCGGGGCGCGATGCTGGCGGCGCCGCCAGGGGGCGAGCTTGGAACAGGTGCGGCGAGGCTCCACGAGGGCGAGAAGAAGAAGACCTCCGCCCCGAGGAGCGCTTGCGCAGCCTGTTATCCAAACTTATCGCTAAGGATGTCAGCTCCGCTAGCGTCCCAGGGATATCCCGACCAGCCAGTTCATCCCTCAGATCACTATTGAGGCTGCGGAGGAACAGGCCACAGAGGGAGCGTTCCTCCCAGCCCAATTCCTCCGCCGCTACCCGGAAGTCGACCGAGTGGTCCGCTGCAGACCGGCTTCCCTGCTGGAGAGCGAGAAGCCGATCGACCTGGACCGTTTCGGTTTGTGTGTGGTCAAAGACCTCCAGAAAGCGCCTCACGAATTGGTCATAGGTGAGGGTGGCATAACTGGGCCTCGCCATTACGGCGTAGGTCCAGGTTAACGCACGCCCCTCCAGAAGATTCCCTATGTAACCAATTCGGCTGTGATCCAAGGGAAAATCTCCGGGCACACGGTGGAACACGGACTCACACTGCATAATAAACCCCCGCGCTCCGCCAAGCTTACCGCTAAAGCGGGCGGGGGTCGGAATCGGCGTGAGCCGAACCGGTGCCACTGGAGCCGGCTGGACGGCCGCTGGAACAGCAGGAGCCGCGCCACCCTGGTGAGTCGGGAGGAACGGCTGTTGGGGGTCCAAGCGGTTCAATCGGTTAGTCAGTTCTGATAATTGATGAAGAACCACCTGTTGCTGATAAACAATCTGATCCACCCGAGCCTCGAGGATGGTAAACCGGTGTGCGAGCCCGCCGTCCGCCGAGCCGCTCTGCTGAAGCCGTACTGACATAACGTTCGGCTCAGGAGACGCACACACACAGGCTCAGAGTAGTTCAAACTGTTTATTAACAACAGGGATGTTTGGGTGCGTGTCTGCGGAATGTTAATGTGTTGGTGGTGGCGTCTGCTTCGGACCCAGAGGCAGGAGACCGTTCAGCCGGCAACCCTATGGGAGAAATCAGACACAGGGTGATGAGCACACACCAACACGGGAGGAGAATAGGCGAGGGAGAGAAGCTTACTTGTTTGGGCAGATGACTGGCGCTTCAAGGATGGAAGCCCGGGAGACAGCCACCTGCAGGGCTCGGTGCAGCAGCGAGGAGAGACGAGGGACGGGATTGTCCGCCGCCGAGGAATCCACCTGTGCACAGGGGAGCAGACTGGAGAGATGAGGTAAGTGAACTTCTTACCGGAGATGAGGATGCTGAAGAGAATGTGGTAGAAGTCCATACAAAGGAAATGAAGTCTACGGCTTCAGGCCGACGCTCAGGGCGAGGCGGCTTTTATCCTTCGCCGCTGACGAGTAGCAGGTGCGTGAGCAGGTGGCGCCGCTGATGAATGGCGCGGCGTGACATCTGCAACCGACTTCCACAGGGTAAGTTGACACCTTCCATCCTGCTTCCATACAAGCTGCAGCAAGCTTACAGTATCTTTCCTTTTTTTCTCTCAAAAGCTGCCTCTATGTTTTCCTCCCAAGGAACAGTAAATTCAACCACGATCACTACCCTCACAGTGGCGGACCACATGACTATGTCAGGGCATAAAGATGTTGACATTATCTCCTCTGGAAATTTAAGCTGACGGTCCAGGTTGACCCGTGTAACGGCAGCAGCTGTGTTTGTTTGATCCATGTGAGAAACATGGCAATTCTTGTGACTGTTGTAATTTCCCTGCTATATGTCAACAGTGACATCCTTTCCAGTATTTGACCTTTGGTTGTACAGCAATGCCTCCCGAAGATTTGTTTTGGCAAGTATATATACTCACAGCCTGGCTCTGTGTGCCAGTCAAAAGTTGTTTACTTTGTGTCTGGGGAATCCCTTGGGAACTCCCTACCTTTTTTTTTTTATTATTCCCTCCATATTTTTTAAAAACCTAGGTTTGGAAATTTGTCCTTTGAGATTTAAAAATTATTGAAATAATTTGTCATCAAAAATACATGAGGTATAAGTATTATTCACAACAGGAAGTAGACGATTTTGAGACTTCCTGCCCAGCAGAATACGGCAACAGATGGATTGAGCATGGCTGGCTAAAACAAAAATCCAAAGCCATCCAGCTGCTTACCTCAGCCCAGGTAGGGTGAAACTGTCATAATGATGAAATAATCCCTCATATCCAATTATCTACCCAATATTTTGTAGGTTGTTTGAGAGATGATGATATTTTTGAAGTTTGTGTGTGACTAGACCATGTGACTGTCAGTGGTAATCCATGCCTATGTAACCCTTCACCTAGTCTCCATGCATGTGCAAAAAACTGTAATAGTTGTGAAAAAGTAATTTTTGAAGCTTCATTTGTGAATAGGGATGTATTTTTGACTTGAAGTAAATGCAGTATTATTCTGGTCAGTCACTGCTACAATTCCCGGCCTGCATGGCCTTGGTAGTTTTTAGAAGTGCAAATCTGGCAATCCTTCATTATTTACTGGATGCCTAGTTCTAGTCAATTTTATTGTTATGTTTTGAATTGACATCTTGACTTTAAATTAGCTGAAATACCAGTTTACAAGGTATTTATTCCGGGCTATTAATTGCAGACAAAATGTGGGAGCCTGCAAGGAATTTCTGCCCACGGAAGGCTGCGACCCGGCAAAGTGGTTAGTGAAATCTTTAACTCTGTTGAAGTTTAATGATGGTTGTTTGAATATGCACATGTCCAAAGAATAGAAACTTTTGTGTGTGTTTCTAATATGAAAATCTGATGTGCACAAGCCATACAATTTTTAAATGTGGATTTGATAATCTGTTGTATTTGTTTACAGTAAATGCTGCATAATTTTTGCTGGTAGCTTTCTTGCAACAACTCAGTAAACCTAAAAAATCTATCAATTTGAGATCATAAATGTTTACATTTGTGTGTATGCAGTATGATTTAATTTCTGCAATACTAGAATTTTGTGTCCACAGCTGAAATAATGTTTCTTGTGTTTGATATGTTTCAGTCTTTACGGTGTTTGATGCATTAAAGTCGAAAGCAAGGACATTAAAGATGTGTCAAACTCAGTTATTGCACACCAAAATGCAGCTCATAATCCGGGGCCAGAACAGTAAAGACACCACCTCATACTCGTCTATACCAAGTCATCGTGGACGAGCATGGGTGTGCAAGCAAAGAAAGCTGCAGATTCAAGAGGTTGGGTCGTGCCGTGTCATCGAGATCGTGATGGTGACATCCTGTCGGTGCCACTCACCAGTGTGTTAGTGCTAGTGTATGACAATTGAGTAAGAGACATTCACTTTTCTGCTACAGCCTGCAAGTGAAGGACATGTATCCAGTGATTGAACCTTGAGGGCACATTTTAAGTCAAGTCAAGTCAAGTTAAGTTTGTGTTTCTCAAGTGCAAAGTCAAGTTTATTAGTCACTGAATACTGTGTTTATTTTGTGCTGATGTTGAGAGAAGTGTTTGCATTATTCTGTTTTCATTGTACATGTACTGCTTGTGCACATCCTGTTGCTAGCGTATTTCAATCAGTATTTTTGAACATCAATTTAAATCAGGCTAGTAAGATCAAGTAAGATCAAGGGCTGAGGTAAGGGCTGGTTGAGCTTCAATTCAATGATATAAGTATATTTCAAGATTCCTCAAATTTAATTCAATTTTGAATTAATCAAATCAAGTACAAGTTCAAAGTATTTAGGGAATCATATGCCCCAAAGATAAGAATTCCCTAATTCAAGTATAGTTTCCATTCAGTTATTTTGAGTGGAAATTTTGAGGTAAACATAAAAAACACATTGTGTTTCAGGTTTGCATAATATTTTTTATCTCCAGGTTTTCACTCAAGAAATCTGGTTGGTGAAAATCCCAATTACCAAGCCTGGCTAGCATTGTCTGTCAGACCATCCAGATTTACTAAACATTTTTTTTTTTTTTTTACGGTCATTAGATTGCCAAAACGACTGTCGGGTGGCATATGCTGTCACAAAGAGTTCACCAACTCACTGAAACAGTTGACAGTGTATGTAATACTGCTGGCAATCGAAACTCACTTTATTCAAAGAGGTAATATAAATTACCATTTCAGTTTTTGTCCCATTTCCTCACTATTTTCCATAAACACTGTACTGCAACAAAATGGCTGCAGCTGCCAAAAATGCAACTGAGCAAGAATTGCGAGAGCAGATCACAGCTGCCAAAGAGCAATTACAAGCCATAAATGCTGACTTGGCAGTTGAAACCTTGTCTGAGGAAGAGCGAGCTCAACTCAACACTGATGCAAAAACAGTACATGGTGAAATAGAAACTCTTGAAATGGAGTTGGCTACAATCAGTGAACAAGAAAAGAATAATGGTGACAAGAAGCAACCAGAAGAAGAGAATGCGGTGGCTGGAGTTCAAGAAAAAGAAGATGCAAGTGATCCAAAAGATGGCGCCACTGGCAAGACTAACCAGAACACTGCACAAACAAAACTCAGGCATGTCCCACTTCATGAGCTGAAGCAAAGACGAGAGACATGCATGAAGAGACTGAAAGAAGTCAGGCGGTTAGTGAAAACAAAGGGAAAGGATAAGTCTGTCTCACCAGAGATTTCTGCTGAATACGACAGCCTCAATGACAGAGTTGCGACTTTAGATGCTGTCATCAGTAAAAAAAAGAAGAACAAGAAGCACAGGTAGACAGAGCAAACAAAAAGTTTATGCAAACATACAGTAAAGTAAAGAAGGCTGTGTTCGCTCTTTTTTATGCATACAAAGATGAGGTCTTGGACACAACTGAAGATGACTTGGAAGACCTGATTCGCCTGGACAAAGAAATGACAGCTACATATGAAGCCTGTCGAGATTTGTGCCCGCCAGACAATGAGATGCGGCGAAGAGTCGACAGCGCTAAGCAAATGTGCTCAGAAATGGCGAAAACCTTGAAACAAATTGGAGAGAATCCAATGATGGCAGACAAGGAGAGAAAAGGCCTTCTCAAGACTACTTGGGGAATGAATTATTCCAGGTCTCTCTTTGGAAGCAAGTTAGACTATGAGTCTGATATTTCTGCCAAGTCTAAAGTCTCCATTTAGTCAAAGGTATCTGTAAGTACACAGATTTCAGAATCTTCAACAGGCTCTTCAACAGGATCAAGTAATGTCTCAGAAAAGGCCAGGAAGCTGGCTGAATTGAGCGCTAAGCGAAAGTGTGCAGAACTTCACGCAAAGATAAGGAAATACAAGGTGGCCTTGGAAAGTTGTCATGAACAATTAGAAATAGCAGAAGAAGAGGAAAGAGTCCAAAAGTCAGATGACATCTCTTGTTGCAGTGACAAGCCTAGTAAAGGTTATCTGAATCCAGAGGCACCTGCTTTTTCTCCTGAGGCCAAATCACCAAAAGCTGAAGATTGCGCGAGCCAAGCAGAGTCACAGTTGGCCTTCATCGCCCAAACCTTCTCAGATAGCGTCAGCAGATCAAGGCTGCCTGTTCCCACACCTCCTGTGTTTGATGGTGACCCACTCAAGTTCATCAACTTTCGCAAAAGTTTTGTGACACTTGTTGAGAACAAGGGAATTCCACCATCAGACAAGCTGTATTATCTGCAGCAGTACCTTGCAGGAGAAGCCAGAGCGGCAGTAGAAGGTTGTTTTTCGGAAGTGATGAAGCTGCCTACAACCGTGCATGGACCACGTTGGAAGAGCGGTTCGGACACCCCTTCACCGTTCAACTCTCCTTGAGAAACAAGTTGAGAGACTGGCCCAAAGTAACAGGCAAAGATAAGAAAGGTCTTCAAGATTTCAGCGATTTCCTGAGCACCCTCAAAGAAGCTATCCCCTACATGAAAGGTCTTGAAGTTTTGAACGATTGCGTCCAAATCCAGGAAACAGCAACCAAGTTACCCGAGTACTGCAACACTAGGTGGACACGACGTGTTACAGAAGACATAGATGTTGGAAAGGGCTACCCTTCGTTTCAAGAATTTGTCGACTTCGTAGCCAGAGAAGCCAGAGTGGCTACCAACCCTATATGCGTGGCCGCTCAAAACCAAGACAAGTTGCCAACCACGAATAGAGGAAACGAGTCTAGGGCAAAGACAAAACGAGCACCTGGCATACTCATGCCACCAACACCAACACCAGTGCTGAAAAAGAAACCCCTGAAAGTGGAGCCAAAAATTCTCCAGTTTGCACCTACTGCGACAAAGATCACCTCATCTACAAGTGCAATGCTTTCAAAGAGTTGCCTTATGATGACAAAATACAAAGCATTCAAAGCAAGGCCCTTTGCTTCAAATGTCTCAGACGTGGCCACACATCAAAGAAGTGTCTAGTTAAAGTGTCCTGCAACACGTGCAAAGGCAAACACCAAACTCTGCTGCACTTAGACAAGAAGAAAGCAGACACAAAGCTTACAGAGTCAGAAGCCGACAAAGATGAAAACACATTTGAATCTATTTCAAACAAAACCAACCAAGATTACATGAAGAGTTACACTTCAATGATCGTACCTGTTTGGGTCAAGACAGGCCAAGCTGGCTCGCAAGAAGTATTGGTTTATGCACTGATTGATTCCCAAAGCGACAGCTCCTATATCACAGAGGATCTGGCAGCCAAGCTGTGCATGCCACATGAAACAACAAGAATGAAGGTAACAACTATGACATCTTCATCGGTGGTCTATTGTAAGAAGTTCTCAGACATCAAACTGAGAGGATACGACTCGACTGTCGAAGTCCGAGTCAAGTCGTGCTACACAAGAGACCACATCCCTCACAATAGGGAGCACATTCTTTCAAAGGTAGCGGCAAGTATGATGCCTCATTTGGCTCGAATAGCCCCCTTCATTCCTCCTATTCAAGACTGTGAAGTGGGACTGCTCATTGGATACTCCTGCCCACAAGCACTCAGACTGGTGGAGATAGTCTCCGGAAATCCCGAAGAAGCCTTTGCTGTGAAAACAGACTTGGGATGGAGCATCATTGGAGGCCCTTGTTATGAACAAGGCAACAATGGTGTATGCCATAGGATTGTCGCCAAAGAATTGATAGTGCCACCACCCTGTGAGATCCTGAAGGTTCTCGACCAAGATTTCAGCGACACCAAAGATGAAGCATGCTATTCCCAGGATGATCTCGCGTTTCTGCAAATCATGGAAGAAAACATCCAAATCAATGAAAATGGAAGAATCTCCATGCCATTGCCGATCAAGTCTACCACGAAGTTGCCCAACAACTACGGGATGGCCATGTCTAGGCTAAATTCTCTGAAAAGGAAATTGAGCAAGGATGACAAGTTTAGAAACCACTACTGCGACTTCATGGACCAGATGATTCAAAAGGGCTATGCAGAGCGTGTTGAACCTCCTTCACCAAATCAAGTCATCAATTACATACCACATCAAGGTGTATACCACCCACAAAAACCAGACAAGATAAGAGTGGTTTTCGACGGTTCGGCCAAGTACCAAGGTTTGTGCCTGAACGACATGCTGCTGAAGGGTCCGGACTTGATGAATGGCTTGCTTGGCGTGCTATTGAGGTTTCGTCAGGACAAAATTGCAGTGACCTGTGACATCGAACAGATGTTTTACAACTTCGATGTTCTGCCACAGTACAGAGATCTACTGAGATACTTATGGTGGCCCGATGGGGACTTGACACTCCCGCCAGCGGAGTACAGGCTCACTGTACACTTATTCGGGGCCGCATCATCACCAGGATGTGCCAACTATGGCATAAAGTACTTGGCAAAGACGCACAAAGAGAGCTTTCCTGAAGGAGCAAAATTCCTCACAAGGAACCTTTACATGGACGATGGTTTGAGCAGCCTGTCTACCGTGGGTGAAGCGAAGGAGCTAATCTGCCAGGCCACTGAAATATGCAAAAAGGGCAAAGTTAGACTCCATAAGTTCCTGTCGAACAGCATAGACGTCCTGGAATCTATACCACCTTCAGAAAGAGCCACTACCGTCTCCGAAATAAACTTGGAACTGGAACCTCTCCCGGTTGAGCGCACACTTGGAACAAGATGGGATGTTCAAAATGACTGCTTCAGGTTCAAGATAACACTACAGGATAAACTCAACACAAGAAGAGGCATCCTCTCTACAGTCATGTCAGTCTATGACCCAAATGGATTTGTTAGCCCTGTGGTGTTGCAAGGGAGAAAGATCCTGCAAGAACTGTGCAAGCAAAAGAAATCCTGGGACGAACCTGTCGAGCCTGTCATAATTGAACGGTGGGAGAGCTGGAAAGCAGATATTCAGGAACTGGAGGATCTGAAAATACCCAGATGTTTCAAGCCTGACAAGGAAGTGAAATCTTTCGAGTTGCATCATTTCAGTGATGCCAGCACTCAAGGTTATGGGCAGTGCTCGTATGTCAGAATGTGAGACCAAGATGGAAACATAGACTGCGCCTTGCTCATGAGCGAAGCGAGAGTGGCACCATCAAAAGTTGTCTCCATTCCTCGGCTTGAATTGACAGCAGCAACAACGTCAGTGAAAATCAGCAAGTTCCTCAGAAGAGAGCTCGAGATCCAGGTCACCAAGGAATATTTTTGGACAGACAGCAAGGTCGTGCTGGGATACATCGCCAACAGTGCAAAGCGGTTTCACGTGTTTGTCAGCAACCGTGTACAGTACATTCGGGAGAACACTGAAGTGCAACAATGGCACCACGTACCGACCAAGTCGAATCCAGCCGATCTAGCTTCGAGAGGCGTGTCGGCCAAAGAACTGGGCACCTCTATGTGGCTGAAAGGCCCAGAATTTCTCTACAAAGCAGAGCTACCACTGACTTCGCCAGACGATACTCTCAACCTTGGCGACCCTGAAGTAAAAGCACAGTGTCTCGGGGCATCTAGCGTTGTTCTACCAACAGGACTGTTGGATGTACTACAAAGGATTTCGAAGTGGCAGACCATGATCAACATCTTGGGAACTATGATAAGAAGAGTGTCTTCGAAGACAAGCCGTCTACTCCAAGACAGAAAAGCACGTAATCTAGCCATCAAGTGGTTACAAGCCAAAGAGTTTCCTGAAGAGATCACAACCCTGGGGAAAGGTGGAAACGTAGCAACGTCAAGCTGCTTGAAGACTCTAGATCCCATGTTGGATGAAGAAGGCCTGCTAAGGGTTGGGGGAAGAGTTCGTGAAGCAGAAGACATCACCAAGGAAGAATGTCACCCCATTATCCTTCCAAGAAAATCACATGTCACCGAGGCCATCATCAGGCATGTACATCAAAAGACCAATCATGGAGGTCGCAGCTCAACTTTGAATGAACTACGATCTCAAGGATATTACGTACAAAGGGGCTCCAAGACAGTGGCTCAAGTGATACGCAACTGTATCATGTGTCGCAAGCAAAGAAGACCAGCGGAGAATCAGAAGATGGTTGACTTGCCACAAGAACGTACAGAAGCGCATCCTCCATTCTACAAGTCTGGAATGGATGTCTTTGGCCCGTATCTCATCAAACGCGGAAGATCAGAAATCAAGCGCTACGGACTGCTGTGCACGTGTCTGTACAGTCGTGCAATTCACCTGGAGCTTCTAGACGACCTCTCAACTGACTGTTTCATCAATGCCCTAAGATGCTTCTTGGCATTGCAAGGTGTAGTTAGAAGCATACTCTGCGATCAAGGTTCCAACTTCATCGGTGCTGACAATGAACTGAAACAAGCTCTCGCCGAATTGGATCATGACAAGCTGGAGACAGTTCTAGCAAACAAGCAAGTGGAGTTCAAGTTCAATGCTCCTCATGCTAGTGAGCAAGGTGGCGTATGGGAAAGACAGATCCGCATAGTGAGGAAGACGCTGAAGTCGGTGATGGACTTTGCGAACACACGACTAGACGACGCCTCCTTAAGAACACTGTTCTATGAGGCAGCATACATCGTGAACAGTCGTCCATTGTCTCCAACATCTTTGAATGACCCACTCGCCGAACCTCCCATAACGCCAAACGCTCTACTTCATGGCAAGCTTGAGGGAGTCTTACCTCCACCAGGAGCCTTCTGCGCCCAGGACGTTTATGCACGGAAACGCTGGAGGCGTGTTCAACACCTGAGTCAGCTCTTTCGAAGTAGATGGAAACAAGAATACTTACTGAATCTCCAACATCGCCAAAAGTGGTGCAAACCACAAAGAAACCTCCAAACAGGAGACATTGTTCTCATGATGGATGAAGGGTTGGCGAGAAACCAGTGGCCACTTGGACTTGTGACGAGTGCAATGGCCAACAAGGACGGACTTGTCCGAAAAGTGAGGCTGAGAATTTCGAACGCCAGAAGTGTGGCTCGTGGGGAGAAGATTAAGCCAGTCTCCGAACTGGAAAGACCAGTGCAAAAGGTTGTGCTCTTGGTGCCGGTTAAAGATTAGGTGACATTGTGAAAATTTTATGTTGGCATGACTTTATAGTCTTCCATCATAAAGATTTTGGTGGGAGTGTAACGGCAGCAGCTGTGTTTGTTTGATCCATGTGAGAAACATGGCAATTCTTGTGACTGTTGTAATTTCCCTGCTATATGTCAACAGTGACATCCTTTCCAGTATTTGACCTTTGGTTGTACAGCAATGCCTCCCAAAGATTTGTTTTGGCAAGTATATATACTCACAGCCTGGCTCTGTGTGCCAGTCAAAAGTTGTTTACTTTGTGTCTGGGGAATCCCTTGGGAACTCCCTACCTTTTTTTTTTTTATTATTATTCCCTCCATATTTTTTAAAAACCTAGGTTTGGAAATTTGTCCTTTGAGATTTAAAAATTATTGAAATAATTTGTCATCAAAAATACATGAGGTATAAGTATTATTCACAACAGGAAGTAGACGATTTTGAGACTTCCTGCCCAGCAGAATACGGCAACAGATGGATTGAGCATGGCTGGCTAAAACAAAAATCCAAAGCCATCCAGCTGCTTACCTCAGCCCAGGTAGGGTGAAACTGTCATAATGATGAAATAATCCCTCATATCCAATTATCTACCCAATATTTTGTAGGTTGTTTGAGAGATGATGATATTTTTGAAGTTTGTGTGTGACTAGACCATGTGACTGTCAGTGGTAATCCATGCCTATGTAACCCTTCACCTAGTCTCCATGCATGTGCAAAAAACTGTAATAGTTGTGAAAAAGTAATTTTTGAAGCTTCATTTGTGAATAGGGATGTATTTTTGACTTGAAGTAAATGCAGTATTATTCTGGTCAGTCACTGCTACAATTCCCGGCCTGCATGGCCTTGGTAGTTTTTAGAAGTGCAAATCTGGCAACCCTTCATTATTTACTGGATGCCTAGTTCTAGTCAATTTTATTGTTATGTTTTGAATTGACATCTTGACTTTAAATTAGCTGAAATACCAATTTACAAGGTATTTATTCCGGGCTATTAATTGCAGACAAAATGTGAGAGCCTGCAAGGAATTTCTGCCCTCGGAAGGCTGCGACCCGGCAAAGTGGTTAGTGAAATCTTTAACTCTGTTGAAGTTTAATGATGGTTGTTTGAATATGCACATGTCCAAAGAATAGAAACTTTTGTGTGTGTTTCTAATATGAAAATCTGATGTGCACAAGCCATACAATTTTTAAATGTGGATTTGATAATCTGTTGTATTTGTTTACAGTAAATGCTGCATAATTTTTGCTGGTAGCTTTCTTGCAACAACTCAGTAAACCTAAAAAATCTATCAATTTGAGATCATAAATGTTTACATTTGTGTGTATGCAGTATGATTTAATTTCTGCAATACTAGAATTTTGTGTCCACAGCTGAAATAATGTTTCTTGTGTTTGATATGTTTCAGTCTTTACGGTGTTTGATGCATTAAAGTCGAAAGCAAGGACATTAAAGATGTGTCAAACTCAGTTATTGCACACCAAAATGCAGCTCATAATCCGGGGCCAGAACAACCCGCATGTTCCACCTGCAGCCAGCTGTCAGAACTGACACTTCTTCTGATGGATGTTATGCTCCCCTGCTCCTTGGCTGACAAAGTGGATTTGAGTTGTTACTGGACTATCTGCGTTGGTTTCTTGTCTGCACGTCTCTACAACTTCTGCCAGCTTTTGCAGGACCAGGTTGTGGCACCATCTGTAACAGCCTTGGGACAAGGCTGCTTTGCAACCTTTCAAAATGTGCTGCAGGCTGGGATTCGGGGTATCACAGAGATGGCAGATCTCTTCTGAGCCATACCATAGGTGTGGGTTATTTGAGCTTGGAAAGGTATCGTAGCTGGATCTGCCTTGCTTGTGGAATTTTCTACATGTCAGCCCATGTGATAACTCGTGGAATGACAGCTTCCTAGTTTGTCCAACTCCCCTGCTGTTGCTGACTCACCGCCTTGACTTTATACGTTTCATGTTCCATTCTGGGTACCTCTGATATTACTAGGTCTCTTCTCTCTTTTCTTAATGCTTGTGGCCACTCCTTAGGGGGTGGTGCCCACCCAAGCCCAGCCCTGCCTGGCTGTGACCACCCAACTATCTCCTGGTGCTTCAGTTAACTATCTGCCTGGTCCACTACTTGTTCGACCTTCCACTTATACCTTGTCTGGACTGGTTCCTTGGCTTTTTTGACTGCTGGATCATGTGACTCACTTGACTCAAACAGCAGCCTCACTTTCTCCTGTTTAAAGCCAAGGATAACAGATCTGAATGGGAACTGTAATATGTTCTTCCCAAACAGGGCTACATCAGAGAGGCAGCGAGGAAGACCTAGCTACTTCCTGATGTAATTGTTGGCTTTGGCGTCCATCTTCACCACCGATGTTAGAGCGATCACACACAATTTCAGTGGTCACATCAAATGATGGTATAAGGTGAACTGGTAACATCAGACCTTGAGTTTTCCGGGGAGGTGGCATTGATCTATTTTCAGCAAGCCTTTGGAGAGTTGGCTCATTACAGATAAGTGTATCTGACAGGTCGGCTGTATACACTGCTCCAAGACTTTGTACCTGTTGCTCTATTAGGAGAGGTATCTTCTTGTCGTCAACTCTGAAGGAGACATTGTTGCTCCTTACTCCTTCCGTGATTAAAAGGCTCCTGGACTTTAATGGATTAAATTTCATTCTTGCCCAACGGAGGAGTTCTTCCAGCCTTTTGAGGGTCCTGGATGTGCAGGGAGCTGTCTGCAGCAATATGGTGACATCATCCTCGTAGCTCCTTAAGGCTGGGAGCCGCTGTCCTTGCTTGGATCTCACTCCTCAGGCCATCTGTCTCCCTCCAATCAGGATGATCTCAAAAGCTGCAGTGAACAAGATTGGGGATATGGAGCAGCCCATGGCTATGCCTTTCTGAAGCTGCTGCCATCCGGTTGTAATTTCCTGTGTTATGCAGCAAACATAGAAGTTCCTGAAGTAACTGGAGACCAAGTTTGAATGCACATAGGTATATGAAAAAAAAATCAGGGCAAAGCTGATGAGTGAATGTGGGATAGAGCCATAGGCATTTGTTAGGTCAAGCCAAGTGACATGGAGGTTTAGCCATTTGGATTTGATCCCAAATCATCGTGCAGTGTTTTACACAGCAAGGAAATCCTGGAACGCCTGCTATCTGGAAGCTGGGGTCTATGTACAGTAGCTGTCAGCAAGCAAGAAGCTTGTCATGCGTTTTGCCACTATGCTAAAGAAAATTTTTCCTTCCACGTTGAGGAGGGCAATGCCTCTAAACTGGGAGATGTTGCAAGAGTTTTCTTCTTTTGGGATGAAGATAGTTATGGCCCTACTCCATGCTGATGGAATGGACTGGGTTTTCCATGCAGTTTTCATTAGGGACATAGGTACTTCAGCACCATAGGGCTGTTCTTATATACCTTATAGGGTATGCCATTTAATCCATGTGCTGATGCAGATCTTACCTTCCTTACGATGACCTTGACTTCTGACCACTTGGGTGGTGAGGTGTCAAACTAAGACGTGGGTTCTGTGGGACGGAGTACATGTCCTGGTGAGCCAAGGGGGGTGTCTCTGTTGCAGTCTGTTAGCTGTTCTTTGGTATAGTTTTGCAGGTTGAGTAAGCTGGTCTCAAGTTTTCCCAGACTTCCTCTCTTCCAGGAGACTACGAGCATACCTGAAAGGGTCCTGGAAAAAACTTGCTTGTGTCTTTTCTTTCCTGCCTCTTTGTTTCCTAGTCCTTTCAGCTCTTCTTAAGTTTGCCAGCCTGGATCGTAATTGACCACACAGAACCTTAAGACCTTTCTTCTCTGGGTCTTCATCTTTCTGCCATGCTTTCCGGTGAAGTTGCCTCTCCTTTATCAACTTAAGAATTTCCGTTTCCTGTCTCCCTTTCTGCTTAGGTTGTTACCTCTCTGTGGCTTCTGTCCGAACCTCTCCCTACCTTCTTCATAGATTATGTTGCGAAAGAGGTTGAACTTTGTGGTCAGACTGCCTTTCAGAGAATTCTGGAGGATTGGGAGTAGGTCCTGATCAAATTTCCTCCATCCTTCTCTGTCATTAGCTTTTGGCCATATAATTTTGGCCTGCTGGGCTGGCACTTCCTTGGGTGGTTCAGTAGTAGGAGCACTGCTTCTGGTCCGAGTGGCCTGCTCATTCAGTGGGCTGTGCTCCAGATGTTGGTGGTGCTCAGCAAGCTGGGAAAGCAAGGGTCCCTCTTCACGTGCACCATCTGCAACAGTGGGCTCAGTAGCACTGTGGTGCTCAACCGGACTCTGAGCAAACCTTGTCTTACCTATCATGATCCTGGGCACGAATGTGTGCCGTGCCCAGTCTCTAGTTTAAGTTTAGTCTTCTCTGTCTGTTTGCTTCCTTGTTTACCCTGTTTAATTACTGTCATTCTGTTCTCATGGTATTACTGTTTACATTTTGGGGTTTGTCTTTTATTTTGACAGCACTGCACAGCTTATTAAGAAATGGTATATAGGACATGACAACTGGGAAAGGTTGCCGTGCCCTTCTTTCACTACTGCCGTCCTCAGATGCTGAGCCTCTCTCTGAGAGTATTCGTGCTTCGCTGTTGAGGAGAGCTCCGTCCAGGTGGGTTTCCCCTTTTATTTCCAGCCGTGAGCCCCGCTGTAATTTATGTGTGCTCCGGCTGGTTCTGCCTTTGCCTGGTGTCCTCAGGCTTCTGCTCCCTCTGTGACGTTGAGCCCCACGCTCCTCCAGCACTTCACCATTTTGTACTTGTATGTTCAGTGTCCTTGTTTTGTTCGTCCTTTGTTAATAAATGTGCAGAAACCACAGTGTGTGCTTGGTGTCTTTCCGTAGCCTTTAAAAAGGGCAATTTATGACAGAAGGACACGACCAGGGTGTGGAAACCAGCCACTGTGCATTTCTGCTGGGGTTTTTTCCTTCTCCCGCCTCTCTTTTTTCTGTTCTCCCATTTTTTCAGTCTAGTTACTCTGGCATGTCAGGCCGCACAGACTATGGGAGTGTGGGGATGGATGAGGAGGAGCGTTGGGTGGCTGGACTCTTGGAGGACATAATGTTGGACGTTTTTCTAACCCACACTCCCAAGGAGGAGCTGTAGGTGTGGGATAGCGCGGCTCAGGTGATTGAGGTGTTCCCCAGCCTGTGGAGCTATCCAGAACTGGCAGACCTCC
Source organism: Pholidichthys leucotaenia (assembly GCA_020510985.1). NCBI lineage: Eukaryota > Metazoa > Chordata > Actinopteri > Cichliformes > Pholidichthyidae > Pholidichthys > Pholidichthys leucotaenia. The sequence goes on from CM035839.1 coordinate 60,905,326, forward strand.
TCACCTTCGTTCACCATGCTCAACACCGGCTCCGCAGGCTGGGGGAAGCCCCTTCACCATCGGAACCTGTGCCGTGGAGGAGGCGATCCCAGGGATGGAAGCCTCGAGCCTGGAGCCATCATCCAGCTGCAGTTCTGCCTCTCCCCGCCGACTAGTGTCCCGCTGCCTGCCGGATTGGGCATGCAGCCCAGTTGTGCCTACAGATGGTCCCAGTGCGGAGGAGTTGGAGGAGTGCCAGGGTGTTTTGGTGGCGGAGACGAAGCTCCTCCTGAATTATAAACCATGGCTCCATCCGGAGTTCATGCTGCAGCAGGAGGGCGATTCATCGAGGAAGGCGGAGACGGCACCGTCAAGTCAGCGTTCCCGGACTCCAGAGCGTCATCGGTCCCCGCCTCCTCAACTGATGGTTCCCACCATGCCCGGGACAGCAGCAGCAGTCACCATCGCGCCCCGGGAAATAAGGTAAGTGCTCTTTCATTCTTTTGCACATTATAATGAAATTCCTTGTCTTATTCCCGGTGGTGAGGTTCAGCATCAGCAGCCCCTTTTGGCAGAGTCCTCACCGCCTGCTGCTGTCACCGGCCCTTCACCTGTCCCTCCTGTGTTTCCTCCCGTCTCCCTTGAGTGTCCACCAGACCTCGGATGGAGGAAGAGCCTGTGGTCCTGGTGGATGCTACGCTAGCCCCACAGCCACATACTGGACTGAAGAGGGGCATTCCCGGATCACCGTATTGTTCAGGTTGTAGGTCATGAGTGTTTTTTTTTTTTGTTTTGTCTCAGTCTCTCTATGCCTGGGTCCCCCCCTCCCCCCCGGGGGTGGGTTGTTTTCTTGTTGGGGGGGTCTTCTTTGTGGGGGGGGTTCCTTTTCCTTTTGATGTTGCCCTGAGGTGTCTGAAATCCACCCCTTGAGGGGGGGGGGGCACTATCATGTTTGTGTTTTATTTTGACAGTGCTGCGCAGCTCCCAGCTGTCAAACTGGTTTGCAGGCTGCGCAGCTGTCATTGATTGTATTATTTTCTCCACTCATGCATCCACACCTGTCACTTGTTACGAAATGGTATATAGGGCATGACAACCTTCCCCGGTGGTCGTATCCTTCTTTCACTACTGTCATCCTCAGATGCTGAGCCTCACTCTGAGAGTATTCATGCTTCACTGTTGAGGAGAGAAGAGAGCTCCGTCCAGGTGGGTTTCCCCTTTTATTTCCAGCCGTGAGCCCCACTGTAATTTAGGCGTGCTCCGGCTTGTTCTGCCTTTGCCCGGTGCCCCCAGGCTTCTGCTCCCTCTGTGACGTTGAGCCCCGCTCTCCTCCAGCGCTTCATCATTTTGTATTTGTATTTTCAGTGTCCTTGTTTCGTTCGTCCTTTGTTAATAAATGTGCAGAAACCAGTGTGCGTTTGGTGTCTTTCTGTAGCCCTTAAAAAGTGTGATTTATGACATTACCTGCTTGTGCTGTGCAATGCGTTTGCATCTGGTTTCTCCCTCCACACTTTGCTTTGCCTTGGTAAAACCAACATTTATACTGTTCTCATCCGAACACTGATTTTGATATTGTGCACTTGTAAAAACTTGAGTACTGTGCAGGCTTTAATGTACAATAGCACATTGAGGGCCTTTACTAATTTAGTGGTTCTGAGGTTCAGAATTTTTCTGTATTTTATTGAAGCTAGTAGTGTTGTAGTCAAGACCAGACCAAGACCAGAGTGTGCAAAGATCAAGAGTTCAAGGGGTGCTAGACCAAGTCAAGACCAAGTCGAGACCAAGACCACTGTGTATGTAGGTCTTGCTCTCAACTTGGTCTTGAGCCCTTGTAGTCTTAGTATTGCCTGGTCTTGTCTTGGTCTTGACTACAACACTACTAAAGGGTGCATGACATGCACTAGTTAGTTAATTTGATTTCTTTAGCGTTTCTGTGAAACCATGTGGTCCCTAATTGAACTGCAGCTCCATTTGTTGTGACATCTAAGAAGGTCTACTGGTCAGATTTCCCATCAAAGAAGCCAAATTGTTTTTACTGAAGAAAAATGATACTATTGATTGTGGTTATAAAGACAAAAACTTCTGTGAATCTTTTTTAACAACACAGAACCCCTTTGCTGCAGCAGTTGGAACCACTGTACTGCTAAACTAGTTAGCTTTTAGCTCTGCTGTTTTATTTGAGGTTCATTTTAATTTACACAATAATATTTTTAATGTTGTCACAGCCCCATTTATAGGATAGATTAGGGAAAACAAATCCATTACTAAAACAGTTTTTAAAAATCCAGAGGGGAAAAAAGTGAATTGGCTTTAAGTAAGGCTAGCAAGCTTACTATAGTTTCTCACAGGTAGCTGGTGAGATGGCTTAACTTACAGTCTTTTACCTATTTTTCCTGCAGGGAAAATATTTAACTTGTTGACAGCGTCAAAAAGACAAATCTTTTATTCTAACTACTTAACCTACTTTCTGCATTCTGACTTTGTAGCCCAGATCTCCCAGACAGTTTTTTTCTTTATAAACTGAAGAACTTGTTTCACCTATGGCCGGTGGAGGCAATCACCACCTCACTGCCAGTCGTCCATGTCACCTCATGCTGCAGGACCAGAGTGCTAGAGCCGCTGTTCGCGGTCTCGGCCAGGCGAGTCCAGGGGACCGGGACAGGAATACCTGTTTTAGAAAATACAGTATTTTCAATTTTAAAACCTGGTAAATATTATTTTCCCTGTGGGTGTTATTAAAATTTTCCTAATCCAGGGGTTGCAATCTTTGCCAACCAAAGAGCCACTTTGCCCCTCTCCAACTAAAATAGAAGTGGCCAAGGGCCACAACAGCAATTTGACCTTTAAAATAAAGATTATGCTGCTTATAAAGTTTTTTTTTTTATATACATAGCTCTGAATATTATATGGCATTAATGAATTCATACTACAACAGTGGAGAAAACTGTCAATATTTATATATAGCTTCATTTGTAAAATAAAAGTGTTAGAAATATATTACACATTGTTTTGTGCTGAAAAATAAATTTTTCATATCTGACCATAATTTTTTTGCATAGTTTTCAATTATCAACACATTCATAAATTGTTTAAACCTGAAAAACATCATCCATCTCTTACTTTCAGCAGTGATCACACAGCTTTAGTTCCTGATATTTTAATGAATTAGAGATAAAAGTTGCATTTAGAAGAAGCTACTTTTCATCCTATTTATGTTTCCTCATAATGCTCCTTATTCAAATGTATTAATGTAATATAAATCTGTATCAGTCACCTGTTCTCCAGACTCACAATTTGACAACTAGTGGATTGGTTGTCTGATATTCTTCGTTATTTATTTTGGAATAAACCAAAAATAATTCTAAACAACTTTCTAAATAATATAACTTTAAACATCATTTGGTGCAAATTAAGTCAATTAGTAATAATTACAACAGAGTGGGGAAAAAAACGTTAAAAAAAAAAAACCTTCTTCTGCTTAGCTAATTGTTGGTTATAGTTTTTTTTTTTTTTTAAATGCATGGCATTGATAGAGAGACTGCACTTATACAGTGGGGCAAAAAAGTATTTAGTCAGCCACCAACTGTGCAGGTTCTCCCACTTAAAAGATGAGAGAGGTCTCCAATTTTCATCATAGGTATACCTCAACTATGAGAGACAAAATGAGGAAAAAAAATCCAGAAAATCACATTGAAGGATTTTTAATGAATTAATTGGTAAATTCCTTGGTAAAATAAGTATTTGGTCACCTACAAACAAGCAAGATTTCTGGTTCTCACAGACCTGTAACTTCTTCTTTAAGAGGCTCCTCTGTCCTCCACTCGTTACCTGTATTAATGGCACCTGTTTGAACTCATTATCAGTATAAAAGACACCTGTCCACAACCTCAAACAGTCAGACTCCAAACTCCACTATAGCCAAGACCAAAGAGCTGTCAAAGGACACCAGAAACAAAATTGTAGACCTGCACCAGGCTGGGAAGACTGAATCTGCAGTAGGTAAGCAGCTTGGTGTGAAGAAATCAACTGTGGGAGCAATTATTAGAAAATGGAAGACATACAAGACCACCGATAATCTCCCTCGATCTGGTGCTCCACGCAAGATCTCACCCCGTGGGGTCAAAATGATCACGAGAACGGTGAGCAAAAATCCCAGAACTACAAAGGGGGACCTAGTGAATGACCTACAGAGAGCTGGGACCAAAGTAACAAAGGCTACATCAGTAACACACTACGCCGCCAGGGACTCAAATCCTGCAGTGCCAGACGTGTCCCCCTGCTTAAGCCAGTACATGTCCAGGCCCGTCTGAAGTTTGCTAGAGAGCATTTGGATGATCCAGAAGAGGATTGGGAGAATGTCATATGGTCAGATGAAACCAAAATAGAACTTTTTGGTAAAAACTCAACTTGTCGTGTTTGGAGGAGAAAGAACACCATACCTACTGTGAAGCACTGGGGTGAAAACATTATACTTTGGGGCTGTTTTTCTGCAAAGGGACCAGGACGACTGATCCGTGTAAAGGAAAGAATGAATGGGGCCATGTATCGTGAGATTTTGAGTGAAAACCTCCTTCCATCAGCAAGGGCACTGAAGATGAAACGTGGCTGGGTCTTTCAGCATGACAATGATCCCAAACACACCACCCGGGCAATGAAGGAGTGGCTTCGTAAGAAGCATTTCAAGGTCCTGGAGTGGTCTAGCCAGTCTCCAGATCTCAACCCCATAGAAAATCTTTGGAGGGAGTTGAAAGTCCGTGTTGCCCAGCGACAGCCCCAAAACATCACTGCTCTAGAGGAGATCTGCATGGAGGAATGGGCCAAAATACCAGCAACAGTGTGTGAAAACCTTGTGAAGACTTACAGAAAGCGTTTGACCTCTGTCATTGCCAACAAAGGGTATATAACAAAGTACTGAGATGAACTTTTGTTATTGACCAAATACTTATTTTACCAAGGAATTTACCAATTAATTCATTAAAAATCCTTCAATGTGATTTTCTGGATTTTTTTTTCTCATTTTGTCTCTCATAGTTGAGGTATACCTATGATGAAAATTGGAGACCTCTCTCATCTTTTGAGTGGGAGAACTTGCACAATTGGTGGCTGACTAAATACTTTTTTTCCCACTGTAATTCACTGTCCAAAACCCCACAGGTAACAAACTAGCATTCATCCTGCAGAGAAAAAGCTGAAAACATCCTTAAAATAAAAGGCTCACCTCTACAAGTGGGGACTGAAAGGTTCATAGGCTGAAAAATTCATAGTGGTCAAATTTGACCAAATGTGGTTTGTTTTTCAACCACAGGGATCTAAGCGTTGCAACACCGATGGAGAAAGTGTGTAGACCGAAGGGGAGACCATGTTGACAAATGAACCACATTTGGTCAAATTTGACCACTATGAATTTTTCAGTCCCCCCAACGTACATAACTCAGGATGCACTGAGCTGTGACAGTGAAAATAAATTTACACTATTTCAAACTTTGGTCGTGTCTGTGAATCCAGCATTTATAGTGCAGGCAACTACTTTTAAGGCTGTTGAGCAGGAATTCAAGGATTGTTTCTCCTTTTTAATGATAATTAAGGCATTGATTTTAGATAATCACATTTATGACTTTTTACGGACCTGTAGACACTAATGAGGTAGCTGTTTTTCGTTGTTTGTGTGGAGAAATTGTCTCCACAACAACCATACATGAACGCAAATTAATCTGTCCACAGAGAATTAACATCTCTATTTTCCTCTGTAATTTTACCTTTTTCTGGATCTGTTTATGTCTTACTGATGGTGGCAGGAAGCTGCTGCTCTCTGTGCTCTCCACATGCACTGAGGAGAGGCTGAGCGGCTCCTCTGTGCAGCCGCCATCAGATGTGACGCAGTCAAGCATGGTTGACAAAATAATAAATCATTTTAAAAATATATATTTTACGTTTATAAAAGTATGTGTTTCTGTTGAGAAATGTATCCAATGTGGCGGTTCGTTTTAACCCCACAACAGACTAAGGACACTCAGCCCTCTTTTCTCTGTTTTTCTGCTGCATTACTGAGAAGCAATGTGCCATTCATGTATTTGTGATGCAAACATGCATGTGTTGTGATGTAATGCGCCATTCTGTATAGTGTGCATATGGCTTGTCCTTACTGTGCTTTTTCTGAGCATCTTAGATGTGCTTTGGTGTATTAATGTCTACAGGTAGACGAGTTTCTTCTGTCTCACCTATGTGATGTTAATCGATGCCTTTCATCCTTTGTACTCATGCGTCCTGTCCTTACTGTGACCTAGAGACTCAGATCAATATGTAGATGTGCTTGTTAGCCTCTTTGTCTTGCACTTAGAGCGAGGTCTAGCTAATCTGCCCATTGTGATGTATGGCTTACAAATGCAAATACCTCCTGCCTGTTCTGTTGTCCCTTTGATCATTCTAGACTGTGGGGTATGTCTTTTTGATGTATTGTTATGATCAAGTATTTAAGGTGCAACTCTGTAACGCAATCTCTCTCTTACTCTCTCACTCTGATCCTGCAACAGGTGGACACACTGTGTCCGCCTCTCTTTCTCTGAGAGCTTAGGGATCCCGCTCCGGGCTGCTCCACTATGCACCGGAGAGAGGATCCCGTGAAGGCGACATGATTAATAAAACCTGCTCAAAACCACAGCACTGCTGCTTATTTTTTCATGCCGCTTCACTGGTGACCCCTCGAACACGCACACGTTTTGTGCGAATGCAACCTTCCGAGCTGGACAGCTGCACAGCTGCGTTGGCGACCCCTTGAAGACGCAGCCTTCTGTTTTGGATGACCACGCTGGACCGGCCGCTCTCACAGAGAGCGCACGCACCTCGTCCTCTCTCCACGACGGCAACCTCCAGGGCCGACGGGGAGCGCAGCGCGTGGAACTGAACGCACCATGGCCGCACGAGCGACAACGATCGTCTCCTCCCTCTCACCGCTCCAACGCAGCTGCACAAGCCCGGGGCACAAAGATCGTCTATTGCCTCGCACCGCTCCAACGCGTCTCCACGAGCCCGAGGGACGGAGATCGTCTACTTCCTCACACCGCTCCAACGCAGCTGCATGAGCCTGAGGAACATAAGATCGTCTATTCCCTCCCGCCGCTCCAACGTATCTGCACGGGCCTGAGGGACTAAAGATCGTCTATTTCCTCTCACCGCTCCAACGCACCATGGCCAATCTACAGCCACAGCTCAACCTGGATTTTACCGGCGCCGTCTGCGCCGTTCTCCATCAAGTTTCTGCACCCTGACTCGCCACTCCAGCGGCCCACCCATGCACTGAACCCCCGCGCACGCATCGGGGAGTTACAAGGACGGCGCATCACGCACGGGACAAGTAACGGCTCCACAGACTGCCTTCCTCCTTCGCCGCTGCCTTTCAGGGCTGCCCGCTCACCTGAAGCACGCATGCAGCACGCTCGAAGGATTTGTTAACAGTCTCAGCCACGCCAGAGACCGCCATCGTCCTCCGCCGCTGCCCACAGAACCTTCAGGGCTGCTCGTTCACCTGAAGCAAGCACGCAGCTCGCCACTGGATTTTTTAATGGTCTTAGCCACGGCACAACGGGATTTCAGCCGTCAGCTGTTCCCGGGAGCTTTGGGGTTGCTTCAGCACCCAAAGCCAACAGTCCCCCTGCTTTGTTTACTTTTTCTCTTACAGCCGCTCCTGCTTTTCTTCATGGCGACAAGAGGAGTCAGAGACTAATTTTTCTTCTTGTGATCTCCGCACGTGCAACGGGACAAACCCTCGACGTCACGGAGCAGCAAGCAATTTTTGCACGGCTCAAGACGATTTCACAGCTCCTGCCGGCACTTACTACCCCTCCCCTCCCTCCCCCTCCGCCTGCAGCGAGCTTCTCCCACAGCTCGCTCACACAGATGGATTATCGAGGTCGCGACCCCCTGCCGCGTCCTCTGGGGGGGAGCGTGTGTGGCGGTTCGTTTTAACCCCACAACAGACTAAGGACACTCAGCCCTCTTTTCTCTGTTTTTCTACTGCATTACTGAGAAGCAATGTGCCATTCATGTATTTGTGATGCAAACATGCATGTGTTGTGATGTAATGCGCCATTCTGTATAGTGTGCATATGGCTTGTCCTTACTGTGCTTTTTCTGAGCATCTTAGATGTGCTTTGGTGTATTAATGTCTACAGGTAGACGAGTTTCTTCTGTCTCACCTATGTGATGTTAATCGATGCCTTTCATCCTTTGTACTCATGCGTCCTGTCCTTACTGTGACCTAGAGACTCAGATCAATATGTAGATGTGCTTGTTAGCCTCTTTGTCTTGCACTTAGAGCGAGGTCTAGCTAATCTGCCCATTGTGATGTATGGCTTACAAATGCAAATACCTCCTGCCTGTTCTGTTGTCCCTTTGATCATTCTAGACTGTGGGGTATGTCTTTTTGATGTATTGTTATGATCAAGTATTTAAGGTGCAACTCTGTAACGCAATCTCTCTCTTACTCTCTCACTCTGATCCTGCAACAGGTGGACACACTGTGTCCGCCTCTCTTTCTCTGAGAGCTTAGGGATCCCGCTCCGGGCTGCTCCACTATGCACCGGAGAGAGGATCCCGTGAAGGCGACATGATTAATAAAACCTGCTCAAAACCACAGCACTGCTGCTTATTTTTCCATGCCGCTTCACCAATTGCAATAAAGAATAATTTGAAAAATGTGTTTTGAAATATACCTGCAGGGAGCCACAGCATAGGGGCTGAAGGGCCACATGTGGCTCCGGGGCCGTGGGTTGCCAACCCCTGTCCTAATCCCTGACAAACAGGTTTTTAACAACGACTTCACCTGAGGTGGTGGAGTGACACTAATAAAGTTAATCTCAAATTACTGTCAGCTTGTGTTATGACTTATGACAGATTTGTGAATATTTGGGCCAAACTTATTTCAGTTTGTTGTATAATCCCTGTCATTTCTGGCTTCATGGGAGGTGATCATAATGCTGAGTAACTTCTGTTAACGTAGAAAGGCAATATTAAGATTAAGAAGACAGACAAAATTTGATAAAGATTTTCATCTATGGAAATTCTGTTTTGTCTTTTAATTCTTTATGTAGGCTGTGTGATTTTTTTAGAGTTGTAGAATATAAAAAAGAGAAATTATTTAATAAAATATAAAGTAACATCATTTGAGTGCTTAATAATGCACAGACATTTAGAATTTAGACTCAGTCTCTCTGCTAAGCTATGCTAGTTGAATATACTGTATGTGTGATACAATAGCATCTTATTATGTTTGCAGGAAACCATTAAGCTTTTGTTCCCCCTCAAATACAGTGGTGTGAAAAAGTGTTTGCCCCTTGCCTGATTTCTCATTTTTTGTATGTTTGCCACACTTAAATGTTTCAGATCATCAAACAAATTTAAATATTAGACAAAGATAACACAAGTAAACACAAAATGCAGTTTTTAAATGAAGGTGTTTATTATTAAGGGGGAAAAAAATTCCAAGCTTACATGGGCCTGTGTGAAAAAGTGATCCCCCCTCCCCTGTTAAAACATAAATTAACTGTGGTTTATCACATTTTTGGAAAGCTGAGTTCAGTTTCTCTAGCCACACCCAGGCCTGATTATTGCCACACCTGTTCTCAATCAAGAAATCACTTAAATAGGACCTGCCTGACAAAGTGAGGTAGACCAAAAGATCCTCAAAAGCTAAACATCATGTTGCGATCCAAAGAAATTCAGGAACAAATGAGAAACAAAGTAATTGAGATCTATCAGTCTGGAAAAGATTATAAAGCCATTTCTAAAGCTTTGGGACTCCAGTGGACCACAGTGAGAACCATTATCCATAAATGGCAAAAACATGGAACAGTGGTGAACCTTCCCAGGAGTGGCCAGCCAACCAAAATTACCTCAAGAGCACAACAACGACTAATCCAAGAGGTGACAAAAGACCCCACAACAACATCCAAAGAACTACAGGCCTCACTTGCCTCAATTAAGGTCAGGGTTCATGATTCCACTATAAGAAAGAGACTGGGCAAAAATGGCCTGCGTGGCAGAGTTCCAAGATGACAACCACTGCTGAGCAAAAAGAACATAAAGGCTCATCTCAGTTTTGCCAGAAAACATCTTGATGATGCCCAAGACTTTTGGGAAAATACTCTGTGGATTGACAAGACAAAAGTTGAACTTTCTGGAAGGTGTCTGCACGGTGGCGCAGTGGTTAGTACTGTGGCAGCACAGTTTACCCTCGGCCGGGGGATCGCGGGGATCGTGAGATCGTGGGTTTGATCCCTGCCCCCGGCCAACAGTGATCTGTGTGGAGTTTGCATGTTCTCCCCGTGTTGCGTGGGTTTACTCTGAGATTTCTCCGGTTTCCTCCCACATGCCAAAAACATGCAGGTTAGGGATAAGGGGCGCTTGCGCACGCAGCGACCAGCAGCTGGTGGCTTGTCACCAGACTGCAAAACAAATCTACCTACGGGTACAAAATAATTAATAAAAAAAAACAAAAGGTGTGTGTCCCATTACATCCGATGTAAAAGTAACACAGCATTTCACAAAAGAATCATCATACCAACAGTAAAAAATAGTGGTGGTAGTGTGATGGTCTGGGGCTGTTTTGCTCCTTCAGGACCTGGAAGACTTGCTGTGGTAAATGGAACCATGAATTCTGCTGTCTACCAAAAAATCCTGAAGGAGAATGTCTGGCCATCTGTTCGTAACCTCAAGCTGAAGTGAACTTGGGTTCTGCAGCAGGACAACAATCCAAAACACACCAGCAAGTCCACCTCTGAATGGCTTAAGAAAAACAAAATGAAGACTTTGGAGTGGCCTAGTCAAAATCCTGACCTGAATCTGATTGAGATGCTGTGGCATGACCTTAAAAAGGCAGTTCATGCTCGAAAACCCTCCAATGTGGCTGAATTACAACAATTCTGCAAAGATGAGTGGGCCAAAATTCCTCCACAGCGCTGTAAAAGACTCATTGCCAGTTATTGCAAATGCTTGATTGCAGTTGTTGCTGCTAAGGGTGGCCCAGCCAGTCATTAGGTTTAGGGGGCAATCACTTTTTCACACAGGGCCATGTAGGTTTGGATTTTTTTTTTCTCTTAACAATAAACACCTTCATTTGAAAATTGCATTTTATGTTTACTTGTGTTATCTTTGTCTAATATTTAAATTTGTTTGATGATTGAAATATTTAAGTGTGACAAACATACAAAAATGAGAAATCAGGAAGGGAGCAAACACTTTCTCACACCATTGTATATAACTATTATATCTGCCTAATCCTTAGTTGTGGAGCTGACTGTGCACCTTTGGCCACGTATGGCAACGGAGGTGCAGGTTCATGACTAATGTCTGTACTTTGAAACATTATTGAACAAACTAGTAGTGTACTCCACAAACATGAGAGTTCCTCAGACTCTCAAATTCGTCCATTAGGAGCATTATCGTTGAATAAAATGACTGATGATAAAATGATTCTGTTGAACCAAAAGCAGTGCGTTTTCATTAGCTAATTTTCAGAAAAATTTGTATTTATTATTACGTTTGTCAGTTTTTGGATTTTCTTTCTTTAACAAATTTGTCCACGTCTGTATATCAGTTTCCGCATTTTAATCATACTGACTGTTCACCTTAAGTGTGCATAAATATCAGTTTGTGCACCCATACCATGGAGGTCCAGGGTGCCTTCCCTGACAGCCAAAGTCTTGGTTCCATAAAGCGGAAGTTCCGATGAGCGCAGGTTTCCATGAAGAGTGATTATGCCTTTGTGCTGAAACGGCGCCCCCTCCCGGCCGACCTGCAGGGCTCCGCCGTCTGTGATCAGGATGTTTTCTGCCTGCAGCTCGAGGTCGGCTTCATCAAACACCAGCGTCCCCCCTGGAACAAAGGACCAGCAACTTACTGAATGAAGAAAACGTCCTAAAAATTTTCATTTTTAAGAAGCAGACAGAAAGAAGAACACTGCAAAACGTCTAACGTAAGGTCACATTTTAACCTTGAATAAGAAGCATTTTCAGCACAGAGGTGTTGACGTCCAGCAGGATGGTTTGGCCTTTAGTGATGGCTGCGAACGAGCCCTCCCCAGGTGGAGAAAGCCCTCCCCATGTGAACCTGGATGACCACACGTCAATGTAGAAGAAATCTGCATTGTCCTACAGAAAGACCCAAAACAATAAAAACCAGTCTGATAACACTGCCATCAACTCTGATTTATCAAACTCCTACAGATAACAAATCAGCATCTTGTCATTAAGCATCAAAGTAATATGATCTCCCACCATCTTGGCGATGCCTTGGTTTCTGACGCTGACTCTGACTTTGGTTTCCTGAGACTGCCTCTGAGCGTTCGTCACACAGATGACTTGCGTGCTGTTGGAGGACTGGATGTCGCACACAGACCCCGCGATCGTAACGCTGACTTCATTTATGTTATTGCTGCGATGTAAGAAAAGTGTGTTAAAAAAAAATCAACAGTGCGTAAGGTTTGCAGCACTTTGTCAAACTTTGACACCTGTGTTTTGTCGCATCTTGTGGACATAAAGATAACTGCAGTTAAATCCATTTGTGTGAAAGTTTTACAGTCAGACTGCCTGTCAAAGCAGCTGAGATGCTCATTTAATTTCATGTAAATGGGAGCTAGGCAATCAGAAGAAAGTTTTCTTTAAAGAAACGAGTGACTGAGGTCGTGCCAGTGTAAGAAATGAAGGGCTCCATCAAGTCTGTGTACAAGATCAATAGGGTTATTTTGTAAAAAGGAAATGATGGCAAGTTTTACACTTATATTTCTCATTAAGTGTAAAGTAACTTTAACTCTTTTGAACTCAACGTCAGGACACATACTGTAATGGCAAGAACTTTGATTCTGCCCCTAAACAAGGCACAGCACCTGTAATTCGAAGACTTTTTAAGGATCTTTGATCAAATTTAAGACCTTATACTTAGAACAGTGCACATGTAAGGCCAGTACTTGATAAAAGTTTTAGTTCAGGACGTGCACACTTATGCAACGAGCTTAGGGCTGGAAAAATAATTTTCCAGATTTGTTTAATTTTCAGTTGAGTTTTACAAGTTATAGGTCACATTAAAGGTGGGAAAAGTCTGGAAATGATTCATCGTGCGCTCAGTTTTTTTCATCACCAAAACTTTTAACAGAGGTGTGTACACTTTCTACATCCACTTACTGCAGTATGCAGCAATATTATAAATTATGTTGAAATATTTGGAAAAACAACAACAACAATGACATGAAAGTAAGGCGTTACAAAGTCACCACCTGAATGAAGTGATTGAAAAGTACAATACAAGAGAAACAGGAGGCACCTGAGCTTAATTTTAAGTGTTTTTGCAAATATATGTGAATATTTATGCATATGTCATATTTCAGTTTTTTTCCTTTTTAATAAATTTACAAAAAATCTAAAATTATGTTTTCACTTTGTCATCATGGGGTACTGAGTGTAGATTAATGAGATAAAAGCATCAGGCTGCAACATAAAATAGGAAAAATGCAGGGGGGGGGTATATTTTTGTACGCCACTTTATGCACGTGTTACTAAAAAGCGTTCCATAATCTAAATTGCGTGACATGTTGCTTCCCCCCCCCCCCCCCTGCACCTGAAACCAGAGCCGGTGATTGTGAGCCGGGTGCCTCCAGCCGTGCCTCCTCTGCGTGGGGAAACCTCTTCGATCACCGGAGTCAGCTGAGATTTGTAGGTGTAGCCGTTCGACACGTTGACGGCGGAGTGAGGGTTGACGACGGAGACCTCGCAGCTCACCTCCGACTGAGTGCCTGAGAGGAGACACAACACCAGCGCAGACAAACAAATCACTCAACATCAAAGGGAAAGGAAGATTTAGGATGATCCGTGATAACAGGCAGGCTAAGATGTCTCATCGTCCGTGGCGAGATTTTCTTTCATCTGATTTGTCTATTTTCAGCAGCACGACGAGGCAGACAACATTCCTCACACGAGGAGTAGGTCAGTGTTTTTGTTGTGCATTTTTCAGGGATTGGGTTTAAGTTTTCACATCTTTAAGCACATATTTATGATGTTTTGTTGGGTTGTGAAGTCATAAAACCCAAAAGGTGCAATCCGCTTGTTTCTTTAAGAGTTTACAATGTCAGTATGGAGGCCGGAAGGAAAGGTCAGCCCCTCCTGTATAGTTTTTCGACACTTTTGGTAAACTCACCATTGCTGGGTGGAGACTGACAGTACAGCTGGGTGGAAGTGGATATTTCTCGGTCAACTCTGCACTCCTCCCCACAGATCCACACGGTGGCGTTGTGTGGGTCGAACCCGGAGCCCTGGATGGACAACAGAGCGCCACCACCGAAGCTACCTGGATCACAGAGATGACAGAAAGTCAGAATTCAGTCAGTACAAAAAAATTACAATTGAAATAACAGTAGTAATAATGATAATACATTTTGTAACTACTGTCTTGAAAATTAGCATCTTTTTTACTTGTAAATTTTTGACTTTTCTTTTGAAAATCTGTGGCTTTTTACTCAATGATTCATGAGTTTTAATTTATAAATTTGTACCTTCTTTGGCAGCTTTTTCAAAAATGCATATTTGAACTCTGCCCCCCCCCATACACACACACACACACACCTCCTCCAGGACCGTAACACACTCACCTGCACAATAACTACCTCAGCTGTTGGCACAGAAAAACTGGAACATGCTCTACTTTTTCTGTATATAGGATTGCTGGATTTCCTCATTTATCTTTATTTGCACTATGGGATATCTGGGTCTATCTTTTGTCACCATTTGCACTACGGGTAGCATTACTGTACATAGACTGCTGTTGTTTTATATATATTGCACACACCACAGAAGAGACACAAACGCCATTTCAATTCTCCTGCATGTCCTGTACGTATAGTAGTATTGACAAATAAAATCTTTGAATGTTGAGTCTTTGAATGTTGACTTTTTTGTGAAAATTTTTGGTAAAAATAAAATTGGTAAAATGACATTCACATACATAGCGCTTTTTCCCATCTCTGGATGACCAAAGTGCTTTACAGATCCTGCCATTTACACATTCACACACTGATAGCGGCAGAGCCGCCATACACCGATGCTGGCCTGACCCACCAGGAGCAACTTGGGGTTCAGTGTCTTGCTCAAGGACACTTCAACATGCAGACTGCAGAGAGAGCGGGGATTGCACCAATGCCCCCCCCTGATCAGAAGTCGACCAGACTACACCTGTGCCACAGCCATCCCATATTTGACTGTTTACTTGTTAATTGTCATGTTTTTACTTGCAAATTTGTGACTTTTTTCTGATATAAAATTGCCTCTTCTTTTTTTTGCCTTAAAAATTTGTTACTTTTTCTCATGAAGTTTGCTCCTTTATTATGGAAATTTGCAGATTTTTACACATAAATTTTCAGTGTTTTACTTGTAAATTTGCATATTTTTTTACTTGTGAATTTTTGAATTTTTCAATCTTAAATTTACTTTTTTTTGCCCTGAATTTGTTCATTTTCAAAGTGTGCGAGTTTCATTTTTTAAATTTAATTAAGTCAATTTTTTGTCATTACAGTCACAGGAAGCCAGTGGCTATGAGCAAAAAGCCTCTTCTGTCTCAGGAGATGAAGGTTGCAGACCTCTGTACCAGGGGTTAGGATTACGACTTTTAACCCTAAAAGGCCTCAGATCTCAGAGGACTCAAATGAAACAAGATTTCAGTGGGCCAGATCACTCCCTGACATATCACGTTTGCAGTGAATATCTGCTCAAAGTCTAGTAAAAGCTATAAACAGTATGAAGGCTCTTAAGCATGAGTTGTGCAACTGGAGTTTAAATGCATGAATTGGATTTTAATGATATGGTCATATTGCAAAAACTAAATAAAAAAACCAACTAAAACATCTGTGCAACACTGAAGCACTCAGACATTTTCTTACCCTCGCTGGGCTGCGCGCTGCTCAGAATCAGCTCATACGTGAATGTGATGGGAGACTCGGCGAATCCTTTGACCTGGTGATGCAGCGTGACTGGGTAGGTTCCCCCTGGGTTGTCTCCTGCGGTGCACACGATATCCGTGTTGGAGACCGAGGACACATTGCAGGGGACGTCGTTTATGGTGACGGAGACGAGATCGGGGTCGGTGCCGAATCCTGAACCTGTCACGGTGACGACGGACCCGCTCGGACCTGTGGGAGGTACGGAAGAAGACGAGGAGGTTGAGTTCAAGAAAAATCATGGTGAAGTTTGGTGATTTAATGTAATCAGGGTGGACACAGTCACATACGGGTTCATTACATTTTTAAAATCAATCTACTTTGAATAAATGAAATAATAAAATAATAATTTAAAGGCTTTCTCTCATAAATTTGTGATTTTTTTCTCATAAACTTGACAGTTTTCTTGTAAATTTGCACCTATCTTCTTTTCCCTCATAAGATTGTGACTTTTTCTAATCTATACATTTTTTCTTATAAATTTGAAGTTTTTTTTATTAATTTATGACCTTTTCAAACAAATTTACAAATTTTTAATCAAAAATTGGCAACTTTGAGTGTAAATTTGGAACATATTTTGAAAAAAAAAAAATTGACTTTTTTCCTCATAAATTTGCAACTTCTTCCTTGTTCTTGAGCACATAACTAACATAATTAACACGAGAACCCATGTGGTTTTGTTTATATAAATAAATGAGCTGACATCAGTTTCTGTACAGAATCGATGTCCCTGCTTGATGACTGTATTATAGGAAGAATCCGACCATATTTACCAGAGGCGGGGCTGATGGAGCTGACGTCAGGCGTGAGGTCTGCTGAGTAGGTGAAGTTGAGAGGAGGATAAACCACAGAGAAGACCTGGATCTGAATGCTCACCCTCCCCGCATTATTAGGAGGGGTCAGGCAGCGGAGATCACCTGGTGTCACCTCCTGAATGTCGCAGAGTTTTCCGCCAACCGTCACACTCGTGTTTCCAGGAGCGAAGCCGTTTCCTGTGAAGGTGAGCGGTGTCCCTCCTGCCAGACTGCCCACATCACGGTTCAGGGAGGCCTGAGGGACACTGGTAAGGGTGACTTGACCTGATGCGAGGCCTTTGCTTCTAACGATCACCGTGACTGCGTGGTCACCTGCGGGCAGGGCGCTAACTGTGGCCACAATGCTGCTGTCAGTCACCGCGGTCACTTCTAACTCTGTGGTGCTGGCAAAGACCGCCACATCGGCAGCATCACCGCCAAAACCTGAGCCAGAGATGGTGATGCTGGTGGATTCGTCAATGCTGTTGGGCGAGATGTTTGTAACTGTGGGAGTGACGATGGAGGAGTATTCATAGTTGCAGATGGTGCACTGGCTGCTGATGTGCCCCTTTCTGAAGACAACAGCACCGCTGTGAGGCTGAGAGGGGGTGGTGTCACAGATGATGGTGGTGTAGTTGACTGTCAGGACATCGCAGCCCACGCCGGCTACCATTACCTCTCCGTTGGAGAAGCCAGAGCCACGGATGAGGAGCCTGGTGTGGCCGGTGGAGCTGCCGATAGAAGGCGAGACCGAGTCGACCACGGGGAGAACCACAAAGCGACGGTCAAACTCCTTCGGCACAGCGATGATGCCGGTGCCGAGGTTGTTGACTGTCAGGGTCACAGGGAGGGCGACGCCGATTTGGAACTCTGTGTCGGGGCTGAGCTGACAGTTGATCTCAGTCTGAGAACTGTTGATGACCGGACAGGGATGACCGTCCACCATCACCTACGGGACCAGAGAAGATTAGTCACAATCAGAGCTTCACATTAAAGAGCCCCTGTTACGCTTTTGGGGTTTTCCCTTTATCTTAGTTGGTTATGCAGGAATTCTGTGATATTACAGCACAAATTGGTTGAAAAATATTGAAAAGACGGCTTTGCCAACTGTCTAAAAATGTGTGGATTTGGTTGAAAAGTGGAAGATGAAAAAGCCGTCTTTTTCAGGTTGTTGAAAAGGCGTCTTCATATAGACGTCTCCGCATTGTCTAACTTTGGTTGAAAGATGAAGATGAAAAACCGCCTTTTTGAGGTTGTTAAAAAAAATCATGTAGTACCCAACATCATCTGACCCTTTTAGGATTGTGTGGGGACCTATACCAGCACCTTTGGGCAAGACGCAGATTACATCTTGGACAGGTCACCAGTCCATCACAGCACTTGGTATTCCCACACAGTCTCCCATCCAAGTACTAACCAAGCTAAACCCTGCTTAGCTTTCAAGATCCAAGAAGTAATGTACATCAACAAAAAGAAACAACACAGAGAGAAATTTGTAGAACATACTTGGATTCAAATTGTGCTTTTTAAGTGTACACCACAATAGCACGAGCACCAGTTTCAGACATGTAACAAGCATTATGCCAAATGTCAAACTTTTTAAAAAGCTGTTAAAAAAATGTATTTTTATGAAGCACTTTTAACAGAGTCCCAGTGGTTGTAAAAGTATATTTGACTTTTGAGAGACAGACCCCACCACATTAACCAAATGCCAAAAACTGTTCTGAGGATAAATTTGGGTCAAATCCTATGGATTAAACAGTCCAATCATTGGACTATTTTTGCCCAATTTTCAACGTTTTTTTCTGATCAAACATGG
This sequence comes from Pholidichthys leucotaenia, assembly GCA_020510985.1. Taxonomy (NCBI): domain Eukaryota; kingdom Metazoa; phylum Chordata; class Actinopteri; order Cichliformes; family Pholidichthyidae; genus Pholidichthys; species Pholidichthys leucotaenia. Next base: position 60,923,891 of record CM035839.1, read on the forward strand.
TCTGTATTAGACGGACTAAACATAACCTAGTTTTCAACGTCTATTTGTGGGCTAAATTAAGACTTGGAGCGACAGACTTGATTTAGCCCAAAATAAATTACAGCTTGTGCTGGGGGAAGGGGGGGGGGGTGGCATCTTCAGCTGCTAATCCATTATGCGCAACTAACAATTTAAAGTGACATTGGCAAAAATCAACTTTTTTCTGTTGTTAACATGTCAGTAAAATGTTTTTTGTGACTTTCAAGACATATCAAGAGCAAAATCACTGAAACGTCTCATATCTCTGTTTTTTTGCTGAAAAGTTTCACTTAAGCCCCCCCCAACGGGCAACTTTGGACAATTCAGTTCAATTCAATTTTATTTATATAGTGCCAAATCACAACACAGGTCGTCTCAAGGCACTTTACAGAAAAGAGTGGGTTTAGACCACACTCTTAGTTTATAGAACCCAGCAGAGACCCCTACGAGCAAGCACTGCGGCGACACAGGCGAGGAAAAACTTCCCTTTAATGGGCAGAAACCTCGGGTGGAACCACAGCTCAAAGAGGACGGCCATCCGCCTCGACCGGCTGGGCTGAATAGCTACATTCAAAACAAACATACAAACATTCAAAGCCAAACAGTCCAGTACCAAGCCTGGCCAGGCTGCACATGCGAGGGAAGGACAGAGTGTTTCTAGCTATGTAAGCATTCCTGCTCACCCTGACTGGTTATAGCCAAGCACTGGGCACCACTGGAGTGGTGACCTAGTTGATAGAGCATCCGCCCCACAACCAGGAGGTCGTGAGTTCAAATCTCAGCCAGGTCATACCAAAGATCATACAAAAAAATGGTACTTTCTGCCTTCTAGCTTGGTGCTCAGAGACCAGGAGTAGCATGAGCTTTTACAAGTTGGGAAAGATGGCAGATTATTAAATTATACGTCTTACCCACAGACATGAAAATATGACAGCAATGATTAATTTTACCTGGAAAAACCTGTGTCCCTGCTAAAATACCGGAGAGGACACGGCCTGCATTTACCCTGGTGTGCGTGGTGCAACGGCCTGGTGAGTATATCGTCGTATGTGAACCCATGGCCCCACCGGCACCCCCGGTCCCTGCCACTGGACAGTCTAACATAATTTTATAACTTGTTTTTCTATGTCATATTTCACATGTAGTAAATGTTGAAGAATAATTGATGTGTGCTGTATGTTATTATTTAACAAAATACAGCAAAAGTAGGATATATCACACTGTCAAGCTGCGTTCAGACCAAATGTGAATGGGTGTGCAGCGTGATTACATTTCAGATTGATTTTGATATACCACCCCAATATTTTCAGGGGCCCACATGTGCCTCCACCCGATGAAAAATTTCTCGAGGCGCCCCTGAGTGAACCTGCGGAAGGATCATTCTCGGTGGAGCGGAGAGTCACTGCCCGGCTGGAGAGCTCCCCTTGCCTCGCTGGGAGCACCCGTCGGCGTGCCCCACCAGCCGGCTTGCTCCGAAGGAGGCTGGGGAGAGCCGGGGAGAGTGAGCGAGCGGCCCTCGGCTCCTCCTTCTCCGAAGGAGCGGTCTCTGGTTACCCACTCACCGCAGATCGCCTCACTGAGGGCCGGCGAGCTGTTCGCCTTGGAGCAGCTCGAAGCGAGATCTCCCCAGCCTCCTTCCTTCGGAGTGAGCCAGTGTTATGCCGAGAATTGCTCACTTGTCAACAATTGCATCCTATACTGTCAAAGTCAATACAACTATGCCAAGAATTGCTTGTGTGCTGAGAATTGCACCCCAACATCGCAAGCAGGTGTTTAGTGTAAGCAAAGTCAATACAACTATATACTTTGGAAATGCTTTGAAAAATGATTACCCTTTTTACCGACAATGCATAAATGCAAAATCTCGACTCTGAAGACTGCAAAATGTGGAGTGGGATCATTATGATTTCTAACCATCTTTGAAACACTAAAACGTCTAGAGAATAAATATAATTTAAAGATAATTTACAAGGGGTAATAATTTTTCCTTCTAAAAATGCACAAATGGTTACAAGCCTGGCTGTAGTATTATATTTTATAGTTTTGGTGGATGGGCTGCAATTCTCGGCAAGCGAGCAATTCTCAGCAGAACACCGGCTGGCGGGCACACCGGACCAAGGCGAACTGCTTGCCGCCCCCCAGCAAGTCAATCCGTGGTGAGTGGGTAACCAGAGACCAGCATGGAGCCCTCCAGCCTCCATGCGGGGCCAGGCAGCGACTCTCCGCACTGAGAATGAGCCTTCCGCAGGTTCACATATGGAAACTTTACTTCCTCAAGTTGGATCGCCTTCTTGGAGTCCTCGTCTTCTTTCAGCTACTGGTGGGTGGGAGTATGGGTGGAGCTAATTAGAATATTCATAGATCCATGCATACTTAAGTAGGTGGAAGAAGTAAAAGCTCTTTCCAAGCCATTCTAAGGCAATGAAAGTTTTTTTGTGTATAAAAAGCCACAATATACTATTTTGGGCAAAACACATTGGTTTTTGAGGTGGTTTCAGAGCTGCCGGAGTGCATCTTTAAGCTACTTTACATACTTTGGGCAAACAGTTTCAAAATTTCCCAGGTTATTAAATTGTGGTGACCCATCACAATCTACAGGGACATTCATCCTCACACTCAAAACGACCGGAACACAATTTGCATACAGGGGACAATGCACAGACGGGCAAAGAGCCAACCAATGTCATGCTAATCATGTGTATTGACTGATATGCTAATGTGCCATGTATTCTCTCTTCCTGTATCACTGATAAAAGAGCTTGTGTGAGATGCCTCAAAAACTCTACACAGCACAGCACAGCACAGCGCTACAAGTGCGTCTCATTATGTTGGAGGAAATAAAACTCTGCAACCTTCCAGCTCGTTGTACCTCGCCTGCACTTATTCCTCCACACCGGTGACCCGACGTGTCGTGGTGCGCCCCTCACCTGATCTTTTACCTCCACACTGGTGACTGACGAGGAAGAATGACTGTCTGCTCCCTCTCACCGCGCTGTGGATCCCAGAGAACCAGAGAATTCCTGCAACCCCTTCATCCTCACCGGAGCGTGCCCTGGAGCGGGCAGCACTTGGACCAACACGCACCATGAACGGCGACACGAGCGAATCAAAGGAAGCAGCCTGAACAGGGAAGGACATCGGCGCCAACTGCGTTGATTTCCACCAAGCTCCCCGACCCTGACTCACACAGCAGCCGACCTCCCGCACACAGAAGCCCTGCACGCACACTGCAGGATTACGAGGACAGCGCAACTGCCAGCTAAGTGGTCACTGTGCCACGCGCGCGCCATGCACAGGGTCAAGCTGGCTCCACAGACTGATACATCATCCTCCGCCGCTGCTCATGCCCGAGAAACACGGCCGATCACCACCCTCGGAACCTCCAGGGCTGCTCATGCATCTGAAGCAGACGTGCAGCCCGCACACAGGACTTTGTATGGGTTTCTCAGCCACGGCGCACAAGGGGAATTTAGCCGATTGCTGTCCCCGATGGCTTTAGGGCTGCTTCCACACCTAAAAGCCAAACCGCCAGGTCCCTCACACAGCTGCAGTTGTTTCACAGCTGCTACGCATCCTCGGGGAATTTGGCCGCTCGCCTTCCCCACACCCTCGCTGGATCGAGCCGCGAGAGGAGTCAGAGACATTATTTTTTTTTTTTTCACAGCCGCTGTGGATCACCGCCAGGTTTAACGGGAAAGTCCCTCACCATCGCGGATCCACACGCAATTTTTGCACTGCCCAGACACCTTTGACATCCCGGGCCGGCACTCACTTACTCCCATCCCCCCTCCACCTCCACTTTCACAGCGCTCTTCCTGCACCTCGCTCCCTAAAGCCGGCCGATCGCCATCTGGTTCCATTACGCACGACACACACTGGCCCCGGCGCCCACGATCCACGGCCATTCAACGTGCTGGAACCCGGAGCAGAGCACACCATTTTTTTCCACCCCTCCCCCATCCCCCCCCCCACAACTGACATGCCCTCCGACAGTTCTACCGGAGCTGGAGCCCAAATAATGGGGGGGGGGGGGTGACAGCCCCTTTTGAGCAATCTGGGGGGAGCCCTGTGGTGACCCACCACAATCTACAGGGACATTCATCCTCACACTCAAAAGGTCCTGAACACAATTTGCATACAGAGGACAATGCACAGACGGGCAAAGAGCCAACCAATGTCATGCTAATAATATGTATTGACTGATATGCTAATGTGCCATGCATTCTCTCTTCCTGTATCACTGATAAAAGAGCTTGTGTGAGATGCCTCAAAAACTCTACACAGCACAGCACTGTAGCGCACAGCGCTACAAGTGCGTCTCATTATGTTGGAGGAAATAAAATTCTGCAACCTTCCAGCTCGTCGTACCTCGTCTGCACTTTTCCCGCCACAAAATAACATTTTCAACTGTAAAGCAACATTTTAGAAATATTTTTGCCTGCTTACTGCTGCTGCTTTTCTCTTCTAAGCAAACCTGCTCAGTTCATTAAATTCTTTATTCGTTTTACTTTTCATCCTTGTTTCATTTTGCCATCAAAATACATTTATAGACTGCAAAAGATTTATGCTGCACTAAAATGCATATCACAGCAACTTACTTGGGTTGCAGTGTTTATATCTAAACTGACAAAGAAAGCAGAGGTCAAGTGACTGAGCAAAGAAGTCATAAAAACTCTGTTAACCTCATTAGCGCAGCTGTGGTTACTGAAGCCTGTGCCCCAGATGTTGATCACTTGGTGGTATGAGCCCTGGTTGGGAGAGATGGAGGTCACTACGGGTGTGACAGAGGAGGAGAAGGTGAAGGAGAGACTGTCTGAGGAGGCGTTGGTCTGTGGGCACTGAGAAGTGGCGACGCACTGAGAGGCTGACGTGGAGATGTGATGAGAACCTACAGGGAGGAGCAGGGCGACAGTGAAGATACAGAGCATTTTCTTTTATTCTGACGTGGATCTCAACTGGACTTTTTTTTTTAATTACCTCCTGGCACATTTCGGGCCCGGATGCCATTCAGTCTCATAATGACCTCGCTGCTCTTTTCCTCCCGACTCCTGACTTTCACTGCTCCCTGCAGAAACCTGTTCTCTCCGTCTATGTAGCCACTGCTGTAGTAGTAATCACCAGTCTTAGTGAAACGATAGCTGAAGCAACCTGAGGGGAGAGACAGGCAGTGCTCATCAACATATAAAATCATTACGCATTTCTAAAGTATCTTTGCTGTACAAATCGTTTTGTGTGGTTTAACCTTATATATTACATTAATAGATCTCAGTATATACTGATGAAATGTTAAAATGCTCACTTTAAGGAGGCTGACACACTGTTAAGGTCATTCCATGTCTGTTCAACAGCTCCCACATGAACATCTTAGATTTGCCTGATAACATTCTGAGACAATCCTACATTAGAATAACAGATGTGTGCAAACTTTTAGCTCATTATCAAAGTGGAGGAAACTAAAAGTGTTAAGCACTGATAATCTTATAAAACTGTCAAACTTTTAAGTTAATTTTTAAACGTTTACATGAAGTGGTTCCACATGCACTAAATGATATGGTGAAACCTCTCTTTACCGGTGGAAGTAACACTTGATGATTGGAATCATTTTAAATTTAGATTAAACCAATATTTTAGGAATTCTCAGGTCTGTAATCATTAGTGTGTTATGTGTTTACAATTTTATGTGGCTCTAAATGTCTGAAACTTTATTTGACTTATGCTTGGTACTGTGTTTCTTTTAATATAGGAACTGATTTAATGTATTTCATTTTTAATTTTTAACTTGTGGCTTACCCTGTTGAACGTGTAGACCTGTACCAATGTTTTTCACCTAGGGTTCCCTGGAATGTTCAGGTTTCTATGTGAAATTTTGTAATTTCACTTCTTAACTGGTCCAAAAAAAATTACATTACCTTTAATATGCTCTTTAAGATGACAGATTTGGCATTGGTATCTAGGATTCAAAGATTTTATTTGTCAGTACTACTATACGTACAAGACATACAGGAGAAATGAAATGGCGCTTCTCTCTCTCTTCAGTGGTGTGCACAATATTAAAAAAAGAAAAGGAAAAAGGCTGGAAAACAACAGCAGTCTATGTACAGAAATGCTACACGTAGTGCAAATGGCAACAAAAGATAGACCCAGACATCCCATAGTGCAAATAAAGATAAAACCCAGCAATCCTATATACAGAAAAGTAGAACAGTAATACTCGTAGTAGCAAGTTCAATGCGGAGGTGTAGGTGCAGACAGTGACAGATTGGACTGCACATGATCAGTATTGCAATGACAGACAGCAGCAAATATGACATTTGTGCAAATGGTTGCAGTAAAGTGCAGAGACATACAGCAGCAAATGTATTACCGTTGGTGTGCCAATCTTTCTGCGTCAACAGCTGAGGCAGTTATTGTGCATTATGGGCCGGGTGGGGAAGGGGTGGACAGAGTTCAGGGTCCTGTCCACCCGGTCCGGTACCTTCTTCCCAAGGGCAGGGGGCTGAAAAGGTGTTGGAGCCTCTGGGCCCGCTCCACAAGACTGCTAAAAAACTTTGTTCATCAGGCCATCAGGACCCTGAACTCTGTCAACCTCCCCCGCCTCCCCCCCCAGACCGTAACGCACTCACCCGCACAATAACTACATACCTCAGCTGTTGGCTAGTGTCATAGATTGGGAATTTGATGTTGAAAACATCAAAAAAAAATTTCACACATTTGTACCCACTTATCACTGTAACTACATATATGTGTAATGTGGCAGTGGACAGCCAAAATTTGAAGCATCTTGATGAAATACCTAAGCAGTTATGGCTGATTGAATACACTGTCATAGAAATCACCCCTTAAAGGGGTCATTGACTGCACTTTTTACACATTTTAACAGCTCACTCATGTCTTAATGAAGTGCTTGTGACATTTTGTTCACATTTTCTTCAATTTTTTAATTGTTGAATCAAATTTGTTTTTTTTGTTTTTTTTCCCTTGGCTTTCCTCAAACGCTCTGATTCAAAGCCTGTCACTTTAAGAAACAGACTTCAGCTGTTCAACTCCACTCCTCCCTCTTACATCAGTTAGCCATTAGCTGAGTAGCTTCTAGCCAGCTCCTTCCAGCTTGGATGAGCATCGCTGGTTCATCAATCTGCAGTCATTTGTGCATCTCGTGTCATCCTGGCCCACCCACTACAACAACCTCGCCGAGACGCCACAACAAATCACCGGCGCTGGGCAATTCGCTGATCGCCGCAACCCAAGACTGCTGCCAGGGCCACGGGATCTCAAAGGGCAATGTCTCGCTCTGCAGTATCCGCTTCCCCCCATGTCCAGCTGGGGGATGCTCTGTCATGAAGTGGCTCCCCCACGCTCCCGTGAAAGTATGCTCAGAGGACGCTAGGGGAGCTGCTGGCTGTCAACTCCCATGACCGGCATGCCGCCACTCGCCACAAAACCACTGCTAGACAGGTCGGACGACACGAAGCACATTGTGGACCACGGACCGGTGAACCAGGTGGTAACAGGGATGGTTATTAGGGTGACTAAGATCTGAAGAAAATACAAGCTGCGCTTGGTTCGAGCTTCCTGTTACCAGTGTTAGCTTGGGGGCTAATAGACTACCTTTAGCACCACTTCCATATACATGACAGACAGCTAGGCAGGCCAGTAATAGAGCAGTGGGCAGGTCTCAAGGACGGCGGTGAGTTGGCTTTTTCTAAAGGTGACGTTAACGATTTCCACAAAAAAGTCAAAAACGTTTCTGGCATTTCTGGGACAGAAAAACGAGATAAAGGCTGTGTGTGTTTTTTTAAGAGAATTGACACTTTTGAAAATTCTGGGATAATTAGGTGACCAGTAGACTCATTTCAGACAGTTAAAACCTATAAACACACCATTTTTCAGTCCATGACCCCTTTAAGTCCCACTGACCTGCCGGCAGGTCCAAAAAAGTATAAATTCAGACACTGTCTTTTGCTTCCATCTGGTGGACTAACAGTGGTACTGCATATTTAAACATCAATTTGACATTGTTCTATATCTTGTGAGCTTTTCTATGACATGTGCAGTTTACCTTGTTTTATATTGTTTACATTTTAATTTATATTTAAGATAGTTTATTCATTAAACATGCACTTAACAGTAGTAGTAGCATGCAGTAGTAGTCTAGAGAACGATGTGAATAGGTCCCCGTATGGTGAGAAACCTCATCCAGCAGGGAAGGGAGCAAGGCCTTTCTGGTCGTCAACCTGCAAAACCCTTGCAACACTAAAATCAAGATTGGGACATGGAATGTTCGTAGCATGTTGAGGCCAGAAAAGCTAGAAAAAGAAAAAGAAGACGGAAGAAGCGAGAAGGAGATCAAGGCAAGAATCGCCATGGCCAAAGATGTGTTCAATAAACATCAAATGCTGCTCATTAAAGGCCTCAATCATAACTTGAGGAAACATCTAATCAAGACACTGGTGTGGAGTATCCTCCTCTATGGCTCAGAAACCTGGACTACGAAGAAAGCAGACATCAAGAGACTGGAGAGCTGTGAGATGTGGATAAGAAAGGAGACAATCAACTGGACAGACAGGGTGGGAAACGATGAGGTGCTAAGAAGAGTGGGAGAAAAGAGAACTTTGCTGGATACCATCTAGAAAAGGAAAGCTCAGTGGATTGGACACATCATAAGATCAGAACGGTTACTATGAACAGTGTTGGTGGGAAGAGTCAAGGGGAAACAATCGAGAGGGAAAAAGAGAGTGATGATGATGATGGATGACATCAGGCAAGGAAAGAAATACCATGAAATGAAAAAGACAGCGCGAGACAGGGAGGAGTGGAGATGGCTGACATGTGCAGGACCTGCCTCTGGGCAGACCACTTAGAGAGAGAGAAACATGCACTGTAGTGGATATAAATCTCCTTTAAAACAAATCTACATTGTCTAGAATGGTATTTTAGACCCTTTTTCCACACAAAAAAAACTTTCATTGTCTTACAGTTGCTTGTAAAAAAAAAAAAAGTTTTTGCCGCCTTTCTCTTCTTTCAAATGCCAGGATCTAATGAGGCCCACCTACATCCCACCCACCAGGACACAGAAGTCTGCAAGCTGGCAAACTTGAACAGCCAGTGATTAGTCCCGATTGTTTCACCTGTTAAAGTTACGTCACAAAAACGCTCCATCTAAGCTTCTCTATTTCCAAGGGAAAGAGCTTAACTGAATTTTCACAGAGACATAACACATAAGAGTGAGTTTGCTCGTGATATGTCTTGTAAGCCACAAAAATAATATGTTACAGATATGTTCAGGAAAAAAAAGATTTTTGGCGGAGTGTCACTTTAAATTTATTTTATATAATAAAAAGAGTCCGCCTGGTCCTTTAATCATTCAAAACTGTGCAGAAATCTGTGCAGAAAGTGCCAGTTCTATATAATTTGGTCCAGTTGCAGTCAAGAAGTTGCTTAATTGATTCAGTGGCATCTCTGCAGATAGATTTATTTTTGCAATGGTATTATAAACATTGGAAAATAAAAAAAAGAATTAGGGAAGATTAAAAAAATTCTAATTTCTCCTTTGGTTTATCAGTTTCCACAGTCAGAGTAAAATATACAACGCTAATTATGACGGGGAAATTCTGTGAGGTCTTGCCAATCTGTAGAGACCAAGATTATGCATGAAGACCTCAGACTTGTAGAGTTACAAAGAAATGAAAAGGCAACTTCAAAAGGCTATAAAATTAAGCCAAATGGAGACATAGCCTTGAATGTTGGTATTTCCATGCCACCAACCCTAAACAGCAGTCATACAAAAATTGAAGGTCATACCTTGCATGATTCTGCAGATACAATCATTTAAAAATGTTTTTTATTTGACGTTCTCAAAGCGAGGGTAAAAACAGTCATTACTTTGTGCTCTTTAAAAAAAAAATGAAGTCAGAAGTAGAAGAGATAGCTGAAATTTTACACACATCTGTTATTAAATTGTAGGTTTTCCTCTGATTTTTTTTTCAGACAGATCAGAGGTGGTCAGGTAAGAAGATTTTCTGAAACACATCGAGGTGACATGACTAGCCCACCTGTGCTTTCACGCACTCAGACAGATTTGAAGGGACTGCGATTCAAGGAGGACTCCAATGTCCAAATCAAGCAATTCTGCCTTCAGATCCCCTCTCATCACAGACCTATTGGTTATCCTCATATCAATGAGCACTGAAAACAGCTTTAGTGAGTATCCTGGTCTACATTTCAGGACACAGACACTGATGCTTAGTTTTCCAGCACATTTTTTAGTGCTTTGAGCACCACGGGCAGGCTCCAATATTTTCAAGAGATGACTTGGAAGAATTTTTTAAACTGGAGTATTTAATGTAATAAAAGAGGGGATTTCTCCTGTGACAGTATTCTACCTTGGGCAGTTCCGGCGTCTCCGCTGTTGAACGGTCCTCCTTTGTATGTGGTGCCACTTGGGTTGGGAACGCTGAAGACCCGGTATTGGACGTTCTGAAATGCCGGAGCCTCCCAACACCATTTCACTGTGTCTCCGACAGGCACCGTTAGAGAGTTAGGAAGCCATGCATTTCCCTCGCCATATACTGGAAGGGACAAACAACAATATGACTGAAATTCACACGCATCAGTAGCATCATCATAAACAGAAGCAGCTGAGTTTTCACTGCCGGAGGTTTCACCAGCATGTAACTTAAACAGCTGCAGTTTCTAATTATGACGAGAACTCAAACTCCTCTTTTGAAAAGGTGCGTCCTCACTGGAGCTACAAATGCTTGTGGCTGTTCTCTGTAAGCCAACTCCCTTTCTGCTGAAACTCTCACATTTACTTTGACAGCTGCACAAAAGACTGAAAAGCAAACCTACTGTGATGGGCTCCCTGGTTGGTGACACGGTGGGTCTCTTCCTCCGACTGCACAACACACTTCAGCTCATTGTCTGAGGCAGCCCTCACTTTACAGTAAGTGTTTCCTGTCACATCATATGATTAAAAAAACATTAGATCACACAAGAAACTACAGCAGATTCATCTGTGTTACAATGCTGATGTCATTCATCTCCCATAAATACAACCTATATCCAAAATGTCTTAAAAAGGCATCTATTGTAAATTCTTAACATGGATCCCTGCTGTAGAATTTGTACTGAAGTGTAAGTTGTCAAGTCGTAATTTAGACGTTGCATTTTGGGCTAAATCAGGTCTGTCTTTGTTTAAAAGTGCTTTATAAAAATGCATATTTTTTAACAGCTTTTTTTTTTAGGTTCGACATTTGGCAAAATGTTTGCCTAATATCTGGAACAATCTGAAACCTGTGCTAGTTCTATTATGCTATACGCTTAAAAGGCACTATCTGAATACATTTTACACATTTCTGTGTTGTGTCTTTTTTTATTGATGTTCACATCTGGGGCTCTGGGTGGCCCCAGACACCCCTGGTCTAGTCTGCTATTGCGCACTAAGCATGATCTACCTTGGTTAGCACTCAGATGGGAGACTGCCTCAGACCACTAGGTGCTATGGTGGATTGATAATTTTCCTAGGAAATACCCTACCTTTTGTCCTAAGATAGTGGTATAGGTGTGCCCCACTCACACAACCCCAAAAAGGTCAGAGGATGAATGATCTTGGTTTCTATATGATGACTTCTTTTAGACAACCTTAAAACAGCATCTACTGTATATGAAGACATCTTTTTATTTGTCACTTTTCAACTAAATCTGGACTTTTTTCCACATTTTTTCAACCAGTTTGTGCTGGGAGGGTATATACTATAAAAGTTACTTGAGTAGTAACATCTATACTCTGTTGAAAATTGGGCTGTGGCGCAGGTATAGTGTAGCCATCTACTAATTGGAGGGTCAGTAGTTCAATTTCCTCTCAGTCTACATATCAGTGTCCTTGAGCAAGACACCGAACCTCCAGTTACTCCTGGTGGGTCAGGCCAGTGCCTGTGCAGGGCAGCTCTGCCACCATCAGTGTGTGAATGGGTGGACAGCAGGATCTGTAAAGCGCTTTGGTCATCCACAGGTGATTAAAAAGCACTATATAAGTGAGCACCATTTACTCTCTTGCTTGTAAAGTTTTTCTCTTAAATTTGACACTCTTCTCATATAAATTTCAAATTTTTCTCATTAATTTGTGACTTTTTTGTACATTTACTGCTGTTTTCTTATAAATTTGGTACTTTTTGTCTTCTTAAAGGTGACATTTTGTGAGGCTTTTCTCATAAAACTTGTGAAACTTTTCTTAGAAGTTTGCGATTTTATTTCTGTCAAATATGTAAACCCCACCCCCACCCCCAAATAAAGGTGTTTCCTTTCTGATAAATTTGCAACCTTTCTGTGATGAAGTTGTGAAAATTTTCACACAAACTTACTTTTTCCTCATAAATTTGTGATTTTTAAAGTTAGCTTGTTGTGATTTTCTCATAAACTTGACACTTTTTGTAAGTTTACAGCTATTTTCTGATAAATTTGTGATTTTTTTCCCCCACATAAATTTGCAACTTTTTTCTAATAAATGTATTACAATTTTCTGATAAATTTCCAACTTTTTTGATTAATCTGTGACCACTGTCAGGCAAATTTATAACTTTTTTCTCATAAATTTGCAAATATTTTTCTTACAAATTTGTGATTTTTTTCTCACAAACTTCCACATTTACTTATTTTGATTCAAGAGGTTTTTCTTCTAAATGCTAACAAAAAAATATAAACTAGCCACACGTGTCCTCCAATGTAATCCGGATCATATAAACAGTAGACTGTAATAAGTTAAACATTTTCTGAGCCAGAATAGAAAAAAAATTGTGATTTGATGGGGGGAAAAAACAGTAAGAAAAAATGTTGGCTGGCCTTCAGGTCTGTGAAATCCAAAGTAACTCAAAGAGCACTGACAAAAGTTCAGGGTTTTTGTTTTTTTTTTATAAAATTGCCGAAGAATAAAAAAGTATCTTACGACAAAACTACAAAGTAAAATAAAATTCTGCTTGAGTAAATGTAACCTGTTACTCCCCATGCGTGTGTGTTGATTATCATCCAATCACATGTTGCTCACCAATAGTCACCGTGTTGTCAGACGTGATGTTGCTGAAGCCTGAACCAGTGAGGGTGAGCTCGACTCCTCCTAGCAAAGAGCTGCACTTCGGGGCGATGCCATGGACCTCCAGGATGTACTCAACGGTCGCATTCACACCACTGCTACAAAAACATAAAAACAGATTAGCATTAGGCCATTTTAATAATTGCTCTCTTGAATACTGGAGAACAAAAAGGGACCATTTTTATTTTGATATCTAATTGCATCAGCATTTGCTAATGGAATTGTACTGTAACTTAGGGGTCTGCAACCTGTGGCTCCTCAGCCACATGTGGATCTTCTGCTCATAACCCATACAACTTTTAAAGCAACACTATGTAACTGAATACCACTTCCCCCATAGCCTGAGTGGGAACGCATTGCCTAAACAGCTGTTTTCTTGGTAGGAACACTGAATGGACTACAATTATGGCGAGTGTGACCTCAGTCCCAACAGTCAATCACAGGGCACAACTGTAGCCACCAAACAACTAAACACCCTGTAATTGGCTGCTGGGATTTAGTTAATAGTCGCCATAGTTGTAGTCCATTCAGTGGTCATATCAGGAACAAGAAAGTTACATAATACTCCTTTAATGGTCACATGTAGTGTTCCACAGGGTGCAGGGCTTGGTCCACTGATTTTCATGTTGTATAGAAATTACTTCCTTGAAGTCTTCACGAGTTTAAAATGTATTTTATTTGCTGATGACATGCCTGTGTTTACTTGTGGTGCAAATCTGCAACACTTTTATGGATACTGAAGAGAAAATAGAAAATACCTAGAAAGAGATTATCATGAACAAATTATTATTAAACATGAATAAAATGTAATTAAAAGGATCTGTGACTTGATAAATTAGTTAAAATAGAAAACTCATAAACTGGTGGACTATCATAAATTAAATTCTTAGGTGTGACATTAGATGGCAAATTGATTTAGAAACTTCGTATAGAGCATATTCCAACTAAAATATCAAAATCTATTTCTGTGTTACACAACGCTAACTAGAATTGCACTCAACAGAGATGCAGACCCACACCTTGCAGCCCCTTCCCTGCAGGATTGTCGGGAAAATCCGTGGTTGACTTTCTGCTTCAGTTCTGATGGTACGCCATGACCTATTTTCAGACCTTACCAATTTTCAATGTCAAGGTCGTCAGACATTCGAGGTGTCCCAGACCCCATTCTAGGTTGTGTTAAAGTGTGGTGATTCTATCTCTCATAATAAAGCCACTATAAGCCAAAACGGATTTTGACCTTTTATGATCCCCTGACCTTGACCTTTGACCTTTTCATCCAAAAGCAAAGCCAAACGTGGTCTGATCTTTGTGAGGTCTTGACTACAACTGTACCATTTAGTATACAAGAGCTGCTCCAGTTGGCAGAAAAAACATTACAGCTTACGAGGAATGTTTATTTTCCACAAACAAAAGAACTAATGTTAAAAACACTGTTTTGCTGTTATTGAGGTAAAACTATAAACTATTTGCACAGATGAAATTCAGCTGTGTTTTACATTTAACGGGTTTAAAAGGTTGCCAAAAAACTTTAAAGGGGTCATTGATTGCACTTTTTCCACATTTTAACAGCTCACTCATGTCTTAATGAAATGTTTGTGACATATTTTGTTCACGTTTTCTTTAATTTTCTAATTATTGAAGCAAATTTGCTTTGTTTTGTTTTTATTTTTCCTGGCTTTCTTGAAATGCTTTAATTTAAAGCCTATCACTTTAAGAAACATCCTTCAACTATTCAACTCAGTCCTCCCTCTTACGTCAGTTAGCCATTAGTTGACTAGCTTCTAGCCTCCTTCTAGCTTGGATGAGCAGCGCTGGTTCACTGATCTGCAAGTCGTTTGTACACTATATCTGGCGTCACTCCAGCCCATCTCCCAACAACCTCGCCGGGATGCCACAACAAATCGCCAGCATCGCGCGCCGGGTGACACACTAATTGCCACAACCCGAGGCTGCTGGCTGAGCCGAGCTGCCAAGCCACGGGATCTCAAAGGGCAATGTCTCGCTCTGCAGGACTCCGCTCCTCTCCCACAGCCAGCTGGTGGATGCCCTGTCATGAAGCGGCTCCCCTACGTTGCCTGCAAGAGTAGAGTGGAGTCGCAGGGAGCCCCGGAGGATGGTGGGGGAGCTGGTCGTGTAAGCCAGCAGCTCCAGGCAGCAGCCTGGGGTCGCCACGTAGGCGGTGTTGTGATGGTGTGTGTTTTTATTGACTGTATGTGGCGTAAAAGGGGTAGGCTGGATAAACTTTTGCTTCAGCCTACACCTTTCAGTCTATGAATTTGATGTGATTATTTACTTCTTGAGTTGTACAGTTTTTTTTAAATTTTCTCTTGTTATTATTATTCTTTAATAGGGTTTTATTTTCTTTTTTACAGACAAATGATTGAATTGAAACACTTCATATGTGAAAATAAACTGACTTTAATTACAGTAATAAAGTTGCCCTTCAACAACTGCTTTCTGTTTAGCTTTACATAAGTCCTACCCATATATGATCTGCTTTAAAGTATCTTTGCATCTAACGCTCACCCATCACGCAACACAAGGCCTCTCTGACAGGTGAGAGAACACCTGATACCTGTGTGAGTGTTTCCATATCACTCTGCAGCAATACCTTGTCTGCGGGTAGCCGTTGTTCCCAACCTGTACATCCACCTTGTGCAGACCGGGCGGTAGCACGGGTAGACTACAGGTGATCTGCATTTCGCTCCACTGCTCTGTGACGCATTCCTTCCCGCCAACGTAGATGACGGTGTCATTGCTGAGGCTGCCAAGGTTTGAGCCCTGGATGGTGAGAACTTCGTATCCTAAGTAAAAGAAGAAAAACAATTACGCCAACAGAGCTTTTGAGCGACGAACCCCCTGTCAGTCATGCACCAAGATGACTGGCGTTTATCACCTAGTTAATTGCTATGTAGTCATACGTGGAATATGAGGGATTGTCCTGCAGATTAACAGGTATTCTAGCTGTGTGAAGGCTTTTGCATTTTTTACTGTAATTAGAAAGGAAGAACACGCTAGTCTGTCACGGTTTTTGAGGGATGAAAAGGTTACAGTTGCGTAAACTCACATGTCTGCATTACACAACTTAAGAGCAAAACAAGCAGGACTCAGCTCATGTGTTCAACTGCTTTTCACAATAGGAGCGAACTATGAACCATTAAGCCAAGACAAGAGAACAGCATCATGCTATGCTGCTGTCATTTAGACAATGTTCCTCTGCTATCAGTCTGGGGTGATGTACTGTAGCCTGTTCTGGGTGAAAACACAAAAGAACACAAAAGAACCCTACATGTTTAACTCATTCACCCATAAAAAAAAGAACATATGGCATCTATACATATATCAATATGGTTGGTTTTGTGAAAGAAAATCTGGAAGCATTATGACCATAGAAACTCAAAGAATAAACGCTGAATTCTTTACTTTATGACCAAAGGGGACAACTGATTTTCTATTGTGTCTGCAGCCTTCAGCGGTGAGATGGGGTTACATTTATGGACAAAACCCACTGAACCTAATTCTTCACTTAAATGAAGAAAAGAAGACAATACAACCTCCGTGGCAACCCTTTATTCAGTGATTTTATGTAACTAAACTGCTTCTATTAAATGTATCTTAGTAATACTTTAGCCTGTGCATCTTTCTTTAACTGAACATTCTTCTGATCTGCTTCAAAGTCTATAGATGAGATATGAAGGTAATTTTAATGTGATTTTCTTGAATACTGATTGAAAAAAAAACATGAAGGGTCAGTTTCAAGTGGAATTTAATAACACCCCTTTTGTCCATAAGTAGTGGTTGCCTGATGTTTTGAAAAAAAAAAAAGAAAAGAAAAATTAAACTGATTGGAATGGAAAAAAAATTGCAAGGAAAAAAGTGACCTGTACTTATATAACACTTTTTCTAGTCTCAAAGAACTTCACTAGTACTAATCCTCTATTCTAAGGGCCTACTGGAGACAGATACCTAGGGACAATTTAGAATGACCGATTAACCTGCATGCATGTCTTTGGATTGTGGGAGGAAACCGGAGCCCTCCTACCCAGCACAGGTAGAACATGCAAACTCCACACAGAAAGGTTCCCACCCCTGCCACCCTGGAGATTCAAACCTGGCACCATCTAAACGGTTAGGCAACAGGGCTAATAACCCCTGTACCAGAGCACTGGTTAAAAAAAATACAAGTGTGGAAGAAATAACAACAAAGCCGCGATTTAAGAGAAGCAAATTCACAAGAAATGAGAGAACCTCAGTGAGCGAGCTCACATACTGTACCCCACACATCTGCATATCAGGGGCCCTTCATGAGAACTCTGACAAACATAGCATGGACTGGAAAAAAAAAATAAGTCCCCCTCCCCAAAAGTGGAACCCCTCATCTGAGTCAAAGCTTCTGTATAAATAGGAAGTCAATCTGATCAGAAATGTAGAAGCTATACTGGTGACAACATAAAATGGATTGAAAAAAGTGCAAGTCCTTCTCCAGGAAGAAAGGAACCCATCATTAGATTTGTCTTAAAATCAAACTCATCCAAGGTATTGATAAATTAAAGTTTCTGTATAAATATGAAGTCAATCCGATCAGAAATGTAGAAGCTATAGTGGCGACAGCAGACAAACGGAAGAGCGGGTCAAAAACATTACATCCTCTGCAACTTTGTTCCATGGGTTATAATAATAAATACATTAACAACAAAAAACTCACGAAATCCCAAGAAAAGAGCGCAAATGTATAAAAGAAAGGTTGTAAATTTCTGTAATAAATGACTTTGATCATTCCCTCAAAAGCCTTGCAGTCCACCTTCAACATTCTGAACAGGCACGATACCACAAAACATAACAGCGTTCACTTAGTGCTTTTTCTCATCTCTAGATGACCAAGGCACTTTACAGATCCTGCTATCCACCCATTCACACACTGATGGCGGCGGAGCTGCCAGGCAAAGGCGCTGGCCTGACCCACAAGGACCAACTTGGGCTTCAATGTCTTGCTCAAGGACACTTCGACATGCAGACAGCAGAGAGAGCAGGAATCAAACCACTGACCTTCCAATCAGAGGTGGACCACACTACATCTGCGCCACAGCCACAGTACTCTTAGTTAGTTCATCCTTACTGGGATGAACCCAGTAAGGATGTTGGGTGGTGAAAACCGCCCAACGCATCACAGGGACTCCACTTCCAGCTATAGAGGACGTCTACAGGAAAAGATGTCTGCGCCGGGCACGCAGCATTCTTAGGGACTCCAACCATCCTGCTCATGGACTGTTCCAGCTTCTCCCCTCCAGAAGACGTTTCAGAAGCCTTCGGACTAGAACCAGCAGGTTTAGGAACAGTTTCTTTCCAACAGCTGTCACGTTATTGAACTTAGTTCCCCGCTGACTCTCTTACAATCATCTTTTACCATCCTCACCTGTACATAACTGCATAACTACATAACTACATCTAACTTATTGCACATTATTTGCACATAACAGTACTTTTAACTTTCTGCACTGCTGCATATATTTGCATATATTTGCTTAAATTGCACATACTGTTAATTACCGTATATACTGCACTGCTGTCCTTTGCACTTCTGATTGGATGCTAAACTGTGTTTCATTGCCTTGTATTCATACATGTGTAATGACAATAAAGTTGAATCTAATCTAATCTAATCTAATCTTACTGTGTCTTTATGGTTTGCTAAATATGACAACCTTGGGGGATGTGTGCAATGGGAGTCACAACTTACCGAGCACAGAGGCGGTCTGAGGACTGAGGCTGGAGATCTGTGGTGTGAGACTGCTGTCGTAGGTGAAGGAGCTGCTGGCTGTCGCCGTCATGTTTCCCACTGTCACTGTGATGCTTTTTAATCCCGCAGCTCCCTGAAATCAGTGAAGTATGTATTTGTAATTAATTAAATGGTGTGTAGAAGTGGGTGTTAAATGAACTAGAGGTTGGGACTACATACTTCTTTAACAAAATTAAACATAAACTGCACCAGAATATGATCCTTTACATCTGCTTGAGTGTTTTCAAAGAAATGCAATTTGCTATAAAATTTAACTTCTTGCACTTCATTTCTACTTCCTGCAAATTTTTGAAACTATTTGTTTTCATTTTGTTTTCAGTAAGTTGTTCTCCTGTGCTCCATTTTGATCTTTATTTTTTTACTGCTTACTAATCACTTGGACTTATGTATTTATTTTAGCAGTGGACAAATCAATAATCGCACAATAACGCAACTCCCCAGTTGATCACGATCAATTTTTAAAATTGTGATTACTCACGATTAATTTCTCCAGAGTGAAAAAAGCGGAACTTTTGAAACGTGGGTACTGTTGCTGTTGGACAGTTTATCGCACAACTCAAAACAGAGACGCATGAAGCCCAATTCTCATTTTATTTAATTCTGGTTGTTTAAATCATTTTGCTAAAGTACTGCTGTCATACTATGTGGACAAATGGACTGTATCCACACACAATCCCGACCTGAATGCTGGAGAGAAGAAAAGAGACCGCTGCAAAAGGAGGAGAGGCTGCTGCATGTGGCCCTCTGGTGGTCCCCAGGTGGCGCCATTCTTATGTCGATGGCTGGAGGTTCTGGGGTCTGGGGCCGGGTTGGTCCAGCAGTTCATCTCTTTAAAGATGAAAACTACTCTGCAATCCAAATGGTGAGGCTGAGAAAATCACGTCGGCCATGAAAAGCAGACATGAAAAGGGCTAACAGCTAAGCTAAAGGCTAACCCCAGGCAAACACCATTTCCTTCAGTTCTACTCGCGAATGTCTGCTCCCTAGAAAACAAACTGGACTATCTTGTTATGTATGGAAAATACCTGGGTGAAGGATGAGGCAAGATGGCCTTGGCAAACAAAGCTTTATTGATGAACTATGTACAAGCAGTACATGGTATATACCAGGGTAGGCATCCGGCAAAGAGGCCGTAAGATGGCGCCCATCCCTTATATAGGGCAGTGCGGTGACGTGACGGGAAGCGCACGTCACCACACTGCACTTCACAATAAAGGTGCCGTTTATTATATATAAATCAGAAAACCACACACACAATTGACCCTCCCCCCCCATTTGGGACCCGAATCACATTCTAAAATAACGAAAACTAATGTATTTGCCATGAACTGGGGTGCTGGAGATGTTCTCTAGACTCAGTTTCATGGCCTTTGTCCTATTTATTCTTCACCTGTTGTATTTTATGCCTGTTGGGGTTTGGGGTTTGTCATTTTTCTGTTTGTTAGTGCCTTATTTTTTATTCTGTATATATTTTTTTGTTAAGGTGTTATCTCATCCTGTATTTCTGTTTTCTTTCCTTTTGACAGCTGTCAAAGGCGTGGAATTTGTGTGGGCGTGCCCTGTCAGCTGCAAGTTGAGGCTGCCTCGCTCTCAGTCACAACTGATCTCAATTGTGGGTCTTTGCCTTTCTGCCCGCTCAGTGCTCACACCTGTCATGCATTATCTAATGGAGTCTTGAGCCTTATTTAAGAGCTCTGTTGTTCAATTTTGGTTGTCGCTGCTTTGAATTGTCTTCCGTCTCCTCCACCAGAGCTCCGTTGCTCTGGTGAGTTATTCTGTAAGTAATCTCCTCCTGGTTCGCCTGTTTGTTTTTCGTTGGATCACTTTTTGGAACTTTGTGTTTATTCTTTATGTTAATAAATCTCACTAACGGCAATCCAGTGCCTGGGTCATTTCTCCCTGCTCCTAAGGAGCAAGACATGACAGAAAGCAGCGACCAGTTAAGACCCAGTTGTTATCAATAGTGTGTGCTGCCTTTTTCTGTTTTTTTCCCTTCTTTTTTGCTGGAGCTATTATGGACGCTGCAAGTGAATGGGGATACCCAATGCATCTGGGGTGGGATTGCTGCCGAGCCCTGATGGAGATAGGCAGGCTAATTTCTGCGGCACGCACATATTTCACCTCGGAGGATGCACCGTGGTACCTGGGGCTCGCAGAAGCAGCAGTTCACCGATGCCCTCAGCTAATTAAGCACGCTGAGGGAAAAGAGAGTATTTCCCTGGTGGCTGCGCTGCAACATGAGAACGGCGGGTTGGAGAGGAAATTTGCGGAGAAGTCTGGGCTTGCGCCAAAGGGGTGACGCTTCCAGGGCTCCGTAGATTCAACCCTTCACCAGTCTCCAGTGCCCATCCCTACTCCTCCCGTTCCAGCAGAACGGCAGATGCCTCGCCTATTCCACGGCATCACAGTCGTCCCGGTTCGGGTGGCCGGAGGAACACCTTTTCCTCTCAGCCAGCTGTATTTCTTGCGCCGAGCCAGACTAATCCCGCAGCAGCCCCGTTGTCCTGCTCTGCTCCACTGGCCGTTCCACCAACCTCCTCCTCCTCAGCTGCTGCAATCTCCATCTGGTCGGCGTGTCCTCCTGCTGCCGTGAGATCCTCCAAGTTTTCCCTGGTTACACCCACATCCGTGTCTTCTGAGGTGGCTCTTCCACGATCCACTGAAGGGCCCAGGCGCGCCATAGACACAAAGAGGGATGGCTGTGCTCCGGCTGCAGCAGGATATATCACACACCAGGATGACAGGCAAGTGCCATTAATTTCTTCTTTAATTCATGATGATGTGCCTTGCCTGATTCCTGGTAGGGAGGTTCAGGAAATGCAGTCTCCTGAGCTCTCCCCACCTGCTGCAGCAAACTATTCCTCACCTGTCCTCTCCATGTCCTCTCCACCTGTCCCTGAGTGTCCGCCGGACCCAGATTGAAACCGCTGGATGATGGAGGAGCCTGTGGACCTGAAGGAACTGACTCCAGGGCCAGCATGGAGCCAATCCCCAGCTGCCACACCAGAAGAGCTGCCAGCATGGGTCGTGTTGCTTGGGGAAACTAGGACTGGTTTTACCATCATGCCTGCTGCAGAGGCCGCCACAGCAGAATGGGAGCCCAAGATGGACCTCCTGAGGGCCGAGCCCGGAGAACGATTGTCGCCTGGATCATCGGAGTCCTGGACGGCGGTGGAGCTTGAGCTCGGGTGAGTGCTCACTTTTGTTTTTCTCCTCTCTCTTCTAGACCAAGCTTGCCTGGCTCTTGGTGAGGAGAGCCAGGTGCAGCCGCCTGCTGCAGCTGAGTTCGCCTCATCAGGCTCCGCCGCTGCCGGCGACCCTGACCCTTTTCTCTTTGTGCTGTTTCTGAGCTCTCACCCATGGTCGCTGTCCAACGCAATCCAACATTGCCAGAGATCTCCGAAGATCCAGGTTCACCTCTAGAGGTCATCTTGGATGTCCTATCCCAGCCCGGGACCTCTGTGGGTGCAGCTATGGCCCAGGCCGGGTCCTCCGCGGGTGCAGCTCGTTCCTTACCGGAAGCCGTCGTGAGGGTTCCTCCTTGGTCTGAGTCTCCGTGGGTGCTGCGTCCCAGCCAGGGACCCTTGTGGATGCTGTGCCCCAGTATTAGGCCAACGTGGGTGCTGCGCTCCAGCTGGGCCCAGGTCCCACCCTCGGTGGGGTAGCGCCCAGCTGGGCCCCACCGAAGATGCAGCATTGGCCCAGCTGGGGTTCACCGAGGGTGCAGCAGAGCTCCAGCCTGGGTCCATCGCGGATGCAGCAGAGCTCCATCCTGGGTCAACTGCGGGTGCTGCAGAGCTCCAGCCGAGAGCCACCATGGGTGCTGCAGAGCTCCAGCCTGGAGCCACCACGGGTGGAACTTTTTCCCAGTCTGAGACCACTGAGGGTATCGTGGTCCCCCCTTCTCTTCAGCCAGATGCCATCATGGTCCCCCTTCTCCCTCTGCCTGATGCCGTCAGGGTCCCTCTTCTCCCTCTGCCTGACGATGTCATGGTTTCCCCTCCTCAGCTCTCCTCCCCAGTATTGGGTCTCCCAGTGGGGGAGCCGCTTCCCGCACCACCTCTCCTGTTTAGGGGGCTGAAGCAGTTGGGCTGGCTGCCTGAAAGATTGAGCCGCCAGATCGGGTGGTCCATATTGTCTGGCAGGCAACCTGACTCGTACCACCTGGCCGTCCGGCTGGCTTGGGACTTCGGCAGGCCACCTGACTTGGTACACCTTGACACCTTGTCATCCACTGGGCCTGGGACTTCGGGCAGTCCCCTGAATTCTAAAGCTCCTTGGGCCGGGGGGGGGGGGGGGGGTATTTTTGTGCATTTTCTGGTGTGGGTCCTGAACAGGGTTGTTTTTGTTCCCTCCTAGCCTGTTCTCCCCACCACCTGCCATCGGTAGTTTGTTGTGTTTCCTGCTGGGGGCGGGGGCAGGTTTTTCTTTTTCTTTTGGTGTTACCGTGGGGTGTCTGGGGTCCAACCCTTGAGAGGGGGGCTCTGTCATAAACCGGAGGGGCTGGAGATGTTCTCCAGACTCGGTTTCATGGCCTTTGTCCTATTTATTCTTCACCTGTTGTATTTTATGCCTGTTGGGGTTTGGTATTTGTCATTTTTCTGTTTGTTAGTTCCTTATTTTTTATTCTGTATATATTTTTGTGTTAAGGTGTTATCTCATCCTGTATTTCTGTTTTCTTTCCTTTTGACAGCTGTCAAGGGCGTGGAATTTGTGGGGGCGTGCCCTGTCAGCTGCTAGTTGAGGCTGCCTCTCTCTCAGTCACAGCTGATCTCAATTGTGGGTCTTTGCCTTTCTGCCCGCTCAGTGCTCACACCTGTCATGCATTATCTAATGGGGTCTTGAGCCTTATTTAAGAGCTCTGTTGTTCAATTTTGGTTGTTTCTGCTTTGAATTGTCTTCCGTTTCCTCCACCAGAGCTCCGTCGCTCTGGTGAGTTTTTCTGTAAGTCACAGGTGTCAAACTCATTCCATGGAGGGCCAAGACCCTGCAGGTTTTACCTCCACCCAGTGGCTTCAACAGGTGTTTTCTCTGAATTTCCTCCCACTGATTGCTGATCAGTGAAAACACCTGCTGAAGAGACTGGGTGGAAGTAAAACCTGCAGGGTCTTGGCCCTCCATGGAATGAGTTTGACACCCCTGCTGTAAGTAATCTCCTCCTCATTCACCTGTTTGTTTTTCGTTGGATCACTTTTTGGAACTTTGTGTTTATTCTTTATGTTAATAAATCTCACTAACGGCAATCCAGCGCCTGGGTCATGTCTCCCTGCTCCTAAGGAGCAAGACATGGCAGTACTAAATTGGCCTAACACACTCACCCAAAACAACCTAGAATAGGGCTGGTGGGTGGACTACCGCACAGCCCACATGGCATGGTGGATTATTCTGCCACCCATATTTAAAAGAAAACGTCCTTTATCAAAGTACAATTACTTGCCGTGCTCCTAAACTAAAAAATAAACACACAAAATAACCCCATACCATAGCATACATGCAAAACATCAGAACTATAAACAACCAAATCTACAGCACAGTCACTTGGGTGGGAGAGGTAGAACCAGCATGGGAGGGCCCAGGGCAACCCCTCAGCAAGCGCGCCCCTGGAAGCAGCAGAACTCTGGGACGATGGCTGATCTTCTGGACAATGGAGCCCTATTCCTTCACCACCAACACTGACTACCATCCAGCTTCATCACCCGGAGCCTCTTCCCTGACACGCTGAAGCTGTTTGGCGTACCTCAATGAGCCGTCAGACAACCGGAAGTATGCTGCGCCCAGTTTTGCCACTATCCGCAGACGTGCTTGATGTTTAGCTGGCCGTTGTTTGGCCCATCTTCGCAGTGGTCGTTAATCACCCCGAACCCAAACCAAGTTTATAACTCGAAGTGGAATTTTACTCAGCCCGATGTGCTGCTGCTGAGCATGCGGTAACTCCATGCTCGTCGGTCTGGCCCCATCCTCTTCTATAAACGTTGTAGTGTTCACTGTCGTAGCTGCAGACCCCCCACCCAACTGTGGCCAAGTACCAGAGGCATCTGGGGCTAGCATGGTGTCTCTCAAGACTCCTGAATAAATAACAAAACTCCAGACACAGCTTTGCAAATAGGAATTCAAACACTGGATGCTAAATTTGCACATTGCTCATTTGCACATTGTATATAGTCTCACCCCATCTCATGTCCATAGCATCTCTGCTGCTAAATTATCACTGTACAGTCTACAGGGTATCTTCAGAGCACACGGCTTTACACAGAGAAATTCTCACACTGGGTGCTAATTTGTACATTGCTCATCTGCACAGTGTACATAGTCTCATGCCATTTCAGGTTCATATCATCTCTGATATTAAAATTACCATTGTACAGTCTATTGGTATTATTAGAGGCGAGTCATACTCATTCAGTGAATTTTTACTTACTCAGGGTCATGTTATAGTCATCCAGTGAATTTTCAATTTTCATTTTTCTTGTCTCCTCTAGTTTTAACTGCTTTAACTGTCCTAATTGATTTTAATGTGTATTTATTAGTATGTATTAGTATTAGTATTTAGTATTAAGGTGTGTTTATTACCTTTATTAGTATTGATGTGTATTTATTCCCTTGGCATTCATTCAGAGAGCAGAGTAAGAATTTCATTGCTCAGGAAATGCTGCATTTCTTAACTGTGCACATGATAATAAAGCCTTTGAATCTTCAAATCTCATCGGTATGGTTACCAATACTGGACAAAAACTGGTCGATTCAAAAGCAAGGGTGTCCATTAGCTCTTCGTACATTTGCTCCCAGTGTCCACTGGGGGCAAGCGGGGCAATTTCTCCCTTTGGTTCCCCGGGTAAAAAAAACTGCACACCCTGGCATAGCGATTCAAACGTCCACATCTACTACAAAGTTTTCCTCTTGCCGGGCAATTCTTCGCTTTATGGCGGTGTGTTGCAGACCCACAACCCCTGCAACGGGAGTTTCCCGGGCAGACCTTTGGCTGGCAGTATTGATTTCCCAATAATCTTTGTCCGAGCTATTAGGGTTCACAACATTAGCTGAGGTGGGAGGCTCCGGTGGCTTCTGTGGCTGGCACCAATTTAACTCCACAGCTAGCTTATCAATGCCTTCCAACCGGAGAGCTAGCTCAACTGCTCCAGCTAACGTCAAGTCATTAGGCGCCACTAATAGTCTAGCACGCAGCTCAGCGTTGCTCTGCTAGTTGGTCACGTACCATCTCGTCTTCAAGTGGTCCAAAACAACACTCGCTGGCTAGCTGCTTCAAGTCAATGACATACTGGCGGATAGGCTTGCCTACACACTGGTGTCTCCGGCAAAAAAACGAATTCTCCTAACAGTCACGTTGTCTGGGGTGGAGAAACGTTTAGCTAGCAGCTCCATGATGTCCTCACAAGTCTGCTGTGCCGAGCGTCTGTAGGACCCTCTGGCCCTCAATACCCAGGTTGTGAACGAGAAGCGCCCGCGCCCTCACCTTATTGAGCTTCCCGAGGTTCAGCACCGTAATATACATCTGATAGGCCTCCAACCAATGCAGCCATGAAACTGGTGGTTCACCCGGGAGCTTGAAGAAGGGACAAAGTGGTGTAATGCACACCTCCATGAGTTAATCCTTGATCGTCAAATGTTATGTATGGAAAATACCTGGGTGAAGGATGAGGCAAGATGGACTTGGTGAACACAGCTTTATAGATGAACTATGTACAAGCAGTACACGGTATGCACCAGCGTAGGCATCCGGCAAAGAGGCCGTAAGATGGCGCCCATCCCTTATATAGGGCAGTGCAGTGATGTGACGGGAAGCGCACGTCACCACACTGCACTTCACAATAAAGGTGCTGTTTATTATATATAACATATCTACTACTGGAACTCACAATGAAAACAGAGGTGAGAGAACTGGTAAAACAACTGGTAAGATAACAACTGATGCAATAATTCTAAAGTGGTCGCTCTTTGTTTGCACATGCAGTGTTTGTGCAAGGTTAAAAAGCTCCTTGATTTCTGCAGTACTTATGAGGGTTTTTTGGAGGATATTCTGAATAGTTGTCATTTTTGGCATGTTGAAAGCCCATTGTATACTTCCATGTTAATAGGAGTATGAAAAACTTAAAAAATGACAAATTTAAGGTACATTACACTGAAAAAAAATGGCAATCATAAATAGCACACAATTTCAAGAGATTAACTGCAACTTTAAAACTTTTAATCATTGCCCACCACTAACTCATTTATTAATATTTTTGATTATTATAAGCCCTTCGTGGTAAAATGTATGTATTTGAGCCCCGTCTTCTTTATATCTCAGATTGCTTATTGTGTGATAAAATATAAAATGAAGAATTAGTGTTCTATGCTCTGTGCTATACATTTTTCAGTTGCATGAATAAACAAAGAACAACAACAAAAAAAACATTTAAAACAGTGAAGTGGTTTAACATTTTTGGACTTACTGCAGGAGTTCTGCATTTCAGTTCAGTGTCAGTTGCTTCGACCACGGTGCACTCCGCACTGCCAACAGTCACTGTGGTGTTTGTGCAAAAGCCGTAGCCCTCCACTGTCAGCAGGGTGCCTCCTAAAAGAAGAAGATCAGAGTAAATTTAAGCTGAAGTCAATATTTGATTACACTGTGCATGCTTTGCTTTGCTTTACTGAACAAATTATTATTGCATTGCGTATTATCCTACCTTCAAGGCTTCCAGACAGCGGAGAGACGGATGACACATTGAGCTGGTAAGTAAAGAGGAGGGGGTTGCCGCCTGCAAACCGTGCGTCACCCAAAGAGTGGAAGCTGACTGACACCGGGTACGTACCGGCACTGGCACTGCTCACTCTGCACACCTGAGTGGAGGCTGAAACATCATGAACACAATCTGATCAATCTCTGGCAGACAAAAAGCATCCAGTTTTATTAATAAGCTAGAATTAATTATCAATTCTTAGATGACCTACCTGTGAACTCTTCACTGTGGCATGGGGCCATTCCCACCATGATGGAAGCATGTTCATTACTGAAGCCAGTTCCAGTAATGGTCAAACGAGTCCCCAGACCATCAGATCCTGAAAAATCAGGATTAGGCACTCTTTATTACAGATATAGAATTTAAAAGATGCTAAGAGAGGTCTGAATTAGAAAACCAATTAAATAAAGCAGCAACCTCTTAAACTGAAAGACTAAACAAGAGTGAAAAGCTGCAGATCCTCAAAAGGCCACTTGAGGCAGACTCTAAAGGTGAGTCAACTTTCACAGAGTTCCGTACTGAAAAGCCCAAATTTAGAGATGTAATTAACATGTTTATAGCCTGGTAGAACTAAGAATTTTAATTCTTATGCTCAAGTGGAAAGCAACATTCTTGGCACATTTATCCCAGTATCTCACAGAGTATCTCACAGAGTGGCGGCGAATGCTGGCAAATGTAGTGATTTGGGGGTTTCATTGGGGTTTGTAAAAGGTCGCCATACAGTTCGCAAACAGTTTTTAAGGTCCCAGTTTTTCTTATCACATAAAATTTTGAAGTTTTTGTGTGAATGTATTCCTCCACAAATAGTTTCAAATGGTAGTAACGCTTGTCGCAAATGTTCTTTTGTGGCTCACCAAGTAGTGAACATTAGCAACTGTTTAAGACCGCTTACGACAAAACTGTTGGCAACCTTAAAAACTGTGTGCAAATTATTTTGCAACCTTTTAGGAACCCTGATGAAACCTAAAAAGAGGAGCATTCATTCATTTGCTGCTGCGTGAGATACTAGCTTGATTTTCGTAGACTTTTGTCAGAAAAGTTGACAAATCCAAAAATCTTCCACATTCGTCAACATTCGCTGCTCCATGAGATACTACCCTTAGTGCTACACAACATTAAAAATGTGGTGTGAAGTTTTCAAAGTAATATTTTTCTCATATTTACAGGAAAATTTGATATTTTTTTTAATATTTAGTCTTTTCTAAATAGAAAAAAGCAATGTGACTTTTAAATCTAAATGTTAAATGCCAAATCCAAATGTTCAATGTTCAATCTTAATAATAAATGTTACATCTAAATCCTAAATATAAATATAAATGTTATATGAGCAGTGGCATCGAGTTCCTGCCCATACAGTCATTCATCACAGGCTATATTGCAGACCATGGGCAACTGCCTCAATCACAACCAATCATGATTACACCTTCATTATACAGGGTCAGGTAATTAAAATCAAAATGATCAAACATTAGACCCATGAGGACGAAAACCATCTTTGGGAAAGATTTACTTAAGGGGTATTTTTAGTTTTCAGTTTGGCAAAATGCAGCACACAACAATGGAGTGGAGGCGGTGCCTATTGTCTTACTGCAGTCAGCCACCAGAGGGCAAAAAGATGCATAGACTTCACTTTAAGAGAGCTCTCATGTCATTATTTTTACTTACAGTCTACGGTTATTTAGAACAAAGGCACAGGTTTGGGTATTGTCCGATTCAGGCAGTTTGCAAATCGAGTTCAAATTTTAGCTGATACTACTGTATTTGGTGCACAAAGTTCAAATATACAGTAGTACTAAAAAATATATATATATACTCAAAATTAAGGCATCGAAACTGGACTTATATTTCCGAACACTTAATTTAACCTGTTTTACTATTAGGCTTGTATATAAACTGCTCAAATTTAACACAGCAGATTGTTTTCATTCAGTGGCCATAGAGCAATAATTCAGGAACAGCTCAGACGTTTTGGAAGCACACCTTGAGACGGGCTGATTCCAGTCACTACCGGAGTCTTCTCTTCCGACCAACTGAAGCTGCAGTCACCAGAGCACTTTGAAGGAATGTCATTGATGTAAACCTCCACCTACGGACAGTCATAACAACTCAGTAATGACAATAACTGCTGTCACTCACTTAAACCCAAAGAAGCTGTACAATAGTACATGAGCTTAAGAAGTGCCCGCAGGCACAAAATATCAACACATGTTAGCGTTATGCAAATAGACAAATATAGAACTCCTGCCACGACATGTAATGTAGATAAAACAGATAAAATTAGCAGTGGACAGCAGACATTCAAACTTGATTTTGATTGGTTGTCATCAGAAACATACGGGCCACCCCAGCCACTCCCAAACTTCAAGTTCGCCCCCAACATTTTTTTTTTTGGGGGGGGGGGGATTAAAATTACCTTCAACTTTTTTTACCATAAACTTGCAACTTCTTTCTTGTAAGTTTGCTACTTTTTATTAAAAATTTGCCATTTTTATCTCTTTTATCTTTAAATATTTTTACAATTTGCAACTTTTTATTATAATTTTTAAACTTTCTTCTCAAACTGGCAACTTTATTTTGTAAATTTTTTTGCTAAATTTTTTCTTCTAAATTTGTGACTTTTTTAAAAAAATTTGCACCTTTTCTCTCATACATTTTACAACCTTTTTCTTGTAAATTTGTGATTTTTTTTTTCTGTTAATTTGCAACTTTTTTATGTAATGGTTTAAGTTTTTTCTGGTGATCTAGACAATGATCAAAGTTTATTTTTTATATTTTTGGGAGGCAAGAGTATCCCCCCCCCCCCCATTTTAAAAGGTTTTGAGTTCTTCCCCATTACAAAACATGGGGGCCCCAAACATAAAAACAAAAACCTAGAAACGGCCCTGTCTGCTGCACCTGTGGCTTGTTTTCCAACAATCTGAAAAAATCGCCTGTCAGGCTTGGGATGAATAGTCCTCCTTTCTTCTTCTCCTCTGCATAAACGGCGGCATTTTCACCAACAACCGCGGAGTCATCCACCTGTAATGACAAACACAAAACACCACAAATTAAAGCTCGTTCTCTTTCTTCAGTTTATTTCACACTTCCTGCACTGTTTTTTATTACAGAATTAACTTGGTTTTAACTGCTTTTAATTTGTAAAACAGAATAAAGTG
This sequence comes from Pholidichthys leucotaenia, assembly GCA_020510985.1. Lineage (NCBI taxonomy): Eukaryota > Metazoa > Chordata > Actinopteri > Cichliformes > Pholidichthyidae > Pholidichthys > Pholidichthys leucotaenia. The sequence goes on from CM035839.1 coordinate 60,954,683, forward strand.
CAGCATATGTCATTAAATTCATCAAAAACAAATTGAAAACAAATGAAATAAAAACAAGAGTGTTCTTATCTTAATTTGTATGTAATTTAAATCAATAAATGCATTTATTAACTATAATATGAATCTTACTGGTTACTATTATTATTATTATTATTTATGTATTAGGTCATTTATTTAGTCTCTTTCACTTTGTACCCCCACCACTAAAACTATCACCCACATACAGTAAGAACACATATCAGAGATTCCCTTACAGACTAGAACGTTTCCAATCAAAGCTAAAGCGTCAGACCTGGATCAGAGGCTGGTCTCCAGGCTTCGTGAGCCACTCCACTTTCCACTCGGGGCTTCTGCAAGTTCCAGTCCATTGAACACCGACTGTACCCATGCCTGGGATTCCCTCCAGGGCGTACTTCAGGTCCTCCTCACTGATGGCCACGGACAATCCTGAGAATAGGAGAAGCTCGTGTAAGAATGAGAAATGCAATGCTAAGGAATGCATTTATTTAGAGAAAGAGTGATATCTTTGGCTTTTAGATGCTTTGAAGTGTAGACTAGGGCTTAAAATTAGCTCAGCAGCCAAATGCCAGTGGTATACAGCAGCCACCAATAGCTCAGTCACTCTTGTTAGCCACTTTGATGGGTGGAATATCTCGTTTTGTAGACGTAAGACTGGGGGTCGGCAACTTCTACTACAGAAAAATTCATTTTTGGGCAATGTTTACCCCCCCCCCCCCCCCACACACACACACACACACACTACATCCATGAATCTTCTCTGTGGTCTTCCTCTTTTCCTCCTGCCTGGCAGCTCCATCTTCAACTGCCAGGAAGGCACGACATCTGCTTAAGAGCCTCTTAAGAGGATTTAATTTATTACAACTGCAAATCATCTTTTTTCAAACTGCATAATTAACCAGAAATTTAATTAAATTGCATAAATGGTGTGTATTTCAGCATAAACTCGACGTCTTTATGTCATATATTTTTACTTTGGCTAAGATCTTAAATTCATGTCAAGGCAGCATATATATATATATATATACTGTATATATATATATATATATATATATACAGTCATGTGAAAAAATTTGGACACCCCTTTAAATATTCAGTTCTTTATTAAGAAATGTTCACATATCTATGTCTAACCTTGTTTTTGTTTTTATTTGCATTTTTTTATTTATTTATTTTAGCCATTGTAAGTGGGAATGAATGTGGGAGTGTCCTAAAAAAAGATGAGGGGTCTCCTAATTTATTCCTATTTGTTTAGAATTACATTTTACAGAAAATTTGAAAAAAAGTCTTTAATTAATTTTTAATTGTTTAGTTGTATTACATGAATCTCCCAGTATTTTTAACATTGATATTAAATATTCATATGTCCAAATATATTTAAAAAAAAAAAACAAACAGGCTTATACAGGGTGTCCTAATTTTTTTTACATGACTGTATATATACATATATATTAATTTTTTGGGGGGTGGGGGGGGTGGAGCAGAGGTGAAGGGGTGGTCAGCGATGAACAGTCAGGAGCTTTCCCTTGAGAAACGCCGGCATGGCGCTCTGAACTGTGAGTAATTCCCTTACCTTCAGTCGGCATAGCAAACTGACTTAAGGTCATTTAAGGGCTCAAGAAGTCAACGAGTGAGCAGCCAGCTACTTCCTGGTTTCAGATTGGGACAGCCCTAAACCCTCAGCCACGTAACGTGAACGCGCCTAAAGTCAACGAGTCTGCAAGGGAGGAGAATGAGATTCGACCACTGACTCCCGCGTAGAGTGAGCTCAGCAGCGTCGCGGGCGGCAGAAGAAGTATTACTTCTGAAATGTTACACCATTCATCCAAATTCTATGGTGATACCAAGCAGCATAATTTTGAAAAATAAGCAAAATAAGCACTATTTAAGTTGGTAAAGTAAGAGTGTAAAAATAAAATAAATAATACAAAGAAATCAAAATTAAAAAAAAAACATTGCACTGTGAAAATAATTACACATATATGCTGCTTGGTATTACCATAGAATTTGGATGAATGGTGAAACATTTCAGAAGTAAAGAAATACTTGAATCCAGTTGACTTGACTGAGCTTTCATAGAGTGTACTGACCCGCCGGGACGACTGAGAAGCTCCAAATCAAAAAGCTGAATTAATTTTGCATTCATTTTAAGTCTTAATTATTTTTATCATAATTGAAAAAAATTTCATTTTATTTTTATTTACTTTGCTCATTGTTCTATTTTTATCATTTTATAAGCATTTCTTTCAAGCATTTATGTTCATGAGTTTTATTCATATTTCATAATGACCTTGCAATAAAGTTGTTAATAAAACTGCAAACATGTGATTTTCCTTTAAGGGGCAAAAAGTATCGGTGTCGAAGAAAAAGTCCCATAAATTAATGGTATCGTATCGAAAGGAAAAATGCTGGTCTTGCCCACCTCTAATCCACAGCCGATGCGGTGGACTTGGCTGCGACATAATTCTGACAGGTGGTTTCCAACCTCAGACAGAAAGGGAACGCATAAATAATTCTTATAGATCAGAGACTTTTTTCCTATGAAATTAAATTTCCTACTTATAAATTTGCCAATTTTCTCAAAAAACTACAGCTTTTCTCATAAATTTGAGACTTTTTTCCCCTATATTTGTATATACGTATATATTTGTAAGACTTTTTAAGCAGCTAATGCACAAAATGGAGTGGTGGCCTAGTTGGTAGAGCCTCCGCCCCACAACTGAGAGGTCGTGGGTTCAAATCCTGGCCGGGCAATGCCAAAGACCATATAAAAAGAAAAATGGTACTTTCCGCCTTCTAGCTTGGTGCTCAGCATTATATACATAGAATTGGGAAAGGAAAGTTAACGCACAGAGCTACCAGAGGACTGATCCCTTCCCCCCCAACTGTAGCTTTGTGGCCTAGGGTCAGCGAAAGGGAGACAGGCGCCGCCCCCATACACCACATGGTGTCCAACATGCTGTGGAAGGCATTTACTTACTTAATGCACAAAATGACCACAATCATCTCCAAAGGCTATAATGGAGCCACTGCAACTATGACACTTAAAAAAAGAAAATACAACTCCCATGAAGCCCTGCTCACACTGTTTGCTCAGTACATTTTTGTGTGCTAACGACCACAAAACACCAAAAAGAAATCATATTTAATTTCCCAAATATAATAAAAAAAAGGGGGCTAGTAACTTTGGAAAACCAAAGCGACTTGTGAGGAAAAACACAAGTTAACGCAAAGCCCTGGGGAAGGGGGGGATTCTGAAGCCAGTCAACTTTAATCTGTGTATAACCAGACGTCATTCTTGTCATCTGCAAAATAAAAGCACTCCCAATTAAGACATTTAATCTGTTGCACCTTCCGGAGGGACTGCGTGCGAATCTTTTAATAACAGCCTGTCACATCTACAAAAGCGCCACTGGTGCACGAACCAATTAAAGTTTTGTGATGAGTCACACTAGATCAGACAGAGTTTAACCTTTGGGAGATCCCACACGTGGAATGTGCCCACGGGACATTTATCACAATGCCAGTGCAAATAAAATTCATCTGAACCACCTTCAGCTTGACTCCCGTAGATCTTCACGTCAAAAGTGCCGCTGAGAGGCGGCGAAGCTCTGTGGGGGCGAGCGATGGTGACGGTCGCCGCTCCTTCGTCATACGCGGCCATGTCGTCGCTGCTGTTGGACATCTTTGAGCAAAGAGTGGAGAAAAATACATTAGCAAGACACTTTTATTAGCAAGATGAGATTTCTTATTCACTGCTCTGAATGAATACATTAGTTCATTAAAAACAGGATTTTTTTTTTTTACTCTTCTGCCAATATTCAGTGACTCCATAAAGCTCTGACAAACTTGTAAAACATTAAAAAGCAATAACTACACAAAAAAGAAAAAAATGTTCAAAGGAAGAAGTTGCAAATTTAGGAGAAAAAGGTATAAATTCACAAGAAAAAATCTGTACATTTACAAAAAAAATACAAAATTATAAGAAAAAAGTTAAATTCACAGGAAAGCACTTGTGAATTTAGAAAAAAATATATAATTTATATGAAATAAATCACAAATGCATGGCAAAAAAAGATTAGAATTCATTAAAAAAAAATCTTAAATTTATGAGGGAAAAACAGCTGCAAATTCATATTACAAAGTTGCCCATTTATGAAGGGACTGCGGATGAAAAATCACCATTTTGGCTAACTGGTGCATTTTACAGTCATGTGAATTAATGCACAATGTCCCTGTCAAATAAACCAGTGAATAAAAATGAATTAAATAAAGAAGTCATAAATTTACAAGAAAAAAGACTAAAATGTGCGCAAAAGGGTCTTTATTTTTGAGGGGGGAACAAAAGCTGCAAATTCACATTTTAAAAGTTTGACATTTATGAGGAAAGATTCCAAATTCTTGAGAAAAAAAACAAAAAAACACCAAATTTAGATTAAAATGCTGCAAATTTAAAAGGAAAAATGTCCCAATTTTAGGGATTAACATTTAACAAAATTCCCCCAAATTTATGAATGAAACACAATAACTTAAAGGGAAAAAAATACAACCTGGCAATAAGAAAAAATACAAATTACGGAAAGAAGGAAAAAAGTTGGCATCGGAAATATACTCATTATTGGTGTCGACAGCTTTGTGACTTTGTGCAGAATCTTTCCACAACAGTTTGCCGACTCCTGAATTTAAATCTGCAAAAATAATTCCCTTTTTAAATGTTTTAAGAAAGTTTTGCCAATCCACCCAGTGCACCTGTCACTGCAACTGCCCAAACTGGCCCAACGCATGATGGGCGTAGCGTGTGTGCGGGCGTGACAGACACGCGGGATCACTCAGGCGCCTCTGGAGTTTTTTATTCTTCATATCACACTCACAGCTGTTGGCTGTTGTTCTGATGAGTCACACTTCATCTCCTATGCTGAGATGAGCTTTTAAACCCGTCGGACGCTCATGAATGAAACAATAAATGTTCTTGGTAACACAATAGCAGAGGAACTCAGGTTTGACCTCTGGGCCCAGCTAATTCGTGTGTGGATTTCAATTCTACAGACACACAAAAAAAAAATCCAGCGGGTTTAGAGTCTCATATTGTTGCTTCAATAGATTCACTACACTGATATAACTGGAAAAACCCTTCTTCTCTCATTTACCTGCAGAAACTGAACACTCGGGAGTTCATATAGAAGAAGCTAGAATTTCAGCAGCTACATGTAGGTCTATTTGACCCACTGACCGAAAGACTTCTTCCCGTTACAAACTGCGGCTCAAATTGTGTACTTCTATAGTTACATTTACTATTTTGAACACAAGTACAGTATGTCCTGCAGTCTATGAAAGCCTAGCTGGCGTACTTGCTTGATCAGAGAGCTCATACCATAAAGTTAAAATTGCCCTCATAACACATAATGTTGACCACTAATTACATCATTACCTGTCAGCAAATTGGGAAAAAATTGGGAGTAAAATCCTCCTGTGTGTGGCCAGCCATGTACTGTACTTACTTGTACATAGCTGTACTACTTCATACTTATACCATAATGCCATCATTTGATGACTGTATTAACATTATGAAGTGCAACAGAAAGAAACCCAGGATCAGCCCATTGATGCTGCTCCCACTCCAAAATCTGTTGGGTTCTTCTACAGCCCAAACCCCCAAACCAACAAACTACTGCTGCTATACTCTCAGCAGCAGTAGTAGTTTAGTAGTAGTTTTATATCAGTAGTAGTTCTTTAATCCTCTTTAAAAAACAAAAAAAAAAAAACCATAAACAGCACTAAAAACAAACTCCCTGGCTGAGGTTAAAAACAAAAAATTAAGGCAGTAAGAGAATGTGCCATCTGTTTGTGTACATACAATTCCATTCAAAAATTCACGTGTGCACATATGAATGTATGAAGGTGTCATTCTGCAAAAACTGAATGAATGAGTTACCGGCAGAAAGCTAATTCCTAGCATTGGGAAATCCGCGGCGCAGTCTACAGGCGTGGCTGTGATGGTGTAGCTGATGCACGATGCGCTCAGTTCCTCTTTTCTCACCGAGAACGACTCGAATGACCGGCCAGAGTCCTCAAATGGAGGGGGTCTCCTCTTGTGAGGAACAGCTGCAAGAAATGACAACAAAGTTTCTCAGCACCTCAAATTAGTGAGAAAGCATTGCACAAAATATTGGGATATAGTTAAAACTGTGCAGTTTTCTGGAGAATAAGATATTAGACAATATTCAGATTATATAGTCATATGAAAAAATGAGGACACCCCATTAAATATTCAGTTCTTTATTAAGAAATGTTCACATATCTATGTCTAATCTTGTTTTTGTTTTTATTTGCATTTTTTTTTTAATTTTAGCCATTGTAAGTGGGAATGAATGTGGGGGTGTCCTAAAAAAGATGGGGGGGGTGTCCTAATTTATTCCTCACTATTTGCTTAGAATTACATTTTACAGAAAATTTGAAAAAAGTCTTTAATTAATTTTTAATTATTTAGTTGCATTACATGAATCTCCCAGTATTTTTTAACATTGATATTAAATAGCCATATGTCCAAATATGTTAAAAACTCACACAGGCTTATACAGGGTGTCCTAATTTTTTCACATGACTGTACCTGCTGAGAAACACTGAACCAACCACCCAAGTGAACCATAAATGATGGAGTCACTCAGACCCACCTGAGGATCACTGTGTGTGAGTTCGGTGAGCATGCGGGCAATTGCCCAGGTGGAACAGTGATTTCTGTTAAATCATAAGTGCTCAGATCTCGTGATCTTGAGCACAGTCTGGATGCGGGCCTTCTTGAGGGTTATTGTGTGTGAGCTTGGTGACCATGCGGGCAATTCCCTGCAAGGAATAGTGATTCTCAACAAATGTGGACAGGCAGATAGATGACAGCATCGTGACATCAGCTGTTTTTTGCCTTTGAAAGAAAGAGCTAAAAATAAGCAAACTATCATGTCCGAACCATGTTGTTCCACTGTGGTGGGTGTCTTTCCGATGTGAACGGCATCCACATAGAAATCTGCATCCCGATACAGGTAAATCTCCTCCACATTGTATTTGCTGCCAGTGTATTTTGTCTGTAGTAAACTCTTTAAATCTTGGCACACGTAGTTCCATCTGTGAGGAGACAACAATCACATGCAAACACTGAAGTTATGAAGGGTGTGCAAACATCAAATGGTTCAAAACAATGATTTTTAATGTTCTACTGACCCGGGGTTATTGTAGAAGGTGGCAATGACTTGTGTGGTGTGTGTTTCAGTGTCACCTTGGGTGTTGCTGTAAGTGAACTTGATTCCAAGTTCATTCTTCAACATTCCCTTGTATGCAAAGCAGAGCTGGGGGGAAAGAGATGAAAAATGTTGAAATGAGTCGAAAGAGAAGGTTTATAAATTCTGTACCATTAACAGAGGTGAATGGAGTGATATTAATTACTCAAGTACACAGTTGTAAAAAAATTAGGACACCCCATTAAATATTCAGTTCTTTATTAAGAAATGTTCACATATCTATGTCTAACCTTGTTTTTGTTTTTATTTGCATTCTTTAACATTTATTTTAGCCATTTTAAGTGAGAATGAATGTGGGGGTGTCCTAAAAAAGATGGGGGGGTGTCCTAATTTATTCCTCACTATTTGTTTAGAATTACATTTTACAGAAAAATTGAAAAAAGTCTTTAATTAATTGTTAATTGTTTAGTTGTATTGTTTAGTTGTATAGCTTGGCCTACACTGGAGTTGCCCCGGGCGAGAGGCAACGAGCAGGGGTGGGTATTCTTGTATCCCCCCACTTTGCTGCCTCTATATTGGAGTTTTTCCCGGTGGACGAAAGGGTTTTTCCCTTAACCTTCGGGTTGGGAAACAGGTCCTGACCATCATTTGTGCCTATGCACCAAATGATGGTTCAGAGTACCCTCCCTCTGACTGGGGTGCTAGAGGGTGCTCCTCTTGGAGACTCCATTATTCTACTGGGGGACTTCAATGCACACATGGGCAACAACAGTGAAACCTGGAAGGAGGTGATTGGGAGGAACGGCCTACCCGATCTAAACCCAAGTGGTGTTCAGTTATTGGACTTCTGTGCTAACCACAGTTTGTCCATAACAAACACCATCTTCAAGCATAAGAGTGTCCATATGTGTACTTGGCATCAGGACACCCTAGGTCGCAGGTCGATGATCAGTTTTGATATCGTGTCATCAGACCTGCGACCACATGTCTTGGACACTCGGGTAAAGAGAGGTGCAGAGCTGTCAACTGATCACCACCTGGTGGTGAGTTGGATCCGATGGCAGGGGAGGAAGCCATTCAGACCTGGTAGACCCAAACGTATAGTGAGGGTGTGCTGGGAGCGTCTGGCTGAGGCCCATGTCCGGGAGGTCTTCAACTCCCACCTCCGGAAGAACTTCAACCACATTCCGAGGGAGTCTGGAGACATGGAGTCTGAATGGGCCATATTCTCCACCTCCATTGTTGAAACGGCTGCCCAGAGCTGCGGCTGCAAGGTCGTCGGGGCATCTCGTGGTGGCAACCCCCGAACCAAGTGGTGGACACCAGTGGTGAGGGGGGCCATTAAGCTGAAGAAGGAATCCTATCAAGCCTGCATGGCTTGTGGGACTCCCGAAGCAGCTGAGGTGTACCGGCAGGCCAAGCGGAGTGCAGCTTGGGTGGTTGCTAAAGCAAAAACTCGGGTATGGGATGAGTTCGGTGAGGCCATGAAACAAGATTTCCGGTCAGCCTCGAAGAGATTCTGGCAAACTGTCCGGTGGCTCAGGAGGGGGAAGCAGCTCCCTGTCCACACTGTGTATGGTGTGGATGGGGCGCTGTTGACTTCGACTGGGGATATCATCGGGCAGTGGAAGGAATACTTCAAGGATCTCCTCAATCCCACTGGCACGCCTTCCACAGAGGAAGCAGGGCTTGCCGACGAGGGGGACGACTTGCCCATCACAGGGGCTGAGGTCGCCAAGGTAGTTAAAAATCTCATTGGTGGCCAGGCCCCAGGGGCGGACGAGAATCGCCCTGAATACCTCAAGGCCCTAGATGTTGTAGGGCTGTCATGGTTGACACGCCTCTGCAATATTGCGTGGTGGTTGGGGGAAGTGCCTTTGGCATGGCAAACAAGGGTGGTGGTTCCTCTCTTCAAAAAAGAGGACTGGAGGGTGTGTTCCAACTTTAGAGGGATCACACTCCTCAGCTTTCCTGGGAAGGTCTATGCCAAGGTACTGGAGAGAAGAGTCCGGCCGTTGGTCAAACGTCGGATTCAGGAGAAGCAATGTGGTTTTTGTCCTGGCCGTGGCACATTGGACCAGCTCTTTACCCTCTCAAGAATCCTTGAGGGCTCGTGGGAGTTTGCCCAACCAGTTTACATGTGTTTTGTGGACTTGGAGAAGGCATTCAACCGCGTCCCTCGTGGTTTTTTGTGGGGGGTGCTTCAGGAGTATGGGGTATCGGGCTTGTTGTTACAAGCTATTCGGTCCCTATACGACCGTTGTGAGAGTTTGGTTCATATTGCCAACACTCGGTCAGACTCATTCCCAGTGAGAGTTGGACTCTGCCAGGGCTGCCCTCTGTCACCGATCCTGTTCATAATATTTATGGACAGGATTTCTTGGCGCAGCCAGGGAAAGGAGAGTGTTGTGCTTGGCGACCACAGGATCTCATCTCTGTTGTTTGCAGATGATGTTGTCCTGCTGGCTTTATCCAGCAATAACCTATAGGTGTTACTGGGACGGTTTGCTGCTGAATGTGAAGTGGCTGGGATGAGAATCAGTACCTCGAAGTCCAAGTCCATGGTCTTCAGCCGGAAAAAGGTGGATTGTCCTCTCCGGTTTGGGAATAAGTTCCTGCCTCAAGTGGAGGAGTTTAAGTATCTTGGGGTTTTATTCACGACTGAGGGGAGAATGGAGCGAGAGACTGACAGACAGATCAGAGCAGCATCTGCAGTGATGCAGACATTGTGCCAGTCTGTTGTGGTGAAGAGGGAGCTAAGCTCTAAGGCAAAGCTGTCGATTTAACAGTCAATCTACGTTCCTACCCTCACCTATGGTCATGAGCTTTGGGTAATGACCAAAAGAATGAGATCATGGATACAAGTGGCTGAAATGACCTTTCTTCGTAGGATTGCTGGACTCACCCTCGGAGATAGGGTCATGAGCTCAGTCATCTGGGAGAGGCTCAGAGTAGAACCGCTGCTCCTCCACATTGAAAGGAGCCAGTTGAGGTGGTATGGGCATCTGATCAGGATGCCTCCTGGACACCTCCCACTTGAGGTGTTTCAGGCACGTGCCTCAGGGAGGAGACCCCGGGGCAGACCCAGGACTCGCTGGAGAGACTATGTCTCCCAGCTGGTCTGGGAACACCTTGGTATCCTCTGTGAAGAGCTGGAGCAGGTGGCTGGGGAGAGTGAAGTCTGGGCTTCTCTGCTTGAACTGCTGCCTCCGCGACCTGGACCTCCGGACAAGCGGTAGACGATAGATGGATGGATGGATAGTTCTATTACATGAATCTCCCAGTATTTTTAACACTGATATTAGATATCCATATGTCCAAATATGTTAACAAACACACAGGCTTATAGAGGGTTTCCTAATTTTTTCACATGACTAAGTAAGAGTGGTTACCACAGAAGTTGGCTGAGAAGGAGTAGGACAGTATTGACTAAAAATGTTACATGGGTCACTGTTTTTTACAAATTTATGAGAAAAAGGCAAATTTATAAGTTAAGAGGTATAAATATATGAGCTGAATGTCACAAATTAAGAATAATAATTGAATCTGAAAATAAGACATCGAGATGGTGACATCCTACAAGTACCTGGGTATTCATCTGAACAATAAACTAGACTGGTCACACAATACTGACGCACTCTACAAGAAGGGACAGCGCAGGCTGTTCCTGCTGAGGAGACTCAGGTCTTTTGGTGTACAAGGGGCGCTGCTGAAGTCATTCTATGACACGGTGGTGGCATCAGCCATCACTTTTGGAGTGGTCTGCTGGGGCAGTGGCATTACTGCAGCCGATAGGAAGAGACTGAACAAACTGATTAAGAAAGCTAGCTCTGTCCTGGGGCAACGCCTTGATCCGATGGAGGAGATAGGAGAGAGAAGGACGGTGGCTAAACTGTCATCTCTGCTGGAGTCCGAGTTCCACCCTATGCAGGACATACTGGATGCACTGAGGAGCTCATTTAGCAGCAGACTACATCATCCCAGGTGCACAACCGAGAGGTTTCGTAGGTCCTTCCTACCAACGGCTGTCAGACTGTACAACCTAAGCAGGGCTGCTCGCAGAGATAGCAAAAAGACGTAACAAACTAATAGTTTTTTGAATGCAAAAGATGCAATAGACTTACACAATGGTCCTCTCCGGCATACAACTAGGAACATACCGGTCGCTATGGAGGGTGAGAATATGTATGGGCACATAATCATACCATGTAGGATAACTAAATAGACGGTTATGCTGTTTCATCCAACCTAACAACAATGCTCTGCACTGTGTGTGTTTATATATTTACATATTTATTCCATCTAGTAACAAAGCTCTGCACTGGGTGTGTTTATATTTATATATCTATATATTTATTCCATCTAGCTACAATGCTCAGCACTGGGTGTGTTTATATTTATATATCTATATATTTATTCCATCTAGCTACAATGCTCCGCACTGTGTTTTTATATATCTACATATTATTCCATCTAGCTACATTGCTCCGCACTGTGTGTGTTTATATACTTGCATATTTATTCCACCTAGCTGCAATGCTCCGTACTGTGGGTGTTTATATATTTACATATTTATTCCATCTAGCTACAATGCTCTGCACTGTGTTCATATATTCATATATTTATTCCATCCAGCTACAATGCTCTGCACTGTGTGTCTGTGTGTGTGTGTGTGTGTATATATATATATTTTATAGTAATATGTACATATGTATATTAGCTGCTCTTGCTTGCTTGTTTTTTTTTCTTGCCTTCTGATTGTTGCTCTGAGTGTTGCTATCCCTGTGCTGTTGCAATCCTGGAATTTCCCCGTTGTGGGACTAATAAAGGCTTATCTTATCTTATCTTATAACTACGAAAGCTGCATATTCATAAAAGAGATCAGTTGCAAATTTATTTAAAAAATAAAACAACTTCAAATTTAGGATAGAAACTGCAAATAAAAGAGTGAAAACCTTGCTGATGTTATGTTCGATGGGCCTGGGACAGTGGTTGGTCCTGTGAACTGTGGGACTCTTGGGGGTGGGGTGGGTTAGTTAGTTTTGGGGTTGGGAAAAGTGTTGTCATGGTGTTGTATTGTGGTGTTTTTTCTTGATTAATCCCTCCTAACCTGCTTTCCCCCACCTCCCGCCCTGGTTTGTTGTGTTGGCCTTTTTTTTGGGGGGGGGGGGCAGGTTGTGTTTTCTGTTTTGATGGTACAGTGGGCGTCTGGTATCCACCCCTTGGAGGGAGGGCTCTGTCATGTTCGGGGTTGTTTTCACCCCCGTCCACGACCTGTGGCTGTAGGTTTTTGATTATTGCTTATTACTTCCAGGTGGCAGATTGAGTCTTGCTCTCTGCCAGTCCTACAGCCCCGCCTCCTCCTCACCAGACATTCACCGGCTGTATGGTCTCACCACATGCACACACACACACACACACACACACACACACTCACACATGCATACACATACATTTCCATTTAATCATGCACTGGCTTGCCACACGGCTGTGTCCACTTGCCTTTGTTAGTGTATGGTGTACTTATGGGGAGGCAGTGTGACCAGTGTGGCAGCTGAAGTCAACATTGGACATCCTGGCTCAGAGAGTATTGGCTTCTTTCCTTTTTGGACTTCACCTTGTTGTATTTCAGAGCCTTTCTGCTCCAACATAATTGTAAGTCTTCTTTTGTGCCTTTTCCCTCCGCTCCTGCCTGCCTGGAGTGCTTTTGGCATTTCATCCGAGCCAGCGAAGTTTGTAGTCGGTTGTCTTGCCCATTTTCAACAGTGACTGTTATTTGGACATTTTGTGTATATTTTTATCCCTGTAAATAAACTCGCTACTTTACTGCATTTTGGGCTCGCTGTCAATTTATATGTCTGCTGCGAGGTTACGCAGCGGACACGACAGTAAGCTGTCACCACAAAGAGCCCAAGCAGTGAAGTAACATGCTGTGGGTTTTTGTTTTTCTTCACTATTTCCTGTGTTTTTCCCTTTCTGGAGGTACATTCAGGATGGACTTACCAGGTAGCAGAGGCTATCCAATGTGTCTGGGGTGGAAATGCTGCCAAGCCCTTATGAAAATAGACTGGTTGATCTCAGCGGCACACGTTTACTCCGCTCCAGATGACATTTTGTGGTATGTGGGACTGGCAGACGCTGCAGCTCACAGCTGCCCTCAGCTGAAGATGTACACTGAGGGGAGGGAGAGAATTGCCCTAATCGCTGTGCTGCAGCGGGAGAACGGCGGAGCGGAGAGGAAGCGCCCGGAGAAGCCCGGACCCACGTCGAAGAAGAGGCGTTCCCGGGCCTCAGCTGTTTTCCTCCACGAGCTGTCAGAACCCAGATTACCTCCGTCTCCTGAGCCCGGACTCGCTCCATCGCCAGGGAATAAGAAGAACCACAAACAGGCAGGGCCGGCAGAGATTGATCGCCGTTCTGAGGAGAAGAGACCTGCAGCCATCTCATCCTCCGTTTTTACCTCCACCAAGGTGTGGGGGGCAGGTTACTCCTCTTATCCATTCCTTTTGGTGCCGGTTTTGGGGGCTTCTCTGCAGCCTATGAAGGAGCCCAGGGCCGTCACAGGCAGAAACATCAATGACCAGGATACAAAGCAAATTTTCCTAAAACTTGCCAAAATTCCAAATAAAATACTACAAATTTATAAGAAGCCAGGAGATTTAAGAGGGGAAAAAGAACTTAAATTTGCAAGAAAAAAAATACAAGATTTGTGCCTAAAACTTGCTGTTTACAAGTAAAATGTTACAAATTTAAAACAAGTTTACAGTTTAAAGGAAAAAACCCACAAATTTACATGCAAAATATAGCTGCAAATTCCATCCATCATCTACTGCTTATCCGGGGCTCTGCATCGTGGATGCAGCAGTACAAGCAGAGAAGCCCAACCTTCCCTCCCCTCAGCCACCTCCTCCAGCTCCTCAGGTAGGATAGCAAGGCATTCCTAGGCCAGCTGGGAGATCTACTCTCTCCAGCTTGTCCCGCATCTGCCCCAGGGTCTCCTCCCAGTGGGACGTGCTTGAAACACCTCATGTGGGAGGAGTCTAGGGGGCATCCTGATCAGATGCCCAAACCTTTACTCTGAGCCTCTCCCAGATGACTGAGCTCCACACCCTATCTCAGACCAGCACAATGTCCGCATCACTGCTGATGCTACTCCGATCTGTCTGTCAATCTCTTGCTTCATTCTCCCACAGTTCCTGAAGAAGACTCCAAGATAGTTGAACTCCTCCACTTGGGACAGGAGCTCAACTCCAGCCTGGGGGTTGTGGATTGGGTGGCAGTTGAAAGCAGAAATTTTGGTGGTCCGATCCCCGGCTTACTAACCTCGCTTTTGGAATAGCTACAAATTGATGAGTTTATAAATTTAGACAATTAAATCTAATTAAGTTTAATCTTTCTAATAATAAACTACAAAGTGTTCAAATGAGGAAAACAGAATACAAAATATCATGAGTTAAAAGTAAAATAAAAAAAAACTATTTAGTAAAGCACAATTCCGTCAAAAAGTTACTTCTACTTGAGTAAATGTAACTCATTACTACCCACTCAGGCCGTCATAATGAATGGGCAGTTTTACCCATGGGTATGTGTCCAGTGAAATTGGTCCGTAGGTGTTGTAGTCTTTTGAGAAAAGGATCTCAGGGTTCTTCAGAGACCACCGACCACAGAACGCAGTGTACTGCTCACGGATCCCTTTATCCACACTATTGAACTAATAAATGCAAGACAGGAGAAAAGAGAAAATAATTCAAAGTAAAGTAAATCTGATACTTCAAGAGCATTTTTTGTGAAGGATTAAAGTCATAATAAATGAGAAAATTTGCATTTCTTGAGTAGAATTAGCTTAAAAGCTAAAATGAAAAATAAAAGCTATAAAAGCTAAAGCAGTTTAGTATATTACAATCTGAATGATTTTAAAAGCCAATGGAGCTTAAAGAGAATTTGAAGAACTTCTCCATTCAATTTCTTTACACATTTTTAAACTAAAAATGTATACTGTAAATATTATAAAGAATATGAAGCTTATCAAACAGAAGAATGGAAACATAAATGTCTTCAAAAACTAAACAGAATGATATGAGAATGATGTTTCTACGGGACATTGTGACCATAAAATGGAGGGGAAAATAAAAATGATTGACTCCAAAAGTGTGACTGCCTGATGCATTCACACAACTAACTAGTTTACTCTTTTTTCTTGTTGTTACTATATCTGTGTTTTCCCCCTTTTCTCTGTTTACCTGGGAGTTGTCATCTTCATAGTTCATGAAAACTTTCACATCACTGCCCTCATGTTTCACGATGTCTCCAGGACATTCTGCAATCATCAGCTCTTCCAGAGCCAACTGGAGCTGTTCACAGGAAAACAAGCTGGGTGTTAGAACTGCAACTGACAACTGAAAAAAAAACACTTTCAGCTATTTGTGGCCAAAGAAAAATACTTGAAAACAGCCAGTATAAGCTGACTTGTGAACATTAGTGATAGGTACATTCACAATTTTTTTTCTTGTAAATTTGGGAGCTTTTCCTCCTAAATTTGTTGTAAATTTGACTTCTTTTCTTTTTTTTTTCTACTTTACACAACTTTTTTTTTTTTTTTTTTACAAATTTAGTGATTTTTTTTCCCCTTTCAACACAAATCTGAAACTTTTTACTCTTTTATTAGAATTTTACAAGTGAATTTTTCACTTATAAATTTACAGCTTATTAAACTGTAAATTTCCTACCTATTCTTATAAATTAGGTAAGCTTTTCCCTTAAATCTGAGACTTTATCACTGTAGAGAATTACAGTCTACAAGGGTTATTTGTGTTTCACAAATGTGAAGTATGAACTAATGTGAAATACAGATTTGTTTCAGTTCTGGGGTCAAACTATGGAAAGACCTTAATTAGGAGTTAAAATTAAGCTGTTCAATGTTTAATTAAAAAAAAAATTAACATGTACAAAAAATAAAGGATTATAGTGTCAATTAATTTATATAAATAGACAGGATGCCAAGGTGTTTGCTTTTTTGTTATGTATATTAAGTATAAGATGAAATAAAAATTAATTAATTAATTAGTTTGAAATACTAGGCCATGCTCTCCACCTCCATTGTTGAAGCGGCTGCCCAGAGCCGTGGCTGCAAGGTTGTCGGTGCTTCTCGTGGTGGTAACCCCCGAACCAAGTGGTGGACACCAGTGGCAAGGGGGCCATTAAGCTGAAGAAGGAGTCCTATCAAGCTTGGTTGGCTTGTGGGACTCCCGAAGGAGCTGAGGTGTACTGGCAGGCCAAGCGGAGTGCAGCTCGGGTGGTTGTTGAAGCAAAAACTCAAGTGTGGGAGGAGTTCGGTGAGGCCATGGAACAAGACTTTCGGGCAGTGGAAGGAATACTTCAAGGATCTCCTCAATCCCACTGACACGCCTTCCACAGAGGAAGCAGGGCTTGTGGACAAGGGGGATGACTCGCCTATCACAGGGGCTGAAGTCACAAAGGTAGTTAAAAATCTCTTTGGTGGCTGGGCCTCAGGGTTGGACGAGATTCGCCCTGAGTACCTCGAGGCCCTGGATGTTGTAGGGCTGTCATGGTTGACACGCCTCTGCAACATTGTGTGGAGATCGGGGACAGTGCCTTTGACATGGCAAACTGGGGCAGTGGTTCCTCTTTTTAAAAAGGGGGACCAGAGGGTGTGCTCCAACTTTAGAGGGATCACACTCCTCAGCCTCCCTGGGAAGGTCTATGCCAAGGTACTGGAGAGGACAGTCCGGCCGCTGGTCGAACCTCAGATTCAGGAGGAGCAATGTGGTTTTCGTCCTGGCCATGGCACATCGGACCAACTCTTTAACTTCTCGAGAATCCTTGAGGGTTCGTGGTAGTTTGCCCAACCAATTTACATGTGTTTTGTGGACTTGGCAGAGGGGATTTGACCGCATCCCTCGTAGTTTTTTGTGGGGGGGGTGCTTCGGGAGTATGGGGTATTGGGCTTGTTGTTACGAGCTATCCGGTCTCTATATGACCGTCGTGAGAGTTTGGTTTGTATTGCCAACACTCGGTCGGACTCATTCCCAGTGAGAGTTGGACTCTGCCAGGGCTGCCCTTTGACACCGATCCTGTTCATAATTTTTATGGACAGGATTTCTAGGCGCAGCCAGGGAATGGAGGGTGTCATGCTTGGTTACCACAGGATCTCATCTCTGTTGTTTGCAGATGATGTTGTCCTGTTGGCTTCATCCAGCAATGACTAAAGTTCTTACTGGGACGGTTTGCCGCTGAATATGAAGCGGCTGGGATGAGAATCAGTACCTCCAAGTCCGAGACCATGGTCTTCAGCTGGAAAAAGGTGAATTGTCCTCTCCGGGTTGGGGACAGGCTCCTAACGCAAGTGCAGGAGGTTAAGTATCTCTGGGTCTTATTCACAAGTGAGGGGAGAATGGAGCAAGAGATTGACAGACAGATCGGAGCAACATCTGCAGTGATGTGGACGTTGTATCGGTCTGTTGCGGTGAAGAGGGAGCTGAGTTTTAAGGCAAAGCTGTCGATTTACAGGTCAGTCTACATTCCTACCCTCACTTATGGTCATGAGCTTTGGATAATGACTGAAAGAATGAGATTGTGGATACAAGCGGCTGAAATGAGCTTTCTTCGTAGGATTGTTAGACTCGCCCTCAGAGATAGGGTGAGGAGCTCAGTCATCCGGGAGAGGCTCAGAGTAGAACCGCTGCTCCTCCATATTGAAAGGAGTCAGTTGAGGTGGTATGGGCATCTGATCAGGATGCCTCCTGGACACCTCCCACTTGAGGTGTTTCAGGCACGTCCCACTGGGAGGAGACCCCGGGGTAGACCCAGGATTTGCTGGAGAGACTATGTCTCCCAGCTGGTCTGGAAACGCCTTGGTATCCTCTCTGAAGAGCTGGAGCAGGTGGCTGGGGAGAGTGAAGTCTGGACTTCTCTATTTGAACTGCTGCCTCCGCGATTCGGACCACCGGACAAGCAGTAGAGGATGGATGGATGGATGGATGGATGGATGGATGGATGGATGGATGAAATACTGTATCGATCAAAAAGCAAAAGAGTATATGACTTTTTCATGCTGCAGACCTCTGACTCCGTTGCGTTGTAGGCAATGGGTTTCGTTGGGATTCCGTTCCAGTGCAGAGTAAAGGTTGCCATGGAGCTTGTCCCTTTGGTAACCTCGGTGATGGTGATGTTGGTGCCTGAGCCAAGAAACTGATACTTCAGAGGGCTGAAATCACCTACAAACAGAGGACAACACATGAGTCATTAGCTGCTTAAAACATGACTGCTGAGAGAGAATAGGTCTACAATAGTCTGTAAACAAAACCAACTCTCTACCAGAGCTGGGTACCAATGAGTAACTCATTGAGTAACTTTTTCTCAAAACGATACTTTTACTATTAAGTAGTGTCACTACACGATACTTTGAGTTTGTACTGATTTTAAAACTAGTTATGTTTTTGTTTATATCATAATAACTTGCTAGAAATTCATTTTTGTGAATTAATAATTGTATTTCATTGAAATCAGTGTTGAAATTATTGCTCTTCTGACATGACTCAGGAAAAAATTTATTACTGTCTACTGTTTGTTTATATAATTTGGATTATACTACAGGGTACATGTGGCTATTTTTTTTTATTATTATTATTTGCCTTAGATTAAAAGAAAAAAGAGAAAATAATAGTGGTAATTAAAAAAAATCCAAATAAAAATTTCCAAATGTACAAGAAAACAGTTGTAAATTTTTCACAAAAAGTTTTGATAAAAAGCAGTACATTAATTAGAAAAAGTTTGCAAATGTTCCTAAATTTAAAAGAAGTCATAAATTTACAAGAAAAAAAAATGCAATTCCATGAAAAATTACTCTCTACTCAAGTAACTTTTTTAAGTTGATTCTTTATTATTCATAGGCTAGAATTTTTTGCCGACTATTTTTTCTTATACTTGAGCAATTAATGTCATACTTTGACCTGAGTACATTTTCTGATTACCTACCCACCTCTGGTCATTGTAGATTTATTACCCAAGCCAACAGAGTCGAGACATGGGTTGGGTGGTCACCTGAGTCTGCATATTCCTGCTCTAACCCAAGAGGAAACTATGCTAGGGTGACCAAACTTGGCACACAAGTTGACCTTGTGATCAAAAGGTCAACAGTCAAGGTCACAGGATCATAAGATATCAAAAACCATTTTGGCTTGCAGTGACTTTATTATAACAGCTCAAGCCACCACATTTTAACACAAGATAGAATGTGGCCTGGTACAACTCTTGAATGTCCAATGACCTTGACCTTGCATTTGACCTTGAATATTGGTAAGGTCTGAAAACAGGTCACGGTGTCACAACAGAACTGAAGCAGAAACTCAACCAGAGATTTTCCCTCCTATATGACATTCCAACAGGGACAGGGACGGTTTCTTATTGTCTTACCCCTGTCAGAATTGAATGTGATTGTGTAGTGAGACCCTTCAGAGTCTTGCTGTTTGGTGACCCCGACTGTGTCAGGTTTAATTGACCACAGGTCATTCAGGGCTGCTTCCACCTCGTCTGCTGAGGCACTCACTGGGATTGATCCTGAAGGAAACAAAACAAGGCAAAACTTCTGAACCAATATAAAGAGAATCAAATTTTTTCCTTCTGACTGCTACATTAATGAAGTCCCTATGAAGCCATCTTCAGTACCTGTCATGGCCCTGCCATAGCCCAGGCTGTAATAGGTGCTCTGACAGAATATGTCCTCACAGCTGCTGCTGATAGTCACTTTCTGGACCTCTTTGATGCCAACGACATTGTCAGGCCAGGAGTAAAAGGTAATTACCTGGTAAAATGAAAACGAGCAGAAGTGAGATATGCAGCCATGACAAACATCAAATAAACAGAGTGCACGTTTTCCTTTATGATGCATTCAGACCAAACATGAAGCGAAAATTTGTGTTGCTCTACTTGTATGAGTACAGCCGCCAGAGTTAGGGCGGGGTTACTGTAATGATAGGAAACTCCTATGTTATGTGTACCCTGAATGCACCATCTCAATTATCATGAGACTTGGAATCTCAGGAAGCGTGATTGGATGATTACCGCGCTCTGTAATGGTTTCAGTCTGTTGAGCCAACAGACTGTAAAGAAGCCTTTGAGAGTACTCTAAGTCACTTTTATTTCAGTTAGATGTCAGAAAGACATTACAGTTACCTTCATAACTTCTGCAGCTGCTTTCTACCTGCAATGGAAATCCCCCTAAAATGCTGTCATGTTTGAGTTCACAACACTGTCCAGGAGGACAGACAAAATGTTGCTGTCTCCTCCAAAAACTGCTTCTTGATTGTTATGTTGGTAGTGGGAGCCAAGGACGAGATTGAGTGTTTAACTGGAAACACGTTTACTAGTGACTCCTTCTCACATTACATGCGTACCCACCAGGCAGAGAGGAGGCCAAGAGACCGCCCCTCCCTCACACTGCCCTCTTATACCCTGGGTGGCGGCGGAACCGGAAAGGTGGAGCCACCACCTGTGTGACACAATAAAGGTCCCCAAAACCCAACCTAACACAACACTCCCCCACCGCTTCAAAAAGGTACAAAACACACGCATACAATCAAGACCCTCCCTAATTTGGAACCCGAATGACACACTAAGAAAACTAAACAGAAATACCTAAAAGGGGCCTATCACAGTCACTCAAAACAACTAAAACTAGGGGAGGATAGGTGGACTACCGTCCTACCCCCCCACACGGCAAGACAGATTATTCTGCCGTTTATACTAAATAAACAGTCCAACTAAAGAAAATAATTGGAGTGTTCCTATATAAGTAGAAAAACACAAAATAATCCCCATGAACCAGAACTAAAGAACATGACGGTTGTCCCCCTTCCCTTTCTTACACATACTGCCCAACCATCAGTTTGCCCCAGGAGAAGAACCACCCCCCGGATAACCATTGGTTGATTTGACTCCGATGCACCTCCTCTTCCTCAACACCGGGGATGACCCACGTTCAGGCCCAAGCACCTTCCTCTTCTCCCGAGCATGCCACAGCTCATTAGGATGCCTCCATAAGCCATCCAATAGCTGGAGGTAGGCATCCTCCCAAACGGTCACCACCCGCAGCCGCTCCTGGTCATCTTCTCTTCAACACTTGACCCAAACTCCTCTCGACCGGGCCTCCTCCCAGGGTTGGACAACGTCCGCGACCCCCAGGGGAGCCCTACTCAGCTTTCAGTGTTCCTGTTTGGCACGTTGTCTCACCGTGACAGCCGGTCCTGCCCTGCTCACTTTCATTTTCGCTGCTGGCGTCGCCTTTGTGACCCCCTGCTCTCCGGTCCCTTCCAGCCAAAATCTGGGAGCAGATGGAGCCAGCCACTCGATGCCACCCACCATCACGGGTGTCCCACTATGCCACCCAGTTCCCTCATCTAGGGCTACTTGGGCACTGGCATAGGAACCCTCCTGTGATGGCCCTGGATGGTATTGGTCTTGCTCACTCTCCAGGGTGCCAGGCAGTTCCTCATCCCACACTGCGCCGTCTGCCACTCTCAGGATCGCACGGTCCCACGTCTCGGCCAATTTGCGCTGTGCCGTCAGTTCCAATGTTTCCACCATGGCCAGCCATTCGTCCTCCACAATCACAAAGCGGCGCCGGGTCCTTCTCAATTCTGACGTGGGGGGAAAAACATCTCACGGTCGTCCAATCTGGCACAGAGCCCACCGCTCCCATGTCAATCCATGACAATACTTCCATCCCATCCAACTCCATCATACAGTCTGCGTAACCGCTGGTGCTCGGAGACACAGCATGAACAACCGTGACGGCATGAGAGTCCACTTTGTGCCACGGACCTCCTTGCTCGGATCTGTGGCATGCCCTGGTGGCATGAAGCAAATAGCCATACGTGCCGCAGCGCTCCGCTCTTGCCGAACAACTCTTAGCCTTGAAACGGTGCTTCAGGGACCCACAACCCAAACACATGGGCGTTCCCAGGGCAGACCTCATCTTTACAGCATTAGCGTAGCTTCCCTCATCTCCTACGCTGTCGTCACTGTCCAGGCCCACTGCCTGCGTTGTCAACCGTGGTTCAGACTGGTGATGTAATACTCTCACCGAGCTCCCGCGATAGCTTGTCTGCCACCTCCAACTGTTGAGCTAAATCAGTGGCCTTGGATAACATCAGTTCACCCGAGGACGTACAGAGCTTCAACCTTGTAGCCGGGCAAATAGTATGTTCCGCCAACTGGTCGCGGACCATCTCCTCCTCCAACGCCCCAAACTGACAGTCTTTGGCCAGTTGACATAGATCTGCCACAAACCGTTGCACCGACTCGCCAGTTTGTTAGGCACAATGCACACAGAACCCCGCTGCGCCCACTGTATGACGGACCATTCAGAGTGCTGGAAACTGGGGCAAAGCATTCTGTGTTAGACTCTGGGGGGGCATAATGAAACTGTCTGCATTGACAGGTTTAAGCCCGCTTATGTGTTGGCAGACGAACAGGTGGTGTTGGCTTAAGCTCCCCGGCGTGGACGCCCACCTACAGTGGCTCCTCAAGTTGGTGTTCCCTCTGCGGAGAACTGTTTGCAGCAAACTAGGTCTTTCACCTCCCCACCCTTTCCCCCCTTTCAGGACTCTGCGCCGGAGGCCGAGTTTGTCTCCTGCCCACCTCAACAGCAAGACGCTTCAACGTTACAGCCGTTACGGTCGCCGGCTCAAGCCCAAGGCGCCGGAGGGTTAGAGCCCCTTCTGGGTGTTTGGGGGGGGGGGGTCTGTGTGGTGGACACAATACACATAGCACTCCACCCAGGAAAACGGGGCTGGTGGGGGAGAAGATAGTTAGGGATTCTAATGGAGAAAGGTGAGAGGAACTAAACAAACAAAGATGTGCCTTTTGCCCCCCACCGCACCAGGTTTACACCTGAGGATGCAGGGATGCGAATGTATGGTAGCAAGACCTGCTCTGTGACGTGTGTGTCATGTTAATGTGTGTACATGTCTTTCATGTCTGTATGTTAATGTGTTTACCCGGTGTGCCGGAGGCGGGAATAGAAGTGTAATAAAAGAGTTTGCTCAGGCACTCAGAGACAGTTTTCTGTGTTTTATGTTGGAAGAGGAATAAAGTTTGTGTGTCGTGCAGCTCGCTACCTCGTCTGCTTTCATCTTCCACATCACCACAAAACAATCATTTTAAGGGAATTCAGAGAAAACTGTTGCTAATGTGAAGTCATATGGGATCCCTGCATATATATACGCACTATAGTAATCAACTAGTTTACATAAGGCTAGCATAGCTTTTTTTAATATATGGGTAATACATGAATTTGATCATTGAGGACAGCCTCTAGAAGTAGTAGATGAGTAACATTTACCCAAGTACAGATACTCATTTTTACAATAGTATTTACTTTGAAAATATATTAATCAGTGATTTTTTATTTTTTTTTTTTTACAGTTTGTTAGTATAAACATGATTTAGCAGTATCATGCTGTACCTGTTCCTCATCATACACATCATAAGCTGCACGGATGTTTTGAACTTCATTAACAGCTTCGCCTGTCTGGTCCTCTGTAAAGGAACTGCACTCTTGAAACAGGCCAAGGTCGACTTTAGCTGCTCCACTGTATTCTTGTAGCAAAATTTCGAAGTAGTAGCTAAAAAGAAAATATAGCACATAATTACTTTTACCATTTGTACAACTCAAGAATATATGTGATTAAACAGAGCAATGCTGCCATGCTTACGGTTTTCCTTTCTCTAGGGTCAATACTTCTGACTTTTGGGATGACAGCCTGTAGTAGTTATTGACATAATATGGCTGGTATGCAATTTTAACCTGAAAATGAGAGTTTAAATATTTATTTTAAATCCCTGTAAATAGAATGATTTCTATCCATTTTGCACACTCAGAGCTCTTTCTTCGTACCTTATGTTCTGGGTCGGAAGAGTTGCTGAGGAAGAGCTCGCACCGGTCATCACAGTGCAGGTACATGGTGTAGTTACAGGTGACCGGGGGAATGAAGAACCCTCTGAAACGAGCAGTGAAATAGTTTAATTCCAATTCAAAGTTGTAAGGCAAGGAGTCAAACCACTGTGTCCAATATCCAGTTGTGTTTTCATTGTAGCTCCAAATGTCGCTGAGGGATCCGGGTCTTGTGTTGTTCCACACTTCCATCTTGAAGCCTCTGCTGCCTAAATGTAACAAAGTAGAAATGGTAGTTATGATATTTAATAGTAGACACACTAGGACGGTGGCCCTGAGAGCTCAAATGCTGCAAGTTAGTTAAACAACTGCAAATAGACAAAATAAAGCCAGAAAACATCTGAGACAAAATGGCAACACAGGTGCTACAAGTATTCAGAGCAGCTGCAAAATCAGAAAAGTGCTGGAAATAGAGAAAAGTGCTGCAGAGAAACTTGTTGCGTTTGAACTCTCAGGGCCATAGTAGACCTCATTATTGAGTCAGCTGACAGAAAATGTAATACAAGCTGTTAGAGACTGTAATCACATGAATTTTAATTTAAAATCTGAATAAACCTGGTGCTTTGATTTATTGTGAGTACTGTTTTATGAGACCCATAAAAGAATAGCTTATCTAAAATTGTTAAAAAAAAAACAAAACAAAACAAAACAAAACAAAAAAACCAAAACTATAATTGTAATGCTTGGTATAAAGTGAGACATAGAGGAAGGTTTCTGCAGTTACAGTGCATCTGGAAAGTATTCACAGCACTTCACTTTTTCCACATTTTGTTATGTTACAGCCTTGTTCCAAAAGGGATTAAATTCATTTTTTTCCTCAAAATTATGCACACAATACCCCATAATGACAATGTGAAAAAAAATTTGACATTTTTTGTAAATTTATTAAAAATAAAAAACTAAGAAATCACATGTACATAAGTATTCACAGCCTTTGCTCTATACTTTATTGATGCATCTTTGGCAGCAATTACAGCCTCAAGTTTTTTGTGATGCCACAAGCTTGGCACACCTATCTTTGGGCAGTTTCGACCATTCGTCTTTGCAGCACCTCTCAAGCTCCATCAGGTTGGATGGGAAGCGTCGGTGCACAGCTATTTTCAGATCTCTCCAGAGATGTTGAATTGGATTCAAGTCTGGACTCTGGCTGGGCCACTCAAGGACATTCACAGAGTTGTCCTGAAGCCACTCCTTTGATATCTTGGCCGTGTGCTCAGGGTCGTTGTCCTGCTGAAAGATGAACCTTTCCCCCAGTCTGAGGTCAAGAGTGCTCTGGAGCAGGTTTTCATCCAGGATGTCTCTATACATTGCTGCATTCATCTTTCCCTCTATCCTGACTAGTTTCCCAGTTCCTGTTGCTGAAAAACATCCCCACAGCATGATGCTGCCACCACCATTGGCTTGGTTATGAGCAGTGCCTGGTTTCCTCCAAACATGACACCTGGCATTCACACCAAAGAGCTCAATCTTTGTTTCATCAGACCAGAGAATTTTGTTTCTCATGGTCTGAGAGTCCTTCAGGTGCCTTTTGGCAAACTCCAGGCGAGCTGCCATGTGCCTTTTACTAAGGAGTGTCATGAGCTCCCCGTGCGCTATGGAGAAGCGCACGGTGAGGGGAGAGAAAGGACGAGGATTTACTCGCTGGGTACACCAACACACATTTATTAACACACACAAACATGGAACAGCTCAGATACACATTAGAGTCCTCAAGGTCGGCCAACACACACACTGGAGGAATACAGTGGCGAACAGAGCACAGGCAGTTACTCACCGTGCGGGGGCAGGCCGAGTAGTTACAGAGATATCAGCGAGCATACATGGATACAGTCCTTACTGATGTGATGGTTAGACTGGGAAGAACAACCATCTAACATGTACAATGACCCAGCGGCATCTGTCCAGCAAAGAGCTGCTTTAGTACAGACACCGCTGGCATGGCAAATAGGGAACACCTGGGCGAGGCACAGACGGATGATACCAGGACTGGAAACAGCTGATGAGCCAGAAGGAGAGCGAGGGAGCGTGGCTGGGCCGGCAGACTGTCAGTAGCGTGAGAGAAAGTAGATGACAGATGCTGACTAACAGCTGCTGGTCAGGCAGTGGCTAGGGACATGGAATTCAGTACAAGAATACCCCGAAATACACATATCCAGCAAAACCAAACCCACAAAGAGATCAAGGCCGAGCCGGGGAAAGCCAAGCCGGCTCAGCACGTGACAAGGAGTGGCATCCATCTGATCACTATCATACAGGCCTGATTGGTGGATTGCTGCAGAGATGGTTGTCCTTCTGGAAGGTTCTCCTCTCCCCACAGAGGAATGCTGGAGCTCTGACAGAGTGGCCATTGGGTTCTTAGTCACCTCCTTGACAAAGGCCCTTCTGCCCCACTCGCTCAGTTTAGACGGCCAGCCAGCTCTAGGAAGAGTCCTGGTGGTTCTGAACTTCATCCATTTACAGATGATGGAGGCCAGTGTGCTCATTGGGACCTTCAGGTTGTGTCCATAATTGGGTCAAAGTAAACACACAGCTGTTATAGTTTACGGAGCTTTATTACATTCAGAGTCATTTACATAAAAAGGCTCACGGCACTCACCTGCTTGCCAGGTGGCTGCCGCGACAAAAGAGGCAGAGCCTCCTCCGTCCACTTCCTTTATACCTCGGGCGGCGTCACCACCAGAAACCGATAGTTAGCCACCCCGGTCTAGCCCACGTCCAACCCGGCCGCCATCTTGGTAATACAGCCTATTTATATACACAAAACTTCAAAGCAGCAGAAATGTTTCTGTACCCTTCCCCAGATTTGTGCCTCAAGTCAACCCTGTCTCGGAGGTCTACAGACAATTCCTTTGACTTCATGCTTGTTTTGTGCTCTGACATGCACCGTCAACTGTGGGACCTTATACAGACAGGTGTGTGCCTTTCCAAATCATGTCCAATCAACTGAATTTACCACAGGTGGACTCCAATGAAGCTGTAGAAACATCTCAAGGATGATCAGTGGAAACAGGATGCACCTGAGCTCAATTTTGAGCTTCTTGGCAAAGGCTGTGAAGACCTATGTACATGTGATTTGTTAGCTTTTTTATTTTTTTTTTTTTTTTATTTAAGTTTTTGTAAAGGGTATACAGGTCGTTACAGCAATGCATTGTTTACATTTTCATCACATGTTCCCTTATTTTCTGATATCTGACAACATTGGAAGAATAATTATTACAACACCCCTTTTTTTTTAAAGTGAAAGAAAAAGTGAAATTAAAGAGAATAAAATAAAAAAAACAAACAAACAAACAAACCAGCTAAAAACAAACAAAAAGAAAAAATAAGTAAATAAAGGTAAAAGAGCATCTGAGTAGCGTTGGAACAAAGAGCGGAACCATTATTGAAATGGTATTTGTCAAAGATTAGATCTAATGGAAAACACATATGCGATCCAGGGTTGCCAAAAGTTCAAGAACCCATCCATGTCCTGTCTCAGTGCAAATGTCACCTTTTCCATCGAGTAAATGTCTTGGATCACGTTAATCCAATCTTCAGGTGTAGGACAGTCCTTCAACATCCATTTTTTAGTCAGAGCTTTTTTACTTGCCAATATTAAAACATTGAATAAGTATTTTTCTCCTCGTCTTTCCAGTGAGTCCGGTAGTAAGCCCAAATACAAAGTTACAAAAGAAAAGGGAACTGTTATTTTAAATATTTTCCCCAATATTGTCTGTACATTGGTCCAATATTGGTGGATAACTGGGCATGACCAAAACACATGAAAATGATTTGCAGTCTTTTCACCACACAAGCGCCAACAGTTCAACCCCTTATGGGTAAATTTGTTTTGTGCAGGTGTTCTGAAAAATCTTACCAAGTTTTTCCATCCAAATTCTCTCCATTGCAGGGATGAGGTACTTTTCCATTGCTGTTTATTTAGCTTTTCCCATATTTCCAGTTGTAAAGTGAAATTCCCCTCTTTTTCCCATCTCTCTTTTATATATGATGTGTTGTCTCTTTTTAAGTCTTGAAGACCTTGGTATATTTTAGAAATGTATCTGATCCCTGGGATCCCTTTATATGCCATTAAGAAGACCATCAGAACACCTGACTGGGCCCTTTCCAAATCCTCCTTTTTAAGTATATTGTTTATGTGGTGTCTAAGCTGGAAGAACCTGCAAAGGTCTTGATTTATTAGACCTTGTTTTTTCAAATCTTCAAAACTTCTTAAAATTTGCCCTTTAAAAAAATCGTAATATTTTATCAGCCCTTTCTCCTTCCACTTTTTAAATCTGGTGTCTGTTTTATTAGGAGTAAAGTCTTGATCATAGGCAATCCATTGCAGAAGTCGATAGGGCTCTTTAGTTTGATTCTCTCTGACTATCTTAAACCAAATTTTTAGCGGGGTCTCTATCCACGGGTTAGTGTTAAAAGTTAAAAGTTTAGGTAATGCATTGTTCCCTATTATCGCCTGTAGGGGGATGTCACTTGTTATTTGGCATTCGATCTCCTTCCATTGTGCAGTGTAGACTGGGTTACATATCTCTACTAAAGTTTTAATTTGTGCGGCTTTAAAGTAGTCCCTGATATTTGGCAGCGCAAGCCCACCTTTGTCTTTGTTTAGCTGTAAGGTTCTATATCTGATTCTAGGTCTCTTGCCCTGCCATATGAATCTTGAGATCCTTCTGTCCAGCTCCTGCCATGTTTTTTTGGGAGGTTCTACCGGTATTGTTTGGAAAAGGTATAGAAGACGTGGAAGTATATTCATTTTGACTGCTTCAATTCTTTGTGCAGTACCCAAGAATGGTATCATATTCCATCTTGCTAGGTCAGATTTTATTTTTGTCACCAGTGGATCATAGTTTAGTGATATAATTTTGTTGAGTTGTTTCGGGATATTGACCCCCAGATATTGCATAGATTCCGTCTCCCAGTTAGTTTTGAGTTTGCTTAGTGAATAATGATTTGGGTCATAGTTGAATGTTAAAACTTGGGTTTTATGCATGTTTAATTTGTACCCCGATAAATCTTCATACTCTGAAAAAACTGAGATTAGTTCTGGTAAAGAAGTGTCCGGCTGCCCTAGGTATATTAAAATGTCATCAGCAAAGAGTGCTATTTTATGTTCCTTCTGACCAAGTGTTATACCTTAAATTTTTTGATTTTGTTTTATCCATTGGCTCAGAGGTTCTATGAAGATTGCAAAGAGCAGTGGAGACAGGGGGCAGCCCTGACGACATCCTCTTTCCAGCTCAAAAGATGATGATAAATTACCGTTAATCCTTATTTTAGCTGTTGTTTTTTTATATAATGCCTGTATAGTTCTAATGAAGTTGTTATGAAAATTGAAACTGGATAAGATTCTATATAGAAAAGACCAGTCAACCGAATCGAATGCTTTTTCAGCATCTAATCCCAATATGACTGCATTTAAGTTATATTTTTTTATATGATGAATTATGTGTAAAGTGCGTCTAATGTTGTCTTGTGTCTGTCTTTGTCTTATAAAACCTGTTTGGTCTAAATGAATTAGGTCTGTCAGTATATTTTCTAACCTTTTGGCAAGGATAATGGTAAAAAGCTTATAGTCCTGATTTAATACACTGATTGGTCTGTAGTTGGAGCACTCTAGTTTATCCTTTTCAGGTTTAGGTATAACTGCAATGACCTCTTCTCTCCAGGAGGGGGGGTTTCCCCTGTGTGGAGGACATAGTTAAATGTTTTCAGGAGGAGAGGAGATAGTTGCTGTTTAAAGGTTTTGTACCACTCTGCTGTATAGCCATCTGCTCCTGGGGATTTGTTAGCTTTAAGTTTCATAATTGCTTTTTCCAATTCTTTAGGTTGTATTTCTGACAGTAGTGTTTTATTTTGTGACTCCGTAAGTTGGGGAAGGTTTAATGTGTTTAGGAATGCCTCGGATGCGTTTTTATGTTTTTTGTGGGAGTATAAGTTCTTATAGTAATTCTCGAAGCTTTTAAGAATATCCTGAATTCTGAATTTTATTTCCTTTGATACTGGGTCTCTGATTTTGTAGATTGCTCTTTCTGTTTGTTGTTTCCTCAATTTATAGGCTAGCAATTTTGCCGATTTACTGCCTGCTTCATAGTATTTTTGTTTCAAAAATGTAAGTTTCTTCTGGATTTCTATTGTGTAGATCTCATTTATTTGGTTTTTAATTTCCTTAATCTTGAGCAAGTCAGTAGAATGAGTGTTGCCTTTGTGTTCTTTTTCTAGGTTCTTAAGTTCTGACTCTAATGTGGATAGTTTTTCTTGTCTTAGTTTCTTTTGGGTTGCCAGTTTTGCAATAATCTTTCCTCTTATTACAGCTTTGCATGCATCCCACAGTATTAAAGGGGATACTTCTCCATTATCGTTTTCTTCCAAATATCTGAGAATATCTGATTCCAATTCATCTTTCAATGGTCCTTTCAGGACATTTAAATTTAACCTCCAAGAAAATGTATTATTTGTGTATTTTTGGATATTTAAGTCCATGTAGATCGGACTGTGGTCAGAGAGATCCATCAGTCCTATTTTACATGTTTCTACTCTTCCAATGTCTCTATTAAACATAAAAAAAATAGTCAGTCCTTGAGTAAGATGAATGTGGAGTTGAGTAAAATGTATAGTCTTTTACACTGGGGTTGAGTTCCCTCCACACATCACAGATTCCCATTTCTTTTAGTAGCATCCGAGTCTTCCTGCTTTGGGTGTTATTTTGATGTGGAGAATTACCAGAAGCATCCCAGTATGGATTCAGTCTAAGATTGAAGTCCCCACCACATATCACTAAACCTTGAGCTTTAGTTATCATTAGGTCAAATACATTTTTATAAAATTTCCAGTTAGCCCCTGGGGGAGCATACACATTCAGCAGGGTGATATCTTCTCCCTCTAGCCGCCCAGTTACCAAACTGTATCTCCCTTCTTTTTCTTTGTGCTCTGATTTTTTTTCAAATGTAATTTTGGTAGATATCAATGTCGCTACTCCCCTCCTCCTCCCTGACTTATATGAAGATGAAGAGATCATTTTAAACCCTTGTCTACTGAGTTTAGTGTGCTCCACGTCTGTTAGGTGGGTTTCTTGTAAAAATATTATTCCTGCTTTGTCTTTTTTCATTTTGCCTAGAATCTTGGATCTTTTAACTGGATTCAGGATTCCTTTTACATTATATGAAATTATTTTGGTTACACCCTGTTTCTCCATTGTGTTGTTTTGTTTAGTATAACTGTGTGGTGGCCCTCTTTTGTGCTACTCTGAAACTGAAAGAACATTAAGAACAAGAAAAACATTGCTGGACTTCCGGGAAGATGGCGGAGAGACATAACACTTAAACAAAGAGCTCTCCCTAGCCGGATTAAAAATCATCGGTAAATTGCCAACTCGACATAAACGAATCAATAAACTAAGGGATGAAAACACGAAGGAACCGGGCACAAGGACAAAAACAGGGTAAAATTGAAGAATTCCTCTCCAACAACGCAGGAAAAACCGCTGTACGCAAAGCCCAAAAAAACGAGATGTCCACAGCAGAGAAAATGGAGGACACCAGACTCGACAACATGAACGCTGGCATCGCCAGTTTGGGTGAAGAGTTAAGAGAATTCAAGCGACAGCTACAACAGGATTTAGCGGCTCTTAAGGAGGAACTGAAAAAAGAAATTAAGGAGGAAATCATGGACCTCCGAAGAGAAATGGAGCGTAAATTAACGGAAAACATGGAGGAGCTGCGCTCCCAGCGGGCGTGTATGACAGAAGCGCAGACCCGAATTTCGGAACTAGAAGATTGGAAAAGCGAGGCAAACGAACAACTACAGACCCTGACAACGCAAATGCAGAGGATGCAGGAGAAAATAAACGACTTGGAGAGCAGATCCCGACGAAGCAATATGCGCATCTTTGGAATTCCGGAGGGCATTGAAGGCAACTCGATGACAAAATTCATGGATCAGTTCTTAAAAAAAGAACTGGAAATACCCGGAGAAACGGATCTGCAGATTCAACGGGCGCACAGAACACCGGCACAGAACCCGAAAACAAACTCTCCACCCAGGTCAGTTGTGGTAAACTTTGTGAAATATGACATAAAGGAAAGAATCCTGACGCAAGCATGGAAAAAAAAGATACGAATCGGCGACAAACAGGTATTTTTTGACCATGACTACCCGACAGAAATCGTGCAGCAGCGGAAGAAATATGCCAATATTAAAAAACCGCTGAAAGAGAAAAAAATTAGATTCCAAACGCCGCTAACGAAAATGAGGATTCATTGGGAGGAAGGCACAAGAACCTACAACACGGCCGAAGAGGCAGCGCGGGATATGATGGAGCGGGGCCTTGAGGTGAGCGTGCCGAAGGAGACGGCTGGAGCAGCGGCGGCCCTGAACGCACCACGACAGACGGAGTGGAGACGAGTGAACGGCAGAAGAAGGGGGAGAGACGTAGAGCAGCGGGCCCAGGACAAGCTACAAGGCTTTCAACTGAAAGCCTAGATCATAACAAAGATTAAGAAAGGCACAGAAGAAATGAAGGCCAAGAAGACAAGGTAAAAGAGAAACAGACGGCTAGGAGAGGTTTAAGTGATATTTGTTGGACATTTCTAGACTTATGACTATTACTTTGATAGTAATTAGAAGTCTAGGGAGGGCCCTTCACTCTGTGAAGACAAACCCCCCACCCACCAACAGGGACCAGTGGGCAGAAGAAAGGCCCAAAGTACGGAGGTCGAGTTTTTTTAATGTGTTTTTATATAAATATGTGTTATTTTTGTTGTTAAAGGGGCTAGGAGCACAAGTTAAAAAAATGGAAAAACATGAATATGGGTAAAAATCTTAAGATAATGACACTAAACGTGAATGGTCTGAACTCACCTGTTAAAAGGGAAAGAATAATAAGAAAATTCAAGAAGGAAAAAGCTGAAATTATATTTATGCAAGAGACACATTTGAGCAAGGCAGAACATGTGAAATTAAAGAGATTTGGCTATAAGAACTCCTACTACAGTTCATTTAAGGGAGGAGCAAAAAGGGGGGTTATGATACTAATCTCAAACAAAATACAATTTGAAAGTGAACAGGAAATCCAGGATAAAGAAGGCAGGTATGTAATAATAAAGGGAAGAATAGATGGTATGCAGATCACATTAGTGAACATCTATGCCCCACCAGAAAGTGACAAGGGTTTTTTTCAACATCTGTTTGATCTCATAGCAACACACAGTGAAGGAGTCCTAATTTGTGGAGGAGACTTAAATGCTGTCATGGATCATGAAGTTGACACAACAAGTGTTAAGAAGACAAAAAAAAACATGTAACAAAGTTCATAAGAAACTCACTGGCAGAAATGGGTATGGTAGACATATGGAGGGACCTACACCCACTCGAAAAAGACTATACACATTATTCAGCAGCCCATAAAGTACACTCTAGAATAGATTACTTCCTTATGAATGAAGGTGACAGACACAGGGTGAGAAATTGTTGGATTGGAGGGGCAGAAATATCAGATCATAATCCTATATACATGGAAATATATTTAAACAATAGAAAACGACAAACAACATGGAAACTTAACGTAGGACTGTTAAATGATGAGAAAATGAAAGAAAGAATAAAAATAAACATAAACGAATATATCCAAGAGAATGACAATGAAGAAGTGGACCCAACAATACTATGGGACGCACTAAAAGCCGTGTTAAGGGGTAAATTAATTGTTGAAACAGGAAAAGCAAATAAGACTAAACTGGAAGCGTATGAACAAAGATGTGAGAGACTGAGGGAATTATAACGTAAACATCAAAGCACAAATGATCCAAAAATATATCAAGAAATTAAAGAAGAAAAAACAAAGATAAAAGAAACACAAATGGATGAAATTGAAAGGAAAAATAGATATCTAAAGCAAAAATATTATGAAACGGGGCCAAAAGCCACAAAACTGCTGGCAAAACGGTTAAGAAAACAACAAACAATGAATAATGTATACAAGATTAAAGACCCCACCACAAATAAAACCACAGTTAACCCAGAAAACATCGAAGAAATTTTCCATAATTTCTACCAAGAACTATACTCGCAACCTGAAGAAACAAATACTAAAGATATCAAAAAATTTCTAGACACATTGGACTTGCCATCAATAGGAAATCAACAAAATGAAAAACTAACAGCAGAAATAACAACACAAGAGATCAGAGATGTGATTAAGTCACTTAAAAACGGTAAATCACCAGGTAGTGATGGATACCCATCTGAGTTTTATAAACTGTTTATAGAAGAACTCATGCCACAACTCCTAAAGTCATTTAATTGGACGCTGAACAACAACAAAATACCTCCAACATGGAACGAAGCAATCATTTCAGTTATTTTAAAACCAGGGAAAGATAAAGAACAATGCGGAAACTATAGACCAATCTCTTTATTAAATGTAGATTATAAAATATACACAACAATTATATGTAAACGAATAAAGACATTCTTGACGGAATTGATAGAAGATGATCAAACTGGATTCATAGAGGGACGCCAAACACATGACAATATCAGGAGAACAATACATATAATTAACCAAATACATAAAGAAAAGAAAAGCGCAGTAATAATGAGTTTAGACGCAGAAAAAGCATTTGACAGGGTTAACTGGAAATTCCTATATAGTGTACTGGAGTGCTTTGGATTTAACGAAAAATCAGTACAATGCATAAGGACGCTATATCAAGAACCTGTGGCAAGAATCAAGATAAACGGTAGCTTAACAGACAAAGTAAATATACAAAGATCAACTAGGCAGGGATGCTGCTTATCGCCCACCTTGTTTGCTCTGTTCATAGAACCATTGGCTCAAGCCATAGGACAAAATAAGAAATTAAAAGGTGTAACAATAAAGGGGGCGGAACACAAGATTGGGCTATTTGCAGACGATATTATAGTTTACCTTGAACAACCAGATAAATCAATAATGGAAATGATGAACTTGATAGAAAATTTTGGAAAATTATCAGGATACAAGATAAACATAACAAAAACACAAATACTGACATTCCACTATAACCCTCTAAACCAGATAACTGATAAGATCAAACTAAACTGGAACCAAAAAGAAATAAAATACCTTGGAGTGAACATACCTAAAGACCTAAGCAAAATATATAAAGCAAACTATGATAGGTTGGAACAAGAAATAAAAAAAGATATTGATAGATGGTCAATCTTAAATATGGATCTGAATTCAAAAATTGAGACAGTCAAAATCAGCATACAACCTAGATTACTTTACCTCTTCCAGGCTATACCAACAGAGATTCCAGATGCCCAATTCTCAAAGTGGGACAGGATGATATCGAGATTTGTTTGGGGAGGTAAAAAACCAAGAGTGAAATATAAAACCCTCCAATTACCAAAAGAGAAAGGAGGCATGGGCCTACCGAGTCTAAAGGAATATTACTACTCAGCACAAATAAGATATATCATATGTTGGTGCGACGAGGGATATGAGGCAAAATGGAAAGAAATGGAAAAGGAAATTGAGGGACTCCCAGTACAAAGCATAATAGGGGATAAAGATGCATATAAGCAAATCAAACAAATAGACCCAATCACTAAATTTACTTTAGAACTGTGGTATAAAATAGTACAAAAATATAATATAAGGGAAGACATAAAACTATTGAAATGGGTAGCATTTGACAGTCAGTTTGAACCGGCAAAACAAGATAGGGGATACAAAAATCTGGTGAACAAGGGAATCACAGCATGGGGCAATATCGGAAAAAAAGATCTCGGGAGCTTTGTAAATATCAGGAGAAAATTTAAATTAGAAAGATCGGAATTTTTCAGATATCTGCAGATGAGAGATTACTATATGGAGAAGATTAGGCATAACCTCCAAACAGATGTGAACGAGATTATACAACTTATTTTAAGCTCATATGCAGGAAATAAAATAAGAATTATTTCAAAACTATATCAGAAACTTATGACAAACAATCATACAAGTAACTATATAAAGGAGAAATGGGAGAAAGAGCTCAATTTAAACATAACAGAAGAAAGCTGGCAGGAAATATGGAAAACACAACACACATCAACAAATTCAAGGGCATGGAGGGAATTTGGATGGAAAAACCTGATTCGCTTTTTCATTACACCACAGATTCAAGGAAAATATACAAATACCCAATCTTTATGCTGGAGGGGATGTGGGGCTCAAAATGCAGACCACTCACATATGTTTTGGAAATGCTACAAAATATCATCATTTTGGAAATCTATGCATGTGACAATACAGAGGATATTAGGATATAATATACCAATGAACTGTAACCTGATGTACTTATGTGATCTTAAAAAAGACAATGTTATACAGGCTGAGGACAGATATCTAGTTAAAATCTTGTTGATTGCATGTAAAAAAACTATCACAAAAAAATGGCGATCAGAAGTTCTTCATGACCAAGAACAATGGACTGACATTGTTGAGGACATACGTATGATGGAAAAACTAACATATCGACGAAGAATGCAAGAAGGAATATGGGAGAAAAAATGGCGGAAATGGACACACTACAAAGTGCAACAACGAGGCAGAAATTGAAAGAATAACCAAAGACACTGAAAA
This sequence comes from Pholidichthys leucotaenia, assembly GCA_020510985.1. NCBI lineage: Eukaryota > Metazoa > Chordata > Actinopteri > Cichliformes > Pholidichthyidae > Pholidichthys > Pholidichthys leucotaenia. The sequence goes on from CM035839.1 coordinate 60,991,506, forward strand.
AAACAGAAGAATTAAGAGATGGAAACTAAAAACTTGATGCTCCAACATTTGTCCCCCCCCCCCTTTTATTTTTTTTTTTATTTTTATTTTTTTATTTTTTATTTTTTATTTTTATTTTTTTTATTTTTTTTTATTTTTCCCTACCCTAACCCCTTTGTTTTTTAAATGTAGAATGTGATCTGAATGCATTATATATGATGAAAAATGAATAAAAATCTAAGTTACAAAAAAAAAAAAAAGAACAAGAAAAACATTAAGAACATAGTGTATAAAACTTTAAAACAAAAAACTGTCAGAAGAACTTCCTGAGCTGGGGTCTTTTTAAAGACCCTGGAAGAGCCTTGATGGAGTGTAGGCTCTGAGGGAAATTCCTCAAACTCTGTTACATGTTGAGGGCCCTCTCTTACCCCTGTAAGTTGACCCATGCTTTTAACATGAGTTTCAGAACCCAATCCGAACTTGTAATGATTTTTTTTTTCCCTTTATGCCTATACCCTGTGAAATTGTGTGCACCCTCCCACCCCCATCACAGCAAACATTCACGCAAAAACAGTATTTGTTAGTGTGGGGAGAACATGTGGATTATTGTCACATTTCTATTTTAACAAGTTTTTTTTTTTTTTTTTAATTAAAAAGACTTATTTGTTTCAAATATTATGACTGTTCCATGAAATGTTTTACCACATGCTGAATATGCATCTCCTTTAATGTTTGTTACCTTGTATGAGGGGGGTTGGATGTGCAGATTGACTCAAAAAAAAAAAAAAAAAAAAATGGTCGCTATTCCAACCTGAAAACGGCCAGTTTATCCGCGACGCTCTGGCGCTGGGTTTCCCGCTGCTGGCCCGTGGATTTTGAAGGTCTCTGTGTTGTCCATGTTTGCGCTTTGATCTTCTCACTCGGGTCTGCTGCGGGTTTAAATACCATTACCAGGAGCCCTCTTCTCGCCATGTCAGCTGTTGCTTCTTCCGCCGAATTATAGAGACATGTTTCTTCGCCGTAGAAGACCCTTAACTTCGCAGGAAATGGCGTCTGAAAGCGCAGTTTCTTCTCACGTAGTACCTATTTGGCGTCATTGTATTCCCTGCGCTTTTTAAGGACCTCCGGGGTGTAATCGTGTTCCACGAAGACTTTTCTCTCCTGGTGCATAAATCCTTTTTTCTGCCAAGCCAGTCTTACAACCTCTTGTTTTATTTTGAAATTGGAAAATCTTACCAACACCGAACGTGGGGGCGCTTCCGCCGCTGGCTTAGCGGCTAATGAACGATGTGCCTTTTCTATCTTCAAGTCGGTGGTTTGTGGAATATCCAATTACTCTCTTAGTAAAGATTCCACGCATTCTGCCATTGAGTTAAAACCGTTTTCGGCTCCTTCTATCAGACCATGAATTCTTATATTGTCTCTTCTCTGTCTTCCTTCTTGGTCGGTTAGCTTAGCCTCTATAGATGCTTGTCTTTTGCGTAGGTCCAGCACAGAATCTTTGAGCACTTTAATTCGTTCCTCTGCTTCCAAGATTCGGTTCTCAGCCTGGTCCACTCTGTTGTTTGTCCTTTTTAATTTGTCTCTGAATTCCCGAAATTCGGCCGTAACCTCTCGGCGAAATCGTCGTAGCTCTTCAAATAGCGATTTCAGGCTAACCTTTTTGTTAGCTACAACCAGTTCCTCGTCTTCTGAACGGAGATCTTCCAGTTCAGATTCTCCGGCCGATACGTGTCCTGGCCTGGAAAATTTTTCACTCCTCCAAAAATCCGTTAAGTTTGATTTTCAAGGTATTTTCTTGGATTGGGTCTGAGAGCCTCAGCGTTAAGCTGCAGTCGCCATGGCGTCCAGACCGGAAGTCCAGTAGTCAGCTTTTTTATTTTTAATAAATTTGCAAAAATAGCCGAAAAACTTTCTTCACATTGTCATTACGGAAAATTGTGTGTAGAATTTTGAGGAAAAAATGAATTTAATCCCTTTTGTAATAAGGCTGTAACATAACAAAATGTGGAAAAAGTGAAGCGCTGTGAATACTTTCCAGATGCACTGTAACTGCGGAAACTTTCCTCTATGCCTCACTTTATACCAAGCATTACAATTATAGTTTTTTTGTTTGTTTTGTTTTGTTTTGGTTTGGTTTGGGGTTTTTTAGCAATTTCAGATAAGCTATTCTTTTATAGGTATCATAAAATAGTAAAGTAGGTATTTTTAGATTTTTAAAATAAGAATTTATATATATGTATTTTTACACTTTTTAAAAAAAATTATTGCAGTTTTAAAACAGGCATAAACATCAGAAATGTTACTGATTTTTTAAAAACTGAGTTTTTCTTTTTGTTCACTTAGCATAAGCCTTAAGATTACAGCATCAGCTGTTCTCCTTGGCCAAATGCAAAAGTAAGTAAGTAAATAAGTCAATGCAAACACGAATAAAATCTGGAGCATTTTGTTTCCAATCAAGCTGAAAACTTCCTTCCATTAACAGCAGGAAATCAAAACCATTAAAAACAATGTCTGGCTCTCATGTTAGCTCAAAGAACTGTCACTCATAATGCATTATAGTTAAAAGTACAACAAACAAAAACATGCATAGACTTTCATCAGTGCAGATTATCTTGTTACGGTACACTGCTCATCAAAGTCCGTCACATTTTCATGAGCCACGACAAGCAATGGATGGAAATCACAGTCGTCGTGCCAAATACTTTGCAGGTCAACAAAAGGAACACGGATATCTAGAATTCTTCCACTGACCAGCCTGTCAGCTTGATGCTCACATGGCAATAATGAAACAGCTGGAAAAGGAGCGGATCACAACACCTGATCACAAGCTGAGGAGACGGCATGTTCTCACCTGGGTGGACGCCGTGATCGTTGTTCATTGGTTCTTCTGCTGTTCTGCACGTAATGCTGTCATTGGTCAATCTGTGGATTTTACATGGCCGGCCTGAGGAAAAAGTCAGAGGCTGGTGATATTAAAAAGGTCTCAGTTAATCAGCATTAACCAGAGCTAAACAAACAACAGCAAAAACAATTTAATTGTTATATAAATCAGATATTAAATAGACATCATAATATATGTATCAAATCAACTAATATACTTATATTTTCCTCCATTCACATGATATACCACTTTACTAAACAGCAAGAGAGTTCTACATATATATGGGAACTCTCCTGATTGTCTTGGTTTAGTTCTTTTAAATTTTAGAGGTAACACACAATATACATAAATAATATTGTTCTAAATGACCAAACTCCAGACCTTTATGACGACAGTAAAATGTAGAAAACAATATTTCACTAATATAACAATATACAATAACTTGTCACTTTTGATGCATTAATTGTAGTTTTACAACAAAGATTTTGCACCATTAATGATGAATTACAGGTTCTTTATTTTGTCATTTATTTTCTTCCTCTGTATACTTTGATGGTACTGTAAGCGCATTACTTTAGCACCTCTTAACTTTGATTGCACTTTTTTTTAAATTCTAAATATCTACATACTATCTGCCAAGTGATTAGATTAGATGTGAGTTTATTGTCATTGCACAATTACAAGTGCTAAACAATAAAACTCCATTTTAGCATTAAAGCTGTTGCAAATGATAAAATAAAATAAACGTGACCACATTTAAAAACTTCTACAACGTTATATATAGATATAGGAATATAAAAATATCTTCATTGTACATACATATATTTAACATCTATGTATATCAAGTATATGGTTCATAAATCAAGAAGACATATCTCTGCAGCCTCCTTTTGCAGCTGAGTTGGTTTGGTTTCTTTGGCATGGGATTAAAAAAGTTTATTTTATGTGATTCACTGAAATTGAATTCTGGTTGAATGTCGGGATGAGTTGAGGTCCATTTTTTAAAAATTCTTCTGCAAAACAGGGACCGTTCAGCCATTAGTCACACTTGAACCACTGAGCATAAAAAAATGTGCTTTTCATAAGATAGCTATAAAAAAATTATTATATTCTACTTTCACTGAGCTATTTTTCATCTGCATCTGACCTAATTATTGTTATCAGATATTCATTCATTTTTCAAAAGACTTTCACCCTTTAAATGCCAAGTTTTTGTCATGACACTACCATGTTTAGATGGAAAAACAAGGAAAAAAGAATTATTTTCAATATACCGCATGAAAAATATTTTGTTGCTGTTGTTGAATTATTACAGCCTCATGTATCAATGGTTAGCAGCAAGGGGAAATATGACCGCATCATCTAGTGGAAATAGGACACGTTTTTTTTCTCCATATGCCAAATATGGTCAAAAAATTGTGCCATCTGGTAGAGAGTAGTAAAAACGATCAGTTCCAAGGCAAAAGCCCAGATTGACGTCCAGATATAATAAAATGCATGGATTGTGCTTTAATGGCAGTGAGATCAAAAATTGTACTTTGAATGGGTTTCAGTGGCACATTTTTTTTATCAGTATGATTATAACAATTGCTTGTACGCATGCATTTTAGACTTACTGTAGGAAATGAGCAGGAAATGACAAGATCACTTAAAAATACACAGTCTTGCCAAGCTTCATGTCATAAGCATGAACACAGCAAAAATTATCAAAAAAATTAAAAATGAGAAGCACGCAAAATGCACTCTAAGGTCCCTGAGGAGCTAGTGTTTCAATGTGATTTTTGAATATTTGTGAAAATCAGGGCTCACCTCTGCCATTACCGACATTTAGCGCCGTTTGGTGACAGTTAGCAACATTCCCACAAAAGACAGGAGAGCATTAGTGACAACCAGAGTGATGGACCTAGGGGTAGAGCATCCACCCCAGAACTGGGAGGTCGTGGGTTCAAGTCCCGGCCTGGTCATACCAAAGACCATATAAAAATGGTACTTATTGCCTTCTAGCTTGGTGCTCAGCAAAAAACAGAATGGGGGAAGGAAAGTTGGTTACCCAGCCACAGGGGGTGCACAAGCCAGTTTACTCCCTGTGCCGGTCCCATCCAGTGTAAAAATCCTTGCCAAATCAAAATGTGGATCATTGCGATATAAGCTGATGATACGCTGTGGTGACCCCGAAAGGGAGCAGCCGAAAGACAAAAAAAAACCAAGCATGACTGCTAGCAAATACTAGCAACTATTTGCCACTGTTTGGGAACATTTGAGACCTTTTGCCAACTCCACAAAAAATAGCAGGCGAATCTGGGACTCAACCCTATAAAAAGGGTGAGCAAACCCTCCCCAGCATTCAGATTTCAAGGGTTTAAAAAGGTTCTTAAACAGTTACGGATGTTCTCCACTTGGTGTACCAAAAAGAACTTTAGGGGCATATGTTACCACCATTTGCAAATACTTACAACTATTGTGCAAACATTTGCAATTGTGTGTGGAAAAATAAATTCAAGAAAAACTATGAGCTGTTTTGCAACCTTTTACAAACCCTGACGAAACCCAGAAATCACAACCTTCATCAGCACTTGCTGCTCCATGAGATACTAGCTTTAATGTTTGTAACACTTGGTCTGTAATAGAATTGAAGTGGTGTGAACAAATCAATATATATTTTATTTAACTTTTTTTTTTTCCACAATATCTTTATTGAACCTTTTTTTTTTTTAACAAACATGATACAAACAATCAAACACTAACACTAAAGTACTACAAAAAAAAAAAATGCACTAAAAACACCAACAACCACCAACAAAATCAAGTCTTCAACAATGCTCCTCTGTTTAGTCTAGACAATCCAATACATAAGTATACATATTATGTTCACCAGTTTGGAATTTACAAGGTCCACACACATCATTCACCTTCTTCTTCAAGAGTTATGTTTAAATTTTTTACATAATCAATAAAAGGTCTCCATATATTCTCAAACACAATTTCCTTTGATTTCAGTATATATGTTATTCTTTCTAATGGAAGGTTTGTTAACATCTGTCTTAACCACTGAGTCACATCTGGTCTATGAGTCTTTTTCCATAATAGTGCAATACATTTTTTGGCATTAAGCAAACTGAGGTCTATGAATGTTCTTTCACTTTTATTAAAATTATGCTTTTCTGGGTACAGACCCAACAAAAACAGTTTAGGATTCAATATGATTTGTTTTGAGATTATTTTTTCAATTGTTACCCTCACCTCTTCCCAAAACATTCTTATTAATCTACATTCCCATAAACAATGAAATAGGGTTCCTTTACTTTCCATGCATTTTGTGCATGTATCTGGTATATTTTTGTTATATCTATTTAACTCCTCCGGTGTAACATACATCCGCATTAACCATTTGAAATGTATCAATTTAAGGCGTGCATTTATTGATTTGGTTTGAGCTTCTGTACAAGCCAATTCCCATTGTTCCTCTGAAATTTCAATTTGCAGATCTTCTTTCCAGTAGTTTAATCTTTTCAGTGAATTTTCACTTGAAGATAGTGTCAATGAGTTATAAAACTCTGAAATAATACCCTTTCTTTTACTATCTTTCATCATCATTTTTTCCAAGGATGAATAAATAGGTCGAGTGAGAGCTTTATTTTGATTTGATCGAATAAAGTTTCTAAGTTGAAGATATTTAAAAAAATGTGTTCTATTGAGATTAAATTTGATCCTCAGCTCTTCAAAAGACATTATGTTGTCTGCACATGGCAAATATAAATCCTGAATCTTTTGTATCCCTTTTAAATTCCATACTTTAAATACAGCGTCCGCTCTCCCTGGTTTAAAATATTGATTACCCCATATTGGACTAAATTGTGACAATAACTGTGGTTCTTTTAAATAGTTTTTAGCTTCACACCATATTTTGATCATATGCTTTACAAATGGATTTTTAACTTGTTTTTGTAATTTTTTTGCCGAATCTGAGTATATGAATATGGGAAGAGGTAAAGGTAAGTTGTATGATTCCATTTCAGTCCAGTGAGGGAGATCATTTGATGAAAAATAATATGTCATAGACCTCAGTTGTGCCGACCAATAATACAACATAAAATTTGGACATTTCAGACCTCCACGATCAAATGGTAAATATAATAAAGACAAACGTAATCTAGCCCTCCTGTTGTTCCATATAAATTCCACTAACTTTTTTTTTATTCTTGAGAATAGATCTAAAGGTGGTGATAAGGGAATGTATTGAAATAAATAAAGTATTTTAGGTAAAATATTACTTTTAAGTATATTAATTCTCCCGATCATCGACATTGGTAGTGACATCCATCTCTGAGTTAACTCATTGATATCTGACATTAAGGCTTCATAGTTGACACTGGCGACTGATTCTAGCTTAGGCATAATTTGGATTCCTAAATATTTAAACTGATTTACAACATTGAATTGATTTACCTCAGGGGCTGGGTAATTTCTCTGGGTCTCATTTAGCATTAATATTGAAGATTTAGTTTTATTTATTTTATATCCTGATATTTCCCCAAAATTCTTTATTAAATTCAACAAGGTTGGAATTGATTTTTTTAGATTCGACATAAACAAAATTATATCATCGGCGTACAGGGAGATTTTATGTTCTGTTGGTCCAACTTTAATTCCATATATTTGTGAATGTAAACGTATCGCTATCGCTAAAGGTTCAATTGCCATAGTAAACAGTAAAGGTGAAAGTGGACAGCCTTGTCGACATCCTCTATTGATTTTTATTGGTTTTGAAATATTGTTATTTGTTAGGATTTCTGCTGTAGCATTATTGTATATTATTTGAACCCATTTTATGAAATTATTTCCAAGTCCAAACCTTTGTAGGACTTCAAAAAGAAAGGGCCATTCAACTCTATCAAAGGCCTTTTCGGCGTCCAATGATAGGAGAGCTGTATCCGGTGCTTCTTTATTAAAATAAATAATATTAAATAGTCTTCTTACATTATGGAAGCCTTGTCTACCCTTTATAAAGCCATTCTGATCTCGATTAATAATATTTGGTAAAATTTCTTGTATTCGTCTTGCTAAAATTTTACAGATTATCTTAAGGTCGGCGTTTAATAGGCTTATTGGTCTCATATTTTCACATTTATTAGAGGGCTTACCTGGTTTTGGCAGCAGTATAATTAAGGCATTATTTATGTATTGTAACGTCGGGGCCATTTTAAGGGAGCCAGGGATTTCCCAGCATGCTTTGCCAGTTTGAAACGTTACTGTGTGTGTTAAATGTGTTACTTCTGAGTTATACTGCTGTGTCATTATAACTGCATTATAATGACCCAGCAGTGTTTAGCAGGATTAGGGCAAGATGTATCATGTGTGTGTAACCATGATTGAAACGGAGGTCTGGGAGAATGACCTCCACTCCACTCTGTAGCACAGAAGCAGGTTGGGGGTCGGGGTGTGTGAAAATAAATCTGGTTGATCAGAGCCATCTGCTCCATTGTCTTTTTGTGTGAACCCTTGCAAACGTCACACTGGTGTCAGGAGTGGGATATGGAGCGAGATGAGGATCCAGGCGGAGGTACAGCAGCCGGAGCGATTCATCGCTCAGCCGGGAACGGAGTATAGAGCTGAGACGCCGGCCCCTGGAGAGCTTCGCTGCGATGGACGGAGCAGAGCAAACCAGCCCCGTTTCCCGCCCTTTTCAGGGCAGGACGGGCTGGCGATTCCAGAGCAATTAGGAGCGGCAATCTACCGGGAGATGACCGTCCCATCCATCCAGCAGCGGGCCAAGATTCCCCGCTACAACGGCGAGAACCTGTTGGATGACCGCCTGGCCCAGGTCGAGTTGGCTGCCGCGCTGATCATCAGAGGAAACCACCGTGCTGAGAGCGAGTGGAGGAGGAGCTACGGCAGATCACAGCAGCGCGTGCACGAAGGAGACAGCCGTGGCGACGCGAGGAAGGACGGCTTCCGCTGCACAGAGCCAGGGTACATGGCATGGTACTGCCCCGCACACAGCGCACGACAAACTGGCCCCTCGCCGACGCTAAATTAGAGCGAGGTGGCATGGACGGGGAAAAAGCCGCCTCCTGCAGATGCTTCCCCCGGCAGATGACGTCACAGAGGCGCAGGAGCGACGCAGCGGAGCGAGCAGGACGAAGATGCGGCCACTTTCCAGGCGCGGCAAAGGCTGGACGCATGGATGCGGGCCAGCGGCCGCCTGGGAGAACTGGCAGCGGTGGGAGTCGGCCGGAGCGGGCCTGGGACTCCCGCTGCCAGGGAAGGGACTGTGCGTGGTCCTACAGAGGCTGTCAGATGTGTCCATCCGCCCGCTGATGGCCAAACCGGAACCCTATCCCAACCAGATGCTCTGACCGAGACTCAGATGGCCCGTGCATGCCGCCCTGGCACCGGGCTGACTCGCGTTGGATTTCTGAAAGTGGACTTTGAATTTTCTGGGGACAGAAACCAGTCCAGGGGGGGGCAGTGTAACGTCGGGGCCATTTTAAGGGAGCCAGGGATTTCCCAGCATGCTTTGCCAGTTTGAAACGTTACTGTGTGTGTTAAATGTGTTACTTCTGAGTTATACTGCTGTGTCATTATAACTGCATTATAATGACCCAGCAGTGTTTAGCAGGATTAGGGCAAGATGTATCATGTGTGTGTAACCATGATTGAAACGGAGGTCTGGGAGAATGACCTCCACTCCACTCTGTAGCACAGAAGCAGGTTGGGGGTCGGGGTGTGTGAAAATAAATCTGGTTGATCAGAGCCATCTGCTCCATTGTCTTTTTGTGTGAACCCTTGCAAACGTCACAGTATGATGGTAAATTATTATTTTGAAATGCTTCTAAAACCATTTCCAAAAAAGGTTTTATTAATTTATTCTTAAATTTTTTATAAAGGTCAACTGGAAGACCATCTGGTCCTGCACTTTTTCCTGATTTCATATTATCAATGGCTAGCCCAACTTCTTCTTGACTAATTTTAGACTCCAATATCTCCCTGTTTTCATTTGGAATACACGGTATAGATAGTTCGTTCAAAAACCCATTTAGTTTTGTTAAATCAGGTTCATTTTTGGTATCATATAATTTTTCATAGTAATCTCTAAAGGCTCTATTAATTTCTAAAGGATCTATAACTACCTGTCCGTTACTTATAATACTGGTAATTGGTGTTTTAATTTCCAATTGTTTAATCTGCCATGCTAATAATTTTCCTGATTTTTCACCTTGTTCATAAAAAGATTGTTTCAATCTTAGAAGACTCGAGGCAGCTCTATTCGCTGATTTTTTGTCGTATTCAGCTCTCAAAATCAGTAATTCATTCTCCAACCTTGGGTCACTTCCTGCATACACTTTTTCCTGAAGACTTTTTATTTTATGTTCCAATTTAGCTCTCTCCTCTCGAGTCTTCTTAGATTTTGATCCTGTATAACTAATAATATGTCCCCTAATAAAAGCTTTGAAAGCCTCCCACTTTACACATGCTGATGTTTGTGTAGTATTGATGTCAAAGAACTCGTCTATCTGTTTTTCTATATACTTGACAAATTCCTCATCCTGAAGCCATTTATGCTGAAATTGCCATCTACCTGATTCCTTTGACAATTTTTTATCTACATATATTAGACAACAGGGTGCATGATCAGAGATCACGATGTTATCATAAAAGCAGTTTTGAATCTTGGACCTTAATTCTGTGGAAATCAAAAAATAATCAATACGTGAGAATGTCTTGTAGGTACTGGAATAACAAGAATAGGCTTTAACTTGTGGTTTCATTTCTCTCCATATATCTAACAATCTCAATTCTTTCATAAAATGATTAATAGTCATCCTACATCCAATGTGCGTACAATCCAGTCCTGTTGATCTATCCACACCTGGATTCAATGTACAATTAAAATCCCCTGCTATTATATGTTGCCCTGTAAGTGATGATAAGATGAGAAATAAATTAGCAAAGAACTTCTGATCATCTATATTGGGACCATATAAGTTCACAAGATTTATATTTTCTAATAGCAAAGAACCTTGAATGATTACATATCTTCCAAATTTGTCTCCAATTACATTTTTCACTTGAAAAGGAACTGATTTATGTATGAGAGTCATAACTCCCCTGGCTCGGGATGAAAATGAAGAGGTGAATACACTTCCCTGCCATCTACTCCTAATTCTTTTAACATCCTCCTCTATCAGATGAGTTTCTTGTAAAAACACAATTCTTGAACCCATGTCCTTTATTTTATTCATAACTTGTTTAAGTTTTTTTAAATTTTGTAGACCTCTGCAATTCCATGAAGTTAAATTAAGATTAACACTTTGGTCCATGATCAATAGAGAGTTTGGGATTACCTTGCAGTGTAGACATGCTCATACAGAGAAGCAAAAACATGAGTGGTTGAACATTCATCCTACAAACTACACACAAACAAATTTCCCCTTCCCACACTTGTGGCAAACCCCCCAAAATCAAAAGAAAAATTCCGTCTCCCGATATAGCCATCGACCGTTCCACACCCACGGGGAACAGCCTAAGCCACTCCTTCTTCATCCTCCCAATCACCCTAACTCTACTGCTTTTAATGACGTAACATTAACTCTCCTCTGTAGTTTTCCAACTTAACTCCAAAATTTTTAGCAACTTTGTACATCATAGTTTTTTTTTTGTGTTTGTTTTGTTTTTGTTTTGTTTTTTTAATATATAATACAATCTATATTTTGTAAACTTACTATTTACTTCAAGTCAGTCAGATGCCTGTGCAAATGCTTAATTATTCTACCTTATATTTTGTTCATGCTTAGCTCCCACCAGTCTCTTCTTCTTCTTTGATCTTCTTGATGAACTCCTGCGCCTCCTCTGGGGTCTTGAAGATGTGGGTTCTGCCCTCATACGTGGTCAGCAGTCTCGCAGGATAGATTACACCATGACGAATCCCAAGGTTGCGCAGCTCCTTACGTACGGGATCAAACTGCTTCCTCAATTGCTGGATTCCTGTGGCCAAATCTGGGTAGAACCGCACCTGCTGGTCCTGGTGTTTAATCTCTCCTTTAGCACGTGCAGCGTTGAAGATCTTCATCCTGTCTCTGTTGCTAAGAAACTTCATAATTAAGGTCCTCGGCGGTCCCTTATCTCTCCGTGGGCCAATACGATGTGCTTTTTCCAGAACCACTGCTGATTGCAACTCCTCGCTGCCCAGCACCTCCGGAATCCACTTTTCCAGAAAGGAACATACGTCCCGACCTTCTGATTCCTCTGGAAGACCCACCAGCCTCAAATTATTCTGTCTCGACCGAGATTCCAAATCCAAAATATTATCTTCCAGAGATTTATTTTTTTTTTCCAAAGTGCGCACCTTTAATTGAAGACGGGTGACGTCATCTTCAGCACTAGCGAGACGGAGCTCCATCTGCGCCGTTCGTTCTACACAGTCACCCAATTCCTTTCTTATTCCTTCCAACGCTGTCATAATCCCATCAAATCTAGAGGAAAAGTCCGCTCTCATTGAACTCATGGCAGCCATCAGCGCATCTGCGCCATTCCCCGCAGATATCGCGCCGTTGCCAGCCTCCTCCGCCATATATGGAGTTTTGTTTGCTGCGTCACAGACCTGAAAGTCCGTTAATTTGGACTGTTTCGGCGGCTCGCTTTTTCCTTTTCCTGGTTTTCCAGCCTTAGGCTTCGCCGACATATCCTCGCCCAAATGCTGGGATACATTCTGTCCCAAATGAGAGAGTTATTTGCCGATTTTTTTTCTCCAGGAGCAGAGCAGAGCGAGACACGTCCGTCCTACGTGGCAGCCATAACCGGAAGTCTATTTTATTTAACTTTTATTTTTACAGGGTAGTTCCACTGAGAGGCAACCTCTCTTTTTCAAGGACACCCTGTTCACACTCACACAGTTACACATTCACACCAGGAAGCTGCCCAGCACAACCACAGACTGACCTGTGGCCACTGAGCAGCTCCACTGGGGCGGTTGGAGTTAAGGGCCTTGCTCAAGGGCACCACAATGGGGTTAGGGAGCGTAGGGCAAACACTGCTATGTTATCTGTCCCACCCAGATCCAATCCTGCCGGTCCAGGTATTGAACCCGCTCACCAGTCCACACCCTTAACCACTAGAGAACCACACGCCAGTTGCTGTTTTTTTTTTCTCTGTAAAACTGCAGGTCCCATCTGTACCATAACTGACCCTCTGCAGCGTGACAAATAAAAGTTTTGACAGACAGCATGCCAGGTCACACTCTGTGTGTGTGTGTGTGTGTGTGTGTGTGTGTGTGTGTGTGTGTGTGTGTGTGTGTGTGTGTGTGTGTGTGCATGCGTGTGTCTTAAAGCTTGTGAAAGAACATTTCCTCTGTTGTGTAACAACTGTGCGGTTTTCTTTTGTCTCCAAGGCATCCATGCATTGTGCTGCTGACACTCATGCATGAAGGGTGTCTGGAGTTTTGTTTGGTGACAACGTGTTCATCCTTTGTCCATTCACGCTGAGCCCTCTCTGCCGTGTGAAGTTGTCATGGTGTTGAAAACTTCTGATGGTTGCAATGATTACCTGCAATGAGAACACGCGCCGGATGATCTGTCTGGTCAAAGTAGCGGCCCTGGACAGTCAGCAAAGTTCCTCCCAAGACGCTGCCCTCAGGCGGAGACACACCAATCACCTCTGAGCAGGAGAAATAACAAACGTGTCACTCGACTCGACTTTTACTTCTGTGCTCATCAGCTACTGTGGGTAGTAGTTTTATAAGGTTGGTAGAAAATCAGCCCTTCCACTAGCTAAGGGGTCCACGACCTCTATATGGAAAGAGCCATTTGGAGCAATTTTTGTTCCTTAAAAAAATACATGGAACCACAGAGCGTATTTAAACCTTAAAATGAAGGTAAACAGTTTTAAATTTCATTGTGCGTGATACAGCAGCAATAAGCACATTTTTATTGCAAATAATAAATGATAGCCCCTGCTAATACGGGCCACAAATTACCCTGTAATTATGGTGTAAGTATGAGTAAGAACCAAGTGACTAGACTACGTATAATTTACATATTGTAAGTGCAATTTACGAAACAACACAGCATAAGTAGAGGGTTGAGGGATGTATTCTTCTTTGACTTTGACTGGATATAATTACAGAATAAGTACAACATTGGTAAAATACACTTGTATTGTAACTATGGAAAAAATCTGTGGGTTGCATTATAAAGTATTACCAGATAAACACCGATACCAACAAGCAATGAGGTTTTTTCATCTTAAAGTAACACTCCACCAAAAATCAAGTTTTTTTTTTCTTGTTAACATGTCTAACATGTTTTTTATGGCTTCCAAGACATATCAAGAGTGAAATCAATCAAATGTTTCATGTTTCTTTTTGCTTTAAAGTTTCACTTAAGTCCCGCCCCCTGAAAAAAGACAAGTTTAGACACAGCGTTCTTTGTGACGTAGCTATATACATCCTGGCATGTCATGAGTGTTGAGCCAACCAGGATTCTGTGGCCTTTCTGAAGTTAAAGAAAAGATTTTGACATGAAACTGAATGAAAGGTTTTGTTTGTAAAAAAAAAAAAAAAAAGGGGCAAACAATACCATTTTACACAATGTAGATTTGTTTTAATAGGGGATAGCCACTGGAGTGCATCTTTTAATCTGCAGGCTTTTTCCTCAGAAATTTGCTTTTCTTTCTCTTGTGTTTTTGTTATAAATTTGTGATTTTTTTAAGGAAAAAAATAACCATTTTACTTTTGTAAATTTGCATATTCTTCTTCTTTCAGCTGCTCCCTTTAGGGGTCTCCACAGCGGATCATCTGCCTCCATCTCACCCGCTCCCTTGCATCTTCTTCTGTAACACCAACCCTCTCCATGTCCTCCTTCACTACATCCATGAATCTTCTTTGTGGTCTTCCTCTTCTCCTCCTGCCTGGCAACTCCATCTTCAAAATCCTTTGTCCAATATATCCACTATCCCTCTGCACATGTCCAAACCATCTCAGCCTTGCCTCTCTCACTTTGTCTCCAAACCGCTCAACGTGAGCTGTGCTTCCGATATACTCATTTCTAATCTTGTCCCTCCTAGTCACTCCCAATGAGAATCTTAGCATCTTCAACTCTGCCACCTCCAGCTCCACCTCCTGTCTTTGTCAGTACCACAATCTCCAAACCATACATCATAGCAGGTCTCACTACCGTCTTGTAAATCTTCCCTTTCATTCTTGCAGCTACCTTTCTGTCACAAATCACCTTTGACACTCATCTCCACCCACTCCACCCTGCCTGCACTCTCTTCTTCACCTCCAGTGCATTTTCCATTGCTTTGGATTTTTGACCCTAGGTATTTGGACATCTACTTTCACTACCACTGCTCCTTCCATCTTCACCATAGCACCTGCCTCCTTCTCATTCACACTCATGTATTCTGTCTTGCTTCTACTGACTTTCATTCCTCTTCTCTCCAGAGCATACCTCCACCTCTCCAGGTTCTCTTCCACCTGCTCACTACTCTCACTGCAGATCACAATGTCGTCTGCAAACATCATGGTCCACAGAGACTCCTGCCTGACCTTGTCTGTCAACCTGTCCATCACCATGGCAAACAAGAAGGGAATCAGAGCTGATTCCTGATGTAATCCCGCACCCACCTTGAATCCATCCATCACTCCTACGGCGTACTTCACCACCATCTCGCTGTCCTCATACATGTCCTGCACCACCCTCACATACTTCTGTCACACCTGACTTTCTCATACAGTACCACACTTCCTCTCCTGGCACCCTATCATATGCTTTCTCTAGATCCACAAAGACAGTGCAACTCCTTCTGACCTTCTCTATACTTCTCCATCAGCACTCTTAGAGCAAACATTGCATCTGTAGTACTCTTTCTTGGCATGAAACCGTGCTGTTGCTCACTGATTGTCACCTCTCCTCTTAACCTGGCTTCAACAACTCTTTCCCATATCTTCATAGTGTAGCTGATCAACTTTATGCCTCTGTAGTTACTACAGCTCTGATCATCACCTTTGTTCTTGAAAACTGGTACCAAAACACTTCTTCTCCACTCCTCAGGCATCCTCTCACTCTCCAAGATTGTGTTAAACAATCTGGTTAAAAGTCCACTGCCATCTCTCCTAAACATCTCCATACCTGGGACAGCAGTGGCTCAGGAGGTAGAGCGGGTCATCTAATAACCGGATGGTTGGCAGTTCAAATCCCACTCTCCCCACATATCCTGCTGTTGTGTCCCTGGGCAAGACACTTTACCCCAATTGCTCCTGGTGGGTCTGGACAGCGCCATGTTGGGCAGCTATGCCGCCATCAGTGTGTGAATGGGTGGATAGCAGGATCTGTGAAGTGCTTTGGTCATCTAGTGATGAGAATGAAAGTGCTATATACTGTAAGTGAATACCATTTACCATACCTCCACAACAACCTTTCCATTGTTCATCCTCTTCAAAGCTGCCTTCACTTCTTTCCTTAAGACTATACCTATCCAGGACCTCCTCATCACCATTAAAGTTTGCTCCAATCACCACTCTCTCCCTCCTGGGAACACTCTCTCCACTTCATCCAACTGGCTCCAGAATTCCTCTCTCTCTTCCTCCTGACATCCAACTTGTGGGGCATACGCACCGACAGATTTTTGTAAATTTGCATATTGTCTTGCAAATTTGCTAGTGTTTTGGTAAACTTGTATTTTTTTTTCTTGCAAACTGGTGCTTTTTCACTTATATTTGCAATTTTTTGTACATTTCCAATTTTTTTTTAAATCAAAAAAGTTTCAATTTTAAATCTTAAATTTGTAACTTTTCACATTAATCTGTGAGATTTTCTTTATCACAAATTTCTCCCAAACATCAAAGATCAGGCAAAAGATTCCTGGTGTTTATGATGCTATGTACTTTTTTTTAAGAAAGGAAGAGTTTGTGGGTATGGTTTGCCTCCATTTTAAGGCTTGAGATTTAGGCCTCCATTTCCCAGAAGGTGTGGGACTCCCACAGAGATGTGTACACGGGCGAATGAGTGGTATGGGAATGCCCTGTCATTTAACCCTGCTTGTTCACTGCTGCCTTATGTATGTTCTGATGAAGGGCTCATAACCCAAAAGCTTAGTAAAAGAGAATTTTGCCCCAAATGTATGGATATCCTTATTTGTGCTTTAACTTTATCGATTTTCCAGCACCTCAGAAAGTTTTGAGCTGGATGAGTGGCACCTTTCTTCTACATACTTTCTTACAAATTTGCAATTTGTGCAGAGTGATTTTTTTGACTTTCAAGTGTAAATTTGCATCATTTCAATCATAACTTTGCTACTTTATCTCGCAAACGTATGTTATTTGCAACCCTCTGAAGTTTGTGTCTTTCTTATGACTTTCTTTCAATAAACTGTTGATTTAATCATAAACTAAGCATTTTTTTCTTGCTCTGGGATTATCCTGTTCTTTTCTTGTGTGGCGTGTCTACATTTGAATTCCATCTGCATTTGTCTGTTCTGGTGGTAAAAATCACTGTGTGTGTGAAAAAAGAATATCTGGTGTTTACCTGCATATGTCTGGAACATGGAGAGCTTTGACACAGCTGAAACCCAGAACAGATTCTTCTCTGGCTGACTCCTAAAGATGACAAAGAAAATGTATATAATCAGAATAGTCTTAACGATTACAGTTATGCACTGACGTCATTTGAATGTCTGAATGGACACAGTGGTTCTAATTTTCTGAAAGACACAATGTCAAAAATAATTTCTAAAACTACACAATTTAAACTGAAATCAGAAGCTGCAACAATGATTTACCTTCCAAAATCAGAATCAAGAATGTAGCTGACGTTTTGATGACCTGATGGAGGCAAAACAAATTTATTTATTTTCACAAAGAAAAACAGATTAAAAAAAAAAAAAAAATTTTTTTTTAGATTTTTGGTATTTTTAGTCCTTTATAGAGAACATTGACAGGTTTTTGTTATGATTAAGAGTTTATTTGATCATTTTAAAATATGTTTGTATGCAAAAATTTGGCCACTCGGCATATGTTCTTTTAAAAAAATGTTAAAAATAAAAATAATAAATAATTGTGGTAGGTGCAAAAGTCTGGTTATACACTTTAAACATAATTTATAATTCACAAAGAATTAATGAAAATTTTCACTATATTCTAATTCATTGAAATGCACCTGTAAGTTATGACATTTGAAGGAATCTGAAATTATAACATAATACTTGACAACTGAGCAGATTAAAGCCTGCTGAAATGGTGCAGTGCACACTTAAAAAATTTGCGTGTGCACATATATTTTAAGCCCACCGAGTTCCACAAATTAACTTCCTTAGCTAGTTGCTTGTCCAACATTAACCCATGGTTAAGTGATAACTACTTACAGCTGACCTCTGAGAAAACAGAAACTCTATCTGTTGCCCCTGACAGTGTCATTCCTTTAATAAAACTGCACATACTGTAGGTCTTCAGCATCTTCTGTCCAGCCCTATGTTCATAACCAAGGTGTTATTTTTGATTCAGCAATGTCTTTGGAGTGTCATTCTAAATGGTTAATAAAGAACTGGTTTTTTCCATCTCCACAATATTTCCAAAATGAAATCCCTCGTGTCCAAGGTTGAACTGGAGATGATTATCCACACTTTTGTATCCTCACGTCTGGACTTTTGTAATAGTCTTTTTACCTGTTTAAATAAGAAGGAGCTTGACCACATTCAGACTGTTCAGAACTCTGCTGCAAGGCTTTTAACTGGAACATGCAAACAGGCCCATATTATGCCTGTTTTAGCCTCTCTGCACTGGTTACCAGTGAATTTTAGAATACATTTTAAAATCTTGACCTTTACTTTCAGAGCCTTGCATGGACAAGGTCCTCCTTATATCTTGGACCTGCTACAGTCCAATACTCTGACCCGTAGTCTGAGGTCAGCAGGGCACATGTTACTTGCAGTCCCCAAAACCCATTTCAAGACACGAGGCGATGGCACCTTTGAAGTAGTTGCACCTAGGCTGTGGAATGCTCTTCCCTTTTCTCTTCATTGCCTAGATACTGTGGATGCATTTAAAAAGCAGCTAAAGACTTTTCTTTTTAAACAGGCTTTTAGCTAGATAAGGGTTGTATTTATTTATTGTATTCTACTGTGTTTTTCAGTCTACCCTGTCTGTATTTTATGTATTTTATTTTTACTGCTTTGTGAAGCACTTTATGATTTTTATGTCTGTGAAAGGTGCTCTATAAATAAAATTTATTTACTTACTTATATATACACTACTCACAAAAAGTTAGGAATATTCGGCTTTCAGGTGAAATTTCAGGATGCACCTAAAATACACTATAACCTTTACAAGTGAACTTGATTTGACCTTCTCTAACCTTTTGAATGCACATGTCCAGCTGTTCAGTGTTTCGGTAGTTTTCGCGTAACTTGCTGTTCTCTAACAAGGTGCTTAATGGCAAAATTCACAACAGGTGTCTGATCCATGAATTGACCAATAAATTTTCTGGTTCATTTAGAATTGGTATTTAAACAGTTGTCTTCATCATGCTGTTCACATTTTGACATCATGAGACCAAGACAACACCTAACAATTGATCAACAGTACCTCGCCAATGCGAGGCTTCAAACAGGATGTTCTCAGAGGGAAGTGGCCACTGAGCTTAGAGTGTCACAGAGTGTCATCAGCAGATTGCAACAGAGATACAGAGAGACTGGAAGAGTCACAGAAAGGCATAGAAGTGGACATCCTTTGGTCACATCCCACACTGATGACCACTTCATTGTGAACAGTGCCCTGTGGAACCGAATGATGAATGCCACACAACTCCAGGCACATTTAAGGGAGGTGAGAAGAACTCAAGTGTCACATCAGACCATTCAAAACCATTTACATCAGCGTGGTCTGCGTGCTAGATGACTTGCAAGGGTGTCTGACCACACCACCAGGCATAGGCGTCATTGTCTTGCATGGGCCAAGAAGTATTTACCCTGGACAAGGGACCAATGGGCCTAAGTGATGTTCTCTGATGAAAGTCGATTCACGTTGAGCAGAAATGATGGCCACCAACAATGTTGGAGATATCAAGGAGAGCGCTTTGGATCAGCCACTGTTGTCATCAGATGAGCCTTTGGTGGTGGTGGTGTTACAGTCTAGGCAGGTCTGTCTAGTCAATACAAAACTGCCCTGCACCTTGTGAATGTTACAGTGACAAGCCGATACTACCTGAATAATTCATTAATCAAGTCATTGTGCCACTGCATGAACAACATAGGCCTAATTTCATCTTCATAGCCGACAATGCTCCAGCTCATCGAGGTTGCACCATTAGGGAACGGCTGCTGGAGGCCTGCACTTTCTCCAGACCTGAATTCCATAGAAAGCCTATGGGATCAGCTGAGTCACCGTGTAGAGCAGGGGTGGGCAATCATGTGCCATGGAGGGCCATTCCACTGCAGGTTTTCTACTCCACCCAGTCCCTTCAGCAGGTGTTTTCACTGATAAGCAATCCTTGAAGCTGATTAGAGTAAACACCTGCTGAAGAGAATGGGTGGAACAGAAAACCTGCAGTGGAATGGCCCTCACTGCCCACCCCTGGTGTAGAGGCTTGTAACCCTCCACCCCACAACCTGAATGAGCTGAGGGCCACCCTTCAAGAAGAGTGGAATGCCATGCCTTATTTGGGGCATTATTGAATGAATCCACCTGTGATCTCTCCACTCCTCCCAGCCTCTGAGCGCTCCCTGCTCTGAGGCTTTCTCTCTTGTAAGTTATTACTTGTTATATTTTGTCTCGTCTGCACTATTTTTGGACTGTTATGTTCTTTTGTTTAATGAATGTCACAAATGTATTCAGTGCCTGGGTTTGCCTTTCTGCCCCGTAGGAAATAATGCTGCCAGTTTAGGACCCAGCTGTATGTTTGTACATTTTTTTTCTCCTTTTCTCCTTTTTGTTCACTCACCTGCTCATTGGAGCTGGATGGATTCAGCAGGAGGACCGAGTTACCCGATGCGTCTGGGGTAGGAGTGCTGCCGAGCCCTCATGGAGATTGATGGGCTAATCTCCACGGCACGCACTTATTCCACCCCGGATGGCGCGCTGTGGTATCTGGACCTCGTGGAGGCAGCAGTTCACTGATGCCCTCAGCTTGTGGAATGCGCTGAGGGGAGAGAATGGATTTCTCAGGTGGATGCACTGCAACACGAGAATGGCGGGAGGACGAAGAATTCCTCGGGGAAGCCTGGGCATGCGCCGAAGGGGAGGCGCTCCCAGGGCTCCGTTGCCTCTACTCCTCACCAGCCTCCGGTGTCCATTCCTCCATCAACTCAGCGATGCCAGCGTCGCCCAGCTCTGGACCACTGGAGAAATGCCTCCTCCTCTCAGTCTGCAGCATTTCCAACATTGAGTCAGACAAATCCCGCAGCAGCCCCTCCTTCTGATTCTCCTTCATCGGCTGTTCCACCAGTCTCCTCCTCCTCCTCAGCTGCTGATTCTCCTGTCTTCTTGATGCTTCCTCCCACTGCTGAGAGCTCAACTGCCTCCTTCCCGGCTCCATCCATCTCTGCCTTTACTGAGACAGCTCCTCCACGATCAACAGAGGGGCCAAAGTCCACCATAGCCACGGACAGGAGTGACAATGCAGCAGGCAACACCACACACCAAAAGAACAGGCAAGTTCCATTTCATTACATTTCAATTTTTGATAATTTGTCTTGCCTGATCCCTGGTAAAGAGACTCAGGTCATGCAGCCCCCTGAGTTCTCTTCACCTGCTGCAAATAACGAATCCTCACCTGCCCTCTCAGTGTCTCCTCCTCTTGCCTCTGAGTGTCCATCGGCCCTGGAACTCAGCTGCCGGATGATGGAAGAGCCCGCGGTGCTGGAGGACACCATCCCAGCCCCGCAGTCACTCTATGGACTGAGGGAAGGTGCTGAACCTAAGCCCACCACGCAGAGTCCAGCACCAACGGTGAGCTGGACCCCAGTCGCCACACTGGATGAGCCTCCTGCATGGGTCACTCCGCCTGGGGCCGAAGGGACTGCAACGACCATCATGCCTGCTGTGGAGCCCGCCACAGCAGATTGGGAACCAGAGCTGGACCTCCAAGAAGCCGGGCCCGAGACGTCGTCTGGATCAACGGCGTCCTGGACAGCGGTGGAGTCCGAGCTCAGGCAAGTGCTCTCTCTTGTTTTCCTCTTTTCTGTCCTAGAGCAATCTTGCCTGGCTCTCAGTGAGGAGAGTCAGGTGCAGCCGTCAGCTGCCCCTGAGCTCACTTCGCTGGGCTCCGCCAGCAACCCTGACCACGTTTTTCTGTCTGTTGTCTCTGAGTCTTCTCCCAGGGTCGCCAGGGAAGATTGACTCCAGCCAGAGGCCTCTGTCGATCCAGGTTCACCACCCGGAGACGTTGTGAGTCCAGCTTCCCCTCCAGAGGTCACTGCAAGTGCTCAGTCCCAGACCGGAACCTCCATGGGTGCAGCCTCCTCTCTGCCTGAGGCCATCGTCTGGGTTCCTCCTCGGTCCGAGTCTCCATGGGTGCTGCATCCTGGCCGGGGACCCTCGTGGGTGCTGCACCCCAGTATTAATCCAATGTGGGTGCTGCGCTCCAGCCTGGGCCCGCCATGGGCACTACACCCCAGCCCAGGGTCCGCCGAGGGTGCAGTGTTGGCCCTGCTGGGGCCCACCGCAGGTGCTGCAGAGCTCCAGCCCGGAGCCACCACGAGTGCTGCCATGTTCCAGCCCAGAGCCACCGCGGGTGCTGCCATGCTCCAGCCCAGAGCCACAGCGGGTGCTACTACTTTCCAATCCAAGACCACCGAGGGCATTGTGGTCCCCCTTCCTCCTCTGCCAGACGACGTCGTGGTTCCCCCTCCTCGGCTCTCCTCTCCATCTTTGGGTCTCCCTGTGGGGAAGCCTCCTCCTGGGCCACCTCGCCTGTTCAGGTGGCTCAAGAACTCAGGCCAGCTGCCTGAAGAACGGTGCTGCCAGGTCAGGTGGTCCATACTCTCCGGCAGGCTACCCGACTCGTACCATCTGGCCGTTCCGTTGGCCCAGGACTTCGGCAGGCCACCTGACTGGGTTCATCTTGCCATCCACCAGGCCTGGGACTTTGGTCGGCCCCCTGAACTCTTGGGGTCTGTGGGCCGGGGGCCCTAACTCTGTATTTTTCTGGTGTGGGTCTTGAGCAGGGTTTGTTTTGTTCCCTCCTGGCCTGTTCCCCCCACCACCCACCCTTGCCAGATAGTTGTGGTTCCTGCTGGGGGGGCAGGTTTTTTCTTTTTCTTTTGGTGTTACCTTGGGGTGTCTGGGATCCACCCCTTGGGGAGGGGGGGGCTCTGTCACAAGCTGGGGCTGGATTTTCTGCCAGACCCAGTCTCATGGCTTTTCCTGGGTATTTATGTGTTTTTTTATTGTATTTTTTGTGCTTTTCTTAGTTTTGATACTGCTGTGGCGGTTTGGGAAAACCCCCACAAACAGACTAAGGACAGACAACTCGCTACTCCTGTTTTTTTCCGCTACACTACTGTGATAATGTCACCTTTCATGCATTGTGTTCATGCGTCCTGTCCTTACTGTGACCTAGAGACTCAGATCAATATGTAGATGTGCCTGTTAACCTCTTTGTTCTGGTGACCCGACGCTGAAACGAACACGCTGCCAGCGAACGCAACGCCCGGCGGTGATTCTCCGATGACCAGCGAACGCGGCAGCCTGACTGATCTGCCCTCCCTTCTGCTTCAGGGAGACCTCAACGTGGAGTTTCCAGGTGAAACTCGTTGGAGAACACCCACGACCGGGAAAGCTGAGCAACGTTTCATGGTGAGATCTGCACGCCTAGATCGGCACATCCACGCTGGACTGGCCGCGCTCACAGCCCCTCCACAAGAGAGCGCATGCACCTCGTCCCCTCTCAGTGCGGCGGCATGAAATAAAGCGGCGTTGTTGGAGGTTTTAAGTAGAGTTTATTATATCATACCGCCGTCACGGGATCCCCTCTCCAGCCCAAGTGTGTGCAGGCTGGATGGGGATCCTCTGGCTCTCAGAGAAGAAGACACAGAGTGCGTGTCTGCAGCAGAGGTTGAAGTGTGAGTGAGAGGAAGTGTTACAGAACCTGTGCAGTATTTATACCCAACTCAAACAATACATCAAAGCAGATTCACAGCAGTTTGTCTGATCAAAGGGACTGCAGAACAGGCATGAGATATTTGCATTTGTGAGACATACATCACAATAGGCAGATTTGCTAGACTCTGCTCCAGCTGCAGAACAAAGAGGTTAACAGGCACATCTACATATTGATCTGAGTCTCTAGGTCACAGTAAGGACAGGACACATGAACACAATGCATGAAAGGTGACATTATCACAGTAGTGTAGCGGAAAAAACCAGGAGTAGCGAGTTGTCTGTCCTTAGTCTGTTTGTGGGGGTTTTCCCAAACCGCCACACTGCCTCTTATTTTCTCCAGTTGTGTTTCAGTTGTTTTGGCAATGTCTTGTTTGGTTTGTAGTGTTTTTTGGATCATGTTTATGTCTCATATTTATTCTGGGGGCTGACAGTTGGCAGATGACATTTTCGTGTTTGTGCTCAGTGCAGACATCATCTGTCAAGCTGCCAGTCCAGCTGCTCCTCCCTCATCTCGCCAGCTGATCCCGATTATCATTTGTGTTCCTCTTTGCCTGCTCATGGAACCCACACCGGTGATCACTCAGGTTAATTATCTTGCTGTTATTTAAGGTCTGACTGTTTGTTCTGTATTTGGGGCATTATTTAATGAATCCACCTGTGATCTCTCCACTCCTCCCAGCCCCTGAGCGCTCCCTGCTCTGAGGCTCTCTCTCTTCTAAGTTATTACTTGTTATATTTTTGTCTTGTCTGCACTATTTTTGGACTGTTATGTTCTTTTATTTAATAAATGTCACAAACCTATTCAGCGCCTGGGTCTGCCTTTCTTCCCCGTAGGGGCCTAAACATGACAGAACTGAAAATTTAATGGGGTGTCCAAATTTTTTTACATGACTGTACACATACACACACACACACACTACTCACAAAAAGTGAGGGATATTTGGCTTCCGGGTGAAATTTATGGAAAATGTATAAAGCTCACGCTACAGTGATATTATATCATGAGAATAGGGCATTTACATAGAAGCATGCAATGGTGATTTCCTCATCTCAAACAATTTATTGAAACAAAAGCCAACAACAGTGGTGGGTATATCATAACAAAAAACGTCAATGTCTCAATAACTTGCCATGTGCCCTTGAGCACACACACACACACACACACCTGAGTAAGCCTCTAATTCTGACAGCATAACTATAGTAAAGTTTTAATCTGACTTCATTCAGTGTTCCCATTCTATTCACATTAGCACACACTTAAGAAAAAAGCCATGCAGACACACAGAAATCATGTTTGTACATAAAATTGAAACAATTTATGAAGAAACTCATCTTACCAATATATGTTCCTGTCATTTTGCAGCGCATACATCCAGAGAAAGAATGTTCACTATAAAGTCTTAGGTGATACCTAAAGATAAAACATATTTGATTGACTGTTAATACTGTGTATTGAATAATTTTTCAGTTTCCTTTGTGTTGCACATAACACCTTAAACAATTCTTCCATCTAGACAAGTATAATGAATATACGTGTACATGTAGGCTACCTGACAGCTAACTCACATCAACCTGATGTATATACAGTATGTGGATTATACAGCTACTGATAAAATGGAACAATTAATAATTACACATCATAAAAAATAAATAATTTGCATTTGAACAAATTCAGGCATGAATATGACTTCTGTGTGAGAATTTTAATTTTAAAAAATTAAACCGCTTCATACAAATTTGTCTTATGCACATGAATCTTGCCCAGGATTTTCAGAAATGTTCTTTTGCTGTGATGAAATCAGCATTTCAACGTCTTGAGATCTGGCTAAACATGTAAAATGTGGCCTGTTTTCATTCTTCAGATTTCTTCCTTTGTTCCCTGTTAAGGGTACCATATCGGTGATGGCGTGCTAAGTTGAAATGACGACACTACATTTTTTGGTAACACTTCATAACACAGCCAGTGTTTCACCTAGTAAAATACTGCATACTAGCTTTGTTTTACCTAGTAAAACACAGTGCTTATCAGTGTTTCGCACATGTTTTACTGGATGTTTTAGTTGCGCTTTATCTGCGTTTTACAGGTGTTTTATCCGCGCTTTATCTAATAATAATACATCGGTTTTATATAGCGCTTTATCATATATACTCAAAGACGCTTTACAAATAGGTACATTATTCATTCACTCCAGACAAACAGTGGTAGTGGCAAGCTACTTCTGCAGCCACAGCTGCCCTGGGGCAGGCTGACAGAAACGTGGCAGCCAATCTGCGCCAACGGCCTTTCCGGCCACCACCGAACATTTTATACATTTATACACATTCATACCCAGTGTTATGGGCACTGGAGGCAATGCGGGGGAAGTGTCTTGCCCAGGGACACAACGGCAGGATATCTGGGGAGAGCGGGATTCGAACCGCCAACCATCGGGTTATTAGACAATCTACTCTACCTGCTGAGCCACTGCCGCCCCACTGCATTTTATCCACGCTTTATAGGTGTTTTATCCACGCTTTAGCCGTGCTTTATCCGTGCCGTGCATTAGCCATGCTTTAGCCGTGCTTTATCTGCGTTTTATCTGAACTTTATCTGCGTTTTATAGGTGTTTTATCCGCGTTTTATCTGCGCTTTATCTGCACTTTATCTGCACTTTATCTGCGTTTTATCCGCGCTTGATAGGTGTTTTATCCACGCTTTAGCAGTGCTTTATCTGTGCTTTATCCGTGCATTAGCCATGCTTTAGCCGTGCTTTATCTGCGTTTTATCCGCACTTTCTGTTTTATCTGTGCTTTTGCCGTGCTTTATCTGTGTTTTATCCATGCTTTATAGGTGTTTTATCTGCACTTTGTGTTTTATCTGCGCTTTATCTGTGTTTTAAAGGTGTTTTATCTGCACTTTAGCTGCGCTTTATAGGTGTTTTATCCACGCTTTAGCCACACTTTAGCCGCGCTTTAGCCATGCTTTATAGGTGTTTTATCCGTGCTTTATCTGTATTTTATAGGTGTTTTATCCATATTTTATCTGCGCTTTATCTGCGTTTTATCTGCACTTCATCTGTATTTTATCCACGTTTTATCCATGCATTAGCCATGCTTTATCTGTTTTATTTGCGCTTTAGCCGTGTTTTATCTGCATTTTATCCACGCTTTATCTGCGTTTTATCCGCGCTTTATCTGTGTTTTATCCGCGCTTTATAGGTGTTTTATCTGCACTTTATCTGTGTTTTATAGGTGTTTTATCCGTGTCTTATCTGCACTTTAGCTGCGTTTATAGGTGTTTTATCCGTGCTTTATCTGTGCTTTATCCGTGCTTTATCCTTGCATTAGCCATGCTTTATCTGTTTTATCCGCGCTTTAACCATGTTTTATCTGCGTTTTATCTGCGCTTTATCTGCATTTTATCCACGCTTTATCTGTGTTTTATCCACGCTTCATAGGTGTTTTATCCACACTTTATCTGTGTTTTATAGGTGTTTTATCCATGTCTTATCTGCACTTTAGCTGCGCTTTATAGGTGTTTTATCCACGCTTTATCTTTGTTTTATAGGTATTTTATCCGTGTCTTATCTGCTTTATAGGTGTTTTATCCATGCTTTATCTTTGTTTTATAGGTGTTTTATCCGTGTCTTATCTGCACTTTAGCTGCGCTTTATAAGTGTTTTATCCGCGCTTTAGCCATGCTTTATAGGTGTTTTATCAGTGCTTTATCTGTGTTTTATACTGTAGGTACTTTGCCGGCGTTTTACCCGCAGTTTGTGATTTATAGGTGTTTTATCCATGTTTTAGTCCAGAGTTATTCAATTACAAAATCAGCTGAGCCACAATATGAAATCAAGACATGTAACTGGGCCGCACATGTTCAGCAATCCGTTAAGTGTGACAAATTTCAAACCAACACAGGTCAGTATGATAAAAAATGCGCACTTTTTATTCATTGTCTTGGTTTTAAATGTGCGCTTGGCATATGACAAAAGCATATCAAACGTGCATAAAAACACAATAACAATGCTGGGGTTGAGCAGAGCTGAAGTAGAAGAAATATTTCCCTTGAACAACAAATAAATAGAATGAAAAAAATTAAATTCTGTAAATAACCATTTTGGTCACATCTTACTCAGGCATATCTCAAAGTGCATAAAAACTGAATGTGCACAGTTAGTAGCATTAACATTTGTTTCCTTTTTGAAATAAAATATACTACATCCTGGTCATAACTGACCTTGGCACATCACAAAGGGCTGAATAAAAAATGAACTGTCAAATACTTCAGTGCACAAATCCCCCAAGAAAAGATTGATAACATTAACAAACATTGTACATCCACTATTGTGGTTTGTTTTGTTTTAAATCACCACATGTGTAAGTAGGAACCTCTTTTTATAACTACACATTCCATTACACACACACACATATCAGTCAACCAAAAATTTCTAGTAGAGTTAAGGATGCAAAGATCACCCACTTAAAAACATGAGTAATGACTTCAGTCTTGAAGGTTTGAGGTTTTCTTCAAAATTTATAACAATTTTTTCTGTATATTTATCTAAATTTGAAACCATTTTCCTCAAATTTGTAATTTCCTCTTGTAAAATTGACTTTTCTTGTACATTTGAGACTTTATTATAAATTTGTGGATTATTTTATGGCTGATTTTTGTCTATTTTTTTAATAAAATTACTGGAGTTTTTTGGGGTTTTTTTAAATAAATTTGAAACAGATTGTGGTAAAAATTTGACTTTTTTTCCTTATATGATTTATACTTTTGACCATAATTTTGCCAGAACAGAACAATAATTTAACTCTGATTTCAAAGGAAAAAATATTTATAAAATTGTATTTAATGAAATAAATTAACTTAAATTACCAACAATGCAGTTATTTCTGTTAAAATATTTCTATATATTTATAGCTTTTTTTTTTTTTTTTTTTAAATCTCCTCACCACCCAGACAGCAGGAAAAACCTCCCTTATTTTGAAATCCAAATGTTGGCAGGTTTACAGTCTGAAGGCTGCTGATGGAGTAAAGTCATTGATTTGGTGAATTTAGGTCATCTTAACTTGCCAGGTACATAATAATGAACATAAATTATTGTAATAGCTGGTGAAGTACTGTAAATCCTCAGAGATTCAGTCACTCTTGCCTCTTTCCCTGCATATGAAGTCTAATTACACCTGTTTGCTCAGCGACTCATTATTACTCCCATTACCAGCGGGTTAAAACCCCCATAAATGCTTCCACTGCTTGCATACCTCTTCTGATTTTTTCCGCGTTTAAAGTATTTTAATAAGCTCATGCGTCTCTCGGACAGTGAGTGAAACACTCTGCTGCCTACCGACGGGAACGGTCATGCGGGCAGGGCGCTTCTGAGCTCCACACGGATGACGATGACGCTCATTGTTCATGTGCATGCTTGTAGACCATCATTCCTTCATAATTTTTTCTTAAATTCATATTTCCTTGGCGTGGCCTGGGCCACTTGGAGGTTGCTTCTGGGCCACATGTGGCCCACGGGCCGTTAATTACATAGGCCTGTCTTAGCGGCACTTTATCTGTGTTTTATAGGTGTTTTATTTGTGTTTTAGCCACGCTTTGTGTTTTACAGGTGTCTTATCTGTGTTTTAGCTGCTCTTTATCTCTGTTTTATAGGTGCTTTATCAGTTTTATATCCGTGCTTTATTTGGGTTTTATAGGTGTTTTAACCATGCTTTTTGTGTTTTATAGGTGCTTTTTGTGTTTTATAGGTTCTTTATTCATGTTTTAGCCATGCTTTATCTGTGTTTTATAGGTGTTTTATGTATTTTATTCATGTTTTATGTGTTTTATCTATGTTTTATCCGTGTTTTATCAAAACACAATAACTTATGAAAGAAATGATGTAGGCTATACATCTTGGATGACTTACACCCTGACCTAACTATGAGTTTGGGGTCAAAGTTCAAAGTTAACATAGTGCAGTTGCACTAAATGCTGCATTTACTATCTTTAAATGCAGCATATCTCTGTGTGTGTGTGTGTGTGTGTGTGTGTGTGTGTGTGTGTGTGTGTGTGTCTGTGTGTGTTCCACGCATATCTCTTGAACTGTTCGTCAGACTGACCTAAGGTTTTATACGCGTTTTGCTGAGGTTACGAGGGTGTGTATCCCCGAGTATGGAGTCGCTCAAAATATGTAATTTTTATCAATAAAAGTTTAGCCACCGCTCTGTCACCTCTGTGTCTCTTCACGCCCTGGCTTCAAGAAAGTGTGGGCAAGGATTCGGATTGACTCCATGCTGATTGGATAATACGCGGCATCACGACCATGCTGATTGGATAATATGCGGCATCACGACTATGCTGACTGGATAATATGCAGCATCACGACCATGCTGACTGGATAATAAGTGGTATCACAACCTGTCAGTCACCACAGTGTTCCCTGGACAAAACAAGGAAGTAAAAAATGACAAATTTGACTAGAAAAAGATAATACTGAAGATTTAATACTTAAAAAAAATTATACCATAAAGTTGCCGTGTTTGCGTAAATCTAAATGATAATTCACCAAATGTGGAGAACATGAGGTGTGTGAGCAGACTGGGCGGAGCATCAGCGGGGATCGGGTCTGACAAAGAATACCAGTGTATCAACACAGAACACAGAAGCAGCAGCCCGATCGGGCAGACCACGGTCCTTCGCAGGGAGGTACGCCCAGCCTGCCTAGTCAGTAGTAGACGGGAGTACCTGCTTCTGCTTCACCCGTGTGGTACCACTGAACTTTGTAGGACCATGAGTTCCCTCTCCCCCGCGAGTATCAAAAAATTAAAATTTAATACTGCCATGATTGTAGAGTGGAATGGCCAGAATGACTTAATGACCAAAACGCAGGACATAAAAACACCCAAATAACGAAATCAATCATTTTTAGTTAAATATTTACTGACAAATGGGCAACACTGATGCAACAGTTGTTGTCAAATGGGTCCTTCTGCTGTGTAAAATAATAGATCGATAGATGTACTTTATTGATGTTGGGTGTTTTGTAGTTAATTCGGTTGATTACAGTTTTAAAAAACATTTTAATAATAAAATATTGCTAAAATATAAACTGATGCACTACAATGGGTCTCAAATATTTGTAAACGTGTCCTGTTATAGTACTGCATGAGTTTATTGATGATACACAGAAGAAATTCACTATTATACTTAACTCCATCACTGAACAGTGATGTAAACTAAAATAATTATAATGGTGACTGAACAACTTTCCTTCCCCAAAGTGCAAGATACACTGTTAGGAATATAAGTGATAAAAGATCACACAAATAACTGATCTGATAAACAAATAAACAAGGGATCTGAAACAGTCGCTAATATTGGATGTCCCATTCATTTTCAATAATTAGGTAGTTAATATTCACACAGTCAAATAAATCTTAGTACCATTTAGTCCCTTTTACACATATTTGTCACGTGTGATTGCCGACATATAGCCTACACCTCTTTATATTCCACTTTCAAACACAGCCTACATTTGGGCCTGTAAAGCCTAATTGGGATACTTGTTTTCACACAAAAATACTAGTTACTATAAAACGAGTAAAGCTAGGGCTACCAAACCTAGTATACAGGTTCATCTTGGGATCCTGACCTCTATGGGTTTGGGGTCAAAGGTTAATGTTAGCATTCCCTATGCCTTATTACTGTACAACGAGTAAAGCTAGGATCACCAAACTTGGTACACAGGTTTACCCTGTGACCCTGAACTGAGACTATGGTTTTGGAATCGCAAGGTCAAAGGTCAACATCAACATGGCTTATAAACTATATCTCAATAACAAAGAAAGCTAGGGTCACCCAAACTTCTACATAAGTTCACCTTGGGATCATGATCTGTGATTATGGGTTTGTTGATCCAAAGGTTCCCAAACCCAAATCCAAGGTCCAAGGTTAGCAGTCCTTATATTTTGTTATTATATTGTTTGGTGACCCTAATTTTACTCATTGTACAGTAATAAGGCATAACGCCTGCTAATCTTGATCTTTGACCTTTTGACCCCAAACCCACAGTCAGAGGTCATGATCCCAAGGTGAACCCGGGTAGCAAGTTTGGTGACCCTAGCTTCACTCTTTGTCCAGTAATAAGGCATAGAAAATGTTAACCTTAGCCTTTGACCTTTTGACCCCAAACCCTTAGTCAGAGGTCAGGATCCCAAGGTGAACCTGTGTAGCACATTTGGTGACCCTGGCTTTCTTTGTTGTTGAGATATAGTTTGTAAGCCATTTTGATGTTGACCTTTGACCTTGCAATCACAAAACCATAGTCACACTTCAGGGTCAGAGGATGAACCTGTGTACCAAGTTTGGTGACCCTAACTTTACTCATTGTACAGTAATAAGGCATAAGGCCTACTAATCTTGACCTTTGACCCCAAGCCCATAGTCAGAGGTCACGATCCCAAGGTGAACCCGTGTAGCAAGTTTGGTGACCCTAGCTTTACTCATTGTCCAGTAATAAGGCACAGGGAATGTAAACCTTGGCCTTTGAACTTTTGACCCCAAACCCATAGTCAGAGGTCGGGATCCCAAGGTGAACCTGTGTAGTAGGGGTGGGTTCAAAAGATCGATTCAATGATCTGGATCGATCCACGTTTGACTGAACTGATATCAATCCAAAAAATCCACTGATCGATTTTTTAATATAATGTTTGTACATCTGTGAACGTCTGCTGAATCTGATAGGGTCGAAACCAGGTCAGTGAGCCAGTAGCAGCGGCGAAGAACCAGAAACACCCAGAGCACTAACAGAGCTAACAGCTAACAAGCTAACGGAGATGTTGGTTCTTCTTCTGGTGTGGTAAAATGGTTCTCATCTGACAAGAGTTCCCTGCGGCGCATGCGCACGTCTTTACATCCATGTTTACATGAGCGGAGTTGTTGACGTGCATGTCTCTTAATTTATCAACAAAAGTCACCGCAAAGACTATCCTCAACAGTTTCCAAATATTTTTCATAAAGCAGGGATAAACGGTTTTGTACTGCATGCAGTGCTGTGTTGGAATATAAAATTGACGACTGATAAACACTTCAAACAGAAAACACACGGAGACTGGCTGAAACTCGTGAACAGAGAGGGAGACTTTGAGCTACTGAGATTGTAAGCAAATATCATTTGTTTGTATTAACATTTGTGTCGTAAATTAATAATATCAAAAAGCACGGATAAAACATAAATAAAGCGCAGACAAAACACCTATAAAACACTGATTAAGTGTGGATAAAACACCTATAAAGCGGGGCTAAAACACAGACAAAGCATGGATAAAACACATAAAGCGTGGCTAAAACACAGATAAAGTGCAGATAAAGCACGGATAAAACACAGATAAGGTGCTGATAAAACACCTATAAAATGTGGATATAACACCTATAACACACAGCTAAAGCGCGCATAAAACACAGATAAAGCGTGCATAAAACATAAAGTGCAGATAAAGCGCATATAAAACACCTATAAAATGTGGATAAAAGACCTATAAAACACAGATAAAGTGCAGATAAAACACAGATAAAGTGCTGATAAAACACCTATAAAATGTGGATATAACACCTATAACACACAGCTAAAGCGCGCATAAAACACAGATAAAGCGTGCATAAAACATAAAGTGCAGATAAAGCGCATATAAAACACCTATAAAATGTGCATAAAAGACCTATAAAACAGATAAAGCGCGGATAAAACACCTATAAAGTGCCGCTAAAGCAAGGATAAAACAGATAAAGCACGGCTAAAGTGGGGATAAAACACCTATAAAACACGAATAAAGCGTGGCTAAAACACCTATAAACCACCTATAAAACGCAGATAAAGTGCAGCTATAACGTGGATAAAGCATGGCTAAAACACCTATAAAACGCAACTAAAACACCTATAAACCACTTATAAAACACAGATAAAGCACAGCTAAAACGCAGATGAAGCGCAGCTAAAACACAGATAAAGTGGCTAAAACACAGACAGAGTGTGGCAAAAACACCTATAAACCGGAGTGGAGGCCTAGTTAATAGAGCATCCGCCCCACACCCGGGAGGCCTGGGTTCAAATCTCGGCCGGGTCATGCCAAAGACCACATAAAAGTGGAACTTCCTGCCTTCCAGCTTGGTGCTCAGCAATAACGGAATGGAGGAGGGAAGTTTGTGGTGGCGCCTTGCATGGCAGAGACCCCTCTGATTCTAGATGTGATTGACAGTGTAGATAAGAGAAACGTAATTTCGTTCTACTGTACATGATTGGTTGTGTGGATTGAATGACAATAAAGCTGGCTTTACCTTTACCTTTATAAAGCGCAGCTAAAACACCTACTGTATAAAACATAGATAAAGCACGGCTAAAACACCTATAAACCACCTATAAAATGCAGATAAAGCATGGCTAAAACACAGATAAATGTGGCTAAAATGCAGATGAAGCGCAGCTAAAACATGGATAAAGAGTGAATATAGCGTGGCTAAAACTGCCTCATCCACTCATGTGGATGCCCTGTAATTTCCCCATTGTGGGACTAAGAAAGGAATCTAAATCTAAATGTAAAACACCTACAGTATAAAACCCAGATAAAGCGTGGCTAAAACACCAGTAAAACATGTGCTAAACACTGACAAATACGCAGTGTTTTACTAGGTAAAACACAGGCGATGTTTTGAAGCGTTACCCAATTTTTTTTAAATCAGTGAATGACTCATGGAAATTCTGCAAAACCACCATTTTTACCTCTGTCAAGGGAAGACGAGGTAATGTTTTTTGTGGCGTTAGATGGTTTGTCTGGTGGTTTGTCTGTTAGCAACATCACTCAAAAAGTTATGAATGGATTTTGATGAAATTTTAAGGAAAGGTGCGTAATGGTACGGGAAGAGATGATTAGATTTTGGTGGTGAGTCAGATCACCATCTGGATACAAGAATTTTTTTGAATATTATTACCTCTGCCAACGGAGGACGGAGGTATTATTTTTAATGGTGTTGGTTTGTCTGTTGGTTTGTTTGTCTGTTACCAACATAATTCAAAAAGTTATGAACAGGTTTTGATGAAATTTTCAGGAAAGGTGTGCAATGGCACGGGGAGCAGATAATTAGATTTTGATGGTGAGTTGGATAACGATGTGGATGCAAGAATTTTCTGAATATTATTTAATATATTAATCTGGCGCCTTTCATGTACTGCCCTTTTAAGACGTGTCTGCTCAGTTATGTGCGTAGTCACGCCATAGGACCACGCGCTTCAGCAACCTGGAAGCACAGAAGCCAAACTACAGAAAAAGTATTAGGGGGCGTGTTCACCAAACTCCTTTTTCCTGCTGTGGGCGACTATTTTCTATTCATTCCCTATGTAGTCCAGCGTTTACAGCGCTGAGCGCCCTTGGCGCTGAAACGCTTTGAGTGACGGCCGCTTTTTGTCGTGGTGCTCAGAGCTGAAAAAAGTTCAACTTGTCAGACTACTGTACAGCTGTACTTGTCAATGTCAGACCTTTCTAAGCAGCCAATCAGAATTAAGGAAGGGCAGGACATAAGACACTGGTACAGGAAGACGAGAATGGTAGGTGACGGTGGAGGAGGTGGAGGCTGAGCTTTGCTGCATCAAACAAAGTGAATTTGTAGTGGATAACTGCAAAAAAATGGTATGACACCACACTGTTGTGTAATACTGCTTAATATTTATGAACCTTGTCAGTAAACTGTAATGGAGAAGAGAGGAGGGGGAAAAAAAGAAAACTGACCTGAAAGATTGAATAAACCATGATGTTGATTTAAGGTGGAATTGCCCAGCCCCAATGTATGGTCAATACAATTATTTGTTATTATAATTTGTATTATTTGGTAATTTGTTATTATAATTATTATTATTATGTAGTCATATTGTTTTTGCTGTCGTTTCTCTGTCTGTAATAATAATGCTTTGATGCAATTTTCACCAGAAGTGGCTCTAGGCCAGGGATGGGCAACTGCCGGCCACATGCGGCCCGCCCTCTCATC
This sequence comes from Pholidichthys leucotaenia, assembly GCA_020510985.1. Classification (NCBI taxonomy): domain Eukaryota; kingdom Metazoa; phylum Chordata; class Actinopteri; order Cichliformes; family Pholidichthyidae; genus Pholidichthys; species Pholidichthys leucotaenia. Next base: position 61,027,470 of record CM035839.1, read on the forward strand.
CACTACAGCCCACCAGTCCATTTCCAAAAATCAATCGTTTATTTATATCATGTTTGCCATATTTGGAACCACGTTCTTAAATGCAATTATAGAGTCCGCCAGCAGAGAGAGCGCTAATTGAAAGATAGGTGCCGCTCTGTGTGCAAGTGGTCAAGGAGATACTGTAGCTAGAGTGAGGGAGCCAGAGGGAGCGGTGAACCGGTGGAGAACATGTTTTTCAGGTATGTTGCCTGCCAAGATCGCACGAATAGGCTGTAAACAGCAGTAAATGTACTAAGTAGGCTGCTTTTAAACAAGAATAAATACTACTGAGGAGTTCTAGCATTTATTCTTTCTTGGCAGGTGAAGCCTCATGGAGCTCGGAGGCTTTTCTTCTAACTGTGCAAAAAAATATTCAAAGCTTTGGGGTTTCTTCCTAAAGAGTGCGACTGAAGCACTGACAGTTTCAATCCCATGTCAGCAGTAAAAGTTCAGAGACTGTGGTCACTGTAATCTGCTGATTTTTTTTTTTTGTTGTTGTTCATTTTTAACAGTGGCTCTTAAACTTTTTTTATTCCCCATTTTGGAGAGCCATTAACAAGCCCACCTACTCACAGCTATTTCTCTTCCCCTCCACACCCACAATGAATCCAAGAGCAAGCTAAGCCTCATCATATTTCCTTTTCTTCTTGTTTTTTTTTGTTGTTGTTGTTAATTATCATCCCAAATTTCTCTTTTATCATTATTTCGATGGAGAGAGTTTTAAAAAATAGGTCATGATATAATTTTATCCATCCGTCCATCCATCCTCTACTGCTTAATTCTTTTCGGGTCAGGGGGGACTGGAGCCTATCATCTTTGGGTGAGAGGCAGGGTACTTGCTGGACAGATCGCCAGTCCAATGCAGGGCAGATATAATTTTATCAGTAATTGAAATTCTAATATGATAAAACACTGAGTAGCTTTTATTTTCATTTACATTTTCAGTTTTACGTAATTGTGAAACTTTTGACTTTGCAGGAAATAATACCCCCAACCTCCCCACTGAAGGTTTACATGTAAATCTGGCCCTCGGGAAGTGAGGAAAAAATTTTGTTGCCCTCACTACCGCTGAAGTTGCCCATCCCTGCTCTAGGCCTACACACAAACCCAGCCTTGGTGGAGGTATGTGCTCTCTGAGTGCTCTTTTAGTTTAACCCTAAGTAAAGGTGCACTTTCTTGTGTCTGCCTGCAACATGAACAATTTGTCCTTCTACTCAGGAAAAATGTTCAGTAAGATCAGTTCAATTTTATGGCTAACCCTCAAGAGATATGCAGACAAGTTAAAAAAAAATTCTTGAAAGCTGAATGTGGCCCACAGACCCTGAACCCTAATCAAGTTACTTACAGGTTGTCTAAGTCTTCCATAAGCTGACAAGGCATTGCTCCCACGTAGACTCTGCAAAAAACAAGATTAGTGATTCGTTGTTTCACCATCTGTATGAATGAATGAACCTTGAGCAAGCTCACATACTCCATGCATCTGCACATCAGGGGCCCCTAATGAGAACTGTGATCAACATAAAAAGGACTGGGAAAAAAATAAGTCCCCCTCCCCCCAAAGTGAGACACCTAATGTGACTCAAAGCTTTTGTATAAATAGGTCAGTCCGATCAGAAATGTAAGATTTGTAATGGCAACAACATAAAATGTCAAACTAACAGGTCAAAAACAATAAAGCGACCCTCTGCAACTTTGTGGCTTGGGGTATAAATAATAATGCTTAACAATCTGCAGCTGAAGGCCTGAATTAAATTTTGCTAACCTTAAAGGTGATACATTTGCTATTTCCTAAGTGTAAATCTGAATTTTCACGGGAAGAAAAAGAATGAATGATGAACCCATTAGATTTGGAAGGACAGCTCTGGAAAAAAATTAAGGGACCATTGAAGCTACTGCAAAATTATCACTTTATCTGGTTTTACTGTGTTTGAGTAAAACAAACCATTTTCTTTTATTCTCTCTGAACTACTGAAAACAACTCACCCATATTCCAAGTCAAAATATTGTCAGAGCATTTTTTTACTTTTACTTTTAGTGTCTTTATTTATTTTATTTGTTCATTTGTCCCTTTTAGATGTGCTTTTTGATCAAATAATGCAAAGAAAACAAGTTAATGTTAATTTTTCCTTTTTTTTTTTTTTTTTTTTTTCTTTTTTTTTTTCTTTTCCTTTGAAAGACAAAAGTAAAATAGAAAGATGTCTTTACCTTCTTTACATGTTTCAACTGCACTGCAGCCTTCATCAGAAGAGTCAGCTGATTGCTGCCAGGTGACATTTATCAGCTGATTTTCGTAGGCGGGGCCAGCTCAGCAGATCTGTCAGATCCACCGAGCCGGCCCCGCCTCCCGCCGTCAGATGGTCTCTGGAGAATGTGGTCCCAGGTGTGAGAAAGCATAAAGGCCCCCTCATCTCGGTTCATGGTGTCTTTTCCCCGCTTTCTGATCTCTATTGCCTCCTTGATCCAACGTTTGTGTCTGTTGCTCTCCGATCCAATAATTTTTGTGTTGTCCCAGTCCATGATGTGATTATTTCTTTTGCAGTGGTCCGATATAGCTGATTTTAATGTTTCTTGTTCTGCTTTTTCTTTTTGTGATCTTGTGAGTCGTCCTTGCGTTTCCTTCTCACATTCCTTTTGGTGTTCTTTTTTTCTTGTGGTGAATAATCTTCCGGTTTCTCCAATGTAGGTTTTGTTACATGATCTGCATGATATTTCATATAATACATTGCATTTATTGTCTTGTTCTATTCTGTCCTTGGGGTGTACTAATAACTGTCTTAATTTTTTGTGTGGTTTGACTGCTGTGTTTATTTTGTATTTTTTCATGATCCTTTGAATTGGTTCCGTGATCCCTCGTATGTATGGTATAGTTATGGTTTCCTTGTTTTTGATTTCAGCTTTTGTTCTGTGTCTTGTGTCCTGTTTATTTTCTTTGTTTTTGACTTGCTGTTTCCCTTTGTTTATGGCCCATACTGGATATTGGCAGCGTATAAGTGCATGTTTTATGTGGTTTTCCTCTTCCTGTCTGTCTTCTTGTTCCGTGATGATGGTGGCTCGTTCATATAATGTCCTGACGACTGATAGCTTGTGTGCTGTGGGGTGTTCCGATGTCCAAAGTAGGTATTGATCTGTGTGGGTTGGTTTCCTGTAGACTGTGATTTTTATGCTGCCATCCTCGTTGTGGTGGATTTTCATGTCCAGAAAGGCTATGGTGCCATTTTCCTCCTCTTCGTGTGTGAATTTTATGTTCCCCGTACTGTCTGTACTGTTCAGATGGTCAGTGAGTTCTTGTGTATGTCCTTTCCTTATTTTTTCCAGAATGTCATCTACGTATCTCTTCCAAAGGGTGGGTTTGCATATTGTGGGTGCTGTGTTGATGGCTTTATTTTCCAGATCCTCCATAAAAAAACTGCTCATGATGGCTGATAGTGGGTCTCCCATTGCAAATCCTTCTTTTTGTTTGTAGATTTTTCCTCTGAATTGAAAATAAGTGGATTTTGCAACAAACTGTAGTAATTTGGATATGTCATGGACTGTGAGGTTGGTGCGTCTTTTTAGGGTACTGTCCTTGTTGAGGCGTTCTTGCACTATATGTAGTGTGACGTCAATAGGAGTCTTTGTGAATAAAGAGATGACGTCATGTGAGATGAGGATCTCGTCTGATTCTATTTTTATGTCTTTGAGTTCTTGTGCCAGCTCTTTTGAATTTTTACAGTGAAAGTCTGATAGTCCAAGGAGGGGTTTGATGATTTCAGCTAGGGCTTTTGATAAGTTGTATGTGACTGATCCAATGCTGTCTATTATTGGCCGCAGTGGGATATCCTTTTTATGTATTTTCGGTGTTCCATAAATCCGAGGGGTGATGCTGGCTGTGGGGATCAGGTGATCATATGCGTCCTTTGTGATTTTATTGCTTTCTAATAGAGGTTTTAGAAGGGCTTTGAGCATTTTTTTCTTTTCTTCTGTCGGGTTTGTTTTAATGATTTCGTATGTGTTACTGTCTGCCAACATGGTCTGCCAACATGGTCTGCCAACAAGTTCATGATCATTCTTAGAGTGGCACTCCGCCAAAAATCAAGCTTTTTCTGTTGTTAACATGTCTGTAACATGTTTTTGTGACCTACAATACTGTACATATCAAGATCAAAATCAGTCCCAAGTCTCAAGTCTGTGTTTTTCTCCTGTGAATTTTCAGTTAAGCTCCGCCCCACCAAAAAAAGACGAGTTTGGACAGAAATTTTCTAGCTATGTAATATAAGCATTTCTACTTTGCCTGATTGGTTATAACATTAACCAATCAGGCTAAGCACTGGGCGTGGTTACAGACCTGAGTTCACTGCCCCGGGGAAGAGGGAGGAGCCAAGGAGCGGCAGGAGCTTTTTCTATGTACCGTATTTTTGGGACTATAAGGCGCACCGGATTATAAGGCGCACTATCAATGAACGGTCTATTTGATGGTCTAAGTTCATACATAAGTCACACCGGATTATAAGGTGCATTAAAGCGAGGTAGTCGGAGCCGGGAAAAAAAAAAAAATTTGCGTGCATGGAAAGAAAATCCTATCTATAGTCATTATAGACACATATAGCGCGATTGTCTGCGAGTGTGAATGACCTGTTCCATGAGCAGGCTGAACGTTTTTAGTCAGTGGCTGTTTACATCGCCATATTGGCCAGAATACTCGTTCGGTACTCGCTTGGTAATCGATACGGCTCGGCGGAGAGCGAGCCATATTTACAGCCGTAAATACGTATTTACAGCCATATTTACTGCTCCCGTTTACAGCTAAACGGGAGCAGTTTCAATACCGAAATTTCACATACAAATCCTAATATACGTGTTCTATACACCATCGGCTTTTGGGTATCGACTACCTCGCGAGGTAGTCGGATCTGGGATTTTTTTTTTTTTTGCGTGCATGGAAAGAAAATCCTATCTATAGTCATTATAGACACATATAGCGCGATTGTCTGCGAGTGTGAATGACCTGTTCCACGAGCAAATGTACGTTTTTGGTCCGTGGCTGTTTACATCGCCAGAATACTCGCTCAGTACTCGATACGGCTCGCTGTCCGGCGGCAGCCCCGAGAAGTAAACAATGCAAACAAATGCCGGGACGCTTGAATTCTTTCGTCCCGAAAATATCATTTTTGAATATTAATTACAGCTAAACAGGAGCAGTTTCGATCCACGATCCATTGGCAGATAGTGGCGTAACTCGCTAGCAATTTAACTTTGAACGACCTGTTGACACCAATATAGCGGTTGGAGTTCTTTGGTTAATCCACCTGGAATGATGGCAAGCTCCGAATTAGTTTGCTTCACTTGGGTTTTGACAGTATCAGTGAGATGGGCGCGCATGGAGTGGCAGATCAATAGGGATGGAGATTTGTGGAAAAAGCCATCCGGCCACTATGTTGAAGCACATATTACTCCACGAGGCTCCTGACTACCATAATGCTCTGACAATCCATCAAGCGGTTCGGCTTCGTAACTTACCAAAGTCGTACTAAAATATTTTTGACAGATTTTTGAGCGCCGTGCACCACATAAAATCGGTGCGAGGTCAGTAAGCACAACCAGAATTAATACATAAGGCGCACCGGATTATAAAGCGCACTGTCGATTTTTGAGAAAATTAAAGGATTTTAAGTGCGCCTTATAGTCCAAAAAATACGGTAGTTGAAAAGCTGGCACATTATACATGTTTAGTTTCTGGCTGTGTGAGCAAGAACTCCTCTTCCTTTAAATTACATGTCTTACCCACAGACATGAAAATACAACAGCAATGATTAATTTTATTTGGAAAAACCTCCGTGTCCCTGCTAAAATACCGGCGAGAGTGTTATGTCTGAGGAATGAGGGACAGGAGTCTTGTCTGTCATGCAGCAAGTCAACACTTTATCATAACAGGACTATTTATGTACAAGGGCCGTGCCCTCCTGACGTCACACCAGGGGTAGGTATGACAGCACATACACACTATACTCACTACACCACAGTTCCCCTCCCCCTTACAAAAATGCAAACCACACACACAATCGAGACCCTCCCCAATTTAGGACCCGAATCGTGCACTAAGGAACAACGAATCATGAACTGTAGTAAAATGGCCTATCACATTCACACAAAATAACTCAAACCAGCGTTTTTCCTTTTTAAAAAAAAATACACAAAAATAACTAGGTTGGGCCATGTCTCTAAAATAAGTAAAATAATCCCATAACATACATACATACTCACATGCACACCAGTAGAGTATATATATCGACATATTTACATCAATGATATTTAAGTCACACGTATGTCCACCGGCAGCCAGAGGTAACACCGGCCCGGGGGACCAGGGCAGCCCCAAATCATGCACGCCCCTGGCCGCTGTAGATAAGACCGGCTCGGAAGTCCCGGGCAGCGCCACGGCATGAACGCCCCTGGCCGCCGTCTGCCTCCGGGATCAAAACCAACCTCTCCTGCAAAAATGTCACTCTTCACCACCGACTGCCTCACTCCTCAGGACCCGCAGTGCTGCTGTCTGGCACGCCGTCTCTCCGTGCTCGTCGGTCCGCTCCCGACCACTTTCAACACTGCCGTCTTGGTCCCAAACACTCCGGCCCCCTGTGGCCAAACTCCGGGGAGACCCAAAGGCTGTTCGTCAGTGCCACTCGCTGCCTCGGGCACCTCGCTGTACTGCCCAGCACCCTCGTTCAGGGCACATTTAGCTCCGGCACTGAGACACTGCCCGACCTCCGTGGTGCACGGTTGCTGTTGCTCACTCCCAGGGTTCACAGCATCGCTTTCGCCGGCGTCATTTCCCGACCCAGGCACCTCGCCGCTCCTCCCAGCACCCTTGTTCCAGGCGCTCCGCTGTGTTGCCTCCATGTCTGGCTGCTGTTGCTCTCCCTCGGGGCTCTCACTGTCACTCTCGTTGGCGTCACTCTCCAACCCGGGCGTTTTGTCGCTGCTCTTGGCACCCTCGTTCCAAGCGCTCCGCTGCGTTGCCTCCATGCTCGGCTGTCACTGTACATCCCCGGGGCTCTCAGCCTCCCTGGTCCCGTTCACTTGCTACCTAGCTTTCAACTGTGGGGATGACTCCTGCTGCTCTCCCTGTCCGCTGTTGCTGCACACCGCGCCACCTGAGTCATCGGCGCTATGGTCCTGTACCGTGCTGAGCTCCTTGACTGGCCCACCATCTTCAGTGACTGGGGACTCTTCCACTCGTGGCCCCAGCCCTACCTCAAGGTCTAGCTGGTAGCTCGTAGCTTGGTTTTGGCACGAAGTTAGCTTGGTGGCTAACCTGTCCAGAGGCACAGAATGGGTCGCTAGCTTCCCTCAGCTAACTAGCTTAGTCGTTCCTGGCGCCAACAGCTCCATTACCCACAGCTTCATGGTTCTCGTCTGCTCGTCGAAGTACTCAGCCAGTCGCTCGACAGCATCCTCATAATACTCCGTTTCACCCAATGGACTGAGAATTCTTCGGCCCTCCGCACTGAGATTGTGGGCCAGAAATGCTCATCATTGCCTCCTGTCAAGTCTGTTTAGGCCCAGTGCCCTGATGTAATCCTTGAACATGGCCCTCCACTGCGGCCACAGGATCACCGGCTCCCCTGTGTACTCTAGAAACGGTAATAGTGGTTTAGGTAGCCCGTACACTCCCATAATTTTTATCCTCATCACCAAATGTTATGTCTGAGGAAAGAGGGACAGGAGTCTCGTCTGCCATGCAGCAAGTCAACACTTTATTATCAGAACAGGACTATTTATATACAATGGCCGTGCTTGCCTGACGTCACACCAGGGGCAGGTATGGCAGCACACACACCACACTCACTACACCACAGAGAGGACACAGGTTTGCAGCCTGTCTTTTACCCTGCATGCTGGGGGAGACGGCCATGGAGGAGGTCAACTGCCTTGGGGCCCATGACGCAACGGCTAGGGCCAGCCGGTGAGGCTGCACGTGCCACGGTCCCACCTGGCCCCCAGCTCACAGCTTGCTGGGAGCCAAGTGGGACTGCCGAGAGCTAGCTTGCTTTGCCGGAGGACGGGGTCCGCGCCCATCGGCTCACCTCCTTCACACCCATGCGGGAAAGATTCAGAGTGAGCCAGGGAGATCCTTAGTGAGTGATGGCCGAATGGTTAGGGATGTGGACTGGTGAGCGAAAGGTCGCTAGTTCAACCCCAGAACCGGCAGGATCAGGTCTGGGTGGGACAGATGACATAGTAGTGTTTGCCCCACGCTCCTTAACCCCACTGTGGTGCCCTTGAGCAAGGCCCTTAACCCAAACTGCTCCAGTGGAGCTGCTTAGTGCCCACTTGTCAATCTGTGGTTGTACTGGGCAGCTTCCAGGTGTGAATGTGTAACTGTGTGATTGTGAACAGGGCGTCCTTGAAAAAGAGAGGTTGCCTCTTAATAGGACTACCCTGTATAAATAAAGGGAGCCCTCCAGCCTCCATGCGGGGCCAGGCAGTGACTCTCTGCTCCACCGAGAATGATCCTTCTGCAGGTTCACCCCTGACTTTTACTTCCTCAAATTGGGATCGCCTTCTCGGAGCCCGATGTCCTCTTCTTCCCACTACTGGTGGGCGGGAGTATGGGTGGAGCTAATTAGAATAGTCATAGATCCATGCATACTTAAGTAGGTGAAAGAGTAAAAACGTTTTCCAAGCAATTTTAAGGCAATGAAAGTTTTCTTGTGCATAAAAAGCCACAATATACTATTTTGGGCATAACACATTTGTTTTTGTGGTGGTCTAAGAGCCGCCGGAGTGCATCTTTAAACACCACAGTACTTAAGTTTTAACTTAGGAAGAACTCAGAAATCTGTATTTGTTGAAAAACTCTGATTTCATGCGTCTTACCATGCTTAGGTGAGCACCTCTAAGCAAGGGCGTAGCACCAAATTTTGGGCCCCGGGTACAGCACTGTGTGTGGCCCCCTCAAACACAAACTAAATTTTGAATTTTACATTCCATGGTTTAAGACGGGGCCATTTCCATTAAAAGCCTTGTTAGTAAGCTCCATTGTTATGGACAGTTTGATGCTAGTATATGATATGTCTGAGAATATATTTACTGTCATCAGAATTTCCAAACCTCTTTGTCTATAATGCACTTTTGATAATGGACCTGTAGTATTTTTCCATTTACATACTTATTTATTTACATGAACTTACATGAGTTATGAGTTGAGCACCTATTTATTTTTCTATTTTCTATTCCATTAGCCTTATTCTTTTGCATACTTCAAATTTTTGGCTAGTAGAGCATCTTTAATAAACCCAGTTAACAATTGAGATCAATATACTGTGATCTGCACAGAAATTTGGAGGGGGCAGGTGGTCAACCAAAAAAAAAAGCACCCCTAAATAATGAAAAAAATAAATTTACATACAGTAGTGCAAATTTTACAGTAGTTGTATGGTATATCTATTTTATTTTAATACCTATACACTCATGGACATATTTTATACCCCATAGATTTTTACAAAATGATCAACTAACAGAGACCATGGTCTTCATCATTAATTATGTAAAAGTCAATGACAAAAAAACGGGCAGCTTCCATTAAAAAATAAATCTGTTCAAAATACAAAAAAATATTTGCAAAAATATGAAAAAGCTTGTTTTTCAATAAATAAAATATTAAACTTCAATTCAAATAAATAAATATTTGCCAAAAGCCCTTAAGTCTTTTCCCCTTGTCAGCAAAATGAGCCAAACTCCTCCCCTCTGTTAATGTTCCCCCCTCCATCCCCATAAAGACTGTAAGGACAGTTTATACAGTGAAACTTAGTTTATCAGTGAGAGAATAGGAGAACATGGATAAGAAAAATAATGAAAATTTAATGAAAAAGTTGCAAATTTTATAGAAAAACTTTATATGAAAGATCACATGTTCACGTTTATCATAAAACATGGCTAATTTATAGGAAAAAGTAACAAATTTATCAGAAAAGCAATAAATTTATCAAATGTATTTTTGAAAAAAGTTAACTTTCCAAGAAAATGTTTACAACAAAAACCTCACTGATTGGTGAGAAAATTGGAGATTTATGACAGAAAAAGTTTATATATATATATATATATATATATATTGTAGCGAACTCAATATGAGCACCCTACTTGGCTTGCCAAGTGGGTTGACCCTATTGGCGACACAGGTAGAGTGCGGGACTCCGGAGCGGGAGGCGTGAGTTCGAATCTCCCGGTGGGACGTCGCCATGTCGAGCAGCACGTTACAATATATATACACTGTATGTATACTGTATATAGGCTGTACTAAAATTTTTCAGAAAGACTTTTTTATAACTTTACCGTTGTAAATTTCAGATATTTTTTCTTAGACGTGTGTGGGGGGGGGTTCGCCATTGGAAGCTCTGGTTTTTCTCACGAAAATCAAATGTTTTTCTCATAAATTTCGGACTTGCTTATAGTAAATATGTGACTTTTTAAGTTGTAAATGATTATATTTCATCATATTTTTCCCCCTTTATTCTTGCAAATTTGTACTGAAGCTACATTTATATCTTTGTAATTTTACAAGGGTTAAAGTGGTGGCATGCACCAGGGCTAGTTCCCTGGCCCCACCAAACTCTGCACTCCTACCTCTGAGCTGTACACTTGTGGTGCAGCCAGGTAACCACTGGTAACAAAGTAGAGTTAGTGTAGTTTAGTCCTTACTAATTTGGCTTGCTGGCTAACAGGTGGCGGGACTGAGTGCTTGGGTGATATAACCCGGCGGGGCACTACAGGTTGTCTGTAGGTGCAGTGTCTGGGCCGGAAGTTCCGGCTGTACCATTCTGTCTGGAGGAGGTGGTGCCCCAGTGAGATTTAGCATGCAGGCCCACTGGCATGTGGACATGCCCTGGTGCTCACTAATCAGTATGCGCTGCCTTGTGCGTAGCTCTTGGAGGAGCAAGGCTAAGGGAGTAAACCCTGACAGAAAATCTGTGGTGCCTTGTGCTAGTGCTCGGAGAAGAGCAAAGGCTAAGGGAGTAAACCCTGACAGAAAATGTACATCCTGCTGGACCTGCTGGACATCTTGGTCTCCGCTTGCCTTCACATTTGGTTCTGTCAGACTAAAGAAGAGAGTCCATTTCAGGGCACGTGTCTTCTTTCTTATCTATTGCCCAGGCTTATGAGCTAAAGGTATGGTTGTGATGGCCGTTGTTAGTCCAAACTCTGGCGTCTACGACAACTTCAGTAGGTGACTGTGCGACCACGCAACCCTATTTAGGGATGACCTGCGTGCCTCACTCAGAGGAGGGCGCTAGTAAAGGTGTGCTAAAAAAGCCGATGCCAGACTACTATTTCCTGCTACTACTTCCTCTAATTCTTCTTGCTTAACCCTTGCAACTTGGAGCATTGGGACTATGACTACGGGTTTGGATTCTGACCCATTGAATCCAGACATTCGGAAAATGGCTATAATTTCTAAGGAGTTGGCTAGACTTAACATCAATATTGCAGCTCTTTCTGAAACACGACTTGCTAATCAGGGTTCCATTTGTGAAAAAGACCACACCTTCTTCTGGACTGGTAAATCGGCAGATGAACCCCCGTCTATATGGTGTTGGTTTTGCAGTCAGCAACTCAATAATGCATTCCTGCATTAGTTCTCCAGTAGGTCACTGTGAACGCCTCATGCAGTTAAGTATTGCTTGTGCAGATAACGCCATACATCTTATTGCTGCCTATGCACCAATGCTTATGTCTCAGAACAAGGTAAAAGATGCATTCTATGAACAGCTTTCGTCCATTTTGTCTTCTATACCCAGATCAGATTGTGTCTTCATCCTGGGTGACTTCAACACCCACGTCGGTGTTGATAACTCTGCGTGGGAAGATGTTTTGGGGCCCCATGACATCGGTAGACTTAATGAGAATGGCCAGCGTCTCTTGGAATTCTGTAGGGATCATCTACTGTGCTTACCAAACTCATACTTTGCGAGCAACACATCTAGCAAGGTCACTTGGAAACATCCCCATTCCAAGCACTGACATGAGCTAGACCATATTTGTCATAGACGCAATCTGAGAAATATTTGTCATGCTTGAAGCATGCATAGCACTGACTGTGATACAGATCATGTTCTTGTGTGCTGCAGAACCTTGTTCCACCCTAAAAGAGCTCATTGCGGTCAACCTATACCTAAACCCAAGTTGAACCTACCTGCCTTGAAGAATCCTGAGTCTCTTAACAAGTATCAGGAAGAACTTAGTGCCACTATTCAGTCATCTAACATCAGTGATGAGAGTTCTTCAAGCTCTTGCTGGAATATGCTAAATAAAGCCATTTCATCATGTGCTGAAAGCACTCTTGGTAGATCTAAATACAAACAACCGGACTGGATTACAGCATCTGCCAGCACACACTATCCGGTCTTAGAGGCGAAGGGATCAGCCCAACTGCAATTCTCCAAACATCCATCTCAAGAAAATGCTGATCAGCTAAGGCAGTGTAAAGCAGATGCTCTACATCTCTCCAGGCAATGCCTCCAAAATTACTGGCTAGACCTCTCTGCTCACATGGAAGAATGTGCTAACACAGGTAATCTACAAGGCCTATACAATGCATAAAAGAGGCACTTGGCCCAAAGACGACGAAAGTAGCTACCTTGCTTGATCCTAATGGGACAGTTCTAACTGACAGTGACAAGCAGATGGCCCGTTGGGTTGAACACTTCTCTGGCCTATATTCACACAATGTCCCAGTAGATCTGGAGACCATTAGTAATATGCCTCATCTTGACACACTTCATCACCTCGATGCTCAGCCAACACCTGAAGAATTAAAGACTGCACTCAAAAGTCTCAAACCAAACAAGGCTGCAGGGGAGGATGGTATCGTCCCAGAACTTCTGAAGAGCGGCGGTGACTCATTATTCAAGGAGCTTTACCAGATCATCGTCTGCTGCTGGAAAACTCGTTCTGTACCCCAGGAATGGCATGATGCAAAGATGATTACTCTCTTTAAAAACAAGGGCGATAGGATACTGTAATAATTATCGGGCTATTTCTCTCCTGAGTGTGGCTGGTAAAGGTTTTGCATCTGTTGTGCTTCAGCGTTTTAACTGTTTTCCAGACCGTGTAATGTCAGAAAGCCAATGTGGTTTCAGATCTGGGAGGCCCACTACAAGATCTGATGGTTCACTATTCAACTAGGCTCGTCCAAGGGCAAAGAGTAAATCATGAAACGTACTGATTTGTGAACTCCTATTTGCTGACAATGCTGTATTCATGTTCACTCTGCTGATGATTTGCAACATCTATGTGACTCCTTTGCTTCTGCGTGCTCGTCATTCGGGGTGTCAGATAGTATTTCGAAAACCAAAGTTATGTACAGTGGTCTCTTATGTAGCACCTGTTATATCAATCAATGACCAGCCAATTGAAATGGTGCAACAATTCTGTTACCTTGGATCTACTGTTGCTAGCGCTCCAAACTTTGATTTCCTCATTTTGGAGTGAGAAATATGGTTTGTGGAATGAGGGAGAGGGGAAAAGAGTGAGAATCCCTCCAAAAGAGTGAGAGTTGGCAACACTGCATACAGCTGTCCATGTTTATCTTACCTTTATGATTATAGATTCAGCTGATGTGCAGTGATGCAAAGAAAATGTCCATTATCCACAGTCCAAATGTCTGCTGTGACTGAGACATGATCCAGTCCCTCAAATTCCTTTTGGAGATTAAAATCCATTTTTGAATAATCTTTATCCAGGTAGCAAGGAAATGCATTTTAATTAACGTGGATCACAGTCCAGCTGTCTGATGGAAAGCGACTGTTGATATCACGTCTTCAGTCTGTAACGACATATCTGGCAATCAGTTGGTTTAATTCTTGCTGGGTCACAAACTGTCCAGATGCATACCTGTGCTTGAAATCCAGCCGTGGGTATTGAGACAAGAGTATTTCCCCTTTACGTCCAGCTGTGGCTGTTCAGATAGCATAGATCCACTAACACAGTGTTAGTTGTTAGCATAGCATAGCACTAGCTTTGTTGGAGCTTTGTTGCTTTTTTCAGGCGCTTCTTCTGAAAATTGCAGTAGGTCTTAGTTTGCAACCCACCATGGAAAAATAATCTGTCTTATTTCCACAAAAAGAAAGTAGCGTCATCTTTTCCTCTGCTAAATAGTGAAGACTCAGGCTCTTTGTAACAGGTCATACTGACTGACAGCTCGTCTTAGGGTCAGTTTATATATTCATTTATTTGTGCTAAAAATATCTATCCATATTAATAAAACGAGTAATGCATCTGATCAAATTTCAGTAACTGTAACGCTTTGTGACTATATGTCTGTGAAATGTGCTTTATAAATAAACTACTTAATTACCTCATCAGTACCTCCTTAAGCAGATTGAGTTGTCCTTGTGTTGGAATTCAAAAGATACTAAAACTGAATGGCTGTCATACATGTAGGTTTTTTTTTTTGTTTTGTTTTTTTGTTTTTTTTTTCCAGAGCTATAGATCCAAATAAAGATGCAAGTCCATAAGTTTTCCCCCACTTTTTTATATCACATACAGTATGTTTTTTACATTCTCTTTGATTTCTCTTGACAATTTCACATGGACTTTGATGAAGAAAAAGAATTATCTGGGATGTGAATATTTAGGAGAGTAAAGAAGATGTGTGGAGCCAAATAAAAATCTGGACTTAAGATAAGCATGTGTTTGCTGACTCAAGGGCCATACTTTAGGCTTATTAATGAAACTAAAAGATCTGTGTGTTCATACCTGAGAATTCTGACATCGAGGCCATTTGAGCTCACGTCGGTGTTGCTTCCGTACACATCAGTGTAGATCCGTCCGCATATTGTCACCAAAGTGCCTGCAGTGATTTTGAAATGGGTTTATTATAAATGTAACAATAAATGTCTACTGAAAAAAAAAATCACTGCCTGCTGTGAAGACGTACCTGGGTGACCACTGATGGGCTCCAAGGTCTTGATAGTGGGCGTGCGATACCAGACAGTCTGAGGAGAGTGAATGAAATTTTCAGAAGTGCACACATTAAAACAATGTAACATGAGACAATCAACATCTAAAGCGATGCCGTTTGACTTACTCTGTAGACACACCGCCATGACAGCCCTTTGCATGAGTCTTGCTCAGAAATGCTAACGCCATCCACACTGACACGCACCATATAACTATCCGCTGGCATGGGCCTGTGAGGGACAAAACAATAATTCTAGATGGACACATCCTCATAGGTGGGTGGTAACTATGCTCAAACTTTACTGAGTAGTTAATAGGAGGGTGTGTTTTTTTTTATTCTTAGAGTATACTTTTGAAGGAAAACTGTACTTTTATTTGAGTACATTTGGCTGTACTCTTTTGTTCTGCTTAAAAACTGATAGAAATGTGGTGAAGTGGTTAATGCTGTTGCCTCACAACAAAAAGATCCTGGGTTCAAACCCAAGGGCTGGCTGCTTAATCCATTTTGGGTCATATGGGTGAGAGGTGGGGTACACCCTGGAAAGATTACCAGTCCATTGCAAGGCAACACAGAGACAAACAATCATTCACTCTCTCATTCATACCTAAGGACAGTTTATAGTCACCAGCTGGTGCCAATTAACATGCATGCTTTTGGACTGCGGGAGGAAACTGGAGTACCCAGCCATGGGCAGATATTTCATGTCACTGTTGGGGGCCAATAAACATAACATTTTCTCCAGAGTAAAGACTGAGGGGGGAACTATAGTATACAATATAGACATTATAGCAGACAATATAGTTGGGGTCCTATACAAGATTGTGTTTCAGGGCCCCTATTTTTGTAACAGGGAAGCATTCAAACCCTTTAAAACAGAAACCTTAAAGAAAAAAACTTGATTGTCTAGATTACGAGAGAAAATTTAAGGCATTACATAGAATAAAAACTTAACCAGCGTTCATATGAATGTTGCAAATTTAAATGGAAAACAAAAAACAACAACAAAAAAGTTGCAGATTAATGATGATAAAAAGTAGTGAATTTATGAGAAAAACAGCAAATTCATGAGGAAAAAAGTTGCATTTTTAAAAGAAAAAATTGGAAATTTACAAGAAAAAGTTGCACATTTATGAGAAAAAAGTTGCACATTTACAAGAAAAAAATGTTAATTTATTTTAAAAAAAAGTTGCAAATTTATGAGAAAAAGTTGAAGATTTAAAAGAAAAAAAATTTGATTAAAAAAGTTGCAACTTTACAACAAAAAAAAAACTAGCAAGTTTATGGGAAAAACGTGGCAGATTTAAAAGAAAAAGTTGCAGATTTTAAGAAAAACACTGCAGATTTATGAAAGACCATGCAGATTTAAAAGAAAAAAATATAAATTTATGAGAAAAAAGTTGCAAATTTACAAGAAAAAAAGTTGGAAATTTATAAGAAAAAAGTGGCAGATTTAAAATAAAGAAGTTGCAACTTTACAGGAAATGTTTCAAAGTTACAAGCTTCTTTCTCTGCATTTAGCATTGGTGCTTCAAAGTCTTATGTAACATGATATTAAAGGTTTATGATGATATTGGGGACGGGGGACAATTCTCAGTTTTTTCCAGGTTTGGGGGATGTAACCCCCCCCCCCCCCCCCCGATTTACACCTATGTATAAAGGGAACAGCCACGTAAACACGAGGAGAACATGCAGACTCCACATAGTTGTCTCTGGCCATTTTATTTCTTTATAAGAATATTTTTTTTGTTATTTTAGTGAGCTTTTAGTAATTTATTTGAATGAAATCAGGGATAAAATACTTTTTCATTGTATTCTGGCTTGGTTTCAAAGGACAAGAAAACCCTGTACATTTGAAGAATTTATGAGTAACATGTTGCAAATTCACATTAAAAATCAATCAATCAATCACAAGTTTATAGGAAAGTTTGTTGTGTTTTTATTTTAAAAATACACACATTTATGAGGAAAAAATTGTGGATTTATTTTTTTTTTTTAAAGTTTCAAAATTAAGATGAAAAACCTCACAAATTTATAAGGATAGTGCTGCAAATTTATGAGGAAAAAAGTTAGAAATTTATGTGGAAAAGTTACAAATTTATGCAAAAAAGTTGCAATTTTAGCAAGGAAAAAAGCAGTTAATTTACAAGAAAAATGTCTCAAAATTAAGTCGGAAACTTGACATATCTGTATAAAAAAGATGCAAATTTGTGCAAGAAAAATCTGCAAATTTAGAAGGAAAATACAGTTCATTAAAAAAGTGGCGCAACTTTAGGGGGAGTAATGTGGGGCACATATGTTGGTTTCATATGCTCCACAGATATATTACTGTATGTTTATTGTGTGCTTCATGTCTCAAGGGAACAAAGGGACTGAGCCTCCTAGGGTAACAGGAGGGTGTGAGATTTGGCCTTTTGTTTCAAGGAGATGGCCTTGAGAGATTTCCTGACCACGGAGACTAGGGGGTGGATGGTGTTAAGATCGGGGGAAGTTACATTGTGACTGGGATTAAGTAAGGTGTGACTGTATGTTTGATTAAACACCATGTGACTGTAGGTTTGATGTCCTGGGTATAAAAGGACAGATGTGAGAAGATTCATCCTCTTTTTCTGCTTTGGAATGTTGGAGTATGTGATTGTGAATAAAGCTGAACCTGAGGAATAAACTCAGTCTCGTCCTTTCAACACATCTCCACAGTAAGGTCATTTCTTACTAAAGTACCTAATCCTTTTTAGCAAAAATGTTTGGTGGACTGCTCCTAGTTATACTTGAGTATTCATTATAACAAGGTGCTACCTTCACTTGTGTTTCTTGGTACTCCATTCACTTCTCTAATGTGTTTGACATTTTTTGTAGTATGGACATTTGCAGTACCTGGTGTAACAGATGATCTGGTGGCTGTGTGTTGAGTCTCGCTCCACATCACAGGGGACCGTCAAGGTTTTGGACACCAGTGTGACCCTGTTCCCAAATGTTTTGTTATAAGGATTCAGGTGGAACTGGCTAGCCTGGGCAAAACCTGGAAGGAAAAAAATGAAGTACACAAGCAACAAATATTATTTATCATCATATTACAGTCCCATGGGATTTAAGAGATTGCCTTCTCTTATAATAATAATAATAATAATAATAATAATAATAATAATAATAATAATATAGACTAGAGGGGCCCACAACTTCCTGTTTATTGATAAGATGATAATGCAGAACGCTCAAGCTGGTAAGAAGAACCTGTTCATGGCTTAGATCGATTATCGAAAAGCATATGACATGCTGCCACACTCGTGGGTAAACTATGGAATGTCTAGACTTGTTTGGAATAGCAACCAACGTAAGGAGGCTTCTCTCTAACAGTATGGAGGATTGGAGGACTGAGCTGTACTCATCGTCAACACAGACAGGTGAGGTTGAGATCAACAGGGGAATCTTCCAGGGAGATTCCTTATCACCTTTGCTGTTTGTGATCTCGATGATCCCGTTAACCCTACTGTTAAGGAAGAACAAGTACGGATATGATCTCAACAGTAAACAAGTTAACCATTTACTTTATATGGACGACCTTAAGCTGTATGCAAGGTCAGAGAAAGGCTTAAGCCTTATTCATGCTGCATTTCCACTCTAGCCCACTTTGGTCCACGTGCACTTTGGACGAGCCCGGCACACACGCGGCGTTGTACATGCTTACTTTTTTCGTCTACCAGGCCAAGCAGTTGACGCATGCGCACAACTGTTATTTGTAGTTTCGCCCTAGCTCTATTGGTAGTGCAAATGTGCTAACACGCCAGTTTGTTTGTCACTGGCTATAAAACACAAGAGTGACACACATTTTTTTGTAGCAACAACAATGGCGTTGTTTCAAGGAAAAGGAGGAATTACCGTTTTCCATTGCTCTTCTCTGCTCAAGTTGCTGCTGCTGCAAAAGGATTCGTGTATGTTTATTCTTGTCTTCCGCCTCCTCATTGTCTTCCTTGTCTACTTTGTCTTTGTATGTTGTGTTGGTAGTGCCATCTCATGAATGAGATGTTCAGTCTTGCGCATGCTCTGTCAGCGCGTTCAGATTGTGGGCAGGCCACATGGTCATAAAATCTGGGCTGCACGCGGTCATCTACAGTAGAGCCCTGCATACACTCGCGGAGTGGAGGCGGTGACGTAAATTTCGTTACACGAGGATTCCGGTTGCATGTACGCGGACAGCAGGGGTGCAGCATGAATCCAGTTTTAGAATCCCTTGTTAATACAGTCTGAGTCTTCAGTGCAGATATTAGAATGGATTTCAGTGTTAAGAAATGTGCGAAGCTTGTCTTATGGAGAGGAAAGGTTGTCAAATCCAAAGGAATCAATCTACCAGATGGGAGAGAAATTAAGAACCTGGAAGAAGGGGCCAGCTACAGATATGTGGGTGTTCTGGAGGCTGATGAGATCCAGCGAAACAAAATGAAGATCAGCCTAACAAAAGAATACTTCAGAAGAGTGCGAAAGCTGTTGCAATCAAAGCTAGACAGTGCAATGTCATTTGTGGCATTAACACATGAGCTATCTCTCCTAAGATATTCAACGAGTTTTACTGGACCCGAGATGAATTGAGAGCACTGGATAGAAGAACTAGGAAGAGCCTCACCATCCATGGGACGCTCCATCCAAGGGATAGTGTGGCACAATTATACCTGTCAAGAAAAAAGAGGTGGTAGGGGACTTTTGTCGATAGAAGATTGTGTGGATCAGGCCACAATTGAGCTTGCTAGCTATGTATCTGGAAGTGGAGAGATGCTGTTTGCTGCAGCACGGAGAGGAATGAGCACCCCAAAAGAGAGTTGTGATGATTTCAACAAGAGATGAACGAAGGAATGGATGAAAGAAGCGACAGAGAAGAAACTCAAAAGAAGCAAACCAAAAGCTTGATACTGGCTGCACAGAGTCAGTGTCACTTAGAACGAAGGCGATCAAGGCCAAAATTGACAAGGCCCAGGAGGATTCATTTTGCAGATTATGCAAAAAGATTCAAAAAAACTGATGAAACTGTCAACCACCTTCTGAGTGAATGCTCCAAACTGGCACAGACTGAATACAAGAGATGACACAACAACGTCACTAAAGCAATACACTAGGATCTCTGCAAACAGTTTAATACTGAGTGCAGAGAGAAGTGGTATGAGCATAGTCTGACCCCAGTAGTAGAAAACGAGAATGCAAAGATGCTATGGGACTTCACCATTCAGACTGACAAGAGGCTCCTGCACAACAGACCCGATATTGTGCTAGTTGACAAGGAGAAGCCGAGAAGCCACAACAGAAACCCAGCAAGGCAAGAACGCATTCAAAGCAGTACAGAAATGAGAGGATTAAATGGGGTTTCAGTCTCCTTGCTTCCAGCTTCCGTCTCGCCAACACTAATGGTGACGGTGTGCTCGATTCTGTCACCGGCGTACACTTCTAGGGGGTTATATTAACCAATTAAAGTCAGTAAATGTAAATAGAGTTAAATGTAAGTATAGTTTTGGTGTCTCAGCACCCAACAGTAACCCGCACCTCCGTCATCCCGTCAGTTCCCGACCTGTGGATCTTTAAAAACGCAGATGGTGTCGGTTTCATTTGATTCCCCCCTAGCGTACACCTCCATCGGTAATGGTTGGTTAAAAAAGTCACCTTTGACCTCTTTTATGGTCCAGTGGTCAGTGAAACCATATCAGGTGCACCCTTCAGGTACTGTGGCATCACCATGCAAGTAATGAGAGCCCACGGTCAAGTGGCCTCTGAGTTAGAAGGGGGAGAAAGTTTCTGCCAAGTACAGTATCTCACAAAAGTGAGTACACCCCTCACATTTTTGTAAATATTTTATTAAATCTTTTCATGGGACAATACTGAAGATATGGCACTTTGATACAAAGTAGTCAGTGTACAGCTTGTATAACAGTTTAAATTTGCTGTCCCCTCAAAATAACTCAACACACAGCCATAAATATCTAAACCACTGGCAACAAATGTGAGTACACCCCTAAGTGAAAATGTCCAAATTGTGCCCAAAGTGTCAATATTTTGTGTGGCCACCATTATTTTCCAGCACTGCCTTAACTCTCTTGGGCATGGAGTTCACTAGAGCTTCACAGGTTGACGCTGGAATCCTCTTCCACTCCTCCATGACAACATTACGGTGCTGGTGGATGTTAGAGACCATGCGCTTCTCCACCTTCCATTTGAGGATGCTCCACATATGCTCAATAGGGTTTAGGTCTGGAGACATGCTTGGCCAGTCCATCACCTTTACCCTCAGCTTCTTTAGAAAGGCAGTGGCTGTCTTGGAGGTGTGTTTGGGGTCGTTATCATGTTGGAATACTGCCCTGTGGCCCAGTTTCCGAAGGGCTGCTTCAGTATGTCACAGTACATGTTGGCATTCATGGTTCCCTCAATGAAATGTAGCTCCCCAGTGGCGGCAGCACTCATGCAGCCCCAAACCATGACACTGCCACCACCATGCTTGACTGTAGGCAAAACACACTTGTCTTTGTACTCCTCACCTGGTTGCCACCACACACGCTTGACACCATCTGAACCAGATAAGTTTATGTGGGTCTAATCAGACCACAGGACATGGTTCCAGTAATCCATGTCCTTAGTCTGCTTGTGTTCAGCTAACTGTTTGCGGGCTTTCTTGTGCATCATCTTTAAAAGGGGCTTCCTTCTGGGACGACTGGGACGATCTGAAAGATCCTCAGAGAGTTCTTTGCCATGAAGTGCCATGTTGAACTTCCAGTGTCCAGTATGAGAGAGTGTGAGAGCGATAACACCAAATTTAACACACCTGCTCCCCATTCACACCTGGCACCTTGTAACACTAATGAGTCACATGACACCGGGGAGGGAAAATGGCTAATTGGGCACAATTTGGACATTTTCACTTAGGGGTGTACTCACTTTTTAGACATTAATGGCTGTGTGTTGAGTTATTTTGAGGGGACAGCAAATTTATATTGTTATACAAGCCGAACACTGACTACTTTACATTTTATCAAAGTGCCATATCTTCAGTGTTGTCCCATGAAAAGATAAAATAAAATATTTACAAAATTGTGAGGGGTGTACTCACTTTTGTGAGATACTGTACGTGGCAGAAACTTCTCCTTCAGGATTTTTGGTAGACAGCAGAATTCATGGGTCCATTTACCACAACATGTCTTCCAGGTTCTGAATTATCAAAACAGCCCCAGATCATTACACTACCACCACTAAATTTTACTGTTGGTATGATGTTCCTTTTCTGAAATGCTGTGTTTGTCACGATCTGAGCACAAGGGAGATCCCGCCATGCTCTGTCTCTTTGCCTTTTTTTCCTTATTTGTATAATGTTGTATTTTTGAGTTCTAATTCCTGTTATTTTATCTTTACTTGGTTTTCACATATTCTGTATTGTTTCTTTTTTTTCCATCTTCTTCCGCTTAATCCTTTTTGGGTCGCGGGGGGAGGGGGGTGGCTGGAGCCGATCCCAGCATCTTTGGGCGAGAGGCAGGGTACACCCTGGACAGATCGCCAGTCCATCACAGGGCCAACACAGAGAGACAGACAACCATTCACTCTCACTGTCATACCTAAGGACAATTTAGAATCCCCAGTTTTGATGCCAATTAACCTAACTTGCATGTTTTTGGCATGTGGGAGGAAAACGGAGAAATACCGGAGTAAACCCACGCAGACACGGGGAGAACATGCAAACTCCACACAGATCACTGTTGGTCGGGGGCTGGGATCAAACTCAGGATCCCCCTGGCCAAGGGTGAGTTGCTGTGCTGCCGCAGTGCTAACCACAACTCCACAGTGCCGCCCCTGTATTGTTTCTTAGTATGACTTATTCTCCTGTTTATGTTCATTGTAGTTTTGTTATGTACATATTTGGGGTTACTTGTCTTTATTTATCATCATCACATTATATTCGTATTTTGTCGATTCTTTTGTTCTCTCTTGGGGTTGCAGCTGTCGGAGGCACTTCTGGGTTTTTTCCCGGTTGTGGGTGGTGCCTCTGTCAAGCTGTCAGCCCTATCTTCTCTCCTCATGACTCACAGCTGATTTTCATCTCCTTCCCCAGCCTGCTCATGTGATTCTCACCAGTTATCCTTTGTGTTTAATTATTTTGGGCCCTATTTAAGGGTGGCTATTTCTTTTCTCTTTGCGGGTGTCTAAAAGAAGGAATTACATCAGAACGCTGTCCTTGTTCAGGCATTTGTATTCATTTATATCCTGCCTTCTCCCTGTTGCTCATAACTTTGCTTTGTGCACCTTTTGGATTTTTGTGTTTGTACACTGTTTGGATTTTTTGTTAATAAATTTTGCAAACTGCAGTTCAGCACGTGGGTCTCTCCTCCCTGCCCTGAGGGGCAATTCATGACAGAAGACACCAGCCAGTTAGAGACCCAGCTGTTGCAGTTTGTAGTTTTTTTGTTTGTTTTTCACCTGGGGTTTGTCATGCCTGTTACCCCGGATTTTTCAACTCTTGGACTGAGCAAAGTGGAGCTGTGGACAGTATGTGTCCTAGAGGACATTCTCTTGCAGGCTTGTGCCTCCCGTACTCTTGCAGCAGCCCGAGAGTGTCTGGAGGGAGCGGCACAGGTACTCGAGGCATGCCCCAGCCTGTGGGACCACCCAGAGCTCACAGACCTACTCCTCTCCATAATCTCGCCACAATCCATGAGTCACTGACTGGGGGAATCCACTCTGATGTCCGTGCCTGCTCCAACGAAGAGCAAGCACCTGCGGACACGGAAGCCTCCAGCCTCTTGCTGCTCTCTGGCGGCAGCGCCGCCTCCTCCTCCTAAACACTGGCCCGCTCCATTGGCCGAGGAGCTGGAGGAGTGCAGGCAGGTTATACGAGCAGAGACAGAGCTTTTACTGGAATATAAGCCATGGCTCCTCCCGGATCTTGCCCAGGACCTGGAGGAGGTTTCACCGGGGGTCCCAGAGTTTGAGCCAATGAGTGATCCTGACCCTGTTTCTCTACCTCTCCTTTCTGAGTCTTTCCCCAGGGTCACCAAGGTTCATCCCACTTCACCTGAGGTCTCCGTGGGTTCGGTCTCGCTGCCTGAGGTCTTCGTGGGTCCAGTTCCTCCTGCCAAGGTCATCGCGGGTGCTCTGTCCCAGCCCAGGACCTCCATGGGTGCTGTTTCCCCTCTAGCTGAGGTCATCGTGGGTGCTCCATCCCAGCCCGGGCCCTCCGTGGGTGCTGTTCCCCCTCCAGATGAGGTCTTTGCGAGTGCTCCGTCCCAGCCCAAGGCCTCTGATGGTGCTGCTTCCCCATCTGATGAGGTCGTCGCTGGTGCTCTGTCCCAGCCCGGGACCTCCGTGGGTGCTGCTCCCCCTCCGGATGAGGTCTTCACGGGTGCTCTCTCCCATCCCAGAACCTCCGTGGGTGCAGCTCCTCCTCAGTCCAGAGCCACCGTGGGTGCAGCTTTGCTCCAGCCCGGGGCCGCCGCGGGTGCAGCTCTGCTCCAGCCTGGGGCCGCCGTGGGTGCAGCTCTGCTCCCGCCCGGGGCCGCCGTGGGTGCAGCTCTGCTACAGCCCAGGGCCGCTGCTGGTGCCGCTCTGCTACAGCCTGGGGATGCCGCGGGTGCTGCTCTGCTCCAGCCTGGGGCTGCTGCGGCTGCTGCTTTGCTTCAGCCTGGAGCCGCCACAGGTGTTGTGATGTCCCAGTCCAGGACCACCGAGGGTGCTACAGGCCAGTCCAAGAGCATCGTGGTTCCCCCTCCTCTGCCAGACACCGTCGTGGTCCCCTCTCTTCTGCCAGATGCCATCGTGGTCCCCTCACCTCTTCCAGATGCCATTGTGGTCCCCTCTTCTCTGCCAGACGCTGTCGTGGTCCCCTCTCCTCTGCCAGGCACCGTCGTGGTTCCCTTTCCTCCACCTGTCATCATCGTGGGTTCCCCAGCTCCTCTGTCCCCTCCTTTGTTGGGCTTCCCTGTGGGGGCAGCCGCCCCCTGGGCCACCCCTTCTGTTTGGGTGGATAAAGAACCCTGGCCGACCACCTGATAGACTGTGCCGTTGGGTTGGGTAGCTCATATTCTCCGGCAGGCCACCCGACTCTTACCACCTTGCCGTCTGCCAGGTCTGGGACTTTGGCCGGCCACCGGAACTGTCTAGCTCTTTGGTCAAGGGGTACCTAGGTGCCTGGTTCTGCCTGGTAGGGATCCTGAGTGGGGTTTTTTGTTTTTTGTTCCCTCCTTGCCTGGGTTTCGCTGGGGTGTGAGTCATGGGAGTTCTTTTTATTTTCTCTGGTTTGTTTCGGTGCCTCCTTGCCTGGGCCCCCTCCTCCCGCCCTGGGTGGGGTTGTTTTCTTGTTTTTTGGTGGGGTGGGTTCTTTGTGTGCGTGGGTCTTTTTCTTTCGATGTTGCCCGGGGTGTCTGGTATCCACCCCTTGAGGAAGGAGCTCTGTCACGATCTGAGCACGGGGGATCCCACCATGCTCTGTCTCTTTGCCTTTTTTCCTTATTTGTATAATGTTGTATTTTTGAGTTCTAATTCCTGTTATTTTATCTTTACTTGGTTTTCACATATTCTGTATTGTTTCTTAGTATATCTTATTTTCCTATTTATGTTCATTGTAGTTTTGTTATTTACATATTTGGGGTTACTTGTCTTTATTTATCATTGTCACATTATATTCGTATTTTGTCGATTCCTTTGTTCTCTCTTGGGGTTGCAGCTGTCGGAGGCACTTCTGGGTTTTCCCCCAGTTGTGGGTGGTGCCTCTGTCAAGCTGTCAGCCCCGTCTCCTCTCCTCATGACTCACAGCAGATTTTCATCTTCTTTCCCAACCCGCTCATGTGATTCACACCGGTTATCATTTGTGTTTAATTATTTTTGGCCCTATTTAAGGGCAGCTTTTTCTTTTCTCTTTGCTGGTGTCTTAAAGAAGGAATTACATCAGAACCCTGTCCTTGTTGAGGCATTTGTATTCATTTGTATCCTGGCTTCTCCCCATTGCTCATAAGTTTTGCTTTGTGTACCTTTTTGATTTTTGTGTTTGTACACTGTTTGGATTTTTTGTTTTTGTTAATAAATTTCACAAACTGCAGTTCAGCACATGGGTCTCTCCTCCCTGCCCTGAGGGGCAATTCATGACAGTGTTACTTTTACACCGGATGTAATGAGATACACACCTTCCAAAAAGTTCAACTTTTGTCTCGTAAGTCCACAGATTATTTTCCCAAAAGTCTTGGGGATCATCAAGATGTTTTCTGGCAAAACTGAGACAACCCTTTATGTTCTTTTTGCTCAGCAGTGGTTTTCATCTTGGAACTCTTCCATGTTGGCCATTTTTGCCCAGTCTCTTTCTTATGGTGGATTCATGAACACTGACTTTAACTGAGGCAAGTGAGGCCTGCAGTTCTTTGGATGTTGTTGTGGGGTCTTTTGTGACCTCTTGGATGAGTCGTCGCTGTACTCTTGGGGTAATTTTGGTCAGCTGGTCACTCCTGGGAAGGTTCACCACTGTTCCATGTTTTAGCCATTTATGGATAATGGCTCTCACTGTGGTTCGCTGGAGTCCCAAAGCTTTAGAAATGGCTTTATAACTTTCTCCAGACTGATAGATCTCAGTTCCTTTGTTTCTCATTTGTTCCTGAATTTCTTTGGATCGCAGCATGATGTCTAGCTTCTGAGGATCTTTTGGTCTACTTCACTTTGTCAGGCAGGTCCTATTTAAGTGATTTCTTGATTGAGAACAGGTGTGGAAGTAATCAGGCCTGGGTGTGGCTAGAGAAATTGAACTCAGCTTTCCAAAGATGTGATAAACCACAGTTAATTTATGTTTTAACGGTGGGGGGGGGGGTAATCTCTTTTTCAAACAGGGCTATGTAGGTTTGGATTTTTTTCAACCCTTAATAATAAACACCTTCATTTAAAAACTGCATTTTGCTTTTACTTGTGTTATCTTTGTCTAATATTTAAATTTGTTTGATAATCTGAAACATTTAAGTGTAACAAACATACAAAGGCATGAGAAATCAATAAGGGGGCAAACACTTTTTTCACCCCACTCTGTGTGTGTGTGTGTGTGTGTGTGTGTGTGTGTGTGTGTGTGTGTGTGTGTGTGAGTGAGTGAGTGAGTGAGTGAGTGAGTGAGTGAGTGAGAGAGAGAGAGAGAGAGAGAGAGAGAGAGAGAGAGAGAGAGAGAGAGCAATTGTCATTTAAGAAGCTCTTACCTTCTCCTCTGATGGTGGTTCTGGTTGCTCCGTTTGTGCTCCCACGCCGTGGAGTCACGTAGTCAATATGCTGCGCACCTAAATTTTTTTTTTTTTTTCAGAAATATGTTTAGTGTTTTTAACATGACATAAAAACACGATCACCAGAGGAGGAACAGAAAATAGGCTGCACATTTTTAAAAAAAAATTATTTTTCATGCTACTTACTGCAGAAACACCACAGGGCCACCAGGAGGAGAGCCGCCTGGGTCAACTTGGCCCCCATCCTGGAGACTTGACAGATTCTTCTGCTGCTGTAACACCTGCAGGCTGCTGCTGTTCAGGCCAAAGGAAGAGCTGATTAAGAAATTAAAAATCATGGCACACTACCAGGAATTAGGCTAACACTTATAATAAGGTTCCTGTATGAAGGATTTTAAAGTAGTTCATTAGTAGGTTCTTAAATGCCTTACAAATCATGAATAATCTCTCCCTTCTTGTTTCAGGGTCAACAGTTTCTGAAACCCGACTTGAGTTGCCTTCTCTTTGCGCTATTTTTCTTTTAATATCCTCATGCCTGCCCCAGGGACTACAGATGGAAATTAGTGAGAACACCTTTACCCTGTGTTTAATGTTTTGTTTTTTTTCTGTACATTGTCCCTGACAAATAAAACAATAAACTAAACTAGACTAAACATAATGTAGGTGGGATTATTCAGAGATCCTGGTGTTTGAAGTATGAGGAAAAGTGAAAAAGATTTTGATACAAAACTGTACAACAATGAAAAGTGTTGGTGGGTTGTTTTTTTTTTTTTTTTGGTAGATAAAGAAAGGGCATAAGATATCATTTTAGACACTGTACATTTGTTTTTATAGGGAATTTAGAGTCACCGAAGTGTGTCTTTAAGTAGCCTACAATTTATATCACATTTTATAACAAGATTCTCATTTTGACAGC
Organism: Pholidichthys leucotaenia; assembly: GCA_020510985.1. Classification (NCBI taxonomy): domain Eukaryota; kingdom Metazoa; phylum Chordata; class Actinopteri; order Cichliformes; family Pholidichthyidae; genus Pholidichthys; species Pholidichthys leucotaenia. Next base: position 61,055,545 of record CM035839.1, read on the forward strand.
TGATCATGTCATAGTGAGCCCACAGTGGTGTGTGAAATAGGTCTTATTACTCATTTAAAAATGCCTCTTCATAATTTATAGCGCATTTATAACTAACTAATAACGTTCTTATAAACTATTTGTATATCCTTTATAAGTGAACCCTTACTGTAAAATGTCACCGGAATTAAAAGATGTGTTCCCAACCTGTGGCACGCGCGCGCACACACACACACACACACAGCTGCCACAATAACTGCAATATGTAATACCGCACTTTGGACAAACTCACCACGGAGGATAATGAGCAACTGCAACAGCCGCGGTATTCTCTTTTGTGTGTGTGTGTGGGGGGGGGGGCTAAATCTCATTGTTCACTTATGTGCCCCTATTGATTATTAAATAAATTGTTAAATGTTAAGTATATTTTTATTGCCAACAGCATGTTTGCACCCGGTACTGTGGAAGCTTCCGCAGCGCGCGCACACACACACACACACACACACACACACACAGAGTCAGACAGAAGAAATATGCACAGAAAAGTTACAAGAAATGCTTGCAACTTTACCAGTAAAAGTTGGAAGTTTAGGAGAAAAGTTGCAAATTTATGAGGAAAAAAGCAGTAAAAGGACAAGTTAACAGCAAATATGCAGAGGTGGGTAATACAGTGATCCCTCACTTATCGCGGTTAATGGGTTCCAGAACCGACCGCGAAAAGTGAAAAACCGCGAAGTAGCGTCACCCCAATGACGTCATCCATAAACAATACGTACGTTCATTCTCTCACTCTCATATGATACGTGTGTGTGTGTGTGTACGTGTACATACATACGTAGATGTAAACAAAGTGTACATAAATATGTTTTTAGAACTCTTTTATTCTTATAACAAGATACGTAACTCAAGATGAAAATGATTTACTGCACAGGTTAATGAGAGCTTTACTGCTCCTCAGGTGACGCCTCATCGTGAGGTGCTGGAGGCGCAGGATCATCGAGGGCAGCTTCCGATAGAGCTGAAGCTGCAGGAGGCGGCGTAGTGCCTCGACGGGAAGACTATTTCGCACAAAATGGCACAAGAGAACAGCAAAAAGTTCCACGCGGCGAGACTAAATAACACGAGCGATAAAAAGCAATGAATGCGGTCTTTCTTCCCTTCATGGGTGCTCGGCAGGAAGAGGAGGTGGGTGAGACGTCTCGGCCAATCAGCTTGCGGGGTGAAACGTCTCGGCCAATCAGCTTGCGAGATTTCCGAGCCCAGCCAACACGACAACAGCGAACAGAGAGTTGTGCTGCTCTCCGTGTTGACACGTGATGGTCTAATGTAGTCTCCCTGCCTTCTGCTAGCGCCCGCCCATTATTTCTCAATTTTGAATTTTTGATGAATATTTTTGAAAAATCCGCGATGCACTGAGGGCGCGCAAGGTGAAGCGCGAAGTAGCGAGGGATCACTGTAACTAGTTTGTCCCGCCCACGCAGCAGTTCTGATTGGCTGCTTAGGTGTGACGTTGACGAGCTCAGCTGCAGTCTCTGAGAAGTTGAACTTTTTTCAGCTCTGAGCGCCGCCACAAAAAACGGCCGCCGCCGAGGGCTAGTGATGTTCGATACCACTGATTTCCTTTCCGATCCGATACTGAGTAAAATTCAGGCTGGTATCGGCGATACCGATATCGATATTTTTTGCGACTACACCTAGTATGTCTTTTAAATCTAAAAAAACGCATGACGCACTTACCCAGGCGGAAGAAAAAGTAGTCCCACCAACCGCGTGTCACTTAGACAACATCTCAATAGTTTAGTTACTTTTCACCGTGTTTCTGTTAAGGATATACAGTACAGTATATACTGTATGTATACTCGCTGCTCTTGTTTTTTCTTGCCTTCTGATTATTGCTCTGAGTGTTGCTATCCCTGTGCTGTTGCAATCCTGGAATTTCCCCATTGTGGGACTAATAAAGGCTTATCTTATCTTATCTTATACCTTACCTCAAATGACTTAAGTATCAAAAGTATCGATATTTTGATTTGAGTATCAATTTTAGAGCATAAAGATCCGGTATCGGAGATATCGATATTTCAGGATCGATCCGCACATCGCTACTGAGAGCGTTTCTGCGCCGAAGGCGCTCAGCGCTGTAAACCCTGGACTACATAGAGAATGAATGGAAAATAGCCGCCAAGAGCGGAAAAAACGCGTTAGGGTCCACCAAACGCGTTTTTAGTCGCCCGACCGCCCTGAGCATTTTTTTTTCAGCGTTTGCGCGCTGCGCTCTGGGAAAAAAAAAAGTGTGTGCTCCGCTTCCCAGCAACAGCTTGTCACTCACTGCTCACCGCTCCCGCTTTTCCTATTGTCAGACTTTCTACAGATGTTTTAATAGCAGTCTCTAAATAACAATGGACAGGAAACACATTCTGGCATTGGCGGCAGCGGATGACAAATTTGATGAAAGGGAAAAGAAAATCAGAGTCTGGATACATGACAGCAACAGGTCGAGAAATGGGCTGGGAGAGAACCGCCGTCTTGCGCAGGAGTTGCCATTTGGTGGTGCCCGTTTCAAAGAGTATTTTAGCTTGACTAGGAGTCAGTTTTAAATGTTGATCATGACGGCCTTTTAGCGTCACATCTGATGCAGCGAGTGTCAGCCTCTCCTCCGCAATTGTCTTCTTCCAGCGTGTCCCGCCCTTCCTCAATTCTGATTGGCTGCTTAGGTGTGACGTTGACGAGCTCAGCCGCAGTCTCTGAGAAGTTGAACTTTTTTCAGCTCTGAGCGCCGCCGCCGACAGCGTTTCTGCGCCGCGGGCGCTCAGCGCCGTAAACGCTGGACCGCGTAGAGAATGAATGGAAAACGGCCGCCCAGAGCGGAAGAAAACGCGTTAGGTAGACACGCAGACTTCATGAGGGAACAAAAGTTTAAAATTCATTAGTGAAAATGTTAAATTCTGTATTTATTTGATTAGAATTAATTAGAAAATTTTATTACATAAATAATTTCGGTAAAAAAAGGTTAAAATTCACGAGGAAAACAGTGTTAAATTTATGTTAAAAAAAAGTCACAAATTCAAAAGAAAAATCTCACAGATTAGTGAGAATAAAGTTATTACTCACTACTCAAATAACTTTTTGGAGATTATTCTGACAAATACTGTACTTGAAAAATTCATATTGTAGCAGTTAATACTGCAGATCTGCTAAGCAGCTCCATGCAGATTTTGATTCTTTTCTGTTTTTACTTCTGATTCACTTCATAGAAGTCTGCCACATATAATCTTTTTTAAATTGCACCCCCCCCCCCCCATTTTTGCCAGCCTAACAAACAAAAGAACTCACAGTTCAAATGGGGAAAATACCTTAATGAAGCCAGAGAAAGATTATTGAAAATATGCAAATCTAATAACGGCATAACTCCTAACCAAAGAGCAATTACAAGCATCGCATATAAGAGTTATGATAAAAGAGGAGCGAGCCCACCTGCTGTCTGTCAGAAGTTGTAGTCTGGCCTATCAGAGCGTCTCCTGGACGCAGGAAGAGTTTGTGCAGGTGTGCTGTTGGACGGCTCTTTATACCAGAGTGTGTGCCACACCTGTCACCTGAAACTGGGAGAAGACTACTGGGACCAGCCCACCAGCACGTCCTCCAAACCCAGACCTGGTGATGAACTCTGTCTGGGTAAAGTTTTCCGAGCAGAAACACCTGACACAGGTGAGCCAGAAATGACAGACAGCAAACGTCACCAAAGAAAGGATGAAAGGAAGGAACACTGTGGGTTTGCAACGGATTTATGCTTTGATTAGATATTTATTTCTGTAGTATCTGTGAAACTGTTGTTTTTTATTACCGTACAGTCATGTGAAAAAATTAGGACACCCTGTATAAGCTTGTGTGTGGGTTTTTTTTTTTTAACATATTTGGACATTTGGATATTTAATATCAATGTTAAAAGTACTGGGAGATTCATGTAAAAGAACTAAACAATTAAAAATGAATTAAAGACTTTTTTTCAAATTTTCTGTAAAATGTAATGCTAAACAAATAGTGAGGAATAAATTAGGACCCCCCCCCAATCTTTTTTGGGACACCCCCACATTCATTCCCACTTACAATGGCTAAAATAGATGTTAAAAAATGCAAATAAAAACAGAAACAAGGTTAGACATAGATATGTGAACATTTTTTAGATTTTTTAGATTAGATTCAACTTTATTGTCATTACACATGTATGAATACAAGGTAACGAAACACAGTTTAGCATCCAATCAGAAGTGCAAAGGACAGCAGTGCAGTATATACGGTAATTAACAGTATGTGCAATTTAAGCAAATATATGCAAATATATACAGCAGTGCAGAAAGTTAAGAGTACTGTTATGTGCAAATAATGTGCAATAAGTTAGATGCAGTTATGTAGTTATGCAGTTATGTACAGGTGAGGATGGTAAGAGATGATGGTAAGAGAGTCAGCGGGGAACTAAGTTCAATAACATGACAGCTGTAGGAAAGAAACTGTTCCTAAACCTGCTGGTTCTAGTCCGAAGGCTTCTGAAACGTCTTCTGGAGGGGAGAAGCTGGAACAGTCCATGAGCAGGATGGTTGGAGTCCCTAAGAATGCTGCGTGCCCGGCGCAGACATCTTTTCCTGTAGACGTCCTCTATAACTGGAAGTGGAGTCCCTGTGATGCGTTGGGCGGTTTTCACCACCCGCTGCAGCACCTTGTGGTCAGCGACAGAGCAGCTCCCATACCAGACTGTGATACAGTTGGTCAGGGTGCTCTCTATCATGCAGCGGTAGAAGTTGCCCAGGATGTCAGTTGACAGATGGTTCTTCTTCAGTGTCCTCAAGAAGAGGAGGCGCTGATGGGCCTTCTTGATCAGGCTGGTGGTGTTGACTGACCAGGACAGGTCCTCCGAGATGTGGGTCCCCAGGAATTTGAAGCTAGGAACACGTTCAACAGCTATGCCATTGATATGGATGGGGTCATGTGTCTCTTCCCTCTCCTTCCTGTAGTCCACTATGAGCTCCTTGGTTTTGCTGGTGTTAAGGAGCAGGTTATTGTCAGCGCACCAAGTAGCCAAGTGCTCAACCTCTGCCCTGTAATCTGACTCGTCGTTGTCCCTGATGAGTCCAATCACCGTGGTGTCATCTGCGAACTTTATGATGGAATTGGATCCATACATAGGCCTGCAGTCATGGGTGTAGAGGGAGTAGAGGAATGGACTGAGCACACAGCCCTGTGGTACACCAGTGTTGAGTGTGATGACGGAAGAACGGTTGGGGCCTGACCTAACATGCTGGGGTCTGTTGGTCAGAAAATCCATGATCCAGTTGCAGGTGGAGGTACTGATTCCCAGGTCCCCAAGTTTAGTGAGCAACTTGGAGGGGATAACTGTGTTGAATGCTGAGCTGAAGTCAACAAACAGCATTCTTGCGTAGGTGTTCTTGTCATCCAGGTGTGAGAGTACATAGTGCAGCGCTGTAGAAACCGCATCCTCTGTACTCCTGTTGCTCCGGTAGGCGAACTGATGAGGGTCCAGTGTAGGGGGCAGGCCTTTTTTGAGCTGTGCCAAGACCAGTCGCTCAAAGCACTTCATGACTATGGGCGTCAGTGCCACAGGGCGATAGTCATTTAGGCACGATGGTGTTGAATGTTTCGGCACTGGTACTATTGAAGTGGTTTTGAAGCACGCTGGTACCACGGCCTGGGCCAGGGACAGATTGAAGATGTCTGTGAAGACCCCTGCCAGCTGCTCAGCGCATGCCCTCAGCACACGCCCAGGAATGCCATCAGGGCCAGCAGCCTTACGTACATAAATGTTCACAGAAGGGTGTTCACATAGATATGTGAACACCCTTCCGGTTCCGGCGCCACACGAGTTGGCTGCCTTTTGCAACAGAGGCTCAATTTTGAGTCTTTTTATCTTCCTTCTTCTTTCTGATCCGGTGATAACTTTCTGATCCGGCACACCTTTCACTCTATACGGACACACAGATCGCCCCAAAGGTCTCCCGAGTCGGCGGACGGAGCCACTGTTTACAGCAGGAGACGATACAGTAGGGAAGAGCTAGCTAGCACTCAACCGCCACCCGGTGCTAACGGAGAAACTCGACATACTGGGGAACTGAAGCGAAAACGACGCGGGTGCCGGGCTGGAGTTTAGGCGGCGTGCAAGAAATATAAGACAGAATAATAAAGAGCGATGGCAAGAACCAAGCAGACCGCCCGTAAATCTACTGGAGGAAAAGCCCCCCAGGAAGCAGCTGGCCACCAAGGCTGCTTGAAAAAGCGCTCCAGCCACCGGCGGAGTGAAGAAGCCTCACCATTACAGGCCCGGTACCGTGGCTCTGAGAGAGATCCGTTGCTACCAGAAATCCACGGAGCTGCTCATCCGTAAGCTGCCCTTCCAGCGCCTGGTGAGGGAGATCGCTCAGGACTTCAAGACCGACCTGCGCTTCCAGAGCTCTGCCGTCATGGCTCTGCAGGAGGCCAGCGAGGCCTACCTGGTGGGTCTCTTCGAGGACACCAACCTGTGCGCCATCCACACCAAGAGGGTCACCATCATGCCCAAAGACATCCAGCTGACCCGCCGCATCCACAGAGAGAGAGTTTAGACTTTCTGCTGCACATCCACCAACCACAATGCTCCGCACTGTCTATATAAATATATATATATATATATATATATATATATATATATATATATATATATATATATATATATATATATATATATATATATATATATATATATATATATATACTGTATATTTATATTTATATTAATATGTACATATGTATACTAGCTGCTCTTGTTTTTTCTTGCCTTCTGATTGTTGCTCTGAGTGCTGCTATCCCTGTGCTGTTGCAATCCTGGAATTTCCCCATTGTGGGACTAATAAAGGCTTATCTTATCTTATCTTATCTTATTTCTTAATAAAGAACTGAATATTTAAAGGGGTGCCCCAATATTTTCATGACTGTACATGTGCTGCTCGAAAGTTTGATTCCAGTGTACTTGAATGTATGTATGAGCCGAAAATACACAGGGATACCAATATTTTTGGCTGATATCTTTGCAAATTATTTATTTATGGCAACGTCTGCTACTATAGCTGTTTTTGGAGCTCCTTTGTTAAACTTCGAAATTATGACAAGTCAGACATTAAAAATTATTCTCAAATCAACAAGTGAACAAGTAAATAAACCTACAGAATTCAACATAATATCAATTTAAACCTATAATGCCACCACTGGACTTTCAATATTAATCCATAATGAAAGAAACAGCAGACACAGTAGTTTTCTGTGGATTAATTTTGCTTCTGTTGAAGAACATCAATAGAATTTTGCTCATTTCAGGTACAGCAAGTATGCTTACCACTATACTGTAACTTAAATGTGAAAGTATTTAAATAAATAAAGTTGAAGTGAATACTATCAGAACAAACAGTAAAAAAAAAAAGGGAACAAAGGGGGAAAAAGAACCAGTAGTATCACCATCATAATCATTTAGGTCTGATCAGATTCCTACATACAGCTCTGTCCTTCGCCCTCCGCTGCCAGGAACTCCTGACCTTGTTAACCCGGGCAACTTCTGAGCCAGTATGAGTTGCTTTCTGACTGACCATTTCATGAAACTGCTTGCAAAGTATTTGAGTACTGCTAGCTTTTGCTGGACTAGTGGCACATTCTTGGCAGATAGAGGTATTATCAGTGGCAAGGACAAGCCAAGACAAACTGACTCCAGTATCTGCTGTAGTGACTGACCAGATGGTAGGTTTGTTTATCTCTGCTCTTTGTGTAGTGCATGTCATGATGCACCAACTGGCAAAAGTCCACCACAGATCTTGCGACAGATGTGCTTATCTGCCAGGATGTCCAGTCTCACCCCGTGTAACTGGGAGTGGTCCACCACAGACCTGTGACAGATATTGTTTTTAGTTCTACCAGGATGCCCAGTTTCACCCTCCATACCCTCGGAAGGGCGGGGTTGCCGGTTGAGTCGCTGACGGCCCGACCCATGAGACAGGTAGTACTGCGGCGGATGATAAAAATAAGCAGCGATGCTGTGGTTTTAAGCAGGTTTTATTAATCATACCGCCGTCACGAGCTCCGGCTCTCCTCTCCTCTCCTCTCCTCTCCTCTCTTCTCTGAGAGCCCACGGCTCTCAGAGAAGGAGGACACAATGTCTGTGTCCAGCAGCAGCAGTTGCAGAATCAGAATGAGAGAGAATTTGCATTACAGAGTTGCAGCATATATACCCAACTACAACAATACATCAAAGAGCATTCCCCAGCAGTTGGCATGATCAAAGCGATAACAGAACAGGCATGAGACATTTGCATTTGAGAGACATATTGATCTCAGTCCCTAGGTCACAGTAAGGACAGGACGCATGAACACAATGCATGAAAGGCAACATCAACATCACAGAAGTGAGCCAGAAGAAGTGGGTCTGTCTGTAGACATTAATACACATTTCACTGTTCTGTTAATTGCTCTAGCCGAGCGCTGTGTCTGTCCAGTCTGTTTGTGGGGGTTTACACCAAACTGCCACAGTACTAGTTTTCATGGTTATCCGGTAGCAAGCAAACCAATGCCTTACCTGACAGGAATACAGGTCAGAAAACCTTTGTTCAATTAAAACAAAAAAAAATAACTTAGGTAAATTTGTAATTTCTAACTTGCCTAACAGCATAAAAGTGTATTAAAATATCCATAAATGAAATAACTCAGCTTTAGACCTTGTGCAGTTCAACATCCATTCAGTAACAAATTTTCCAGTAAAAGATAAGATAAGCCTTTATTAGTCCCACAATGGGGAAATTCTGGGATTGCAACAGCACAGGGATAGCAACACTCAGAGCAATAATTTAGAAGATAAGAAAATAAGAGCAGTGAATATACATAGTTAGTTAATTCCCCTTCCACAGCATGTGGAACACCATTTCTGGTGTATGGGGCGGCGCCTATCTCCGTTTCTCTGACCCTAGGCCACACAGCTACTGTAAGTAGTGAAAGCTACAGTGGGGGGTCAGTCCTCTGGTAGCTCTGTGCGTAACTTTACTTTCCCCGTTCTAATATGCTGAGCACCACGCTAGAAGGCGGAAAGTACCATTTTTATATGGTCTTTGGTATGACCCGGCCGGGATTTGAACCCCTGCCTCCCGGGTGTGGGGCAGATGCTCTACCAATTATTAGTGAATATACATACGCACACATAAATATATAAATATATACAGTATATATATATATATATATACTGTATATATATATATATACATATATATATATATACACAGTGCGGAGCATTATAGCTAGATGGACTAAACAGCATAACCGTCTATTTAGTTACCCTTCATGGTATGAATATGTGCCCATACATATTGTCACCCTCCATAGCGACTGATATTGTCCTAGTTGTATACTGGAGGCGACCATTTGTGTAAGTCTGTTGCGTCTTTTGCATTCAATACTATTAGGTCATCACGTTTTTTTTTTCGATCTCTGCGAGCAGCCCTGCTTAGGTTATACAGTCTGACAGCCGTAGGTAGGAAGGGCCTGCGAAACCTCTCGGTCACGCATCTAGGATGATGTAGTCTACTGCTAAATGAGCTCCTCAGTGCGTCCAGTATGTCCTGCATAGGGTGGGACTCGGACTCCAGCAGAGATGACAGTTTAGCCACCATCCTTCTCTCTCCTATCTCCTCCACTGGGTCAAGGCGTTGCCCCAGGACAGAGCTAGCTTTCTTGATTAGTTTGTTCAGTCTGTCCCTATCGGCTGCTGTAATGCCGTTGCCCCAGCAGACCACTCCAAAAGTGATGGCTGATGCCACCACCGTGTCGTAGAATGTCTTCAAGAGCGCCCCTTGTACACCAAAAGACCTGAGTCTCCTCAGTAGCAACAGCCTGCGCTGTCCCTTCTTGTAGAGTGCGTCGGTATTGTGTGACCAGTCTAGTTTATTGTTCAGATGAACACCCAGGTACTTGTAGGATGTCACCATCTCAATGTCTGTTCCCTGTATGTTTACTGGTGCTGTGAGGGGTTGTCCTTGCCTGCTGCAGTCCACCACCAACTCCTTAGTTTTCCTCGCGTTGATCTGGAGGCAGTTCCTATGGCACCAGTCCACAAAGTCCTGGATAAGTCCTCTGTACTCAGCTTCATCTCCGTTGGAGATGAGGCCGACGATCGCAGAGTCGTCAGAGAACTTCCGTAGATGGCAGTGTGTTGTGTTGTGTGAGAAGTCCGTAGTATAAAGGGTGAACAGGAAGGGAGCCAAAACCGTTCCCTGGGGGTCCCCCTTGCTGCCGATGATCATGTCCAACACACAATCCCGGGTTCTCACAAACTGTGGCCGGTTAGTGAGGTAGTCCAGGATCCATGATGATAGGTGCTGGTCCACCCCTGTGCACAGCAGCTTGTCCTTCAGGATCATCGGTTGGATGGTGTTGAAAGCACTGGAGAAGTCAAAGAACATGATTCTCACCGCTTTCCCAGGCTTCTCCAGGTTGGACAAGGAACAATGAAGGAGGAAGATCACTGCATTCTCCACCCCAATGCCATGCTGGTAGACGAACTGGAGTGGATCCATCGCTGGTCCCACCAGGGGGCAGAGGTGAGCAAGGAGCAGTCTCTCCAGGGTCTTCATCATGTGAGACGTCAGGGCCACTGGCCTGTAACTGTTCAGGTCTTTGAGGTGGGAAGTCTTTGGTTCAGGTACCACACAAGATGTTTTCCACAACTGTGGTACCCTCCCCAGCTTCAAGCTCAGGTTGAAGATGTGCTCCACAATTCCACACAGCTGGTCTGCGCAGGACTTGAGGAGCTTTGCGCTGATGCCGTCCGGTCCCGAGGCCTTCCTCGCCTTGATCTTCCTCAGCTCCGTCCTCACCTGGGTCTTAGTGAGGGTCAGGTTGGGGGGCTGTGTGCTGGGAGTGGGGGTGTTGGTGGAGTGGGGTGTGGACAGCAGGTCTCGATGACTGTAGAGGCAGCAGTGGTTGGTGTGCAGTCGGGGGGAGGGCGGTTGGTCAAACCTATTAAAAAACAGTTTCAGATTGTTCGCCCACTCCCTGTCCCCCGTGGTCTGGGAGGAGGTATTCTGGAGCCCAGAGATGGTTTTAAGGTTTCTCCAGACCCCGCTGATGTCGCTCTGTTGCAGCTTGTCCTCCATCTTCTTCCTGAAGCTGTCCTTTTTTTTTTTTGTACTTATTTTGTACCCGTAGGTAGATTTGTTTTGCAGTCTGGTGACAAGCCACCAGCTGCCGGTCACTGCGTGCGCAAGCGCCCCGTATCCCTAACCTGCATGTTTTTGGCATGTGGAAGGAAACCGGAGAAATCCCGGAGTAAACCCACGCAACACGGGGAGAACATGCAAACTCCACACAGATCACTGTTGGCCGGGAGCAGGGATCGAACCCACGATCTCATGATCCCCGCGATCCCCCGGCCGAGGGTAAACTGTGCTGCCGCAGTGCTAACCACTGCGCCACCGTGCAGTCCTTGCCTTCTCTGATCTTCCTCCTCAGCTCCCTCTGTAAGGACTTCAGCATCTCCCTGTTCCCCGACCTGAAGATCCTCTTCTTCTCTCTCAGAAGTGTTTTTATCTCAGGGTTGATCCAGGGTTTGTTGTTTGAGCAATGAAATGACAGCATTTTGCATTTACTGTAATTTATTCAAACAGCTAATCACTGTAAAACATGTATCAGTACTGCATTGTAGAAAGCTATCTCACAGTAAAATACTGTCAACCACAGCTGCCAGTATTTTACAGCTATGTTGCCATTTATTTCAACTGTTAGTTATTGTAAATTTGATTACAGAGTATTGGCGGTACCATAGTGTATACTGTACATAAGTAATGAATATGTCATAAAATCCTCCAATAGGCAAGGTTGAGAGATTCAATGTGCAGGCTGTACTCCAATGCAACATGATTTATTCAAGGGAATCAAAGAAACAACACAGCACGAGGGCTGGAAACATACACAGAAGACTAGCAAACTTACTACAGGAAATAACTAGAGACGAAGGGAAACCAGCAGGGAACACTGGCATTACATTAATGAACACAAACTCAGACAGACATAAATGGGGTAACTGATAATCACAAACACAGGACAGCTGGGAGAACAATCAAAGGCTAAACTATAGCACACATGAGGGAAAGTGTCTACAGGTATAGAAAACTTGAGGAGCTGGGAACAATAGGTAAACAAATATGCACACAAGACCCAGAACCACACAAAGGACATAAACAAGGGCAGGGAAACACAAAGACCACAATAATGACGATAAAGACTGACAGGGAATGACGCAACAGACTGGGGAGACACAGAAGACAATCACAGAGGACCCAGGGGAACACAGAAGGCAAATTATTATCATAAACCAAAACCGGGGAAAACACAGAGAACAAAAATGAAGCATGGGCATGGTCCTAGAACCATGCCCAGACCATAACAGAATAAGCCTTTTCTATATAACGGCCATATAACTCAAAACTGCACGCATCATCATCGTAAAGTGACACCACAGACAATGCACCAGTCACACAATTTGCTTCAGACCCCGCACAGAAATTATAAATGAAAATCAGTTTCTGTAACAGCTCAGACAATGAGAAGACAAATTATTTTACTGTTTTTCAGTGCAAAAATGGCTGCTTTAAACTTAGCATTAAACTACACCAAGAAAGGCTGACTTATGTTTTTGTTTCATCAGAGCAATTTAAATTTGTTTAACCATGGGCATAACCACAGTACTGAGAAAACAGAAAGCAAATCACAACCAGAAACTCTGCAGAGGAGAATAATTCAAGGTGCAAGCAGGAAAAAAACAAACAAAACATATTGTCACAATAACTCAACTTTTCAGGAATAAAAAAGTTAATGAGCTGACTGTGATCTAGTTAAGTATGTCCCCTAACTTGAAATAACACTTGAGCATTTTAAAGATAAAAGCATAGGGCAACATAACCCCTACAGTTAAAAACAATACACTTTTCTGACATAACGTTCGGCTCAGGAGACGCACACACACAGGCTCAGAGTAGTTCAAACTGTTTATTAACAACAGGGGTGTATGAGTGTGTGTCTGCGGAATGTTAATGTGTTGGTGGCGGCGTCTGCTTCAGGCACAGAGGCAGGAGACCGTACAGCCGGCAACCCTATGGGAGAGAACAGAGACACAGGGTGATGGGCACACACCAACACAGGAGGAGAATAGGCGAGGGAGAAGCTTACTTGCTTGGGACAGATGACTGGCACAACAAGGACGGGACCCCGGGAGACAGCCACCTGCAGGGCTCGGTGCAGCAGCGAGGAAGGATGAGGGACGGAGTTGTCCGCCACCAAGGAATCCACCTGTGCACAGGGGAGCAGACTGGAGAATATGAGGTAAGTGGTTCTTACCGCACAGCGTCGTGCTGAAGAAAGAGTTGCGTCACGTAGACGGGGAATGAAGTCTGATGGCTTCAGGCCGAAGCTCAGGGCGAGGCGGCTTATATCCCTCGCCGCTGACGATGAACAGGTGTGCGAGCAGGTGGCGCCGCTGATGAGCGGCGCGGCGTGACAGTACTCCCCCCTCTAGCAGTGCCTCCTGGCGATGGCTTCTCTGGGTGCGCTCGGTGGAAGTCCGCGATGAGCGATGGGTCCAACACGAACGACGAGGGTACCCACTGTTGATGCTCGGGCCCATAGCTCTCCCAGTCCACCAAGTACTGCAACCCACGACCCCGGCGCCGGGAGTCCAGGATGGAGGCGACGGGCCAGGCCGGATGGCCACCAATCATCCGGGGCGCGGGTTGCGCAGCAGGAGGAGGGCAAAGGGGGTCAGTGACTGCCAGTTTCACCTTAGACACGTGAAAGGTGGGATGGATGTGGAGGGAGGGGGGAATAGCCACGCGCACAGCCACCGGGTTGATAATCCGGGTGATGGGGTAGGGACCCATGAATCGCTGTGCCAGCTTCCTCCTCTCGCCTTTTAGAGTTACGTCCTGGGTAGATACGTAGACAAGTTGCCCAACTCTGTACGCCGGGGCAGGTCTTCTGTGCCGGTCCGCCACAGTCCTGTTGCGCTCCGCTGTGCGTAAAAGCACATTGCGCGCGGCAGCCCAGATGGAGCGGGACTGCCTGAGATGCGCCCTAACTGAGGGGACAGTTACCTCACTCTCCTGCACCGGGAACAGCGGGGGGTCATAACCCAGGGACGCCTTGAAGGGGGACATCCCTGTAGCAGAAGAGCGAGCGGTATTGTGGGCGTATTCAACCCAGGCAAGATGGTTACTCCAGGACGTGGGTTTAGATGCGGTCACACAGCGGAGCGCAGCCTCCAGCTCCTGGTTGGTCCGTTCACACTGCCCGTTGGATTGGGGGTGATGGCCGGAGGAGAGGCTCACCTTGGCTCCGATGGCGTTACAAAACGACCTCCAAACCTCAGATGAAAATTGGGGGCCCCTGTCCGAGACCACGTCCACCGGAATCCCGTACAGCCTGACCACGTGTTGGACGAGGAGATCCGCCGTCTCCAGGGCAGTAGGGAGACCTCGCAGGGGGACGAAGTGCACAGCCTTGGAGAAATGGTCCACAATGGTCAGGATGGTGTCATAGGAGTTGGAGACGGGGAGTCCGGTGACGAAATCCAACGCGATGTGCGACCAGGGCCTGCCAGGGACGGGCAGGGGCTGGAGCAGACCCGCTGGAGGGGCATTTCCCGACTTGCAGGTGGCACAGATTGGGCAGGCCCGGGCGTAGCGGGCTGCGTCCCTCCGCAGGCCTGGCCACCAAAAGGACCGTTGGAGGAGGTCTATCATCCGGGAGGTGCCAGGGTGACAGGTGAGCTTGGAGGTGTGCAGCCAGTGGATGACCTCTCCTCGGACCGCGGATGGCACGAACAGCCGCCCCTCCGGTCCGTCGCCAGGGTCAGGTTCCACTTCCTGCGCCTTCCGGATCTTGCTCTCAATGTCCCACGAGATGGCTCCCATGACGCACGACCTGGGCAGGATGGTGTGGGGCGTTTCCTCCGACTCCACGGGGGTGAACTGCCTAGAGAGGGCGTCAGGCAGGCCGTTCTTAGAGCCAGGCCTGAAGGTGATGGAGAACTGGAACCTGGCGAAGAACAAGGACCAGTGCGCCTGGCGGGCGTTCAGGCGCTTGGCAGATCGTAGGTATTCCAAGTTCTTGTGGTCCGTCAGGACCACGAACGGCAGGTTCGCCCCCTCTAGCCAGTGGCGCCACTCCTGCAGGGCGAGTTTGATGGCCAAGAGCTCTCTGTCCCCTACATCGTAGTTCCTCTCTGCCGGGGACAAGCGCCGGGAGAAGAAGGCGCAGGGCCGTTTGGCGCCATCGTCCGGCGACCGCTGGGATAGCACTGCCCCCACTCCCGTGTCCGAGGCGTCTACCTCCACGATGCACTGCAGCGCGGGGTCGACCTGGCGAAGGACCCGGGAGGAGGAGAACTCTGCCTTCAGCGCCTGAAAGGCAGCAGCGACCTCTTCGGTCCACCGGAACGGGACCTTAGGGGACGTGAGGCGGGTCAGTGGTCCGACGATGGAGCTGAAGTTGGGGACAAAGTGGCGGTAGAAATTGGCGAAACCAACGAACTGTTGCACCTGCTTCCGGGACGCAGGTGTAGGCCATTCCACCACCGCCTTCACCTTCTCTGGGTCTGGGAGCACCTTGTCGTGGGCGATTATGAACCCCAGGAAGGATGTAGTCCTGGCGTAAAATTCACATTTTTCAGCCTTCACGTATAGTCGATTCTCCAGCAGTCTTTGGAGGACCCGCCTCACATGGACCTGGTGCTCGTCCCTGGACTTGGAGAAGATGAGAATATCGTCCAGGTAGACGAACACGAAAAGGCCGATGAAGTCCCGGAGGACGTCATTAATGAGGCGCTGAAAGACGGCAGGAGCGTTGGTCAACCCGAACGGCATTACCAGGTATTCAAAGTGGCCGTTCGGGGTACGGAAGGCTGTCTTCCACTCATCTCCCTCCCGGATCCGGACGAGGTGGTATGCGCTGCGTAGATCCAGCTTGGTGAACCAGGTCGCCCCCTGGAGGGAGTGGAAAGCAGTGTCCATGAGAGGCAGGGTGTAACGGTCCTTCTCGGTGATGTCGTTGAGAGCCCGGTAGTCTATGCAAGGGCGGAGGGACCCATCCTTTTTCCCAACGAAGAAGAACCCTGCCCCCACGGGTGACGATGATGGGCGGATTATCCCAGCGCTCAATGACTCTTTTAGGTAGGCGTTCATTGTCTCCTTCTCCGGCGCTGACAGGCTATAGAGCCGACCAGAAGGTAAGGGAGCCCCCTGGCGGAGGTTGATGGCGCAGTCATAGGGCCGATGAGGGGGGAGAGACGTAGCTTTAGTCTTGCTGAACACCGTACCCAGGTCGTGAAATTCCGGAGGCACCAGAGACAGGTCCGGGGGTGCAGCGTCCGTCGCAGGGGGAGAAGCGGACGGAGAGCAGGCAGCGGACTGAAGGCAGGTGCCCATGCAGAACGTGCTCCATGCCGATACCCCAGCTGACTTCCAATCCAGGACAGGGTTGTGAAGGCGTAGCCAGGGATACCCCAGGATGACGGGCGACACAGAGTTGGGTAGGACATAAAAGGTCATCTCCTCCCGGTGGTTTCCCGAGATGATGACCGGGACAGGGATGGTCTGGTGTGATACTCTCCCAAGGGAGGCACGGGAGAGGTTGACAAGGGAGATGGGATTCTTCAGTGCCTGACAGCGGATGCCCAAACGGGTTGCCAGGCTTTGTGAAATGAAGCTGCCTTCTGCGCCCGAATCCACCAGTGCGTGGGTGAGATGCCCAGTGGGGTTGTGGCAGAAACGGATGGGCAGCTTCAATTGGGTGAGTGGATTTAACCAGTTGACGTCCGCAAGGCCCCCTACAGTGACTCGCGGACCCCGCCGACTGGCTTTCCGTGGACAAAGCTTCACCGTGTGTTGGTCATCTCCGCAATACATGCAGAGATCCAACTCACGGCGGCGTTGTCTCTCCGCAGGGGAAAGCTTTGTCCAGCCCGTCACCATCGGCTCCGACTCCTCGGGGCACGATGGTGGCGGCGCCGCCAGGGGGTGAGCTTGGAACAGGCACGGCAAGGCTTCGCGAGGGCGAGAAGAAGACGACTTCCGCCCCGAGGAGCGCTCGCGCAGCCTGTTATCCAAACTGATCGCTAGAGATGTTAGCTCCGCTAGCGTCTCAGGGATATCCCGCCCAGCTAGTTCATCCCTCAGATCATCATTGAGACTGCGGAGGAAAAGGCCGCAGAGGGAGCGTTCCTCCCAGCCTAACTCCTCCGCCGCTACCCGGAAGTCGACCGCGTAGTCCGCTGCCAACCGGCTTCCCTGCTGGAGGGCGAGAAGCCGATCGACCTGGACCGTCTCGGTAAGAGTATGGTCAAAGACCTCCAGGAAGCGTCTCACGAACTGGTCATACGTGAGGGTGGCATAACTGGGCCTCGCCATTACGGCGTAGGTCCATGTTAATGCTCGCCCCTCCAGGAGATTCCCGATATAACCAATTCGGCTATGATCTGAGGGAAAGTCCCCGGGCACCCGGTGGAAAACGGACTCACACTGCATAATAAACCCCCGCGCTCCGCCGAGCTTACCGCTAAAGCGGGCGGGGGTTGGAATGGGTGTGAGCCGAACCGGTGCACCCGGAGCCTGTTGGATGGCCGCTGGAGCAGCAGGAGCTGCGCCACCCTGACGAGCCGGGGGGAACGGCTGTTGGGGGTCCAAGCGGTCCAGCCGGTTAGTTATAGTAATCAATTGATTAAAAATCACCTGTTGCTGATAAACAATCTGATCCACTCGAGCCTCGGGAGTGGAAAACCGGTGTGCGAGCCCGCCGTCTGCCGAGCCGCTCTGCTGAAGCCGTACTGACATAACATTCGGCTCAGGAGACGCACACACACAGGCTCAGAGTAGTTCAAACTGTTTATTAACAACAGGGGTGTATGAGTGTGTGTCTGCGGAATGTTAATGTGTTGGTGGCGGCGTCTGCTTCAGGCACAGAGGCAGGAGACCGTACAGCCGGCAACCCTATGGGAGAGAACAGAGACACAGGGTGATGGGCACACACCAACACAGGAGGAGAATAGGCGAGGGAGAAGCTTACTTGCTTGGGACAGATGACTGGCACAACAAGGACGGGACCCCGGGAGACAGCCACCTGCAGGGCTCGGTGCAGCAGCGAGGAAGGATGAGGGACGGAGTTGTCCGCCGCCGAGGAATCCACCTGTGCACAGGGGAGCAGACTGGAGAATATGAGGTAAGTGGTTCTTACCGCACAGCGTCGTGCTGAAGAAAGAGTTGCGTCACGTAGACGGGGAATGAAGTCTGACGGCTTCAGGCCGAAGCTCAGGGCGAGGCGGCATATATCCCTCACCGCTGACGATGAACAGGTGTGTGAGCAGGTGGCGCCGCTGATGAGCGGCGCGGCGTGACATTTTCATTCCAGAAATTTGCGCGTGTGTGGCGTAACATTATGTAGCTCACATATTCCTTGGCAGAGACCCAGACATGAGGGAACTTTGAGCTCGCAGTGTGTATTGACATCACGCCTCAAACGGACATTGAGTCTGGACCCCCTGCGGACTGGAGAAGAAGCGAGAAGATCTGAGAGTGGACCTGAAGAGACTGTCTGACTCCTAGGGTCAGACAGAGAAGCCGAGAGGACAATAGGAGGATTAGATATGAATGGAATTCTGTGTTGATGTGAATGTGATTTGTGTCTGATGTAACAGCATAAAGGTATGTGGTTTACCTCAGCTCACCCTCTTCATTCCCTGACTGAGAGAGGAGCTGTAGGACTTGAGATGGAATAAACCAATACTGAGAAATCATTCAGTCTCTTCATTTCGAGTTTCCTACATTGGTGACCCACACGTGAGAAATATGGAAAGGCTTGGAGGTCATCTCTCCGACTCCGAACCTGATTCACCGGAGACCGCCCGCACCGGCGTAAACTCCATTAGACTCCCCGAGTTCTGGCAAGAGGACCCGCACTCATGGTTCCAACACGTGGAATCACGGTTCGTGCTTAAAGGGGTATCAGAGGATGACGTTAAGTTCCACAATGTCATCGCAAGACTCGACAGCCGCACAGCCTGGTGTGTGCGGAGCCTGGTGCAGCAGCCGCCCGCTGCTGGCAAATACGACGCCCTGAAAGCCGCCCTCATTCGGAGCTTTGTGCCATCAGCCGAGATGAGGGCCAGAACACTCCTGGACCTGCGCGACAGAGGAGGATGCAGGCCGACCGTCCTCATGGAGGACATGCTGCAGATGATCGGGGCAGGCAACGATGCGTTTTTATTTAAGCACATCTTTTTGAGGACCCTTCCAGCACACATGAGAGGCTCCCTGTCCAGCATGAGGTGTGTGGACCAGCAGGACTTCCGCGCGCTGGCTTTGGAAGCGGAGCGGCTCCTGGACGCATGCGGCGAGCAGGAGACGGCAGCGGCAGCAGTAGACCTCGGCGCAGCAGCCCAGGGTGACGGAGAACCGGTGGCAGCAGAGGCGACAACAGCGGCAGTGCGGTCCCGGAGCAGAGGAGAGGACGAGATGTGCTTCTACCATCGACGATTCGCGCACAAGGCTCACAGATGCATCCCGCCATGCAACTTCAGGAAGCAGGGAAACGCAAGAGCCGGAGGTCGTTAGCAGCTTCAACCCTCGGCGAACGGAACAAGCTGCTGTACCTGACAGACGCGAGCTCCGGACGGCAATTCCTCATTGACACCGGGGCACAGAGGAGTTTCATCACCGCAACCTACGCGGACTGGGCGGCCGGTCCCCGCGGAGATGGAGCAACAGCCGCAAACGGCTCATCGATCAAGACGTTTGGCGAAAGAACTCTGCGCCTGTCCTTGCACGGCCGCAGCTATGAATGGACCTTCATAGTAGCGGCGGTGAGTTTCAACATGTTGGGCGCCGACTTTTTGTGCTCACATGGCTTGTTGGTGGATCTGGCTAATAGACGCTTGGTTAATGCACTCTCTTTTTGTTCTATTCCCTGTGCAGCGCGAGTGTCCCCGCCGTCAGTACAGGCCAACGCCGCCGCAGCAGGAGGTAAGTTCCACACTCTCCTAAACCAGTTCCCAGCACTCACAGTTCCCACGTTTTCAGCTAAGGTGGCGAAGCACGGGGTGGAGCACTTTATAACCACAAGTGGCCCACCGGTTTTTGCGAAGGCTCGGCGCTTGGATGCAGCTAAGCTCTCTATTGCGTGTGAGGAGTTCGCCAACCTGGAAAGGTTGGGCATAATTCGCCGCTCGAAGTCCGCTTGGGCTTCCCCCCTCCACATGGTCCCTAAGGCGGACGGCTCGTGGAGACCGTGCGGCGACTATCGCAGGTTAAACAATGCCACAGCGCAGGACCGCTACCCAATTCCGCATATCCAAGATTTTTCGGTGCATTTGGCCAAGGCGCGAATTTTTTCTAAAATAGACCTGGTCCGCGGTTATCACCAGGTCCCAGTCCGACCAGAGGACATTCCCAAGACAGCGGTAATAACCCCTTTCGGGCTTTTTGAATTTTTACGCATGCCTTTTGGCCTTAAAGGCGCTGCACAAACCTTCCAATGCATGATGGATGCCGTTTTGCGCAACCTCTCTTTTGTTTTTGTCTACTTAGATGATATTTTAGTCGCCAGCGCCTCTGAGGAGGAACACGAAAGTCACCTCAGAACTGTTTTTCAGAGGTTGGGAGCGCACGGGTTGATAATCAACCCAGCCAAGTGCCATTTCGGCGCAGCACAGATCGATTTTTTAGGGCACCGCGTCTCCCCAGAGGGTGCAGTTCCGCTGCCCTCCAAAGCACGCGCAGTGGCTGAGTTTCCCCAGCCACAAACGGTAAAAGTGTTGCAGGAATTTTTAGGTATGGTAAACTTTTACAACCATTTCATACCTCACGCGGCGCAGCTCATGCAACCGTTGTATGTCGCGCTAAAAAAACAGAAGCCCTCCAATGCGATTGAGTGGTCCCCGGAGCGGGAGCGCGCATTCACTGAGGTTAAGAAAGCACTAGCGAATGCAGCACTGCTGGCTCACCCAGACCCAGCAGCCCGAATAGCGCTAACCACAGACGCGTCAGATGTGGCCATAGGAGCCGTGGTAGAACAGCAAGTCACCGGGGCTTGGCAACCACTCGCTTTTTTTAGCAGATCCCTACGCGATGCTTAGCGAAAATATAGCGCGTTTGACAGGGAACTGCTAGCGCTCCACCTGGCCATTCGCCATTTCCAGTTCTGGTTGGAAGGGTGGCGTTTCACCGCGTTTGTCGACCACAAACCGTTAACCTTTGCAATGTCCAAAGTCTCTGAACCATGGTCAGGCCGACAGCAGAGGTAGCTGGCCGCAATTTCAGAATTCACCACCGATATACAGCACGTAGCCGGTAAATTTAATGTGGTGGCGGACTGCCTCTCGCGAGCGGTAACAGCGCCTGTCCGCGCAGATGGGGGCTGTAGCGCCGCAGACGCGGAGTGCGGTAACAGCACGGACGTGCACGCGGCTCCGGTGCACGTAGGGATAGATTACGCGGCCATGGCAGCAGAGCAGGGCGAGGACACAGACGTGCGCGCGCTCCTGTCTGGACCAACAGGGTTAAGGCTGGAGAACGTAAGTTTACAAACTGGTTCACCCCCGCTTATTTGCGATGTATCCACCGGGCGACCTCGCCCAGTGGTACCGGCCACGTGGCGCCGTCGTGTTTTTGACACGGTGCACTCCCTAGCACACCCGGGAGTACGCGCTTCGGTGAAAATGGTAGCAGAGAAGTTTGTTTGGCCGAGCCTGCGCAAGCACGTGAAGGAGTGGGCGAGAGCCTGCATGTCCTGCCAGCGGGCCAAAGTTCACAGACACACAAAAGCCCCTTTAGAACCTTTCCACATCCCGGCTAAGAGGTTTGATCATGTGCACGTAGATCTAGTGGGACCCCTGCCGCCCTCGCAGGGATTCACACATCTCCTGACAATGGTGGACCGGACCACGCGTTGGCCGGAAGTGGTCCCATTGCAGTCTACCACAGCAGCAGAGGTAACTCGCGTTTTTTTAACAGCCTGGGTAGCGCGGTTCGGAATCCCGTCGGACATTACGTCCGATAGGGGTCCGCAGTTCGTTTCAGAGCTGTGGTCAGCCATGGCCAGCGGCTTAGGGGCAACAGCCCATCGCACCACCGCTTATCACCCACAGGCCAACGGTTTATGCGAGCGTTTTCACAGGTCGTTGAAGGCAGCCCTCAGAGCGTCGCTCACAGATACAAATTGGGTAAACAAACTACCATGGGTTTTATTGGGGTTGCGTTCGGCACCCAAGGAGGATTTAGATGCCTCACCTGCTGAATTAGTGTTTACTCAACCTCTCAGGCTGCCAGGAGAATTCCTGCCAGCCCATGCAGCACCCGAGCGCCCCCCGGAGTAGGGACCTCTACGCGGCACGGGGGCAGAAATGCTCCCGGGCCCCGCTCATCACACTTTTCCGCGGGTTTTTGTTCCCAAGGCTTTGCAAAACGCAGAGTTTGTTTTTGTCAGGCACGACGCCCAGCGTCACAGCCTCCGCCCACCTTACAATGGTCCGTTCCGAGTGCTGGAAACCGGGGAGAAATATTTTGTACTGGACTTGGGGGGCAGGAAAGAGACAATCAGTGTTGACAGATTAAAGCCTGCTTTTGTGTTACGTGACGAACCTGTACGGCTGGCGGGGGCGCCTCGACGCGGCAGGCCTCCCAGGGAACGGCCCCTAGTTCCCCAGCAGGGGGTAAATAACCCTTCTCCCCCTCATTCCACAGGCGCACCGCAGGACGGCACAACACAGGCTGCGAAGCCTGCGTTCAGCAGATTCGGGAGGAGATTGAAGCCTAAGCAACGGGCAGAGTGATGTGTATTTTGATCAACCCGTGTAAATTGTGCTGTAGATCCTGCAAAGGGGGGGGTGATGTAAGGGTGTAATGTGTATGACTGCCCATTATGGACATGAAGTCGGTGTGTGCGTGTCCATTCTTGACATAGTGTGTATGACTGTCCATTATTGACTTAAGGTTGGTGTATGTCCGTTCTTGGGCGTTTCGGGGGGAGTGATGTGGCATAACATTATGTAGCTCACATATTCCTTGGCAGAGACCCAGACATGAGGGAACTTTGAGCTCGCAGTGTGTATTGACATCACGCCTCAAACGGACATTGAGTCTAGACCCCCTGCGGACTAGAGGAGAAGTGAGAAGATCTGAGAGTGGACCTGAAGAGACTGTCTGACTCCTAGGTTCAGACAGAGAAGCCGAGAGGACAATGGGAGGATTAGATATGAATGGAATTCTGTGTTGATTTGAATGTGATTTGTGTCTGATGTATGTGGTTTACCTCAGCTCACCCTCTTCATTCCCTGACTGAGAGAGGAGCTGTAGGACTTGAGATGGAATAAACCAATACTGAAAAGTCATTCAGTCTCTTCATTTCGAGTTTCCTACACGTGTGTCTTTTACGTGCTAGTTATTCAAAAAAGTGGACACACAACTTATTATAAGAAAGATTGCTTTAGCTGTGGGGTTGCTCATTCCATAGTCAGCAAAAGAATAGTTTTTCCAATATCCTTTATTTTCAATTTATTTAATTTCTAAACTTGTATCTGATGTGTTCGACTCTCCACTTCACCTCAGGCCTATGACCCAATCACTGCAGTGGTATATTCCCTGATATCGCACTCTCTTTCCCTGTATTGCTTTATTATAATTCCTAAAAAATGCAAACTCATTAAACTGAAAAAGTGTAAAAACACCAAGTATAAAACAATGAGTCATCTGCATATCTACCTAATAAAATTTAACCCAGATGAAAAAATCTTTCTCCAGTTTTAGTCATAGACATAGTGAGTCACCTTTTCAGTGAATGTGACTTGAACCCAAAATGCGTCCCTGGACAGGAAGAAGCAAGAAATACATTTAGTTGCAGAACATACATTTACACCCTAATGACTCAGACACTTGGCAGCTGAGGAATATTTTCTAAAATCTAATCATAAAAACAATCCAAAAAGTTTAAAGAAGATAACATTTTTTTCCATTGTTGCTGTTGCCTCAGAACACTAATTATGTCTTCCATCAACAAGAAAAATGAATCTACAATCTGCTTTGTTTCCCTCAGATTAGCTCCATCTCTTTAATTGTTAAAAACTGCAGTAACGTTAGTTTTCAAAAGTATTTTATGCAAAATATCTAACTGGAACGGTAAAAAGTTGGTGATTTAATTTAGTCTGTTTTGGGTAATTTTCATTTCTAATATATACTGTACAACTTTGAAGTTTGTGTTGGGTTTTAATATGTATTCTCTGGGGGACTGAAGTACTGTGGAGGAAGTTTTATCTGAATCACAAACAGCTAAAAGTTTATAAGACTCCAGAATTCACTGCAGATATTAAGCATATTGATATTAATCTAAGATGGAGGGTTTTGGAATATAACATGAAACATCACAGTCAATGAAAATTTGTATTTGAGTACAAAACAAAGCATAGAATTTACTGAGCAAGAGGTAGGATTAATGAATATAACAGAAATATGTAATAGCTTTATTTTAAATGTCAGAGCTGTAGCAATATTCAAATGGGTGAAACAGACAAAATAAAATTTTGAGAACATTTAAAAAAAAAAACCTCCTTTTTGTACATTTTCAGTTTTTGTCATGTGAGCATGCAACTTTTTTCTTGTAATTCTGCTGATTTTTCATTGTGATTTAACAACTTTTTCTTGCAAATTTGCAACATTTTCTCCTAAATTTGCTCCTCTTTTAATCTTAAATTTGCAGCTTTTTTGCTTGTAGTTTTTCCGTGAGTTGCAATTGCATTTATCCATAATAGTTTAATTTTGTTCTATTCAAAGACAATAGCCGAAACTTATTTTTTAATGTGCTTGTTGTGAGGGGAGAGATTTTTCCATTTTAACTTTGAACTGTTCTTTATTACAAAAATGCCCCCCCCCCCCAACACAGTCTTTCACGGGGCCCCTAAAAAGCTAGAAGCAGCCCTGTCTGTGAATTTATACTGAAATGAAGTAAAGAACACCCTCGTCAGAGATGGAACTGATGATGCTTGGAGGGCTGAACACTTGTCTTTTATTTTTTTTATTTTTTTATTTTTTTTGGAAAAGGGACATTTTAAAAACTATTCCCATCTGATAGCTTTGTATCTTTGTTGGCATCATCAGGGAGGGACTTGATGTTATCTTTAAAAACACTTGGGAACTGACTGTTATGCAGGCATGAACATCTTCATGCAACCCTCATGTACGCCTTCGCTCCACCCAGGCACAAAATGAAAGTCTTAAGGCATAAGTACCCCCGTCACCGTGCTATGTTTAGTCCCATGCAACCGGATGACGAGCCCTTCCCATGAAGTGAGAGCCATGAGAACACCGAACAAAAGCAGATGCAGCATGTTGTCCAGCAGGTTCACAGGGTGACGCAAACTGAGGGAGCATCAGAGCATCTGCTTCAGCCTCCTCTGATGCTTTAGAGATACGCTTACAGACAGAGAAACAATTGCAAAACATGTCAGAGGTGTTTCTGAATTACATAAGTGTGCAAAGCAAAAAAAAAAAAAAAATGTCAGCTGGAATTCTTAAAACCTTATCTTCACTTTCAACACCACAATCAAACGCTGGTGTCAAATTTGCAGGTCACTTGTAGTTTTGGAAGCAGCAAGTTATCAGTTTTTGCTTCGTTTCATCTGCTCACCACCTCAGAGCCTCTTTTATCATATCTCATAGAGCCGTTGTGCTTAAATATTGACAGGTCTACACTGCAGGGAGACACATTTATAGCATCTACATATAAAGTCAGACTGCATTGTTCCTAAATTTGCCCATGCACTAATGCCACCCAACACCCCAGACACTGGCTTCTGAAGAAGCTTGGCTGGTAACCGACTTGATGTTTCCTTTATTTTGCCAACGTGAAGCAGCACCCCTGATGAGACAGACTGTGGAGGCTCAGCCACACCTGTACCTGTGCACGCTGTACACGTGTGTGCAAACAAAAGTGTGTGTGTGGGGGGGGAAATCCCACTTTGGCTCCATGTCTACAGTTCCTCTGGGACTTAAATTACCTCCGCTAAGGGGGTAATGTGATCATATCAGTTTGCCTGTTCGCAGGATTTACACAAAAACTACTGGATGGATTTTGATGAAATTTTCACCAGAGGTGGCTCTTGGGCTATGGATGAACCCATTTGATTTTGGAGGTGATCTGAGAGCATATACCTCCACCAAGGCCTTATCTCGCAATGTTAAAGAAAGAGGAAAAGGGATCCAGAGTCCACATCCTAACCCGGATCACCTCCAAAACCTGTTTAGTTCATCTGTAGCCCAAGGGCCACCCCTGGTGAAAATTTCATACAAATCCATCCAGCAGTTTTTGTGTAATCCTGCTAATGAACAAATAAATGGACCTTGGCAAAGATATGCACTCTCTGAGAGCCCTCGATTTCATAAATTAATCCAAAATTGCCTTTACCGTCATTGCACAGAATTACACAACAAAACTTTCTCCCTTGTGTTTGCTCTATGTGATCCCAGGAGCTATACTGTTGGGTGCAACTCACCTCTGGCTGGGCCTCCCAAGGCAAACTGGTCCTGGGTGAAGGACCAGACCAAGAGTGGTCCCGTAGATCCCCATGAGAAGGCTACAGTAAGGATCCAGTGTACCCTAGGGAGTCACATGGGTCCGCCCTCCAGTGGGCTCACCACCTGCAGGAGGGTTAGTGTTAGCTACGTGAGCTGGGCAACTGTCTGGGCTTCTCTGCTTGGACTGCTGCCCCTGTGACCCAGACCACAATAATAATGGATTAGAGTTACAGTATATAGCGCTTTTCATGACACCCAAAGTGCTTCACAATGAATCCATTATTCATTCACGCCAGACACTGGTAAGCTACCTCTGTAGCCACAGCTGCCCTGGAGCAGACTGACAGAAACGTGGCTGCAGATCCACACCGACGGCCTCCGCGTCCACCACCAAGCATTCATCAGTGTCACAGACACTGGAGGAAAGGTGGGTAACGTGTCTTGCCCAAAGACACCATGGCAGGATGGCTGGGGGAGAGCGAGATTTGAACCGCCAGCCCTCCAGTTATTGGATGACCTGCTCTGTCTCCTGAACCGCTACTGCCGCAGCGGTAGAAAATGGATGGATGGATGTAAGGAAATGTTCACGATCCAAAATACACCACCACATGAAGAAACATGATAGTGGCGGGGGGGGGGGGGGGTGTTGGCTGCTACAGGCAGCAGGTGATGTTATTTTTTTAATAAGTGTATGGGGCATATTCACAAATGTAGCACAGGGTACAAACATATAAAAGTAAATTAAGGGCAAATTTGCAAGACTAACAGTGCAAAAATATGATTTGAAAAAAAAAAAAAGCTCATTTAAAATTATATATTTTTTTTTTTTTAAAAAAGGATGGCTCGGTAGAGCGGTGATTGGTGCTGTTGCCTCACAGCAAGATGATCATAGGTTCAAACCCAAGAGGTGGCCGCCGTCTTTCTGTGTGGTGACTGCATGTTATGTGTATGTTGTGGGGAGTCAGGTGATGTAGCATCTCAGACAGAGACAGTGAATAAACATGGGAGAACAATGCCCAGGGGGTTCCTGGGGATATAGCAGGAAGGAGTCAGGGGCATAGGGGGTTGAAAGCAGTGTAAATGTCATGCTGTGTGATGAGAAATGCCATGTAAACGTGTGAAGAGTGGGTTGGGTAAAAGTGGAGATCGTGCTGTAATCATTCAGTCTCTTTTGTGCTTGAGAGATGTGTGAGTGTGGATTAAATTGTCTGTCCATAAACCTGCCTCTTTATTCACGCACTCCACAATGTGAGGGTTTTGGCTGGGTACTCGTTTCCTCCCACAGTCCAGAGACCTTATTAACTGGGGGTTCTAAACTGTCCTCGGGTATGAATGAGAGAGTGAATGGTTGTCTCTGTGTGTCGGCCCTGTGATGGACTGGCAGCGTGTACCCGGCGTCTCGCCCAAGGATGTTGGGATAGGCTCCAGTGGCCCGAAAAGGACTAAGTGGTTAAGACGAACAATTAAAGTACTAAATTTACCATGAACAAGTGCCAAATTTACAAAAAAAAAAAAAAATAAAAAGTTTTTCTTGTACACCTTTAACCAATTTGCGTCTTATGTTGTACTGTATATTCTATCCTTGCACCCTCTCTGTGGATGGGGGGGTTGGCAACCTAACGGGGGGATGGTTTTGGGTCATTTTGCCAACAAGTGGGAAGGCACCCTTCCCTCAAATCGCTCTCATCTTCAATACCGACGCAGCTGCAGTCATAATGAATTCTCCAGTTCCAAGTAAATGCCTCAGATTTGCTAGTCATGGCGGCTGAAGTCTTCAGTTGTAGGACCCGGGTGTGGAGAGTCACCCTTACCTTGGATGCTGCGGCACGATCCTGGTTGAAAGGCCCCTCCAACACTGCATGGAGGTCCGGGACGACGTCAGTGTCGGTGGGTTCCTCTCTTTAAGACTGGGACGCAGGAGAGCGTGTTCCAGCTTTACAGGAATCAACGCACAGGGTATTGGATAGATTTCAGTGCAGTTCTCTTATTGTTGAAATCAAAAGTACCTCAAGGAGACGACCAAGTAAAGTCACTTGAACACATGTAACCAGTTACTACCCACCTGACTGTATGTTATCACATGCATTCACGTGTATACATCTGTTCCTCCTGAACCACGCTTGCATAACTTCTCATTAATAACCACAGATCCCACAGCCAGGTATGACAGGGGGACAAAGACATTCTACACGCATTCTTCTATTTTTAGCACGACTTACTCGTCAAGCTGTCTGCTCAAGACTAAAAGATGAATCAATCTGCATTTTTGGGGGTTTGTATCAGTTAGACAGGTAGCAATTATGACCTTCACAACAACGATGACCAAAAATAGGCATGATTTTATTGGGGTTTTTTCTCCAAAACTGCAGCATAACAAACTAAAACTGATGTGAAAGCACATGATACAAAAATTAAAATAAACGCTAAAATAACACAAAAAACATCAAGTTGGGTTTCATAATTGGTTCAGCAATGACTAAAAAAAAAAAAGAAAAAAAAAAAAAAAAGAAAAAAGAGTCAAGTCTTTCACAAAGTCGCGTGCTGAGCTAAAAAAGCTCGAATTCTCTGCAGGAGCTCCTTCTTCACGCTGTCGGGAACCAGTGCTGCAAAAGAGAAGAAGAGTCTGAACGCGAGAGAACATCATAGCTGTACAGCCCACAGTATTTGGACTAGGTGAAGTTCTACACATCCTGGATGTCTGCAGATCCTTAAAACCTCTTATGTTTGCTTATCCAAAATTAAGGCCTTAATTACCCTTAAAAATGACCATCACGATCAACACCGTTGGGAGAGCAGAACAGCCAGATGTGCATTTTTATCCTCATAAATATGCACTTCATTTGCATTGGATTTGTGACTTTTTGTGTAAATTTGTGACTTCTTCATAATTCTGGGACATTTTTCATATAAATACGAGGCTTTTTTCCAAATACATTTGTGACTGTTTAGTGTATACAGTATGTGTGTTTGTGTAAATTTGCTATTTTCTTGTAAAACTGTGACTTTTTGGCATAAATCTACTTTTTGTGTAAATTTTGAAGGCAAAGCCAACTTTACTGTCATTCAATCCATACAGCCAATCATGTTCAATACAACAAAATTACGTTTCTCTTATCTACAATGTTAATCACATCTAGAATCAGAGGGGTCGCTGCCGTGCAAGGCGCCGCCACAAATTTCTCTCCTCGTTCCATTGTTGCTGAGCACCAAGCTGGACAGCAGGAAGTTCCATTTTTTTTTTTTTTTTTTTTTATAAGGTCTTTGGCATGACCCTGCTGGGATTCTCTCTTGTTGAGGCGTTTGTATTCATTTGTATCCTGCCTTCTCCCCATTGCTCATAAGTTTTGCTTTATGTACCTTTTGGATTTTTGTGTTTGTACACTGTTTGGATTTTTGGTTTTTGTTAATAAATTTCACAAACTGCAGTTCAGCACGTGGGTCTCTCCTCCCTGCCCCGAGGGGCAATTCATGACAGTGTTACTTTTACACCGGATGTAATGGGACACACCCCTTCCAAAAAGTTCAACTTTTGTCTCATAAGTCCACAGATTATTTTCCCAAAAGTCTTGGGGATCATCAAGATGTTTTCTGGCAAAACTGAGACGAGCCTTTATGTCTTTTTGCTCAGCAGTGGTTTTCGTCTTGGAACTCTGCGATGCAGACCATTTTTACCCAGTCTCTTTCTTATGGTGGAGTCATGAACACCGACCTTAACTGAGGCAAGTGAGGCCTGCAGTTCTTTGGATGTTGTTGTGGGGTCTTTTGTCACCTCTTGGATGAGTCGTCACTGGGCTTTTGGGGTAATTTTGATCGACCGGCAACTCCTGGGAAGGTTTACCACTGTTCCATGTTTTTGCCATTTGTGGATAATGGCTCTCTGTGGTTTGATGGAGTCCCAAAGCTTTAGAAATGACTTTATAACCTTTTCCAGACTGATAGATCTTAATTACTTTGTTTCTCATTTGTTCCTGAATTTCTTTCGATCGCAGCATGATGTCTAGCTTCTGAGGATCTTTTGGTCTATTTCACTCTGTCAGGCAGGTCCTGTCTAAGTGATCTCTTGATTGAGAACAAGTGTGGCAGTAATCAGGCCTGGGTGTGGCTAGCGAAATTGAACTCAGCTTTCCAAAGATGTAATAAATCACAGCTAATTTATATTTTAATGGGGGGGGGGGGGTCGCTTTTTCACACAGGGCCATGTAGGTTTGGATTTTTTCCCCCCTTAATAATAAACACCTTCATTTAAAAATTGCATTTTGAGTTTACTTGTGTTATCTTTGTCTAATATTTAAATTTGTTTGATGATCTGAAACATTTAACTGTGATAAACATACAAAAAATGAGAAATCTGGAAGGGGCAAACACTTTTTCACACCACTGTATATTGGCTATTTGTTGATGTATTAATATCTGGGGGGGGGGGGAGTTATGCAACAAATAAAAATGTGAAAAAGTGCAGCGAAATCTGCTCAATAAGGGAATTTCAAACATAGAATGTTTGATGTATAGTTTATAATTTGTTGTACTTTTGCTCATAGTCGTTCAAGCTAAAGCACTGATAAATTCACATTTTTATACATCTCACTGTTAGTTATAAAAATATTACCACATTTTTTGAACTCTACTTACTGTTACGATAAAACAAGTTTATTTTTAAACTGCACTGTCATTTTATCTTAGGATGCATAAACAACTACACACAGGGAAATCGATAACTGGAATATATTTATAATATGAAGAAGCAGAGTTGCACGGTGGCGCAGTGGTTTAGCACTGTGGCAGCACAGTTTTACCCTCGGCCGGGGGATCGCGGGGATCATGAGATCGTGGGTTCGATCCCAGCCCCCGACCAACAGTGAGCTGTGTGGAGTTTGCATGTTCTCCCCGTGTTGCGTGGGTTTACTCCGGGATTTCTCCGGTTTCCTCCCGCATACCAAAAACATGTAGGTTTAGGGCGCTCGCGCACGCAGCGACCAGCAGCCGGTGGCTTGTCACCAGACTGCAAACCAAATCTACCTACGGGTACAAATAAGTAACAAAAAAAAAAAAAAAAAAAAAAAAAAAAAGAGTGGTAGCCTAGTGGTAGAGCATCCGCCCCACAGCCGGGAGGTTGTGGGTTCATGCCCCATCTGGGTCATACCAAAGACCATATATTTTTAAAAAAAAGTACTTTCTGCCTTCTAGCTTGGTGCTCAACATAACAGAATAGGGAAGGGAAAGTTAACGCACAGAGCTACCAGAGGACTGACCTCCCACTGCAGCTTCCACTGCTTACAGTAGCTGTGTGGCCTAGGGTCAGAGAAACGGAGATAGGCACCGCCCCATACACCACATGGTGTCCCACATGCTGTGGAAGGGAATTAACTTATAATATGAAGGGAATACATCGGCTGATGTCTGCATATCGGATGTTTAAAGCACAAAATATTTGTATCAGTCTGAAAAAATCCTACGCGTGCAACCTAACGATCTTGATCTTTTTAAAGAATGTTATATGTTTCTAAGGGTGTTTTCACACCTACAGTGGGGCAAAAAAGTATTTAGTCAGCCACCAATTGTGCAAGTTCTCCCACTTAAAAGATGAGAGGGGTCTCCAATTTTCATCATAGGCATACCTCAACTATGAGAGACAAAATGAGAAAAAAAAATCCAGAAAATCACATTGAAGGATTTTTAATGAATTAATTGGTAAATTCCTCGGTAAAATAAGTATTTGGTCACCTACAAACAAGCAAGATTTCTGGCTCTCACAGACCTGTAACTTCTTCTTTAAGAGGCTCCTCTGTCCTCCACTCGTTACCTGTATTAATGGCACCTGTTTGAACTCGTTATCAGTATAAAAGACACCTGTCCACAACCTCAAACAGTCAGACTCCAAACTCCACTATGGCCAAGACCAAAGAGCTGTCAAAGGACACCAGAAACAAAACTGTAGACCCGCACCAGGCTGGGAAGACTGAATCTGCAATAGGTAAGCAGCTTGGTGTGAAGAAATCAACTGTGGGAGCAATTATTAGAAAATGGAAGACATACAAGACCACTAATAATCTCCCTCGATCTGGGGCTCCACGCAAGATCTCACCCCGTGGGGTCAAATGATCACAAGAGCGGTGAGCAAAAATCCCAGAACCACACGGGGGGACCTAGTGAATGACCTGCAGAGAGCTGGGACCAAAGTAACAAAGGCTACATCAGAAACACACTACGCCGCCAGGGACTCAAATCCTGCAGTGCAAGATGTGTCCCCCTGCTTAAGCCAGTACATGTCCAGGCCCGTCTGAAGTTTGCTAGAGAGCATTTGGATGATCCAGAAGAGGATTGGGAGAATGTCATATGGTCAGATGAAACCAAAATAGAACTTTTTGGTAAAAACTCAACTTGTTGTGTTTGGAGGAGAAAGAACACCATACCTACTGTGAAGCATGGGGGTGGAAACATCATGCTTTGGGGCTGTTTTTCTGCAAAGGGACCAGGACGACTGATCTGTGTAAAGGAAAGAATGAATGGGGCCATGTATCGTGAGATTTTGAGTGAAAACCTCCTTCCATCAGCAAGGGCATTGAAGATGAAACGTGGCTGAATCTTTCAGCATGACAATGATCCCAAACACACCGCCTGGGCAACGAAGGAGTGGCTTCGTAAGAAGCATTTCAAGGTCCTGGAGTGGCCTAGCCAGTCTCCAGATCTGAACCCCATAGAAAATCTTTGGAGGGAGTTGAAAGTCCGTGTTGCCCCAAAACATCACTGCTCTAGAGGAGATCTGCATGGAGGAATGGGCCAAAATACCAGCAACAGTGTGTGAAAACCTTGTGAAGACTTACAGAAGACGTTTGACCTCTGTCATTGCCAGCGAAGGGTATATAACAAAGTATTGAGATGAACTTTTGTTATTGACCAAATACTTATTTTACTGAGGAATTTACCAATTAATTCATTAAAAATCATTCAATGTGATTTTCTGGATTTTTTTTTTCTCATTTTGTCTCTCACAGTTGAGGTATACCTATGATGAAAATTGGAGACCTCTCTCATCTTGTAAGTGGGAGAACTTGCACAATTGGTGGCTGACTAAATACTTTTTTGCCCCACTGTAAATGCATTTAATTTGGTCCGAATCAGCTGACAAGTTACTTTTATCTTCTCCTTGGTTCGGTCCCCTTTCACACAGGCAAAAATTCAAGCAGACCAAACTGCGTCACGTTAAATCCCGCGAGACTTACACTACCGTTCAAAAGTTTGGGGTCACTTAGAAATTTCCTTATTTTTGAAAGAAAAGCACTGGTTTTTTCAATGGAGACAACTTTAAACTAATCAGAAATACACTCTATACATTGCTAATGTGGTAAATGACTATTCTAGCTGCAAATGTCTGGTTTTTGGTGCAATATCTACATAGGTGTATAGAGGCCCATTTCCAGCAACTATCACTCCAGTGTTCTAATGGTACAATGTGTTTGCTCATTAGTAGTAGTAGATTAGTTTATTTGACAGGGACAGTGCAATAAACATAGACAATTAATCAAAGACAATCAATCTGATGTGTTGCACATAGAGTGTATAGCTATTAGCTAATTTGCAACTCTTGTCCCTGGATGGGCTTTAGAAAAAAGAATCAAGATAAAAAATATACACAATAACCACATACATCAATGCAGAAAAATTATAAATACACAATTATAAATATTATAAATATTATAAATACACAAATATAACAGCCTGACTCACATTTAACATAAATATTATAAATATTATAAATACACAAATATAACAGCCTGACTCACATTTAACACATATAACATAACTCACATTTGCCTATTTCAGGCCTTCCTCCCTCCGTCACTCACTATAAACAAACACATTTATTCCTTCCCTTCATTCACTCTCACTTTGCAGACAATTAATTCATACATGAGTACATTCTTGTTTATTTTTCAGCCAGTTTTTAACATTTTTAGTG
Source organism: Pholidichthys leucotaenia (assembly GCA_020510985.1). Classification (NCBI taxonomy): domain Eukaryota; kingdom Metazoa; phylum Chordata; class Actinopteri; order Cichliformes; family Pholidichthyidae; genus Pholidichthys; species Pholidichthys leucotaenia. The sequence goes on from CM035839.1 coordinate 61,090,096, forward strand.
AATGTTTTAAAGTCCGTTATTATTTTAATTTCATTTGGCATTGTGTTCCAGATGTGACTGCCCTTTATAGAGAAAGCTGTTTGTCCAAATGTGGTTCTGCGGTGGAATATTTTACAGTTATTGTTAACAGAACTCCTGGTGGCTCTGCTGCTGTCCTGTCTTTGGACAAAACCAGCAAGTGGCTCGGGTGCTGATTTATGAAAACATTTGAACGTTAATTTCAGAAGACAGAGGTCAATGAAGCTCTCAAAACTCAATAGGTTGTATTTTTTTAAAACATTACAGTGATGCCACCTAATGGGCTTTTTGTCCAAGATTTTTAGGGTTTGATTATATAATGAACCTATATGTCTTATTGTGGAAGGGGCTGCTTGAGCCCAGACTGTCAAACAGTATGATATATGAGAAAAAACCATAGAATGCATATACAGTGCAGCTGCTTCGTAAGGTATGTATTATCTAATTAATTTAAAGCAGTTCAGATTTTTTTTTACTGTTTTTGAAATTTTCTTTATATGAAGATTAAATTTGAGTTGAGGATCTAGTACAATGCCAAGGTATTTGAATTCTGTAACTAAACTGATGTCATGATCATGTATATTAACTTTAAAATGTTGCAGGTTACATTTTTTGATTGAAAAGCACATTGAGACTGTTTTCTGAAGGTTCAGCAATAGATGGTTCTTGAGGAGCCACTCTTGGACATCAACCATACTTGTAGACAGTACATCTGCAGCCTGTGCTGGAGTCTTGGCAGCTGTGTAAATAACTGCATCATCTGCATAAAGTTGGCATGTTGCAGCTGAGCAGTGTAACGGCAGGTCATTAATAAAAATGCTGAAAAGTAAAGGACCAAGAATGGACCCTTGTGGGATACCCATGCGGTTGTTTAAAAATGAGGATTTATCCTGGTGAACTTTTACACACTGTTCTCTATTCTGGAGATAAGATGCAAACCATTCTAATGTATTTGGGGAGAAGTTAAAAGATACCATTTTGGATAAAAGCAAACTGTGGTTTACAGTATCGAAAGCCTTTTTGAGATCTAGAAAAACAGCTCCTACCACATTACCCCTGTCCAAGGACTGTTTGACGTTTTCAATAAGGCAACAATTTGCTGTTTCTGTTGAGTATCCTGGTCTAAAACCAAATTGATGTGGATGAAGAAGTTGATTGTCTTGTAAGTAGTCTATCAGCTGTGTAGCTACAACTTTTTCAAGAACCTTAGATAGGACTGGTAAGATAGAGATTGGGCGGTAATTGCATATATCGTCTTTACTGCCTGATTTATGAACTGGTATGACGACAGCTTTTTTCCAGCCAGATGGAAATGTACTAGACCTAATGGAGAGATTAATGAGATGAGTCAGTGGTTTGATTAATATTTTGCTGTGCATTTTGAGAAAGGAGGTGCTCATATTGTAGATATCATTAGTTTTTGAGTTTGACAGTGTTTTAACAATACCAGCAATTAACTTCTCATTTACCTCATCGATGTGAAAAGTATCTGTTGGAAGTATGGAATTTGTGTTGTTGAGCACATTTGGCAGCACAAAAATTTTTGTTAAGTCTTCCACAGAGCCCACAAAGTGTGAATTAAATTCATTTGCCAAAGTAGCCTTGTCACTGACGGTCTTGCCATTGATTCTAAGTTCCTTTACCCCCTTCTGATCGTTTTTTTTATTAGTTAAGTTATTTAAATGCCTCCATAGGGAACTGTTGTTACCCTTTGCATGATCTATCAGTTTATTGTAATAAGATATTTTTGATTTTCGCAGCTCATGTACCACTTTATTTCTTAAACTTTTGTACACAAGGTGATCATTTTGTAGTTTGGAGGTTAGTGATGTTTTCAGTGCATAGTCTCGCCTCTTCATAAGTTTTCTTATTTCATTATTTAACCATGGTAGGCTAATCTTCTGTTGTCTACTTTTAATTTGCTTTGAAAATTTTTCTATAGACTTTGTGATTGTTGCAGTTATAAAATTACAACAATCATCTACTTCACATGTTGACATGAGCTGCTCCCAATTTTGATTCTCTAAGTAATGTTCAAACTCCTCATTTTTTGATTTGGGGATAATAAAATTTGATTTGTCAATATCGACTCCCCCAAAATACTGTAGTCGCTTTTTAGTAAGTTTCCTGACAGCAAGAACCATGTTATGATCTGAGAGACCAGTTACAAGATTATAGGTTCTGGTTATTCGTTCTGGTTTATTAGTAAATACCATGTCAATAAGTGTTCTGGATTGTTTGGTTATCCTGGTGGGTCCTTTGATGATTTGCTGGTAATTAAATTTAGTCATGAGGCTTTTCAGTTTTTGTTTGTCTTTTTTATCAGACCAGTTGATATTAAAGTCACCATGAATTATTGTTTCTCTGTTCTTCTCAAGTTGTTTAACCAGATCACTTAATTCATTATAAAAGGAAGAATTGTGTGATGGTGGGTTGTACAATACTGCAATGTTGAAATTCATTACCGGAGAGAGACATACATTAACAGCTAAACATTCAAGTGAAGTATTCAAATCAACCAGTTGACATTTATATTTGTCTTTGATGTAAATTAAAACACCTCCTCCCCTCCCTACCTGCCTGTCTTTTCTAAAACACTGGTAGCCCACAATATCGATCATATTAGTGTCTATGTTCCTGTGTATGTTCCTGTGTATTGCGTCAGAAGACTAATGGATGATTAGAAAACCCTTGTGCAATCATGTTAGCACAGCTGAAAACAGTTTAGCTGGTTAGAGAAGCTATAAAACTGACCTTCCTTTGAGCAGGTTGAGTATCTGGAAAAAATTATTATTTCAAATACAAATCATTATTTCTAACCTTGTCAATGTCTTGACTATATTTTCTATTCATTTAACAACTCATGGTGGTAAATAAGTGTGACTTTTCATGGAAAACACAAAATAATTGTCTCTGTGACCCCAAACTTTTGAACGGTAGTGTACGTCAGAACGTTCTGTCCTTATTGGTCAAGATTTTTTTTGCCACGAGAACAGGAAAGGTAAATACAGGAAGTAGGAGGACTACGGTATATTTATGCATTTCTGGGAAGAAAATAATACAAATTGTAGTGTAATCTAAGGGGGAGTTTTCATCTTCCTGGTTATCGTTTATTACATACGTGCGTATACCACTTTTGGCAAATTGTACAGTTTGAAAATGAAGCGCCGCTACGGATGGGAAATAACATGTTCGCGTTCATTAATCCTCCAGAACCGTGACGTGCTCAGCCTCAGATATTTTCAAAGCTCCATCAGGTATGTACAGCGGCACAAAATGTTTTACCATTTGCCGCTGGTCCCGCTTTAGTGCGGTCACTTTCTCACCTGCAGGGCCACACCAGAGTTCGTCATCTGATTCGAACCTTTCAGGTGGTCTCGGTACGGTTGTTTTGGCGTGCACTTGAGTGCGATTACCGTGTTCTCATCAGACGAAACAAACCGCACTAAGGAGAAAACGAACTCAAGTTCGACTGAAACGAACTAAAGCCTGCAGGTGTGAAAGCACCCTAAGGTAGCTAGTGGCGGAATTTGCTGCGATGTAAGGGGTGCAAACTAACATCCAAATTGGCCAGTGCTGGCTCTTTTTGAGGCTGCAGAAGCTTTTGCTTTCTTGGAGCTAGAAGATATTTTTTGGCAGAGGTATGAGCTCTCTGAGTACCTTCAACTTGTTAGTGAGGGTTTTTTTTTTTTTGGAAGCATCTTGTTTTGGGCTTTGTTTACCACACAAATCTGGCAGCACCAGTCCTGAGCAGCATGTTTCAGTCTCCTAGTAAACTAGAATGTCAAACCTTTGCCCCCCCCCCCCCCCCCCCACTGTTGTGTTTGCACATCTGTACTGTACCTCTGCCTTTGGGTGTGACCTCTGTGACCAGGTCCTCCACTGTGACGTGCTCCAGGCCCTTTTCTCTGATCACATCTGGACACGGGAGTCAATGGTTACTTTAGTAAATAATAAACAATGACACCACCACCACCACCGGTTAAACGCGGCAGCACCTTTGCAGTGAGCCTTCAGCTGATCCTTCCATCCACACTCCACCAGCTTGGCCCTCAGCAGCTCTTTCAACCTGCGGCCACACATGCAATAGATATTATCTCAATTAATGTGAACACACGGACAGAAACACGTCATTCACCGCACTGACGAAGATCGGTGCGGATCAAGGCTCTCACCGCTCCCGCTCCCCCATCTCTATCAGCTTCTGGTTTATGGCGGCCCTCATCTGTGACTCTTTGCTCATGATCTGTCTGGAATCACACCAGAGCACCGGAAACGTTCATTTAGATTCCCAAAAACTTTTAAAGGCATATAGAATAAGCTTACTTAGCAAATATCGAGTAGCAATTACCTTTTCGGGAAGGAGCAGCTGGGGAACACACGGTCCCTTCACAGAGCGCGCCGTGTGGAATTTCAAACAAGCTTTATGGTTCCGCCTGTGTTGCCAGATCCCGAAAAAAAACGAAAACAAGCGACTAAAAAACTTGAACAAACTCAACTTTGTAAAAAATTGAACATGCACATAAATACAAAAGCGGGTAATGATCGGTCTAACTTTTTCAGAGAAATCTGACCTTTCTTTGAGCAATAATAGCGCCATTAAAAATGCTTTTTGGTTCATTACTTTTCCTCCTAGAATTCTAAGAAAAAACTCAATTTTTTTTCCTTCTCAGAATTCTGAAAAAGTAAGCTTTTAGCACCTTGGGGGAGCCAGATTATTTAGCATCTCAGACAAGAGACAGTGGATAAACATGGGGGAACAATACTCAGGAGGTTCCTGCTGAGATAGCAGGAAGGAGTCAAGGATGAAGGGTAGTAGTAGTAGTAGATTAGTTTATCTGACAGGGACAGTGCAATAAACATAGACAATTAATCAAAGACAATCAATCTGATGTGTTGCACATAGAGTGTATAGCTATTAGCTAATTTGCAACTCTTGTCCCTGGATGGGCTTTAGAAAAAAGAATCAAGATAAAAAATATACACAATAACCACATACATCAATGCAGAAAAATTATAAATACACAATTATAAATATTATAAATACACAAATATAACAGCCTGACTCACATTTAACATAAATATTATAAATATTATAAATACACAAATATAACAGCCTGACTCACATTTAACACATATAACATAACTCACATTTGCCTATTTCAGGCCTTCCTCCCTCCGTCACTCACTATAAACAAACACATTTATTCCTTCCCTTCATTCACTCTCACTTTGCAGACAAATAATTCATACATGAGTACATTCTTGTTTATTTTTCAGCCAGTTTTTAACATTTTTAGTGAATGTTTTAAAGTCCGTTATTATTTTAATTTCATTTGGCATTGTGTTCCAGATGTGACTGCCCTTTATAGAGAAAGCTGTTTGTCCAAATGTGGTTCTGCGGTGGAATATTTTACAGTTATTGTTAACAGAACTCCTGGTGGCTCTGCTGCTGTCCTGTCTTTGGACGAAACCAGCAAGTGGCTCGGGTGCTGATTTATGGAAACATCTGAACGTTAATTTCAGAAGACAGAGGTCAATGAAGCTCTCAAAACTCAATAGGTTGTATTTTTTTAAAACATTACAGTGATGCCACCTAATGGGCTTTTTGTCCAAGATTTTTAGGGTTTGATTATATAATGAACCTATATGTATAATGAACCTATATGTTGAATGCATCCATCCATCCATCCATCTTCTACCGCTTTTCCGGAGGTCCGGGTCGCGGAGGCAGCAGTTCAAGCAGAGAAGCCCAGACTTCCCTCTCCCCAGCCACCTGCTCCAGCTCTTCAGAGGGGATACCAAGGCGTTCCCAGACCAGCTGGGAGACATAGTCTCTCCACCGAGTCCTGGGTCTGCCCCGGGGTCTCCTCCCAGTGGGACGTGCCTGAAACACCTCAAGTGGGAGGCGTCCAGGAGGCATCCTAATCAGATGCCCATACCACCTCAACTGACTCCTTTCAATGTGGAGGAGCAGCGGTTCTACTCTGAGCCTCTCCCGGATGACTGAGCTCCTCACCCTATCTCTCAGGGTGAGTCCAGCAATCCTACGGAGAAAGCTCATTTCAGCCACTTGTATCCGCGATCTCGTTCTTTCGGTCATTACCCAAAGCTCGTGACCATAGGTGAGAGTAGGAACGTAGATTGACTGGTAAATTGACAGCTTTGCCTTAGAACTAAGCTCCCTCTTCACCACAACAGACCGGTACAACGTCCGCATCACTGCAGATGCTGCTCCAATCCGTCTGTCGATCTCTCGCTCCATTTTCCCCTCACTCGTGAACAAGACCCCAAGATACTTAAACTCCTCCACTTGGGGCAGGAGCCTGTCCCCAACCCGGAGAGGACAATCCACCTTTTTCCGGCTGAGGACCATGGACTCGGACTTGGAGGTGCTGATTCTCATCCCAGCCGCTTCACACTCAGCGGCAAACCGTCCCAGCAAGAGCTGTAGGTCATTGCTGGATGAAGCCAAAAGGACAACATCATCTGCAAACAACAGAGATGAGATCCTGTGGTCACCAAGCATGACACCCTCCATTCCCTGGCTGCGCCTAGAAATCCTGTCCATAAAAATTATGAACAGGATCGGTGACAAAGGGCAGCCCTGGCGGAGTCCAACTCTCACTGGGAATGACTCCGACCGAGTGTTGGCAATACGAACCAAACTCTCACAACGGTCGTACAGAGACCGAATAGCTCGTAACAACAAGCCCGATACCCCATACTCCCGAAGCACCCCCCACAAAAATCCACGAGGGACGCGGTCAAATGCCTTCTCCAAGTCCACAAAACACATGTAAACTGGTTGGGCAAACTCCCACGAACCCTCAAGAATTCTCAAGAGGGTAAAGAGCTGGTCCGATGTGCCACGGCCAGGACGAAAACCACATTGCTCCTCCTGAATCCGAGGTTCGACCAACGGCCGGACTCTCCTCTCCAGTACCTTGGCATAGACCTTCCCAGGGAGGCTGAGGAGTGTGATCCCTCTAAAGTTGGAGCACACCCTCCGGTCCCCTTTTTTGAAGAGAGGAACCACCACCCCGGTTTGCCATGCCAAAGGCACTGCCCCCGACCTCCACGCAATGTTGCAGAGGCGTGTCAACCATGACAACCCAACAACATCCAGGGCCTTGAGGTACTCAGGGCGAATCTCGTCCACCCCCGGGGCCCGGCCACCAAGGAGATTTTTAACCACCTTGGCGACCTCAGCCCCTGTGATAGGTGAGTCATCCCCTTCGTCCCCAAACCCTGCTTCCTCTGTGGAAGGCGTATCAGTGGGATTGAGGAGATCCTCGAAGTATTCCTTCCACCGCCCGACAATATCCCCAGTTGAAGTCAACAGTGTCCCATCCGCACCATATACAGTGTGGACGGGGAGCTGCTTTCCCCTCCTGAGCCGCCGAACAGTTTGCCAGAATCTCTTTGAAGCCGACCGAAAGTCTTGTTCCATGGCCTCACCGAACTCCTCCCATACCCGGGTTTTTGCTTCAGCAACCACCCGAGCTGCACTCCGCTTGGCCTGCCGGTACACCTCAGCTGCTTCGGGAGTCCCACAAGCCAACCAAGCTTGATAGGACTCCTTCAGCTTAATGGCTCCCCTCACCACTGGTGTCCACCACTTGGTTCGGGGGTTGCCACCACGAGATGCACCGACCACCTTGCGGCCACAGCTCTGGGCCGCCGCTTCAACAACAGAGGTGGAGAACATGGCCCATTCAGACTCCATGTCTCCAGACTCCCTCGGAATGTGGTTGAAGTTCTTCCGGAGGTGGGAGTTGAAGACCTCCCGGACAGGGGCCTCAGCCAGATGCTCCCAGCACACCCTCACTATACGTTTGGGTCTACCAGGTCTGAATGGCTTCCTCCCCTGCCATCGGATCCAACTCACCACCAGGTGGTGATCAGTTGACAGCTCTGCACCTCTCTTTACTCGGGTGTCCAAGACATACGGTCGCAGGTCTGATGATACGATAACAAAATCGATCATCGACCTGCAACCTAGGGTGTCCTGGTGCCAGGTGCACATATGGACACCCTTATGCTTGAACATGGTGTTTGTTATGGACAGACTGTGGTTAGCACAGAAGTCCAATAACTGAACACCACTCGGGTTCAGATCGGGCAGGCCGTTCCTCCCAATCACCCCCCTCCAGATTTCATTGTCGTTGCCCACATGCGCATTGAAGTCCCCCAGTAGGACAATGGAGTCTCCAGGAGGAGCACCCTCCAGCACCCCAGTCACAGACTCCAAAAAGGGTGGGTACTCTGAAACATCATTTGGTGCATAGGCACAAATGATGGTCAGGACCCGTTTCCCAACCTGAAGGCGCAGGGAAGCAACCCTTTCGTCCACCGGGGAAAACTCCAATATAGAGGCAGCAAGGTGGGGCGATACAAGAATACCCACCCCTGCTCGTCGCCTCTCGCCCGGGGCAACTCCAGAAAAGGCCAAGCTCCAGCCCCTCTCCAGGAGACTGGTTCCGGAACCGGAGCTGTGTGTTGAGGTGAGGCCGACTATATCTAGCCGGTATCGCTCAACCTCGTGCACCAGCTCAGGCTCCTTCCCCACCAGAGAGGTGACATTCCACATACCAAAAGCCAGTTTAGAAAGCTTGGGATCAGTCCGCCAAGGTCTCCGCCTTTGACCGCCACCTAATCCACATAGCACCGGACCCCCATGATCCCTCCTGCAGGTGGTGAACCCACTGGAGGGCGGACCCATGTAACTCCTTCGGGCTGAGCCCGGCCGGGTCCCATGGGTGGAAACCCGGCCACCAGACGCTAGCCTTCGAGCCCCTCCCCCAGGCCTGGCTCCAGGGTGGGGCCCCGGTAACCCCATACCGGGCGGGGTACACTGAATCCTTGATATACAATTTATCATGAGAGTCTGTTGGATCGTTCTTAGTCTGGCCCTTCACCCAGGACCAGTTTGTCTTGGGAGACCCTATCAGAGGCAAATTGCCCCCGGACAACATAGCTCCTGGGATCACTGGGGCACGCAAACCCCCCCACCACGATAAGGTGACGATCCATGAGGAGGGGGGGTTGAATGCAGTGTGATGCAAATGTCATGTTGTGTGTGGAGAAATGCCATCAAACTTAAGAGGAGAGTGTCTGCTGAAATGTTCAGTCTGTCCTGTGCTACAGTGATGTGAAGTGTGTAATAAACTGTGTGCTATGAGCCCGACTCTTATTTTACACACTCCACAAGCTAATGATAAAAAATTCAAATTCAAACGTTTATTTCAAACTCAGGGTTCATATTAAATGCAGAACTAAAACGAGTAGAAAATAAATAAATAAAAGTATATACAGATCAGCAGACACTCGGCGCTCTTGTAACAACAATAACATACAATATTGGACTCAGTATAAAATGGAACGCCACCACTTCCAAATGCTGGAGTGAAGTGTGAGTGACGAGATGACAATTGCTGATATAAGATGATTGTTACATGCCAGCAACCTTCTCATAAAACTGTAAACATTCTTACGTATCAACTCGCCAAATGACGGAATGTTCACAGACACAAACATCTTGCTTGCACTCGACCTTCGTGGTACATCTAACAACCTTCTTAGGGAGTTATTATATGCAATGCGGATTTTGTTCCTAACAGCAACATTGCTATTAAACCATAAAGGCGAACAGTACATTGAGGTACAGAAGGTCTTGAACAACATACATTTGACATCAGGAGAACATCTATGGAAATTTCACAACAGTAAATTTGTTTGAGCATAGAGTTTCCTGAGTTGCCTGTTACAATCAACATTGGTCTTATCAGATCCAATCCACACACCTAGGCATTTGACTTTTTCAACAAAGTTCAAGCTATTACCACAAAGTGGCATAACAGGATTCGACGTATTGACACCCTTCGGTTTGAAAGCCATACACATAGATTTAGTACAGTTGAACAAGATGTCATTTTTTTCACCAAATTTTTCACATACCGAAAGGAGATGTTGCATCGCTGCAGTAGACAAACTTAACAAACAGAGGTCATCAGCATAGAAAATGTGATTTAACAGTGCACCGTTAAAGGAGCCGCCCACATTAGTATTGTTCAACAGTACACTGAGATCATCAACATAGACATTAAACAACAAGGGTGACAGTATACCACCTTGTTTAACACCGTTGGTCACATGAAATTTGGATGAGGTGACATTGCCCCACCTAACAACCATAGACTGCCTTCTGTACCAGTACAACAGGATGCTAACAATGTAAATAGGAATACCTCGATCGATCAGTTTTCTAAACAAACACCAGTGGTTAATCCTGTCAAAAGCTTTGCTAGCGTCTAGGAACGTAGCATAGACACTAGTGGATTGGCTTCTGAAGTAGTCAACAAATTCATGGAGTAGGTAAACAGCCTTGTCAGTTGAAAGAGCTGACGAAACCAAACTGATTGTCATTTGTCCACAGATAATCCTCAGTTCTGTTCAGGATTAAACCCTCTAGCAGTTTAGATATAACATTTGCAATAGCTATAGGTCTGTAGTTGTTCATATCAGACAGACAGGCACACTTGTTTTTCACCAAAGGAATAATAACAGAGTCCATCAACATATCTGGCATGTAACCATGAACAAACATACAGTTAAAGCACAATGACAACAGAATACACAAATTGAAATCAGCATTGATGAGGCATTCACTGGTGAGACAGTCAGGGCCAGCTGATTTGCCTTTCTTGAGAACTTTGATCAGTGAAGCAACTTCAACAGGAGTAACAGCAGAAATATCAGAGGCATCAAACATGTCGTTATACAGGTGAATATCATGCATAACAGAATCCTTCATTGAAACATTCTTGACTGAGTTGAAAATAGCTTCAAATTGACATTTCCACTTTTCAGCAATATTAACGTCACCAGTCACACCATCAATAGTGTTTGATCTAACAGACCGGTGGGAGCTCATAGCCTTCATTTGTTTCCAGAATTCTACCATGTTCAGTTCACTCATGTGACTAGCTAGCTGGTCACATTTGATACTTTCTTCATTGCGCCTACATGCTCGTAGAGCATATTTGAACCTAGCCCTACAACTTTTCATGTTATCAAATATTGGACCAGAACGTGGTTTGCTATTACTCCACCACAAAAAAGCATCCCGAGCAGCTGTGTGAGCCTCGCTAACAACATCATTCCAGCCTGGGACGTTATATTGGGTGGCCACACTGTGACTAGGAATGCATTCACTCACACAATAATTTAAAGCATCAACAATATCACTGTAAAACCTGTCGATATCGTCCCTGTGTGCCGCACAATTACGGTCGTGACACCTGATGGCGTCTGTAGGAGCACGGATGTTACAGAGTTTCCTACGAGTAAGTTTCTTATATCTGGAATTGAGGAGACTGGATAATTTTCCAGAATCTGCTTTAATTCTCATCCATCCTACGTCCTCTCTCGATCAGAGTGAAAAGAAACAGGACGCAGTCACACACATAATTTATACACTCATCTCTAACAATACATTGTGGAAGATGTGTTCAATGACGAGACATGAGTGTATTTCTCAAGTTCGGCTTTATTGCAGAACACAATCATCCAACATTCTCAAAAGCAAGAAGAGGCAGAATAATATTACAGCTCACTCTTATACCTCTGGGGGATTAAGAACTCAAGTCACATGGTGCTTCTGCAAACATTCAATCACAATGCAAGTCTCTGAAGATTCACCATTGTCTCTTATTCTCCGGTGCTCCGGGAAACCCCCCAGGGCCTCCTCTGAGACAAGGGCCCGACTTCACACCTCCTCGCCATCTCCTGTCGGCCCCCGTCGGTCCAGACACTTGTTCCTCCAGACGTGAAGCCCCAATCCACATAAGCCATACATTTGCGGGAGATATGAGCCAGACATATGTGCCACACTCTTGTGGGAAATATGAACCAAACATATGTGCCACATGACTCCCCCTCCAAACGTCTGCATGGGACAAACATACTCATAAATGTAATGGAGCATAAAAATGGAACATAAATGGAACATAAAAGACATCACCACATAACCAGCAATCAATCCCCCAATCTCTTAGGTCTTAGCTTCCTGCCGAATCTGCTGTAGGCCGGCTTCGCTGCGTCTGCAGCGTCTCCTCGCACCTGGGGATTAGATTTGTTAGCACATCTCTGTGGGAGCTCTGGAGCATGCCTTCTCGGTGGCCTGCCCCGGCCGGGGGCTTTCACCAACTGCATGCGTTCATCAGCCAGGACAAAAGCAGGCTTGAGTCTGTTTATGCAAATTAGCTCCCTTCTGCCCCCCAAATCTAGCAAAAAATGCTTCTCATTTTTTTCCAGCACCCTGAACGGTCCATCATAAGGTGGTCTCAGCCCTGGGCGTTGTGCATCATGTCTAACAAAAACAAACTCTGCATTTTTTAAAGCCTCTGGCACAAAAACGCGTGGAAAACTGTGATGCACTGGGCCAGGCAGCGTGTTTGATCCTGTGCCGCTCTGCAACAGCTGAGCAGGGGGGCAATTGGGCGCAGGATTTTCCGGGAGAAATTCCCCGGGCAAACGGAGAGGTTGTGTGAACACCAACTCCGCTGGGGAGGCCTGCAAATCCTCCTTAGGTGCAGAACGCAACCCCAATAAAACCCATGGCAGTTTGTCCACCCAATTTGTATCCATGAGCGATGCTCTGAGGGCTGCTTTCAATGACCTATGAAAGCGTTCACATAAACTGTTGGCCTGCGGGTTATACGCGGTAGTGCGGTGTACCTTCACCCCTAAGCTGCAGGCCATAGACGACCACAGTTCGGAAACAAATTGAGGGCCTCTGTCTGACGTTATATCCAACGGAACTCCAAAACGCGCGACCCAAGCTGTTAAAAACGCGCGCACAACCTCTTCCGCCGTTGTTGACGCCAGAGGTACCGCTTCTGGCCAACGTGTGGTGCGGTCCACCATCGTCAAAAGGTGTGTGTGCCCTTGAGACGAGGGAAGCGGGCCCACCACATCAACATGCATGTGATCGAACCGCTTAGCCGGGATGTGAAAAGGCTCCAAAGGGGCCCTCGTGTGCTTATGTATCTTAGCCCTCTGGCACGCTACACAAGCCGCTGCCCATTCCTTGACCTGTTTGCGCAACCCCGGCCAGACAAATTTCTCCCCCACCATCTTGACCGATGCGCGTACCCCCGGGTGCGCCAGCGAATGGACCGAGTCAAAAACGCGGCGGCGCTACACGGCTGGAACCACGGGACGAGGCCGACCCGTGGAGACATCGCATATTAAGGGGGGCATACCTATTTGCTGCACCCTGTGCTCCAGCCTTAACCCTGTTGGTCCAGACTGGAGCGCGCGCACATCCGCGTCACCAACCTGCTCCGCAGCCATGTCTGCATAATCCAAACCTACGTGGACCGGGGCTGCGCGCGCTCCCGCGTCACTGCCCTGGCCCACAGCCACCGAGTCTGCCCCCACGTGGCCTGGCGTTGCCACAGCACATGAGAGACAGTCCGCCACTACATTGTGTTTGCCTGCGACATGCTGGATATCGGTGGTGAACTCCGATATTGCGGCTAGCTGTCTTTGTTGTCGGCCTGACCAAGGTTCTGAGATCTTGGCCATCGCAAAAGTTAATGGTTTGTGGTCCACGAAAGTGGTGAAACGCCGCCCTTCAAGCCAGAACTGGAAATGGCGGATGGCCAAGTGTAGGGCTAAAAGTTCCCTGTCAAATGCGCTGTATTTACGCTCGTTATCGCGCAGGGATTTGCTAAAGAACGCGAGAGGCTGCCAGGTCCCTGCCACACACTGTTCAATGACTGCCCCCACCGCTAGGTCCGAAGCGTCGGTGGTGAGCGCCAAACGGGCTGTTGGAACCGGGTGCGCTAACAAAACGGCGCTTGCAAGGGCTGATTTGACCTGGGAGAAAGCGCGCTCCCGCTCCGGAGAACATTCGACCTTATTAGTGGGTTTTTGTTTTTTTAGTGCCACGTACAATGGCTGCATAAGCCGCGCTGCACTCGGAAGAAACCGGTTGTAAAAATTAACCATTCCTAGAAAATCCTGCAGCGCTTTTATCGTTTGAGGTCGGGGGAAATCTGTTATTGCACGCATTTTCTCAGGTAGGGGAACCGCTCCCTGTGGCGAAACGCGGTGCCCCAAAAAATCGATTTGCGCCACCCCGAACTGGCACTTCGCTGGGTTAATTATCAACCCGTGCTCTGCCAGTCTCCGAAAAACCGCTGTGAGGTGGGTTTCATGTTCGTCCTCGGACGTGCTGGCTACCAATATGTCATCTAAATAGACGAACATGAAAGGCAGGTCGCGTAAAACAGCATCCATCATGCGTTGGAAAGTTTGCGCGGCGCCCTTTAACCCAAACGGCATGCGCAAAAACTCAAAAAGCCCAAACGGAGTTATTACCGCGGTTTTGGGAATATCCTGCGCACGCACGGGGACTTGGTGGTAGCCGCGCACCAAGTCTATTTTAGAAAAAATGCGCGCCCCCGCCAAATGAACTGAGAAATCCTGGATGTGCGGAATCGGGTAGCGGTCGTGTGCTGAGACGTTGTTCAACCTGCGGAAATCGCCACAAGGTCGCCACGAGCCATCAGCCTTTGGGACCATGTGTAACGGGGAAGCCCAGGGGCTGTTCGAGCGTCTAATTATGCCCAGTTTTTCCAGGTTGGCAAATTCCTCGTGCGCTATTGCCAGTTTAGCTGAGTCCAAGCGCCGGGCTTTTGCAAAAACGGGTGGCCCAGTGGTGGTGATAAAATGTTCCACCCCGTGTTTGGCCACTGTCGCCGAAAACTTTGGAACTGTAAGTGCTGGAAAGTGAGTGAGCAGAGCATGAAACTTACCACCTGCAGCTGTGACGTTGGCGTGTGCAGTCGGCGGAGCCACCCGAGCTGTGCAGGGGATAGAATGGAAAGAAAGTGCATTTTTTTTTTTTTTTTTTTTTGTTACTTATTTGTTCCCGTAGGTAGATTTGGTTTGCAGTCTGGTGACAAGCCACCAGCTGCTGGTCGCTGCGTGCGCGAGCGCCCTAAACCTACATGTTTTTGGTGTGCGGGAGGAAACCGGAGAAATCCCGGAGGAAACCCGCGCAACACCGTGCATTAACCAGACGTCTATTAGCAAGATCAACCAATAAACCATGTGAGCACAAAAAATCAGCCCCTAACATGTTGAAACTGACTGCTGCTACAATAAAGGTCCACTCGAATGAACGGCCCTGTAAGGACAGAAGCATGGTCCTCTCACCGAAGGTCTTAATCTCTGAGCCATTCGCTGCTGATACTGACACCCAGGGAGCTTTAGACGGCATCAGCCGTTCCGCGTAGGTAGGCGTGACGAAACTCAGCTGGGAGCCCGTGTCCACGAGGAATTGTTTCCCCGAGTGTGCATCTGTCAGGTAAAGCAGCTTATTTTCTTCTCCGAGGGATGCAGCTGCTACCGGCCTCCCGGTCTTGGCCTTTCCCTGACGCTTGAAGCGGCACGGCGGGAGACATCTGTGCGCCCTCTCCGCAAAACGGCGGTGGTAGAAACACAGGCAGTCTTCAGCTCCGCGTCGCCTGACGCCTGTCGCCGCCGTCGTCGGTTCGTCTGGCGCCGCCACCTCTGGCTCCAAACCATCTCCGGGCGCCGTCCTCTGCTCAGCTGCCGCGGCCGAAACCGCGCTCCGCTTGTGGGCGTCGACGAGTCGCTGCACCTCCTTGCCGAGGCCATGGTAGTCCCGCTTGGCCAATCGGGGTGAGTCTGCCAGGGTCACTCTCACTGCTGGCGGCAGAGTCCGGAGGAAAAGGTGGGGGAAGATAAATTTGCCATCCTCGGAGTCTTTCAGTCTCAGCATCTTCACCATCAGGTCTGCCGGTCTGTCGTTCTCCAACTCCGTCAACTCTAGGAGCCCCTCTGCTCGCTGTTGCACCGAGGGGGTGAAATGGCTGATCAGCGCCTCCTTCAATGCGCCGTACTTGTCGGTGTCCGGTGGGTGGTTAACCAGATCTTCCACCCTCTGGACCGTGTGACTGTCCAGCTTCGCCACCACATGGTAAAACCTCGTTTCATCCTTTGAGATTCTCCGGAGGTTGAACTGCGCCTCAACCGCGCTAAACCAGGAGCGCGGGCTGTGCTGCCAGAAATCGGGCAGCTGGAGCGTGGAGGCAGCCATCAGGCTGGCCTCTGATGAGCTCCGCTCGGGAGAATTCTCCCTGCTCATTCTTTGTCGTGGGTCACCAGTGTGGAAGATGTGTTCAATGACGAGACATGAGTGTATTTCTCAGGTTTGGCTTTATTGCAGAACACAATCATCCAACATTCTCAAAAGCAAGAAGAGGCAGAATGTCACGCCGCGCCGTTCATCAGCGGCGCCACCTGCTCACACACCTGATCCTCATCAGCGGCGAGGGATAAAAGCCGCCTCGCCCAGAGGCTCGGCCTGAAGCCGTCAGACTTCGTTCCCTCACCGCCGTGAGCATACCTTTCTTCAGCATCGCTATTCTGGGTAAGAACCCTTACCTCCTTTTCCAGTCTGCTCCCCTGTGCACAGGTGGATTCCCCGGCGGCGGACATCTCCGTTCCATCGCCCATCCTTCGCTGCTGCACGGAGCTCTCCAGGTGGCTGTCTCCCGGGCTACGTTCCCCTTGCTGTGCCAGCTATCCTGACAACTCAAGTAAGATCTTCTCTTGCCATAATTCATCCTGTGTTGGTGTATGCCCGTCACCCTCTCCCTGTGCTCTCTCCATAGGGTTGCTCGGCCGAACGGTCATCTGCCTCTGTGCCTGAAGCAGACGCCACCACCAACACATCTGCATCCCGCAGACACACACTCATTCACCCCTGCTGTTAATAAACTCTTTGAACTACTCTAAGCCTGTGTGTGCGTGTCTCCTGAGCCGTGCGTTATGTCACAGAATAATATTACAGCTCACTCTTATACCTCTGGGGGATTAAGAACTCAAGTCACATGGTGCTTCTGCAAACATTCAATCACAATGCAAGTCTCTGAAGATTCACCATTGCCTCTTATTCTCCGGTGCTCCGAGAAACCCCCCAGGGCCTCCTCTGAGACAAGGGCCCGACTTCACACCTCCTCGCCATCTCCTGTCGGCCCCCGTCGGTCCAGACACTTGTTCCTCCAGACGTGAAGCCCCAATCCACATAAGCCATACATTTGTGGGAGATATGAGCCAGACATACTGTATGTGCCACACTCTCGTGGGAAATATGAACCAAACATATGTGCCACAACATCACACAAAAGTCACAATACTCAGCTACATCCTTTCATCTGTAATAGAACACCCAGAGTCCTTCTGTTCTCCTCTCTGACCCCCAAAGGTCAGGCCGGGTAATCTTCTCCTCTCTCCTGAGTCCCCAGGGGGTGCAGACACATCTTCCTCTTGAGGTGTGAAGTCAATACACATGGCTAGCTCAAAGTCTCTCTTGGCTGACTTCAGCCAGCCACATGTGAGTCACATAGGTTATAATTATGGGCTCCACATCACTTCCCCCTTCCACGGGAAAGACTGGGCACCCACATACAGTCATACAACAGTCATACAGCACGTCACCCCTCCAACAGAATCTCACAGCAACCTAAACAACCTGACCAAAAAACACATCATTCTGCATGCAGCTTAGGTTTCAATCTTCTCCCGAATCTGCTGTATGCAGGTCTCCTGCTCTGTGTTGGGCCGTCCTGCTGTGCATCTGTGGAGTGAGGGGGAGAAGGGTTATTTGCCCCCCGTGGGGGGTCCCGGGGCCGCCCCTTTGGAGGCCTGCCGCGTCGAGGCGTGCCCGCCGGCCGTACAGACTCGTTATGCAACACAAAAGCAGGTTTTAATCTATCGATACTGATCGTCTCCCTCCTGCCCCCCAAATCTAGCACAAAATATTTCTCCCCGGTTTCCAGCACTCGAAATGGACCGTCATAAGGTGGGCGGAGGCTATGCCGCTGCGCATCGTGCCTGACAAAAATAAACTCTGCGTCTCGTAAAGCCTGGGGCACGAACACACACGGGAAAGAGTGATGAGCGGGGCCCGGGAGCATTTCTGCTCCCGTGTTACTCAAAGACCCCCGGATCGGGGGGGGGCCCTGGTGCCGTGTGGTCGGGTAAAAACTCGCCTGGCAGCCTGAGCAGTTGTGCAAAGACCAATTCTGCTGGTGAGGCATCTAGATCCTCTTTGGGTGCCGAACGCAACCCCAATAAAACCCATGGTAGTTTGTTTACCCAATCTGTGTCCGTCAGTGACGCTCTGAGGGCTGCCTTCAAAGACCTGTGAAAACGCTCGCATAAACCGTTGGCCTGGGGATGATAAGCGGTCGTGCGATGTACCGCCGCTCCTAAGCCGCTGGCAACTGCTGACCACAGTTCTGATGCAAACTGAGGTCCCCTGTCAGACGTAATATCTGACGGGACCCCGAACCGCGCTACCCAGGCTGTTAAAAAAGCGTGTGCCACCTCTGCCGCTGTGGTCGATGTTAACGGGACCACTTCCGGCCAACGAGTGGTTCGGTCTACCATCGTCAAGAGGTGCGTGAACCCTTGCGATGTGGGTAGGGGGCCCACGAGGTCCACGTGCACGTGATCGAACCTTTTAGCCGGAATGTGGAACAGTTCTAAGGGCGCTTTAGTGTGCCTGTGAATTTTAGCTCGCTGGCAAGCCATGCAGGCTTTAGCCCACTCTTTCACGTGCTTGCGCAGGCTCGGCCAAACAAACTTCTCCGCCACCATTTTCACCGAAGCGCGCACCCCTGGGTGCGCTAGGGAGTGCACGGCGTCAAAAACGCGACGGCGCCACGCGGCTGGCACCACCGGGCGCGGTCGCCCTGTGGATACATCGCAGATAAGCGGGGGGAAACCGGTTTGTAGATTTCTGCGTTCCAGCCTTAACCCTGTTGGTCCAGACAGGAGCGCGCGCACGTCCGCGTCCTCGCTCTGCTCTGCCGCCATGGCTGTATAATCTATTCCCACGTGGACCGGAGCCGCGCGCGTGTCCGCGCTGTTACCGCGCTCTGGGTAAGCGGCCGCGCAATCCGTTTCCGCACGGACGGGTGCTGTTACTGCGCGTGACAGACAGTCTGCCACCACAATGATTTTACCGGCTACGTGCGGAATATCGGTGGTAAATTCAGAAATTGCGGCCAGCTGTCTCTGCTGCCGCCCTGACCACGGTTCTGAAGTTTTGGACATCGCAAAAGTGAGCGGTTTGTGGTCGACAAACGCGGTGAAACGCCGCCCTTCCAGCCAGAACTGGAAATGTTGAATGGCTAAGTGGAGCGCCAGGAGTTCCCTGTCAAATGCGCTGTATTTCCGCTCGGGCTCGGGCAAGGACCTGCTGAAAAAGGCGAGAGGTTGCCAAACTCCGGCGACCTGCTGCTCTACCATGGCCCCAATCGCTACCTCTGACGCGTCTGTGGTTAGCGCTATGCGAGCTGCTGGGTCTGGGTGCGCCAGCAGTGCTGCGTCAGTGAGTGCTTTTTTTACCGCTGTGAACGCACGCTCCCGCTCCGGGGACCACTCGATCACACTGGCACGCTTCTGTTTTTTAAGCGCGGTGTATAACGGCTGCATGAGTTGTGCTGCGCGGGGTATGAAACGGTTATAAAAATTCACCATCCCCCAAAATTCCTGCAACGCTTTCACTGTCTGTGGCTGGGGAAACTCAGCCACCGCGCGCACTTTTGCCGGCAGAGGAACTGCTCCCTCTGGTGAGACCCGCTGCTCCAGAAAATCAATTTGCGCTGCGCCAAACTGGTACTTGGCCGGGTTGATTATCAACCCGTGTGCTTCCAACTTTTGAAAAACTGTAGTGAGGTGTTTCTCGTGTTCCTCCTCTGAGGCACTGGCTACTAAAATATTGTCCAAGTAGACAAAAACAAACGGAAGGTCGCGCAGCACTGCATCCATCATCCGTTGAAAGGTTTGCGCGGCTCCTTTAAGGCCAAAAGGCATGCGTAAAAACTCAAAAAGTCCAAACGGGGTTATTACCGCTGTTTTGGGAATATCCTCTGGTCGAACCGGGACCTGATGATAACCGCGGACCAGGTCTATTTTAGAAAAAATGCGCGCTTTTTCCAGGTGCACTGAGAAATCCTGGATATGCGGAATCGGGTAGCGATCCTGAGCTGTGGCATTGTTCAACCTGCGATAATCACCGCAAGGTCTCCACGAGCCGTCAGCTTTAGGCACCATATGCAGGGGGGAAGCCCAAGCGGACTTCGAGCGGCGAATTATGCCCGACCTTTCCAGGTTGGCGAACTCCTCCTGTGCCACGGAGAGCTTAGCTGCATCCAAGCGCCGAGCTTTAGCAAAAACTGGTGGGCCACTCGTGGTTATGAAGTGCTCCACCCCATGTTTCGCCACCTTAGCTGAAAAAGTGGGAACTGTGAGTGCTGGAAACTGGTGTAGAAGGGTGTGAAACTTACCACCTGCTGCGGCGACGTTGGTCTGTACTGGCGGCGGGCACACCCGAGCTGCACAAGGGATAGAACAGAAAGAGAGTGCATTTACTAGGCGTTTGTTGGCCAGATCAACTAACAAACCATGTGAACACAGAAAATCAGCACCTAACATATTGAAGCTCACTGCCGCTACGATGAAGGTCCACTCGTAAGCGCGGCCGTGGAAGGACAGAGACAAGGTTCTCTCTCCGTAAGTCTTGATGCTGGAGCCGTTGGCCGCTGTTGCTCCGTCTCCGCGGGGTCCAGCCACCCAATCTACATAAGTTGCAGTGATGAAGCTCCTCTGGGCCCCGGTGTCCACGAGGAATTGCCGCCCAGAGCCTGCATCTGTCAAATAAAGCAGCTTGGTCCGTTCGCCGAGAGTGGAAGCTGCTAACGACTCCCGGCCCGGTCGTTTCCCCGCCTTTTGAAACTGCACGGCGGGATGCATCTGTGCGCCTTCTCGGCGAAGCGATGGTGGTAATAGCAGGGGTTGTCATGCCCCCTGGCTCGGGATCTCGTCGCCACCGTTGTCGCTGGGGTGGGATCTGCTGCCTCTGGCTCCACACTGCTCCCGGCCGTCGTGCCGAGGTCTGCCGCTGCCACGGAGGTCTCTTGCTCGTCGCAGGCGTTGAGGAGCCGCTCCGCCTCCTGGGCCAGCTCGCGGAAGTCCTGCTGGTTCACACACCGTCTGCTGGACAGGGAACCTCTCGTGTGCGCTGGGAGGGTTCTCAGGAAAATATGCTTGAAAAGGAACACGTCGTTGTCCGTCCCGATCATCTGTAGCATGTCCTCCATGAGGACAGTCGGCCTGCGTCCACCTCTGTCGTGCAGGTCCAGTAGCTGCCTGGCTCTTGCCTCCTCCGACGGCACGAAGCTCCTGATGAGGGTGGCTTTCAGCGCGTCGTATTTGTCGGCAGCGGGTGGTTGCTGCACCAGGCTCCGCACACACCGAGCCGTGCGGCTGTCGAGCGTCGCGATGACATTATGGAATTTAATGTCATCCGCTGAAACTCCCCCGAACAGGAACTGCGACTCCACATGCTGGAACCACGAGTGCGGGTTGTTTTGCCAGAACTCTGGGAGCTTAATTAGTCTTGTGCCCCTGCTGGCATTCCCCGGTGAATCTGGGTCTGAGTGGCTGTCTCCCAGCTCTTCCATATCGATCACGAGGCTGTCCTCCAGCCTCGGCGTGCTCAGATTCATGCGTAGGCCACCAATTGTAGGAGTCAAGAATTGAGGAGACTGGATAATTTTCCAGAATCTGCTTTAATTCTCATCCATCCTACGTCATCTCTCGATTGGAGTGAAAAGAGACAGGACGCAGTCACACACATACATTTATACACTCATCTCTAACAATACATCACACAAAAGACACAATACTCAGCTACATCCTTTCATCTGTAATAGAACACCCAGAGTCCTTCTGTTCTCCTCTCTGACCCCCAAAGGTCAGGCCGGGTAATCTTCTCCTCTCTCCTGAGTCCCCAGGGGGTGCAGACACATCTTCCTCTTGAGGTGTGAAGTCAATACACATGGCTAGCTCAAAGTCTCTCTTGGCTGAATTCAGCCAGCCACATGTGAGTCACATAGGTTATAATTATGGGCTCCACAGTGTGCTATTACTCCTCCACCACAAAAAAGCATCCCGAGCAGCTGTGTGAGCCTCGCCAACAACATCATTCCAGCCTGGGACGTTATATTGGGTGGCCACACTGTGACTAGGAATGCATTCACTCACACAATAATTTAAAGCATCAACAATATCACTGTAAAACCTGTCGATATCATCCCTGTGTGCCGCACAATTACGGTCGTGACACCTGATGGCGTCCGTAGGAGCACGGATGTTACAGAGTTTCCTACGAGTAAGTTTCTTATATCTGGACAGGTCTGACCATGTGGCATCACACCATTTGTATGTCCTACTGCCCGTTGTGGCTGAGGGAGCTCCCCGGGGGCCGCTTACAGCACTAGATACCTCAATATCCATAGATAAAGATACATGATCGGAACTCACATAATCATACAGAACTTTGATATTGGACACGTTATCATGGCCTGAGGATGTAGTCACACAGTGATCAAGCCATGGCTTGATTCATTCTGGCTGCACGGTGGCGCAGTGGTTTAGCACTGTGGCAGCACAGTTTTACCCTCGGCCGGGGGATCGTGGGGATCATGAGATTGTGGGTTCGATCCCAGCCCCCGACCAACAGTGAGCTGTGTGGAGTTTGCATGTTCTCCCCGTGTTGCGTGGGTTTACTCCGGGATTTCTCCGGTTTCCTCCCGCACACCAAAAACATGTAGGTTTAGGGCGCTCGCGCACGCAGCGACCAGCAGCCGGTGGCTTGTCACCAGACTGCAAAACCAAGTCTACCTACGGGTACAAATAAGTAACAAAAAAAACAAACAAAAAAAAAAAGCCATGATGTAGAGCCATGAGCTATGCTAACATGAGTAAAGGTATCACCTGGTAAGATAATCCTGTCCGAGATGTGTAAAGAGTAACTCTCACAAAAAGACACCAGTTCATTTCCAAAAAAAAATCTTAGTGGCCTTCATCCTCTTCTGAACATAAACAATACATATAAAAAATACAAAAATACACAAATATAACAGTACTACAACTGTGCAAACACAACTGGATTAATTTTGGTAGGGGGGAAAGGAAAAAGAGAAAGAGGGAGGAAATGTTTAACAATTCAGATGAATTAGAACAGGGGTGTCCAATCATGTGCCATGGAGGGCCAAGACCCTGCAGGCTTTACCTACAACCAGTGTCTTCAACAGCAGATTCCACTGAATTTCTTCCCACTGATTGCTGATAAGTGAAAACACCTGCTGAAGAGACTGGGAAGAAGAGAAAACCTGTAGGCTCTTGGCCCTCAATGGCACATGATTGGACACCCCTGAATTAGAAGCTCATATAAGCCATTTTATGTTATAGAACAAGATACAAAACCGGGACAAATGCTATATAGCTTTAAAGCTACTGTATATTCATGTCATTTTTTGAAAAAGACATGAAATAAGCAGAATTGGCATTCAAATTCAAATTTAAAAAAAAATAAAGTTTCTGCAGGCACAGTCCTTATCCCATAAAAGAACATCAACCTTTTTACCTGTTTCAACTGAACAGTTGCCTGCAGCAAACAACAAAACACGTTCAGAACAAAAAGATAAATTTTTATTACGTTGTCATTTTCATAGTGTTGAATATATTTAAGATATTCTTTGCTTTCATGAAAATGTGTAAATGAAGGTTAAAAAAGTCAGATTGAAAAGCATAATAATAATAATAATAATAATAATAATTTTAATAAAAGTGAAAGAACATTCATAGACCTCAGTTTGCTTAATGCCAAAAAATGTATTGCACTATTATGGAAAAAGACTCATAGACCAGATGTGACTCAGTGGTTAAGACAGATGTTAACAAACCTTCCATTAGAAAGAATAACATATATACTAAAATCAAAGGAAATTGTGTTTGAGAATATATGGAGACCTTTTATTGATTATGTAAAAAATTTAAACATAACTCTTGAAGAAGAAGGTGAATGATGTGTGTGGACCTTGTAAATTCCAAACTGGTGAACATAATATGTATACTTATGTATTGGATTGTCTAGACTAAACAGAGGAGCATTGTTGAAGACTTGATTTTGTTGGTGGTTGTTGGTGTTTTTAGTGCATTTTTTTTTTTTAACAAACATGATACAAACAATCAAACACTAACACTAAAGTACTACAAAAAAAAAATGCACTAAAAACACCAACAACCACCAACAAAATCAAGTCTTCAACAATGCTCCTCTGTTTAGTCTAGACAATCCAATACATAAGTATACATATTATGTTCACCAGTTTGGAATTTACAAGGTCCACACACATCATTCACCTTCTTCTTCAAGAGTTATGTTTAAATTTTTTACATAATCAATAAAAGGTCTCCATATATTCTCAAACACAATTTCCTTTGATTTTAGTATATATGTTATTCTTTCTAATGGAAGGTTTGTTAACATCTGTCTTAACCACTGAGTCACATCTGGTCTATGAGTCTTTTTCCATAATAGTGCAATACATTTTTTGGCATTAAGCAAACTGAGGTCTATGAATGTTCTTTCACTTTTATTAAAATTATGCTTTTCTGGGTACAGACCCAACAAAAACAGTTTAGGATTCAATATGATTTGTTTTGAGATTATTTTTTCAATTGTTACCCTCACCTCTTCCCAAAACATTCTTATTAATCTACATTCCCATAAACAATGAAATAGGGTTCCTTTACTTTCCATGCATTTTGTGCATGTATCTGGTATATTTTTGTTATATCTATTTAACTCCTCCGGTGTAACATACATCCGCATTAACCATTTGAAATGTATCAATTTAAGGCGTGCATTTATTGATTTGGTTTGAGCTTCTGTACAAGCCAATTCCCATTGTTCCTCTGAAATTTCAATTTGCAGATCTTCTTTCCAGTAGTTTAATCTTTTCAGTGAATTTTCACTTGAAGATAGTGTCAATGAGTTATAAAACTCTGAAATAATACCCTTTCTTTTACTATCTTTCATCATCATTTTTTCCAAGGATGAATAAATAGGTCGAGTGAGAGCTTTATTTTGATTTGATCGAATAAAGTTTCTAAGTTGAAGATATTTAAAAAAATGTGTTCTATTGAGATTAAATTTGATCCTCAGCTCTTCAAAAGACATTATGTTGTCTGCACCTGGCAAATATAAATCCTGAATCTTTTGTATCCCTTTTAAATTCCATACTTTAAATACAGCGTCCGCTCTCCCTGGTTTAAAATATTGATTACCCCATATTGGACTAAATTGTGACAATAACTGTGGTTCTTTTAAATAGTTTTTAGCTTCACACCATATTTTGATCATATGCTTTACAAATGGATTTTTAACTTGTTTTTGTAATTTTTTTGCCGAATCTGAGTATATGAATATGGGAAGAGGTAAAGGTAAATTGTATGATTCCATTTCAGTCCAGTGAGGGAGATCATTTGATGAAAAATAATATGTCACAGACCTCAGTTGTGCCGACCAATAATACAACATAAAATTTGGACATTTCAGACCTCCACGATCAAATGGTAAATATAATAAAGACAAACGTAATCTAGCCCTCCTGTTGTTCCATATAAATTCCACTAACTTTTTTTTTATTCTTGAGAATAGATCTAAAGGTGGTGATAAGGGAATGTATTGAAATAAATAAAGTATTTTAGGTAAAATATTACTTTTAAGTATATTGATTCTCCCGATCATCGACATTGGTAGTGACATCCATCTCTGAGTTAACTCACTGATATCTGACATTAAGGCTTCATAGTTGACACTGGCGACTGATTCTAGCTTAGGCATAATTTGGATTCCTAAATATTTAAACTGATTTACAACATTGAATTGATTTACCTCAGGGGCTGGGTAATTTCTCTGGGTCTCATTTAGCATTAATATTGAAGATTTAGTTTTATTTATTTTATATCCTGATATTTCCCCATAATTCTTTATTAAATTCAACAAGGTTGGAATTGATTTTTTTAGATTCGACATAAACAAAATTATGTCATCGGCGTACAGGGAGATTTTATGTTCTGTTGGTCCAACTTTAATTCCATATATTTGTGAATGTAAACGTATCGCTATCGCTAAAGGTTCAATTGCCATAGTAAACAGTAAAGGTGAAAGTGGACAGCCTTGTCGACATCCTCTATTGATTTTTATTGGTTTTGAAATATTGTTATTTGTTAGGATTTCTGCTGTAGCATTATTGTATATTATTTGAACCCATTTTATGAAATTATTTCCAAGTCCAAACCTTTGTAGGACTTCAAAAAGAAAGGGCCATTCAACTCTATCAAAGGCCTTTTCGGCGTCCAATGATAGGAGAGCTGTATCCGGTGCTTCTTTATTAAAATAAATAATATTAAATAGTCTTCTTACATTATGGAAGCCTTGTCTACCCTTTATAAAGCCATTCTGATCTCGATTAATAATATTTGGTAAAATTTCTTGTATTCGTCTTGCTAAAATTTTACAGATTATCTTAAGGTCGGCGTTTAATAGGCTTATTGGTCTCATATTTTCACATTTATTAGAGGGCTTACCTGGTTTTGGCAGCAGTATAATTAAGGCATTATTTATGTATGATGGTAAATTATTATTTTGAAATGCTTCTAAAACCATTTCCAAAAAAGGTTTTATTAATTTATTCTTAAATTTTTTATAAAGGTCAACTGGAAGACCATCTGGTCCTGCACTTTTTCCTGATTTCATATTATCAATGGCTAGCCCAACTTCTTCTTGACTAATTTTAGACTCCAATATCTCCCTGTTTTCATTTGGAATACACGGTATAGATAGTTCGTTCAAAAACCCATTTAGTTTTGTTAATTCAGGTTCATTTTTGGTATCATATAATTTTTCATAGTAATCTCTAAAGGCTCTATTAATTTCTAAAGGATCTATAACTACCTGTCCATTACTTATAATACTGGTAATTGGTGTTTTAATTTCCAATTGTTTAATCTGCCATGCTAATAATTTTCCTGATTTTTCACCTTGTTCATAAAAAGATTGTTTCAATCTTAGAAGACTCGAGGCAGCTCTATTTGCTGATTTTTTGTTGTATTCAGCTCTCAAAATCAGTAATTCATTCTCCAACCTTGGGTCACTTCCTGCATACACTTTTTCCTGAAGATTTTTTATTTTATGTTCCAATTTAGCTCTCTCCTCTCGAGTCTTCTTAGATTTTGATCCTGTATAACTAATAATATGTCCCCTAATAAAAGCTTTGAAAGCCTCCCACTTTACACATGCTGATGTTTGTGTAGTATTGATGTCAAAGAACTCGTCTATCTGTTTTTCTATATACTTGACAAATTCCTCATCCTGAAGCCATTTATGCTGAAATTGCCATCTACCTGATTCCTTTATCAATTTTTTATCTACATATATTAGACAACAGGGTGCATGGTCAGAGATCACGATGTTATCATAAAAGCAGTTTTGAATCTTGGACCTTAATTCTGTGGAAATCAAAAAATAATCAATACGTGAGAATGTCTTGTAGGTACTGGAATAACAAGAATAGGCTTTAACTTGTGGTTTCATTTCTCTCCATATATCTAACAATCTCAATTCTTTCATAAAATGATTAATAGTCATCCTACATCCAATGTGCGTACAATCCAGTCCTGTTGATCTATCCACACCTGGATTCAATGTACAATTAAAATCCCCTGCTATTATATGTTGCCCTGTAAGTGATGATAAGATGAGAAATAAATTAGCAAAGAACTTCTGGTCATCTATATTGGGACCATATAAGTTCACAAGATTTATATTTTCTAATAGCAAAGAACCTTGAATGATTACATATCTTCCAAATTTGTCTCCAATTACATTTTTCACTTGAAAAGGAACTGATTTATGTATGAGAGTCATAACTCCCCTGGCTCGGGATGAAAATGAAGAGGTGAATACACTTCCCTGCCATCTACTCCTAATTCTTTTAACATCCTCCTCTATCAGATGAGTTTCTTGTAAAAACACAATTCTTGAACCCATGTCCTTTATTTTATTCATAACTTGTTTAAGTTTTTTTAAATTTTGTAGACCTCTGCAATTCCATGAAGTTAAATTAAGATTAACACTTTGGTCCATGATCAATAGAGAGTTTGGGATTACCTTGCAGTGTAAACATGCTCATACAGAGAAGCAAAAACATGAGTGGTTGAACATTCATCCTACAAACTACACACAAACAAATTCCCCCTTCCCACACTTGTGGCAAACCCCCCAAAATCAAAAGAAAAATTCTGTCTCCCGATATAGCCATCGACTGTTCCACATCCACGGGGAACAGCCTAAGCCACTCCTTCTTCATCCTCCCAATCACCCTAACTCTACTGCTTTTAATGACGTAACATTAACTCTCCTCTGTAGTTTTCCAACTTAACTCCAAAATTTTTACCAACTTTGTACATCCTAGTTTTTTTTTTTGTTTGTTTGTTTTGTTTTTGTTTTGTTTTTTTTAATATATAATACAATCTATATTTTGTAAACTTACTATTTACTTCAAGTCAGTCAGATGCCTGTGCAAATGCTTAGTTATTCTACCTTATATTTTGTTCATGCTTAGCTCCCACCAGTCTCTTCTTCTTCTTTGATCTTCTTGATGAACTCCTGCGCCTCCTCTGGGGTCTTGAAGATGTGGGTTCTGCCCTCATACGTGGTCAGCAGTCTCGCAGGATAGATTACACCATGACGAATCCCAAGGTTGCGCAGCTCCTTACGTACGGGATCAAACTGCTTCCTCAATTGCTGGATTCCTGTGGCCAAATCTGGGTAGAACCGCACCTGCTGGTCCTGGTGTTTAATCTCTCCTTTAGCACGTGCAGCGTTGAAGATCTTCATCCTGTCTCTGTTGCTTAGAAACTTCATAATTAAGGTCCTCGGCGGTCCCTTATCTCTCCGTGGGCCAATACGATGTGCTTTTTCCAGAACCACTGCTGATTGCAACTCCTCGCTGCCCAGCACCTCCGGAATCCACTTTTCCAGAAAGGAACATACATCCCGACCTTCTGATTCCTCTGGAAGACCCACCAGCCTCAAGTTATTCTGTCTCGACCGAGATTCCAAATCCAAAATATTATCTTCCAGAGATTTATTTTTTTTTTCCAAAGTGCGCACCTTTAATTGAAGACGGGTGACGTCATCTTCAGCACTAGCGAGACGGAGCTCCATCTGCGCCGTTCGTTCTACACAGTCACCCAATTCCTTTCTTATTCCTTCCAGCGCTGTCATAATCCCATCAAATCTAGAGGAAAAGTCCGCTCTCATTGAACTCATGGCAGCCATCAGCGCATCTGCGCCATTCCCCGCAGAAATCGCACCACCGCCAGCTTCCTCCGCCATATATGGAGCCTTGTTTGCTGCGTCACAGACCTGAAAGTCCGTTAATTTGGACTGTTTCGGCGGCTCGCTTTTTCCTTTTCCTGGTTTTCCAGCCTTAGGCTTCGCCGACATATCCTCGCCCAAATGCTGGGATACGTTCTGTCCCAAATGAGAGAGTTATTTGCCGATTTTTTTTTCCAGGAGCAGAGCAGAGCGAGACACGTCCGTCCTACGTGGCAGCCATAACCGGAAGTTGTTGGTGTTTTTAGTGCATTTTTTTTTTTTTGTAGTACTTTAGTGTTAGTGTTTGATTGTTTGTATCATGTTTGTTAAAAAAAAAAAAAAAGGTTCAATAAAGATATTGTGGAAAAAAAAAAAAGTCAGATTTATAAATATGAAATTTGCCCAATGATAAAATGAAGTTAAGTATATAATAGTTTGGTGCTTTAGGAGAGGAATGTGAAACGTAACCAAACTTTTTTTTTTCGTATGACATAGTAAAGTCAGATAAAATAAAAATGCGTGCCTGTTAACCTCTTGCACTCCGTTGTACTGCGGGTGGGCATGTCTCTGCATCCCAGAGCGCACGAGGGCACTCTCGTGCGCCCTCGTGCGCTCTAGGACGCACGATGGAGCTGCGTAAGCTGCATTTCCGTTCTTCCACTGCAGACACAGCCGCAAACAGATTAGATCATCTGATTGACCTCTCATTTGACTAATAAGATCCTTGAATTGGGTTTCTGAAACCTTGAAGAACCAATGACTGAAAACCTAGCAAGAAGGACCCGCCTACCAATGCTGTGAATGCAGCGAGCCAATTGAAGCACAGAAGTTCGCAAGCTGTTTTTTGTAAGGCTGGATGAAGCCAGACTGCTGTAGCAGATGAAAAAAGGACACGCAGGAGAGAACCGTCACAGACCCAGCAGCACGGAGACCACCCACAAGTGCAACCTGTGTGACAGCGACTGCCATTCGCGCATCGGCATGTTCGACCACAGGAGGTGCTTATTTTGTTTTTGTTCCAGCAGAGTAGACATTATGATTTTCTTCCACAGTCATCATAGACCGACGGAGGCCGACAAAGAAGGCTGAGTGACACACACGCGTTCGCCAGTCTTTTTTTAATTACTACTGTTATTTGTTTTGAAAAATCGTTCGCCAAAAACCGCAATCATGGAAGCGCAAAACCGCAATAATGGAATTATGTTTTGATCGGGTCGCGAGACCAGAACCACGAGCGGACCAGCATCATGTTCGTCTGACAATGAAGAAGAGAAGTTCACCAGGACACTGCTGTGAAGAGGTAAGGTGTTATAAGCTAAATTATTCTTTATCCCTGAAAACTGTAATCAAAAATGACTTTTGACCGATCGGTAAATTACAACTGTGTGGCGCACGAAGTCTGAAGTTCGTGCGCCGCGGTACACGGGTCGTGCGCCGCGTCCAGACCATGAACGTCGCCCCCCCCCCGCTACTCTTCTGTAGCGAGGGGGGGGGGAGCTGCGGTGACTGCGCCGCTGTTGCCACATCGCCACATGAGTCTATTCCGTCATGTAGCGATGGCCGATGTCCGTCCTCTGTAGCGGGGGGGGGGGACAACCCCCCCCCACACACACACACACACAGACACAGCCCTGAGTGTCACCTTTCATTAGAGCCCAAAATGAAGCTTCTACATTGAATCATTCAAAAGTTACAGATGCTTTTCCAAACTGTGCCATTTGGCACAATTTGGCACAGTTCCAAAACGCCTGGGAACTACCTGAGGAAAAAGCTGTGTAATATATTCATTTTTTGTGGTATTGTTACAAAATTTTGACCTCAGCTGGATAACACTTGGTTCTACATTTCTGTTGCATTTCCAGCCTGGATCTGAAGCTGTGTGTTATTTGCAAGCATTTGTATCCAAAAAAACACCCAGGCCAAATTTATTTTCTTCAAGTTCAGTATGTTTAGATGACTGTAACTCAGTGGCCAGGGCACTTAGAGAGATTATGACTGTTTTGCCAAAAAATTCAAAGTGTTTTCTTTTAAATGAGACCAACCCCATGAAGATGCTGCAAAGGGTTGAAGAACAGCTTTCGATTTACTTTGGGCACGTTATTTTTTGGCGTTTTTAGGGAAATTGACCGGAGTGCAAGGGGTTAAAGATGAAGACTTTCCAGTCTTGCCTACAGTCTCTGGGTTAGCGTTTCAAAAGAATTCATTTTCCCATGATCCTCCACAGAATTAGAGTATACATTCCAGAGTTTAAAGTGACCATCTCAAAAAGCCTCTCCAACAATACATCTGTGTTCACAGCAGAAATGGTGGCAATAATTATTGGCTTGCAGTGGGTCGAGGAGGTCAGACCGGACTGCGTGGTGGTGTGCACAGATTCACTTGCAGGTTTAAAAACCATACAGACACTAAAATCTACAAGGGAAGACTTGGTGATTGAGCTATATCACAGTTTATTTAGGGTGCACAGGGGTGGTGGAGGTGTTCAGCTTTGTTGGGTTCCTGCACATGAAGGGTTAAAAGGGAATGACTACGCAGACAAATTAGCAAAAAGTGCACTTGGGAAAGAAATAACTATACCATTGTCACTTGAAAAAGGAGAAGGGAAAACAGTGATCAAGAAAAAAGAAAGTGAGATATTGTGGAGAGAGAAATAATCAGGCATAGTGGTCCAGATCATATCAAGCTTTATTCACTCTCTCTCTACATTTCTCTAGAAAACACAAGCAGCAAAGAGTAACGGATCTCATGCACCTCTGTAGTTGGAGAGCCAGGTGGATTTTATTCACACTATTGAGTACGAAAGGTTTGAGTGTATAATTCTGTTGTAAATCGCCTATCAATGAAAGAATGGGGTGTCTTAAGTTGCACAATCCTGGGGTTTGGTCCCTGAGGGTCTCAAAAGGGGACCCAAAAATCCATTTAAACAAACTTTTGAGTACAACAATCGTTTCAAGCCTGTTTCATTTAGATCACCCCTCACATTAAACTGATGCAACTTAAGACATGAAAATGTCTGGGGTTACTAATTAAGACACCTACTAATTAACGACCAATTAACGATTTATCTAAACTTTCAAGTACAACAAAAATTCTTTTTGCAAATGATAATTTACTAATCCTAGACACCATATCCACAACTTAAGACGCAATTTTTCCTGGGGTTTGTAGATAAGACGGAGGTGTTTTGACCCCAAGGGATACGAAGACCCTCAAAACTGAACTTATTCAAAAGAGGGAGTACAACAATTTTGATTGATGCTATGGATAAAACATTATTTCAAATGAACAAAAATGCAATTTAAGAGATGACAATGTCTGGGGTTACTAATTAAAACACTCGCTAATTAACAACTAATTAACAATTTATTTAAACTTTCAAGTACAACAAAAATTCTTTTTGCAAAAGATAACTCAGTAACCCTAGATACCATATCCACAACTTAAGACGCAATTTTTCCTGGGGTCTGTAGATAAGATGGGGGTCTTTGGACCCTGAGGGATATGAAGACCCTTATACAAAAGAGGGAGAACAACAATTTTGATTGATGCTATAGATAAAACATTATTTCAAATGAACAAAAATACCATTTAAGACACCAAAATATCTGGGGTTATTAATTAAGACAACTACTAATTAACGACTAATTAATTAATGATTGATTTATTTAAACTTTCATGTAACACAAAAATTCTTTTTCCAAAATATAATGCGGCATAGAATGTACATTGTGATGTACGACACAGTTTATTGTTTGAAAGTGGTTATTTGGCAAGCAAATGTCTTATTGTTTCATAGCGACCAAATCGGAATCCTAGGTCAAGTCACTCTGTCGTAATTTTACTGCGATCATCTCATTCGTGATCGTCATCACTGTCTTCATCAGAGGATTCCATTTCTCTTGGCAGAGGATCATGATCTTCATCCATGTCATCATCCGTACCACCATCTTCCTGGGCATCATCACTGTTGTCATCTGGCTCTGTTTCGACCTGAACCTCTGGAATGAGTGCAGGGGGCATCTGTTCTCCATTGAACCAAATGATGCGAAATTCGCCGTCGACATTTTCCCATCCATTGGTGGGTGTTTTGTCCAGGTCTTGGTGATGAGCATTACCCCATAATCTTGCAACGAATGCACTTCTGTCCACGTGAGGTGCTACTTCCGCTTCACACGGTGGAATGCTACTGCCTGCAATGCTTTTAAGCTTCTCAAATGGGTGCTTAGCATTTGACTTTCTTTTGTAGGTTTTCTCGACCATGTTGAACCGGTGCTTGTTGAGTGGGACAAGTTTCCGTGCTCCGTACAACACACAGACAAAATCCTGCAAGATTTGGATGACTTCATCTGTTGGGACAGCGTGACTCAATGAAGCAAACGCTCTCTGGAACTTGTCACTTTTTGCCACAATTGCATATGGCCTGTTCTTTCCTTTCTTTGCAAAGGCAGAGGTATAGTCACAGCCAGTGAATGCGTGTAGGCCGGGGAGTGCAGCACACATAGCTTGGCCTATCGCAGCAGCAATCTTAGTTACGTTTACATAACGCAGGTTGCCTTGTCCTCTTGTCCCAACCTCCATCCACACAGTGGAGGAAACTCGATGGACATGGTGTAGGAGTAACACTAGAATGTCAGTGTCAGAAGCTCTTACGACTATGTCACCAGGTGTGGACTTGTCCGCCTCAATCATGTGAAGGATGACTCGGGTGCCGGCCTCCGAGTGGTTGCAGTTGAGAGATGGGACTGATTCTGCGTTTACTTCTCCATCTTCTACGAAGTACCGAGTGCACTCTCCCATCACTCCCAAATACACTTCCCTTCCATCAAGAAGAGGCCTGTAGAAGTCGCTCGACCAATCCTTTGTGAGAAAGAGGGGTAGCTCTCGTTTGAACAACTCCCTCTCGAGTTGTTTCTTGAAGCTTGAGTCTCTTTTCTGTTGAGGTCCTTCAATAACTAGTTCCCCTCCCACAACAGCTTCTCTGCGCTCTCGCTCACAGTCCTTGATGGATGGTCTTTCATACGTATCGAAGTTGATGTCGATTCTCCGTGACTTATATGCCAAGCTAGTAACCAGGATGTTTCGTGACAGCTCCCCGTATGTTGCAGGCTGATCCGGCGACATGCAGTGGAATTGGAAATTGCCGTCAATGATATGAGTACCTACAAATGATGGGCTGCCATGGTCACTGACAGTTCCCTCCAGAATTTTGAACAATTTTCTTTTATCCGTGTGAGCCATCGTGCCATCACTGTGACACATTGAAAGTGGCACCGGTGTCAGTGGAAATGAGAAGACAAGCTCAAGGTCAACGTCACCTGTTGCTGCTGTGAAGGCAATGCGGCCAAGAAGTGCACTGGTACATTTGAGTTGTGCCTCTTTGGCATTTTTGTCTGCTTTTCGATTGGTTACGCATTCACTTGCGAACATGCGAAGAGGATGTTTGCGAATTGGTTTTTCAAAACGCTCTGCACTTTCGAGGCATTCTTTTACAAAGCTTTCATGCCTATTCTTGCCGTCTTCTGGAATGTTCAACAATGATGTACTCGTGGCATCTGTTACACTCTTCCCAGTGCTGATGTTAATGAGAGGCAAGCTTGGATCAAGTGTAAAAGGATTGGCGCAAGACTCAATGTGATTGATGATCTTCTGTAGATCCTCATTGTCTTTCCTGATTCTGGCTGGACTGAGCTCAGTTTGAGTGTCGCTTGTATTCCCTATTCCAGCCATAGTAAGAGCTTCATTCACAAGTGCTTCTCGGCTGCTCTTGGTGACACTCCACCGCACTCTTGAGCTGTAGTTGTTTGTGGACGATGTATATCCCGTCATTCAGGAGGCCGCATCTGCATTGACTGTTTGCTCCAAGGTGAGATCGACTGGAATTCGTGCAAATTCATTGTTGGATCGTCTGACTGAGAAGCCTCCATCCTCTAGAATCTGCCGCAGCCCAGGATGCGAATCAGCTAAGTTCATCAAGTCAAGCTGGTATTTCGACATCCAGCGGGCATAGTTCTGTCGGTTTGTTGCGAAATACAGATCAATCATCGTGTCAACATGGCGATGAAGAGATCTATGTCAGTTTCTCTAACTGCGCATTCGACAGTGTGGTAGATCTGTATGTACTGGATATACATTGCCCAAAACTGTGCTGTTCGACCAAGGTCCCCACTTTCAGCGCTCTTCTTGAACCTCTCAAAAGCCTCAAATAGCTCTCCAAACAGGGCTGAGTTGCAGAAACTATCAACATCTTCCTTCTTTTTGAGGGGAACATTCTGCAGTTCCAGGAGAACCAAGTCTGTGTTCTCATATTCCTTCATGAACCGTCGGAAAAGTAATATTTCCAACGCAAGAGCAAGCATTGGGTGAAGTCGTTTACAACGATTGTAGCTCAGGCATTCTATGAACCCTCTCAGAGATCCCGGGGCTAATACGTCTGAGTCTGTCAGCATCGCTGGTCCACCTGATTCTGCGATAACCTTTCCAATGGCTCTGAAGTAGCACATGAGAATGTGGAATACTCCGAATATAATGAAGAGCTTGTTGAACTCTGGCTGACTGGTGACTTGGATTCGGTGTGCAGTCTTTGCAACATCTAGATCATATGTAACCAGACCATACATCTGGCCACATTCCTCTGCACACTTCAGAGCTGTGCGCAAGGTGTCTGCAACAACGTCATCTTTTGTGATGGGTTGGTTCAGGTTCGGCATATAGTGAACAACCTGCTTCAGCAATCTGTCTTGGTGAAGACGTGCATTAAATCCAACCCACATTGGCACAGTTTCTGAATTGAGATGGTGGCTCACAAGGAACATTGTGTCTAGTTTTCTTGCGCGACCAGAAATTTCAGGAAGCTTGCTATACTCGGTATTGGGATATTGAAACTGATCCTAAAAAAATATCAACAGCCATTGAAAATAAAGAGTATTCAGTTGGAGTATTCCTAGATCTTAAAAAAGCATTTGATACAGTAGATCATAATTTATTATTAAAGAAACTACAAAATTCTGGTATTAGAGG
The DNA here is from genome assembly GCA_020510985.1 of Pholidichthys leucotaenia. Lineage (NCBI taxonomy): Eukaryota > Metazoa > Chordata > Actinopteri > Cichliformes > Pholidichthyidae > Pholidichthys > Pholidichthys leucotaenia. The sequence goes on from CM035839.1 coordinate 61,126,478, forward strand.
GGTAGCACTGTCCTGGTTAAGTAGTTACTTAAAGAATAGATATCAGTATGTATGTGTTAGCAACAAAAACTCAGAGTTGCTGAAGGTCACCTGTGGAGTCCCACAGGGTTCAGTTTTGGGACCATTATTATTCAATATGTATATAAACGATATATGTAAAGTTTCAGAAAAAATGGACTTAATATTGTTTGCCGATGACACTAATCTGCTATGCAGTGGAAACAATTTGGAACAACTTCTGGATACACTCGGGAAGGAATTAGAAAAGCTTAAACTGTGGTTTGATTCAAACAAATTAACGCTCAATTTAAGTAAGACAAAATTTATAGTCTTTAACAACCATCACAACAATCCAATACCCAAACTCAGTGTAAATGGTGTAGAGATTGAAAGGGTATCTGAAACTAAATTCCTTGGAGTAATAATTGATAACAAACTGTGTTGGAAGTCACATATTAATTATATTAAAGGTAAAGTTTCCAAATCAATTGCAATATTACACAGAGTGAAATATTTGCTGAATCAACCCACACTATACACCTTGTATCATTCATTAATACTCCCATACATGACATATTGTAATGAAGTATGGGGAAATACATACAAAACAAACATATTGTAGCTGTCGCAGTAAAGAATGTTTTTCTTTTACTGTTTGTTTGTTTATATACAGTATATTGTAATACCCATCTAAGAGTTGATTTACACCTGTGTTACGTTACTGCTGCCATCTAGTGGACGGCAAATGACATGCAACCCAGTGGTAGAAGAGAGCGTGTAAACTAGCATACAGTGCTCACGTGCTCAGTTAGCAGAGAGAGAAGCTCAGAAGCTGCAGACTCGGGCACAGAGAGAAGAAGCTCCAAAAGCCCTGAGTAAAACTAAAGAAAATGGACTCTAACCACTCCTAAATGTTTGGACAGAAGGCGCACACGGTATGTAATGTGTATTTGTGAGAATGTGGAGGTATTATTTTTGGTTGTGATAAATTTCAAAATGTATTTTTTTGTTTTGTTCTTTCACCGTAGTTTTTCACGGTGGTTGGTCGGAGGTCCAGCTAAGAAAATGTGCTTGCTGTGACAAAATAAATCCTGGCTAAACATCAGTTGGAGCGTGGCTTTATCTGTTTCAAACAAAAAACCTTTGGGAGCAGTTATAGTGAAAAACGTGTCCCGTTGGTGCCATGTGGTCTGCATGCTGCCGGTGAAGGAGCACGTGTCTAATGCTGCTGACAACAAGGGAACAACGCGGAGGCCAGTCGGCGACAGAGCGGCGACATAACAACGAGAGAGCGGGGTGGCTTCGGTGAGACCATGCTCTGAGGGAACAAGACCCACATGGAAGTCAGCCTCTGGGATCCTGCAGAAGCTGGACACCCAAACTTCTACAGCCTTTCCAGTTGAATATGGAAGAAGGCCTAAAGCTTCAGCTCAACACCACGCAAGTTTTCAGTAAACTACAGTGTCTCTGGGATACCAGGTCAGACTGTATCTACAGAGTTTAATATATCAACCATAATACCAAGAAAACGAACATTGAAGAGAAGAGTTAAAGTAAAAGGTTGTGAATATGTTTTAAGTTCATTCTGTGCTGTGACACTGATTGTTTATTTTCATTGTGAAATATTTCAGATTTACTGTAAAATAATACTTCGATATGGATCCAAGTATTCCAGACACTCGTGTTTTGGAGGAAGTTATTGAAGCTTTAGAAAGGGAAAAGGCTCAGTTAGAAGCTACACTACAGACTGATCTTGAAGATGCACAAAGAGAACAACTTGAAACACGTTTAGGGGAGATCTGTGCAGATCTTGAAATACACAAAATAGGTCAACCCCAACCCGTATCAGAAGTTGAAACAGAATTGAGGCGTTCAGAAAGAGATAGACACCTAACTGAGAAAATGTTAGAGCTTAAAAGGGATGACATAATGAGTAAAGAAAGAAAGTTTATGTCAACATATTTGCACTTTAAAGCAGAGGTTCAACTCGTAAGGTCCAAACTGAAAGTACACTGCGCTAAAGCTGAGTTGGGCAACATGATTCAAAAGGTTGAAAATTGTGAGTCAGAGTTAAAACAAGACTATTTAGCATTGCGTGCACTGACCACACCATCTCAGGATCTAAGGAGAAAAATGGACAACTGCAGTTCTGTCTCCACTGAGATCATTGTACTTTTGAAAAGGTGTTATGCAGATGTGGATAAGGAGTTTGATGCACAAGCTGTAAAAGAATCACTCCGTCTATTATTGCAACGAGAGGACGCAAAGTCAATATATGGATCAACAGTATCAAGAGCTGAAAAGAGCCAATATAACAATATCAGTGAACAAGGGACTCTTGTATCTGCAAAACGAGCAGAAGCAGCGGTGCGCTTAGTGTCAAAACGAGCTGAAATAAATAGAGAAAGGGAAATCTCAGCCCAGAGACAAGAGATTGTAGCTCAGCAGGAAAAGCTAAAAATGTTGGAAAGTCAAAGAGATCTGGAGGCAATAGAGGCAGAATACAATGTATATGCTGAAGAGGAATCAAAGGTGAATGCTGAAATAAGAGAAAGTGAAATGAAGGTCACTTCAAGTCAGCTTCCTATACAGCAATACAGCTTCCCACGCCCACAAGTTTTCCAAAATTCTGCTCCAGTTACTTTCCCTGTGATTAGTAAAAGGACTTCTCAAAACATGTCAGTCCCGCAGAGCATAGACAACAAGATACTGCCAAATGATAGTGAAGTTTCTCTAGTTCAAGCGTTGAAAGAGTCGTTAACTATGACTAGACTTCCAGCACCTGAACCATTTGTGTTTAGTGGGGACCCGCTCAAGTTCCTGGAGTGGAGCACTTGCTTCAAGGCTCTCATAGAGACAAGTTGTGTAGATCCAGCACATAGACTCTTCTATTTAAAAAGGTATGTAAGTGGAGATGCACTTAGTGTATTAGAAGGGACGTTTTACAGAAGTGATGAGGAAGCCTATACACAGGCTTGGGAAGCTTTGAGCAAACGTTATGGCCATCCCTTTGTAGTTCAGAGAGCTTTCAGGGGAAAACTAAGCAGTTGGCCGAAGATTGGGTCAAAGGATTCGTTGAAATTGAGAGAGTTTAGCGATTTCCTCATTTCATGTAAAAACGCTATGCCCCATGTACAAGGACTCAGGGTCTTAGATGATTGTGAGGAAAATCAAAAAATACTCCTCAAACTTCCAGACTGGGCAACAACTCGATGGAATAGACATGTGACCAAACTACTGGATGAAGGAAACGAATATCCAGGTTTTGCTGAATTTGCTGAGTTTGTGGCTGAAGAAGCACGCATAGCATGCAACCCAGTCTCATCCCTGTTTGCATTACGTACATTTGACAAACCAGACAAAGAACAAAGACGTCTAAAGGCTAGTATCCTAACTACTACAACAGAAGTGACCAAAAATACAAAGACTGCAAACACAACTCCGAGTCACAAGAGATTCAAACCTAATCCTGCAGCTCAGAGTAAAAGGCAAATCGAGTGCATTTGTTGTAAGCAAAGTCACTTTATTTACAAATGTGATAAATTTTCTGAGATGCCTCTAGAGGAGAAGAAAAGGTTCATTACTGAAAATAACATGTGTTTTACAGGGATGGCAATTTTCCGCCGATCCGCGGATTTCCGCCGATTTTATCATCATCTATGTCATAATTTTGTACCTTTACCTTGTTCTCAATAAAGTTTGGAAAAAAAAAACATACGCGCTCGGCGCTTCCCCAAAGTCTCGCGATAACCCGGATGTACTCAAGCTACTGCTGTATTGTAAACAGCCCTGCGATTGGATAGTTGCAAACGATTGGACCAATCAAATGGCTTGTATGCTTTGTCAAAAATCCATTTCGGCTTGTTCTCAGGGATGTGATTTTTCCGGTAATTCACCGAATTCCGCTTTATTTGTATATTATATGTACGTTAAGTACGTTAGCGGCTTATGGTCCACGACGCAGTGAAAGTGTGCCCTTTCAGCCAGAACCGGAAGTGGCGTACGCCAGGTAGAGAGCCATTAACTCTTTGTCGAACACGCTGTATTTACGCTCACTGTCGTGCAAAGACCTGCTTAAAAAAAAGGTGAGCGGCTGCCAAGAACCGGCAACGCATTGCTCCACGACGGCCGCTATGCCCATGTCCGAGACGTGGGTAATGAGCGCTGTTTTAACCTCAGAACGCCTGCTCCCGTTCAGGAGTCCAGTCGACTCGCTTTCCGTTTGAGTGTAGCGTACAGCGGCTGTTTGAGCTGAGCTGCGCGGGGGAGGAAAATGAGCTGCTCAAGACTCAATGGAGATTGAAACTGGTGATCTGAAATGAATGCTGAAATTATAAAAAGTAATGGTATGTTGGAATTTTATTTCTATTATGGAATAGATAAAATTAACTGATTTTGATTTGATCAAGTGTTAAAGCATGTGATGGATAATGCTTGTTGGAATATTTACCTCCGCCAAGGAGGTTATGTTTTCATCGGCGTTGGTCTGTCTGTTTGTTAGCAAGGAAAAGTTATGGACGGATTTTCATGAAATTTTCAGGAAAGGTGTGCAATGGCACGGGGAACAGATGATTAGATTTTGGTGATGATCTGAGAGTGCATACCTCTATCAAGGGCTTTTTTTGTATTTGTGCAGCAGGATTACACAAAAACTACTGGATGGATTTGGATAAAATTTTCACCAGAGGTGGTTCTTGGGCTAGAGAGGAACCCATTATATTTTGGTGATGATCTGAGAATGCATACCTCAGCCAAGGCGCTTATCTTCTCACATTGTGTTAGCAACAATACTCCAAAACTGATGGACAGACTTTGATGCAATTTTCATCACAAGTGGCTATAGGCCTACACACAAAACCATTACATTTTGGAGTTGATCCATGACAAACGGAAGGAGCCTTGGCAGAGGGATGCGCTCTGAGTGCTTTTCTAGTTTAGGAATGCTATCTTCTTGGAACATAAGTCAATATTATACAGTAATAAGTGGCATTCAGCTGTTTGTTTTATGTCATGTAAGCACAGTTCTGGTACTTAAAAATCATAAAAACCCAGGAGCTTCGAGGAGCGAAGTGACAGTAAAGGTGAAAATTGGCTCAAAGTTCAATGAGGTAACAGAAACACTTGGACAGTTTCTGAAGAAACCAGAAAAGGAGATGAAGTTCAAAGTTCAGAGACTGACACAGCTTGCTGCCAAAAGGAAGAAAGTTTCACATTAGAAGTGACTTGGTGACCAGTGTAAATAGTGTAAAAAACTCTAATAGAACTGTTAAATATGTTGGACTAAAGACAGTGAGACAACATTGAAGAAAAAGTAAGTTAACTTTTCATTAAATTTAATGATTTATCTAAGTCTAGTATTTCATTTTTTAAATCATTTTTTTCAGTCTAAATTACTTGTATTTTACTGAAAACCTCCCAGCTTCAGGGGGGCTGCGCCCCCCCGGCCCCCCCGTAAGTCAATCGACCAAATTAGATTTCAGCTGAAATCAGAATTTCCTGTTGCCATCCCTGGTTTTAGTTGCCTTAGAGTTGGCCACTTCTCAGAAGATTGTCGTCAGAAGGCTACTTGTAATGTTTGCAGGAAAGGTCATCCTACACCACTTCATGAGGATCGTCCACGAGTAGACAAACTGGAAACGCCACTAACAGAGGAAAACGCTTCTGCGGTGTCAAACAATGTGACAGTGGACAGTAGCGATCGGACTTCGAGGATTGTACCAGTGTGGCTATCTTGCACAGAAGGTAATGGACTTGAAACCCTGGTTTACGCACTGCTAGACACTCAAAGCAGCAACACGTTTATTGTCCATGATGTTTGTGAAAAGATTCAAGTGTTCACAGAACCAGTCAAGTTGAAACTGACAACAATGACAAACAGAGGAACACTCGTACAGAGTCACAGAGTGGATGGACTGAAAGTAAGAGGGTATTATTCACAAGACTACATTGAGTTACCCCCTGCTTACACTCGTGAGTACATTCCTCTTGAACGAGACAGTATTCCCACTCATGAAACTGCCAAAGCTTGGACACATCTCCAAAGTATCACAGGAGAGATGCCAGAGTTGCTAGATTGTCCTGCAGCACTTCTGATTGGTTACGATTGTGCGAGAGCTCTGAAACCAAGAAAGGTAATACCAGGCAATGACTATGATCCCTATGCAGTTAAAACAGACTTAGGTTGGAGTATTGTGGGATCTATTAAGCCTTGGACAAGTTCAGCAGAGGTGGCGGGAGCGTGCCATCGTGTTTCTCTCAAAGAGTTGCCATCTATCACACCTTCCTCGGTGATTAAAGTACTGGAAACAGATTTTAAGGACACAAATCCTACAGAAGGAAACATATCACAAGAGGACATTCAGTTTTTGCAGATGTTGCACAAAACCATACATTTTAATGAAGAAGGCCATTTGGAAATGCCTTTACCTTTCAGAGAACGTCCACAGCTTCCAAATAATAAACAGCTTGCAATAACACGGCTGAAACATCTGATAGCAAAGATGGAAAGAATTCCAAAGTACAAAGAAGACTATGTGAGATTCATGAACAGTGTCTTTGAGGATGGTGATGCGGAAGAAGCAGTTGGCACACCTGCAAATGGTTACACATGGTATATACCTCACCATGGGGTATATCATCCGAGAAAGTCAGAGAAAATAAGAGTCGTGTTTGACTGCTCTGCAAAATTTGAGAACACCTCTTTAAATGACCACCTCCTCACTGGCCCAGACTTGACCAATGCTCTCACAAGCGTACTCTGCAGATTTAGAGAACACCAGATCGCCATTACATGTGATGTAGAGAAAATGTTCCACCGCTTCCACGTCACTCCTGAAGATAGGGATTTCCTAAGGTTCTTGTGGTGGCAGGACAGGGACACTAGTACAGAGCCCAAAGAGTATCGCATGCATGTTCACATTTTTGGAGCAGCATCTTCGCCAGGATGTGCGAACTATGGCATGAAATATCTTGCTCATGAACATGAAAGGGACTATCCATTGGCAGCCAGCTTCATTTACAAAAACTTTTACGTGGATGACGGGTTAATCAGTGTCGACTCAGTCCAAAGGGCAAAACAGTTGGTCGTTCAGGCACAAGAGCTCTGCGCAAAAGGCAAGCTGCGGCTTCACAAATTTGTGTGCAACAAAAGGGAGGTCTTGGAAGTTGTACCAGAGTCGGAGCGTGCTAGTAATGGCAAAGATGTGAGCCTAAACTACTCTGACATTCCAATGCAAAATGTTTTGGGGGTGAAATGGGATGTTGAGGCAGACATGCTCTCTTTCAATGTCATTCTCAAAGAAAGGTCAGCTACACGACGAGGAATCCTGGCAACGGTTGCAAGCGTTTATGATCCATTGGGATTTCTCTCTCCGTACATTTTAACTGGAAAACAAGTGCTACAGGAAATGTGCAAACGTGGCATAGGATGGGATGAACCTATTCCCCCTGCATTGGAGGCCAAATGGAAAGCATGGCTAAATGATTTTGAAAATCTACCAAATATTCAAATACAAAGATGCTTCATTCCTAAGAACACAGGCACGTTGCAAAAGATCGAGCTGCATCATTTCTCAGATGCAAGCAGCAGTGGCTATGGACAATGTTCATACATAAGGATTGTTGCAGAAGACAAAGTACACTGTGCTCTGGTTATGGGAAAGGCTAGAGTGGCCCCCACTAGAGTTGTCACAATACCGCGCCTTGAGCTTACTGCAGCAGCAGTTTCTGCCGGAGTAAGTAACTTTCTAAGAGCAGAGCTTGAGCTGAAGATAGATGAAGAGTTTTTCTGGACTGATTCCCAAGTAGTGCTCGGGTACATTAAAAACAATGCTTGGCGCTTTCATGTCTTCGTCGCCAACAGAGTTCAGAAAATCAGAGACTTTACAGATCCAAAACAATGGTTCTACATAGAAACTGATCAGAATCCAGCAGATCATGCTTCTAGAGGTCTCAAGGTGGCAGAACTCATAGATTCAAACTGGCTCAAAGGACCGAGATTTCTGTGGGAACGAGAGCTTGTCACACAACCACATTCCCCAGAGCTTTTAGTAGGAGACCCTGAAGTTAAAGTTTTAGCAACTACTGCCTTAGAGAGTGAGGTTTTTCTTGAGAGGTTCTCTGGGTTCTCAGACTGGGACACAGCAGTTAATGTTGTTGCAAAGATAAAGAGACTTACTAAAAGAGACAAATCGAAGCCCATTAGTGTTGAGGAGAGACAAGCAGCTTCTTCAGCACTTATTCGGACAACACAGAGACAAGCTTTTGAACAAGAGATTAAACAGTTGTGTACTAGAGCAAACAAATTGCCCAAGAGTCACAAGCTGTACCAACTTGATCCTTTTGTTGAAAATGACTTACTTAGAGTAGGAGGCAGGTTGAGAAAATCCTCAGCGTCATTTGAACTGAGACACCCAGTCATTCTTCCTAAGGAAGGCATAGTCACACATCTGATTCTTGATCATTGTCACAAGAAAACACAACATCAAGGTCGAGGCCAAACACTGAATGCACTCAGAGCCAGTGGTTATTGGATTGTAGGTGCCAGTAAGGTAGTGGCCAGACACATCAAAGGTTGTGTTGTATGCAGAAAGGTACGAGGGCCAACAGAAGAACAGCGTATGGCTGACCTGCCGGCTGACAGAGTAGATCCCTCGCCCCCTTTCACACATACAGGGTTAGATTGTTTTGGTCCATTTTACACGAAACAAGGTCGAAAAGAATGTAAGCGTTATGGTCTTTTGTTTACGTGTTTAAGCTCCAGAGCTATTCACATCGAGATGTTGGAAGATCTCACCACTGATGCGTTTATAAATGGATTGAGATGTTTTATAGCGATCAGAGGAGCAGTGAGACAAATTAGATCTGATCAAGGTACAAACTTTGTCGGAGCTAAGAACGAGTTTGAGAAAGGTCTCCTTGAGCTTGACAAAGACAGGATAGGGGTTTATCTTGCTAACAACCAATGTGATTTTCAAATGAACGTTCCTGAAGCGAGTCACAGAGGCGGTGTTTGGGAACGCCAAATCAGAACTGTCAGAAATGTTTTGAGTTCTGTTCTTACCCAAGCCGCAGGAAGACTTGATGACACCTCCTTAAGAACCTTCTTTTATGAGGCCATGTCTATCATTAACAGTCGTCCGCTTACTACCAACACTATAAATGACCCAAAAAGTGCAGAACCTCTGACGCCCAATCATTTACTCACAATGAAAGAGTCAGTGCCACTACCACCTCCAGGCAATTTTGTTAGAGAGGATTTGTACGCCAGAAAGAGATGGCGGAGGGTACAGTTCTTATCGGAACAATTCTGGCACAGATGGCGCAAAGAGTACTTAACCAACATAAGCCTAAGACAGCAGTGGCATTTGCCCAAAAGAAATGTACAAGTTGGAGATGTAGTGATAGTTAAAGAAGAGAATATTCCCAGAAATGAATGGAAACTGGCAAGGGTTGTAAAAGCGAAAGAAGATGATGACGGATTGGTTCGAAAGGTTAAGATTCAAATGGGACAAAGAGATTTAGGGAAGAAAGGTGAACGTGTGAACCAGTTATCTTTTCTTGAGCGTCCGGTTCAGAAGCTAGTGGTACTAGTGCAAAATGAGTCCACTTAAGTAAAAGGTTTCTGAGATGTGAAACAAGGATATGGTTCCAAGGTTAATGTTTTTGGAAAATTACAAGTTTTATTTTGTGTGTAAAATTAACCTTTGTAATTTTGGTGGCAGTGTAGCTGTCGCAGTAAAGAATGTTTTTCTTTTACTGTTTGTTTGTTTATATACAGTATATTGTAATACCCATCTAAGAGTTGATTTACACCTGTGTTACGTTACTGCTGCCATCTAGTGGACGGCAAATGACATGCAACCCAGTGGTAGAAGAGAGCGTGTAAACTAGCATACAGTGCTCACGTGCTCAGTTAGCAGAGAGAGAAGCTCAGAAGCTGCAGACTCGGGCACAGAGAGAAGAAGCTCCAAAAGCCCTGAGTAAAACTAAAGAAAATGGACTCTAACCACTCCTAAATGTTTGGACAGAAGGCGCACACGGTATGTAATGTGTATTTGTGAGAATGTGGAGGTATTATTTTTGGTTGTGATAAATTTCAAAATGTATTTTTTTGTTTTGTTCTTTCACCGTAGTTTTTCACGGTGGTTGGTCGGAGGTCCAGCTAAGAAAATGTGCTTGCTGTGACAAAATAAATCCTGGCTAAACATCAGTTGGAGCGTGGCTTTATCTGTTTCAAACAAAAAACCTTTGGGAGCAGTTATACATATATCCACTCTTTATGCTTCAAAAGAGAGCTATTAGAATAATAAACAAAGCAGCTTACAGGGAACCAACAAACCCACTTTTTCTTAAACAAAAAACTCTCAAGTTGAAAGATCTGGTTGACTTTAAAACCGCAATAATAATGTTCAAAGTGAAGAATTTATCACTGCCCGCAAATATCCAAAAGTTGTTCCAAACAAGGGAGAAACGATATCACTTCAGAGGAACATGTATATTTCAAAAGCCTACAGTGAGAACAACCACCAAGCAACCCTGTATTTCAGTGCAAGGAGTCAGATTATGGAACGATTATGGACCTGAATTAAAATCATGTACAACGCTTGGACAATTTAAACAAAAACTAAAGGAAGAAATACTCCAAACATATTTACAAGACGACATGTAAACTCACATAAGGATTGACATATCCAGCCTGTGTTGTGTTGTAGCTTAGTTTTTTGTTTTTTTTTCTCTCTGTGACATTCTGTCTTAGATTTGTCTTGAATAGTAACCGCTTAACCTAGCTTAGCTTAGTTTTCTTTTTTTCTCTCAGTCACACTTTGTCTTAGCTTTGTTCTAAATTGTAATCACTCTTGTCTTGTTTACTCTTTTTTCTTTTGAATTCTTGGATGGAATATGGGTGGGCAATATAAGCTGCGGCTTCAGCCATCACCCATTTCGGATAACTCACGTGGAATTGTTTAGTAGAAGGAGTCTTTGTCTAATTTGACCTTGTTGTTATATTATACAGTTTCTTTTAACCTGTACTGTATTATCCGAAATAAATAAATAAATTCAAATTCAAATAAATCCTGATTCCGATTTGGTCGCTATGAAATAATAAGACATTTGCTTGCCAAATAACCACTTTCAAACAATAAACTGTGTCATACATCACAATGTACATTCCATGCCGCATTATATTTTGGAAAAAGAATTTTTGTGTTACATGAAAGTTTAAATAAATTTATTTATTAATTAATTAGTCGTTGTCTTAATTAATAACCCCAGATATTTTGGTGTCTTAAATTGTATTTTTGTTCATTTGAAATAATGTTTTATCCATAGCATCAATCAAAATTGTTGTACTCCCTCTTTTGTATAAGGGTCTTCATATCCCTCAGGGTCCAAAGACCCCCATCTTATCAACAGACCCCAGGAAAAATTGCGTCTTAAGTTGTGGATATGGTATCTAGGGTTACTGAGTTATCTTTTGCAAAAAGAATTTTTGTTGTACTTGAAAGTTTAAATAAATTGTTAATTAGTCGTTAATTAGCGAGTGTCTTAATTAGTAACCCCAGACATTGTCATGTCTTAAATTGCATTTTTGTTCATTTGAAATAATGTTTTATCCATAGCATCAATCAAAATTGTTGTTCTCCCTCTTTTGAATAAGTTCAGTTTTGAGGGTCTTCGTATCCCTTGGGGTCAAAACACCTCCGTCTTATGAGATGAGATGAGATGAGATTCAACTTTATTGTCATTACACATGTATGAATACAAGGTAACGAAACGTGACTTGGCATTTGGGCACGCTCTGCAGAGCGCATCCAAGGCCGGGGCAGCCACTAGGCGCCAGTCATAAAGAAGAAAAGAAAAAAGAAAAGAAATGATATGACACAATAGGCGAGAGAAAAAAACATGTTTTATCAAATTGATGCTTAATGGGTAAGCGAAATTTTGATTGCAGGCAAAAAAACCCTCAATGCATATTTAGCAGTAGTGGACAATCACACAGCAGAGGGAGGGAGAGCAGTGTGTGTATATTTGCATGTCATTGTGTAGTGTAAATGTAACAGTTGTTAGTGAGCAGCAGAGGGCGCCTCCTGGCAGTGGATAGATGTTATAATCATGTGACTTATAAACAAGTCCAGAGTTCAGAGTCTATCTCTCTTTCTCTCTTGCTTGCAGAAGGCACATGGGCATTGTCCTTGAGAGTCCAATCCGCTGACGACAACAACTGATTGTTGATTGTATGGGTAGACATAAGAGCCGGTTCTTCCGCTAATCTCAGTCAGGAGGAATGTAAACACGGGGCAAACAAGGTCAAATCAAATCAAATCAGCACAGTGCACTCAGAGAGTAGAATTTTGTCCTCACCCGTGTAATTCTGTGCTTCCATTATATATGCAGGCTTAAACTGTTTTTCCATGGAGAGCACAGGGCTTTCAGATGTATTCCTTCACTGAATCACTGTCATTCAGTTCACCGTTTGCCGCTACTCGTGCCCTCCCCAACTGGTCGAATTTGATGAAGGAGCTGGCTGGGTCCGCTTGATCCGCTCTCTCACCTTCCTTCAATTTCTGATGCATCAGGGAACTCCACAGCCAAAAATAGAAGTCCTGAGATCATAGCCAATAATATTGCCATAGACGCATGGATTCCAATGTCCATGAGTCTCTCGTAGGTTCCAATTCTTGGGCTCCCCCTTGGCCCAATTCTTGTTGAAAATAGTGACAATAGCACATTTAAGCCGCTTCCAAATCCATAATTTCCATTTAGATTAAGATTCAGCAGAAGAAGAGCGACTAAACACAGACAAAAACGCAACATTGCAAAAGCTGGGAATAGATCAGGAAGGCAGGGGAGGAGGGAAGAAAAATGCGACTGCTCTCTCTCAAGGCAAGAAGGAAAAAATCTACAAATTATCTACAAACCCCAGGAAAAATTGCGTCTTAAGTTGTGGATATGGTGTCTAGGATTAGTAAATTATCATTTGCAAAAAGAATTTATGTTGTACTTGAAAGTTTAGATAAATCGTTAATTGGTCGTTAATTAGTAGGTGTCTGAATTAGTAACCCCAGACATTTTCATGTCTTAAGTTGCATCAGTTTAATGTGAGGGGTGATCTAAATGAAACAGGCTTGAAACGGTTGTTGTACTCGAAAGTTTGTTTAAATGGATTTTTGGGTCCCCTTTTGAGACCCTCAGGGACCAAACTCCAGGATTGTGCAATTTAAGACGCCCCATTCTTTCATTGATAGGCGATTTACAACAGAATTACACACTCAAACCTTTCGTGCTCTTGCTTGCTTGTTTTTTTTTTCTTGCCTTCTGATTGTTGCTCTGAGTGTTGCTATCCCTGTGCTGTTGCAATCCTGGAATTTCCCCGTTGTGGGACTAATAAAGGCTTATCTTATCTTATCTTACTCAATAGTGTGAATAAAATCCACCTGGCTCTCCAACTACTGCTCTTAAATCCAACCACCCGGTCAGCCTTCTCTGTGTGCTGCCTAAACATCAAAGCCTTTGTAATTCCCATTCTCTTTGTCACTGTTCACATCAACACACCACCCCCACATCCACACACAAACCCCCCATGACAATTCCCTTTTGTCTTAAGTCTTGAGTGTGAATATACTGAGAGGGATTCCCACAACATGGCAAAAAGATGGGATGAGGATCAAAAAGGCAGATCGTATTACAAAATACAAAAATCTTTTGCAATAAAGAATTTATAAAAGAACAAACAGGGAAGACATCATTATGGCAAGACTCGGACTGGATCACACAGGTTTAAAAGGCACTTTATTCATCATGAGGAAAAGCGATAGTGACAAACGTAGAGAATGAGGAGTGAAAGAAAATGTCAAGCACGTCTTATTGCACTGTCACAAGTATGGAAATGAAAGAGAGAGAATGGAAAATGAAGTTCGAGAGGCAGGTAGGGAATGGGATTTAACTGGGATTCTGGGAACGGATGGAGATGGAGAGGAACTAAGGATCAGGAGAAAGGCTCTTTTCTCTTTTTTAAATAACACAGGATTAAGTCACAGAATTTAGGGGTCAGGCTGAAATGACATAACACTGGTCAACACCAAATTTATTGTCTAAGTTTTTTTTAGCTGATTTAGGACAATTTTGATGTGCTGAATCCAAAAATCACATTGGTTTTGCAAAATCAGGTCAACTTTTTGAATTATGGCCACATGTTTGTACGTTTTTGTTTACATGTATGGGTCTTTTTGCTTTATATGATGCAAAATTATTTTTTTTATTCTTTTTAATGTCTTGAAATTCTCTGAATTTTGAACAATGATGACGTAACATTCAATTTATATGTACTTACCTTTATATAAAGGTACTTACACTTAGTAAGTACTAAGTAAGTACAGGTTTTTACTGAGCACCTGATCGAAACGGATGTCATTTTCGGATTCAGCGGTGCAAAATTGTTGAAAAAATGCAGACAGCCTACAAAAAAAATTATTTTTGTAACCCCGTGTAATGTTACACTTTTGTACAGTAGGTGGCGGTATGCGCCTTTCAGTTGCTTGCTATCCGCCAGTAACCGAGAGAAGAAGAAGAACGATTTTTTTTTTTTTTTTTTTTTTTTTTTTTTTTTTTTTCTTCTTTCCCTCCACAGAGTTGGTGTCCATTCTGAAAGCGGCTCCGTCCGAGCTCCAACAGGAAACGTGTGCCTGCTAGGTTTTCATCAGTCCTGCCGCAGCACAGGCTATCATCAACTTCTGAACATCCAGACCACCTTAAAGCGAAATGATGGCGGCTAATTGTTCATTAAAAGTGAACCAAGACCTGCTGGACCCAGAGTTTGAGAGTTACAGGTTATCTCTGGACCCCATAGCGACCTACAACGTTGAGCTGGATGCAGGTGAGAGTTAGCTTAGCTCAGACAGAGCTCCAGTATTGTTACTTTTAACACGTGGACGATTAACACTTGCCAGTAGAAACAGTGACGGTCTCGTGAAGCCCACTGGGCCAAAGAGAGGTTTGGAGTCCTTTAATGAGGCTTTTCTATGGTCCAGAATCTGAAGCTCCTGCTGCAGAAGTCTGCAGCATACCTGCCAACTAATTAATCAAAATTACGGTTTTTCACTAAAAATTCAGTCAGAAATTTTAAATCGTAAAAAAAACAAAACAAAACGAAAGCAATTCCAAACACGAGATCGCTAGGAATCGTATCTAAATTTGGAACATAGCAACACGTGATGGCGGTCGGGATGGTCACACTTTTTCAGTGCTGAGACAAAGTTGCTGATTTTGCCACTAAAATCACTAACCAACAGCGAATATCGGATCAACATTTGTGACGCACAGGCTGAATTTCCACCTTGGTTGAACCAGCTTTTGAAGTAGAAATACGCCTTTATTCGCCTTTCACCGGGCTCTGTGAGTAAACTGAGTAGCGTTTCTTTTCGTGGTTCGCTGCTACGCTTTACCTGAAGCGTTTGCTAAGCTAACGCTATCACTATTGAGGGTATTGAGGTTTCTATTCTCGCGCGAAATCCCGGAGAGGCGTGCGCACATGGCGAGATGTAAACGATGTAAACTGCTGCAGACGTTCGCACGACTGCACTTCAACCCTAGCAAATGGACCATGGATTAGACGTCTAAAGGGAGAATACATTTTATATAATGCCTAAGATTCTGAAGAACATGTGCTGTGTAATTGCAAGCCATGTCATGCTTGGTGTATCATGTAAACACATAAAATATCAGTGCTAGTATACCCTGCTGATATTTCTAGTCTTCTAGTTACCTCCGCCAAGGAGGTTATGTGATCATCAGCGTTGGTTTGTCTGTTTCTTTGTTAGCAAGATAACTCAAAAAGTTATGGATGGATTTTCATGAAATTTTCACAAATTGTCAGAAATGGGGTATCCTACAGATGATTAGATTTTGGTGGTGATTCGGATCACCGTCTGGATCCAGGAATTTTTTAAAGGATTCTTTTTTTTTTTATTCATTTTTAACATTGCGAGATAGGGCCATTTTCAATATTTTATTTATGATGTTAAACACTGTATGGGGAACTGTGGCACTTGGCGGAGGTCTGCGCTGTCCGAGTGCTTTTCTAGTATTCATAATACATCACATCTGGCCTATGGAGTTTTTGCGTAGGCTCGTAAAAATCACGTGACTCGCGGGGGTAAACATAAACACGCCGTACGTGCCGCCATTTTGGATGGCAAGAGCAGCAGTTGCACTGTGACAACCCAGGCGTAACTTGTACTGTTTAGCGATCAGAATGAGTGAGGAGAACACACAGTCACAATCTGACATAATAACATCCTATCATCCTCTTCAACAGCTGACACTATGGCCTCTGAAACTGTGTCTGCGATGTCTGTGTCACATTCAGTGGAGTCATTGTCAGCAGTCATAACAGCAGACAAGTGTTTTTAATCTTGCTCCCGTGTGCTCCTCTGGTGTGCTGAAATGCCTCAGTTGAACGGAGGTGACGGGTGTGGGGTAACAGCTGGAGCAATTAGCAGAACAATGACTGCCAGTAATCTGCTCAGCGGGGATGATTTGGGGGCAAACGATGAGATGATATCTTTCAAAGACGAAGGGGAGCAGGAGGAAAAAATATCAGAAAACGTGTCAGCGGAAAGGGATGTGGATGATGTGAAGTCTTGGCTGGTGAACGAGTCGGAAAACAACAGCAGCTTCTCACTCAGAGGTGAGTGAAGTGCGCTGCGTGTTTTTTTTTTTTTTTTTTAAGGCTCTCCACGGCGCGCCGCGTTAAAACGTACCTGATTTTATGCACATGTACAATAGTTTTCTCCCCTTTAATGTGTGCATCGTAGCAAGCAGAGAGGCGCCCCCAAACCACAAAGTTTTTTTTTGTTTTTTTTTTGTTACTTATTTGTACCTGTAGGTAGATTTGGTTTGCAGTCTGGTGACAAGCCACCGGCCGCTGCGTGCGCGAGCGCCCTAAACCCACGGTCTCATGATCCCCGCGATCCCCCGGCCGAGGGTAAAACTGTGCTGCCACAGTGCTAAACCACTGCTCCACCTTGCAGCCCGTTATGACAAAGCGAGAGATTACGTCAGTGAAGGTAATTATTCAAAAATCCAACTTTTTTTTTTTTTTTGCATTTCACACCGGCCATTTAATTCCCCGCTTATCCCCTTATCAGGGGGAACAACAGGAGTACACCATTTTGCGGAGTTTGTAGATACACGTGAGCTATGTGGTTTATTTCACCCTGCTGCTGCTGTTTCTTGCCATCCAAAATGGCGGCTCACTCTAACGGGCCAGTGCGGCACGCCCCCTGACGTCATATGCAAAAACTCCATTCGAAGTTCTATGCAGTGTTAAGTCTTTTGAATGCAAATTTAATGAATGAATGAATCTTTATTTCGGATAGATTAAAAGTAAAGATTAAAAAGAAACAGAATAATATAACAAAGGCGAAAAAATCCAACAAGGTCAAATTAATCAAGAACTCCTCTGATTATACAGTTCAACATAAGTTATCTGAAATGGGTGATGGCTGAAGCCGCAGCTTATATTGCCCACCCATATTCCATCCAAGAATTCAAAGAAAAACAGAACAAGAGCGATTACAATTCAGAACAAAGCTAAGACAAAATGTGACCAAAAAAAAACTAAGTAACAACACAACACAGACTGGACATGACAATCCTTATGTGATTTTACATGTCATCTTGTATATATGTTTGGAGTATTTCTTCCTTTAGTTTTTGTTTAAATTGTCCAAGCGTTGTACATGATTTTAATTCAGGTCCAAAATCGTTCCATAATCTGACTCCTTGCACTGAAACACAGTGTTGCTTGGTGGTCGTTCTCACTGAAGGTTTTTGAAATATACATGTTCCTCTGAAATGATATTGTTTCTCCCTTATTTGGAACAACTTTTGGATATTTGCGGGCAGTGATAGATTCTTGGCTTTAAACATTATTACTGCAGTTTTAAAGTCAACCAGATCTTTCAATTTGAGAGCTTTTAATTTAAGAAAAAGTGGATTTGTTGGTCCCCTGTAAGCAGCTTTGTTTATTATTCTAATAGCTCTCTTCTGAAGCATAAAGACTGGATATGTTTGTTTTATATGTATTTCCCCATACTTCAGTACAATATGTCATGTATGGGAGTATTAATGAATGATACAA
Organism: Pholidichthys leucotaenia; assembly: GCA_020510985.1. Classification (NCBI taxonomy): domain Eukaryota; kingdom Metazoa; phylum Chordata; class Actinopteri; order Cichliformes; family Pholidichthyidae; genus Pholidichthys; species Pholidichthys leucotaenia. Next base: position 61,144,620 of record CM035839.1, read on the forward strand.
AGTATATAATGTGGGTTGATTCAGCAAATATTTTGCTCTGTGTAGTATTGCAATTGATTTAGATATTTTACCTTTAATATAATTAATATGTGACTTCTATGTCAAATGCTACTAGAAAAGCACTCGGAGAGCGCAGACCTCTGCCAAGCGGCACAGTTCCCCCCCCATACAGTGTTTGTGTACGTTTTCAGATTCCTTGACCACGAAAACATATGACTAGCAATTGGATTGACAATGATAGGATTAGTGGTTCAGTAGTTATTCAGGAAAATGGCATTTTCCGTAATGGCGGTTTTCTTCTGGACGGTGATCCGGATCACCACCAAAATTTAATCAGTTCTTCCTTGTACCATTTCCAACAACGCCTGAAAGTTTCATCGAAATCCATCCAAAACTTTTTGAGTTATCTTGCTAACCAACAGACAGACAAACAACAGGGATGGCAATTTTCCGCCGATCCGCGGATTTCCGCCGATTTATTTTCAAATTGATCATTTCTGTGAATCGTCTAAATCCGTTGAGAAAATTTTAGGGGGGGTAAGGTACCTTATTGTTACCAATTTTAGCGAAAATCAACACGAGTACATAAGCGCTCGGCGCTTCCCCGGAAGTCGTCTCCCGCGATAACCCGGATGTGTTGTGTTCAAGCTACTGCTGTATTGCAGTAGCTTGACAGCCCTGCGATTGGACCAATCAAATGGCTTGTTGTATGCTTTTTCAAAGATTCATGGCGGTGTGTTCTCAGGGATGTGATTTTCTGCTAATTCGCCGAATTCCGCTTTATTTTATCTTCCAGGAAGATAAAGTACAGGTTCAGGTTCAGGTTACTTTATTTGTACCCATAGGTAGATTTGTTTTGCAGTTGGTGACATCCATATTTACAAGCCACTAATTACATTCAACATAGACACAAACACAGGCACACATCTTACAAAATAGGTAAATATAAAATATGTACAATATAATTTTTATAGCTTGTTCAACTCTTTGACAGCAGCAGGGACAAAGCTGTTTTTGTAGCGCTGGGTTCTACTTTTTGGGACAGCAAACCTCCGTCTGGAGGGAAGAAGCTGAAAGTTGCAGTGCAAAGGGTGGGAGTCATCATTTAAAATCGAGTCGGCCATCCTCTGTACTTGTCTGGCGTACAGGGATGTCAGGCTCAGCTGTGACTCACCAAGCAAACGACTGGACCATCTGACTACCTGATCCAAGGATTTCCTCTGTTTCAGTTTTATCTGACCAAACCATGACATTAAAGAAAAGGATAAAACAGATTCAATAAAAGCCCGATAGAACATAGTCATTATGGTTCGGTCAATTTGGAAGCGTGCAAGTTTCCTCAAACAATGCAAATTTTGCTGACCCTTTTTGCACACCCTTTCACAGTTCACCTCAAAGTTCAATCCACTATCAATAATTGTCCCAAGATATTTGTACGATTGTACACATTCGGTGGTCTGGCCTTTTAGTACGGTGACTTTGTGCCTGGGAGTTTTCCTCCTAAAGTCAGTAATCATATCTTTCGTTTTTGTTGTATTCAGCTGCAGGTAGGAATCCTCACACCAGTGAACAAAGTCATCAACTACTGGGCCGTGGCCACTCTCACCATCCTGGAGGAGACTGACAATGACTGAGTCATCAGCATACTTTATAATGTGTCTGTTGTCATGTCTGCTCTGACACATGTTTGTGTACAGGATGAAGAGTAGTGGTGACAACACACACCCCTGAGGAGAGCCAGTAGAAGAGCACTTTAGGTCAGACAATGTGCCATTGACCCTTACTCTCTGCGTCCTGTTGGTTAAGAAATCCAGAATCCAACCCACCAGATTATTGCTTAAATCAAATTGTTGCAGGAGCCTTTCAACTAAAATATGAGGTTGGATTGTATTAAAGGCAGAAGAAAAGTCCACAAATAAAAGCCTGGCGTGTGTCCCATTAAAATCCAGATGTTTAAAAAGCATGTCAAACAGAGTGACAGTGGCATCCTCCACTCCTCTGTGAGGCCTATAGGCAAACTGCAGAGGATCCAATGCATGTTCAGTCTGCCTTAGGACCTCACATCTGACCAGTTTTTCAAAAAGTACGTTAAGTACGTTAGCGGCTTGTGGTCCATGAACACAGTGAAGGTGCGCCCTTTCAGCCAGAACCGGAAGTGGCGTATGGCCAGGTGGAGAGCCATTAACTCTCTGTCGAACACGCTGTATTTACGCTCACTGTCGTGCAAAGACCTGCTTAAAAAAAAGGTGAGCGGCTGCCAAGAACTGGCAACGCATTGCTCCACGACGGCGTGGGTAATGAGCGCTGTTTTAACCTCAGAACGCCTGCTCCCGTTCAGGAGTCCAGTCGACTCTGTCCGCCGGTTTCCGTTTGAGTGCAGCGTACAAGGCTGTTTGAGCTGGGCTGCGCGCGGGGGAGGAAAATGAGCTGCTCAAGACTCAATGGAGATTGAAACTGGTGATCTGAAATGAATGCTGAAATTATAAAAAGTAATGGTATGTTGGAATTTTATTTCTATTATGGATTAGATAAAATTAACTGATTTTGATTTGATCAAGTGTTAAAGCATGTGATGGATAATGCTTGTTGGAATATTTACCTCCGCCAAGGAGGTTATGTTTTCATCAGCGTTGGTTTGTCTGTCTGTTAGCAAGGAAAAGTTATGGACGGATTTTCAGGAAAGGTGTGTAATGGCACGGGGAACGGATGATTAGAGATTTTGGTGATGATCTGAGAGTGCATACCTCCACCAAGAGCTTTTTTGTATTTGTGCAGCAGGATTACACAAAAACTACTGGATGGATTTGGATGAAATTTTCACCAGAGGTGGTTCTTGGGCTAGAGAGGAACCCATTATATTTTGGTGATGATCTGAGAATTCATACCTCAGCCAAGGTGCTTATCTTCTCACAGTGTGTTAGCAACAATACTCCAAAACTGATGGACAGACTTTGATGCAATTTTCACCACAAGTGGCTATAGGCCTACACACAAACCCATTACATTTTGGAGTTGATCCATGTCAAACAGAAGGAGCCTTGGCGGAGGTATGCGCTCTGAGTGCTTTTCTAGTTTAGGAATGCTAGCTTCTTGGAACATAAGTCAATATTATACAGTAATAAGTGGCATTCAGCTGTTTGTTTTATGTCATGTAAGCACAGTTCGGGTACTTAAAAATCATAAAAACCCAGGAGCTTCGGGGGGTGAAGTGACAGTAAAGGTGAAAATTGGCTCAAAGTTCGACGAGGTAACAGAAACACTCGGACAGTTTCTGAAGAAACCAGAAAAGGAGATGAAGTTCAAAGTTCAGAGACTGACACAGCTTGCTGCCAAAAGGAAGAAAGTTTCACATTAGAAGTGACTTGGTGACCAGTGTAAATAGTGTAATAAACTCTTATAGAACTGTTAAATATGTTGGACTAAAGACAGTGAGACACATTGAAGAAAAAGTAAGGTAACTTTTCATTAAATTTAATGATTTATCTAAGTCTAGTATTTCATTTTTTTTAAATCATTTTTTTCAGTCTAAATTACTTGTATTTTACTGAAAACCAACCAGCTTCAGAGGGGCTGCGCCCCCCCGGCCCCCCCATAAGTCAATCGACCAAATTAGATTTCAGCTGAAATCAGAATTTCCTGTTGCCATCCCTGAAACAAATAGACAAACCCCGGCAAAAACATAACCTTCTTGGCGGAGGTAAATATTTGTTTGACACTGCGGCCCTTGGACCCCGGCTAGGTACTAGGCTTTTCAGATTTGAAAGTTGAAGAAATATGAGGTTGTTGGCTACATTCTAACTTGATTTAATGCTAATATTTGTTTGGCAAATATTAGCATTATTGAATGAATGAATGAATGAATTTATTTCGGATAGTACAGTACAGGTTAAAAGAAACTGTATAACAACAAGGTCAAATTAGACAAAGACTCCTCCTACTATACAACTCCACGTGAGTTATCCAAAATGGGTGATGGCTGAAGCCGCAGCTTATATTGCCCACCCATATTCCATCCAAGAATTCAAAAGAGAAAAACAAGACAAGAGCGATTACAATTTAAAACAAAGCTAAGACAAGATGTGACTGAGAGAAAAAAGAAAACTAAGCTAGGCTAAGTTAAGCGGTTACTATTCAAAAACAAATCTAAGACAAAATGTCACAGAGAAAAAAAAGAAAAAAGAAAAAAACTAAGCTACAACACAACACAGGCTGGATATGTCAATCCTTATGTGAGTTTACATGTCGTCTTGTAAATATGTTTGGAGTATTTCTTCCTTTAGTTTTTGTTTAAATTGTCCAAGCGTTGTACATGATTTTAATTCAGGTCCAAAATCGTTCCATAATCTGACTCCTTGCACTGAAATACAGTGTTGCTTGGTGGTTGTTCTCACTGTAGGCTTTTGAAATATACATGTTCCTCTGAAGTGATATCGTTTCTCCCTTGTTTGGAACAACTTTTGGATATTTGCGGGCAGTGATAAATTCTTCACTTTGAACATTATTATTGCGGTTTTAAAGTCAACCAGATCTTTCAACTTGAGAGTTTTTTGTTTAAGAAAAAGTGGGTTTGTTGGTTCCCTGTAAGCTGCTTTGTTTATTATTCTAATAGCTCTCTTTTGAAGCATAAAGAGTGGATATATGTTTGTTTTACAATATGTCATGTATGGGAGTATTAATGAATGATACAAGGTGTATAGTGTGGGTTGATTCAGCAAATATTTCACTCTGTGTAATATTACAATTGATTTGGATACTTTACCTTTAATATAATTAATATGTGACTTCCAACACAGTTTATTATCAATTATTACTCCAAGAAATTTAGTTTCAGATACCCTTTCAATCTCTACACCATTTACACTGAGTTTGGGTACTGGGTTGTTGTGATGGTTGTTAAAGACATTATTATTATTAGCATTAGCATTATTAGCATTAGCATCAGCCCCTGGACCCCGGCTAGCTACTAGGCTTTTCAGGTTTGAAAAGTTGGCAGGTATGCTGCAGCCTGTGGCTCACATATTTAAGACTTCATATGTATAAGCACAAGGGGGATGCTTAGAACTGCATGTGTTGATTGACCTCACGTCTGGGATGGAACAATACGGCTGGACTACCTGTGGATAATGGCAGGAGGACGGAGGTACCGGATTAAGACTCTGAAAGGACTTCCTGGCCTCCTGGAGTCAGACGGACGACGGAAGGACTCGGGAGAATTATTGTCAATGGGGGGTTTGACGACATTGTGTGATTCTGCCTCTGATGTGACATGTATAAATGTGGGGGTTTTTATGCAGCTCATTCTCTTCTTGTCTTGAGAGAAAGCTGGGGATGTGAAATCTGCATTAAACCTGAACTGAGAAATAATTCAGTCTCTTTATTTCACACTCCCCACATAGGTCACCGAAGACGTGAAATGTCTAGACGCAATTCCCCCGAACTAGACTCGTCAGAGTTTCCAGAGTTCTGGCAGGACAACCCGGACTTGTGGTTCGTAAAGGCAGAAGCACAGTTCGCGCTTGGGGGAATAACGGCGGATGACATGAAATTCTACCACGTCATCGCCAAGCTCAACAGCCGCACAGCTCGATGCGTGCGGAGCCTGGTACAGCAGCCGCCCGCCGACGACAAATACGGCGAGCTGAAGGCTGCCCTCATCCAATGTTTCACGCCCTCAGCTGAGGAGAGGGCTAGGAGACTCGTGGCTCTGCACAACCGGGGCGGACGCAGGCCAGTCGACCTGATGGAAGACATGTTGGAGCTGAGGGGCGCAGACAATGACAATTTCCTGTTTAAACACATCTTCCTGAGTACCCTCCCGATGCAGATGAGGGGGACCCTATCCAGTATACCTTGTGTGACCCAGCAGGACTTCCTTGCGCTGGCCCGAGAGGCGCAGCGGCTCCTCGACTCCTGCGGCGAGCAGACGGCCACCGCGGCAGCAGCAGACCTCGGTGCGGCGGCCGGGAGCAGCGAAGGGCCGGAGACAGCGGAATCAGTCCCACCAACGATGGCAGCGGCGCGGTCCCGACGCAGCGGCGGGAATGGCCTCTGCTTTTACCATCGGCGTTTCACAGAGAAGGCGCACACATGTGTGCTGCCGTGCCACTTCAAGAGCTCGGGAAACTCCAGGACCGGGAGTCGTTAGCAGCTTCGGCTCTCGGCGAACGAAACAAGCTGCTCTACCTCACAGATGCGCACTCCGGGCGGCACTTTCTCGTGGACACCGGAGCCCAAGTTTCATCACCCCGACCTATGCTGACCGGCTGGCAGGCCCCCGTGGTGACGGGGCAACGGCGGCGGACGGCTCGAGCATCAAGACCTTCGGAGAAAGGACTCTGCTGTCCTTACATGGCCGCACTTTTGAATGGACTTTTATTATAGCGGCGGTGAGTTTCAACATGTTAGGTGCTGATTTTCTGTGCTCACATGGTTTGTTAGTTGATCTTGCCAATAGGCGCCCCGTTAATGCACTCTCTTTTTATTCAATTCCTTGTGCAGCTCGAGTGTCCCCGCCACCAGTTCAGACCAACGTCGCCACAGCAGGCGGTAAGTTCCACACACTCCTCACCCAGTTTCCAGCGCTCACAGTTCCCACATTTTTGGCAGCAGTTGTGAAACACGGGGTGGAGCACTTTATCACCACAGCTGGCCCACCCGTCTTCGCGAAAGCTCGGCGCTTGGATGCAGCTAAACTCTCCATAGCGCGCGAGGAGTTCGCCAGCCTGGAAAGGCTAGGCATCATTCGCAGTTTGAACAGCCCATGGGCCTCACCACTGGATATGGTCCCTAAAGCTGACGGCTCGTGGAGACCTTGTGGTGATTACCACAGGTTAAACAACGCCACAGCGCATGACCGCTACCCAATCCCACACATCCAGGATTTTTCGGTGCATCTGGCAGGGGCGCGCATTTTTTCTAAAATCGACCTGGTCCGCGGCTATCATCAGGTCCTGGTCCGAGCCGAGGACATTCCCAAAACAGCGGTAATAACCCCGTTCGGACTTTTCGAGTTTTTACGCATGCCGTTTGGCCTCAAAGGCGCTGCGCAAACCTTCCAACGCATGATGGATGCTGTGTTACGCGATCTCCCTTTTGTGTTTGTCTACCTCGACGACATTTTAGTCGCCAGCACTTCCGAGGAGGAACACGAAAAACACCTCAGGGCAGTTTTTCAGAGGTTGGGAGAGCACGGGTTAATAATTAATCCAGCCAAGTGCCAGTTTGGCGTGGCGCAGATCGATTTTTTGGGGCACCGCGTTTCCCCAGAAGGGGCAGTTCCGCTACCAAACAAGGTGCGCGCAGTGGCAGAATTTCCCCGGTCACAAACGGTCAAAGCATTACAGGAGTTTTTAGGAATGGTAAATTTTTATAACCGTTTCCTACCCCACGCAGCGCAGCTTATGCAACCATTATATGCCGCGCTTAAAAAGCAAAAACCCTCCAATGCGATTGATTGGTCCCTGGAGCGGGAGCGCGCATTCGCGGAGGTAAAAAAAAATGCCCTGGCAGACGCTGCGCTGCTGGCTCACCCAGACCCAACGGCCCGCATAGCGCTCACCACTGACGCGTCAGATTTGGCCATGGGGCAGTTGTGGAACAGCATGTTGCCGGGGTTTGGCAGCCGCTGGCCTTTTTCAGCAGATCCTTGCGCGAGGCCGAGCGGAAATACAGCGCGTTTGACAGGGAGCTGTTGGCGCTCCACTTGGCTATTTGCCACTTCCAGTTCTGGCTGGAAGGTTGGCGTTTCACTGCGTTTGTCGACCACAAGCCGCTCACTTTTGCGATGGCCAAAATTTCGGAGCCTTGGTCGGGCCGGCAGCAGAGGCAGCTGGCCGCAATTTCGGAATTTACTACTGATATTCAGCACGTAGCAGGTAAACTCAATGTAGTGGCAGACTGCCTCTCTCGTGCGGTAACAGCACCAGTCCGCGCGGAGGTACATTATACTACCGTGGCCGCGGAGCAAAATAGCAGCGCGGAAGCGCACGCGGCCCCAGTTCACGTGGGCATAGATTATGCAGCCATGGCAACGGAGCAGAGTAGAGATGGGGACGTGTGCGCGCTCCAGTCTGGACCAACAGGGTTAAGGCTGGAGAGCAGGAGCTTGCAAACTGGTATGCCCCCTCTAATCTGCGATGTATCTACCGGGCAGCCACGCCCGGTGGTACCGGCCGCTTGGCGCCGCCGCGTTTTTGACTTGGTTCACTCCCTGGTGCACCCAGGGGTGCGCGCTTCTGTGAAAATGGTAGCGGAGAAGTTTGTTTGGCCGAGCCTGCGCAAGCACGTGAAAGAGTGGGCGAGAACCTGCATGGCTTGCCAGCGGGCCAAAATTCACAAGCACACAAAAGCCCCCTTAGAACCGTTCCACATCCCGGCCAAGAGATTTGACCATGTACATGTCGACCTCGTGGGCCCCCTACCGTCGTCTCAGGGGTTCACACATCTTTTGACAATGGTGGACTGAACCACACGCTGGCCGGAAGTGGTCCCACTGGCATCGACCACGGCTGCAGAGGTGGCCCGCGCATTTTTGATGGCCTGGGTAGCGCGCTTCGGGGTTCCGTCGGATATTACGTCCGACAGAGGACCTCAATTTGTGTCTGAGCTTTGGTCAGCGATGGCCAGCAGCTTAGGGGCGACAATTCCCCGCACTACCGCTTACCACCCCCAGGCTAATGGTTTATGCGAGCGTTTTCATAGGTCCTTGAAGGCAGCCCTCAAGAGCGTCGCTTACGGATGCAGATTGGGTAAACAAACTACCATGGGTTTTATTGGGGTTGCGTTCTGCGCCCAAGAAGGACTTAAAGGCCTCCCCAGCGGAGTTGGTTTTCGCGCAGCCTCTCAGACTGCCCGGTGAGTTCCTACTGGAGTATCCGGCGCCGGGGCGCCCCCTGGCTCTGGGGCCACTGATCGGCACAGGAGCAGACATGCTCCCGGGCCCCGTTCATCACACTTTTCCACGTGTTTTTGTTCCCAAAGCTTTAAAAAATGCTGAGTTTGTTTTTGTCAGGCACGAGGCTATGCGACCAAGCCTGCGCCCGCCATACGAGGGTCCATTTAGGGTGCTGGAAACAGGTGATAAACATTTTGTGCTAGATTTGGGAGACAGAAAAGAAACAGTTAGTATTGACAGACTAAAGCCTGCTTTTGTGATGAACAACGAGTCTGTACGGGTGGCGAGGGCACCTCGACGTGGCAGACCCCCCAGGGAACACGTCCCCGAGCCCCCGCAGGGATCAAATAAACATTCTCTTCCTCAGTTAGCAGATTCACTGCAGGACGGCGCCACTAGAGCTGCGAAGCCTGCTTACAGCAGGTTTGGAAGACATTTGAAGCCCAGGCGGCGTACGGACTGATGTGTGATTTTATCATGTTGCGTAGACTATGCTGTTGATTTTATCATGTTGAGTGAACTATGCGGTATTGTCCATTTTCTGACGTTTGGGGGGGGGGGGGGGTTATGTGGCTCACATATTTTTGACTTCATATGTATAAGCACAAGGGGGATGCTTAGAACTGCATGTGTTGATTGACCTCACGTCTGGGATGGAACAATACGGCTGGACTGCCTGTGGATAATGGCAGGAGGACGGAGGTACCGGATTAAGACTCTGAAAGGACTTCCTGGCCTCCTGGAGTCAGACGGACGACGGAAGGACTCGGGGAGAATTATTGTCAATGGGGGGTTTGACGACATTGTGTGATTCTGCCTCTGATGTGACATGTATAAATGTGGGGGTTTTTATGCAGCTCATTCTCTTCTTGTCTTGAGAGAAAGCTGGGGATGTGAAATCTGCATTAAACCTGAATTGAGAAATAATTCAGTCTCTTTATTTCACACTCCCCACACAGCCTCCATTATGGAAACTACTGTAGTGGAGTCTGTGTCCTTAATATAAGCACAGTGTGGCAAAACATATTCGCTATACTATATCATTGTGGAGAAAGGTGGCAGGTGAGGCAACGAGCTGGACGACACAGAAACTAGTCTTTCTCCAACATAACTTACAGCAGAAGCAAATTCCAGGTCTCTGCATTTCTCTTTTATATTGTGGCCACACATATGTGACCTACTTTGTGACTGATGTAAGGCCTCACATTTTAGTTAAGAACAAAGACAGAGTTTCCTTGGAGATAACAGGAAGCTGTGAAGGTGTTAGCTTTGGTATACAGGGCCTGAGACTGTGGGGGTGATAGAGGATTAAAGAGGAGATGCATTGTTACTGGCGATTATAATGCAATGTGACTTGTGATGCAGTGTGACTTGTGAACTGTGAGAGTCCTGGTATTTAAGGATGAGAGTTTCCTGTGATGTTCTCTTTCTTCTTTGAGATGTTGGTGAATGTGAATAAAGCTGCCTTGAGAGAAATCTGTCTCATCAATTGCACATTCCCACAATATCTTTATTTCCATGCATCGAGACCTGGAACTTCCGACCATAATACATTGTTGTTTGAACAAAGCAATGTGTGGCACATTAACATAACACCCGCGCCACTCCAACACCTTTCTTCTACCAGCGACTCTTGCAGCACTTACTGTCCCCGGGTCTGATAACCCCCCCCCCCCCCCCCCCCCCGACACCACCTCCTTTGGTCCATTGTTCTCCCCTTCCTCCTGCCTTCTCTGGGTGGAGAAACCGCCACACACCGTAGTATTTTAAAATGTGAAATTTTATCCTACAGCATAGATGTTGCACGTTTTGAAAGAACTCCCATTTCCATCCAGACCAGGTTTCAGTGCTGGATAAAAATGCTCCTCATATCTGTGCAGCATAACGAGCGAGAAAGCGCAAGCAACAAGAATAATAAATGGCACTTTTTGACAGCAGCTCATAATAAAATATGACTTAAAATAGTCTAGTGCCATTTGTTATTTAGAGCTGTTTTAAAGAAGAATTAATATTGCAGTCTTTTTTTGAGACTGGTTGTTATTACTGTAACCTGGCTGGTTATTACTATGTTGTTATTCAAGAAAAATTGACTTACTGGGTTAAATTCTTTTGATATTGTCGTTAACACACTCCACGTTCAGATATGAAGGCATATTTTTACATAGAGAAATCTGACCAGGATTCAGTAAGGAGACCAGTAAACTGTTGTTAGTAAATTTACATCAATGCATTTGTGAAATATCAATCAGGTGGTATTTGCTCTGGCAAATATTTAGTATTGGCTAGTTATTGGCATATTTCTCTAGAAGTATGTGTACTAGTACTGCATAATTTACTAGTATGAGCATGAGGGACGTATTTTCAACATTTTTCTTTTTTCCTGTGTCGTGCAGCTGTGGAGGAGGTGAAACTGAAGGATGCTCAGTACACGCTGGCACACATGCGTGCTTTTGGCATGTACAATTACCTGCACTTGGACCCATGGTATGAAGACAGCGTCCTGTTTGTGGACTCCAAAGGACGAGTGCTCAGCCTCACTGTCACTCTGGTCAGTTTTTAAGCCCTTTTTGTTTGTTTTTTTCTTGAAAAACAAATATTACCATCATTACTAGCACAGGGCTGATTCTGGATGTAAAGCAGAGGACACAGATGGCTGAGGGGCCTGACTTTTTGGTGCAGATTTTCAACTTTTCTCTTTTTTGTGGTAAATTTGAATCTTTTCTCATGTGAATTTGTGACTTTTTTTTTTTTTTTTTTTGGAAAAATTTGCAACTTTTATTGGTAAATTTTAACCTCTTAAAATTCTGGTATTCCACTCGTGGAACCTTTCACATTGGCTGGAATCCTAAGGGGTTTTAAACTATTCTAAATTTGTGAGGTTTTTTTCTCTCAAAAACTTGCAACCTTTTCTAATAAATTTGTTACTTTTCTCTTAAAATTAAAAAAAAAAAAATTCTTGTAATTTTGTGACTTTTTTCATAAACTTCCATCCATCCATCCATCTTCTACCGCTTTTCCGGAGGTCCGGGTCGCGGAGGCAGCAGTTCAAGCAGAGAAGCCCAGACTTCCCTCTCCCCAGCCACCTGCTCCAGCTCTTCAGAGGGGATACCAAGGCGTTCCCAGACCAGCTGGGAGACATAGTCTCTCCACCGAGTCCTGGGTCTGCCCCGGGGTCTCCTCCCAGTGGGACGTGCCTGAAACACCTCAAGTGGGAGGCGTCCAGGAGGCATCCTAATCAGATGCCCATACCACCTCAACTGACTCCTTTCAATGTGGAGGAGCAGCGGTTCTACTCTGAGCCTCTCCCGGATGACTGAGCTCCTCACCCTATCTCTGAGGGTGAGTCCAGCAATCCTACGGAGAAAGCTCATTTCAGCCGCTTGTATCCGCGATCTCGTTCTTTCGGTCATTACCCAAAGCTCGTGACCATAGGTGAGAGTAGGAACGTAGATTGACTGATAAATCGACAGCTTTGTCTTAGAACTAAGCTCCCTCTTCACCACAACAGACCGGTACAACGTCCGCATCACTGCAGATGCTGCTCCAATCCGTCTGTCAATCTCTCGCTCCATTCTCCCCTCACTCGTGAACAAGACCCCAAGATACTTAAACTCCTCCACTTGGGGCAGGAGCCTGTCCCCAACCCAGAGAGGACAATCCACCTTTTTCCGGCTGAGGACCATGGACTCGGACTTGGAGGTGCTGATTCTCATCCCAGCCGCTTCACACTCAGCGGCAAACCGTCCCAGCAAGAGCTGTAGGTCATTGCTGGATGAAGCCAACAGGACAACATCATCTGCAAACAACAGAGATGAGATCCTGTGGTCACCAAGCATGACACCCTCCATTCCCTGGCTGCGCCTAGAAATCCTATCCATAAAAATTATGAACAGGATCGTGACAAAGGGCAGCCCTGGCGGAGTCCAACTCTCACTGGGAATGACTCCGACCGAGTGTTGGCAATACGAACCAAACTCTCACAACGGTCATACAGAGACCGAATAGCTCGTAACAACAAGCCCAATACCCCATACTCCCGAAGCACCTCCCACAAAAATCCACGAGGGACGCGGTCAAATGCCTTCTCCAAGTCCACAAAACACATGTAAACTGGTTGGGCAAACTCCCACAAACCCTGGAGAATTCTCGAGAGGGTAAAGAGCTGGTCCGATGTGCCACGGCCAGGACGAAAACCACATTGCTCCTCCTGAATCCGAGGTTCGACCAACGGCCGGACTCTCCTCTCCAGTACCTTGGCATAGACCTTCCCAGGGAGGCTGAGGAGTGTGATCCCTCTAAAGTTGGAGCACACCCTCCGGTCCCCTTTTTTAAAGAGAGGAACCACCACCCCGGTTTGCCATGCCAAAGGCACTGCCCCCGACCTCCACGCAATGTTGCAGAGGCGTGTCAACCATGACAACCCAACAACATCCAGGGCCTTGAGGTACTCGGGGCGAATCTCGTCCACCCCTGGGGCCCGGCCACCAAGGAGATTTTTAACCACCATGGCGACCTCAGCCCCTGTGATAGGCGAGTCATCCCCCTCGTCCCCAAACCCTGCTTCCTCTGTGGAAGGCATATCAGTGGGATTGAGGAGATCCTCGAAGTATTCCTTCCACCGCCCGACGATGTCCCCAGTCGAAGTCAACAGTATCCCATCCGCACCATACACAGTGTGGACGGGGAGCTGCTTTCCCCTCCTGAGCCGCCGGACAGTTTGCCAGAATCTCTTTGAGGCCGACCGAAAGTCTTGTTCCATTGCCTCACCAAACTCCTCCCATACCCGGGTTTTTGCTTCAGCAACCACCCGAACTGCACTCCGCTTGGCCTGCCGGTACACCTCAGCTGCTTCGGGAGTCCCACAAGCCAACCAAGCTTGATAGGACTCCTTCTTCAGCTTAATGGCCCCCCTCACCACTGGTGTCCACCACTTGGTTCGGGGGTTGCCACCACGAGATGCACCGACCACCTTGCGGCCGCAGCTCTGGGCAGCCGCTTCAACAACAGAGGTGGAGAACATGGCCCATTCAGACTCCATGTCTCCAGACTCCCTCGGAATGTGGTTGAAGTTCTTCCGGAGGTGGGAGTTGAAGACCTCCCGGACAGGGGCCTCAGCCAGACGCTCCCAGCACACCCTCACTATACGTTTGGGTCTACCAGGTCTGAATGGCTTCCTCCCCTGCCATCGGATCCAACTCACCACCAGGTGGTGATCAGTTGACAGCTCTGCACCTCTCTTTACTCGGGTGTCCAAGACATACGGTCGCAGGTCTGATGACACGATAACAAAATCGATCATCGACCTGCGACCTAGGGTGTCCTGGTGCCAGGTGCACATATGGACACCCTTATGCTTGAACATGGTGTTCGTTATGGACAGACTGTGGTTAGCACAGAAGTCCAATAACTGAACACCACTCGGGTTCAGATCGGGCAGGCCGTTCCTCCCAATCACCCCCCTCCAGGTTTCACTGTCGTTGCCCACGTGCGCATTGAAGTCCCCCAGTAGGACAATTTTTAATTCATAAATTTACTGCTTTTCTCTCCAAAATTGTCAATTTTCTTCTTTCAGATTTCTGTAATTTTTCTCATAAAATATGCAACTTTTACTGGTGAATTTTGAACTTTTTTCCTCTAAATTTGTGTTGTTTTTTTTTTTTCTTGTAATTTTGCAACTTTTTTTGGTCAGAAATTTACTGCTTTTTTCTTGTGCATTTGCAACTTTTTTCTGATAAAACAACTTTTATTGTTAAATTTTAAAATATTTTTCTAAATTTATGTTTTTTTCCTTTGTAAATTTGTGACTTTTTTTTCTCATAAATTTGCTACTTTTTTCTTGGAAATTTTAAACAATTTCCTCATAAAACTGTGTCTTTTTTTCCTCATAAACTTGCACCTTTTTTCCCATATGTTGCTACTTCTCTCTTCAAAAACTCTTTTAAATTTGTGTCCTTTGTCTTGTAAATTAGCAGCTTGTTCTTGGTAAATTTTCAACAATTTCTTTATAAATATAATATGCTTATATACTGTATGTAATGGAATAAATGTTACTTTTTTCCTTGTAAAATTTGCAACTTTTTTTTAATTTAAAAAGTTTCTTGTGAATTTGTGGCTTTTTCTTTCAAATTTACAGCATTCATATGGATGCTAGTTAAATTTTCATTCTATCTAATGGTTTTATTTTTTTCTGTTCATTTAGGCCGTGATGCGTTTATTTTTTTTATTGTTTTTGTTGGAAGGGAAAGAGATTTTTTTTTTTTTCATTTTAAAGGGTTTAAACTCTTCCCCAAAATTCAGGCCCCCAAACACAGTCTTGCATGTGGCCCCCAAAAAGCTAGAAATGTCCCTGATTATCCACCACTGCCTTGTATTAATTAACTCCATTTAATGTAAGTTTTTTTGAACATGCTTTTGTGAAATAGTGATGGGTAGGAATTAATGCAGCTGGTGCACCAGTAGGTGGTGCTCAAACCCTTGTGGAAGAACAGATGACACTGTGACTCATTTTTGTGCCCTGTGAGCATTTGCTAAGTTGTATTCATTAAAGTAATATTATTTTGGCTTATTAGAATTGTTTTAGCTTCACATTTTCTTGCTCATTTTTAAATTGGACATGATGAGCAGAACCAGGGTCTCATTGGGTCAGGGTTAGGATCTGTCTTTTATGTATTTTGTGCTTCACCAATGTGAATAAAGTTTTAATTAGCGCTCGTTTGTCTGCGGTTAATCACTGTGGTCATTATTACATAATGGACTCTAGATTTTGATTGGTGTTGTTACCCCATACCAGGAAGCAGAAGACGAGGAGCAAAACTAGCCTGATGACCTTTTTTTTTTTAGAATCAAGACTTGTTACATCTTGGACGCCAATGACCATAATCAGACATAATTGGTGCCTATTTGGAGTTTTTTCCCTCCCTGTTCGAAGTTTAAAAACTGACCCGAATGATAATTATGAGGCTATGATTCTGGGAGACAGTATTTCTGGCCTTTTAGCGGCGCCATTAGATATAAAAATGTGTTGCTGCAATTCTAATTACAATGATCACATGATAATTATCATCCTTCAGCCCTTTTGAGTCCGTCTGCCCCAGCTCTTTGTACATTGGCGCTTCATTCCCCATTTCAAAGATGCTGGAGAAAATGATCTGAAAGGCTACTCATACATTAGGTAGTGATATAATGTCCGGTGTCATGCTCCATGGCAACAGTAGGGCAGCTGCTGCGTGGTCCTTTTTTAAAAAAAAAAAAAAATCTTCACGCACCGAGTGGTGGAATAACTGTCTGTTGCTAATGAGGTGCTCTCGGATTGTTGAATCACATGCGGAGGCCACATGACAGCTGGTTGCTGAATGTCCCTCTGATGAGGACGTTTTATTATTTTACTTCAGTCGTGTTGTAGCGGGAAGAACAGGGACAGTCGGTTCTAATGTGTTTTCATATCAGATGTTGAACTGTCCTGCTGAAGGTGGACCCATTGGTGTTTCTGTTCTCCTGTTTTCTCTAGAGTCTCTGTGAGTCATTGATGTACTGCTGAAAGACTACATTTGATTTTTTTATTAAGGGCTACTGGAGCTTTTATTAATGTTTTTTCCGCATATTTGCAACTTTTTATAATAAAAATGTGACTTTCTAAATTCAAACTTGTAAGTTTTTACTTGTAAAATTGTGGCTTTTCCCCCCACCATAAAATAAAGTTAATAAAAACACAGATTCTAAGATGGGGTTATTACAGCACTTTGCCTTTTGCTCAGAACTAGCATGCAGTCATACTGTAGCTGCTTGTTTCCTGACTGATGGGTCTGTTCTGCTGCTGATCCAGGACACGGCTCTGGGGAAGCCCAGAGAGGTCTACCGTGTAACCGCAGACCCCAGCCGGTGTGAGGACCGTCTCTGCGCCTCCCTCAGCCTCACCTCTGCGACCTGGGCCGCTCTGTCCGATGGCAGCGGGCAGCTATACCTCCTCCGCACCGGCAGGAGGGGGGACAGCTCCCACATGAAATGGGAGGTGAGAATACGCCGTTTCCTCCTTTCAATTCTCTGATTTTCAGTTTCTCTCATTAAAAAGTGAAGCTTACTAAACACTAACTGGACCGATTATAACATTTTATCGACCTCTGTTGGTGACTAAAAGCAAGTGTAACAGCGCTGAATGAATTGACAGCAGACTCACACCATAGCTTATCGTAACAGTGGGCCTGCTTGTCATCTGTTTTTGGCTCAAATCTTCCTGTTTATCAGGATTTTTAATTGTCAGATCTTGTAATGTTAGTCACCTCCTTGCTGATATGTTCACAAGTGTCATAAATCAGGTCAATCCTGGGGAGATCAGAGGATCTCTGAATACCAGAAGAAATGAATGTGCAAATGAATCACAGGATTAAACTGTGAGCCCAAGAAAAAATATTTTATTAGTGATCTTACAGAAATAAGTGTTTAATGCTGACAGAAACCTTCATTTTCTTATTTTTGTTAAATAAATCTTACTTTTGAGGCTAATGTTGCCTAGTTAGCTGTCAGCTACAGATTGCGAAGACAGACTGAGCTAACTAACATAATTACCAGCTGAATATGACTATGTAAAAGCCCAAATAAAGCATTATCGGGTACAGAGGTGTGTGGTCAAAAAGGTACAAAAAGCATGAAAACATCTCTGAATGGGTGAATGGCTAACACTGCTAACACGAGGTGTGATAATCTACCGTCTTCTCTTCTCCTAGGCAGTCTCCAAAGCTGCAGACAGACTGATCTCGACCTGTTAGCCAAAGTACTAGCAGGCTGAAATAAGCCAGAATAATACAAGATGCATTATCAGCTGTGGATTAATGAATCAGTTGGGAACAGGGATGTTTAGTGGGGTGACTGGAATTCAAAGAAAATAGCAATATAAATCACTGTCACTAAGCTAACTCAATAGCACTCTAACGGACATGGTAGCACTGTCAGTGTGGATTTAGATGTTCATGGCGATCCTACCACTGTCATTAAAATGGATGGAGATGAAGCTGGGATGGTGGTATCATTCCACTGAGCTCTTGTTCTTACTTCACACAGAGATCAAAATCAAAATCAGAGGGAGGAAGTGACACAAATGCTGACCCTAACTAAGTGGCAAAGGTTTCTTTTTTCCCAGAATTTTTTGGTAGCTACTCCAGATACCCAATTAGATGTGCAAAAGCACTGAGAAAGTGAAATTTTCTTCATATGAGGGCGGCTCATTAAAGATTTCCTCTGATCCACTTCCAGTTATTGTAGGAGGCTGAAATTGCACATGTATAATAATACATATCTCTATAGGTCACATGGTAATTTGCAGCTCTGAACTCCTCAGAGTTTCTCTCTAACAGGAGCTAAGGCAGAGTAAGGTGTGGTAATGGAGTCAGCTGAATGCAGAGCGGTCATCGGGTTCCAATACTTGAGAGGCCGCGCACCATGGGAGATATTCGGTGAGATGAAAGAGCCTCAAGTAGTGGGTGCCTCATTGTATGACATAGTCGAGCACTGGCATCGACAGTTCAAGTGTGGTCAGGTACTGTATTAGTAGAAATGGCACCCATTCCCAGGTGACCACAGTGCATTGATGAAGACACCATCCTCCACCAAGTGGAGGCCGCCATTTTGGAGGATTGCCACATCACTATTCGTCAACTAGCCCAAGATGTCAAGATCAGTGTTGGGTTTGTGGAAAAAACTCATACATGACCATGCAGAAGTTTTCTGCCTGATGGATTCCCCAGTTGCTTGCGTCTTTTCAGAAGCAAGAATGAGTTAGTTTTTTTGGCCATGTGCCAAGAAAACCAGGAGGACTTCTTTGACAGACTACTCACGCAGGATGAAACATGGGTCACTATGATCCAGAGACTTAAAGCCCAGTCGATGCAATGGAAGCGTTGTGACTCCTCACCTCTGAAGAAGGCATGTGTCCAACCCTTGGTGGGGAAGGTCGTGCTCACAGTCTTTTGGGACCAGCATGGAGTACTGATGATGGCTTTCCTGACAAAGGGTACCACAATTACTGGGACTTACTACGCTTCACTGCTGCAGAAATTGCAGAAGACCATCAAAACTAAGTGGCGTGGCATGCTGACCAAAGGTGTCTGCCTTCTGCAAGACAGCGGCTGGTTGTCAACTCACATGTTGCCCAGATGGAAGCACGGTCCTGTGGCTGTAAAATCCTTCCTCACCACTCTTACTCTCCTGACCTCACACCATCTGACTTCCACCTCTTTTCAACCATGAAGTCATTTTTGAAGGTTAAGCACTTCAAAGATGATGAATTCTGATTTCTGAGGTCAAGTCATGGCTTCTGATGCAACCTGCAGACTTCTTTCTACAGGTGAGGTCTCCACACTGCATAAAGTGATGGGAGAAGTGTGTGACCCTTGGTGGTATTGATGTAATGGATTCTGTCATCGCTATTGGATGAATGAGGGTTCAGCAGTTCATGTTTGTGTGACTCTTTGTTGGTGTGTTTGCATATGGGAAGTTAGACCTCTCCTGGATTTGCATGGTTGGCTGCAGATATGACACGTGTGGATGTCAGCTGCTGGAGGCAGTAGGGCTCTTGCTTTGTATTCTGCCCACTTGGCTGCCAGCTGCTTAATTCTCTCTTCTTCAAAGCTGAGGGCAGCTTGATGGCATAGTGCACGCCACTTTGGTCTATCTGTTGCCTGGATCTGCCAGTCCTTGAGACTTATGTGACATACTTTGAGATTGCTCTTCAGGGTGTCCTTGTATCTGAGTGTGGGTCAACCCTTGGACCTGATGCCTGTGGAAAGCTGGCCACAGAATATCTGTTTTGGTATGCGTGCATCATCCATGTGGATGGCATGTCCAGGCCAGCGAAACTGGGCTCTGATGAGCATACATTCAATGCTGGTAATTTTGCATCATTCTAGGACTGCACTGTTTATCTTGTCCTGCCACTTGACTTTGCAGATGGAGCGCAAACACCGTCGATGGAAAGCCTCAAGCTGCTTTACAGCATGTGGCGCCAATAAAGGGTCCACAACTCGCAACCATAGAGGAGTGAGGAGATTACAACAGTTTGATAGACCTTAACTTTGGTTCCCTCCAGAGTCTTATGTGCCAGGCGTTCAGTGGTGTGTTCTTGATTTTGACTGTTGGTTCCTGTGACGGTTGACCAGCTGGTGGTTGATACGTAACTTCAGTTTTTTAATGCTGATTGTAAGACCAAAGCACTCTGCTGCATGTGAGAAGTGGTCCACACTTTGATGTAGAGAAAGACTAATAACTGTGCCAAGTTTGGTTCCTCTCTATCCATGGGAAAGGAATCAGGGGAAATCTTTAATGAACAACTTTTGTATGTCCCCATTCGCCAGATTAGCGATGTACTGACGGTCAGGGGTCAAAGGCCAGGAGAGCTGGGCATCTTATCACGACTTGTCCTATAGACAGTTGCCCAGATACTTGCCAAACTCACACAAGATGATCCTTATGTCATCATGTTAGGTTGAAATGGGCTACTCAGTCTCTGATCTGTTTTTAAGTATTTGTTGTCTTTCTGCTTGGTTACCGGTAACAACTGGTGTCATTATCAGCTCAGAAGAAATCAGCCATGAGTCAAATCCTAATAAAAAAAAAAATGGGGTTTTGATGTTACTTTTACCCCAGTTTACAGATTTTCTCCATTGTCTATTTTTAACATCCTGTTAAAATAGTAAATTTAGCTTTTTTTCTTTTACCCTCAGCCGCTGTTCAGTGAAGACCTGGGCAACCCGTTCATCATCGTCCACAGCGTCTCACATGTCCAAGGTGGCTTCCACAACATGGAGGTTCTGCTGCTCCGTGTCCAGAAGGATGAGCAGGAAACAAAAGGGAGCGGATACTCGGTGTCTCTCGAGTGGATCACGGTGGCCAGCACTGCGGGACATGGTGGGTGGTGTACTGTGTGTGCCGACTGAACGGGAAATGAGATAAAACAAGTGATTCACTAGTAATTAGGATCCGCACTTCAAGCCTCATATTGCCCTTAAAAGCATGCTTTTACGCTGGTCTAGTAGAAAAATTATGTCATTGTTAATGAAAAAGATAGCAGGGTATTAGTCGTAGTCCTCCTTTAGTGGAGTTTAATTATTGTGTCTCAGATGAGATTAGTGCACGCTGAAGCAAACACTGCCAGGAAGGATTTCATTAGAGTTTTTGGCACTTGCTGAGAAAGAAAGCCACCCTGACTAATGACTCAGTACAACTAGGAAAAACAACTGAAGAAGCTGCTTGAGACTTCCTGCTGTATTTATTGGGATTTAATAAATACCTCTTTGATATCAGCTGAATATTTGATAGCTTGTTTAGGTTCTCAGTGCTTCACTGATCCTGCACTTTTTTGTAATGCTAATTAGCTGCATCTCATTTGGATTGCAGTTGTATCAGTCAATGGGATTATATAATAGCGAGGCCTCGTTCTTCTTTCTTTTTCTATCATGTTTATCATACAGTATGTTCCCATGTTGCATAGCTACTCAATGGAGTACTGACAATACGGTTGTCAGTAAACCACTAAACCACTGCTGCACGGTGGCACAGTGGTTTAGCACTGTGGCAGCACAGTTTTACCCTCGGCCGGGGGATCGCGGGGATCATGAGATCATGGGTTCGATCCCAGCCCCCGACCAACAGTGAGCTGTGTGGAGTTTGCATGTTCTCCCCGTGTTGCGTGGGTTTACTCCGGGATTTCTCCGGTTTCCTCCCGCACACCAAAAACATGTAGGTTTAGGGCGCTCGCGCACGCAGCGACCAGCAGCCGGTGGCTTGTCACCAGACTGCAAACCAAGTCTACCTACGGGTACAAATAAGTAACAAAAAAAAAAAAAAAAAAAAAAATACTGTAAGTACTTCTCTATGGTGGAATATGCACTGTCTTGGTCCTGTGTTGTGCCTCATCTGGTTCCAGCTGCTGTCACATTTAGGGACTACAGTATCCAAGAAACATTCCACAGCATTTGCCATAATAATGAAATATTACAAACAGCTAATCTGTAGCCTAGAATATTCAGAGGTGAGTAGTTTTTTTTTTTTTTTTTGCTTTAGAGTGGCAGCTCCAAAATGATTTTTCTTTAAATAAAATTTAATCTGATAACACTTTCCTTGTTCAGCACGTTTCACAGGGGTTAATGCTATTCAGTGTACAAAAGGTTACAGTTTAGTTTTAAGGACATTCTAAGACCAACAGTGCAGTGTGAATATAGAGGGGTTGATGCAGCAGTTGAACCCCGTCTATAGAGGGGTTGCGCGTGACGCCAGTGGTCACGTGTCACATTTTTTTTGCCATTTTGGATGGCAAATAGCATAGACCCTGTGTTGAGAATAATAATAATTCCACTAGCGCCTGCTCAGCCTGACTCAACACGGTGTTGTTTGTTTTCTGTTATGACTGAATACCACCTTAAGTGAGTGAGATCTTTACAGCAAGGCGGCCCGACACTCCCATGACATCATTTGTATGTGACAAGCAAAACACAAGATGGATATGGAGGTGAGCCTGCTGCTCGCTGGCTTTTTGTCAGAGTAAAGGCAAAAAAGGAGAGCCATAAAAGGCTACAGGCGGTGAGACAAAACACTGGAAAAGTACTGGAGAGTTAAGGAAGCCATGGAGCAGCGGAAGACGTGGGGATATGAACTAGATCACATATGAAGGTAAGCTAATGATTGCTAATGCTAGTTAAGCACGAATAAGTCCTCTGTACTACACTGTAATTACGGCAAGTTATTGCTATTAGGTACTAAAATATGTATGCTGTGTGTGTGTGTGTTTCAGATGGCTCTCTTGTGGCAAAATTATTGCTTCAAACCGTCAGTCTGGCTGTTCAACCAAGCCTCCTAGTGGTGGGATGTCACCCCAGCTTCACGAACTGCAGAGCTGCAGAATGTCTGAAGAAACGTTTAGATTCCTGTGCTACAAATTACTCTGATCTGTGTGAAAATCATGGCGAGACTTTTGAAACATCATGGGATGTACCTGCTCCAGCTGGTGGTGTCATGGCAAAAAGTGATCAGCTGCCAAAAATTGATCGCCAGGTGCCATATTATAGTTATGGGGATATATTAGCCGTAAAGTATATATTTCAACAGGTAAACAGTACTGAGTTGGGTATAATAAAATATATTTAACAATTATGATGCCTTTTTAACCCAAAACAAACTTCATCTAGGATTAAAAGCAATTAAAATAATGTAGTCACAAGGTTACATGGAAAATACATGGATTTGCATGTACTGTATAAATATATATTCTATGTGTGAATGATGTACTATGCACATCTTTTGTATTGCACAGGGAATTTTTACAATAAACTTTTGTGCTTTTTGCAAATATGTCTCCACTTTTGTTTGTTTCATTTGTGAAGGTTACCAAGATTTAGTGTCATAAATTAAATGGTAAAAGATTGGAAAAGCTATCTAAATAATCCAGCAGTTTGAGAAATCACTTTTGGTTTGGTGTAAGTCTGTCAACAGAGTTATGAACCATAAAGTAGTTTGTGTTAAAACATGTTAAATCCCATTAAGCCCGAACTCATTATTAGGAAATACAGATACTAATATGGCCCAGAATTCCTCCATGTACTGGTACAATCACTAAAGTGTGCAGTGTCTTCTCAACTCGCGCATCCAACAATACAGTCTTCAGTAAATAAAAAAAGTGTTGTTGGTTACTTTTTCTTAAAAATGAGCCGTTACTTTCAACGTCATTGATAAATGTTTGGTTTGTACTGTTGACTCTTCTCACTGGTGTCTTAACAGACAAATAGAAAATCATGATGCAAACACATAAGTCACTAAATTGTTGATTACAATCATCAGCAAAATCCAGATTATTTAGAATGTGCAAAATTCAAACTTTAAACTGTAAAAAAAAGAGCTCAGAATGGGTCACACATGCTGACTCCTCACCTTTGTAAGGGGGCCCAGCACACCAAGGAACGCTTGACTGAAGGCAGCATTCTGAGCCATCTCCTCCCTTCACAAGGTAGTTTCATGGGATACAGGTCAAGTGGACCCCTGACCAAGCGAGCACTCCCAAGTGAGCACCCTGGGATCCAATCTGTACATGTACAAGTACAGTCTCAATCCAGTGATTTGCAAACACGAAGGAGAACAACAACAAGAATTTGTGTAAAACTGTTGGAAAGACTTTTCCTGGTCACCAAGAAGTGTAAAAAATATATATGTAAGATGACAACTAAGCTGACCCGGAGAAGGTTTTGGCTCTGTTTCTGCTTTCAAAAGTCTTTTCTTCTCTACCGCTGCTGCTCATCACCGCTGGCTTCCCCCAGATGAAAATCCACAGAATAGGTCTGTGGGACTAGAATGTTCTGAATGAGGCTTTAGGAAGCTCTGAATCAGTTTGTAAATCACTGGATTGAAAATGTACAGATTGGACCCCGGGGTCCACTTGGGGTGCTCACTTGGTCAGGGGTCCACTTGACCTGTTCGCGTTTCATGCTCTCTTGCCTCACTGAGAAGCAACTGGATGTGCTGCTGGTCCCAGTTCAGCAGATCTTCAGCCTGCAGTGGGACTCTAGAATGGAAATACACAACACAGCACAAAAGTGCAACATGTAAAAAACAACTTTTTAACCAGGATTAACACTAGCTTTTTTTCATCAGATGTCGACACAAGCGCAAAATACAAGCAGAACACGGAGTTAGCATTGATGGCTAACTAGTTAGCTCATTGTCTGCATACAGGAGACAACGGTGTTGTTTGTTCAAAGTGAGCTTTCCACTACTGGGATAAATAATGGCAAAGATGCATAATGTCACATCACTCACCGTCTTCTATCACTGTTTTCAACAATGGTGATGCCGTGGTCGGGTCGACACCACTCTGCCTCCCATCTGCCTTCGCCGGTCGGTGGCCGTGAATTCTTTTCAGGTCGCTCCGTCCAGCTCCCTCTGGATTTCTTTAGTCAGCTACCAAGCACAGAAAAGTCTGCACCTCGTCGCTGGACCACGATGTTGATTTGTGTGTAGCCATTTATCTCGTTGATTACACTCACTCACGCTTGCTGTTGGTGATTTGACTGTTCGTTGCCGTCCGAAATGGCGCAGTAAACAAAAGACACGTGACCCGTGTGACGTCAGTGCAACCCCTCTATAAGTGATGATAATAAATATTATTCATTGCTTTCATGGATGCATTTTATCTTTTTTATGGTCATGTTCCAAGCAAGAGGATGTCATATCTCCTTAAAATACTTGGAAGTATTCCAACCCCCCCTTTTTTTTCCCTCCATAAGCCTAGTGGAACATAAATTGTCCATATTCAGTCAGTTTAAAATTAACATAATGAGAGCTTGAAATATTTTAAAAGCATATACAGTATTTCTTGTGGACAAAAAAGGCTTAAATCATTAAAAAGATTTTGTAATAATTAAGGTTTTAAAAGGCATTACATTTAACTCCCACATGCATTAAAATTGTTTATACAATCTTTCCCATGTTTTTTCCTGTCAGTATAATGACAGGAAGTTGCAGGCATGTATTATATAAAATGAAAGCAATAAATACATTTACCTAAAATCCACAGTGATAGCAAAAAAAAAAAAAATCTTGTGAAGAAGAAGAAGAAATAACACCATCAGACTGTTAACATTCCAGTTTGCTTAATTTTTTCAGTTAAAAGCTGATGAAACATAAAACTCAGTATAAACATGGGTACAGTGAAACCTCTGTCACGGCAGAAATAGTTCAGCCTCACAATGTGCGGAGTGAAGGGAGTCTGGTAAAATAAATGACACGAGGCGTGATGTTCTTTTAATTCCTTCTGCTCTCTCTTAAGAAATTATCCTTGGCGTACTCTTTGGTTTTAGGCCAGGAGAAGAAGTATGAGGTGAAGAAGCGGCGGGTCCTCAGGGGAAAGTCTGTCCCTCACTACGCAGCTGTTGAGCCAAAAGGAAAGGGGCTGATGGTGGCCTCGGAGAAACCGTTTGTCTTCACGCACGTAGACGGTCGTCCTGTGGAGCTGCCTGAACCTGAGCCCATGGAGGTGGAGAAGACAGGTGGGGAAAACTGTAGCTAGAACATACTCCAAAGAGATTGTTGTGTTGAGGGATTTTTATCTGCTTCTGTACAACACAGATCTGTTTGACATTTTGATAATAACTTTAATACCACCGCATAGTCATAATTGTTTACTAATAGAAAGCAAAGAACATAAAAAAAATTATGAAAGTGTTTTTTGGAAAGCTGACTCAAAATGAGTCATTTTACAGTACAGAAAAAAAAGGAGTAAATGCAGCTTAAAAAATAAACGCTCATTTTGCCTTGACTGTATAACGGTACAAAAAAAATTATTGAAATGCAGTTTTTCTATAAAGAGAACATGCAATATTGTTCTGTAGCTTCCGGCCTGTTCTCTTCACAGCTGCTCTGACTGCACACCCTCAGGTTCACCACTGTGGACCTCAGAGAAACGTGAAGAAAAAAAATAATGAAAATGTGATTATTATTATTACAGATGCGAAAGAGCATTTTTAAAATCAGCTTCATCACATAAATTCTGTTACAGATGTCATGTTCCTACTCAACTTAAGAAATTGTTTGGTTTTCTGTAAAAGTAACCAAGTGGTTTTCGTATTTCACACCTCACATCAGCTTTAATTGAGTAAATAAATCAATAAAGAAATGACGGCACTGTAAAAGTTATTTTAAAGGAAATGATTCAACGATATCACACCTTGGTGTGCTTATATTATTGACATTAGTATTAAGAGTTGAAAAAGTTGTCTGAACTTTAGAGACACCAATTTAACATTAATAAGTTATTAACGTATGAATCATGGAACCACGGCGCCACCAGTAGCGGAGCACATCGGAAAAAATAATGTGACAAAACACAAGTTTAAGAATCAAATGTTGCCGTGTTAGGAGATGTTAATGTTTTAACAACAAAACTGCTGCATAATTTAAGGAAAAACTTACTTGTAAAATGTTTTTTTTTCTCCTGCTCTTCTGATGTTGTCTGACAGTTTCTTTGATTTCAGAGGAAGCTCTGCTGTGACTGGTGCGTTGCACTTGAGCAATATGCGAATTGTAGTTTTTACCGAGTTTTTAATGAGCTGTAAACTACAGTAAGAATATATGTTGTCCTTTATCTTCAAAAGTAAACAGCAAAACGTGTCTGAAAAGAAATGTGTTGTTCCTGAATATGTGTTTAGTTTGCAGCAACAACTGCTATTTTAAAAGTGCAGCACAAGCTCGACAGTTGTTGACAGGAAGTGCTCGGTGGTGCTGTAATAAAGGCGTGCTGCCACCTCTACTGGGCTAGCATAGGTATTACAACGCCATTTCAGCTGCATTGACGGTAAAGGTGAGCTATTTTTGTGTTTATTTCAAAAACTAAGCATTATCTCAAAATTCTGGCAAATTAAAAGTCAAGAAAATATGGCGATACAATGATGCAAGCCTTTAGTTCCACTTAATTTTGACCGGACGAGCTGAAACAGACAGGCGGACAGACAGATACACACACACTCACACACAACCATTCACACACAGACGCACTGAGTGATTACCGTATGCCTCTCTGTTTTGTCGAGGCATAACAAAAGCACCATCGGAAAGCTCAAAGTGGGGCACAAATGCCCACTTCATACCATTGTAATAGGTTCTGTACGTATCTTAACTGTGGACATCTAATCGAGCTTCCGACTTTCTGCGATAGTCAGTCCCATTACTCAGTTAAGCCTCTATAGTCTCTATCAGAAGGATTTATCCAGGCTTCATACAACAAAAAAGTTCTGATAGCCCCATCAGAACATTTGACACAGATACCTCAACCTCAGACTTTGAGAAAACAGTAAAAGGGGTTTTGACACTTCTCAATTATATTTATAGTAAGGGAGAAAGCACAATCTTTATTTTTGGTCCCTCTTGTTAGGATCGCTGTCAGAAACTGACCTTAATGTCACAGTGTCTAAGAAACTGTTGAGTTGTGGTGGTGGGAGAGGGAAGGGGGGGGGGCACTTGATTCCAACTTCCCACACAGAATGTTTCTTGGCATTTCAATGATGAGACTATTTTCTGTTAGGATTTATCGTCTGCTTTTTGAGCTGCACTTGCGTCTTTAGCTCATTACCTTTTAAGAGCTGGGGCTTTTGACGCATAGAGTGACTTGGTCACTTGTTGCTATAGAAACGCATGAGCAAACAGCAGAATATCCCCAATCAGATGAGGGTCTCTGTCAGATCAGGTGATGTGGATCTGTGTACCCAGACATGTTTCCAGACCATTTATCCCATATCTGTGTATCCACAGCTTTGACCACGGCACTTAAACAAAAGGGCTATTCAGTTAGCAGAAGAGTGAGAATTTTGATTGACTTGGTTTAATTCAGAAACAGGTTTCCCATTTAGACTTTACAGTCCCAAATGTAGGATGTGTTTGAAAGTGGAATACACAAAGGTGTACACTATATGTAGGCAATCACACGTTAGACTTTGACAAATGTAAAAGGGACTGAACGGCACTAAGATTTATTTAATTGTGTGAATATTAATTATGGAATACCTGATTAATGAAAACGAATGGGACATCCAGTATTAGCGACTATTTAGGAACTTGTTTATTTGTTTGTCAGATCACTTACAGTGGTGTGAAAAAGTGTTTGCCCCCTTCTTCATTTCTCATTTTTTTGTACGTTTGTCACACTTAAATGTTTCAGATCATCAAACAAATTTAAATATTAGACAAAGATAGCACAAGCTAACACAAAATGCAGTTTTTAAATGAAGGTGTTTATTATTAAGGGTAAAAAAAAATCCAAACCTACATGGCCCTGTGTGGAAAAGTGATTGCTCCCCTCTGTTAAAACATAAATTAACTGTGGTTTATCACATCTTTGGAAAGCTGAGTTCAGTTTCTCTAGCCACACCCAGGCCTGATTACTACCACACCTGTTCTATAGGAACAAATAGGACCTGCCTGACAAAGTGAAGTCGACCAAAAAAATCCTCAAAAGCTAGACACTATGCTGCGATCCAAAGAAATTCAGGAACAAATGAGAAACAAAGCAATTGAGATCTATCAATCTGAAAAAGGTTATAAAGCCATTTCTAAAGCTTTGGGACTCCAGCAAACCACAGTGAAAGCCATTATCTACAAATAATGAAAACGTGGAACAGTGGTGAACCTCCCCAGAAGTGGCCAGCCAATCAAAATTACCCCAAGAGAGCACCGACAACTCATCCAAGAGGTCACAAAAGACCCCACACAACATTCAAAGAAATGCAGGCCTCACTTGCCTCAGTTAAGGTCAGTGTTCATGACTCCACCATAAGAAAGAGACTGGGCAAAAATGGCCTGCATGGCCGAGTTCCAAGACGAAAACCACTGCTGAGCAAAAAGTACATAAAGGCTCGTCTCAGTTTTGCCAGAACACATCTTGATGATCCCCAAGACTTTTGGGAAAATACTCTATGGACTGACGAGACAAAAGTTGAACTTTTTGGAAGGTGTGTGTCCCATTACATCTGGCGTAAAAGTAACACAGCATTTCATAAAAGGAACATCATACCAACAGTAAAATATGGTGGTGGTAGTGTGATGGTCTGGGGCTGTTGTGCTGCTTCAGGACCTGGAAGACTTGCTGTGGTAAATGGAACCATGAATTCTGCTGTCTACCAAAAAATCCTGAAGGAGAATGTCCGGCCATCTGTTCGTGACCTCAAGCTGAAGCGCACTTGGATTCTGCAGCAGGACAATGATCCAAAACACACCAGCAAGTCCACCTCTGAATGGCTTAAGAAAAACAAAATGAAGACTTTGGAGTGGCCTAGTCAAAGTCCTGACCTGAATCTGATTGAGATGCTGTGGCATGACCTTAAAAAGGTGGTTCATGCTCGAAAACCCTCCAGTGTGGCCGAATTACAACAATTCTGCAAAGATGAGTGGGCCAAAATTTCTCTACAGCGCTGTAAAAGACTCATTGCCAGTTGTTGCAAACACTTGATTGCAGTTGTTGCTGCTAAGGGTGGCCCAACCAGTTATTAGGTTTAGGGGGCAATCACTTTTTCACACAGGGCCATGTAAGTTTGGATTTTTCCCCCTTAATAATAAACACCTTCATTTAAAAACTGCATTTTGTGTTTATATGTGTTATCTTTGTATAATATTTAAATTTGTTTGATGATCTGAATCATTTAAGTGTGACAGACATACAAAAATTTGAGAAATGAAGAAGGGGGGCAAACACTTTTTCACACCACTGTATTTGTGTAATCTTTTATGACTTATATTCATAATAGTGTTGTATCTTACACCATTAAAACTATTTTAGTTTATATCACTGTTCAATGATGGAGTTCAGTGTAATATTGAATTTTTTCTGTGTATCGTTAATAAACCCATGTAGTACTATAACCGGAGACGTTTACAAATATTTGAGATCCATTATATATCCATCATTATATCCATCATCATCAATAATATCCATCATTTTATATTTTAGCAATATTTGGTTGTTAAACGTTTTTTCCCACAAATCTTTTTATTGTTTTTCCAACTTTAAACAGAACAACATAAAAAAAGAGAAAAAATTGTATTCAACAGTACGGAGCAAATCATTGGAGTGAAACAAAAGAATTCAGCATTATTGAAATTCTATGGAATATAAAACAAAGTTTTGGTTGCTTTCTAAGCTGAATAAGCCCAAATATCAAAACACACATCATAAACAAACATGAAAGACCCCCCCCCCCCAAAAAAAACAAAACAAAAACAAAAACGGCCCGCCATGTCCAGACAAAGTTTATGGAAATTCAGACATATTGGCTAAATCCAATTGTTTAATGTGGCGAAGAAGATGGTCTCATATTTTGTAAAAATTTTTTGTTTGATCCTCGTAGAATATGACAGATCCTCTCTAGTCTAAAGCACATAAGAACTTCTCTTACCCAGTGAATGTGTGAGGGGGCTTCAGGAGATTTCCATTTAAGAAGTATTATACGTCTGGCCAGTAAAGTGACAAAAGCAATAAAAGCAGATTCTGTTGAGGAGAGTGTTGTAACTAAGGAGATCCCAAACAGAGCCGTCAGAGCGTTGGGGTGAACCTGTTCTCCATTAATGCTCGACAGGAACATAAAAACCTCTCCCCCAAAGAATTGCAGGTTTGGGCAGGACCAGAACATATGCACATGGTTTGCTGGGTCCTGATGGCATCTATTACAAGTTGGATCTGTGGCCTTATTATTTTTTGACAATTTAAGTTTAGTGAAGTGAAGGCAACGCAAGATTTTAAAATGAATTAGACCGTGCCTTGCACAAATAGATGATCTCTGTACATTAAGAAGGACGTTTCTCCAAAAGTCATCTGAAGTACAGTGGGGCAAAAAAGTATTTAGTCAGCCACCAATTGTGCAAGTTCTCCCACTTAAAAGATGAGACAGGTCTCCAATTTTCATCATAGGTATACCTCAACTATGAGAGACAAAATGAGGAAAAAAAAAATCCAGAAAATCACATTGAAGGATTGTTAATGAATTAATTGGTAAATTCCTCGGTAAAATAAGTATTTGGTCACCTACAAACAAGCAAGATTTCTGGCTCTCACAGACCTGTAACAACTTCTTTAAGAAGCTCCTCTGTCCTCCACTCATTACCTGTATTAATGGCACCTGTTTGAACTCATTATCAGTATAAAAGACACCTGTCCACAACCTCAAACAGTCAGACTCCAAACTCCACTATGGTCAAGACCAAAGAGCTGTCAAAGGACACCAGAAACAGAATTGTAGACCTGCACCAGGCTGGGAAGACTGAATCTGCAATAGGTAAGCAGCTTGGTGTGAAGAAATCAACTGTGGGAGCAATTATTAGAAAATGGAAGACATACAAGACCACTGATAATCTCCCTCGATCTGGGGCTCCACGCAAGATCTCACCCCGTGAGGTCAAAATGATCACGAGAACGGTGAGCAAAAATCCCAGAACCACATGGGGGGACCTAGTAAATGACCTGCAGAGAGCTGGGACTAAAGTAACAAAGGCTACATCAGTAACACACTACGCCGACAGGGACTCAAATCCTGCAGTGCCAGACGTGTCCCCCTGCTTAAGCCAGTACATGTCCAGGCCCGTCTGAAGTTTGCTAGAGAGCATTTGGATGATCCAGAAGAGGATTGGGAGAATGTCATATGGTCAGATGAAACCAAAATAGAACTTTTTGGTAAAAACTCAACTTGTCGTGTTTGGAGGAGAAAGAACACCATACCTACTGTGAAGCATGGGGGTGGAAACATCATGCTTTGGGGCTGTTTTTCTGCAAAGGGACCAGGACGACTGATCCGTGTAAAGGAAAGAATGAATGGGGCCATGTATTGTGAGATTTTGAGTGAAAACCTCCTTCCATCAGCAAGGGCATTGAAGATGAAACGTGGCTGGGTCTTTCAGCATGACAATGATCCCAAACACACCGCCCGGGCAACAAAGGAGTGGCTTCGTAAGAAGCATTTCAAGGTCCTGGAGTGGCCTAGCCAGTCTCCAGATCTCAACCCCATAGAAAATCTTTGGAGGGAGTTGAAAGTCCGTGTTGCCCAGCGACAGCCCAAAACATCACTGCTCTAGAGGAGATCTGCATGGAGGAATGGGCCAAAATACCAGCAACAGTGTGTGAAAACCTTGTGAAGACTTACAGAAAACGTTTGACCTCTGTCACTGCCAACAAAGGGTATATAACAAAGTACTGAGATGAACTTTTGTTATGGACCAAATACTTATTTTACCGAGGAATTTACCAATTAATTCATTAAAAATCCTTCAATGTGATTTTCTGGATTTTTTTTTTTCTCATTTTGTCTCTCATAGTTGAGGTATACCTATGATGAAAATTGGAGACCTTTCTCATCTTTTAAGTGGGAGAACTTGCACAATTGGTGGCTGACTAAATACTTTTTTCCCCCACTGTAGCTTCACCTAGTTCAGCCTCCCAAGAGGTTTTGAGGGTTTCCAGGGAAACCGGATTAAGAGAATGAATCTGCAAATAAATTTGTGAAATAATACCTTTTAATTTTTCTGCCGGCTCAAGGAAAGTGTCCAAGGAGGTAGTATTGGGTAAATTTGGAAACTCTAGGGATGCATCAACCACAAAACTTTGAATTTGCAGATATCTAAAAAAAAAAGATTTTTAGGAAGTCCAAAATTTTTGGACACTTGACTAAAAGAAGCAAATGAATTCATGTATAGGTCCTTAAATGTATTTCTACCTAAGTTAGACCAGATCTTAAATGCATCATCTACCAAGGATGGGGGAAGCATATGATTAGCAGTTACAGGAGCGGACAGTGAGTTAGACTGAAGGTGAAAACTCTGTTTAAATTGATTCCAGCTGTTAAGTGTTGTTCTGACGATAATATTCTTAGTGTATTGAGAAGGAAGACTTTTAGAGGAAGAGTGAGCTAAGGTTGGCAGAGATAGCGGACTACATGAGGCAGATTCCATTTTAAGCCAAACAGGAGTTTGAGCTGAGTCAGGCTGTAGCCAGAGTTTAATAATTCTCAAATTAGCTGCCCAGTAATAACATTTTACATTTGGCAGACCCATGCCTCCCACCTCCTTAGGCTGTTGTAAGTGTTGTTGTCTAATCCTCGGGTCTTTTTATTCCAAACAAATTCTTTTATCGCGGTATCGATTCTTCAAAAAAAAAAAATTAAAGGAAGAAAGGTTGGTATACATTGAAATACAGTCATGTGAAAAAATTAGAATACCCCATTAAATATTCAGTTCTTTATTAAGAAATGTTCACATATCTGTGTCTGACCTTGCTTTTGTTTTTATTTGCATTTTTAACATTTATTTTAGCCATTTTAAGTAGGACTGAATGTGGGGGTGTCCTAAAAAAGATGGGGATGTCCTAATTTATTCCTCACTATTTGTTTAGAATTACATTTTACAGAAACTTTGAAAAAAGTCTATAATTCATTTTTAATTATTTAGTTGTATTACATGAATCTCCCAGTATTTTAAACACTGCTATTAAATATCCATATGCCCAAATATGTTAAAAAACACACAGGCTTATACAGGGTATCCTAATTTTTTCACATGACTGTAGATATAAAAATTTAGGCAAAGTGTTCATTGTAATTGTATTAACACGACCAGCTAAGGACAAATTCATCACTGAACATCGTTCAAAATCATCCTGTATACGAGTGAGGAGGGGGATAAAATTTGCTTCATACACATTTCTAAGTTTATTGGTTACCACAACACCCAAACATGTTAATCTGTGGTTCGCAATTTTGAAGAGTATTGTGTAATGCAGGGGTCACCAGCCTTTTTGAAACTGAGAGCTACTTCAAGAGTACTGAGTACTATGAAGGGCTACCAGTTTGATACACACAAAAAAGTTGCACCGTTTATATGTATTATTATTAATGATTACTGATATTCATCTTTGTGAAGACACTGATCACATTAATAAATTCCTGCAGTAATTATTAAAAATGATTTAACAAGGTAGGAAATGCACACACAAACAGTCCAGCACTTTTTTTTTCTCTGTAACTGCGTAGAGAAAATGTTCATCTTGGTTTTAAATGCATTTACAGCACTTATGTCAGCAACAGTCTAACCTTTACCTTGCAGCTCACAGTTCAAAAGAATTTGTTTCCCGGTGATGCCAAAATGCAAGGTTAAGCATCCACTCAGGGTCCTCCAGCAGTGAGACAGCTTTGCCTTTGGATTGCATGAAGTCTTTTGAGTTCACATAAAAGTGACAAAAATGCTGCAAAACTCGTCCGCTGCTGAGCCGCCAGATTTCTGTGTGTAATAAAATATCACCATATTCAGCTGATGGCTCCTCCAGTGGCACCTTGAATATCCTGTGTTGTTTGGATTTGGAGTGGAAGCCATTTATGAGGTTCATGACCGGAGTCATCAGATGCTCAAATCCAGTCACTTTTGCACATATGGCCTGCTGATGAATGATGCACTGGTGTTGCAGGAATGGTGGGAAGTCTGTGCCACCTTTCCAGTGCACTATGAAACCTGCATGTTGGCCGGTGTTCTGCCATTTTACCATACTTTCTCAGAATACCATACCCGTATGGCAAACCAGTAGATATAGCTATCAGTTTAGCATACTTTGTCAGAATCAGTTGCACTGCAAATATGGCACTAACATTGCATAATTGCTTACCTTCCGTCAGCTGTATTGAAGTCTCTGGTGGGCCACGGTATGCTATTGTTTACCTTCCGTCAGCTGTATCAAGTAATTTTTAACAGCAGGAAATTTATATATTTAAGTAGACACACACTGAAATCGCACTACATTTTTGGATCAGCCAGTCACGGTGCAGCACCCCGTCCCTTTCCTGTTATATGCATGCGCATTGCTTACCTTCCATCAGCTGTTTCTTTCAGCTGTATTGTATGCTGAAATTATGAACGGAAGCGTATTTCCCATTACTACACATGCGCGGCATGCATGGTAACCCAGGGTATGGCTGTTCTGATAAGTAGGTAAAATGTCAGAACACCAGTCATAGCAGGAGCGCCATCTATAGTCACTGATACCAGGTTTTCCAACGGCACCTTTTTCTCCCCTAAAAACTTCACTGCATTATAGATTTCTACAGTTGTTTTAAGAGGCAGTAGTGTCAGGAGTTTTTCTTTTGTGGCAAAATCATCAAACACCATCCGAATGAAGATCGTCAGCTGCGCTGTGCTGCTGCCGTCCACGGACTTGTCGCACTGGATGCTAAACCATCGGCACTTCGCCAGATCCCGGTCCAGCTGTTCGGTCAAATTCTCATACATTGCTGACACTCTTCTAACCATCGTACTTGCCCCCATTTGCATACGGAGACAGTGGAGATGACATCAGCTTCATTCTTTGTGTCTTTAAATATAATGTAACTGTCATCATTACTTCTTTGAAAACCTCCCCGTCTGTAAATGCCTTCTTCTTCTTTATCAAAAACTGTAGGTCTAAATGAGGCTTCACTTGTTTTGGGGAATTTTTCAGTGGCCTCTTGAAAAAGACTGCTGTTTGCCCAAAGTTGCTTTTAACTCAGACTTTCACTGGCCACAGTGCGCTGCCCGGTTAGCATGGTAGCTTTCGTGACGCGTGCTGAAGAGTTTTTCGACGTCGTTGCTTTGCCGTTCCCACAGTCGCCCTGCAAGTGAGACGCACACATTTTTCTTTCACTGTAGTAAAAAAGAACTCTTCTTCCCATTCACTATGAAAATGATAAGTTTTCTTTTTTCTGCCATGTTTTTGGAGGTAGAATCCGCATTTAACTCACCGTTGTGTCACCTGCTAGCTTATTTCACCAAATGCTGAAATTTGTCATGCGCACAATACTGACCTTTGAACCAGAGTAAATCAGAGTATACGTATATATATGAAACATTTTCATTTTTAATTGTTTTTATATTTTTGTTTTAAAGTCTACATCATTGCAAGTGCGATTCAAAAAAACAGGACAACTAGGACAATATCGCTACGGAGGGTGACAGTATGTATGGGTACATATTCATACGTATGTGGGGTAACTAAAATAGACGGTTATGCTGTTTTTTTCCATCTAACTACAATGCTCCTCACTGTGTATATATATATAATATATATGTGTGTGTGTGTGTGTACATATGTATATTCACTGCTCTTATTCTCTTATCTTCTAAATTATTGCTCTGAGTGTTGCTATCCCTGTGCTGTTGCAATCTTGGAATTTCCCCATTGTGGGACTAACAAAGGCGTATCTTATTAGTCCTAACTGAAGCTTGAGGGGAAGTATACAATAATTTAACCCAAATCAAATTTCTGCCAAATCCAAACTTCCCCATGGTGTAGAAAAGGTATTGTCATTCCACACGATCAAAAGCCTTCTCTGCATCCATGGAAATAATAGCCTGTGGAATGGACATTTGGGGGATATTGTAAATGATATTAAACAACCGCCTTAAATTAAAAAAGGAGTGTCTATTTTTGATACATCCTGTTTGATCTAGAGAAATAATGGATGGTAATATGGTTTCCAAGCGCAGGGCCAATATCTTAGATAACAATTAAAAGTTGACATTCAGCAGGCTAATAGGATGTAAAGAAGAGCAGCTAAATGGATCTTGATTCTTCTTCAATATTAAAGAGATGGAGGCTTGGTAAAGTGTTAGAGGTAAGTTGCCAGATTAAAGGGCTCATTGAACATATCCAACAGGAGTCTTAGGGTCACTGATGAGGAGAAAGGAGGCAGGCGAGGCAACAAGCTAGACGACACAGTAACTTTATTCTTTCTCCAACATATCTTACAGCAAAAGAGAGTCCCGGGTCTCTGTGCATTCCTCTTTTATATCTTTATTCCCATGCATCGAGACCCGGCACTTTTGACCATAACACATTGTTTGAACAAAGAATTGTGAGGCACATTCACATAACATAACGCCGGCACCGCTCCAACACCCTTCTTCTCTTCAGCGGCACCGGCAGCTCTTAGGAGGAGAGTAAGAGCTGGTCGGTTGGTCCATTGTTCTCTCCTTCCCCTTGCCTTCTCTGGGTGGAGAAACCCCCACCATGCCCCCCCTGAACACCCAGAAGGGGCACCAACCCCCCTGTCCTATGGGCTTGAGCCGGCGCCCATAGCGGCTGTAGTGGGGGGTTGCCAATCCAGTCGAACCGCCCTGCTGGTGAGATGTACCAGAGGGCACGTCAGTCTGTGGAGGGAAAGAGGGAGGGGGGGGAGAACACATTAGCTTTGCGAGCGCAAGTCCCTGCTGCAAGTCGCCACCTTGCGGGTCCACCAACGGTGGGCATCCACGCCAGAGAGCTTGGGCCAACACCACCTGCTCGTCTGTCAACACAAAAGCGGGCTTCAGCCTGTCAATGCAGGTGCCCCCCCCCCCCCCAAGTCTAACACAAAATGCTTTGCCCCAGGTTCCAACACCCTGAACAGTCTGTCGTACGGTGGGCGCAGTGGGGTCCAGTGCATGTTGTGCCTGACAAAAAAAAACTTGCATTGTGCAAGCTTTTTGGGACGAATGTGCGGGGAAAACAATGGTGGGCTGGGCCCGGTATGCTCACAGCCTCCGTACTGTGTAAAGATTGTGCAGGTGGATCAGCCTCGAGTGCGGGGTTTTCTGGTAAAAACTGTCCGGGGATCCACAGCAGCTCAGAAGAAACGAGTTCTGCCGGGGAGGCTGCCAAATCCTCCTTAGGTGCAGAGCGCAACCCAAAAAGAACCCAGGGCAGGCAGTTGACTCAATTTGTGTCCGTGAGCAAAGCTCTGAGCGCTGCTTTAAGCAACCTATGAAAACGCTTGCATTACCCATTAGCCTGGGGGTTGTTCATGGTAGTGCGGTGAATTCTGACCCCCAGGCTCCGGGCCATTGCGGACCAGAGTTCTGAAACGAATTGCTGACCCCTGTCAGACGTGATGTCCGATGGAGATCTGAAACGTGCAACCCAAGCCGACAAAAAGGCATGCGCCACTTCCACAGACGTGGTAGAAGCCAGCGGGACCACTTCAGGCCAGCACGTGGTGCAGTCCACGATTGTTAAAAGGTGCGTAAAACCTTGCCACAGCTCCCACCAAATCCACGTGGAAGTGGTCGAACCTCCTGGCTGGGGTTTGGAATGTCTCGAGGGGGGCTCTGGTGTGCTTGTGCACTTTGGCCCGCTGGCATGCGACGCAAGCTGCAGCCCATTCTTTCACATCCTTGCGCAGGCACGGCCAGACAAATTTCACCCCCACTAGCTTCACCGAAGCACGCACTCCTGGATGCGAAAGAGAGTGGACCGAATCAAAAACGCGATGGTGCCAAGAGCACGGAACCATCGGGTGCGGGCGGCCGGTGGAGACGTCACAGAGCAAGGGAGGGCAC
Organism: Pholidichthys leucotaenia; assembly: GCA_020510985.1. Lineage (NCBI taxonomy): Eukaryota > Metazoa > Chordata > Actinopteri > Cichliformes > Pholidichthyidae > Pholidichthys > Pholidichthys leucotaenia. Next base: position 61,183,354 of record CM035839.1, read on the forward strand.
CCTTCTGGCACCACTCTGCTCTCCAGCCTTAACCCAGTAGGCGCGAACTGGAGCACAGAAATATCCGCGTCCCCAGCTTGCTCCACGGCCATCGCGGGGAAATCTATTCCCATGTAGACTGGGGAGACTAACACGCGCAACAGATAATCAGCCATGACGTTGAGCTTACTGGCGACGTGTTGAATGTCGGTAGTAAACTCCGAAATCGCGGCCAAATGTCATTGCTGCTGGGCCGACCATGGTTCCGAGACCTTGGCCATCACGTACGTCAGCGGCTTATGGTCCATGAATGCGGTGAACTCGTGCCCCTCCAGCCAGAACTGGAAATGGCATGTTGCCAGGTGGCGAGCCAGCAATTCTTTATCAAACGCACTGTACTTGCGTTCGTTGTCGCGCAGAATGCGGCTGAAAAATGCGAGCGGCTGCCACGAACCTGAGACGCACTGGTCCACCACTGCCCCTGTGGCAACATCAGACACATCCGTAGTGAGCGCTATACGTGCAGATGGATCTGGGTGGGCTAACAACGCGGCCTCTGCAAACACTGTTTTGGCGTTAGTAAAAGCCTGGACTTACTCGGAAGTCCAGTCGATGGCTTCCACGGGCTTCTTTTTTTTTAAGCACGGCATACAACGGCTGCATCAGCTGGGCTGCATAGGGAAGAAAATGGTTATAAAAACTAACCATTCCCAAAAATTCCTGTAGTGCTCTCACGGTCTGTGGGCGCAGAAAGTCCGACACAGCACGCACCTTATCCGGTAACAGAATCGCGCCCTCTAGCGAAATGCAGTGGCCCAAAAAAATCTCTGGCACTTTGGCGGGTTAACTACCAGCCCGTGCGCCTCCAACCTCTGGAAAACCGTCCTGAGATGGGCGATGTGCTCCTCCTTGGACACACTGGCTACCAGATTGTCATCTAAGTAGACAAAAATGAAAGACAAGTCATGAAGCACTGCGTCCATCATCCTCTGGAAAGTCTGCTCCATGCCTTTTAATCCGAACGGCATGCGTAAAAATTGGAAAAGACCAAAAGGAGTTATTACCGCTGTTTTTGGAACGTCTTTCGCACGCACCGGGACCTGATGGTTTCCGTGGACCAGATTCACTTTAGGCCAGGTGCATGGAAAAGTCCTGGATGTGCGGAATGGGATAACGTTTGTGCTCCGTGGCGTTATTCAAGTGATGGAAATCGCCGCACGGTTGCCACGACCCGGCGGCTTTAGGCACCATGTGTAGCGGGGATGCCCACGGGCTGTTGGAGCGCCTAACGATGCCCAACTGCTCTAAGCTATCAAACTCCTCTCACGCCCTGGCCAGTTAAGCTGCGTCCAAATGCCGAGAACGCGCAAACACCGGCTGGCCTTTTGTCATTATAAAGTGCTCAATCCCGTGTTTCATTACCGTAGCTGAAAAAGTCGGGACTGTGAGTGCTGGGAACTGTGCGAGAAAAAATTGGTACTTACCCCCTGGAGCTATAATGTTAGCCAGTGTTGTCGTCCCAGCTCCCCAAACTGTGCAGGGCAGTGAGGTAAAAGAGACAGCGTCCACTAATCTCCTATTAGCAACACTAACAACCCATAAGCACATAAAAAATCTGTGCCTAAAATGAGGCTGGAACATGCAGTTATCACAAAGTCCCTCTGAAAGTTGCGTCCGTGTAAGCATATCGTCGGCGGCCATGAGCTCGGGACCGCTGCATCCTGCCACCCTGTCTGCGCTGACCGGCAGGAGGAGGCTCTTCTGGGAGCCAGAGTCCACCAAAAACCGTCTCCCCGAACGTGTGTCCGTGACATAAAGCAGTCTGTTCCTGTCACCATCGGTTGCAGCTCCCACTGAATTCCGAAAGTGCCGTCTTCCCGGCTTCTTGAATTGGCATGGCGACAGGCAGCATTGGGCATTCGAGCCGAAAAGGTGATGATAAAAACAGATCGCATCATTCCTTCTTCTGGTGTCCACCCTGACTCCCACGAACGGCTTCGCAACCTCACTGGAGTCCCTCATAGATGCCGGTGCCACTGTCTGCATGCTGAGAGTTCTGGTCGCTGAAATGATGCAGTCCGCTTCCTGCGCCAGGGTGCGGTAGTCCTTAGCAACCAGCCGCGGTGAATTGGCCAGGATCGCCCTCGCTGTAGCCAGTAAGTTCCTGAGGAACAAATGGGCGAACAGGAAAGATTCATCATCCTTCCCTCTCAGCGCCAACATGCTGTCCATGAGCTTCACTGCTGATTTGTCCCCTAACTCCGAACGCGTTAGGAGTCTCTCTGCCCTCTCACTGTCAAAAAGGGTATAGCACTGGAGAAGCGTCCTCTTGAGCACTTCATACTTTCCTTGGGCCAGCGGCTCCTGGAGCAGGCTCATCACCTGATGCATGGCGTGCGCATCCAGCGCAGCGACCACGTAGTAATACTTGGTATCGTCCGTTGTTATCCCGCGGAGTGCGAACTGGGCTTCTTTGTGCAAGAACCACGCAGTCGGGTTGTGAAGCCAGAAGTCTGGGAGCTTGATTGAGACCACACACGCTGCACTGGTGCTCTCCCTCCAGGCAGTCTCTGGGGCAATGCTCGGCTCGCTTTCCATGGCATGTCTTAGGGTCACCGATGAGGAGAAAGGAGGCAGGCGAGGCAACGAGCTAGACGACACAGTAACTTTATTCTTTCTCCAACATATCTTACAGCAAAAGAGAGCCCTGGGCCTCTGTGCATTCCTCTTTTATATCTTTATTCCCATGCATCGAGACCCGGCACTTCCGACCATAACACATTGTTGTTTGAACAATGAATTGTGTGACACATTAACATAACATAACGCCGGCGCCACTCCAACACCCTTCTTCTCTTCAACGGCACCAGCAGCTCTTACTCTCCCCGGGGGGCACATAGACCCAGCAGTCCCATCTGATACCCCCCCAGTGACACCTCCTCCTTTGGTCCATTGTTCTCTCCTTCCCTTTGCCTTTTGTGTAAACACAAAATGCAGTTTTTATGTGTTTTATATGAAGGTGTTTATTATTAAGGGTAAACACCCATTAAACACAAAATGCAGTTTTTATGTGCTTTATATGAAGGTGTTTATTATTAAGGGTAAAAAAAATCCAAACCTACATGGCCCTATGTGAAAAAGTGACACCCCCCCCCCCCCGTTAAAACATAAATTAACTGTGGTTTATCACATCTTTGGAAAGCTGAGTTCAATTTCTCTAGCCACACCCAGGCCTGATTACTGCCACACCTGTTTTCAATCAAGAAATCACTTAAATAGGACCTGCCTGACAAAGTGAAGTACCATATTTTCTGGACTATAAGTCACACTTTTTTTCATAGTCTGGGTAGGGGTGTGACGTATTCTCAGGTGCGACTTATATATTAAAACATTTCACATGTTTGTTATTTTCACACTGACAGCCGCCAGAGGGCACTCTAGGCTTGTGTACCAGCATCTGCTGCACCTGTACCACTGACAATTTAAAATGTAAACATTACCGGTAACAGGCTATAAAGACAACTGAGAAAGACCAAACACAAATGCTCCCCAAAAGAAAATCATATTCTGCAGAATACAAGCTGCAAATAGTGAAATATGCAGCCGAAAACGCTTACAAAGTGCTACACTAAGCGTCCGGATGGCTTTTTTAGAACACGTAAAGCCCTGCTTGTGATGGACAGTATGCGAACGCACATCACGCCACAGTTCAAAGCTAAATTAAAAGCTGTCAACACCATACCTGCCATCATCCCTGGAGGCTTAACCAAAGTACTCCAGCCACTTGACATATCGGTGAACCGGAGCTTTAAGGCAGTTTTGCGTCACCTGTGGGAGCAGTGGATGATGGATGGAGAGCACAGCTTCACAGCAACCGGGAGGATGCGCCATGCAACTTTCCTGCAAGTCATCGGATGGATCGACAAGGCATGGACTTCAGTGACAAACGAAACTATTCTGTCGGGATTCAGAAAGGCCGGAATAATTGGAAATGGAACTGATGCTGAGTCTGACGACAGCCACGCAGAGGAGGAAGCGGCGCTTCATCTACCTCCGGAGTTGGTGGAGTTGTTCAGAAGCGACACCGAGGATGAAGAATTTAAAGGATTTAGCGATTAGGAGTGAGATCATGAGTTTGGTGAACTTGTTATATTATGTTCTTTATGCTGTAGTTATGTGAATAACTGTTAATATATTACGTTAACATACGAGACACCTATTCAGTTCGTTGTTCTCTATTCTATTATTATTATAACTTGCCTTTCAAGATGAAATGTCTGTTCTTGGTGTCGGATTTTGTAAAATAAATTTCCCCCCCAAAAATGCGACTTATAGTCTAGTGCGACTTATATACGTTTTTTTCTTCTTCATTATGCATTTTTTGGCTTGTGCGACTTATACTCCGGAGCGACTTATAGTCCAGAAAATACGGTAGACCAAAAGATCCTCAAAAGCTAGACATCATGCTGTGATCCAAAGAAATTCAGGAACAAATGAAAAACAAAGTAATTGAGATCAGTCTGGAAAAGGTTATAAAGCCATTTCTGAAGCTTTGGGACTCCAGTGTACCACAGTGAGAGCCATTATCTACAAATGGCAAAAACATGGAACAGTGGTGAACCTTCCCAGGAGTGGCCGGTCGACCAAAATTACCCCAAGAGCACAGCGACAACTCATCCAAGAGGTCACAAAAGACCCCACAACAACATCCAAAGAACTGCAGGCCTCACTTGCCTCAGTTAAGGTCAGTGTTCATGACTCCACTATAAGAAAGAGACTGGGCAAAAATGGCCTGCATGCAGAGTTCCAAGACGAAAACCACTGCTGAGCAAAAAGTACATAAAGGCTCGTTTCACTTTTGCCAGAAAACATCTTGATGATCCCCAAAACTTTTGGGAAAATACTCTGTGGACTGATGAGACAAAAGTTGAGCTTTTTGGAAGGTGTGTGTCCCATTACATCCGGCCTAAAAATAACAGCATTTCAGAAAAGGAACATCATACCAACAGTAAAATATGGTGGTGGTGGTAGTGTAATGGTCTGGGGCTGTTTTGCTGCTTCAGGACTTGGAAGAGTTGCTGTGGTAACTGGAACCATGAATTCTGCTGTCTACCAAAAAATCTTGAAGGAGAATGTCCAGCCATCTATTTGTGCTCTCAAGCTGAAGCGCACTTAGATTCTGCTGCAGGACAATGATCCAAAACACACCAGAAAGTCCACCTCTGAACGGCTTAAGAAAAACAAAATGAAGACTTTGGAGTGGCCTAGTCAAAGTCCTGACCTGAATCCGATTGAGATGCTATGGCATGACCTTAAAAAGGCGGTTCATGCTCGAAAACCCTCCAAAGTGGCTGAATTACAATTTTGCAAAGATGAGTGGGCCAAAATTCCTCCACAGCGCTGTGAAAGACTCACTGCCAGTTATCGCAAACGCTTGATTGCAGTTGTTGCTGCTAATGGTGGCCCGACCAGTTATTAGGTTTAGGGGGAAATCACTTTTTCACACAGGGCCATGTAGATTTGGGTTTTTCCCCTTAATAATAAACATAAATAAAACATAATAAACATAAATAAAATGATCTGAAACATTTAAGTGTGAGAACCATATAAAAAAAATGAAAAATCTGGAAGGGACAAACACTTTATCACACCACTGTAACTGAGAGTAGAAGTGTTTGAATTTTTATTTCTTTGGGGTCCATGGTAACCCCTGTGGATGTTTGAATTTGTGGTATCCGGTGAGAGGAAGAGATTTGTCGGAGCTGATGAGCTAGTAGTCACCCAGCCTTATCACTTTGCTCATAAAAGTTGCTTCTGGTCTTCAGGAGAAGTTCAGCGGCATGATCTGCTGTCAGTACGTCAATTTCTAACTGTCGCAGAAGGCGTTCCTTGAATAGATCTGGGGTTGGTGAGAAAACATACACACTATCCAAATAAACTGCACAATCCATCAATTCTTTGAATTTTTCCCGTTTACGTTTTCTGTGGTGACTTGAAAAAGATATGATCCGTCCTCGTATATAAGCTTGAAACGTCTCCCCTAATGTTTACACTGAAACATCGGGGGGCTTATTAATTCTCACCATCCATCCATCCATCCATCCATCTTCTACCGCTTTTCCGGAGGTCGGGATCACGGAAGCAGCAGTTCAAGCAGAGAAGCCCAGACTCCCCTCTCCCCAACCATCTGCTTCAGCTCTTCAGAGAGGATACCAAGGCGTTTCCAGACCAGCTGGAAGACATAGTCTCTCTAGTGAGTCCTGGGTCTACCCCGGGGTCTGCTCCCAGTGGGACGTGCCCGAAACACCTCAAGTGGGAGGTGTCCAGGAGGCATCCTGATCAGATGCCCATACCACCTCAACTGACTCCTTTCAATGTGGAGGAGCAGCGGTTCTACTCTGATTCTCTCCCAGATGACTGAGCTCCTCACCCTATCTCTGAGGGTGAGTCCAGCAATCCTACAAAGAAAGCTAATTTCAGCCGCTTGTATCCGCGATCTCGTTCTTTCGGTCATGACCCAAAGCTCATGACCATAGATGAGGGTTGGAATGTAGATTGACCGGTAAAGCGACAGCTTTGCCTTAGCGCTTAGCTCCCTCTTCACAACAAACCGGCACAACGTCCGCATCACAGCAGATGCTGCTCCAATCCGTCTGTCAATCTCTCGCTCCATTCTTCCCTCACACTCATGAATAAGACCCCAAGATTACTTGGGACTAATAAAGGCTTATCGTATCATATCTTATCTTAAGATACTTAAACTCCTCCACTTGGTGCAGGAACGTATCCCCAACCTAGAGAGGACAATCCACCTCTTTCCGGCTGAGGACCATGGACTCGGACTTGGAGGTACTGATTCTCATCCCAGCCGCTTCACACTCAGTGGCAAACCGTCTCAGTAAGACCTGTAAGGTCATTGCTGGATGAAGCCAACAGGACAACATCATCTGCAGACAACAGAGATGAGATCCTGTGGTCACCATGACTGCACCTAGAAATCCTGTCCATAAAAATTATGAACAGGATCGGTGACAAAGGGCAGCCCTGGCAGAGTCCAACTCTCACTGGGAATGAGTCCGACCGAGGGTTGGCAATACAACCCAAACTCTTACAACAGTCGTATAGAGACCAAATAGCTCGTAGCAACAAGCCTGATAGCCCATACTCACGAAGCACCCCCCACAAAAAACCACAAGGGACCGGTTGAATGCCTTTTCCAAGTGCACAAAACACATATAAAAACACATGTAAACTGGTAGGGCAAACTCCCACGAACCCTCGAGGATTCTCGAGAGGGTAAAGAGCTGATCTGATGTGCCACAGCCAGGACAAAAACCACATTGCTCCTCCTGAATCCGAGGTTCAACAACGGCCGGACTCTCCTCTCCAGTACCTTGGCATAGACCTTCCCAGGGAGGCTGAGGAGTGTGATCCTCTAAAGTTGGAGCACACCCTCCGGTCCCCTTTTTTGAAGAGAGGAACCACCACCCCGGTTTGCCATGCCAAAGGCACTGCCCCCGACCTCCACTCAGTGTTGCAGAGGCATGTCAACCATGACAGGCCTACAACATCCAGGGCCTTGAGGTACTCAGGGCGAATCTCGTCCACTTCGGGGCCCGGCCACCAAGGAGATTTTTAACCACCTTTTCGACCTCAGTCCCTGTGATAGGCGACTCGTCCCCCTTGTCCAGAAGCCCTGCTTCCTCTGTGGAAGGCATGTCAGTGGGATTTAGGAGATCCTCGAAGTATTCCTTCCACCGCCCGACGATGTCCCCAGTCGAAGTCAGCAGCACCTCATCCACACCATACACAGTGTGGACAGGGAGCTGCTTCCCCCTCCTGAGCCGCCGGACAGTTTGCCAGAATCTCTTCAAGTTTGACTGAAAGTCTTGTTCCATGGCCTTACCGAACTCCTCCCATACCCGAGTTTTCCCTTCAGCAACCACCCGAGCTGCACTCCGCTTGGCCTTCCGGTACACTTCAGCTGCTTGGGGAGTCCCACAAGCCAACCAAGCTTGATAGGACTCCTTCTTCAGCTTAATAGCCCCCCTCACCACTGGTGTCCATCACTTGGTTCGGGGGCTGCCACCCTGAGATGCCCTGACGACCTTGCAGCCGCAGCTCTGGGCAGCCGCTTCAATAATGGAGGTGGAGAGCATGGCCCATTCAGACTTCATGTCTCCAGACTCCCTTGGAATGTGGTTGAAGTTCTTCCGGAGGTGGGAGTTGAAGACCTCCCGGACAGGGGCCTCAGCCAGACCTTCCCAGCACACCCTCACTATACGTTTGGGTCTACCAGGTCTGAATGGCATCCTCCTCTGCCTTCGGATCCAACTCACCACCAGGTGTAGATCAGTTGACAGCTCTGTATCCCTCTTTACCCGATTGTCCAAGACATATGATCGCAGGTCTGATGACACAATAACAATATTGATCATCAACCTGTGACCTAGGGTGTCGTGGTGCCAGGTGCACATATGGACACCCTTATGCTTGAACATGGTGTTCATTATGGACAAACTGTGGTTATCAAATCAAATCAAAATCAAATCAAATCAAACTTTATTGTCATATTGCTGTACATACAACTGTAGTGCAGGCAAGATGAAATTGCGTTTCTCTCGGCATCCATATAAATAGAAGCAGCATGATTTAAGACACACTCACACATAGCTTCACCCCCCCCACCCCCACCCCCCATCCATTCACACATCCCTGAGACATACTTGGGGGGGAAAAAAAAAACTAACTAACTATAATATACAAATAATATACAAAATGTCCGTAGGTGCAGTAGTGTGTATGAGAGATTCCGGGTCAACTGTTCAGCATCTTGACAGCTTGTGGAAGGAAGCTGTTGATCAGTCTGGTGGTTCTGCCTCTGATGCTCCGGAATCGTTTACCAGATGGAAGAAGTTCAAAGTGTTTATGCAGAGGATGAGAACGGTCCTTGACAATGTTCAGTGCCCTGCTCCTACAATGGTTCTGAAAAAGTTCTTGGACAGAGGGGAGGGAGACTCCAATTACCCTCTCAGCCCCCTTGACTATCCTCTGCAGGGCTTTTTTGTCTGACATACTGCAGCTGGAGTACCATGTAGCAATGCAGTACGTCAGAACACTCTCCACCACACCTCTGTAGAAGGTCCTGAGAATGCAGATGGGGAGAGAGGCCTGTTTGAGTTTCCTCAAGAAGTGCAGTCTCTGCTGAGCCCGCTTCCTGATCCCCAAGGAATTCTTGCTCCAGGTCAGGTCCTGCGAGATCTGCACTCCGAGGAACTTGATGTTCTCCACTCTCTCCACTAAACGGCCGCCAATGCTGAGGGGGACGTGCTCAGGCTGTGACCGCCGGAAGTCGATAATCATCTCCTTCGTTTTGTCCACGTTGAGCACCAGATTGTTCTCCCTGCACCAGCCCTCCAGGTCTCTCACTTCTTCCCTGTACATTGATTCCTCATCCCTCTGAATAAGTCCCACCACCGTGGTGTCGTCTGCAAACTTAATAATCTGGTTCCCCTCGTGTCTGGATACACAGTCATGTGTTAGAAGTGTAAACAACAGTGGACTGAGTACACAGCCCTGAGGGGATCCGGTGCTCAGCGTGACAGAGTTGGAGATGTTGTTTCCAACCCAGGCAGACTGAGGTCTCTCAGTCAGGAAATCCAGGATCCCGAGACATGTGGCGGTGTTCAGACCGAGAAGGAGTAATTTCTCCATCAGTCTCTGGGGAATAATGGTGTTGAATGTTAGCGCAGAAGTCCAGTAACTGAACACCACTCGGGTTCAGATCGGGCAGGCCGTTCCTCCCAATCACCCCCCTCCAGGTTCCACTGCCATTGCCCATGTGCGCATTGAAGTCCCCCAGTAGGATAATGGAGTCTCCAAGAGGAGCACTCTCCAGCACCCCAGTACACCAGCTCAGGCTCCTTCATCGCCAGAGAGGTGACATTCCACGTCCCAAAAGCCATTTTAGGAAGCTTGGGATCAGACTGCCAAGGTCTCCGCCTTTGACCGCCACCTGATCCACATAGCACTGGACTCCCATGGTCCCTCCTACAGATGGTGAGCCCACTGGAGGGCGGACCCATGTAACTCCTTCGGGCTGAGCCCGGCCGGGTCCCATGGGTGGAAACCCGGCCACCAGACGCTAGCCATCGAGCCCCTCCCCCAGGCCTGGCTCCAGGGTGGGGCCTCGGTAACCCCATGCTGGGCGGGGTACACTGAATCCTTGTTCTAGCATTCATCATAAGAGTCTGTTGAATCGCTCTTACTCTGGCCCTTCACCCAGGACCAGTTTGTCTTTGGTGACCCTACCAGAGGCAAATTGCCCCGGACAACATAGCTCCTGGGATCACTAGGGCACGCAAATCCCCCACCACGGTAAGGTGACGATCCATGAAGGGACTAATGCTCACGAATATATCAATTTGATTAGATAGATGGATGGATGTACTTTATTGATCCCAAACTGGGAAATTACAGTGTAACCGCTGCATGACACTGTAAGGTGACCCAAACCAACAGAAATACACACAGCATAATAGAAAAAAGTTACCCAAGGAAGTAAAAAAAATGTTTAGATAACTTTATATACTACGTAGGCTACTATTAGGTTGAATAGATAATGACCCTTATGAATCTATGGATAGTACTGACTATACAAAGAAGGATTATGAGGTGCAGGGTGAAATGTGAGGTACAAATTAGACTGAAAGGTGCCGTATGGCAGCATTGTTATGACCAACATTCAACATTAGAGTGAGTTAATGTACAGTGAAATGGCATGTGTCAGAAAAGATTATTCATCATTTTTACAAATTTGGGATCTGAAAGAAGGCGAGTATCAAAACGCCAAGTGGTGTGTGAGTTAATAGAGCTGTTTATATGCATATTCATTACTACCCGAGAATGATCAGATATTACAATGAGTTCTTATGAGCATGATTTCACAGAGTAAAAAATTATGTTGTCGACAAGAAACTAATCAATACGACTATATGTATGGTGCACCTATGGAAAAAAAAAATTAAATACCTTACTAGTAGGACTGAGACCATGCCACCGGTCTGAAATTGAGAACTCGGTCATAAAGACTTCAGTCACTCTGGCTGATTGTGAGGGAGAAGCTATTTTTGTAGAGGACCAATCTAGCTCAGGATTCAAGTTAAAAGGTTTTTAAAACTGTAATCATTTGAATTAACTACAAAACACCCAACATTATGCACAGCAGAAGGACCTGTTTTACTACAACCATTGCATCAGTGTTGCCTATTTATTTAACTAAAAATTATTTATTTCGTTATCTGAGTGTTTTTGTCCTGTTTGGTGACGGTTGTCCTTTACGCAAAGTGTGCATATGTGGCCACATATGATATGCAGTTGATCTGGCCAGTCCGCTCCACAATCATAGCAGAATAGAATAGAATAGGCTTTATTGGCATTGTACAGTTGTACAGCACAGCAAAACTGTGGGTGCTCCACTAGGCTACTGTGCAATAAAGTAAGTTGGAAGAATTTGAAACAAAACAGTTACAGAACATGCAGTTAATCATACAACTGAAGTAGAAATAAAATGTAAAAATAATAAGTTGCCCATTGGTATATACATTGGTACGGTAGTGGCTTCGCGGATGGAACTATGTACATAAGAGTGCTCAGGGCAGAACACATAATTGAGTAAAATGGCCCAAGGATTATGGAAAATATGTACAGTGGGGCAAAAAAGTATTTAGTCAGCCACCAATTGTGCAAGTTCTCCCACTTAAAAGATGAGAGAGGTCTCCAATTTTCATCATAGGTATACCTCAACTATGAGAGACAAAATGAGAAAAAAAATTCAGAAAATCACATTGAAGGATTTTTTTTTTTTTTTTTATTTAAGTTTTTGTAAAGGGTATACAGGTCGTTACAGCAATGCAGTGTTTACATTTTCATCACATGTTCCCTTATTTTCTGATATCTGACAACATTGGAAGATTAATTCTTACAACACCCCTTTTTTTTTTTTTTAAAGTGAAAGAAAAAGTGAAATTAAAGAGAAAAAAAAACAAAAAACAAATAAAAAAAAACAAACAAACCAGTAAAAAACAAACAAAAAGAAAAAGTAAGTAAATAAAGATAAAAGAGTATCTGAGTAGTGTTGGAACAAAGAGTGGAACCATTATTGAAATGGTATTTGTCAAAGATTAGATCTAATGGAAGACACATATGCGGTCCAGGGTTGCCAAAAGTTCATGAACACATCCATGTCCTGTCTCAGTGCGAATGTCAACTTTTCCATCGAGTAAATGTCTTGGATCACGTTAGTCCAATCTTCAGGTGTAGGACAGTCCTTCAACATCCATTTTTTAGTTAGAGCTTTTTTGCTTGCCAATATTAAAACATTGAATAAGTATTTTTCTCCTCGTCTTTCCAGTGAGTCCGGTAGTAAACCCAAATACAAAGTTACAAAAGAAAAGGGAACTGTTATTTTGAATATTTTCCCCAATATTGTCTGTACGTTGGTCCAATATTGGTGGATAACTGGGCATGACCAAAACACATGAAAATGATTTGCAGTCTTTTCAGCACACAAGCGCCAACAGTTCAATCCCTTATGGGTAAATTTGTTTTGTGCAGGTGTTCTGAAAAATCTTGCCAAGTTTTTCCATCCAAATTCTCTCCACTGCAGGGATGAGGTACTTTTCCATTGCTGTTTATTTAGCTTTTCCCATATTTCCAGTTGTAAAGTGAAATTCCCCTCTTTTTCCCATCTCTCTTTTATATAAGATGTGTTGTCTCCTTTTAAGTCTTGAAGACCTTGGTATATTTTAGAAATGTATCTGATCCCTGGGATCCCTTTATATGCCATTAAGAAGACCTTCAGAACACCTGACTGGGCCCTTTCCAAAACCTCCTTTTTAAGTATATTGTTTATGTGGTGTCTAAGCTGGAAGAACCTGTAAAGGTCTTGATTTATTAGGCCTTGTTTTTTCAAATCTTCAAAACTTCTTAAGATTTGCCCTTTAAAAAAATCGTAATATTTTATCAGCCCTTTCTCCTTCCACTTTTTAAATCTGGTGTCTGTTTTATTAGGAGTAAAGTCCTGATCATAGGCGATCCATTGCAGAAGTCGATAGGGCTCTTTAGTTTGATTCTCTCTGACTATCTTAAACCAAATTTTTAGCGGGGTCTCTATCCACGGGTTAGTGTTATTCAAAAGCTTAGGTAAGACATTGTTCCCTATTATCGCCTGTAGGGGGATGTCACTTGTTATTTGGCATTCGATCTCCTTCCATTGTGCAGTGTAGACTGGGTTACATATCTCTACTAAAGTTTTAATTTGTGCGGCTTTAAAGTAGTCCCTGATATTTGGCAGCGCGAGCCCACCTTTGTCTTTGTTTAGCTGTAGGGTTCTATATCTGATTCTAGGTCTCTTGCCCTGCCATATGAATCTTGAGATCCTTCTGTCCAGCTCCTGCCATGTTTTTTTGGGAGGTTCTACCGGTATTGTTTGGAAAAGGTATAGAAGACGTGGAAGTATATTCATTTTGACTGCTTCAATTCTTTGTGCAGTACCCAAGAATGGTATCATATTCCATCTTGCTAGGTCAGATTTTATTTTTGTCACCAGTGGATCATAGTTTAGTGATATAATTTTGTTGAGTTGTTTCGGGATATTGACCCCCAGATATTTCATAGATTCCGACTCCCAGTTAGTTTTGAGTTTGCTTAGTGAATAATGATTTGGGTCATAGTTGAATGTTAAAACTTGGGTTTTATGCATATTTAATTTGTACCCCGATAAATCTCCATACTCTGAAAAAACTGAGGTTAGTTCTGGTAAAGAAGTGTCCGGCTGCCCTAGGTATATTAAAATGTCATCAGCAAAGAGTGCTATTTTATGTTCCTTCTGACCAAGTGTAATACCTTGAATTTTTTGGTTTTGTCTTATCCATTGGCTCAGAGGTTCTATGAAGATTGCAAAGAGCAGTGGAGACAGGGGGCAGCCCTGACGACATTGCTCTTTCCAGTTCAAAAGATGATGATAAATTACCGTTAATCCTTATTTTAGCTGTTGGTTTTTTATATAATGCCTGTATAGTTCTAATGAAGTTGTTATGAAAATTGAAACTGGGTAAGATTCTATATAGAAAAGACCAGTCAACCGAATCGAATGCTTTTTCAGCATCTAATCCCAATATGACTGCATTTAAGTTATATTTTTTTATATGATGAATTATGTGTAAAGTGCGTCGAATGTTGTCTTGTGTCTGTCTTTGTCTTATAAAACCTGTTTGGTCTAAATGAATTAGGTCTGTCAGTATATTTTCTAACCTTTTGGCAAGGATAATGGTAAAAAGCTTATAGTCCTGATTTAGTACACTGATTGGTCTGTAGTTGGAGCACTCTAGTTTATCCTTTTCAGGTTTAGGTATAACTGCAATGACCCCTTCTCTCCAGGAGGGGGGGATTTCCCCTGTGTGGAGGACATAATTAAATGTTTTCAGGAGGAGAGGAGATAGTTGCTGTTTAAAGGTTTTGTACCACTCTGCTGTATAGCCATCAGCTCCTGGGGATTTGTTAGCTTTAAGTTTCATAATTGCTTTTTCCAATTCTTTAGGATGTATTTCTGACAGTAGTGTTTTATTTTGTGACTCCGTAAGTTGGGGAAGGTTTAATGTGTTTAGGAATGCCTCGGATGCGTTTTTATGTTTTTTGTGGGAGTATAAGTTCTTATAGTAATTCTCGAAGTTTTTAAGAATATCCTGAATTCTGAATTTTATTTCCTTTGATACTGGGTCTCTGATTTTGTAGATTGCTCTTTCTGTTTGATGTTTCCTCAATTTATAGGCTAGCAATTTTGCCGATTTACTGCCTGCTTCATAGTATTTTTGTTTCAGAAATGTAAGTTTCTTCTGGATTTCTATTGTGTAGATCTCATTTATTTGGTTTTTAATTTCCTTAATCTTGAGCGAGTCAGTAGAATGAGTGTTGCCTTTGTGTTCTTTTTCTAGGTTCCTAAGTTCTGACTCTAATGTGGATAGTTTTTCTTGTCTTAGTTTCTTTTGGGTTGCCAGTTTTGCAATAATCTTTCCTCTTATTACAGCTTTACATGCATCCCACAGTATTAAAGGGGATACTTCTCCATTATCGTTATCTTCCAAATATCTGAGAATATCTGATTCCAATTCATCTTTCAATGGTCCTTTCAGGACATTTGAATTTAACCTCCAAGAAAATGTATTATTTGTGTATTTTTGGGTATTTAAGTCCATGTAGATCGGACTGTGGTCGGAGAGATCCATCAGTCCTATTTTACATGTTTTTACTCTTCCAATGTCTCTATTAAACATAAAAAAATAGTCAATCCTTGAGTAAGATGAATGTGGAGTTGAGTAAAATGTATAGTCTTTTACACTGGGGTTGAGTTCCCTCCACACGTCACAGATTCCCAATTCTTTTAGTAGCATCCGAGTCTTCCTGTTTTGGGTGTTATTTTGATGTGGGGAATTACCAGAAGCATCCCAGTATGGATTCAGTCTAAGATTGAAGTCCCCACCACATATCACTAAACCTTGAGCTTTAGTTATCATTAGGTCGAATACATTTTTATAAAATTTCCAGTTAGCCCCTGGGGGAGCATACACATTCAGCAGGGTGATATCTTCTCCCTCTAGCCGCCCAGTTACCAAACTGTATCTCCCTTCTTTATCTTTGTGTTCTGATTTTTTTTCAAATGTAATTTTGGTTGATATCAATGTCGCTACTCCCCTCCTCCTCCCTGATTTATATGAAGATGAAGAGATCATTTTAAACCCTTGTCTACTGAGTTTATTGTGTTCCACGTCTGTTAGGTGGGTTTCTTGTAAAAGTATTATTCCTGCTTTGTCTTTTTTCATTTTGCCTAGAATCTTGGATCTTTTAACTGGATTCAGGATTCCTTTTACATTATATGAAATTATTTTGGTTACAGCCTGTTTCTCCATTGTGTTGTTTTGTTTAGTATAACTGTGTGGTGGCCCTCTTTTGTGCTACTCAGAAACTGAAAGAACATTAAAAACAAGAAAAACATTAAGAACATAGTGTAAAAAACTTTAAAACAAAAAGCTGTCATAAGAACTTCCTGAGCTGAGGTCTTTTTAAAGACCCTGTAAGAGCCTTGATGGAGTGAAGGCTCTGAGGGAAATTCCTCAAACTCTGTTACGTGTTGAGGGCCCTCTCTTACCACTGAAAGTAGTCCCATGCTTTTAACGTGAGTTTCAGAACCCAATCCAAACTTGTAATGATTTTTTTTTTTTTCCTTTTATGCCTAAACCCTGTGAAATTGTGTGCACCCTCCCACCCCCATCACATCAAACATTCACGCAAAAACAGTATTTGTTAGTATGAGGAGAACATGTGGATTATTGTCACATTTCTATTTTAACAAGTTTTTTTTTTTTTTTTTTATTACAAAGACTTATTTGTTTCAAATAATATGATTGTTCCATGAAATGTTTTACCACATGCTGAATATGCATCTCCTTTAATGTTTGTTACCTTGTATGAGGGGGGTTGGATGTGCGGATTGATTCAAGAGAAAAGAAAAAAAAAAAAAAAAAAAAAAAAAAAAAGGTCGCTATTCCAACCTGAAAACGGATAGTTTATCCGCGACGCTCTGGTGCTGGGTTTCCCGCTGCTGGTCCGTGGATTTTGAGGGTCTTTGTGTTGTCCATGTTTGCGCTTTGATCTTCTCACTCGGGTCTGCTGCGGGTTTAAATACCGTTACCGGGAGCCCTCTTTTCGCCATGTCAGCTGTTGCTTCTTCCGCCGAATTATAGAGACACGTTTCATCGCCGTAGAAGACCCTTAACTTCGCAGGAAATGGTGTCTGAAAGCGCAATTTCTTCTCTCTTAACACCTTTTTCGCGTCATTGTATTCCCTGCGCTTTTTAAGGACCTCCGGGGCGTAATCGTGTTCCACGTAGACTTTTCTCTCCTGGTGCATAAATCCTTTTTTCTGCCAGGCCAGTCTTACAACCTCTTGTTTTATTTTGAAATTGGAAAATCTTACCAACACCGAACGTGGGGGCGCTTCCGCCGCCGGCCTAGCGGCTAATGAACGATGTGCCTTTTCTATCTTCAAGTCGGTGGTTTGTGGAATATCCAATTTCTCTCTTTGTAAGGATTCCACGCATTCTGCCATTGAGTTAAAACCATTTTCGGTTCCTTCTATCAGACCATGAATTCTTATGTTGTCTCTTCTTTGTTTTCCTTCTTGGTCGGTTAGCTTAGCCTCTATAGCTGCTTGTCTTTTGCGTAGGTCTAGCACAGAATCTTCGAGCACTTTTATTCGATCCTCTGTTTCCAAGATTCGGTTCTCGGCCTGGTCCACTCTGCTGTTTGTCCTTTTCAATTCTTCTCTGAATTCCCGAAATTCGGCCGTAACATCTCGGCGAAATCGTCGTAGCTCCTCAAATAGTGATTTCAGGCTAACCCTTTTGTTAGCTATCACCAGTTCCTCGTCTTCTGAACGGAGATCTTCCAGTTCAGATTCTCCGGCCGATACGTGTCCTGGCCTGGAGAATTTCAGTTTCTTCTGTTTTCCTTTAGACATGATGATTTTGTCTTTTGATTTTCACTCCTCCAAAAATCCGTTAAGTTTGATTTTCAAGGTGTTATCCTGGATTGGGTCTGAGAGCTTCAGTGTTAAGCTGCAGTCGCCATGGCGTCCAGACCGGAAGTCCACATTGAAGGATTTTTAATGAATTAATTGGTAAATTCCTTGGTAAAACAAGTATTTGATCACCTACAAACAAGCAAGATTTCTGGCTCTCACAGACCTGTAACTTCTTCTTTAAGAGGCTCCTCTGTCCTCCACTCGATACCTGCATTAATGGCACCTGTTTGAACTCATTATCAGTATAAAAGACACCTGTCCACAACCTCAAACAGTCAGACTCCAAACTTCACTATGGTCAAGACCAAAGAGCTGTCAAAGGACACCAGAAACAAAATTGTAGACCTGCACCAGGCTGGGAAGACTGAATCTGCAATAGGTAAGCAGCTTGGTGTGAAGAAATCAACTGTGGGAGCAATTATTAGAAAGTGGAAGACATACAAGACCACTGATAATCTCCCTCGATCTGGGGCTCCATGCAAGATCTCACCCCGTGAGGTCAAAATGATTACAAGAACGGTGAGCAAAAATCCCAGAACCACACGGGGGGACCTAGTGAATGACCTGCAGAGAGCTGGGACCAAAGTAACAAAGGCTACATCAGTAACACACTACGCCGCCACGGACTCAAATCCTGCAGTGCCAGACGTGTCCCCCTGCTTAAGCCAGTACATGTCCAGGCCCGTCTGAAGTTTGCTAGAGAGCATTTGGATGATCCAGAAGAGGATTGGGAGAATGTCATATGGTCAGATGAAACCAAAATAGAACTTTTTGGTAAAAACTCAACTTGTCGTGTTTGGAGGAGAAAGAACACCATACCTACTGTGAAGCATGGGGGTGAAAACATTATACTTTGGGGCTGTTTTTCTGCAAAGGGACCAGGACGACTGATCCGTGTAAAGGAAAGAATGAACGGGGCCATGTATCGTGAGATTTTGAGTGAAAACCTCCTTCCATCAGCAAGGGCATTGAAGATGAAACGTGGCTGGGTCTTTCAGCATGACAATGATCCCAAACACACTGCCCGGGCAACGAAGGAGTGGCTTCGTAAGAAGCATTTCAAGGTCCTGGAGTGGCCTAGCCAGTCTCCAGATCTCAACCCCATAGAAAATCTTTGGAGGGAGTTGAAAGTCCGTGTTGCCCAGCGACAGTCCCGAAACATCACTGCTCTAGAGGAGATCTGCATGGAGGAATGGGCCAAAATACCAGCAAAAGTGTGTGAAAACCTTGTGAAGACTTACAGAAAACGTTTGACCTCTGTCATTGCCAACAAAGGGTATATAACAAAGTATTGAGATGAACTTTTGTGATTGACCAAATACTTATTTTACCGAGGAATTTACCAATTAATTCATTAAAAATCCTTCAATGTGATTTTCTGGATTTTTTTTTTCTCATTTTGTCTCTCATAGTTGAGGTATACCTATGATGAAAATTGGAGACCTCTCTCATCGTTTAAGTGGGAGAACTTGCACAATTGGTGGCTAACTAAATACTTTTTTTCCCCACTGTACAATAGTGATTTCACGGATGGGTCAATGAACATGAAAGTGCAGAGTGCAAAGACAGGTGAGTTATAGTGATAATTAAAAGGTCCTCAGTTCTGTGCTTGAGAGCAATCAGAGGGAGGGTGGGTGGGACCTCTGACTGTTTGCAGTTCAGATAGCCCAGGGGAAGAAACTGTTAGTGTGGAGGTGTGGGACCTGATCGATCTGAACCGTCATCCAGAAGGAAGCAGGTCAGACAGGTGGTGGGCAGGATGTGCGAGATCTCCTGTGATGGCCTTGATCCTTCAGAGACAGGAGGCTCTGGAGATGTCTTTCTGGGAGGGCAGAGGGCTGCCAATAAATTTTTGGTGTTGATGACCCTCTGCACACCCTTCCTGTTCTCGGCCGTGGAGCCGGCGTACCACACACCCAGACAGTAGGTGAGCACACTCTCCACTGAGCAGTGATAGAAGGCCAGCAGCAGCTTCTGGTCCAGGCTGTGCTTCCTCAGGGCACGGAGGAAGTGTAGCCGCTGCTGGGCTTTCTTCACCAGGACCTTGGTGTTGCCAGTCCAGGAGAGGTCAGAGGAGATGTGGGACATTTTCCACGCGGTCACCATTTATGGGGGGGCGTTCTGTTCTTCCTGAAGTCCAGAATGAGTTCTTTGGTTTTTTGGACGTTCAGTTTCAGGTTGTTTGCTTGGCACCACAGCAGCAGATTCTCTACCTCTGCCCTGTATGCCTTCTCATCGTCGTCGGTGATGAGCCCAACCAAGATGGTGTCGTCCGCGTATTTCACGATGATGGTGGTTGGGTGGGTTGGAATACAGTCAAAGGTGTCCAGGGAGTACAGTAGAGGGCTTAGCATGCAGCCTTGGGGGGAGCCAGTGCTGAGGGACAGTGTGGAGGAGTGGTGGGGACGAAGTCTGACTGTTTGTGGGCGGTTGGTGAGAAAGTTCTTTATCCAGGAGCGGGTGGGGGGGTGGTGTGGAGGAGGTGCAGTTTGTTGATCAGGATTTCCTAGTTGATGGTGTTAAAAGCTGAGCTGTAGTCCATCCTTCTCCAGGTGGCTCAGCGCTCTATGGAGAGTGGTGGCGATGGCATCTTCCGTAGACCGTTTCTCCATGTAGGTGAACTGATGAGGGTTGAAGGAGGGGGGGAAGACAGTCCCTGATGTGCTGGGACACCAGTTGCTCAAAACATTTCATGACTACTGACGTGAGTGCTATGGGTCTGTAGTCACTCAGGCTGTCAATTACGGCCTTTTTGGGAATGGGGATGATGGTGGAGGCCTTGAGGCAGGAGGGGATGGTGGCATGCGTCAGGGAGAGGTTGAACAACTTGGTGAGGATCCCTGCCAGCTGGTCTGCACATGGTTTGACCATCGCTCCTGGAATGCTGTCTGGGCCAGCAGCTCTGCGGGGTTCACTGCTCTGTTGCCCCCTCATCCTGTGCACCTGTGTGTGTGCGTGTGTGCTCAGTGTTTCCTATGGCTTAAAGATCTTGGCGCGATGGCAACATATTTTCCCGGGGGGGGGGGGGGGGCAGAAAACACATGACACGATTGTAACCAGAATATGTTAATTTTACACTGTTTTTTTATTTTTTTAATTTTGCACAGTAATATTGTATAATGGAACTTAACATTCGAAGTATTGTACAACCAAGGTCTGAATTTTGGAATATTGGGCCAGTTGGGGTCCCATCCAAATGTCCTGTGTTTGGATTTTTTACTGGTGTCATCCTTCTCTCCTTCCTCCGCTCGTCTGTCTCATCTTTCCCTCTCTGAGCCCTGTCTTAATTCAGGTTCTCTATCTATGGTGGTGTACAAACAGGGTAAAAAATACCAAGTGTCATGCTTTGTCCTGCAGGATTTTTTTCACGATTTACATAAATAACCAAAATGTGTATTTTTATTCTAGAGTTTATTTTTTTCCATTGACGAAGAGTAGGAAAGGGAAGGGTAAAAAACATTCATAATAGTAATTTACTCATTCATACTTAAATTATATGATCAGAGGTGGGTATAGTAGCCAGAAATTCTACTCATGTAAAAACAGTACTATGAAATTAATAATTAAAAGTAGACAACCAAAAATTTCTAGTTGAGTTAAGGGTACAAAGAGCACCCACTTAAAAATTAAGTAATGACTTCAGTCTTGAAGGTTTGAGGTTTTTCACCAAAATTTATAACAATTTTCTTATAGTTTTCTACTTTTCTCTGTAAATTTATCTAAATTTGCAACACTTTTCCTCAAATTTGTAATTTTCTCTTGTAAAATTATGACTTGTACATTTGAGACTATTATAAATGTGGATTATTTTGTGGCTAATTTTTATCTTTTTTAATCCAATCCAACTTTATTTATAAAGCTTTTTAAAAACAACAACAGTTGACACAAAGTGCTGTACATCAAAGATAAATAAAATGTAAAATCAATATAATACAGCTAAAGTACAAAACATCACAAACAAAACAATAGTCATACAACAGAGACAATAAGAACAAATAAAATCAATGTCTCAAACTGGGTCAAAAGCCAGAGAATAAAAATGGGTTTTAAGAGGAATTTTAAAACTGGACAGTGAAGAGGCCTGTCTGATGGACAAAAGCAGACTGTTATAAAATTACTGTTTTTCTAATAAATTTGAAACAGAATATGGCAATTTTTTTACTTTTTTCCTCAAACAATTTAAACTTTTGACAAAAATTTTGTAGCGCAAGAACAGAACAATAACTTTTACTCTGAATTCAAAGAAATATAATTATTAAAATTATATTTAAAGAAATAAATTAACTTAAATGACCAAATATGCAGTTATTTCTGTTATAATATTTCTGTGTATTTATAGTTTTTTAGAATTCTCCTCACCAACCCGACAGCAGGAAAAACTTCCCTTATTTTGAAATTCAAATGTTGGCACGTTTAGTTTGTCTGAATGCTGCTGACGGATTAAAGTCATTGACTTCGTGAATTTCGGTCATCTTAACTTGCCAGGTACATAATAAGGAACATAACTTTTTTTTTTTTTTTACTCTTTATTTAATATGGACATAACAAATTACATTAGTACAATCACAAGGAGAGACCAGATGTTTTGCATAGGTGTATATAGCACAAGTGCTAATTCTCAACACCAGTCCATAGGTGGCTTACAGTGGGGCAAAAAAGTATTTAGTCAGCCACCAATTGTGCAAGTTCTCCCACTTAAAAGATGAGAGAGGTCTCCAATTTTCATCATCGGTATACCTCAACTATGAGAGACAAAATGAGAAAAAAAAAATCCAGAAAATCACATTGTCTGATTTTTAAAGAATTTATTTGCAAATTATGGTGGAAAATAAGTATTTGGTCAATAACAAAAGTTCATCGCAATACTTTGTTATATACCCTTTGTTGGGAATGACAGAGGTCAAACTTTTTCTGTAAGTCTTCACAAGGTTTTCACACACTGTCCCCCCGTGTGGTTCTGGGATTTTTGCTCACTGTTCTCATGATCATTTTGACCCCATGGGGTGAGATCTTGCGTGGAGCCCCAGATCGAGGGAGATTATCAGTGGTCTTGTATGTCTTCCATTTTCTAATAATTGCTCCCACAGTTGATTTCTTCACACCAAGCTGCTTACCTATTGCAGATTCAGTCTTCCCAGCCTGGTGCAGGTCTACAATTCTGTTTCTGGTGTCCTTTGACAGCTCTTTGGTCTTGGCCATAGTGGAGATTGGAGTCTGACTGTTTGAGGTTGTGGACAGGTGTCTTTTATACTGATAAGTTCAAACAGGTGCCATTAATACAGGTAACGAGTGGAGGACAGAGGAGCCTCTTAAAGAAGAAGTTACAGGTCTGTGAGAGCCAGAAATCTTGCTTGTTTGTAGGTGACCAAATACTTATTTTCCACCATAATTTGCAAATAAATTCTTTAAAAATCCTTCAATGTGATTTTCTGGATTTTTTTTTCTCATTTTGTCTCTCATAGTTGAGGTATACCTATGATGAAAATTGGAGACCTCTCTCATCTTTTAAATGGGAGAACTTGCACAATTGGTGGCTGACTAAATACTTTTTTGCCCCACTGTATATAGGTCATAAATTAGCCTATACTTACAAAATTTATAAGCTAATTAAAGTTACAAATACATTACAAATTATAAATAGAGCAAGAGATAGAGCAAGAGATAGACAACTTAATATTGTTGTGGCTGGTGAAATATATCCTCAGCAATTCATCAGTCCCCCTTGCCTTTCCCTTCATATGACGCCGGCTGCATATGAATTCTAACCACATCTCTTAGCTAAGTGACTCCATTAATGCTCCCGTTTCCAGCGGGTTAAAACCATGATAAATGCCTCCAGTGCTTACATACCTCTTCTGATTTTTTTTCTGCGTTTAGAGTACTTTAATACACTCACGTTTCTGTTGGGCAGTCACGCTAGCGAGACACTCTGCCTGGTTGACTGGAAAGCTTGCGTGGGCGGGGCGCTTCTAAACTCCGCACAGATGACGGCCACGCGCATTGTTCGTATGCACACTTGCGGAAAGTCATTGCTTCATATATTTTTCTTAATTTCATGCCTCCTCATTGGCGTGGCGGTAATTTTTCTGGCAAGGCGGGCTGCCACCCAGAAATGTTACAAGAGGAAACACTGGTGCTCAAACCGGCCAAAGAAGCTGTTAAGCTCCTCTGCCAGAGTGAGGCTGCTGTCTGATGCTGGGGGGCCCTGGCCCCTGTAGTTGGTGAGGGCCTGGATGCCTCTTCACATTTGTCGGGGGTTGTTGTCGGAGAAGAAGCCCTCCACCTTCCTCCTATTGGCGTTTTTGGCGACTTTTATGCCTCTCCTCAGGTTAGCTCTGGCAGTGCTATACAGAGAGCTGTCCCTCTGTCTGAAGGCTGAGTTGCAGGCTCTGATCAGAGCCTGGACCTCACTGGTCATCCAGGGTTTGTGGTTTGGAAAGACCCAGATGTGTTTGGTGACTGTCACATTTTCTACACAGCATTTGATGTAGAAAAGGACAGATTTGGTGTAGGAGTCCAGGTCCTGCTGTTCAAAGATGCTCCAATCAGTGCAGGCAAAGCAGTCTTGTAGGTGGAGAAGAGTGTTTTCAGGCTAGGTTTTAATCATTTTCTTTGTTGGGGGGAACTGTGCCTCAGGGAGGTGTAGGCAGAAATCAGAAATGGAGAGAGATGATCTGATTGTCCACGGTGGGGGAGGGGGGTGGCTCTGTAGGCATGCTTAATGTTGCTATAAACATGGTCCAATGTCCTTTCCCCTCTTGTGGGACATTTAACATGTTGGTAGAATTTGGGGAGTACAGTGTTTAAGCTTGCTTTGTTAAAATCCCCTGCAATAATGTGGACTGCGTTAGGGTGATCTCTTTGCTGCCTGCTGACAATGTGTTGGAGGTGATTGAGTGCTAAGCTAACGTTAGCATCAGGAGCAATTTAAACGGCTGTTAAAGTTACTGCTGTTAGCTCGCGGGGGAGATAAAAGGGCCTACATAGGAAGGACATGGCCTCTTAAGTCCGGTGAACAGTGACTATGAATTATTCTGCTGTTTTTACACCAAGTCTGGAGCACATAAACACAGAGCCCTCCCCTCCTTCCCTTACCAGAATCAGTGTTGCGGTTGAGATGGTATGTAGTTCAGCCAGGTAATTCCACAGCAGCAGCCAGGATGTGTTCGGTCAACCATGATAGAATACAACAGTCCTGGATGTAGTGATTGTGGTCGATCTCCATGTGCAGCTCGTCCATTTTGTTGGCGAGGGATCTGGCGTTGGTGAGGAACATTGAAGGTAACGGTGGTTTGGAGCGAAGTTTGCACAGCTGGGCACGAATGCCAGCCCTGCAGCCTCTCTTCTGCTTCCTCTCCCATTGTCTACACCGTTTGTGGGGCATAACGAACCACAGAGTACCCGAAGGTCAGGCGATCTCCTTAGGGATGTGGTGGAAATTCAGGTTCAGGTTCAGGTTCAGGTTACTTTATTTGTACCCGTAGGTAGATTTGTTTTGCAGTTGGTGACATCCATATTTACAAGCCACTAATTACATTCAACATAGACACAAACACAGGCACACATCTTACAAAATAGGTAAATATAAAATATGTACAATATAATTTTTATAGCTTGTTCAACTCTTTGACAGCAGCAGGGACAAAGCTGTTTTTGTAGCGCTGGGTTCTACTTTTTGGGACAGCAAACCTCCGTCTGGAGGGAAGAAGCTGAAAGTTGCAGTGCAAAGGGTGGGAGTCATCATTTAAAATCGAGTCGGCCATCCTCTGTACTTGTCTGGTGTACAGGGATGTCAGGCTCAGCTGTGACTCACCAAGCAAACGACTGGACCATCTGACTACCTGATCCAAGGATTTCCTCTGTTTCAGTTTTATCTGACCAAACCATGACATTAAAGAAAAGGATAAAACAGATTCAATAAAAGCCCGATAGAACATAGTCATTATGGTTCGGTCAATTTGGAAGCGTGCAAGTTTCCTCAAACAATGCAAATTTTGCTGACCCTTTTTGCACACCCTTTCACAGTTCACCTCAAAGTTCAATCCACTATCAATAATTGTCCCAAGATATTTGTACGATTGTACACATTCGGTGGTCTGGCCTTTTAGTATGGTGACTTTGTGCCTGGGAGTTTTCCTCCTAAAGTCAATAATCATATCTTTCGTTTTTGTTGTATTCAGCTGCAGGTAGGAATCCTCACACCAGTGAACAAAGTCATCAACTACTGGGCCGTGGCCACTCTCACCATCCTGGAGGAGACTGACAATGACTGAGTCATCAGCATACTTTATAATGTGTCTGTTGTCATGTCTGCTCCGACACATGTTTGTGTACAGGATGAAGAGTAGTGGTGACAACACACACCCCTGAGGAGAGCCAGTAGAAGAGCACTTTAGGTCAGACAATGTGCCATTGACCCTTACTCTCTGCGTCCTGTTGGTTAAGAAATCCAGAATCCAACCCACCAGATTATTGCTTAAATCAAATTGTTGCAGGAGCCTTTCAACTAAAATATGAGGTTGGATTGTATTAAAGGCAGAAGAAAAGTCCACAAATAAAAGCCTGGCGTGTGTCCCATTAAAATCCAGATGTTTAAAAAGCATGTCAAACAGAGTGACAGTGGCATCCTCCACTCCTCTGTGAGGCCTATAGGCAAACTGCAGAGGATCCAATGCATGTTCAGTCTGCCTTAGGACCTCACATCTGACCAGTTTTTCAAAAATTTTCATTAAAATTGAAGTCAAAGCAACTGGTCTAAAGTCGTTTACCATTTTAGGACAGCTGGATTTTGGAACGGGAACAACCACGGCATCTTTCCAGATCTTAGGCACATGCTGTGTCTGTAAGGACTTATTGAAAATATAATGAAATATAGGACTCAGTTCATGTGCACAGGACTTTACCAGGCGTCCACATATATTATCAGGGCCCTGACTTTTGTTCACTTTTACAGCGCGGAACTCCCTTTTAACATCCTGCATCTCAATATTAAAGTGCTGATTGTCTTTGAGTTTCTGTTTCAAATCTTGGATTTCTGTGCTAAAATCAAAGGAGTCAAAACGACCATAAAAACAATTAAGCGCATTAGCCAGCTCTGTGTCTGAACTAAAACCATCTAAAAACACACGATTACTGCGCTCTGTGCTCTGAAGGCCTGCAATAGTTTTCATACTGGCCCAGGCCGAACCAAGTTTATTTGCTGCCATCTTGCTTTCCAACTCTGATTTCTAATTCTGTTTTGCTCTTAAAATTTCGGCCTTCAGCTCCTTGGTGGCAACCTGTAGCGCAGAAACAGACCCTTGTTTAAAGGCAAGAGCTTTCCTCTGTAAGCAGGATTTAACTGATTTAGTAACCCATGGTTTGTTGTTGGGATATATTTTGACACGTTTACGTGGAACAAACTTATTTTGACAGTGAGCCATGTATGAGCATGTGAGCTCAGCCAGAGAGTCCAAATCATCCCCGCAGGCCATTATGAACATCTTCCAGTCTGTATAGTCAAAGCATTCCTGGAGGCTGTGCTCTGAATCTTCTGTCCACACATCAATGTCTCTGGTCTCCACTTTGCCTCTTCTGAGAGCAGTTTTATATGTGGGCAGCAAATGTACACAGTTGTGATCTGATGATCCTAAAGGAGGAAGGGGGAGTGATTTATAGGCCCTCTCTATGGATCCATAGCACAGGTCCAATGTCTTTTTTCGCCTGGTTGGGCAGGAGACATACTGATGAAAGTTTTTAAGTGTCTTCTTTAAAGAAACGTGGTTAAAATCCCCAAGAATGAAGTTTGGCGCCTCTGGAGAAATTGACTGCAGCCGCTGCACCACATCAGAGATGGTGCTGGAGGCGGAGTCAGCGTCTGCCCTCGGATGAATGTACACAGTTGTGATGAAAAGTTGGGGAAACTCTCGAGGCAAATAAAAGGGGCGTAGTGACACAGACAGCAGCTCCACATGGGGTGTACAGATGCGCTCTCTGACCGTGACAGATGTGCAGTACTGCTTATTAATGTATAAACATACTCCGCCCCCCTGACGCTTCCCAGTTACCTCTTCCTGCCGATCCAAGCGCAGCGGAGCTCCAAAGCCGTCAATCCACAGGTCTGCATCTCGATCATGCGCAGTAAGCCAAGATTCAGTGAAAGCCATGACGCAGCAGTTCTTAAAATCCTTCTGGTAACGTACATTGCCTGTAAATTAATGTAAACGTAAATTGCTGGAATGAGCACTGGAGATGTCAGAGGCCAATTGGTGACCAATGCCTCTGAGTTCCTGGTGACTGTAGGTAATTAGTCTGTCACAGAAGGAGAATAGAAAAAGGCAGGGAAGACACAAAACGAACACAGTAGTCAGGAGCGTCTAGCCGGTACGTTCACACGTGCTGCCATCTTGATGAAAAAAAATTAGTGGTATTATTATTAACTTTTAATTTTTAGATTCTCACACGAGCACTCTAGGAGAAGCCCCATCGGGGACTTGCAGTCCTGCAAAGGACAGTGGTGGCACACAAAGCAGCAGTCCGGACTCCTGTCTACCACTGACCTGGCAGGCTGGGCTTGCTTCCTTGCGAAGGGCCGTGGTCCGGCCGCTGCTTCTGTCCAGTGTTGGGTACACCGGTGTTCTTTGCCAGACCCCCGAGTTCCCACTGGCGCTCCTCCCAGTGTACTCACACGCCTCGTGTTCTCCACATATGCCCAATTATCCTTTGGACCTATGCAGTCACTGCAGCATTATGGTGTAATTTTTTAAGCATCTAGTCAAATTTGTCGCTTTTCACTTCCTTCTTTTGTACACTGACACGGAGCGCTGGGGTGACTGGTCATGATGCCACATATTATCCCCACTGAGTCAATTCGAAACCCCGCCCACACTTCTAGAAGCCTGGGCATGAGGAGGGAGCGATGACTAAATTTTATTGATAAAAATTACATATTTTGACTGAACAACTGTGAGAGTGAATGGTTGTCTGTCTCTTTGTGTTGGCCCTGCGATGGACTGGCGATCTGTCCAGGGTGTACCCTGCCTCTCGCCCAAAGATGCTGGGATAGGCTCCAGCCCCCCGCGACTCGAAAAGGATTAAGCGGAAGAAGATGAATGAATGAATGAATGAACTCCATACTTGTAATGCACACCCTCGTAACCTCAGCAAAGCACTTATAAAATCCGAGGTCAGTCTGACAAACGGTTTGAGAGATATCAGAGGAGCGGACACACACACACAGACAGAGATTCCTTGCATTTATAGATAGATTAGCCATTCATATTTTTATTGCATGATTAACTACTTGAATTAGCTGAGAGATGATGACACTTTTCAAGCTGCTGAGCTCAAAAGTGTGAAAAAACACCTTATTCTCACAGTTAATTTCAGGGATTGGATCACATTTTATTTTGTATTAATACTGGTGTAAAAACTTATAAAAATCATTGTCAGAACTGGCAGTAATTTATTCATAGTTAATTAAAAGAACAGTGTGACATTGATATTTTATTACTGGGTGTTATATAAAATCCAGGGGCCCCTAAAACTGTGAACTGGAAACTTGGAGCCTGATTTTGGTTTTAGAAGTGCTGTAAATGCGCTGAGTTTCTTTTATTTAGAGCCAAATCAGGTGTTTCACATGTTGAGTTCTTCAAATCTGCCTCCGTCAATTTCATATCTCAGTGATGACTTTTTGTGGTCAGTTTTTGGGAAAAACTTGATAGAACACCCCATAAAAATTTGTGGAGGGTTTTTTATTCCCCTGATGAATTTGATTTTTTTCATGTAAGTTTGTGATGCATTCTTAAAAATTGGAGACATTTTGTCAGGAAATTTATGGGGTTTTTCTTTATAAATTTGCAACTTTTTCCATGGAAATTGTTTTTCTCCCACTGTTTTATTTTTTTGTAGGTTTGTAACATTTTTCGTGTGAATTTGCACCTTGCTTTTTTGTAAATTTCCAACTTTTTTCTTGTAAATTTGCTACTTGTTTGGTAAATTTGCTGCTTTTTCTTGTCTTGTAAATTTGCAGTTATTTTCTCAAGACATTTATATTTTTTTTCCTTAATTTTTTTAAGTCACCTGATTAGTTTGCAACCTTCTCATGGAAGTTTGTGATATTTTTCTCAAAAACTTGTGACATTTTCTTAGGAAATTATTGATATTTTCTTGTAAATTTGCAACCCGTTTTCTGAAATTTGTGATTTTTTTCCCTCCAAGAAATTGTTTTTCCTTCCAAGGTTAAAATGGGTAGAAGATTTCACGTGTGTCACAATGTGAGAATAACAATGAGACCTACCAATTCTAACATTTTTGAGCCGAGATGCATGTCAAAATCTTGTCATACCACAGTTTAGGAGAAACTTTAGAATAACATGACGTGGACTCACTCTCTTCCCCTGCTCCCAAGGAAAACCAGCGATCCGTAGGACCTGGAGCTCCAAAAACGGAAGTGGCTTTATTTATCTAAAACACAGACTTTAGGATGGGCACGGCCAAAACTAACACAACAGCCTAGAACAAATTCTACTTATCCTACCTTCCAAATAAACCCAAAGAAAATACACAAATGTTATCTGACTGCCTGACTTAAACTCAGGAAAACTTGTAAAGCAGAAGAGGCTTTCCCACCCCGATAGTAAATATGTTTACCATAGGTCTCTGAATCTATGGATCCTTAAAGAGTCTTACATTTGTTTTTCCAAAATTAAAGCCTTGGTCATCCTTAAATTCCTCTTTTAAGTGTAATAAAAACATTTTCTTGCACTGTATGGTAAAATCTTTGTGTTCAGTTTAGTTATTTGTAATTACTCTTTTGCATTTTAGTATAAATGAAATGGGCAGCGCGGTGGCGGAGTGGTTAGCACTGCGGCAGCACAGCAACTCACCCTTGGCCGGGGGATCCTGGGTTCGATCCCAGCTCCCGACCAACAGTGATCTGTATGGAGTTTGCATGTTCTCCCCGTGTCTGCGTGGGTTTACTCCGGGATTTCTCTGGTTTCCTCCCACAGGCCAAAAAACATTCAAGTTAGGTTAATTGGCATCAACTGGGGATTCTAGATTGTCCTTAGGTGTGACTGTGAGAGTGAATGGTTGTCTGTCTCTCTGTGTTGGCCCTGTGATGGACTGGCGATCTGTCCAGGGTGTACCCTGCCTCTCGCCCAAAAGATGCTGGGATAGGCTCCAGACCCCTCCGCGACCCAAAAAAGATTAAGCGGAAGAAGATGGATGGATTAAAAAAAAAAACAACAAGAAATCGCATGTACATAAGTATTCACAGCCTTTACTCAGTATTTTGTTGATGCACCTTTGGCAGCAATCACAGCCTCAAATCATTTTGAATATGATGCCACAAGCTTGGTACACCTATCTTGGGGCAGTTTGGCCCATTCCTCTTTGCAGCACTACTCAAGCTCCATCAGGTTGGATGGGAAGCATCAGTGCACAGCCATTTTCAGATCTCTCCAGAGATGTTCAATTGGATTCAAGTCTGGGCTCTGGCTGGGCCACTCAAGGACATTCACAGAGTTGTCCTGAAGCCACTCCTTTGATATGTTGGCTGTGTGCTTAGGGTTGTTGTCCTGCTGAAAGATGAACTGTCTCCCTAGTCTGAGGTCAAGAGAGCTCTGGAGCAGGTTTTCATCCAGGATGTCTCTGTACATTGCTGCATTCATCTTTCCCTCTATCCTGACTAGTCTCCCAGTTCCTGCTGCTGGAAAACATCCCCTCAGCATGATGTTACCACCACCATTGGCGTGGTTGTGAGCGGTACCTGGTTTCCTCCAAACATGACGCCTGGCATTCATGCCAAAGTTCAATCTTTGTCTCATCAGTCCAGAGAATTTTGTTTGTCATGGTCTGAGAGTCCTTCAGGTGCCTTTTGGCAAACTCCAGGCCGGCTGCTATGTGCCTTTTACTAAGGAATGGCTTCCGTCTGGCCACTGTACCATACAGGCCCGATTGGTGGATTGCTGCAGAGATATGTTGTCCTTTTGAAAGGTTCTCCTCTCCCCACAGAGGAATGCTGGAGCTCTGACAGAGTGACCATCGAGTTCTTGGTCACCTCCCAGACTAAGGCCCTTCTCCCCCGATCGCTCAGTTTAGACAGCCAGCCAGCTCTAGGAAGAGTCCTGGTGGTTCTGAACTTCTTCCATTTACGGATAATGGAGGCCACTGTGCTCATTGGGACATTCAAAGCAGCAGAAATTTTTCTGTACCCTTCTCCAGATTTGTGCCTTGAGACAATCCTGTCTTGGAGGTCTACAGACAGTTCCTTTGACTTCATGCTTGGTTTGTGCTCTGACATGCACCGTCAACTGTGGGACCTTATATAGACAGGTGTGTGCCTTTCCAAATCATGTCCAATCAACTGAATTTACCACAGGTGGACTCCAGTTAAGGTGTAGAACCATCTCAAGGATGATCAGTGAAAACAGGATGCACCTGAGCTCAATTCTGAGCTTAATGGAAAAGGCTGTGAATAATTATGTACATGTGATTTCTTAGTTTTTTATTTTTAATAAATTTGCAAAAATCTCTTTTTCACATTGTCATTATGGGGTATTGTGTGTAGAATTGTGAGGAAAAAAATGAACTTAATCTGTTTTGAAATAAGGCTGTAACATAACAAAATGTGGAAAAAGTGAAGCGCTGTGAATACTTTTCGGATGCACTGTAGTACTGAAACAGCTTTAGTGAAGGTCACTAATGACCTCCTTATTGCATCTGGTAATGGACTTATTTCTGTACTTGTCCTTTTAGACCTTAGTGCAGCTTTTGATACTATTGATCATAATATTTTACTTGATAGATTAGTACACCATGTTGGACTTAATGGAATTTCGTTGCAGTGGTTTAGATCTTATTTATCTGTTAGATTCCAGTTTGTTTATGTCAATAATGACTTTTCTTCCAACTCAAAGCTCAGTCACGCAGTTCCACAGGGATCTGTGCTAGTTTCTGTTCTTTTTAGTTTATATACAGTATGCTTCCGCTAGGCAACATTATTAGAAAGCACGGTATACATTTTCATTGTTTTGCAGATGACACACAATTATACCTGTCAATGAAGCCAGATGATAGTAATCAATTAGCCAAGTTAGAGGCCTGTCTTAAGGAAATCAAAGCTTGGATGACTTGTAATTTCCTGCTATTAAATTCAGATAAGACTGAAGTCATTCTAGTTGGTCCAAAAAAACCTTAGAAATACCTTTCCAAATCAAATTCTTAGTTTGAATGTGGTTACTCTTTATCTTAATAGTTCTGGGAGGAACCTTGGAGTTATTTTTGATCAAGGTCTGTTTTTTAATTCACATATTATACTTGTTTCTAAGACTGCCTTCTATCATTTGCGTAATATTGCCAAGATTAGGAGCATCTTGTCTCAGAGTGATGCTGAGAAACTAATCCATGCTTTTTTTTTTAGCTCTAGAATAGATTATTGTAGCTGTTTATGATCAGGCTGTCCTAAAACATCTTTAAAAAGTCTTCAGCTGATCCAAAGTGCTGCAGCAAGAGTTTTAACAGACACTAGAAAGACATACCATATCTCTCCTTGTCTGGCCTCCCTTCATTGGCTTCCCATAGATTTTTAAAGAGTTTAAAATCCTTCTTCTCACTTACAAAGCGCTAAATAATCAGGCCCCTTTTTATTTAAAAGATCTGATACTACCCTATTATCCTAACAGAGCACTACGCTCCCAAAATGCAATTCAATTCAACTTTATTTATATAGCGCCATTTCACAACAACAGTCATCTCATAGCACTATCAACTGTAGGGAGGACCCCCACAGTTGCAGAAAGACCCCAGCAATCAGGCGATCCCCTGTGAGCAAGCACTTGGCGACGGTGGAGAGGAAAAACTCCCTTTTAACAGGAAGAAACCTCCAGCAGAACCAGGCTCAGGGAGGGGCAGTCATCTGCTGCGACTGGCTGGGGGGTGAGGGGACAGAGAAGAAGAAAAGAACAGACATGTAGAGAGCAAACAGCACGATGGGGACTCAATCTATGGGAGAGAACAAACAAATGTTAATGACCAGCAAAAAAAAAATATTTCATAGAGAGTGAGGAAAGGAGTGAGGCCCAGTGCATTACTGGAGGTCCCCCGGCTGACTAAACCTATTAGCAGCATAACTAAGGGAGGGTTCAGAAACACATGATCCCTCCCTAATTGTAGGCTATATCAAAAAGGTAGGTTTTAGCCCTATTCTTAAAAACAGAGATTGAGTCTGACTCCCGAATCCAGATTGGCAGCTGATTCCACAGGAGAGGAGCTTGATAACTGAAGGCTCTGCCTCCCATTGTACTTTTGGAGATTCTAGGTATTACAAGTAAACCTGCATTTTGGGAGCGTAGTGCTCTGTTAGGATGATACGGTAGTATCAGATCTTTTAAATAAAAAGGAGCCTGATTGTTTAGAGCTTTGTAAGTAAGAAGAAGGATTTTAAACTTAATTCTAAACTCTATGGGAAGCCAATGAAGGGAGGCCAGAACCGGAGAGATATGATCTCTCTTTCTAGTACCTGTTAAAACTCTTGCTGCAGCATTTTGGATCAGCTGAAGACTTTTTAAAGATGTTTTAGGACAGCCTGATAATAAAGAATTACAATAATCTAATCTCGAGCTAACAAAAGCGTGGATCAGCTTCTCAGCATCACTCTGAGACAAGATGCTCCTAATCTTGGCAATATTACGCAAATGATAGAAGGCAGTCTTAGAAACAAATTTAATATGTGAATTGAAGGACAAATCCTGATCAAAAATAACTCCAAGGTTCCTCACAGAGCTATTAAGAGAAAGAGTAACTGCATCCAAACTGAAAGTTTGATTTGGAAAGGAATTTCTAAGGTTTTTTGGACCAACAAGAATGACTTCAGTCTTATCTGAATTTAATAGCAGGAAATTACAAGTCATCCAAACTTTGATTTCCTTAAGACAGGCTTCTAACTTGGCTAATTGATTAGTATCATCTGGCTTCATTGACAGGTATAATTGTGTGTCATCTGCATAACAGTGAAAATGTATACAGTGCTTTCTAATAATGTTGCCTAACGGAAGCATATATAAACTAAAAAGAGTAGGGCCAAGCACAGATCCCTGTGGAACTCCATGACTAAGCTTTGAGCTGAGAGAAAACTCATCATTTACATGAACAAACTGGAACCTATCAGATAAATAAGATCTAAACCACTGCAACGAAGTTCCATTAAGTCCAACATAGTGTTCTAATCTATCAAGTAGAATATTATGATCAATAGTATCAAAAGCTGCACTAAGATCTAAAAGGACAAGTACAGAAACTAGTCCATTATCAGATGCAATGAGGAGGTCGTTAGTGACCTTCGCTAAGGCTGTTTCAGTGCTATGATGGATTCTAAACCCAGATTGAAACTCCTCAAATAAACCATTTCCCTGCAGGTGGTCAAATAATTGCGTAGCAACAACTCTTTCTAAGATTTTTGAAATGAAAGGGAGATTAGAGATTGGTCTATAGTTAGCTAAAGCTCCTGGATCTAGCGTTGGCTTTTTGAGTAAGGGTTTAATTACAGCCGTTTTAAAAGCCTGCGGTACATGGCCTAAAGTTAATGAAGAATTGATTATATGAAGAATAAAGCTACCAATAAGTGGGAAGACTTCTTTAAATAACCTGGTAGGAATAGGGTCTAAAAGACAAGTTGAAGGTTTGGATGAGGAAACTATTTTGTCTAACTCACAAAGGTTGATTGGAGTAAACTCATCAAGACAGACATCAATAGAAGGAGTTGTAGTAGTTACAGTATTTAAGTTAACTGTGGGAAGAATCTGATTGATTTTATCTCTGATGGATGAAATTTTATTATTGAAAAAGTTCATAAAGTCCTGACTAGTAAGCTCTAAGGGGATGCTAGGATTGACAGAGTCCTGACTCTTTGTCAACCTGGCTACAGTACTGAAAAGAAACCTGGGATTATTCTTGTTCTCTTCTATT
The DNA here is from genome assembly GCA_020510985.1 of Pholidichthys leucotaenia. Taxonomy (NCBI): domain Eukaryota; kingdom Metazoa; phylum Chordata; class Actinopteri; order Cichliformes; family Pholidichthyidae; genus Pholidichthys; species Pholidichthys leucotaenia. The sequence goes on from CM035839.1 coordinate 61,218,917, forward strand.
AATGCAGAGTAATAACTCGTTCTAGCTTTTCTAAGAGATTTTTTATAAATTAAAAGATGATTTCTCCAAGCTAAATAGATTTCATCTAAATTAGTAGAGCGCCATTTTCTTTCTAATTGACGAGTCTTCTGTTTTAAGCTACGAGTTTCTGTGTTGAACCAAGGAGTTAAAAATCTCTGATTAGACTTTTTCTTTTTTAAGGGGGCCACCAAGTCTAGAGCCTGATGCAGAGAAGCTGAAACACTATCCACCATGTTATCAATTACAGAAGGAGCAAGCTGTCTATAGCTTATTTCCGTTGTGTTGACACATGGCATAGAGGAAACAATCTGCATAAATTTGGAAACAGCATCATCTGAGAGGCATCTACTGTGATAATATTTTTCTTTAGGAGCCAAATAGTCAGAAATAGTAAAATCAAAAGTTAACAGACAATGGTCTGACAGTACAGGGTTATGAGGAGACACTACAAGATTTTCTATTTCTATGCCATATGTCAGAACAAGGTCCAATGTATGGTGGAGGTAATGAGTAGAATTTCCTACTTTCTGAGAAAACCCAATCGAGTCTAATATTGAATTAAAAGCCACATTAAGGCAGTCACTATCTACATCCACATGTATATTAAAGTCCCCTACTATAATTATTCTATCAGATTTCAGCACTAAATCAGCTAAGAAATCAGGAAATTCGGATAAAAATTCTGAATAGGTTGATGGGGGACGGTAAACTATGGCAAATAAAATTGGGTTTAACCTGGAATTGCTAAAGTGCCCAACACTGAGGACCAGGCCCTCAAAGGAATTATAACATGTTTTTTGCTTTACATTAACTAGTAATTTGGAATGGTAAATTGATGCTACTCCTCCTCCACGACCAGAACTTCTGGGATTTTGACAGTTTAAATAACCAGAGGGAGTTGATTCATTTAAACCAACATAATCCTCTTGTCCTAACCAAGTCTCTGTAAGGGAAATTAAATCAATCTGATGATCAATTAACAGATCATGGACTAACAGAGACTTGGGAGTTAGAGACCTAATATTTAATAAACCACATTTAATTTTTAAATTATGAGGAGGAACAGAGGCCAAATCATTCAATTTAGAGGCTTTATGTTTAATTTGAGTTTTTTGATACAGCCTATAATTAGGGTGGGATCATGTGCCCCTGAACTCTCCCTTAGTTATGCTGCTAATAGGTTTAGACAGCCAGGGAACCTCCAACAGTGCACTGGGCTTCACTCCTTTCTTCACTCTCTGTGAAATATTTTTGCTGGTCATTAACATCTGCTTGTTCTCTCCCATAGATTGAGTCCCTGTTGTGCTGTTTGCGCTCTACTTGTCTGTCTTTTCTTCTTCTTCTCTATCCCCTCACCCCCCAGCCAGTCGCAGCAGATGACCCTCCCTGAGCCTGGTTCTGCTGGAGGTTTCGTCCTGTAAAAAGGGAGTTTTTCCTCTCCACTGTCGCCAAGTGCTTGCTCACAGGGGATCGCCTGATTGCTGGGGTCTTTCTGCCTTTGTGGGGCAGAAAGACCCACAAAGTTGGGGGTTTCCCCTACAGTTGAAATTGTGGGGGTTTCCCCTACAGTTGAAAGTGCTATGACTGTTGTTGTGAAATGGCGTTATATAAATAAAGTTGAATTGAATTGAAATCGCACAGCTCCTTAGCTCATGAGAAAACAGCATGTGCTGGGATTCTTTGTTATTTTACTGGAGAGAGAAATAGAAAAGCACTCAGAGAGCGCATACCTTCCTTCCAACCCTCATGGATCACCTCCAAAATGTAATGGGTTTGTGTGTTGGCCAGGAGCCAGTTCTGGTGAAAACTGCATCAAAGTCTATCCAGTAGTTTTGGAGTATTCTTGCTAACACACTGTGAGAAGATAAGAGCCTTGGTGGAGGTATGTGTTCTCGGATCATCACCAAAATGTTGTGGGTTTCTCTCTAGCCCAAGGGCTACCGCTGGTGAAAATTTCATCCAAATCCATCCTGTAGTTTTTGTCATGGGTCATTTCCAATCAGTTAAACACTCCTAAAAAACTCCAGGAAACAGATGATTAAATTCCATAAAGTTTACTTGGAATCTTGTGAAACTGTAACACAATACAGTATGACATTGAGTTAATGTGCACGTTGAGCAGCTTGACGTTCAAGTAAAATATCACAGCCTAGGTAAACGAATTACACATTTTAGGCAGTAAATTGGTTTTTAACTGATAAAACAAGTGGCAACAACATGTAACTAACTCCTTATTTTAACAATTCTAATAATTACAGACATTGCTTGAGCAAAGAAGAAGAAACAGAAAGCAGCATCTGGCTGAGGAGCTGACAACAGTGTGTGTGTGTGTGTGTGTGTGTGTGTGTGTGTGCTCTGACACTGCAGTTAGCTGCACTGATCACCACATGGCAAGTCACTTCCTGACTCCCAGCATGCACCGCTGCCATGTTTGTAGTTTTTAACTGCAAAAATGAATAAATGCACTGAACTGTGGCAACAACACATCTCATAAAAAACACACATTAAACACATTTTCTGGGGGCATAACACTCCCCGCTTGGGGTCTTTAAAGAGCCCACACTAATGAATAGAGTCGGACTTAACAAAGAAATGCAAGACTGTTTCTGTAATGGGACGAGAAAAAAACGTTCTTAGTTCCCACCCTTGATAATTTCCACTTCAACCTTCCAAACCTGTCCATCTTCTCCTGGAAAGGTTTTCAAGATGATGCCTTCCAGGGATGAAGATGGGATGTGCCTGATCTGTGTTCAGACTTCATTGTCCAATCCAGCCTCCTACCCGAAGAAGTTGGTCTTGGGTCGATTATGGGGTGCAGTTTCCACAGGCTGCTAGAGGACAGGATGCTGGATCCTGAATTGATGCGTTTCAGTTCTTCTGCATAGCATTCATTCTGGACACACCTTATGATACACACCTTAGCTCTCTGCAGCTCATCCTCGGTTGGACGACAGATGTGCCACCCTTTACATACATTCTGGATGGAGTGGCAGAAGGAGCGAGCTATGTGGATGAGGTGCGCTATGGCTGTGAGGAGAATGTTGAATTTAGAGAAGCATTCAAAGCGTTGTGGGTGTACCACATCTCTGGTAATGTGTGTGAGACTTGTCGTCACTTGGGGGCGCACTTCAGCGTCAATGTCAGGGACGATAAGATTGTAGGCCTCCTGAGACTCAGATGGGTGCAGAGATGGATTACAAAGAAAGGCTGGCCCTTTGAGCCATGTCGTGCTGCTAAACAAGGCTGGTATCACAGTTCTTGACCCAATGTTGGCTGGGTTGAGGTGTGTTGGGACGTACTTCCACTGGCCGGGACAGGATGATTGACGGATTCGTTGGATCCTGTTGTGTACGTAGACGTGGAATCTCCTTGATTGGTTATGTATATATCCCAATACGACCTTACTGTCTGTGTAGTAGGTGATGTTGTCAAATGTCATGTCCATCTCTGAGACCACCATCGCTGCAGTCTCCACGGCGAGTACGGCTGCACAGAGCTCTAGCCTTGGGATGGTTTGACTGTGTTGAGGAGCCAACTTCGCTTTTCCAAAGACAAAGCCAATATCAGTCTACTGTTTGTGGTTCGTCACCCTGATGTAGGCCGCGGCTGCTATTGCTTTGACTGATGCATCTGCGAAGACAGAGTTCTCTCCGTAGTCCACCTGCGGTGGAGAAGGATGTGTAAGGACGTGGTATCTGGAGCCCTTCTAGGCCTTGGAGTGATTATTTCCATCTAGTCCACTCGATGTACATGTCCTTTGGGAGAGGTGCATCCCAGTTCTCCGCTTGCGTGGTGAGTTCCCTGAGTATCAGTCTTCCGTGAACTGTGATGGGTGTGAGGAACCCCAAAGGATCGTAGCGACTATTCACTGTTGAGAGTACACCTCTGCGAGTGAAGGGTTTTTGATCATCTTGAAGGTGTCTGTGCGCATGTTCCAGAACAACCCAAGACTGCGTTGGCTAGGTGGATCATTGGCGAAGAGATCTAGATTTTCAACGTCCTTGGAGCAATCTTTGGAAGGGAATGCCTTGATGACTGTGGGTCGGTTTGACGCGATCTTATGCAGCCTAAGGTTAGAATCTGCAAGCATCTTCTGTACTCGCTTCAGGATGCTGATGGCCTCTTCTTCTGTGCTAAAGGACTTTAAGGCGTCATCAACGTAGAACTCACGGTTGATGAATCTCTTTGCATCGTTGCTGTAGTTGGCCTCTGCTTCCTTGGCTACCCATCGCAGACTGTACACTGTGGCAGCAGGAGAGGGACTGTTCCCAAAGAGGTAGTCCATGATGTCAGGGGTAGGGTCGTTGTTCTTGTACCACAGGAAGCAGAGGAAATCGTGGTGGTCCTCCCTCATGACGAAACAGTGGAACATATGCTCGATGTCGGCAGTGATCACTACCTGTTCCTTCCTGAATCTCATGAGGACACCTAACAATCTGTTATTGAGGTCTGGCCCGGTAAGTAGAACATCACTGAGCGACACTCCTTCCCATGAGGTACTTCTGTTGAAGACCACACGGATCTTATCTGGCTTTCTGGGGTGATACACACCGAACAGGGGCAGGTACCGGCACTCTTGTTCAGTTTGCATCGACGGTGCGGCCTCCATGCCTTCTTGACCATCTAACATCTTCTCCATAAACTCTAGGAAGTCGGCTTTCATCTGCAGCCGTTTTTCCAGTGAGCGTTGAAGTGAGATGAGGCGGTTGAGGGCCTGTTTCCTATTGTTTGGCAGCCGCTGTCTTGGTGAGTGAAAGACTAGAGGTGCAACCCAGCTTTTGGAGTCATCCTAATAACATTCAGCTTCCATTATTTTCAGGAATTCTAGATCTTCCATAGATGGAGCGAGTCTGTAGTTGTTGGGAGTCCAAGCGAAGACAGTTTGTCCCAAGCTGTCCCCAGTGAGTGTAGTTGAGACGAGTGTGGGGTTTGGTGATAGATGGTGCAGAGGTTTAATTGCTTGACTGAACACCTCTTTCACTTTGATCTTGTTGTCGCATGGTTGGAGATGACTTGTACACCCATTCTCTAGGATGGCTGTTTTGTAGCTTTTCACCACCGGTGGTTTGTGAGCACCTCGAAGACACGCATTGCTGATGACGACCCATCCTAGGTCAAGCCTTTGAACGAACTGTGCGTTTCCTGGATCATTTATCTGCTCTCGTACCTTGTGGACCTGTAAGATGTCTCTGCCCAGTAGGAGTATCTTGGCGTTAGGATCTAGAGGTGGCATCTGGTCAGCGATGCATTTCAGGTGAGTATGGTGGAGAGCTGCATTTGGTTTAGGGATTTCAGTGCGGACGTTTGGAATTTCATTGCACTCGAGCAGCGTGGGCAGGGGAATGCTTACTTTCCTGGTCCTGACTGGATGGTGTAGCCATTGGCTCTCCAATCAGTTGCCTCTGTGCGCCCCACGCAGGTCTTGAGCATGTAGAAGTAGGAGCTGCTGAAGATCTTTAAGACATCAACGAACTTCAATCGTGCAAGGAAATGATTGCGCTGCTCATCCGGTATGGCGTACATTCTCTGAGACTCCTTCCTGCATCTGTTCGGGAACACACTGATGAGGCAGATCTTAGCATATGCTCTGGCGCTCAAACCTTCTCCGCAGACTTGTGTGCATGCTGACTTGACTTCCTGGTTGTTCGCTTTGTCCTCCTCCCCGCCGTCCTTTGAAGAGGGAGGGGTCGACTTGGATTTTCAGGTGGGGCGTGCTGGAGTGAAGTGCTGATGCATGTGCAGTACTGCACTACTGTATGTACATTTTATCTCAGCGGTGCAGTTCTTTGCCAGATGTTCTGTGAAGGAGCAACAGCGGAAGCAGATGAAATGTTCTTTCAAGAGTTGTTTGTGAGCCTCTATGCTCTTTTCATGGAAGTCTTGCATTTCCTCAGAGGGTGGGGTTTCTTATGCAGGGGGCAGAACTTATTTGTGTCAATCCGTTCTTTGGCTTCCTTGGACTCAAACTTTGTGCTTCCTGAGACCTGTGTCTTCTGAACATACACTGATGTCTTTGTGGGTCTCTCTCATTTGCTCTTTCTCTCTGCTGGGGCTTGCGTGTAGAGGTTACAGCTTGGGTCTGTGCGAGTCTTTGCCTCTGCGTGGCTGAAGTTTATCAATGCAGAGAAAGGTGGGAAACTGACGAAATGTTGATTCTTGTATCTTGCCCTGTAATACAGCCACTTTTCTTGTATGTTGTATGGGAGTATTTCAGTGATGGGCTTGGTCGCTCTGGAGGTGTCCAAGTATGACAAGCCTGCGAGGTAGCCGTCCTCCTTGGCGGCTAGCAGCTCTGACAACAGGTTGGCTAGATCTTGGAGTTTCTGTGGGTCCTTTGTTGTGATCTTTGGAAAGTCCTCCAGTTTGTTGAAGAGGGCCTGCTCGATGGCCTCTGGCGAGCCGTATACTTCGTCAAGGCGCTCCCATGCCATACACAGTCCTTTATGCGGGTTCTTGATGTTGGGTGCTTTTATTCTTCTTGCCTGTTCTGCTGACTCTTTTCCCAGATACTTAGTCAAGAGGTCAAGTTCTTCTGCTGCAGATAGGTCCAGGTCAGCAATGGCATTTTGGAATGATGGCTTCCAGGCCCAGGAGTTCACTGGCTGGTCATCATATGTGGCAAGACCTGAAGTTACCAGGTGGTTGCGGGCAAGGTATTTGATGAGGTCTTCGGTGGTTGTGGAGTCATTGTAGCTAACTTGATGTGGCGTCCTGGGAGCAGGTTGGTAACCGGGAGATGAAGGATCTTGCTTGAAGTTCTGTCGTGGAAGTGTTCTGTTAAGCTGAGGAGTTTGGGGGAAATAGGGAGACTGGCTGAAGCGTTGTTGCAGTCGTGCTTTGCTTGGCTGAGGGGCTTGAGGAACGTGGTGAGGCATAGCAGCATTGGATGCAGCATGTGGGTTTTGGTTTGTGTCAGGCGGATGGATTCTTAGTGGAGTAACTTTGGTTGATTGAGGGTGTGAAGGATGAAATGCTGGAGGAGCTTCGCCGACATCTGTTATAGCAGGCGAGTCTCTGCCATGCAGACTAGCTTGTTCTGCCACAAACGCTGTGGTGCGCTGGTCTTTGACGGACTGAGGGACTGCGCTGTTAACTTCACTGCATAGTCCAATGCCCATATCTTGTAAACTAGCAATGAGGGCATTTGCCTCTGCTGTGGCAGCATCTTTTTCTTTTTCATCTTTTAATGCCTCAAGGCTGGCTTTGTCATGGCGGCCGCTGGGCCGTCATCAGCTCCAGCTGCGCATACACCTACCGCCAATAATCAGCAGGCTTTAAAAGCCGGTGTCTCTGACTGCTCTGCACGGAGTCGTCTGTCGTCTGCCGCCGATTTCGCCGTAGACTTCCGGGTGCTAGCTGCAGAGGTTGGGTGGGGGGAGTCAGCTCTTTGCAGTATTTTTCTCCGCAGCCTTAGCTCGGAGCTAAAAGATGAACTAGCAACACGGGATAAGCCAGACAAATTAGGTGAACTAATTTCTCTCACAATTAGTTTGGACAGTAGGCTGAAGGAGCGGGCGGCCAAACGTAGGGCTGCCAGCCGGTTGGGTAAACCACGCCCCCGCTCCTCCCGGCCACCTCTCCCGGCTCTGCCCCCGCTGGAGGAACTTCCGGGGCAGGAGGAAATGATTATTGGGCAATCGGGTGTTTCGGCGGCTGAAAGACAGCGCCGAAGGGATCTGGGCCTGTGTTTTTACTGTGGCAATGAGTCTCACGGGGTAGCTGAGTGTCCCAACTGGTTAAAAGGGGAGGTCCGTGGGTTACTGTAGGGGGATTCATGGACGTTAAGCAGAAGAAACCCCTCACTAGTTGCCGTATCCCCATCAGACTAATTTATAAACACAGGGAACACACAACACATGCCCTTATTGATTCTGGAGCTGAGCAAAGCTTCATTTCCGGAGACCTGGCAACCCATCTGGGCCTCAGCTGTCAACCCCTTCGCCCATCTGTCAACCTCGTTACGCTGTCAAAGGCTTCACTGACCAGTGTCTCCCACCAGACGGCCCCCGTGTCGGTGATTGTTTCTGGAAATCATAGGGAGGAGATCCGGTTCTTGGTGTTGCCCATCTCCTCCTCGCCTGTGATCCTGAGTTACCCGTGGCTACGTCTCCACAACCCCACGTTCGACTGGCAAGCAGGAAATATCACTGTGTGGAGCACCTTTTGTCTCAGTGCCTGCCTCCAGTCTGCAGCGTGTGCCCCCTCGGTATCGATGACCCCGCCCTCGACGCCGCCCCCGACCTGTCCAAGGTACCAGAGGTCTACCACGATCTGGGAGCGGTTTTCAGCAAGTCACGGGCGCTGTCCCTTCCCCCCCACCGCCCCTACGACTTTGCGATCAACCTCAGGGCAGGGGCCCCTCTCCCGGCAAGTCGTTTGTATAGCCTGTCTGCCCCGGAGCGTGAGGCCATGGACACATATATTAAGGAGTCCCTCAGCTCTGGAATTATTCGACTGTCTTCCTCGGTGGTGGGGGCAGGTTTCTTCTTCGTGGGGAAGAAGGATGGCTCGCTACGCCCCTGTACCGACTTCCGGGGGCTCAATGAAATTACCATCAAGGACAAGTACACGCTGCCACTAATGAACTCAGCCTTTGACTCTCTCCAGGGGGCATCATGGTTTACGAAGCTGGACCTCCGTAACGCTTACCACCTGGTGCGCATTAAGGAGGGCGATGAGTGGAAGACGGCGTTCTGGACCCCAAGCGACCATTTTGAGTTACTTGGTGATACGGTTTGAGTTAACCAACGCTCCGGCCGTCTTCCAGCGCTTAATTAACGACGTCCTCCGGGACTTCCTGAACTCCTTCGTGTTTGTTTATTTGGATGACATCCTGATCTTTTCACGCACGTTGGAGGAACACCAGGTGCACGTAAGACGGGTCCTGCAGCGCCTCCTGGAGAACTAGCTGTTCGTCAAGGCCGAGAAGTGCGAGTTTCACACCAGCTCGACGTCCTTTTTGGGGTTCATTATCGCACACAATCAGGTGCTCCCCGACCCGGCCAAGGTCAAGGCGGTGGTGGATTGGCCCACGCCCACGTCCAGGAAACAGTTGCAGGGTTTCTTGGGATTCACCAACTTCTATCGCCGTTTTGTGCCGAATTTTGGGATCATTGCCCGGCCCTTGACCGACCTCACGTCCCCCAAGATCCCCTTTCGTTGGAGCAAGGAAGCGGGTGCGGCGTTTGGGAAGTTGAAGGAGGAGTTTGCCTCTGCCCGCGTCCTGACCCAGGTGGACCCGGCCCTGCAGTGCTTGGTGGAGGTGGACGCCTCGGATTCTGGAGTTGGGGTGGTCCTCTTCCAACGTTCCCCGGTGGATGGAAGGATCCGGCCGTGCGCCTTCTTTTCCCACCGCCTAACGCCTGCTGAGAGGAACTACTGCATCGGTGACAGGGAGCTGCTGGCTGTGAAGCTCGCCTTGGAGGAATGGAGGCACTAACTGGAGGGGGCTGCCCAGCCGTTCGTCGTCTGGACGGATCATAAAAACCTAGAGTATCTTCGGACGGCTAAACGGCTGAATGCCCGCCAGGCCCGCTGGTCTCTCTTTTTCGGCCGGTTTACTTTCACGATCACCTACCGGCCAGGGAGCAAGAATGCTAAGTCAGACGCCCTCTCCAGGCAGTTCGAGGCAAAGACCGTCGGGGATCAGGAGGAGACCATCCTGCCGTCATCCTGTGTAGTGGGCGCCCTCGCGTGGGAGATCCAGGACAGAGTCAGGAGAGCGCAGGAGACTGAGCCCGACCCAGGTGGGGGTCCCCCGGGCCGTTTGTTCGTTCCCTCTTCGGTCAGGAGCGAGGTCATCCAGTGGGGTCATGCTTCTAAGTTGGCGTGCCATCCAGGAATCACTCGCACGGTCGACCTGTTTCAGAGGGCCTTCTGGTGGCCAGGTTGAGGAAGGACGTCACTAGCTATGTCCGGGCCTGCGCCCAGTGCGCCACCGGGAAATCGTCATCTTCCCCCCCGGCAGGTCTTCTCCATCCTCTGCCGGTTCCTTCCCGCCCCTGGTCCCATGTGGCTTTGGATTTTGTGACCGGCCTGCCCCCTTCTGACCACTTCACCTCGGTCCTGACGATAGTGGACCGCTTCTCCAAGGCAGCCCATTTTGTGCCTCTCTGGGGATTGCCTTCGGCGCGGGAGACGGCGGATCTCCTGGTGCAGCATGTGGTCCGCCTTCATGGCATCCTGGCGGATATTGTCTCGGATCGAGGCCCGCAGTTTGTGTCCCAGGTTTGGAAGGCGTTTTGCACGGTGTTGGGAGCCACGGCAAGTCTCTCGTCTGGGTATCATCCGCAGAGTAACGGCCAGTGTGAGCGGGCCAATCAGGAGCTGGAGGCTGCGCTCTGCTGTGTCATATCCTCTTGTTCCTCTTCCTGGAGTACGTTCCTGCCCTGGATCGAGTACGCGCACAATGCCACGGTGTCTTCAGCGACTGGGATGTCCCTGTTCAAAGCGTCTCTGGGGTATGATCCACCACTGTTCCCGGAGGAGGAGAAGTTGGTGGCTGTCCCTTCGGTACAGGCTCATGCCAGGCGTTGCCGTCGGATCTGGACCATCACCCGCAGAGCCCTCCTCAGGACCACGGAACGCAATATCCAGGTGGCCAACCATCACAGGAGGCCCGCCCCGGACTATAAGGTGGGTCAACAGGTTTGGCTGTCTACCAAAAATATCAATGTGCCGGCCGAGAAGCGTAAGTTGACGAAGCGCTTCATTGGCCCATATATGATTTCACGTGTCATTAACCCGGTGTCTGTGCGCCTAGCTCTTCCCCCTTCCATGCGCATCTGCCCTACTTTTCATATCTCCGACCCTCTGTGCCCGCCCCCCGCGGCTCCTTCCCCCCCGAGGATGATCGACGGCCACCCAGCTGGGGGGTGACTGCCATCTTGGATGTCCGCCGGCGGGGCCGGGGTCTTCAGTATTTGGTGGACTGGGAGGGATTCGGCCCTGAGCACCACTCCTGGATTCGCCCAGCGTTGATCCTTGACAAGCAGCTCATCCGCGATTTCCATCGGGCGCATCCAGGTAGGATAGGGCAGGTGACTGGAGGCACCTCTAGAGGGGGGAGTACTGTCATGGCGGCCACTGGGCCGTCATCAGCTCCAGCTGTGCATACACCTGTCTCCAATAATCAGCAGGCTTTAAAAGCCGGTGTCTCTGACTGCTCTGCACGGAGTCATCTCTCGTCTTCGCCACGCATCGCGTCAAGGACACGACCTCAAGTCAGAGCTAATACCAAGCCTCCTCATCAAGCCACGTCACGTAAGCAACAGCAAATCTTACCCTGTCAAAGTATTCTCCCCTGTGCACAGGTGGACCTCCCTGGCGGCAGACTCGTCTCCCCAGACAACGGGACGTCACCTCCTCCTCCTCGGATCTCCTCCTCACCTTCACAGCACCAAGCGCCACTCTCACCAAGCCACGCCAAGTCACGGAGCAGACAGAAGTCTCACAGCGGCACCTGCAAGTAAGCAGCACAAGTCTCAGTTTCCCGTTCCTACGAGCTGCATTAATCTCTTGTGCTTGTGTGTTCCAGGGTTGCCAGGTTGCAGCAAGACCCGCTCAGCTCCAGCTGTCTGACAGCATCGCATTCACCCACACATTCTCACACTCACCCAACATCACTGAGTTAATAAATAATTGTCAAATCACTCTACTCATGTCAGCGTCTGTCTCCTGGGTTAAGCAATCACGTCAGGCTTGGATGCATGTGTTCCATTTGGATGCGTGCCTGCACCACTTGGATGCGTGCCTGCTCCACTTTAAGTTCAGTTTCCGTCTTTGAGGGAAACTGAACTGAACTGCTTATCTTCTGAACTGCTTATCTTCATTTTCTCTGCTGTTGTTGCTGCGCTGCGACATTACGGCTTAACTTGGTTGTGATATCAGGAGAAGGAGGCTAGTGTGAAGCTGTCTGGATGCTGTTGTGTTAGCCATCTATTTCTTGATAATGGGGAGCTCTGTATGATGGCGGTCTCTGTGTCCCTTGTAGCTGTAATGCCGTCTTTTCACTGTCATGGGTCGTTTCCAATGAGTTAAACACTCCCAAAAAATTCCAGGAAACAGATGATTAAATTCCATAAAGTTTACTGGGAATCTTGTGAAACTAATACAATACAGTATAACATTGAAGTAATGTGCACGTCGAGCAGCTTGATATTCAAGTAAAATATCACAGCCTAGCTTAATGAACTACACATTTTAGGCAGTAAATTGTTTTTTAACCAATAAAACAACAAGGGGCAACAACATGTAACTAACTCCTTATTTTAACAATTCTAATACTTACAGATGTTGCTTGAGCAAAGAGGGAGAAACAGAAAGCAGCATCTTGCTGAGGAACTGACAACAGTGTGTGTGTGCTCTGACACTGCAGTTAGCTGCACTGATTAGTGATGGGACGGCAGGCTCCGCAGCTTTGAGGGTGCTCCGAGCTTCTCCAGGAAATATTTGACGAAGCGCGTTTCGAGGCGTGTATTGCTGACGTATGTGTTGACGTCATACCACATGACTGGGTCAGGAAGCCATTCATGATTTTGCATGCAAAATAATTATTTCTTTTTTCCCTTATAATCATTAATATTTCTTAAAAGACAGTCCATTTAGTGAAATGAAAAAATACACAAACCAGTAACACCCTTGTAAAAATCTGCATGTTGTATATGTTTTGTCCACTAGATGACCTAGTAGAGAAAATGAAGATTCACATGAGGCCTCGTCTATATGAGCCTTTTTTTTTTTTTTTTAAGTTTTTGTAAAGGGTATACAGGTCATTACAGCATTGCATTGTTAACATTTTCATCGTACTTTCCCTTACATTTTGCTATTTGACAACATTGGTAGAATAGTTATTACAACACCCCCTTTTTTTTTTAAAGTGAAAGAAAAAGTGAAATTAAAGAGAATTAAATTAAACAAACAAACAAAAAAACGAATAAACAAACAAACAGAACAGTAAAAAACAAACAGAAAATTAAGTAATTAAAAGTAAAAGAGCATCTGAGTAGCATTGGAACAAAGAGTGGGACCATCATTGAAATGGTATTTGTCAAAGATTAGATCTAATGGAAGACACATATGCGATCCAGGGTTGCCAAAAGTTCATGAACCCATCCATGTCCTGTCTCAGTGCGAATGTCAACTTTTCCATCGAGTAAATGTCTTGGATCACGTTAATCCAATCTTCAGGTGTAGGACAGTCCTTCAACATCCATTTTTTAGTTAGAGCTTTTTTGCTTGCCAATATTAAAACATTGAATAAGTATTTTTCTCCTCGTCTTTCCAGTGAGTCCGGTAGTAAACCCAAATACAAAGTTACAAAAGAAAAGGGAACTGTTATTTTGAATATTTTCCCCAATATTGTCTGTACATTGGTCCAATATTGGTGGATAACTGGGCATGACCAAAACACATGAAAATGATTTGCAGTCTTTTCAGCACACAAGCGCCAACAGTTCAATCCCTTATGGGTAAATTTGTTTTGTGCAGGTGTTCTGAAAAATCTTACCAAATTTTTCCATCCAAATTCTCTCCACTGCAGGGATGAGGTACTTTTCCATTGCTGTCTATTTAGCTTTTCCCATATTTCCAATTGTAAAGTGAAATTCCCCTCTTTTTCCCATCTCTCTTTTATATATGATGTGTTGTCTCCTTTTAAGTCTTGAAGACCTTGGTATATTTTAGAAATGTATCTGATCCCTGGGATCCCTTTATATGCCATTAAGAAGACCTCCAGAACACCTGACTGGGCCCTTTCCAAATCCTCCTTTTTTTTTTTTATTTAAGTTTTTGTAAAGGGTATACAGGTCATTACAGCATTGCATTGTTTACATTTTCATCACATGTTCCCTTATTTTTTGCTATTTGACAACATTGGTAGGATAGTTATGACAACACCCCCCCTTTTTTTTTTAAAGTGAAAGAAAAAGTGAAATTAAGGAGAATTAAATAAAAAAAACCAAACGAATAAACAAACAAACAGAACAGCAAAAAACAAACAAACAGAAAATTAAGTAATTAAAAGTAAAAGAGCAACTGAGTAGCATTGGAACAAAGAGCGGGACCATTATTGAAATGGTATTTGTCAAAGATTAGATCAAATGGAAGACACATATGCGATCCAGGGTTGCCAAAAGTTCATGAACCCATCCATGTCCTGTCTCAGTGCGAATGTCAACTTTTCCATCGAGTAAATGTCTTGAATCACGTTAATCCAATCTTCAGGTGTAGGACAGTCCTTCAGCATCCATTTTTTAGTTGGGGCTTTTTTACTTGCCAATATTAAAACAGTGAATAAGTATTTATCTCCTCGTCTTTCCAGTGAGTCCGGTAGTAAACCCAAATACAAAGTTACAAAAGAAAAGGGAACTGTTATTTTGAATATTTTCCCCAATATTGTCTGTACGTTGGTCCAATATTGGTGGATAACTGGGCATGACCAAAACACATGAAAATGATTTGCAGTCTTTTCAGCACACAAGCGCCAACAGTTCAACCCCTTATGGGTAAATTTGTTTTGTGCAGGTGTTCTGAAAAATCTTACCAAGTTTTTCCATCCAAATTCTCTCCACTGCAGGGATGAGGTACTTTTCCATTGCTGTTTAATTAGCTTTTCCCATATTTCCAATTGTAAAGTGAAATTCCCCTCTTTTTCCCATCTCTCTTTTATATATGATGTGTTGTCTCCTTTTAAGTCTTGAAGACCTTGGTATATTTTAGAAATGTATCTGATCCCTGGGATCCCTTTATATGCCATTAAGAAGATCTTCAGAACACCTGACTGGGCCCTTTCCAAATCCTCCTTTTTAAGTATATTGTTTATGTGGTGTCTAAGCTGAAAGAACCTGTAAAGGTCTTGATTTATTAGACCTTGTTTTTTCAAATCTTCAAAACTTCTTAAAGTTTGCCCCTTAAAGAAATCGTAATATTTTATCAGCCCTTTCTCTTTCCACTCTTTAAATCTAGTGTCTGTTTTATTGGGGGTAAAGTCTTGATCATAGGCAATCCATTGCAGAAGTCGATAGGGCTCTTTAGCTTGATTCTCTCTGACTATCTTAAACCAAATTTTTAGCGGGGTCTCTATCCACGGGTTAGTGTTATTCAAGAGTTTAGGTAAGGCATTGTTCCCTATTATCGCCTGTAGGGGGATGTCACTTGTTATTTGGCATTCCATCTCCTTCCATTGTGCAGTGTAGACTGGGTTACATATCTCTACTAAAGTTTTAATTTGTGCAGCTATAAAATAGTCCCTGATATTTGGCAACGCGAGCCCACCTTTGTCTTTGTTTAGCTGTAGGGTTCTATATCTGATTCTAGGTCTCCTGCCCTGCCATATGAATCTTGAGATCCTTCTGTCTAGCTCCTGCCATGTTTTTTTGGGGGGTTCTACCGGTATTGTTTGGAAAAGGTATAGAAGACGTGTGAGTATATTCATTTTGACTGCTTCAATTCTTTGTGCAGTACCCAAGAATGGTATCATATTCCATCTTGCTAGGTCAGATTTTATTTTTGTCACCAGTGGATCATAGTTTAGTGTTATAATTTTGTTGAGTTGTTTCGGGATATTGATCCCCAGATATTTCATAGATTCCAGCTCCCAGTTAGTTTTGAGTTCACTTAGTGAATAATGATTTGGGTCATAGTTGAATGTTAAAACTTGGGTTTTATGCATGTTTAATTTGTACCCCGATAAATCTCCATAGTCTGAAAAAACTGAGATTAGTTCTGGTAAAGAAGTGTCTGGTTGCCCTAGGTATATTAAAATGTCATCAGCAAAGAGTGCTATTTTATGTTCCTTCTGACCAAGTATAATACCTTGAATTTTTTGATTTTGTCTTATCCATTGGCTCAGAGGTTCTATGAAGATTGCAAAGAGCAGTGGAGACAGGGGGCAGCCTTGACGACATCCTCTTTCCAGCTCAAAAGATGATGATAAATTACCGTTAATCCTTATTTTAGCTGTTGGTTTTTTATATAATGCCTGTATAGTTCTAATGAAGTTGTTATGAAAATTGAAACTGGATAAGATTCTATATAGGAAAGACCAGTCAACCGAATCAAATGCTTTTTCTGCATCTAATCCCAATATGACTGCATTTAAGTTATATTTTTTTTATATGATGAATTATGTGTAAAGTGCGTTGAATGTTGTCTTGTGTCTGTCTTTGTCTTATAAAACCTGTTTGGTCTAAGTGAATTAAGTCTGTCAGTATGTTTTCTAACCTTTTGGCAAAGATAATGGTAAAAAGCTTATAGTCCTGATTTAATACACTGATTGGTCTGTAGTTGGAGCATTCTAGTTTATCCTTTTCAGGTTTAGGTATAACTGCAATGACCCCTTCTCTCCAGGAGGGGGGGATTTCCCCTGTGTGGAGGACATAGTTAAATGTTTTCAAGAGGAGAGGAGATAGTTGCTGTTTAAAGGTTTTGTACCATTCTGCTGTATAGCCATCTGCTCCTGGGGATTTGTTAGCTTTAAGTTTCATAATTGCTTTTTCCAATTCTTTAGGTTGTATTTCTGACAGTAGTGTTTTATTTTGTGATTCCGTAAGTTGGGGAAGGTGTAATGTGTTTAGGAATGTCTCGGATGCGTTTTTATGTTTTTTGTGGGAGTATAAGTTCTTGTAGTAATTCTCGAAGCTTTTAAGAATATCCTGAATTCTGAATTTTATTTCCTTTGATACTGGGTCTCTGATTTTGTAGATTGCTCTTTCTGTTTGTTGTTTCCTCAATTTTTAGGCTAGTAATTTTGCCGATTTACTGCTTGCTTCATAGTATTTTTGTTTCAGAAATGTAAGTTTCTTCTGGGTTTCTATTGTGTAGATCTCATTTATTTGATTTTTAATTTCTTTAATCTTGAGCGAGCCATTAGAATGAGTGTTGTCTTTGTGTTCTTTTTCTAGGTTCTTGAGTTCTGACTCTAGTGTGATTAGTTTTCCTTGTCTCAGTTTCTTTTGGGTTGCCAGTTTTGCAATAATTTTTCCCCTTATTACAGCTTTGCACGCATCCCACAGTATTAAAGGGGATACTTCTCCATTATCGTTTTCTTCCAAATATTTGAAAATATCTGATTCCAATTCATCTTTCAGTGGTCCTTTCAGGACATTTGAAGTCAGCCTCCAGGAAAATGTATTATTTGTGTATTTTTGGATGTTTAAGTCCATATAGATCGGACTGCGGTCAGAGAGATCCATCAGTCCTATTTTACATGTTTTTACTCTTCCAATGTCTCTATTAAACATAAAAAAGTAATCAATCCTTGAGTAAGATGAATGTGGCGTTGAATAAAAAGTATAATCTTTTACATTGGGGTTGAATTCCCTCCATACGTCACAGATTCCCATTTCTTTTAGTAGCATCCGAGTTTTCCTATTTTGAGTGTTATTTTGATGTGAAGAATTACCTGTTGCATCCCAGTATGGATTCAGTCTTAGATTGAAGTCTCCACCACATATCACTAAACCTTGGGCTTTAGTTATCATTAGGTCGAATACATTTTTATAAAATTTCCATTTAGCCCCTGGTGGTGCATATACATTAAGCAGGGTGATATCTTCTCCCTCTAGCCGCCCAATTACCAAACTGTACCTCCCTTCTTTATCTTTGTGTTCTGATTTTTTTTCAAATGTAATTTTGGTTGATATCAATGTCGCTACTCCCCTCCTCCTCCCTGACTTATATGAAGATGAAGAGATCATTTTAAACCCTTGTCTATTGAGTTTAGTGTGTTCCACGTCTGTTAGGTGGGTTTCTTGTAAAAATATTATTTCTGCTTTGTCTTTTTTCATTTTGCATAGAATCTTGGATCTTTTAACTGGATTCAGGATCCCTTTTACATTATATGAGGTTATTTTGGTTACACCCTGTTTCTCCATTGTATTTTCTTATTTAGCATAACAGTGTGGTGGCCCTCTTTTTTGCTACTCAGAAACTGAAAGAACATTAAGAACATAAAAAACATTAAGAACATAGTGTATGAGACTTTAAAACAAAAAACTGTCAAAAAAACTTCCTGAGCTGGGGTCTCTTTAAAGACCCTGTAAGAGGCTTGATGGAGTGTAGGCTCTGAGGGAAATTCCTCAAACTCTGTTACGTGTTGAGGGCCCTCTCTTACCCCTGTAAGTTGTCCCATGTTTTTAATGTGAATTTCAGATCCCAATCCGAATTTGTAATGATTTTTTTTTTTTTTTTTTTTATGCCTATACCCTATGAGATTGTGTGCACCCTCCCACCCCCATCACAGCAAACCTTCACTCTAATACAGTATTTGTTAGTGTGGGGAGAACATGTGGGTCATTGTTACATTTGTATTTTAACAAGATTTTTTTTTTTTTCCTTTAAATTAAGAAGACATTTGTTTCTAATGCTATAACTGCTCCATGAAAGGTTTTACCACATGCTGAATCTGCATCTCCTTTAATGTTTGTTACCTTGTAGGAGGGGGGATGGAAGTGCAGAATGACTGAAAAGAGAGAAAAAAACAAAAAGGTCGCTATTCCTTCCTGGAACTGGAAAGCTTATCTTTGTAGCTCTGGGGCTGGGTTTCCCGCTGCTGGCCCGTGGAATTAGAAGGTCTTTGAGTGGACCACGTTTGAGCTCTGATTTTCTCGCTCAGATTCGCTGCGGGTTTAAACACCGTTACCGGGAGTCCTCTTCTCGCCATGTCAGTTGTTGCTTCTTCCGCTGAATTGTAGAGACATGACTCTTCACCGTAAAAGACCCTTAACTTCGCCGGAAATGGCGTCTGAAAGCGTAGATTCTTTTCCCGTAGAACCTTTTTGGCGTCGTTATATTCCCGTCGCTTTTTAAGAACCTCAGGGGCGTAATCGTGCTCCAAGAAGACTTTTCTTCCTTGATACATAAATCCTTTTTTCTGCCAAGCCCGTCTTACAACCTCTTGTTTTATTTTGAAATCGGAGAATCTTACCAACACTGAACGCGGGTGTGCTTCTGCCGCTGGCTTTGCGGCTAATGTACGATGGGCCTTTTCTATTTTCAAATCGGTGGTTTGTGGAATATCCAACTTTTCTCTCAATAAGGATTCCACGCATTCCGCCACTGTGTTGAAACCATCTTCAGCTCCTTCTTTCAGACCGTGAATTCTGATGTTATCTCGTCTCTGTCTTCCTTCTTGGTCGGCTAGCTTAGCCTCCAGCCTTGACTGTTTTCTGTGTAAATCCAGCATAGAATCTTCAAGCACTTTTACTCTTTCTTCAGCTTCCAAGATTCGGTTTTCTGCCTGGTCCATTCTGCTGTTCGTCCTTATTAGTTCCTCTCTGAATTCGTGAAATTCGGCCCGAAATCGTCGTAATTCATCATATAGCGATTTCAGGCTAACCTTTTTGTTAGCTAGGCCCAGCTCTTCGTCTCCTGAATGGAGGGCCTCGGGATCAGATTCTGCGGCCGCCGCGCGTCCTGACCTGGGGAATGCCAGTTTCTTCTGTTTGTGGTTAGGCATGGTGTTTTTGTCTTTTGATTTTTATTCTTCCAAAAATCCGTTAAGTCTGATTTTGACGATGTTTTCCTTGGATTGGATCTGGGAGGTTCAGCGTTAAGTTGCTATCACCATGGCGTTCAGACCGGAAGTCATGAGCCATTTTGATGAAAGGCCTCAAGTCCTCCAGAAAACCTCATCTGGCCATCTCTAGCACTGATCACCACATGGCAAGTCACTTCCTGACTGCCTGCATGGACTGCTACTATGTTTGTAGTTTTTGTAGTTTTAACTGCAAGAATGAATAAATGCACTGAACTGTGGCAACAACACGTCTAATAAAAAACACATTAAACACATATTCTGGGGGCATAACAGTTTTTGTATAATCCTGCCAACAGACACACAAACAAATGGACGAATGGACAAGCAAACAAACAAACAGACAAATCACCCCGATTACATAACCTCCTTGGCGGAGGTAATATAATCACCCGCCATTTTATTACCTCCACCAAGGAGGTCATGTAATTGGGGTGGTTTGTCTGTCTGTTTGTCCGTCCGTCCGTTTGTCTGACTTTTAGCAGGATTAGACAAAAACTACTGGATGGATTTGGGTGAAATTTTCACCAGAGGTAGCCCTTGGGCTAGAGAGAAACCCATGACATTTTGGTGATGATCTGAGAACATATACCTCCACCAAGGCTCTTATCTTCTCACACTGTGTTAGCAAGAATCCTCCAAAACTACTGGATGGATTTGGATGAAATTTTTACCAGAGGTGGTCCTTGGGCTAGAGATAAACCCATAACATTTTGGTGGTAGTCTGAGAATGCATACCTCCACCAAGGCTCTTATCTTCTCACACTGTGTTAGCAAGAATTCTCCAAAACAAACCCATTACATTTTGGAGGTGATCCATGAGGGACGGAAGGAGCCTTAGCGGAAGTATGCGCTCTCTCAGTGCTTTTCTAGTTTATAATAGGATCACACACTAAATAGTTTTTTATTCCATCCACACTCTCGTTTTAATTGTGGATTTACCATTAGAGTCTATAAATTAGGCATTAATGTAGGATATTTTAGGGGAATAAATGAAGGAACAAGAAGTGTGCAGCATTATACTTTACACTGTAACTCCCCAGAGAGACAGGAGATGCGTCCACATCTGCCTCAGCCACGCACCCCTGGGTTTCCAGCTGGGCTGAGGTCTCCTGCACCTTGCTTACAGTTGCGGTTCTCCCCCAACAAGCCCCCCCGACTGCCACCTGTCAGCCCCTTGCAGGGGCTGCCAAGAGCGGGCTTGCTTTATAATCTCCTCTTTCCCTCCTGCCTGGGAGGGACTGGGGTAGAGACCTGCAAACCTCGGCAGACCCCCACATGAGACGGGGGAACCCTCAGTCAGCAAAAGGAACAGGAGAGGGAGCACTCCATCTCCCCACAGGCCGGGAGTGTCTTGCATGCTATCGTTTATGAAAGTTGATGAAAGTTTGCACAGGCATCATACTCTTTTCCTGAAGTTTCAAACCCATTCATGTTTGTGTGTTGCATCCGTGTTGACTACATTAACCTCTTGCACTCCGGGATACTGCAGGCGGTCACGTCTCTGCGTCCTAGCGCGCCCTCGTGTGCACTAGGACGCACACTGTGCATCTCAAAGCGCACTGAAAAAAAAAAGCTGCATTTCTGTTCTTCCACTACAGACACAGCCGCGAACAGAAAGCCAAAGGAGTGCTTTGATTGGTTTAGATATGATTGACCTCTCATTCGACTAATAAGAGCCTTGAATTGGATTTCTGAAACCTTGAAGAACCAATGACTTAAAACCTAGCAAGAAAAACCCGCCTACCAACGGCTGCGAATACAGCGAGCCAATTGAAGCAGAGAAGTTCGACGATTGAAAGCGTGCGTCCCGTGCGTAAAATCTGTTTTGTGTAAGCTGCTTGGTGACACACACGCGTTCCCCAGTCTTTTTTTCTTACTACTGTTCTTATTTGTTTTGAAAAATCGTTCGCCAAAACCGCAATCATGGAAGCGCAAAACCGCAATAATGGAATCATGGTTTGACTGGGTCGCGTGACCAGAACCACGAGTCGTAACAAGCGGACCAGCGTCATGTTCGTCTGACAATGAGGAAGAGATGTTCCCCAGCGACACTGCTGTTGTGGACAGGTAAGTGTTATAAGCTAAATTATTCTTTATCCCTGAAAATTGTAATCAAAATGACTTTTGACTGATCGGTAAATTACAACTGTGTGTCATCGCCACATGACGGACCGCGGCGCATGGACTGGACACGGTCCGTGCACCGCGTCCGGACCGTGAACGGTCCCCCCCCGCTACTCCTCTGTAGCGGATTTCAGATATATTGCAGATATTTTAGTACAACTGTGCGTAGTAGACCGCGGCGTGTGCCGCGGTCCGTCATGTGGCAATGGACGATGTCCGTCCTCTGTAGCAGGGGGGAGGGAGTTATCTTCTACATTACAGATATTTTAGTATAATTTTTATTGCACTGTAGGTTATTTTTTCTTGTAAAAAAAAGCCACACATTTTTCACGAAGCATGCTTCTTTGTGTGTGGGGGCTTGTTTGTTCATTCATTCATTCATGAATGAATAAACAACCCCCCCCCCCACACACACACACACACACACAGCCGTGAGTGTCACCTTTCATTAGAGTCCAAGATCAAGCTTCTATATTGAATCATTCAAAAGTTACAGACGTTTTTCCAAACTGTGCCATTTGGCACAGTTCAAAAACGCCTGGGAACAACCTGACAAAAAAGCTGTGTAATATATTCATTTTTTGTGGTATTGTTACAAAATTTTGACCTCAGCTGGATAACACTTGGTTCTACATTTCTGTTGCATTTTCCAGCCCGGATCTGACAGCTGTGTGTTATTTGCAAGCATTTGTATCCAAAAAAACACCCAGGCGAACTTTATTTTCTTCAAGTTCAGTATGTTTAGATGACTGTTACTCAGTGGCCGGAGCACTTAGAGAGATTATGACTGTTTTGCCAAAAAATTCAAAGTGCTTTCTTTTAAATGAGACCAACCCCATGAAGATGCTGCAAAGGGTTGAAGAACAGCTTTTGATTTACTTTGGGTACGTTATTTTTAGGCGTTTTTAGGGAAATTGACCAGAGTGCAAGGGGTTAAACCATTCAGCTGATTTTTCAGCTCAGCATTCTTACCCGTTTGTTCTCTCTGAAATAACTAACTGGGCATCAACTGTGATTGATGTCTTCCTTATTACCAAGCAGCATTACTATCGCTTGCATTTTTGCTTACATGCACAGGCTTTGGCCAGAGCAAAATCCGTCTTAAGCTGTCATGATCAGAGTTCATTTTAGATAATACGCCTCTTTGCATTAAAGGGATGGACAGGAGCTCTTTGGATTGGATTATCCAAAGCACACCTCTGAATAATTAGACTGGCCCCTTCGCACCATGCACCTGGTGGAAAATTTGTTTCTGTGCTGTTGTGATAAGGAAATGAACTTGGAAACGCCCATAAATGCATTCTGCGTCAGTGACGACTGACTGACCAACCGTGTCCTTGTAATACGGCCCCTAGTGTGTATCATCATTAACATTTTTTAAAAAAAAATTTAATGAGAAAATGCTGTCCCTTGAACCGGTTTATCAGGCCCAAAATATTAATACCTCCATGTGTCAAGAGGGCAACAAATATCACATTTGTTTGCCTTTCCCTAAATTACAGAAAGCTTTTACCATACGAACTGACCTGAACACTTCTTGTTTTTACACTTGGTTGTACTTGCAACCTCTTAGAAAGCACACAAACAGGTATTTTCTTTTATTTTTTGTAAAGACAGACAAAACCCACATTGTGGCCCAGACAGGGTCACGGTGCAGAAGCGGAGTAATGGCCGCTTTTCAAACCAATCCTTTTATCAGCACTCCCCCTCTCTGCTTTTGGAGACAAAGATGTGGAATAGATGTCAAGAGAGGGGGCATCTTCAAAGAATCAATGAGAGTGATGGGAGTGGAGACGCCAGGGTCAGGAGAGACAGAGATGAGATGCAGATATTAAAAAATAAAAATTACTGATGGAGAACACAACTGAGTAGTTTGAAACTTTTTCAACATAAGTCACCAAAACATTCTATTGAATCATTTACAGAGATACATAATTACACAAAAGTTCAGAACAAGCTGGATATTATTTTTTAAACTTTGGCCCTGGGGAAACAGAAAGATACAGCAGCTCATTAGCTTCTTTGTTCTTTCAGTTGACGACAATAGGTGATAATGAACATGTCTCAGTTTCTCCCAGCCCTGCCAAATATGGAGCTGGCTTTGTTGGCTTGTTTGGTGCGTCACAGATGGAATGATTTCAGTTATCTGCTTTTGGCAATAATCACTGAGGGCTGTTTATATGATCATTGTACGACCAATAGAAATTAGGTTGGCGTAATCTATCCCTTTTGTCTTATTTAAATATCATTGATTGTGGTTGTTTTAATAGTTTACACAAGATTGGATCAAAGCATGTCTGATGCTGCTCATTAAATTAGTGTGTAGTTGCTGTGATGTACAAAAAAGAAAAGAAAATGCTTTTTTTTTAAAAAAATCAATCACGTTGATTTGTGTGCCAATGCTGTGATGCACAGCAATGCCAAACACTCTTCCAATTAAAACCAGAGGTGGTGGTCTTCTAAAGTAAAAGTAGCATTATCTTCTGACATTAATTACTCATGTACAGCATAAGTAAGAGTTGCCACCAAAGAAATTATTTGAGCAAGAGTAAGAAAGTGTCAACATCATACAGCTACTTTTCACTCGCCAGTTTTTCAGTTTTTTTTCTCCTAAATGTGTGACTCTTTTCTCATAAATGTGGAGGTTTTATTTCCTCTTAAAATAGTGACTTTTTTTCTCATTAACTTACCACTTTTTCCTTATACATATTGAAACTTTTTTGCATAGACTTTCAATCTTTTACTTAGAAATTTGAGACTTTCTCAAAAAGTAGCATTTAAAAAATGAATTTACACACGTGGACAAAATTGTTGGTACCCCTCTGTTAATGAAAGAAAAACCCACAATGGTCACAGAAATAACTTGAATCTGACAAAAGTGGTAATAAATAAAAATTCTATGAAAATTAACCAATGAAAATCAGACAATGCTTTTGAATTGTGGTTCAACAGAATTACTTTGAAAAAAAAACTCATGAAACAGGCCTGGACAAAAATGATGGTACCCCTAGAAAAGATTGAAAATAATGTGACCATAGGAACATGTTCAACCAAGATGTGTCCTCTAATTAACATCACAGGTGTCTACAAACTTGTAATCAGTCAGTTGGCCTGTGGGTGACAAGTAGTCACTGTGCTGTTTGGTGACATGGTGTGTACCACACTAAACAGGGACCAGAGGAAGCAAAGGAGAGAGTTGTCTCCGGAGATTAGAAAGAAAATTATAGACAAGCATGATCCCAGCTCCTGACCAACAGTGATCTGTGTGGAGTTTGCATGTTCTCCCCGTGTCTGCGTGGGTTTACTCCGGGATTTCTCCTGTTTCCTCCCACGTGCCAAAAACATGCAAGTTAGGTTAATTGGCATCAAACTGGGGATTCTAAATTGTCCTTAGGTATGACTGTGAGAGTGAATGGTTGTCTGTCTCTCTGTGTTGGCCCTGCTATGGACTGGCGATCTGTCCAGGGTGTACCCTGCCTCTCGCCCAAAGATGCTGGGATAGGCTCCAGCCCCCCTGCGACCCGAAAAAAGGATTAAGCGGTGTGAACGAGACGATGGCAAGTAGGAGGCGAAAATCTTCAATTCCAATTTTCCATTTTATTTCAATAATCTTACTGATAGATAGTTCCAGACATCCGACACGATCCTTCAAGCTCTCCTTCATCAACAATGATCGACGATATCTCTCTTTAATCACAATCATCACACCTGTTTTATACTAACAGAGATAATTAGGGCTGATTAGCCCCTACCATAATCCCAGGTAAAACAATAAGCCTTCCATCATTTACACATACCTACTAATCTCTAAAATACATAAATATTTTCCCAACTATACAATATAAATAACATATAATAAATAACAATCAATAACAATATAAATAATTCAAAACCCTTATTAAGCTAAACCACCCCTCTAACTTACCACAGATGTTTCCTTCCTGTTGGTGTCCTATAAAAAGCCCTCAACTCCTAACGGAGTCTTTTGCCTGGACACGCACAGGAAACATGTTGGCAAAGGTATGTGAAATAACTCCTCATCCATTATTTTACCCAAAATACTTAACCATACTAATTATCTCCCAAGGGCATTCAAATTAAACAAAGACAGATCCCAAATAAATGTGTGTACTTTAACAAATAATCATAATAACATTTACCATTAGAAATATAACATGATCACACAATATAACCAGACATACAGTGATGACATCCCATCGTCACATTTCCTCCCCCCTTTCCCAAGAATACAGTACTCTTATGAGTCATGTATTTGTGAGAGGCTATCAGCTACCAGGTTGGTTTTCCCTGCCACATACCGAACAGTAAAATTATAAGGTTGGAGGGACACATACCACCCTGTGAGACGACTATTTATATCCTTCATTCTGTCCAACCACTGTAGGGCCCGATGATCTGTCTCCAATACAAAATGACACCCTAGTAAATAATACTTAAGGGACCCTATTGCCCATTTCTTAGCAAGACATACCCTTTCTATTATGTCTGCCATTTAAAACTGTCTGGAGTTGAAAAGTCTAACTTGAGCTGGACCACCCCTTTCACCCCCATTAACTCATTCCTGAAAGAGGTGAAAGAGCTGCCACGGCCGAGGGTAGTTCTCCTGTTGGCTGACAGAAAAACCTCCGCCAGACGTGCAGCGTCCTCTGCAGTCTTCGGGTCCCGCTCTTGTATCCAGACTCCCAGTTCCGGGTTCACCATCCGTAAAAACCGTTCCAAAACTAATTGTTCCATAATGTCTTTTATCGTTAAGGTCTCTGGTTTCATTCATCTACAAAACAGGTCTTTCAGACGTACACACAATTCACGGGGGGTTTCGTCCTGACAAACGTCCAGGGACCGAAACCTCCTCCTATAGGTGTCGGACGTGACTTCACATTTATTCAAAAATAGCCTCTTTCAATTTTCCATAATTATCCGTGTCTGCAATGTCCATCAGAACATATGTGCTCCATGCCCCACCTGCAAGCAGAGGAGCCAGATGAATAGCCCACTCTTCCTCACGCCAGCGGCAGACTGTAGCGATCCTCTCGAACGTCGGCAGGTAATGCTCGATGTCATCCTCGGGAGAGAGAGGATTCAGTCTGGGCTCGTGATGCGTTCGTGGCCTCCTTGGCTGCACCTGCAGCGGCAAATCATCTTCTCGCGGGCCGACCCGACTGGCCGTCACCCTAGGATCCTCCCTCGAAGCCCCGACGTCACCACTACCCTCAGCCCGGCTCCCATAGTCCTCTCTCAGTTCCGCAACTTGCGACTCCATCCGACGAATGTGATTCTCTACAGCCTGCCACTTTTGCTCCTGAAGAGTGGCCTCCTCCTCCATCTGGCGATCCCTGAGAGCCAGCGAATGCACCAGAGATTTCACCAGGCCCGTTAGCTCCTTGAGCTCGCCCAGTCCGCTGATTCCCAGGTCCTCAGCCGCCATACCTGTGTCCAGGTCAGACTGCTCCTCTTGCCTCGCTTTCCTTCTCACCATGAGTCCCTCTGTCCACCAACCGCCACGACGTTGAGTAACGGACCACCGCTGCCACCAAATGTGAACGAGTGGCGAGGTCTGAGGCAAGAAACGGCCAAAATTCTTCAATTCCAATTTTCCATTTTATTTCAATAATCTTACTGATAGATAGTTCCAGACATCCGACACAATCCTTCAAGCTCTCCTTCATCAACAATGATCGACAATATCTCTCTTTAATCACAATCATCACACCTGTTTTATACTAACAGAGATAATTAGGGCTGATTAACCCCTACCATAATCCCAGGTAAAACAATAAGCCTTCCATCATTTACACATACCTACTAATCTCTAAAATACATAAATATTTTCCCAACTATACAATATAAATAACATATAATAAATAACAATCAATAACAATATAAATAATTCAATAAATAATTCAAAACCCCTATTAAGCTAAACCACCCCTCTAACTTACCATAGATGTTTCCTTCTTGCTGGTGTCCTATAAAAAGCCCTCAACTCCTAACAGAGTCTTTTGCCTGGACACGCACAGGAAACATGTTGGCAAAGGTATGTGAAATAACTCCTCATCCATTATTTTACCCAAAATACTTAACCATACTAATTATCTCCCAAGGGCATTCAAATTAAACAAAGACAGATCCCAAATAAATGTGTGTACTTTAACAAATAATCATAATAACATTTACCATTAGAAATATAACATGATCACATAATATGACCAGACATACAGTGGTGACATCCCATCGTCACAAGCGGAAGAAGATGAAATGAATGAATGTTAAAGGTAAAGGCTATAAGACCATCTCCAAGCAGCTTGATGTTCCTGTGACTACAGTTGCACATATTATTCAGAAATTTAAGATCCACGGGACTGTAGCCAACCTCCCTGGATGTAGCTGCAGGAGGAAACTTGATGAAAAATGGAAGAGACGGATAATACAAATGGTAACAAAAGAGCCCAGAACAACCTCTAAACACATTCATGGTGAACGCCAAGGTCAAGGTACATCAGTGTCAGATTGCACCATCCGTCGTTGTTTGAGCCAAAGTGGACTTCATGGGAGATGACCAAGGAGGACACCACTGTTGAAAACAAATCACAAAAAAGCCAGACTGGAATTTTCCAAACTGCATGTTGACAAGCCACAAAGCTTCTGGGAGAATGTCCTATGGACAGATGAGAAAAAACTGGAACTTTTTGGCAAGGCACATCAGCTCTATGTTCACAGACGCAAAAATGAAGCATACCAAGAAAAGAACACTGTCCCTACTGTGAAACATGGAGGCGGTTCTGTTATGTTCTGGGGCTGCTTTGCTGCATCTGGCACAGGGTGTCTTGAATCTGTGCAGGGTACAATGAAATCTCAAGACTATCAAGGCATTCTAGAGAGAAATGTGCTGCCCAGTGTCAGACAGCTTGGTCTCAGTCGCAGGTCATGGGTCTTGCAGCAGGATAATGACCCAAAACACACAGCTAAAAACACCCAAGAATGGCTAAGAGCGAAACATTGGACTATTCTAAAGTGGCCTTCTATGAGCCCTGATCTAAATCCTATTAAACGTCTGTGGAAGGAGCTGAAACATGCCGTCTGGAGAAGGCACCCTTCAAACCTGAGACAACTGGAGCAGTTTGCTTATGAGGAGTGGGCCAAAATACCAGCTGAGAGGTGCAGAAGTCTCATTGACAGTTACAGAAATCGTTTGATTGCAGTGATTGCCTCAAAAGGTTGTGCAACAAAATATTAAGTTAAGGGTACCATCGTTTTTGTCCAGGCCTGTTTCATGAGTTTGTTTTTTAAAATAATTCTGTTGAACCACATTTTAAAAGCATTGCCTGATTTTCATTGGTTAATTTTCATACAATTTTCATTTATTACCACTTTTGTCAGATTCAAGTTATTTCTGTGACCATTGTGGGTTTTTCTTTCATTAACAGAGGGGTACCAACAATTTTGTCCACGTGTGTAAGTGTACATTAGAGTTATTTCATAATTTCTGAGGTTTTTGCATAAATTTAAGAGATTTTTCTTTTAAATTAACATTTTAACTCATTGCAGTAATGCTCAAAGGGGCTAATGCCCTGGTGTGTTGTCTGTCATCCATCTGTCCACATTTCATGGTAATCACTACTTCTTCTAGGCATTTGCCCCTGGTAGTCACCAAACTCACTCACAATGATCCTAAGGGACCTGCATCCAGGTTGTGGTCAAAGTCAAAAGTCAAGAGATCTTTGCATTTATGCGATTTCAGAAAAATCACTTCTCCTCCTAGACAATTGGACCGATAATCACCAAACTCGCAGACAGTGATCCTCAGGTGGGTTTTCATCCAGGTTGTGCTCAAGGTCAGCCCAGAATCAGCTACTCTGTCACTGGTGGTCTACTTTTTTTCATAGAAATTTACTTTTTTTTTTAAAACATTTCTGATTTTTCTGTTGCCGATTTGGGAGTATTTTCTTCTTAAATGTGTTGCTTTGAAGAAAATTAACCTGTTGCACTTCGGTGTACCGCGGGTGGGCACGTCTCTGCGTCCTAGGACGCACGAGGGCGTCCAAGTACGCACACTGTGCGTCCTAGGAGGCACTGAAAAAAAAAAACACCTGCATTTCCGTTCTTCCACTACAGACATAGCCGCGAACAGAAAGCCAAAGGAGTGCTTTGATTGGTTTAGCTGTGATTGACCTCTCATTCGGCTAATAAGAGCCTTGATTTGGGTTTCTGAAACCTTGAAGAACCAATGACTGAAAACCTAGCAAGAAGGACCTGCCTACCAACGGATGTGAATACAGCCAGTCAATTGAAGCACAGAAGTTCGAAAGCTGTTTTGTGTAAGGCTGGGTGACACACAGGCGTTTGCCAGTCTTTTTTTCTAACTACTGTTCTTATTTGTTTTGAAAAATCGTTCGCCAAAACCGCAATCATGGAAGCGCAAAACCGCAATAATGGAATTATGGTTTGACCGGGTCACGAGACCAGAACCACGAGTCCGTAACAAGCGGACCAGCTTCACGTTCGTCTGACAATGAGGAAGAGAAGTTCACCAGCTACGCTGCTGTTGTGAACAGGTAAGTGTTATAAGCTAAATTATTCTTTATCCCTGAAAATTGTAATCAAAAATGACTTTTGACCGATCGGTAAATTACAGCTGTGCGTAGTAGACCGTGGCGCAATGGGCGATGTCCGTCCTCTGTAGCGGGGGGGGGGACAACCCCCCCCCCCCCACACACACACACACACACAGCCCTGAGTGTCACCTTTCATTAGAGCCCAAGATGAAGCTTTTATATTGAATCATTCAAAAGTTACAGACGTTTTTCCAAACTGTGCCATTTGGCACAGTTCAAAAATGCCTGGGAACAACCTGAGAACAAAGCTGTGTAATATATTCATTTTTTGTGGTATTGTTACAAAATTTTGACCTCAGCTGGATAACACTTGGTTCTACATTTCTGTTGCATTTTCCAGCCCGGATCTGAAGCTGTGTGCTATTTGCAAGCATTTGTATCCAAAAAAACACGGAGCACTTAGAGAGATTATGACTGTTTTGCCAAAAAATTCAAAGTGTTTTCTTTTAAATGAGACCAACCCCATGAAGATGCTGCAAAGGGTTGAAGAACAGCTTTTGATTTACTTTGGGCACGTTATTTTTTGGTGTTTTTAGGGAAATTGACCAGAGTGCAAGGGGTTAAATATAAACTATCCATACATAGATATAAAGCTATGCCAGCCTGTGTACAATATTTGTTAGAGAACAGACAGATGGAAGGGAGGGCCCTACTTGTGCCTATTAAAAAGTTTTAATATCATCAGCAAAACCAAGATCTGTAATAATATACCACCTGCAATCAGAGAATGTATCACACTAAACACTTTTAATAAGCATTGTGAAAATTGGCTTTTAAACAACCAAAACTGTGCCCATAACTAGTGGTTACTCTGTGGCATGTGCATTGTTGTGGATTTATGGGTTTTATAGGTATTTTATTGTTGGTACAAGTATTAATGTAAATATGAATGTTAGTAGGAATGAAGATTTCCTTTCATTACTCTCATATCCTTGTAGGGCACCAGTCCAGATAATGGACAGTTTTATTAACAATTCTATTACTGAGTTACTTGTGAATCAAACATTTGGAACCATATAAAGCATAGTTTAACTTGGCGCTATACTGGAAATTGGAAAACCATAAAATAGCATTGGTTAAAAAAGTGGATGAAATTTTATGAAGAAAATGATGAGTCAACTATCTAGGAAAATAGAAAATTGCTGTTACTCTGAAAAAGAACGTAAATTAATGAAAGGACAAAATGCATTTTGAAATTCTGATGGGGGTTTGCATGAAATTAAGTTTAAAGAACTTATACCAGGAATATTCTGAAGAATTAAGTTTAAATTAAACAGCAGACCTTCAGCCAAGCAGAATCATTGCATTCCAGTAGGTAGCAGGCAGTCCACTGGATTCTGTTTCAAATGGACCAGCGTGGGTTCTGTTGGAAGACTGGCAGACAGGCTCCTTATCACGGTTATGGCCTACTCCCGAGATCAAAAAGACTGGTTCCTCAGCAGGCTGGCTGTGGCCTTCTCTTATGCACTGAAGAAGGAATTGGTTTATTGTACAAAGTCCCATCAGAGAGTCAAATTGAGACAAACACAAGCCACAGATCCGTTTCTTCCAATGTATTGTGGCTGGAATGAGTTGGTTTAAGCTTAGAAAAAATCAAACAAAATCTTCTTGTATGGTGATTTAAAGAAAAGGATTAAAATAAGGAAAAAGTCAACTTTAAAGAAAAGAAAAAGAATTTTTGCAGAGCATGGGAGGCTCTGAGCCTGCTTGAAGATAGAAAAAAAAAAAATAAAAATGGAAGAGCAGAAAATGCTCTGAACAGCTTGACCACCGCCCCAAAACTGAAACGAAAGTTGTTGGGGTTTTTTTGGGTGTGGCAGAATCTCACTGAAATTCATGGAACTGGGCTGAACCAATTACATTTGAGCTTCTTTGTTTGGCAAAAGTCATGAACAGACTAAAAAGGAAATGAAGATAAGTTTGGGAGTCCATTGATCAGTTCAAATTTCTGAGGTGGGGGTCTCACACAGACAGAGGAGAAAAGGGGGAGAGACATTTGATATGAGAAGTGAGCCCCCCCCACCCCCCCAAGACACATACTGTATGTTGCTGAATAAAGCATAAATTCCTTAAACTTTAGTGACTAAGATATTCTACTCAGTAATAAGGGAACATACAATGTCTCTGCATTATAACTGTAATTTATTTGTGATAGTAAGCATTCATTCATGCAAAAATTAATTTCTTCCTGAAAATAAAGCAGAACATGTCAAATCATATCAATAAAAGCATTTGAAACCACATTGTCCATCCCAAGAGTTCAACCATGTCTTCAGTAGCAGATACTGTCTTGAGAGAAAGAATATGAATTAATTTCCTTGTCCATATTGCATAAATTCCATGCCAAAGAGAAAAAAATTAAATATTCCTGATTCGTCAACCAGATGGCACTGTGGAACTGTCTGGTTGTTTCCTGAAGAATCTTGACTCCCAAGTCTGGATTATATCAACCATAAACCTGTCAATTGAAACATTCCTTTGCCAAAGAGCAGAAAAGGGAGAATGACTAAGTCCTGGAGAAGGGATTAACTTCCACTTTATGGCCGATGGGTAGTGTTACAGCTCTGGTCCTTGGGTGAGAGAAGCAGTTCATGGCCAGACTTTTGAGTTGAAACAATTTTTCTTCAGCAAAGAATGATTTTATAGATTGGAACTCAAGGTCAATGCTACAGCATGTATACACAGTATGTGCCCATGCGTCACACAGATATGCCCCGCCTCTTATTTGTTGCTGTCTGTTGTTGCTGGGAGGTGCTTGGGCGCATGTGTGTGTACGCACACACAGCACTTCATTCATGTGACATTTGAATGTTTTGTTTTGTAACACCTCAACTCTTGCACTTTAGCATATACACTTTGTATAGTTTTATTGCAGTTGTTCTTCTCATGAATGATTGTTTGTGTGTTTTTGTGACCCGCCAGGGGACTATAGATGCAAATTAGCACTATTGCTAAATCTGGTATACTTACATTACTTGCATACTTACATTACTTGCATTAATGTTCATTAGTATGTAATGTCCCTTTCAAATAAACATTAAACTAAAGTCAACTAAACAATAAGAGACCTCTTTGAAACATTTTTTTCTTTGAAATAAAATTTCTCAGTAGTCATGCTCAAAAAAATACTTCTTTTAAAACACCTGGCAGCAGCATTACTGCATTAAGGTGAAAACCTTCCACCTAAGGCAACACAGACGAAAGGATAAAAGCTCCAGTCTGAAAGAAAATATTGTACAAATCTCCCATCAGATCAGCAACAGATGAAAAGGACTTCACTGATGCAAGAGGGATTCAAAAGGACTTTATTTCAGAAACATGTCTTCATAAGCAACCTCTGGTTTATTCTCAGAAAATGCCATTTTAGCATGAAGCTATAAAGAGATTTGCAATGGGATTGTTTGTCCCATTTACGATTATGTGCTTGGCAGCTGTAGTCATTTTATCAGGCATCTGTGCACTTTCAGAGAGAATTTAAAGGAGAACAGGAGGCCCTGGTGTTCATCTATTTTCAAACCAGACTCCTATAAAACGCAGTATTCTGCAGACTTCCGTTTTATTCACAGCACAAGTACATCCGTTCCTTTCATGGCTGGTAATGGCCTCTTTCTGTGACGATTTATTTTGTATCTCATTATAGCATTGTACCTACAGTGCAGGTGTTTTTGCTGAATGCAAGTGGAAAAAAATCATATCTTGTAAAATGCTAACAGAACAGTGGAGACACTGAGTCATAGTTAACAGAAACTTGGCTCATGTCTAAAGGTGAGAACAGATTGATGGTAGCGGAAGTGAGACTGTTGGTGTGTTGTAATTGTGAAGAATGGCATAGAAAGAAGTATCTGATTAGCCAGAACTTCACTAAGCCATATAACTTACTAAACTCTATATAGAGGTGGAAAATAAAGATGTACATGCACTCAAATAATTTTTCATGTTACGTGCGATTAACCGAAAAATAACCAAAACTAACATTTAGACCCTCAAACTGACGTAATTTTGTCCCTGTTGATTATTTTGTTTTTTCCCTTCTCTTAATAATTTTCCCACCGTGTGTGTTCATGTACTGTCCCTTTATACATGCTTTATTAAATTCAGTGGGTAACAGTAGTGTGTTCTGACAGTGAATAATGTAGTAGTGATCTGGTACAAACTGATATTTAATGTATTTAATGAGTCTCTCCACACAAAGTATGATAGCCAGATTTATCCTACTAAAAACAATGCAAATGCTAGACTAGAAGAAAATCAGTTGAAGTGACATAGAGCTGCTTTAGTGTTAGCAACAGTTGCCATTCAGACCTGGCAGATTCAAACACATAGTGAAGGTGTGATGGGAACATCTGCTCAGGACCCCTGTCCGAGAGGTCTTCAGCTCCCGCCTCCGGAAGGATTTCAACCTCATATCGAGGGAGACTGGAGACCAAACCTGGTGTTTTGACAATATCTGCTGTAAATGATTACATACATGTTTGGGTTAGTGGTGTCTCTACTATTGGCAGGTATTAGTAAAACATTTCATTAAAATTCTGTTGGAGGATTCCTCTAATAGCATCACTTTGAGCTCGGCCCTGGTTCTCCCCTCTCACAGTATGATAACCTGTTTATTTTAATGACTTCCCATCTGCAGCCCGACTGAATGTTCAAGAATAATTCCCCTTCAATTTCTGCTCTCTGTCAGATGTTTTATGTATGACTCTGTGGCAGCTGGCTCTGGACCGTCATTAACCTCAGAGTGGCATCTCTCGCTCTCTCTTCTGCTTGAATTCAGATCCCATTTACTTCTGGCAGCAGACAGGAGAGGACGTCACCGTGTGTGTGCGTATGCCCGAGGGTGTCACCAAAGAGGGGGTTCAGTTCAGGCTGAAGGCGGACAACATCAGCATTGGAGTTCAGGGCTTTCCTCCTTTGTTGAAAGGCCAGCTGTTTGCATCTGTTGACCCCGAGGGCAGCACGTGGATCATCAAAAACGACAAAAGGTTTGCAATGTGGAATGCACACTGCGAGATGATCCTGCCATGATATCTGTTCTATCCATTAGGGATCCACTGATTTATTGGCTTACTATCAGTATCGGCCAATATTCACTGATGTCAGTGGGAGATATTTGCCACAGAACTGGTGTTTCCCAGTTGTGTGGCATTGAATTTGCCCTCAAATGGACAGCGCTACCCTATCTATTTATAAATGCAAAGAATCTGTGTGTGTGTGTGTCTGTTCCTCACATATCTCTCAAACGGTTTGTCAGACTGACCTCAGATTTTACAAGTGCTTTGTTGAGGTTACGAGGGTGTGTATCCCTCAGTATGGAGTTGTTCAGTCAAAATATGCAGTTTTTATCAATAAAAGTTTAGTCATTGCTCTCTCCTCATGCGCTGGCTTATACTGTAGAGGTGTGGGCGGGGTTGTGCATTGACTCCGTACTGATTGGATAATACACGAGAGCAAAACAAGGAAGCGAAATGCGGCAAATTTGACTAGAAAATGATAATACTGAAGATTTAATGCCTAAAAAAAATACTATAAAGTTGCTGTGATTGCGTAGGTTTAAAGGATAATTCGGCATATGTGAAGAACACGAGGCGCGTGAGCAGACTGGGCAGAGCGTCAGCGGGGACCCGGGTCTGACAAAGAACACCGGGAGAAGCAGCGGGCCGACCGGGCGGACCACAGTCCTTCTCGGGAAGGCACGCCCAGCCTGCCCGGTCAGTAGTACACGGGAGTCTCTACTTCAGCTTCACCCGTGTGGTACCACTTTACTTTGTAAGACCGCGAGTATCTAAAAATTAAAAACTTAATAATAATACCACCATGATTATGGAGCGGAATGACTTCATGACCAAACGCAGGACACAAAAATCCCCAAATAACGAAATAAATCATTTTTAGTTAAATATTTACAGACAAATGGGCAACACTGATGCAACGGTTAAGGTCAAACGAGTCCTTCTGCTGTGTATAATAATGATGGGTGTTTTGTAGTTAATTCAGTAGATTTTTTTTTAAAAAAACCTTTTAATAACAAAATATTGATAAAATATAAAATGATGCACTACAGTGGGTCTCAAATATTTGTAAACATGTCCTGTTATAGTACTGCATGAGTTTATTGACGATACACAGAAGAAAGGACACGTTTACAAATATTTGAGACCCATTATAGTGCATATTTTATATTTTAGCAATATTTTGCTATTTAAAGGTTTTTTTAAACTGTAATGCTAAGATTGAGGCGGTGCTTATATCTTCGTGCTGGGGCGACACTAGCCATGTTTACACAGACCGGAGTAACCGGATTAAAAGTCTGATCGGAATAAAAATGCTTCATGTAGACACGCCATTCTTAATATTCTGACCCGATCACACTCATTCGGATCAAAATTTCCTTCTGATTGAGATGGGTGGGTTATGCCAATTGTTTATTTGTTTGGTGTGCATATAAACACTTATTCCGAAGTTTGGGTAGAAAATATGTTTACTGTGCATGTCTGTACGTGACGTATTTCCACCTTTACAGCAGCTAGCGGAAGACATGACAGGAGTAAAACAAAACTGGTCTATATCATCCTGCTGTCTCCCTCTGTTTGTTATATGTAGAAGTCTGTACTGCTGGGCTTGTAGCTTCATTACAGAGACCAGCAGAAGCAAAAGTAGAGTCTGACTAACACAATACAGGTCCATTTCAAAATGAGAAAGACACGAAGCGGGGTTTGTTTGCATCGGAAGTTGCTTATTCTTCTACTGTTTCCGGAATGTCGGATAATTGTGCGCATGTCAAAATGATTTAGTCCGTTTAAACGTGTGACACATGGAAATGCACGTCTTAATCGGATCAACTTTTTCAGGCTCCATGTAAACAGTAACGTTCTGATCTGAATTGTAATCAGATTGAAGAAATTTTGCACATGTAACCGTGGCTGTTGAGGCCAAATAATGATCTGAACCTTGAGGGCGTGACTGGCAAAGACTAACAACGTGAGTGCCCTGGCTCTATTCAGGATTCAAAGATTTTGTCAGTACTACTATACGTACAGGACATACAGGAGAATTGAAATGGTGTTTCTCTCTCTCTTCAGTGGTGTGCTCAATATTAAAAAAGTAAAAGGAATAAGGCTGGAAAAACAACAGCAGTCTGTGTACAGTAATCAGAAATCAGAAAAGATTTATTGCCAAGTACATTCACAAGTAAATGTAAATATACGAGGGATTTGACTTGACACTGAGAACGACATAGTTGACATTTTCAGTGACACAGCAGCGTCAGTGACGCGCCTGTCAGCAGAATGGGAACAGGAAGCAATGGGGGAGAGAGAGGATAAACACAGTAGGAGAGAGAAAAAAAGCATTGTTTATCAGAATACAGTTCATATATGATCAATATTATGATTACAAGAAAAAAAACTCTCATTGCACAAATAGCAGACAATAGAATCCATACAGTGACACAAAGAGAGCAGTGAATGAGTAATCTTCTCGTCAGTATAGTGAGTCAGTGTGAGTGAGGGTGTTGAGTGGAAACATGATATCAGTTAAGGACAACAAAGTCTCTTCAGCAGCAGATGTTATGTCTGCCATCTGGGCAAGGGCGCGTGTCCTTGGCACGGCAGATGGAATGGTTTGCCAGACAGCTGGCTGTCCTTGAGTCAAATGCTGCCCGCCATGTTATGATAAAACAAGTATACTGAAGATAATCTGGAGGACTGTGTGCTGAGGGTGTCAAAACAGGTCGAATAGCACTGACTTCAGAGAAAAAACTTTATATTCTCTTACAGATTCAGTGCTCAAATCCTTCTTGGCTGGACGTTGAAATTATCATGGACGGCTCTCAGCGTGATCGTGATGTAATCCATTTTCCTAGACAGTTCTCCATTAGCCGCTGTCAGAGTCCTGCCCAGTTGGTCAATTTGATGGTTAAGCCTCGCCGGGTCCGCTTTTTGATAGGCTCCATCCATCTTCTTCAATTTGCGGTACACCAGAACAATCCCAGATCCAATCAGTGCTACCCAATCAATGCTACCCATAGTGCAAATGGTAGAAAAGTAGAGCAGTAATACTCGTAGTTACAAGTTCAGTGCGGTAGTGTAGGTGCAGACAGTGACAGATAGGACTGTACATGAGCAGTATTGCAATGACAGACAGCAGCAGATATGGCAGTTGTGCAAATGGTTGCAGTAAAGTCAAGAGACATACAGCAGCAAATGTATTACTGTTGGTGTGCCAGTCTTTCTGTGCCAACAGCTGAGGTACAGTGGGGCAAAAAAGTATTTAGTCAGCCACCAATTGTGCAATTTCTCCCACTTAAAAGATGAGAGAGGTCTCCAATTTTCATCATAGGTATACCTCAACTATGAGAGACAAAATGAGAAAAAAAATCCAGAAAATCACATTGAAGGATTTTTAATGAATTAATTGGTAAATTCCTCAGTAAAATAAGTATTTGGTCAATAACAAAAGTTCATCTCACTACTTTGTTATATACCCTTCGTTGGCAATGACAGAGGTCAAACGTTTTCTCTAAGTCTTCACAAGGTTTTCACACACTGTTGCTGGTATTTTGGCCCATTCCTCCATGCAGATCTCCTCTAGAGCAGTGATGTTTTGGGGCTGTCGCTGGGCAACACAGACTTTCAACTCCCTCCAAAGATTTTCTATGGGGTTGAGATCTGGAGACTGGCTAGGCCACTCCAGGACCTTGAAATGCTTCTTACGAAGCCACTCCTTCGTTGCCCGAGTGGTGTGTTTGGGATCATTGTCATGCTAAAAGACCCAGCCACGTTTCATCTTCAATGCCCTTGCTGATGGAAGGAGGTTTTCACTCAAAATCTCATGATACATGGCCCCATTCATTCTTTCCTTTACACGGATCAGTCATCCTGGTCCCTTTGCAGAAAAACAGCCCCAAAGCATGATTTTTTCCACCCCCACGCTTCACAGTAGGTATGGTGTTCTTTCTCCTCCAAACACGACAAGTTGAGTTTTTACCAAAAAGTTCTATTTTGGTTTCATCTGGCCATATGACATTCTCCCAGTCCTCTTCTGGATCGTCCAAATGCTCTCTAGCAAACTTCAGACGGGCCTGGACCTGTACTGGCTTAAGCAGGGGGACACGTCTGGCACTACAGGATTTGAGTCCCTGGCGGCGTAGTGTGTTACTGATGTAGTCTTTGTTACTTTGGTCCCAGCTCTCTGCAGGTTGTTTCATTGATTGTTTCAGAACCCTTGTTTGTCAGAGCACTTATTTGTGTGATCTTTTATCACTTATGTTCAAGATAATAGTGTATCTTGCACTTTGGGGAATGGGAGTTGTTCAGTCATAATTATTTTAGTTTAGTTTATATCACTGTTCAATGATGGAGTTAAGTGTAATATTGAATTTCTTCTGTGTATCATCAATAAACTCATGCAGTACTAACAGGACATGTTTACAAATATTTGAGACCCATTGGCGGCTGCTTTACCTGTGTGCCTGCGAAGGACTGCAATCCACCAGTTCAGCTGCCCCCCCCCCCCCCCCGCACACCTTGTGTTCGTCATGCCGAATTATCCCTTAGACCTACGCAATCACGGCAACTTTGTGGTATAATTTTTTAAACATTAAACCTTAAGTCTATCTTTTGTTGCTATTTGCACTACGGGTAGCATTACTGTACATGGACTGCTGCTGTTGTTTTTCCAGCCTTATTCCTTTTCTCTTTTTGTATTGCGCACACCACTGAAGAGAGAGAGAAACGCCATTTCAATTCTTCTGTATGTCCGGTACGTATATCAGCTGTTCTGATAGATATGCCAAAATGTCAGTACACCTGGTGGATCCAATCAGCTGATCGCTCGAACCACAGAGCTCAGCTGTTTTCCATGATAAGTCAGCCTCAGGGCAAAAGCATACTCGATGCATTATTTGTTTTCACTCTATTGAAAATAACTTTTTTTATCGCTGTCAGTTAGCGTGCCTTTGAGCCAGGTCGTGTTTGGCCGCTGCTTCTCCCAGCTTCTCCTGGTTGATTTGTCAGACCCGGTCTGCTGATGCTCCACCCAGTCTGCTCGCGCACCTCATTCTCCATATATGGTGAATTATCCTTTAGACCTATGCAATCACAGCAACTTTACGGTGTACTGTTTTTAAGCAGTAAATCTTCAGTATTATCTTTTTCTATCTTTCTAGCTTTCATTTCCTTGTTTTGTCCAGGGAATACTGTGGTGACTGACAGGTCATGATGCCGCATATTATTCAGTCAGCATGGTCGTGAGGCCGTGTATTTTCCAATCAGCATGGAGTCAATCCGAAACCCCACTCACACATCCTGAAGCCAAGGCATGAAGAGACAGAGCGATGGCTAAACTTTTATTGATAAAAATTACATATTTTGACTGAGTGACTCCACACTCGGGGATGCACACCCTCGTAAATTCAGCAAAACACATATAAGATCTTAGATCAGCCTGACAAACGGTTCAAGAGATATGCGTGGAACAGCCAGACACACACACATGCACACGCGCGCGCGCACACACACACACACAGATTTCATGCATTTATAGATAGATATAAGATATGCTCATTGGTCACATGTTCACTTCACAAAGAAATGCACGCCAATTTTTACTTGGTTAAACTCCCTTCTTACATGTGATTGGCCACATAAAAAAACTTCACCCAATCAGGTAAGGGGCTCAGGGTTAGGGTCAGAGCAGGCTCAAAACTGACTCTTTATTTAATAAGATAAGATAAGCCTTTATTAGTCCCACAATGGGGAAATTCCAGGATTGCAACAGCACAGGGATAGCAACACTCAGAGCAATAATTAAGACGATACGGAAGATATAAATAAGAGCAGTTGATATACATACATACACATCAATATATAAATATATATATATATATACAGTATATATATACTGTATATATATATATATATATACAAATACACAAAGTGCGGAGCATTGTAGCAAGATGGAATAAACAGCAAAACCGTCTACTTAGTTATCCTACATAGTATGAATATGTATCCATACATATTGTCACCCTCTGTAGCGACCGATACTGTCCTAGTTGTATATACTGGAGGGGACCATTGTGTAAGTCTCTTGCGTCTTTTGCATTCAATACTATTAGGTCGTCACGTTTTTTTGCTGTCTCTGCGAGCAGCCCTGCTTAGGTTATACAGTCTGACTGCCGTAGGTAGGAAGGACCTGCGAAACCTCTCGGTTGCGCACCTAGGATGATGTAGTCTGCTGCTAAATGAGCTCCTCAGTGCGTTCAGTATGTCCTGCATAGGGTGGGACTCGGACTCCAGCAGAGATGACAGTTTAGCCACCATCCTTCTCTCTCCCATCTCCTCCACTGGGTCAGGGCGCTGCCCCAGGACAGAGCTAGCTTTTTTGATCAGTTTGTTCAG
This sequence comes from Pholidichthys leucotaenia, assembly GCA_020510985.1. Taxonomy (NCBI): domain Eukaryota; kingdom Metazoa; phylum Chordata; class Actinopteri; order Cichliformes; family Pholidichthyidae; genus Pholidichthys; species Pholidichthys leucotaenia. The sequence continues at coordinate 61,260,628 of CM035839.1, forward strand.
TCTCTTCCTATCGGCTGCTGTAATGCCACTGCCCCAGCAGACCACTCCAAAAGTGATGGCTGATGCCACCACCGTGTCGTAGAATGTCTTCAGCAGCGCCCCTTGTACACCAAAAGACCTGAGTCTCCTCAGTAGGAACAGCCTGCGCTGTCCCTTCTTGTAGAGTGCGTCGGTATTGTGTGACCAGTCTAGTTTATTGTTCAGATGAACACCCAGGTACTTGTAGGATGTCACCATCTCGATGTCTGTTCCCTGTATGTTTACTGGTGCTGTGAGGGGTTGTCCTTTCCTGTGGCAGTCCACCACCAGCTCCTTAGTTTTCCTCGCGTTGATCTGGAGGCAGTTCCTATGGCACCAGTCCACGAAGTCCTGGATAAGTCCTCTGTACTCAGCTTCATCTCCGTTGGAGATGAGGCCGACGATCACAGAGTTGTCAGAGAACTTCTGTAGATGGCAGTGTGTTGTGTTGTGTGAGAAGTCCGCAGTATAAAGGGTAAACAGGAAGGGAGTCAAAACCGTTCCCTGGGGGCCCCCCGTGCTACCGATGATCGTGTCGGACACTCAGTCCCAGGTTCTCACAAACTGTGGCCGGTTAGTGAGGTAGTCCAGGATCCATGATGAGAGGTGCTGGTCCACCCCTGCGCACAGCAGCTTGTCCTTCAGGATCATCGGTTGGATGGTGTTGAAAGCACTGGAGAAGTCAAAGAACATGATCCTCACCACATTCCTGGGCTTCTCCAGGTGGGACAGAGAACAGTGAAGGAGGAAGATCACTGCATCCTCCACCCCAATGCCATGCTGGTAGGTGAACTGGAGTGGATCCATCGCTGGTCCCACCAGGGGGCGGAGGTGAGCAAGGAGCAGTCTCTCCAAGGTCTTCATCATGTGGGACGTCAGGGCCACTGGTCTGTAGCTGTTCAGGTCTTTGGGGCGGGAGGTCTTTGGTACAGGTACCACACAAGATGCTTTCCACAACTGTGGTACCCTCCCCAGCTTCAGGCTCAGGTTGAAGATGAGTTCCACAATCCCACATAGCTGATCTGCACAGGACTTGAGGAGCTTTGCGCTGATGCCGTCCGGTCCCGACGCCTTCCTTGCCTTGATCTTTCTCAGCTCCGTCCTCACCTGGGTCTTAGTGAGGGTCATGTTGGAGGGCTGTGTGTTGGGAGTGGGGGGGTGTTGGTGGAGTAGGGTGTGGGCAGCAGGACTCAATGTCTTTAGAGGCAGCAGTGGTTGTTGTGCAGTCGGGGGGGAGGGCGGTTGGTCAAACCTATTAAAAAACAGGTTCAGATTGTTCGCCCACTCCCTGCCCCCCATGGCCTGGGAGGAGATATTCTGGAGCCCAGAGATGGTTTTAAGGTTTCTCCAGACCCCACCGATGTCGCTCTGTTGCAGTTTGTCCTCCATCTTCTTCCTGAAGCTTTCCTTGCCTTCTCTGATCTTCCTCCTCAGCTCCCTCTGTACGGACTTCAGCATCTCCCTGTTCCCCGACCTGAAGATCCTCTTCTTCTCTCTCAGAAGTGTTTTTATCTCAGGGTTGATCCAGGGTTTGTTGTTCGAGCAAAACCGTATGGTCTTGGTGGGTACAGTGTTGTCCAAACAGAAGCTGATGTAGTCTATGATGGTGTGAGGGAGGCCATCGATGTCCTCACCATGTGGATCGCAGAGCTGCTTCCAGGCAGTGGTTTCAAAGCAGTCCTTTAGAGCGTCCATTGCCTCCTCAGACCATAACTTCACTGTGCGCATGACCGGAGGTTGTCTGTGCACTAGGGGTTTGTACACCGGCAGGAGATGAACCAAATTGTGATCCAATCTCCCGAGTGGGGGGAGTGGTGATGAGGTGTACCCCTCCTTAGTGTTTGCATAGAATAAATCCAGTGTTTTATTGTCTCTAGTGTGGCATGTGACATACTGGGTAAATGTGGGTAAAATGGAAGACAGTGAAATATGGTTAAAATCGCCTGAGATGAGGAGAAGAGCATCTGGGTGTTCTGTCTGCAGCCTGCCAGTTACTGAGTGGATGACGTCACGCACTGTCCCAGCGTTCGCCGTCGGATTTGCATAAATAACAATGCAGATCATGTGTGAGTATTCCCTCGGGAGATAGGTAGGCCGCATGCTAACAGCTAGCAACTCACTGTCTTTGCTATAGTGCTGTTCCTTAACCGTGATATGTCCCGGTCTGCACCAGTTGTTATTGACGTACATCATCACCCCACCGCCTCGTGCCTTCCCACTGTCTGGTGTTCGGTCTGCCCGTATTGCGTGGAAACCCTCCAGTTCAATGTTAGCATCTGCTGCTAGTCCTGTTAGCCACGTCTCTGTGAATAGGAACAGGCTACACTCCCGGTATATGCTATCGTAGCGGGAGATAGCCGCTAGTTTGTCTGTCTTTCCAAGTATCGATCGTACATTCCCCATAATGACAGATGGGAGGGCGGGTCTGTACCTTATATTCCTTGCCCGCCGTCTTACACCAGCACGACACCCACGTTGTTTTCGTCTTAATTCTCCCGGTATGTCAAGTTTTCGCGTTAGCATCATGGGCCGGTTGAGTGCTAGCAGCTGGTCCCTGTTATACTGCCTCCTGCCAGAAACAGTGGCTCCGTCCGCTGAATCAGGAGACGTTTGGGCGATCTACGTGTTCGGATGGAATAAAGGTGACGCTGGATCATAAAGATTGGCAAGAGAGCCAGATAGTAACAGAAATAGGCAGAAATTGATCCGCTGTTGCAAAAGGCAGCTTACTCGTGTGGCGCCGGAAGTAATGAGCTGTAAACCAGCCCAGAAATGGTTTTTGGTCTTTAAAGGGGTCATTGACTGCACTTTTTCCACATTTTAACAGCTCACACATGTCTTAATGAAGTGTTTGTGACGTATTTTGTTCATAGTTTCTTAATTCTTTTAATTATGCCTCGGTGAAACAGAGGCATACAATAGTTGGTTAGTGCATCTGTTTGTGGCTGTGTGTATCTATCTGTCTGTCCGCCTCTCTTTCAGCTCGCCCAGTCAAAATTAAGTGGAACTAAAGGCTTATATCATTATATCGCCATATTTTCTTGACTTTTAATTTGCCAGAATTGCGAGATAATGCTTTGTTTTCAAAATAAACACAAATTTAATTCACCATTTCTGTCTGTGCAGCTGTGAAAACAGGAAATGTAATAACTATGCCGGGCCAATAGAGGTCGGAGTGCCACTTTTTTACAGCCACCCATGCTACCGTGCCACAGGCACAGAGGCACAGCACCTTAGTGCTTTTTATTTTTGGAGCAAATTTGTTTTTTATTTTTCTTGGCTTTCTTGGAATACTCTGATTTAAAGCCTGTCACTTTAAGAAACATCCTTCTGCTGTTCAACTCCACCCTTCCTCTTACATCAGTTAGCCATTAGCTGAGTAACTATCTCACGTCATCTCGGCCCACCCCCCCAACAACCCCGCTGAGACGCGACAACAAATCGCCAGCACTGCGCGATCCACCGATCGCCGCAACCCAAGGCTGCTGGCCGAGCCACGGAATCTCAAAGGGCAATGTCTCGCTCTGCAGTACTCCACTCCTCTCCCACGGCCAGCCTGGGGATGCCCCATCACGAAGCGGCTCCCCCACGCTGCCTGCGAGAGTATGCCTGGAGGATGATGGGGGAGCTGAGCCAGTAGCTTCAGGCAGCATCGCCGGGTCGCAGCGCGGGCAGTTGCTGCGACCCGGAGATGCTGCCTGGAGCTACTGGCTCTCAGCTCCCAGTGACCGGCATGCCGACGCCAGTGACCCGCTGCAGAGCCAGGGTGAAACCACCAGGAGACAAGCCAGAGTGACGCAAGGCACATTGTGGACTGCAGACCAGTGAACCAGGTAGTAACAGGCATGGTTATTAGGGTGACTAAGATCTGAAGAAAATAACAATATTAACCGCGCTCGGTTCGAGCTTTCTGTTACCAGTGTTAGCTTGGGCAATAATAGCTCAGGGGCTAACAAGGCTGCCTTTAGCACCACTTCCATCTACATGACAGACAGCTAGGCGGGCCATTAATAGAGCAGTGGGCTGGTCTCAAGGACGGCAGTGGGTTGGCTTTTTTGATTCATGACATTAGAGAGTTCCACAGAAAAATCAAAAACATTTCTGGGAGAGAAAAACAAGATGAAGGCTGTGTGTGTGCTTTAAGAGAGTTGATTGTTTTGAAAATTTGGGATAATTAGGTGACCAGTAGACTCATTTCAGACAGTTAAAACCTACAAACACACCATTTTTCAGTTAATGACCCCTTTAAAAATACACCTTTATCTCCTAGGGGTGGGAATCACCAGTGGCTGTACGGTACAATACTATCACAACATTTGGGCTGCTGTGTGATACTGTCATGATATTGCAATACGCTGAGTATTGCAATATCACATATTGTGATTTCCCATCCTGATCTTTGTCTTGTTCAACTCTTGGCTAGCTCTCAGGAATCACTCCTTTTCCTGTGCTGACCTAACCAGACAGTGAGTATTTAGCGTCATCTAGTGGATGAAAAGTCATTTGGTTTTTTTTATTACTTTTGTACCCAAAAAACTGAATTTGTATTTGCAACATCTATTACTTTCATTTAAAGGTGTCATTGACTGCACTCTTTCCACATTTTAACAGTTCACCCAGGTCTTAATCAAATGTTTGTGACATATTTTGGTCAAATTTTCTTTAATTATTTAAGGGTAAGGGATAAGGACCTGTACTTATACAGTGTTTTTCTAGTCACAAAGACCAGAAAAAGAAGACTTGTTATGTGCAAAAAAAAGACTTGTTATGCGCAAGATGGCGCCCACAGTGGTCGCCATGGTGCTTCGTTGCGCCCTTTGTTTGTTTTTGTTTGTCAACTGTGTGTCTGCCTGCTCTTATACCCGTGAAGAGCTTCTAAATATCAGGACTTTCACTCCCACGGACCTACTCCCAGTTTTTTTAGCTCCTGCCGCCGATCTGGTTCATTGTTTGGCTTGAAAAGTGAGACAGCGAAAGAGAGGAAGGCGAGCGGGCGCTCTCGTTCGGCTTCGCAGGAGAGGCACGTGCACGGCTTTGCCTGGCATATTTCTGTCCAATGCCAACTCTCTCTCTAACAAGGTAGATGAACTAAGACTGCTGATGCGTTTTAAGGACCTCTCTTCCTCGGCTGCCCTCTGTTTTACTGAGACCTGGCTCAGGGAAAATACACCGGACAGCGCACTGCTCCTCGAGGGATTCCAGCTGTTTCGTGCTGATCGTGACACAGAGCTCTCCGGTAAATCCTCAGGAGGAGGAGTCTGCTTTTACATCAACAGCAGCTGGTGCTCTGATGTAACGGTAATTTCCAAACACTGTTCTCCCGCCCTGGAATTTCTTTTTATTAACTGCAAGCCATTTTATTCCCCGCGGGAGTTCGCTTCATTCATCCTCGCCGCTGTGTACATCCCTCCCGTCGCGGACGCGCGCGTAGCTCAGCGCGCACTCGCGGATCACATCCAACATACGGAGCGCACTTTTCCGGACTCTCTGGTTATTGTGGTTGGCGACTTTAACCAGAGCAATCTGAGCCACGATCTCCCCCGCTACAAACAGTTTTATTAAATGCCCCACCAGAGGAAAAAACACGCTGGATCACTGTTACACCACAGTTAAGGACGCGTATCGCGCTGTTCCCCGCGCTGCGCTCGGACTATCTGATCACGTGATGGTCCACCTCATTCCCACTTACAGACAGAGACTGAAGCTCACTAAACCTGTTGTGAGCACTACGAAGAAATGGACCAGTGAAGCTGAGGAGAAGCTGGAAACGTGCATGGAAATAACTGACTGGGGCATGTTTAAAGGAGCCACCCATGATTTGGATGAGTACACGGACACTGTGAACTCATATATCCACTTTTGTGAGGAGAGCATTCTTCCATCGCGCACCAGGGTGAGGTACTCCAATGACAAGCCCTGGTTCACTGCTAAGCTCAGACAGATCAGGAAGGAGAAGGAAGCAGCGCTGAAAAGTGGAGACAGGGACTGCTACAGGGAGGTTAAATATCGGTTTAACAGAGAGCTGAGGAGAGCTAAATCTGTGTATTCTGAGAGACTCCAGCAGCAGTTCACTGCTAACGACTCGGCTTCTGTGTGGAGAGGACTGAGGCAAATCACCAACTATCGGCCTCAGGCTCCTAAAGGTCAGGATGACAAAGCCCTTTGTCAAAGACTGTCCCAACACTACGCCCGTTTTGACACCTCGTCAGCTGTGTCCAACTCCCCCCCTCCCTCCAGCTCCACAGCCTCCACGGTCCCTACTTCATCAAAGGCGGCCCCTCCTCCCCCCCCTGCCCTTGTCATCAGTGAGCAGGACGTGCTCAAACAGTTCTCCAGACTGAACCCGCGCAAGGCCCCCGGTCCAGATGGCATGTCTCCCTCCACCCTGAGACACTGTGCGAAAGAGCTGGCTCCTGTCTTCACAGACATTTTTAACACCTCCCTTAAGCTATGCCACGTGCCGACCTGCCTCAAATCCTCCCCCATCATCCCTGTCCCCAAGAAGCCACGTATCACTGGACTTAACGACTACAGACCTGTAGCGCTCACCTCTGTAGTCATGAAGTCCTTTGAGCGCCTGGTCCTGCCCCACCTCAAGTCCATCACCACTCCCCTCCTGGACCCGCTGCAGTTTGCCTACCGAGCCAACAGGTCTGTAGACGACGCAGTCAACCTGGCCCTCCACTCCATCCTGCAGCACCTGGACTCCCCAGGAACCTACGCCAGGATCCTGTTTGTGGACTTCAGTTCCGCATTCAACACCATCCGCCCCGCTCTGCTACGGGACAAGCTGTCCCTGCTTAACGTGCCTGACTCCCTCTGCAGGTGGATCACCGACTTCCTGACGGACCGGAGGCAGCATGTGCGGCTGGGAAAGACTGTCTCAGACTCTGCTAGCATCAGCACCGGATCACCCCAGGGCTGTGTACTTTCCCCCCTACTCTTCTCCCTTTATACCAACTCCTGCACCTCCAGCCACCAGTCTGTCAAGCTGATCAAGTTTGCGGACGACACCACCCTCATTGGGCTCATCTCCAACGGCGACGAGTCCGCCTACAGGAGAGAGGTGGCCCAGCTGGCATCCTGGTGCAACAACAACAACCTGCAGCTGAACGCTCTGAAGACAGTGGAGATGATTGTGGACTTCAGGAAAGTCACAACCCCTCTGCCCCCCCTCACCCTCACAGGCTCTCCCATCACCACTGCTGATTCCTTCCGCTTCCTAGGCACCACCATCACCAGGGACCTCAAGTGGGAGCCAACCATCAGCTCCCTCATCAAAAAGGCCCAGCAGAGGATGTTCTTCCTGCGGCAGCTGAGGAAGCTCAAGCTACCCACCAAGATGTTAGTGCAGTTCTACACAGCCATCATCGAGTCCATCCTCACCACCTCCATAACCGTGTGGTACGCAGGAGCCACTGCCAGGGACAGACTAAGGCTGCAGCGTGTCGTGCACACTGCTGAGAAGGTGATCGGCTGCAAGCTCCCATCTCTCCAGGATCTGCACATCTCCAGGACCCGGAGGCGTGCTGGCCGGATCATAGCCGATCCGTCACACCCTGGTCACGTACTGTTTGCCCCTCTCCCCTCAAGTAGAAGACTTCGGTCCATTCAGACTAAAACCTCCCGTCACATGAACAGCTTCTTCCCCTCTGCCATCAGACTGCTGAACACTAAGTGACTTATTGACTCTCGTGCACTATGTACAGCAGCTCAACCAGACTTGTCATGACATGTCAATCATCACTGTTTTCTTCTTGCATTACCGACTGCACTATATGGTTCTCCACATTATCTGCTGCTCGCTAATATATTTAAACTGCTGACTAGTATTACTCATTCTTATTCTACACTTTATTGCATGTATAGTTTATTTCTTTTATCATGTTTAATGTTGCAGCATTGCACCGAGACAAATTCCTAGTTTGTGTACTACATGGACAATGGCAATAAATCTGATTCTGATTCACTAGTACGCTCTATTCTATTGGACAAGAAATTGTAGAATTTGGATTAAACTAAATGGATCACCTGAGCAAGCAAAGAGTATAATGATCAGAGATGCTACTGACTTAGATAAATACAGATGAACACACACGATAAGAATAGTTCTTTTGATACACCATGCCAAAGTACTTTAATAAAAATAACCAAAACAAACAAAAACTTATGACCGACTCAAGTAGACATCAATTATCCCCAGTTGGAGGAAGTCATTTGACACAGAATGAGGAAACTCAAACTCTGAAAACATACCATTATGCTGAACATAAACCACAAGAGATGGAGAATGATATTGATCCTGATAACCACTTTTTCAATAATATTCATAACCACTGTGAATATTACACCGAAAAACAATTCAAAAGTCAAATGCAATTAGATGGTAAACTGTCAATAATACACTTCAATAGCAGAAGTCTAAACAAAAACTTTCCACAGATTCAGGACTATTCTAGACAGAAAATTCACAGCCATTGCAGTCTCTGAAACCTGGCTTAATGAAGATCAGGCTCCCCTGATGGCAATAGAAGGATATCAGATGTTTTATATTAACAGAACTCAAAAAAAGGGTGGTGGTGTTGCACTGTATATTGATGACCTGTACAGGTGTAAGCTTGTAAATGAAATGTCCTTAGCACTACCAGGGATTTTGGAATGTGTTACTGTTGAGATTGACCTAGACAAAACAAAAAATCTAATCATAAGCTGCATATATAGAACGCCGGGAACTTGCATTGAGACATTCAGAGATAAATTAGTCGAGCTGTACAATAATATTACTAGTAAGAAAATGGTAGCAATTTGTGGAGATTTCAATATTGACTTACTGAATCCTCATCAACAAAATGTAGTTACAGAGTTCATGAACTCTATGTACAGCATGAGTCTATATCCCACAATAACACATCCCAGTAGAATCACAGTTCACTCTGCTACACTTATTGACAACCTGTTTGTCAATGTTTTCGATAAGAAAATAGAAAGTGGATTATTGATAAATGATATAAGTGACCACTTGCCAACCTTTGCACTTATCCATGGCCACACGGGGCCCAATGCAGAAAAAACTTCAAAATCGTTCAGACACAAATCACCAAATGCAATCAGTTCTCTTAAAGAGGACTTGCTGAAGCAAGACTGGACAGAAGTCTATGTATCAGATGTAAATGAAGCCTATGACACATTTATAAATATTGTAACCACTCTTTATGAAAAAAACTGCCCATTAGTAATAAAAAAGCTTAAACACAAATTTGCTAACAAGCCATGGTTAACCAAAGGACTACAAAAGGCGTGTAAAAAGAAAAATTTATTATATAAAGCTTTCCTAAAGAAAAGAACAAAAGAAGCAGAGCAGCGGTATAAAACATACAAAAATAAGTTAACATATATAATAAGATGTAGTAAAAGAGACTATTACAGTAAAGAACTGGAGAAAAACAGAGACAATATTAAAAATACATGGACAATACTCAACAGTATCCTTGGAAATAAAAGCAGAAATACAAGCTACCCAACTAACATTCCAAAAAATAATAAAACGACTCAGAGTGTGAATATTGCTTCACCTGCAGATGAATTTAATAATTTTTTTGTTAACATTGGACCTAAACTGGCCCGAGAAATACCCACTACGGTGCCAACAGGTGATACAATATGCAATAACACTGCTGTAAAAGACTCCATCTTCATAAAGAACACAGACGAAAGAGAGGTCATTGAAATTGTTAAATCGTTCAAAAGTAAAACATCTACTGACTGTGATGGTATTGACATGCTACTAGTCAAAACTGTTATCGAATGCATAGTAAAACCACTGACGTATATCTGCAACCTGTCTCTCCAATCAGGTATATTTCCCAATGCAATGAAAATAGCTAAAGTAATTCCGATATACAAGACGGGCGACAGAGGGGAACTCTCAAACTATAGACCAATTTCACTAATGTAAATTTGTCTGGAAGAATGAATGAAATAAGGGTTCACTGGTGGACAGGGGTGTGTAGTTTCAATGGTTGATAGGATATGACCGGTCCCTGCAGTACAATTAGCATAGAAACGTTTGCGAATGAGGTGCTAAACATCTAGCTTCAGCTAGCCACCTTCAATGCTGGTTTTATACAATACTACAAGAAAATAAGCTAAAATAACATTGAAGAACGAGATATGGTCAAATGTTGGTTGATGAACAAGGATTTCAGTGGGGGTGAATTTATAGAAAATGGTGATCAAAACCGGCTGGCTCAACAGTTAAACTAACGCCAGGCAGCCTGTCCTGCCTTCATGTCGAGGTGAGCTCCTAATGCTGTATATTGACCAATGGCAAACACCTAGCCAAGCTAATGCTTATAGATCGATGTAGCATCCCGGAAAAAAATATAACAAGACAAGCCAGAATGACACAAGATACAGTGGTGTGAAAAGTGTTTGCCCCCTTCCTGATTTCTCATTTTTTTGTTTGTCACACTTAAATGTTTCAGATCATCAAACAAATTCAAATATTAAACAAAGATAACACAAGTAAACACAAAATGCAGTTTTTAAATGAAGGTGTTTATTATTAAGGGTAAAAAAATATCCAAACCTACATGGCCCTGTGTGAAAAAGTGATTTCTCCCCCCCCCCCCCCCCCATTAAAACAATAAATTAGCTGTGGTTTATCACATCTTTGGAAAGCTGAGTTCAATTTCTTTAGCCACACCCAGGCCTGATTACTGCCACACCTGTTCTCAATCAAGAAATTACTTAAGTAGGACCTGCCTGACAAAGTGAAGTAGACCAGAAGATGTTCAAAAGCTAGACATCATGCTGCGATCCAAAGAAATTCAGGAACAAATGAAAAACAAAGTAATTAAGATCTATCAGTCTGGAAAAGGTTATAATGTGGAGATTGTGTGGAAAGGATAAGGCAGAGTTATTTCTCAGGTTCCATTTTATTCACAACACACTCTCCAACATTCAAAAGCAGAAGAAAGAAAAAACTCCCAACATCTGCCAGTCTTATACCCCTGACATCAAAGTACAAAATCCCATTGTCTTTAAATCCCAAACACAATGCATCCCCCCTGCAGTTCCTCTCACTTCCACCCCAACCTGGGTGGTCAGGCAATCATTCATGTCCATCTCTTTGCATATCAAAAGGCCAACTCTCTCATCCTCCTCTTATCCCTAGGAGGTCCAGACCTTTTGTTCCTCTTCAGACGTGAAGCCAAAATAAGCACACAAGAATATACATGAGAGCATATGAACAGTCATACACATGTGAGCCCGTGAAACTACATACACTACCGTTCAAAAGTTTGGGGTCACTTAGAAATTTCCTTATTTTTGAAAGAAAAGCACTTTTTTCAATGAAGATAACTTTAAACTAATCAGAAATACACTCTATACATTGCTAATGTGGTAAATGGCTATTATAGCTGCAAATGTCTGGTTTTTGGTGCAATATCTACATAGGTGTATAGAGGCCCATTTCCAGCAACTGTCACTCCAGTGTTCTAATGGTACAATGTGTTTGCTCATTGCGTCAGAAGGCTAATGGATGATTAGAAAACCCTTGTGCAATCATGTTAGGTCTGCAATGCTGTATTTGCTGCAAATGGAGGATTCTTTGACGAAAGCAAAGTTTGAAGGAAAAAATTATAATTTCAAATACAAATCATTATTTCTAACCTTGTCAATGTCTTGACTATATTTTCTATTCATTTTACAACTCATGGTGGTAAATAAGTGTAACTTTTCATGGAAAACACAAAATAATTGTCTGAGTGACCCCAAACTTTTGAACGGTAGTGTATGTGCACCACAATAAAGTCAGTTCTAAAGCTTTGGGACTCCAGCAAACCACAGTGAGAGCCATTATCCACAAATGGTGAATACATGCACCAGTGGTGAACCTTGCCAGGAGTGGTCAGCTGACCAAAATTACCCCAAGAGCGCAGCGACGATTCATCCAAGAGGTCACAAAAGACCCCGCAATGGCATCCAAAGAGCTACAGGCCTCACTTGCCTCAGTTAAGGTCAGTGTTCATGACCCCACCATAAGAAAGAGACTGGGCAAAAATGGCCTGCATGGCAGAGTTCCAGGACGAAAACCACTGCTGAGCAAACAGAACATAAAGGCTCATCTCAGTTTTGCCTGAAAACATCTTGATGATCCCCAAGACTTTTGAGAAAATACTCTGTGGAGTGATAAGACAAAAGTTGAACTTTTTGGAAGGTGCGTGTCCCATTACATCTGGTGTAAAAGTAACACAGCATTTCAGAAAAGGAACATTTTTGATTTTTTTTTTTGACTTTGTATACTTTATTGATCACCAGAGGGGAAATTGAGGGCATCCACCTGGATGGATGAAGCAGCCACTGTATGGCGCTATCCCGTTACCATTCACACACACACACATTCACACCTAGGGCCACTTTTGGAGTCTCCCAATTAACCTAACCTGCATGTTTTTGGCCTGTGGGAGGAAACCGGAGAAAGCCCGGAGTAAACCCACGCAGACACGGGGAGAACATGCAAACTCCACACAGATGTTGGTCAGGGGCTGGGATCGAACCAGGGATCCCATGGCCAAGGGTGAGTTGCTGTGCTGCTGCAGTGCTAAAATATGGTGGTGGTAGTGTGATGGTCTGGGGCTGTTCTGCTGCTTCAGGACCTGGAAGACTTGCTGTGGTATGGAACCATGAATTCTGCTGTCTACCAAAAAATCCTGAAGAAGAATGTCCAGTCATCTGTTCGTGACCTCAAGCTGAAGCACACTTGGGTTCTGCAGCAGGACAATGATCCAGAACACACCAGCAAGTCCACCTCTGAACGGCTTAAGAAAAACAAAATGAAGACATTGGAGTGGCCTAGTCAAAGTCCTGACCTGAATCCGATTGAGATGCTGTGGCACAACCTTAAAAGACGGATCATGCTGGAAAACCCTCCAATTTGCATCAGTGCATACACATTAATGGCTGAATTACAACAATTCTGCAAAGATGAGTGGGCCAAAATTCCTCCACAGCACTGTAAAAGACTCATTGCCAGTTATCGCAAACACTTGATTGCAGTTGTTGCTGCTAAGGGTGGCCCAACCAGTTCTTAGGTTTAGGGGGCAATCACTTTCTCACGCAGGGCCATGTAGGTTTGGATTTTTTTCCCCTTAATAATAAACGCCTTCATTTAAAAACTGCATTTTGTGTTTACTTTTGTTATCTTTGTCTAATATTTAAATTTATTTTATCATCTGAAACATTTAATTGTGACAAACATACAAAAAAAAAGAGAAATCAAGAAGGGGGCAAACACTTTTTCACACCACTGTATATTATCGACTGGATTAGTGAACCAGGTGGACACAGGGATGTCTACTAGGGTGACTGCGATATAAAGAAAATAATATAAAGCATGTTTGGTAAACAAACTTCTTGTGACACTGTCAGCTTCATGACAGACAGCTGTTCTGGCCAATAACAGAGCAGCGGGTGGGCATTAAGGATGTCGCTGGGCTGAGTTTACCATTTTATTATGGCGTCCCATGGCAAATCCAGAAGAGTCAAAACAGCTAATCGGACACAGAAATGAGATAAAGGCTGTGTGTTTGTTTGAAGAGAAATGAGTGCTTTGATATTTTTTGATAATCACGTGACCATTTCAGAAAGTTAAACCCTACAAAACACAGTTTTTCAGCCAATGACCCCATTAAGTTTTGTAATACTGGTTTCTCTGAATCGACACAAAGAATCGTGATAGTACACTGTATTGAATTTAAATCATTCAATAATTGTCTTTTATAGTTTAAAAAATACTGATTTTAAAATAAAAAATTGAATGGTGCATGAAAAAATCTGGATTTTATTTTGAGGCCATATCGCCCAGTCCTAATGGGAACCTGAACTGTCTCCTTTCGCCAACACAAACAACACCTACAGTTATCCAGTGAGTACTTTTCATAAGTTGAGTCACCTCAATCACTATGAAACCTTTTATCTGTTCCTCCATCTCTACTTCCTTTTTCTCCAGTATGAGTCCTCCATTGTTCAGTTTAAAAAAAAAATGCTGCATTGTCTGTTCACAAAAACCCTTGATAAGTTTGAATGCTTCAGTATGGAATTGGAACCGAGTATGAATGTGCCCTTGTCTTGTGAAAAATCTGGACCCAAACAATCCTTTCAATTTTGTATCCTTATCTATCAAAGATGGATTTTACCATCAGAGGTCCATCTTTGTGTGCACTGTTTGGAGGCTGGATGCCCTTTTGAGTTGTAAATATCTTACAGAAGTTGCTCCTATCTTTTGGATGTCGCTTGGGGAGTTTATTGTAGGCAAAAAAATGCCCGGCTTTATTTGCTCCTAAGATTTACTAGTCAATTTCTATTTTTGCTTATTTGCAACCAGCAATGTTTCCTCTGCTAACATTTCTGGGTGGTGGCCCGCCTTGCCAGAAAAATTACCACCACACTAATGAGGAGATATGAATTTAAGAAAAATATATGAAGCAATGACTTTACGCAAGCGCGCATACAAACAACGCGCGTAGCCGTCATCCGCGCAGAGTTTAAAAGCACCCCGCCCACGCAAGCTTTCCAGTCAGGCAGAGTGTCTCGCTAGCATGACTGTCCGACAGAAACGTGAGTCTATTAAAGTACTTTAAACGCAGAAAAAAAATCAGAAGAGGTACGTATGTAAGCACTGGAGGCATTTATCATGGTTTTAACCCACTGGAAACTGGAGCAATAATGGAAGAGTCACTTAGCTAAGAGATGTGGTTAGAATTCATATGCAGCTGGCTTCATATGAAGGGAAAGACGAGGGGGACTAATGAATTGCTAAGTATATATTTCACCAGCCTCTACAACATTGTTACTGTATGTTCCCTATTATGTACCTGGCAAGTTAAGATGACTGAAATTCATGAAGTCAATGACTTTAAGTCATCAGCAGCCTTCAGACAAACTAAACGTGCCAACATTTGGATTTCAAGATAAGGGAGGTTTTTCCTGCTGTTGGGTTGGTAAGGAGATTTCTAAAAAAATATATATACATAGAAATATTATAAGAAAATAAATAAATAAAATAAATAAAAAGAAACTAAAATATTATAAGTAAAATGCAGAAATAACTGCATATTTGGTAATTTAAGTTAATTTATTTCTTTAAATATAATTTTAATAATTATATTTCTTTGAATTCAGAGTTAAAGTTATTGTTCTGTTCTGGCTCTACAAAATTAAGGTCAAAAGTTTAAATTGTATGAGGAAAAAAGTTTTAAAAAAAAATTGCCACATTCTGTTTCAACTTTATTAGAAAATCAGTAATTTTATAATAATCTGCCTTTGTCCATCAGACAGGTCTCTTCACTGTCCAGTTTTAAAACTCCTCTTAAAACCCATTTTTATTCTCTGGCTTTTGACCCAGTTTGAGACATTGATTTTATTTGTTCTTATTGTCTCTGTTGTATGACTACTGTTTTGTTTGTGACGTTTTGTACTTTAGCTGTATTATATTGATTTTATATTTTATTTATCGTTGATGTACAGCACTTTGTCAGGGATGGCAATTTTCCGCCGATCCGCGGATTTCCGCCGATTTTATCATCTATGTCATAATTTTGTACCTTTACCTTGTTCTCAATAAAGTTTGGGGAAAAAAAAAAAACATACGCGCTCGGCGCTTCCCTGAAGTCTCGCGATAACCCGGATGTACTCAAGCCACTGCTGTATTGTAAACAGCCCTGCAGTTGGATAGTTGCAAACGATTGGACCAATCAAATGGCTCGTATGCTTTGTCAAAAATTCATTTCGGCGTGTTCTCAGGGATGTGATTTTTCCGGTAATTCACCGAATTCCGCTTTATTTTTATATTATATGTACGTTAAGTACGTTAGCAGCTTGTGGTCCACCAACGCAGTTAAAGTGTGCCCTTTCAGCCAGAACCGGAAGTGGCGTATGCCAGGTAGAGAGCCATGTTCTGTCAAACACGCTGTATTTACGCTCACTGTCATGCAAAGACCTGCTTAAAAAAAAGGTGAGCGGCTGCCAAGAACCGGCAACGCATTGCTCCACGACGGCCGCTATGCCCATGTCCGAGACGTGGGTAATGAGCGCTGTTTTAACCTCAGAATGCCTGCTCTCGTTCAGGAGTCCAGTCGACTCTGTCCGCCGGTTTCCGTTTGAGTGCAGCGTACAAGGCTGTATGAGCTGGGCTGTGCGGGGGAGGAAAATGAGCTGCTCAAGACTCAATGGAGATTGAAACTGGTGATCTGAAATGAATGCTGAAATTATAAAAAGTAATGGTATGTTGGAATTTTATTTCTATTATGGAATAGATAAAATTAACTGATTTTGATTTGATCAAGTGTTAAAGCATGTGATGGATAATGCTTGTTGGAATATTTACCTCCGCCAAGGAGGTTATGTTTTCATCGGCGTTGGTTTGTCTGTCTGTCTGTTTGTTAGCAAGGAAAAGTTATGGACGGATTTTCATGAAATTTTCAGGAAAGGTGTGCAATGGCACGGGAAACAGATGATTAGATTTTGGTGATGATCTGAGAGTGCATACCTCCACCAAGGGCTTTTTTGTATTTGTGCAGCAGGATTACACAAAAACTACTGGATGGATTTGGATAAAATTTTCACCAGAGGTGGTTCTTGGGCTAGAGAGGAACCCATTATATTTTGGTGATGATCTGAGAATGCATACCTCAGCCAAGGCGCTTATCTTCTCACAGTGTGTTAGCAACAATACTCCAAAACTGATGGACAGACTTTGATGCAATTTTCACCACAAGTGGCTATAGGCCTACACACAAAACCATTACATTTTGGAGTTGATCCATGACAAACGGAAGGAGCCTTGGCGGAGGGATGCACTCTGAGTGCTTTTCTAGTTTAGGAATGCTATCTTCTTGGAACATAAGTCAATATTATACAGTAATAAGTGGCATTCAGCTGTTTGTTTTATGTCATGTAATCACAGTTCTGGTACTTAAAAATCATAAAAACCCAGGAGCTTCGAGGAGCGAAGTGACAGTAAAGGTGAAAATTGGCTCAAAGTTCAATGAGGTAACAGAAACACTCGGACAGTTTCTGAAAAAACCAGAAAAGGAGATGAAGTTCAAAGTTCAGATACTGACACAGCTTGCTGCCAAAAGGAAGAAAGTTTCACATTAGAAGTGACTTGGTGACCAGTGTAAATAGTGTAATAAACTCTAATAGAACTGTTAAATATGTTGGACTAAAGACAGTGAGACAACATTGAAGAAAAAGTAAGTTAACTTTTCATTAAATTTAATGATTTATCTAAGTCTAGTATTTCATTTTTTTAATCGTTTTTTTCAGTCTAAATTACTTCTGTTTTACTGAAAACCTCCCAGCTTCAGGGGGGCTGCGCCCCCCCGGCCCCCCCATAAGTCAATCGACCGAATTTCCTGTTGCCATCCCTGCTTTGTGTCAACTGCCATTGTTTTTAAAAAGCTTTATAAATAAAGTTGGATTGGATTAAAAAAGATAAAAAAATTAGCCATAAAATAATCCACATTTATAATAGTCTTAAATGTACAGGAAAAGTTTAGAAAGCTTCGGATCAGTCTGCCAAGGTCTCCGCCTTTGACCGCCACCTAATCCACATAGCATCATTCCCAGTGAGAGTTGGACTCCGCCAGGGCTGCCCTTTGTCACCG
This sequence comes from Pholidichthys leucotaenia, assembly GCA_020510985.1. NCBI lineage: Eukaryota > Metazoa > Chordata > Actinopteri > Cichliformes > Pholidichthyidae > Pholidichthys > Pholidichthys leucotaenia. The sequence goes on from CM035839.1 coordinate 61,278,318, forward strand.
ATCCTGTTCATAATGTTTATGGACAGGATTTCTAGGTGCAGCCAGGGAATGGAGGGTGTCGTGCTTGGTGACCACAGGATCTCATCTCTGTTGTTTGCAGATGATGTTGTCCTGTTGGCTTCATCCAGCAATGACCTACAGCTCTTGCTGGGACGGTTTGCCGCTGAGTGTGAAGCGGCTGGGATGAGAATCAGCACCTCCAAGTCCGAGTCCATGGTCCTCAGCCGGAAAAAGGTGGATTGTCCTCTCTGGGTTGGGGATAGGCTCCTGCCCCAAGTGGAGGAGTTTAAGTATCTTGGGGTCTTGTTCACGAGTGAGGGGAAAATGGAGCGAGAGATTGACAGACGGATTGGAGCAGCATCTACAGTGATGCGGACGTTCTACCGGTTTATTGTGGTGAAGAGGGAGCTTAGTTCTAAGGCAAAGCTGTCGATTTACCACTCAATCTACGTTCCTACTCTCACCTATGGTCACGAGCTTTGGGTAATGACCGAAAGAACAAGATCGCGGATACAAGCGGCTGAAATGAGCTTTCTCCGTAGGATTGCTGGACTCACCCTCAGAGATAGGGTGAGGAGCTCAGTCATCCGGGAGAGGCTCAGAGTAGAACCGCTGCTCCTCCACATTGAAAGGAGTCAGTTGAGGTGGTATGGGCATCTGATTAGGATGCCTCCTGGACGCCTCCCACTTGATGTGTTTCGGACACGTCCCACTGGGAGGAGACCCCGGGGCAGACCCAGGACTCGGTGGAAAGACTATATCTCCCAGCTGGTCTTGGAACGCCTTGGTATCCTCTCTGAAGAGCTGGAGCAGGTGGCTGGGGAGAGGGAAGTCTGGGCTTCTCTGCTCGAACTGCTGCCTCCGCGACCCGGACCTCCGGAAAAGCAGTAGAAGATGGATGGATGGATGGATGGTACAGGAAAAGTCATAATTTTACAAGAGAAAGTTACAAATTTGTGAAAAGGGTTGCAAATTTAGATAAATTTACAGAGAAAAGAAGAAAACTATAAGAAAATTGTTATAAATTTTGGAGAAAAACCTCAAACCTTCAAGACTGAAGTCATTACTCAAGTTTTTAAGTGAATGCTCTTTGTACTCTTAACTCAGCTAGAAATTTTTGGTTGTCTACTTTTAATTATTAATTTTATAGTACTGTTTTTACATGAGTAGAATTTCTGACTACTATACCCACCTCTGATCATATAATTTAAGTATGAATGAGTAAATTACTATTATGAATGTTTTTTACCCTTCCCTTTCCTACTCTTCGTCAATGGAAAAAAAGAAACACGAGAATAAAAATACAAAAAAATACACATTTTGGTTATTTATGTAAACCTTAAAAAAAATCCTGCAGGAAAAAAAACATGACACTGGGCATTTTCTAACCTGTTTGTATACCACCATAGACAGAGAGAGAACCTGAATTAGACAGGGCTCAGAGAGGGAAAGATGAGACAGAAGAGAGGAGCCAAGGAGAGGAAAGTGTTCAGACAGAGGGTCCAGGAGAGGTGAGAGCAGAGGAAGGAGAGAAGGATGACACCAGTAAAAAGTCCAAATACAGGACATCTGGGTGGGACCCCAGCTGGCCCAATGTTCCAATATTCAAGCCTTGGTTGTACAATACTTCAAATGGTAAGTTCCGTTATGCAATATTACTGTGCAAAAGAAATAGTGTAAAATTAAAATATTCTGGTTACAATCATGTCATGTGTCCCCCCCCCCCCCCCCCCGGAAAAATATGTTGCCACCGCACCAAGATCTTTAAGCCAGAGGAAACACTGACCCAGCATCTGGTCACTCTTATACAATGCATATACCCTTGAAAAAATTCACACTGCAGTCTGTTGCATTTTTTCCGTACCATTGGGTTATGCTCTTCATTGACACACAGCTGAGCACCATTCCACGCTCATGTGTTTGTAAGTGAATTAAGAAGCAAGCTTTTGTGTCCCTTTTATATGTTCTTAGCTCTGCCCAAATATAGAGTTCTTTTATAACACCTGGAAGTATAATGGAGTAAAAAAATAGAACTGGCTCCAAAGGTCTCTGTTGGCTCTCACAAAGGGAAGCTGCACACGTAGTGGAAGGTTGACTATTTTTTATGCCTTAAGAAATGCTCATAATCTGAAGGACATTTTCAGCTCTGCTGATAGAAAAGAGACCAAAAGCAGATGCGGTTATGAGGTATGATGGGATGAATTGTACCGCAAAAACAAGTTAAAATCAGAAAAGTATTGTAATCTGATTTTATGTTTTGTTTCTTCCAAAGAGGAAATGTTGCCAAATGTAGCTATATTATGCAAGAGGGACAGCATATACAGTGGTGTGAAAAAGTGTTTGCCCCCTTCCTGAGTTCTCATTTTTTTGTATGTTTGTCACACTTAAATCATCAAACAAATTTAAATGTTAGACAAAGATAACACAAGTAAACACAAAATGCAGTTTTTAAGTAAAGCTGTTTATTATTAAGGGTAAAAAAATCCAAACCTACATGACCCTGTGTCCTGTGTGGAAAAAGTGACTCCCCCCCCCCCCCCCCCCAATGTTAAAGCATAAATTAACTGTGGTTTATCACATCTTTGGAAAGCTGAGTTCAATTTCTCTAGCCACACCCAGGCCTGATTACTGCCACACCTGTTCTCAATCAAGAAGTCAATTAAATAGGACCTGCCTGACAAAGTCAAGTAGACCAATAGATCCTCAAAAGCTAGACATTATGCTGCGATCCAAAGCAATTCAGGAACAAATGAGAAACAAAGCAATTGAGGTCTATCAATCTGGTAAAGGTTATAAAGCCATTTCTAAAGCTTTGGGACTCCAGCAAACCACAGTGAGAGCCATTATCTACAAATGGCGAAAACATGGAACAGTGGTGAACCTTCACAGGAGTGGCCGGCCGACCAAAATTACCCCAAGAGCACAGTGACAACTCATCCAAGAGGTCACAAAAGACCCCACAATGACAACCAAAGAACTGCAGGCCTCACTTGCCTCAGTTAAGGTCAGTGTTCATGACTCCACCATAAGAAAGAGACTGGACAAAAATGGCCTGCATGGCAGAGTTCCAAGACAAAAACCGCTGCTGAGCAAAAAGAACATAAAGGCTCATCTTGTGGTGACCCACCACAATCTACATGGGCATTCATCCTCACACTCACATGCTCCGGAAGAAGCAGAGGACCATTCACATACAGACAGAGAGCCCCTGGGGGGACAACCAGAACAATAGACTATTGTTTATACATCCCCGGATTAAGGAGAAGACGTCCGGGCGCCAGTTGGTCAGACTAATCATATGTATTGACTGATATGTATATCAATATGCTAATGTGCCATGCATTCTCTCTGTTTGTATAACATGTAAAAGAGCTGACGATACATACCTCAGCATCACAACACAGCACACACGGCACACACAGCACAACACTGTAGCGCACAGTGCTACAAGTATGTCTCATTTTGATGGAGGAAATAAAACTCTGCAGCCTTCCAGGTTGTCGCATCTTGCCTGAACTTATTCCTCCACGGTCTCAGTTTTGCCAGAAAACAGCTTGATGATCGCCAAAACATTTGGGAAAATGCTCTGTAGCGTGACGAGACAAAAGTTGAACTTTTTGGAAGGTGTGTGTTCCATTACATCCAGCATAAAAGTAACACAGCATTTCAGAAAAGGAACATCATACCAACAGTAAAATATGGTGGTGGTAGTGTGATGGTCTGGGGCTGTTTTGCTGCTTCAGGACCTGGAAGACTTGCTGTGGTAAATGGAACCATGAATTCTGCTGTCTACCAAAAAATCCTGCAGGAGAATGTCTAGCCATCTGTTCATGACCTCAAGCTGAAGCGCATTTGGGTTTTGCAGCAGGACAAAGATCCAAAACACACCAGTAAGTCCACCTCTGAACGGCTTAAGAAAAACAAAATGAAGACTTTGGAGTGGCCTCGTCAATGTCCTGACCTGAATCTGATTGAGATGCTGTGGCATGACCTTAAAAAGGCGGTTCATGCTCGAAAACCCCCCCCAATGTGGCCGAATTACAACAATTCTGCAAAGATGAGTGGACCAAAATTCCTCCACAGCGCTGTAAAAGACTTATTGCTACGCTTGACTGCAATTGTTGCTGCTAAGGGGACAATCACTTTTTCACACAGGGTCATGTAGGTTTGGATTATTTTTTTCCCCCTTAATCATAAACACCTTCATTTAAAAACTGCATTTTGTGTTTACTTACGTTATCTTTGTCTAATATTTAAATTTATTTGATCATCTGAAACATTTAATTGTGACAAACGTACAAAAAAAAAAAGAGAAATCAGGAAGGGGGCAAACACTTTTTCACACCACTGTATATTACCGACTGGATTAGGGAACCAGGTGGACACAGGGATGTCTACTAGGGTGACTGCAATATAAAGAAAATATTATAAAGCATGTTTGGTAAACAAACTTCTTGTAACACTGTTGGCTTCATGACAGACAGCTGCTCTGGCCAATAATAGAGCAGCAGGTGGGCATCAAGGATGTTGCTGGGCTGAGTTTACCATTTTATTATGGCGTCCCATGGCAAATCCAGAAGAGTCAAAACAGCTAATTGGACACAGAAACGAGATAAAGGCTGTGTGTTTGTTTGAAGAGAAATGAGTGCTTTGATTTTTTTTTTGGTAATCACATGACCGTTTCAGAAAGTTAAAACCTACAAAACACAATTTTTCAGCCAATGACCCCATTAAGTTTCGCAATACTAGATTCTCTGAATCGACACAAAGAATTGTGATAGTACACTGTATTGATTTTAAATCATTCAATAATTGTCTTTTATAGTTTAAAAAATACTGATTAAAATAAAAAATTGAATGGTGCATGAAAAAATCTGGATTTTATTTTGAGGCCATATCGCCCAGTCCTAATGGGAACCTGAACTGTCCTCCTTTCGCCAACACAAACAACACTCACAGTGATCCAGTGAGTACCTTTCATAAGTTGAGTCACCTCAGTGACTATGAAACCTTTTATCTGTTCCTCCATCTCTACTTCCTTTTTCTCCAGTATGAGTCCTCCAGTGTTCAGTTTAAAAAAAAAAAAAATGCTGCATTGTCTGTTCACAAAAACCCTTGATAAGTTTGAGTGCTTCAGTATGGAAGCGGAACCAAGTATGAATGTGCCCTTGTCTTGTGAAAAATCTGGACCCAAACAACCCTTTCAATTTTGTATCCTTATCTATCAAAGATGGATTTTATCATCAGAGGTCCATCTTTGTGTGCACTGTTTGGAGGCTGGATACCCTTTTGAGCTGTAAATATCTTACAGAAGTTGCTCCTTTCTTTTGGATGTCGCTTGGGGAGTTTATTGTAGGCAAAAAAATGGCCAGCTTTGCTCCCAGCTAAAGATTTACTTGTCAATTTCTATTTTAGCTTATTTGCAACCAGCAATGTTTCCTCTGGTAACATTTCTGGGTGGCGGCCCGCTTTGCCAGAAAAATTACCACCACGCTAATGAGGAGATATGAATTTAAGAAAAATATATGAAGCAATGACTTTCCGCAAGCGCGCACACGAACAGCGCGCGTGGCCGTCATCCGCGCAGAGTTTAAAAGCACCCCGCCCACGCAAGCTTTCCAGTCAGGCAGAGTGTCTCGATAGCGTCACTGTCCAACAGAAACATGAGTTTATTAAAGTACTTTAAATGCAGAAAAAAATTAGAAGAAGTATGTAAGCACTGGAGGCTGTCATGAGCCGAGCCAGCTTGATTTTCCCCGGCTCGGCCCTGATCTCTCTGTGGGTTTTGGCTTCATTGTTTATGTGCTTTTTGTGTATTTTTTCCATCATCTTAGCCACTGCCCGACGAGCAGCTGTTAGTCAGCCTCTGATCTTTTTCCCACATTGCTGACAGTCTGTCGGTCCTACCACGCCCCCTCACTCTTCATATTCCACCAGCTGTCCCAGCCCCAGTAATTATCATTCCCGTGCCTCAGGTGTTTCCAATTTGTGTGGCCAGCGGCGTTTGGATTTAAGCAGCTTGTCACTAGACAAACGCCACTGGGTCATTGAATGAATCACCCCTGCTCACCACGGAGTGATTGCCACGTCTGGAAGGACTGTTATTTGCGCTTGCTAGGTGAACTGGACTTTGTGGGACTGCTCCAAGTTGTGAGTAAATTGTTTGTGACTCTGTGGTTGCCGCTGCGCTGAACCAGAAGCGTTCCCTCTTGGCAGCACAATTGTTACACTTAGGCTGTGCCCAGTTTACGTTCCCCGCAAGTTTGTCAAGCTACTCGCTGTCTTCCCTGTTCTTCCGAGCGCACCTATATTGCATAGTATTATTTTCCTGTGGCCACAGTACACAGTGGTCTGCCCGCTGGTCTCTTCGGCGTCAGCCATTTTGTGTACAGCTCAACCTTTTTGTAAGTCTTTATGTTTTGTATTGTTTCATGTCAATAAATGAGTGTTTGGTGAAACCCAGCGTTTAAATCCTCATTCCTCCTTCTCTCCACCGGGGGAGTTTATGACAGGAGGCATTTATCATGTTTTAACCCGCTGGAAACGGGAGCAATAATGGAAGAGTCGCTTAGCTAAGAGATGTGGTTAGAGTTCATATGCAGCTGGCTTCATATGAAGGGAAAGGCAAGGGGGACTGATGAATTGCTGAGTATATATTTCACCAGCCACTACAATATTAAGTTATGTTCCCTATTATGTACTGGCAAGTTAAGATGACCGAAATTCACGAAGTCAATGACTTTAAGTCGTCAGCAGCTTTCAGACAAACTAAACGTGCCAACATTTGGATTTCAGAATAAGGGAAGTTTTTCCTGCTGTCAGGTTGGTGAGGAGATTTCTAAAAAAAACTATAAATACATAGAAATATTATAACAGAAATAACTGCATATTTGGTCATTTAAGTTAATTTATTTCTATAAATATAATTTTAATAATGATATTTCTTTGAATTCAGAGTTAAAGTTATTGTTCTGTTCCGGCTCTACAAAATTATGGTTAAAAGTTTAAACTGTATGAGGAAAAAAGTAAATAAATTGCCACATTCTGTTTCAAATTTATTAGAAAAACAGTAATTTAATAATAATCTGCCTTTGTCCATCAGACAGGCCTCTTCACTGTCCAGTTTTAAAATTCCTCTGAAAACCTGTTTTTATTCTCTGGCTTTTGACCCAGTTTGAGACATTGATTTTATTTGTTCTTATTGTCTCTATTGTATGACTATTGTTTTGTTTGTGCTGTTTTGTACTTTAGCTGTATTTTATTGATTTTATGTTTTAATTATCATTGATGTACAGCACATTGTATCAACTGTCGTTTTTAAAAAGCTTTATAAATAAAGTTGGATTGGATGCTTGGTGACCACAGGATCTCATGTCTGTTGTTTGCAGATGATGTTGTCCTGTTGGCTTCATCCAGCAATGACCTACAGGTCTTACTGGGATGGTTTGCCGCTGAGTGTGAAGCGGCTGGGATGAGAATCAGCACCTCCAAGTCCGAGTCCATGGTCCTCAGCCGGAAAAAGGTGGATTGTCCTCTTTGGGTTGGGGACAGGCTCCTGCCCCAAGTGGAGGAGTTTAAGTATCTTGGGGTCTTATTCACGAGTGAGGGGAGAATGGAGCGAGAGATTGACAGACGGATCGGAGCAGCATCTGCAGTGATGCGGACGTTGTACCGGTCTGTTGTGGTGAAGAGGGAGCTGAATTCTAAGGCAAAGCTGTCGATTTACCACTCAATCTATGTTCCTACTCTCGCCTATGGTCACGAGCTTTGGGTAATAACTGAAAGAACGAGATTGCGGATACAAGCGGCTGAAATGAGCTTTCTGTAACCCTTGCCTTATGTTAATTAGGTAAGGGAAATAATTAAGTGTAGACCAGTTGCTAGGTTCGTAAGGGTTACAATAGGGAATCAGAGTGAGTGTGGAGTGAAATAGCTGGAGGCAAGAAATGAGCAATTCATGTCTGTTATTAATAAATATAGAAGGAGCAAAATATACAAACAATGTACAAATATACAAATATAACAGCGGCCGTCATGACATAAAACCCCAAAAGTGTCCTACTAAGCTCAGTGTTTGTTTGTCCTTTCGGGTTACTCGTTTGACCAGTCAAGATGTCTTGTAACTCCAGACTCAGGTTTGTTTTCCTCTTTTAAAGCGGCGACTTGGGTTGTTACCACTTTAAATCCTGGGCACTGGAGAGAGGAGGGATGTCCTTCAATTGAGACCTTGGTCAGACCTCTGTTCAATCTCGGTTCAATCTCGGGTCAGGCTCGCCATCTCCATTCGGAGAAAATCCAGGATCCAGAAGGTTTTTGGTCGGCAACCAGAAAAAACCTAGCCTGCACAACAATAATGGTATTATTGTTTACAGCTAGAGTAATTCGTCTTCCAGTCCCTTCTTATATAACACAATAGCTTAGTATATAAATTCTTCTCTCATATTACTATTATCACAATCTAGCAATATAGTAATATCTTACATTTCACATCTTACATCTTACATGCATGTGTTCTTTTTTCTCACAATCTCTCTAGCGGCTGCCCCGGCCTTGGATGCGCTCTGCAGAGCGTGCCCAAATGCCAAGTCACGTTTCGTTACCTTGTACATGTGTAATGACAATAACGTTGAATCTCATCTCATCTCAAATACCCTTTTTTTCATGTAACCAATTAAATGAATTCCTCTGTTCATCTCTATATCATTTAACCATGAAATTATGATTAATCCCTTTCAACCTTGTCTGAGCTACTGGGTTTAGCATAACCTATGGATTTACATAGTAGACTAACACCATGTGCTTTTAGCATCAAACTACACATTGCATTCGACAGAAATAGTGCATATGAACTAAAAGTACTTCAGCATACTGTTGGGAACTGAAATCACATTTAGGAAAACCATACAGACACAAAGACAGCCTTTTCCATTGCTTTTAAACAGGAACAATCCACTCGCGACTAGCATTAGCATAGCGCTAACATTAGCATGTATCTGACTCACCAAGATGAGATTTCAGTGTGAATACAGCAAAGGACACAGCCACAATGCCCCTCACGCTCATGCTCCCGTCAACTTAGGATAATAAAGGTTGCAAATTAGCATTTGGAGAGTGTTTAGATTCATTTATTGCATCTTTCTGAATGAAACTCACCAAGAAAGAGGTATCTGTGTGAATCGCTTCACAACCTCCCTCGCCCGCGCTCGTATCGTTAAAAGACCGATTTCCAGCATAGCGCCTCAGCACTTTGCTCGGAAGGCGGGGCTAATCTTGCTCTTAACGAATAGAAAGACCCAGATCACCCAACGTGACCATGAACCGGAAATTCAAAAGTTGGATGACGAGGATCGCACTTCCTTTTTCCCAAGATAGTCGGTTTTCAAAATAAAATCACACACTTTCATTAATACAAATGAAATCTGAGAAAAAAGGTCATTTTCTCAGCTGGGTTACACACTCCCCCGCTTAATATCATGCACGTCCCGTTGCATGTGTAACCAAGACTGTCCATCGTCAGTATTTAGAAACTCTGAGAAAGCTGTATTCAAACCTTGGAAAAGGGACTTAACAACAGTCACTAGAGGATTTCCTAATTCAGGATACTCTAGTCTTTTTGGGAGTTGTCTGATTCTTTCAGATCGTCGTATTGGTTGAATTGCAATATGATCATTTTTGTCCATTTCATCAGGCAAATCATTCGATTGGTGTTCTTGCCCCTCGACTGAATTGTCAGAAGGTTCCTCTCGTATTGTTGCTGTTTCATTTTCCACAGACGAATTATAGGAAGGTTCAATCTCAATTGCATTATGCTCCCTATCCGGTTCTGCATTGGCAGTGGTCTCAGGTAAATCACAACCAGGTGGGTTTGTCATTTCCGGTGGTTGCAAAGGTTTTGGATAATCATGTACAGTAGTAAATCTGGTTATCTCTCCACATGGGGAATCCTCAACCCACGGAATCAAAAATTCATTTCCAATTTTGGTTATCTCTTTGTGATCATTGTTCTCTGCAACAGTTGTTTGGCGTGTCTTAGGGCGGTGAATAGGCTCTGGTTCAGGTGTTTCTGCTGTGGCAACAGGGAGGAAACTGCAGGGAAGCAAAAGGTCTCTGTGTAAAGTTCTTGAGGGACCTTGCTTTGACTCGGGCTTAAACCGTGTAAACGGGTAAATTACCTACACGTTTGACTACCACATGAATATCGGCCTCCCATTTATCAACAAGCTTATTTTTTCCATGCAGTCTCACATTTCTAACTAAAACCCTGTCCCCAGGTTCAAGTTCAGAAACAGTGATTTTGCGGTCAAACCTGGCCTTGTTCTTGTCTGCAATCTTTTGTGCATTTTGTGAAGCTAACTTGTAGCTTTCTTCGAGCCTTTTCTTGAGATTTTCAACGTATTGCAAGTGAGTAACTTTCTGATCTTTGTTGAGAGGAAGTCCGAACGCTAGATCAACTGCCAATCTGGGTTTTCTACCAAACATTAATTCGTAGGGAGTAAACCTGGTTACATCACTGCGTGTGCAGTTGTATGCATGTACTAACGGCATAACATAGTCCTTCCAGTGGGACTTTTGTTTGGACTCAAGCGTTCCTAACATACTCAGTAGCGTTCGGTTGAATCTTTCAGTAGGGTTACCCCTGGGGTGGTATGGGGTTGTTCTTATTTTCTTTATGCCTGAGATCTCACAAAGGTCTTTTATTAGTTTTGCCTCAAAGTCAGGACCCTGATCGCTGTGCAGGCGCTCAGGTATACCGTAGTGAACGATGAATTGATCCCACAAGCACCTGGCAACCGTTTTGGAACTTTGATTTGAGGTAGGCAACGCAAGGGCAAATTTAGTAAAATGATCAGTTATTACGAGAATATTGCTGGTATTGCTACTGTCTGGTTCCAGACTGAGGAAGTCCATGCAGACTAGCTCTAAAGGTCGTGTGGTGGTTATGTTGACCAGGCTAGCCGCTTTTTCAGGAGGACTCTTCCTTCGTATGCACCGATCACATGTTTTTACCTTTTGCTCGACATCTGTTGCCATACGTGGCCAATAGAATCGTGTTTGGACCAGATCAAAGGTTCTGTCAATGCCTAAGTGGCGCATGTCATTGTGCAGACTTTGGAGTATGGGAGCTCTGAGTTCCTTGGGAAGAACGAGCTGGTGGGTCACTTGTTCTCCAATTTTTGTCTTTTTCTGTACAACACTTCATTGTACATCTCCAACCTATGGAGTTCTCTGAGTAAAAGAGGGAGATCTGAGAGTTCTTCTCTAGCAGTCGGAGGGGGAGTTTGGCCACGTTCGATTTGTTCAATAACTTGTCTGAGTGTCGAGTCCGCTCTTTGTTTGTCTTTGATTTCTGTTTGAGACAAGACAGGGATAGTGGGTAAGCCATTGTCTTGCTCCAAGACATACAAGTCTGGGATTGCGTCAGCTGAGATGGTAAGTGACTCCACAAGTGTAACACCACTATCCTGATTGTCATCACGAATTTTAACAAGGTGGTTGTGACAAATGGCTTGAACAGCTTCATCATTTACAACCTCTGTGGTGTCACTGTCAGTTAGGTGGCGCTCTACAAAGCGGCTTACACGCTCCTGCTCTTTCCTGGACTGGACATCGTCAACGAGTTCACCATGAGGACGTCTAGACAACCCATCTGCATCTAGGTTTTGCTTGCCTGCTCTATACTGTAACTTAAAGTTGTAGTTAGACAAAGCTGCAAGCCACCTGTAGCTTGTGGCGTCTAATTTAGCAGAGGTCAATATGTAGGTGAGTGGGTTACTATCTGTAACTACCGTGAACTGACCACCATACAAATAGTCGTGAAACTTTTCAGTTACTGACAATTTTAGAGCTAAGAACTCTAGCTTGTGAGCTGGATAATGTGCTTCACTCCTTGATAACCCGCGACTGGCAAAAGCTATGGCCCTAAGCTGACCGTCCTGCTGCTGATAGAGTGCTGCTTCTAAGCCAGTGGTACTAGCATCGGTATGGAGTACGTAAGGCAGCTTCGGGTCTGCAAAGCCCAAGATAGGAGCTGATGTTAACTTTTCGATGATGGAGTCGAAAGCTTCTTGACAGTCTGTGGTCCATCGACTCTCAAATGGCAGTTTGGGGTCAAAGTAGGTTTGGTCAGTGACTCTGGATTTTGACTTTTTGTTGAGTGGCGGGTAACCGCGTGTGAGGTCGTTAAGAGGGTGTACTATAGACGAGTACCCTTCAATGAAACGTCTGTAGTACCCTGAGAACCCTAAAAAGGATCTCAGTTCCGTGAGATTCTTAGGCCGTGGCCAAGTCTTAAGGGCCTGAATCTTTTTGGGATCTGTCTCGACACCGCTTTCGGAGACTACATGACCTAGGTACCGGACTGTTGTTTGAAAAAATTTACATTTTTCTGGCGATAACTTTAGCCCGCACTCTTTAAGACGATGGAGTACCTGCATGAGTCGCTGTTCATGTTCTTCCAAACTATTTGAAAAGATGATGAGATCATCTAGAAAGACTAGCACCTCATTTAAGTTCATGTCACCGACGCAGCGCTCCATGAGCCGCTGGAAGGTGCTTGGGGCGTTGGTTATGCCCTGCGGCATGCGGTTGAACTCCCAGAATCTAAGGGGTGTTACAAAAGCAGGGTATATAACAAAGTAGTGAGATGAACTTTTGTTATTGACCAAATACTTATTTTACTGAGGAATTTACCAATTAATTCATTAAAAATCCTTCAATGTGATTTTCTGGATTTTTTTTTCTCATTTTGTTTATCATAGTTGAGGTATACCTATGATGAAAATTGGAGACCTCTCTCATCTTTTAAGTGGGAGAACTTGCACAATTGGTGGCTGACTAAATACTTTTTTGCCCCACTGTACCTCAGCTGTTGGCACAGAAAGACTGGCACACCAACAGTAATACATTTGCTGCTGTATGTCTCTTGACTTTACTGCAACCATTTGCACAACTGCCATATCTGCTGCTGTCTGTCATTGCAATACTGCTCATGTACAGTCCTATCTGTCACTGTCTGCACCTACACTACCGCACTGAACTTGTAACTACGAGTATTACTGCTCTACTTTATAACTTTAGCCCGTACTCTTTAAGACGATGGAGTACCTGCATGAGTCGCCGTTCATGTTCTTCCAAACTATTTGAAAAGATGATGAGATCATCTAGAAAGACTAGCACCTCATTTAAGTTCATGTCACCGACGCAGCGCTCCATGAGCCGCTGAAAGGCGCCTGGGGCATTGGTTATGCCCTGCGGCATGCGGTTGAATTCCCAGAATCCAAGGGGTGTTACAAAAGCAGTCTTTTCTTTGTCTGCTTCTTCTACCTCAATCTGGTAATATCCAGACTTAAGATCGAGGACTGTAAACCACTTGGATCCTGTGAGTGCCGAGAACGTCTCCTCTAGATTTGGGAGAGCGTAAGAGTCCTTTCTTGTTTGCAAATTGAGTTTGTGAAAGTCTATACATAGACGCACATCATTGTTTCGTTTCCTCACCACAACAATGGGGGACGAGTAGGGAGACTGGGACTCTCTTATCACACCTGCAGCGAGCAGCTCTTGAAGGTGTTTACGCACTGCCTCAAGGTCTTGGGGGTGTATAGGGCGTGCACGGTGCTTAAAGGGAGTCGGATCATAAGATAAGATAAGATAAGATAAGATAAGCCTTTATTAGTCCCACAACGGGGAAATTCCAGGATTGCAACAGCACAGGGATAGCAACACTCAGAGCAACAATCAGAAGGCAAGAAAAAACAAGCAAGCAAGAGCAGCTAATATACATATGTACATATTACTATAAAATATATATATACACACACACACACACACAGACACACAGTGCAGAGCATTGTAGCTGGATGGAATAAATATATGAATATATGAACACACAGTGCAGAGCATTGTAGCTAGATGGAATAAATATGTAAATATATAAACACCCACAGTATGGAGCATTGCAGCTAGGTGGAATAAATATGCAAGTATATAAACACACACAGTGCGGAGCAATGTAGCTAGATGGAATAATATGTAGATATATAAAAACACAGTGCGGAGCATTGTAGCTAGATGGAATAAATATATAGATATATAAATATAAACACACCCAGTGCAGAGCATTGTAGCTAGATGGAATAAATATGTAAATATATAAACACACACAGTGCAGAGCATTGTTGCTAGGTGGGATGAAACAGCATAACCGTCTATTTAGTTATCCTACATGGTATGATTATGTGCCCATACATATTCTCACCCTCCATAGCGACCGGTATGTTCCTAGTTGTATGCCGGAGAGGACCATTGTGTAAGTCTATTGCATCTTTTGCATTCAAAAAAAACTATTAGTTTGTTACGTCTTTTTGCTATCTCTGCGAGCAGCCCTGCTTAGGTTGTACAGTCTGACAGCCGTTGGTAGGAAGGACCTACGAAACCTCTCGGTTGTGCACCTGGGATGATGTAGTCTGCTGCTAAATGAGCTCCTCAGTGCATCCAGTATGTCCTGCATAGGGTGGAACTCGGACTCCAGCAGAGATGACAGTTTAGCCACCGTCCTTCTCTCTCCTATCTCCTCCATCGGATCAAGGCGTTGCCCCAGGACAGAGCTAGCTTTCTTAATCAGTTTGTTCAGTCTCTTCCTATCGGCTGCAGTAATGCCACCGCCCCAGCAGACCACTCCAAAAGTGATGGCTGATGCCACCACCGTGTCATAGAATGACTTCAGCAGCGCCCCTTGTACACCAAAAGACCTGAGTCTCCTCAGCAGGAACAGCCTGCGCTGTCCCTTCTTGTAGAGTGCGTCAGTATTGTGTGACCAGTCTAGTTTATTGTTCAGATGAATACCCAGGTACTTGTAGGATGTCACCATCTCGATGTCTGTTCCCTGTATATTTACTGGTGCTGTGAGGGGCTGCCCATGCCTGCGGCAGTCCACCACCAGCTCCTTAGTTTTCCTCGCGTTGATCTGGAGGCAGTTCCGATGGCACCAGTCCACAAAGTCCTGGATAAGCCCATCATGAAGACTGATGGAGTGTTTCACTTTGCTCGTACACCCAAAGTCCAACTCATGGAAAGCGAATACTTCCGGGATGTCATTTAGTTGTTTGGTTATTCGCTCTTTCCACTCCTGTGGAATCGGTGAATCATCAAAGTTGAAACTCAGTTGTGTCTTGTTTGCGGCCGACTCATTTGCACTGACGACATTGTGCTGGGACAGGATACAATGGAAAGCTCCCAGTTCTGCTATGACACACGTGGACGGCATTGTGACATCTTGCTCTGTTTCGTTCGTAATCATTACAGGCACTTTGTGTGGAGCTCGGGAAGGAAGTGTTATCAGGCAAGTTTTAACACAAAGGCCACCTGGCAAGGAAGACTGAGAGGGGTGTTCCACTATAGCACAGGTGTCTGAGGTACAGTGAACATTGGCAGACCCCTCTAAAACTACAGTTTTACCTGCTGGGACTACAGCTGGGGCTTTGCCTGACAAGGTAACTAATCCAATGTTCCCATCTTTGTTCTTTGTATGTCTTAGTTCGAGAGTTTTCAACAGTGTCCTAAAACCGTAAGAGCTAGGTAAGTGATCAGGAGTCTTCATGTCTAAATACTTTCCATAAAAAACATCAAGTGTGTTTGTTCCCACTAACACTGGTGTCTGACTATTAGGATTGGCATCTGGAACGACGAGAGCCAAGGTCGGTATGTCAATCTCTGTGCATAAGAAGTCTTTTGGAAAGGTAATACACATCTCTATATAACCTAAATAGGGAACGGGCTGACCTGCAGCGCCCTCTACTTCTAAAAGGTCATAGAGTGGTTTAAGGTTTTGATCGGGAAAGTTCTGTTTGTAAAACGACTCGGTGACTGTAGTCACTTGTGACCCTGAGTCAAGAAGACAATGCACATTAACATCAGAAATGATAACTACAGCTGTGCATTTGGAGCCAACTAACCCTTTTGGTAGGCTATACTTAAGTGGGTTAGTAACAGATCGCTTAAGGCTAGCGCGTTGCTTGTACTTAGTGGGACATGACTGTCTGGCTACAGTCTCCATTTGCCCCGTAATAGAGACTGTTCTTAGTTTAACCCGATCTTTATTAGCTGTGGGCTTTCTAGACCCCCATCTTTTTTGTTTCTCTTTAAACAGCTTACGCTTTTCAGTAACTAGAGTTGGGTTGGGTTCGTTTTCGCAGTTCGTCTTGATGTGGCCATCCTCTCCACATTGGAAACAGTACCACGGTTTGGGTGGGGTACTTCGAGTTCTGACCATTTGTTCTGTGGGTTCCTTTGTCACTTTATTCGGCTTTCGTTTCTCTTTTGGCTTTGTACTGGGTGTACTTTTTGAGTTTTGGGCTTTTGGTTTTGCAGTTAGTTTTGCTAGTTGATTTTGAATTTCTGCAACTTGTTTTGAGAGTTCTTGAATTGAGTTTACCGTGATTCTGTCCTCATTTTCATCTGAACTACATTGTACAGTTTGCACGTGGGATGTCACTTCTTGTTTTGAACTGCTCAAATGTTGTCTCATTCGCAAAGTTTTGGCAGCATTTTGGTCTTCTTCAGTACGTAGCAAGAGAAGCAAATCAGGAAAAGTTGGGGGATTTGTTCGTTTTTGTTTTAACTGGATTGCAGTTAAAAGGGAATCATCCCAACAACCTCGACAAAACTGTGTGACAAGCAGCCTGTCAAAATCCTGGCTTGAAGCACCACCACGCTTCACAGTGTGAGTCAAAGCTACTTGAAGACGTTGTAGATATGATGAGGGTTTCTCACCTGTGTTTTGGAAGGTGTCAGTAAACTTGGCGTAAAGCTCTCCGCCATCTTGAACTGTACCATAAGCAGAATCTAACAGCTGAAGGTATTCTGATGGTGAGCTGTTGGGGTTCAAGTACTTGACTACATCAGCTGCTGGGGGTAAAAGAGACTCAATGATCTTTCGGGATTGTTGCAATTTGGACATAGCAGGATCAGTCAAGATTAATTCTACACTGGAGCGCCAAGTATCATAATCTAGCTCATAAGTTGGTCAGAGGTCTTTGCCAGAAAAAGCTCCGAGCTTTTGTGAAAGCAGCTGCACGGAAGAATCTTCCCTTTTCACAATGTGCTCAACTACCACACGTTGCACTTCTGGGGGATTTAAATCATGTGCAGAAATGGTGGGCATACTTCGAGCTGGGGTGCTCGTAGTGTGATTTGACTGGTTAGTTGGTTGTGCACCCTGAATGCTGGACTCAGCTGCAGAAGGCTGAGGTTGAGGTTCATCTAAGAAAGCTTCAGGTAAGTTATCAGGTAACTTAACTTGCTCTTATTGATCATTTTCAGATTCTTTGATTGCCTCAGAAATCTGTGACATCACGTCTTTCAGGATATCTGCAAAATCTCTGCCACTTATCTTCGCTAGGTCTTTAATATCAGTGTGATGTAACTTGATCATCTCATCAAGTTGCTCATCTCCAGCGAATTCACTCACTATCACTGCATTTGGAATTTTCACAGATTCACGCTCAACAATATCCATTTTGGGTACGTATAGGCTTGAAATAACGTAAGGGAAAGAAGAAAAAGGCTCCTGGCTGACTCGCCAGTTCTTATTGTAACCCTTGCCTTATGTTAATTAGGTAAGGGAAATAATTAAGTGTAGACCAGTTGCTAGGTTCATAAGGGTTACAATAGGGAATTAGAGTGAGTGTGGAATGAAATAGCTGGAGGCAAGAAATGAGCAATTCATGTCTGTTATTAATAAATATAGAAGGAGCAAAATATACAAACAATGTACAAATATACAAATATAACAGCGGCCGGCATGACATAAAACCCCAAAAGTGTCTTACTGAGCTCAGTGTTTGTTTGTCCTTTCGGGTTAGTCGTTTGACCAGTCAAGATGTCTTGTAACTCCAGACTCAGGTTTGTTTTCCTCTTTTAAAGCGGCGACTTGGGTTGTTACCACTTTAAATCCTGGGCACTGGAGAGAGGAGGGATGTCCTTCAATTGAGACCTTGGTCAGACCTCTGTTCAATCTCGGTTCAATCTCGGGTCAGGCTTGCCATCTCCATTCGGAGAAAATCCAGGATCCAGAAGGTTTTTGGTCGGCAACCAGAAAAAACCTAGCCTGCACGACAATAATGGTATTATTGTTTACAGCTAGAGTAATTCGTCTTCCAATCCCTTCTTATATAACACCATAGCTTAGTGTTTAAATTCTTCTCTCATATTACTATTATCACAATCCAGCAATATAGTAATATCTTACAGTTCACATCTTACATCTTACATGCATGTGTTCTTTTTTCTCACAATCTCTCTGGTAGCACATGAAATACCCTTTTTTTCATGTAACCAATTAAATGAATTCCTCTGTTCATCTGTATATCATTTAACCATGAAATTATGATTAATCCCTTTCAACCTTGTCTGAGCTACTGGGTTTAGCATAACCTATGGATTTACATAGTAGACTGACACCATGTGCTTTTAGCATCAAACTACACATTGCATTCGACAGAAATAGTGCATATGAACTAAAAGTACTTCAGCATACTGTTGGGAACTGAAATCACATTTAGGAAAACCATACAGACACAAAGACAGCCTTTTCCATTGCTTTTAAACAGGAACAATCCACTCGCGACTAGCATTAGCATAGCGCTAACATTAGCATGTATCTGACTCACCAAGATGAGATTTCAGTGTGAATACAGCAAAGGACACAGCCACAATGCCCCTCACGCTTGTGCTCCCGTCAACTTAGGATAATAAAGGTTGCAAATTAGCGTTTGGAGAGTGTTTAGATTCATTTATAGCATCTTTCTGAATGAAACTCACCAAGAAAGAGGTATCTGTGTGAATCGCTTCACAACCTCCCTCGCCCGCGCTCGTATCGTTAAAAGACCGATTTCCAGCATAGCGCCTCAGCACTTTGCTCGGAAGGCGGGGCTAATCTTGCTCTTAACAAATAGACCCAGATCACCCAACGTGACCACGAACTGGAAATTCAAAAGTTGGATGACGAGGATCGCACTTCCTCTTCCCCAAGATAGTCGGTTTTCAAAATAAAATCACACACTTTTATTAATACAAATGAAATCTGAGAAAAAGGGTCATTTTCTCAGCTGGGTTACATTTCTCCGTAGGATTGCTGGACTCACCCTCAGAGATAGAGTGAGGAGCTCAGTCATCCGGGAGAGGCTCAGAGTAGAACCGCTGATCCTCCACATTGAAAGGAGTCAGTTGAGGTGGTATGGGCATCTGATTAGGATGCCTCCTGGACGCCTCCCACTTGAGGTGTTTCGGGCATGTCCCAGTGGGAGGAGACCCCGGGGCAGACCCAGGAATCGGTGGAGAGACTATGTCTCCCAGCTGGTCCGGGAACACCTTGGTATCCTCTCTGAAGAGCTGGAGCAGGTGGCTGGGGAGAGGGAAGTGTGGGCTTCTCTGCTTGAACTGCTGCCTCCACGACCCGGACCTCCGGAAAAGCAGTAGAAGATGGATGGATGGATTAAAAAAGATAAAAGATTAGCCATAAAATAATCCACATTTATAAGTCTCAAATATACAAGAAAATCATAATTTTACAAGAGAAAATTACAAATTTGAGAAAAGTGTTGCAAATTTGGATAAATTTAGAGTGAAAAGTAGAAAACTATAAGAAAATTGTTATAAATTTTGGAGAAAAACCTCAAACCTTCAAGACTGAAGTCATTACTCAAGATTTTAAGTGGGTGCTCTTTGCACCCTTAACTCAACTAGAAATTTTTGGCTGTCTACTTTTAATTATTAATTTCATAGTACTGCTTTTACATGAGTAGAATTTCTGGCTACTATACCCACCTCTGATCATATAATTTAAGCATGAATAGTAAATTACTATTATGAATGTTTTTTCCCTTCCCTTTCCTACTCTTCGTCAATGAAAAAAAGAAACACGAGAATAAAAATACAAAAAAAACCATTTTGGTTATTTATGTAAACCTTGAAAAAAAAAAAATCCTGCAGGAAAAAACATGACACTGGGTATTTTCTAACCTGTTTGTATACCACCATAGACAGAGAGAGAACCTGAATTAGACAGGGCTCAGAGAGGGAAAGATGAGACAGAAGAGAGGAGCCAAGGAGAGGAAAGTGTTCAGACAGAGGGTCCAGGAGAGGTGAGAGCAGAGGAAGGAGAGAAGGATGACACCAGTAAAAAGTCCAAATACAGGACATCTGGGTGGGACCCCAGCTGGCCCAATGTTCCAATATTCAAGCCTTGGTTGTACAATACCTCAAATGGTAAATTCCATTATGCAATATTACAGTGCAAAATAATAATAATAAAAAGAAATAGTGTAAAATTAACATATTCTGGTTACAATTGTGTCATGTGTTTTCTGCCCCCCCCCTCCCCCGGAAAAATATGTTGCCACCGTGCCAAGATCTTTAAGTCAGAGGAAACTCTGAACCAGCATCTGGTCACTCTTCGTCGGCCTCCATCGGTCTATGATGACCATGAAAGAGAATACAATGCATATACCCTTGAAAAAATTCACACTTCAGTCTGTTGCATTTTTTTTTCTATACCATTGGGTTATGCTCTTCATTGACACACAGCTGAGCACCATTCCACGCTCATGTGTTTGGAAGTGAATTAAGAAGCAAGCTTTTGTGTCCCTTTTATATGTTCTTAGCTCTGCCCAAATATAGAGTTCTTTTATAACACCTGGCAGTATAATGGAGTAAAAAAATAGAACTGGCTCCGAAGGTCTCTGTTGGCTCTCACAAAGGGAAAGCTGCACACGTAGTGGAAGGTTGACTGTTTTTTATGCCTTAAGAAATGCTCATAATCTGAAGGACATTTTCAGCTCTGCTGATAGAAAAGAGACCAAAAGCAGATACGGTTATGAGGTATGATGGGATGAATTGTACTGCAAAAACAAATTAAAATCAGAATTATAATTATTGTAATCTGATTTTATGTTTTGTTTCTTCCAAAGAGGAAATGTTGCCAAATGTAACTATATTATGCAAGAGGGACAGCATATACAGTGGTGTGAAAAAGTGTTTGCCCCCTTCCTGCGTTCTCATTTTTTTTGTGTGTTTGTCACACTTAAATCATCAAACAAATTTAAATGTTAGACAAAGATAACACAAGTAAACACAAAATGCAGTTTTTTAAATGAAGGTGTTTATTATTAAGGGTAAAAAAAATCCAAACCTACATGACCCTGTGTCCTGTGTGTAAAAAGTGACATCCCCCCCCCCCCCAAACGTTAAAACATAAATTAACTGTGGTTTATCACATCTTTAGAAAGCTGAGTTCAATTTCTCTAGCCACACCCAGGCCTGATTACTGCTACACCTGTTCTCAATCAAGAAGTCAATTAAATAGGACCTGCCTGACAAAGTCAAGTAGACCAAAAGATCCTCAAAAGCTAGACATTATGCTGCGATCCAAAGAAATTCAGGAACAAATGAGAAACAAAGCAATTGAGGTCTATCAATCTGGAAAAGGTTATAAAGTCATTTCTAAAGCTTTGGGACTCCAGCGAACCACAGTGAGAGCCATTATCCACAAATGGCGAAAACAAGGAACAGTGGTGAACCTTCACAGGAGTGGCCAGTCGACCAAAATTACCCCAAGAGCACAGTGACGACATGGGGAAGTCATGCAGTCATGAAGTCATGAAGGCAGTCGTGAACACTGACCTTAACTGAGGCCAGTGCTCATGACTCCACCATAAGAAAGAGACTGGGCAAAAATGGCCTGCATGGCAGAGTTCCAAGACGAAAACCGCTGCTGAGCAAAAAGAACATAAATGCTCTTCTCAGTTTAGCCAAAAAACATCTTGATGATCCCCAAAACATTTGGGAAAATACTCTGTGGCGTGACGAGACAAAAGTTGAACTTTTTGGAAGGTGTGTGTTCCATTACATCCAGCATAAAAGTAACACAGCATTTCAGAAAAGGGACATCATACCAACAGTAAAATATAGTGGTGATAGTGTGATGGTCTGGGGCTGTTTTGCTGCTTCAGAACCTGAAAGATTCGCTGTGGTAAATGGAACCATGAATTTTGCTGTGTACCAAAAACTCCTGCAGGAGAATGTCCGGCCATCTGTTTGTGACCTCAAGCTGAAGCGCACTTGGGTTCTGCAACAAGACAATGATCCAAAACACACCAGCAAGTCCACTTCTGAACAGCTTAAGAAAAACAAAATGAAGACTTTGGAGTGGCCTAGTCAAAGTCCTGACCTGAATCTGATAGAGATGCTGTGGCATGACCTTAAAAAGGCGGTTCATGCTCGAAAACCCTCCAATATGGCTGAATTACAACAATTCTGCAAAGATGAGTGGGCCAAAATTCCTCCACAGCGCTGTAAAAGACTCATTGCCAGTTATCGCAAACGCTTGACTGCAGTTGTTGCTGCTCAGGGTGGCCCAACCGGTTATTGGGCTAAGGGGACAATCACTTTTTCACGTAGGGTCATGTAGGTTTGGATTTTTTTTCCCCTTAATCATAAACACCTTCATTTAAAAACTGCATTTTGTGTTTACTTTTGTTATCTTTGTCCATCCATCCATCCATCTTCTTCCGCTTTTCCAGAGGCCGGGTCACGGAGGCAGCAGTTCAAGAAGAGAAGCCCACACTTCCCTCTCCCCAGCCACCTGCTCCAGCTCTTCAGGGAGGATACCAAGGTGTTCCCAGACCAGCTGGGAGACATAGTCTCTCCACCGAGTCCTGGGTCTGCCCCGGGGTCTCCTCCCAGTGGGACGTGCCCGAAACACCTCAAGTGGGAGGCGTCCAGGAGGCATCCTAATCAGATGCCCATACCACCTCAACTGACTCCTTTCAATGTGGAGGAGCAGCGGTTCTACTCTGAGCCTCTCCTGGATGACTGAGCTCCTCACCCTATCTCTGATGGTGAGACCAGCAATCCTACGGAGAAAGCTCATTTCAGCCGCTTGTATCCGCGATCTTGTTCTTTCAGTCATTACCCAAAGCTCGTGACCATAGGTGAGAGTAGGAACGTAGATTGACTGGTAAATCGACAGCTTTGCCTTAGAACTCAGCTCCCTCTTCACCACAACAGACTGGTACAGCGTCCGCATCACTACAGATGCTGCTCCAATCCATCTGTCAATCTCTCGCTCCATTTTCTCCTCACTCGTGAATAAGACCCCAAGATACTTAAACTCCTCCACTTGGGGTAGGAGCCTGTCCCCAACCCAGAGAGGACAATCCACCTTTTTCCGGCTGAGGACCATGGACTCGGACTTGGAGGTGCTGATTCTCATCCCAGCCGCTTCACACTCAGCAGCAAACCGTCCCAGCAAGAGCTGTAGGTCATTGCTGGATGAAGCCAACAGGACAACGTCATCTACAAACATCAGAGATGAGATCCTGTGGTCACCAAGCATGACACCCTCCATTCCCTGGCTGCGCCTAGAAATCCTGTCCATAAAAATTATGAACAGCATCGGTGACAAAGGGCAGCCCTGGCGGAGTCCAACTCTCACTGGAAATGAGTCCGACCGAGTGTTGGCAATACGAACCAAACTCTCACAACGGTCGTACAGAGACCGAATAGCTCGTAACAACAAGCCCGATACCCCGAAGCACCCTCCACAAAAACCACGAGGGACGCAGTCAAATGCCTTCTCCAAGTCCACAAAACACATGTAAACTGGTTGGGCAAACTCCCACGAACCCTCGAGAATTCTCGAGAGGGTAAAGAGCTGGTCCGATGTGCCACAGCCAGGACGAAAACCACATTGCTCCTCCTGAATCCGAGGTTCGACCAACGGCCGGACTCTCCTCTCCAGTACCTTGGCATAGACCTTCTCAGGGAGGCTGAGGAGTGTGATCCCTCTAAAGTTGGAGCACACCCTCCGGTCCCCTTTTTTGAAAAGAGGAGCCACCACCCCAGTTTGCCATGCCAAAGGCACTGCCCCGACCTCCACGCATTGTTGCAGAGGCATGTCAACCATGACAGCCCAACAACATCCAGAGCCTTGAGGTACTCAGGGCGAATCTCGTCCACCCCTGGGCCCCAGCCACCAAGGAGATTTTTAACCACCTTGGCGACCTCAGCCCCTGTGATAGGTGAGTCATCCCCCTCGTCCACAAACCCTGCTTCCTCTGTGGAAGGCGTATCAGTGGGATTGAGGAGATCCTCGAAGTATTCCTTCCACCGGCAGACGGTATCCCCAGTCGAAGTCAACAGTGCCCCATCCGCACCATACACAGTGTGGACAGGGAGCTGCTTTCCCCTCCTGAGGGGAAAGCAGGACAGTTTGCCAGAATCTCTTCGAGGCCGACCAAAAGTCTTGTTCCATGGCCTCACCGAACTCCTTCCCGACCCGGGTTTTTTCTTCAGCAACTACCCGAGCTGCACTCCGCTTGGCCTACCGGTACACCTCAGCTGCTTCGGGAGTCCCACAAGCCAACCAAGCTTGATAGGACCCCCCTCATGGATCGTCACCTTATCGTGGTAGGGGGGTTTGCGTGCCCCAGTGATCCCAGGAGCTATGTTGTCCGGGGGCAATTTGCCTCTGATAGGGTCACACAAGACAAACTGGTCCTGGGTGAAGGGCCAGACTAAGAACGATCCAACAGACTCTCATGATAAATTCTATATCAAGGATTCAGTGTACCCCACCCAGTATTGGGTTACCGGGGCCCCACCCTGGAGCCAGGCCTGGGGGAGGTCACCAGACTCTAGCTCGATGGCTAGAGTCTGGTGGCCGGGTTTCCACCCATGGGACCCGGCTGGGCTCAGCCCGAAGGAGTTACATGGGTCCGCCCTCCAGTGGGCTCACCACCTGCAGGAGGGATCATGGGGGTCCGGTGCTATGTGGATTAGGTGGCGGTCAAAGGCGGCGACCTTGGCGGACTGTTATCTTTGTCTAATAATTAAATTTGTTTGATGATCTGAAATATTTAAATGTGACGGTTGTCTGTCTCTCTGTGTTGGCCCTGCGATGGACTGGCCAACTGTCCAGGGTGTACCCTGCCTCTCACCCAAAGATGCTGGGATAGGCTCCAGCCCCCGTGACCCGAAAAGGATTAAGCGGAAGAAGATGGATGGATGGATGGAAACATACAATAAAAGAGAAATCAGTCAGAGGGCAAATACTTTTTCACACCACTGTATATATTTTTGACTGATAATTACAGTAAAGACCATTCATGTTAAGGGGATTGTAGTATGAAGTTTTCACTTTTGCAGTGCTATTCCCCATTAATTTGGGTGTCTGGAGTAGCTACCATTGCAAAAACTCCAAAAAACCCCCACCACCCTGTCACTTTGTTGGGTTCCACCTTGGTCTCACTAGGTCTTATTCGGTGAGCCTTTCAGATTTGCCCTTAAGCTTACAAAGCCTCATACCAGCAGTGTAGCTAGCCTCATTATTACCTCCGCCAAGGAGGTAATGTTTTTACCGGGGTTTGTCTGTCTGTCTGTCTTTCTGTCTGTCTGTTACAACATAACTCAAAAAGTTATGAACGGATTTTGATTAAATTTTCAGGAAAGGTGTGTAATGGCACGGGGAACAGATGATTAGATTTTGGTTATGATCTGAGAGTGCGTACCTCTACCAAGGGCTTTGTTTGTATTTGTGCAGCAGAATTACACAAAAACTACCGGATGGATTTGGATGAAATTTTCACCAGAGGTGGTTCTTGGGCTACAGAGGAACCCATTATATTTTGGTGATGATCTGAGAATGCATACCTCAGCCAAGGCTCTTATTTTCTCACAGTGTGTTAGCAACAATACTCAAAAAGTTAAGAACGGATTTTGATGAAATTTTCAGGAATGGTGTGTAATGGCACGGGGAACAGATGATTAGATTTTGGTGATGATGTGAGAGTGCATACCTCCACCAAGGGCTTTGTTTGTATTTGTGCAGCAGGATTACACAAAAACTACTGGATGGATTTGGATGAAATTTTCACCAGAGGTGGTTCTTGGGCTAGAGAGGAACCCATTATATTTTGCTGATGATCTGAGAATGCATACCTCAGCCAAGGCTTTTATCTTCTCAAAGTGTGTTAGCAACAATATTCCAAAACTGATGGACAGCCTTTGATGCCATTTTCACCACAAGTGGCTATAGGCCTACACACAAACAAATTACATTTTGGAGGTGATCCATGAGAAACGGAAGGAGCCTTGGCAGAGGTATGCGCTCTGAGTGCTTTTCTAGTCTTAGTAAAGTGACCATGGTTTTATGGCTACTCTATATATTCTACTCATCACACTAAACATCCGTGTTCCCAGCTGGTTCTTTAATCCACACTCAGTTATATATCTAACTCCCAGGTTATTCTTCAAGATTCCAGGTTATTCAGGCTTATTACCTCCGCCAAGGAGGTAATGTTTTTACCGGGGTTTGTCTGTCTGTCTGTTACCAACATAACTCAAAAAGTTATGAACAGATTTTGACGAAATTTTCAGGAAAGGTGTGTAATGGCACGGGGAACAGATGATTAGATTTTGGTGATGATCTGAGAGTGCATACCTCCACCAAGGGCTTTGTTTGTATTTGTGCAGCAGGATTACACAAAAACTACTGGATGGATTTGGATGAAATTTTCACCAGAGGTGGTTCTTGGCCTAGAGAGGAACCCATTATATTTTTGGTGATGATCTGAGAATGCATACCTCAGCCAAGGCTCTTATTTTTTCACAGTGTGTTAGCAACAATACTCCAGAACTGATGGACAGACTTTGATGCCATTTTCACCACAAGTGGCTATAGGCCTACACACAAGCCCATTACATTTTGGAGGTGATCCATGAGAAACGGAAGGAGCCTTGGCGGAGGTATGCACTCTGAGTGCTTTTCTAGTTGTCTCTGTTTTTTGTACTCCTTAGATTTATCTTTGCCAGTCCTTGGTTATGATTTGTATTATATCATGCCTCCTATGTTTTGTATCTGTAATAGTTCTTATTATTACCTCCGCCAAGGAGGTTATGTTTTTACCGGGGTTTGTCTGTCTGTCTGTTACCAACATAACTCAAAAAGTTATGAACGGATTTGGACGAAATTTTCAGGACATGTCCGAAATGGGACAAGGAACAGATGATTAGATTTTGGTGATGATCTGAGAGTGCGTACCTCCACCAAGGGCTTTGTTTGTATTTGTGCAGCAGGATTACACAAAAACTACTGGATAGATTTGGATGAAATTTTCACCAGAGGTGGTTCTTGGCCTACAGAGGAACCCATTATATTTTGTTGATGATCTGAGAATGCATACCTCAGCCAAGGCTCTTATTTTTTCACAGTGTGTTAGCAACAATACTCCAGAACTGATGGACAGACTTTGATGCCATTTTCACCACAAGTGGCTATAGGCCTACACACAAACCCATTACATTTTGGAGGTGATCCATGACAAATGGAAGGAGCCTTGGTGGAGGTATGTGCTCTATGAGTGCTTTTCTAGTTTATCAATACTCTCTGTATATTCCTCTAGTCACCTCATGTGTTAACAGCCACACATTATTATATTTTTTCCAGGTGGTAATTGTTACGTCTGGAATGCAGGACAGCAGAGGCCGGAGTTGTACTGTTCAATTCAATTCAACTTTATTTATATAGCGCCATTTCACAACAACAGTCATCTCTTCGCACTTTCAACTCTAGGGGAAACACCCACAATTGCAGAAAGACCCCAGCAATCTGGCGATCCCCTGTGAGCAAGCGCTTGTAGTTACTGTATTTAAGTTAATGGTTTAAGTTAACGGTTAACGCTCTTACCTTCCAACTGAACTCGTATTGCAAGTACAATAATGAGTACATGTGTCAGTGTGTGAGCTAGCAAGTGTGTGAGCTAGCAAGTTCACACACTGACGCTGACACACTGACGCTGTATTTAAGTTAACGGTTAACACTCTTACCTTCCAACTGAACCCGAACTTTATTACAAGTACAATAATGAGTACATGCGTCAGTGTATGAGCTAGCAAGCTAATCCTATGGCTACACAGGCTACTGGTGTTACCGAGATGGAGTGCCAAAGGGGACAGCTACCGCCAACAGTCCCTTTAAGTAGGCACGGCATGCTGACGTCACCCATGCGTCTGACCTCACGTCCGTGCTGTCTATTTGTTAGTATTGGGGAATACCTAACATTTATCCCCCCCCCCCCCCCGAAAAGCTCACAGCAGTTTAACTCTCACAACAGCTTTTTTTTTTTTTTTTTTTTTTTTTTTAAACCAACAGGCAGAGAAATAGAACCTGGGCCACCGGGTAGACTGCCGGTTAACCCTGCACGACTGTGTGGATTATTCTGCCACTACTGAATTAGTTGTGCTCTGTCTGAACAGTGCAAAGCAGAGTCATTTTCAACAGTTCACCTTCAGGGGCCTCCGTTGAGCCTGTGGAGAGCGTCCTCTGGAGGTGTTGGTTGCAGTGGACCTGGGTGCCATCTTGCTGAAGTCATAGCTCGCTCATCAGTTACATCCCAGCTGGGTCGGCTCCAGTGTTGTGTTTTGATCTGAGGCAGCTGGCCTCTTTCATGCGGCGATTCTCATCCGCGATGACAGGACCATCTGTGGGTCCAGGCAGTCGGATCGTTGGGCCTGAACTCATTCAAGTAGTGCACGCAGCGATCGGTTCGGCTGGACTCGGCGCTGCTGCTCTCTCATCTCTGTTGCTGGTTGCTGCTGTAGTGGTGTGACATCAACACCGGCAGCAAGATGTGCCCTTGGTTGGCGATGCTCTGCTGGGCGACGAACTCTCCATCCTGCTGTGCTGCGGCAGCTCCCTGAGGCTGATACTCGGCGAGGATGTGGGATAAGTTTGGCATCTTCTCTCTGATACCTGGTGCTGGTTGTAGTCACAGTAATGTGTCACTGTCATTGGCGACGGGATGTGTGCCGAGTTGTCTTTGTTGACCAGGGTCCCCTTTCTCTACGAACCCCCTCTCCTGCGGCTCCATGGTGGCTGCTTGAAGCCCATGCTGGGTGAGGATTAGAGGCGAGTCCAGTCTGTGCTCTCTCTCTCTCCATGCTGTGTTCGCTCTCTGTGCTGTTCTCTCTCTCCATGCTGTATTCTTCAGCTATACCCACGTCGGCAAAATCATACTCTTCCTCCTGTGATGAGGCTGTGACTTGCGAACACTTGTGCTGCACATTGACCGGCTCCGGGTCACGCATGGCTGCGGACTGGGGCTCTTGTGGCTACTCAGGTTCTGCTTGATTCTGTTCAGCGTGCGGTGTGAAGCAGAGAGTGGCTGCATCCACATCTGAGTGCAATGGAGCCGGACCGTAGTCGGTCTGCACGGGGTCTGTGATGGAGAGGCCCAGTTCACAGAACAAATCCCACCCCATCACATCATCTCCCTTGCGTGTCACCTGGAACCGGAACACTGGGATTGTTCTGTTGCTGTATTGCACTTCAAAGGCGATGTTTCTGCTGGTGTCGGAGCATCCGTCGTCCGGCGGTCCCACTGCTTCAGGTCGTCGGGGAGTCAGCCTTCTAACTGTGGCCTCGTTTACCAGGGACCTTGAGACAGCCGTGGCCATCATCGTTGACATACTGACACCGTCCAGCTTCACAACACACTGCAGTCCTGACCGGTCCTCGGGGCCCACAATGTTGACTCCATCCATGTCAGGCATGGGGTCGATGAGCTCAGCAGCCGGGGCCACCGTTTGTGCCAGTGGAGCTGACTGTGGGTAACGTGGGCTGGGGCCCGCTAATTGCAATGCTAACTGAGTAGCCTCTTCTTGCTCTAGCTGGGATGCTATCTCCAGTGCTTCACCATCAGGCCATTCTGTGCCGTGAACAACTTCAACCACAGCTTTAAATTTGCAGCATTCTCCACCAACTTGTCATGCACAATCTCCTCTTCTAAGTGTCCAAACTGACATACACTTGCCAAAGTGTGGAGGTCAGTGACAAACTGCTGGACCGACTCACTCACTCGCTGTCAGTGCTGGCCAAACCTAGCTCGTCTAGCCACCAAACTGTCTGGGTGGGGTGCCCGACATGCACCTCTCTTCAGGAAAAGCGTCAAGTTTTCTTTCGGAAGGCCAATTTTTCTCCTCGTTGCCATTTGTTACGTCTGGAAAGCAGGGCAGCGGAGGCAGGAATTATACTGAACTTGAACTTTATTACAAGTACAAACATGTCGCAGGGTGTGAGCTAGCAAGCTAATCCTATGCTACACAGGCTACTGGCGTTACTGAGACAGAGCGCCAGAGAGGATGGCTCCCGCAAACAGTCCGCCTAAATAGGCACAGCATGCTTACATCACCCGTGCCTCTGTCATCACGTCCATGCTGCCTATTTGTTAGTATTGGGGAATACCTAACAGTAATCTGAAAAAATTTGTTATATTTTTTCCAGAAATCATGCTCTCTGTAATCAAACTGACAGATATGCTAATCAAGTTAGCCTAGCTTAACTTTGACATAGCACACCCATGTCAACATCCATGAGCTCAACTGACTTATTTACCAACATTTAACAATATTTCTCATTTTTAGATATTCGATTTTTTTTACAATAGTTCATTATACTACACTATACTGGGACGTTAGCTGCAGCGAGCAGAACTAGCCATTCACTCATTTGGGCTAGTTTAAGTGCTTAAAATAAGCCAGCCACCAGTCATATCCTGTAAACTGCTCGAACTACACACGTGGGTCTCTGATAATGCTACATTTAGGCTTTTACATTCTCACATTCACCCAATTTTACCTTATTCACCTTATTCCTAGCCCCTATGATGCCTTGTGTGAATTATGGCCGCAACTTCCGGTACTAGTTTGGAAAGTGGGGTTGTCACCGAAACGGGACACTTTTCCTTGTTAAAAAACAATGACTTTGGCATCACAAATGCGGGAACACGGCCTTTTACACCTCAAAAAGAGTAATATAATCATACCACTTCACACGACTATGGAGGGATGAGAAGATATCCTTAAAAAGTGGCCTGGCAGACTGTAGCTCTGTTAGTTCCACTGCTAAGAGGCTAACAATGTAAGCAAAAAGCTCTGAGATGTACCAATGTTTCCACCGCAATAAAGTCGGTCGCATTTTGTTAAAATATGTTGGACATAATCAGATTTACCTTACAGCAGATGTAGAATCTAGTCAGAGCCACAAAGAACCACAACACCATGCTTGGGTGTTTTAATGTCGGGGTAAAACAGACAGCTGCAGCTTTTGATTTTCCCCAGAATTAAAATGCTCATGCTGCCGTCATGCTATGAATGCTTGTTATTTAACTTGACACGTACACACATTTTCTGACAATTGTTCAAAATTGTATTGATCTGTATTTTGTGATCATTTAAAAAATAATGCATGCTGAAGCTGCTGTCCATATCGTTCCAATGCAGTGCAACAAATGCAAAAAAAAACCAACCAAAACCTATCTGATAGCTTTCTTAAATCGTTAAGCCTTAGGAAGCAAACTGTTACTATTTTTTAATTTATTATTTTACTTCATGCAGCCTTGCATCTGGTGACATATATAAACATCAGATTTGTGACATTCATACAAGTGAAGACATACACTGCAGCAAAGACATTGAGTTGCTAGCTGTTAGCATGAGGCCTACATATCTCCCGAGAGAACACTCACACGTGATCTGCATTGTTGTTTATGCAAATCTGACGGCGAACGCTGGGACAGCGCGTGACGTCATCCATTCAGTAACCAGCAGGCTGCAGACAGAACACCCAGATGCTCTTCTCCTCATCTCAGGCGATTTCAACCACGTTTCACTGTCTCCCATTCTGCCCACTTTCACCCAGTATGTCACATGCCACACTAGAGACAATAAAACACTGGATTTGTTCTACGCAAACACTAAGGAGGCGTACACCTCATCACAACTCCCCCCACTTGGGAGATCGGATCACAACTTGGTTCATCTCCGACCGGTGTACAAACCCCTAGTGCACAGACAACCTCCGGCCATGCACACTGTGGAGTTATGGTCTGAGGAGACAATGGACACTCTAAAGGACTGTTTTGAAGCCACTGCCTGGAAGCAGCTCTGCGATCCACATGGTGAGGACATCGATGGCCTCATTCACACCTTCACGGGCTACCTCAGCTTCTGTGTGGACAAATCCGTTCCCACCAAGACCATACGGCGTCACTCAAACAACAAACCCTGGATCAACCCTGAGATAAAAACACTTCTGAGAGAGAAGAAGAGGATCTTCAGGTCGGGGAACAGGGAGATGCTGAAGTCCGTACAGAGGGAGCTGAGGAGAAAGATCAGAGAAGGCAAGGACAGCTTCAGGAAGAAGATGGAGGACAAGCTGCAACAGAGCGACATCAGCGGGGTCTGGAGAAACCTCAAAACCATCTCGGGGCTCCAGAATACCTCCCCCCAGGCCACGGGGGGCAGGGAGTGGGCGAACAACCTGAATCTGTTTTTCAATAGATTTGACCAACCGCCCTCCCCCCTGTCTGCACAACAACCACTGCTGCCTCTAAGAAATAAAGTCCTGCTACCCACTCCCCACTCCACCGACACCCCCCCCCCCCCACTCCCAACACACAGCCCCCCATCCTGACCCTGACCAAGACCCAGGTGAGGACGGAGCTGAGGAAGATCAAGGCGAGGAAGGCGTCGGGACCGGACGGCATCAGCGCAAAGCTCCTCAAGTCCTGTGCAGACCAGCTGTGTGGGATTGTGACGTATATCTTCAACATGAGCGTGAAACTGGGGAGGGTACCACAGCTGTGGAAAACATCTTGTGTGGTACCTGTACCAAAAACTTCCCACCCCAAAGACCTGAACAGCTTCAGACCGGTGGCCTTGACGTCCCACTTGATGAAGACCCTGGAGAGACTGCTCCTTGCTCATCTCCGCCCCCTGGTGGAACCAGCGATGGATCCACTCCAGTTCGCCTACCAGCATGGCATTGGGGTGGAGGATGCGGTGATCTTCCTCCTTCACCGTTCTCTGTCCCACCTGGAGAAGCCCGGGAATATGGTGAGGATCATGTTCTTTGACTTCTCCAGTGCTTTCAACACCATCCAACCGATGATCCTGAAGGACAAGCTGCTGCGCGCAGGGGTGGACCAGCACCTGTCATCATGGATCCTGGACTACCTCACGAACCGGCCTCAGTTTGTGAGAACCCGGGACTGTGTTTCCGACACGATCATCAGTAGCACGGGGGCCCCCCAGGGAACGGTGCTGGCTCCCTTCCTGTTCACTCTTTATACTGCGGACTTCTCACACAACACAACACATTGCCATCTACAGAAGTTCTCTGATGACTCTGCGATCGTTGGTCTCATCTCCAGCGGAGATGAAGCTGAGTACAGAGGACTTATCCAGGACTTTGTGGACTGGTGCCATCGGAACTGCCTCCAGATCAACGCGAGGAAAACTAAGGAGCTGGTGGTGGACTGCCGCAGGCATGGGCAGCCCCTCACAGCACCAGTAAATATACAGGGAACAGACATCGAGATGGTGACATCCTACAAGTACCTGGGTATTCATCTGAACAATAAACTAGACTGGTCACACAATACTGACGCACTCTACAAGAAGGGACAGCGCAGGCTGTTCCTGCTGAGGAGACTCAGGTCTTTTGGTGTACAAGGGGCGCTGCTGAAGTCATTCTATGACACGGTGGTGGCATCAGCCATCACTTTTGGAGTGGTCTGCTGGGGCAGTGGCATTACTGCAGCCGATAGGAAGAGACTGAACAAACTGATTAAGAAAGCTAGCTCTGTCCTGGGGCAGCGCCTTGATCCGGTGGAGGAGATAGGAGAGAGAAGGACGGTGGCTAAACTGTCATCTCTGCTGGAGTCCGAGTTCCACCCTATGCAGGACATACTGGATGCACTGAGGAGCTCATTTAGCAGCAGACTACATCATCCCAGGTGCACAACCGAGAGGTTTCGTAGGTCCTTCCTACCAACGGCTGTCAGACTGTACAACCTAAGCAGGGCTGCTCGCAGAGATAGCAAAAAGACGTAACAAACTAATAGTTTTTTTTGAATGCAAAAGATGCAATAGACTTACACAATGGTCCTCTCCGGCATACAACTAGGAACATACCAGTCGCTATGGAGGGTGAGAATATGTATGGGCACATAATCATACCATGTAGGATAACTAAATAGACGGTTATGCTGTTTCATCCCACCTAGCAACAATGCTCTGCACTGTGTGTGTTTATATATTTACATATTTATTCCATCTAGCTACAATGCTCTGCACTGGGTGTGTTTATATTTATATATCTATATATTTATTCCATCTAGCTACAATGCTCAGCACTGGGTGTGTTTATATTTATATATCTATATATTTATTCCATCTAGCTACAATGCTCCGCACTGTGTTTTTATATATCTACATATTATTCCATCTAGCTACATTGCTCCGCACTGTGTGTGTTTATATACTTGCATATTTATTCCACCTAGCTGCAATGCTCCGTACTGTGGGTGTTTATATATTTACATATTTATTCCATCTAGCTACAATGCTCTGCACTGTGTGTTCATATATTCATATATTTATTCCATCCAGCTACAATGCTCTGCACTGTGTGTCTGTGTGTGTGTGTGTGTATATACTGTATATATTTTATAGTAATATGTACATATGTATATTAGCTGCTCTTGCTTGCTTGTTTTTTTTTTTCTTGCCTTCTGATTGTTGCTCTGAGTGTTGCTATCCCTGTGCTGTTGCAATCCTGGAATTTCCCCGTTGTGGGACTAATAAAGGCTTATCTTATCTTATCTTATACCTGTTGCTGTTGTCTCTGTACCACCGATCACACAAACAGTCCTTTAGTTTTCGGTGCATGATCTATACATTGCTGTTGAAGCCACAGATTTAGCTTTGCTTGTGAGGAGCCTCACCCCACGAACAGCAGCAAGTACCAGAACTACGCAAAAACATTCAAAAATACAAAAACTACAAGTGCTGATATTATCTGCCACTTGACTGCAAAACACATATGTGGACTATACATTAAAATGAATTAGAAACACTTTTAAAAATGCTATTTTAAATGCCCCACTACTCCACTCTTGCTGGCTGATTTTACACTACTTCAGCCGAAACCGGAAGTTGTGCCCATAATCGTTTCTAGAGCAGCACCCTCGGGAATAAGGTGGATAGCTCAGGCTATGTTTGAAGACTGGAGCTAACCAGCAAAAATTAGCCCCAACTGGAGATCTCAGAAGTGACAAAAAAGGGGAGGGTGGACTGAACTCCGGCTCATTAGTGTTTAAAGATTAAGGCACTGAATGGGTCCCTGTGAAGGAAGTTTTACGTTTGGGTGGGAAATTGTGCTGTTGTGGGAATGTGAGAATGACGAGACAGAGTTCTCTCTCGAGTCAGCTTTATTCACATCTCCAACATCACGAAGCAGAAAAAAGAGAGCCACACAGGGAACTCTCGTCCTTAAATACCAGGACTCTTACAGTTCACAAGTCACATGTCTCGCAGACCACATTGCATTATAATGACAGTAACAATGCATCCTCTCTCCATGATATCACCCCCACTGTCTACAATGCATCCCCTCTTAAATCCTTTAATTATACCCCCACAGTCTCAAGCCTTGCATACCAAAGCTAACACTCTTGCAGCTTCCTGTAACCACCAAGGAAGCTCTGCCTTTGTTCTGATCTAAAATGTGAGTCCAAAAGCAGGTCACCTATGTGTGTCCCACACAATGCCCCCCCCAACATTTTAGAACAAACAAGGGAATAACAACATGCATGCCGTGATAGTATCAATACACATCAGTCCACATGCTGTCTGGGCTTCCGTCTCCTGCCGTATCTGCTGTAGCTGGGATTCAACGTCTCTGCGGCGCTGTCACGCTGGGGGTTTACCATCTGGGGGTGGAAACCTTTTGTCAGCACCTGTGGGTGTTCTGGGGAAACATTACTCTGTGAAGCCCCCCGCGGGGGTCTACCTCACCGCGGGGCCCTCGCCAACAGCACTTGCTAATCTGCCACCACAAAAGCGGGTTTGAGTCTGTTTTTGCCAACTTTCTCTTTCCTATCCCCCAAATCTAGCAAAAACTGCTTGTCCCCTGTTTCTAACACTCTGAAGGGTCCGTCATAAGGCGGTCGCAGCGGGGTTCGATGTGCATCATGTCTGACAAAAACAAACTCTGCGTTCTTCAAAGTTTTAGGCACAAAAACGCGCGGAAAACTGTGGTGCGCGGGGCCGGGCAGCGTGCTTGATTCTATGTTGCCCCGCAACAGCTGAGACGGGGAGGCATCTGGCGCAGGGTTATCTGGGAGAAACTCCCCAGGGAGCCGGAGTGGCTGCGCAGACACGAGCTCCGCTGGGGAGGCTTCTAAGTCCTCTTTAGGTGCAGAACGCAACCCCAATAACACCCACGGTAACTTGTCTACCCAATTTGTACCCGTCAGTGATGCCCTGAGAGCTGCTTTCAATGACCTATGAAAACGTTCGCATAACCCGTTAGCCTGCGGATTGTACGCGGTTGTGCGGTGAATTGTGACACCTAGGCTGCGGGCCATTGCCGATC
This sequence comes from Pholidichthys leucotaenia, assembly GCA_020510985.1. NCBI lineage: Eukaryota > Metazoa > Chordata > Actinopteri > Cichliformes > Pholidichthyidae > Pholidichthys > Pholidichthys leucotaenia. The sequence goes on from CM035839.1 coordinate 61,314,808, forward strand.
AAAGCTCGGACACAAATTGAGGGTCTCTGTCGGACGTAATGTCCGACGGAACGCCGAAGCGCGCCACCCAAGCTGTTAAAAACGCGCGCGCTTAATCTCAATAGAACACATTTTTTTAAATATCTTCAACTTAGAAACTTTATTCGATCAAATCAAAATAAAGCTCTCACTCGACCTATTTATTCATCCTTGGAAAAAATGATGATGAAAGATAGTAAAAGAAAGGGTATTATTTCAGAGTTTTATAACTCATTGACACTATCTTCAAGTGAAAATTCACTGAAAAGATTAAACTACTGGAAAGAAGATCTGCAAATTGAAATTTCAGAGGAACAATGGGAATTGGCTTGTACAGAAGCTCAAACCAAATCAATAAATGCACGCCTTAAATTGATACATTTCAAATGGTTAATGCGGATGTATGTTACACCGGAGGAGTTAAATAGATACAACAAAAATATACCAGATACATGCACAAAATGCATGGAAAGTAAAGGAACCCTATTTCATTGTTTATGGGAATGTAGATTAATAAGAATGTTTTGGGAAGAGGTGAGGGTAACAATTGAAAAAATAATCTCAAAACAAATCATATTGAATCCTAAACTGTTTTTGTTGGGTCTGTACCCAGAAAAGCATAATTTTAATAAAAGTGAAAGAACATTCATAGACCTCAGTTTGCTTAATGCCAAAAAATGTATTGCACTATTATGGAAAAAGACTCATAGACCAGATGTGACTCAGTGGTTAAGACAGATGTTAACAAACCTTCCATTAGAAAGAATAACATATATACTGAAATCAAAGGAAATTGTGTTTGAGAATATATGGAGACCTTTTATTGATTATGTAAAAAATTTAAACATAACTCTTGAAGAAGAAGGTGAATGATGTGTGTGGACCTTGTAAATTCCAAACTGGTGAACATAATATGTATACTTATGTATTGGATTGTCTAGACTAAACAGAGGAGCATTGTTGAAGACTTGATTTTGTTGGTGGTTGTTGGTGTTTTTAGTGCATTTTTTTTTTTTGTAGTACTTTAGTGTTAGTGTTTGATTGTTTGTATCATGTTTGTTAAAAAAAAAAAAAAGGTTCAATAAAGATATTGTGGAAAAAAAAAAAAAAAAACGCGCGCGCAACCTCCTCAGCCGTGGTTGATGCCAGCAGGACCACTTCAGGCCAGCGCGTGGTGCGGTCCACCATTGTGAGAAGGTGTGTGCACCCTTGTGACGGCGGGAGGGGGCCCACGAGGTCCACATGAACGTGATCGAACCTCTTGGCCGGAATGTGAAACGGCTCCAAAGGAGCCCTCGTGTGCCTGTGTACTTTGGCTCGTTGACACGCCGTCCAGGCTGCTGCCCACTCTTTAACTTGTTTGCGGAGGCTCGGCCACACAAATTTCTCTCCTACCAGTTTGACCGACGCGCGCACTCCCGGGTGTGCCAAAGAATGAACCGAGTCAAAAACGCGGCGGTGCCACGCAGCTGGTACTACTGGACGCAGCCGTCCTGTGGAGACATCGCAGATTAGGGGGGGCATACCGTTTTGCAGCACCCTGCTCTCCAGCCTTAACCCTGTTGGTCCAGACTGAAGCGCGCGCACATCCGCGTCACCAGCCTGCTCCGCGGCCATGGCTGCATAATCTACTCCTACGCTGACTGGGGCCGCCATGGCACGCGAGAGGCAATCTGCCACTACATTGAGTTTGTCTGCCACATGCTGGATATCAGTGGTAAACTCTGATATCGCAGCCAGCTGTCTCTGCTGCCGGCCTGACCATGGTTTGGAAACCTTGGCCATCACGAATGTTAGCGGATTGTGGTCAACGAACGCGGTGAAAGAGCGTCCTTCCAGCCAGAACTGAAAGTGGCGAATGGCCAAATGGAGAGCGAGCAGCTCCCTGTCGAACGCGCTGTATTTACGTTCGCTATCGCGCAAGGTCCTGCTGAAAAAGGCGAGGGGCTGCCAAACCCCGGCTACATGTTGCTCCACGACCGCCCCTATGGCCACCTCTGATGCGTCAGTGGTGAGCGCTATGCGGGCCATTGGGTCTGGGTGTGCCAACAACGCAGCCTTTGTCAAGGCTGCTTTCACCTCCGAGAACGCTTGGTCCCGCCCCGGGGACCACTCGACCTTATCCGCGGGTTTCTTTTTTTTGAGCGCGGCATACAGCGGCTGCATGAGTTGCGCCGCGCGGGGGAGAAAACGGTTATAAAAATTCACCATTCCCAAAAACTCCTGCAACGCCCTGACCGTCTGCGGCCGTGGAAAATCTGCCACCGCGCGCACTTTGTCAGGAAGCGGAACTGCTCCTTCGGGGGAGACGCGGTGTCCCAAAAAATCGATCTGCGCCACCCCGAACTGACACTTCGCTGGGTTTATTATTAACCCGTGATCTCCCAACCTTCGGAAAACTGTGGCCAGGTGTTTTTTGTGTTCGTCTTCGGACGCGCTGGCTACTAAAATATCGTCCAAGTAGACGAACACGAAACGGAGATCGCGAAGCACAGCGTCCATCATGCGTTGGAACGTCTGAGCAGCCCCTTTAAGTCCGAATGGCATGCGTAAAAACTCGAATAGGCCAAACGGAGTTATTACCGCGGTTTTGGGTATGTCCTCAGCGCGCACTGGGACTTGGTGGTAACCTCGGACCAAGTCTATTTTAGAAAAAACGCGTGCCCTTGACAAATGAATGGAAAAATCTTGGATATGTGGGATTGGGTAGCGGACGTGCGCTGTAGCGTTGTTTAACCTGCGGAAATCCCCGCAAGGTCGCCATGATCCGTCGGCTTTCGGGACCATGTGCAGCGGGGAAGCCCACGGACTGTTTGAACGTCTGATAATGCCCAACCTCTCCAGGTTGGCGAACTCCTCGCGCGCAATGGCCAGTTTAACTGCGTCCAAGCGCCGAGCTTTTGCAAAAACGGGCGGTCCGGTAGTGGTATTAAAATGCTCCACCCCGTGCTTAGCGACTGTTGCCGAAAATGTGGGGACCGTGAGTGCTGGGAACTGAGTGAGCAGTGTGTGGAGCTTACCGCTTGCAGCTGTGACGTTGGCTTGTGCTGTTGGCGGGGCCACTCGCGCTGTACAGGGGATAGAATCAAAAGAAAGTGCATTAACCAGGCGCCTGTTAGCAAGATCAACCAACAAACCATGTGAGCACAGAAAATCAGCCCCCAACACATTGAAATTTACTGCTGCTACAACAAAAGTCCACTCAAATGTACGGCCGTGTAGAGACAGAAGCAGAGTCTTCTCACCGAAGGTCTTAATCTCCGAGCCGTTCGCTGCTGTCACCCGGGGACCTCCAGAACCAGCTAGTCTGTCCGCGTAGGAAGGTGTGATGAAACTCAACTGGGAGCCTGTGTCGACGAGGAACTGCCTCCCCGAGCGTGCGTCCGACAAGTAGAGCAGCTTGTTCTCCTCCCCGAGGCCCGCGGCTGCTGCCGACCCCCGGTCTTGGCGTTTCCCGAATGCCCGAACTGGCACGGTGGTACACATTTGCGTGCCCTCTCTGCGACGTGGCGATGGTAGAAACAAAGGACGTCCGATCCGCGTTCCCTGGCCCCTGCCGCCGCCGCCGTCGTCGGTGAGTCTGGTACCGCTGCCTCTGGCCTCCTGTCGTCTCCGGTCGTCGCGTTGAGTTCCGCTGCAGCAGCCATGGCTGCGTGCCTCTTGGTGGCGTTGACAGTTCGCTGCGCCTCTCGGCCCAGCGCGCGGTAGTCCCGTTGGGCCAACAGTGGCGAACTGGCCAGGGTCGCTCTCGCTGCTGACGGTAGAGTCCTGAGGAAGAGGTGGGTGAAAATGAAGTGATCGTCGTCAGAGTCTTTCAACCTCAACAACTTCTCCATCAGGTTCGCGGGCATGTCATTTTCCGACTCCGTCAGCACCAGGAGCCTCTCTGCTCGCTCCTCCGCCGAGGGGGTGAATTGCAGGATGAGTGCAGCCTTCAACGTGCCGTATTTGTTGCTGTCCGGTGGCTGGTCGATCAGGCTCTCCACATGCTTGGCCGTGTTGTTGTCCAGCTTTGCGACTACGTGGTAGAATTTTGTGGCGTCTACCGATATCCCCCGGAGGTTGAACTGCGCCTCAACCGCGTTGAACCAGGAGCGTGGATTGTTCTGCCAGATGTCCGGTAGCTGGACTGTAGTGGCATTCGCTTGGCTGGGGGCTCCTGACGAGGCTGGCCCGGGGGAATTCTCCTCTTGCATGATACGTCTTGGGTCACCAGTGTGGGAATGTGAGAATGACGAGACGGAGTTCTCTCTCGAGTTAGCTTTATTCACATCTCCAACATCACGAAGCAGAAAAAAGAGAGCCACACAGGGAACTCTCGTCCTTAAATACCAGGACTCTTACAGTTCACAAGTCACATGTCTCGCAGACCACATTGCATTATAATGACAGTAACAATACATCCTCTCTCCATGATATCACCCCCACTGTCTACAATGCATCCCCTCTTTAATCCTTTAATTGTACCCCCCCAGTCTCAAGCCTTGCATACCAAAGCTAATACTCTTGCAGCTTCCTGTAATCGCCAAGGAAGCTCTGCCTTTGTTCTGATCTAAAATGTGAGTCCAAAAGCAGGTCACGTATGTGTGTCCACCACACTGTAAGTAAATCCTAAGGTATTTTGACTAAAGCTTGTTACAGACATTTCATTAAGACTCCTGAGAAATGTGAACATGTTGGAAAAGGAACATATTCTGCCCCCCCGTGCACCCCCCCTTTCCCCTTGTTTATAATTTTTCTTTTGGCAAAAAAATACTTTTACAGTTTTTCTGCATATAAAAAAAACACTACCCTAAATTCACCATAAGCAAGAAGACAGTCAGCTTACGACAGGGTAGACTGCTAACTTTTCATATCCCACATCCCAGTTTATTTGTGCTCCAGAACGATCAACACTACATCGACATACTGTGTCTTATATTAAATACTGTACATTGTGCTGTGGCCCATTAAGCATGTTTTGGCAGAATGAAATGCAGTGAAGGATGCTTGATGAAATCAATACCAGGAAACATGATAAAACATTAACATTGTTCATTATGCTCTGTTTACCAATTAGTGAACTGCACATGGTGCACTGTGATCATGGAGCCTCTACACTGATGTACACAAGACATCTATTCTGTTTCTCTTTTCTTTGAATTAGTGAAGGTTGATTTTCATCATTTAGTGCAATATTAAGAGGAATATGACAGCTGTTTAAAATTCAAAATTAAAACAATTCTTATCATTTGCATTTTTTTCCTGCAGTCTGATACGTGCTAAACCTTTTCCCTAAATTTGTATCATTTCAGTTCTCTTGTAAATTTACAACTTTTTTCTTATGTTTTGGACTTTTCAGTGCTTTCATAAATTTGCAATGTTTTCCTGCTTTATTTCTTGTGAATTTGTGACTTTCTCCATCTCGTAAATTAGAGACTTTTTTCCTCAGTGCCATAACTTTGTATTATTTTTCCCATGTCTTGCAAATTTGCAATTTCTCCACTAAATTGGCAACTTTTCAGCAGTCTTATGAACTGACTTTTTACCAATCTGATCTCATAAGTTAGCAGCTGTTTCCGCAGTCTTCCCCCTTTGCAAATTTATGACATTACTCTCAAAAAATTTTGAATTTTCAACTTTTTTCTCCAAGTCTCCTAAATTTGTGACCCCCCCCCCCCCCAGTTACTTTTTATCCGTCTTATAAATGTGCTACTTTTTCCCCAGTCTTGTAAATTTGTTACAGGCCTGACTCCTGGTTTTATTCTTTGTCCTCTTGTTGGCCCACATTAAAACTGAATTTGACACCCCTGTGATAGACAGACTAAATGGCTTCATGTACACTTCACATTTGCATCAAAATTCTGTACAGTATATTTTTGAACAGATCATTTCACATTTGGACTCAATTAAACAAACATTACTATGCAATTTGGCTTTAGGAAAAATCACTCCACTGAAAATGCAAATATTTTACTGTTACAAAATAGCCGGTCTAAATTGGATAAAAGAGGTGTAGTAGGGACTCTATTTCTCGATCTCAGGAAAGCAGTCGACACGGTTAAACATGACATTTTACTTTAAAAAACTATCCAGATCTAATTTCTCACCCTCAGTAATTCAGTGGTTAAAATCATATCTGGAAAACAGAAGACAGTGTGTCCGGGTTGGTAATACCACATCTGGCATAATTAATGACTCTATGGGTGTGCCACAGGGTTCAACCCTTGGCCCCCTCTTATTTACTCTTCAAATTAACGATCTGCCAGAGGCCTGTCATCCTACATCCTGTCAAATGTATGCAGATGTATTCCGGAGTGGTGGCCTTGTGGTAGAGCACCCGTCCCTCAGTTGGGAGGTCATGTGTTCAAGCCCCAGCCGGGTCATACCAAAGACCGAATAAAAATGGTACTTCCCACCCTCTAGCTTGGTGCTCAGCATAATAGAATGAGGGAAGGAAAAATTGTAACCCACGGACAACAGATGGAAATTAGCCACTGGCTACAATCTGGCAAGTTTACATTGATACATGTCAATGTTCAGCAAATTGCACTGTCCTTAAAAAAAACAGCAATTCATTCCAAAACTAAAACTCAAGCAGCTAAAGATCTATCAATTATAATGGTGTTGGTTCAAAACTGGCTTAACAATTCATATTTACATTTAAATATCAATAAAACTGTATGTATGAATGAATTAATCTTTGTTTCGGATAGATTAAAAGTAAAGATTAAAAGAAAAGAACAGAATAATATAACAAAGGGGGAAAAAAATCTAACAAGGTCAAATTAAACAGTAACTCATCTGATTATACAGCTGAACATAAGTTGTCTGAAATGGGTGATGGCTGAAGCCACAGCTTTTATTGCCAACCCATATTCCATCCAAGAAGTCAGAAGAAAAACAAAGCAGGAGCGATTACAATTCAGAACAAAACTAAGACAAAACGTGACAAAAAAGACAGGAAAAAAAAACTAAGCAACTGCACAACACAGACTGAATATGATAATTCTTATGTGATTTTACATGTCATCTTATGAGTGTATGTTTGGAGTATTTCTTCCTTTAGTTTTTGTTTAAATTGTCCAAGCGTTGTACATGATTTTAATTCAGGTCCAAAAGCATTCCACAGTCTGACTCCTTGCACTGAGACACAGTGTTGCTTGGTGGTACAGTGGGGAAAAAAAGTATTTAGTCAGCCACCAATTGTGCAAGTTCTCCCACTTAAAAGATGAGAGGGGTCTCCAATTTTCATCATAGGTGTACCTCAACTATGAGAGACAAAATGAGAAAAAAAAAATCCAGAAAATCACATTGAAGGATTTTTAATGAATTAATTGGTAAATTCCTTGGTAAAATAAGTATCTGGTCACCTACAAACAAGCAAGATTTCTGGCTCTCACAGACCTGTAACTTCTTCTTTAAGAGGCTCCTCTGTCCTCCACTCGTTACCTGTATTAATGGCACCTGTTTGAACTCCTTATCAGTATAAAAGACACCTGTCCACAACCTCAAACAGTCAGACTCCAAACTCCACTATGGCCAAGACCAAAGAGCTGTCAAAGGACACCAGAAACAAAATTGTAGACCTGCACCAGGCTGGGAAGACTGAATCTGCAATAGGTAAGCAGTTTGGTGTGTAGAAATCAACTGTGGGAGCAATTATTAGAAAATGGAAGACATACAAGACCACTGATAATCTCCCTCGATCTGGGGCTCCACGCAAGATCTCACCCCGTGAGGTCAAAATGATCACGAGAACGGTGAGCAAAAATCCCAGAACCACACGGGGGGACCTAGTGAATGACCTGCAGAGAGCTGGGACCAAAGTAACAAAGGCTACATCAGAAACACACTACGCCGCCAGGGACTCAAATCCTGCAGCGCCAGACGTGTCCCCCTGCTTAAACCAGTACATGTCCAGGCCCATCTGAAGTTTGCTAGAGAGCATTTGGATGATCCAGAAGAGGATTGGGAGAATGTCATATGGTCAGATGAAACCAAAATAGAACTTTTTGGTAAAAACTCATCTTGTCATGTTTGGAGGAGAAAGAACACCATACCTACTGTGAAGCATGGGGGTGAAAACATCATACTTTGGGGCTGTTTTTCTGCAAAGGGACCAGGACGACTGATCCGTGTAAAGGAAAGAATGAATGGGGCCATTTATCGTGAGATTTTGAGTGAAAACCTCCTTCCATCAGCAAGGGCATTGAAGATGAAATGTGGCTGGGTCTTTCAGCATGACAATGATCCCAAACACACTGCCAGGGCAACGAAGGAGTGGCTTCGTAAGAAGCATTTCAAGGTCCTGGAGTGGCCTAGCCAGTCTCCAGATCTCAACCCCATAGAAAATCTTTGGAGGGAGTTGAAAGTCTGTGATGCCCAGCAACAGCCCCAAAACATCACTGCTCTAGAGGAGATCTGCATGGAGGAATGGACCAAAATACAAGCAACAGTGTGTGAAAACCTTGTGAAAACTTACAGAAAGCGTTTGACCTCTGTCATTGCCAACAAAGGGTATATAACAAAGTATTGAGATTAACTTTTGTTATTGACCAAATACTTATTTTACCGAGGAATTTACCAATTAATTCATTAAAAATCCTTCAATGTGATTTTCTGGATTTTTTTTCCTTCTCATTTTGTCTCTCATAGTTGAGGTATACCTATGATGAAAATTGGAGACCTCTCTCATCTTTTAAGTGGGAGAACTTGCACAATTGGTGGCTGACTAAATACTTTTTTTCCCCACTGTAGTTCTCACTGAAGGTTTTTGAAGTATACATGCTCCTCTGAAATGATGTTGTTTCTCCCTTATTTGAAACAACTTTTGGATATTTGCGGGCAGTGATAGATTCTTCACTTTAAACATTATTACTGCAGTTTTAAAGTCAACCAGATCTTTCAACTTGAGAGCTTTTAATTTAAGAAAAAGTGGGTTTGTTGGTTCCCTGTAAGCAGCTTTGTTTATTATTCTAATAGCTCTCTTCTGAAGCATAAATATTGGATATATGTTTGTTTTATATGTATTTCCCCATACTTCAGTACAATATGTCATGTATGGGAGTATTAATGAATGATACAAAGTATACAGTGTGGGTTGATTCAGCAAATATTTCACTCTGTGTAGTATTGCGATTGATTTGGATATTTTACCTTGAACATAATTAATATGTGACTTCCAACACAGTTTATTATCAATTATTACTCCAAGAAATTTAATTTTGGATACCCTTTCAATCGCTACACCATTTACACTGAGTTTAGATACTGAGTTGTTGTGATGATTGTTAAAAATTATAAATTTTGTCTTACTTAAATTGAGCATTAATTTGTTTGAATCAAACCACAGTTTAAGCTTTCCAAGTATATCCAAAAGTTGTTCCAAATTGCTTCCCCTGCATAATAAATTAGTGTCATCTGCAAACAATATTAAATCCATTTTTCTGAAACTTTACATATATCATTTACAGTATGTACATATTGAATAACAATGGCCCCAAAAGTGAACCCTGTGGGACTCCGCAAGTAGCCTTCAGTAACTGTGAGTTTTTGCAATCAACACATACATACTGATATCTGTTCTTTAAGTAACTACATAACCAGGACAGTGCTACCCCCCTAATACCATAATTTTGTAGTTTCTTTAATAATAATTTATAATCCACTGTATCAAATGCTTTTTTAAAGATCCAAGAATACCCCAACTGAATACTCTTTATTTTCAAAGGCAGTTGATATTTTTTCTATAAATTCCATTAGAGCAAATAAGATAAGCCTTTATTAGTCCCACAATGGGGAAATTCCAGGATTGCAACAGCACAGGTATAGCAACACTCAGAGCAATAATTAAGAAGATACGAAAAATATAAATAAGAGCAGTGGATATACATACATACACATAAATATATAAATATACTGTATATACAAAGTGCGGAACATTGTAGCAAGATGGAATAAACAGCATAACCGTCTACTTAGTTATCCTACATAGTATGAATATGTACCCATACATATTGTCACCCTCCGTAGCAACTGATATTGTCCTAGTTGTATACTGGAGGGGACCATTTGTGTAAGTCTGTTGCGTCTTTTGCATTCAATACTACTAGGTCGTCATGTTTTTTTTGCTATCTCTGCGAGCAGCCCTGCTTAGGTTATACAGTCTGACAGCCGTAGGTAGGAAGGACCTGCGAAACCTCTCGGTTGCGCACCTAGGATGATGTAGTCTACTGCTAAATGAGCTCCTCAGTGCGTTCAGTATGTCCTGCATAGGGTGGGACTCGGACTCCAGCAGAGATGACAGTTTAGCCACCATCCTTCTCTCTCCTATCTCCTCCACTGGGTCAAGGCGTTGCCCCAGGACAGAGCTAGCTTTCTTGATCAGTTTGTTTAGTCTCTTCCAATCGGCTGCTGTAATGCCATTGCCCCAGCAGACCACTCCAAAAGTGATGGCTGATGCCACCACTGTGTCGTAGAATGTCTTCAGCAGCGCCCCTTGTACACCAAAAGACCTGAGCCTCCTCAGTAGGAACAGCCTGCGCTGTCCCTTCTTGTAGAGTGCGTCGGTATTGTGTGACCAGTCTAAGTTTATTGTTCAGATGAACACCAAGGTACTTGTAGGATGTCACCATCTCAATGTCTGTTCCCTGTATGTTTACTGGTGCTGTGAGGGGTTGTCCTTGCCTGCGGCAGTCCACCACCAGCTCCTTAGTTTTCCTCGTGTTGATCTGGAGGCAGTTCCGATGGCACCAGTCTACGAAGTACTGGATAAGTCCTCTGTACTCAGCTTCATCTCCGTTGGAGATGAGGCCGACGATCGCAGAACCGTCAGAGAACTTCTGTAGATGGCAGTGTGTTGTGTTGTGTGAGAAGTCCGCAGTATAAAGGGTGAACAGGAGGGGAGCCCAAACTGTTCCCTGGGGGGCCCCCGTGCTGCCAATGATCGTGTCGGACGCACAATCCCGGGTTCTCACAAACTGAGGCCGGTTAGTGAGGTAGTCCAGGATCCATGATGACAGGTGCTGGTCCACCCCTGCGCACAGCAGCTTGTCCTTCAGGATCATGGGTTGAATGGTGTTGAAAGCACTGGAGAAGTCAAAGAACATGATCCTCACCGCATTTCCGGGCTTCTCCAGGTGGGACAGAGAACGGTGAAGGAGGAAGATCACCGCATCCTCCACCCCAATGCCATGCTGGTAGGCGAACTGGAGTGGATCCATCGCTAGTCCCACCGGGGGCGGAGGTGAGCAAGGAGCAGTCTCTCCAGGGTCTTCATCATGTGAGACGTCAGGGCCACTGGTCTGTAGCTGTTCAGATCTTTGGGGTGGGAAGTCTTTGGTACAGGTACCACACAAGATGTTTTCCACAACTGTGGTACCCTCCCCAGCTTCAGGCTCAGGTTGAAGATGTGCTCCACAATCCCACACAGCTGGTCTGCACAGGACTTGAGGAGCTTCGCGGTGATGCCGTCCGGTCCCGAGGCCTTCCTCGCCTTGATCTTCCTCAGCCCCGTCCTCACCTGGGTCTTAGTGAAGGTCAAGTTGGGGGGCTGTGTGCTGGGAGTGGGGGGGTGTTGGTGGAGTGGGGTGTGGACAGCAGGTCTCGATGACTTTAGAGGCAGCAGTGGTTGTTGTGCAGTCAGGGGGGAGGGCAACTGGTCAAACCTATTAAAAAACAGGTTCAGACTTCCGGTTATGGCTGCCACGTAGGATGGACGTGTCTCGCTCTGCTCTGCTCCTGGAGAAAAAAAATCGGCAAATAACTCTCTCATTTGGGACAGAACGTATCCCAGCGTTTGGGCGAGGATATGTCGGCGAAGCCTAAGGCTGGAAAACCAGGAAAAGGAAAAAGCGAGCCGCCGAAACAGTCCAAATTAACGGACTTTCAGGTCTGTGACGCAGCAAACAGGGCTCCATATATGGCGGAGGAGGCTGGCAACGCTGCGATTTCTGCGGGGAATGGCGCAGATGCGCTGATGGCTGCCATGAGTTCAATGAGAGCGGACTTTTCCTCTAGATTTGATGGGATTATGACAGCGTTGGAAGGAATAAGAAAGGAATTGGGTGACTGTGTAGAACGAACGGCGCAGATGGAGCTCCGTCTCGCTAGTGCTGAAGATGACGTCACCCGTCTTCAATTAAAGGTGCGCACTTTGGAAAAAAAAAATAAATCTCTGGAAGATAATATTTTGGATTTGGAATCTCGGTCGAGACAGAATAATTTGAGGCTGGTGGGTCTTCCAGAGGAATCAGAAGGTCGGGACGTATGTTCCTTTCTGGAAAAGTGGATTCCGGAGGTGCTGGGCAGCGAGGAGTTGCAATCAGCAGTGGTTCTGGAAAAAGCACATCGCATTGGCCCACGGAGAGATAAGGGACCGCCGAGGACCTTAATTATGAAGTTTCTTAACAACAGAGACAGGATGAAGATCTTCAACGCTGCACGAGCTAAAAAAGGAGAGATTAAACACCAGGACCAGCAGGTGCGGTTCTACCCAGATTTGGCCACAGGAATCCAGCAATTGAGGAAGCAGTTTGATCCCGTACGTAAGGAGCTGCGCAACCTTGGGATTCGTCATGGTGTAATCTATCCTGCGAGACTGCTGACCACGTATGAGGGCAGAACCCACATCTTCAAGACCCCAGAGGAGGCGCAGGAGTTCATCAAGAAGATCAAAGAAGAAGAAGAGACTGGTGGGAGCTAAGCATGAACAAAATATAAGGTAGAATAATTAAGCATTTGCACAGGCATCTGACTGACTTGAAGTAAATAGTAAGTTTACAAAATATAGATTGTATTATATATTTAAAAAAAAACAAAACAAAAACAAAACAAACAAAAAAAAAAAAAACTATGATGTACAAAGTTGTTAAAAATTTTGGAGTCAAGTTGGAAAACTACAGAGGAGAGTTAATGTTACGTCATTAAAAGCAGTAGAGTTAGGGTGATTGGGAGGATGAAGAAGGAGTGGCTTAGGCTGTTCCCCGTGGGTGTGGAACGGTCGATTGCTATATCGGGAGACAGAATTTTTCTTTTGATTTTGGGGGGTTTGCCACAAGTGTGGGAAGGGGAAATTTGTTTGTGTGTAGTTTGTAGGATGAATGTTCAACCACTCATGTTTTTGCTTCTCTGTATGAGCATGTTTACACTGCAAGGTAATCCTAAACTCTCTATTGATCATGGACCAAAGTGTTAATCTTAATTTAACTTCATGGAATTGCAGAGGTCTACAAAATTTAAAAAAACTTAAACAAGTTATGAATAAAATAAAGGACATGGGTTCAAGAATTGTGTTTTTACAAGAAACTCATCTGATAGAGGAGGATGTTAAAAGAATTAGGAGTAGATGGCAGGGAAGTGTATTCACCTCTTCATTTTCATCCCGAGCCAGGGGAGTTATGACTCTCATACATAAATCAGTTCCTTTTCAAGTGAAAAATGTAATTGGAGACAAATTTGGAAGATATGTAATCATTCAAGGTTCTTTGCTATTAGAAAATATAAATCTTGTGAACTTATATGGTCCCAATATAGATGATCAGAAGTTCTTTGCTAATTTATTTCTCATCTTATCATCACTTACAGGGCAACATATAATAGCAGGGGATTTTAATTGTACATTGAATCCAGGTGTGGATAGATCAACAGGACTGGATTGTACGCACATTGGATGTAGGATGACTATTAATCATTTTATGAAAGAATTGAGATTGTTAGATATATGGAGAGAAATGAAACCACAAGTTAAAGCCTATTCTTGTTATTCCAGTACCTACAAGACATTCTCACGTATTGATTATTTTTTGATTTCCACAGAATTAAGGTCCAAGATTCAAAACTGCTTTTATGAGAACATCGTGATCTCTGATCATGCACCCTGTTGTCTAATATATGTAGATAAAAAATTGACAAAGGAATCAGGTAGATGGCAATTTCAGCATAAATGGCTTCAGGATGAGGAATTTGTCAAGTATATAGAAAAACAGATAGACGAGTTCTTTGACATCAATACTACACAAACATCAGCATGTGTAAAGTGGGAGGCTTTCAAAGCTTTTATTAGGGGGCATATTATTAGTTATACAGGATCAAAATCTAAGAAGACTCGAGAGGAGAGAGCTAAATTGGAACATAAAATAAAAAATCTTCAGGAAAAAGTGTATGCAGGAAGTGACCCAAGGTTGGAGAATGAATTACTGATTTTGAGAGCTGAATACGACAAAAAATCAGCGAATAGAGCTGCCTCGAGTCTTCTAAGATTGAAACAATCTTTTTATGAACAAGGTGAAAAATCAGGAAAATTATTAGCATGGCAGATTAAACAATTGGAAATTAAAACACCAATTACCAGTATTATAAGTAATGGACAGGTAGTTATAGATCCTTTAGAAATTAATAGAGCCTTTAGAGATTACTATGAAAAATTATATGATACCAAAAATGAACCTGATTTAACAAAACTAAATGGGTTTTTGAACGAACTATCTATACCGTGTATTCCAAATGAAAACAGGGAGATATTGGAGTCTAAAATTAGTCAAGAAGAAGTTGGGCTAGCCATTGATAATATGAAATCAGGAAAAAGTGCAGGACCAGATGGTCTTCCAGTTGACCTTTATAAAAAATTTAAGAATAAATTAATAAAACCTTTTTTGGAAATGGTTTTAGAAGCATTTCAAAATAATAATTTACCATCATACATAAATAATGCCTTAATTATACTGCTGCCAAAACCAGGTAAGCCCTCTAATAAATGTGAAAATATGAGACCAATAAGCCTATTAAACGCCGACCTTAAGATAATCTGTAAAATTTTAGCAAGACGAATACAAGAAATTTTACCAAATATTATTAATCGAGATCAGAATGGCTTTATAAAGGGTAGACAAGGCTTCCATAATGTAAGAAGACTATTTAATATTATCTATTTTAATAAAGAAGCACCGGATACAGCTCTCCTATCATTGGACGCCGAAAAGGCCTTTGATAGAGTTGAATGGCCCTTTCTTTTTGAAGTCCTACAAAGGTTTGGACTTGGAAATAATTTCATAAAATGGGTTCAAATAATATACAATAATGCTACAGCAGAAATCCTAACAAATAACAATATTTCAAAACCAATAAAAATCAATAGAGGATGTCGACAAGGCTGTCCACTCTCACCTTTACTGTTTACTATGGCAATTGAACCTTTAGCGATAGCGATACGTTTACATTCACAAATATATGGAATTAAAGTTGGACCAACAGAACATAAAATCTCCCTGTACGCCGATGATATAATTTTGTTTATGTCGAATCTAAAAAAATCAATTCCAACCTTGTTGAATTTAATAAAGAATTTGGGGGAAATATCAGGATATAAAATAAATAAAACTAAATCTTCAATATTAATGCTAAATGAGACCCAGAGAAATTACCCAGCCCCTGAGGTAAATCAATTCAATGTTGTAAATCAGTTTAAATATTTAGGAATCCAAATTATGCCTAAGCTAGAATCAGTCGCCAGTGTCAACTATGAAGCCTTAATGTCAGATATCAGTGAGTTAACTCAGAGATGGATGTCACTACCAATGTCGATGATCGGGAGAATCAATATACTTAAAAGTAATATTTTACCTAAAATACTTTATTTATTTCAATACATTCCCTTATCACCACCTTTAGATCTATTCTCAAGAATAAAAAAAAAGTTAGTGGAATTTATATGGAACAACAGGAGGGCTAGATTACGTCTGTCTTTATTATATTTACCATTTGATCGTGGAGGTCTGAAATGTCCAAATTTTATGTTGTATTATTGGTCGGCACAACTGAGGTCTATGACATATTATTTTTCATCAAATGATCTCCCTCACTGGACTGAAATGGAATCATACAATTTACCTTTACCTCTTCCCATATTCATATACTCAGATTCGGCAAAAAAATTACAAAAACAAGTTAAAAATCCATTTGTAAAGCATATGATCAAAATATGGTGTGAAGCTAAAAACTATTTAAAAGAACCACAGTTATTGTCACAATTTAGTCCAATATGGGGTAATCAATATTTTAAACCAGGGAGAGCGGACGCTGTATTTAAAGTATGGAATTTAAAAGGGATACAAAAGATTCAGGATTTATATTTGCCATGTGCAGACAACATAATGTCTTTTGAAGAGCTGAGGATCAAATTTAATCTCAATAGAACACATTTTTTTAAATATCTTCAACTTAGAAACTTTATTCGATCAAATCAAAATAAAGCTCTCACTCGACCTATTTATTCATCCTTGGAAAAAATGATGATGAAAGATAGTAAAAGAAAGGGTATTATTTCAGAGTTTTATAACTCATTGACACTATCTTCAAGTGAAAATTCACTGAAAAGATTAAACTACTGGAAAGAAGATCTGCAAATTGAAATTTCAGAGGAACAATGGGAATTGGCTTGTACAGAAGCTCAAACCAAATCAATAAATGCACGCCTTAAATTGATACATTTCAAATGGTTAATGCGGATGTATGTTACACCGGAGGAGTTAAATAGATATAACAAAAATATACCAGATACATGCACAAAATGCATGGAAAGTAAAGGAACCCTATTTCATTGTTTATGGGAATGTAGATTAATAAGAATGTTTTGGGAAGAGGTGAGGGTAACAATTGAAAAAATAATCTCAAAACAAATCATATTGAATCCTAAACTGGTTTTGTTGGGTCTGTACCCAGAAAAGCATAATTTCAATAAAAGTGAAAGAACATTCATAGACCTCAGTTTGCTTAATGCCAAAAAATGTATTGCACTATTATGGAAAAAGACTCATAGACCAGATGTGACTCAGTGGTTAAGACAGATGTTAACAAACCTTCCATTAGAAAGAATAACATATATACTGAAATCAAAGGAAATTGTGTTTGAGAATATATGGAGACCTTTTATTGATTATGTAAAAAATTTAAACATAACTCTTGAAGAAGAAGGTGAATGATGTGTGTGGACCTTGTAAATTCCAAACTGGTGAACATAATATGTATACTTATGTATTGGATTGTCTAGACTAAACAGAGGAGCATTGTTGAAGACTTGATTTTGTTGGTGGTTGTTGGTGTTTTTAGTGCATTTTTTTTTTTTTTTGTAGTACTTTAGTGTTAGTGTTTGATTGTTTGTATCATGTTTGTTAAAAAAAAAAAAAAAGGTTCAATAAAGATATTGTGGAAAAAAAAAAAAAAAAAACAGGTTCAGATTGTTCACCCACTCCCTGCCCCCCGTGGCCTGGGGGAGGTATTTTGGAGCCCAGAGATGGTTTTAAGGTTTCTCCAGACCCCGCCGATGTCGCTCTGTTGCAGCGTGTCCTCCATCTTCTTTCTGAAGCTTTCCTTGCCTTCTCTGATCTTCCTCCTCAGCTCCCTCTGAACAGACTTCAGTATCTCCCTGTTCCCCGACCTGAAGATCCTCCTCTTCTCTCTCAGAAGTGTTTTTATCTCAGGGTTGATCCAGGGTTTGTTGTTCGAGCAACACCTTATGGTCTTGGTGGGTACGGTGTTGTCCACACAGAAGCCGATGTAGTCCGTGATGGTGTGAGTGAGGCCATCGATGTCCTCACCATGTGGATCGCAGAGCTGCTCCCAGGCAGTGATTTCAAAACAGTCCTTTAGCGCGTCCATTGCCTCCTCAGACCACAACTTCACCGTGCGCATGGCCGGAGGTTGTCTGTGTACTAAGGGTTTGTACACTGGCAGAAGATGAACCAAGTTGTGATCCGATCTCCCGAGTGAGGGGAGTGGTGATGAGGTGTACGCCTCCTTAGTATTTGCATAGAATAAGTCCAGTGTTTCATTGTCTCTAATGTGGCATGTGACATACTGGGTGAACGTGGGTAGAATGGGAGACAGTGAAATATGGTTGAAATCACCTGAGATGAGGAGAAGAGCATCTGGGTGTTCTGTCTGCAGCCTGCCAGTTACTGAGTGGATGACGTCACGCGCTGTCCCAGCGTTCACCGTCGGATTTGCATAAATAACAATGCAGATCACGTGTGAGTATTCCCTTGGGAGATATGTAGGCCGCATGCTAACAGCTAGCAACTCAGTGTCTTTGCTACAGTGCTGTTCCTTAACCGTGATATGTCCCGGTCGGCACCAGCCGTTATTGGCATACATTATCACTCCTCCGCCCCTTGTCTTCCCACTGTCTGGTGTTCAGTCTGCCCGTATTGCGTGGAAACCCTCCAAATGCAGTTGTCCTCTTACAGACATGGACAAAATTGTTGGTACCCCTCTGTTAATGAAAGAAAAACCCACAATGGTCACAAAAATAACTTGAATCTGACAAAAGTGGTAATAAATGAAAATTGTATGAAAATTTACCAATGAAAATCAGACAATGCTTTTGAATTGTGGTTCAACAGAATTATTTAAAAAAAACAAACTCATGACTTCCGGTCTGGACGCCATGGTGATAGCAGCTTAACGCTGAAGCTCCCAGACCCAATCCAAGAAAATATCTTTGGGCCGAATTTCGTGAATTCAGAGACGAATTAAAAAGGACAAACAGCAGAGTGGACCAGGCCGAGAACCGAATCTTGGAAGCAGAGGAAAGAATAAAAGTGCTTGAAGATTCCGTGCTGGACCTACGCAAGAGACAGTCAACAATAGAGGCTAAGCTAACCGACCAAGAAGGAAGACAAAGAAGAGACAACATAAGAATTCATGGTCTGAAAGAAGGAGCCGAAGATGGTTTCAACTCAGTGGCAGACTGCGTGGAATCTTTACTAAGAGAGAAATTGGATATTCCCCAATCCACCGACTTGAAGATAGAAAAGGCCCATCGTACCTTAGCCGCTAGGCCAGCGGCGGAAGCGCCCCCACGTTCGGTGTTGGTGAGATTTTCCAATTTCAGAATAAAACAAGAGGTTGTAAGATTGGCTTGGCAGAAAAAAGGATTTATGCACCAAGAGAGAAAAGTCTTCGTGGAACACGATTACGCCCCGGAGGTCCTTAAAAAGCGCCGGGAATACAATGACGCAAAAAAGGTGCTAAGAGAGAAGAAACTGCGCTTTCAGACGCCATTTCCTGCGAAGTTAAGGGTCTTCTACGGTGAGGAGACATGTCTCTATAATTCGGCGGAAGAAGCAACAATTGACATGGCGAGAAGAGGGCTCCCGGTAACGGTGTTTAAACCCGCAGCAGACCCGAGCGATAGGATCAAGGCTCAAACGTGGACCACACAGAGACCTTCAAAATCCACGGGCCAGCAGCGGGAAACCCACCGCCAGAGCGTCACGGATAAACTGGCCGTTTTCAGATTGGAATAGTGACCTTTTTTTTTTCTTTCTTTTTTTTTTTTTTTTTAGTCAATCTGCACATCCAACCCCCCTCATACAAGGTAACAAGCATTAAAGGCGATGCATATCCAGCATGTGGTAAAACATTTCATGGAACAGTCATAATATTAGAAACAAATAAGTCTTTTTAATAAAAAATAATAAAAAAAAAAAACTTGTTAAAATAGAAATGTGACAATGATCCACATGCTCTCCCCACACTAACAAATACTGTTTTAGCGTGAATGTCCGCTGTGATGGAGGTGGGAGGGTGCACACAATTTCACAGGGTATAGGCATAAAAAAAAATAAATCATTACAAGTTCGGATTGGGTTCTGAAATTCACGTTAAAAGCATGGGACAACTTACAGGGGTAAGAGAGGGCCCTCAACACGTAACAGAGTTTGAGGAATTTCCCTCAGAGCCTACACTACATCAAGGCTCTTCCAGGGTCTCTAAAAAGACCTCAGCTCAGGAAGTTCTTTTGTCAGTTTTTTGTTTTAAAGTTTTATACACTATGTTCTTAAAGGCCAAATGTCACGTAACAGGGTACTTTAAATGTCTTGAAACTAGATATAAAAGGGAACCGATCCGTTCGGGTCTTGGTGCATATGCTTCATTAACGCCGGAATATTCGTTAATTTAAAACTGCCGCGCTTGGCCTGACATTCCTACTCACGGCCCCTGGAATCGCCTGGGGAAGAAGGCGGAAGTGACGAAATAGATTGTACCTTAGTTTGATGCTTGGGGTATTTCGATTGATTGTTTATATGGAGACTGGAAGATTGAAGTGAGCAACAAGAAAGAAAAAATTGGATATTTCACCCATACCTTAAAACGGGACTATCAGGGACAGCTGGGTAATAAGGGACACTTCTCTGGGAAATGTTTTCATACCTGTCAAGTGAGACGTTTTCGCCGTATTTTAATACCGTAAAACGCGGCTATAAGGGACGGCGGAGTAATAAGGGACACTTTTCTGGGAAATGTTTTAAATGTAATTCGTGTTGTTATTGTCAAATATTTTAAGGATTCATGGATATTTGACAATAACAACACAACTCAGCGTCCGGCGCAACATAAAAAAAAAGCAGAATTCTGTATTTGTAAGGCGATTCCTCTCTGTTCCGCAGCCGCAGCACAGCTGAAAGTGTTAAACCATTATCCTAATGACTTCTCATTGTAGTGATAATAGCTCCCGCTGAGCCATCTGCCCGCCCCGACAATCAGACTAATGATTGAGTCCACACTTCTCAATGTAGTGAGAATAGCTCAGGCTGAGCCATCTGCCAGCACCCTAGCTGTGGGGGATCACACACACGACGTGCTCCTCAACACACTCAATTTTTTTTCCCGTATATTTTTCTTTTGGGCGTACAGAAATGGCAATACGCCCGTTTTTGCTAAAATTGCATTTTCCCCGTATTTTCCTTAAAATATTTGACAATAACAACACGAATTACATTTAAAACATTTCCCAGAAAAGTGTCTCTTATTACTCCGCCGTCCCTTATAGCCGCGTTTTACGGTATTAAAATACAGCGAAAACGTCTCACTTGACAGGTATGCGCCTCCATTTTCATATTGATCTGGTCAATTTCTTGACAGCAGCGGCTCTCCTCCACTGTAATAATAATGGCTTCCGAAAAATCAATATTTATGGGGCGCCCTCAACAGACCCCCTTCGTCTTCCCAATTCTGGAGGCGATTAATGTCCAGTTCAGTGACATTTTCCACTGGTTCTGCTCTCTGGTCATCGTTGGAACTGTTGTCATCAGACAAAGCATCTGATTCCGTCTCGGATGGCTCGAACCTGTAAGGTTCTATGCCTCTGTCACTGTCTGAACCACTGACAAAAAAAAGACAAAAAAAAAAAGACAAAACTAAACTAATTTGTTCACAATCGCTGTCACTTTCCGTCATGATTGTCCAATGTTGATAAGTGTGAATGTGGATAGGCAGGGCAGCCAGGGTACAACTTGTGACGTCAAAAACATGGGCGTGGTCTGGACTGGCTGTCACAAGCCAGCAAGCAAGGTGGGGCCTTCACCTGGTGTATTTTGTGCAATTATGTAAATACAGGTGGGTGATATGGTCTCCGGTATGAATATTTGGTTTAAGCTGTGTGTATTTTATCTAAATTCGTTGTCATTTAGAAAAAAAAATTACGTGACATTTGGCCTTTAATGTTTTTTATGTTCTTAATGTTCTTTCAGTTTCTGAGTAGCACAAAAGAGGGCCACCACACTGTTATACTAAATAAGACAATACAATGGAGAAACAGGGTGTAACCAAAATAATCTCATATAATGTAAAAGGAATCCTGAATCCAGTTAAAAGATCCAAGATTCTAGGCAAAATGAAAAAAGACAAAGCAGGAATAATATTTTTACAAGAAACCCACCTAACAGACGTGGAGCACACTAACTCAGTAGACAAGGGTTTAAAATGATCTCTTCATCTTCATATAAGTCAGGGAGGAGGAGGGGAGTAGCGACATTGATATCAACCAAAATTACATTTGAAAAAAAATCAGAACACAAAGATAAAGAAGGGAGATACAGTTTGGTAACTGGGCAGCTCGAGGGAGAAGATATCACCCTGCTGAATGTATATGCACCCCCAGGGGCTAACTGGAAATTTTATAAAAATGTATTTGACCTAATGATAACTAAAGCCCAAGGTTTAGTGATATGTGGTGGAGACTTCAATCTAAGACTGAATCCATACTGGGATGCATCAGGTAATTCTCCACATCAAAATAACACTCAAAGCAGGAAAACTCGGATGCTACTAAAAGAAATGGGAATCTGTGATGTGTGGAGGGAACTCAACCCCAGTGTAAAAGATTATACATTTTACTCAATGCCACATTCATCTTACTCAAGGATTGACTATTTTTTTATGTTTAATAGAGACATTGGAAGAGTAAAAACATGTAAAATAGGACTGATGGATCTCTCTGACCACAGTCCGATCTATATGGACTTAAAGGCGTCGGCCGGACGAAAATTCAATATCGCTAAATCATATCTTAAATTTTTGTGTGAGACGAGCTAATTTGAACCGCACATGTTTTGGTGTCAACAAATGTCGCATAAGGTGACAATGCGCTCTTGAAGTATGCTGTCCTTGAGAGCTGTCTGACTCAGCCAAGCGATCAGCGGCTAAGATGGCCACTGACTGTGTGACGTAATTTCAGGGAGAAACACGCACACGCTCGGCGGACATTGCTTGTTTACGTTTTAAAATCGGCGATTGCGGATATTTCTCGGAGTACTTGTGGATTACAAATAGATTATTTATTAAGATTAGGATTTCAGTAATCAAATTAATTATGGTTTGGCGTTGTGTTGTCTACGGGTGTGACGGTATATCAGAGGAGCATGCGGTGAGTGTTTATGAATTTCCCGTCCCTGGGAAAATCAGAACGGCATGGGTGAAATTCGTTCCGAAAACGCGAAAAAATTGGAATGATGTCGGTAAATCACTCAACATGTGCAATAGACATTTCGTTGACAGCGATTTCGAGAATAAGATGCAATTTGTGTCACGACTCGCGGCTCCAGCTGCGCGCACACCTGCGCCTCGTCAGCTGCCGACGCCAGCCACCTGCCCCTGCAAGTAAGCAACATTATCACCGATTATCCCTTTCTCGGTGTGGTGCCCGTTACCCTTGTCCTCTGCTTTTTTCCGGCTGAACGGCGCGCTGCTCTGCTGCCTGCGCATCAACCAGTACAAAGATGCGAGCACTACATACGATCCCCCAGCTCCTGAGAGACTGCAACCCAACACAAAAAACAGTTTCACACAATGAAACAGTGCATGTATTATATATATATAAAAATTATCCCATTGATTTTCATCATTTTTGGTGACATATCTCACACCTACAATTTATTTCAGGCACAAAGGGCTGTGAATAAGTTATGATCAACAAAACACGGGTCCTCAGGGATGTGCGAAAGCTGAGTCCAGGGCAGCAAACTTCAAATGTGGAGGCTTTCCACAGTCTGATTATTCATTTTGCACCAAAGAGTGTACACTTCTCATTCCCTGGAATGTTGACAAGGTGAGGAGATGCAATATGTGACCAAAAATATGAAATGCAATTATATTAACTGACATGTTTCAGGACCCAAGAGACAGACACAGACACATACAAAATAGTTATTCTTTATTGTCAAGTGTGAGTGAGTGTAGTGCAAGTGTGAGTGCAGATATAGCAGCCTGGTCACCGGAGCTGAGCGATACAGAAGACGACCTGGCAACCCTAGAACACACAAGCAGAAACCGTTAAGGCTGTTCAGCACAAAAGGACAAGTGCAGGTGTGCAGCTTACTTGAGGTTGTCTCTGACTGTATCTGGCTGTTCCCCGATGTCCGTGAGCTGTGGTGGTTCTGGTGCTTGAAGCTGTGACGGTGATAACTCCAGTAACCGTGGTGGAGTTCGTGGCGAGAGCAATGACTGCACTGACAGCTGTGACGTTTTTCCCGTAGCCGTGACAGTGATAATGTCCGTAACCGTGGTGACAATGACTCCTGTGACTGAGGGAGTGACAGTACCTGCAGCTGCAGTGGAGAGAATTCCTGAATTAGCGAAGGCCAGGAGGAGCTCCGGAAGGGAGAGGGTAATTCTCCGTCCGTTGGAGATACCGGTCCGCCGCCTGGGAGGTCCACCTGTGCACAGGGGTAAAGATTAGGCGTAGAAAAGCAAATAGTCTTCTTACGTGGTAGGTCTTGTCGTGGCGTTCTTGACTTGGCTGTGAAACAAAGCTCTGGCTCATACTCTGTCGAGGAAGACAGACGACTCCGTGCCGGGCTGTCAATGACGCTGGCTTTTAAGAGCCGCTGATTAACACCTGTTGGTCTGTGCGCAGCTGGAGCTGATGAGCGGGATGACGGCCCAGCGGCTGTCATGACAATAACAGTGCCAATTACATAGAGTTTCTGCTGATAGATCACTTATATGTCCAAAAATAAATCATTGTGATAATGTTCTAATTACAGACTTTGTTTAGCTGCAATGCACTTTAATGAAAATGCAGGCTGCAAGCAGGCACAGAATCGTGATGGTGAGCCGGTCTTCATCATCAGGTACCCAAAATTCAAAAAAGGCGGATATAAACTGCAAGCAAAGAAAGTTAATCCAACTTTCTGTGAGTATAAGAAATATTAGTATCATTTTCTAGGCTTGTATATGATATTTACAGTGGGTGGAGGGTTGGTCTTCATTCAACTTTCACATTTCATAGCTTTTATCAAATTATGTTAATTTGGGTCAAATTTGTATTTCATACTGTAGTCAAATGGATGTCTAATTTTTATTGAATATATTTTTTTTCAGAATATGTGGATGATCTGATGAATACTCTGTTCAACAAAACCTTGGTTGATCCAACCCACTTATGGGAGCAGTGGCACTATGTACAAGCCAGAGTTCCCACCACATTGAGTGCCGAATTGAACCTGAATTTTACACCATAAAATGGTATAAAAATTATTCAAATGTATATGACATGCAACTTTGATGAATGCTGAAATATTAGAATTATAAAATTGACATGAACATTAATAAACTCAATATATGATTTTACAAAACTTTATTTAAAGGCCAAATGTCACATAACAGGGTACTTTAAATATCTTGAAACTAGATATAAAAGGGAACCGATCCGTTCGGGTCTTGGTGCATATGCTTCAGTAACAACGGAATATTCGTTAATTTAAAACTGCCGCTGGAATCGCCTGGGGAAGAAGGCGGAAGTGACGAAATCGATTGTACCCTAGTTTGATGCTTGGGGTATTTCAATTGATTGTTTATATGGAGACTGGAAGGTTGAAGTGAGCAACAAGAAAGAAAAAATTGGATATTTCACCCATACCTTAAAACGGGACTATCAGGGACAGCTGGGTAATAAGGGACACTTCTCTGGGAAATGTTTTCATACCTGTCAAGTGAGACGTTTTCGCCGTACTTCAACACCGTAAAAAGCGGCTATAAGGAACGGCGGAGCAACAAGGCACACCTCTCTGGGATCTCTGTCTGTTCCGCAACCGCTGCACAGCTCAACGTGTTAAACCATTGTCCTAATGACTTCTCATGGTAGTGAGAATAGCTCCCGCTGAGCGATCAGCCCGCCCAGACAATTAAACTAATGAGTGACTCCACACTTCGAACAGTAGTGAGAATAGCTGACGCTGAGCGATCAGCCCGCCCCGACAATTAAACTAATGAGTGACTCCACACTTCGAACAGTAGTGAGAATAGCTCCCGCTGAGCGATCAGCCCGCCCCAGCTGTGAGTGATCACACACAGGAGTGCTCCTCAAGACACTCAGTTTTTTTTCCAGTATATTTTTTCTTTTGGGCGTACAGAAATGGCAATACGCCCGTTTTTGCTAAAATTGCATTTTCCCCGTATTTTCCTTAAAATATTTGACAATAACAACACGAACTACATTTAAAACATTTCCCAGAAAAGTGTCCCAAACCACTCTGCCGTCTCCCACAGCCGCGCTTGGCACCAAAATATGGCGAAAACGTCTCCCTTGACAGGTATGCGCCTCCATTTTCATATTGATCTGGTCAATTTCTTGACAGCAGCGGCTGTCCTCCACTGTAATAATAATGGCTTCCGAAAAATCAATATTTATGGGGCGCCCTCGACAGACCCCCTCCGGCTTCGCAATTCTGGAGGCGATTAATGTCCAGTTCAATGACATTTTCCACTGGTTCTGCTCTCTGGTCATCGTTGGAACTGTTGTCATCAGACAAAGCATCTGATTCCGTCTCGGACGGCTCGAACCTGTAAGGTTCTATGCCTCTGTCACTGTCTGAACCACTGACAAAAAAAAAAGACAAAAAAAAAAAGACAAAACTAAACTAATTTGTTCACAATCGCTGTCACTTTCCGTCATGATTGTCCAATGTTGATAAGTGTGAATGTGGATAGGCAGGGCAGCCAGGGTACAACTGGTGATGTCAAAAACATGGGCGTGGTCTGGACTGGCTGTCACAAGCCAGCAAGCAAGGTGGGGCCTTCACCTGGTGTATTTTGTGCAATTATGTAAATACAGGTGGGTGATATGGTCTCCGGTATGAATATTTGGTTTAAGCTGTGTGTATTTTATCTAAATTCGTTGTCATTTAGAAAAAAAAAATTACGTGACATTTGGCCTTTAAATATCATTTTTCACAAATCTAATCTTGGTAGGCAAAATCCCTTGTAGTGATCCGATGGGAATGTTTCTCTGATGAGGCTCACAGCACAGGCAGGCAGTATCACCCTCACTTCTTCCTGAGCTGACGTCACTGCTGCCTGCCCCTATCGACAGATGGCGGTACTGCAGCATCACTAAGTGAAAGATGGGCTATTACCAAATAAAGTCATTTATGGAGGCTGGTGACACATATTAAATCACGGGAATGGCCAGAATGGAATATTTTCATACAATCAGTTTATTGGTTCAATAAAAAAAATGTCACTGTCCGAGGACTTTAAGGATCCAAAAATACACAAATAATATATTTTCTTGGAGGTTGAATTCAAATGTCCTGAAAGGACCACTGAAAGATGAATTGCAATCAGATATTCTCAGATATTTGGAAGAAAACGAAAATGGAGAAGTATCCCCTTTAATACTGTGGGATGCATGCAAAGCTGTAATAAGGGGAAAGATTACTGCAAAACTGGCAACCCAAAAGAAACTGAGACAAGAAAAACTAACCACGTTAGAGTCAGAACTTAAGAACCTAGAAAATGAACACAAAGGTAACACTCATTCTAATGACTCGCTCAAGATTAAGGAAATTAAAAATCAAATAAATGAGATCTACACAATAGAAATCCAGAAGAAACTTACATTTCTGAAACAAAAATATTATGAAGCATGCAGTAAATCGGCAAAATTACTAGCCTATAAATTGAGGAAACAACAAACAGAAAGAGCAATCTACAAAATCAGAGATCCAGTATCAAAGGAAATAAAATTCAGAATTCAGGATATTCTTAAAAACTTCGAGAACTACAAAAAGAACTTATACTCTCTCAAAAATCATAAAAACACATCCAAGGCATTCCTAAACACATTAAACCTTCCCCAACTTACGGAGTCACAAAATAAAACACTGTCAGAAATACAACCTAAAGAATTGGATAAAACAATTATGAAACTTAAAGCTAACAAATCCCCAGGAACAGATGGTTATACAGCAGAGTGGTACAAAACCTTTAAACAGCAACTATCTCCTCTCCTCCTGAAAACATTTAACTATGTCCTCCACACAGGGGAAATCCCCCCCTCCTGGAGAGAAGGGGTCATTGCAGTTATACCTAAACCTGAAAAGGATAAACTAGAGTGCTCCAACTACAGACCAATCAGTGTATTAAATCAGGACTATAAGCTTTTTACCACTATCCTTGCCAAAAGGTTAGAAAATATACTGACAGACTTAATTCACTTAGACCAAACAGGTTTTATAAGACAAAGACAGACACAAGACAACATTAGACGCACTTTACACATAATTCATCATATAAAAAAAAATAATTTAAATGCAGTCATATTGGGATTAGATGCAGAAAAAGCATTCGATTCGGTTGACTGGTCTTTCCTATATAGAATCTTATCCAGTTTCAATTTTCATAACAACTTCATTAGAACTATCCAGGCACTATATAAAAAACCAACAGCTAAAATAAGGATTAACGGTAATTTATCCTCATCTTTTGAGCTGGAAAGAGGATGTCGTCAGGGCTGCCCCCTGTCTCCGCTGCTCTTTGCAATCTTCATAGAACCTCTGAGCCAATGGATAAGACAGAATCAAAAAATTCAAGGTATTACACTTGGTCAGAAGGAACATAAAATAGCACTCTTTGCTGATGACATTTTAATATACCTGGGGCAGCTGGACACCTCTTTACCAGAACTAATCTCAGTTTTTTCAGAGTATGGAGATTTGTCGGGGTACAAATTAAACATGCACAAAACCCAAGTTTTAACATTCAACTATGACCCAAATCATTATTCACTAAGCAAACTCAAAACTAACTGGGAGATGGAATCTATGAAATATCTGGGGGTCAATATCCCGAAACAACTCAACAAAATTATAACACTAAACTACGATCCACTGGTGACAAAAATAAAATCTGACCTAGCAAGATGGAATATGATACCATTCTTGGGTACAGCACAAAGAATTGAAGCAGTCAAAATGTATATACTTCCACGTCTTCTATACCTTTTCCAAACAATACCGGTAGAACCTCCCAAAAAAACATGGCAGGAGCTGGACAGAAGGATCTCAAGATTCATATGGCAGGGCAAGAGACCTAGAATCAGATATAGAACCTTACAGCTAAACAAAGACAAAGGTGGGCTTGCGCTGCCAAATATCAGGGACTATTTTAAAGCCGCACAAATTAAAACTTTAATGGAGATATGTAACCCAGTCTACACTGCACAATGGAAGGAGATCGAATGCCAAATAACAAGTGACACCCCCCTACAGGCGATTATAGGGAACAATACCTTTCCTAAACTTTTGAATAACACTAACCCGTGGATAGAGACCCCGCTAAAAAGTTGGTTTAAGATAGTCAGAGAGAATCAAACTAAAGAGCCCTATCGACTTCTGCAATGGATTGCCTATGATCAAGACTTTACTCCTAATAAAACAGACACTAGATTTAAAAAGTGGAAAGAGAACGGATTGATAAAATATTACGATTTTTTTAAAGTTCAATTTTTAAGAAGTTTTGAAGATTTGAAAAAACAAGGCCTAGTATATCAAGACCTTTACAGGTTCTTTCAGCTTAGACACCACATAAACAATATACTTAAAAAGGAGGATTTGGAAAGGGCCCAGTCAGGTGTTCTGAAGGTCTTCTTAATGGCATATAAAGGGATCCCAGGGATCAGATACATTTCAAAAATATACCTAGGTCTTCAAGACTTAAAAGGAGACAACACATCATATATAAAAGAGAGATGGGGAAAAAGAGGGGAATTTCAATTTACAACTGGAAATATGGGAAAAGCTAAACAAACAGCAATGGAAAAGTACCTCATCCCTGCAGTGGAGAGAATTTGGATGGAAAAATTTGGTAAGATTTTTCAGAACACCTGCACAAAACAAATCTACTCGTAAGGGGTTGAATTGTTGGCACTTGTGTGGTGAAGAGACTGCAAATCATTTTCATGTGTTTTGGTCATGCCCAGTTATCCACCAATATTGGACCAATGTACAGACAATATTGGGGAAAATATTCAAAATAACAGTTCCCTTTTCTTTTGTAACTTTGTATTTGGGTTTACTACCGGACTCACTGGAAAGACGAGGAGAAAAATACCTATTCATTGTTTTAATATTGGCAAGTAAAAAAGCCCTAACTAAAAAATGGATGCTGAAGGACTGTCCTACACCTGAAGATTGGATTAATGTGATCCAAGACATCTACTCGATGGAAAAGTTGACATTCGCACTGAGACAAGACATGGATGGGTTCATGAACTTTTAGCCATTCTTGGGTGTTTTTAGCTGTGTGTTTTGGGTCATTATCCTGTTGCAAGACCCATGACCTCCGACTTGAGACCAAGCTGTCTGACACTGGGCAGCACATTTCTCTCTAGAATGCCTTGATAGTCTTGAGATTTCATTGTACCCTGCACAGATTCAACACACCCTGTGCCAGATGCAGCAAACCAGCCCCAGAACATAACAGAACCTCCTCCATGTTTCACAGTAGGGACAGTGTTCTTTTCTTGGTATGCTTCATTTTTGCATCTGTGAACATAGAGCTGATGTGCCTTGCCAAAAAGTTCCAGTTTTGTCTCTTCTGTCCATAGGACATTCTCCCAGAAGTTTTGTGGCTTGTCAACATGCAGTTTGGCAAATTCCAGTCTGCCTTTTTTATGATTTGTTTTCAACAGTGGTGTCCTCCTTGGTCGTCTCCCATGAAGTCCACTTTGGCTCAAACAACAACGGATGGTGCGATCTGACACTGATGTACCTTGACCTTGGAGTTCACCATGAATGTGTTTAGAGGTTGTTCTGGGCTCTTTTGTTTCCATTCGTATTATCCGTCTCTTCCATTTTTCATCAAGTTCCCTCCTGCGGCCACGTCCAGGGAGGTTGGCTACAGTCCCGTGGATCTTAAATTTCTGAATAATATGTGCAACTGTAGTCACAGGAACGTCAAGCTGCTTGGAGATGGTCTTATAGCCTTTACCTTTAACATGCATGTCTATAATTTTCTTTCTAATCTCCTGAGACAACTCTCTCCTTTGCTTCCTCTGGTCCATGTTTAGTGTGGTACACACCATGTCACCAAACAGCACAGTGACTACTTGTCACCCTTTAAATAGGCCGACTGACTGATTACAAGTTTGTAGACACCTGTGATGTTAATTAGAGGACACATCTTGGTTGAACATGTCCCTATGGTCACATTATTTTCAATCTTTTCTAGGGGTACCATCATTTTTGTCCAGGCCAGTTTCATGAGTTTGTTTTTTAAAATAATTCTGTTGAACCACAATTCAAAAGCATTGTCTGATTTTCATTGGTTAATTTTCATAGAATTTTTATTTATTACCACTTTTGTCAGATTCAAGTTATTTCTGTGACCATTGTGGGTTTTTCTTTCATTAACAGAGGGGTACCAGCAATTTTGTCCACTTGTGTATATTATTGTACAGCTCGACTAACTTATCTTTGAATGTCTCAACGCAAGTTCCCGGCATTCTATATATACAACTTATAATTAGATTTTTTGTTTTATCTTGGTCAATCTCAACAGTAGCACATTCTAGAATCCCTGGTAGTGCAAAGGACATTCCATTTACAAGTTTACACCTATACAGGTCATCAGTATACAGTGCAAAACCGCCACCCTTTTTTTGAGATCTATTAATATAAAACATCTGATATCCCTCTATTGTCATCAGAGAAGCCTGCTCTTCATTGAGCCAAGTTTCAGAGTCTGCGATAGCTGTAAATTTTCTATCTAGCTGTTTTAAATAGTCCTGAATCTGTGGAAAGCTTTTGTTAAGACTTCTGCTGTTGAAGTGTATTATCAATAGTTTACCATCTAATTGCACTTTACTTTTGAATTGCTTTTCAGTATAATATTCACAGTGATTGTGAATATTGTTGAAGAAGTGGTTATCAGGATCAATATCATTTTCCATCTCTTTGACATGGTTTGTTGACCCAGTGAACAGACTCGGAGACCAAAGCAGATACAGTTATCTTTATTATAATAATGTGGAGTGTGTGAATGTGTGGATGTGTGTTCTTGCTGCAGCTGGGGGTGAGCAGAACGCCATTCGACCTGGCAACCTTAAAGACAAACAGAGGCAGGATGGTTAGTGGCTTCACAGCTGGGAATGTGCTGGTTAATCTGAAGCTTACTGTTTGTAGAGATGTAGCAATGCTCAGGTTAGCACGGCAGCTATGGCCAGGAGGACAGCGTCCACAGAGCCCGTTGCAGCGTGTAGATGGTGGAGGTGTAGTTCGTGAGAGGGTGAGGTTCAGTCCGCCGCCACGGAGCTCCACCTGTGCACAGGGGACTGATATGGAGATGGTGAGGGAAGGCTGAGGCTTACTTGCATGGTGGAGAGTTTCCTTCCAAGCGCAGGCAGGTTGTAGGTGAACAGCAGGGAAGCAGTCAGGCTGAGGCTACGGTCTCTGGAATCAAAGAGGGAGTGCGTGGTCTTCATGGAGTAAGACAGACGACTCCGCACGGATTCCAGGGCAGCGTGGATTATATAGCCCCAGCCGTGATGAGAAACAGGTGTGTGCGCAGCTGGAGAGGATAATCACATCCAAGCAGGTCATCACACTCTTGTGGTTTATGTTCAGCGTAATGGCATATTTTCAGAGTCTGAATTTCCTCACTCTGTGTCAGATGACTTCCTCCAACTGGGGATGATTGATGTCTACTCAAGTCAGTCATAAGTTTTTTGTTTTGTTTTGTTTTTTAAAGTAAGCATTTGTCCTCACTGTGATTTACTTCCTTACATATATTTATCCAGCTCCTCCACATTTTTTTTTTCTTCCACAATATCTTTATTGAACCTTTTTTTTTTAACAAACATGATACAAACAATCAAACACTAACACTAAAGTACTACAAAAAAAAAAATGCACTAAAAAACACCAACAACCACCAACAAAATCAAATCTTCAACAATGCTCCTCTGTTTAGTCTAGACAATCCAATACATAAGTATACATATTATGTTCACCAGTTTGGAATTTACAAGGTCCACACACATCATTCACCTTCTTCTTCAAGAGTTATGTTTAAATTTTTTACATAATCAATAAAAGGTCTCCATATATTCTCAAACACAATTTCCTTTGATTTCAGTATATATGTTCTTCTTTCTAATGGAAGGTTTGTTAACATCTGTCTTAACCACTGAGTCACATCTGGTCTATGAGTCTTTTTCCATAATAGTGCAATACATTTTTTGGCATTAAGCAAACTGAGGTCTATGAATGTTCTTTCACTTTTATTAAAATTATGCTTTTCTGGGTACAGACCCAACAAAAACAGTTTAGGATTCAATATGATTTGTTTTGAGATTATTTTTTCAATTGTTACCCTCACCTCTTCCCAAAACATTCTTATTAATCTACATTCCCATACACAATGAAATAGAGTTCCTTTACTTTCCATGCATTTTGTGCATGTATCTGGTATATTTTTGTTATATCTATTTAACTCCTCCGGTGTAACATACATCCGCATTAACCATTTGAAATGTATCAATTTAAGGCGTACATTTATTGATTTGGTTTGAGCTTCTGTACAAGCCAATTCCCATTGTTCCTCTGAAATTTCAGTTTGCAGATCTTCTTTCCAGTAGTTTAATCTTTTCAGTGAATTTTCACTTGAAGATAGTGTCAATGAGTTATAAAACTCTGAAATAATACCCTTTCTTTTACTATCTTTCATCAACATTTTTTCCAAGGATGAATAGATAGGTCGAGTGAGAGCTTTATTTTGATTTGATCGAATAAAGTTTCTAAGTTGAAGATATTTAAAAAAAATGTGTTCTATTGAGATTAAATTTGATCCTCAGCTCTTCAAAAGACATTATGTTTTCTGCACATGGCAAATATAAATCCTGAATCTTTTGTATCCCTTTTAAATTCCATACTTTAAATACAGCGTCCGCTCTCCCTGGTTTAAAATATTGATTACCCCATATTGGACTAAATTGTGACAATAACTGTGGTTCTTTTAAATAGTTTTTAGCTTCACACCATATTTTGATCATATGCTTTACAAATGGATTTTTAACTTGTTTTTGTAATTTTTTTGCCGAATCTGAGTATATGAATATGGGAAGAGGTAAAGGTAAATTGTATGATTCCATTTCAGTCCAGTGAGGGAGATCATTTGATGAAAAATAATATGTCATAGACCTCAGTTGTGCCGACCAATAATACAACATAAAATTTGGACATTTCAGACCTCCACGATCAAATGGTAGATATAATAAAGACAGACGTAATCTAGCCCTCCTGTTGTTCAATATAAATTCCACTAACTTTTTTTTAATTCTTGAGAATAAATCTAAAGGTGGTGATAAGGGAATGTATTGAAATAAATAAAGTATTTTAGGTAAGATATTACTTTTAAGTATATTAATTCTCCCGATCATCGACATTGGTAGTGACATCCATCTCTGAAGTAACTCATCAATATCTGTCATTAAGGCTTCATAATTGACACTGGCGACTGATTCTAGCTTAGGCACAATTTGGATTCCTAAATATTTAAACTGATTTACAACATTGAATTGATTTACCTCAGGAGCTGGGTGATTTCTCTGGGTCTCATTTAGCATTAATATTGAAGATTTAGTTTTATTTATTTTATATCCTGATATTTCCCCAAAATTCTTTATTAAATTCAACAAGGTCGGAATTGATTTTTTAAGATTCGACATAAACAAAATTATGTCATCGGCATACAGGGAGATTTTATGTTCTGTTGGTCCAACTTTAATTCCATATATTTGTGACTGTAGACGTATCGCCATCGCTAAAGGTTCAATTGCCATAGTAAACAGTAAAGGTGAAAGTGGACAGCCTTGTCGACATCCTCTATTGATTTTTATTGATTTTGAAATATTGTTATTTGTTAGGATTTCTGCAGTAGCATTATTATATATTATCTGAACCCATTTTATAAAATCATTTCCAAGTCCAAACCTTTGTAAGACTTCAAAAAGAAAGGGCCATTCAACTCTATCAAAGGCTTTTTCGGCATCCAGTGATAAGAGAGCTGTATCCGGTGCTTCTTTATTAGAATAAATAATATTAAATAGTCTTCTTACATTATGGAAGCCTTGTCTTCCCTTTATAAAGCCATTCTGATCTTGATTAATAATATTTGGTAAAATTTCTTGTATTCGTCTTGCTAAAATTTTACAGATTATCTTAAGGTCGGCATTTAATAGGCTTATTGGTCTCATATTTTCACATTTATTAGAGGGCTTACCTGGTTTTGGCAACAGTATAATTAAGGCATTATTCATATATGATGGTAAATTACTATTTTGAAATGCTTCTAAAACCATTTCCAAAAAAGGTTTTGTTAATTTATTCTTAAATTTTTTATAAAGGTCAACTGGAAGACCATCTGGTCCTGCACTTTTTCCTGATTTCATATTATCAATGGCTAGTCCAACTTCTTCTTAACTAATTTTAGACTCCAGTATCTCCCTATTTTCATTTGGAATACACGGTATAAATGGTTCGTTCAAAAACCCATGTAGTTTTGTTAAGTCAGATTCATTTTTGGTATCATATAATTTTTCATAGTAATCTCTAAAGGCTCTATTAATTTCTAAAGGATCTATAACTACCTGTCCGTTACTTATAATACTGGTAATTGGTGTTTTAGATTCTAATTGTTTAATCTGCCATGCGAATAATTTTCCTGATTTTTCACCTTGTTCATAAAAAGATTGTTTCAATCTTAGAAGACTCGAGGCAGCTCTATTTGCTGATTTTTTTGTCATATTCAGCTCTCAAAATCAGTAATTCGTTCTCCAACCTTGGATCTCTTCCTGCATATACTCTTTCTTGAAGAATTTTTATTTTATGTTCCAATTGGACTCTCTCCTCTCGAGTCTTCTTAGGTTTTGAACCTGTATAACTAATAATATGTCCCCTAATAAAAGCTTTGAAAGCCTCCCACTTTACACATGCTGATGTTTGTGTAGTATTGATGTCAAAGAACTCCTCTATCTGTTTTTCTATGTATTTAACAAATTCCTCATCCTGAAGCCATTTATGCTGAAATTGCCATCTACCTGGTTCCTTTGTCAGTTTCTTATCTACATATATTAGACAGCAGGGTGCATGATCAGAGATCACGATGTTATCATAAAAACAGTTTTGAATCTTGGACCTTAATTCTGTGGAGATCAAAAAATAATCTATACGTGAGAATGTCTTGTAGGTATTGGAATAACAAGAGTATGCTTTAACTTGTGGTTTCATTTCTCTCCATATATCTTATCAATTTCAATTCTTTCATAAAATGATTAATAGTCATCCTACATCCATTGTGCGTACAGTCCAGTCCTGTTGATCTATCTATACCGGGATTCAATGTACAATTAAAATCCCCTGCTATTATATGTTGCCCTGTAAGTGATGATACGATAAGAAATAAATTAGCAAAGAACTTTTGATCATCTATATTGGGACCATATAAGTTCACCAAATTTATGTTTTCTAATAGCAAAGATCCTTGAATGATTACATATCTTCCAAATTTGTCTCCAATTACATTTTTCACTTGAAATGGGACTGATTTATGTATGAGAGTCATAATTCCCCTGGCTCGGGATGAAAATGATGAGGTGAAAACATTTCCTTGCCATCTACTCCTAATTCTTTTTACATCTTCCTCTATTAGATGAGTTTCTTGTAAAAACACAATTTTTGAACCCATGTCTTTTATTTTATTCATAACTTGTTTAAGTTTTTTTAAATTTTGTAGACCTCTGCAATTCCATGAAGTTAAATTAAGATTAACGCTTTGATTTATGATCAATAGGGAGTTTGGGATTACCTTGCAGTGTAAACATGCTCAAACAGAAAAGCAAAAAAATGAGTGGTTGAACATTCACCCTACAAACTACACACAAACAAATTCCCCCTTCCCACATTTGTGGCAATCCCCCCAAAAACAAAAGAAAATTTCCGTCTCCCGATATAGCCATCGACCGTTCCACACCCACGATGATCAGCCAAAGCCACTCCTTCTTCATCCTCCCAATCACCCTAACTCTACTGCTTTTAATAACGTAACATTAACTCTCTTCTGTAATTTTCCAATTTAACTCCAAAATTTTTTAGCAATTTTGTACTTTTTTTTTTTTAATTTTTTTTTAATATGTAATACAATCTATATTTTGTAATCTTGTTATATGCTTCTAATCAGTTAAATGCTCAAATATTCTACCCTATATTCTGTTCATGCTTAGCTCCCACCAGTCTCTTCCAGGATCTTCTTGATGAGCTCCTGCGCCTCCTCGGGGGTCTTGAAGATGTGTGTTCTGCCCTCATATGTGACCAGAAGTCTTGCAGGGTGAATCACTCCATGACGAATCTCAAGGTTGCGCAGTTCTTTACGGATGGGGTCAAACTGCTTCCTTAATTGTTGGATTCCTGAGGCCAAATCTGGGTAGAACCGCACCTGCTGATCTTGGTATTTAATTTCTCCTTTGGCCCGCACCGCGTTGGAGATCGTCATCCTGTCTCTGTAGCTGAGAAACTTCATAATTAACGTCCTCGGTGCTGCCTTGTTACCTCTCGGTGGGCCAATTCGGTGGGAGCTTTCCAAGACGACTGATGATTTTAGCTCCGCGTTGTTCAGCGCTTCCGGGATCCACCCCTCCAAAAAGGAGCATGAATCACGACCTTCGGCTCCCTCCAGTAAACCCACCAAGCCTCAGGTTGTTCCGTCTGGACCGGGACTCCAAGTCCAGAACGTTATTTTCCAGATCTTTATTTTTTTTTCCAAAGTGCGCACCTTTATTTGAAGTCCGCTGATTTCATCCTCCGCACTTGAAACACGAAGCTCCACCTGCGTCACTCGCTCCACGCAGTCACCCAACTCCTTTCTCATTGCATCCAACGCTGCCATAATCCCATCAAGTTTAGCGGAAAAGTCTGCTCTCATTGAGCTAATGGCAGCCAGCACTGCACCTGTGCCGCCATCATCAGCAGTTACCGCACCACCGCTAGTTTCATCCGCCATGTCCGCAGCTTTTTCTACTGCGCCACAAACTTTAAAGTCCGTTAATTTGGACTGCTTCGGCGATTCAGTTTTTCCCCCGCTTGATTTCCCAGCCTTAGTCTTCCCCGGCATATCCTCACCCAAACGCTGGGAAAAGTTCTGTTCCAAATGAGAGAGTTATTTGCCGAATCTTTATTTCCAGGAGCAGAGCAGAGTGATACGTGTCCTTCTAGGCGGCCGCCATAACCGGAAGTCGTAGCTCCTCCACATTTCTGATTACCAATGCTTTGGACTCCTCTGGTGTTCCATTCAGTTTTATAAAGACTTTGCAGTTGAAAGTCCATGTTGATTGGATTTTCTTCTGTTTTCGCAAGAAATGTGCCTTTTTAGCGATGTCTCCATTTCTGTTGGTCAGGTGCTCATTCAGATAAACTTCTGTCCCCTTCAGCTTCCTTCCCTGTTTCAGCAGATCCATTGTATACTTTCTGTTTGTAAGACGGATGATTATTGCCGATTTTTCACCTTTTCCTCTTTTAGGAAGAGGATGACAAGCCTCTATGTTGTTACTGTCTATCTCTATGCCTTTAGAATGGAGGAAGGTTGTCACCTGTTCTTCCACCGATCTGGCGTCCAGTTCACGAAGGTCTCTATCATCCATTCTTGCCACAGCCTGGGCATAGTATCTGGGCTGAGTTTCTAATCCTGAAACAATAATGTCATTCATTTGAGTGTACTGTTCAAGGCTTTCCACCCTATTTTCCAGAAAAGCGATCTTTTTGTCTTTCTCCTCATTTTTCAGCCTCAAGGCTTTGACCTCTTCCACCAAATCAGTTATCTGTTTTTGTTGTTTTCTCACCACAGTTAGCTCTTGTGAGAGAAAGTCAAGTGATTTTTTTAAAATTCCTCAACCTCATCATATGTTACATTCTTTTTGGGTGGCATTGTGTTGTTATTGGTGCCAATTGATTCAAATAGATTCTGGTTAATATGGATCACTCTAACTCGTTAGCTTGTCTGCCGTTGCCACCATTTGAACCAAATGCCCATCATATCTGCACAGTACCTTTGTGGAGTTAAACGGTCTTGCTGTGGACCATAATCTGCAATCCAATGCTCACCCTTCTCCAAACGTTACCTTGACACACTCAGAGCAACGGTAGCGTTTGGACTCCAGGTAGGCTACTTCAGGTAGGCTAGGTTGAGAAGTAGCAGGTTAACTCTGGGTAGGCCCAGTTAGACACACTCAGAGCAGCAGCAGGTTGAGTCCAGGGAGGCAAAGCTAGATACATAAACAGTAAAAATATTCCATTGTATAACAGGCTACTCGTGTATATTGTGTATTATTTACTTCAGGTATACAACTCATGCTATGCAAAACAAAATCAGAAAAATAAAACTCGTAAATGAGAAAATAATAAATTTATTAGATCCCACTTACAACTATTTATTTATTTAGCTGGCACGTTGTAGCTCATTGAACTATTTTCTGATGTTAGACATTGGTGCATAGCAAAGATGTGCACAGGTGCCGGCTATTGTTGCCTGGGAAACAGTATGTATATATCAAAGTCTCAAAATAAAGATCCAGATCCACCTGTCATGGTTGCAGGGAAAAAATTAACAGTGCTTCATGAATATAAATACTTGGGCATTGTAAATTATTCTAAACTCACATGTAAATCTCAGATTAAGAAAGTTACAAATAAAATTTAATTTAGCAAATTTCAGACATATTTGAAACAATCTAACCACTGAAGCTGCAAAAACACATTTTAGCGCCATGATCCTCTCACACATTCAGTACTGTCTAACTAGCTGGACACAAACAAGTAAATATACAGTACATTACAACCAGTTGAAAGGTTATATAAACAAACTCTCAAAACCCTGGACAAAAACCAAACATCTATCATCACTGTGACATTCTTTCCAGATAGGATTTTCTCAGCTGGGATAATATTATCAAGTTTTCATGTTGGTGTATGAAACTCTTCATGGTTTGGCTCCTCCTGCTCTGATTGAGTACATCCATCTGAAGGACAATGTGGGCACTCGATCCCGGAGTCGAGGGGACTGTGATGTTCCCTTCAGGAAAAGCAGCTTTGGGCAGAGGAAGGCCAGACCTTCTCTAAATCAGTGAAAAAGTGGCTCCTGGGCAATCAAACTTGCACCCACAATTTGAACAATTAGTATGCACACTGTGCACATTTGAGTGCACTGGTGTTTTTATTAATCGTTGTTTGTTAATATCTGTATTATAACATGTTTTTGTAACATCAACCTGCCGTGGGACTATAGATGAAAATTGGCCTCTAATTCTAAATCTGCCATATTTACATGAACTACTTTGTGTTAATTAATATGTACTGTCCCATTTTAAATAAATGAGAAAAGTGTCTGCAAGGGTTTGTCAGTAATTAGTCATATAGGAGGTATGTCATTTGCATTTATATGAATTTAAAACATTAAGTTGAATGTTAGCACACTTTTTTAAAATGCATTAGCTTTATCATTTCTTATATCATTTATTAATAAGTAAATCAAAAAAGACGAGATTTTAGGCAGTTATTTCTATAATCTCACAGCAGCTTCATCCAGCTGCTGTTCAGACCTTCTGTCTGTGAGGGGCAGCCAATCAGAATAAAGATGAGCTGAAACAGCTTGTTTCAGATGAAGAACAAAAAGAGTGTGCAAAGGCTCAGTGCACTGTAAATACATATTATATGCATACAGATATTTTATTTAGGTTATAACAAAACCCTGCATTTTCAGGATAACTGTGCTACACTGAGGCTGTTTGATACTGTGATTCATTTTTTAAAATTGAATTTTCAGTCCAAATTTCAGTTAGTCATTTTATTCAGACACCAGAGGTCGTGTTCTTTGGGAAACTGATTATAGCTTTTCATGCCAAACAA
The DNA here is from genome assembly GCA_020510985.1 of Pholidichthys leucotaenia. Lineage (NCBI taxonomy): Eukaryota > Metazoa > Chordata > Actinopteri > Cichliformes > Pholidichthyidae > Pholidichthys > Pholidichthys leucotaenia. Next base: position 61,355,316 of record CM035839.1, read on the forward strand.
GCATGTTTATGTTGTTGTTTCCTTTATCTTTGATTTGTTTGACCTCAAACACTTGTTTGCTACTGACACTCATGATTTGTCTCAAATACCAGATTCCACCGAGTATTCTTCTCCAGCATAACATTTTAGGGAACAAAGCTGTTCCTGATTGGATGCTTGCTGGTTGATTGCATCATTCTGATCTTAAGTATTGTGAATACTCAGTAATCTATGAAAATCAAGTCTTTTTTTTCCTATTGGCAGCTTGCACTATCTCGGCAGACCAGTGCTGCAGTGCACTTAAGCTTTATTATTAAAATCCACAAGTTATCTTCAGCACTTTAGCTGATAAAATGTATGTGTTGTGTAGTAAGTATGTCATGTGTGATTGTGCCCCCAGCCTGGAGGTGACCCTGCAAAAGCGGGATGAGGGGCCCATGTGGTCGGAGCTGGTGATGGGTGACAGGAGAGGAGAGTTTGTGATGAGCGATGAGCAGGCTGCCGTCATCCATGAGAGACTGACACACCTCACCGCTGAAGACCTGGTGAGGCTCTTTGCATTAGACTGATTGGATTTCACTGGTATTCATTACTAAATGAGCAATAAAGGTTATGTGTGCCACTAATGTCCAAAAGGAGCAGTCCTATCTTTCCAGATCTCTTCAGATTGTAAATATACCTCTATATCAATTAATTAAGAAGTCAAGTACTGTATAGCTTATGTTGAAGGGAAGTCTTTTCCCACTGAAAAGAACATGGCATCACAATTTAGGTTTGCAAACCACAAGACTTTTGGATTGAAGTGGAGATGCTTGACCTAGAGGTGTGAATCTTCAGTGCTCTCATGATTCAATAACGATTCAGCCGTTAATGATTCAAGTTGGTCCAAGTTGGTCAGCAGAGTTGACGGCGCCTCCTCTATTTTCTTTTCACCATCAGACCCAGTGTCTTCTTTGGAGTTGGTGTTTGCTCTGGGTGGGGACAGCTGGCACGGTTCCTGGGGTTTGTTGTGCTGCCAGTGTGTCTGATTTTTGTTGAGCGTGATTTGCGGGCACCGTGTGTCTTGTCCAGTTAATGCTTGACACCGATTTCATAAAAAACAAAATATGCTCAAACGTCCACTTTCAAGGTGCGTCAGTGCATCAACGAATCGAGAAATTTCCACACCTGTAGTTTGACCGTAATGTACTGTGCAAAAAGTAAAGGCTGCATATCTGCAGAAACACCTATACACACCAATGGAGACTTGTGCTCATATGCTCGCTTTAAATTTTTGATGCTGTACTTGCACAGGCTAATAATGTGATACTTTGTGGTGGCGGCACTGTATCAATTCGGAGACACCAGTATTAATTACCGTATTTTCCGGACTATAAGCCGCTACTTTTTCCCCACGCTTTGAGCCATGCGGCTTATACAGAGATGCGGCTTTTCTATGAATTTTTCTTCAGCCCTCAGGGGGCGCTGTAGCAGGAAGTGCAAAAACGAGACAGGCAGCGGGAGTCAGTGCAAACAAGAAAGCGCCAGTTTTTATTCTTAGCACATGCAACCCAAGACGCACAACAGCAAAATACGTGAATCAGTGGATCTTAACAGCATGGAGGAGTGTGAAAGAATCCACCATCATCAACTGGTTCCGAAAGGCCAGACTGCTGCGTGAAGAGAGCAGCGCAGCTTCAGAGGCAACTTTGCCTCGAGATGAGAGTGACTGGAGCAACACCAAAACAGAGACTGAAAAGGTATGTGACGAAGATTATCTGACGCTGTTCAACTCCGACACTGAGGAGGACGACTTAAGTGGCTTCAGTGCGCAGGAGGAAGATGAATAAGTGACTTGTGGCTTCAGTGCACGGGAGAAATGAAGTGACAGTGGTTTGGTGTTCAGTAGTTTCAATGCTCAGGAGCAAGATGAATAGTGACTTGTGGTTTCAGTGCACGGGAGAATAAAGCGACTTTAATACCGTAGTTGCTTTAACAGTGCGGAGGAAGAAAAAGTGACAGTGGTTTCAGTACGCAGGAGGAAGAAAAATAAAGCAACTTTGTTTTAGTGCACAGGAGGAAGATGAATAAAACCATCAATGACTTTTCTGTTTTGTTTGATCAGCACTTTTACTGCCGTGTTACAGGCACTGTTCGGAAACAATCAGTTCAAAAAAAATTTTTTTTAAAAAAAAGGTATATGAATAAACACTTAGGGTACAAAATCTTTCTGTGTAAATATCTTATTTCTCAGCCTGGATATCGGCGGCTTATAGTCCGGTGCGGCTTATATGTGACAAAATATGCATTTCTTTTAAATTTTAGTGGGTGCGGCTTATATTTAGGTGCGCTATATAGTCCGGAAAATACGGTAATGTTGCAATTAAAAACTTAACCTATTTAGGTACTGGAGTAATAAAAACCACCTGACTTTTCAGCCCACTAGATGGTGCTAAGTGCTGACTGTCTGGTTAGGTCAGCATAGCAAATTAGTTCTAGTGGGGAGTTGGAGAATGGAAAATCGCAGTATATAATATTGCAATACCCAGCGTATCCACAAGATCATAATAATATCATATCATGGTCCAAGTATCATGATAATATCGTATTGTGGGGTCTCTGGTGATTGTCTCCTTAATTCCTGTGGAAACTGGTTTCAGCTTAGTTTAACTTTTTATTATGTCTTGATCTACAGAAAACCTTAGAACTAACAAATGTGTACTTTCTTTTTCAGATGACCGTATAAGCACTATGCAAAAGGAAAAAATAAAAACCTTTCAATATGTATATTGTAACCTTGCCCAGCACCTTCTGTCAAATCTGAGTGACTCTCTCATCAGAAAGTGAAATATTACTCTGGCATAATGCTTTCATGAAGCACAGATCTTTCTTTCTTATGCATTCTTTCTCATGACCTCCCATACATTTCTTATTGCGCCTCGTGTCCTTTCCTCCTCCAGAGACTTCAGTCCTTTCCTCTTCAGCTGCTCTGTGCCTCCTTCCTCCTCCTGTTGTGCTCACAGCCTTCCTCTCTTGGCCTTCAGTTCTGTTTTAGCTAATGCCTCAGCCTTGATTAGTATCATCTGGGCCCACTTGAGGCCCTCTCTGTAAATCCATCCTTTTTACATGTTAATAAATGCAAAGTGTAACTATGGCGTCTATCACATTTCCTTCTCCGTTTTTGTTTTTTTTTGTTTTTTCGTCCAGAATGCAAACCCTGACAGAGACGAGCCCCCCTGCAACTCTCAGGAGCTGGAAGACTGCGACAGGTTTCCAGAAGACAGCTTCAGCCTCACACACTTTGATGAGCAATCACTCCAGCCCACTCAGGTGGTGAGTATCGCCTCTCTCCTTCACTGTTAAACACTTGCTTTCATTCTTCAGCCATTCGAGCCCGAGCCTCAATGTTTAAAATGCCCAGCCATCAGCTTCCTCTTTATTCAGCAGTCGTCTGAAGTATGCTGTTGTTTGCGTGTGGTGCTCACTGTCTTTACGTAACACTGTTTAGATCCAGCCTTGCCCCCAGTGAGCAGGGTTGTGCCAGTGCTGCCCTTTTAACAAGCCACTTGACCAGGGAGCTCCACAAAGCCCCGAAACAGAAGAACAGATTCACCTACTTCATCACTCCTCACCGTGATTTGAATAGCAAGAAGCTGATGGCTATTTTTATGAATGCTCATGCCATGAATATATTCATCATCATCATCATCATCAACATGTTGAGTGGTTACAGAGGATGTACTTGTTGGAAAACAGGACAGATCTCATGTGCTGCATCAAAGTGAAGAATTTGTCTGGCTGCCAGATCTTTACCCTTTTCCCCCTCCATTTTTGATTTTTTTTTTTTTTTTCCGGATTTTATGTTGTTCTGCACAGCTGAGTTACACAGGCCCCATTTAATCCTGGGATTTCTGTGATAGGATTACTATTGGATTTGAAATGTACAGGTGAAATCCACCCAAAACACAGTTATGATGGCTTTTTATCCGATATGTCAAATCACTTCTGAAGCTGTGTGTGCTGATCTCAAGTGTAAATGCAATTCCCTCTCTGGTAACAACTCCAGCTCAAGTCCCATGTCTTTTTATATCGTGGCTGGTTCACACACCTGCAGGTGGTGAACCTCCACTTGAGGGCAGACCCATGTGGCACCTTTGGGTACACTGGGTCCTTGTTGTAACTTTTTTCATAGGGATCCACTGGACTGCTCTTGGTCTGGCCCTTCACCCAGGACCAATTTGTCTTGGGAGACCCTACCAGGAGCAAGTTTCCCCGACAAAACATAGCTCCTGGGATCATTAGGACACACAAACCTCTCCACCACATTATGGTGGCGATCCATGGAGGGAGATCATGTACAGTACTAAGCATAAATGTTGCCATTTGATGAAAATGAAGCCAGCATTGAATGCCCATGACCTTTGATCCCTCAGGTGATGCTGCATTAAAAACCATCATCATTCTGTAAAGGATATGACCATGCGGGCTCAGGAACACTTTGGAAAACCATTGTCACTTAACACAGTTCATTGCTACAGCTACAAGTGCAAGTTAAAACTCTACCAAAACACATTTTTTTAGTCAGTGACCCATTTAAAACTTATAGCCCAGATGTACCACTATAGAAAACAGACCTGCTGTTTCTGGTTTGTCTCAAATGGAGAAATAGGGTGTGTGGGGGATGCAGCTGCACTATGAAACACTCCAGTCATGCTGTTGCTTATATACTGTAGATGTCACATATTAAGAAGTTAAATCTGTTGTGTTTTTATATATATATATACAGTATATATATATATATATATACTGTATATATATATACAGTGGGGCAAAAAAGTATTTAGTCAGCCACCAATTGTGCAAGTTCTCCCACTTAAACGATGAGAGAGGTCTCCAATTTTCATCATAGGTATACCTCAACTATGAGAGACAAAATGAGAAAAAAAAAAATCCAGAAAGTCACATTGAAGAATTTTTAATGAATTAATTGGTAAATTCCTCAGTAAAATAAGTATTTGGTCACCTACAAACAAGCAAGATTTCTGGCTCTCACAGACCTGTAACTTCTTCTTTAAAGGCTCCTCTGTCCTCCACTCGTTACCTGTATTAATGGCACCTGTTTGAACTCGTTATCAGTATAAAAGACATCTGTCCACAACCTCAAACAGTCAGACTCCAAACTCCACTATGGCCAAGACCAAAGAGCTGTCAAAGGACACCAGAAACAAAATTGTAGACCTGCACCAGGCTGGGAAGACTGAATCTGCAATAGGTAAGCAGCTTGGTGTGAAGAAATCAACTGTGGGAGCAATTATTAGAAAATGGAAGACATACAAGACCACTGATAATCTCCCTCGATCTGGGGCTCCACGCAAGATCTCACCCCGTGGGGTCAAAATTATCACGAGAACGGTGAGCAAAAATCCCAGAACCACATGGGGGGACCTAGTGAATGACCTGCAGAGAGCTGGGACCAAAGTAACAAAGGCTACATCAGAAACACACTACACCGCCAGGGACTCAAATCCTGCAGTGCCAGATGTGTCCCCCTGCTTAAGCCAGTACATGTCCAGTCCCGTCTGAAGTTTGCTAGAGAGCATTTGGATGATCCAGAAGAGGATTGGGAGAATGTCATATGGTCAGATGAAACCAAAATAGAACTTTTTAGTAAAAACTCAACTTGTCGTGTTTGGAGGAGAAAGAACACCATACCTACTGTGAAGCATGGGAGTGGAAACATCATACTTTGGGGCTGTTTTTCTGCAAAGGGACCAGGACGACTGATCCGTGTAAAGGAAAGAATGAATGGGGCCATGTATCGTGAGATTTTGAGTGAAAACCTCCTTCCATCAGCAAGGGCATTGAAGATGAAATGTGGCTGGGTCTTTCAGCATGACAATGATCCCAAACACACCACCCGGGCAACCAAGGAGTGGCTTCGTAAGAAGCATTTCAAGGTCCTGGAGTGACCTAGCCAGTCTCCAGATCTCAACCCCATAGAAAATCTTTGGAGGGAGTTGAAAGTCTGTGTTGCCCAGTGACAGCCTCAAAACATCACTGCTCTAGAGGAGATCTGCATGGAGGAATGGGCCAAAATACCAGCAATAGTGTGTGAAAACCTTGTGAAGACTTGAAGAAAACGTTTGACCTCTGTCATTGCCAACAAAGGGTATATAACAAAGTATTGAGATGAACTTTTGTTATTGACCAAACACTTATTTTACCGAGGAATTTACCAATTAATTCATTAAAAACCCTTCAATGTGATTTTCTGGATTTTTTTTTTCTTATTTTGTCTCTCATAGTTGAGGTATACCTATGATGAAAATTGGAGACCTCTCTCATCTTTTAAGTGGGAGAACTTGCACAATTGGTGGCTGACTAAATACTTTTTTACCCCACTGTATATATATATAGATAGATAGATAGATATAGATATATATAGTCTGTAGAAACATACAGACATAGTAGATGAAACTCATTACATAACGTATGTTTACGCATGTAAACGCAGTTTTATGAATGAAAGTGAACCTGTAGCCATGTGACACCGATCCTTGGGGTAGCAGCATTATACCAAATTAACCACACCTGTGGATACATACCCTATATATATATATATATATCCCCTGCATCCACTCACTCATCCTCTTTCTGATGACTGGGAGGAGCCTGCCTCCACCGACGAAGGACAATGAATGGTTACAGGTTCACTTTAATTCATAAAACTGCGTTTACATGCGTAAACGTACATTTTATTTTATTTCAGTGAATCTGTAACCACGTGACAACCATATACCAAATGAGTCCTGAGGTGAAATGGGGAGGGCGTCACCCACAGGTCGAAGGAGCACAATGCACAACACAGTCAGTTGAGTTTGGCTCCCTTATTGTACTACCTAAGTACGTACAAGTTAACCTCTTGCACTCCGGTGTACCGCGGACGGGCACGTCTCTGCGTCCTAGAGCGCACGAGGGCGCTGCGTCGCAAGAGCGCACTGAAAAAAAAAGCTGTATTTCTGTTCTTCCACTACAGACACAGCCGCGAACAGATTAGATATGATTGACCGCTCATTCGACTAATAAGAGCCTTGAATTGGGTTTCTGAAACCTTGAAGAACCAATGACTGAAAACCTAGCAAGAAGGACCTGCCTACCAACGCTGCGAATGCAGTGAGCCAAATGAAGCACAGAAGTTCGAAAGCTGTTTTGTGTAAGGCTGGGTGAAGAGAGACTGCTGCAGCAGATGAAAAAAGGACCCGCAGGAAGAACCGCCACAGACCCAGCAGCACGGAGACCACCCACAAGTGCGACCTGTGTGACAGGGACTGCCATTCGCGCATCGGCCAGTTCAGCCACAGGTGGTGCTTTTTTTTTTTTTTAATTCCAGCAGAATAGACGTTTAGGATTCTCTTCCATGGTCATCATAGACCGACGGAGGCCGACGACGAAGGCTTGGTGACACACACGCGTTCGCCAGTCTTTTTTTCTTACTACTGTTATTTGTTTTGAAAAATCGTTCTCCAAAACCGCAATCATGGAAGCGCAAAACCGCAATCATGGAATTATGTTTTGACCGGGTCGCAAGACCAGAACCACGAGTCCGTATTAAGCAGACCAGCTTCCTGTTCGTCTGACAATGAGGAAGAGAAGTTCGCCAGCTACGCTGCTGCTGTGAACAGGTAAGTGTTATAAGCTAAATTATTCTTTATCCCTGAAAATTGTAATCAAAAATGACTTTTGACCGAACGGTAAATTACAGCTGTGCGGCGCACGAAGTCCAAAGTCCGTGCGCCACGGTACACGGTTTGTGCGCCGCGTCTGGACCGTGAACGCCCCCCCGGTGACCGCGGTGACTGTGCGCCGCGGTCGCCACATCGCCACATGACTATTCTGGCGGCAGCGCGCTCGGACTCAGCGGCCCCTCTTGGCATCAGCGAGTGTGAGAGTTTTGAGTGTTGTGATCATCCCAGATATATATTCTGTAAAACTTACAACCGTAGACCTTATTAAACATCAAGGTACTGCACGCTGCAAGAATCGCGGCGATCGGTTGTGATTTGGACATCCTACGCCAGCATGGAATTCTGGCGGAGTCCCCGCTGGAAGCTACCCGTGAGAGGAGGAAGCGGAAGCGGAGGGAATGCAGGCAAAAGCGAAGAAAAAGGGCCGGGATCCATGCTAGGCTAAAGGCTAACCCCTCCAGACCAGCGGTACCGTCGCTTCTTCTCTCAAACGTCCGCGCCCTCGAAAACAAGGTGGACAAACTGCGTCTGCTGAGAGAAACCCGGAGAGAGTGGAGGGACTGCTGTGTGTTTGTTTTTACCGAGACATGGCTCCATGGCAACATTCCTGACGAGGCCATTCAACTGGAAGATATGGCGATGTTCTGTGCCGACAGGGAAACGGCAAGCTCCGGTAAGAGCCGGGGGGGTGGGCTATGCATCTATGTTAACAAGAACTGGTGCGTTAATGCCACGTTAGTGTCTAAACACTGCTCTCCGTTGGCGGAGTTCCTTATTGTAAATTGTCGGCCTTATTATCTGCCTAGGGAATTCAGCAACGTGTTTGTAGTTGGTGTTTACATAGCGCCGAGCGCTAACGCTAAAGCTAATGCTAAGAAGGCACTCGGGGAACTGCATAATGCAATCAGTGAAATCCAAACTTCACACCCGGACAGTTTTGTGGTGGTTGCGGGGGATTTTAACCACACCAGCCTAAAGACTGTGCTCCCCAAGTTTAAACAATGTGTAGACTTTAAGACCAGAGGAGAGAATATGTTGGACTTAGTGTACACAAACACAGATGCATATAAAGCGATACCCCGCCCCCATCTCGGCCGCTCTGATCACATATCCGTGATGCTGCTGCCTGCCTACAAACCTTTATTGAAGCGCAGCAGGCCAGCAGTGAAACAAATCAGGATTTGGCCAGAGAGTGCAACCCCTGCACTGAAAGACTGTTTTCAGCGCACAGACTGGAAGGTCTTCAAAATAGCAGCCTCCCAGGAAGACAGGACAGATGTGGAGGAGTATGCTGATGCGGTCACCAGCTACATCGCGAAGTGCACAGAGGATTTCACTACAGTGAAGACCATCACTATGCGGGGTAATCATAAGCCCTGGATGACTGCAGAGGTGCGCTCGCTGCTCACAGCCAGAGATGCAGCCTTCAGAGCGAAGGACAGGATCGCCTTCCGCTCAGCCAGGTCTGCGCTTTCAAAGGGAATTAAGGCGGCAAAGCGCGCCTATGCGGAGAAAATCCAGGGACACCTCTGTGACACTAGGAACACCAAGCAGATGTGGCAGGGAGTTCGGACACTGACGGGCTTTAAGCCTAGGCAGGGGGTCGATGATGACGACGTTTCGCTTCCAGACAGGCTTAACGACTTCTTTGCACGTGTTGAAGCATCAAACTCGACAATCAGAGGGAGGGCTGGCCCTCCCCCACCATCTGTCGGACCAGCTTTTACCATCAACACAGCGGACACACGGAGGACCCTAACCAGAGTCAACCCACACAAAACTGCAGGTCCAGACAACATTCCGGGACGTGTGCTCCGAGACTGCGCGAGCGAGTTGGCGGATGTCCTGACTGACATTTATAACATCTCCCTGAGTCAGGCCATCGTTCCCAGATGCTTCAAGACCTCTATCATTGTACCAGTGGCAAAGAAACCAGTGGTGTCCTGTTTGAATGACTATCGTCCTGTTGCACTGACACCAATTGTGATGAAGTGTTTTGAGTGGCTTGTCAAACCACACATTACAGCCTGCCTCCCTGCATCACACGACCCGCTCCAGTTTGCATATCGTTCAAACCGCTCCACGGAGGATGCTATAGTCACCACCGTACACTCTGTCATCACCCACCTGGACCAGAAAGACACCTACGCCAGACTCCTGTACATTGATTTCAGTTCAGCATTCAACACCATTATTCCCCAGAGACTGATGGAGAAATTACTCCTTCCCGGTCTGAACTCCGCCACATGTCTCTGGATCCTGGATTTCCTGACTGAGAGACCTCAGTCTGTCCGGGTTGGAAACAGCATCTCCAAGTCTGTCACGCTGAGTACCGGATCCCCTCAAGGCTGTGTTCTCAGTCCACTGTTGTTTACACTTCTAACACATGACTGTGTATCCAGACACGAGGGGAACCAGATTATTAAGTTTGCAGACGACACCACGGTGGTGGGACTTATCCAGAGGGATGAGGAATCAATGTACAGGGAAGAAGTGAGAGACCTGGAGGGCTGGTGCAGGGAGAACAATCTGGTGCTCAACGTGGACAAAACGAAGGAAATGATTATCGACTTCCGGCGGTCACAGCCTGAGCACGCCCCCCTCAGCATCGGCGGCCGTTTAGTGGAGAGAGTAGAGAACATCAAGTTCCTCGGAGTGCAGATCTCGCAGGACCTGACCTGGAGCAAGAATTCCTTGGAGATCAGGAAGCGGGCTCAGCAGAGACTGCACTTCTTGAGGAAACTCAAACAGGCCTCTCTCACCATCTGCATCCTCAGGACCTTCTACAGAGGTGTGGTGGAGAGTGTTCTGACGTACTGCATTGCTACATGGTACTCCAGCTGCAGTATGTCAGACAAAAAAGCCCTGCAGAGGATAGTCAAGGGGGCAGAGAGGGTAATTGGAGTCTCCCTCCCCTCTGTCCAAGAACTTTTTCAGAACCGTTGTAGGAGCAGGGCACTGAACATTGTCAAGGACCGTTCTCACCCTCTGCATAAACACTTTGAACTTCTTCCGTCTGGTAAACGATTCCGGAGCATCAGAGGCAGAACCACCAGACTGATCAACAGCTTCCTTCCACAAGCTGTCAGGATGCTGAACAGTTGACCCGGAATCTCTCATACACACTACTGCACCTACGGACATTTTGTATATTATAGTTAGTTATTCTTTCTTTTTTCTTTTTCTTTTTTTTTTTTTCCCCAAGTATATCTCAGGGATGTGTGAATGGATGGGGGGGTGGGTGGGGAGCTATGTGGGAATGTGTCTTAAATCATGCTGCTTCTTATATGGATGCCGAGAGAAACGCAATTTCATCTTGCCTGCACTACAGTTGTATGTACAGCAATATGACAATAAAGTTTGATTTGATTTTGATTTTGATTCGATTCCGTCATGTAGCGATTGCCGATGTCCGTCCTCTGTAGTGGGGGTGTGGGGGTGTGGTGGGAGTTATCTTCTACATTACAAATATTGTAGAATAATTTTTAGTGCACTGTAGGTTATTTTTTCTTGTTAAAAAAAAGCCACACATTTTTTCGTGGCATGCTTCTTTGTGTGTGGGGGCTTGTTTGTTCATTCATTCATGAATGAATGAATAAACCCCCCCCCCCCACACACACACACACACAGCCCTGAGTGTCACCTTTCATTAGAGCCCAAGATCAAGCTTCTATCATTTGCTGTGACGTCACATCCTTTTGTTTACGCCGCCATATTGGACGTCCGAAGCGAACAGACGGCGCATTCAGCAGCTGTTCAGCGGTGTACCAGCTCGCGATATATTTACCTGATTTAAAACTACATCTTTGTTTTATTTAATGTTGGCATTGATTACACTATGGTGTTTCACTGCTCTGCCTTTGGGTGTACAAATCGCCAGAAAAAGGGATCAAACTTGAAGTTTTACCGGTTCCCAGCTGAGAAAGACAGGCGCAGGAGGTGGGTAGCAGCGCTGAAGAGGAAAGATTGGTCCCCGTCGCCTTACTCGCGGCTATGCAATCAACATTTTATATCGGGTATGTATGATGTATCAGTGTCTATAGATGTAATGTTATATCATTGTAAACACTTGTAAATGGGTATGTCCCTCCCTGTGTGCCCCACCAAGGCCTACCATCTGTGACCTAGCACTAGCCAACTGCTAGATGACAAGATAATGATCATGAATGCATGCTCCTGTTTGAAATTTAATGTGTTGATCAATATGGCTGAGTTTATTTTACAATGAATAAAAAATTTATTACATTTACAAAAATAAGGAGTATTTTTACAATAATTCACATTCACCGATACAGTTAAACCTCCCACCATTGTTTATTACTTTGTACTTCAATGTACCACATAAATAGGTCTACATGGATTAAAACAATGATATAAACATGATAAATCGTTATATTGCTTCTCAAACTGTATAAACTATATATTCTAACTACTCCATATTCCAGGTGAGAAGAGCATTGACCCTCTTTCCCCAGATTACATACCATCACTCTTCACCTTCACGTCTACTCCAACGAAAGACAGAAACAACGCCAGCCTCCATCGGTACATTAAAACACAAGCAAGGAAAAAAAGACAGAGAGAGAACTTTGATCGCTCACTTGCTGCCAGTGTACTTTTAGAACTGTCTTCTGGAGGTACTGTGTGTGAAAAGGAAGAGACAATGGAGGTGAAAGAGGAGCAGCCTGGTATGTGTGTCAAGGTGGATATTGCATCAGAGCCAGCCAAGGTCACTGAGAGTTTGGTATCATCTGCAGGGACTTCTTGTTCATGTAAAGCTGAGTGTGATGCATTAAAGAAGCAGTGCCAATCACTACAAGAAGAAGTTTATGCTTTACGTGCCCAGGTCAAGTCGCAGTCTGACACTGAAGAATCACTGACTGGAAATGATGAAAAAGTGAAATTTTATACAGGACTGCAGTCTTTTCAACTGCTGCAAGAACTATTTTTCCATATTGAAAGACATATATGTGATGTGAAAGTAGTATCAAAATTTCAGCAGTTTCTGTTGACCTTGATGAGGCTGCGCTTGAACCTGACTTTCCAAGACCTCGCCTACAGATTTGGAATTCATGCGTCAACTGCTTCCAGGATTTTTCAGAATATCATTTCCATTTGTAGTGCTTTTCTTTTTCCCAGTTTAGTTTTCTGGCCAGAAAGAAAATTGTTACGTTCAACATTGCCAGCTTGTTTTAGAAAACATTATTCAAAATGTGTTTCAACAATTGATTGTTTTGAAGTGTTCATCGAACGTCCCTCCGATTTGAAGGCCAGAGCCCAGACGTACTCCTCCTACAAGAGCCACAACACAGCCAAGTACCTTATTTCCATAACACCTCAAGGTACTGTCAACTTCATATCCCGTGGATGGGGTGGCCGTGTTAGTGACAAGCACATAACTGAAAACTGTGGCTACCTGAACAATCTTAATCCTGGAGACCTTGTCCTTGCTGATAGAGGGTTCAACATACAGGAGTCCCTTGCATACTATGGTGCACGCATTGAAATACCAGCTTTCACCAAAGGAAAGAAGCAGTTGGATTCCAAAGAAATCGAGTCCACACGAAATTTGGCTAGTGTTCGTATTCACGTAGAACGGGTGATTGGGATTGTGAAGAACCACTATAGTATCTTGCAGGGCACTTTACCTATCACAATGCTGGAACTTGATAAAACCACTAACTTAACTTGTCTCGACAAAGTAGTAAGAGTTTGTTGTGCATTGATAAATGTAAATGATTCTGTTGTGCCTTTCGATTAAACTGATTTGGCGTTTAATTTTAATTTTTGGTCAAAACAAAGTGTGAAGAGAATATGTCACCATCTTGCTTCATGATCACCCAGGGTTTCAGTGGGGGGTCCGACAGCTTCTGGTAGTGATGTACCTGTAGTGGATAAATATTCTTAAAATTAATATGTGGGTTTGATGACTTTTTATCTGGATATAATTCTTTCTTGGACAATAAAATTTGTAATATATCTAATAGTGTTGGGAGTTGTTTATCCAGTATTCTTGTTTCCACAAAATTTTTTATTGAACCTTTTTTAAAAACACAACACAAACAATCAAACACTTTGCAATTTACAAGGTCCACAAACATCATTCACCTTCTTCTTCAAAAGTTATGTTTAAATTCTTTACACAATCAATGAAAGGTCTCCATATATTCTCAAACACAATTTCCTTTGATTTCAGTATGTATGTTATTCTTTCTAGTGGAAGGTTTAACATCTGTCTTAACCACTGAGTCACATCTGGTCTATGAGTCTTTGTGTTTATCCAGTATTCTATGGATACGACAAATATTTATAAATCCTTTTACAGAATATATATAGATCTATAAAAATATTTAATTAGTTTTTAATTAATTTAATTAATTTAATTGAGATATATGCTGCTAATAATAACAATAATTGAATATTTTATTAAATTTTAATAATTTATCACTTAATAGATTCTATACAACATGACAAATCTATACAGTAGGGCCTTCACGACATAGTGGACCATTGAAGTGATGACTGGGGATATCAGCACATAACTGATATCACACAAAGTTTTGTAGGCTTTCAGAGACTCTCCAGTGTACCTAGACGGTGTGTTGACTAGGTAGTTGTAGATGTCCGTACGTCAGGTTTGGGGCAAAAATCAATGAAACTGGTGAATTTTTAAAGCGACAAGTTGTAAGGGTCCACGCCGATAAAACGGATCTTTTCCGTGTACCGGTCATGATGTTTTTTATCTAGTAGTTGCGCTACATCGGACAAAGCCGTCACATCTGACAGCGGACGCCATGTTGAAACGCACTCACACAGCTCCCGACTTGCCGTCCGATATGGCGGAATCAACAAAAATCACGTGACGCGGGACGTCACTGGCAAATGGTCAATATTGAATCATTCAAAAGTTAGACGTTTTTCCAAATTGTACCATTTGGCACAATTTGGCACAGTTCAAAAACGCCTGGGAGCTACCTGAGAACAAAGCTGTGTAATATATTCATTTTTTGTGGTATTGTTACAAAATTTTGACCTCAGCTGGATAACAATTGGTTCTACATTTCAGTTGCATTTTCCAGCCTGGATCTGAAGCTGTGTGTTATTTGCAAGCATTTGTATCCAAAAAACACCCAGGCGAAATTTATTTTCTTCAAGTTCAGTATGTTTAGATAACTGTTACTCAGTGGCCGGAGCACTTAGATTATGACTGTTTTGCCAAAAAATTCAAAGTGTTTTCTTTTAGATGAGACCAACACCATGAAGATGCTGCAAAGGGTTGAAGAACAGCTTTTGATTTACTTTGGGCACGTTATTTTTTGGCGTTTTTAGGGAAATTGACCAGAGTGCAAGGGGTTAAGCCAGTTCCTACAGGTAACCGAGGCTGAAACAAACCTCTTCGAGCACAAGGCACACATGCCGGCTCAAATAAAGGAGACTAAGATACAACTTAAGAACCTGTTGCGATCCCCGGAACAGATGAGTTGATTCCTTTATCAGCTGGATACCTACAAGTTAAGCTGGTTCCCACAGGTAACTGGAGCTGAAACAACCCTCTTTGAGCACAAGGCATACATGTTGGCTCACATGAGGGAGATTAAAATACAACTTAAGAATCCGCTGCGACCCCCAGACAGATGAGTTCAACTCCTTATTGCACTAAACTGAATACCTACTAGTCAAGCCGGTTCCTCCAGGAAACCGGAGCCGAACAAAAAAACATTCCAAGCACAAAGCACACCTGCCGGCTTGGCAAAGGAAAAATTAAGACACAACCAAGAATCTGTTGCGACCCCTAGAACAAATGAGGGGATGACTGATGAGGCCAGATTGAGCCTATAGAAGTGGTGAACGTTGAGGAAGAAGCCCAGCCAGTGGCTGCCCATACCTCCTCTAGGGGTGCACCCCTGAACAACGCCCACACAGTGGCCATTCCCCAAGTCGAGTGAGCCACCAGCCTCTCTGGTGGTTCCGCTTCAACCTGTACATATGCGAAAGCAATCAGGTCAACTATCCAATGGGACAGGCACTGCTTAGAGACAGGCCTGCCCAACGTGGAGTTCCCATAGAACACAAAAAGCCTGTCTGAAGAACGGACAGACCTCGTCCAGTCAACAAAGCTTAAGGGCCCCACTGGGCACAACTATGAAGCCTCTCAGCCTCTAAAGAGGTGTGCGAGGCAGGTAGGAGGCCTCAAGCACAAGAAGGCGGGAAACAACCCATTAGCCAGCACCCTGGGCTGGAAGCTGGGTTAGGCCGCTGACAAACCACCTGATCACCATCAAACCTAAGGCATGCCGTGTCCACAGAGAACGCATTCAGTTTATCGACCCTCTTGGCTGAGACAATTGCCAAGAGAAAAGCTGTCTTCAAGGAGAGCAGACGAAGGTCAGCACTGGGGAGTGGCTCAAAAAGGGGTAAGCATAGAGCCCTAATAACTGTCTGGAGATCTCAAGTGGACAGCAATGGATGCTGAGATGGATGGCTCCGTTCCACGCCTCTCAAAACCGTTTAGCCAAGGGAAGCACCCCATGAGATAAGCCATCACATTTCTCATGGACAGTTGACACCGCCACCAGGTAGCCCCTGATAGTCGATTCCGCTCAGCCTAGGGCGAAGAGGTACTGGAGGTAAGACAAGATGACAGAGATGTGACATAACAAGGGATCCTTCACCTTGGTCCAACACCAGTTCAAACACTCTCCACTTCACACTGCATCGCAGCTGGGTAGATGGGGCCCGTGAAGCCTGTGCGGTGTTTATAACCTCCTTCTCCAAGCCCACTTTCCACAATTGCTCCTGTCCAAGGGCCATACATGAGACCCCAGGAGCTGGAAATTCGGATAGCAACTCTCGCTCTGCCTGCAAGAGTATATCCCGTCCGGTTGAGAGAGGCCAAGGACGCACCCCCCCCACCCCCCCAACATCTCATGGATCTCTGCCATCCATGGTCTCGTGGTGAATTTTTTTTTTTTTTTTTTTTTTTTTTAAGTTTTTGTAAAGGGTATACAGGTCGTTACAGCAATGCAGTGTTTACATTTTCATCACATGTTCCCTTATTTTCTGATATCTGACAACATTGGAAGATTAATTCTTACAACACCCCTTTTTTTTTTTTTAAAGTGAAAGAAAAAGTGAAATTAAAGAGAAAAAAAAACAAGAAACAAATAACAAAAAAAAAAAAAAAAAACCAGTAAAAAACAAACAAAAAGAAAAAGTAAGTAAATAAAGATAAAAGAGCATCTGAGTAGCGTTGGAACAAAGAGCGGAACCATTATTGAAATGGTATTTGTCAAAGATTAGATCTAATGGAAGACACATATGCGGTCCAGGGTTGCCAAAAGTTCATGAACACATCCATGTCCTGTCTCAGTGCGAATGTCAACTTTTCCATCGAGTAAATGTCTTGGATCACGTTAGTCCAATCTTCAGGTGTAGGACAGTCCTTCAACATCCATTTTTTAGTTAGAGCTTTTTTGCTTGCCAATATTAAAACATTGAATAAGTATTTTTCTCCTCGTCTTTCCAGTGAGTCCGGTAGTAAACCCAAATACAAAGTTACAAAAGAAAAGGGAACTGTAATTTTGAATATTTTCCCCAATATTGTCTGTACCTTGGTCCAATATTGGTGGATAACTGGGCATGACCAAAACACATGAAAATGATTTGCAGTCTTTTCACCACACAAGCGCCAACAGTTCAATCCCTTATGGGTAAATTTGTTTTGTGCAGGTGTTCTGAAAAATCTTGCCAAGTTTTTCCATCCAAATTCTCTCCACTGCAGGGATGAGGTACTTTTCCATTGCTGTTTATTTAGCTTTTCCCATATTTCCAGTTGTAAAGTGAAATTCCCCTCTTTTTCCCATCTCTCTTTTATATAAGATGTGTTGTCTCCTTTTAAGTCTTGAAGACCTTGGTATATTTTAGAAATGTATCTGATCCCTGGGATCCCTTTATATGCCATTAAGAAGACCTTCAGAACACCTGACTGGGCCCTTTCCAAAACCTCCTTTTTAAGTATATTGTTTATGTGGTGTCTAAGCTGGAAGAACCTGTAAAGGTCTTGATTTATTAGGCCTTGTTTTTTCAAATCTTCAAAACTTCTTAAGATTTGCCCTTTAAAAAAATCGTAATATTTTATCAGCCCTTTCTCCTTCCACTTTTTAAATCTGGTGTCTGTTTTATTAGGAGTAAAGTCCTGATCATAGGCGATCCATTGCAGAAGTCGATAGGGCTCTTTAGTTTGATTCTCTCTGACTATCTTAAACCAAATTTTTAGCGGGGTCTCTATCCACGGGTTAGTGTTATTCAAAAGCTTAGGTAAGACATTGTTCCCTATTATCGCCTGTAGGGGGATGTCACTTGTTATTTGGCATTCGATCTCCTTCCATTGTGCAGTGTAGACTGGGTTACATATCTCTACTAAAGTTTTAATTTGTGCGGCTTTAAAGTAGTCCCTGATATTTGGCAGCGCGAGCCCACCTTTGTCTTTGTTTAGCTGTAGGGTTCTATATCTGATTCTAGGTCTCTTGCCCTGCCATATGAATCTTGAGATCCATCTGTCCAGCTCCTGCCATGTTTTTTTGGGAGGTTCTACCGGTATTGTTTGGAAAAGGTATAGAAGACGTGGAAGTATATTCATTTTGACTGCTTCAATTCTTTGTGCAGTACCCAAGAATGGTATCATATTCCATCTTGCTAGGTCAGATTTTATTTTTGTCACCAGTGGATCATAGTTTAGTGATATAATTTTGTTGAGTTGTTTCGGGATATTGACCCCCAGATATTTCATAGATTCCGACTCCCAGTTAGTTTTGAGTTTGCTTAGTGAATAATGATTTGGGTCATAGTTGAATGTTAAAACTTGGGTTTTATGCATATTTAATTTGTACCCCGATAAATCTCCATACTCTGAAAAAACTGAGGTTAGTTCTGGTAAAGAAGTGTCCGGCTGCCCTAGGTATATTAAAATGTCATCAGCAAAGAGTGCTATTTTATGTTCCTTCTGACCAAGTGTAATACCTTGAATTTTTTGGTTTTGTCTTATCCATTGGCTCAGAGGTTCTATGAAGATTGCAAAGAGCAGTGGAGACAGGGGGCAGCCCTGACGACATCCTCTTTCCAGTTCAAAAGATGATGATAAATTACCGTTAATCCTTATTTTAGCTGTTGGTTTTTTATATAATGCCTGTATAGTTCTAATGAAGTTGTTATGAAAATTGAAACTGGATAAGATTCTATATAGAAAAGACCAGTCAACCGAATCGAATGCTTTTTCAGCGTCTAATCCCAATATGACTGCATTTAAGTTATATTTTTTTATATGATGAATTATGTGTAAAGTGCGTCGAATGTTGTCTTGTGTCTGTCTTTGTCTTATAAAACCTGTTTGGTCTAAATGAATTAGGTCTGTCAGTATATTTTCTAACCTTTTGGCAAGGATAATGGTAAAAAGCTTATAGTCCTGATTTAGTACACTGATTGGTCTGTAGTTGGAGCACTCTAGTTTATCCTTTTCAGGTTTAGGTATAACTGCAATGACCCCTTCTCTCCAGGAGGGGGGGATTTTCCCTGTGTGGAGGACATAATTAAATGTTTTCAGGAGGAGAGGAGATAGTTGCTGTTTAAAGGTTTTGTACCACTCTGCTGTATAGCCATCAGCTCCTGGGGATTTGTTAGCTTTAAGTTTCATAATTGCTTTTTCCAATTCTTTAGGATGTATTTCTGACAGTAGTGTTTTATTTTGTGACTCCGTAAGTTGGGGAAGGTTTAATGTGTTTAGGAATGCCTCGGATGCGTTTTTATGTTTTTTGTGGGAGTATAAGTTCTTATAGTAATTCTCGAAGTTTTTAAGAATATCCTGAATTCTGAATTTTATTTCCTTTGATACTGGGTCTCTGATTTTGTAGATTGCTCTTTCTGTTTGATGTTTCCTCAATTTATAGGCTAGCAATTTTGCCGATTTACTGCCTGCTTCATAGTATTTTTGTTTCAGAAATGTAAGTTTCTTCTGGATTTCTATTGTGTAGATCTCATTTATTTGGTTTTTAATTTCCTTAATCTTGAGCGAGTCAGTAGAATGAGTGTTGCCTTTGTGTTCTTTTTCTAGGTTCCTAAGTTCTGACTCTAATGTGGATAGTTTTTCTTGTCTTAGTTTCTTTTGGGTTGCCAGTTTTGCAATAATCTTTCCTCTTATTACAGCTTTACATGCATCCCACAGTATTAAAGGGGATACTTCTCCATTATCGTTATCTTCCAAATATCTGAGAATATCTGATTCCAATTCATCTTTCAATGGTCCTTTCAGGACATTTGAATTTAACCTCCAAGAAAATGTATTATTTGTGAATTTTTGGATATTTAAGTCCATGTAGATCGGACTGTGGTCGGAGAGATCCATCAGTCCTATTTTACATGTTTTTACTCTTCCAATGTCTCTATTAAACATAAAAAAATAGTCAATCCTTGAGTAAGATGAATGTGGAGTTGAGTAAAATGTATAGTCTTTTACACTGGGGTTGAGTTCCCTCCACACGTCACAGATTCCCAATTCTTTTAGTAGCATCCGAGTCTTCCTGTTTTGGGTGTTATTTTGATGTGGGGAATTACCAGAAGCATCCCAGTATGGATTCAGTCTAAGATTGAAGTCCCCACCACATATCACTAAACCTTGAGCTTTAGTTATCATTAGGTCGAATACATTTTTATAAAATTTCCAGTTAGCCCCTGGGGGAGCATACACATTCAGCAGGGTGATATCTTCTCCCTCTAGCCGCCCAGTTACCAAACTGTATCTCCCTTCTTTATCTTTGTGTTCTGATTTTTTTTCAAATGTAATTTTGGTTGATATCAATGTCGCTACTCCCCTCCTCCTCCCTGATTTATATGAAGATGAAGAGATCATTTTAAACCCTTGTCTACTGAGTTTATTGTGTTCCACGTCTATTAGGTGGGTTTCTTGTAAAAGTATTATTCCTGCTTTGTCTTTTTTCATTTTGCCTAGAATCTTGGATCTTTTAACTGGATTCAGGATTCCTTTTACATTATATGAAATTATTTTGGTTACAGCCTGTTTCTCCATTGTGTTGTTTTGTTTAGTATAACTGTGTGGTGGCCCTCTTTTGTGCTACTCAGAAACTGAAAGAACATTAAAAACAAGAAAAACATTAAGAACATAGTGTAAAAAACTTTAAAACAAAAAGCTGTCATAAGAACTTCCTGAGCTGAGGTCTTTTTAAAGACCCTGTAAGAGCCTTGATGGAGTGAAGGCTCTGAGGGAAATTCCTCAAACTCTGTTACGTGTTGAGGGCCCTCTCTTACCACTGAAAGTAGTCCCATGCTTTTAACGTGAGTTTCAGAACCCAATCCAAACTTGTAATGATTTTTTTTTCTTTTTTTTTTCCTTTTATGCCTAAACCCTGTGAAATTGTGTGCACCCTCCCACCCCATCACATCAAACATTCACGCAAAAACAGTATTTGTTAGTATGAGGAGAACATGTGGATTATTGTCACATTTCTATTTTAACAAGTTTTTTTTTTTTATTACAAAGACTTATTTGTTTCAAATAATATGATTGTTCCATGAAATGTTTTACCACATGCTGAATATGCATCTCCTTTAATGTTTGTTACCTTGTATGAGGGGGGTTGGATGTGCGGATTGATTCAAGAGAGGAAAAAAAAAAATAATAAAAAAATAAAAAAAAAGGTCGCTATTCCAACCTGAAAACGGATAGTTTATCCGCGACGCTCTGGTGCTGGGTTTCCCGCTGCTGGTCCGTGGATTTTGAAGGTCTTTGTGTTGTCCATGTTTGCGCTTTGATCTTCTCACTCGGGTCTGCTGGGGGTTTAAATACCGTTACCGGGAGGCCTCTTTTCGCCATGTCAGCTGTTGCTTCTTCCGCCGAATTATAGAGACACGTTTCATCGCCGTAGAAGACCCTTAACTTCGCAGGAAATGGTGTCTGAAAGCGCAATTTCTTCTCTCTTAACACCTTTTTCGCGTCATTGTATTCCCTGCGCTTTTTAAGGACCTCCGGGGCGTAATCGTGTTCCACGTAAACTTTTCTCTCCTGGTGCATAAATCCTTTTTTCTGCCAGGCCAGTCTTACAACCTCTTGTTTTATTTTGAAATTGGAAAATCTTACCAACACCGAACGTGGGGGCGCTTCCGCCGCCGGCCTAGCGGCTAATGAACGATGTGCCTTTTCTATCTTCAAGTCGGTGGTTTGTGGAATATCCAATTTCTCTCTTAGTAAGGATTCCACGCATTCTGCCATTGAGTTAAAACCATTTTCGGTTCCTTCTATCAGACCATGAATTCTTATGTTGTCTCTTCTTTGTTTTCCTTCTTGGTCGGTTAGCTTAGCCTCTATAGCTGCTTGTCTTTTGCGTAGGTCTAGCACAGAATCTTCGAGCACTTTTATTCGATCCTCTGTTTCCAAGATTCGGTTCTCGGCCTGGTCCACTCTGCTGTTTGTCCTTTTCAATTCTTCTCTGAATTCCCGAAATTCGGCCGTAACATCTCGGCGAAATCGTTGTAGCTCCTCAAATAGTGATTTCAGGCTAACCCTTTTGTTAGCTATCACCAGTTCCTCGTCTTCTGAACGGAGATCTTCCAGTTCGGATTCTCCGGCCGATACGTGTCCTGGCCTGGAGAATTTCAGTTTCTTCTGTTTTCCTTTAGACATGATGATTTTGTCTTTTGATTTTCACTCCTCCAAAAATCCGTTAAGTTTGATTTTCAAGGTGTTATCCTGAATTGGGTCTGAGAACTTCAGTGTTAAGCTGCAGTCGCCATGGCGTCCAGACCGGAAGTCCGTGGTGAATTTTTGCCATCAAAATTACTTGAACAGATAGCAGTCTCGCCTCCGCGATGAAAGCTGGCAGAAGAGGCAGTAGTGGAAATGCAATCAGTT
Organism: Pholidichthys leucotaenia; assembly: GCA_020510985.1. Classification (NCBI taxonomy): domain Eukaryota; kingdom Metazoa; phylum Chordata; class Actinopteri; order Cichliformes; family Pholidichthyidae; genus Pholidichthys; species Pholidichthys leucotaenia. The sequence continues at coordinate 61,377,936 of CM035839.1, forward strand.
CACTGGAGGCCAGGCACACTCAGAGCAACTGTAGCTAATGGATCTGGCAGGCTCGAGGCCACACGAGCAGATGACGCACCCTCGCATGGAGAAGGGAACCCCAGTTCGTCCTGCTGGTTGACGTACGACACCACAGCCGTGCCATCCGTCCGTACCAGAATTTTTCTGCCCTGAATGACTGCAAGAAAAAGCCCCAGAGCCAAACGCACCACTTCCATCTTGGGATGGTTCATGTGCCAAGACTGCTGTGCCGGAGCCCAGTGTCCCCGAACAACCTGCCCTCCCAGACTGCACCCTAGCCTGCTTGGGAGGCGTCGGTTATAATGGTCACCCTGCGGCCCTCTTGGCCCCGGGGAACACCATCCCGGACTGCTGATGAGTGTCTCCACCACCTGAGAACCATGAGGCTTCTTCAGAAGAACTAGCCTCCTCCTTTGTCTCTGGGCAAAACCACCTTCTGAAGCGCGAACCACCACTGATGGGGACGAGCATGTAAAAGACCCAGTGGCACCACCTAGGCAGCTGCAGTAAAGAGACCTAAGATCCTCTGGTACTGCTGCACTGAGACAGACCTCTGTGAGATGCAGCTCCTCATACATTCCTTGATAGTATGCCTTCTCTTTGGAATCAGGGATGCCCTCATGGCAACTGAATCCAAGGTGAGTCCTAAGTACTCGACCACCCTGGTTGGAACCAGGCAGCCTTCACCACGTTCAAATGCAACCCGAGTGCCGCCAGGTGAGCCAATAGGGTCTCCATATTGCTCCTATTATGGCTTCTGATGGTGCACAAATCAGCCAATCGTCCAGATAATTGAACTCGACCACCCTCTACCGCAGTGGGCAAGTGCAGCGTCCATGCACTTGGCAAACGTCCGAGGACAGGGACAGGCCGAAAGACAGGATGATGTAACCGAAGGCTGTCCTGAAGGAACCCTGAGGAACTTCCTGTGGCTGGATTTATGGGAATATGGAATCAGCATCGCAAAGACCCATTGCTGTGAACCAGTTGCCTGGCCCTATGGCCTGAATAATGTCCTCAGCCTAAGCACTGGACAAGGGAGCACCCCTGCTCAACCATCTCGGGTCCAAAACTGGACGGAGACCCCCGGTTTGTTTAGTTAGTTAGTTAATTCCCTCCTATAGCACTTGGGATACCATACAGTGTATAGGGCAGTGTTTATCCTGTTCCTCTGGCCTTGGGCCACACAGCCACTGTAAGTAGTGAAACTGCAGTGGGGGGCTCTAGCTCTGTGTGCCACACACCCGTCTGCTTGGGAACAAGGAATAGGTAGTGCAAAAGCCTCGCCTCTCTTCTGCCCTTGCAAATATCTGCATGTTGTATATGTTTTGTCCACTAGATGGCCTAGTAGAGAAAATGAAGTTTCACAAGAGGCCTCATCTATATGAGCCATTTTGATGAAAGGCCTCAAGTCTTCAAGAAAACCTCAACTATCCATGACTAAGTAGTAGCTTAGAAGTAAAGTATCTGTCCTGCAACTGGGAAGCTGGGGTTCAAGTCCCAGCTGGGCCATTCCTATAATTTATTTTTTCTTTTTTGCAAGGTGAAGTGTCTGTTGTGTTTCAAAGAGCTTGGATCATTATGCTGAGGCACTATTGTGCCCTGCATGACAATAAGGACAGAGATGAATGTACTGGGAAAGACAGTATAAGACTGTTGAAAAGTTATTATTTCTTTAAAAAAAATGGATAAGTAGCACAAGCACATTCACTGTAGTTACCTCAGTTATATTATTTTTTGCCTTATGATCATTGATATTTCTTAAAAGACTGCATTTATTGAAATGAAAAAATACACACCAATAATACCTTTGTAAAAATCTGCATGTTGTATACGTTTTGTCCACTAGATGGCCTGGTAGAGAAAATGAAGTTTCACATGAGGCCTCGTCTATATGAGCGATTTTGATGAAAGGCCTCAAGTCCTCCAGAAAGCCTCATCTGGCCATCACTAGCCCGCACAGCACAAACACAATATTAAACAGATTGGTATAAGCTCTTACCGTACCAAGAGGAAAGAAAGAGGATGAGTGGATGTAGGGAATATATGGAGAGTGTGCATCCACAGGTGTGGTCAATTTGGGATAATGCTCCTACCCCGAGGATCGGTGTCACATGGTTACAGGTTTACTGAAATGAATTAAAACTTCCTTCCCTCTGGAGACAAAGAAATAATAAAATACCTGTCAAATGTATGAAAAGCCACAATTTCTTACTTTACAGAAAGATAAATATTGAAAACAAACTCCACTGTGAGGGCAGGCTGTCATTATAAACCCACAGCTCTCTCCTCCTCCTCTCTTCTGTGCAGGTACCAAACGGGTTGCATTTTTGTTCGTATGGGGTTGAAACATTTCCAGTGCATTTGCATCGGCCTTTCCCACCTGCTATCAGCCAGTCTTTGGTTTTCTGTTCTATTAATCAGTTGATTGCATTATTCTACACCCACCCACCCATGAATGCACACTTTTTCAACTCACACTCCGTTAAAACCACATGTAAAAGCATGTAGTCAAGCACTTTTGATTATAACCCAATCAATAAATATACATTTAAGTACCATGTAAAAATGGAGTGGATACTGTTGTCTGAAGAATGTGTCTCAGCTGCAGTAAGCATTTCATCTTCAAGCCAAAACTAAAGTGAAATAAGCTTGTTAGATTAGTCTTTATTGTTTCCTTTATTAGAAACTTTGGACAATCTTGAGCACACAAATGTCCTAGTCACATGCAAATAAGTGCCATGAAAAGCACCTATGGTATCCTACAACCTCACTGGAGAACACCTTACATCAACTGTACCAAAATATAACACTTACCTTGTCGCTCCTCCCTCACACCCACATATGAAGTTAATCTCCTGTTATTTGATAGTTTAATTTATCATTATCATTATATGTCCGTTGTTGGTTGGGCTTAAGGACCACGGGGAGGGGGTTGGATAAAATGTTAAAGTATGTACTGTAAGCTGGTAAAGCATTCACCAGTGTTCACTATTATGTGTTGTTTTCTAATCGGTGCTTAAGCTGAAGTCTCTGCCAGACATTTTAATCCATCCACTTCATTAAATTGACTGCTTGGTCTGATTTGGGGGTTGATGATTGCTCCAATTAGCTTTGCAGGATAGCAATTAACCAATCAGCTCCATAGGCAGACCTGACACACTTATCAGTCTGAGCATTGCACTGTTTATTTTCATTTTGCTCTCAGACACCCAGGAAATCTTGTATGTTGGCATGACATCTTAGTTAAGACGTTAGACCTAAAATCTTTGTCTTCAGGTTTATGATTGGTCCGTTGGCTAGAATTGAGGTCAGTCTGAGAATAGAAACAAACTCTTAGAAAAATCAAGAGCATCTCAAGTTTGTTAGTGTTTATTTCAGATTTTTATTTTCTAAAGGAACTTCATTGATCAACTAAAGAGAAACTGGTACATTCATATTTTATCAGAGATGAAGGAATTATACAAATTTAATTTCAAGATTGATACACAGTTTATTTATTCAAATACATTTGCTTTAAAAACTCTTAAATTTACAACTAAAAAGAAACAAATTTAAAGGTAAAAGGTAAATAGTTCCAATAATATTTTTTGAAAAGTTGCTTATTTGCATATATAATAATAATAATAATAATAATAATAATGGATTAGATTCACGCTGCCAACTCTCTGGTTATTGGACGACTCACTCGGTCTCAAGCCACTGCTGCCTAAGCAGAGGAGAAAAGCTTCCATATGGGGTTTGAGGAAAAGTTGCATATTAAGAAAGAAATGCCTGGTATAAACGTTCAGAGTTGATACTCATAATTCATTTGTTTTACCATCATCTTAAGGCTCAAATATACTGAGAGGCATTACAAACACAACATTGTATCAGTTTCAGAAAGTTTGGTAAGTTGTCATTGAATAAAACACAAATGAGGATGCACTTCATAATGTCACGGTGGCCCTCACGAGCCACCATAAGACGCCAGCAGTCACCAGTGAGTTGCAGTGATGTTTATTGGGAGGTGCAGGAACAAGGAATAATACACACAACAGTGCAGGTAGGACAATCACAGGATAACTTAAAGGATGATGAGTGAACAGCGTCTGAGCCGGGGAACGCCCGATGCGTCAGACGATGTGACCTTAGAATCATAGACGAGGAATAACAGACGATATCAAAACAGGAAGCATAACAGACGGTATCTCAACAGACCATATAATAACAGGAGATATCACAACAGAACGTACCTTAACAGGAAGTTTAACAGAGACTGCTGCATCGGGGTGCATTCAGCGCCTGCTTTAAACCCCGGTCACTAATGACCCCGAATGCAGCACAGCTGTTGACTCTGACAGCAGGGAGCTCCACCGGGTGCTGTCACAATAAGAGCCCGGGGAGCTAGAAGGAATCCTCTGCTGTCAAAGCCTGGAAAATGATGATATAAGATCCGACTGCGGACGGAACCAGCACTCGGGTTGTAACACATAATGTTTATTAACTAATGGTGCACAAATTCAGATCATCTACATTGGGGTGGGCAGTATGGCCTAAAAATGATATCACAATATTTTTTGCCAATTTTCGCAATAACGATATTGTTCACAATATCACTAAATTTTTTCTTTTTAATTTATAAAGAACAGTTTCACAGGCCAGCATTGTTTACCTTCACCATATTTAAAACAAAACAAAACTCTTATTTCTCAAGTTTATAAACAGGAGTTCAGATTGTTTCAATTTTTTTTAAATTCTGAATCAAATATCACAAGAAAACAATACAAACCACATCGTATATGCACTTACTTAGTCGTGATTTTATGCTGAATCAGTTTACCTGCACCAGTAATCTTCGTTGCATGGACATCTCTAGGGACTTTTTGGCTCCTGTTGCACTGAAAGGATGTTTTTTGGTTCAGGTGGTTAAATAAAATCAAGCTTAAGCAACCGAAATAGAACAAAAACAAAATTCCAGACTCTTCGCCTGTCAACACCGCTCCAAGGCGAGCAGTGTTCTTAACATGTTGTGCATACGGGGAAAAAATGCAGGCAGATTATCCGCATTGCTGCACCATTTTTTTTTTTTTTTAACATGGTAGCAGTCTGAAATTGCTTTAAAACTAAAATATTTCAACACAACTCGACACAGCCACTCCGACCATGGAGCAGTAGCTTCCCGCGCCATGTTTGTTTTTGCTGTATCTGTGGTAATGCATAACTTCTGTCAGCCGAATAATGGTGTGACATCATCACGCAGCAGACCCCAAATACACAGGTATCAAAATTTATATTGGTATTATTGTGAAAGATATGATATGGCACACCCCTAATCTACATCGTACTTACAGATATGCAACAAAACTTAAACCTTAATTTATCTTGATTTTCTTTTTCTTTTTTCAGCTGCTCCCTTTAGGGGTCTCCACAGCGGATTATCTGCCTCCATCTCACCCGCTCCCTTGCATCTTCCTCTGTAACACCAACCCTCTCCATGTCCTCCTTCACTACATCTATGAATCTTCTCTGTGGTCTTCCTCTTTTCCTCCTGCCTGGCAGCTCCATCTTCAACATTCTTTGTCCAGTATATCCACTATCCTTCTTCTGCACATATCCAAACCATCTCAGCCTTGCCTCTCTTACTGTCTCCAAACCACTCAACCTAAGCTGTCCCCCTGATATATTCATTTCTAATCTTGTCCTTCCTAGTCACTTCCAATGAAAATCTCAGCATCTTTAACTCTACCATCTCCAGCTCCATCTCCTGTCTTTTTGTCAGCGCCACCATCTGTAAACCATACATCATGCAGGTCTCACTACCATCTTGTAAATCTTCCCTTTCACTCTTGCTGCTACTTTTCTGTCACAAATCACCCCTGACACTCATGTCCACCCACTCCACCCTGCCTGCACTCTCTTCTTCAACTCTCTTGTGCGTTTTCCATTGCTTTGGATGGTTGACCCCAGGTATTTGAACTCATCTACTTTCACTACCGCTACTCCTTCCATCTTCACCATGACATCTGCCTCCTTCTCATTCACACTCATGTATTCTGTCTGCTTCTACTGACTTTCACTCTGCTTCTTTCCAGAGCATACCACCACCTCTCCAGGTTCTCTTCCACCTGCTCCCTACTCTCACTACAGATCACAATATCATCTGCAAACATCATGGTCCATGGAGACTCCTACCTGAACTCATCTGTCAGCCTGTCTATCACCATGGCAAACAAGAAGGGGCTTCGAGCCGATCCCTGATGTAATCCCACCTGCACCTTGAACCAGTCTGTCACTCCTACAGCACACCTCATCACTGTCTTGCTGCCCTCTTACATGTCCTGCACCACCCTCACATACTTTTCTGCCACTCCTGTCTTTCTCATACGGTACTGCACTTCCTCTCTTGGCACCCTATCATATGCTTTATCTAGATTCACAAAGACACAGTGCAACTCCTTCTGACCTCTATACTTCTCCATCAGCGCTCTTAAAGCTAACATTGCATCTGTATCAGAATCAGAATGAGCTTTATTGCCAAGCACATTTACAAGTAAACAAGTAAACATACGAGGAATTTGACTTGACATTGGGCGCGCACGATAAGCGCATCCCAATGACGCGGCAGCCATGCAAAGGCGCCTGTCATACAGTGGAGGGTAAGGGGGGGGGGGAGAACACATAGGGCGGAGAGAAAAAACATAGTTATCAAAATAAAGCTCGTATAAAGCTCATAAAAAGCTCGTATGAGCAAAATTGTGATTACATAGAAAAAAACCCTCTTATGCACAAATAGCAAACAATAGATCACACATTAACAAAGCAGCAAGTTGAGAGAGACAGTGTGAGTGTATGTGTGTCAATGTATGTGTATCAGTCATGTGATGTTGTATGCAGTGTGTGTGTCAGTTACTGGTGTGCAGCAAAAATCCTCTCTCAGCAACTGGATGTTATGTCTTTAGTGTCTGAAACTTAGATAGCATGTCCACGAGAGATCCAACTCTCAGTGCATGTCCGATGGTAATTCCTAAGCCAGTCACATGGCGCTGTCCTTGAGAGTTCAGATTACTGTACGCCAGATTGTTTGTGTTAGGGAAAGTCTTCTTCTGTTTTGTCTTCATCCAGGAGGAGAGGGCGCCGAATCAAGGTCAAGGCACAGTTCACTCAGAGCATAGAATTTCCATCTCTCTTGCGATTCTGTGCTTCATAATTTCCATATACAGGCTTTAAAATCATTCCCTGGAGAGCACCAGCGACTCCAGATGTATACCATCTTCTGAATCAGCCATCATTCAGTTCACCATTGCCGCTATCAGTGCACTCCCCGACTGGTCGAATTTGTTCTTGAAGGAGCATTGCCGGGTCTGCTTTGATCAGCTCTCCCAACTTCTTTAATTTCTGATACATCAGGAAACTCCAGAGCCAAAATAGAAATCCTGTGATCAAAAGCCAAACAAATAGAGATGTCTTCCGCATCTCAGTCGAATCACACAGACACATGAATTCCCAATTGTTCATGAGTCCACTTGGCCTCCCCCTAGCCCGATCTTCTTTTGAAGTGGTGTCAATCGCATATAAAGCCCACCAAATCCATAATTTTCCATTTGGAATAAGATTCAGCCAGAATAAGAGCGACACAGACAGAGACAGGACACAACAAGCTGGGATAGTGAAGAGGGGAGAGGAGTGGGGAGGAGGGAGAGAAAATGCGACTGCTCTCTCTGAAGGCCGGAAGAATAGTACTCTTTCTTGGCACGAAACCATACTGCTACTCACTGATTATCACCTCTCCTCTTAGCCTGGCTTCAACAACTCTTTTCCATAACTTCATAGTGTGGCTGATCAACTTTATGCTCTGTAGTTGCTACAGCTCTGAGCATCACCTTTGTTCTTGAAAATTGGTACCAAAACACTTCTCCACTCCTCAGACATCCTCTCACTCTCCAAGATTGTGTTTAACAACCTGGTTAAAAAGTCCACTGCCGACTTCTGGGAAGATGGCGGAGAGGCATAACGCTTACACAGAGAGCTCTCCCTAGTCGGATTAAAAATCTTCGGTAAATGGCCAACTCGACATAAATAGATCAATAAACCAAGGGATGAAAACACAAAGAAGCTGGGCACACGGACAAAAGCAGGGTAAAACTAAAGAATCCCTCTTCAACAGCACTGGAGAAATCGCTGAACACGAGGCCAACAAAAACGAGGAGACTTCAAAGAAAATGGAAGACGCCAACCTCGATGTTATGAACAATAGTCGCCAATATAAGTAAGGACATAAAAGACCTCAAGCGACAACTCCAACAGGATTTAACTGCTCTTAAGGAAGAACTGAAAAAAGAGATGAAGGAGGAAATTATGGGTCTCCGAAAAGAAATGGACCGCAAGTTAGCAGAAAACATGGAGGAGCTGCGCACTCAACGGGCGTGCATGGTAGAAGCACAAGCTCGAATATCAGAGTTGGAAGACTGGAAGACCGAGGCAAGCGAGCTGCTACAGACCCCGATGGCACAAACACAGAGGATGCAGGAAAAAATAACCGACCTGGAGAGCAGGTCCAGGCGGAGCAATATACGCATCTTCGGGATTCCGGAGGGCACTGAAGGCAACTCGATGATGAAATTCATAGATCAATTCTTAAAAAAAGAGCTTGAGCTGCCTGATGAAACAGATCTGCAGATCCAACGAGCGCACAGAGCCTTGGCACAGAACCCGAACTCAAACTCTGCACCCTGGTCAGTTGTGGTAAACTTTTTAAAATATGACGTAAAGGAAAGAATCCTGACACAAGCGTGGAAAAAAAAGATACGAGTTGGCGACAAACAGATATTCTTTGACCATGACTACCCAACAGAAATTGTGCAGCAGCGAAAGAAATATGCCAACATTAAAAAAATGCTGAAAGAGAAAAAAAATTAGATTCCAAACGCCGCTAACGAAGATGAGAATTCATTGGGATGACGCGTGAAAACCTACAACACGGCCAGAGAGGCAGCGCGGGACATGACGGAGCGAGGCTTTGTGGTGAGCGTACCGGAGGAAGCGGCTGGAGCGGCGGCGGCACGGAGCACACCGAGACGACCGGAATGGAGGCGAGTGAGCGGCAGAGGGCGGGAGACGGACGTGGCGCACCGAGCCCAAGAAAAACTGCAAGGCTTTCAACGGAAAGCCTAGATTATAACAAAGATTAAGAAGGGCACAGAAGAAATGAAGGCCAAGAAGACGAGGTAAAAGAGAAACAAACGGCTAGGAGAGGTTAAAGTGATTTTTGTTGGACATTTCTAGACTAATGACTATTACTTGGATAGTAACTACAGGTCTAGGGAGGGCCCCTCACTCGGTGAGGACATTCCCTCCACCCTCCAACAGGGACCAATGGGCAGAAGAAAGGCCCAAAGTGCGGAGGTCGAGATTCGTTAATGTGTTTTTGTACATATATGTGTTAGTTTTGTTGTTAAAGGGGTTAGGAGCATGAATATGGTTAAAAATCTTAAGATAATGACATTAAACATGAATGGTCTGAACTCATCTGTTAAAAGGGAAAGAATAGTAAGAAAATTCAAGAAGGAAAAAGCCGAAATTATATTTATGCAAGAGACACATTTGAACAAGACAGAACATGATAAACTGAAGAGATTTGGCTATAAGAACTCCTACCACAGTTCATTTAAGGGAGGAACTAAAAGGGGGGTTATGATACTAATTTCAAATAAAATACAATTTGAATGTGAACAAGAAATCCAGGATAAAGAAGGCAGATATGTAATAGTAAAGGGAAGAATAGATGGTATGCAGATCACATTAGTGAACATCTATGCCCCACCAGAAAGTGACAAGGGTTTTTTTCAACATCTGTTTGATCTCATAGCAACACACAGTGAAGGAGTCCTAATTTGTGGAGGAGACTTAAATGCTGTCATGGATCATGAAGTTGATACAACAAGTGTTAAGAAGACAAAAAAACATGAAACAAAGTTCATAAGAACTTCACTGGCAGAAATGGGTATGGTAGACATATGGAGGGACCTGCACCCACTCGAAAAAGACTATACACATTATTCAGCAGTCCATAAAGTACACTCTAGAATAGATTACTTCCTTATGAATGAAGGTGACAGACACAGGGTGAGAAATTGTCAGATTGAAGGGGCAGACATATCAGATCATAATCCTATATACATGGAAATATATTTAAACAATAGAAAATGACAAACAACATGGAAACTTAATGTAGGACTATTAAATGATGAGAAAATGAAAGAAAGAATAAAGTTAAACATAAACGAGTATATCAAGGAGAATGATAATGGAGAAGTGGACCCAACAATACTATGGGACGCACTAAAAGCTGTGTTAAGAGGTAAATTAATTGTTGAATCAGGAAAAGCAAAAAAGTCTAAACTGGAATCATATGAACAAAGATGTGAGAGACTGAGGGAATTAGAACGTAAACATCAAAACACAAATGACCCAAAAATATATCAAGAAATTAAGGAAGAAAAAATAAAGATAAAAGAAATACAAATAGATGAAATTGAAAGGAAAAATAGATACTTAAAACAAAAATATTATGAAACGGGGCCAAAGGCCACAAAACTGTTGGCAAAACGGTTAAGAAAACAACAAACAGTGAATAATGTATATAAGATCAAGGACCCCATCACAAATAAATCCACAGTTACCCCAGAAAACATCGAAGAAATATTCCATAAATTCTATCAAGAACTATACTCGCAACCTGAAGAGACAAATGTTAAGGATATTAAAAAATTTCTAAACACATTGGACTTGCCATCAATAGGAAACCAACAAAATGAAAAGCTAACAGCAGAAATAACAACACAAGAGATTAAAGATGTGATTAAGTCACTAAAAAATGGTAAATCACCAGGTAGTGACGGATACCCGTCTGAGTTTTATAATCTGTTTATAGAAGAACTCACGCCACAGCTCCTAAAGTCACTTAATTGGACATTAAACAACAACAAAATACCTCCATCATGGAACGAAGCCATTATTTCAGTTATTTTAAAGCCAGGGAAAGATAGGGAACAATGCGGAAACTATAGACCAATCTCTTTATTAAATGTGGATTATAAAATATATACAACAATTATCTGTAAACGAATAAAGACATTCTTGACGGAATTGATAGAGGATGATCAAACTGGTTTCATAGAGGGACGCCAAACACATGATAATATCAGGAGAACAATACACATAATTAATCAAATACATAAAGAAAAGCGCAGTAATAATGAGTTTAGACGCAGAAAAAGCATTTGATAGGGTTAATTGGATGTTCCTATATAATGTGCTGGAACGCTTTGGATTTAACGAAAAGTCAGTACAATGCACTGTATCAAAAACCTGTGGCAAGAATCAAGATAAACGGTAGCTTAACAGACAAAGTAAATATACAAAGATCAACTAGGCAGGGATGCTGCCTATCGCCCACCTTGTTTGCTCTGTTCATAGAGCCACTGGCTCAAGCGATGCGACAAAATAAGAAATTAAAAGGTGTAACAATAAAGGGAGCGGAACACAAGATTGGGCTGTTTGCAGATGATATTATAGTTTACCTTGAACAACCAGATGAATCAATAATGGAAATGATGGACTTGATAGAAAATTTTGGAAAATTATCAAGATACAAGATAAACATAACAAAAACACAAATACTGACATTCCACTATAACCCTTTAAACCAGATAACTGATAAGATCAAACTAAACTGGAAACAAAAAGAAATAAAATACCTTGGAGTGAACATACCTAAAGATTTAAGCAAAATCTATAAAGCAAACTATGATAGATTAGAACAAGAAATAAAAAAAGATATTGATAGATGGTCAATCTTAAACATGGATCTGAATTCAAAAATTAAGACAGTCAAAATCAGCATACAACCTAGACTGCTTTACCTCTTCCAGGCTCTACCAACAGAGATTCCTGGTGCCCAGTTCTCAAAGTGGGACAGGATGATATCGAGATTTGTTTGGGGAGGTAAAAAGCCAAGAGTGAAATATAAAACTCTCCAATTACCAAAAGAGAAAGGAGGCATGGGTCTACCGAGTCTAAAGGAATATTACTACTCAGCACAAATAAGATATATCATATGTTGGTGCGACGGAGGATACGAGGCAAAATGGAAAGAAATGGAAAAGGAAATTGAGGGACTCCCAGTACAAAGCATAATAGGAGATAAGGATGCATATAAGCAAATCAAACAAATAGACCCAATCACTAAATTTACTTTTTTTTTTTTTTTTTTTTTTGTTACTTGTTTGTACCCGTAGGTAGATTTGGTTTGCAGTCTGGTGACAAGCCACTGGCTGCCGGTCGCTGTGTGCGCGAGCGCCCTAAACCTACATGTTTTTAGTATGCGGGAGGAAACCGGAGAAATCCCGGAGTAAACCCACGCAACACGGGGAGAACATGCAAACTCCACACAGCTCACTGTTGGTCGGGGGCTGGGATCGAACCCACGATCTCATGATCCCCGCGATCCCCCGGCCGAGGGTAAAACTGTGCTGCCGCAGTGCTAAACCACTGCGCCACCGTGCAGCCCTTTGCAGTTCCAAAGCACAGCCCTTTGGAACTGTGGTATAAAATAGTACAAAAGTATAATATAAAGGAGGACATAAAACTATTGAAATGGGTAGCATTTGACAGTCAGTTTGAACTGGCAAAGCAAGATAGGGGATACAAAAATCTGGTGAACAAGGGAATCACAGCATGGGGCAATATGGGAAAAAAAGATTTTGGGAATTTTGTAAACATGAGAAGAAAATTTAAACTAGAAAAATCTGAATTCTTCAGATATCTGCAGATGAGAGATTATTATATGAGGAAGATTAGACATGACCTCCACACAGATGTGAGCGAGATTATACAATTCATTTTAAGTTCGTATGCAGGAAATAAAATAATTATTTCAAAGCTATATCAGAAACTTACGGCAAACAAACATTCAAGTAACTATATAAAGGAGAAATGGGAGAAAGAACTAAATTTAAACATAACAGAAGAAAACTGGCAAGAAATATGGAAAACACAACACACATCAACAAGTTCAAGGACATGGAGGGAATTTGGATGGAAAAATCTGATTCGCTATTTCATTACACCACAGATCCAAAGAAAATATACAAATACCAAATCTATATGCTGGAGGGGCTGTGGGGCTCAAAATGCAGACCACTTGCATATGTTTTGGAAATGCTGCAAAATCTCATCATTCTGGAAATCTATACATGTGACAATACAGAGGATATTAGGATATAATATACCAATGAACTGTAAGTTGATGTATTTATGTGATCTTAAAAGAGACAATGTAATACAGGCTGAGGACAGATATTTAGTTAAAATCATGCTGATTGCATGTAAAAAAACAATCACAAGAAAATGGCAATCAGAAGTTCTTCCTGACCAAGAGCAATGGACAGACATTGTTGAAGATATACGTTTAATGGAAAAACTAACATATCGACAAAAAATGCAAGAAGGACAATATGAAAAAAAATGGTGGAAATGGACACACTACAAAGTGCAACAACGAGACAGAAATTGAAAGAATAATCAAAGACACTGGAAAAACCAGAAGAATTAAGAGGTGGAAACTAAAAACTTGATGCTCCAACATTTGCCCCCCCCCCTTCCTTTTTTTTTTCTTTTCTTCTTCTAGCTCCTTTTTTTAAAAATATAGAGACTGTGATCTGAATGTAATATGTATGATGAAAAATGAATAAAAATCAAAGTTACAAAAAAAAAAAAAGTCCACTGCCATCTCTCCTAAACATCTCAATACCTCCACAGGTATGTCATCTGGACCAATCGCCTTTCCATTCTTCATCCTCTTCAAAGCTGCCCTCAGAATCAGAATCAGATTTATTGTCATTGTTCATGTAGTACACAAACTAGGAATTTGTCTAAACTATACATGCAATAAAGTGTAGAATAAGAGTGAGTAATACTAGTCAGCAGTTAAAATATATTAGCGAGCAGCAGATAATGAGGGCTTTTTTTTTCTTTGTAATCATAATATTGATCATACATGACCACTATTCTGAAATCAATGATTTTTTTGCTCCTTCCCATTGTATTATTTCTTATGCTACCTGTACCCTCCTGTTGGCAGGCGCGTTTCAGATGCATGCCGTGTCACCGGAAATGCAGGTTCATTTTCTGTGTCAAGTCAAATCCCTCGTATGTTATCAGTGAGCTGTTATCAGAGTCCTGTTATCAGTATCTGTTAATGTACTTGGCAATAAATCTTTTTCTGATTCTGATTCTGATAATGTGGAGAACCATATAGTGCAGTCGGTAATGCAGGAAGAAAACAGTGATGATTGACATGAGTCTGGTTGAGCTGCTGTACATAGTGCACGAGAGTCAATAAGTCACTTAGTGTTCAGCAGTCTGATGGCAGAGGGGAAGAAGCTGTTCATGTGACGGGAGGTTTTAGTCTGGATGGACCGAAGTCTTCTACCTGAGGGGAGAGGGGCAAACAGTACGTGACCAGGGTGTGAGGGATCGGCTATGATCCGGCCAGCACGCCTCCGGGTTCTGGAGATGTACAGATCCTGGAGAGATGGGAGCTTGCAGCCGATCACTTTTTCAGCAGTGCGCATGACGCGCTGCAGCCTTAGTCTGTCCCTGGCAGTGGCTCCTGCGTACCACACGGTTATAGAGGTGGTGAGGATGGACTCGATGATGGCTGTGTAGAACTGCACTAACATCTTGGTGGGTAGCTTGAGCTTCCTCAGCTGCCGCAGGAAGAACATCCTCTGCTGGGCCTTTTTGATGAGGGAGCTGATGGTTGGCTCCCACTTGAGGTCCCTGGTGATGGTGGTGCCTAGGAAGCGGAAGGAATCAGCAGTGGTGATGGGAGAGCCTGTGAGGGTGAGGGGGGGCAGAGGGGTTGTGACTTTCCTGAAGTCCACAATCATCTCCACTGTCTTCAGAGCGTTCAGCTGCAGGTTGTTGTTGTTGCACCAGGACGCCAGCTGGGCCACCTCTCTCCTGTAGGCGGACTCGTCGCCGTTGGAGATGAGCCCGATGAGGGTGGTGTCGTCCGCAAACTTGATCAACTTGACAGACTGGTGGCTGGAGGTGCAGGAGTTGGTATAAAGGGAGAAGAGTAGGGGGGAAAGTACACAGCCCTGGGGTGATCCGGTGCTGATGCTAGCAGAGTCTGAGACAGTCTTTCCCAGCCGCACATGCTGCCTCCGGTCCGTCAGGAAGTCGGTGATCCACCTGCAGAGGGAGTCAGGCACGTTGAGCAGGGACAGCTTGTCCCGGAGCAGATCGGGGCGGATGGTGTTGAATGCGAAGCTGAAGTCCACAAACAGGATCCTGGCGTAGGTTCCCGGGGAGTCCAGGTGCTGCAGGATGGAGTGGAGGGCCAGGTTGACTGCGTCATCTACAGACCTGTTGGCTCGGTAGGCAAACTGCAGCGGTTCCAGGAGGGGAGTGGTGATGGACTTGAGGTGGGGCAGGACCAGGCGCTCAAAGGACTTCATGACTACAGAGGTGAGCGCTACAGGTCTGTAGTCGTTAAGTCCAGTGATCCGTGGCTTCTTGGGGACAGGGATGATGGTGGAGGATTTGAGGCAGGACGGCACGTGGCATAGCTTAAGGAAGGGGTTAAAAATGTCTGTGAAGACAGGAGCCAGCTCTTTCGCACAGTGTCTCAGGGTGGAGGGAGACACGCCGTCCGGACCAGGGGCCTTGCGCGGGTTCAGTCTGGAGAACTGTTTGAGCACGTCCTGCTCACTGATGACAAGGGCGGGGGGGAGGAGGGGGGGCGCCTTTGATGAAGTAGGGATCGTGGAGGCTGTGGAGCTGGAGGGAGGGGGGGAATTGGTCACAGATGACAAGGTGTCAAAACGGGCATAGTGTCCGTTTTGACATGCCCCGGGCATGCCCTCACTTCTGCCTTGCTAATCCTCTGGACTTCCTTGTTCACCATCTTTCCTTCATCCATCCTCTTTGTCTCATTTTCTTTATTCATCGGCTCTTCAAAGTACTCCTTCCACCTTCTCATCACACTCTCGTCATTTGTTAGTACATTTACCATTTCTGTCCTTAATCAGCCTACCCTGCTGCATATCGTTTCCAACTTGATCTCTCTGTCTAGCCCGTTGATACAAATCCTCTCTTTACCATGCGCCTAGATTCCAAATACGCCTGTCTACTTTCTTCATCTCTCTGACTATCCCACTTTTTCTTTGCTAACCTCTTCCTTTGAATACTTTCCTGTACCTCCTCATTCCACCACCAAGTCTCCTTGTCTTTTTTTCTCTGTCCACTGGATAACCACATACCTTTCTACCCATTTCCAATTCAATTCAATTCAATTCAGCTTTATTTATACTGCGCCATATCACAACAGAAGCCGTCTCGTGGTGCCACAGTGCAGAAAAAAAACCCAAAACGAAACACAGTCTCAGAAAAACCCAGCAATCAGATGATCCCCTGTGAGCAAGCACTTAGCGACATTGGACAGGAAAAACTTCCAATTTGGCTGGAAGAAACCTCTAGCAGAGCCAGGCTCAGGGACGGGCAGTCATCTGCTGCGACTGGCTGGGGGTGAGGGGATGGGGAGGATGGAGAGGACAGACATAAAGAACATAACAGTAAGATGCCAAGTACATTATTGGAGGTCAACCAGCAGTATGGATCAGATAACAACAGAACAAAAGTGGGGTTAAGAGACACAAAATCCCTCCTTAAACGTAAACTATATTAAAAAGGAAGGATTTTACCCTGTTCTTAAAAACAGAGACCAAGTCTGACTTCCGGACCCAGAGTGGTAACTGGTTCCAGAGAGAAGGGGCTTGGTAGCAGAAGGCTCTGCCTCCCACTGTACTTTTGTAGATTCTGGGCACCACAAGTAATCCAGCATTTTGGGAGCGTAATGCTTTATTAGGATGGTAAGGTAATATCAGATCTTTTATATATAGGGGGGCCTGATTATTAACCACTTGCGCTCTGTTGTTCCGCGGGCGGGCAAGTCTCTGCGTCCTATGACGCACGAGGGCGCACGATAGCGCGCTCGTGCGCCCTCGTGCGCATGACGCATGATAAGGATATTGATGGTGATGGTGTAGGTGGTGTGCCCTCCAAGCGCCACTGAAAAAAAAATCTGCAAACACAGCCGCGAACAGATTAGTTCATCTGATTGACCTCTCATTTGACTAATAAGAGCCTTGAATTGGGTTTCTGAAACCTTGAGGAGCCAATGAATGAAAATCTAGGAAGGAGGACCCGCCTACTGTGAACGCAGGAGCCAATTGAAGCACAGAAATTCAGGCTGGGTGAAGCGATATTTACTGCTGCAGAAGGACTCTGTACGAATCTACTACATACCCAGGCTCACCCAGCAGCATGGAGAACACCCACAAGTGGGACCTGCACTCATTCCAGCAGAATAGACGGAGGCCGACGACAAAAGTCGTAAATCATTCGCCAAAACGGCAATAATGGAATTATGTTGATTGGGATCCACGAGCGAAGTAGCGTCGCGTTCGTCTGACAATGGGGGAAGAGCTGTTCGCTGCGACTCTGCTGCTTTGAAGAGGTAAGGTGTTATAAGCTAAATTATTATTTATCCCTGAAAACTGTAATCCAAAAATGACTTTTGACCGATCGGTAAATTACAACTGTACTGCGCACGAAGTACGTGCACCGCGATAAACGGTTCATTTGCCGTGTTCGGACCGTGAAGGCCCCCCCGCCGCTGCAGAAGAGGAGCGGGGGGGGGCCACGGTCCGAACGCCCCCCGGTCCGCTGGAGGAAGCATATCAGTCTATTCCATCATGTAGCGATGGCCCTCTTCTGTAGCAAGGGGGGGGGGGGGCGTTCACGGTCCGTTCACGGTTTCCCCCCCACACACACACACACACAGTAGCGAGAGGGGGGGGAGCCGCTGTGAAAGCATGCAAGGAGTGTAATCCGTCATGTAGAGGGCCAAATTTGGTCCTTGGTAGCGGGGGGGGGGACGACCCCCCGCCCACACACACACACAGAGACACAGCCCTGAGTGTGACCTTTCATTAGAGCCTAAAATGAAGATTCTACATTGAATTATTCAAAAGTTACAGACGTTTTTCCAAACTGTGCCATTTGGCACAATTTGGCACAGTTCCAAAACGCCTGGGAACAGCCTGAGAACAAAGCTGTGTAAAATATTCATTTTTTGTGGTATTGTTACCAAATTTGGATCTCAGCTGGATAACACTTGGTTCTACATTTCTGTTGCATTTTCCAGCCGGATCGGACAGCTGTGTGTTATTTACAAGCATTTGTATCCAAAAAAACACTGTGTCCAATTTTTTTTTCTTCAAGTTCAGAATGTTTAGATGACTGTAACTCAGTGGCCGGAGCACGTAGAGAGATTGGTTTTTTTTGCCAAAAAATTCAAAGTGTTTTCTTTTAAATGAGACCAACCTCATGAAGACGCTGCAAAGGGTTGAATAACAGCTTTTGATTTACTTTGGGCACGTTATTTTTTGGCATTTTTAGGAAAATTGCCCGGAGTGCAAGTGGTTAAGAGCTTTGAAAGTAAGAAGAAGGATTTTAAACTTGATTCTAAATTCTATGGGAAGCCATTGAAGGGAGGACAGAACCGGGGAGATATGATCTCTTTTTCTAGAACCAGTTAAAACTCTAGCAGCAGCATTTTGAATCAACTGAAGATTTTTTAAAGATACTTTAGGACAACCAGATAATAACGAATTACAATAATCTAATCGAGAGCTGACAAAGGCGTGAATCAGTTTCTCAGCATCATTCAGAGACAAGATGCTCCTGATCTTGGCAGTATTGCGCAGATGATAGAAGGCAGTCTTAGAAACAAATTTAATATGTGAATTAAAGGACAAATCGTGATCAAAAATAACTCCAAGGTTCCTCACAGAACTATTCAGAGTGAGAGTGGTGGCATCTAAATTAAGGGCATGATTTGAGAAGGAATTTCTAAGATGTTTTGGGCCAACAAGAATGACTTCAGTCTTTCCCTCAGTACTTTTGCTGTACTTTCCCAGTCATCTGGTAATTCTTCACTAACACCCAGAGCCTGTATCAACTCCTTCCTGAATTCTGTGCAACCTTCTTCCTTCTGCAACTTCCCCCACTTAATCTTTGGCTCTGCCTTCACTCTCTTCCTCTTCTACTTTTTTTTTTTTTTATTATTATTTAAGTTTTTGTAAAGGGTATACATGTCACTACAGCATTGCATTGTTTACATTTTCATCACATATTCCCCCTTTTTTTGTTTTTTGACAACACTGGAAAAAAAATTATTACAACACCCTTTTTTTTTTTCCACAATATCTTTATTGAACCTTTTTTTTTTTTAACAAACATGATACAAACAATCAAACACTAACACTAAGGTACTACAAAAAAAAAAAATGCACTAAAAACACCAACAACCACCAACAAAATCAAGTCTTCAACAATGCTCCTCTGTTTAGTCTAGACAATCCAATACATAAGTATACATATTATGTTCACCAGTTTGGAATTTACAAGGTCCACACACATCATTCACCTTCTTCTTCAAGAGTTATGTTTAAATTTTTTACATAATCAATAAAAGGTCTCCATATATTCTCAAACACAATTTCCTTTGATTTTAGTATATGTTATTCTTTCTAATGGAAGGTTTGTTAACATCTGTCTTAACCACTGAGTCACATCTGGTCTGAGTCTTTTTCCATAATAGTGCAATACATTTTTTGGCATTAAGCAAACTGAGGTCTATGAATGTTCTTTCACTTTTATTAAAATTATGCTTTTCTGGGTACAGACCCAGCAAAAACAGTTTAGGATTCAATATGATTTGTTTTGAGATTATTTTTTCAATTGTTACCCTCACCTCTTCCCAAAACATTCTTATTAATCTACATTCCCATAAACAATGAAATAGGGTTCCTTTACTTTCCATGCATTTTGTGCATGTATCTGGTATATTTTTGTTATATCTATTTAACTCCTCCGGTGTAACATACATCCGCATTAACCATTTGAAATGTATCAATTTAAGGCGTGCATTTATTGATTTGGTTTGAGCTTCTGTACAAGCCAATTCCCATTGTTCCTCTGAAATTTCAATTTGCAGATCTTCTTTCCAGTAGTTTAATCTTTTCAGTGAATTTTCACTTGAAGATAGTGTCAGTGAGTTATAAAACTCTGAAATAATACCCTTTCTTTTACTATTTTTCATCATCATTTTTTCCAAGGATGAATAAATAGGTCGAGTGAGATCTTTATTTTGATTTGATCGAATAAAGTTTCTAAGTTGAAGATATTTAAAAAAATGTGTTCTATTGAGATTAAATTTGATCCTCAGCTCTTCAAAAGACATTGTTATCTGCACATGGCAAATATAAATCCTGAATCTTTTGTATCCCTTTTAAATTCCATACTTTAAATACAGCGTCCGCTCTCCCTGGTTTAAAATATTGATTACCCCATATTGGGCTAAATGGTGACAATAACTGTGGTTCTTTTAAATAGTTTTTAGCTTCACACCATATTTTGATCATATGCTTTACAAATGGATTTTTAACTTGTTTTTGTAATTTTTTTGCCGAATCTGAGTATATGAATATGGGAAGAGGTAAAGGTAAATTGTATGATTCCATTTCAGTCCAGTGAGGGAGATCATTTGATGAAAAATAATATGTCATAGACCTCAGTTGTGCCGACCAATAATACAACATAAAATTTGGACATTTCAGACCTCCACGATCAAATGGTAAATATAATAAAGACAAACGTAATCTAGCCCTCCTGTTGTTCCATATAAATTCCACTAACTTTTTTTTTATTCTTGAGAATAGATCTAAAGGTGGTGATAAGGGAATGTATTGAAATAAATAAAGTATTTTAGGTAAAATATTACTTTTAAGTATATTGATTCTCCCGATCATCGACATTGGTAGTGACATCCATCTCTGAGTTAACTCATTGATATCTGACATTAAGGCTTCATAGTTGACACTGGCGACTGATTCTAGCTTAGGCATAATTTGGATTCCTAAATATTTAAACTGATTTACAACATTAAATTGATTTACCTCAGGGGCTGGGTAATTTCTCTGGGTCTCATTTAGCATTAATATTGAAGATTTAGTTTTATTTATTTTATATCCTGATATTTCCCCAAAATTCTTTATTAAATTCAACAAGGTTGGAATTGATTTTTTTAGATTCGACATAAACAAAATTATGTCATCGGCATACAGGGAGATTTTATGTTCTGTTGGTCCAACTTCATATATTTGTGAATGTAAACGTATCGCTATCGCTAAAGGTTCAATTGCCATAGTAAACAGTAAAGGTGAAAGTGGACAGCCTTGTCGACATCCTCTATTGATTTTTATTGGTTTTGAAATATTGTTATTTGTTAGGATTTCTGCTGTAGCATTATTGTATATTATTTGAACCCATTTTATGAAATTATTTCCAAGTCCAAACCTTTGTAGGACTTCAAAAAGAAAGGGCCATTCAACTCTATCAAAGGCCTTTTCGGCGTCCAATGATAGGAGAGCTGTATCCGGTGCTTCTTTATTAAAATAAATAATATTAAATAGTCTTCTTACATTATGGAAGCCTTGTCTACCCTTTATAAAGCCATTCTGATCTCGATTAATAATATTTGGTAAAATTTCTTGTATTCGTCTTGCTAAAATTTTACAGATTATCTTAAGGTCGGCGTTTAATAGGCTTATTGGTCTCATATTTTCACATTTATTAGAGGGCTTACCTGGTTTTGGCAGCAGTATAATTAAGGCATTATTTATGTATGATGGTAAATTATTATTTTGAAATGCTTCTAAAACCATTTCCAAAAAAGGTTTTATTAATTTATTCTTAAATTTTTTATAAAGGTCAACTGGAAGACCATCTGGTCCTGCACTTTTTCCTGATTTCATATTATCAATGGCTAGCCCAACTTCTTCTTGACTAATTTTAGACTCCAATATCTCCCTGTTTTCATTTGGAATACACGGTATAGATAGTTCGTTCAAAAACCCATTTAGTTTTGTTAAATCAGGTTCATTTTTGGTATCATATAATTTTTCATAGTAATCTCTAAAGGCTCTATTAATTTCTAAAGGATCTATAACTACCTGTCCGTTACTTATAATACTGGTAATTGGTGTTTTAATTTCCAATTGTTTAATCTGCCATGCTAATAATTTTCCTGATTTTTCACCTTGTTCATAAAAAGATTGTTTCAATCTTAGAAGACTCGAGGCAGCTCTATTCGCTGATTTTTTGTCGTATTCAGCTCTCAAAATCAGTAATTCATTCTCCAACCTTGGGTCACTTCCTGCATACACTTTTTCCTGAAGATTTTTTATTTTATGTTCCAATTTAGCTCTCTCCTCTCGAGTCTTCTTAGATTTTGATCCTGTATAACTAATAATATGTCCCCTAATAAAAGCTTTGAAAGCCTCCCACTTTACACATGCTGATGTTTGTGTAGTATTGATGTCAAAGAACTCGTCTATCTGTTTTTCTATATACTTGACAAATTCCTCATCCTGAAGCCATTTATGCTGAAATTGCCATCTACCTGATTCCTTTGTCAATTTTTTATCTACATATATTAGACAACAGGGTGCATGATCAGAGATCACGATGTTATCATAAAAGCAGTTTTGAATCTTGGACCTTAATTCTGTGGAAATCAAAAAATAATCAATACGTGAGAATGTCTTGTAGGTACTGGAATAACAAGAATAGGCTTTAACTTGTGGTTTCATTTCTCTCCATATATCTAACAATCTCAATTCTTTCATAAAATGATTAATAGTCATCCTACATCCAATGTGCGTACAATCCAGTCCTGTTGATCTATCCACACCTGGATTCAATGTACAATTAAAATCCCCTGCTATTATATGTTGCCCTGTAAGTGATGATAAGATGAGAAATAAATTAGCAAAGAACTTCTGATCATCTATATTGGGACCATATAAGTTCACAAGATTTATATTTTCTAATAGCAAAGAACCTTGAATGATTACATATCTTCCAAATTTGTCTCCAATTACATTTTTCACTTGAAAAGGAACTGATTTATGTATGAGAGTCATAACTCCCCTGGCTCGGGATGAAAATGAAGAGGTGAATACACTTCCCTGCCATCTACTCCTAATTCTTTTAACATCCTCCTCTATCAGATGAGTTTCTTGTAAAAACACAATTCTTGAACCCATGTCCTTTATTTTATTCATAACTTGTTTAAGTTTTTTTAAATTTTGTAGACCTCTGCAATTCCATGAAGTTAAATTAAGGTTAACACTTTGGTCCATGATCAATAGAGAGTTTGGGATTACCTTGCAGTGTAAACATGCTCATACAGAGAAGCAAAAACATGAGTGGTTGAACATTCATCCTACAAACTACACACAAACAAATTTCCCCTTCCCACACTTGTGGCAAACCCCCCAAAATCAAAAGAAAAATTCTGTCTCCCGATATAGCCATCGACCGTTCCACACCCACGGGGAACAGCCTAAGCCACTCCTTCTTCATCCTCCCAATCACCCTAACTCTACTGCTTTTAATGACGTAACATTAACTCTCCTCTGTAGTTTTCCAACTTAACTCCAAAATTTTTAACAACTTTGTACATCATAGTTTTTTGTTTTTTTTTGTTTGTTTTGTTTTTGTTTTGTTTTTTTAATATATAATACAGTCTATATTTTGTAAACTTACTATTTACTTCAAGTCAGTCAGATGCCTGTGCAAATGCTTAATTATTCTACCTTATATTTTGTTCATGCTTAGCTCCCACCAGTCTCTTCTTCTTTTTTGATCTTCTTGATGAACTCCTGCGCCTCCTCTGGGGTCTTGAAGATGTGGGTTCTGCCCTCATACGTGGTCAGCAGTCTCGCAGGATAGATTACACCATGACGAATCCCAAGGTTGCGCAGCTCCTTACGTACGGGATCAAACTGCTTCCTCAATTGCTGGATTCCTGTGGCCAAATCTGGGTAGAACCGCACCTGCTGGTCCTGGTGTTTAATCTCTCCTTTAGCACGTGCAGCGTTGAAGATCTTCATCCTGTCTCTGTTGCTAAGAAACTTCATAATTAAGGTCCTCGGCGGTCCCTTATCTCTCCGTGGGCCAATACGATGTGCTTTTTCCAGAACCACTGCTGATTGCAACTCCTCGCTGCCCAGCACCTCCGGAATCCACTTTTCCAGAAAGGAACATACGTCCCGACCTTCTGATTCCTCTGGAAGACCCACCAGCCTCAAATTATTCTGTCTCGACCGAGATTCCAAATCCAAAATATTATCTTCCAGAGATTTATTTTTTTTTTCCAAAGTGCGCACCTTTAATTGAAGACGGGTGACGTCATCTTCAGCACTAGCGAGACGGAGCTCCATCTGCGCCGTTCGTTCTACACAGTCACCCAATTCCTTTCTTATTCCTTCCAGCGCTGTCATAATCCCATCAAATCTAGAGGAAAAGTCCGCTCTCATTGAACTCATGGCAGCCATCAGCGCATCTGCGCCATTCCCCGCAGAAATCGCACCGCCGCCAGCCTCCTCCGCCATATATGGAGCCTTGTTTGCTGCGTCACAGACCTGAAAGTCCGTTAATTTGGACTGTTTCGGCGGCTCGCTTTTTCCTTTTCCTGGTTTTCCAGCCTTAGGCTTCGCCGACATATCCTCGCCCAAATGCTGGGATACGTTCTGTCCCAAATGAGAGAGTTATTTGCCGATTTTTTTCTCCAGGAGCAGAGCAGAGCGAGACACGTCCGTCCTACGTGGCAGCCATAACTGGAAGTCCACAACACCCTTTTTTAAGTGAAAGAAAAAGAGAAATTAAAAAAAGAACAAAAAAAAAACAAAAAACAAAACAAAAGAGCAGAAAAATAAAAGAGCATCTGAGTAGCGTTGGAACAAAGAGAGGTGCCATTATTGAAATGGTATTTGTCAAAGATTAGATCTGATGGAAGACACATATGCGTTCCAGGGTTGCCAAAAGTTTAAGAACCCATCCATGTCCTGTCTCAGTGCAAATGTCAACTTTTCCATCAAATAAATGTCCTGGATCACGTTAATCCAATCTTCAGGTGTAGGACAGTCTTTCAACATCCATTTTTTTGTTAGAGCTTTTTTACTTGCCAATATTAAAACAGTGAATAAGTATTTTTCTCCTCGTCTTTCCAGTGATTCCGGTAGTAAACCCAAATACAAAGTTACAAAAGAAAAGGGAACTGTTACTTTGAATATTTTCCCCAATATTGTCTGTACATTGGTCCAATATTGGTGGATAACTGGGCATGACCAAAACACATGAAAATGATATGCAGTCTTTTCACCACACAACCGCCAACAATTCAACCCTTTACGAGTAAATTTGTTTTGTGCAGGTGTTCTGAAAAATCTTAACAAATTTTTCCATCCAAATTCTCTCCACAGCAGGGATGAGGTACTTTTCTATTGTTGTTTATTTAGCTTTTCCCATATTTCCAGTTGTAAAGTGAAATTCCCCTCTTTTTTCCATCTTTCTTTTATATATGATGTGTTGCCTCCTTTTAAGTCTTGAAGACCATGGTATATTTTAGAAATGTATCTGATCCCTGGGATCCCTTTATATGCCATTAAGAAAACCTTCAGAACACCTGACTGGGCCCTTAACAAATCCTCCTTTTTAAGTATTTTGTTTATGTGGTGTCTAAGCTGAAAGAACCTGTAAAGGTCTTGATTTACTAGACCTTGTTTTTTCAAAACTTCTTAAAATTTGCACTTTAAAAAAATCGTAATATTTTATCAGTCCGTTCTCTTTCCACTTTTTAAATCTAGTGTCTGTTTTATTAGGAGTAAAGTCCTGATCATAGGAAATCCATTGCAATAATCGATAGGGTTCTTTAGTTTGATTCTCTCTGACTATCTTAAACCAAATTTTTAGCGGGGTCTCTATCCATGGGTTAGTGTTATTCAAAAGTTTAGGTACGGCATTATTCCCTATTATCGCCTGTAGGGGAATGTCACTTGTTATTTGGCATTCCATCTCCTTCCATTGTGCAGTGTAGACTGGGTTACATATCTCTACTAAAGTTTTAATTTGTGCGGCTTTAAAATAGTCCCTGATATTTGGCAGCGCGAGCCCACCTTTTCTTTGTTTAGCTGTAGGGTTCTATATCTGATTCTAGGTCTCTTGCCCTGCCATATGAATCTTGAGATCCTTCTGTCCAGTTCTTGCCATGTTTTTTTGGGAGGTTCTACCGGTATTGTTTGGAAAAGGTATAGAAGACATGGAACTATATTCATTTTGACTGCTTCAATTCTTTGTGCAGTACCCAAGAATGGTATCATATTTCATCTTGCTAGATCAGATTTTATTTTTGCCATCAGTGGATTATACAGTAGTTTAGTGTTATAATTTTGTTGAGTTGTTTCGGGATATTGACCCCCAGATATTTCATAGATTCCATTTCCCAGTTAGTTTTGAATTTGCTTAGTAAATATTGATTTGAGTCATAGTTGAATGTTAAAATTTGGGTTTTATGCATGTTAATTCGTATCCCGATAACTCTCCATACTCTGAAAAAACTGAGATTAGTTCTGGAAAAGAGGTGTCCGGCTGCCCCAGGTATATTAAAATGTCATCAGCAAAGAGTGCTATTTTATGTTCCTTCTGACCAAGTGTAATACCTTGAATTTTTTGATTCCGTCTTATCCATTGGCTCAGAGGTTCTATGAAGATTGCAAAGAGCAGTGGAGACAAGGGGCAGCCCTGACGACATCCTCTTTCCAGTTCAAAAGATGAAGATAATTTACCGTTAATCCTTATTTTAGCTGTTGGTTTTTTATATAATGCCTGGATAGTTCTAATGAAGTTGTTACGAAAATTGAAACTGGATAAGATTCTATATAGGAAAGACCAGTCAACCAAATCAAATGCTTTTTCAGCATCTAATCCCAATATGGCTGCATTTAAATTATATTTTTTTATGTGATGAATTATGTGTAAAGTGCGTCTAATGTTATCTTGTGTCTGTCTTATAAAACCTGTTTGGTCTAAATGAATTAAGTCTGTCAGTATATTTTCTAACCTTTTGGCAAGGATAGCAGTAAAAAGTTTATAGTCCTGATTTAACACACTGATTCGTCTGCAGTTGGAGCAGTTTAGTTTATCCTTTTCGGGTTTAGGTATGACTGCAATGACCCCTTCTCTCCAGGAGGGGGGGGATTTCCCCTTTGTGGAGGACATAGTTAAATGTTTTCAGGAGGAGAGGAGATAGTTGCTGTTTAAAGGTTTTGTACCACTCTGCTGTATAGCCATCTGCTCCTGGGGATTTGTTAGCTTTAAGTTTCATAATTGCTTTTTCTAATTCTTTAGGTTGTATTTCTGACAGTAGTGTTTTATTTTGTGACTCAGTAAGTTGGGGAAGATGTAATGTGTTTAGGAAGGCTTCGGATGCGTTTTTGGTTTTTTTTGAGGGAGTTCAAGTTCTTGTAGTAATTCTCGAAGCTTTTAAGAATTTCCTGAATTCTAAATTTTATTTCCTTTGATACTGGATCTCTGATTTTGTAGATTGCTCTCTCCGTTTGTTTCCTCAATTTATAGGCTAGTAATTTTGCCGATTTGCTACCTGTTTCATAGTATTTTTGTTTCAGAAATGTATGTTTCTTCTGGATTTCTATTGTGTAGATCTCGTTTGTTTTTTAATTTCCTTAATTTTGAGCTAGTCATTAGAATGAGTGTTGTCTTTGTGCTCTTTTTTCTAGTTTCTTAAGTTCTGACTCTAATGTGATTAGTTTTTCTTGTCTCAGTTTCTTTTGGATTGCCAGCTTTGCATGCATCCCACAGTATTAAAGGGGATACTTCTCCATTATCATTTTCTTCCAAATATCTGAGTATGTCTGATTCCAATTCATCTTTCAGTGGCCCTTTCAGCACATTTGAATTTAACCTCCAAGAAAATGTATTATTTGTGTATTTTTGGATATTTAAGTCCATATAGATCGGACTGTGGTCAGAGAGATCCATCAGTCCTATTTTACATGTTTTTACTCTTCCAATGTCTCTATTAAACATAAAAAATAGTCGGTCCTTGAGTATGATGAATGTGGTGCTGAGTAAAATGTATAATCTTTTACATTGGGGTTGAATTCCCTCCACACGTCACAGATTCCCATTTCTGTTAGTAGCATTCGAGTTTTTCTACTTTGAGTGTTATTTTGATGTGGAGAATTACCTGATGCACCCCAGTATGGATTCAGTCTTAGATTGAAGTCTCCACCACATATCACTAAACCTTGGGCTTTAGTTATCATTAGGTCAAATACATTTTTATAAAATTTCCAGTTAGCCCCTGAAGGTGCATATACATTCAGCAGGGTGATATCTTCTCCCTCTAGCCGACCAAGTACCATGCTAAATCTCCCTTCTTTATCTTTGTGTTCTGAATTTTTTTCAAATATAATTTTGGTTGAGATCAATGCCGCTACCCCCTTCCTCCTCCCTGACTTACAGTTAGGCCCAAAAATATTTGGACAGTGACACAAGTTTTGTTTTTTTAGCTGTTTACGAAAACATATTCAGGATACAATTATATAATCAATATGGGGTTAAAGTGCAGACTCTCAGCTGTAATTTGAGAGTATTCACATCCAAATTGGAGCAAAGGTTTAGGAATTACAGCTCTTTAATACGTAGCCATCTCTTTTTCAAGGGACCAAAAGTAATTGGACAATTGACTCAGAAGGCTGCAAAAAAAAAATAACAAGGCTGCATGGGCTCTTCCCTCGTTAACCTGTCATCAATTAAGCAGTTAAAAGGTCTGGAGTTGATTTCAGGTGTGGCGTTTGCATTTGGAAGCTGTTGCTGTGAACACACAACATGTGGTCAAAGGAGCTCTCAATGGAGGTGAAACAGACCATCCTGAGGCTGAAAAACAAAGAAATCCATCAGAGAGATAGCAGAAATGTTAGGAGTGGCCAAATCAACAGTTTGGTACATTCTGAGAAAAAAAGAGTGCACTGGTGAGCTTGGGAACTCAAAAAGGCCTGGACGTTCACGGAAGACAACAGTGGTGGATGATCACAGAATCCTTTCCATGGTGAAAAACAACCCCTTTACAACATCCACTCAAGTGAAGAACACTCTCCAGGAAGTAGGTGTATCAGCATCTAAGTCTACCATAAAGAGAAGACTTCATGAGAGTAAATACAAAGGATTCACCACAAGGTGCAAACCATGAATCAGCCTCAAAAATAGAAAGGTCAGAATTGACTTTGCCAAAAAACACCTGAAGAAGCCAGCCCAGTTCTGGAACAGCATTCTTTGGACAGATGAGACTAAGATCAACCTGTACCAGAATGATGGGAAGAAGAAAGTTTGGAGAAGAACTGGAACAGCTCATGATCCAAAGCACTACATCTTCTGTAAAACATGGTGGAGGCAGTGTGATGGCATGGGCATGCATGGCTTCCAATGGCACTGGGTCACTTGTGTTTATTGATGATGTGACAAAAGACAGAAGCAGCCGGATGAATTCTGAAGTGTATAGGGATATACTTTCTGCTCAGATTCAGCCAAATGCAGCAAAGTTGATTGGACGGTGCTTCACCAATGATCCAAAACATACTGCAAAAGCAACCCAGGAGTTTTTTAAAGCAACGAAGTGGAATATTCTGCAATGGCCGAGTCAATCACCCGATCTCAACCCAATCGAGCATGCATTTCATTTGCTCAAGACAAAACTTAAGGCAGAAAGACGCACAAACAAGCAACAACTGAAGACAGCTGCAGTAAAGGCCTGGTAAAGCATCACAAAGGAGGAAACCCAGCGTTTGGTGATGTCCATGGGTTCCAGACTTCAGGCAGTCATTGCCTGCAAAGGATTCTCAACAAAATACTGAAAAGTAACATTTTACTTAGGGTTATGTTTATTTGTCCAATTACTTTTGAGCCCCTGAAATGAGGAGCGTTTGTATAAAAATAGCTACAATTCCTACATGTTTAATCATATATTTTTGTTCAACCCCTTGAATTAAACCTTAAAGTCTGCACTTCAATTCCGTTGTAGTTGTTTCATTTCAAATCCAATGTGGTGGCATGCAGATCCCAAATCATGAAGATTGTGTCACTGTCCAAATATTTCTGGGCCTAACTGTATATGAAGACGAAGAGATCAGTTTAAACCCTTGTCTATTAAGTTTAGTGTGCTCCAAGTCTGTTAGGTGGGTTTCCTGTAAAAATATTATTCCTGCTTTGTCTTTTTTCATTTTGCCTAGAATCTTGGATCTTTTAACTGGATTCAGAGGATCCCTTTTGAATGAAAAGGTTTATTGTCAATACTACCATACGTGCAACACATACAGGAGAATTGAAATTTGACTTGACATTGGGCGTGCTTCTGTAAGCGCATCCCATAGCCGCAGCAGCCCGAAGGCGCCAGTCGAACAGGAGGGTAAAGAGGGCAAGGGTCAGGGTCAGGGAAAACACAATAGGCGGAAAGAAAAAAACATAGTTATCAGAATAACGCTCGTATAAGCTCATATAGCTCATATAAGCTCAAATGAGCCAGATTATGATCACACAGAAAAAAAAACCCTCTCTGCACAATTAGCAGACAATAGATCACACATTACAAAGACAGCAGAGAGAGGCAGTGAGTGTATATGTACATCAGTGTAAATGAATCAGTCGTGTATGTTGAATGCAGCAGTGTGTAGTGTAGGTGTGTCATTGCTAGTGAACAGCAGAGGGCACCCTCTGGCAACGGATAGATATTATTCAGTCATGTGTTCTATAGTCCAGACACATGGTAACGCTGTCCTTGGAGCTCGGTCTGCTGAAACAACAGCAATTGTCGATTGTTTGGGTTAAGAGCCAGACTCCCTTCAGCCTTATCTTCCCAGGAGGAGTGAATGAAGTCTTCAAGGGCGCCGAATCAAGGTTGAAAGGCACAGTTCACTTAGAGTAAAAAAATTTCATCTCTCAGCAATTGTGCATCACAATTTACAGGCTTTAAAGTCATTCTCTGGAAAGCACTCAGCGACTCCAGATGTTATCCACCTACCGAAACATACAGTATGTAACATGTCCAAGAGAGTCCATTCTCTCTTCAGTGCATGCCAGGTGGTAAATTCCATGTTAATCCCATTTGCCGCTATCCATGCTCCCCCCAGCTGGAAATTGTTGGGGGAGCTACGCCGGGGTCCGCATTTTGATTAGCTCACCCAAATATAATTTTGATACATCAGGAACTCCAGGGCCAAACAGAAAATCCTGTGATCATGCCAATCTTCAGTCGAATCACGCAGGTTCCAATTCTTGGGCTCCCCCCTGGCCCGGTTCTTGTTGAAAAGTGGTGACAATAGCATTAAGCCACAATCCACTTTCCATAGTTTCCATTTGGGTCGATTCAGCAGAAGTAGAGCGAGACACAGACAGGACATTATATGAGATTATTTTGGTTACACCCTGTTTCTCCATTGTGTTGTCTTATTTAGTATAACAGTGTGGTGGCCCTCTTTTATGCTACTCAGAAACTGAAAGAACATTAAGAACATAAAAAACATCAAGAACATAGTGTATAAAACTTTAAAACAAAAAACTGTCAAAAGATCTTCCTGAGCTGAGGTCTTTTTAGCGACCTTAGAAGAGCCTTACTGGTGCGTTGGCTCTGAGGGAAATTCCTCAAACTCTGTTACGCGTTGAGGGCCCTCTCTTACCCCTGTAAGTTGTCCCATATTTTTAACGTGAATTTCAGATCCCAATCCAAACTTGTAATGATTTTTTTTTTTTTTTAATGCCTATACCCTATGAAATTGTGTGCAACCTCCCACCACCATCACAGCAAACAATCACGTTAATACAGTATTTGTTGGTGTGGAGAGTTCATGTGGTTCATTGTCACATTTCTATTTTAACAAGTTTTTTTTTTTAAAGACTTATTTGTTTCTAATATTATGACTGTTCCATGAAATGTTTTACCACTTCATACGTGCTGATTCTGCATCTCCTTTAATGTTTGTTATCTTGTAGGAGGAGGGTTTGATGTGCAGATTGATTAAAAATATCTTATTCCCTCCTGAAAGCGTTCAGTTTTTCCTTATAGCCCTGGCGCTGGGTTTCCCGCTGCTGGCCCGTGCATTTTGAGGGTCTCTGTGTGCACCATGTTTGAGCCTTGATTCTTTCAATGGGGTCTGCTGCGGGTTTATACACCGTTACCGGGAGCCCTCTTCTCGCCATATCCCTGGTTGCTTCTTCCACCGAGTTGTAAAGACACGTCTCTTCCCCGTAAAAAACCCGCAGCTTCGCCGGAAATGGAGTTTGAAAGCGCAGTTTCTTCTCTCTTAGTACCTTTTTAGCGTCGTTGTATTCCCGACGCTTTTTAAGGACCTTCGGGGTGTAGTCGTGCTCCACAAAAACTTTTCTTTCTTGGTGCATAAATCCTTTTTCCTGCCAAGCCAGTCTCAAAACCTCTTCTTTTGTTCTGAAGTTGGAAAACTTCACCACCACAGATCACGGGGGGGGGCTTCCGCCGACGGCCTTGGGGCTAATGAACAGTGCGCCCTTTCTATTTTCAAATCGGTGGATTGGGGAATTTCCAACTTCTCTCTCAGTATGGTTTCCACGCATGCAGCCATTGTGGTGAAACCGTCCTCGACTCCTTCTTTCAGACCATGAATTCTTATGTTGGCCCTTCTTAGTCTTCCTTCCTGGTCGGTTGGCTTAGCCTCCAGTCTTGTCTGTCATTTGAGTAATTCCAGCACGATTTCTTCCAGCCCTTTTATTCTTTCCTCTGCTTCCATGATTCGGTCCTCAGCCTGGTCCACTCTGATGTTTGTCCTTTTTATTTCGTCTTTAATTTCACGAAATTTGGCCCAACACTCACAGCGAAATTCTCTTAATTCTTGAAATATCGTTTTTATGCTAACCGTGTTGCTAGCCTCATTCTGCTCCTCTGTTTCCGAGTGGTTGTTGTCCTCCAGGTCAGATTCTCCGGCCGATGCGCGTCTTGGCCTGGCAAATGTCGATCTCTTCTGTTTTCCTTTAGATTTTCACTCTTCCAAAAATCCGTTAATTCTGATTTTCAAGGTATTTTCACGGATGGGGTCTTGGAGCTTCAGCGTTAAGCTGCTATCACCATGGTGTCCAGACCGAAAGTCCACTCTCTTCCTCTTCTTGCTTTCCAAAGTCATCCCACAGACTGCCATCTGATGCAGTCTGGCTACAGTTCTCCCTGTCACCACCTTGCAGTCTCTTATCTCTTTCAGATTTTTCCTTCTGCATAGGATGTAGTCCACTTGTGTGCACCTTCCTTCACTCTTGTACGTCACCCTATGTTCCTCTCTGTTCTTAAAGTATGTGTTCACCACAGCCATTTCCATCCTTTTAGCAAAATCCACAATCATCTGTCCTTCCACATTTCTGTCCTTAAGACCATACCTACCCAGGACATCCTCATCACCTCTGTTCCCTTCACCTACATGTCCATTAAAGTCCGCTCCAGTCACCACTCTCTCCCCCCCTGGAAACACTCTCTACCACTTCATCCAACTTACTCCATAATTCCTCTTTCTCTTCTACCTGACATCCAACTTGTGGGGCATATGCACAGACAACATTCAACATCACACCTTTGACTTCTAGCTTCAAACTCATGATTCTGTGTTACTCCCTCTTTATTTCCTGAACACTCTTCACATGCTCTTCCTTCAAGATTTCTCCTACTCCATTTCTTTTCCAATCTACGCCATGGTAAAACAGTTTAAATCCACCTCCAGTGCTTCTAGCCTTGCTTCCTTTCCATCTGGTTTCTTGAACACACAGTATATCTACATTTGATCTCCATCATGTCAGCCAGCTCTCTGCCTTAACCGGTCATAGTCCCTACATTTAACGTCCCTCCTCTCACCTCCACACTTCTACCTTTCCTTTTCTCTCTCTCCATCCTAACATGCCTTCCCCCTCTCCTCCTCCTCGATCTTCGACCAACAGTAGCCCAATTTCCATCGGCACCCTGTCGGTTAACAGCACCGGTGGGGGTCGTTGTTAACCCGGGCCTCGACCGATCCGGTGTGAAAGTCTCATTTGTCGTGAGCCGCATGTTTGATTTGGCAAAGGTTTTACGTCGGATGCCCTTCCTGACACAACCCTCCACATTTACCCGGGCTTGGGACTGACACTAGGAGTACACTGGTTTGTGCACCCCCTGTGGCTGTGTGTGTCCATCCATCCATCCATCTTCTACTGCTTAATCATTTTTGGGTCACGGGGAGGCTGGAGCCTATCCTAGCATCTTTGGGCAAGAGGCATGGTACACCCTGGAAAGATTGCCAGTCCATCGCAGAGCTAACAGAGCGATACAGACAACCATTCACTCTGTAGCTGGGTTTATATCTAATTTCTCTTGATTTTATTGTTCATTAATATTATGTGTGTGGGACTGATGCCACTAAAGCTGACTTAATGCCTTACATGCATGCTTGAGTGTGAGGCTTGTGTGATGTAAATTTCATCATCCTCTCCAGTCCACTAGGGGGGTCCCTCCACAGCTCTGCGTGTGCAGCCAAAATTTTGTGACCACATTGACTATGTGTGGTGACTATGCATGCGCAAGTCCCAACCTCCCCTTCAAAAGCTGGCGCCAGTGAGACAGCACTTGGGCTGGAATAAAACTGCAAATGATGTTTATGCACATGTGTCAAACGCTTGGTCCAACAGTGCAAATGAAGCATATATACAGCTGTGTGTGCTGAGGAATGTGATCCCATTCAGCAAGCAGTGCCACCTCAAGCTCGGCATGATTTGTTGGTGTAGCATCCCAACTGTGTACACGCTGATCCAGAACATGTCATAAACCCTCCGTGTGCTCTTCCATTTGCGCACGGAGGAGAGAAGGAGAAATGAGGATTTAACCGTATGGTTTCACCAAACACACATTTATTGACAAACAGTTCAGGTACAGACGAACACGTTAGTCAAAATACAATGAGGAAGCGCTCGGAGAGCAGGGAGGACAACAGGGCGTTAAACTACTCGGGGGAACATAAACTGGGCCACAGCCTAAGCGTAGCAGTTTGCTGTGGAGAGAAACGCCACCAGAAGCACAGCAGAACACTGCAAGGGAAGAAGCGCTTCTGGTTCAGCGTAGCAGCGAATCACGGAGAGAAGCGCAAACAGTTTGCTCACAAGTAAAACAGTCCTGAAGGTCCACTACTCCCAGCAAGCGTAATCCAGATATCCTTCAACGACGTGACAGTCACACCATGGAAGCCGAGAGTGTGACTCGTACAATGAACCAGCGGTGTTTGTCCATCAGAAGGCTGCTTTTATACAAACACCACTGGCCTCACAAATAGGCAGCACCTGGACGAGGATAATTACCGGGATAGGGAACAGCTGGTGGAATTACTGAGTGCGAGGGGCCGTGGTAGGACCGACAGACTGTCAGCAGCGTGGGAAAAAGATCAGAGGCTGACTAACAGCTGCCGGTCAGGCAGTGGCTAAGGATGAGAAAATACACGACATGCATATAAACAGTGGAGCCAGAACCCACAGAGAGATCAGGGCCGAGCCGAGGGAAACCAAGCCGGCTCGGCTCATGACAGAACATCCGGTGCGGTGGCGCAGTGGTTAGCACTGTGGCAGCACAGCAACTCACCCTTGGCCGTGGGATCCCTGGTTCGATCCCAGCCTCTGACCAACAGTGATCTGTGTGGAGTTTGCATGTTCTCCCCGTGTCTGCGTGGGTTTACTCCGGGAGTTCTCCGGTTTCCTCCCACAGACCAAAAACATGCAGGTTAGGTTAACTGGAAACTCTAAAGTGGTGAATAGTAAAGGGATAGTGCCGTACCATGGCTGCTTTATCTATCCAGGTGGATGCCCTCAATTTCCCCTCTGGGGATCAATAAAGTATACAATCCCATAGATGTTCTTCTGGGGAGTTTTATACATTGAGATGACAGCATTTATTATTGTACATGCATAAACATTGTACAAAAACATTAACCGTTTTAAAGCACGTAATTATTATAAACATATGCAGGATTTTGTTTTCTCTGTGTTCTTCATTTTTAATGCCTGTCAGTGTATGTTTTGGGGCTCTTACAAATCTCTTCAGCCAAAAATGGTTCTTTCCATTCAACGGTTCTGCATTGTATATTTGCCACTAATGCTCCTCTCCGTGTTTCATTTACTAAAAATAATTTCAGTTTTTGGCAAAGAATTCTTCATCATACAGAACTGAACCCTTTCATTATATAATGAAAAGCTAATGACAAATATTGACTATACAGCGTAGTGTTTTTGCGGCGGCTGCGATGAAGGGCTTAATGTGAATAAAAGCCCTTTAATACTTCTCCCTCCATTTACTCTGCAAATAGTTCAACCAGGAAAGCTGCTGCCACTGCTCTTAACTGAGGTGAATTGCACCCTTCCCTGTTCCATCAGCCTTTTGAAAGATGTCTGCATCCGCTCCTCAGTCATGTGTGGGGAACATGTGAACGTGTGTGTTCGTTGGCCTGTACAGGATCTCATCCAGAAAGCATTACCTTTCTATTCTTCTGCACAGCACCTCATTTTATCTGCCTCAATGGCATGCTCTCATGCCCGCTAGAATCGCTAACCTTTTTTCTTGAAACATTTTAGCTTAAAATGTTGGCTCCTCCTGCTATTTTGACACCTTTTGAGATGTGCCTCTCTTTGGTTCTGATCCCAGTTGAAAAGATGAAGAACGGTTTTTGTGATGTGTTCCCTGGAGGAAAGCTGTGAGTCACATTCACAGGCCATATCTGTTATAGCTGCTGCAGCAGCAGAGGGTATCTGAGCATCTGGCAGCTGCTCAGTGGGATTTGCTTCTCAGTTTTCTTGGGAAAAAAAAAAGACTTGGTAAACTTTCCAAACATTTTCATGTTATTATTCTGCCATTTAAAAAAAACACTCATGTGTTGTATGTACTATATTGAAAATCGGTACATTTTGAAACCTTCTGAAGCCTGTTTTTAAAGCACATACTGAAAAAATTCAGCATTCAAACCATCTGCTTTTACCTCATAATTTTCTACCACAAGCTCCCATTTTCATAACGGGAATTGTGCACATACATATATCAGTGCTTCCATAAACAATTATTAAGATAAGATAAACAGTTGGTTTAGACAGCTGGAGGACCTCCAACAATGCACTGGGCTTCACTCCTTTCTTCACTCGCAATGTAAATATTTTTGCTGGTCATTAATATCTGTTTGTTCTCTCTCATAGATTGAGTCCCCATTGTGCTGTTTGCTCTCTACATGTCTGTTCTTTTCGTCTTCTCTATCCCCTCACCCCCCAGCCAGTCGCAACAGATGACTGCCCATCCCTGAGCCCGGTTCTGCTGGAGGTTTCTTCCTGTTAAAAGGGAGTTTTTCCTCTCCACCCTCGCCAAGCGCTTGCTCACAGGGGATCGCCAGATTGCTGGGGTCTTTCTGCAATTGTGGGGCTTTCCCCTACAGTTGAAAGTGCTATGAGATGATTGTTGTTGTGAAATGGCACAATATAAATAAAGTTGAATTGAATAAGATAAGATAAGCCTTTATTATTCTCACAATGGGGAAATTACAGGATTGCAGCAGCAAAGGGATAGCAACACTCAGCGCAATAGTAAATAAGATATTAAGATAAGAATTGGTTAGCCAAAGCAGTACATAAATATACATATGTACACAGTTATATACACAGTGCAGGAGCATTGCAGTTAGATGGTATTAACAGCGTTACAGTTAGTTACATTAGTGGCAATATGTAAATATAGACCCAGACAGTATATTTCATATTTGAACGAACAGTGTTGTTGCCACCCTCAATAATAACTGTAATTGTATAAGTTGTGTATTGGAGGAGGTGATCGCTACTGTGCAAAGTTGTAATGTTTAGTACAGCCTCTATGAGCAGCATCGGTTAGATTGCAAAGCAGGGCTGTTCAGTTACAAAATCAGTTGGGCCACAATTTGAAATCAAGACATGTAACTGGGCCGCACATGTTCAGCGATCTGTTGAATATGACACATTTTAAACCAACACAGATCAATATGGGGAAAAATATACACTTTTTTATTCATTGTCTTGGTTTTAAATGTGCACTTGGCACATGACAAAGGCACATCAAAAATGCATAAAAACAAAATAACAGTGCTGGAGTTGAGCAGAACAGAGTAGTTGAAATATTTTTCCTCTTGAACAACAAATAAATAGAATGAAAAAAATAAAATTCTGTAAATAACCGTTTTGATCACATCTTTCTCAGGCATATCTCAAAGCGCATAAAACTCAATGTGCACTGTTAGTAGCATTAACATTTTTTCCCTTTTGAAATAAAATATACTACATCCTGGTCATTACTGACCTTGGCACATCACAAAGTGCATTTAGTTGAATAAAAAAGGAACTGTCAAACACTTCAGTGCACAAACCCTCCCAAGAAAAGATTGATGACGTTAACAAACATTGCTTATCCACCATTGTGGTTTGTTTTGTTTTAAATCACCACATGTGTGAATAGGAATCTCTTTTTATAACTACACATTCCATTACACACACATATCATTTCAGGCAGGGTTAAACCGATGACTTTCATCATCAATTTTACGCTCCAGAGTTGACAATGACATGTTTGAAGGTACCTTTACACCAAAAGCGAACGGGTGAATTTTTCGCGTTGCCCGATTACATTATAACTCAATGTAAACACGCAAATAGACATGAATTTATCATTAGTTGCAGACAGACAAAGTTGCCTTTATAACTTCTGCAGCTGTGTTCAACCTGCTGCTGAAATCCCCAAAATAGCAGCATGCTTGGGGGGGGGGGGGGGGGCTCACCTGAAAAAGTTGTGCCTACCTCCAAAACTTCACAAGATGATGGGCGTTTACGTTGCTAGCCTGCTAGGCTTGTTAGCATGTCTGTGGATAAATAACAATGACATCTCGATTCAGCTGAAGAGCTCCCAGTCCTTTCTCCAGGTGAGTGACAGTCTCATTTTCAAAGTAGTTTACTGTCCAGTGTTGATACTTTTACTCCGATGACGGCAAAATCTCAAAGCTAGCGCTATCCCTCGGACATGAACGTGCAAATACGCGATTTCGCATGTGCTCACCTCTTTCCACTGACTTTGTATGCATTTGCGCTGTCTGTTTGTGTTTGGTGTGAAGGCTTGGTATCTTGCCATTAGCACCGTTAGCTGCAGTCATAGAGCCCATACTTCAAAACAAATACACTGCATTGTGGGTTGATGGTTGCTAGGCTACGCGGAGTGTTGCATTTACGTTCTGTAGTAATTAATAGATTTCTGCAATTCTGTGAAACGTGTTGGCCTTTGCTTCTCTGACTGGACCACAGACTGGGCCTGTCCCACTCAGAGGTTGGTTCTGGGCCGCATGTGGCCCGTGGGCCGCCAGTTGAATAGGCCTGTTGTAAAGTCTGACAGCAGCAGGAAGGAAGGACCTGCGGAACCTCTCCCTCAAGCACCGCTAAATGAGCTTCTCAGTGCGTTCTGCATGTCCCGCATGGGGTGGGACTCAGACTCCAGCAGAGAGGACAGCTTAGCCACCATCCTCCTCTCTCCTATCTCCTCCACTGGGTTGAGGCGTCGCCCCAGAACAGAGCTGGCTTTTTTGATCAGTCTGTTCGGTCTCTTCCTGTCGGCTGCCGTGATGCTGCTGCCCCAGAAGACCACTCCAAACGTGATGGCTGATGGCACCACAGAATCATAGAAGGTCATCAGGAGTGCCCCTGCACTCCAAAGGACCTGAGTCTCCTGAGGAGGAACAGCCTGCGCTACCCCTTCTTGTAGAGCGCGTTGGTGTTGTGTGACCAGTCCAGTTTATTGTTCAGGTGAACACCCAGGTACTTCTAAGATGTCACCATCTCAGTGTCTGTTCCCTGGATGTTTACTGCTGCTGTGGGGGGTTGACCACGCCTGCAGCAGTCCACCACCAGTTCCTTGGTTTTCCTCGCATTGATCTGGAGGCAGTTCCGCAGACACCAGTCCATGAAGTCCTGGATCAGTTTTCCGTACTCCGCATCATCCCCATCGGAGATGAGGCCGACGATCGCAGAGTCATCAGAGAACTTCTGTAGGTGGCAGGCTGGTGTGTTGTGTGAAAGGAAGGGAGCCAGAACTGTTCCCTGGGGGCCCCCGTACTGCAGATGATGGTGTCATCATTAATTGTTTTCATGGAAATAAAATCCAGTACACCTTTAAAGGGAGGACTCTGTCATAATTTTGAATCATGAATTGATTGTGATTTGATTTTGAATTTTAAGACATTTGATCACAGAATTTTAGTTAATAGCTTTTTTTGCTGATAGAACTTTGTATTATTGATACACTGCTTTACTATAATTATTACAGTTCCCTTTTCCCTCCATACATAGGATTTAGAAAGAGAATTTTATTAAAAAGAACAACAATTTGACAGTTTCCTCCTGGTACTGGATTCTTGTCTTATCGCTGCTCTTCTGGGCACTCTGCCTCCATTAGATTTGCCTGCAATTTCCTGCTTGGAGAGGCTGAAACAATCACCATCAGAGTCTGAGCTCTGAATCATGTCCAGGTCATCACTTCAGGCCCAAAAGTTAGTCAGAAATGGTGCACACAGTGAGGAGCAAGATTTAAAAAAAAAAAAAAAGTGTAAAATGTTTGCAGATCACAGACAGGAATAATAGAAAAAGTTTGTTTAATGAGACTACTGCATCTGACAGGGACATAAAGAGTGGTCTTTGTGACTAGAAAAGCGCTATATAAGTGCAGGTTAGGTAGGTAGGTAGATAAAAACAGAATATCTGCCACTCTAAAAAGCCTCAAATAGACTTCCGGTTATGGCTGCCACGTAGAACGGACGTGTCTCGCTCTGCTCTGCTCCTGGAGAAAAAAATCGGCAAATAACTCTCTCATTTGGGACAGAACGTATCCCAGCATTTGAGCGAGGATATGTCGGCGAAGCCTAAGGCTGGAAAACCAGGAAAAGGAAAAAGCGAGCCGCCGAAACAGTCCAAATTAACGGACTTTCAGGTCTGTGACGCAGCAAACAAGGCTCCATATATGGCGGAGGCGGCTGGCGGCGGTGCGATTTCTGCGGGGAATGGCGCAGATGCGCTGATGGCTGCCATGAGTTCAATGAGAGCGGACTTTTCCTCTAGATTTGATGGGATTATGACAGCGTTGGAAGGAATAAGAAAGGAATTGGGTGACTGTGTAGAACGAACGGCGCAGATGGAGCTCCGTCTCGCTAGTGCTGAAGATGACGTCACCCGTCTTCAATTAAAGGTGCGCACTTTGGAAAAAAAAAATAAATCTCTGGAAGATAATATTTTGGATTTGGAATCTCGGTCGAGACAGAATAATTTGAGGCTGGTGGGTCTTCCAGAGGAATCAGAAGGTCGGGACGTATGTTCCTTTCTGGAAAAGTGGATTCCGGAGGTGCTGGGCAGCGAGGAGTTGCAATCAGCAGTGGTTCTGGAAAAAGCACATCGTATTGGCCCACGGAGAGATAAGGGACCGCCGAGGACCTTAATTATGAAGTTTCTTAGCAACAGAGACAGGATGAAGATCTTCAACGCTGCACGTGCTAAAGGAGAGATTAAACACCAGGACCAGCAGGTGCGGTTCTACCCAGATTTGGCCACAGGAATCCAACAATTGAGGAAGCAGTTTGATCCCGTACGTAAGGAGCTGCGCAACCTTGGGATTCGTCATGGTGTAATCTATCCTGCGAGACTGCTGACCACGTATGAGGGCAGAACCCACATCTTCAAGACCCCAGAGGAGGCGCAGGAGTTCATCAAGAAGATCAAAGAAGAAGAAGAGACTGGTGGGAGCTAAGCATGAACAAAAT
This sequence comes from Pholidichthys leucotaenia, assembly GCA_020510985.1. NCBI lineage: Eukaryota > Metazoa > Chordata > Actinopteri > Cichliformes > Pholidichthyidae > Pholidichthys > Pholidichthys leucotaenia. The sequence continues at coordinate 61,419,815 of CM035839.1, forward strand.
ATAAGGTAGAATAATTAAGCATTTGCACAGGCATCTGACTGACTTGAAGTAAATAGTAAGTTTACAAAATATAGATTGTATTATATATTAAAAAAACAAAACAAAAACAAAACAAAACAAAAAAAAAAACTATGATGTACAAAGTTGTTAAAAATTTTGGAGTTAAGTTGGAAAACTACAGAGGAGAGTTAATGTTACGTCATTAAAAGCAGTAGAGTTAGGGTGATTGGGAGGATGAAGAAGGAGTGGCTTAGGCTGTTCCCCGTGGGTGTGGAACGGTCGATGGCTATATCGGGAGACAGAATTTTTCTTTTGATTTTGGGGGGTTTGCCACAAGTGTGGGAAGGGGAAATTTGTTTGTGTGTAGTTTGTAGGATGAATGTTCAACCACTCATGTTTTTGCTTCTCTGTATGAGCATGTTTACACTGCAAGGTAATCCCAAACTCTCTATTGATCATGGACCAAAGTGTTAATCTTAATTTAACTTCATGGAATTGCAGAGGTCTACAAAATTTAAAAAAACTTAAACAAGTTATGAATAAAATAAAGGACATGGGTTCAAGAATTGTGTTTTTACAAGAAACTCATCTGATAGAGGAGGATGTTAAAAGAATTAGGAGTAGATGGCAGGGAAGTGTATTCACCTCTTCATTTTCATCCCGAGCCAGGGGAGTTATGACTCTCATACATAAATCAGTTCCTTTTCAAGTGAAAAATGTAATTGGAGACAAATTTGGAAGATATGTAATCATTCAAGGTTCTTTGCTATTAGAAAATATAAATCTTGTGAACTTATATGGTCCCAATATAGATGATCAGAAGTTCTTTGCTAATTTATTTCTCATCTTATCATCACTTACAGGGCAACATATAATAGCAGGGGATTTTAATTGTACATTGAATCCAGGTGTGGATAGATCAACAGGACTGGATTGTACGCACATTGGATGTAGGATGACTATTAATCATTTTATGAAAGAATTGAGATTGTTAGATATATGGAGAGAAATGAAACCACAAGTTAAAGCCTATTCTTGTTATTCCAGTACCTACAAGACATTCTCACGTATTGATTATTTTTTGATTTCCACAGAATTAAGGTCCAAGATTCAAAACTGCTTTTATGATAACATCGTGATCTCTGATCATGCACCCTGTTGTCTAATATATGTAGATAAAAAATTGACAAAGGAATCAGGTAGATGGCAATTTCAGCATAAATGGCTTCAGGATGAGGAATTTGTCAAGTATATAGAAAAACAGATAGACGAGTTCTTTGACATCAATACTACACAAACATCAGCATGTGTAAAGTGGGAGGCTTTCAAAGCTTTTATTAGGGGACATATTATTAGTTATACAGGATCAAAATCTAAGAAGACTCGAGAGGAGAGAGCTAAATTGGAACATAAAATAAAAAATCTTCAGGAAAAAGTGTATGCAGGAAGTGACCCAAGGTTGGAGAATGAATTACTGATTTTGAGAGCTGAATACGACAAAAAATCAGCGAATAGAGCTGCCTCGAGTCTTCTAAGATTGAAACAATCTTTTTATGAACAAGGTGAAAAATCAGGAAAATTATTAGCATGGCAGATTAAACAATTGGAAATTAAAACACCAATTACCAGTATTATAAGTAATGGACAGGTAGTTATAGATCCTTTAGAAATTAATAGAGCCTTTAGAGATTACTATGAAAAATTATATGATACCAAAAATGAACCTGATTTAACAAAACTAAATGGGTTTTTGAACGAACTATCTATACCGTGTATTCCAAATGAAAACAGGGAGATATTGGAGTCTAAAATTAGTCAAGAAGAAGTTGGGCTAGCCATTGATAATATGAAATCAGGAAAAAGTGCAGGACCAGATGGTCTTCCAGTTGACCTTTATAAAAAATTTAAGAATAAATTAATAAAACCTTTTTTGGAAATGGTTTTAGAAGCATTTCAAAATAATAATTTACCATCATACATAAATAATGCCTTAATTATACTGCTGCCAAAACCAGGTAAGCCCTCTAATAAATGTGAAAATATGAGACCAATAAGCCTATTAAACGCCGACCTTAAGATAATCTGTAAAATTTTAGCAAGACGAATACAAGAAATTTTACCAAATATTATTAATCGAGATCAGAATGGCTTTATAAAGGGTAGACAAGGCTTCCATAATGTAAGAAGACTATTTAATATTATTTATTTTAATAAAGAAGCACCGGATACAGCTCTCCTATCATTGGACGCCGAAAAGGCCTTTGATAGAGTTGAATGGCCCTTTCTTTTTGAAGTCCTACAAAGGTTTGGACTTGGAAATAATTTCATAAAATGGGTTCAAATAATATACAATAATGCTACAGCAGAAATCCTAACAAATAACAATATTTCAAAACCAATAAAAATCAATAGAGGATGTCGACAAGGCTGTCCACTTTCACCTTTACTGTTTACTATGGCAATTGAACCTTTAGCGATAGCGATACGTTTACATTCACAAATATATGGAATTAAAGTTGGACCAACAGAACATAAAATCTCCCTGTACGCCGATGATATAATTTTGTTTATGTCGAATCTAAAAAAATCAATTCCAACCTTGTTGAATTTAATAAAGAATTTTGGGGAAATATCAGGATATAAAATAAATAAAACTAAATCTTCAATATTAATGCTAAATGAGACCCAGAGAAATTACCCAGCCCCTGAGGTAAATCAATTCAATGTTGTAAATCAGTTTAAATATTTAGGAATCCAAATTATGCCTAAGCTAGAATCAGTCGCCAGTGTCAACTATGAAGCCTTAATGTCAGATATCAGTGAGTTAACTCAGAGATGGATGTCACTACCAATGTCGATGATCGGGAGAATCAATATACTTAAAAGTAATATTTTACCTAAAATACTTTATTTATTTCAATACATTCCCTTATCACCACCTTTAGATCTATTCTCAAGAATAAAAAAAAAGTTAGTGGAATTTATATGGAACAACAGGAGGGCTAGATTACGTTTGTCTTTATTATATTTACCATTTGATCGTGGAGGTCTGAAATGTCCAAATTTTATGTTGTATTATTGGTCGGCACAACTGAGGTCTATGACATATTATTTTTCATCAAATGATCTCCCTCACTGGACTGAAATGGAATCATACAATTTACCTTTACCTCTTCCCTTATTCATATACTCAGATTCGGCAAAAAAATTACAAAAACAAGTTAAAAATCCATTTGTAAAGCATATGATCAAAATATGGTGTGAAGCTAAAAACTATTTAAAAGAACCACAGTTATTGTCACAATTTAGTCCAATATGGGGTAATCAATATTTTAAACCAGGGAGAGCGGACGCTGTATTTAAAGTATGGAATTTAAAAGGGATACAAAAGATTCAGGATTTATATTTGCCAGGTGCAGACAACATAATGTCTTTTGAAGAGCTGAGGATCAAATTTAATCTCAATAGAACACATTTTTTTAAATATCTTCAACTTAGAAACTTTATTCGATCAAATCAAAATAAAGCTCTCACTCGACCTATTTATTCATCCTTGGAAAAAATGATGATGAAAGATAGTAAAAGAAAGGGTATTATTTCAGAGTTTTATAACTCATTGACACTATCTTCAAGTGAAAATTCACTGAAAAGATTAAACTACTGGAAAGAAGATCTGCAAATTGAAATTTCAGAGGAACAATGGGAATTGGCTTGTACAGAAGCTCAAACCAAATCAATAAATGCACGCCTTAAATTGATACATTTCAAATGGTTAATGCGGATGTATGTTACACCAGAGGAGTTAAATAGATATAACAAAAATATACCAGATACATGCACAAAATGCATGGAAAGTAAAGGAACCCTATTTCATTGTTTATGGGAATGTAGATTAATAAGAATGTTTTGGGAAGAGGTGAGGGTAACAATTGAAAAAATAATCTCAAAACAAATCATATTGAATCCTAAACTGTTTTTGTTGGGTCTGTACCCAGAAAAGCATAATTTTAATAAAAGTGAAAGAACATTCATAGACCTCAGTTTGCTTAATGCCAAAAAATGTATTGCACTATTATGGAAAAAGACTCATAGACCAGATGTGACTCAGTGGTTAAGACAGATGTTAACAAACCTTCCATTAGAAAGAATAACATATATACTAAAATCAAAGGAAATTGTGTTTGAGAATATATGGAGACCTTTTATTGATTATGTAAAAAATTTAAACATAACTCTTGAAGAAGAAGGTGAATGATGTGTGTGGACCTTGTAAATTCCAAACTGGTGAACATAATATGTATACTTATGTATTGGATTGTCTAGACTAAACAGAGGAGCATTGTTGAAGACTTGATTTTGTTGGTGGTTGTTGGTGTTTTTAGTGCATTTTTTTTTTTTTTGTAGTACTTTAGTGTTAGTGTTTGATTGTTTGTATCATGTTTGTTAAAAAAAAAAAAAAAAAAAAAGGTTCAATAAAGATATTGTGGAAAAAAAAAAAAAGCCTCAAATAAATGTTGAATGAAAGGAACCCGGTTTTGCTATCAGTCACATATTTTGGTAGCACCTCTGCATGTTATTGCACGTTCATTTTTTTGTAGCATCATCTTGAACTGACAATGTTGCAGGTTAATAAGCCACAAATATGATGTGTGTACATATTTATATAATAATTAGTACATACCTGTGCATACCCATCCATGCCCATAGAAACCAAGTATAAGCAAGTATTTCTGCATGTCTGTTGCTGAAGGGTCTCCTTCTGTCTCAGACGGCTGTGTTGTTCACAGTCATGCCTGCGGTGTACTGCTGGAACCTGAGGTGTTTCATGTTCACGGCATCTTTTCTGACATGCAGCAGTTCTCATTCTATTGCTCTCCATCTCGTGGGTCTTCTTCTTCTTCGTTCAGACCACTGGTTGAGGGATAGGTGCATCGTAATTCCAGTTTATGGACAGGATCATGAAAATAGATCTGAGCAAAAAGTGGCTTTTGACCCTATTCAGGAAGGCCCGTGCATGCCCATAGAAACCAAAAAACCGGAGCACCCAGAGAAAATCAGCGCTTTGCTTGGCATTTTACACATTTGTAGTGTAGACTGGCATTCTTCAAGGTTACATATTTTTACTGTGTCAGCACCTCTTTAAAAACGACATTGCTGAGAAAGCGACACTTTTGCTTAGTTTCTTCATCTTGAGCAATAATACGAAGACTGCTTGATCTGGCAACTCTACTCGTGGCAACGTAGAATTGGCCATGGCTGCAGAAATCTGTTGTGCAGAAAACACGAACGTGCCGTAAAGACTGGCCCTGTGACTTATTCACCTTGCCAATTTTGAGCCACATGACATCATGAAGACACATTAGTCTAGGCATCGCGAGTGATGGTCTATATGACATCTTAAAGACACATTTGTCTATGTGCCGTCATATTAACATGTGCTGTCATATAGACATCATGTCTGTATGACGGCATCGCGAGTCCTATGATACCTGAGTTCATAGGCTGTCCTATGATGTCCTGTAAATGTGACAGACAGACAGACAGACAGACAGACAGACAGACACACACACACACACACACACACACACACACACACACACACACACACACACACAGATTTCTTGCTTTTATAGAGTGATATACAGTATGTGATGATGATGATGATGATATGTGACCTTAAATTGTGTACTTCATCATCAAGGACTTTGTATAGGCATGTGGGGGGAAAATGTTCTTAGAGAAAAGACAGCACCACCAGAACAATATGATCTCCGTGTCATCCTCTTTTTACAGAACATGTTTGTTCATGAACTCTAACCAAGTTTTCTAGTTATCTGAATTGACTCAAGTGTTTTTTTGCTGGTTTTACACTGTAGATGTGTATGTGAAGGCTGTGTGAAATGGTGTCTTCCCAGGTGCTGTGTTGTCAGCTATGACAGGAGTGATTTCAGAAGTCAACCTTCTTCCAGCAGGAACAGAACACAGACCTCAGGGAGAGCTGTGGGTTTAAAACATATGTCTGTGTTACCATATTTGAACGGAAACTAATTAAATGTGATGTCAATGAAAGGACGGGAATTTCCTATGTTACGCAGCTCTCATAATTGCTTCATGGTGAAATGAATCATTTACAGAGTGCAATTTCCTGGAAATTCACAGCAAAGGCTACATACATTTAACCGAAGTTCATCATGTCTTGGTGTCGTTTAGAGCAACGGTTTCTCATGAGGGTTTAAAAGTCAAATATGAGCTTCTGGAGCTGTGTCTAGTAAATAAACAACATTTTGTCCTCTATAGAGGCAAGTGAGCAGCAGCCTCACAGGAGTATGACGGTAGTGATGATGACTGAGATTTGGTATTTCAGTTGTTATTACAGACATCTGTCCTCCCATTTGTTTTTCTTTCCTAGTGCCAGCCTGTTACTTCCTACCTTCTCTAAACCTTTAATTTAAAGGGAGACAACCTCTACTCCAGAGCTTTAAAATGTTAGCCAGTATGAGTAATTTTTTGTGATTGCTTTTCTATACAGAGTTCAATTGTAGGGTCTCATGTTGGTTTTTCGTTATGGAGAAAATACAAGAAAATATAAGATAAAGCATTTTTTTTTTTTTTTTAGCATTTTTAATTACTGGTCATTTATTTAAACCTTGTATTTTTTTATATACAGCTCTGGAAAAAAATAAGAGACCACTGTAAAAATCTTTCCTGAATTAGCACCTCTACATGTGTAACAGTCATTCAGTTTGAGTATCTGTTGAATTCCAACACAAGGACACCTGTCTACTTAAGGTACTTAATAAGTTATAACTTAAGTATTGCAGTGTTTAACCCCTTGCACTCTGGTCAATTTCCCTAAAAACACCAAAAAATAACGTACCCAAAGTAAATCAAAAGCTGTTCTTCAACCCTTTGCAGCATCTTCATGGGGTTGGTCTCATTTAAAAGAAAACACTTTGAATTTTTTGCCAAAACAGTCATAATCTCTCAAAGTGCTCCGGCCACTGAGTAACAGTCATCTAAACATACTGAACTTGAAGAAAATAAATTTTGCCTGGGTGTTTTTTTGGATACAGATGCTTGCAAATAACACACAGCTGTCAGATCCGGGCTGGAAAATGCAACAGAAATGTAGAACCAACTGTTATCCAGCTAAGGTCAAAATTTTGTAACAATACCACAAAAAATGAATATATTACACAGCTTTTTTCTTAGGTTGTTCCCAGGCGTTTTTGAACTGTGCCAAATTGTGCCAATTGGCACAGTTTGGAAAAACGTCTAACTTTTGAATGATTCAATATAGAAGCTTCATCTTGGGCTCTAATGAAAGGTGAAGGGCTGTGTGTGTGTGGCGGGGGGGGGGGGGTTGTTTATTCATGAATGAATGAACAAACAAGCCCCCACACACAAAGAAGCATGCCACGTAAAAAATGTGTGGCTTTTTTTTTTTACAAGAAAAAATAACCTACAGTGCACTAAAAATTATACTAAAATATCTGTAATGTAGAAGATAACAACTCCCCCCCACCCCCCACCCCCACCGCAACAGAGGACGGACATCGCCCATCGCTACATGACGGAAAGCGGGGACGGTGCGCCGCGGTCTAATACGCACAGTTGTAATTTACCGATCGGTCAAAAGTCATTCTGATTACAATTTTCAGGGATAAAGAATAATTTAGCTTATAACACTTACCCGTCCACAACAGCAGTGTCGCTGGCGAACTTCTCTTCCTCATTGTCAGACGAACATGACGCTGGTCCGCTTGTTACGGACTCGTGGTTCTGGTCACGCGACCCGGTCAAACCATAATTCCATTATTGCGGTTTTGCGCTTCCATGATTGCGGTTTTGGCAAACGATTTTTCAAAACAAATAAGAACAGTAGTAAGAAAAAAAGACTGGCGAACGCCTGTGTGTCACCCAGCCTTACACAAAACAGATTTTAGGCAAGGGAGGCACGCTTTCGAACTTCTGTGCTTCAGTTGGCTGGCTGTATTCGCAGCTGTTGGTAGGCAGGTCCTTCTTGCTAGGTTTTCAGTCATTGGTTCTTCAAGGTTTCAGAAACCCAATTCAAGGTTCTTATTAGTCGAATGAGAGGTCAATCACATCTAAACCAATCAAAGCACTCCTTTGGCTTTCTGTTCGTGGCTGTGTCTGTAATGGAAGAACGGAAATGCAGCTTTTTTTTCAGTGCGCTCTAGGACGCAGAGACGTGTCCGCCCACGGTACACCAAAGTGCAAGAGGTTAAGAATTAAGATGAACTTTTCTTTGCAATATTTGATCAAAAAGTGCATCTGAAAGCAAAATCTTTTTTGTTGTTTTGACCAGTTGTTATTTTCTGCAAATAAATGTTCTAAATGATGATATTTTGACTTGGAATTTGGGTAAGTTGTTTTCTGTTGGTTAGAGAATAAAACAAAATATTTCATTTTACTCAAACTCATACATACAGTATAAATGCTAAAACCAGATAAAGTGATAATTTTGCAGTGCTCTCTCTCTCTCTCGTGCGCATGCGTGAGCGTTTGTGGGAGCAGGGGTGTGGAGTGGCGTTGAGTGAGTACTCTAAACTTTGTTTTTTTCTAACTTTTCTCTATCGTGTGTGTTGAGGTGTGTGTGTTTAGTATTTAGTGGTTCGAGTGTGTGTGTGCTGGGGTGTGAGTGTTGGAGTGAGTGTGTCGGGGAACGGTAGCTTCTGCTGCCCGTTTTTCCCGGCCGGCATCATGCCGGTGTTTGACGGTGGTGTGGAGTTCGAGCGCTTGACCCGGCGGCATGGCGTGAGAATCATGCCGACAGTTCCCTGTTCTGTGGAAGAGGCTGGCCTCGCTGTAGGACAGGTGGTTGGGCATGACTGTATAAAGTCAGCGTCAAGGATGAATAGCGCAATTGTCATCTTTCTGGATTCAACTGAAAAAGCTGATCAGGTGGTGGAACAGGGAGTTGTCATAAATGACACTTTTACTCCTGTTCTACCACTGGTGAACCCTTCTAGGAGGATCACCATCTCAAACGCTCCTCCTTTCATTAAAAACGATCAGCTGATAAGAGAATTGTCCCGTTTTGGCCAAGTTGTTTCCCCCATCAGAATGGTCTCTCTGGGTAGTAAATCACCCCTGCTGAAGCATGTCGTGTGTCACAGGAGGCAGTATTTCATGGTGTTAAAAGACAGCTCTGCTGAACTGAACGTGTCTTTTAACTTCAGGATTGAGGGCTTCAGCTACTTAGTCTTTGCAACATCCGAAACCATGAAGTGTTTTGCGTGTGGTGCAGAGGGCCATCTCATTAGATCATGTCCTGAAAAGGTGAACACAAAGAACACTGGCAGTAAGAAAGGCGACGCCGCTGTTTCTGGTGGTCCGGAGGGTAGCGTTACATGTGGTGCAGCGGATGCCGCTGCGGTGTTTGCTTCTGCTGGGGCGGCCGCGGCTGCAGCCGCATCCGCTTCTGCTTCTGCTTTTGCGGGAGCGTCCGCGGCCACCTCTGCTGGGGTGGCCACGGCGGGCGCGGTAGTTGCCCCCCCAAACAGTGGTGGTGGGGAATTTCTGTCTGGCGGCAGCTCCGATCATTGTGACGAGCCTGTCACCCGGAGTAAAGAGGTGGAGGGCGAAATGAGTGCAGTTAAACGAAAGAACATGAATGAACAGACTTTGCAGGCGGGGGAGGAGCGGTTTGAGGCTGTGGTGGACACTCAGAGTAAACACTGCATGACAAACGTTGCATTTGACAAAGAAGTGCAGGAATGTAATTTTGTTGAGGAGGATCCTTTTAAAGCTGCACAAAAAAGAAAAAGTGCTGAAAACTTGCAGAGCTCTGCTAAATCTAGTAGGGTTGGGAATTTAGAAATACTGGATGAGAGCGCTTCTGAGGAAAGTGGAGCTGAGTCTGAACTGATGCAGACGCAGACGCAGGAGGAGCAAAGCTCCTATTGTTTTACCAAAATTAGGAAATTTCTCCAGGTGACTTGCAGGAGCAGAGCTGTGAAAGTGGAAAATTACTTTCCAGATCTGGAGTTATTTGTGGCATCAGCTCGCAAGTTTATGAAACTGAATGATGGGAATGAGACTTTCACTGATCAGGAAATATATCGTTTAAAGAAACTGGTTGTTAAACTGAAATCACAAATTACTAACAGTCATGTTGACTCTTAGTTTGTTTCTTCCCTTTTATGCTATGTGTGTGTTTTTTTACTGTACCTTATTTTTATCCTTTTTAATGCCCCACCTTAGAATTGGCACTCTTAATATAAATGGGGCCAGGGATGATGTAAAAAGGGCCTCTTTATACAAGCTTTTTAATTTAATTTAATTACGTGCTGATGGTCCAGGAGACTCACAGCACTGTAGACATTGAGAGCCAGTGGAGAAAAGAGTGGGATGGCTGCATTTTTTTTTAGCCACAAATCCAATAACAGTGGAGGGGTGGCTGTACTTTTCTCTAGGGGTTGTGTGCCTGTCTCTTATGAGGTAGAAGAGGTGGTGAAAGGACATGTACTCTTGCTAAAGGTACAGTTTGAAAACGTGAACTTGGTTTTTATAAACGTGTATGTGCCAACACAGAGAGCAGAGAGGATCAGGGTCTTTAATCAGATACGGTTAGATCCTGTAATCCAAATAGTTTTTTATTTCTGGGGGGTGATTTTAACTGTACATTAAACCACAGACTAGACAGGAACCATCAGGAGCCTCACCCTGCTTCTGCCAATTGGCTGAGGGAACTGGTGAAGACACACGAAATGGCCGATGTGTGGAGATCACATCATGGGGACCAGAGGCAGTACACCTGGAGCCATGCTAAAGATAATCTTTTATCTGTGGCAAGGTTAGACCATTTTTATGGGTTTAAACATCAAATGAGTGTTTTTAAAAATAGTTGTATCTGTCCTGTTGGTTTCACTGATCACTGCCTGCTGTTTTGTTCTGTTTTTATTGAAAATGTAAAGTGTAAGAGTGCTTTTTGGCATTTTAATAATACACTTTTAAACGATGTGTTTTTTTAAAGGAGTTTTTCATGATGTATGGAAGTCACACAGGGAACAAAAACCTTCTTTTAGTTCTCTCCAAATGTGGTGGGATTTTGGTAAGGCACAGATAAAACAACTCTGCCAACAGTACACTCAAAATGTCACTCGTAGCTTGACCCAATCCTTGAAAGTTCTGGAGACTGAGGTGGTAGAGCTAGAGGAGTTGCTCAGTTCTACAGGAAAACAAGAGCACTTAGAGGCTCTTAAGTCAAAAAGGTCAGCCTTGGCTAGCCTGCTAGGGGTCACCGTACAGGGTGCTCTGGTCCGCTCATGCTACATGGATGTAGCTCTGATGGACTCGCCCTCCCAGTACTTTTTTGGACTGGAGGGGAAAAATGGACAGAGAAAACTCATTCACTCCTTGTTGGACAATGACGGGAGAACAATCTCCACAGCAGCAGAGATCAGGAAATACGGTGCTAGCTTTTATAGTAAATTGTTTAGAGCAGAGTGGAGGGAGGACACGTCACTCGGCCAGGTTTTCCTTAAAGGTCTTCCAGTGCTCTCAGAGGACCTTGTTGCCGGCTTGGATGCTCCACTGTCTCTGTCTGAGCTGCATACGGCGCTAATGAGCCTCCAGAATGGAAAATCACCAGGCATAGATGGTCTCTCTGTGGACTTTTTTAAGGAATTCTGGCCCCTGCTTGGTCCAGACCTGCTGGAGGTTCTCCAAGATAGCTTGAAAAGGGGGACCCTACCCACGGCCTGCAGGAGGGCCATCATCACAGTGTTGCCGAAAAAAGGGGACCTACAGAGCCTAAAGAACTGGAGGCCAGTCTCTCTGCTCTGCACGGACTATAAGATTCTTTCAAAAGCTCTGGCTCGAAGACTGAGAAAGGTGATGAGCGAGCTCATTCATGTAGACCAGACTTACTGTGTGCCTGGCAGGCTGATTAGTGACAACGTCACTTTAATTCGGGATGTTTTGGAGGTCTCTGGTTCATTGGCGGTAGAAACTGGTTTGATTTCAATTGACCAGGAAAAGGCGTTTGACCGGGTTGAACACTAATATTTATGGACAGTTTTAGCAGCTTTTGGGTTCAGCCCAGGCTTCATAGCCAGGATACGGGTCTTGTACAGTGACATTGAGAGTGTGCTGAAGATAAATGGGGGCCTGTCTGCCCCTTTAAAAGTCCAGAGGGGGGTTCAGCAGGGCTGCCCTCTCTCAGGGATGCTGTACTCCCTCGCCATAGAGCCTTTGCTTCACTGCTTGAGAAGGAACCTATCAGAAGTTACTTTTCCTGGCTGTGACACCACGTTCAAGCTGTCGGCCTATGCAGATGATGTAGTCATTCTGCTGAACAAGCAGAGTGACATTGACGTTTTGGTTAGGAGTGTCAATCTTTTTGGCCAACTTTCCTCTGCAAAAATAAACTGGGGAAAAAGCGAGGCTCTGATGGTGGGGGAGAACCTAGAAAATCAGCTTACGCTGCCTGGTGGGCTGATTTGGGAAAAAAGGAGGGTTTAAGTATCTTGGTGTCTTTATTGGAAATCAACAGTTTGAGCAAAAAAATTGGGATGGGGTCATAGAGAAAATCAACGGGAGACTAAACAAGTGGAAGTGGCTAATGCCAAGAATATCTTTTAGAGGAAGAGTGCTCATTTTAAATAATCTTGTTTCCTCATCCCTGTGGCACCGCCTCATGTGCATGGACCCCCCTGCTGGTTTGCTGTCAAAAATTCAGTCTGTTATGGTGGACTTTTTTGGGGGGGGTGGACTCCACTGGGTCCCTCAAGCCCTGTTATTTCTTCCCAAAGAGGAAGGGGGGCAAGGAGTGGTTCATTTAGCTAGTAGAGATGCTGCTTTTAGACTGACTTTCATACAGAGACTGCTGACGGGCCCCCAGGACCTGGTATGGAGGCCTCTGGCCTGTGTTATTTTACAGAGAGTCCTTGGGCTTGGGCTAGACCTCCCTGTGTTTTTAATGGATTTTAAGAACTCTAGTGCACTGTCTTTGCCCAGTTTTTACCGCAGTCTTTTTTCAGTATGGACTCTTTTTAAAAAGCAAAGAGGGCCATGTGTTTCCCTCCACTGGTTGTTGAGGGAGCCGCTGGTTTTTGGTGGTCGCCTTGGTGTCCTGCCGGGAGTTGGAAGGACCTTCCTTGATAGGCTGTGTTCCAGGAATGTTCTCACTCTGAAGCAAGTGGTGGAACTGGCTGGTCCTGGCCTCAACAACGCCTCAGCTTTAGCAGCTCATCTTGGTGTCAGATCAAATCGTTTCATCAATGGTCTTCTTGCACACTGGAAACGGGAGCTTCATGGACTTGAGCGCTGCCTACTCATGGACTTTGGCAATGGCACGCTGCAGCCAGAAAGCACGGACCCTTTTCCCTCTCTCACGCTTTGTATGGACTTTGACGTCTCTCCTTGCTCCTTACTGGCATTCTGTGCTCCCACTGGTGTGGACTTTGGAGGAGCCAGTGGTAAGGCACTCTACAGACTGGTGGTGATGGCACTCAACAAAGACAGATTGAACACCTGTGTGGACACTCCATGGAGAGCCTATTTTAGACTAGGAAAAGGGCATCGGCCTGCCTGGAGGGCTCTTTATAAAGCCCCTCTCCCTAAGAGGCATGGAGACTTACAGTGGAGGGTCCTGCATGGCATTATAGCTGTCAATGCTTTTGTTTCTGTGATTAACATCAGTGTCAGTGATCAGTGTGTTTTTTGTTCCTCTAGGGAGACAGTTTTTCATTGTTTTACTGAATGTCAGCGCCTGAGTGGTCTCTTTGAACTTCTCACAGAACTTTTTCACATTTTTAAGGAAGTTTTCTCTAAGCAGGTTTTCATTTGTGGTTTATGTACAATCGTCGTTTTAAGCAGAAGTGTCAACTACTGAACTTTGTTTTAGGGCAGGCAAAGTTGGCTATTTATGTAAGCCGGAGAAGAAAACTTGAGAATGTTGAGAATGATGTTGATGTCAAAATTTTATTTGTGAGGCTACTTAAAGCCAGAATCAGGCTGGACTTTCAGTTTTTTAAGGGGAATGGGAATGTGGAAGGTTTTAGGACCCTCTGGTCCCTGGAGGATGTCCTCTGTTTAGTTCGTGATGGGCAGCTTTTGTTTGGGCGTTTTTTGGGGGAATAATTTTCTGTGTAATATAGCATGGCATAGAAATTGTATTGAATGATGGACAAGTGTGTTTATTAAAGATCTTTTAAAAATCAAATCAAAATCTCTCTCTCTCTCTCTCTCTCTCTCTCTCTCTCTCTCTCTCTCTCTCTCTCTATCTATCTATCTATCTGCAGGGTGAGAGTATTCATATTAAGATACTAAATAGAGTCTGATATAGAAAACAAAATATACTGTGACTATGGACTACTTTCCCTGAATACTGTAACCTATTTTTGGTTCTGAATAATCTGGTTTCTCCATGTCCAGACTGCCGTGACACTCCATTTGTATCAGTTTTAAGCAGATTTATCACTCATCATCGTCATCATCATAGCAGTCTGTCGGGGGCGACAATGACTGTTTCATTTAGATCTGATCAGATTCCTCCACGCAGCTCTGTCCTTCGCCCTCCGCTGCCAGGAACTCCTGGCCTTGTTTACCCGGGCGACGTCCGAGCCGGTATGAGTTGCTTTCTGGCGACCATTTCATGAAACTGCTTGCAAAGTACTTGAGTACCGCTAGCTTTTGCTGGACTAGCGGCACATTCTTGGCAGATAGAGGTATTATCAGTGGCGAGGACAGGCCAAGACAAACTGACTCCAGTATCTGTTGCAGTGAAAGGAAATGCAATCAAGTGTGTTATCAAGTACTGAGAAATCAGAAGATGATCAATCCCGGAATAATCAAAAGGAGTGTAATCATTAAACTTACTCAGGAAGGGGCATCATTTTGTGAGTGGAATGTACTACAAAAACAATTTTTAGAAGCATTTTTAATGAACATTTTTAATTTAGAGAGACAGCTTGGTGGTGCAGTGGTTAGTGCCGTTGTTTCACGGCAGTAAGGTTCTAGGTTAAAACCCAAGACTTATTCAGCTGGGGACCCATCTGTGTAGAGTTTCCATGTTCTCCCCATGTCTATGTGGGCTTTCCCCCGCTACTTTGGTTTCCTCCCACAGTCCAAAGATATGCTTGTTAGGTTAATTGGCACCAACTGGGGATTCTAAATTGTCCTTAGGTATGAATGAGAGAATGAACGGTTCTCCCTTTCTCTGTGTTGGCCCTGCGATAGACTGATGATAGGTCCAGGGTGTATCCTGCTACTCAGTCAGAGGAGCTGGGATTTCAAGATTAAACTGTCAAATTTCACAAACCCTAGAGTTGGATTTATAGTTTGGCATCTGGAACCATGTCCAAGTTACAGAGGAGTTAAGGATTCAAAAATGACTTTGCGCAAAATCAATAGTAAGTGGAGGCTCAAGTAAAATGTACTATTTAAGCAATATTACATGAGAGGGAATGCAGTGTCAATGAATATATATAACTGCAGTGATTTAGTCAGGGACGATCAAAGACATCACTACAGTGATATATCCAAGATACTACATAACCTTGAGTGTAATATTGCATTTATACAGCAGTTCCACAGGCACAGTTTATTATTAAATGACAGCAATGCAGGACATAATGTTAGGATTTTTGTTTGTTTAACCAGTTATTTTCCTCTGCCAAGAAAAAGTCCCTTCTGAATGTATAATGTAGAAAGGAATAGACCCATTGTCAGTACATACACATTTAAACAAATTAAATATTGTCCAGTGCAGGTCAGTGTTTCTATACATACCATCCACCTATTGGGTAGGGTTTGTGGGTCATGTGACTTGGATCAGTGGCTAGTTAATGATTTAGCTTTGGTGCATTTAAAGGTCTGATGACACAATTTTGACATTTTTTAGCATGTTGTGTAAACCCAAAAATTGTCGATGATCCATATAATATGTATAACCGCGCCTGCATAAACTAGTGATCATCAAAAAACCGCAGCCACTGATTGGACTGTGGTGCCGCCCACCGAATGAAGGGCAGCACCACCATGACATAAGCGACAGAACGGACGCCGGTGTTGTTGACTGGAATGCCAGCAGCTTTGTAGCTCACAGTTTCTCTGGTTTCTTGTTTTGTGTCACAGGCTTAGATAAACAGCAGGCCGTGAAAGGCCACATCACACGCTTCAGCTCCAACTGTCATAAGCCTCCTCGTGCGGTTTTACGCAAGAGGAGTGCACGAGGAGGGGAAGGATGAATGGATTTACGCGCAGCTTTGACCTACTTTCTGTGAGCGCATGCCGACGCTTGCCGGTCCAGCCACGTTCCCTCTCTCATTATCACCAGCTGATTCAAACTGCCGCTGATCATCTTTCCCGGTCCTCGCCCAGGTGCTTCTCATCACACCATCACCAGCAGTGCGTGTACTTAGCGGCCGTTTGCCAGTCACACACTGCTGGTCCATAGTATTGTCATCTGTGCTGTTAGTCTGCCAGTATTTTCAGCATGTTGATGTTGTGCTCAACATTGTGCTCAACATCGTTCTGGCAGCTCCTGCGACGGCGCTGGTGCCAAACTATAGCAGCCCTGCTGTTCCTTTGGATCCATCAGTGGCATGGAGAGGGGGGACATGCTGCATGGGTAACATCTTGTCCTCCATATCTTCCTGCCCAGGCTTGAATCCTACCAACGGCCAACGCTGGAAGGTAGAACTCCGGTGCGCATCGGCCTGTTCAGCCACAGGCGGTGCTGTTCCAGCAGAGTAGACGTTTAGGATTCTCTTCCATGGTCATCATAGACCGACGGAGGCCGATGACGATGATTTTCAGCATTCTTACGAGGTGTTAGTCACTCCATGTTCGCCATGGTTCTCGTGCGTCCTTGAAGCGATGTTGGCTCTGGGGCACAACTGTGGCTAACACGTCTCCTCTTATTCGTTCTCTGGGCGATGCCGGCCCCTGAACGCCATCGGTAAGTGTGTTTGTGCTTTTTGTACGTCTTCACCTTTTTGGGAATTGTCTGTCTTTATGTATTAAATGTGCTGTGGTGAACCCTGCACGTAAATCCTCGTTATTTCATCCTTCCTCTCCGTGCCCTGCGTAAGAGCGCACGAAGGGTCATGATGAATGGATTTATGCGCAGCATTCACCACAGCACATGTATTGAACATAAGACTGATGACAGCAGTTCCCAAAAAGGTGAAGACTTACAAAAATAAACAGAAACACTTACAGTTGGAGTTCGGGGCTGACATCGCCCAGTGAACATGGAGAGGAGACATGTTAACCACAGTTGCGCCCCAGAGCCAACATTGCTTCAAGGGGCGCAACAGAACCACGGCTGTGTGGAGTGGCTAACATGTCGTGATGGTGTTGGCAATATTGGCTGGCTGACAACATGGCAAATGATGCACACAAAACATGAGCAGCTGACTGTCAGAGAGGGCACGTGGTTGGACCGGCAAATCTTGGACAGTGCCCACCTGAAAGTGGGTCAAAACGCACCTAAAACGCATGTACAAAACAAAAACAACAAGAACTCAAAAGATAATACATACAGACGTGGACAAAATTGTTGGTACCCCTCTGTTAATGAAAGAAAAACCCACAATAGTCACAGAAATAACTTGAATCTGACGGTGGCGCAGTGATTAGCACTGTGGCAGCACAGTTTACCCTCGGCCGGGGGATCGCGGGGATCGTGAGATCGTGGGTTCGATCCCTGCCCCCGGCCAACAGTGATCTGTGTGGAGTTTGCATGTTCTCCCCATGTTGCGTGGATTTACTCCGGTTTCCTCCCACATGCCAAAAACATGCAGGGTAGGGATAAGGGGCGCTTGCGCACGCAGCGACCAGCAGCTGGTGGCTTGTCACCAGACTGCAAAACAAATCTACCTCCGGGTACAAAATAAGTAATTAAAAAAAATAAATAAATTAAAAATTCTATGAAAATTAACCATTGAAAATCAGACAATGCTTTTGAATTGTGGTTCAACAGAATTATTTTTAAAAACAAACTCATGAAACAGGCCTGGACAAAAATGATGGTACCCTTAACTTAATATTTTGTTGCACAACCTTTTGAGGCAATCACTGCAATCAAACGATTTCTGTAACTGTCAATGAGACTTCTGCACCTCTCAGCAGGTATTTTGGCCCACTCCTCATGAGCAAACTGCTCCAGTTGTCTCAGGTTTGAAGGGTGCCTCCTCCAGACAGCATGTTTCAGCTCCTTCCACAGATGTTCAATAGGATTTCGATCAGGGCTCATAGAAGGCCACTTTAGAATAGTCCAATGTTTGGCTCTTAGCCATTCTTGGGTGTTTTTAGCTGTGTGTTTTGGGTCATTATCCTGTTGCAAGACCCATGACCTGCGACTGAGACCAAGCTGTCTGACACTGGGCAGCACATTTCTCTCCAGAATACCTTGATAGTCTTGAGATTTCATTGTACCCTGCACAGATTCAAGACACCCTGTGCCAGATGCAGCAAAGCAGCCACAGAACATAACAGAACCTCCTCCATGTTTCACAGTAGGGACAGTGTTCTTTTCTTGGTATGCTTCATTTTTGCATCTGTGAACATAGAGCTGATGTGCCTTGACAAAAAGTTCCAGTTTTGTCTCGTCTGTCCATAGGACATTCTCCCAGAAGCTTTGTGGTTTGTCAACATGCAGTTTGGCAAATTCCAGTCTGGCTTTTTTATGATTTGTTTTCAACAGTATTATCCTCCTTGGTCGTCTCCCATAAAGTCCACTTTGGCTCAAACGACGACGGATGGTGCAATCTGACACTGATGTACCTTGACCTTGGAGTTCACCATGAATGTGTTTAGAGGTTGTTCTGGGCTCTTTTGTTACCATTGGTATTATCCGTCTCCTCCTGCGGCCACGTCCATGGAGGTTGGCTACAGTCCCATGGATCTTAAATTTCTGAATAATATGTGCAACTGTAGTCACAGGAACATCAAGCTGCTTGGAGATGGTCTTATAGCCTTTACCTTTAATATGCTTGTCTATAATTTTCTTTCTAATCTCCTGAGACAACTCTCTCCTTTGCTTCCTCTGGTCCATGTTTAGTGTGGTACACACCATGTCACCAAACAGCACAGTGACTACTTGTCACCCTTTAAATAGGCCGACTGACTGATTACAAGTTTGTAGACACCTGCGATGTTAATTAGAGGGCACATCTTGGTTGTGCCCTCTAATTAATCACATGTCCCTATGGTTACATTATTTTCAATCTTTTCTAGGGGTACCATCATTTTTGTCCAGGCCTGTTTCATGAGTTTGTTTTTTAAAATAATTCTGTTGAACCACAATTCAAAAGCATTGTCTGATTTTCATTGGTTAATTTTCATAGAATTTTTATTTATTACCACTTTTGTCAGATTCAAGTTATTTCTGTGACCATTGTGGGTTTTTCGTTCATTAACAGAGGGGTACCAGCAATTTTGTCCACGTCTGTAATAAACCCGATGCCTGAGCCACAGAGAATACACTGCTATGATTTTATTGAAAAATCAGGTTTAAATAAATTGTATTTATGAAAAAATAATTTGTTGTAATATCTGTAACAAAAGCATAACACTCAGTGTTCCCCTGCCGTGTATTTGTCACTGCTGCCGCGGCGCGCATGTGCGCCTCTCCACTGTCACTCTCTTGAGTCTGACTCGCTAGGCACGATGCCCCCTTGGCACGGCTCAAACCTATACAGTCTGATGCCCCAGATTCTTCACTGTCATCCCGTTCTTCGGAACTATAATCGTCTGAAGATTGGACAACACAAACCAATTCCAGACTACATGTGCTGGAACCATTGTCAATGTTTTCTACCGCTTCCATCCTGTGTGTACAATGGGCAACCAAGTGCTGTGTTCTGTCGATGACATTACAACATGGCTGGGGGTTTTTCCAGCCACTGACGCAATTGGTGACGTGGCGCTCATGAAAACGTTGGATATTCACGTGAAAAAAAGCCTGTTTGACTTAGAACTGCACAGACCAACCTATTTTGTCATATTGTATTATGTGTTGAAAAATTAGATGAAGTCCAAAACGTGTCATCAGACCTTTAAATGTTGGTTTCTGTTCACTTCACTTGCTTTTTGTTGGCATTTTCAGATGAAATCAAGAGTCCATCACCTCAAAGGTATCATGGTTGGCTAGTTGAGACAATAAATCCAACTCTAGCTTGTCCATTTTGTTGTAAACAGATGTGAAATATCTGTCCAGACGATAACAAGGGATTATAGTAACTCTTGGAATCCCCTTTGTCCGTATTGTTCCATCAGAGCAAACTTGTATAATATAGTAATTCCAACAGGATGAGCACAATAGCAACTCTCATGGAGCCATCTACAATTAGGCCCAAAAATATTTGGACAGTGACACAAGTTTTGTTATTTTAGCTGTTTACGAAAACATATTCAGGATACAATTATATAATCAATATGGGCTTAAAGTGCAGACTCTCAACTGTAATTTGAGAGTATTCACATCCAAATTGGAGCAAGGGTTTAGGAATTACAGCTCTTTAATACGTAGCCACCTCTTTTTCAAGGGACCAAAAGTAATTGGACAATTGACTCAGAAGGCTGCAAAAAAAAAATAACAAGGCTGCATGGGCTCTTCCCTCGTTAACCTGTCATCAGTTAAGCAGTTAAAAGGTCTGGAGTTGATTCCAGGTGTGGCGTTTGCATTTGGAAGCTGTTGCTGTGAACACACAACATGCGGTCAAAGGAGCTCTCAATGGAGGTGAAACAGACCATCCTGAGGCTGAAAAAAAAAAAGAAGAAATCCATCAGAGAGATAGCAGAAATGTTAGGAGTGGCCAAATCAACAGTTTGGTACATTCTGAGAAAAAAAGAGTGCACTGGTGAGCTTGGGAACTCAAAAAGGCCTGGACGTTCACGGAAGACAACAGTGGTGGATGATCGCAGAATCCTTTCCATGGTGAAGAACAACCCCTTCACAACATCCACTCAAGTGAAGAACACTCTCCAGGAAGTAGGTGTATCAGTATCTAAGTCTACCATAAAGAGAAGACTTCATGAGAGTAAATACAGAGGATTCACCACAAGGTGTAAACCATGAATCAGCCTCAAAAATAGAAAGGCCAGAATTGACTTTGCCAAAAAACACCTGAAGAAGCCAGCCCAGTTCTGGAACAGCATTCTTTGGACAGATGAGACTAAGATCAACCTGTACCAGAATGATGGGAAGAAGAAAGTTTGGAGAAGAATTGGAACAGCTCATGATCCAAAGCACACCACATCTTCTGTAAAACATGGTGGAGGCAGTGTGATGGCATGGGCATGCATGGCTTCCAATGGCACTGGGTCACTTGTGTTTATTGATGATGTGACAAAAGACAGAAGCAGCCGGATGAATTCTGAAGTGTATAGGGATATACTTTCTGCTCAGATTCAGCCAAATGCAGCAAAGTTGATTGGACAGCGCTTCACAGTACAGATGGACAATGATCCATAACGTACTGCAAAAGCAACCCAGGAGTTTTTTAAAGCAAAGAAGTGGAATATTCTGCAATGGCCGAGTCAATTACCAGATCTCAACCCAATCGAGCATGCATTTCACTTGCTCAAGACAAAACTTAAGGCAGAAAGACCCACAAACAAGCAACAACTGAAGACAGCTGCAGTAAAGGCCTGGCAAAGCATCACAAAGGAGGAAACCCAGCGTTTGGTGATGTCCATGGGTTCCAGACTTCAGGCAGTCATTGCCTACAAAGGATTCTCAACAAAATATTGAAAAGTAACATTTTACTTAGGGTTATGTTTATTTGTCCAATTACTTTTGAGCCCCTGAAATGAGGAGCGTTTGTATAAAAGTAGCTACAATTCCTACATGTTTAATCATATATTTTTGTTCAACCCCTTGAATTAAACCTTAAAGTCTGCACTTCAATTCCATTGTAGTTGTTTCATTTCAAATCCAATGTGGTGGCATGCAGAGCCCAAATCATGAAGATTATGTCACTGTCCAAATATTTCTGGGCCTATCTCAATCTTGATTTCCTGACTTTTGGCTGCAGGGGGAGGGCCATGTGAAAACTTCTGGTGACTGACTAGGAAAATGTAGAAATTTAAAGTAGTAGAGCCGGATTGAGTAAAACATGGAGGTCTTTGTAGAAGAAGTGCATTCTATGATACCAAAAAAACCTTGAATTAAAGAAAGGTAGAAAAACATCAAGTTTTTGAATGTTTTATATACTTTAGCTGCATTAAGTACATACAACCAGCAAAAATACAACATTCTCTTTAAGTATTTTTTATTCCTTTCAGTTTGAATAATATATCTTTGTGTTTGACATTATACAAGAATTAGCCTGAATTTATATCATGGATTCAAAAGGATAATCCAATCATCTTTTTGGAGCATTTGGCTTTTTGGAGCAAGATGGCACCTGAGACTGCTACAGCCTCTGCTGCTCTTTCACTGTTGGCGGCTTTATTCCTACTATGTCTATCTGAAGCCATTTCAACATACCCTTCTGAGCTACATTATTATTGTACAGTGCTGATACAAATTAAGACATCTGTGGAACAACACAGTGCGAAGTGGGGCCGATACTTCTTTGCTCCACCATTTGTTTGTGCTGACCTGTCACTTGGAAGTCTACTGCTGCTGCCTCCACTGGGTAGAAGGCCAGAAAGGCATGGAGTGAGCGCTGTTTTAACCTCAGAACGCCTGCTCCCGTTCAGGAGTCCAGTCGACTCTGTCCGCCGGTTTCTGTTTCTTGAGTGCGGCGTACAACGGCTGTATGAGCTGGGCTGCACGGGGGAGGAAACGGTTATAAAAGTTAACCATCCCCAAAAACTCCTGCAGCGGCCTGACATTGATATTGAGGAGAAAAAAAATAGCAAAACAATTTAGTTACATTACTTTTATGATTCCAAACAGTTTGAAATTGACAGTGCACAGTGGACATTGACTCATAACTTTTGAATATTTCTAAGACTTGGCTGCATCAGTGATTGTGCAAAATGAACTGCTCAAGACTTAATGGAGATTGAAACTGGTGATCTGAAATGAATGCTGAAATTATAAAAAGTAATGGTATGTTGGAATTTTATTTCTATTATGGAATAGATAAAATTAATTGATTTTGATTTGATCAGGTGTTAAAGCATGTGATGGATAATGCTTGTTGGAATATTTTAGGAATGCTATCTTCATGGAACATAAGTCAATATTATACAGTAATAAGTGGCATTCAGCTGTTTGTTTTATGTCATTTAAGCACAGTTCTGGTACTTAAAAATCATAAAAACCCAGGAGCTTTGGGGGGCGAAGTGACAGTAAAGGTGAAAATTGGCTCAAAGTTCGACGAGGTAACAGAAACACTCGGACAGTTTCTGAAGAAACCAGAAAAGGAGATGAAGTTTAAAGTTCAGAGACTGACACAGCTTGCTGCCAAAAGGAAGAAAGTTTCACATTAGAAGTGACTTGGTGACCAGTGTAAATAGTGTAATAAACTCTTATAGAACTGTTAAATATGTTGGACTAAAGACAGTGAGACAACATTGAAGAAAAAGTAAGTTAACTTTTCATTAGATTTAATGATTTATCTAATTCTAGTATTTCATTTTTTTATCATTTTTTTTCAGTCTAAATTACTTCTGTTTTACTGAAAACCTCCCAGCTTCAGGAGGGCACAGCCCCCCTGGCCCCCCCATAAGTCAATCGACCAAATTAGATTTCAGCTGAAATCAGAATTTCCTGTTGCCATCCCTGTACAGTGTTTCCTACGGCTGCTGTAAGGAGCCCTAAAGAACAACTTAAGATTTTCTCAAAAACAACTTAAGGTGTTCTTGAGGCATACTTATGGCCAACATTTTGTGTAGTTCTTATGTTGTTTCTATGGCGTTCGTATGGTTGCCCTACAATGAGGGATTTTCGTGGGCCATTCGAAGAAATCTTGGACAAGACCATCGACCTGGCCAAAAACTTACAAACTGTCTACGAACGCTTAAGAAGGCCGAATGAAATGGTCCACAAATCGTTCCTACTGTGTTTGCAGCTGTTTGTAAGGGTATTTGTGACCGTAGCTTAACCGATCAACCAGTCAATAAAGTTTTCTTTTTGCTGAGACTAAAAGGAGCTAATGCAATGACACAGCATCTGTCTGTCCATCCGTCCGCATTTCACGGGACTCTCTACTCCTTGTAGCAATTGCCTCGATATTCGCCAAACTCACGATAATCCTCAGGTAGGTCTGCATCCAGGTTGTGCTCAAGGTCAAAGGTCAGGAGATCTCAGTGCTTGTATGATTTTATGAAAATGTTATTCCTCCTAAGCAATTGCTCTCATTCTCAACAAACTCGAATGCAATCATCCTCAGATTTGTCTGCATCTAGGTTGAGCTCAAAGTCATTGCCAAAGGTCAAGAAATCTAGGTATTTAGGATTTCATGAAAATTGTTACTCCTCCGAGGCAGTTGCCCCAGTGTTTGGTGAACTCATGCACAATGATCCTCAATTGGATTTGCATTTAGGTTGTGCTCAAGGTCAAGGTCAATGGTCAGGAGATCTGAGCACTCTCTGGGTGATTTCATCAGGCCAGTGTGAGCCACTCCATTATTGATGGTCTGGTTTATTTTCCTTTGGCATCTCAACCAGATGTTTACACAGGATTCGCACCACAGTAAAACAGTCTATCTCCCTGCATGGTGAGTAGGTTCATTATACTGCATTTTAGTTTTTGAATAAGAAATAAGTGCAATCTGTCTTCAGATTACTTATGGAATATACATTTTGTTCATGAACTGAATAATTCAAGTACCAGCTCAAAAGCACACAGAAGAGCCTTTTTAGGAACTTTCTTTTTATAAATAATTTAACAAAAATGTAGTTCACTGTGACATCTGCATTTTCCAAAGGGGCTAAACAGCAATTTGCTGTCAGTGTTTGTAAATATTAGGGCATAAATGAATGTCAGCATCCATTTGCTGTGTTTAACCTCTTGCACTCCGTTGTACCGCGGACGGGCAAGTCTCTGCGTCCTAGACGAGAGCGCCCTCGTGCGCTGTAGGACGCATGATGGAGATGGTGATGTAGGTGGTGATGGCGTCCAAGTGCGCACTGAAAATAAAAGCTGCAGACACAGCCGCGAACAGATTAGTTCATCTGATTGACCTCTCATTCGACTAATAAGAGCCTTGAATTGGGTTTCTGAAACCTTGAAGAACCAATGACTGAAAACCTAGCAAGAAGGACCCGCCTACCAACGCTGTGAATGCAGTGAGCCAATTTAAGCAGAGAAGTTCACGAGCTGTTTTTTTTAAGGCTGGGTGAAGACTGACTGCTGCAGCGGATCAAAAAGGACCCGCAGGAAGAACCCCACAGACCCAGCAGCACGGAGACCATCCACAAATGCAACCTGTGTGACAGGGAGTGCCATTCGCGTATCGGCATGTTCGGCCACAGGCGGTGCTTATTACCTCCGCCAGGCCGAAAAGGCCAGGAGGAGGTTATGTTTTTGCCGGGGTTTGTCTGTGTGTTTGTTTGTCTGTCTGTCTGTCTGTTGGTTAGCAAGATAACTCAAAAACTCTTGGACGGATTTCCATGAAACTTTCAGGCGTTGTTGGAAATGGTACAAGGAAGAACTGATTAAATTTTGGGGGTGATCCGGCTCACCGTCTGGATACAGGAATTTTTTAAAGCATTTTTCAACACTGTGACATACAGCCATTTTCAACATGTGCGCAAGCGCAATGGAGGGCGCTGGTCGTCGTGTCTGCAACACAAACTCTGCGTTCTTCAACGTTTTAGGCACAAAAGGACGCGGAAAACACTGCTGGCCTGGGCCCGCCAGCGTGCCTGTGTTTGCGCGCAACTGCAAAACCTCACACGGGCAGCTGTCCGCCGACGGATTCTTTGGCAGAAATTCCCCGGCCAGCCATAGGAGCTGCGCATTTGGCAGAAATTCACCGGCCAGCCATAGGCGCTGCGCAAAAACGAGCTCTCTGCCGGCGAAGCTTCTAAATTCTCGTTTGCCGCGGAGTGCAACCCCCCAAAAAATAATATTGTAGCGAACTCAATATGAGCACCCTACTTGGCTTGCCAAGTGGGTTGACCCTATTGGCGACACAGGTAGAGTGCGGGACTCCGGAGCGGGAGGCGTGAGTTCGAACCTCCCGGTGGGACGTCGCCATGTCGAGCAGCACGTTACAATATAATATAAAACCCACGGCAACCTGTCTACCCAATTTGCATTCGTCAGTGGAGGAGATGGACACAACAGCAACACTTCAGTTTATTACCTCCGCCAAGGAGGCAATGCTTTTACTACTGAACCACTAATCCTATCACTATCAGATTGATTGTCATTGATTAATTGTGTGTTTATTGCACTGTCCCTGTCAAATAAACAAATAATCATTGGGAATCCAATTGCTAGTCATATGTTTACATGCTCAAGGAATCTGAAAACGTACACACAAACACTGTATGGGGGGAATTGTGGCGCTTGGCGGAGGTCTGCGCTCTCAGAGTGCTTTTCTAGTTTTGTTTTTGTTCCAGCAGAGTAGACGTTATGATTTCTTCCATGGTCATAGACCGACAAAGGCTGACGACGAAGGCTGAGTGACACACACGCCTTCGCCAGTCTTTTTTTAATTACTACTGTTATTTGTTTTGAAAAATCGTTCACCAAAAACCGCAATCATGGAAGCACAAAACCGCAATAATGAATTATGTTTTGATCGGGTCGCGAGACCAGAACCACGAGCGGACCAGCGTCGCGTTCGTCTGACAATGGGGAAGAGAAGTTCGCCAGGACACTGCTGTGAAGAGGTAAGGTGTTATAAGCTAAATTATTCTTTATTCCTGAAAATTGTAATCCAAAATGACTTTTGACTGATCGGTAAATTACAACTGTGCGGCGCACGAAGTCTGAAGTTCGTGCGCCGAGGTACACGGTTCGTTCGTCGCGTCCAGACCATGAACGCCGCCCCCACCGCTCCGCGGTGACTGCGCCGCGGTCGCCACATAGCCATATGAGTCTATTCCGTCATGTAGCGATGGCCGATGGCCGTCCTCTGTAGCGAGGGGGGGGGCAACCCCCCCATACACACACAGACACGGCCCTGAGTGTGACCTTTCATTAGAGCCCAAAATGAAGCTTCTACATTGAATCATTCAAAAGTTACAGATGTTTTTCCAAACTGTGCCATTTGGCACAATTTGGCACAGTTCCAAAACGCCTGGGACCTGCCTGAGGAAAAAGCTGTGTAATATATTCATTTTTTGTGGTATTGTTACAAAATTTGGACCTCAGCTGGATAACACTTGGTTCTACATTTCTGTTGCATTTTCCAGCCCGGATCTGAAGCTGTGTGTTATTTGCAAGCATTTGTATCCAAAAAAACATCCAGGCCAAATTTATTTTCTTCAAGTTCAGTATGTTTAGATGACTGTTACTCAGTGGCCGGAGTACTTAGAGAGATTATGACTGTTTTGCCAAAAAATTCAAAGTGTTTTCTTTTAAATGAGACCAACCCCATGAAGATGCTGCAAAGGGTTGAAGAACAGCTTTCAATTTACTTTGGGCACGTTATTTTTTGGCGTTTTTAGGAAAATTGACCAGAGTGCAAGGGGTTAAATGTCAGAGAGATTACTCAGACATCTTAATAAATGTATTGGTATTGAAATTGATATAAAATTTGTCCTCTCAGGTGTGATTAGAGATGTTGTTATTCATATCTTGAAAACACTGCCCATAGTTAATAGAGGATTTCAATAGTCATTCTCATTGATTAGCAGTGAAATGACTAAGACTGAATCAATTAAATTAGTTGCTGTAACCTTTGAATTTAATAAAACAACACGGTGGCGGAGTGGTTAGCACTGCGGCAGCACAGCAACTCACCCTTGGCCGGGGGATCCTGGGTTCAGTCCCAGCCCCCGACCGAGTTTGCATGTTCTCCCCATCTCTGTGTGAGTCTTCTCCGGGATTTCTCCGGTTTCCTCCCACATGCCAAAAACATGCACGTTAGGTTAATTGGCATCAAACTGGGTATTCTAAATTGTCCTTAGGTATGACTGTGAGAGTAAATGGTTGTCTGTCTGTCTGTGTTGGCCCTGTGATGGGCGTGCCCTGGCTCTTGCCCAAAGATGCTGGGATAGGCTCCAGTCCCCCTCCCCCCCCCCGGACGACCCAAAAAAGGATTAAGTGGAAGAAGATGGATAGATGGATGGATGGATGGATGGATGCTTTCACTTAAATGTACTTGACAAAAAACTTAAACTGGCGCATTCACACTCACTGATTACTTTGTTAGATAGTTTATGTATATCTTATCACCAGTGTTGGGCAAGTTACTAAAAATAGTAACTAATTACAGTTACTAGTTACTTCTTTTCAAAAGTAATTGAGTTACTTTACCAATCACTGCATGATTAAAGTAGTTACTTGGAAAAGTAACTTGCACATTACTTTTAAATTCATATTTAAATAATCTCACACACATAGCAAGATAATTTAATGAATTACATTATGGGCTTACTAATGTCAGGCTGAAAACAGACAATTAAGACAGAGCTTTTAGAACATGTTCAGTCTGCTTTATTCTGCCTTGAGAACTGTTATTGTGGGAAAAATCTGAAGAAAATCAATACGATATTGCCAGTAATTTCCTCATTTTGGAGTGAGAAATATGGTATGTGGAGTGAGAGAGAGGGAAAAATGGTGAGACTCACTCCAAAAGAGTAGGAGTTGGCAACACTGCATAAAGCTGGCCATGTTTATCTTATCTTTATGACATGGATTAATCCGATGTCCTGTGATCCAAAGAAAATGTCCATTATCCACAGTCCAAATGTCTGCTGTGACAGAGACATGATCCAGTTCCTCAAGTTCCTTTTGGAGATCAAAATCCATTTTTGAATAATTTTTATCCAGGTAGCACATGAATGCATTTTAATTTCCGTGGATCACAGTCCAGGGTCTGGGTCACAAACTGTCCAGATGTGTACCTGTGTTTGAAATCCTGCCATGGGTGTTGAGACAAGAGTATTTCCACTTTTCATCCAGCTGTGGCTGTTCAAATAGCGTAAATCCACTAACACGTTGTTGTTAGCATAGCACTAGCTTTGTCTGAGCTTTGTTACTATTTTCAAGCACTTAGTGTGCAACCCAGCAATATGCTTTTGTCCTTAACTGTGACAAAGGAAAAATAATCTATTTCCACAAAAACAAAGTAGCTTCATATTTTCCTCTACTCAGTAGTGAAGACTCAGGCTCTTTACAGTAGTGATAGGATCCACAGTTCACTAAAATGTACTGAATCACTTCGGTTCGTTTACTAAAAAGATCTGTTCTAAAGACTCGTACACCGAATCACTTAGTGCTGTACTGGAGCTCTAAAGGTGCATCACACCATGCATACAAAGTCAATGGAAAGAGGCGAGCACATGCAAAATCGCGCATTTGTGCGTTCACATCTGAGGGATAGCGCTAGCTTTGAGATTCTGCTGTTATCGGAGTAAAAGTATCAACATTGGAGAGTAAACTAGTTGAAAATGACACTGACATTCACTTGCAGACAGAAGGTCCAGGAACTCTTCACCTGAATCGGGATGTTGGAGATATTTACCCAAGGACCCAGACGTGCTGGCTAGCCGCCGCTCAGTTCAGCTGCGCAGGGCTCGCTCCTTCACTGCTCTTCCTTATGCTTACTGACTGAACTGATGAGAATCTGAGGGAGACAACTGCTGTACAAATCAGTGTCTGTACAAATTAGCTGGTGTGTCGGTCTCTGCTCCTGAGTCAGTACATGCTGGTACACGTTTATGTGCTGAGAACTGTGCGGGAGGCTGCTGAATGAATCAGTAGTTTTTCCGGTCTCTGCTCCACAGTACATGTTCATGTACTGACAACATGCGGGAGGCTGCTGAACGAAGCAGTAGGCAAGGCGGCTTGGATTTGTGCTGTGCGTTTAAACATGGTAAACAGATGTAACTGATTATTATTGTTATGCTGGATTATTTTTTTTTCCACAATATTTTTTATTGAACCTTTTTTACAAACACAACACAAACAATCAAACACTAACACTAAAGTAATTTAAAAAAAAATAAAAAATAAAAATTGTACTAAAAAACACCAACAACCACTAACAAAGACAGGTCTTCAACAATGCTCCTCTGTTTAGTCTAGGCAATCCATTACATACACTACCGTTCAAAAGTTTGGGGTCACCCAGACAATTATTTTGTGTTTTCCATGAAAAGTCACACTTATTTACCACCATGAGTTGTAAAATGAATAGAAAATATAGTCAAGACATTGACAAGGTTAGAAATAATGATTTGTATTTGAAATAATAATTTTTTCCAGATACTAACCTGCTCAAAGGAAGGTCAGTTTTATAGCTTCTCTAACCAGCTAAACTGTTTTCAGCTGTGCCAACATGATTGCACAAGGGTTTTCTAATCATCCATTAGCATTCTGACGCAATGAGCAAACACATTGTACCATTAGAACACTGGAGTGATAGTTGCTGGAAATGGGCCTCTATACACCTATGTAGATATTGCACCAAAAACCAGATGTTTGCAGCTAGAATAGTCATTTACGACATTAGCAATGTATATTAGATATTAGAGTGTATTTCTGATTAGTTTAAAGTTATCTTCATTGAAAAAAAGAGTGTTTTTCTTTCAAAAATAAGGAAATTTCTAAGTGACCCCAAACTTTTGAACGGTAGTGTAAGTATAAGATAAGATGAGATAAGATAAGCCTTTATTAGTCCCACAATGGGGAAATTCCAGGATTGCAACAGCACAGGGATAGCAACACTCAGAGCAACAATCAGAAGGCAAGAAAAAACAACATCTAGTAAACATATGTCCATATTACTATAAATGTATATATATAGACACACAGTGCAGAGCATTATGGCTGGTGAATGTGCAGCAGAAAGTCTAAGTTCTCTCTCCGCGGATGCAGCGGGCCAGCTGGAAGTCTTTGGGCATGATGGTGACCCCCTTAGCGAAGAAGAGACCACCAGGTGGGTCTCGCTGGTCTCCTGCAGAGCCATGACGGCGAAACTCAGGAAACGCAGGACGGTCTTGAAGTCCTGAGCGATCTCCCTCACCAGGCGCTGGACGGGCAGCTTACGGATGAGCAGCTCCGTGGATTTCTGGTAGCGACGGATCTCTCTCAGAGCCACGGGCCTGTGACGGCGAGGCCTCTTCACTCTGCCGGTGGCCGGAGCGCCTCTCCGAGCAGCCCTGTGGCTAGCTGTCTCCTGGGGGGCTTCTTCCTCCAGTAGATTTTACGGGCAGTCTGCTTGGTTCTTGCCATCGCTCTTTATTATTCTGTCTTATATTTCTTTCACGCCGCCTAAACTCCAGCCCGGCACCCGCTTCGTTTTCGCTACAGCTCCCGGTATGTCGAGTTTCCCATTAGCACCGGGCGGCGGCCAAGTGCTAGCTAGCACTAGCTCCTCCCCGCTGTAACGTCTCCCGCTACAAACCGTGGCTCCGTCCGCCGACCCGGGAGACCCCCGGGGCGATCCGTGCGTCCGTGATATATATACAGAGTGAAAGGTGTAGAAAGAAGAAGGAAGATAAAAAAAAAAAGGCTGTTGCAACAGGCAGCCCACTCGTGTGGCGCCGCCGGTCCGGCAGAGCCGGAACCGGAAAAAAAAAATAAAATACATATATATATACATATTATACATTCACCAGTTTGGAATTTACAAGGTCCACACACATCATTCACCTTCTTCTTCAAAAGTTATGTTTAAATTATTTATATAATCAATGAAAGGTCTCCATATATTCTCAAACACAATTTCCTTTGATTTCAGTATGTATGTTATTCTTTCTAGTGGAAGGTTTGTTAACATCTGTCTTAACCACTGAGTCACATCTGGTCTATGAGTCTTTTTCCACAGTAGTGCAATACATTTTTTGGCGTGAAGCAAACTGAGGTCTATGAATGTTCTTTCACTCTTATTAAAGCTATGCTTTTCTGGATACAGACCCAACAAAAACAATTTAGGATTCAATATGATTTGTTTTGAAATTATTTTTTCAATTGTTACCCTCACCTCTTCCCAAAACATTCTAATTTTTCTACATTCCCATAAACAATGAAATAGGGTTCCTTTACTTTCCATACATTTTGTGCACGTATCTGGTATGTTTTTGTGATATCTATTTAACTCCACCGGTGTAACATACATCCGCATTAACCATTTAAAATGTATCAATTTAAGACATACATTTATTGATTTGGTTTGAGCTTCTGTACAAGCCAATTCCCATTGTTCCTCTGAAATTTCAGTTTGCAGGTCTTCTTTCCAATAATTCAATCTTTTCTGTGAGTTTTCATTTGAGAATAGTGTCAATGAGTTATAAAACTCTGAAATAATACCCTTTCTTACTATCTTTTGTCAATTTTTTCCAAGGATGAATAAGTAGGTCAGATGAGAGCATTATTTTGATTTGATCGAATAAAGTTCCTAAGCTGAAGATATTTAAAAAAATGTGTTCTATTAAGATTAAATTTGATCCTTAGTTCTTCAAAAGACATTATGTTATCTGAACATGATAGATATAAGTCTTGAATCTTTTGAATCCCTTTTAAATTCCATACTTTAAATACAGCATCCGCTCTCCCTGGTTTTAAAATATTGATTACCCCATATTGGGCTAAATTGTGACAGTAAGTGTGGTTCTTTTAAATATTTTGTGGTTTCACACCATATTTTGATCATATGCTTTACAAATGGATTTTTAACTTGTTTATGTAATTTTTTTGCCGAGTCTGAGTATATGAATATGGGAAGAGGTAAAGCTAAATTGTATGATTCCATTTCAGACCAGTGAGGGAGATCATTTGATGAAAAATAATATGTCATAGACCTCAGTTGTGCTGACCAGTAATACAACATAAAGTTTGGACATTTCAGACCTCCACGATCAAATGGTAAATATAGTAAGGACCGACGTAATCTAGCCTTCCTATTGTTCCATAAAAATTCCACTAACTTTTTTTTAATTCTTGAGAATAGATCTGAAGGTGGTGGTAAAGGAATGTATTGAAATAAATAAAGTATTTTGGGTAAAATATTACTTTTAAGTATATTGATTCTTCCGATCATCGACAATGGTAGTGACATCCATCTCTGAAGTAACTCATTAATGTCTGTCATTAAGGCTTCATAGTTTGTACTGGCGACTAATTCTAGCTTAGGCACAATTTGGATTCCTAAATATTTAAACTGATTTACAACATTGAATTGATTTACCTCAGGAGCTGGGTGATTTCTCTGGGTCTCATTTAGCATTAATATTGAAGATTTAGTTTTATTTATTTTATATCCTGATATTTCCCCAAAATTCTTTATTAAATTCAACAAGGTCGGAATTGATTTTTTAAGATTCGACATAAACAAAATTATGTCATCGGCATACAGGGAGATTTTATGTTCTGTTGGTCCTATTTTAATTCCATATATTTGTGGATGTAAACGTACTGCCATCGCTAAAGGTTCAATTGCCATAGTAAACAGTAAAGGTGAAAGTGGGCAGCCTTGTCGACATCCTCTATTGATATTTATTGATTTTGAAATGTTACTGTTTGTTAGGATTTCTGCTGTAGCATTATTGTATATTATCTGAACCCATTTTGTGAAATTATTTCCAATTCCAAACCTTTGTAAAACTTCAAAAAGAAAGGGCCATTCGACCCTATCAAAGGCCTTTTCAGCGTCCAATGATAGGAGAGCTGTATCCGGTGCTTCTTTATTAGAATAGATAATATTAAATAGTCTTCTTACATTATGGAAGCCTTGTCTTCCCTTTATAAAGCCATTCTGATCTCGGTTAATAATATTTGGTAATATTTCTTGTAGTCGTCTTGCTAAAATTTTACAGATTATCTTAAGGTCAGCATTTTAATAGGCTTATTGGTCTCATATTTTCACATTTATTAGAGGGTTTACCTGGTTTTGGCAACAGTATAATTAAGGCATTATTCATGTATGGTGGTAAATTACTATTTTGAAATGCTTCTAAAACCATTTCCAAAAAAGGTTTTATTAATTTATTCTTAAATTTTTTATAGAGGTCAACTGGAAGACCATCTGGTCCTACACTTTTTCCTGATTTCATATTATTAATGGCTAGCCCAACTTCTTCTTGACTAATTTTAGACTCCAGTATCTCCCTGTTTTCATTTGGAATACACGGTATAGATAATCCGTCCAAAAACCCATTTAGTTTTGTTAAGTCAGTTTCATTTTTTGTATTATATAATTTTTCATAATAATCTCTAAAGGCACTATTAATTTCTAAAGGATCTACAACTGGCTGTCCGTTACTTATAATACTGGTAATTGGTGTTTTTTTTTTTTCCACAATATCTTTATTGAACCTTTTTTTTTTTTTTAACAAACATGATACAAACAATCAAACCCTAACACTAAAGTACTACAAAAAAAAAAAATGCACTAAAAACACCAACAACCACCAACAAAATCAAGTCTTCAACAATGCTCCTCTGTTTAGTCTAGACAATCCAATACATAAGTATACATATTATGTTCACCAGTTTGGAATTTACAAGGTCCACACACATCATTCACCTTCTTCTTCAAGAGTTATGTTTAAATTTTTTACATAATCAATAAAAGGTCTCCATATATTCTCAAACACAATTTCCTTTGATTTCAGTATATATGTTATTCTTTCTAATGGAAGGTTTGTTAACATCTGTCTTAACCACTGAGTCACATCTGGTCTATGAGTCTTTTTCCATAATAGTGCAGTACATTTTTTGGCATTAAGCAAACTGAGGTCTATGAATGTTCTTTCACTTTTATTAAAATTATGCTTTTCTGGGTACAGACCCAACAAAAACAGTTTAGGATTCAATATGATTTGTTTTGAGATTATTTTTTCAATTGTTACCCTCACCTCTTCCCAGAACATTCTTATTAATCTACATTCCCATAAACAATGAAATAGGGTTCCTTTACTTTCCATGCATTTTGTGCATGTATCTGGTATATTTTTGTTATATCTATTTAACTCCTCCGGTGTAACATACATCCGCATTAACCATTTGAAATGTATCAATTTAAGGCGTGCATTTATTGATTTGGTTTGAGCTTCTGTACAAGCCAATTCCCATTGTTCCTCTGAAATTTCAATTTGCAGATCTTCTTTCCAGTAGTTTAATCTTTTCAGTGAATTTTCACTTGAAGATAGTGTCAATGAGTTATAAAACTCTGAAATAATACCCTTTCTTTTACTATCTTTCATCATCATTTTTTCCAAGGATGAATAAATAGGTCGAGTGAGAGCTTTATTTTGATTTGATCGAATAAAGTTTCTAAGTTGAAGATATTTAAAAAAATGTGTTCTATTGAGATTAAATTTGATCCTCAGCTCTTCAAAAGACATTATGTTGTCTGCACATGGCAAATATAAATCCTGAATCTTTTGTATCCCTTTTAAATTCCATACTTTAAATACAGCGTCCACTCTCCCTGGTTTAAAATATTGATGACCCCATATTGGACTAAATTGTGACAATAACTGTGGTTCTTTTAAGTAGTTTTTAGCTTCACACCATATTTTGATCATATGCTTTACAAATGGATTTTTAACTTGTTTTTGTAATTTTTTTGCCGAATCTGAGTATATGAATATGGGAAGAGGTAAAGGTAAATTGTATGATTCCATTTCAGTCCAGTGAGGGAGATCATTTGATGAAAAATAATATGTCATAGACCTCAGTTGTGCCGACCAATAATACAACATAAAATTTGGACATTTCAGACCTCCACGATCAAATGGTAAATATAATAAAGACAAACGTAATCTAGCCCTCCTGTTGTTCCATATAAATTCCACTAACTTTTTTTTTATTCTTGAGAATAGATCTAAAGGTGGTGATAAGGGAATGTATTGAAATAAATAAAGTATTTTAGGTAAAATATTACTTTTAAGTATATTGATTCTCCCGATCATCGACATTGGTAGTGACATCCATCTCTGAGTTAACTCATTGATATCTGACATTAAGGCTTCATAGTTGACGCTGGCGACTGATTCTAGCTTAGGCATAATTTGGATTCCTAAATATTTAAACTGATTTACAACATTGAATTGATTTACCTCAGGGGCTGGGTAATTTCACTGGGTCTCATTTAGCATTAATATTGAAGATTTAGTTTTATTTATTTTATATCCTGATATTTCCCCAAAATTCTTTATTAAATTCAACAAGGTTGGAATTGATTTTTTTAGATTCGACATAAACAAAATTATATCATCGGCGTACAGGGAGATTTTATGTTCTGTTGGTCCAACTTTAATTCCATATATTTGTGAATGTAAACGTATCGCTATCGCTAAAGGTTCAATTGCCATAGTAAACAGTAAAGGTGAAAGTGGACAGCCTTGTCGACATCCTCTATTGATTTTTATTGGTTTTGAAATATTGTTATTTGTTAGGATTTCTGCTGTAGCATTATTGTATATTATTTGAACCCATTTTATGAAATTATTTCCAAGTCCAAACCTTTGTAGGACTTCAAAAAGAAAGGGCCATTCAACTCTATCAAAGGCCTTTTCGGCGTCCAATGATAGGAGAGCTGTATCCGGTGCTTCTTTATTAAAATAAATAATATTAAATAGTCTTCTTACATTATGGAAGCCTTGTCTACCCTTTATAAAGCCATTCTGATCTCGATTAATAATATTTGGTAAAATTTCTTGTATTCGTCTTGCTAAAATTTTACAGATTATCTTAAGGTCGGCGTTTAATAGGCTTATTGGTCTCATATTTTCACATTTATTAGAGGGCTTACCTGGTTTTGGCAGCAGTATAATTAAGGCATTATTTATGTATGATGGTAAATTATTATTTTGAAATGCTTCTAAAACCATTTCCAAAAAAGGTTTTATTAATTTATTCTTAAATTTTTTATAAAGGTCAACTGGAAGACCATCTGGTCCTGCACTTTTTCCTGATTTCATATTATCAATGGCTAGCCCAACTTCTTCTTGACTAATTTTAGACTCCAATATCTCCCTGTTTTCATTTGGAATACACGGTATAGATAGTTCGTTCAAAAACCCATTTAGTTTTGTTAAATCAGGTTCATTTTTGGTATCATATAATTTTTCATAGTAATCTCTAAAGGCTCTATTAATTTCTAAAGGATCTATAACTACCTGTCCATTACTTATAATACTGGTAATTGGTGTTTTAATTTCCAATTGTTTAATCTGCCATGGTAATAATTTTCCTGATTTTTCACCTTGTTCATAAAAAGATTGTTTCAGTCTTAGAAGACTCGAGGCAGCCCTATTCGCTGATTTTTTGTCGTATTCAGCTCTCAAAATCAGTAATTCATTCTCCAACCTTGGGTCACTTCCTGCATACACTTTTTCCTGAAGACTTTTTATTTTATGTTCCAATTTAGCTCTCTCCTCTCGAGTCTTCTTAGATTTTGATCCTGTATAACTAATAATATGTCCCCTAATAAAAGCTTTGAAAGCCTCCCACTTTACACATGCTGATGTTTGTGTAGTATTGATGTCAAAGAACTCGTCTATCTGTTTTTCTATATACTTGACAAATTCCTCATCCTGAAGCCATTTATGCTGAAATTGCCATCTACCTGATTCCTTTGTCAATTTTTTATCTACATATATTAGACAACAGGGTGCATGATCAGAGATCACGATGTTATCATAAAAGCAGTTTTGAATCTTGGACCTTAATTCTGTGGAAATCAAAAAATAATCAATACGTGAGAATGTCTTGTAGGTACTGGAATAACAAGAATAGGCTTTAACTTGTGGTTTCATTTCTCTCCATATATCTAACAATCTCAATTCTTTCATAAAATGATTAATAGTCATCCTACATCCAATGTGCGTACAATCCAGTCCTGTTGATCTATCCACACCTGGATTCAATGTACAATTAAAATCCCCTGCTATTATATGTTGCCCTGTAAGTGATGATAAGATGAGAAATAAATTAGCAAAGAACTTCTGATCATCTATATTGGGACCATATAAGTTCACAAGATTTATATTTTCTAATAGCAAAGAACCTTGAATGATTACATATCTTCCAAATTTGTCTCCAATTACATTTTTCACTTGAAAAGGAACTGATTTATGTATGAGAGTCATAACTCCCCTGGCTCGGGATGAAAATGAAGAGGTGAATACACTTCCCTGCCATCTACTCCTAATTCTTTTAACATCCTCCTCTATCAGATGAGTTTCTTGTAAAAACACAATTCTTGAACCCATGTCCTTTATTTTATTCATAACTTGTTTAAGTTTTTTTAAATTTTGTAGACCTCTGCAATTCCATGAAGTTATATTAAGATTAACACTTTGGTCCATGATCAATAGAGAGTTTGGGATTACCTTGCAGTGTAAACATGCTCATACAGAGAAGCAAAAACATGAGTGGTTGAACATTCATCCTACAAACTACACACAAACAAATTCCCCCTTCCCACACTTGTGGCGAACCCCCCAAAATCAAAAGAAAAATTCTGTCTCCCGATATAGCCATCGACCGTTCCACACCCACGGGGAACAGCCTAAGCCACTCCTTCTTCATCCTCCCAATCACCCTAACTCTACTGCTTTTAATGACGTAACATTAACTCTCCTCTGTAGTTTTCCAACTTAACTCCAAAATTTTTAACAACTTTGTACATCATAGTTTTTTTTTTGTTTGTTTTGTTTTTGTTTTGTTTTTTTAATATATAATACAATCTATATTTTGTAAACTTACTATTTACTTCAAGTCAGTCAGATGCCTGTGCAAATGCTTAATTATTCTACCTTATATTTTGTTCATGCTTAGCTCCCACCAGTCTCTTCTTCTTCTTTGATCTTCTTGATGAACTCCTGCGCCTCCTCTGGGGTCTTGAAGATGTGGGTTCTGCCCTCATACGTGGTCAGCAGTCTCGCAGGATAGATTACACCATGACGAATCCCAAGGTTGCGCAGCTCCTTACGTACGGGATCAAACTGCTTCCTCAATTGTTGGATTCCTGTGGCCAAATCTGGGTAGAACCGCACCTGCTGGTCCTGGTGTTTAATCTCTCCTTTTTTAGCTCGTGCAGCGTTGAAGATCTTCATCCTGTCTCTGTTGCTAAGAAACTTCATAATTAAGGTCCTCGGCGGTCCCTTATCTCTCCGTGGGCCAATACGATGTGCTTTTTCCAGAATCACTGCTGATTGCAACTCCTCGCTGCCCAGCACCTCCGGAATCCACTTTTCCAGAAAGGAACATACGTCCCGACCTTCTGATTCCTCTGGAAGACCCACCAGCCTCAAATTATTCTGTCTCGACCGAGATTCCAAATCCAAAATATTATCTTCCAGAGATTTATTTTTTTTTTCCAAAGTGCGCACCTTTAATTGAAGACGGGTGACGTCATCTTCAGCACTAGCGAGACGGAGCTCCATCTGCGCCGTTCGTTCTACACAGTCACCCAATTCCTTTCTTATTCCTTCCAACGCTGTCATAATCCCATCAAATCTAGAGGAAAAGTCCGCTCTCATTGAACTCATGGCAGCCATCAGCGCATCTGCGCCATTCCCCGCAGATTTTGCACCGTTGCCAGCCTCCTCCGCCATATATGGAGTTTTGTTTGCTGCGTCACAGACCTGAAAGTCCGTTAATTTGGACTGTTTCGGCGGCTCGCTTTTTCCTTTTCCTGGTTTTCCAGCCTTAGGCTTCGCCGACATATCCTCGCCCAAATGCTGGGATACGTTCTGTCCCAAATGAGTTATTTGCCGATTTTTTTTTCCAGGAGCAGAGCAGAGCGAGACACGTCCGTCCTACGTGGCAGCCATAACCGGAAGTCAGTAATTGGTGTTTTAAATTGTAATTGTTTAATCTGCCATGCCAATAATTTTCCTGATTTTTCACCTTGTTCATAAAAAGATTGCTTCAATCTTAGAAGACTCGAGGCAGCTCTATTCGCTGATTTTTTGTCATATTCAGCTCTCAGAATCAGTAATTTGTTCTTTAACTTTGGGTCACTTCCTGCATACACTTTTTCTTGAAGAATTTTTATTTTATGTTCCAATTGGACTCTCTCCTCTCGAGTCTTCTTAGATTTTGAACCTGTATAACTAATAATATGCCCCCTAATAAAAGCTTTGAAAGCCTCCCACTTTATACATGCTGATGTTTGTGTAGTATTGATATCAAAGAACTCATCTATCTGTTTTTCTATGTACTTAACAAATTCCTCATCCTGAAGCCATTTATGCTGAAATTGCCACCTACCTGGTTCCTTTGTCAATTTCTTATCTGCATATATTAGACAGTAGGGTGCATGATCAGAGATCACAATATTATCATAGAAGCAGTTTTGAATCTTGGACCTTAATTCTGTGGAGATCAAAAAATAGTCAATACGTGAGAATGTCTTGTAGGTATTAGAATAACAAGAGTAGGCTTTAACTTGTGGTTTCATTTCTCTCCATATATCTAGCAATCTCAATTCTTAAAATGATTAATGATCATCCTGCATCCTTTGTGCGTACAGTCTAGTCCTGTTGATCTATCTATACCGGGATTCAATGTACAATTAAAATCCCCTGCTATTATATGTTGCCCTGTAAGTGAAGATAAAATAAGGAATAAATTAGTAAAGAAATTTTGATCATCTATATTGGGACCATATAAGTTCACCAAATTTATATTTTCTAATAACAAAGATCCTTGAATGATTAGATATCTTCCAAATTTGTCTCCAATTACATTTTTCACTTGAAATGGGACTGATTTATGTATGAAAGTCATAACTCCCCTGGCTCGGGATGAAAATGATGAGGTGAATACACTTCCTTGCCATCTTCTCCTAATTCTTTTTACATCCTCCTCTATTAGAGGAGTTTCTTGTAAAAACACAGTTTTTGAACCCATATCTTTTATTTTATTCATAACTTGTTTAAGTTTTTTTAAATTTTGTAGACCTCTGCAATTCCATGAGGTTAAATTGAGATTAACGCTTTGGTCTATGATCAATAAGGAGTTTGAGATTACCTCGCAATGTAAACATGCTCACACAGAGAAGCAAAAACATGAGTGGTTGAACATTCATCCTACAAACTACACACAAACAAATTCCCCCTTCCCACATTCGTGGTAATCCCCCCAAAATCAAAAAAAAAATTCCGTCTCCCGCTATAGCCATTGACTGCTCCACACCCGCGAGGATCAGTCAAAACCACTCTTTCTTTCTCCTCTCAATCACCCTGACTCTACTGCTTTTAATGACGTAACATTAACTCTCTTCTGTAGTTTTCCAACTTAACTCCTAAATTTTATAGCAACTTTGTACATCATAGGTTGTTTTTTTTTAATATATAATACAGTCTATATTTTGTAAACTTGCTATATGCTTCAGATCAGTCAGATGCCTGTGCAAATGCTTAAATATTCTACCTTATATTTTGTTCATGCTTAGCTCCCACCAGTCTCTTCTTGGATCTTCTTGATGAACTCCTGCACCTCCTCAGGGGTCTTGAAGATGTGGGTTCTGCCCTTATACGTGACCAGCAGTCTTGCAGGATAAATCACTCCATGACGAATCCCAAGGTTGTGCAGCTCTTTACCGGCGGGGTCGAACTGTTTCCTTAATTGTTGGATTCCTATGGCCAAATCTGGGTAGAACCGCACCTGTTGATCCTGGTATTTAATTTCTCCTTTGGCTGGCGCCGCGTTGGAGATCGTCATCCTGTCTCTGTAGCTGAGGAACTTCATAATCAGCGTCCTCGGTGATGCCTTGTTATCTCTCGGTGGGCCAATTCGGTGGGCGCTTTCTAAGACGACTGATGACTGCAGCTCCGCGTTGTTCAGCACTTCTGGGATCCACTTTTCCAAAAAGGAACATGGATCCAGACCCTCCGTTCTCTCTGGGAGACCCACCAGCCTCAGGTTGTTCCGTCTCGACCGGGATTCTAAATCCAGAACATTATCTTCCAGATGTTTATTTTTTAATTCCAATGTGCGCACCTTTAATTGTAGGCCGGAGACGTCATCCTCAGCACTGGAAATTCAGAGCTCCACCTACGAAACTCGTTCCATACAGTCGCTTAACTCCTTTTTCATTCCTTCTATCGCTGCAATAATCCCGTCAAGTTTAGAGGAAAAGTCTGCTCTCATTGAACTAATGGCAGCGAGCACCGCACCTGTGCCGTCGCCAGTAGTCACCGCTCCTCCGCTAGCTTCCTCCGCCATATTTGAGGATTTTTCTGCTTCGTCACGGACGTGAAAGTCCGTTAACTTGGACTGTTTCGGCGATTCAGTTTTTCCTCCACCTGATTTCCCAGCCTTAGGCTTTACCGGCATGTCCTCGCCCAAACGTTGGGATAGGTTTTGTTCCAATTGAGAGAGTTATTTGCCGATTTTTTTTTATTTTTTTTTTTAGGAGCAGAGTAGAGTGAAGCACGTCCTTCTACGCGGCGGCCATAACCTGAAGTCCCCCATGCTGTTTTATTTTAAGAGTACATTTAACCCTTTTATTTTAGTACTTGGGGGGGTTTATGCATTTTATTGGTTTTAATTGAGTTGGCTGTTTTTCTTTGTTTTGTTTTTTTACCAGTTGATTTGTTACATCTGATTATTATTGCATGTTTTGTTGTGGTGTTTTAGTGTTTTTTTTTTAAAAGGGTAACTGTAAAAAAAAAAAAACAGCAATTGTAAACTTCACTCCTGTATATAGCCTGACAGTGATTGGTAATAAATCTTGTTTAAGCACTACTGCCTACTGTTCCTTACTGAGGTGGAAGTGAACAGATGTGTATGTCATATAAAAACAGATTCAGCAACTAAATTATATATTTTTTGCTTCAAAATCA
The DNA here is from genome assembly GCA_020510985.1 of Pholidichthys leucotaenia. NCBI lineage: Eukaryota > Metazoa > Chordata > Actinopteri > Cichliformes > Pholidichthyidae > Pholidichthys > Pholidichthys leucotaenia. The sequence continues at coordinate 61,462,673 of CM035839.1, forward strand.
CTTTTGCTGTTTCATTTCATTGTGTTGAATCCATCCATTGTTTACTTCCTGTAGACGGGCAGGAGGAGCCTTTCGTGAATGACTCGTCCAATAAAAGCAGCTCCTTCTAGAGCTCCAGGTTTGCGAGGCTGTAATAGGCTATAGAAGGCTAGGAGAGCTACCAGTCAATGACGCATATGTGATTCGGAAGCAGGGGATGGAATTTCCACTATTTCCTTAGTGATTTGTTCAGTTACAATAAGTGATCCAGTTCAGTTTGTTCACCCAAAAGAACTAGTACACTCGAATGAATCGTTCATGAATGTTCCAACTCTACTTTGCATCAGGTCACGTCGACTGATGGTTGCATCAGCTACGGTAGGGTCAGTTTGTATATTAATTTATTTGCTCTAAAAATATCTATCCATATTAATAAAACAAGTACCGAGTAATGCATCTGATCAAATTTCAGCAACTGTAGTGCATTACTGAATTTTTAAACAATAATTTTATTACACAGCACATTACTGCAAAAGTAGTGGCATTACAGTAACGTGTTACTCCCAACATTGCTTATCACATGTAGCAACTCAATGCATTTAGGCGTGTAGATGTGGACTAGATGAGCTGCTAAAATTCAAACCGAGCATCAGCATGGGGAAGAAAGGTAATTAAAGTGATTGTGAACATGGCATGGTTGTTGGTCTGGGCATTTCAGAAAGTACTGATCTACTAGGATTTTCATACACAGTCATCTCTAAGGTTTACAGTGAATGGTGTGAAAAAGAGAAAATATCCAATAAGCAGCAGTTCACTGCTCCCAAATGCCTTGATGAGGTCAGAGGAGAATGGACAGACTGGCTTGAGCAGATAGAAAGGCAAGAGTAACTCAAATAAGCAATCATTACAACTGAGGTATACAGAAGAGCATCTCTGAAGAAACAACACTCTGACTCTTGAAGCAGATGGGCTACAGCAGCAGAAGACCTCAACTGGTGTTCCTCCTGTCAGTTAAGGACAGGAAACTGAGGTTATAATTCACACAGGCTCACCAAAATTGGACAACAGAAGATTAGAAAAATGTTGCCTTGTCTGAGGCTGCATTCACACCAGGATAGCCCAGGGGTCTCAGTTCGACTCGGCGAGGAATAGCGAGAATTTTCATACCTTTGGTTTGCATTCACACAGCACTTCACTCAAGCGGACCAAACTGCTTGGACAACGTCACGCATTTACAACAGCTGCTCGTTTGTGGCACTGTAGCCAAAACCACCACTGACCAGGAAGAAAAAATCTCAGTGAAGGAGAGAAATCCGGCTCATCGATTGGCCAGGACCGAAAAGGGAAATCCGGTGTTATGCCAAGAATTGCTCGCTTGCCAAGAATTGCATCCCACCCACCAAAACTATAAAATATAACGCTACAGCCAGGCTTGTAACCATTTGTGCATTTTTAGAAGTACCCATTATACATTTTTAGAAGTAAAAATTGTTATTACCTCTTGTAAATTATCTTTAAATTATGTTTATTCGACGATAGGATGCAATTCTCGGCATAACACCGTTCCCTTCAGCCGAGGTGTTTGTCAGCCGCAAACTAATAAAAATAAAGCGCTCTGCTGTCTGTATAAACCCCCATGCCGCCATCATGTCGCTAAACATTTTAAAAACATCGGTATTCTTGTGTGTAGCCACAAGCAGCTGAGAAACCTGGTTCTCAGACCAAATATCTATCAGAACCTACATCTCTTCACTACTCCAAGTCCAAGAGACATTTTTTTTTTTTTTTTTTTTTTAACTTTTCTCCTCGGCTTTCTCCGGTAAAAGTATTTCTTGGATCCACGGGGTTGTCTTTACTATTTTCTACCCAAAATGGGGCAGAAGGACCGGGAGCTTTTCAGCTGAATCGGGATGTTGGATTTATTTACCCACAGATTCCTGCCACGGACATAAAACACACATCAAGTTTTCAGCTTTTTCGGGTGAGTGGCAACTTCGTCTTTCTGCATCTCACCCAGACAGTGAATTCATGTCTTTTCATGTATTTACATAGAGTTATAATGTTATCGTGCTGTGCGAAAAATTTGCCCGTTCGCGTTTGATGTGAAGGCACCTTTACAGTAAATGCCACTTTCTCTTCTCACTGTGTGTTGCTGTGGTTACACAAACGCAGAGGGGCACGTCTGCCCTTTGGTCCACTGCATACTCCATTTGCAGTCACACAGCAAGTGAAGTGCACCAGACTGCATTTGCAAGCGAACTGAGGCCCCCCATGGGGGTCCAGGGGGACCAGACTTCGCTTCTTTGGTGCTCCAGGCACATTCAGACGGCGCCAAACAAACCAAACTGTCCACAGAATACACACTTTCGTCCTTTAGTCCGGACCAAACAGTGGCCGTGTGAATGCGCCCTGAGTCTCCATTTATGCTGCAACATTAAATGGTAGGGTCAAAATTTGTCATAAAACATGGATGTATGCATGGAGCATCATGGATGTGCAGTCAGCAAATCTGCAGCAACTGTCTGATGCTAGCATATCAATATGGAGCAATATCTCTGAAGAATGTTTCCATGACCTTGATGAATCTATGTTATGAAGAAATAAGGCAGTTCTGAAGTCAGTAGGGATCCAACCCAGTTGTAGCACCTATTAAAGTGGCCGGTGAGTGCATATTTTGATTTCAGTTCTTATTCATAAATCATAACTCAGGCAGTTGAAGCCATCACTGTCAGTCACTTCACATGCACGCAGAGGTCCCATGAAAACATGAGTGACAGCCTCGCAGCATGTTCCAAATCAAACAAGTGGCATGAAAATGAGTGCCACAGCAGAGGACTGACAGCTCGCTAAGAGGCTCGTCATTGTTTTCCACCAACAAGCACCAACATATGGGCTGATTTTTGCAGTGCTTGCCAATTTGTATTGAGATGAGGACAGTAGTGCCTGACAGCTTCCAGACATTTTGAAAGTTGATTTTCTGAAGATTGTTGACTCCAAGTGAGGGATCGTGTGAACAGTCAAGTATTGGAGAGCAAATATGTCACAGCAGCAGTCATTTTCTTTCAAAATGGAGAGCACGGAGAATCAAACACACTTATAACCTAATAGAAAGTGATATTCCTCATCAAGCTGGTTCCGACTCTCTCAAATAACCACTCATAGATCACCTTTAGTTTTAACACTTTTTGATTTGTCTCAAAATGCAATATCATTACCAAACTTGTTTTATGTTTATGAAATTAGAAAATTGACCATAATTTCAGGGTATGCCTGTGCATCTACTGTTGATATAAAGATTGCCGCCTTCTCTGATCTTTTGTCTTGTATGTAACGCCATATCACAGTTTGAGCCATGCCACCTGCAGAAATGTTCTGATGACTTGGCTGTTGTTGGGTGTATAAGAGAGAGAGAGGAGGGAGAGTACAGGACACTGGTAGACAGATTTGTGGAGTGGACTGAACAGAATCACCTAAGGCTGAATGTCAGCAAGACCAGAGAGATGGTGATTGACTTCAGGAGGAAGAGGACACCTTCACAACCACTGCGGATTAGGGGAGAGGATGTGAAGGTAGTGGAGGACTATAAATACCTGGGTGTCATGATCAGCAACAGACTGAACTGGAAATCCAACACAGAGGCTGTGTACAAGAAGGGGATGAGCAGACTCTACTTCCTGAGGAAGCTGAGATCCTTCAACGTGTGCAACAAGATGTTGGAGATCTTCTACCAGGCTGTTGTGTGCCAGCACCATCTTCTTTGCTGCTGTTTGTTGGGGTGGCAGTATCAGAGCCAGCGGCACCAACAGACTTGATTAAATCATCAAGAAGGCTGGCTCTGTAATTGGTCTCAGGCTGGAGACTTTTGAGACTGTGGTGGAGAGGAGGACACTGAACAAACTGTTATCCATCATGTATAATCCTGATCACCTCCTCCACCACACACTGGACAGACAGCGGAGCACTTTCTCCAGCAGACTGCTACAGCTCCGCTGTCAAACGGATGGATACAGGAAATCTTTCCTGCCACATGCCATTTCACAGCACAATAACTTACTTTAATGTTTGAACATTGATTATAATCCAGCTGTCACACTGCACTTTACAGTCTGCTTTGTACCTTACATTTCACCCTGTCTGTACCATGTGCTGAAAAACACCCCCGCACCATGATGGGATGTGCAATGCCATTTCTCCTCCAAACATGCTGTGTTGTGGCATCCAAAAAGCTCAATTTTGGTCTCATTTGACCAGACTATATTCTCCCAATATTTTACTGGCTTGCTCAAATGCTGTGCAGCAAACTTTAAGCAAGCTTCAACATGCTTTTTCGTCAACAATGGAGTCTTGCGAGGTGAGCAGGCATACAGCCCATGTCGGTTGAGTGCATTACTTATTGTTTTCTTTGAAACAGCAGTACCTGCTAACTCCAGGTCTTTCTGGAGCTCTCCATGAGTGGTCTTTGGCTGTTGGATAACTTTTCTGATAATTCTTTTTTTTTTTTTTTTTTTTTTTTTTTTTATTTAAGTTTTTGTAAAGGGTATACAGGTCGTTACAGCAATGCAGTGTTTACATTTTCATCACATGTTCCCTTATTTTCTGATATCTGACAACATTGGAAGATTAATTCTTACAACACCCCTTATTTTTTTTTTTTTTTAAAGTGAAAGAAAAAGTGAAATTAAAGAGAAAAAACAAAAAAAAAACAAAAAACAAATAAAAAAAAACAAACAAACCAGTAAAAAACAAACAAAAAGAAAAAGTAAGTAAATAAAGATAAAAGAGCATCTGAGTAGCGTTGGAACAAAGAGCGGAACCATTATTGAAATGATATTTGTCAAAGATTAGATCTAATGGAAGACACATATGCGGTCCAGGGTTGCCAAAGGTTCATGAACCCATCCATGTCCTGTCTCAGTGCGAATGTCAACTTTTCCATCGAGTAAATGTCTTGGATCACGTTAGTCCAATCTTCAGGTGTAGGACAGTCCTTCAACATCCATTTTTTAGTTAGAGCTTTTTTGCTTGCCAATATTAAAACATTGAATAAGTATTTTTCTCCTCGTCTTTCCAGTGAGTCCGGTAGTAAACCCAAATACAAAGTTACAAAAGAAAAGGGAACTGTAATTTTGAATATTTTCCCCAATATTGTCTGTACATTGGTCCAATATTGGTGGATAACTGGGCATGACCAAAACACATGAAAATGATTTGCAGTCTTTTCACCACACAAGCGCCAACAGTTCAATCCCTTATGGGTAAATTTGATTTGTGCAGGTGTTCTGAAAAATCTTGCCAAGTTTTTCCATCCAAATTCTCTCCACTGCAGGGATGAGGTACTTTTCCATTGCTGTTTATTTAGCTTTTCCCATATTTCCAGATGTAAAGTGAAATTCCCCTCTTTTTCCCATCTCTCTTTTATATAAGATGTGTTGTCTCCTTTTAAGTCTTGAAGACCTTGGTATATTTTAGAAATGTATCTGATCCCTGGGATCCCTTTATATGCCATTAAGAAGACCTTCAGAACACCTGACTGGGCCCTTTCCAAAACCTCCTTTTTAAGTATATTGTTTATGTGGTGTCTAAGCTGGAAGAACCTGTAAAGGTCTTGATTTATTAGGCCTTGTTTTTTCAAATCTTCAAAACTTCTTAAGATTTGCCCTTTAAAAAAATCGTAATATTTTATCAGCCCCTTCTCCTTCCACTTTTTAAATCTGGTGTCTGTTTTATTAGGAGTAAAGTCCTGATCATAGGCGATCCATTGCAGAAGTCGATAGGGCTCTTTAGTTTGATTCTCTCTGACTATCTTAAACCAAATTTTTAGCGGGGTCTCTATCCACGGGTTAGTGTTATTCAAAAGCTTAGGTAAGACATTGTTCCCTATTATCGCCTGTAGGGGGATGTCACTTGTTATTTGGCATTCGATCTCCTTCCATTGTGCAGAGTAGACTGGGTTACATATCTCTACTAAAGTTTTAATTTGTGCGGCTTTAAAGTAGTCCCTGATATTTGGCAGCGCGAGCCCACCTTTGTCTTTGTTTAGCTGTAGGGTTCTATATCTGATTCTAGGTCTCTTGCCCTGCCATATGAATCTTGAGATCCTTCTGTCCAGCTCCTGCCATGTTTTTTTGGGAGGTTCTACCGGTATTGTTTGGAAAAGGTATAGAAGACGTGGAAGTATATTCATTTTGACTGCTTCAATTCTTTGTGCAATACCCAAGAATGGTATCATATTCCATCTTGCTAGGTCAGATTTTATTTTTGTCACCAGTGGATCATAGTTTAGTGATATAATTTTGTTGAGTTGTTTCGGGATATTGACCCCCAGATATTTCATAGATTCCGACTCCCAGTTAGTTTTGAGTTTGCTTAGTGAATAATGATTTGGGTCATAGTTGAATGTTAAAACTTGGGTTTTATGCATATTTAATTTGTACCCCGATAAATCTCCATACTCTGAAAAAACTGAGGTTAGTTCTGGTAAAGAAGTGTCCGGCTGCCCTAGGTAAATTAAAATGTCATCAGCAAAGAGTGCTATTTTATGTTCCTTCTGACCAAGTGTAATACCTTGAATTTTTTGGTTTTGTCTTATCCATTGGCTCAGAGGTTCTATGAAGATTGCAAAGAGCAGTGGAGACAGGGGGCAGCCCTGACGACATCCTCTTTCCAGTTCAAAAGATGATGATAAATTACCGTTAATCCTTATTTTAGCTGTTGGTTTTTTATATAATGCCTGTATAGTTCTAATGAAGTTGTTATGAAAATTGAAACTGGATAAGATTCTGTATAGAAAAGACCAGTCAACCGAATCGAATGCTTTTTCAGCATCTAATCCTAATATGACTGCATTTAAGTTATATTTTTTTATATGATGAATTATGTGTAAAGTGCGTCGAATGTTGTCTTGTGTCTGTCTTTGTCTTATAAAACCTGTTTGGTCTAAATGAATTAGGTCTGTCAGTATATTCTCTAACCTTTTGGCAAGGATAATGGTAAAAAGCTTATAGTCCTGATTTAGTACACTGATTGGTCTGTAGTTGGAGCACTCTAGTTTATCCTTTTCAGGTTTAGGTATAACTGCAATGACCCCTTCTCTCCAGGTGGGGGGGATTTCCCCTGTGTGGAGGACATAATTAAATGTTTTCAGGAGGAGAGGAGATAGTTGCTGTTTAAAGGTTTTGTACCACTCTGCTGTATAGCCATCAGCTCCTGGGGATTTGTTAGCTTTAAGTTTCATAATTGCTTTTTCCAATTCTTTAGGATGTATTTCTGACAGTAGTGTTTTATTTTGTGACTCCGTAAGTTGGGGAAGGTTTAATGTGTTTAGGAATGCCTCGGATGCGTTTTTATGTTTTTTGTGGGAGTATAAGTTCTTATAGTAATTCTCGAAGTTTTTAAGAATATCCTGAATTCTGAATTTTATTTCCTTTGATACTGGGTCTCTGATTTTGTAGATTGCTCTTTCTGTTTGATGTTTCCTCAATTTATAGGCTAGCAATTTTGCCGATTTACTGCCTGCTTCATAGTATTTTTGTTTCAGAAATGTAAGTTTCTTCTGGATTTCTATTGTGTAGATCTCATTTATTTGGTTTTTAATTTCCTTAATCTTGAGCGAGTCAGTAGAATGAGTGTTGCCTTTGTGTTCTTTTTCTAGGTTCCTAAGTTCTGACTCTAATGTGGATAGTTTTTCTTGTCTTAGTTTCTTTTGGGTTGCCAGTTTTGCAATAATCTTTCCTCTTATTACAGCTTTACATGCATCCCACAGTATTAAAGGGGATACTTCTCCATTATCGTTATCTTCCAAATATCTGAGAATATCTGACTCCAATTCATCTTTCAATGGTCCTTTCAGGACATTTGAATTTAACCTCCAAGAAAATGTATTATTTGTGTATTTTTGGATATTTAAGTCCATGTAGATCGGACTGTGGTCGGAGAGATCCATCAGTCCTATTTTACATGTTTTTACTCTACCAATGTCTCTATTAAACATAAAAAAATAGTCAATCCTTGAGTAAGATGAATGTGGAGTTGAGTAAAATGTATAGTCTTTTACACTGGGGTTGAGTTCCCTCCACACATCACAGATTCCCATTTCTTTTAGTAGCATCCGAGTCTTCCTGTTTTGGGTGTTATTTTGATGTGGGGAATTACCAGAAGCATCCCAGTATGGATTCAGTCTAAGATTGAAGTCCCCACCACATATCACTAAACCTTGAGCTTTAGTTATCATTAGGTCGAATACATTTTTATAAAATTTCCAGTTAGCCCCTGGGGGAGCATACACATTCAGCAGGGTGATATCTTCTCCCTCTAGCCGCCCAGTTACCAAACTGTATCTCCCTTCTTTATCTTTGTGTTCTGATTTTTTTTCAAATGTAATTTTGGTTGATATCAATGTCGCTACTCCCCTCCTCCTCCCTGATTTATATGAAGATGAAGAGATCATTTTAAACCCTTGTCTACTGAGTTTATTGTGTTCCACGTCTGTTAGGTGGGTTTCTTGTAAAAGTATTATTCCTGCTTTGTCTTTTTTCATTTTGCCTAGAATCTTGGATCTTTTAACTGGATTCAGGATCCCTTTTACATTATATGAAATTATTTTGGTTACACCCTGTTTCTCCATTGTGTTGTTTTGTTTAGTATAACTGTGTGGTGGCCCTCTTTTGTGCTACTCAGAAACTGAAAGAACATTAAAAACAAGAAAAACATTAAGAACATAGTGTAAAAAACTTTAAAACAAAAAACTGTCAAAAGAACTTCCTGAGCTGAGGTCTTTTTAAAGACCCTGTAAGAGCCTTGATGGAGTGAAGGCTCTGAGGGAAATTCCTCAAACTCTGTTACGTGTTGAGGGCCCTCTCTTACCACTGAAAGTAGTCCCATGCTTTTAACGTGAGTTTCAGAACCCAATCCAAACTTGTAATGATTTTTTTTTTTTTCCTTTTATGCCTAAACCCTGTGAAATTGTGTGCACCCTCCCACCCCCATCACATCAAACATTCACGCAAAAACAGTATTTGTTAGTATGAGGAGAACATGTGGATTATTGTCACATTTCTATTTTAACAAGTTTTTTTTTTTTTTTATTACAAAGACTTATTTGTTTCAAATAATATGATTGTTCCATGAAATGTTTTACCACATGCTGAATATGCATCTCCTTTAATGTTTGTTACCTTGTATGAGGGGGGTTGGATGTGCGGATTGATTCAAGAGAAAGGAAAAAAAAAAAAAAAAAAAAAAAAAAAAAGGTCGCTATTCCAACCTGAAAACGGATAGTTTATCCGCGACGCTCTGGTGCTGGGTTTCCCGCTGCTGGTCCGTGGATTTTGAGGGTCTTTGTGTTGTCCATGTTTGCGCTTTGATCTTCTCACTCGGGTCTGCTGCGGGTTTAAACACCGTTACCGGGAGCCCTCTTCTCGCCATGTCAGCTGTTGCTTCTTCCGCCGAATTATAGAGACACGTTTCATCGCCGTAGAAGACCCTTAACTTCGCAGGAAATGGTGTCTGAAAGCGCAATTTCTTCTCTCTTAACACCTTTTTCGCGTCATTGTATTCCCTGCGCTTTTTAAGGACCTCCGGGGCGTAATCGTGTTCCACGTAGACTTTTCTCTCCTGGTGCATAAATCCTTTTTTCTGCCAGGCCAGTCTTACAACCTCTTGTTTTATTTTGAAATTGGAAAATCTTACCAACACCGAACGTGGGGGCGCTTCCGCCGCCGGCCTAGCGGCTAATGAACGATGTGCCTTTTCTATCTTCAAGTCGGTGGTTTGTGGAATATCCAATTTCTCTCTTAGTAAGGATTCCACGCATTCTGCCATTGAGTTAAAACCATTTTCGGTTCCTTCTATCAGACCATGAATTCTTATGTTGTCTCTTCTTTGTTTTCCTTCTTGGTCGGTTAGCTTAGCCTCTATAGCTGCTTGTCTTTTGCGTAGGTCCAGCACAGAATCTTCGAGCACTTTTATTCGATCCTCTGTTTCCAAGATTCGGTTCTCGGCCTGGTCCACTCTGCTGTTTGTCCTTTTCAATTCTTCTCTGAATTCCCGAAATTCGGCCGTAACATCTCGGCGAAATCGTCGTAGTTCCTCAAATAGTGATTTCAGGCTAACCCTTTTGTTAGCTATCACCAGCTCCTCGTCTTCTGAACGGGGATCTTCCAGTTCAGATTCTCCGGCCGATACGTGTCCTAGCCTGGAGAATTTCAGTTTCTTCTGTTTTCCTTTAGACATGATGATTTTGTCTTTTGATTTTCACTCCTCCAAAAATCCGTTAAGTTTGATTTTCAAGGTGTTATCCTGGATTGAGTCTGAGAGCTTCAGTGTTAAGCTGCAGTCGCCATGGCGTCCAGACCGGAAGTCCCTGATAATTCTTTTGACACTTCTGTCAGAAATCTTGTGAGGAGCTCCTGGTCGTTGCCAGTTTATGGTAAAATGATGTTCTTTCCACTTCCTAATGATGGCTCCAGCAGTGCTCACTGGAACATTCAGCACTTTAGAAATGTGCCTGTAACCAGTGCCATCATTATGTTAAGCAACAATAAGGTTGCAAAGGTCTAGAGAGAGCTCTTTGCATCTACCTATCATGAGTTCTTTGTGGTGTGACAATCTGGTATTCATAGATCTTTTTAAAGGCTATCAGTCAGGACTTAACCAGCTGAAATGAATTTGCACTGATGGGGGATAGGATGGCTTCCTAAATTCTTGTGGATTTCAGCTGGTTTCTTGGCTTTCTATGCCTTTTTGCACCGCTTTTTCTTCATGTGTTCAATACTTATTCCCTGTGTCATTCCACATTATTAAATATAACTTGTTTTGTGAGCACAGTTGCCTTGATTTCTTTGTATGTATGGACTGCTCTAGTTGTTACTGATATCTGGTGAAAATCTCAGGTCAATGACTCCATCAGAAATATGTTTAATGAGAAAAATGTTGACGTGTTTTATACTTATTTTTCCCCGCTGTATATTCTATACGGGGCATCCTTTATTTTTAGGTTTTAGTTAGTTTAATGTGTTTAGCCTTTCTAGGGAATTCCTTTTTTCATTTTCTTTACTGTTTTATTATGCTGTAGGTATTTCTGTCTGTTTGGCCTGGTTACTGTATGTCATGCTGCTGTTGAACTAAAATTTCCCAGTTTGGGATCAATCGATCTCTCTGTCTGTCTGTCTGTCCGTCCATCCATCTGTCCCCTTCTAAACAGTTGCCCCGATGATCCCCAAACTCACTCACAATGCTCCTCAGATGGGTCTGGGTCCAGGTTGTGGTCAAGGTCAGAGTGAAAAGTCGCAAGATCTGAGCACTTATGTGATTTCAGAAAAATTAGTTCTACTCCCAGGCAATTGCCCTAATTCTCAACAAATTCATGAACAATGATCATAGGTGGGCCTCCATCAAGGTTGTGTTCAAAGTCAGTGTCAAAGGTCAGGAGAGCTCAGCACTTTTACGATTTTATGAAAATTATTACTCCTCCTAGGACATTACCCTAAATCTCAACAAACTCACATGCAATGATTCTCAGGTTGGTCTGCATCCAGGTTGAGGTCAAGCTCAAAGCCATTGTCCAAGGTCAGGACATAAGATAAGATAAGATAAGATAAGATAAGCCTTTATTAGTCCCACAACGGGGAAATTCCAGGATTGCAACAGCACAGGGATAGCAACACTCAGAGCAACAATCAGAAGGCAAGAAAAAACAAGCAAGCAAGAGCAGCTAATATACATATGTACATATTACTATAAAATATATATATACACACACACACACACACACACAGACACACAGTGCAGAGCATTGTAGCTGGATGGAATAAATATATGAATATATGAACACACAGTGCAGAGCATTGTAGCTAGATGGAATAAATATGTAAATATATAAACACCCACAGTATGGAGCATTGCAGCTAGGTGGAATAAATATGCAAGTATATAAACACACACAGTGCGGAGCAATGTAGCTAGATGGAATAATATGTAGATATATAAAAACACAGTGCGGAGCATTGTAGCTAGATGGAATAAATATATAGATATATAAATATAAACACACCCAGTGCAGAGCATTGTAGCTAGATGGAATAAATATGTAAATATATAAACACACACAGTGCAGAGCATTGTTGCTAGGTGGGATGAAACAGCATAACCGTCTATTTAGTTATCCTACATGGTATGATTATGTGCCCATACATATTCTCACCCTCCATAGCGACCGGTATGTTCCTAGTTGTATGCCGGAGAGGACCATTGTGTAAGTCTATTGCATCTTTTGCATTCAAAAAAAAAAAAAAAAAAAAAAAAAAAACTATTAGTTTGTTACGTCTTTTTGCTATCTCTGCGAGCAGCCCTGCTTAGGTTGTACAGTCTGACAGCCGTTGGTAGGAAGGACCTACGAAACCTCTCGGTTGTGCACCTGGGATGATGTAGTCTGCTGCTAAATGAGCTCCTCAGTGCATCCAGTATGTCCTGCATAGGGTGGAACTCGGACTCCAGCAGAGATGACAGTTTAGCCACCGTCCTTCTCTCTCCTATCTCCTCCATCGGATCAAGGCGTTGCCCCAGGACAGAGCTAGCTTTCTTAATCAGTTTGTTCAGTCTCTTCCTATCGGCTGCAGTAATGCCACTGCCCCAGCAGACCACTCCAAAAGTGATGGCTGATGCCACCACCGTGTCATAGAATGACTTCAGCAGCGCCCCTTGTACACCAAAAGACCTGAGTCTCCTCACATCTGGGCATTTATGATTTCACAAACTCATTACTCCTCCTAGCCATTGTTCAGCAAACATTGTTACGACCCGAGCGTCGATCTTGTCCGCGCTTGGGCCATGTATCATCTCTGCCGGCCTTGACAGCTGTGGATTACATTCTGGCTCCACCGGGCTCTTATTGTGACAGCGCTTGGTGGGGTTTCTGGCTGTCAAGGTCGATCAGCTGTTTGGCATCACTGCTCATTAGCGACCGGCTTTATTAGCGAGCGCTGGCAGCAGTTGATTGCTGGAGTATCGTCTAACTTTCCTGGTCCTCGCTCATGTCAGGTTTGTGTTTTTTTCTTGTTCATGGTTAAGGTCGTAGTGGCTGGGGTTAGCCCTACGATCCCTTGTATTCTGTAGTGTGTGTTTTTGCCCACTGCGGCTCATAGTCTTGTATTCGTGTCTTGTGTCTTGTTAATTAAAACATCAAATGCAAAACTCACTGGAGACTTTTGGCGTCTTATGGTGGCCCGCGAGGGTCACCGCATGACAAACATATTCACAATGATCCTCAGATTGGTCTGCATCTAGACTGTGCTTAAGGTCAAGGTTACTCGTCAGGATATCTGAGCACTCTCAAGGTAATTTCATCAATCCAGAATAAGCTACTCTATCACTGTCAGTCTGGTTTTCCTCTTTTGATATGAAAATAAATAAGCCATTCACTGGAAAAAATATGGTTTGATTTGCTTCAGGCACGTTTTGTGAAGGCTGGAAAGATCAGCTATTAAACAAAAGAATAACCTTTGCGCCAAAGTTATGGTTTTCTCTAAATTAGAAGTGATGGTTTCATTTTATTTATTTATTGGTTGACTTAATAAGATTTATTGATTTATATGTAGTAGTAGTAGATTAGTTTATTTGACAGGGACAGTGCAATAAACATAGACAATTAATCAAAGACAATCAATCTGATGTGTTGCACATAGAGTGTATAGCTATTAGCTAATTCGCAACTCTTGTCCCTGGATGGGCTTTAGAAAAAAGAATCAAGATAAAAAATATACACAATAACCACATACATCAATGCAGAAAAATTATAAATACACAATTATAAATATTATAAATACACAAATGTAACAGCCTGACTCACATTTAACATAAATATTATAAATATTATAAATACACAAATATAACAGCCTGACTCACATTTAACACATATAACATAACTCACATTTGCCTATTTCAGGCCTTCCTCCCTCCGTCACTCACTATAAACAAACACATTTATTCCTTCCCTTCATTCACTCTCACTTTGCAGACAATTAATTCATACATGAGTACATTCTTGTTTATTTTTCAGCCAGTTTTTAACATTTTTAGTGAATGTTTTAAAGTCCGTTATTATTTTAATTTCATTTGGCATTGTGTTCCAGATGTGACTGCCCTTTATAGAGAAAGCTGTTTGTCCAAATGTGGTTCTGCGGTGGAATATTTTACAGTTATTGTTAACAGAACTCCTGGTGGCTCTGCTGCTGTCCTGTCTTTGGACGAAACCAGCAAGTGGCTCGGGTGCTGATTTATGGAAACATTTGAACGTTAATTTCAGAAGACAGAGGTCAATGAAGCTCTCAAAACTCAATAGGTTGTATTTTTTTAAAACATTACAGTGATGCCACCTAATGGGCTTTTTGTCCAAGATTTTTAGGGTTTGATTATATAATGAACCTATATGTCTTATTGTGGAAGGGGCTGCTTGAGCCCAGACTGTCAAACAGTATGATATATGAGAAAAAACCATAGAATGCATATACAGTGCAGCTGCTTCGTAAGGTATGTAATATCTAATTAATTTAAAGCAGTTCAGATTTTTTTTTACTGTTTTTGAAATTTTCTTTATATGAAGATTAAATTTGAGTTGAGGATCTAGTACAATGCCAAGGTATTTGAATTCTGTAGCTAAACTGATGTCATGATCATGTATATTAACTTTAAAATGTTGCAGGTTACATTTTTTGATTGAAAAGCACATTGAGACTGTTTTCTGAAGGTTCAGCAATAGATGGTTCTTGAGGAGCCACTCTTGGACATCAACCATACTTGTAGACAGTACATCTGCAGCCTGTGCTGGAGTCTTGGCAGCTGTGTAAATAACTGCATCATCTGCATAAAGTTGGCATGTTGCAGCTGAGCAGTGTAACGGCAAGTCATTAATAAAAATGCTGAAAAGTAAAGGACCAAGAATGGACCCTTGTGGGATACCCATGCGGTTGTTTAAAAATGAGGATTTATCCTGGTGAACTTTTACACACTGTTCTCTATTCTGGAGATAAGATGCAAACCATTCTAATGTATTTGGGGAGAAGTTAAAAGATACCATTTTGGATAAAAGCAAACTGTGGTTTACAGTATCGAAAGCCTTTTTGAGATCTAGAAAAACAGCTCCTACCACATTACCCCTGTCCAAGGACTGTTTGACGTTTTCAATAAGGCAACAATTTGCTGTTTCTGTTGAGTATCCTGGTCTAAAACCAAATTGATGTGGATGAAGAAGTTGACTGTCTTGTAAGTAGTCTATCAGCTGTGTAGCTACAACTTTTTCAAGAACCTTAGATAGGACTGGTAAAATAGAGATTGGGCGGTAATTGCATATATCGTCTTTACTGCCTGATTTATGAACTGGTATGACGACAGCTTTTTTCCAGCCTGATGGAAATGTACTAGACCTAATGGAGAGATTAATGAGATGGGTCAGTGGTTTGATTAATATTTTGCTGTGCATTTTGAGAAAGGAGGTGCTCATATTGTAGATATCATTAGTTTTTGAGTTTGACAGTGTTTTAACAATACCAGCAATTAACTTCTCATTTACCTCATCGATGTGAAAAGTATCTGTTGGAAGTATGGAATTTGTGTTGTTGAGCACATTTGGCAGCACAAAATTTTTTGTTAAGTCTTCCACAGAGCCCACAAAGTGTGAATTAAATTCATTTGCCAAAGTAGCCTTGTCACTGACGGTCTTGCCATTGATTCTAAGTTCCTTTACCCCCTTCTGATCGTTTTTTTTATTAGTTAAGTTATTTAAATGCCTCCATAGGGAACTGTTGTTACCCTTTGCATGATCTATCAGTTTATTGTAATAAGATATTTTTGATTTTCGCAGCTCATGTACCACTTTATTTCTTAAACTTTTGTACACAAGGTGATCATTTTGTAGTTTGGAGGTTAGTGATGTTTTCAGTGCATAGTCTCGCCTCTTCATAAGTTTTCTTATTTCATTATTTAACCATGGTAGGCTAATCTTCTGTTGTCTACTTTTAATTTGCTTTGAAAATTTTTCTATAGACTTTGTGATTGTTGCAGTTATAAAATTACAACAATCATCTACTTCACATGTTGACATGAGCTGCTCCCAATTTTGATTCTCTAAGTAATGTTCAAACTCCTCATTTTTTGATTTGGGGATAATAAAATTTGATTTGTCAATATCGACTCCCCCAAAATACTGTAGTCGCTTTTTAGTAAGTTTCCTGACAGCAAGAACCATGTTATGATCTGAGAGACCAGTTACAAGATTATAGGTTCTGGTTATTCGTTCTGGTTTATTAGTAAATACCATGTCAATAAGTGTTCTGGATTGTTTGGTTATCCTGGTGGGTCCTTTGATGATTTGCTGGTAATTAAATTTAGTCATGAGGCTTTTCAGTTTTTGTTTGTCTTTTTTATCAGACCAGTTGATATTAAAGTCACCATGAATTATTGTTTCTCTGTTCTTCTCAAGTTGTTTAACCAGATCACTTAATTCATTATAAAAGGAAGAGTTGTGTGACGGTGGGTTGTACACTACTGCAATGTTGAAATTCATTACCGGAGAGAGACATACATTAACAGCTAAACATTCAAGTGAAGTATTCAAATCAACCAGTTGACATTTATATTTCTCTTTGATGTAAATTAAAACACCTCCTCCCCTCCCTACCTGCCTGTCTTTTCTAAAACACTGGTAGCCCACAATATCGATCATATTAGTGTCATATGGCTTGTCTGTGAGGAAATGACAGTTTTTCCCTTTTGTAGTTAAGATCCTGTTGAGTAACAGTGCTTGAGAAAGGTTGAGTCTACTATTGTGTGACACTTGTTTTATTTTATCTTTCTAATTTCCATCTGTGAACAGTGAGCAGCAGACAGACAAAATCCTAAACCTCTATTATCCAGTATCTTAAGTGCACAAGAAGCATGTTGATGGGTTCTCTTTTAGGATTAGCTGCAATTGTTTGTCTCATATCTTTATACAATTATATGCACTCAAAGTAGAGCTAAATCTTTATTTGGTAAAACATAATCACTGAATGTCCTCCAGTTTCCTTTTTGTTTTCTTTAAAACTCACTCTGTTGCTGTTAACTTCCTTTTGAGACATAATTTAATATACCTCACACTTTTAGAGATTTTTTTTTTTTTTTTAGCTCAGTCACACAGACTTCACCTGTGAATACGTCTGTCCACCAATGATGCAGGTTTGCTACAAGCTGATAGAGGATGTGATGGAAGTATAGCACATGTAGACCCAAATTTAGAGACTGGAGACTGTAATTTACTGTACATACTCTGTTGTCATTGAATCCTTATTTAAATCTTATTTAAATCTTACACCTGAACAACGAGAGCAAGTTTTTAGCCAAAGTCAAATTCCTTGTATGTGTTGTGCATACTTGGCCAATAAAGCTGATTCTGATTCTGAAATGATCTGCAGGTATGAGCTGGTAGGAAAACTTCTTCACCTGACCACACCTGGATACTGCTTGGGTCTGCATGTTCTGTACTTCCATCTACTTAAGATAAGATAAGATAAGCCTTTATTAGTCCCACAATGGGGAAATTCCAGGATTGCAACAGCACAGGGATAGCAACACTCAGAGCAACAATCAGAAGGCAAGAAAAAACAACATCTAGTAAACATATGTCCATATTACTATAAATGTATATATATAGACACACAGTGCAGAGCATTATGGTTGGTTGGTGAATGTGCAGCAGAAAGTCTAAGCTCTCTCTCCGCGGATGCGGCGGGCCAGCTGGAAGTCTTTGGGCATGATGGTGACCCCCTTAGCGAAGAAGAGACCACCAGGTGGGCCTCGCTGGTGTCCTGCAGAGCCATGACGGCGAAGCTCAGGAAACGCAGGACGGTCTTGAAGTCCTACTTGCATCTGTACATCACTGTCTCTACACATTCGTACTGAATGTGGGTAGAGGTCTTTACAGGTGCAGTTTGTGTGACTGAACCCTTAGGAAATTGATGTCACATCAGTCATCTGTCCTAACTGAGGGTTAGACACAAAAATGACCAAAATAGTGTTTTGCTTGGTTTCTATAACCCAGGAGCTAGAAAGAAAAACATCACTGGTCTAATTACCAAACTGCAGCCTTAATTTCCAAAGTACCTCATATGTCTATCTCTGTTCCGCTGACTCCCAAACCAGCTCCACTTTATCACATACAGTCCTGAGCTCAACTTATATCACAGAGGCCTTTGCTCTGAATTTGTAGTCATTCAGTAGGATGAGTACAGTAGGATTAATTGTAGAATCAATAAAAAGCTAATTTTTATTCACACTGACACTTGTCTCTCTTCAGGTGAACTTAGGGAGTCATCAGTACCTGTTCACGGTGGATGTGGACCCATCTGAGATGCCGTGCCTCTGCCTCCGTCATGATGTCGATGCACTCGTGTGGCAGCCTCGCCCAGACCAGCACGGAAACATGTGGGAGCACATCGCCACCTTTAATGCCCTGGGTAAGAGCTGATACCTGATTGATACTTTTGATCTGATATTTTCAATCAAAAGTCAAGTTAAAGATATGATGTTTAAAAAAAAATATCCTCTGAAAGACACACACAATTGTACACATTTAAAATATTTATCCTATCCACTGATCAGGATGCAAGAATTTGTGTGATTTGATAAAGTCATGCATCGTCAGGATGTAGGGGAAATTTAACCTCAGAATGACTGAGCATATTGTCAGACATTCTTGTGACTGAACTGATACAGCCAGGAAAGCAGATGCAGTCTTTGTTAACTTCACATCAATAATAATATTATCATTATCACTATTTGTTTATCCATTCTGCTCTATTGAGATTACCTTTTTGAAGAAACATTGGCACACAATTTCAATAATATGTAAAAGTTTGTTTTGGTTTTTTTCTTTTTTAACAGTCAAATCAAATTTATACTTGACTAGGCAGCTTCATCCACAGTCATGGTGTCGGAGGGAGTTTTACTCTTCATTTCATGTTTTCAGTCCAATCATACTCGCTGCAAAGATTATTAATAAAGAGGAAACTGTCCCATTATCTTTACATAGTCATTATCCTTCACAGTATGTAGAAATAATGAATTCTCCATTGATGTTAATTTCTCTTTTTGATGAATTGAGGCATCATGAGATAACTCATTAATTTAACAGCTATTAGCTCTGTTTACATCCGCCATCATGCTGCTGTTGCTCCAGCATGAGCGCTGTGATGAATAGATGAGCAGAGGTTTTCAGCGGCTGCCTCCCTCTTCTCATCTTGAAATGATGAACATCTGGAGCAAGTTTGATTTGAGTTTTTCACCTTTGACAACTCTGACAACTGAATTTGTTTTTAGTACCTCTGCCGAGGAGGTTATGTAATCAGGGTGGTTTGTTTATCTGTCTGTTCATCGGTCCATCTGTTTGTTTGTCTGTTAGCAGGATTACGCAAAAACTACTGTGGATGAATTTTGATGACATTTGCACCAGATGTAGCCCTTGGGCCAAGGATGAGCCCATTAAATTTTGGTGATGTTCTGAGAGTGCATACAGTACCTCCACGAAGGACCTTGTTTGTATTTGTGCAGCAGGATTACACAAAAACTACTGGATGGATTTTGATGACATTTGCACCAGAAGTGGTCTTTAAGCTAGAGAGGAACCCATAATATTTCGATGATGATCCGAGAATGCATACCTCCACCAAGGCTCTTATCTTCTCACACTGTGTTAGCAAGAATCCTCCAAAACAAACCCATTACATTTTGGAGGTGATCCATGAGGGACAGAAGGAGCCTTGGCGGAGGTATGCACTCTCTGAACACTTTTCTAGTTTATTTATTTATTTATTTATTTAGAGAACAAGGCCGAGTTTCAACAACTCTCCAGTTTCTGTTTGAAGCGCTTCATCCAATTTGGGAAGTGCAGATGGATCCCTCTGGTGATATTTTCAAAAATTGCCTAAATGAGGCAAAATGAGCCCCAGTGGGAAATGGAAACGGACTCCAAATGTGCATGTTTCAACATCAAAAGCACTACGAATGGCTATGCAAACTGATGTTTAGTGTTAGTAGTTCTTTTAACAGTTTGGGTGCTTGTGTGGTAAATATTGTAAGTGTACACCAAGTCGACCTTGAATTCCGACCTTCAGATTCAGAATTCAAGGTTTAGTGGTTCCCAGCTTTGCTCCACACAACCATCCTTCTTCCCTTTTTAAGCCTAGTAAAAGTTGATTCCCCATGCACTGAACACAATCATTTGCTATCTTAATTTGTACATTTAAAAATAAATCCCAGTAGGATGAGGAGGATCTTTCTTCTTCTATTTTTTCATTTTGTCTACCACTTTTCCAATGATTTAAAGTGACACTCCACCAAAAATCAAGTTTTTTCTGTTGTTAACATGTCTGTAGCATGTTTTTGTGACTTACAAGACATATCAAGAACAAAATCAGTCCCAAGTTTTTCTCCTGTGAATGTCCAGTTACCCCTCCTAAAAAAAAAGAAGGTGACTTTGGACAGAGCGTTTCTCGCTACATAAGCATTTGTGCTTAGCCTGATTGGTTATAACATTAACCTTTCAGGCTAAGCATAACATGGCTACAGACCTAAGTTCACGCCATCGGGGAACAGGGAGGAGCTGAGGAGAAAGCAGGATTCAGGAAAGCTAGCGGTAGTTAAGGTGTGCGCTGAGGTTGTGGTTCCACGGTGGTTGGCGGGCACACCAGACCGCCGGTGTTGTGCCAAGAAATGCATGTCTGCCACGGAAAGCATCTCCCTTTGCCGGAGCGCATATCTGACGAGTGGAGCTGTAAAAACACACACAAAAGAGAAATATAACACTGCAACCAGTGTTGTAACCCTTTATATGGTTTTAGAAGTTAAAAAAAGGGGGGAGAGGGGGATGCTTTCCACAGCAGACATGCTTTTCTCGGCACAGTGAGCGATGCTGTAAAACCACACACAACCAACAAATATAACACTGTAGCCAGTGTTGTAACCCTTTATACAATTTTACAAGTAAAAAAAAGGGGGGGATGCTTTCCGCAGCAGACATGCATTTCTCGGCACAACACCAGTCACTTCCTTCACTCCTACGTGGGAAAGACTCGGCGAGTGGGCAACCAGAGACCGGTGGGGAGCCCTCCAGCCTCCACGTGGGGCCGGGCAGTGGGGCTTTTGCAGGTTCACCTACAGAAACCTTGTTATGACTTTTACTTCCTCTAGATCAGGGATGGGTCATTTCTCTGCAGGTTTTCTGTTCCACCCAGTCTCTTCAGCAGTTGCTTTCTCCAATTAGCAATCCTTGAAGCTCATCAGTGCAAACACCTGCTGAAGAGACTGAGTGGAACAGAAAATCTGCAGTGGAATGGCCCTCACTGCCCATCGCTTCTCTAGATAGTCAAGTTGGATCGCCTTCTCAGACTCTTGTACAGTGTCCTCTTCTTCCTGTTCTTCTTGTGAGTCGCTCTCGGGTTCAAACGTGCAGATGAATCACTCCGATGTTTTGACTAGCCATTGTTTAGTGAGGCAGTCTTCGGTGTTCTCAGGTCAGAGAGTGGAGGGCTGGCCTTGGAGCATCTGCTACTGGTGGGCGGGAGTATGGGTGGAGCTAATTAGAATATTCATAGATCTGCACATACTTAAGTAGGTGGAAGATGTAAAAGCTCTTTCCAAGCAATTTTAAGGCAATGAAAGGTTTTTTGTGTGTATAAAAAGCCACAATATACTATTCTGGGCAATACACATTTGTTTTTGAGGTGGTCTTCCAGCCGCCGGAGTGCATCTTTAAAGGGGAACAAAAATGTATTTTCATTAAAACATATATTAACCTCTTGTGCTCCGTTGTACCGCGGACGGGCAAGTCTCTGCGTCCTAGAGCGCACGAGGGCGATCTCGTGCGCTCTAGGACGCATGATGGAGATTGTGATGTAGGTGGTGTATGGCGTCCAAGCGCGCACTGAAAATAAAAGCTGCAGACACAGCCGCGAACAGATTAGTTCATCTGATTGACCTCTCATTCGACTAATAAGAGCCTTGAATTGGGTTTCTGAAACCTTGAAGAACCAATGACTGAAAACCTAGCCAGAAGGACCCGCCTCCCAACGCTGTGAATGCAGTGAGCCAATTGAAGCAGAGAAGTTTGCGAGCTGTTTTTTTTAAGGCTGGGTGAAGACTGGCTGCTGCAGCGGATCAAAAAAGGACCCGCAGGAAGAACCCCACAGACCCAGCAGCATGGAGACCATCCACAAATGCAACCTGTGTGACAGGGAGTGCCATTCGCGCATTGGCATGTTCGGCCACAGGTGGTACTTATTTTGTTTTTGTTCCAGCAGAGTAGACGTTATGATTTCTTCCATGGTCATAGACCGACGGAGGCTGATGACGAAGGCTGAGTGACACACACGCCTTCGCCAGTCTTTTTTTAATTACTACTGTTATTTGTTTTGAAAAATCGTTCGCCAAAAACCGCAATCATGGAAGCACAAAACCGCAATAATGGAATTATGTTTTGATCGGGTCGCGAGACCAGAACCACGAGCGGACCAGCGTCGCGTTCGTCTGACAGTGAGGAAGAGAAGTTCGCCAGGACTCTGCTGCTGTGAAGAGGTAAGGTGTTATAAGCTAAATTATTATTTATCCCTGAAAATTATAATCCAAAATGACTTTTGACCGATCTGTAAATTAAGTCTGAAGTTCGTGCGCCGCGGTACAAGGGGATGTTCGCCGCGGCCAGACCGTGAACGCCCCTCCCACCCCCGCTATTCTTCTGTAGCGAGGGGGGGGGGGAAGCCACGGTGACTGCGCTGCTGTCCCACATCGCCACATGAGGCTAATCCGTTGTGTAGCGATGGCCGATGTCCATCCTCTGTAGCGAGGGGGGGGACAACCCCCCCCCACACACACACACAGACGGCCCTGAGTATGACCTTTCATTAGAGCCCAAAATGAAGCTTCTACATTGAAGCATTCAAAAGTTACAGACGTTTTTCCAAACTGTGCCATTTGGCACAATTTGGCACAGTTCCAAAACACCTAGGAACTACCTGAGTAAAAAGCTGTGTAATATATTCATTTTTTGTGGTACTGTTACAAAATTTGGACCTCAGCTGGATAATACTTGGTTCTACATTTCTGTTGCATTTTCCAGCCCGGATCTGAAGCTGTGTGTTATTTGCAAGCATTTGCATCCAAAAAAACACCCAGGCCAAATTTATTTTCTTCAAGTTCACTATGTTTAGATGACTGTAACTCAGTGGCCGGAGCACTTAGAGAGATTATGACTGTTTTGCCAAAAAATTCAAAGTGTTTTCTTTTAAATGAGACCAACCCCATGAAGATGCTGCAAAGGGTTGAAGAACAGCTTATGATTATTTTGGGCACGTTAATTTTTGGCGTTTTTAGGGAAATTGACCGGAGTGCAAGGGTTTAAAAAAATATATTAACAAAATGTTTATAAAAGTGAAGAATTAAAGTCTTTATATTCTTCAAATTATATTGATAAAACTAAAGGGCACTTAGAGAGCACATAACTCTGCCAGGGCTCCGTCCCTCCCTCCTTCCCTACCTACCTTTGTCTGTCCCTTCATCTGTCCATACCATCATCTGTACATTGCGAGATAGGGCCTAGACGGATATGCATTCATGGATCAGCTCCAAAATCTAATGCTTTCATGCTTAGGCCAAGAGCCACCTCTGGTGAAAATTTCATCCAAATCCATCCAGTATCACTTTTGCAGTACATTAGGGGTGGGGTGGGGGCGGGGTCGATAAGATAAGATAAGATAAGCCTTTATTAGTCCCACAATGGGGAAATTCCAGGATTGCAACAGCACAGAGATAGCAACACTCAGAGCAACAATCAGAAGGCAAGAAAAAACAAGAGCAGCTAGTATACATATGTACATATTAATATATATATAGACACACAGTGCGGAGCATTGTGGTTGGTGGATGTGCAGCAGAAAGTCTAAACTCTCTCTCCGCGGATGCGGCGGGCCAGCTGGATGTCTTTGGGCATGATGGTGACCCTCTTGGCGTGGATGGTGCACAGGTTGGTGTCCTCGAAGAGACCCACCAGGTAGGCCTCGCTGGCCTCCTGCAGAGCCATGACGGCGGAGCTCGGAAGCGCAGGTCGGTCTTGAAGTCCTGAGCGATCTCCCTCACCAGGCGCTGGAAGGGCAGCTTATGGATGAGCAGCTCCGTGGATTTCTGGTAGCGACGGATCTCTCTCAGAGCCACGGTACCGGGCCTGTAACGGTGAGGCTTCTTCACTCCACCGGTGGCCGGAGCACTTTTCTGAGCAGCCTTGGTGGCCAGCTGCTTCCTGGGGGCTTTTCCTCCAGTAGATTTTACGGGCGGTCTGCTTGGTTCTTGCCATCGCTCTTTATTATTCTGTCTTATATTTCTTGCACGCCGTCTAAACTCCAGCCCGGCACCCGTGTCGTTTTCGCTTCAGTTCTCCCGGTATGTCGAGTTTCTCCGTTAGCACCGGGTGGCAGTTGAGTGCTAGCTAGCTCTTCCCTGCTGTATCGTCTCCTGCTGTAAACAGAGGCTCGGTCCGCCGACTCAAGAGACCTTTGGGGCGATCTGTGTGTCCGTGATATATATAGAGTGAAAGGTGTGCCGGATCAGAAAGTTATCACCGGATCAGAAAGAAGAAGGAAGATAAAAAGACTCAGAATTGAGCCGCTGTTGCAAAAGGCAGCCAACTCATGTGGCGCCGGAACCGGAATGCATTATAATATCACGATACTTTGTGGTGGTGATACTGTATTGATTCAGAGACACAGTATCATGATACTGTATAAAAATAATTAATGAAAGTTATGAATATAAACTTACCCTGACATTTTGGTCCATTAACTGGTGCTAAAGATTGATTTGGCATAATATCGCAATACTTGATGGATGATACACCAATCCCTAAACAAACATAGCCATCTTTTATTAATTACATATAATATATGGTTTTACAAATACTTAAATCTTAGTATTGTAATAGTATTGCATTGTGACTCAAGTGTCGCAATACATATTGAATCGAGAGGTCCCTTGCAATTCCCACCCCTGTTAAATGCTCACTGTCTGGTGAGGTTAGTACAGCAAAGGAATGACTGCTGAGAGCTAGCCAGGGGTTGGACAAGACAGAAATCGGGATAGGAAATCGCAGTATATATCACAATATTCAGCACATCACAAAATCATGATAGTATCGCATCTGGCCCAAGTGTTGCGATAGTATCATATCGTGCAGCCTCTGGTGATTCCCACCCCTAAAAACCCAAATTGTAGTACCCTTTAAACTGTACATTGTTTTGAGTATTTGAGGTGTTGGTAAGTATTTTTCAGTCAGGGGTCCCTGGAACAATCAGGTTTCCGTGGGAGATTTTCTAATTTCACTTTTAAATTGGCTGAAAAAATTGATAATAATTTGCCGTTGTTGTGCATGGATGCCTACAGAACCCATGCACAACAATTTTTTGGGCCAATTAACAAGTGAAATTTTCCCATGGAAACCTAAACATTCCAGGGACCCCTGGTTGAAAAACACTGGATTAAATGGTATAATACAAAGCATCTGCTGCCCTCCACTTCCATTGTGTGAGGTTTTTGTGTTCATTATATCATTTGGCACTAGTAAGTTCACACGATGCATTTACACAGTCAAAAGATGCATCTTTTTAATGAAGCAAGCTAGTCTAAATAAATAAATTAGGATTTCACAAAATAGCAGTGGTAGTTGTCATTCTTTTTACACAGAGTTTGTGTGTAATGATGGTTGAAACACAGAGGTTTATGTTTTCTGACCTCAGCTGATTCATTACAGAATGTGAACAGAGAGTGTTTCAGTAATATGTTTAACAATGTTTAGTATTGAATGTGCTGGTTGAGGCTCTGCAAGAGAGAATTAGGCTTTTGTGAACCAAATCTTATTAGCCTTTAAGGACAATGTTGAACGGCAGTTGAGAGACATTCCCCGTCTTCAATTACTGAAAAGCCTGGGTGTCCAGTGGGAAATCTCTGCATGCATGAAGCAGCTGACCAGATTCAGTGGGTGATACATATATATATATATATATATATACAGTATATATATATATACTGTATATATTACATACTGCTCAAAAAAATTAAAGGAACACTTTGAAAACACATCAGATTTTAATGGGAAAAAATAAGCTGGATATCTACACTGATATGGACTGGATAATGTGTTAAGAATGAAAAGATGCCACGTCTTTTGATAGAAATGAAAACACTCCAAAACTTAAAGTGAAGAAATTGTGGCAGGCTAGTCCAGCTTACTCAGATTAAAAAGTGTTCCTTTAATTTTTTGAGCAGTGTGTGTGTGTGTGTGTGTGTGTGTGTGTGTGTGTGTGTGTGTGTGTGTGTGTGTAGGCTTTATTGTCATTGTACAGTTGTACAGTACAATGAAATTGTGTGTATATACAGTATATACACACACACAGTATATATACTTTATATGCCATTTTTAAAGCAATGGTGTGTACTAACAATGCATTTAATGAAAAACAAAATAATTATTTTCAGTGTAGAGTACATTAATTTTCTAACATTTAATAATCACCTGAACACGAAGTATTTTTCACATCCCCGCATTGGCAAAAGAATATTCCATTAAATCATTTATCAACTGCAATCACACACACGTACTGTAGTTTACATGTTGAAGCACCTGTGGCTTGGTTTGTGTGGAACAAACAAACAAAAAGAGTCTTAAAAACAGGAATATCTGAGCATAAATGATACACATTAAAAACATGGACTATCCTGTTTCCTGTCATTATGCTAAGGCTTCACTCATGTTCTGGGGAATAGAGAAAATTACACTTCATGGTGTAGATATTGTCAAGACTTTACATTGCAGGGAAGCTTGCAAGCTTGCAATTTCAGCTTGCAATTTCATGAATAATGGTCTACAACCTTGCCTTAGATAGATAGATAGATAGATAGTTTATTTCGAACACAAAAAATATAACAAAAAACAAGCAAATAACAAATGCAATAAAGTTACAGTATACACTGTTCGAAAGGGAGAAGGAAGAAGTGAACACTTATTAATTCCAACTCCTCTTTTCCATCGATACACCCATGTGAATTTTATACAAATTACTACCTTTAATACTCCAAGTAAACAATTTACTGTATTTTTTACAGATCAACATTAACACCTGTCCATTCTAACATACAATGAAGTCTATATTTCAAAACCAGTCTCAAACGACACAGATACACACAGTGCTGTCCCACCCACCATTCCATAGTGTCCCATAATGTCCCAGAGTGAACATAATGAATCGTACATATAAATTCTACCCTTCTAACATATATCCTTTCAACAAATGGTGCTTATACCTCTTTTTAAATTGATTTCTGTTTGTACATAGTTTCAGTTCCGGCTCCAGACTGTTCCACAAATCCACCCCACAGACAGATATGCACATACAGTGGGGTAAAAAAGTATTTATTCAGCCACCAATTGAGCAAGTTCTCCCACTTAAAAGATGAGAGAGGTCTCCAATTTTCATCAAAGGTATACCTCAACTATGAGAGACAAAATAAGAAAAAAAAATCCAGAAAATCACATTGAAAGATTTTTAATGAATTAATTGGTAAATTCCTCGGTAAAATAAGTATTTGGTCAATAACAAAAGTTCATCTCAATACTTTGTTATATACCCTTTGTTGGCAATGACAGAGATCAAACGTTTTCTGTAAGTTTTCACAAGGTTTTCACACACTGTTGCTGGTATTTTGGCCCATTCCTCCATGCAGATCTCCTCTAGAGCAGTGATGTTTTGGGGCTGTCGCTGGGCAACACAGACTTTCAACTCCCTCCAAAGATTTTCTATGGGTTTGAGATCTGGAGACTGGCTAGGCCACTCCAGCACCTTGAAATGCTTCTTACGAAGCCACTCCTTCGTTGCCCGGACGGTGTGTTTGGGATCATTGTCATGCTGAAAGACCCAGCCACGTTTCATCTTCAATGCCCTTGCTGGTGGAAGGAGGTTTTCACTCAAAATCTCACGATACATGGCCCCATTCATTCTTTCCTTTACACGGATCAGTTGTCCTGGTCCCTTTGCAGAAAAACAGCCCCAAAGTATGATGTTTCCACTCCCATGCTTCACAGTAGGTATGGTGTTCTTTCTCCTCCAAACACGACAAGCTGAGTTTTTACCAAAAAGTTCTATTTTGGTTTCATCTGACCATATGACATTCTCCCAATCCTCTTCTGGATCATCCAAATGCTCTCTAGCAAACTTCAGACGGGCCTGGACATGTACTGGCTTAAGTAGGGGGACACGTCTGGCACTGCAGGATTTGAGTCCCTGGCGGCGTAGTGTGTTTCTGATGTAGCCTTTGTTACTTTGGTCCCAGCTCTCTGCAGATCATTTACTAGGTCCCCCCATGTGGTTCTGGGATTTTTGCTCACCGTTCTTGTGATAATTTTGACCCCACGGGGTGAGATCTTGCGTGGAGCCCCAGATCGAGGGAGATTATCAGTGGTCTTGTATGTCTTCCATTTTCTAATAATTGCTCTCACAGTTGATTTCTTCACACCAAGCTGCTTACCTATTGCAGATTCAGTCTTCCCAGCCTGGTGCAGGTCTACAATTTTGTTTCTGGTGTCCTTTGACAGCTCTTTGGTCTTGGCCACAGTGGAGTTTGGAGTCTGACTGTTTGAGGTTGTGGACAGGTGTCTTTTATACTGATAACGCGTTCAAACAGGTGCCATTAATACAGGTAACGAGTGGAGGATAGAGGAGCCTCTTAAAGAAGAAGTTACAGGTCTGTGAGAGTCAGAAAGCTTGCTTGTTTGTAGGTGACCAAATACTTATTTTACTGAGGAATTTACCAATTAATTCATTAAAAATCCTTCAATGTGATTTTCTGGATTTTTTTTTCTCATTTTGTCTCTCATAGTTGAGGTATACCTATGATGAAAATTGGAGACCTCTCTCATAGAAGACCCAGAGAGGGGCCATTTGGCCTTTTTGGCTAGAAAACCCATAGGGGGACCATCAAGTGGCCACAAGAGGGCTAATGTCTGGGTCTTCTAGTGTTAAGTGGGAGAACTTGCACAATTGGTGGCTGACTAAATACTTTTTTGCCCCACTGTACTTTTCTTGGTTGTACGTATCTTGGGTTTTGTGAAGTTTAAGTCTCCTCTCAAATTATGATCATTGTCTCTTTTTTTAAATATTTTTTGTATATTAGTTGGGAGTTGATTGTTAATTGCCCTGTACATTACTTGTGCTGTCTTAAATTTAACTAAATCGATGAACTTTATGACATGTGACTTCAAGAACAACGAATTGGTATGGTCTCTATATCCTGCATTGTTTATTATCCTTATAGCTCTTTTTTTGTAATGTGCATATTGCTTGTAGGTTGGTCTTGTAGGTGTTTCCCCAGACTTCTACACAGTAGTTAAGATAAGGTAAAAACAGTGAATTGTACAATAAGACCAATGATTTATAGTCCACGATGTGTCTTGTCTTCCCCAGTATGCCTATACATTTTGCTAATTTAGCCCGGATGTGACTGATGTGAGGTTTCCAGCAGATTTTACTGTCTAGCGTCACCCCCAGAAACTTATTTTCCTGTACTGTTTGTATTCTGGTATCATCTATCGTTATCATTATTTCATGATTTATTTTATAATTTCCAAACAACATAATCTTTGTTTTCTTTAGATTTAGAGATAATTTATTTTTGTTGAACCACTGCGTTAATTTTTCCATTTCAGTTGTGACCACCTCTAAACCCTGCTGCAAATTCTCACCAGTGCAAAGGATATTTGTGTCATCCGCAAACAAAATAAATTTCAGAATTTTTGATACTTGGCATATGTCATTTATATACAAGATAAAGAGTTTGGGTCCCAAAACTGACCCCTGGGGCACACCACAAGTGATGTCCATGCAGGGTGATTTGTGCTCTCCAATTTGTACAAATTGTTGTCTGTTACTTAAATAACTTTCCACCCAACTCAGTCCTACCCCTCTTATCCCATACCTTTCCAGTTTTCCAGTTGCCTTCTTAAGCTTTAGTAAAGAAGCAGAAAAACTATGTTTTACTATTTATCAGGATTTGTATTTTGACACTCAAACTCATTTTAGCTCATTCCAGTGAAGCCAGAACAAGCTAATGTAATGGCATCCATCCGTCCATCCACATTTTATGGGAATTGCTACTCCTAGGCAATTGTCCCAGTGGTCTCTAAACTCACACACAGTGATCCTCAGGTGGATCAGCCTCCAGTTTGTGCTCAAGGTCAAAGGTCAGGAGATCTGGACACTATTGTGATATCAGAAAAAATTACTACTCCTCATATGTACAGTCATGTGAAAAAATTAGGACACCCTGTATGAGCCTGTGTGTTTTTTTTAACATATTTGGACATATGGATATTTAATATCAATGTTAAAAATACTGGGAGATTCATGTAAAACAACTAAACAATTAAAAAATGAATTAGACTTTTTTCAAATTTTCTGTAAAATGTAATTCTAAACAAATAGTGAGGAATAAATTAGGACACCCCCCCCCATCTTTTTTAGGACACCCCCACATTCATTCCCACTTAAAATGGCTAAAGTAAATTTTAACCCCTTGCACTCTGGTCAATTTCCCTAAAAACGCCAAAAAATAACGTGCCCAAAGTAAATCGAAAGCTATTCTTCAACCCTTTGCAGCATCTTCATGGGGTTGGTCTCATTTAAAAGAAAACACTTTGAATTTTTTGGCAAAACAGTCATAATCTCTCTAAGTGCTCCTGCCACTGAGTAACAGTCATCTAAACATACTGAACTTGAAGAAAATAAATTTCGCCTGGGTGTTTTATTGGATGCAAATGCTTGCAAATAACACACAGCTTCAGATCCGGGCTGGAAAATGCAACAGAAATGTAGAACCAAGTGTTATCCAGCTGAGGTCAAAATTTTGTAACAATACCACCAAAAATGAATATATTACACAGCTTTGTTCTCAGGTTGTTCCCAGGCGTTTTTGAACTGTGCCAAATTGTGCCAAATGGCACAGTTTGGAAAAACGTCTGTAACTTTTGAATGATTCAATATAGAAGCTTCATCTTGGGCTCTAATGAAAGGTGACACTCAGGGCTGTGTGTGTGGGGGGGGTCCCCCCCCCCCCGCCACTACAGAGGACGGGCGATGCACGGACATCGGTGCACGGAACATCACCCGGTGCATGGGTTAATGCGCCGCGGTCCGTCATGTGGCGATGACGCACAGTTGTAATTTACCGATCGGTCAAAAGTCATTTTTGATTACAATTTTCAGGGATAAAGAATAATTTAGCTTATAACACTTACCTGTTCACAACAGCAGCGTAGCTGGCGAACTTCTCTTCCTCATTGTCAGACGAACATGAAGCTGGTCCGCTTATTACGGACTCGTGGTTCTGGTCTCGCGACCCGGTCAAAACATAATTCCATTATTGCGGTTTTGTACTTCCATGATTGCGGTTTTGGCAAACGATTTTTCAAAACAAATAACAGTAGTAATAAAAAAAGACTGGCGAACGCGTGTGTGTCACCCAGCCTTCGTCGTCGGCCTCCGTCAGTCTATGATGACCATGGAAGAGAATCCTAAACGTCTACTCTGCTGGGACAGCACCGCCTGTGGCTGAACAGGCCGATGCGCGAATGGCAGTCCCTGTCACACAGGTCGCACTTGTGGGTGGTCTCCGTGCTGCTGGATCTGTGGCGGTTCTTCCTGCGGGTCCTTTTTTCATCTGCTGCAGCAGTCAGTCTCTCTTCACCCAGCCTTACACAAAACAGCTTTTGAACTTCTGTGCTTCAATTGGCTCACTGCATTCGCAGCCGTTGGTAGGCGGGTCCTTCTTGCTAGGTTTTCAGTCATTGGTTCTTCAAGGTTTCAGAAACCCAATTCAAGGCTCTTATTAGTCGAATGAGAGGTCAATCATATCTAATCTGTTCGCGGCCGTGTCTGTAGTGGAAGAACGGAAATGCAGCTTTTTTTTTCAGTGCGCTCTAGGACGCAGCGCCCTCGTGCGCCCTCGTGCGCTCTAGGACACAGAGACGTGCCCGCCCGCGGTACACAGAAGTGCAACAGGTTAAAAAAATGCAAATAAAAACAAAAACAAGGTTAGACATAGATATGCGAACATTTCTTAATAAAGAACTGAATATTTAAAGGGGTGTCCAGATTTTTTCACATGACTGTAACTGCCCTAAATCTCAAGAAACTCACACATAATGATCATCAGGTGGGTTTGCATCGAGTTGGTGCTCAAGATCAGGGTCAAAGGTCAGGAGATCTGCACGGTTATACGACTTTTATGAAAATTGTTATTCCTCCTAGGCAGTTGCCCTAATTCTCAACGAACACAATGATGCTCAGGTGCGTCTGCATCCAGGTTGAGGTCAAGGTCATTGTCAGAGGTCAGCAGATCTGGATGTTTATGATTTCATGAAAATCATTACCCCTCCGAGGCAATTGCCCCAATGTTCAGCAAAGTCATGCACAGTGATCCTCCAGCGAGTCTGCATCTAGGCTGTGCTCAAGGTCAACGGTCAGGTGATCTAAGCACTCTTGAGGTGGTTTCATCAGGCCGGAATGAGCTACTCCATCATTGACAGGCTGGCTTTAATAGAAAGCAGCAGAGTTACAAAACTTTGTATTGAGAACCTGGAACCAGTAAATGTTTGGTATTGTACCAATACTTTATACAAGTGATTGATTATAAGTAGGGGTGGGAATCTTTAGGCACCCAACGATTTGAGCCGATTATGATTCAGGGGGCTCCGATTCGAGCCGATTACAATTCTCGATGCATCGTGATGCATCTTTTTTTCTATTCAGAATTTTTTCCTCCTACTGTGTGACAACTTCTTACTTTTAAAGCATTTGCAATGGCCCATGAATTTTTTCCAATATCTTTTAGTGTTTCGAAAAAAACAATATGAAAAGTGTAACTGTAGCAGCACATTTGCTGCTATAACACAGACTTAAGACTATCCTGAACATTAACAAATAAGACTTAAGCAAGCATTCTGTTATGTGCAACAGGTCACTGATCCTTCAGTCAAAAATACTCAATTTCTAACAGAAATGTTAAACTTCTAATGAAAGTTCTCCTGTTGTGTGCAATAAGTAACTGAGTCCTTCAGTCCAAAAACCCAGAACATTTTGCTGTATCAAAATCACATTTACCTTTTATACAAAAATGTGCAGTTACGGTTATAAATGATTCAGTGGCAATAGATGTCCACACATCACACATGATAGCAAACCTACCCACAGTCTTCAGTGATTTCATGACTTCAGCTTTGGTCTCGTTGTAGAGAGTGGGGGTGGCTGTGTCGAGAACAGGTCAAGTCGACCCCTGACCAAGTGAACACCCCAAGTGGATCCTGGGATCCAATCTTCACATGTACAAGTACATTTTCAATCCAGTGATTTACAAACCGATTCATAATTTTCTAAAGCCTCATTCAGAGCATTATAGTCCCACATATCTATTCTGTGGATTTTCATCTGGGAGCAGCCAGCGGTGATGGGCAGCAGCGGTGGAGAAGAAAAGTCTTTTGAAAGCAGAAACAGAGCCAAAACTTTCTCCAGGTCAGCTTAGTTGTCATCTGTATTTTTTTTACACTTGTTGGTGACCAGGAAAAGTCTTTCCAACAGCTTACACAAATGAAAGCACCAAGGTGCTGATGCCTCAGTGCCTGTGACATGGTAGCATGGGGGTTGTAAAAAAGTCACACTGCCACTTCTAGTGAGCGGGAATAGTTATTACAATAGCTTTTTTCACAGCTGCATTGATGGTAAAGGTGAGTTAAATTTGTGTTTATTTTGAAAACAAGGCTTTATCTGGAAATAGTGGCAAATTAAAAGTCGAGAAAATATATAGAGAATGAATAGAAAATAGTTTCAGCAGAAAAAATGTGTTTGGTGGACACGCCTCCTTATGCTTCTGCATCAAAACAATGGTGTACCCAGTGCAGTAGCTACATCATACTCCACTACTTGCAGAAATGTAACTACACATTGCAGCAATGCAAATTGCAAGAGCTGTGATTGGTCCGCTCTGCCTCCTCCTGCACATTTCCTGGTTCATGCTTTAAAATTTTGTTTTACTTCCCTTTTTTTTAATTTATGTATATACAGTGATGTGAAACAGTGTTTGCCCCCTTCCTGATTTCTTATTTTTTTGTATGTTTGTCACACTTAAATGTTTCAGATCATCAAACAAATTTAAATATTAGACAAAGATAACACAAGTAAACACAAAATGCAGTTTTTAAATCAAGGTGTTTATTATTAAGGGGAAAAAAAAAATTCAAACCTACATGGTCCTGTGTGAAAAAGTGATTACCCCCTAAACCGAATAACAGGTTGGGCCACCCTTAGCAGCAATAACTGCAATCAGGTGTTTGCGATAACTGGCAATGAGTCTTTTATAGCGCTGTGGAGGAATTTTGTCCCATTCATCTTTGGAGAATTGTTGTAATTCAGCCACATTGGAGGGTTTTCCAGCATGAACCGCCTTTTTAAGGTCATGCTACAGCATCTCAATCGGATTCAGGCCAGGACTTTGACTAGGCCACTCCAAAGTCTTCATTTTGTTTGTCTTAAGCCATTCAGAGGTGGACTTGCTGGTGTGTTGTGGATCATTGTCCTGCTGCAGAACCCAAGTGTGCTTCAGCTTGAGGTCACCAACAGATGGCCAGACATTCTCCTTCAGGATTTTTTGGTAGACAGCAGAATTCATGGTTCCATTTACCACAGCAAGTCTTCCAGGTCCCGAAGCAGCAAAACAGTCCCAGACCATCACACTACCACCACCATATTTTACTGTTGGTATGATGTTCCTTTTCTGAAATGCTGTGTTACTTTTACGCCGGATGTAATGGGACATACACCTTCCAGAAAGATCAATTTTTGTCTGGTCTGTCCACAGAGTATTTTCCCAAAAGTCTTGGGGATCAGGTGTAGAACTGAACACACGTTTATTAAACAGGGCAGTGCCACCTAGCCACACCAAACCGCTATACAGAGAAGACGGCCAAGAGATCGTCTCTCCTACGTCTACCCTTTTATAGTCACAGGTGGTGGCATGACCAAAAAGGCGGAGCCACCACCCCGTGCCACACAAACTAGAACACAGAACACAAACCATAGCAATAACTATACAACATTTTCCCTCCTCCTCAAAAAAGTCCAAAACACACACACACTTACAATTAAGACCCTCCCCAATTTAGAACCCGAATCACGCACTAAGAAATCTAAACTTAAGACACTAAAAGGGGCCTATCCCTGACATGTTTCGGGACCCAGTAAGCAGACACAGACTCAAAAGTAAACTCAATTATCTTTATTGTGTAATGAGTGTGTGCGTGATGTGTAAATGCAGCAGCCGGGGCAAGCAGAGCACCGTACAGCCTGGCAACCTTATGGAGGAACAGAGACAAGGAGGATTAGTGTCAAAATTCAGGAGGGAATGTACAGTTATGTTTAGGTCTTACTGTCGATGAGATGGTGAGCAGCTCAGGCTTGGCCCCAAAGGCTCCGGCCAGGGAGACTGCGTCTACAGGCCCGGTTGTGAATGGAAACAATGAAGGAGTTGTAGAGGTGTAGTGTGGGCTTGGTCCGCCGCCAGGACGGAGAAGTCCACCGCCACGGATTTCCGCCTGTGCACAGGGGAGCAGAGCATAGAATAGTGATGTAGGAGAAGATGACTTACTTGTCGTGGGGGAGGAAGCACTTCCAGACGAACGACGAGGGATTACAGGCTTCTCTGGAGAATGATGATGAAGAGGAGGAACCTCTGGAAGTAGACGAAGTGGTGTGCCGGTCTCATCAGACCAGGGAGAAAGACGACTCTGTGCTGACCTGTGGGCAGCACGGCTTAAATAGCTCTGTTGATGAGAGAGAGCAGGTGTGCACGCAGCTGTGGAGAATCAGGTAGCAGGCAGGCAGAGTGAATCATCACAATCCCAGTCACACAAAACAACTAAAACTGGGGAAGGACAGGTGGACTGCCGTCCCACCCCCCACACGGCAAGACGGATTATTCTGCCGTCTGTACTAACTGAAAGTCCATCTAAAAAAAAAAACTGCCATGTTCATACACTAAAATAAACTGCACAAAATAATCCCAAACTATATACATAACACATGCATAACAATTAACTTATGTACACACAGCTAAGGGAAGAAGACCTGTGGGCCCCCTGGCCCGTCCCTTCTTCAGACCGCCCCTGGAGGTGGCTTGTCTCCTGGGCCGCAGCAGGTCGCCTCGGCCCCAACACGCCTCCTCTTCCTCACTGCTGGATTTTGCACTCGTCCAGGCCCACGTCTCTCGAACCTCTCCCGGGCACGCCGTAACTCGTTCGGGTGCCTCCACGAGCCATCTGACAGCTGAAGATAAGCGTCGCCCCATCCAGCCGTAACTCGCAGCTGGCCCTGGTGCTCCTCCACCAAGCCGTTTGGCTTGTACCCGCCGTGATCTTGCCTCCACTCGAGCCCGAATCCCGTCCACGATTCCCTGCGGGGCTCTGCTCAGTTTGCAGGGTCTTTGCCTGGCACTCGTTCTCTCAGTGTCAATCGGTCTTGC
Source organism: Pholidichthys leucotaenia (assembly GCA_020510985.1). Classification (NCBI taxonomy): domain Eukaryota; kingdom Metazoa; phylum Chordata; class Actinopteri; order Cichliformes; family Pholidichthyidae; genus Pholidichthys; species Pholidichthys leucotaenia. The sequence goes on from CM035839.1 coordinate 61,499,276, forward strand.
CCCGACCTCTTCTAGATCCACTGCGGGTCCCGCTGATGTGGTCCCGTATCCACCGGCCCACTTCAGCCAAACTCCGGGAGCACCTGGGACCATCCTCTTGGCATCGCTCGTCGGTGCAGGCGTCCCCCTGTGCCGCCCAGTACCCTCGTCCAGGGCAACTTGGGCTCTGGCACTGGGGTCCTCCTGCGGTGATCCTGAGCGCAATAAGGCCTGTCCACTCTCCGGGGTGCCAGGCAACTTTTAATCCCACACTGTGTCATCCTGTACTCTTGGAACCGGTTGGCCCCACAGTCCGCGGCACAACCACTCTTCCCCAGCACCGCTCTTAATAGCGAAGCCGAGGCCATAGAAGAGGTTGCAGCCCATAATATTTGCGCCACAGACCGTCACGACAAACTCCACATCAGCCATCTCCGCCGACTTGTACCGAGCCGTCAGTTTGATTGTTCCCACTGTGGCCAACCGTCTTCCTCCATAGCTGCAAAGTGGCACTGAGTCACCCCCAGTCCAGTAGTGTGGAAAAAATTGCCTCACTGTAGCCCAGTTCAGTAGAGAACTCTCCACCCCCTTGTCAACCAGCATTGGCACCTCCACTCCATCCAACTCCACCATGCAATACGTGCGCCCACTGGTGCACAGTTTGGATCACTGTCGGGGCGAGGTTGTCTGTGTACTAGGGGTTTGTACACCGGCAGGAGATGAACCAAGTTGTGATCCGATCTCCCGAGTGGGGGGAGTGATGATGAGGTGTACGCCTCCTTAGTGTTTGCATAGAATAAGTCCAGTGTTTTATTGTCTCTAGTGTGGCATGTAACAAACTGGGTGAACGTGGGCAGAATGGGGGACAGTGAAATATGGTTGAAATCACCTGAGATGAGGAGAAGAGCATCTGGGTGTTCTGTCAGCAGCCTGCCAGTTATTGAGTGAATTCTAATCACCCTTTATTGTCATTCAATTGTACAACCAATCATGTACAGTAGAACGAGATTGTGCTTTACCTATCTACTGTGTTAATCACACACACCCCAAGTGTAGAATCAGAGGGCCGCTGCCATGCAAGGCGCCGCCACAAATTTCCCTCCTCCATTCCATTATTGCTGAGCACCAAGCTGGACGGCAGGAAGTTCCACTTTTATATGGTCTTTGGCATGACCCGGCCGGGATTTGAACCCCTGCCTCCCGGGTGTGGGGCGGATGCTCTACCAACTGAGCCACCACTCCAGTATGGTGTCATGTGCTGTCCCAGCGTTCGCCGTCGGATTTGCATAAATAACAATGCAGATTACGTGTGAGTATTTCCTCGGGAGATAGGTAGGCCGCATGCTAACAGCTAGCAGCTCAATGTCTTTGCTGCAGTGATGTTGTTTAACCGTGATATGTCCCGGTCTGCACCAGCTGTTATTGACATACATTATCACTCCTCCGCCTCTTGCCTTCCCAGTGTCTGGTGTCCGGTCTGTCCTTATTGCGTGGAAACCCTCCAGTTCGATGTTAGCATCTGATGCTAGTTCTGTTAGCCACGTCTCAGCAAACAACATCAAGCTAATCTCTCTGAAGACGCTGTCGTAGCAGGAGATAACCGCTAGCTCGCCAGTCTTATTGAGTAGCGATCGTACATTCCCCATAATAACGGATGGAAGGACAGGTCTGTACCTTCAGGTTCAGGTTCAGGTTACTTTGTTTGTACCCGTAGGTAGATTTGTTTTGCAGTTGGTGACATCCATATTTACAAGCCACTAATTACATTCAACATAGACACAAACACAGGCACACATCTTACAAAATAGGTAAATATAAAATATGTACAATATAATTTTTATAGCTTGTTCAACTCTTTGACAGCAGCAGGGACAAAGCTGTTTTTGTAGCGCTGGGTTCTACTTTTTGGGACAGCAAACCTCCATCTGGAGGGAAGAAGCTGAAAGTTGCAGTGCAAAGGGTGGGAGTCATCATTTAAAATCGAGTCGGCCATCCTCTGTACTTGTCTGGTGTACAGGGATGTCAGGCTCAGCTGTGACTCACCAAGCAAACGACTGGACCATCTTTCAGTTTTATCTGACCAAACCATGACATTAAAGAAAAGGATAAAACAGATTCAATAAAAGCCCGATAGAACATAGTCATTATGGTTCGGTCAATTTGGAAGCGTGCAAGTTTCCTCAAACAATGCAAATTTTGCTGACCCTTTTTGCACACCCTTTCACAGTTCACCTGTGAAAGGGTGAACACCCAGTTCACAGTTCCTTATATTTCTCGCCCGCCATCTTGCTCCAGCCCAGCATCCACGTCGTTTCTGTCTTATTTCACCCGGTATGTCGAGGTCTTGCGCTAGCATTTTGGTCCGGTTAAGTGCTAACAGCTGGTCTCTGCTGTAACGTATCCTGCTAAAAACAGTGGCTCCGTCTACCGGCTCAGGAGACATTTGGGCGATCTGTGTGTCCGTCCGATGTATAAGGTGTCGCCGGATCAGAAAGATTATCAAGAGAAGCCAGATAGTAAATAGAAAATAGAAATAGGAAGAAATTGATCCGCTGTTGCAAAAAGGCAGTCTACTCGTGTGGTGCCGGAAGTACAATCTGCTCATAGGTCTGCTCATCTCCGCTCCGTTCCTCATCGTCAGACGAGCTGGTGATTTCTCATTGTTCACCCGACCCGGTCAAGCGATCTATGCTTTCGTCCATGTTCTTTAAGTTTACTTTGTGAACCATTTTTCAAAAGTGAGTAAAATAGTAGCTAATGCTCGCTTTATGCACAAGTCAGACTGTGTTCTTCACCCAAGTGGCTCTGGCCGGCAAAAAGGATTTACGCTCGGGAATGTATCGGTTTATCAAGCAATGTGAAAAAGGAACCCTCCCTTCATGTCCAGTACCACTGAATTCAGAAATCAATTGGCTAAACGACACGTCCATCATCATGACACCACCGACACCCCCCCCACTCCCAACACACAGCCCCCCATCCTGACCCTGACCAAGACCCAGGTGAGGACGGAGCTGAGGAAGATCAAGGCGAGGAAGGCGTCGGGACCGGACGGCATCAGCGCAAAGCTCCTCAAGTCCTGTGCAGACCAGCTGTGTGGGATTGTGACGTATATCTTCAACATGAGCCTGAAACTGGGGAGGGTACCACAGCTGTGGAAAACATCTTGTGTGGTACCTGTACCAAAAACTTCCCACCCCAAAGACCTGAACAGCTTCAGACCGGTGGCCTTGACGTCCCACTTGATGAAGACCCTGGAGAGACTGCTCCTTGCTCATCTCCGCCCCCTGGTGGAACCAGCGATGGATCCACTCCAGTTCGCCTACCAGCATGGCATTGGGGTGGAGGATGCGGTGATCTTCCTCCTTCACCGTTCTCTGTCCCACCTGGAGAAGCCCGGGAATATGGTGAGGATCATGTTCTTTGACTTCTCCAGTGCTTTCAACACCATCCAACCGATGATCCTGAAGGACAAGCTGCTGCGCGCAGGGGTGGACCAGCACCTGTCATCATGGATCCTGGACTACCTCACGAACCGGCCTCAGTTTGTGAGAACCCGGGACTGTGTTTCCGACACGATCATCAGTAGCACGGGGGCCCCCCAGGGAACGGTGCTGGCTCCCTTCTTGTTCACTCTTTATACTGCGGACTTCTCACACAACACAACACATTGCCATCTACAGAAGTTCTCTGATGACTCTGCGATCGTTGGTCTCATCTCCAGCGGAGATGAAGCTGAGTACAGAGGGCTTATCCAGGACTTTGTGGACTGGTGCCATCGGAACTGACTCCAGATCAACGCGAGGAAAACTAAGGAGCTGGTGGTGGACTGCCGCAGGCATGGGCAGCCCCTCACAGCACCAGTAAATATACAGGGAACAGACATCGAGATGGTGACATCCTACAAGTACCTGGGTATTCATCTGAACAATAAACTAGACTGGTCACACAATACTGACGCACTCTACAAGAAGGGACAGCGCAGGCTGTTCCTGCTGAGGAGACTCAGGTCTTTTGGTGTACAAGGGGCGCTGCTGAAGTCATTCTATGACACGGTGGTGGCATCAGCCATCACTTTTGGAGTGGTCTGCTGGGGCAGTGGCATTACTGCAGCCGATAGGAAGAGACTGAACAAACTGATTAAGAAAGCTAGCTCTGTCCTGGGGCAACGCCTTGATCCGATGGAGGAGATAGGAGAGAGAAGGACGGTGGCTAAACTGTCATCTCTGCTGGAGTCCGAGTTCCACCCTATGCAGGACATACTGGATGCACTGAGGAGCTCATTTAGCAGCAGACTACATCATCCCAGGTGCACAACCGAGAGGTTTCGTAGGTCCTTCCTACCAACGGCTGTCAGACTGTACAACCTAAGCAGGGCTGCTCGCAGAGATAGCAAAAAGACGTAACAAACTAATAGTTTGTTTTTTTTGTTTTGTTTTTTTTTGAATGCAAAAGATGCAATAGACTTACACAATGGTCCTCTCCGGCATACAACTAGGAACATACCGGTCGCTATGGAGGGTGAGAATATGTATGGGCACATAATCATACCATGTAGGATAACTAAATAGACGGTTATGCTGTTTCATCCCACCTAGCAACAATGCTCTGCACTGTGTGTGTTTATATATTTACATATTTATTCCATCTAGCTACAATGCTCTGCACTGGGTGTGTTTATATTTATATATCTATATATTTATTCCATCTAGCTACAATGCTCCGCACTGTGTTTTTATATATCTACATATTATTCCATCTAGCTACATTGCTCCGCACTGTGTGTGTTTATATACTTGCATATTTATTCCACCTAGCTGCAATGCTCCATACTGTGGGTGTTTATATATTTACATATTTATTCCATCTAGCTACAATGCTCTGCACTGTGTGTTCATATATTCATATATTTATTCCATCCAGCTACAATGCTCTGCACTGTGTGTCTGTGTGTGTGTGTGTGTGTGTATATATATATTTTATAGTAATATGTACATTTGTATATTAGCTGCTCTTGCTTGCTTGTTTTTTCTTGCCTTCTGATTGTTGCTCTGAGTGTTGCTATCCCTGTGCTGTTGCAATCCTGGAATTTCCCCTTTGTGGGACTAATAAAGGCTTATCTTATCTTATCTTATGATACTCAGCTACAATTGGCTTGTTGTATTCGCGGTAGTCGGTGGGCAGGTCCTTCTGGCTAGGTTTTCAGTCACTGGTCATTGAAGGCTGTAAAAACCCAAATCGAGGCTCTTCTGGGTCGAATGAGATGTCAGTCAAATTTAAACCAATATGACAGGGGGAGGGGGGCAATAAACCACAGTTAATTTGTTTTAACAGAGGGGCAATCACTTTTTCACACAGGGCCATGTAGGTTTGGATTTTTTTTAACCCTTAATAATAAACACCTTAATTTAACAACTGCATTTTGTGTTTACTTGTGTTATCTTTGTCTAATATTTAAATTTGTTTGATGATCTGAAACATTTAAGTGTGACAAACATACAAAAAAAATGAGAAATGAGGAAGGGGGCAAACACTTTTTCACACCACTGTATTCATTTCACTTATGAAAAAGCTGAATCATAAAATGAAAACTTATGTCAGAGAAAATTCTTCACAACAATATGTAACTGAGCAAAGTGTCTTTTTTCCTTTGTTTAACAGAACTCATTGTCAAGTAATCAAGTTTATCCACATGGGCAGAAATGTTTCAGTTTACCACACATAGTCAATACTTCGCGGTCTAATAAGTGACAGAAGTATAATTTATTGCTTATTTTTAAACATGCAAGTTAGGTTAATTGACATCAAAACTGGGGATTCTAAATTGTCCTTAGGTATGACTGTGAGAGTGAATGGTTGTCTGTCTCTCTGTGTTGGCCCTGCGATGGACTGGTGATCTGTCCAGGGTGTACCCTGCCTCTCGCCCAAAAGATGCTGGGATTGGCTCCAGCCCCCCCCGCGACCCAAAAAGGATTAAGCGGAAGAAGATGGATGGATGGTCTGCATTCCATCAGTTGTTTATTTGGCCAGCCACTTGCTCTTATTTTGAAGGGTTGCAAGACCGGATAGGAGCTCTTATTTTGAAAGTTAACTTGCTAACTTTGTTCACTTAGCAAATGAACGTGTTCAGACTTGAAATGTTTATCCTCACCCCCACCCCATTTCTTGTGCTTAAGGTGAGTCTGTGGCAACCCCCACAACAGACTGGGACAGACAGCTCGCTCTTCTGGTTTTTTCCGCTGCATGCTGTGAAGTAATCTGCCATTCATGCATGGTTTCACTGCTGTGATGTTAATGTCCCACTCATGCATTGTGTTCATGCATCCTGTACTGTCTGTGCCTCTCATATGCAAATGCCCAGATCGACTGCTGTGAATGTCTTTGATGTATTGTCTGAGCTGAGTATATAAGCTGTCTGATTTTCATGTTCATTCTCTCATTGCTCTGATTCCTTCAACTGCTGCTGACACACACACTATGTCTCTTTGCCTGAGAGCCTGAGGAACGCCGCTCCAGTCTGCTCATACTTGGGCTGGGGCGGATGTTCCCATGAAGGCGGTATGATTTAATAAACCTGCTTAAAACTCTCAACGCTGCCTTTATATTATCATCCGCTTCACTGGTGACCCCGAGAATGCACACGCTTTGTGCAATGCAACCTTCTGGTCTGGACGGCCACGCTGGCGACCCAACGCTGACAAAAACATGCTGCCAGCGAACACAGCAGCCTGACGCAAACGATCTGCCCTCCCTTCTGCTTCAGGGAGACCTCGACGCGGAGCCAACACAGGCGAGCTACTCTCCGGACATCACCCACGACCGGGAAAACTGCAGAAAACGTCATGGCGCGACCCTCGCCTGAGATCGGGATGTCCACGCTGGACCGGCCGAGGGACACAGAACGTCTTCTCCCTCTCACCGGTACTCCTCCCTCTCAGCGATCCTACGCATCTACCCGAGCCTGAGGGACAAAGATCGTCTATTTCCCCTCAACGCTCCAACGCACCATGACTAATCTGCAGCCACAGCTCAACATAGATGTTTATCGGCGCCGACTGCGCCGATCTCCACCAAGATTCCTGACCCTGGTTCTCCTCTCCAGCTGCCCCACCCACGCACGGCGCCCCGGCACACGCACCGGGGGTTACGCAGACGGCGCACCACTCACGGGACACATACGGCTCCACTGACCGCCTTCCTTCTTTGCCGCTGCACACTTGCCCTTCAGGCTTGCTCGTACACCTGAGGCACGCAGCTTGCTCACTGGATTTTATGGTCTTAGCCATGGCGCTCAACGGGAATTCAGCAGTCTGCGGTCCCCGAAGGCTTTAAGGTTGTGCCCGCACCTAAAAGTCAACACACCAAGTCCCTTTGCTTCCTTTTTTCTTACAGCCGCTCCTGCTTTTCTTCATGGCCACGAGAGGAGTCAGAGACTAATTTTTCTTCTTGTGAACCTCCGCACGTTCAACGGGACAGCCCCTCGACGTCGCGGACCAGCAAGCAATTTTTGCGCGGCTCGGACGATTTCACCGTCCCGGCCGGCACGTACTACCCCCCTCCTCCCTCCCCCTCCTCCTGCAGAGAGCTTTCCCTGCTCGCTGCCAAAGCTGCAATATCGAGGTCTCGGCCGCCTGCCTTGCCCTCTGGGGGGAGCGGTGTGGCAACCCCCACAGCAGACTGGGACAGACAGCTCGCTCTTCTGGTTTTTTCCGCTGCATGCTGTGAAGTAATCTGCCATTCATGCATGGTTTCACTGCTGTGATGTTAATGTCCCACTCATGCATTGTGTTCATGCATCCTGTACTGTCTGTGCCTCTCATATGCAAATGCCCAGATCGACTGCTGTGAATGTCTTTGATGTATTGTCTGAGCTGAGTATATAAGCTGTCTGATTTTCATGTTCATTCTCTCATTGCTCTGATTCCTTCAACTGCTGCTGACACACACACACTGTGTCTCTTTGCCTGAGAGCCTGAGGAACGCCGCTCCAGTCTGCTCATACTTGGGCTGGGGTGGATGTTCCTGTGAAGGCGGTATGATTTAATAAACCTGCTTAAAACTCTCATCGCTGCCTTTATCTTATCATCCGCTTCAAGTCTACATTTATTCTGTTATCTTCCTTTTCATCTCTGCTCGCTGCAGTTTAGGTTTCTCTGTGTGCATGCAGGGGGGCGGGGCAGCCACGGTGAGCTAGAGCGCTTCCGCTTTCAGACTTCAGTGGCCAAGCTGCAGACAAACCTGTCTTGCAGCAGCAAATTTTCATATGATAAATATTTGTGTCCACAAGATAATGATTTCACAGGCGGCCAAATGTACCAGTGAACGAATATATTCGTATATCGCCCAGCCCTAAGTGACTGTGACAGGAAGTCATCCGTGTGCTGTAAAAAAAAGTCGCACTGTCGCCTCTAGTGGCCTGGCATAGTTATTACACCTTTTTTTTCCCACGTCCATTGACGGTAGAGTTAAATTTGTGTTTATTTTGAAAACAAAGCCTTATCTGGAAATTCTGGCAAAATTAAAAGTCGAGAAAATATGGCCATAGAATGATACAAGTCTTTAGTTCCACTTAATTTTGACCGGGTGAGCTGAAGCAGACAGAGCCACACAAGACGCACTGAGTGATTACCATATGCCTCCGTTCACCGAGGCATAAATATTACAGCGTTGTACCTCGGCTCTACAACGCGCATCATAGCACGAAAGCCCTGGTTCTCGACTACAAAATACGGGCATAAATCCTTGGCAATAAAAGTGGCAATAGATTTTGTAATTCGCTTTGCCCATTCCGAGTTGTGTGGAAGCTTTGACATTGCTTACTCAGTGGTCCGCTGGTCGGCGGCAACATCCACAACTGTTTTTGTCTCTCTGGCCGCCAGCTGGAAACGTGATATGGTTTCGCATGTTTGTCGTGTTTCCAAAATATTTTAGTTTAGTCTGGCAGAGCTTACATATGGTGTGGGTCTTTTCCAGGTCTTTTTCCCTTCAACTTCATAAAAGTCAAAGTACTACTATACGTTTGCTTTTAATGAAGAGGGCACCGCCATTTTGTTTCTTTTGTGTAATGCTATAAAGAGTCTGGGCAGGTCCAGGTGCCAACTTTTTAATAATGCCATCCAAAGTAATTACATTATTAATAATATTTAATAATCAGAATCTTGACATTTGTGCATCGATTCAGAATCATTCACATCCACATTGAGATGCATCGGAAAAATGATTATTTCTCCCACTCCTAATTATAAGTGATATTTTTTGTTTTTCTTATTTGAGACCATTTCGGTGCATGTAAATGATAACATAACAAAAATATTTTTTTTCTAAGTTGTCTGTGTTTTTTTCAGCTGATTTAAGACAATTTTGCACCGCTGAATCCAAAAATGACATCAGTTTCTCTCGATCAGGTCAGGTTTTTATGTTAAGTTATAAGCAGTTGTACAGGTGTACTGTAAATTGAATAGTAGACATTGATAAAGGTAAGTACATGTAAATTGAATGTTACGTCATCATTGTTCAAAATTCAGAGAATTTCAAGAAATAAAAAAGAATTTTGCATTATATAAAGCGAAAATACCCGTACATGTAAACAAAAACGTAAGAAAACATGTGGCCATAGTTCAAAAAGTTGACCTGATTGAGCAAAACCAATGTGATATTTGGATTCAGCACATCAAAATTGTCCTAAATCAGCTAAAAACACCTGAGACCATAAATTTGGTGTTGACCAGTGTAATCAGGCAGATCTGTCCCTCCACAGTGCTGTATCTTTTCGACTGATTCAATCCACCAGCTCATTTAGTGATCCTGGGCTTTTTGCACGTGAATTCCCCCTGGTCTTCACAGCTGTAAGCACTGCTTGAAGTGCTTTGGTATACAAAAACCTGTGATGTTCTATGCATGAGCTCCTTTTTTTCTTAACTGTGTTTGTAATTTCTGTTCTTGGCGAACATTGTAATGGTCTGGCCCATGTTAGTCTCAGATGAAGAAAACCATCTTGACGTATCCCTTCCCCACTCCGCTTTGAGTAAATTGAATAGGGGCCGAGGCGCCTGGTGCAGTGAAACGATGTGTCAGAAAATCAAACCAGTTATATGCTTGGCCCAGTCGGCGCTCTTTGATGAGGCCGTCGTGACCTACCAGTAAGAAAATATGAAAAGAAGTTTTGTCCAGTAACAAGCCACTTGAGTTTCTAGATTTGCAGAATGAATCTGATTTGGAGAAGAGTAGTAAGGGCCCTTGATATGCAGCAACTAATAGGATAGCTCTTTAATAATTTTCATCTTTTTCTTCCTTTATGCCTGTACTATTAACATGGCTAAACCTTTACTGAAAAGATAATGTATGCATTTGCTGTTTGTGATGGTATAATGAATTTTAGGATTGTACAATTAACATGAATATGAATTAAAATCTTCATTATTCTTGGACGTTAAAAAGTGCCTTAGACAACGCCTAGTGATTTAAGATGCATACTGTCCTCAGCTTTTATTAGATCATGCCGTTTGTGTGCAGTGGTCTGAGTCTTCATCCCCATTTGCTATCTCTCTCCACCGCTCCTGTCTGAAGAAAGGCAAAACGCCCAAAAATAAACAATGAAAAGTGTCTCTTGTAGAAAGTGTAGCATTATTGACTCTTTAGGTAGTAGGAAATTCTGAGTGGCTATTGTAGATACCATTTGTGACACTTTTTTAAATTATGAAAAGCATTTTGTGCTGTAGACAAATGGACAATCCCACTTTAGGTGACTGACAGAGGTGCCCCCTCTTTTCCGCAGCCTCACACAACAGAGAAACCGGTACTGCATGTGCTTGGACAAATGCATCATTTTAGTGATTTGTTGACAAATTTTGAATCAAAACCACCGTGGCGGTTCATTTGCAAGGAAATAATTTACCAAAATGTAAATCATTTGCTGAATGTTTTTGTCGCTTCTAGTAGCTTATATTATTGCTCCCATAATTCATTTCAGTTACATCGATTGTAAATCGGAGGCAAAGAAATCTAGTCTCCTGTGGATCAAAGTGCACATGAAGCAGCTCTACTGGAGACTGAAAAAAAGCTGTCATACAGCCAATAATTACTGCTGTCACAGAAGATGAGAGACTCAGGATAAAAAAGCCGTCAGAGAAAATGACCACTTCTCATTCTCTGACAGAACAGTGACTGAGAGACATATTCCACGCATGTTGTTAATTTTATACAGTACTTCAAAATTAAGTGTTTCCCTGTAGTATTTCTGCATATGCCTAGTAGTATACTCAATTGTATTTTGTATATGCAATAGACTTACACAATGGTCCTCTCCGGCATACAACTAGGAACATACCGGTCGCTATGGAGGGTGAGAATATGTATGGGCACATAATCATACCATGTAGGATAACTAAATAGACGGTTATGCTGTTTCATCCCACCTAGCAACAATGCTCTGCACTGTGTGTGTTTATATATTTACATATTTATTCCATCTAGCTACAATGCTCTGCACTGGGTGTGTTTATATTTATATATCTATATATTTATTCCATCTAGCTACAATGCTCCGCACTGTGTTTTTATATATCTACATATTATTCCATCTAGCTACATTGCTCCGCACTGTGTGTGTTTATATACTTGCATATTTATTCCACCTAGCTGCAATGCTCCATACTGTGGGTGTTTATATATTTACATATTTATTCCATCTAGCTACAATGCTCTGCACTGTGTGTTCATATATTCATATATTTATTCCATCCAGCTACAATGCTCTGCACTGTGTGTCTGTGTGTGTGTGTGTGTGTATATATATATTTTATAGTAATATGTACATATGTATATTAGCTGCTCTTGCTTGCTTGTTTTTTCTTGCCTTCTGATTGTTGCTCTGAGTGTTGCTATCCCTGTGCTGTTGCAATCCTGGAATTTCCCTGTTGTGGGACTAATAAAGGCTTATCTTATCTTATCTTATATTACCAAATATTTATGCAGTGCTTCGCTTTGCATGATTCACTGTGCAAACTAATCCTTATTTGCAAGTACATACTTCCATCATCCATCTTCTACTGCTTAATCCTTTTCAGGTTGTGGGGGGATGTGGGGAGGAGGGGCTGGAGCCTATCCCAGCATCTTTTGGGCAAGAGGCAGGGTACATCCTGGACAGATCGCCAGTCCATCGCGTACATACTTCCATTTAAGCTTTTTTTTTATTTGCTGTCCCTCATAAACACAAGGTGTGATCAGCAGATAGGCATAGAAGAATCAGAACTCCCTGACTGAGATGGTTATATCAAGGGCATGGAGAAAGAATCCTCAACAAAGGATAAATATCCACTTATGCATATGACCTCTGTTCCCCTAAGGATTGGAGTGCCTCACAAAAAATTATGGAGTTTCATACTCTGTGTGTTCCTTACTGAAGCAATGTTCAATCAAGTCCTTAAGCCAGAGTTACAAGATGACTTGGTATATGCATAACTGGGCATTCCCCATCAGTCAGTTTACTCAACACAACAGAAGTGTGGGGCCTTTAAAAAAATGCAGTGCCTAGCACACTAAGAACTGCAGCTGCACACCTGCTAAGGCAAGAAGGAACCATCTGAGAGAATGGAGTGAGCCACTGAAGGGGCCGTCACATCCAAACGATGGGACCAGACAGAGGTGTGCAATGTTGCCCAACGGGCTGCAGCCTTAAATAAAGCCCAAGGAGTGACCACACCTCTACTCAAGTGTTTAAACATGGACAGTGTGCCAGAACTTATTTCCATTGTAGAAAATGAAAGCTCTATTGCGCATCCTGGATTAAGGGTGCTGCCATCTTGTGTATTGAGTGTCGTTTGCAGCCAGAGCCTGCACACTAGTGATCATAAAATGGAGCCACAATACCAAATTCTGCCCATACAGCTGGTGATCACAGTCTATGTATGTGGCTGCTGAAAGGCAGCTCCCTCAAGCACAATCAGTTACAGCTGCCCCCATGTTTGTTGCATCCAATAACAAGTAATTAAAGCTCTCATCAGCAGGAAAAGAACTGTGATGACAGAAACCATATTTTAGAAACAAAATTTTGAGGTACATTTTCATTATTTTTTTAGTTTGGCAAAATGCCACATACAATAATGGGTGAAGGAATGGCTTATTGTCTTACTGTAGCCAACCACCAGAGAATATCATTCTTCTTTATTTACAGTTTATAGTTCAGATTACTTGTTAAATACTAAAAAAAAAAAACTATACAATTTGAAAACTGTTCCTTCCAGTTGTGAATGTATACAACTATGACTGTGAGAACTTATTTGCCTCTAAAACCATAAAAAATTAAACATTAAAGATACTGTCTTCATCTCTCTGTTCATTTAGGTTATGTCCAGGCATCCAAACGTGATAAGAAGTTTGCCACCTGTGCCCCCGACTTCTCCTATGCCTCACTGTGCGAGTGCCTCCGCCGCACCTTCATCTACCGACAGCCCTCACCCGTGGAGACTGTCCTGTTCAACAGGCGACAGGGCCGTCAGGTGGGACGGGTTGCCAAGCAACAGGTGGCTAGCCTGGACTCTGACAAGCCAATTCTAGGCTTCAGAGCAACCAATGAGAGACTGTACATCCTGACCTCCACTAATGTCTTTGTTCTAAAGGTCAATAATAATTAGATTTGGGACTGTGGTGCATGTAGATTTTCATCTCGGTGCCCTCAAAGCAGAAATCATTCCACACCAATGGTTTACTATAAGCTGGAAACAAGCCTCCTGCATTTGTGTGGTGAATCCCCAGTGTTATCATTTATGAGAAAACAAACCATTTTCTCAAGAAAACAAGTAATAAATATTTCCCAGATGTTTTTCCAGCAAATTTGTAACTGAAGAGAATACAATTGAGGTGTCACAAGAAATGGTTTGGTCATTTTTTTTTCTTCATGGTTTTTATATTAGCATCGTATAGGCTTTGGAATATTTGAATGTATTTGAATACATAATATTAATAACCATATATGTATACACTTTCCACTCAATGATGATAGAAGTAGGCAGGTAAATGGTTTTGGAAACACTCCCTAAGTGTCTGTACAAGTGTGCATGTGTATGTACTGTACAGAGTTGGGTCTAAATACTAACTGATTACAAATACAATTATTTTAAAAGTCACAATTGCAATTGACTTGATTACGGAGCAATGAGAGCAGATCTGTGTGTTAGTAAGAGCTTTTCAATATTCTTTGTCTCAACAACAAGCAAATGAACCCATTGAAAAAAACTCAGTTAATGTGAGTTGTTCACTGCTAACATCAATAGGCAGTCAGTTGACAAACATGTTTCCCGAACATTGAATGGTTGATGGAAATATTCATTGGTCAAATATATCAAAAGTATTTGAAAAGTACAATGTATTTTCAAAAGCAATTGATTACCTTTACAGTTCCAGGATTTCACAAATTAATTACTTTTTGGACCCAACTGTGGTTGGAATGCAAAAAAATCCAAAATCCAGACAAAAGCTCAGTTCTTCCAGTTGTTCTGCCTATATTGACATGTTTATTATATTTAGCAAAAATGCCAAAGAATGCTATATTTCATACAATAATTTTGAAATTATGCAGAAAAGACTAATTCTAGAGACCTACATGGTTTAACATATATGTCATGAAATTGCAGAAAATTTTGAAAGGTTGGACATAAGATGCACCGATTGCAAAGTTTTGGACCAATACTGATGTTTAATAAATTGACCAACAGCTGATACCAATTGCTTCTTTTATTTTAGTTTCAATCTATTCCATCTTTAATGTCAGGGTGACAAAGAAATATGCAGGATAAAAAAGCTACAGTGAAATACTTTTAAACTGCATAGAACCTAATACTATATTCTGAATTTGCAGCTGTAATCTACTGATGTCCATTCCTGGGCAAAATCACTGCCACACAATTCGGACACACTGAATAAATATCGGCCACGGTCATTGGTGAACCTTACCTTATTTGCTGACTTTAGCCAATAGGGTGAATATTGGCTGTTGACAATGTAACCGTACATCCCTAAGTTTTGACTGTAACTTCAAAATGGTGTGGGAAAAAATCCAGAAAGAAGTTGTGAGGAGTTTCATAAAAAAAGGGGTACACATGCTGAAAAATCCCTTATATGGGATGCACTGATTGTGAAACCGTGGGCCGATACCAATGTTGAAAATAATAAATTGTCCAATGGGAGAAAAAGTAATGCCTGGTCCAAGTTAAAATGGTTCAGTCATGGTTGTAGTTTTAGGATGAGGATGGACAATGTTTTTGATTGTGAAATTTTGAGCCGATACTGATGCCACTACTGAAAATAATAAGTTGGCTGATACTTTAAAATGGTTGATTCCATGTTGTTTTCAAAATTTGTAGCTGAAGTCTACTGCTGATCATTTCAGGGCAAAATCAATGCTGCACAATTAGGACACACTGCATAAATATTGGCCACTGACATCTGTGAAATTTATTTGCTGATATCAGTCAACAGGGTGAATGTCAGCTGATAACGATATGTACTGTATGTCAGTGCATCCCTAAATTTTGACTATAACTTTGAAATGGTGCAAAAAATTTAAAAAAAATCCAGAAAGAAGTTGACATGTATATTGTGAGGAGTTTCTCAAAAATTGGGATGAATTAAGCTTGCCAAAAAAATCCCTTATATGGGATGCACCAATTGTGAAATTGTGGGCTGATACTAATGTTGAAAACAACAATAAGTTGGCTGATACTTTAAAACGGTTTAGTCCCAGATGTTTTCTGAATTTGCAGCTGTAGTTACTGTTGTCCATTTCAGGGCAAAAATCAGTGGCACACACCAGGAAAATGTCATACACTGCAGATATCTTGTTTGCTTTTGGCAAATATCAGTGACTAAGGTAAATATTGGCCAATACCAATATTAAGCCTATATAGCATCTGTGCTTCCCTATACAGTGGTGTGAAAAAGTGTTTGCCCCCTTCCTGATTTCTCATATTTTTTTGTATGTTTGTCACACTTAAATATTTCAGATCATCAAACAAATTTAAATATTAGACAAAGATAACACAAGTAAACACGAAATGCAGTTTTTAATTGAAGGTGTCTATTGTTAAGGATAAAAAAAATCCAAACCTAGGCCCTGTGTGAAAAAGTGATTGCCCCTCTGTTAAAACAAATTAACTGTGGTTTATCACATCTTTGGAAAGATGAGTTCAATTTTCCAGGAATTTCTAAAGCTTTGGGACTCCAGCGAACCACAGTGAGAGCCATTATCCACAAATGGCAAAAACATGGAACAGTGGTGAAACTTCCCAGGAGTGGCTGGCTGACCAAAATTACCCCAAGAGTGCAGCGTTGACTCATCCAAGAGGTCACAAAAGACCCCACAACAACATCCAACGAACTGCAGGTCTCACTTGCCTCAGTTAAGGTCAGTGTTCATGACTCCACCATGAGAAAGAGACTGGGCAAAAATGGCCTGCATGGCAGAGTTCCAAGACGAAAACCACTGCTCAGCAAAAAGAACATAAATGCTCGTCTCAGTTTTGCCAGAAAGCATCTTGATGATCCCCAAGACTTTTGGGAAAATACTCTGTGGGGTGACGAGACAAAAGTTGAACTTTTTGGAAGGTGTGTGTCCCATTACATCCGGCGTAAAAGTAACACAGCATTTCAGAAAAGGAGCATCATACCAACAGTAATATATGGTGATAGTGTGATGGTCTGGGGCTGTTTTGCTGCTTCAGGACCTGGAAGACTTGCTGTGGTAAATGGAACCATGAATTCTGCTGTCTACCAAAAAATCCTGAAGGAGAATGTCTGGCCATCTGTTTGTGACCTCATCAAGCATTGCTGCTATCTCCTTTCTAACTGCAAAGCCCACTCCTGCTTCTCTCCTTTCTTGAGTTGATCTCCCACTCCAAAAGAAGATGTACCCATGGTCTTCCAAGCTGTCATATCCAGGCAATCTTGTTTCACTAAGTGCAGCTATGTCTACATTGTACCTGTTCATTTCCAGGGCCACAAGCGTGGTCTGTCTTTCTGGGCGCTGTGATGTTGTTCTGTCCAACAGAGTGCATACATTCCATTCTGCTACACACAAGGTTGCTGTTTTCCTCTTCTTTTGTCTTCCTGCTCCTAGCTTACTTTTTGCTGCCTGTTGGAGTGTGAACAGATCAGCGTGGACCTTGTAAGCCTGGGCGACGTCTGAGCCGGTATGAGTTGCTTTCTGATTGACCATTTCATGAAACTGCTTGCAAAGTATTAAGTACTGCTAGCTTTTGCTGGACTAGCAGCACATTCTTGGCAGATAAAGGTATTATCAGTGGCAAGGACAAGCCAAGACAAACTGACTCCAGTATCTGTTGCAGTGACTGACCAGATGATAGGTTTGTTTATCTCTGCTCTTTGTGTAGTGCATGTCACAATGCACCGACTGGCACAGTCCACCACAGACCTTGTGACAGATGTGTTTATCTGCCAGGATGTCCAGTCTCACCCTGTGTAACTGGGAGTGGTCCACCACAGACCTGTGACAGATATTGTTTTTAGTTCTGCCAGGATGCCCTGTTCACCCTCCATGCCCTCAGAAGGGCGGGGATGCCGGTTGAGTCGCCGACGGCCCGACCCATGAGACAGGTAGTACCGGTTTTCATGGTTATCCGGTAGCAAGCAAGCCAATGCCTGACCTGACACAAAAAAAAGGGGGATGCAAGTCTCAGTTAAAAGCTGCCAATTTCTGACCAAAAAAGTGGAATTTTATGGATAAAAAGCTGCAACTTTAGCAAAAAGACAAAAAAGGTGTAAATTTCCAACTGTTTACAACCTAAAAACGCTGCAGATCTACGATTTAAGTAAAATGCTGCAAGTTTAAGCTTTTTTTTAAACTGCAAATTCAAGAGTAAGAAAAGTTCTAAATTCATGAGGAAAAAGCTGCAAAATTATGAATAATAAAAAGCTGTAAATTTTCAAGTAAGAAGCTGCACATTTCTGAGTAAAATGGCTCTAACTCTGCAGGAAAATCCTGCAAATTTATGAGAAAAATCCTCACATTTACAAAAGAATGTTTTTAATTTACATGAAAAAGGATGTGATAAATTGGCGTGTGTTGGCCATTTTTTTAAATGACAGCCATGAGGAGGAACTGAACGGTGGTGTTCGGAGGTGTTAAATTCTGCAAATCTGCATTAATCAGCAGGGAAAAGGAGAAGAAGAGGAATAGGTGATCCCCAGCAGCAGAAATAATCCAGTTAACCCAGGAAGAGTAAACACATGACACCCAACAGATCACCTCCCCATGACATCAGTGGGAACAGCTGGGCCAAACTTCACACCTCTGTCGATTTACATGTTCCCTTCTGAGGACAATTCAAACAGAGCTGCTGCTGAGATGGAAACCAAAGGGTTAAAGGGTGACGTGGCTTTATCAGCAGCACTGATCCCCCTCCCCAACTGACCTGCTGGCCAGGAACTAACAACTCCTCAGGCCTGTTATCACAATTTTAACAACAAAAGGACATGCAAAGGAATGAAGATTCCCTTTGATTTAACAGGATAACAGCGTGAATTTTCTGGTGTGAATGAACAGAGCAGCCATGAGTGTTTCACTGAGTCACTTATTGAACTAGAAAAGCACTCGGAGAGCGCAGACCTCTGCCAAGCGCCACAGTTCCCCCCCATACAGTGTTTGTGTGTACGTTTTCAGATTCCTTGACCATGAAAACATATGACTAGCAATTGGATTCACAAGATAGGATTAGTGGTTCAGTAGTAAAAGCAATACCTCCTTGGCGGAGGTAATAAACTGAAGTGTTGCTGTTGTGTCCATCTCCTCCATCTGCAAACTCCCAGGCTGCGGGCGTTGCAATTCATTGCACAACCGCGTACAACCCACAGGCCAATGGGTTATGCGAGCGTTTTCATAGATCACTGAAAGCAGCACTCAGGGCTTCACTGACGGATGCAAATTGGGTAGACAGGTTGCCGTTGGTTTTATATTGGGTTTGCGCTCCGCGGCAAAAGAGGATTTGGAAGCTTCCCCGACAGAGAGCTTGTTTTTGCGCAGCCACTATGGCTGCTCAGGGAATTTCTGCCAAATAATCCCGCGCTGGACAGCTGCCCGTCTCTGCTTATGCAGCGTAGCGCAAACACAGGCACGCTGCCGGGCCCTGCCCACCACTGTTTTTCGCGTGCTTTTGTGCCTAAAACTTTGAAGAACGCGGAGTTCGTGTTCGTCAGACACGACGGCCAGTGCCCTTCATTGCGCCTGCACACATGTTGAAAATGGCCGTATCTCACAATGTTAAAGAATCATTTAAAAAATTCCTGTATCCAGACGGTGATCCGGATCATCCCCAAAATTTAATCAGTTCTTCCTTGTACCATTTCCAACAACGCCTGAAAGTTTCATCAAAATCCGTCCAAAACTTTTTGAGTTATCTTGCTAACCAACAGACAGACAAACAGACAAACGCTGGCAAAAACATAACCTCCTGCGGCCTGCGGCCTGGCGGAGGTAATTATAATGGTTACTCTTAAGTCACAATTTCAGGAAACATAAACTTCAGGGGAAACTTAAACCCATGACACATCGTTTTAAATTTTGCTGATTTTTTCTTTTTTTTCCCGCTTCTCTTCCAGTCCTTATGGCCACTTTCTGATTGCTTTGAGTTTTTAAAACATCATTTTTTTGTAACTTTGTTTTTTTATTCATTTTTCATCATACATATTACATTCAGATCACAGTCTCTATATTTAAAAAAAGGAGCTAACCATACAGTCAAAAAGAAAGGGAAAAAAAAAAGAGGGAAAGAAGAAAAAAAAGGGGGGGACAAATGTTGGAGCATCAAGTTTTTAGTTTCCATCTCAATTCTTCTGGTTTTTCCAGTGTCTTTGGTTATTCTTTCAATTTCTGTCTCGTTGTTGCACTTTGTAGTGTGTCCATTTCCACCATTTTTTTTCATATTGTCCTTCTTGCATTCTCTGTCGATATGTTAGTTTTTCCATTAGACGTATATCCTCAACAATGTCTGTCCATTGCTCTTGGTCAGGAAGAACTTCTGATTGCCATTTTCTTGTGATTGCTTTTTTACTTGCAATCAGCATGATTTTAACTAAATATCTGTTCTCAGCCTGTATTACATTGTCTCTTTTAAGATCACATAAATACATCAAGTTACAGTTCATTGGTACTGTAACGTCGGGGCTGTATTAAGGGGGGGGGGAGCAGGGATCTCCCCAGCATGCTTTGCAACAGTGGACGTTATTTTGTGTGTTGTTTAAATGTTATTACTGAGTTATTATACTGCTGGGTCATTATAACTACGTTATAATGACCCAGCAGTGTTTTATAGGCAGGAGTAGGGCAAGATGTCTCATGTGATGGATAACCATGATTGAAACGGAGGTCTGGGAGAATGACCTCCCCTCCTGTCTGTGCTCAGTGTTTGTGTGAATAAAGCCTGTTCGTCACAACTATCTGCTCCTCTTCTTTGTGTGAACCTCGCCTACATCACACTGGTGTCAGAAGTGGGGTGGAGCAGATGGAAGCCAGGATCAGAATGGAGATCCAGCAGCTGGAGCGACTCATCGCTCAGCTGACAACGGACGACGGGGCCGAGACACCACCCCCGGTTGCCGCTCGCCGGGACGAACGAAGCGGCGGACCTGACGGGGCCAGTGCACCCCACCCTCTGCCTTTTTCAAGGCAGAGCGGGCAGAGCAGAGCAAACCAGCCCCGCTTCCCGCCCTTTTCAGGGCAGGACAGGCTGGCGATTCCACGGCAATCAGGAGCGGCGATCGATCAGGAGGCGACCGTTCCATCTGTCCGGCAGCGGGCCAAGATCCCCCGCTTCAACAGCGAGACCCCATTGGATGACTACCTGATCCAGATCGAGCTGGCCGCTGTGCTGAACGGCTGGTCACCAGAGGAAACCGCTGTGCAAGTCGCGCTGGCCTTGGAAGGGAGGGCTCTCTGCACGCTCTCTGATCTCTGGCCTGAGGAGCGCTTCAGCTGGCCAGCGCTACAAGGAGCGCTCCGGAGACGATTTAGGAGAACGGCGGATGCTGAGCACGCCCAGGAACAGCTGACCCACCACCGTCAAAGCAGCCAGGAAAGCCTAGGAGCCTACGCGGCGGACATACAGCTGTTAACACGGCGCAGCTACCCAGATTTCGCACCGGAGGTGGTAGAGAAGCTCGCCCTCTGGAACTTCATCCAAGGTCTCCGCCCGGCCCAGCTCCAGAGCCACATACGGATCCACGCCACGAGCGACTGGGAGACTGCGGTGGCAGAAGTAGAGCGGGTGGAGCCGCTGATGAATCGCACAACTGAAGCGTCGACGCACAGATAAAGAACCTTCCAGGCCACAGATGAGAGTGAGGGGGAGGAGGAGGAGTTACGGCAGACCACGGCAGCATGTCCACGGAGAAGACGGCCGCGGCGGCGCGTGGAAGGGCGCCCCTGCTGCAGGGAGCCAGGACACATCGCACGGTACTGCCCTGCACCCACCCCACAACAAACTGATGAGCTGTCACCGCGCGTGGGCCGAATTGGACACTCGCCAGGGATGTATCTACAGTGCAGCCTGGAGAAGACGTCAATCCGGGCCCTGATTGACACCGGCTCTATAATCTCCTTGGTCCGGCCCGGTGTGCTGCCCGGCACGAACAAGACGTCCCCACGGGGGTGGGAACCCACCGAGCGCTGCGTCACCACAGCTACCGGTGAGCGCGCCAGGCTGGGGGGGGCGGAGAGTCCTCGTGGCGGGGGTGGCCGGTCAGAACATAAAACACCCGTTCTGGCTGGCTGACATCCAAGACCCCTGTATTATTGGACTAGACCTGCTCACAGCCTGGAACGCCAAGATCGACACCACCGGACTGTCCCTCCAGCTGGGAAACCGGACCATCACGCTCCACAGCAGAACCCAGAGAACGAATACGGAGGCCTGCGCGATCGAGGGACCGCCAGGACGAACCGGACCAGGTGGGCCACCTCGAGGACCGGACACGATGACGCCACCAGCACGTGCAGAGAAAGCACGAGCACACACAAGGACAGCAAGGGGAGGGGTCAACGTGTCAGCAGAGACGCAGCAGGCGGTCGAGGAATTATTTCAGCGGAGCTGCAGCGGGCTGGACCCGGAACAGAGACGCCAGCTGCGGGAACTATTGGACTGTTATATGGGTGTCTTCGCCGCGAAGGATGAGGAATGCAGCCGGACCGGTTTGGTGCAGCACAAGATCGACACCGGTGGGACCAGGCCGATTCGACTCCGCCCACGCCGGCTGCCCTTTTCAAGGCGGGCAGCGGCAGAACAAAAAGTGCGAGAGATGCTGGAGGCAGATGTTATTGAGCCCTCCAGCAGCCCCTGGGCGCCGCCGGTGGTGCTGGTCAAGAAGAAGGACAGGTCGTGGCGGTTCTGTGTGGATTACCGGCGCCTGAATGACGTCACCCGGAAGGATTCCTACCCCCTGCCCCGCATCAATGACGCGCTGGACCACATCGCCGGCCCCAGCTGGTTCAGCTCACTGGATCTACGCAGCGGCTATTGGCAGGTAGAGCTGTCACCCGAGGCCCGCCAAAAAACAGCCTTCTCCATCGGGCAGGGACTGTACCAGTTTAAAGTGATGCCTTTTGGACTTTGCAACGCCCCGGCCACCTTTGAGCGCTTGATGGAGCGAGTGCTGGCTCACGTGCCCCGGAGTCGCTGCGTTGTTTACTTGGACGACCTACTGGTGCATGCAGCTGATTTTGACAGCACCCTGTCAAATCTCCGAGAGGTGCTGGATGCCATCCGACAGGCGGGGCTAAGGTTACACCCTAGAAAATGCCACCTATTCCAGCGGAAGACCACTTTCCTGAGCCATGTCGTCAGCGCAGTGGGAGTCGCCACCGACCCAGAAAAAGTGGCGGCGGTGAGAGACTGGCCAGTGCCGTGGAACGTGGGAGAAGCTGAGGAGTTTTCTCGGATTGGCCTCCTATTATAGGAGATTTGTGAAAAACTTCGCCACCATCGCCAGCCCGCTGCATCAGCTGACGCAGAAAGGACGCACGTTTCAATGGAGTGGCAGCTGTGCTGCTGCTTTTTCCCAGCTTCGCGCGGTGCTCATCGGAGCCCCCATCCTGCAGTATCCTGACCCGAACCGCCCGTTCATCGTGGACACGGACGCCAGCAACCAGGGCATCGGGGTGGTGCTATCCCAGGAGGGAGAACACGGAGAGCAGGCAGTCGCTGTTTTCAGCCGCACTCTCAGCAGAGCCGAGAGGAATTACTGTGTGACTCGCAGGGAACTGCTGGCTGTCATTCAGGGACTGCGTCATTTCCGCCCGTATGTGTACGGGGGGAGGTTCCAGCTCAGGACGGATCACGCTTTCCTGACCTGGTTATTGAATTTTAAAGAGCCGGATGGACAGTTGGCGAGGTGGCTGGAGGCACTGCAGGATTATAATTTCCAGATTGTGCATCGGGCAGGCTGCCTCCACGCCAACGCTGACGCGCTGTCTCGGCACCCCTGTGCGACAGAGGAGTGTCGTCACTGCCAGCGGGCTGAAGATCGAGACCAAGCCGCCCCACGGACTGCTGCTCTCCGGACCGCTGCGAGCAGGAATAACGCAGCGACACGCAGCCCCTCCTCGGATGATCAGGCAGCCTCCCCCAGCGATGACGTCACAGAGGTCCTTGACACGCAGCAGCTGCAGAGCGAGCAGGACAGAGATCCGGTCATTTCTCGGGTTCGGCAGTGGCTGGACGCAGGTCAGCGGCCCGCCTCGGAGGTCGTGTCAGCGCTGGACCCAGAGACTAAGGCCCTGCACTCCCAGTGGGCCAACCTCCGCTGCCACGAGGGCGTGGTGTATTGACAGTGGCAGACTCCAGCTGGGCAGCGGCACGTCTGGCAGCTGCTGATTCCTCGTCGACTCCGGCCCAAAGTACTCCAGCTGGTCCACGGGGCGGTAGGAGCGGGCCACTTCGGGGTGACAAAGATGCTGCAGCGCCTTCGAGCCCAGTTCTACTGGCCCGGCTGTCATCAGGACGTGGAGCTCCACGTTCACCGCTGCGACATCTGCACAGCTCAAAAAGGGCCAATTTAGCGATCCCACGCTCCCCTGCAGCAGTACCGGGTGGGAGCACCGATGGAGCGGGTGGGAGTGGACATCCTGGGCCCTTTCCCGACCACGGACTGGGGGAACCGCTACGTGCTGGTCGCAATGGATTATTTCACTAAGTGACCAGAGGCGTACGCGGTCCCGGACCAGAGCGCCGCTACGACGGCATCAAAGCTGGTGGACGAAATGTTCTGTCGGTTTGGCGCACCGGAGGAGCTGCACAGCGACCGGGGTCGGAACTTCGAGGCGGAGGTCTTTGGAGAGGTCTGCAAGCGGCTGGGCATCTGGAAGACCCGGACCACCCCGCTGCATCCACAGAGCGACGGCCTGGTCGAACGATTCAACCGGACCCTCACCACCCAGCTCGCTATCCTAGTGGGCCAGCGACAGTGAGACTGGGACCTGCATCTGCCTTTTGTTTTGTGGGCGTACCGGACGGCAGCTCAGGAATCTACTCGGTGCACCCCTGCAGCGCTCATGTTTGGACGCAAGCTGCGCACACCGGTGGATTTGGTATTCGCCGCCGCCCCCCCCCCCCCCCCCCCGAGCCGGAGGTGGAAGGCAAACCTGGGTTGGATTATTTTTTTTTGTTTGAAAGAACGTCTCCACATGGTGCACGAACTGGCTCAGGAGGCCCTGGCAGCGGCGGGGGGTCGGCAGAAGCGAGCGTATGACTCCCGCTGCCAGGGGAGGGACTTTGCACCGGGAGATCGAGTCTGGGTTTTCTGCCCTGAGAGAAAGAGAGGACAGTCACCGAAGTTGGCGAGCCACTGTTTGGGACCATGCGTGGTTCTGCAGAGACTATCGGGTGTGGTGTACAGGGTGAGGCTAAAAAAAAGGGACTGGGTCGTGGTGCTCCACCGTGACCGTCTCGCCCTGTATCAGCCATCCGCCCCACTGGTGGTCGAACCAGAGCTTTCATCCCGACCAGATACTCCGACCGAGACTCAGATGGACACTAGGGGGCCTGTACGTGCTGGTTGCCGGCACCGAAGGCTGCCCCGACACCTGGACGAGTTCGTATTGGACTTTTAAGATAAGATAAGATAAGATAAGCCTTTATTAGTCCCACAACGGGGAAATTCCAGGATTGCAACAGCACAGGGATAGCAACACTCAGAGCAACAATCAGAAGGCAAGAAAAAAAAAAGCAAGCAAGCAAGAGCAGCTAATATACATATGTACATATTACTATAAATATATATATATACACACAGACACACAGTTGCAGAGCATTGTAGCTAGATGGAATAAATACATAGATATACAGTATAAACACCCACAGTACGGAGCATTGCAGCTAGGTGGAATAAATATGAAAATATATAAACACACACAGTGCAGAGCATTGTTGCTAGATGGGATGAAACAGCACAACCGTCTACTTAGTTATCCTACATGGTATGATTATGTGCCCATACATATTCTCACCCTCCATAGCGGACTGGTATTTTCCTAGTTGTATGCCGGAGGGGACCATTGTGTAAGTCTATTGCATCTTTTGCATTCAAAAAACTATTAGGTTGTTACGCCTTTTTGCTGTCTCTGTGAGCAGCCCTGCTTAGGTTGTACAGTCCTGACAGCCGTTGGTAGGAAGGACCTGCGAAACCTCTCGGTTGTGCACCTGGGATGATGTAGTCTGCTGCTAAATGAGCTCCTCAGTGCATTCAGTATGTCCTGCATAGGGTGGAACTCGGACTCCAGCAGAGATGACAGTTTAGCCACCGTCCTTCTCTCTCCTATCTCCTCCACCGGGTCAAGTTGTTTTTTGTTTTGTTTTGTTTTTTTTTTGTTTTTTGTTACTTATTTGTACCCGTAGGTAGATTTGGTTTGCAGTCTGGTGACAAGCCACCGGCTGCCGGTCGCTGCGTGCACGAGCGGCCCTAAACCTACACTACCGTTCAAAAGTTTGGGGGTCACTTAGAAATTTCCTTATTTTGAAAGGAAAAGCACTTTTTTTCAAGTGAAGATAACTTCAAACTAATCAGAAATACACTCTATACATTGCTAATGTGGTAAATGACTATTCTAGCTGCAAATGTCTGGTTTTTGGTGCAATATCTACATAAGTGTATAGAGGCCCATTTCCAGCAACTATCACTCCAGTGTTTCTAATGGTACAATGTGTTTGCTCATTGTGTCAGAAGGCTAATGGATGATTAGAAAACCCTTGTGCAATCATGTTAGGTCTGCAATGCTGTAATTGCTGCAAATGGAGGATTCTTTGACGAAAGCAAAGTTTGAAGGAAAAAATTATAATTTCAATACAAATCATTAATTCTAACCTTGTCAATGTCTTAACTATATTTTCTATTCATTTTACAACTCATGGTGGTAAATAAAAGTGTGACTTTTCATGGAAACACAAAATTGTCTGAGGTGACCCCAAACTTTTGAACGGTAGTGTACATGTTTTTGGTATGCGGGAGGAAACCGGAGAAATCCCGGAGTAAAACCCACGCAACACGGGGAGAACATGCAAAACTCCACACAGCTCACTGTTGGATGGGGGCTGGGATCGAACCCACGATCTCATGATCCCCCGGCCGAGGGTAAAACTGTGCTGCCTCAGTGCTAAGATCACTGCGCCACCGTGCAGCGGTGAGTTGGACTTTTGAGTTGAGTTGGACTTTAATTTTTCTGGGGACAGAAACCAGTCCGGGGGGGGGGGCAGTGTAACGTCAGGGCTGTAATTAAGGGGGGGGGAGCAGGGATCTCCCCAGTATGCCTTTGCAACAGTGGACGTTATTTTGTGGTAGTTGTTTTAAATGTTATTACTGAGTTATTATACTGCTGTGTCATTATAACTGTGTTTTATAATGACCCAGCAGTTGTTTTATAGGCAGGGAGTAGGGCAAGATGTCTCATGTGATGGTAACCATGATTGAAACGGAGGTCCTGGGAGAATGACCTCCCCTCCTGTCTGTGGCTCAGTGTTTGTGTGACTAAAGCCTGTTCGTCACAACTATCTGCTCCCTCTTCTTTGTGTGAACCTCGCCTACGTCACAGTATATTAAACCCCTTGCACTCTGGTCAATTTCCCTAAAAACGCCTAAAAAATAACATACCCCAAAGTAAGTCAAAAGCTGTTCTTCAACCCTTTGCAGCATTTTTCAGGAGTTGGTCTCATTTAAAAGAAAACACTTTGAATTTTTTGCAAAACAGTCATAATCTCTCTAAGTGCTCCTGCCACTGAGTAAACAGTCATCTAAAATACTGAATTTGAAGAAAATAAGTTCGCCTGGGTGGGTTTTTTTTTTTAGATACAAATGCTTGCAAATAACAACAGCTGTCAGATACTGGCTGGAAAATGCAACAGAAATGTAGAACCAAGTGTTATCAAGCTGAGGTCAAATTTTGTAACAATACCACAAAAAATGAATATATTACACAGCTCTTTTTTCTCAGGTTGTTCCCAGGCGTTTTTGAACCTGTGCCAAACTGTGCAAAATGGCACTGTTTGGAAAAAAACGTCTATAACTTTTGAATGCTTCAACATAGAAGCTTCATCTTGGGCTCTAATGAAAGGTGACACTCAGGGCTGTGTGTGTGTGTGTGGGGGGGGTTGTATGTTCATTCATGAATGAATGAATGAACAAACAAGCCCCCAACACACAAAGAAACATGCCACGTTAAAAAATGTGTGGCCTTTTTTTTTTTTTTTTTTACAAGAAAAAAATGCACCTACAGTGCAATAAAAATTATACTAAAATATCTGCAATGTAGAGGATAACAACCTCCCCCACAAAAAAACTTGTGGCCATGACGGGACCGTTGTATTACCGATCGGTCACAAAGTCATTTTTATTACTATTTTCATTGATAAAGAATAATTTTAGCTTATAACACTTACCTGTCCACAACAGCAGTGTCGTTGGCGAACATCTGTTCCTCATTGTCAGACGAACATGAAGCTGGTCCGGTTGTTACGGACTCGTGGTTCTGGTCACCCGACCCGGTCAAACCATCTCCGCTTCCATGATTGCGGTTTTTTGCGAACCATTTTTCAAAACAAATAAGAACAGTAGTAATAAAAAAAGACTGGCTAACGGCTGAGAGTGGCTAACGCTACCGTTACACACAGGTCTCGATATGAGTCACCCAGCAGCTTAGACAAAAAAGATTTTACGCACGGGACGCACGCATTTCAATCGTCGAACTTCTCTGCTTCAATTGGCTCGTTGTATTCGCGGTCGTTGGTAGGCAGGTCCTTCTTGCTAGGTTTTCAGTCATTGGTTCTTCAAGGTTTCAGAAACCCAATTCAAGGCTCTTATTAGTTGAATGAGAGGTCAATCAAATCTAAACCAATCACACACTCCTTTGGCTTTCTGTTCACGGCTGTGTCTGTACTGGAAGAACGGAAATGCAGCTTTTTTTTTCAGTGCGCACTGAGACGCACTATGACGCAGAGACGTGACCGCCCGCGGAATCCCGGAGTTCAGCAGGTTAACTTTATTCTTTCTTTCATTTTCTCATCATTTAATAGTCCTACATTAAGTTTCCATGTTGTTTGTCGTTTTCTATTGTTTAAATATATTTCCATGTATATAGGATTATGATCTGATATTTCTGCCCCTCCAATCCGACAATTTCTCACCCTGTGTCTGTCACCTTCATTCATAAGGAAGTAATCTATTCTAGAGTGTACTTTATGGACTGCTGAATAATGTGTATAGTCTTTTTCGAGTGGGTGCAGGTCCCTCCGTATGTCTACCATACCCATTTCTGCCAGTGAGGTTCTTATGAACTTTGTTACATGTTTTTTTGTCTTCTTATCACTTGTTGTGTCAACCTCATGATCCATGACGGCATTTAAGTCTCCTCCACAAATTAGGACTCCTTCACTGTGTGTTGTTATTAGGTCAAACGGATGTTGAAAAAAGCCCTTGTCACTTTCTGGTGGAGCATAGATGTTCACTAATGTGATCTGCATACCATCTATTCTTCCCTTTATTATTACATACCTGCCTTCTTTATCCTGGATTTCTTGTTCACATTCAAATTGTATTTTATTTGAAATTAGTCTATCATAACCCCCCTTTTAGTTCCTCCCTTAAATGAACTGTAGTAGGAGTTCTTAATTAGAGCCAAATCTCTTTAATTTCTCATGTTCTGTCTTGTTCAATGTGTTTCTTGTATAAATATAATTTCGGCTTTTTCCTTCTTGAATTTTCTCATTATTCTTTCCCTTTTAACAGGTGAGTTCAGACCATTCACGTTTAATGTCATTATCTTGAGATTTTTAACCATATTCATGTTTTCCATTTTTTAACTTGTGCTCCTTACCCCCTTTAAACAACAAAACTAACACATACTGTATATGTACAAAAAGACATTAACAAACCTCAACCTCCGAACTTTGGGTCTTTCTTCTGCCCATTGGTCCCTGTTGGAGGGTGGAGGGATGTCCTCACCGAGTGAGGGGCCCTCCCTAGACCTGTAGTTACTATCCAAGTAATAATCATTAGTCTAGAAATGTCCAACAAAAATCACCTTTAACCTTTCCTAGTCGTTTATTTGTATCTCTTTTACCTTGTCTTCTTGGCCTTCATTTCTTCTATGCCCTTCTTAATCTTTGTTATAATCTAAGCTTTTCCGTTGAAAGCCTTGCAGTTTTTCTTGGGCTCGGTGCATCACGTCCGTCTCCCGTCCTCTGCCGCTCACTCGTCTCCACTCCGGTCGTCTCGGTGCGCTCTGTGTCGCCGCTGCTCCAGCCGCTTCCTCGGGTACGCTCACCACAAAGCCTCGCTCCTTCATGTCCCGCGCTGCCTCTCTGGCCGTGTTGTAGGTTTTCACGCCATCATCCCAATGAATTTTCATCTTCGTTAGTGGCGTTTGGAATCTAATTTTTTCCTCTTTCAGCATTTTTTTAATGTTGGCATATTTCTTTCGCTGCTGCACAATTTCTGTCGGGTAGTCATGGTCAAAGAATATCTGTTTGTCGCCAACTCGTATCTTTTTTTTTCCACGCTTGTGTCAGAATTCTTTCCTTTATGCTGTATTTTAAAAAGTTTACCACAACTGACCTGGGTGCAGAGTTTGAGTTCGGTTTCTGTGCCAAGGCTCTGTGCGCACATTGGATCTGCAGGTCTGTTTCATAGGGCAGCTCAAGCTCTTTTTTTTAAGAACTGATCTATGAATTTCGCCATCGGGTTTGCCTTCAGTGCCCTTCTGTATCCCGAAGATGCATATATTACTCTGTCTGGACCTGCTCTCCAGGTCGGTTTATTTTTTCCTGCAACCTCTGTGTTTGTGTCGTCAGGGTCTGTAGCAGCTCGCTTGCCTCGGTCTTCCGTCTTCCAACTCTGATATTCGAGCTTGTGCTTCTGCCATACACACCCGTTGAGTGCGGCAGCTCCTCCATGTTTTTCTGCTAGCTTGCGGTCCATCTCTTTTTCGGAGACCCATAAGTTCCTCCTTCACCTCTTTTTTCAGTTCTTCCTTAAGAGCCGTGAAATCCTGTTGGAGTTGTCGCTTGAGGGCTTTAGTCCTTACTTATATTGGCGAAGCCAGTGGTTCATAACATTGAGGTTGGCGTCCTCCATTTCCTCTGAAGTCTCCTTGTTTTTGTTGGCCTCGTGTTCAGCGATTTCTCCAGTGTTGTTGAAGAAGGGATTCTTTAGTTTTACCCTGCTTTTTTCCGTGTGCCCGGCTTCTTCGTGTTTTCATCCCTAGGTTTATTGACCTATTTATGTCGAATTAGCCATTTAGCAAAGATTTTTAATCCGACTAGGGAGAGCTCTCTGTTATAAGCGTTATGCCTCTCCGCCATCTTCCAGTAAGTCCCCTTTAAAACATCATTTTAAGAATAATGTTAACTGACTTAAAGTACATTTCTAACTACACTGTATCATACAATATGCCATTTGACATACAATTTAATTGTGATCGCATTTAGATCTTAATTCAAACAAGCAGAGTATTTGCAACCAACTTAATTAAGACTTGAACAAAAACAATCAATCTGAATACAACTGGAGCGTTTAAGAATAAAAATCTTCTGGATCTCCTTAATGAAGTTCTGCCTGCAGATCACCTGCACTCAAACATTCCAATTACCACTCATGAGATGGACCAGATTCCATAAAAATTTTGCTTTGGCTTTGTCTTAAGGAGTTGCTGTTCCAGTTATAAGTCTCAAGTGTTGGAGAGTCCAGCTTTGTATAAAACGGCCAAGTCAGTATACCACAAAAGGCTCAAAGTCGCTAAGAATAATCCAGAGGTTAAACCGGCTGTAATGTCATTTACGCCCTTCATGGCTTCGACAACCATGGGAAACCAGCATGGCTCGAGTTATTGCAAACAAGCAAGTTTAAAACACACATAACACTAAAGTTAAGAGTATTGCAAGAGGAAAATAGTTTAATATAAAACACAGCTGTCTTACCTTGAAATGTCCTTGTACAAAATGAAGAGACTCAAAATGAAGAAAAACGTAATTTGAAACCACCAACCCTCTGGTTACTAGACATACATGCCATTTGAAGACACACTCATGAAGCCCAAGACTAAAAGGAAAATCCACTTGTCAGCATCCATCGTCAGCATGTCCACACAACGGAAGCAGCAAAGCACAGAAGCTGAATTTACTTCTCTTACTGATACAAAAATATATGTATTTCTCACTATATACATAATTTCAAAACTTTGTAAATACAAATACATTTGTGTCAATTTTAATAACTCCTCATCAAAGTGTGGTGCAACACATTTCATTGCAGCAGAGGTCCATTAATCTTCAATATGTTAATGCAGACACGTACTGTATAATTCCACTTAATTCAATTAACAGATTGTATGACGGCCTTGTTGGTGGCTGCTTGGCTGTAGTATCTGATCAGATGGTCTTTGGGGACGTGGGTACAGGAAATCCCTCTCTTTGGCTCATTTTATCATCATCCCTGTGGAAATATGAAAGAGTCAAATCCTAATTTCCATAAATTTCCATAAACACGTTTCACACATGTCACACAGTCTTCTGTCGCGTCAGCCTCAATCTTGGATGGGACGGTTGGACATGTAGCCCAAAGTCTAAAGGGGCCTAAAAATTCAATACGGCTGCGATCTGGGATATTTTTTTTTTTTAAATCCTGGGGGGCATTTAAATGGAAATGTATAGCTTGCTATATAAGCTTGGAATGTTTTTGACATCTAATATATTTTTCCTCTCAGGTTTTAGATAATAGAGTGCACATTTTGAAATGCCTCAACCATAGGTGTTTCCATTTAAATCTCTGTATCTAAAGCCAAAACATTTCCAGATTTCTTCTTTCCTTGCAGTGTCATTTTCTTTCTGCGTTTTTAAGAAACCCTGAAAAAGCCCACTCATGCACCGAAATATCCAAAGATTCAAGAGGGCCACTAATGGACTCTTTTTTTGTTGTTGTTAAAAGAAAATGGTGAAGTGCTTCCTTCCCCTTCCTTTTTAGTGGTAGTTGTTTTTTTAATATCTATTTTCTTTGACTGCAGCACAGGAGAACGCTGCAATACACAAAGAGAGAAGAAACAAGAATGAGTTTGTGTGGGATTAGAGCCGAAAAGCCGAGAGGCTTAGCACACACATCACCTCTGGCCCCTGCAGGAAATAGATCCACATCAGAGGCTTTTTATGTTCAAGTGAAAAAACAATCAGAATTCAGGCAGCTTTTGTTTGCGCTCTATAAAACCTGCAGATATATACAAAATATCCTGTTAATTAGCTTTATTGATGGTTGAAATTGCCAGTGCAGTAAATTTGAACTACTTAAGAACATCTTCAAATTGCAGCGTGAGTAGTACGTCTGAGCAATTTATCTTTTTTTTTTTTTTTTTTAAGAAAGAGCAATTTTGCTAAAACGGTGCTCAATTTGTGTCTCTGTCACCCCCAAGTCCCGCTGCTTTCTCTTTGTTTCACTAAGCCATGCTGCAGCCTGTGGACAGTCACCTTTTTTCCTCCTCATTTCTTACTAATTGTTTTTGCAGGAAAATCCAGTTTCACTCTGTTTTATTCAATTAATCTGTGTGTAATTGCATTACACCGCACCGCTTGTTTTTATTAGCTGCACCAGCATCCCGAAAGAAAGCAGATTACTTGAAGGTGGCCCGTCAGAGCTGCTAATGTCTCTTGAGGATGAGCTCTGTGTTTACTCAGACAAGATGGAGGGAAAAAATGCATGTTGTCTTGCTGTCTGACCACAGAGAGATGAGTAATGAAAAACAGAAACTTTTCACTGTTTATAACCTCCAAACCTTCAAATTGCTGCTTTTAGGTAAACACCAGCTTTGTTAAGAATTTTAAATAAAGTGAATTCATGATTGCCAACATTTTTTAAAAATCTATTCAAATCCTTTGAATTACTTTGTTTTGCTGCAAGGTCATGTACTTGAACTGGATGTGAATTAAAATAGTTTCCTGAAACTCATTTCACCACCATTTTGTTTTCATGAGCACAGGCACGGCAAGCGCAATGTTCAGATCTGCAGAAAAACCCACATAAGTACTTTGTTAACAATTTTCAAAATTCACTAAGAATTCTATTTTTTAGCTCATTGCAGCAAAGCCCAAATGACTATGTGATGGCATGGTGTTCTGTCCTGTCCATCCATCTGCCCACATTTCGTGGGGAATCGCTACTCCTCCTCGGCAATTTCCCGATAGTCACCAAACTCACTCACGATGATCCTCA
Organism: Pholidichthys leucotaenia; assembly: GCA_020510985.1. Lineage (NCBI taxonomy): Eukaryota > Metazoa > Chordata > Actinopteri > Cichliformes > Pholidichthyidae > Pholidichthys > Pholidichthys leucotaenia. Next base: position 61,532,996 of record CM035839.1, read on the forward strand.
GGTGGGTCCGCATCTACGTAGGTTGTGGTCAAAGTCAAGGTTGAAGGTCAGGAGGTCTGGGCACTTACAGGATTTTAATGAAAAATGCTATTCCTCGTAGGCAATGGCCTTGATGCTTACCAAACATACTAACATTGATCCTCAGGTTGCTCTACATCCAGGTGTTGCTCAAGGTCAAAGGTCAGGAGATCAGAGCACTTATGTGATTTCAGAAAAATCACTAATCCTCCTAGGCAATTGCCCTAATTCTCAACAACCTTATGCACAATGATTGTTAAGTTGGTCTGCATCCAGGTTGTGCTCAGGGTCAAGACAAGAGTCAAAGATCAGAAGATCTGAGCGCTTACATGTTACTCCTTCTAGGCAGCACATCAAAGATCCTGAGGTTGGTCTGCATATAGGTTGAACTTCAGGTTTATTTTCAAAGGTCAGGAGTTCTGGGCATTCAGAATTTCACAAAATACATTACCGGCAAGTGCCCCGTCCATCATCCATCTCTCCGCTATAATCTTTTTTCGGGTCGCAGGGGGGCGTGGAGCCTTTCCCAGCATCTTTGGGCGAGAGGCTGGATATTGCCCCTGTGTTTGGCATACTCATACACAATGATTCTCAAGCGAGTCTGCAACTAGACTGCTCAAGGTCAAGGTGAGTAGTCAAGATATCCGAGAACTCTTGGGGTGATTTCATAGACTGAAATGAGCTACTCCATATATACTGTAAGAACATCTACCTGTGAGGAGGAAGGTTTCCTGATGAAAGCTCACCTCCTCTTTTGAACCCACACCCCCTCTGTAGGTGTAATGAGCAGCTTTTTAAATTATTAAAAATTAAAGCAAACAAACCTAGAAATTCCACTAGCAGGAGATTTATTTAGGTAAATTGTTATCCAGTTGATTGCACATTCTTTGATGAAAGAAAAGTGCTCCTTCCTGTTGGGGTTAGTAGATGGAGGGAATGTGCAGTGCATTTGTCATGAGATACATAAGAATGCATACAGACCCCCCACCCCCCTGGGTCTCTCTGATCACATCACCATCCTGTTAAGGTTGGCATACAAACCCAGAGTGAAAGCCATCAGACCAACAAAAAAGCAGGTCTGTGTGTGGCCAGAGGGGGCCTCTAATGCTCTGAAAGACTGCTTCAGCACCACAGACTGGGACACTTTCAAGCATGCAGCCACCAACAATAGACACACAAACCTAGAGGAGTACACTGAGGTTGTTGTGGCATACATAGCCAAATGCATTGATGATGTCACTCACTGCAAGACCATCACTGTTCGTGCTAACCAGAAGCCATGGATGACAGCAGAGGTCCACAGACTCCTGAGGGCTCGGGACACTGCAAGACTAACAACAGCTAGGGGCCAACCTGTCCCATGGTATCAAGGAGGGCAAAACGACAGTACAGCAAGAAGATATCCGGACACCAGCAACACCAGAGATGCACGTTCTCTCTGGTGTGGCTACAGACCCTCGCCAACTATAAACCTCCACCTCAGGACCTGTGCGAGTGACATCATATTGCTCCAACAACCTAAACAACTTCTTTGGCCGATTTGAAGCACAAACAGGCAACATCAGCACAGAAGACCACTCCTCCTCCAGACGAGCAGGCCATAAGTCTAGATCCAGCTAGCGTGAAGAGGACCCTCTGCAGGATCAACCCACACAAGGCAGCTTGGCCCAGACAACATACCGGGTCGCGTCCTGAAGGACTGTGCAGAGTAGCTTAAGAATGTCCTGGCCGACATCTTCAACATTTCCCTGTCTCAAACTGTTGTCCCCACATGCTTCAAAACTGCACCATAATACTAGTCACAAAGAAGCCCGTCCCATCCAGCTACAATGATTACCGGCCCGTAGCACTGACCCCCATTATAATGAAGTGCTTCGAGCGGTTAGTCATGCAGAACATCAAGTCCACCCTGCCTCTCTCCCACAACCCATTCAGTTGAATACAGGTCGAACAGATCCACAGAAGATGCCGCCGCTGCTGCCCTCCATCAGCCCTCACCCACCTGGACTCAAAAAACTCCTACATGCGAATGCTGTTCTTGGACTTCAGTTCAGCATTCAACACAATCATCCCCCAGCACCTGATACAAAAACTCAGACACTTGGGACTCAAAACCTGTCTCTGTTACTGGGTGCTGGACTTTCTCACAGGGAGGTCACAGAATGTGCGGGTTAGCAGCAACACATCCAAGACCATCACAATGAGCACGGGGTCCCCACAAGGGTGCGTGCTCAGTCTGCTGCTCTTCCCCCTGCTCAGCCATGACTGGGTACCAGCCTACAACACCAGGCACATCATCAAGTTTGCAGAATGACACAACGGTGGTAGGCCTCATCACCAACGACAAGGAGGCCAACTACAAAAATGAGGTGAGCCAACTGGTCCAGTGGTGTAAAGACAATAACCTCTTCCTGAACAAAGGCAAAACTAGGACATTGCACAGAAACCTGCTCCTGCTGGTTAATGATCTACCAGTAGAGTTTCCATCACACTCTCTTCTGAATGTCCATCAGAACCATCACAAAGACAAAGGGAATCTCAAGTGAGAGTGGGCACTAGGAAAGACCAAGCTAGGAGCACGGGGATCTCTGACTCAGAGGAGGAGTTCAGAAAGTGGCTACTGGTTAAAGATAGCAATAAGCTGGTCTGAGCCAAGAACAGAAACCACCTCTGATCGGCCAATCTGTGACTCAGAGAAGCCAAGTAACGGTGCCACAAAACTCACTATGGCAACTATCATCCCAAGACTCTTATGGGGCTTTTCCACTCGTACCTGTTTGGCCCTGTTTGGTTCGGTTTGGTACGCTTTGTAGGCTTTTCCATTAGGAACTGTAACGGCTTTAGTCCTGATTTTTCGGACCTACTCTAGACTAACTTCTAAGCTTGCTGTACTGACCTGAAAATGTGACGTCAAAAGACTGCAGGCCACTGATTGGTCCGGGTGTAATGTCCTGAGAGCGATGTTTTAAGGTTGAATTACTGAATTCAATTTGCAAATTTGCCATTTGCAAAGATTCATCCATGAGCCAGCAAGCAAGCATCAGTATAAACAAACAACAATAGAATGGCTTCACGAGAAATCAGACCCACAGAAATCAACACCGCGGTCCAGCAGAGTTTTCTGTGCCTTTCGGCTGAATGAGAGAATCCAGAGGGAACTAGATGGAGCCACCCGAAATGAATTTACGTCGGTGGGAACACCCAACTTCAGCAGTTGAAAGCTGTGATGTTAGGATATAGAGGATGGTGAGTGATGTGATATTATGCATCTTTTACATTATTTATCCCGGCAGTGCAAAGTCACTTTGAACAGACAACAACGTTGTCTCTTGTGTGCAGACAATGAGCTAGCTAGTAGCCACCAATGCTAACTCCGTGCACCGTTGCTCTCCTTGTGTTTTGCACTTGTGTTGACAACATCTGATGAAATAAGCTAGTTGTAATCCTTGTTAAAAAGGTGTTTTTTTACATGTTGCACTTTTGTGCTGTGCATGTACTTAAGTTGTGTGTATTTTCGTTCTAGAGTCCGGCCAGCATCTGGTGTGACACTGGCAATGTTTAGCAGTACACAGAATGTGTTATGACTGGTAAGTTGCACATTCCGTTAGTTTTTTTAGTAGTGATGGACAAAGTACTAAATAGCTCAAGTAGGTTCATTTTGTCTTTTATAATTATTTCGCTTTTGTTCTTATTAAAGACAAAAATAGAAAGGAGATATTTTACCTTCTTTACATGTTTTGACTGTGCACTGCAGCCTTCGTCAGAACCAAATAACGAAGGCTGCACACCGCATCTCCCTCCTTCGGGGGGAGACGCGGGTGTCCTGAAAAATCGATCTGCGTCACCCCCGAACTGACACTTCGCTGGGTTGATTATTAACCCGTGCTCTCCCAACCTCCGGAAAACTGCCGCGAGGTGGCTTTCGTGTTCGTCTTCAGATGCGCTGGCTACCAAGATATCGTCTAAGTAGACGAACACGAAAGGGAGATCGCGCAACACCGGCGTCCATCATGCGTTGGAACATCTGTGCAGGCCCCTTTAAGCCGAATGGCATGCGCAAAAACTCGAATAGACCAAATAGAGTTATCACCGCTGTTTTGGGTATGTCTTCAGCGCGCACTGGACTTGGTGGTAACCGCGGACCAAGTCTATTTTAGAAAAAACGTGCGCCCCCTGCCAAATGAACGGAAAAATCTTGGATATGAGGGATTGGGTAGCGGTCATGCGCTGTGGCGTTGTTCAACCTGCGGAAATCCCCGCAAGGTCGCCACGAACCGTCAGCTTCAGGACATGTGTAGCAGGGAAGCCCATGGGCTGTTCGAACGCCTGATGATGCCCAACCTCTCCAGGTTGGCGAACTCCTCGCGCGCTATGGCCAGTTTAGCTGCGTCCAAGCGCCAAGGTTTTGCAAAAACAGGCGGCCCGGTGGTGGTAATAAAATGTTCCACCCCGTGCTTAGCGACGGCTGCCGAAAATGTGGGGACCGTGAGTGCTGGGAACTGAGTGAGCAGTGTGTGGAACTTACCGCTTGCAGCTGTGACGCTGGCTTGTGCTGTTGGCTGGGCCACTCGAGCTGTACAGGGAATAGAATCAAAAGAAAGTGCATTAACCAGGCGCCTGTTAGCAACATCAACCAACAAACCATGTGAGCACAAAAAATCAGCCCCAATATATTGAAATTTAATGCTGCTATGACAAAAGTCCACTCAAATGTACGGCCGTGTAGAGACAGAAGCAGAGTCCTCTCACCAAAAGTCTTAATCTCTGAGCCGTTCACTGCTGCCATCTCGGGGCTGCTGGAACCTGTCAGCCGGTCAGCGTAGGAAGGCGTGATAAAACTCAACTGGGCGCCTGTGTCCATGAGAAATGCCTCCCCGAGCGTGCGTCCGTCAAATAGAGCAGCTTGTTCTCCTCCCCGAGGGCCGCAGCTGCTACTGACCCCCGGTCTTGGCGTTTTCCGAGCGCTTGAACTGGCACGGTGGTACACATTTGCGTGCCTTCTCTGCAAAACGGCGGTGGTAGAAACAAAGGGTGTCTCCTCCGCGTTCCTTGGCCCCCGCCGCTGCCGTCGTCGGTGGCTCTGATACCGCTGTCAATGGCTCCCCGCCATCTCCGGCCGTCACGCCGAGCTCCGTCGCAGCCGCCGTGGCCATACGTTCTCTGCTGGCCATGACAATCCGATTCGCCTCCCGGGCCAGCGCACGGTAGTCCCGCTCGGCAACGACGGCAAACTGGCCAGTGCCGCTCTCGTCGCTGACGGCAGGTTCCTGAGGAAGAGGTGGGTAAAGATGAAGTGGTCATCGTCCGAGCCTTTCAACCTGAGCATCTCCTCCATCAGGTCAATGGACGTGCAATCTCCCAACCCGGTCAGCGCCAGGAGTCTCTCTGTTCTCTCCTCCACCGAGAGTGTGTAGTGCTGGATGAGTGCAGCCTTCAACGCGCCGTATTTGTCGCTGGCTGGTGGCTGCTCCAGAAGGCTCTCCACATGCTGAGCCGTGTGGTTGTCGAGCTTTGCGATCACATGGTAGAATTTTGTGTTGTCTACCGATATTCCCCGGAGGGCGAACTGTGCCTCAACCAGGTGGAACCAGGAGCGTGGGTTGTGCTGCCAAAAGTCCGGTAGCTGGACCGTAATGGCATACGCTTGGCTGGGGGCTCCCAACGCGGCTGGCCCCGGGGAATTCTCTTCTTGCTGCATGCTACGTCTTGGGTCACCAGTGTGGAGTGTGTAATTGACGAGGCAGGTTTGTCTCAAGGCAGTTTATTACACGTCTCCAACATGAGCATTGTAGAAAGAAAACATCTCAGAAAAAACTTGTCCCTTATATACCCAGGTCTCCCACAGCTCACAAGTCACATTGCATTCACATCAAAGGTAACTTTGCATTTCCTCTTAAATCCCTTAGCATCCCCCTCACAGTCTTTGGCCGACAAAGGATCCTCCAAGCAGTCCTCACATTACATGTTTCGCATTACACTTTCACAGCTTCCTGTTATCTCCAAGGAAACTCTGCACTTTGTTCTTATCTAAGATGTGAGGCATTATGCAAGGCATTAAGTAAGTCACATGTGTGGCTACAGTAGCACAATTTCCACTTAATATGAGAGTGACTGAACTGAGATTTATTTGATTGTGTGAATATTAATTACAGAATAATTGAAAATGAATGGCACATCCAATATTAGCCACTGTAAAATAAACTGCTTGTTTATTTATTTATTTATTTTTTGTCAGATCACTTGTGTGATCCTTTATGAGTTATATTCATAATAGTGGATCTTGCACTTTGGGGAATGGAGTTGTTCAGTCACCATTATAATTTAGTTTATATGTGTAGTTTACAGTCTATCGTCAATAAACTCATGCAGTACTATAATAACAGGACACATTACAAATATGTGAGACCCACTGTAGTGCTTCCTTTTATATTTTAGCAATACAAGTGCAAAACACCGCCCACACTTGAAACCAGGGCGACACAATGGTGACAGAGCGGTGGCTAAACTTTCATTAATAAAATGACATATTTTGACTGAGCGACTCCATACTCGGGGATGCACACCCTCAGTTAAAAGTACTAGATTCCATTCAACTGAAGGTATCAACTCATTCTGATTGCTGAGGCCACAGTAAAAACAAATGATTTTAAACATAACCCAGCCCTTGTAAAATTTATTTTACTGAAGCGCAGCTACATAAAAATTGTGGTTAAATACAACAACAAAGTACTTTTTTGTCACATTCTACCACTGGCTTTTAGCAACAAGTGTATTTCCCAAATATGTTTTAAACTTGCATTAATTAACCACCACCCTTTTCTCTCTTTTCATCTAGGCAAGAGGAAAACGATCCACCCCAAACCGGACCGTGCATCACTATTTACAGAGATGCAGGCTGAAGATCTGCTGAACTGGGACCAGCTTGAGCGGCACATCCAGTTGCTTCTCAGTGAAGCAGCGTGGCCGGTGTGTGTGACCTATTCTAATTTTTTTTTTTTTTACTGTTTGAATTTTGCACATTCTAAATAATCTGGAATTTGCTGCTGATTGTAATAAACAATTTAGTGACTTACAGTGGGGCGAAAAAGTATTTAGTCAACCACCAATTGTGCACGTTCTCCCACTTAAAAGATGAGAGAGGTCTCCAATTTTCATCATAGGCATACCTCAACTATGAGAGACAAAATGAGAAAAAAAAATCCAGAAAATCACATTGAAGGATTTTTAATGAATTAATTGGTAAATTCCTCAGTAAAATAAATATTTGGTCACCTACAAACAAGCAAGATTTTTGGCTCTCACAGACCTGTAACAACTTCTTTAAGAGGCTCCTCTGTCCTCCACTCGAACTCGTTATCAGTATAAAAGACACCTGTCCACAACCTCAAACAATCAGACTCCAAACTCCACTATGGCCAAGACCAAAGAGCTGTCAAAGGACACCAGAAACAAAATTGTAGAACTGCACCAGGCTGGGAAGACTGAATCTGCAATCAGTAAGCAGCTTGGTGTGACGAAATCAACTGTGGGAGCAATTATTAGAAAATGGAAGACATACAAGACCACTGATAATCTCCCTCGATCTGGGGCTCCACGCAAGATCTCACCCCGTGGGGTCAAAATTATCACGAGAAAGGTGAGCAAAAATCCCAGAACCACATGGGGGACCTAGTGAATGACCTGCAGAGAGCTGGGACCAAAGTAACAAAGGCTACATCAGAAACACACTACTCCGCCAGGGACTCAAATCCTGCAGTGCCAGACATGTCCCCCTGCTTAAGCCAGTACATGTCCAGGCCCATCTGAAGTTTGTTAGAGAGCATTTGGATGATCCAGAAGAGGACTGGGAGAATGTCATATGGTCAGATGAAACCAAAATAGAACGTTTTGGTAAAAACTCAACTTGTTGTGTTTGGAGGAGAAAGAACACCATACCTACTGTGAAGCATGGGGGTGGAAACATCATACTTTGGGGCTGTTTTTCTGCAAAGGGACCAGGACAACTGATCCGTGTAAAGGAAAGAATGAATGGGGCCATGTATCGTGAGATTTTGAGTGAAAACCTCCTTCCACCAGCAAGGGCATTGAAGATGAAACGTGGCTGGGTCTTTCAGCATGACAATGATCCCAAACACACCGCCCGGGCAACAAAGGAGTGGCTTCGTAAGAAGCATTTCAAGGTCCTGGAGTGGCCTAGCCAGTCTCCAGATCTCAACCCCATAGAAAATCTGTGGAGGGAGTTGAAAGTCTGTGTTGCCCAGCGACAGCCCCAAAACATCACTGCTCTAGAGGAGATCTGCATGGAGGAATGGGCCAAAATACCAGCAACAGTGTGTGAAAACCTTGTGAAAACTTACAGAAAACGTTTGACCTCTGTCATTGCCAACAAAGGGTATATAACAAAGTATTGAGATGAACTTTTGTTGTTGACCAAATACTTATTTTCCACCATAATTTGCAAATAAATTATTTAAAAATCAGGCAATGTGATTTTCTGGATTTTTTTTTTCTCATTTTGTCTCTCATAGTTGAGGTATACCTATGATGAAAATTGGAGACCTCTCTCATCTTTTAAGTGGGAGAACTTGCACAATTGGCGGCTGACTAAATACTTTTTTACCCCACTGTATGTGTTTGCGTCATGATTTTCTATTTTGTCCGTTAAGACACCGGTGGGAAAAGAGTCAACAGTACAAACCATTTATCAGTGACTTTGAAAATAATGGCTCATTTTTAAGAAAAAGTAACCAAAAACAATTATTTTATTTACTGAAGACTGTATTGTTGGATGTGCCAGTGCAGAAGACACTGCGCACTTTAGTGATAATACCAGTATATTGTAACACCCACTTGTGTGTAACACTACTTTAGGTGTACAATCTTGTACCCCTGTGGTGGTATTGCGTTATGGCAGTGTAGTTAACTTTAACTCTACTACCTGGGTGGAAGGGACAATTGGGCCAGGTCAGGTAGACCCTAGATTCGTAGGAGCCCGGAGGACACAATAATAGATGACACAACACAGAAGGTGTATAGAACTTGCAACTATATATATTTTTTCAAGTTGTGTACACATAAACAGATGTAGAGCACTGATCACAATAATGATTCAATAATAAAAGAAAACACAATCCATATACTCCAAATATATTTACAATGTATACAGTCCTTCTAGTATCAATTCCAGGTGACCAGTTGGGTCACTTTTACCAGATGATTAGGTTCGGGCAATTCGGCTCGCCATCCAGGTCTGGAGATTCACGGTTTCTTGATCCAGGAAACCAATAAAAAAAAACCTGTCCTCCAAAATAGGTCAGAACACAAAAACTTAAGCTATTATCCATAGCTATTACATGGGTTTCAAATATCAATATTCTAAGTTGTACAATAATAAGTCAATTTCCTTAAATCAATAAATGTGCATAAAATAAACACATCTATTATTCAAACTTATCAACATGGTGCCATAACAATGAGTAAGTGCATTTGAAAGGCACTTGACATCAACAGGACATTTGTGCAGTGTGCTGCACCAAGCTAACATCACATCTAGCACAACACTATCTCAATTTGACACATTAAACACATATAACCCACAGGTTCAACATTCACCATTAAATAGCAATCAATGGCAAGGGAATTGGGACCTTTGCTAACCGTTACAGCTTTGGAAAATAGCTTTTTCTCATGAAAAACCTAGCCGAAATTAGCATCGGCGGTTAGCATTTCAAGCTAGCGATTAGCATTTCCCATACACACTAAATAGATAGCACTCACCATGCTAATTGACACGTGCATCATGGGGTTCCCGCGCTCAACGGTGTTAACAGCCTTTGGATCCAAATCTTAAAATTTAACAAACGGGGTATTAGAATTTGATAATACAGCAATGTCTCATTGCAGGTGTTTGTTCAGGCTTACCAATCTCAAGTTTTATCCGAGACAAAGACTGCTATTAGCACGTTAGCTCACCGTCTCCGTAAGGGAACGCGCTCTCTCGGTCGATGTCTTTTGGCGTCTGGCGTGACTGAGCCAAAAAATGCAAGTCATACCCAGACCTGGAGAGAGAGCGCTTAACCCATTGGCTGGCGCTGCCAAACAAAAGACGCAGCCATTGGTTGCTCAAAATACCAAATAAAAACATTTGGAACTTTATCAAAACTCCCCAGAAAATGTTCCCTACTGTTTTATGAATATATATTTATTGAAATATTCATCTTTAAATTATTTACTCCCATTGTGAAATGGGTGTTTTTCTTTTTAAAAGCAGTATCAATATTCATATTTTTATTCACGTTTTTAACACTGGGTTACACTATCTCCCCTTAGAATCATGCAAGTCCCTTTGCATGGGATTAGCTAAATGGTATTGACGGGAGAACTAGTGTTCATGGGAATATTCCTAAGATTTGACTCTGGTAAGGCTCTGGTAAAAGCCAGGTTTAGTCCTTGAAACAGGGACTGGGCAACAGTTATGAGAGGATTTCCCAACTGACTATACTGTAGTCTTTCTGGCTGGGAGGTTGTCCTCTCGGAGCGTCTCACAGTCTTTGGGATTTCCTTTTCAGATTCTTTTTCTTCCACAGGTTCATCACAGGTACTTTTATCAGATAAGTTGGTTTCACTTTCAGTTCCATTCTCATTGTTTGATGGTTCCACATTTGTTTCAGTTTCCTCCAGGTTTCCATCATTCGGTAAGTTGTCACATCCAGGTGAATTGTCACTTCCGCTTCTGAGAGAGAGCAGACGCTTTTCTTCCCTCTCCCTCCTAATCCTCTCCCTTCTGATCCCAGCTTGCAATGTCACTCTTCTCCTGGCTGAATCTTAATCCAAATGGAAATTATGGATCTGGAAAGCGACTTATATGCGATTGTCACCACTTTAAAAAGTAGAAGATCGGGTCAGGGGGAACCCAAGGGAGACTCATGGTATTGGAATTCATGTGTCTGTGTGATTCGACTGAGATTGAACTGATCACAGGATCTTCTGTTTGGCCCCTGGAGTTTTCCTAGTGTATCGAAATTATCTGGGTGAGCTAATCAAATGCGGACCCCGGCGTAGCTCCCTTAACAAATTCAACAATTCGTCCAGCTGGGGGGAGCACTGACTGTCAGCGGCAGGATTAACATGGAATTTACTATCTGGCATGCATTGAAGAGAGAACGAACTCTCTGGACATGTTTTACCTATGTTTCGGTAGGTGGATAACATCTGTGGATCGCTGAGTGCTGTCCAGAGAATGATCTAAAGTATGATTCAAGCCTGTATGAAATTGAAGCACAGAATCGAAGAGAGAGAAATTTTTTATTCTCTGAGTGCACTGTGCAGATTTGACCTTGTGTTTTGGTGCCTTTGTTTACATTCCTCCTCGATGAAGATAACGCTGGAGAAGTGGCTTATGTCTACCCATACATCAACAATCAGTTGTTGTCGTCAGCGGATTGGTCTCTCAAGGACATTGCCCATGTGCCTTCTGCAAGGAAGAGGAAAAGAGAGACAGACTCTGATCTCTGACTTGTTTATAAGTCACATGATTATAACATCTATCCACTGCCTGGAGGCGCCCTCTGCTGCTCACTAACAACTGTTACACTCACACTACACAATGACATGCAAATATACACACACTGCTCTCCCTCCCTCTGCTGTGTGATTGTATCTATTGTCTGCTAATGTGCATAGAGGGTTTTTTTCTGTGTAATCAAAATTTGGCTCATGAGCTTATATGAGCTTATACGAGCGTGATTCTGATAACTATGTTTTTTCTCTCTGCCTATTGTTTCCCCCCCCCCTTCCCCCCTTTACCCCCACTGCAGACAGGCGCCTCTATGGCTGCCGTGTCATTGGATGCGCCTAATGTGCGCGCCCAATGTCAAGTCAAATTCCTTGTGTGTTTACTTGTAAATATACTTGGCAATAAAGCTGATTCTGATTCTGATTCTGATTCTGATTTTCTATTTGGTTGTCATTCTCAGGTAAGTGAGTTTTAGCAGGAATGTCTTTTTTAAAGAATGTCTTTGGATGGGGAATTTCATAGACTTGAGTGAGCCTTATGGGCGTTTGGATTGGTTCTTCTCTGTACCAATAGACATCTTCATTTTCCGGTTCTGAATTCTCACATTCCTCACTTTGTTCAGGTGATTGTCTTGTCTTAGGTTGGCGGACACGTTTTGGTTGGACAGGTTCTTCTTCATGGACCATGGATTTCTTCCGAGTCCATGGTCCTCAGCCGGAAAAAGGTGGATTGTCCTCTCCGGGTTGGGGACAGGCTCCTGCCCCAAGTGGAGGAGTTTAAGTATCTTGGGGTCTTGTTCACGAGTGAGGGGAAAATGGAGCGAGAGATCGACAGACGGATTGGAGCAGCATCTGCAGTGATGCGGACGTTGTACCGGTCTGTTGTGGTGAAGAGGGAGCTTAGTTCTAAGGCAAAGCTGTCGATTTACCAGTCAATCTACGTTCCTACTTTCACCTATGGTCACGAGCTTTGGGTAATGACCGAAAGAACGAGATCGCGGATACAAGCAGCTGAAATGAGCTTTCTCCGTAGGATTGCTGGACTCACCCTCAGAGATAGGGTGAGGAGCTCAGTCATCCGGGAGAGGCTCAGAGTAGAACCGCTGCTCCTCCACATTGAAAGGAGTCAGTTGAGGTGGTATGGGCATCTGATTAGGATGCCTCCTGGACGCCTCCCACTTGAGGTGTTTCAGGTACGTCCCACTGGGAGGAGACCCCGGGGCAGACCCAGGACTCGGTGGAGAGACTATGTCTCCCAGCTGGTCTGGGAACGCCTTGGTATCCCCTCTGAAGAGCTGGAGCAGGTGGCTGGGGAGAGGGAGGTCTGGGCTTCTCTTCTTGAACTGCTGCCTCCGCGACCTGGACCTCCGGAAAAGCGGTAGAAGATGGATGGATGGATGGAAGGTTCTTCTTCAACGGGGGCAAGAAAACCACAGGGAAGCAAGAGGTCGCGGTGAACGGTGCAAACAGGACCATCTTTTGTCTCAGGTTTTATAGTGTAAACAGGCAAGTCACCTGCTTGGCTCACCACAATGTGGATTTCAGCTTCCCACCTGTCTGCTAGTTTGTGCTTGCCTCTGAGGCAGACTGCACATACCAAAACTCTGTCGCCTGGTTCTAGTTTTGAGGGTTTCACTCGCATATCAAATCTTATTTTGTTTCTTTCAGCCATCTTGATAGCATTTTCTGTTGCTAGTTCCTAGCTTTCTTGTAGAGTTGTCTTCAGTTTTTCAATGTACTGGGAATGTGACTTGAAACTTTTGTTGTGAAACGGGAGCCCAAATGCAAGATTGATTGGCAATCTTGCTGACGACCGATTAACTCATATTGGGCAAAACCAGTAGTGTCATTCTCCGTACAATTGTACGCATGTACAAGTGGTTTCACATAGTTGTGCCAATGAGTTTTGTTCTTTTCCTCCAGAGTACCCAGCATGCTCAATAATGTTCTATTGAAACGTTCTACTGGGTTACCTCTGGGGTGATAGGGTGTCATCCAGATTTTGCGAATGCCCATGATTTTGCAAAGTTCTTTTATGATATGGGACTCAAAATCAGGACCCTGATCACTATGTAACCATTCGGGTATCCCGTAGTGGACAATAAAGCTGTCCCAAAGTGCCTTTGCCACGGTCTGAGCTTTCCGATTGCTGGTAGGGATGGCTATAGCGTATTTCGTGAAATGAAATGATCAGTTAGCACGAGCACATCCTTAGTGTTACTTTGATCGGGCTCAATGGACAGGAAATCCATACAGACAAGTTCGAGCGGTCGGGTGGACTTGATGTTGACAAGCGGAGCAGCTCGTTCTGGAGCGGTTTTACGTCTTACGCAGCGATTACATGTCTTGATCTTCTTTTCAATATCTGCCGCCATGCGAGGCCAATAGAACCTTGTTCTGGCAAGAACAACATCACATCTAACATCACATCTAGCACAACACTACCTCAATTTGACACATTAACCCCTTGAACTCTGTGAATTCCGCGGGCGGTCACGTCTCTGCATCTTAGTGCATCTCAGTGCGCACTGAAAATAAAAGCTGTATTTCCGGTCTTCCAGTACAGACACAGCCTTGTTACAACCTGAGAAAAAAGCTGTGTAATATATTCATTTTTTGTGGTATTTTTACAAAATTTTGACCTGAGCTTGAAAACACTTGGTTCTACATTTTCGTTGTGTTTTCCAGCCAGTATCTGACAGCTGTATGTTATTTGCAAGCATTTGTATCTAAAAAAAAACACCCAGGCGAACTTTCTTGTTACTCAGTGGCAGGAGCACTTATGCCGCTTTTCCACTAGCACAGCTCGCCTCACCTCGCCTCGTTTCGCTACTACTCGGTTCGGCCTCGGTTTTGTCTCCATAGCAGCCAGGTAAAGTGGGGTTAAGCTGGGGTGGGCGGGATTTTTTTTACAACAAGGCGGCACCACACTCCCGTGACGTAAAACACGCGACCCAAGCAAAACATAACATGGCGGCTGTGCAAGGCGACTCCTCGGTCTGTGGCTTTTTTCACCGTAAATGCCAAAAAGGACCGCCAGACAAGGGTACAGGCAGCGAGACGAAACACTCTGGAATAGTTCTGCAGCTTCTGGGAGAGCCGAAGACGTGAGGATACAAACTAGGTCATTATGACGGTAAGCTAATGGTTGCTAATGCTAGTTTGCTATAAGTACGTCGTACTACACTGTAACGTCTGCAAGTTATCGCTGTTAGGTACTAAAATATGTATGCTGTGTGTGTTTCAGAAGGCTCTGTTGTGGGAAAATTACCGCTTCAAACGGTCGGTCTGGGCGTTCAACACAGCCTGTCACTGATGTCAACACAGCCTGTCACTGATGTCACCCCAGCTTCACAAACGATCAGTGGTTATAGAGCTTAAGAATGTTTGTAGAAACGTTTATTTCCTGTGCAACAAATTGCTCTGATCTGCATGAAAATCATGGAGAGACTGTTGAGACATCATGGGACGTACCTGCTCCAGCAGCACTGAGTCTGAGGTGGTGTCATAGCAAAAAATGATCAGCTGACACAACTTGATCGCCAGGTTAATAACTATATTAGCCACAAAATATACGTATATTCAAAAAGTAAACAGTACTGAGTTAGGTATAATTAGATATATTTGACAGTTATGATGCATTTTAGGCCAAAACAAACTTGATCTAGAATTAAAAGCAATTAAAATAATGCAGTCACAAGGTTACATGGAAAATACTTGATTTACTAGATGCATGTACTGTAGAAATATATATTCTCTGCATCAACAATGTACTATACATGGATTCATGTAATATTGCACTGTGGGCCTCAGGTTATTTCACACCTTAGACAGAGACAATGAATGCACATGGGAGAACAATCCCCAAGTGGGTGAGAGGGGGTTGAATGAAGTGTAGTGTAGATGTCATGCTGTGTATGAGGAAGTGCCTTGATCCTTGTGAAGTGTGACTTGATATAGAGAGAGGAATGCTTGATGTGACCAGTCAGTCTGTTCTTTGCTTGTGAGATGTGAGTGTGTAATAAATCGTCTGAAATGAATATGCCTCTTCATTTACACACTCCACACTGGTGACCCAAGACGTATTATGGAACACGAGGCAAGAACCCCGGAGCCGGCGCTGGTCGGGAAACCCCAGAGACGCTGAAGCCAACCCGCAGACAGCCAGGACTGGAACCCCCAGCAACGCGTGTGCAGTTTCAGTCAAGCTACCGGATTTCTGGCAGCACAACCCGCGCTCTTGGTTCCACCACACCGAGGCCCAGTTCGCCCTCCGGGGAGTAACAGCAGACGACACCAAGTTCTACCATGCGGTAGCAGCGCTGGACTCCTGCACAGCCCAGCAGGTAGCGAGCCTGCTCGATCAGCCACCAGCCAGCAGCAAATATGAGGCGCTCAAGGCTGCGCTCATCTGGCCATACACGCTCTCGGAATGTGAGAGAGCGGAGAGGCTCCTGGCGCGGACCGAGTTAGGAGATGGGTCGGCCGTAGACCTGATGGAGAAGATGCTGGCGTTGATGGGCACGGGCGATGGGCACTTTCTGTTTGCCCACCTTTTCCTCCGGAACCTGCCAACAGAAGCAAGAGCAGTTCTGGCCAATTCGCCGTTGCTGGCCGCACGAGACTACCGTGCGCTAGCCCAGGAGGCAGACCGGATCATCCTCACCACCAGGGCGATCACAGTCAACGCAGCGGCAGCGGATCCCAGCGAGACGACCAGGGGAGGCGAGGAGCCACCGACGGTAGTGGCAACGGGGGCCAAGGAGCGCCAGAAAGACACGCTCTGCTTCTACCACTGCCGCTTCGGATGGAACGCACGCAGATGCGTGCCACCGTGCCACTTCAAGCGCTCGGGAAACGCCAAGGCCGGCAGTCGGTAGCAGCTGCGACCGCCGGTGAAGAGAACAAGGTGCTCTACGTGACGGACTCGTGCTCAGGGAGACGCTTCCTTGTCGACACCGGAGCCCAGAAGAGCGTCATCCTGCCGTCCTACGCTGACCGGCTGGCAGGACCTAGCGGCCCCGGAATGGTGGCAGTAAACGGCTCGGACATTAAGACGTTCAGTGAGAAAACACTGACCTTATCTCTACATGGCCGCTCATATGAGTGGACTTGTATCATAGCAGCACTGTGTTGCCCGCTCCTGGGTGCTGATTTTCTGTGTGCACATGGTTTACTTGTGGATGTTGCTAACAGGCACCTGGTTAATGCACTGTCCTTTGAATCTCTCCCCTGTATAGCTCGAGGGACCCGGCCAACAGCACAAGCCAGCGTCACAGCTCCAGGCGGTAAGTTCCACACACTGCTCACTCAGTTCCCAGCACTCACGGTCCCGACGTTTTCGGCGGCCATCGCTAAACACGGGGTGGAGCACTTTATCACCACCACCGGGCCGCCCGTTTTTGCAAGACCTCGGCGCTTGGACGCAGCTAAACTGGCCATAGCACGCGAGGAGTTCGCCAACCTGGAAAGGTTGGGCATCATCAGGCGATCAAACAGCCCATGGGCATCCCCGCTACACATGGTCCCTAAAGTTGAGGGATCGTGGCAACCGTGCGGTGATTTCTGCAGGTTGAACAACGCCACAGCACACGACCGCTACCCAATTCCCCACATACAGGATTTTTCCGTTCACCTCGCCGGAGCGCGCGTTTTTTCTAAAATAGACCTGGTCCGCGGTTACCACCAGGTCCCAGTGCACACGGAGGACGTACCCAAAACAGCGGTAATAACTCCGTTCGGTTTATTTGAGTTCCTGCGCATGCCATTCGGGTTAAAAGGCGCAGCACAGACGTTCCAGCGCATGATGGATGCAGTGCTGCGTGACCTCCCGTTCGTGTTTGTCTACCTGGATGATATCCTGGTAGCCAGTACGTCCGAAGACGAACACGAAACCCACCTCAGGATGGTTTTCTGGAGGTTGGAGGAGCACGGGTTGATAATCAACCCAGCGAAATGCCAGTTTGGCGTGACAGAGATTGATTTTTTGGGGCACCGCGTCTCTCCGGAAGGAGCGATCCCATTGCCCGACAAAGTGCGCGCTGTGGCAGATTTTTCCCGGCCTCAGACGGTCAGAGCGCTGCAGAAATTTTTGGGGATGGTGAATTTTTATAACCGTTTCCTTCCCCGCACGGCGCGGCACATGCAACCATTGTACGCCGCGCTCAAGAGACAGAAACCCGCGGATGGAGTCGAATGGACCCCGGAGCGAGAGCGGGCTTTCTCGGAAGTTAAAGCAGCCCTGGCAAACGCCGCACTGCTGGCACATCCGGACCCGACGGCCTGGATAGCGCTCACCACCGACGCTTCAGACGTGGCTATAGGGGCAGTTGTGGAGCAGCGCGTCGCCGGGGCTTGGCAGCCGCTCGCATTTTTCAGCAGAACTTTGCGTGACAGCGAATGTAAATACAGCGCGTTCGACAGAGAGTTGCTGGCTCTCCATCTGGCCATACGCCACTTCCAGTTCTGGCTGGAAGGGCGCAGCTTCACCGCGTTCATAGACCACAAGCCACTAACGTTCGCGATGGCCAAGGTTTCAGAACCGTGGTTGGGCCGGCAGCAGAGACAGCTGGCCGCGATCTCAGAGTTTACTACCAATATTCAGCATGTGTCGGGTAAACTGAATGTGGTGGCGGACTGCCTCTCGTGCGCCGTTGTGGCCCCAGTCTATGTGGGGATAGATTACGCGGCCATGGCCACGGAGCAGATTAGCGATGCAGATGTGCGCGTGCTCCAGTTTGGACCAACAGGGTTAAGGCTGGAGAGCAGGGTGCTGCAAGATGGCGCCCCCCCCCCCCCCAATCTGTGACATCTCCACGGGACGCCCGCATCCAGTAGTCCCGGTCGCGTGGCGCTGCCACGTGTTTGAGTCGGTTCACACTCTGGCACACCCAGGAGTGCGCGCGTCTGTCAAAATGGTGGAAGAGAAGTTCGTGTGGCCGAGCCTACGCAAACACGTAAAAGAGTGGGCTGCAGCCTGCGTGGCGTGCCAATGAGCCAAGGTACACAGACACAGAAAGACTCCCTTGGAGCCGTTTCCGGTACTGGCTAAGAGGTTCAACCATGTGCACGTGGACCTTGTGGGCCCCCTCCCGCCATCACAGGGGTGCACGCACCTCCTGACAGTGGTGGACCGCACCACGTGCTGGCCAGAAGCAGTCCCGCTGGCGGCAACCACGTCCGCGGACGTAGCACGTGCTTTTTTAACAACATGGGTGGCGCGTTTTGGAGTCCCATCGGACATTACGTCCGACAGGGGCCCGCAATTTGTTTACGACCTCTGGTCTGCGATGGCCCGCAGCCTGGGTGCTGCAATTCATCACACAACCGCGTACAACCCACAGGCCAATGGTTTATGCGAGTGTTTTCATAGATCACTGAAAGCAGCACTCAGGGCTTCACTGACGGATGCAAACTGGGTAGACAGGCTGCCGTGGGTTTTATTGGGGTTGCGCTCCGCGCCAAAAGAGGATTTGGAAGCTTCCCCAGCAGAGCTCGTTTTTGCGCAGCCCATATGACTGCCCGGGGAATTTCTACCGGACAATCCCGCGCCGGGCAGCTCCCCGTCTCAGCTTTTGCAGCGTAGCGCAAACACAGGCACGCTGCTGGGCCCTGCCCACCACAGTTTTCCGCGTTCCTTCGTGCCTAAAACTTTGAAGAACGCAGAGTTCGTGTTCGTCAGACACAACGCCCACCGCCCTCCATTGCGCCCACCCTATGATGGACCATTCAGAGTGTTGGAAACAGGGGATAAGCATTTTGTGTTAGACTTGGGGGGTAGAAGAGAGATAATTGGCATAGACAGACTCAAACCTGCCTTTGTTGTGGCGGATGAGCAAGTGCTGTTGGCGAGGGTCCCTCGGCATGGAAGACCCCCGCGGAGACCTCCCCAGGGGAACGATTCATCAGCCACACGGACAGAGTGAACCCCCCCCCCCCCCTCCACGGCTCACCCGCAGTTGGACACACTCCCAGCAGCCTCCCACCGGCACAGCAGTGCCAGGGAGGCGGTAAACCCCAGTTACAGCAGATATGGGAAGAGACTGAAGCCGAAACAGCATGTGGACTGATGTTCTATTGTTCTATCTAAGATGCTGGGGGGGCGGTGTGGGCCTCAGGTTATTTCACACCTTAGACAGAGACAATGAATACACATGGGAGAACAATGCCCAAGTGGGTGAGAGGGGGTTGAATGAAGTGTAGTGTAGATGTCATGCTGTGTATGAGGAAGTGCCTTGATCCTTGTGAAGTGTGACTTGATATAGAGAGAGGAATGCTTGATGTGACCAGTCAGTCTGTTCTTTGCTTGTGAGATGTGAGTGTGTAATGAATCGTCTGAAATGAATATGCCTCTTCGTTTACACACTCCACAGCACTGGGAATTGCACTGACAATAAACCTCTGAAGTTTTTGCAGATGTCTCTTTTTTATATGTGAAGGTTACCACCACGTGGCACAAATTAAATACTAAAAGATTGGAAAAGCTGTCTAAGAACAATCCAGCAGTTTGAGAAATCACTTTTGGTTTTGGTGTAAGTCTGTCAACAGAATTATGAACCATAAAGCAGTTTGTGTTAAAATGTTAAATCCCATTAAAACGTAACCTGAGAGCTTCCAATCATGTGTCATGGAGGGCCAAGACCCTGCAGGTTCTCTCTTCTACCCAGTCTCTTCAGCAGGTGTTCTCACTGATCAGCAGTCAGTGGAAGATGTTCAGTGGAATCTGCTGCTGAAGACACTGTTTGGAGGTAAAGCCTGCAGGGTCTTGGCCCTCCATAGCACGTGATTAGACACCCCCGCCCAAACCCATTATGATGAAGAGCAGATGCTAATATGACCCAGAATTCCTCCATATACTGGTACTGTCACTAAAGTATGCAGGGGCTTCTGCGGTGGCACATCCAACAATACAGTCTTCAGTTAATAAAATAATTATTTTGGTTACTTTTTTCTTAAATGAGCCATTATTTTCAAGGTTACCGATACATGCTTTGTGCTGTTGACGCTTTTCCCACCGGTGTCTTAACAGACAAAATAGAAAATCATGATGCAAACACATAAGTCACTAAATTGTTTATTACAATCAGCAGCAAATTCCAGATTATTCAGAATGTGCAAAATTCAAACTGTAAAAACAAAAAACAAAACTGGAATAGGTCACACACTCCGGCCACGCTGCCTCACTGAGAAGCAACTGGATTGGCCCCTTGTAGTGGTCCTGGTTCAGCAGATCTTCAGCCTGCATCTCTGTAAATAGTGAGGCAAGGTCCAGTTGGGGTGGACCGTTTCCCTCTTGCCTAGACAAAAGACAGAAATGGGTGGTGTTTAATTAAAGTAAGTTTAAAACATATTTAGGAAATACACTTGTTGCTAAAAGCCAGTGGTGGAATGTGAATGAGTGAATGAATGAATCTTTATTTCGGATAGATTAAAAGTAAAGATTAAAAGAAAATAGAATAATATAACAAAGGGGAAAAAATCTAACAAGGTCAAATTAAACAATAACCCCTCTGATTATACAGTTCAACATAGGTTATCTGAAATGGGTGATGGCTGAAGCCGCAGCTTATATTGCCCACCATATTCCATCCAAGAATTCAAAAGAAAAACAAAACAGGAGTGATTACAATTTGGATGTGACAATAAAGTACTTCGTTGTTGTATTTAACCACAATTTTCATGTAGCTGCATTTCAGTAGAGTAGATTTTACAAGGGCTGGGTTACATTTAAAATCATCTGTTTTTACTGTGGCCTCAGCAATCAGAATGAATTAATACATTTACTTGAATGGAATCTAGTACTTTAACTGAAGGTGTGCATCACCGAGTATGGAGTCGCTCAGTCAAAATATGGAGTTTTTATCAATAAAAGTTTGTCTCGTCTGTAAAAGTGTCTCTTCTTGCCCTGGCTTGTGCAAGTGTGGGCGGTGTTTTGTACTTGTATTGCTAAAATATAAAAGGATGCACTACAATGGGTCTCAAATATTTGTAATGTGTCCTGTTACTGCATGAGTTTATTGATGATAGACTATAAACTACACATATATAAAGTAAATTATATTGACTGAACAACTCCCATTCCCCAAAACATACAGTTATGAATATAACTCACAAAGGATCACACAAGTGATCTGCCAAAAAAATAAATACATTAACAAGCGGTTTATTTTACAGTTGATGTGCCAGTCATTTTCAATTATTCTGTAATTAATATTCACACAATCAAATAAAGCTCAGTTCAGTCCCTTTTATATTAAGTGGAAATTGTGCTACTTTGGTTTTGACACTTTACCTATAAAAGCAAAGGATTTCAATACGTTCCACAGTGGCGAGGTCCGTTGTGGGGCGGCTGCTTTTCCCTTGCCTAGACAAACGACAGAAATAGATGGTGGTTAGTTTCAAGCAAGTTCAACACTTATACAGGCACATCTCAAAAATTAGAATATCATGAAAAAGTTCAATATTTTTGTCACTCATTTCAGAAAGTGAAACCCATATACAGTATAGATTCATTACAGGGACAGTGATATACTGCAAGTGTTTATTTTAATATTGATGATTATGGCTACAGCCCATATTAACCAACACCTCAGCGGCCAACATTTATATTTAAAAACTATTTTTTAAAGTTAATTTTATGTAATATTCTAATTTTTTGCCAAAGTGAATTTGGGGTTTTCAGGGGCTGTAAGCCGTAATCAAAATTAAAATAAATAAACGCTTGAAATATATCACTGTCTGTGTAATGAATCTATATAATATATGGATTTCACTTTCTGAAATGAGTGACAAAAAATATTGAATTTTTTCATGACATTCTAATTTTTGGAGATGTACCTGTATTAGGGAAATACACTTATGAAAGTCAGTGGTGGGATGTGACAAAAATGCTTCATTTCCCTGACAAGCACCGCAGGATCCATTCTGTACATGTACAAGTACATTATCAATCCAGGGATTTATGGTGGAACAGCACAACAACACTGTTCCAACACCTTTTCTGGAAAATCCACAGAATAGGTGTGTGGGTCTATTCTGACGCTTTAGAAAATTATATGAATGACTTCATAAATCACTGGTTTGAAAGAGCACTTTTAATGTCGAGATTTCGGCTCCTGGGCTCCATTGACCTGCATCCACAATATAAACACTGAGGGAGGCTAACCCCTGGCATGTGGAAACACATTCTAGCATTAAATTGCACACAATTTAATGCGCAGCACAAAAGTGCAATACGTACACAAACCAGGACTTTAACCAGGATTAACATATTTCATCGTTTTGCTCTCACAAGCGAATACTTAGGACAAAACAAGCGCGAATCAGCAGTTGGCTACTAGCTAGCAAGCTACGAGCTAACATTCGTTAGCCAGCACAGGACGGCTCTGTATGGCTCAAAAAAAGTGAGCTTACCACAAAAAGGATAAATAAGCGAACAGATGCACATTATTACAAATCACTCACCATCGATGGTTCTCTCACGTTCGTCTTCAGCTTGTCCGTAGTCCGGTTCTACGCTGAGCTGCGTCTGTATCGGTGCGGGTCGCTCCTCTCGCTGTGGATCTGGCACCAAGCAGAGAAAACCCCGCACCCCTTCGTTGGACCACGGTGTAGATTTCTGCAAAACCTACAGCGCTGTCTGTATTAATATCGTATTTACTCCGTGACCGAGTTAGTCCGTGAAATATTGCAAATGGCGGTTGTGTAAATTCCACTGAAGACGGACGCTTTCATGACGTTACGCACTGACTAATCAGTGGCTCGGAGTCTGTTGACGTCACATCTCGGCTTGACTCGGCACGGTTGTACCCTGCCCTCGATCAGGCACGAAAATAGCGCCTGTTAACCCGTGCTGGGTACTGTGGAAAAAGCTACAAAGTGAGCCGAGTAGAAGTGAGTAGGACCAAAGCGATACTAGTGGAAAAGGGCCTTTAGAGAGATTATGACTGTTTTGCCAAAAAATTCTGAGTGTTTTCTTTTAAATGAGACTAACCCCATGAAGATGCTGCAAAGGGTTGAAGAACAGCTTTTGATTTACTTTGGGCATGTTATTTTTAGGCGTTTTTAGGGAAGTTGAACAGAGTTCAACAGGTTAAACACATATAACCCACAGGTTCAACATTCACCATTAAATAGCAATCAATGGCAAGGGAATTGGGACCTTTGCTAACTGTTACAGCTTTGGAAAATAGCTTTTTCTCATGAAAAACCTAGTCGAAATTATCATCGGCGGTTAGCATTTCAAGCTAGCGATTAGCATTTCCCATACACACTAAATGGATAGCACTCACCATGCTAATCGACACATGCGTCATGGGGTTCCCGTGCTCAACGGCGTTAACAGCCTTTGAATCCAAATCTTAAAATTTAACAAACGGGTTGTTAGAATTTGATAATTCTAACAATTCTTGCTTGCTTGTTTTTTTCTTGCCTTCTGATTGTTGCTCTGTGTGTTGCTATCCCTGTGCTGTTGCAATCCTGGAATTTCCCCGTTGTGGGACTAATAAAGGCTTATCTTATCTTATCTTATCTTATAATACAGCAATGTCTCATTGCAGGTGTTTGTTTAGGCTTACCAATCTCAAGTTTTATCCAAGACAAAGACTGCTATTAGCACGTTAGCTCACCGTCTCCGTAAGGGAACGCACTCTCTCGGTCGATGTCTTTCGGCGTCTGGCGTGACTGAGCCAAAAAATGCAAGTCATACCCAGACCTGGAGAGAGAGCGCTTAACCCATTGGCTGGCGCTGCCAAACAAAAGACGCAGCCATTGGTTGCTCAAAATACCAAATAAAAACATTTGGAACTTTATCAAAACTCCCCAGAAAATGTTCCCTACTGTTTTATGAATATATATTTATTTAAATATTTATCTTTAAATTATTTACTCCCATTGTGAAATGGGTGTTTTTCTTTTTAAAAGCGGTATCAATATTAATATTTTTATTCGCGTTTTTATCACTGGGTTACAATATGGAGGAATTCTGGGCCATATTAGCATCTGTATTTTCCAATAATTGGTTAGGGCAAGGGTGTCCAATCATGTGCCATGGAGGGCCAAGACCCTGCAGGCTTTACCTCCAGCCAGTGTCTTCATTAGCACATTCCACTGAATTTGTTCTACTGACTGCTGATCAGTGAAAACACCTGCTGAAGAGACTGGGTAGAAGAGAGAACCTGCAGGGTCTTGGCCCTCCATGGCACATAATTGGACACCCCTGGGTTAGGGTTTTGGGATTTAACATTTTCACACAAATTGCCTTACGGCTCATAATTCTGTTGGCAAACTTACACCAAACCAAAAGTGATTCCTCAAACTGCTGGATTATTCTTAGGCAGCTTTTCCAATCTTTTAGTATTCAATTTATGTCACTTGGTGGTAACCTTCACACAAAACAAAAGTGGAGACATCTGCAAAAAGTACAAAGGCTTATTGTCAAAATTCCTAGTGCTATACTAAATGAATGCATGTATAGTTCATTGTTGATGCAGAGAATATATATTTATGCAATATCTACATGTGTATGTCCAGTAAATCCATGTATTTCTCCATGTAACCTTGTGACTGCATTATTTTAATTGCTTTTAATCCTAGATCCACTTTGTTTTGGCTTAAAATGCATCATAATTGTTAAATATATCTTATTATACATAACTCAGTCCTGTTTACCTGTTGAAATATATATTTTACAGCTAATATAACCCCATAACTACAATATGGCACCTGGTGATCAAGTTTTGGCAGCTGATCACTTTTTGTCACGACACCACTGGCTGGAGCAGGTACATCCCATGATGTCTCAACAGTCTCTCCATGATTTTCACACAGATCACAGCAATTTGTTGCACAGGAAGCTAAACATTTCTACTGACATTCTGAAGTCCTGTAACCACTGCACGTTTGTGAAGCTGGGGTGACATCTCATCACTGGGAGCCTGTGTTGAATGCCCAGACCCATGGTTTGAAGCAATAATTTTGCCACAAGAGAGCCATCTGAAACACACAGAAAATACATATTTTAGTACCTAATAGTGATAACTTGCTGACATTACAATGTAGCACAGCAGACTTCAAGCAAAGTAGCATTCACAATCATTAGCTTACCTTCATATGTGATGTAGTTTGTATCCTCATGTCTTCCGCTTTATACTGCTCTATATGGCTTCCTAAACACTCCAGTACTTTTCCAGAGTGTGTCGTCTCACCGCCTATAGCCTTCTGGCTCTCCTTTTTTGCCTTTACTCTGGCAAAAAAAACTCAGAGACCACAGTCGCCTCGTATCCTGCCATCTTGTGTTTTGCCTGGGTCGCTTGTTTTATGTCACGGGAGGGTTGCGCTGCCTCCCTGTTACAAATCCCACCCACATCAAGCGGTACTCCGGTGTAATGGAAACACAAACGGACCAAACTGAACTGAACTGTGCTGTGCTGTACTGGGCTAAACAGGTACAGTGGTACCTCTACTTACGAACGTCTCTACATACGGAATTTTCAGGTTACGACACGCCTCAACGGGAAAATATTGCCTCTTGTTACGAACGAAATTTCAGGATACGAAAGGCAAAAAAGTACGCGCTCCTCGCAGCTCCCGTAGTTTACCGAACGTAAACATACCTGTAGCTGCTCTGCCATTGGCTATCGCCTAGCATCTTCCTGGTATCCCATTGGCCACGAAGTTTTGTTTTGTTTTTTTTTTCCAAAACTTTATTAAGAACAAGGTGAAAGTTTTACGTGTGTGTACAGTACAGAATTAACATTTATTCGCTATGGGCCCCAAGAAAGTGACGGAGATAAGTAGAAAAGGAGAAAAGAAGAAGAGAGTTTTTTTGTCCATACAAACAAAGAAGGAGATAATCGAAAGGTATGAAAAGGGGATGCGTTTGGTTGATCTCGCCAAAGAATATGGCCGTAATACATCAACGATCAGCACGGTATTAAAACAAAAGGAAGCACTTACAAGCCGACAAAAGCAAACATCCTTGGATCGTTTCTTCACAAAACGTCAGGCAAAAACCACTGATGAGACAGAACATGAACCAAAGAAGGCAAAAGGTGACGACGACGATAGCAGTTAAAAGGTAAATGAACATAATTTTTATTATTCTTTCTCTTTTATTATTCTCTTTTATTATTCTTTCTCTCATTTTAAACTCTCATTTTATGTTTATTGTGCAGTAATCTAATTGTAACATGTATTTGTTACATGTTTTGATGCGTTTTTATGATTTATAAAAAATTTATGCCCGAATTTTGGGGGGCTTGGAACGGATTACGGCATTTACATGTAAAACGCGCCTCTACTTACGGAATTTTCACGTTACGAGAATACTTCCAGAACGAATTAATTTCGTAAGTAGAGGTACCACTGTACTAGTGGAAAAGGAGCTTTAGAGAACCGGACAGAGGTCCACATGAATCAAGAGACCAGTGCAGGGATATGCACCTGCCTTAGTCTGTCAAAGCAGACAGTGGGAGCCAAGTTCAGACCAATGTCCACATCTCACTTGAAACAAACTGTGTGTCTACAAGTGTTATGACACCAACTTTTGATCAACGTGGCACAGGATACTCACCAGACTGGAGAGAATTGCAGACTTGATGTCATGGCATGCGGTGAGCAAGCACACACACACCGTCATTAATCATCTCTCATCTGCTTCAGCTGTGTAGCCACTGGGCTCCACCCTACTTAAGGGGTGAGCTGGCATCATTTCCCATTGGGATGCCACAGCCTACGATGCCATGAGACCGTATGCTTCTCAAAGATACTGTTCCTGCTCATCATCGTGTGTGTGCTCCAGCTCACTCACAACTCTGCCCCAACCCTGACCTCCCAGTATTCCCGGAACAAAGTAAGCCTGCAAATTCACCGGCTCATTGTGTGACTCTGGATTCCTCTGCCACGTCTCCCCAGCTCAGTTGTTGTACTCTGCCTGCTTGCCTCTGGGAAACCAGCGTCTCAGGAAGGTTGGACACTTTCCCTTCCCGGAGGTCCCTGCTCATCTTCACCTCAGGAGCCTTCACCACCCTGCCAGCAGTCTCAGCCTTCTTTCCCCGAGTCTCCACCTGCAAGCAGAACACGTAATTATTGCCCCTCACTGCAGCCTTCACAAACAAGATTATGTTGCCAGAAATTACCTTGACATTAACGTTCCCTTTCTCTTCTCCCCTCTACAGGGCTCCTGCCCGGGCACTATAATCACTATTATTGTAAATAAAATCACTTACCATGCACCTTACCTGTGAACCTCTTGTGGTCTCTGCTCCTTGGGTCCTGCTTAAGCTCGAAACATGTCACTAGAGGGGAAGAGGTTATCCCTAATCAAACTGAAATGGATGTGCAAAATGAACAGGGGGCCCAGATTGCGCCTCAGGTTGACCAGGAGCAAAGCCCAGCCCCTTTGCCCCAATCCCCAGTTCAACTGAGACAGTCCACAAGGGAGAAGCAGGGAAGGGGGGTTAAAATTTTCACAATTAAAACTGAAAACGCAAATGAAAATAAAAGCTACTCAGTGTTTTATCATATTAGAATTAAAATTACTGATAAAATTATATCTACCCCGCAATGGACTGGCGATCTGTCCAGGGTGTACCCTGTCTCTCACCCAAAGTTGCTGGGATAGCCTCCAGTTCCTCCATCACCACCACCACACAACCCAAAAAGGATTAAGCAGTAGAAGATGGATGGATAAAATTATATCATGACCTAATTATTAAAACTGTCTCCATCAAAATGATGAGCAAAGACAAATTTTGGACGATAATTTAAAAAAAGAAGAAGAAAAGGAAACATGACAAGGCTTAGCTTGCTCTTGGATTCATTGTGGGTGTGGAGGGGCAGGTGGGCGTTGTAACTGCCTGGCTCCCCAAAATGGGGAATAAAAAAAAGTTTAAGAGCCACTGGTATAAATGAACAAAAATTCAGCAGATTACTAATGACCACAGTCTCTGAACTTTTATTGCTGTCATGGGATTGAAACGGTGTGCTTCATTTGTGCTCTTTAGAAAGAAACAAAGCTTTCAGTCTTTTTTTGCACAATTAATGGTAAAATGGTAAATGGTGTTCACTTATATAGTGCTTTTTCTCATCTCTAGATGACCAAAGACCTTTACAGATCCTGCTATCCACCCATTCACACACACATTCACACACTGATGGCGGCGAAGCTCCCATACACAGGCGCTGGCCTGACCCACCAGGAGCGAGGATATCCCCGGTGACGGCTCTGCAGTGGGAGAACCGTGAATTGGTGAAGAATTCCACCAGGAAGCCTAGATCTGCGCCGACGGGGAGGCACTCCCGGGCCTTGGTCCAATCAGCTCCTCGCCGGACTCCAGCTCCATCTCCAGCTCCCACTCCACCTGCTCCAAGACGCCACCTTACGGCACAGATCTCCACCCCTCTCCGAGACACGGCCGTACCGAATAGGATGGAGGAGAGTCACCGGGTGCAGACGCCTCAAACCTCCCGCCATTATCCAGCCACAGGCCGCCGGAGAAACTCATCCGCCTCTCAGCCAGCAGCTTCCTCATCATTGCGCCAAAAAGGTACCACAGCAGCTTCCTCCTCTAGGTTTTCCTTGCCGGCTGTCTCGTGAGCTCCCTCTCCCTGGGTTGTCGCTGCTGTCCCCGCCTTCTCCACGGCGCCTCCTCTCGCAGCTGAGAGCTCGGCTGTCTCTTCCCCAGTTTTGCCCATCATCGAGGCTGCAGGGGCGGCTCCTTCATGTTCTCCAGGGAAGCCCACAACCATCTCAGCCACAGCGAGGGATGACACTGGGCCTGCTGCAGCAGAAACCACTGTGCCCCAGGAACACAGGCAAGCGCTTTTTCATTCTTTATCACCAGCATATGAATTACCTTGCCTGATTTCCGGTGGTGAGGCTCAGTCATTGCAGTCCACTGAGTCTTCACCGCCTGCTGCAGATAATTTTCCTCCACTTGCTCCCTCCGTGTCTCCTCCAATTTCTCCTGAGTGTCCGCTGGTCCCAGGATCAAGCCGACGGACGATGGAGGAGCCTGCGGTCCTGGAGGACCTGGCCCCAGCCCCGCAGCCACAGCCTGGATGGGGGAAAGCGCTGCCTGCGACCTGAAGCCTGTGACCTGAAGCCTGCGCCGACGATTAAGCGTCCCGTGGCTTCAGCTATGTGGGAGGCCGCGCCAGCAGTGAGATGACCACGAGCTGCCATGCCGGACGAGCCACCTGCATTGGTCGTGTCGTCTGGAGGTCGAGTCAAAGCTGGACCTCAAGAGGACCTGGCACGAGATGTCCCCGCCTGGATTGACGGAGTCCTGGACTGCGGTGAAGCTTGAGCTCATGCAAGTGCTCTTCTTTGTTTTCACTTTTTCTGTTTTGGAGAGAGCTTGCCTGGCTCTTGGTGGGAGGGCCAAGAGCAGCTGCCAGCTGCACCTGAGCTCACCTTGCCGGGCTCCACTGCCACCTGTGACCCTGATTCTATTTCTCTGTCCATCTTGTCAGAGCCTTTCCTCAGGGTCTCCGAGGGTCATCCAACATCGCCAGAGGTCTCCGTGGGTCCAGCCTCGTCACCCAGGGTCTTGGTGGGTGCTGCCCCTTCAGCTGAGGTCTTCGCGGGTGCAGCTGCATCCCAGTCTGGGTCCACCAAAGGTACGGCTACGCTCCAGCCCAGGGCCACCGAGGGTGCTGCTACACCTCAGTCTGGGGCGACCGAGCGTGCTGCTACGCTTCAGTCCAGGGCCCCCGAGGGTGCTGCTATGCCTCAGTCCGGGGCCCCCGAGGGTGCTGCTACAACTCAGTCCGGAGCCCCAAGGGTGCTGCTACGCCTCAGTCTGGGGCCACTGCGGGTGCTGCTACGCCTCGGTCCGGGGCCCCCGAGGATGCTGCTACACCTCAGTCCGGGGCCCCAAGGGTGCTGCTACACCTCAGTCTGGGGCTACCATGAGTGCTGCTACACCTCAGTCCGGGTCCACCGCGGGTGCTGCTATGCCTCAGACTGGGGCCACTGTGGGTGCGGCTACGTCTCAGTCCAGGTATACCGAGGGTGCCGCTATGCCTCAGTCCGGGGACACCGAGGGTGCTGCGCCTATGCTCATGGTCGCCATGGGTCCTCAGTCTACGTCCGGTCCCGTTGTGGGTTGTTCTCCGCCATCCTCTTAGTCAGGTTCCCATCTCCTAGCTTCTGTGGTCCACTGTAAGCACTGGTTACAACTGCTTCCTCTGGGGGTTGGGGGTGGGGTGGGGGGGTGCACGGTGCTCTGCGGGCCATTAGCCCAGAGATACTGGAAGACCACCCAACGAGCTCTCTTATTTGCTTGGGTGGCTTCGGAGTTCAGGAAGACCACCCGATAAACTCTTTCCTCCGTCTTGGTTGCTCTGGAGACCTGGTAGGCCACCCGACCTTGTCCACTTGATGATCGGGTGGAGCTGGGGCTTTGGAATGCCACCTGAACTGTTCCCTCATTCACCCAGTTTTGCCAGGGTTTCTTAGCACCTTATTTGGTTAGTGTTGTGGGTCATGTGTGTTTTGTTTTGTTTGTTTGTTTGTTTGTTTGTTTTTATGTCTCTCCTTCCAGGCCTGGACCCCCCCACCACCTCCCGGGGTCTGCTTTCTGGGTTATTCCTGTTGGGGTGGGGGTGGGGGGTGTACCTTTCGTCCCTTTTTGATGTTATGTTAGGGTGTCTTGGATCCACCCCTAAAGGGAGGGGCACTGTCATGATTCCGAGCGCGAGTCACAGCCGTGCTCGGGTCTCTAGGTTTCACTGGTAATTTTCTGTACAGTGATCCCTCGCTACTTCGCGCTTCACCTTTCGCGCCCTCAGTGCATCACGGATTTTTCAAAAATATTCATCAAAAATTCAAAATTGAGAAATAATGGGCGGGCGCTAGCAGAAGGCAGGGAGACTACATTAGACCATCAGGTATCAACACGGAGAGCCGCACAACTCAAAAAATCCACCTCTCTGTTCGCTGTTCTCGTGTTGGCTCGGCTCGGAAATCTCGCAAGCTGATTGGCCGAGACGTTTCACCCCGCAAGCTGATTGGCCGAGACGTTTCACCCACCTCCTCTCCCTGCTGAGCGCCCATGAAGGGAAGGAAGACCGCATTCATTGCTCTTTATCGCTCGTGTTACGTAGTCTCGCAGCGTGGAACTTTTTGCTGTTCTCTTGTGCCATTTTGTGCGAAATAGTCTTCCCGTCGAGCCACTACGCCGCCTCCTGCAGCTTCTCCAGCTCTATCGGAAGCTGCCCTCGATGATCCTGCGCTTCTAGCACCTGACGATGAGGCGTCACCTGAGGAGCAGTAAAGCTCTCATTAACCTGTGAAGTAAATCATCTTCATCTTGAGTTACGTATCTTGTTATAAGAATAAAAGAGTTCTAAAAACATATTTATGTACACTTTATTTACATCTACGTATGTATGTACACGTACACACACACACAAGTATCATATGAGAGAGAGAGAGTGAGAGAATGAACGTACGTATTATTTATGGATGACGTCATTAGGGGTGACGCTACTTCGCGGTTTTTCACTTTTCGCGGTCGGTTCTGGAACCCATTAACCGCGATAAGTGAGGGATCACTGTATATGTATTTGTCCTTGCTTTTCATTCATTATGGTTTGTGCTTTTGCTGTTGCCTGTCACCATTGTTTACTTTTCTGTACTTTTATTTTGACAGCACCGTTATGTTACTTCCTTCTGTCACATCTTTTTGCGGGTTGTCACAGCTGTTTGTTGTCCTGATTACTTTCTCACGCACGCATCCACACCTGATCCACATTTAGTTTCTCCCTCTCATTATTTAAGGTCGCTTGCTTGATTCATTCCTTGCAGCGACCTTCTCTGTGCTCAGACAGGAATCCCCATTTGATTCCTGTTTATTTCTGCTCAGTTCTCAGCCTTGCCTGTCTATTTGTAAGTTACTCTTTGTGGTTATTTTTTGTGTCTCCTCTAAGTTACCCTTCGTGGTTATTATTCGTGTTCATTATTATTAAATGTGCAAACTCACAGCTGGCGATTGGTGCCTTATTTCTGCCCTGAAAGGGCCATTTATGACATTTTGTTCCATCAGTCTGGCAAACAAAAAGTGACTTCTCTTTGAACTGCCACTCGACACGGTTCTTCTTCTTCCACATGTAATTATTCATAAAAGCTGAGGCTGCTTGCTTGAATCAGGAGGGCTGCAATTACACCTCCCCTTGTCTTTGTTGAGCTCTCAGCTTGTGGTGTTACAACAGTACATTACAGCTCCATTATCACAGAGCAGCCTCTCTTTGTTGTGCTGAAATATATTTATTTCAAACTTAATGAGCCAGAAACTTTTTTATCTCTGCATTTACCTGTGTATACTTTATTTGCTCATCTTCCTTTATTTTCTTTTTTCAGACTATAGCTTGCTCTCTAGTAGAATATTTCTTCCTCACCCCCTCCACAAACTCCTCTGGCTCCTTTGAACCCTATAGGTTTTGACACTTGATTAAGCTAAATTCAGCCCATGCACTATTATTTAGCTTCCAGAGGAGCACTAATGTGATTCGCCTGATTCACAGCCTGAATCCAGCAGGTTGTCTGATAATTATATCCTGTCACATGGGGAACATAATTTTAAGTGGTAATCTACAGCGTTTTTTTATTTGATCCATGCTGCTAATGGATAATTGATAAGGTGATTCTGCCCTGCAGTTCCCAGAAATAACCTGTCAGGAAGCTGAGGAAATTTAAAAGAATTTCAGTGCCACAGTTTTTGGTTGCAGTTAATGGCTAAATCTCTCAAATGGTGGTTTAAAAAAGAGGGCAATTATAAGAAATGTTGGCCTTGGTTTGCATTGGCTTTTCTTTTTCCAACTCATGCTCGATAATGATCAATACCACAGTCCCACAGATAATTACACGTACTGTTACAGCGGCCTGCAAAACACACTAGCATTGATTGCAGCTCTACAATAGCTGAGCTGTGGGGGTTTCAGTTAAAGACAATTTACATCTAACACAGAAAACCACTTTCTTTCAGATTAATCCTAACATCCTGTTTCTCTTACCTCGGATGTCTCAGAATTCAGAGAACATCTAATATCTATAGTATTTCACTTATTTTCTGCCTCCGAAAATTTCACATAAAACAAAATGAGTCTGTAGAGTTAGATAGCCAATATTAAATGTTAAATGGCTTCTGGAAAAAAGTAAACTTTTCACTATCTCCAACAGAGGGCTTTAATACAATGAAGAACTGTATTGATTGTCATGGTCAACATAAAGTTAGTCATTATTGTTCTGTAACTTTTATTCTTTCATTACTGCATGATTAAGTTAAAGTTTTTGGATTATGTTTGATTTGTGGTATTTTAAGACTGCCAGAAACATTTCATAGTGTCCACTCATTTAGAGTTCCACTTTTTCTTCCTTCAGATCTTGCACAGAACAAAGTGCACGGGTCCTCAGTGTGAATACTGGATGATTCCCCAGATTTTTACATTCCCAAGACAGTCAAGGAGACAAAACAGTATTTATAACAATGTAGAATATCTGATAAAATGAGTAATAAAGGAAGTCATATTTCAAAATCAAAAAAGATTATTATAGCTACAATCACAGTATTTTAAAATTTTTTATATGCTCATCTATAAAGACAGGGCATATTATTGTATGATGATGTCCATCCGAGGGTAACAGGATAGAGGTAGCCTCTATCAACAGGAGCAGTAAAGCATCTCCTTCACTCCGTTAGCCTGTGGGACACCCTTAGGCAAGGTGGAGTACCCACTTAGCCTCCCGATCAGGGTCACATGAAGTAAATTGTAAATTGCTGTTTTGAAGGACAGTGGAAGTTGATGAATATTGATATCAGTCAATGTAAACTTGCCAGATTGTATCCAGTGGTTAATTTCCATCTGTTGTCTCTAGGTTACAATTTTTCCTTCCCTCATTCTATTATGCTGAGCACCAAGCTAGGGGCGAGAAGTACCATTTTTATATGGTCTTTGGTATGACCCAGCCAGGGCTTGAACCCATGACCTCCGTTATGTCTGTAAACATAAACACACACCACACAGCATTCCCCTCCCCCTTACAAAAGTGCAAAACACATACACACAATCCAGACCCACCCCAATTTAGGATCTGAATCATGCACTAAGGGAAATAGCAGGGAAACACTGAACCTAGAATAGCCTAACACATTCACCCAAGACAACTACAATCAGTGGGGGGGGGGGTTATACTAAATATACACAATAATCCCCAAATAACAAACATTCATTCATATGCACCATACGAAGATATTTACAGTAACATCATTTATGTTACTCCAATGTCCATGGGCAGCCAAAGGTAAAACCGGCTCAGAGGCCCAGGGCAGCCCCACGGCATGCACACTCCTGGCAGCCATCTACCCCCGGGATCGAAACCGACCTCCCCGGTGAGAATGTCCCTTCTCCTCACCCTTGACCGCTTCTCTCGTCTGGACCCGCAGTGCTGCTGTCCGGCACGCCGTCCCTCCATGCCTGTTGGTCTGCCCCCGACTGCCTTCCACACCACTGCAGCTGCCGCTGTTGTAGCTCCAAACACTCCAGCCCCCTATGGCCAAGCTCCGGGGAAAACTTATGCTCGTTCGCTGCTGTCACTCGATTTGGGCACCTCGCTGTAAGGCCCAGCACCCTCGTCCAAGGCGCTTTGAGCCCCGGCACTGAGGTCCTGCCCAACCTCCATGGCGCCTGGCACCTCCTCTCTGTCATCCGAGGTGCTCCGCTGTGCCGTCTCGGTGTCCAGCTGTTGCTGCTGCTTCCAGAGACTTTCAGCATCACCCTCGTCGGTGTCATTCGTTGACCCAGGCACCTCGTCACTGCACCCAGCACCATCATCCAAGGTACTCCGCTGCGCTGCCTCTGTGCCCGGCTGTCACTGCTCCGACTCCAGTGTGCTGAGCTCCCCAGTTGGCTTGCCGTCTTCGGTGACTGGGGGTTCCCCCGCTCGTGGCCCCAATTCTACCTCAAAATCTAGCTGGTAGCTTGGTTTTGGCATGCACCTAGCTTCGTGGCTAACTTCCCCATAGTCACTGACTGAGCTGCTAGCTTCCCCGAGCTAGCTAATTTAGCTTCTTTTGGCACCAACAGCTCTATTACCCGCAGTTTCATGGTCCTCGTATGTTCGGAAGAATATTCGGCCAGCCGCCGGATAACATCCACATAAGACTCCGTTTCTCCAAACATACAGAGAATTTTCCGACCTTCTTCACCGAGATGGTGGGCCAGAAGTGCTCGTCTTCATGCTCCATCGAGTCTACTTAAGCACAGCGCTGTGATGTAACCCTCGAACATGGCCAGCCAGTTCAGCCACAGGATCGCTGGCTCTCCCGGATATTCCAGAAATTGTAGTAATGGTGGAGGTAGCCCGTATGGCCCCATAGTTTCTCTTCGTCGCCAGAATGTTATGTCTGTAAATGATGGTCAGAGTCAGAGTTATGCCATGCAGCGAACTGAACCTTTATTATGGACACACACAACTATATATAGTCTGGCCATAGCCCGCCTGATATCACACCACACAGGGTGGGTTAGGCAAGCCCTAAGGGCCGAACACACACACATACCACACAACACTCCCGGCTGAGGGGCGGGTGCTCTACCACTAGACCACCATTCCAGTGGCAGGCAGGCAGGTGTCATGGAAGGCAGGTGATGGATGGAAATGCCGAGCAACCAGATAGTATTTGGAACTGGTTGACTTTTCAATGTGCCAGACAAAGGATACCGTGATGGTACAATGGCTGGGACAACCTGCTCAATATGGGCACTGCTATTATAGAAAGCAATTGCAGCAAAGTAACTCTGCAAAGAAAATCATGGTTCAGAAGTCTTCAACATTGCCAATCAACAGTGTTAAGGGGGTCTCTGGTCATTCTGGAGATCCCTAGCTCGGTAGGGAATGTCATGTGCGTCAGGTGACCCCAGACCATCATTCTACGACTGTACACATCTGCAAACAAACTGGCAGGATCTATACATGGAATGTTAGGACTATGTACCAGAAAGGGAAACTAGACAACATTAAACAAGAAATGAATAGAATGAAGACTGATACTCTTGGACTATCAGAAGTAAGATGGAAAGGTGATGGCGAAATAACAGTACATAAATACACAATACTATACTCAGGAGGAGATGAAGACCAAATAGGTGTTCGAGTCATTTTGGATTCTGAATGTTCAAAGGTGAAGAAAGACTTGTGGGCAGTTA
Source organism: Pholidichthys leucotaenia (assembly GCA_020510985.1). Taxonomy (NCBI): domain Eukaryota; kingdom Metazoa; phylum Chordata; class Actinopteri; order Cichliformes; family Pholidichthyidae; genus Pholidichthys; species Pholidichthys leucotaenia. Next base: position 61,569,737 of record CM035839.1, read on the forward strand.
CAGAAGGAGTAATAGTTGTAAAACTTAGTGGAAAGCCTTTTGACATTGGTTTTATTCAAGTTTATGCTCCAACAGCATATCAAGAAGAAACAGAGATTGAGAAATTCTATGAGGACCTTGAGAGGGCAAAAAAACCCAACTAAAATCCCAAGATATCAAGATTATAATGGGTGACTTTACTTACTTTAAGAATGCATCCAAAATATTGTTGGCCTACATGGAATAGGAGAGATCAATGAATGTGGTGAAAGACTGATAGACTGGTGCCATAGGAACAAGTTCATCATTACCAATACTTGGTTCTAAAATCATCCAAGGAAATGTTGGACATGGAAAAGCCCTGGGGATAGAGCTAGAAACCAAACTCAGTTCTGCATGCAAAGTCCATGCCCGGGGCAGACTATGGCAGTGATCACATCCTAGTTAGAGCAATCATGAAAGTGAAACTAAAACAATCCACAAAGGTAAAAGAACTCCAAAACTGCAATATGACATCTTTAAACAAGACCAGGAAATCCAGCAGAATTTTTCCATCACAGTGTCAAACACATTTGAAGCCCTTGACAGTCTCACAAATGCAGAAGAATGGTTGCAAAAGAGGTAGGAATGCATTCTACAGACCACGGAAAAATTGGGTACCCACCTCTGAACACAAAGGACACAAAAAAAGGATGACCCAAGAAATTCTTGGTTTAATGGAAACTCTGAGATTATCAAAACAACATGCAGAGGAATACAACACAATGGATAAGTTAATAAAAAAGAAATGCAACGAGGCCAAAGAAGTATGGATTAACACAGAATGTGATGACATAGAACTGCACAAAGATACTGACAGCAAGTACATGCATCAAAAGATCAAAGAAGTCAGTGGAAAGCAAGTGGCCACAAAATCAGGATGCATCAAATCAAAGGAAGGTAACATCTTTACAGACAAGAAGGACATATTGTCAAGATGGTCTGAATACACTGAAAATCTGTTTCATGATGACCGAGGCCCACCACCTATTATAAAGAACATGAAAGGCTCACCCATAATGGAGGACAAGGTAAAGAATGCCATCTCCAAAATAAAACATGGAGATAACATATGATACCAATAGAAGTCTTAGCAGCACTGGAGGAAATTGGAATAAAAGAACTAACGAAACTACTGAATATCATCTATGATGTTGGAAAAATTCCATCAGATATGAAAAAAATCCATATTTTTCACCTTACAAAAAAAACAACAACCTGGAGCTACAGAATGTGACCAACATAGAATAACAAGCCTTATGAGTCATACCACCAAAATTCTTCTCAGAGTGTTGATGGCAAGAGCAAGAGACGGTATACATTCAGAACTCTCAGCAACCCAATTTGGATTTCTCCCTGACAATAGCACCAGAAACACCATATTTACACTCTCTACTGTATGTTGATAGAAAGATCAATAGAAGTACAACGTGCTCTGTACATATGTTTTATAGACTATTCCAAAGTGTTTGATTAAGTAAAACATGAAAATCTGTTTAAAATCTTAAGCAAAATAGATATTGATGGTAAAGACTTGAGGATTATCTGAGATTTATATTGGGAACAAGAGGCAGCAATCAGAATAGATGGAGAATGCAGTGAATTCAAGCCAGTTTAAAGAGAAGTTTAACAGGGTTGCGTTCTATTTCCACTTCTGTTCAACATTTACAGTGAGATGATCTTATGCAACACTGATGATCAGGAAGGAATAAAAGTGGGAGGGACAAACATAAATAATCTCAGATATGCAAATGACACTGTAGTAATTTCTGACTCTGAAGAAAAGCTGCAGAACATCCTAAACATCGTAGTAGCCCACAGTGAAGCATATGGACTTTCTCTAAACATCAACAAAACAGAATGCATGACAGTTTCCAAGAAACCACATCCCCCAGTGTGTAGCATCACATACAATAATAAAAAAAATCAAGCAAGTGAAACAGTTCAAATACCTTGGTTTCACAATAACATCAGACGTAACATGTGACAAAGAAATACACAGGTGGACAAAATTGTTGGTACCCCTCTGTTAATGAAAGAAAAACCCACAATGGTCACAGAAGTAACTTGAATCTGACAAAAGTGGTAATAAATAAAAATTCTATGAAAATTAACCAATGAAAATCAGACAATGCTTTTGAACTGTGGTTCAACAGAATTATTTAAAAAAAACCAAACTCATGAAACAGGCCTGGACAAAAATGATGGTACCCTTAACTTAATATTTTGTTGCACAACCCTTTGAGGCAATCACTGTAATCAAACGATTTCTGTAACTGTCAATGAGACTTCTACACCTCTCAGCAGGTATTTTGGCCCACTCCTCATGAGCAAACTGCTCCAGTTGTCTCAGATTTGAAGGGTGCCTTCTCCAGACGGCATGTTTCAGCTCCTTCCACAGATGTTCAATAGGATTTAGATCAGGGCTCACAGAAGGCCACTTTAGAATAGTCCAATGTTTGGCTCTTAGCCATTCTTGGGTGTTTTTAGCTGTGTGTTTTGGGTCATTATCCTGTTGCAAGACCCATGACCTGCGACTGAGACCAAGCTGTCTGACACTGGGCAGCACATTTCTCTCTAGAATACCTTGATAGTCTTGAGATTTCATTGTATCCTGCACAGATTCAGGACACCCTGTGCCAGATGCAGCAAAGCAGCCCCAGAACATAACAGAACCTCCTCCATGTTTCACAGTAGGGACGGTGTTCTTTTCTTGGTATGCTTCATTTTTGCGTCTGTCAACATAGAGCTGATGTGCCTTGCCAAAAAGTTCCAGTTTTGTCTCGTCTGTCCATAGGACATTCTCCCAGAAGCTTTGTGGCTTGTCAACATGCAGTTTGGCAAATTCCAGTCTGGCTTTTTTATGATTTGTTTTCAACAGTGGTGTCCTCCTTGGTCATCTCCCATGAAGTCCATTTTGGCTCAAACAACGACGGATGGTGCGATCTGACACTGATGTACCTTGACCTTGGAGTTCACCATGAATGTGTTTAGAGGTTGTTCTGGGCTCTTTTGTTACCATTCGTATTATCCGTCTCCTCCTGCGGCCACGTCCAGGGAGGTTGGCTACAGTCCCGTGGATCTTAAATTTCTGAATAATATGTGTAACTGTAGTCACAGGAACATCAAGCTGCTTGGAGATGGTTTATAGCCTTTACCTTTAACATGCTTGTCTATAATTGTCTTTCTAATCTCCTGAGACAACTCTCTTCTTTGCTTCCTCTGGTCCATGTTTAGTGTGGTAAACACCATGTCACCAAACAGCACAGTGACTACTTGTCACCCTTTAAATAGGCCGACTGACTGATTACAAGTTTATAGATACCTGTGATGTTAATTAAAGGACACATCTTGGTTGAACATGTCCCTATGGTCACATTATTTTCAATCTTTTCTAGGGGTACCATCATTTTTGTCCAGGCCTGTTTCATGAGTTTGTTTTTTTTTCAAATAATTCTGTTGAACCACAATTCAAAAGCAATGTCTGATTTTCATTGGTTAATTTTCATAAAATTTTTATTTATTACCACTTTTGTCAGATTCAAGTTATTTCTGTGACCATTGTGGGTTTTTCCCCAACCCGGAGAGGACAATCCACCTTTTTCCGGCTGAGGACCATGGACTCGGACTTGGAGGTGCTGATTCTCATCCCAGCCGCTTCACACTCAGCGGCAAACCGTCCCAGCAAGAGCTGTAGATCATTGCCATAGCCCGGGGACAGGCTCCTACCCCAAGTGGAGGAGTTTAAGTATCTTGGGGTCTTATTCACAAGTGAGGGGAAAATGGAGCGAGAGATTGACAGACGGATCGGAGCAGCATCTGCAGTGATGCGGACGTTGTACCGGTCTGTTGTGGTGAAGAGGGAGCTTAGTTCTAAGGCAAAGCTGTCGATTTACCAGTCAATCTACGTTCCTACTCTCACCTATGGTCACGAGCTTTGGGTAATGACCGAAAGAACGAGATCGCGGATACAAGCGGCTGAAATGAGCTTTCTCCGTAGGACATTGCTGGACTCACCCTCAGAGATAGGGTGAGGAGCTCAGTCATCTGGGAGAGGTTCAGAGTAGAACCGCTGCTCCTCCACATTGAAAGGAGTCAGTTGAGGTGGTATGGGCATCTGATTAGGATGCCTCCTGGACGCCTCCCACTTGAGGTGTTTCGGGCACGTCCCACTGGGAGGAGACCCCGGGGCAGACCCAGGAATCAGTGGAGAGACTATGTCTCCCAGCTGGTCTGGGAACGCCTTGATATCCTCTGTGAGGAGCTGGAGCAGGTGGCTGGGGAGAGGGAAGTCTGGGCTTCTCTGCTCGAACTGCTGCCTCCGTGACCTGGACCTCCGGAAAAGCGGTAGAAGATGGATGGATGGATGGCATTGTGGGTTTTTCTTTCATTAACAGAGGGGTACCAACAATTTAGTCCACGGCTGTAAGTAAGAGAACTGCCATGTCAAAAGACAGTTTCAGTAAAATGAGTCCTATTCTCAAAAACGGAAATATTATGGCGCATATTTAAGGCGCATATATTGTATTCATATCCCCCGCATTCACCTAGTAGGAATGACGGTGCATATTCCAGAAGCTTCACGTCTTAAGGACCAAAGAGGACCTGACCCTGTGAGGACCTACGGGAGGTGTGAAGTTGGCCTTGCAGGAGATGTGAAGCTGGAGAGAATGCCCCAGCAGGAGCCCCAGACGCTAGAGGGTCAGAGGACAATGGAGACGCCAAGGAGCCTCCACTGGATGTTTACCTAAGACTGTGGGTTGGGGGTGTGTGATTTGATGTGGGGGGGATTTGTGTCTGGTGACACTATAAGAGCTGTGTTGGATGATTGCTCTGCCTCTTTTCCTGAGATCCTGTTCTTGTTAGAGGATGGGATCTTGCAATAAACCAACCCTGAGAAATAAACTCAGTCTCGTTTGTGAAAGTCATCCTCTACAATATCTCACTTGAGACCAAACTCCAAGTCCTCAAGACGTATGAATGGTTGGTTTTACTAAATTAGAGGCTGTCGGAATGGGATTCAGAAGAAGAATGTTATGTATATCATGGACAGAAAAGAAAACAAACAAAGAAGTGTTGACGTTGGCAAAAACAAAAAGATCACTCATCAGAACAATAATTAGAAAGAGGCAGCTCGAATTTCTTGGTCATGTGATCATTAAAGACAACTTGTAAAACGTGATGCTAACTGGGAAAACCGAAGGAAAGAAAGCTTGTGATGGACAATGTATAACATACAGTACATAAATAGCCTAAGAGTTTTCATAGGCAAAATCCTCAGCTGCATAGAACTCATCCACAGAGCAGACGACAGAGAAGACTGGAGACCCTTGATTATCGATGTCTGCAAACAGACCTGATACTCCAACAAGAGGGCGGCAGTGGCTCAGGAGGTAGACCGGGTCATCCAATAACCAGAGGGTTGGCGGTGTAAATCCCGCGCTCCCCAGCCATTCTGCCGTTGTGTCCCTGGGTAAGACACTTTGCCCACCTTGCCTCCAGTGTCCATGACATTGGGTATGAATGAGTATAAATGTTTGGTAGTGGTTGGAGGGGCCGTTGATGCGGGTTGGCAGCCACGTTTCTGTCAGTCTGCCCCAGGGCAACCGTGACTACAGTAGTAGCTTACTACTATCAATGTCTGTCTGGAGTGAATGACTAATGGACCCACTGTAAGTGCTTTGAGATGTCACTTGACATGTGAAGTGCCACATATATCTAAGCCATTATTACCTCCGCCAAGGAGGTTATGTTTTCATCAGCGTATGTTTGTCTGTTTGTTTGTTAGCAAGATAACTCAAAAAGTTATGGATGGATTTTCATGAAATTTTCAGAGATTGTCAGAAATGGGGTATCCTACAGATGATTAGATTTTGGTGGTGATCCGGATCACGGTCTGGAAAAAAAAAAAAAAAACAAGCATCACAGTATAGCTATAATATATGCCACTTGCGAATGGCATTTTTTTCATGGTCAAGGAATCTATAAAGTTAGACAAAATAAATGTAGGATTAATATTTATGATGTTAAACACTGTATGGGGGGAACTGTTGTGCTTGGCGGAGGTCTGCACTCTCCGAGTGCTTTTCTAGTTATTAAGAAGATGTCTGTCCATCCATACCATTTGTCTGGCAAACTCCTCTGACAGTTTTCAAACTCAGACATTTTTATTTCACACAGTGTTTGTACGTGTATTGAACATATGCACAATGTTAAATGATTTTCTGATATTTTCTTGAGATTTGTTCCACTTTGGATGGGCATAATATGTACTGTGCACAGTGCCCTTGTGACTTTTAAGATAAGCCTTTATTAGTGCCACAATGGGGAAATTCCATGATTACAGCAGCAAAGGGATAGCAGCACTCAGAAAAATAGTTAATAAGATAATAAAACTGGTTAGCCAAAGCAGTAAATGAATATACATATGTATACAGATATACACAGTGCAGGAGCATCACAGCTAGATGGAATAAACAGCATTACGGTTTGTTAAGTTACCCTGCAGAATATGAATATGTACCCAGACAGTATATTTCACATTTGCATCAACAGTGTTGTTGCCACCCTCAGTATTGATTGATATTGTCCTAGCTGTATATTGGAGGGGACTATTTATTGTGCAAGGTTGTTATGTTTAGTACATTCAATACGACCTCTACGAGCAACCCTGGTTAGGTTATCAAGTCTGACAGTCGTAGGTAGGAAGGACCTGCGGAACCTCTCTGTCATGCACCTAGGATGGCACAACCTACTGCTAAATGAGCTCCTCAGTACATTCAGCGTGTCCTGCACGGGGTGGGACTGAGACTCCAGCAGAGATGACAGCTTAGCCACCATCCTCCTCTCCCCTATCTCCTCCACTGGGTCGAGGCGTCGCTCCAGAACAGAGCTAGCTTTTTTGAGCAGTCTGTTGTCTCTTCCTGTCAGCTGCCATGATGCTGCTGCCCTAGCAAACCACTCCAAAAGACCTGAGTCTCCTCAGGAGGAACAGCCTGTGCTACCCCTTCTTATAGAGCGCGTTGGTGTTGTGTGATCAGTCAGGTTTATTGTTCAGGTGAACGCCCAGGTACTTGTAGAACGTCACCATCTCAATGTCCCTGGATGTTTACTGGTACTATGGGGGGTTGTCCTTGCCTGCGGAAGTCCACCACCAGTTCCTTAGTTTTCCTCGCATTGATCTGGAGGCAGTTCCGTAGGTACCAGTCCACAAAGTCCTGGATAGGGCCTCTGTACTCCATGTCATCCCCCTCAGAGATGAGGATGAGACAACTGCAGAGTCATCAGAGGACTTCTGTAGATGACAGTGTGGCGTGTTGTGCGTAAAGTCAGCAGTGTAGAGGGTGAACAGGAAGAGAGCCAGAACTGTTCCTTGGGGGGCGGGGGGGGGGCATACTACAGATGATGGTGTCAGACACACAGTCCTGGGTGTGGTCAGTTTGTGAGGTAGTCCAGGATCCACGATGACAGGTGGTGGTCCACCCCTGCGCACAGTAGCTTGTCCATCAGGATCACTGGTTGGATGGTGCTGAAAGCACTGGAGAAGTCAAAGAACATGATCCTCACAGTGCTACATCGATGCCATGCTGGTAAACAAATTGAAGTTGATCCATCGCTGGTCCCACTAGGGGGCAGAGGTGGGCGAGGAGCAGCCTCTCCAGGGTCTTCATTAGGTGTGATGTGAGGGCCACTGGTCTGTAGCTGTTCAGATCCTTGGGATGAGGGGTCTTTGGTATAAGTACCACACAGGATGTTTTTCCACAGCTGTGGTACCATCCCCATCTTCAGGCTCAGGCTGAAGATGTGCTCCATGATCCCACACAGCTGGGGCCTCAAGCTGATGCTGTCCGGACCTGCAGCCTTCCTCGGCTTGATCTTCCTCAGCTCAGCTCTCACCTGGATCTTAGTGACCTTTTCATTTTAATATGTAATATTTCTTAAACATTTTCTATTGCTAATTACACAGGGTTACAAAAATAAATTTTTTTGTAAGTTGTCTGTGTTTTTTCAACACAATTTATTGATTAAATATTACAAACTTCGATTACTGTAAATTGAATAGTAGACACTGATAAAGGTAAATACATGTAAATTGAATGTTACGTCATCATTGTTCAAAATTCAGAGCGTCAACTTCCGTTTATTCAAACCTCTAGAATGCTCAGCGGCAGGGATGTCTCTCTTCAGTCCAACAGTAATTAGCCATCATGACAATTTATGACATCATGTCATAAATTGGTGCATGTAAACTCTTCAGAGTTCGAGAAATTTCAAGAAATAAAAAAGAATTTTGCATCATATAAAGCGAAAATACCCGTACATGTAAACAAAAATGTAAAAAACAGCATGTGGCCATAGTTCAAAAAGTTGACCTAATTGAGCAAAACCAATGTGATTTTTGGATTCAGCACATCAAAATTGTCCTAAATCAGCTAAAAAAAAACTTAGACAATAAATTTGGTGTTGACCAGTGTTACAGCTGACATCACAAAGTAGAATCTAGATCAGTGTTTTTCAATCTTCACACAGGAGGACACACAGAACATGCCATACCTACCTCCCAGACCGTATGAAAGTAGCATCGAAGGAGCACAAATAGCTGAGGACCAGGTTAAAGAGAAACTGACAGCCCTGAATCCCGCCAAATCACCTGGACCGGATGCAATGCACCCAAGAGTATGGAAAGAACTCGCTGATGAAATAGCCGAGCCACTCACTTCCCTGTTCAATTTGTCTCTGTCACAAGGCAAACTACCTGTGGAGTGGAAGTTGGGCACAGTATCACCAATCTTCAAGAAGGGGGATAAAACTGTCGCCAACAAACTACCGTCCAGTCAGCCTCACCTCAGTAGTCGGAAAACTCATGGAACAACTGCTTCGAGACCAACTCATGGAACATTTAGTAAGGAACCAGTTGTTAACCAGATGCCAGCACGGATTTATAAAAGGCCCATCCTGTGTTACACAACTACTGACCACTCTGGACAAATGGACAGAAATTCTCAACCATGGAGGTGAAATTGACTCGATTTACTTGGACTTCGCTAAGTGTTTCGATTCTGTCCCCCATCGATGGCTCCTGAAGAAACTAGAAGCTTACGGTGTCCATGGCAACCTACTCAGGTGGATAACAGATTTCCTGATAGGCCGTCAACAACAAATGTCTATAAACGGTGTACTATCACAACTGGCTGAAGTACTAAGTGGAATCCCCCAAGGCAGCGCTCTCGGACCGCTTTTGTTCGTGATCTTTGTAAATGACATGCCAGACTGCATCAGTACCAACATCGCCATGTTCGCTGATGACACCAAGATATATTCTGAGGTGACAGAAACAAGAAAACTACAAAGAGACTTAGACGATCTGCAGAAATGGTGCTGTATCTGGATGCTCAATTTCAACACGGACAAATGCAAGAGACTCCATCTTGGACGGAACAATCCAAAGCATAAGTACCACCTGAAGAACAGAGCTGGGGAACTAGTGGAACTCCATGAGACCACCTCAGAGAAAGACCTCGGCATATGGATAGACCCAGAGCTGACCTTTTCACACCACTGCAAAGTCCAAGCAAACCGGGCGAATAGGACTCTGGGCCTCATCAGACGGTCCTATTCTTACCTGGACAAGTCAAGCCAAACAAGACTCTATACAGCCCTGGTGAGACCTACAATCGAGTACGGCTACCCGGCATGGGCTCCCATGTACCGAAAAGATTGTGAGATGCTTGAGAACATTCAGAGACGAGCAACAAAGATGGTCCCAGAGCTAAAGGAGATGTCATATGTGGAAAGACTCGAAAAGCTGAACCTCCCAAGCCTCTACTACCGGAGAGCTCGAGGCGACCTCATTGAGATCTACAAACATACCCACGGCTACTACCAGGTTGATGCTGACTACACTTGCATGAAACCAGACCAAAGGGACGGCCGAGGTCACAAGTTTCAGAATCAGAATCAGAATCAGAATCAGGTTTATTGCCATTGTTCATGTGATACACAAACTAGGAATTTGTCTCGGTGCCATGCTGCAACATTAAAAACATAATGAGAAAAAGGGATAAACTAAAAAACTAAAGGACTAGAAACGTGCAATAAGTGTAGAAAAATAAGTAATAATAAGTAATAATAATAATAATACTAGTAATAATGAGTAGTACTAGTCAAGGCAGTTTAAAAAATTAGCATGTAGCAGATAATGTGAAGTACCACATAGTGCAGTCAATAATGCAACAGAAAAACAGTGATGAATGACATGAGTCTGGTTGAGCTGCTGTACATAGTGCACGAGAGTCAAAAGTCACTTAGTGTTCAGCAGTCTGATGGCAGAGGGGAAAAAGCTGTTCATGTGCCGAGAGGTTTTAGTCGAATGGACCGAAGCCTTCTACCTGAGGGGAGGGGGGCAAACAGCACGTGACCAGGATGTGAAGGATCGGCTATGATCCGGCCAGCACGCCTCGGGTCCTGGAGATGTACAGGTCCTGGAGAGATGGGAGCTTGCAGCCTATCACCTTCTCAGCAGTGCGCACGACGCGCTGCAGCCTTAGTCTGTCCCTGGCAGTGGCTCCTGCGTACCACACAGTTATGGAGGAGGTGAGGATGGACTCGATGATGGCCGTGTAGAACTGCACTAACATCTTGGTGGGTAGCTGAGCTTCCTCAGCTGCCGCAGAAAGGAACATCCTCTGCTGGGCCTTTTTGATGAGGGAGCTGATGGTTGGCTCCATTTGAGGTCTCGGGTGATGGTGGTGCTCAAGAAGCGGAAGGAATCTGCAAAGGTGATGGGAGAGCCTGTGATGGTTGAGGGGGGGCAGGGGGGATGTGACTTTCCTGAAGTCCACAATCATCTCCGCTGTCTTCAGAGCATTCAGCTGCAGGTAGTTGTGGCTGCACCAGGACACCAGCTGGGCCACCTCTTCCCTGTAGGCGGACTCGTCACCGTTGGAGATGAGCCCGATGAGGGTGGTGTCGTCCGCAAACTTAATCAGCTTAACAGACTGGTGGGAGGAGGTGCAGGAGTTGGTATAAAGGGAGAAGAGTAGGGGGAAAGTACACAGCCCTGGGGTGATCCAATGCTGATGCTAACAGAGTCTGAGACAGACTCCCCCAGCCGCACATGCTGTCTCCGGTCCGTCAGGAAGTCGGTGATCCACCTGCAGAGGGAGTCAGGCACGTTTGAGCAGGGACAGCTTGTCCTGGAGCAGATCGGGGCGGATGGTGTTGAATGCGGAGCTGAAGTCCACAAACAGAATCCTGGCGTAGGTTCCCGGGGAGTCCAGGTGCTGCAGGATGGAGTGGAGGGCCAGGTTGACCTGCGTCGTCCACAGACCCTGTTAGCACGGTAGCAAACTGCAGCGGGTCTAGGAGGGGTGTGGTGATGGACTTGAGGTGAGACAGGACCAGGCGCTCAAAGGACTTCATGGACTACAGAGGTGAGCGCTACAGGTCTGTAGTCGTTAAGTCCAGTAATCCGTGGCTTCTTGGGGACAGGGATGATGGTGGAGGATTTGAGGCAGGTCGGCAATGTGACATTGCTTAAGAGAGGTGTTAAAAATGTCTGTGAAGAGGCTCCAAATCAACCGTACCCAGAAGAAAGCCCGTCAGAACTTCCTGTCCGAGAGAGCAGCAAACACATGGAACCGCATCCCAGAGTTTGTGGCCGATGCACCAAGTCTCAATGCTTTTAAATCCCATTTAGACCAAACTATGGACAGGCTTCCGGTACAGCCAGCGGTCGATTCAATGAGTCCTACTCTGTTCTCAGTAGATATCAATCACGACCCGACCTGCCAACAGGCTTTTAGCCTAACTTCGCAGAAGAGGATAAATATACAATATATAAATATAAAACCTTTTTTTGAGCCACAGTACATTTTTTGCATTGAAAAATAATTCCGTGGCACACCACCAACCAAAAATGTTACAAAATGACACATAAGATAAGATAAGATAAGCCTTTATTAGTCCCAAACGGGGAAATTCCAGGATTGCAACAGCACAGGGATAGCAACACTCAGAGCAACAATCAGAAGGCAAGAAAAAAACAAGCAAGCAAGAGCGGCTAATATACATATGTACATATTACTATAAAATAAATATATACACACACACACACACAGACACACAGTGCAGAGCATTGTAGCTGGATGGAATAAATATATGAGTATATGAACACACAGTGCAGGGAAAAGCCAGTGTGAACACACAGTGCAGAGCATTGTAGCTAGATGGAATAAATATGTAAATATATAAACACCCACAGTACGGAGCATTGCAGCTAGGTGGAATAAATATGCAAGTATATAAACACACAGTGCGGAGCAATGTAGCTAGATGGAATAATATGTAGATATATAAATACACAGTGCGGAGCATTGTAGCTAGATGGAAATAAATATGTAAATATATAAACACACACAGTGCAGAGCATTGTTGCTAGCTGGGATGAAACAGCATAACCGTCTACTTAGTTATCCTACATGTATGATTATGTGCCATCCATATCTCACCCTCCATAGCGACCGGTATGTTCCTAGTTGTATGGCCGGAGGGACCATTGTGTAAGTCCTCTTGCATCTTTTGCATTCAAAAAACTATTAGTTTGTTACGTCTTTTTGCTATCTCATGCGAGCAGCCCTGCTTAGGTTGTACAGTCTGACCAGCCTGTTGCTAGGAGGACATACGAAACCTCTCGGTTGTGCACCTGGGATGGATGTAGTCTGCTGCTCACAGTGTAACCTATTAGAGCTACATAATGATAGATTTAGAGTACCACTTATAACACGCCTGTGAAGTACTATGAAATTACAGGGTGCTTTCAGTTTACTTTCAGCGAAGGTGCTGTAAATAGCATTATATCAGGGTAACATATCATTTTTAAAATAATATGCAGGGTGCATTTCTGAATTTTATTTTCAAAAATCATGGGTCATAGATGGACCCTGCGCAAACTCAGGCAAAATATTGGGCCTCGATGCAGAGAGCGTGCACTACACAACAGAGAACAAATTAGTTTGAAAATGAGACATGCGATCTCCCACTTCAGACAGATAGTCCTGCAGTCACAGCTGGGTTTGTGTCCCACCCGTGACATCCTGCATGGGCTGCCACCAGTCCACCGATGAGGACTGGCCATTCATGAAATTGGACACCAGCCCACCATCTGGCGCTGGGAACAGGTGACACTAGGATGCAGTCTCTGGAGGAGATAACGGCATCCCCCCAGCTGTGGACCCCTCCAGATGTTACCATGAGCCCTAAGCATGACGGCATTTTTCAACCAATCCAATGAAATTAGACAATTTCCCGCGGCAACCTGATAATCTGTCACTGTACCTAAAGTGTATCATGGTACCCTGGTTGAAAAACACTGTAAAAGATTAAGGAATTCTATAAAGTGTCCACTCAATTAGAGCACCACTTTTTTTTAATTTTTTAATTAATTGACTCCATAAGTACCCTTCAGATGTTGCACAGGACAAGTGCAGAGTGTCCTCAGTCCTCAGGCTGAATCCCAGGCAAGCCCCAATTTTTTTTATATTCACAAGAAGTCCAGAAGATAAGACAATATTTATAACAATGTCGGATTTCTGATTGATTATCCTATTGACTTTTTAATTTTTTTATATGTAATTATTTCCTCGACCATGTTCCATTTGTAATTATATCAGATATCACAACATAGCACCTAAGGAATAAGAACAAATGATGCAGATTTGTAAGCAACATTTATCCTAAATTTTTTTTTTCATCAAAAACACTTTCATCAGTCTCAGAGATCAGGAAAATGTTTCACATTTAACCATGCAGTGACAATATCCTCTATTAAAAAAAACAAACAAATAAAGTATATAAAGTTAATGTTGCCATGATCAGAAGTTTGACATGATTAACGTTAACCTTTAGTGTGAACTGTCTGTCTTGTCATCACATTAATATGAAGATCAAAATATGTGAAACATTCCCACCTCTGCAAAGCACTAGTAAAATGGTAAATGGTATTCACTTATATAGCGCTTTTTCTCATCTCTGGATGACCAAAAATCTTTACAAGTGAAAGTAAGGAACAATATTAATGCAATATATTTACATGTTTGGCAAACCACTCTTTTAAATGAGTCGCCCTGTACTAAATGCAGTTGTTCTTTGATGTAAGACACAAATAGGAAGCTAATTGAACAGGTCCACAGAGCTCGCTCGGACGGAAGCATCCAGTGTGCCGTCATGGTTCTGACAGCTCTTCAGCAGAGAACTGAGCAAAGGTTATTGTTTCTGCATGAACTGTCTGTCCTTGTCACTGAGGTGGTTTATAGCTATTCTCACCTCTGAGTTTGGAGCCCATGGTATGTATCGTTGATGCACACGGGGGTGAGCTCACATTAAAACATTATTATACACTCCAGAGAAAATGTATAGAGCCTCTTTGAAACTTCCACTAGTGCATTCAGCAGTGGCTGTAAATCAGCATTTAATAGAAGGTCCCCCCCCCCGCCCCCCAAACGGCTTATATTAGGTGCTGCTGATGTGGTGGCAGGATTTACATTTTTTGCTATGTTGTGTTTATGTTCCATTTGTGCTTTAGAAGTAAATTCTCATGTGGGAATGTTGTCAGAGAGAATGCAAACGTGTGCCGTGGTGTGATGTCTGTGGGTGCTATGGTTGACACATTAACATATGGAACATGTCTAATTTTAATCAGCTATAGATCGAGCTATAGCTGCGAATGTCTCAAAATGCAGTTATGGGCCGGTTGATGGTAGCCTTCAATGTTTTGCCCCCTCATGCAAATATTAAAACAAAAACTGCTCAATATTTCATTCAGAGCTCAAAGATTATTTAAGAAAATGAATTAAGAAAATTTAATTGTCCATGTTAAGGCTGTGCAGGAGGAGAGTGATGTTGCACTTGGAGAAAAATCCCCAGTTGTGAAGCATACAGTGACTGTCTGTTACCGCTGTCTTTAATGCATGCTGTTGTGTGAGCCGTGTGTGTTTGTTTGCCTCATTTGGAAACAACCAAAATGGGTGAGAAAAAATATAACTTTGTGGGACACATATGTGGGTTTCATATGCACAAACGTATATCACCTTATGCTTCATATGTATATCACTGTATGCTTACTGTATGCTTCACGTCTCAGATGAACAAAGGACTGAGCCTCCTTGGAGATAACAGGAGGGTGTGAAATGTGGTCTTTGGTATGCAAAGAGAGATGGCCGTGGGGGATTTCCTGGCTGCCAGTGACTTTGGGTGGGGGTGATAGAATCTGAAAGGGATGCATTGTTACTTGGGATTAAATGCATTGTGACTGGAGCTTTGAAGCTCCTGGGGTATAAAAAGAGATGGATTTTTTTTTTTTGTTACTTATTTGTACCCGTAGGTAGATTTGGTTTGCAGTCTGGTGACAAGCCACCGGCTGCCGGTCGCTGCGTGCGCGAGCGCCCTAAACCTACATGTTTTTGGTATGCGGGAGGAAACCGGAGAAATCCCGGAGTAACCCACGCAACACGGGGAGAACATGCAAACTCCACACAGCTCACTGTTGGTCGGGGGCCTGGGATCGAACCCACGATCTCATGATCCCCGGCCGAGGGTAAACTGTGCTGCCACAGTGCAAAACCACTGCGCCACCGTGCAGCCGTGTCTGGATGTCTGGTTTCTTTCTCTTTCTGTTCTGCTGATGTTGGAGAATGTGAATAAACCTGACTCGTGAGATAAACCTCTCTGCCTCGTCCTTTCACATCTCCCACACTGGTGACCCTAAGACCGTATCATGAGCGAAAGAGATTCCCCACCGAACCCAGCCCGGGTCAGGAGCTCCAGCCAGGCATATGCCGCTACCGTCCAGCTACCGGACTTTTGGCGAGACAACCCGTGCTCCTGGTTCCACTTGGTCGAAGCACAGTTCGCCCTCCGGGGGATAATGGTAGATGAGACAAAATTTCTACCATGTAATTGCCAAGCTCGACAACCGCACGGCTCGGCATGTGCAGAGCCTTTTGGAGAAGCCCACCGGCCCGACGACAAATACGGCATACTGAAGGCTGCGCTCATCCAGCGCTTCACTCTCTCAGCCCAGGAGAGAGCGGAGAGACTCCTGGCTCTGAATGACCTTGGGTGATGGCATGCCCCGTTGACCTGATGGAGGACATGCCTGAGGTAGAGGGGCTCAGACGGCGACGACTTCCTCTTCACCCCACATTTTCCCGAGAACCCTACCGTTGGCCGCGAGAGCGAACCCTGGCCAGTTCACCGTTGTTGGCCCAGCGGGACTTCCGCGCACTGGCCCAGGAGGCGCACCGGATTCTCAACACCAGTAAATAGCGCAACGGCCACCGCGGCAGCAAACAGAGTGCGGCGCGACGGCAGGAGGACGGCGAGGGGCCAGAGACGGCGGTAGCAGACCACCGACGACGGCGGCGGCGGGGCCAAGGATTGCGGAGGAGACACCCTCTGCTTCTACCATTGCTGCTTTGCAGAGAGGGCACGCAAATGTATACCACCGTAGCCATTTCAAGCGCTCGGAAACCGCCAAGACCGGGGGTCGGTAGCAGCTTGCAGCCCTCGGGGAGGAGAACAAGCTGCTCTACTTGATGGATGGCGCGCTCGGGGAGGCATTTCCTCGTGGACCTGGGCTCCCAGTTGAGTTTCATACACACCCTTCCTCCACTGACCGGCTGGCCGCCTTCCAGTGGGTCCCGGGGTGTCAGCAGCGAACGGCTCGGCGATTAAGACCTTTGGTGAGAGGGACCTCTGCTTCTGTCCCTACACGGGCCGTACATTTGAGTGGACTTTTGTCATAGCTGCAGTGAATTTCAATATGTAGGAGCTGATTTTCTGTGCTCACTTGGTTTGTTGGTTGATTTTGCCAACAGGCACCTGGTTAATGCACTCTCTTTTTATTCTATTCCCTGTTACAGCTCGAGGTGGCCCCGCCAACAGCACAAGCCAACGTCACAGCTGCAAGTGGTAGTTCCACACACTGCTCACTCAGTTCCCAGCCACTCATGGTCCAACATTTTCGGCGGCTGTAGCTAAAACACGGGGTGGAACATTTTATTACTACCACCGGACCGCCCGTTTTTGCAAAAGCCCGGCGTTTGGATTCAGCCCTAAAACTGACTATAGCGCGCGAGGAGTTGGCCAACTGGAAAAGTTGGGCATTCATCAGGCATTGAAAAGCCCATGGGCTTCGCTGCTTCACATGGTCCCGAAGGCTGATGGTCGTGGCGACCTTGGGAGGATTTCCGCAGCTGAACAACGCTACAGCGCACGGACCGCTACCCAATCCCGCATATCCAAGATTTTTCAGTTCATTTGGCGGAGGCGCCGCTTTTTTCTAAGATAGACTTGGTACGCGGTTACCACCAGGTCCCAGTGCGCGCTGAGGACATACCCAAAACAGCGGTAATAACTCCGTTCGGTCTATTCGAGTTTTTGCGCATGCCGTTTGAGCTTAAAGGCGCGGCGCAGACGTTCCAATGCATGATGGACGCGGTGTTGCGCAATCTCCCCTTCGTGTTCGTCTACCTGGACGATATTTTTGTTAGCCAGCGCATCCGAAGACGAACACGAAAACCACCTCACGGCAGTTTTCCGGAGGTTGGGAGAGCACGGGTTAATAATCAACCCAGCGAAGTGTCAGTTCGGAGTGACGCAGATTGATTTTTTGAGGCATCGCGTCTCTCCAGAAGGACGCGGTTCCTCTGCCTGACAAAGTGCGCGCGGTGACAAATTTTCCCCAGCCACAAACGGTCAAAGCGTTACAGGAGTTTTTGGGAATGGTGAATTTTTATAACCGTTTCCTCCCCCGCGCAGCGCAGCTCATGCAACCATTGTATGCCGCACTAAAAAAACAAAACCTACAAATAAAATCGAATGGTCTCCGGAGCGGGAGCGAGCATTCTCGGAAGTCAAAACAGCCCTGGCAAACGCTGCGTTGTTAGCACATCCAGACCCAACGGCCCGCATAGCGCTCACTACTGACGTGTCAGATGTGGCCATAGGGGCGGTCGTGGAGCAGCATGTAGCCGGGGCTTGGCAACCGCTCGCCTTTTTCAGCAGGACTTTGCGCGATAGTGAGCGAAAATACAGCGCATTCGACAGGGAGTCGTTAGCTCTCCACTTGGTCCATTCGCCACTTCCAGTTCTGGCTGGAGGGACGCCGTTTCACCGCGTTCATTGATCACAAGCCGTTGACTTTCGTGATGGCCAAGGTTTCAGAACCGTGGTCGGGCCGGCAGCAGAGACAGCTGGCCGCCATCTCAGAGTTTACTACCGATATCCAGCATGTAGCGGGTAAACTTAATGTAGTGGCAGACTGCCTCTCGCGCGCCGTGGCGGCTCCAGTCCGCGTAGGGGTAGATTTTGCAGCCATGGCCGCGGATCAGGTTAGCGACACGGAAGTGCGCGTGGCCCCAGTCCGCGTAGGGATATATTATGCAGCCATGGCTGCGGATCAAGTTAGCCGACGCGGACTCTGCGCGCACTCCAGTCTGGACCAACAGGGTTAAGGCTGGAGAACAGGGTACTGCAGACGGTATGCCCCCCCTAATCTGCGATGTCTCCACTGGGCGACCACGTCCTGTGTACCGGCCGCGTGGCGCTGCTGCGTTTTTGACATTGATTCATTCTCTGGCGCACCCGGGACGTGCGCGCGTCGGTCAAAATGGTAGGAGAGAAATTTGTATGGCCGAGCCTGCGCAAACAAGTTAGGGACGTGGGCAGCAGCCTGCATGGCTTGACAACGAGCCAAGGTACACAGACACACGAGAGGT
This sequence comes from Pholidichthys leucotaenia, assembly GCA_020510985.1. Taxonomy (NCBI): domain Eukaryota; kingdom Metazoa; phylum Chordata; class Actinopteri; order Cichliformes; family Pholidichthyidae; genus Pholidichthys; species Pholidichthys leucotaenia. The sequence continues at coordinate 61,588,531 of CM035839.1, forward strand.
CCCTTGGAGCCGTTTCACATCCCGGCTAAGAGGTTCGATCATGTTCACGTGGACCTCGTAGGCCCCCTTCCGCCGTCACAGGGGTGCACACACCTTCTGACAATGGTGGACCACACCACGCGCTGGCCAGAAGTTGTCCCAACTGGCGTCAACCACAGCTGAGGAAGGTGGCGCGCGCGTTTTTAACAGCATGGGTAGCGCGCTTTGGAGTCCCGTCGGACGTTACGTCCAACAGAGGCCCTCAATTCGTTTACGAACTTTGGTCAGCAATGGCCCGCATGCGGCCTTGGGGTAACGATCCACCGCACAACTGCGTACAATCCGCAGGCTAACGGGTTATGCGAATGTTTTCACAGGTCATTGAAAGCGGCTCCTCAGAGCGTTGCTTACGGATGCAAATTGGGTGGACAGGCTACCATGGGTTTTATTGGGGTTGCGTTCTGCACCTAAAGAGGATTTAGAAGCCTCCCCCGGCCTGAGCTAGTTTTTGCGCAGCCACTTCGGCTGCCCGGAGAGTTTCTCCCAGATAACCCTGCGCCAGAATGTTCCCCTGGCTCAGCGGTTGCAGCGTGGCACGGAATTGGGTGCTGCTGCCTGGCCCCGTTCACCACAGTTTTCCGTGCGTTTTTAGTACCTAAGGCTTTAAAAAATCGCGGAGTTTGTTTTTGTCAGACACGATGCCATCGCCCGCCTGCTATGACCACCTTATGATGGACCATTTAGAGTGCTGGAAACAGGGGATAAGCATTTTTTGCTAGATTTGGGGGGCAGGAAGGAGAAGATTGGCATTAACAGGCTCAAACCCGCCTTTGTGGTGGCAGACGAGGATGTGCAGTTGGCCAGGGCTCCTCGGCGTGGCAGACCCCCTAGAGACCATTCCCCAGAACACCACCGAGCTCTAACTCAACAATTCTCACCCTCAGACAGCAGCCCCCAGCAGAGAGGGGCACCACGGAAGATGGTGAAGCCTGCTTACAGCCGATATGGGAGGAGACTGAGGCCCAAGCAGCACGTGGGCTGATGTGTAATGATTTTATCATGACAGGCTGACTGTTATTCCGTTGTTACATCTTAGACGTTTGGGGGGGGGGGGGGGGGCATGTGGGACACGTATGTGGGTTTCATATGCACAAACGTATATCACCTTATGCTTCATATGTATATCACTGTATGCTTACTGTATGCTTCACGTCTCAGATGAACAAAGGACTGAGCCTCCTTGGAGATAACAGGAAGGTGTGAAATGTGGTCTTTGGTATGCAAAGAGAGATGGCCGTGGGGATTTCCTGGCTGCCAGTGACTTGGGTGGGGGTGATAAGATCTGAAAGGGATGCATTGTTACTTGGGATTAAATGCATTGTGACTGGAGCTTTGAAGCTCCTGAGGTATAAAAAGAGATGGATGTCTGGTTTCTTTCTCTTTCTGTTCTGCTGATGTTGGAGAATGTGAATAAACCTGACTCGTGAGATAAACTCTGCCTCGTCCTTTCACATCTTCCACAACTTATTATTCCAATAGCTATGACATGATAAAGGGGGAACATAACCATGCAGGGAGCTATATCTGCTCCTGAGCTGGTTACTGATTTGCTAGCAACAGACACTGTTTAGCATGACAAAGCTAGCAACGAGCATGTCTGGGCTTGTCATTAGCATTCCTAGGCTGGCAACTAGCATTGCAAAGCTAGCTAGATGCTGGCTGTTGGCTCTTTTTCTTTTCTTTGTAGGGACAGATTGTGTGCACTAGCATCACCAATTGTGAACTTGACTGTTACTGCAGTCCGTTACAGCTACCATATGCCTGGATCAATTGCCACAAGGTTTCTCTCAGAAATATTTTTATCTTTACATACATTCCTTAAAAATAATAATCTGGTGTTTTCTATAACAAAAATGTAAATTTTTGTGCAATAGAAATACTTTGAATAAAGACGAATGTACTTGTTTTCAGTTTGGCCACTCAAAATAATAGATAAAAAGATTTTTGCTTAACAGGGAAAATAGCAGTGAGTCCAAAACCCCTCAAGTGTGACTATTCATAAGATGACGTTGTTGTGTTAGAGTTTGACCTTTTATTTGTGTGGTACAGGTGGCAGCTCCACCTTCCAGTTCCGCCACCACCTGCAGCTATAAGAGGGCAGCGGGCAGGAGGGGCGGTCTCTTTGCCACCTCTTCTGCCTGACGGCTGCGCCAGTGCTGTACAGTACCTCTATAATAAACGTGTGTTCAGTTCGACCCTTGGCCTCATCCTTGGCTCCATATACAGACATAACATTTGGCAATGAGGATAAAAGTGGATTAAAACAAGGTATGGAAGCGTGTGGGTTTGGAATTCGGCAGTTTTTGGAGCTCTCTGGCGAGCCACCGGTCCCCTGGCCGAGGTGGTGCGCCGCTTTCTGGACGTATGTAGTGGCACTGGACCTCGGGAAACTGGAGGAGTTGTGGGCACGTGAGTTGCTGGTGCACAATCCTGTCATGGAGGAACAGCATGTTCTGAGCACACTGTCTGTGATAGCTTTGCTGTAGTGATTGAACTAATGGCGTGCTATTTTCGCGCCCTGGAAAAAGTCATGGTTTGCAAGATTCGGTTTCGACAGCGCCACCAACAGGTGGGCAAGTCTGTTCAGCGGTTTGTGGCAGACTTGGAGCTGGTGGTCAGCGGGTGCCAGCTTGGATTATTGGGAGAGGAGGTGATTCGTGACCAGTTGGCGGAGTATACCAACGGCACTGCTTGCGTTTTCGGGCAAATTGACGCTACCCACAGTCATTGGGTTAGCTCAACAGTTGGAAGCTGCGCATAAACTGTCACTGGAGCTGAATGAGTGCTTGTCGCACCGATATCTGGGATCACTGCCGACCTTGCATGCAGTGGACCTGGCCAGCGTGGGAAGCGTGGAGGATGACACTAGCGCTATGAATGTGAGGTCCACCCTGGGAAAGCCCAAAGGTGAGGGCTGTGGGTCCACAAAGCACTGTTTCGGAGACAAAGATTTGTCCGCAAGAGCGGAGTGCTGCGGCACATGTAGCCACTTGTTTCATGTCACCAGGGCATGCCACAGATCTGAGCGAGGAGGTCTGTGGCACAAATAGGACTCTCGCGCCCTCACGGTTGTTCATGCTGTGTCTCCGAGTACCAACGGTCACACATACTGTATAATGAAGTTGGACGGGATGGAAGTGTTGTTGTGGATTGACGTGGGAGCAGTGGGCTCCGTGTCAGATTGGACGACCGTGAGATGTTTTTCCCCGCACATCAGAATTGAGAAGGACCCGGCGCTGCTTTGTGGTTGTGGAGGAGGATGTCTAGCCATGGTGGGAGTGTTGGAGTCGACGGCTCGGCGCAAATCGGCCAAGACGTGGGGCTGTCCGATCCTGGGAGTGGTAGATGGCGCAGTGTGGGATGAGGGACTGTCTGGCACCCTGGAGAGTGAGCAAGACCAGTATTGCTCAGGGTCATCACAAGAGAGTCCCTGTGCCAAAGCTCAAGTCTCTCTGGACGAGGGTACTGGGTGGCACAGTGGGATGCCTGTGACGACGGGCGACGTTGAGAGGCTGGCTCCATCTGTTCCCGGATTTCGGCTGGAAGGTACCAGTGAACAAGGGTTCACAACAGTGACTGTGGTGGCGGAGTTAAAAGAGGTCGGAGCCGGACCGTTAGGCACGGTAGAACGACGTGCCCAGCAGAGACCCTGCAAGCCGAGCAAAACCCCTCTGGGGGTCAAGGACTAGATTCAGGAGGAGAGGCGACCACGGCAGGTATGGGCCGGTCTGCGGTCGGAGGAGCACCAGGGATGGCCATGCGTCATGGCCAAACGGGAGGACGCTCATCTCCAGCTGCTAGATGGTTTGTGGAGGCACCCAAATGAGCTACGGTGTGCCAGGGAGGAAACTGTGGGACGTAGGCCTAGACAAGCAGTGGCCGGTGGTGATGAAGAGGAGGCACACCGGTGCTGCAGAGACCTACTGCGGCCCCGGAGGCTGGCTGTCTCCAGGAGCGGACTGATGACTGGGTGGTCCAGGGGCCCACGGACTTGGGTTCTCCAGCCGTTTGTTTATAGGTTACCTGTTGTATGTGTGTTTAAATCAGTTCTGTGTGTGTCTTAAGCTGATTGTTGGTTTCTGGTTTAGCTATTGTACATGTGTATATTTTGATGTTCATGGGGATTAATTTGATGTTTTGTTTACAGTAGGACACGGTGGTATTTTGTGTTAAGTGGACTTATTTAAAGTACAAGCGGCAGAATAACCCACTTTGCCATGTGGGGCGGGGTGGCAGTCTGCCCATCTTCCCCTAGTTTTAGTTATTTTGGAATGACTGCGTTAGGCCATTTGTGTTGTGTTATATCATTACTTTTAGTGCGTGATTCGGGTTCCAAATTAGGGTGGGTCTGACTTGTGTGTGTGTTTTGGCTTTTGTGAAGGGGCGGGGTGGTGGTGTTGTGTTAGAGTTTGACCTTTTATTTGTGTGGTACGGGTGGCGGTTCCACCTTCCGGTTCCTCCACCACCTGCACCTATAAGAGGGCAGCGGGCAGGAGGGGCGATCTCTTTGCCACCTCTTCTGCCTGATGGCTGCGCCAGTGCTGTACAGTGCCTCTATAATAAACGTGTGCTCAGTTTGACACCTGGCCTCATCCTTGGCTCCATATACAGACATAACAGATGTCACACGGCTGTCAGTCGCTATATGGGCGGCCATATTGGGAGTGAAGCTGCAGGGGTGATTCTATTTCATTAAAGCCAAAAATTATGTAAATATAATGCACTACTGTGGAATAATTGGTTGTACAAACACTGGTGGGAAGGAGAAAGTGTTTTTTTAATCTGTTACCTGCAATTATTTTGAACCAAGGTGAGCCAACTCACGAACTATCAAACAGAGGAGAATTTGGCTTTCTCCTAGTAGTGCTGATGTGGCACCTTCCTTGTATTCCAACTTGCGGGTGCTCTGACCATTTTGTGATAGGTTTGTAGAAATAATTGACTAATAATATTGTTGAAGAGTATGTGATGCTCTGTGGACATTTTCTTAGATTTGTAAGTTCCCTGTTTTTATCAGCTCAGCTGCTGCCAGCCACGCATACACTCACAGAGCTAAACAAACGTACTTGTTTGTCTAACGGGACCTATCAGGGATCCAAGCCAACTTAAGTGTCACAGTTTGAAGCTACAGAATAATATGAAGATCCAAATCACTATTTACCCCTCCTTGCCGAGTTCTTACCTTTGACTGCAATCTGTAAAATCAGCTGTGTCCACACAAGCGAGACAGAACATGTCTCCTTATGCTCAGCTACGCAGATGCTTCTAATCATTCTGGCTGATTAGATCTCCGTACGGACCACACCTGGATTCTGTTTACTTCCTGTTTCCTTTCCGATGAAAGAAGGCTCAGAAGAGGAGAAAAACAACACAACTTTAGCCTCGAGGCTGCTGGCAGGAAACCAGCAAAGCCGGGACACTCCGTGCTGGATCAACCTAGCTACTAAAGCTAACCTTAGCTGGAGTTAAGGCTTTTCAAGAACGACACTGAGATCCAGACTTCACCAACATTCAAGAGTGTCACTTGCTTGGGAAGTCTCAATTCTTCTGAACAACAACTGAAGAAAATGATGGAGTAGTAACCCAAGGTTTACTGTAAAAAAGGTTTACATTTTTGATGCCAAAATGTCAGAACATCGGCTATTTAGCTGTGACTTTGAGGATTATTACAAGTAGCTGGGAGTCTAAAAATCAACTGCTTATTGTTGACACCAAGACAACGATGTCTAACTTCATCTGAAAGCACCTGGACAGGTGAGTGTGCTGAGTGAAGCCAGCCTTTAGCTAATGCTAAATCAAATTAGAGCACATCTAAAAAAAAATTGAAAGCAAAAACAGAGAAAAGCAAACAGGAGAAATTAAGTTGGGGGCTCTGTGAATAATATATGGGCTGATGTGGATAAACGTGCATGATAAGTGTTATGAAGATCAAGAAATGTATTTAGCTTTGTACATGTCTGGATAGGTGATGTTAGCCCAATTCTCCATGTCTTTTGGATAGTCTTGCTTTGGAATGAGATGGGGGGCCTGCTTCTCAATTAAAACTAATTTGTCGTTATACCGCTGTCTGTCATTATCAAGAGTTTCGTAATAAATTTAGTACGTTTTCACTTTTTTTGTTCCATTTTACTACGTGATTATCCCCCTCATAATGGCCGGTGATCCCGCTGGAAGTCACGTGATCGAAAACTATGAATAGTTGTCTGTGGCGCTTTGTGACATCACAGTTCATGTGCACAATGACCAGTATGGTGACTGTGGAGGCTTTAGTCAGTGTAATATTCACTCTCGTCCAGTCTCTTTTCATTGTTTCCTCTAACAATATCCTCTTTGGTTTCTTTGCTGGTTCTGCCATGACATCCATTCTGAAAATTCTAAGTAAGCAGCCAACTAACACCATGTGCTATGACTGGCTGTGAAATGAGTCAGTCGTAATTTTTTTTCAGTGTTCCTACCAAACAGCAAAGTTGCATACTGCCATTGCAGATGATGCAGGCCCTTTGGGGCTGTGGTGGTAATGACATTTGCCCTGTCAAAAGTTGATATATGATTTTGGAAACAGTATTTAAAAAAAAAAAAATCTTACACAGTGTTGTTCTAAAAGTCCTCCAACCAATCACATAAGTTGTTTCAATTCCCCAAATCCACTCGGAGGAGTGTTTCTAATCAGCCCTCAAATCTGTTTATGAAGGTGGTTAGGGACACGGCTCCCTATATACTAGTGATGGGATCCACAGTTAACTAAACTATAGCGACTCACTTCTGGTTCTTTCACTAAAAAGATCAGTTTGAAATATTCGTACACTGAATCACTCAGTGCTGTACAGGAGCACTGAATGCCTACCACTCACTGGACTGAGAGTTGGCTGAACAGAGCAGCAGGCGGGGCTTGTTCACTGCCTATAGGTGGGTGATTCAGCTGGTGATCCCTGACTTCCATTACAGTTCCGGTAAGTGAGTCAGTACAGTACATTCACTGATAAAAACTACTATATTCAAATGAATCGTTTACAAATGTTACAGCACTACTCCTTACAGGAGATGAGAGTTTGTGTTCCCATGCTCTTTTTTCCCACTTGTGCATCTGTGCTTTAGTTTTCATTTCTGCTTCTGTGTTCACTTACATTAAATACTCGTATACATTTTTATGGTAAGGGAGTAAAACTGCTTGGTTAATGTTAGGGTAATGTTTAAGGTTAGGAAAAGGTTTTCCAAACGTCTACACTATACTGACAGACAACATTAATTAAAATTAAATTAAATTAAATCACCCTTTATTGTCATTCAACTGTACAACCAATCATGTACAGTAGAAGGAGGTTGTGCTTTACCTATCTACTGTGTTAATCATACACACCCCAAGTGTAGAATCAGAGGGCCGCTGCCATGCAAGGCGCCGCCACAAATTTCCCTCCTCCATTCCATTATTGCTGAGCACCAAGCTGGATAGCAGGAAGTTCCACTTTTATATGGTCTTCGGCATGACCCGGCCGGGATTTGAACCCCTGCCTCCCGGGTGTGGGGCGGATGCTCTACAAACTAAGCCACCACTCCGGTAATTTACTCCGGTAATTTACATAGACTTTATTTACATAGACTGTAAATAAAGATGAACAACAAAAGAGCTCTCCAAAAGTGAAGTCTCTGCATCTCAACCACCCTCTGACTGGCTGGCTGCAGGAGGAAGATAAGCCTCTCTGTACTCCATTATTGTGTGTGACATTTTGCCAAAGTAAAAACTAAAAACGCTCATTGAATAGATTTTTACAAAGAATTTTTTTGTTCTATTTTCATAGGTAGTTCTTTTCATGCTAATTAGTTTTATTAGTTATCCAATGTTATAAAAGACAGGAGTGTGGCCAAAATTAAGCATGGTTGATACTGACGGTATTAGAGGGCACTGGGCTACTGGGTGGCTGTATGGTCAAGAACGCAACATAGTGGCCCCAATTCACAGTCATTACTGCACAGACTGTGGGTGCAAATGACATCATAATCACAAGATGGCAGCACCCTAAATCCAGGAAGTAGAGCTTCACTTTTTACAGTATTAGTGGTGGTATGTTATCAAAATTTTGTACAGATGTGTAGGTCTTAATGTGTGGATCTGAGATGTAAAAGGTGATGTTCTACATCAGTGGTGTCAAATTCATTCCATGGAGGGCCAAGACCCTGCAGGTTTTACTTCCACCCAGTCTCTTCAGCAGGTGTTTTTACTGATCAGCAATCAGTGGGAAGAAATTCAGAGAAATTACCTGTTGAAGACACTGGGTGGAGGCAAAACCTGCAGGGTCTTGGCCCTCCATGGAATGAGTTTGACACCTGTGTTCTACATTTTATTCCTCCTGAAAAATACTGAAGAAACTTGCAAGTGAGCAGATCACAAAACCACGTCAACTGTAGTGGTAAGTATAAGGAGCAGGTTGGAAATTCAAAGAACAACCAACTTTATTTTCAATATGAAGACATATACGTACAAAGATATGTACAAGCCACTAAAGACTGAACAAACTGTTTCTGAATAGTCACCAAACATTCTTAAAAGGTCAGATTAATCTAAAGAGCAGCTTCCATAGCATCACAAAATAATCAAAGTGTCAGTGTCCAATAGTGAAAGCAAGTGACACAGAAATACCATGGACAAAAAACACTATTAATAACAATCACTTTAAAGATACAAAAGACACACATCCACAAAACCCTGCACATACAGATACTCAAGGCATATCCAGAGTTGACGCAATTAAAAAAAAAAAAAAAAACAACAAAAACTGTTTTCTTCCACATTCAACACTCAAAATGAGCTCAGAGCATCTTCTTCCTTTGATCCTGCTGTCATATTCCCCCATTATAGTCGCTCATGTGGGAGAAAAATTCACACACCACCGTCCACGTTCATCGAATGACAGCTCTAAGGCAGAACAAGGAAAGCGTTGGCTTTACATCCACATTTCACTCACATTATGAAACACACTGAATTCACTGTTCCTCAGCTTGAAATCACCAGCACTGTTGCTCCAAGTGCTGCATTTAAACTACATTACCACAGCCTATACTGCATGTTACACCAAATCTATGCAACACTATGAACACACTGTCCGCCACACTGAGGGCTAGTATTAGGGTCATTGGAGGAAAAAAAAAAACTTGAAATGTTCATGAAGAAAAAGAAAACAAACACTGCAAAATTTCAATGAGAAATTCTTGAGAACAGATCTCAGATAAAATTGGCAAACTTACATGAAATTTGCAAAGGAAAAATGTACAAAACACAAAAGTCAGAAATTTGTGAAGGTAAAAATACCCATGGCAAAAATCACGTGTGTCTCACAAATGCATAAGGCCAAAAAGTCAGAAGTATATGAGGGGTAAAAAGTGCAAGTTACAAGATTAAACCTAAATATATGAGAAAAGAATAACACATTTAGACTTTTGTACACTGTTAAGACATTAGCAATGGTTTTGTTGAGTCACAGTAATGAAGATAATAAACAATAAGTTTATTTCTGAGAAAAACCAACTGTCCACCAGGTAGTGACAGACACTGATCTCTATGAACCTTTGTCTGTGAAATGTCGATAATGCACAAAGTACAAAACTGAACAGAGGTAAATATTCAGTAAAGGTGATAGAGCTAACACTCTTACCTCCTGGTCAGTAAGTTTTATGCTCACTCTTGCCCCACTATTGTACTGGTTGCCTGTTTGAGACAAAAATCCACACTCAGTTGTTTCTCTACACAATTTACAGCATCTGGCAACCTCTGAGCTTCCTGCTAAGGCCCCCTTCACACTGGATTAAGACCCTGCTACGCTCTTCATGACCTATGTGACCTACTGGAATGTGGCTGCATTACGGAAAAATAGGAAAATCTCCTTCATTGCGAAGGCAATTATGACACTGCTACGCGTTTCCCTGCTAATTTCCATGTCTGCGACACTCTCCTCCTCTCCCCACCGCACTGTAAACATCAGACGTTTCCTTGACAATCCTACTACATAGAGGATGGTGTTGTAGTGGTTAGCACTCTGGCCTCACAGTAAGAAGGTCATGAGTTCAAGTCCACCAGCCAGCAGGGCCTGTTGTGGGGAGTTTGCATGTTCTCCCCATTCTTGTGTGGGTTTACGCCAGGTGCTCTGGTTTCCTCCCACATTCCAAAAAAACCACACAAGTTAGGCTAATTAAAGAAATGGTGCTGCACCGTGGATGCGCTTGAATTTCCCCAACTACGCCCCACGATCGCATGTCCTAGCACAACCCCTTCGGACCATGTCAGGATGCAACTACAAACTTGAAGATCACGCCATGCTACCATGACAATCAGCGTGGTCGGCCCCACTTTAAATTCTTGCCAACCAAGTCACACCAGGACCCTGATACGATGCCTATACAATCATTAACCACCGCAACCTCGCTATGGAAGTTTTGAGCTTATGCAAAACTCTCCACGCTCTATCACGTGTAACGGGGATACCAGTATGTGCTTAATACGCTCACGAAGACCCTGCAAAGACCATCCGCGTTCTGGATGATATCTTAGGTCATAGCGAGGTCTCCATCCAGTGTGATGGGGGTTTAAATGACAATATATAATATCAACCTTGTTATGCCACTGGCTTTGAGATCCTTACTGGATTCTGTAGTTCTTGTTGGCCAGCTGCTCAAATGTAAATATTATGATCGTTTGGACCTGCATATTTTTTAAAATAATTATTTCACTTTTTTCATGAAAATATAGACTTTGAGTATATATAGTTTTTTATTATTTTGAAGTCCATATAACTTTTAACTTAAAGGTACAATGAAACTTTTAGAAACTTGGGTTTTAGGGTCACTTTATGGTCACAAAGTGCTAGAGCAGCTCAAAAAACAAACAAACCTGAATATCATGATTCAGAAGTTTAATTCAAACAGCTAAGTTATGATTTAAAATGAAAATGGCTTGAAATGTCTCACCTTATGTGAGATGATTATAGAAAATACTGCAACTCCATTCATTCCAACTTGCAGTATTTCTCAGAAACATACTGTATGGAGTGAATTTGGCTGTAATTTACTTTGTGACACTCATACCCAATTTTCCAAAAATTTCATATAGTACATTTAACTCATGCTACCTGAATCCCTTCACACATTCTTTATTCTGCTGACACTACGTTTGCGTGATAGAAATGTGCTTTTGAATAACATTTTAACAATACCTCTAAGGGAATATTAAATTAAAATCGCCATTTTTTTCTAAATATTACATCCCATTATTTCAAATATTACACGTTTCCAATGACAGTGTATCCTCTCTGACATATGCCTTATTATATAAGCATACAATAAATATCACCTTGGCTCCTTTTGAATCAAAAGTTACAAAATGCTTTTTCTTCCGTTGCATTGTCTGCCAGTCAGCGCTTGTCCTTCAGTATGAAATGAATAAGAAATCACTAAAACTCCAGAGCGTTCACAGGGCAGAGTGGTTTGGTTTTACTCTGTGCTTGAGGCCACAGCGACTGTATAAGTCCTCCAGGGTAAAATTAGGGCCTGTTTGTCAGCCAGGGTTCGTGTGTGACTCACCCTTTAATGGACTACCTGCACTGAAAACATCAGGATGGCTGGATGGTATGCACTTATTAAAGCTGCAATATTTCTTATTTTTTACAGCTTCTTTTCTGATGAATTAACAATGACAAATCAAATTCTATACTCCCAAACCCGACTCGTCATCATTATTCTTTTTGCTTCTATTGTGTCTCTGATTCCTTTACGAAACTTCGCCAGTGGTTTTTCAGGTAAAAAATAAAGTGTTCATCATCACCTCACCGGATCTGGAGCCTCTGTCTCTATCATTATAACAATCACAAATGAGTCTCCCAGTCTGGGTTGTGACACAACTTCATATTTGAACTGAGAATGATGTCTTTGATCACATTCATGTTATGTTGACATATGGATATGGTAACAGCTGCACCATAAGAGAGCTTATCTATCAGAGTTTGTTGCTTCATGATGTCCAGGATAGTGTTTGGCTTCATGCCTTGAAGGCTGTCATGATGCTTCACTGGCTGGGATACACATTTCCATGTCCAGCTGCAGCAAAGCAAATACTCAGAAGACAACAGACTCTAGTAAGCAACATTGTGAAAGTCTTCAGTTCTTGATTGGCTTAAAAATAAACCTCAGGCATCACTGAAGTTCACCTTCCCGTATGCACAAGAGTCTGAGAACATCATTTTCTGATCAGACAGCAGCTCATCCGTCACGGTCAGCTCCTCCAGCTCTGTAGTGAAGTGGTCGGTGCTCTCAGCCACTGAAGTATCCTTGACTGCGCTGTAGGTGAGCGCCACACTGTAAGTGGCAGGCTTATCTGAGCCCTTCCTGCCGCATCGGCAGATCTTACGGAAGGCGGCACGAAACTTCTGCGACATGGCGTTGTATATGACTGGGTTGATGGCACTGTTGAGATAGATGCAGATTCTGCAGAAAAGCAGGAACCATTGGTCCAGGTAGGCTGGATCCAGGAAGGAGTTGACCACCACCAGAGTGCGATATGGCATCCAGAGCACGGCGAAGAGGATCACCACCACAGCCAGCATCTTGGTTACCTGAATGGGAATCAGTGAGACATAACAAGGCCATCAGAGACAGCAGGCCTCATTAGGAATTACAGCTGACTGCAGTGCTTTAACATAGTTAATTCCCAGAGTTTTACTGTATTTCCTTGTACCACACTTGGTGTTTCACTGAATTTGTATCACTCCGCTTCAGCGTTACCCTTATGATTGTTAATTATGGTAAAGGCCTATACATACTCCGCAAGAACAGAGAAATTTGTTCTGTCTCCCAGGGCTGCAAGAACAAAATGACATCATTTTGTTCTTGTAGCCCTGGTTTGGGAGTTCTTGCAGCTTGTTCTTGACACGTCATTGTGGCAGAACTTTTTTCTTGTGTGGTGTCCAAGAACTATTGTGTGACTGGTTCTAACACACCTTACAGTGCTGCCTAGACACATCATCAGTGATGTAACCTGCGGTCATCGGGTGTTTCGGGTCATTATACATCATACACCCTCTCACAGGCGACCCAGCCAGGGTTGATCAAACCCCGACTTGTGTCTAGGTGGCTTGAGACGTCCACGGATCACTCCTTCTGATCCACAGCCATCATGATGCTCTTTCAGCAGCATCAGTGATGTTCTTGATGGCTTTCTTGTTGAGTCTCCCTCTGATCCCCAACTGCTTGAGGGCCCTGCAGAGTGACTGACTGGCAAAACCTCGACAGCCATCCTCTATGGGGTAGAGCCAGGTCTTCCATCCCCTACTACGGCAGTCACCAACAAGCTCCCCATACTGGTCATAAATATGAATTTCCCAGGAGTTCTGCACTTGAGTTTCTTGTGGAGTATGAAATGTCCTGGCCAGAAAGAACTTTGTTCTTGTTCTTGCCACCTCAAGAAAAGAAAACATTTCTCTATTCTTGTAGAGTATGTATTGGCCTTAACTGTCTGGGGGTTCTTATGATATGTGATAATTCTATGCTGTGTCGTGTCTTATTTTCTACAGTGAGATGTTGTCTAAAAAAACGACAGCCTTCACCCCCTGGAAATTGCATTGTTGTGGTCTGGGGTCATGCTAAGAGTTAACCTGATTAGCTGGGTTATTTTACTTTGAAAATTAGTTACCCCAAAGTTTAAAGTCCTAGAATGTGCAGTTTCTCATTTGCTTTTCATCAGCATTGGTAAAAAAATGTACTGATTATTACCGCTTCTGTTTTGCATGTTGTTACTAATAATGTGTGCACATAGTACTGCTCAATTTCTATCTCGGAACATGTTGCTAAGCTGTTTTGATATGCAACCCAGCCAGCATGTCCATGTGGGCCCCACCAAAGGCTTAAAATGAGCTGTCTTCTGGGTTCCAACTGGGTTTGTCTGCAGGTTCCATGCTGGCTTCATCTGGGTTTGCCCACATGGACTTTACCTGTTTATCTATTTTCAACTTATTTTCTCATAAATTTGCTATTTTCTTGTAAATTTGTGACTTTTTTCCCATAAAATTGATACATTTTTCTTGAAAATTTGAAAGTTTTTAATAAATTTTCAACTTTACTGTAAACTTGCAACTTCTTCTCATAAATTTGTTTTCTTGTAAAATTGTGACTTTTTTCTTGCAAATTTGCTAATTTTTTTTTTTCTTGTAATTTTGGAACTTTCTCGTGAATTTACTACTTTTTACTGTAATCTTGCAACTTTTTCCCATAAATTTGTGACATTTTTCTTGTAAATTTGGAACTTTCTCAAAAAATTTCAACTTTTTATTGCAAACTTGCAGCTTCTCAAAAATTTGACTTTTCATAAATTCATAACTTTTTTTTTTAAATTCTCAATTTATTTATTCTACTATTTTTGTTAATTTGCAACTTTTTCTAATCTTTTCCTCATAAATTTGTCACTTTTTTCTTGTACATTTGCTCAATTTTTCTTGTAAGTTTGTAACTTTTGTCCAGTACTTTTACTATTTTTTACTTGTGAATTTGCAACTTTTTTCTCTCAAATTTTCACTTTTTTTCGTTATAAATGTGATTTTTTTTTTTCCCTCATACATTTGCTACTATTTTTTGTAAATTTGTGACTTTCTTCTCATAAATTTTCATTTTTTTTCTCATAAATTTGTGACTTTTTTCCTTGTAGTTTTGGCACCAGTGTTACTGAAACCTGCCCAGATGGGTTTAACGCAGGTAAGCAGCTTACCTGTACCACAGGTTAAGTCCATATGGGCAAACACAGATGAGGCCCACATGGGCATGCTGGCTGGGAAATGACCACATATTGCATTGTCCTCAGTTGCCGTTGCTATCAAGGGCTAACACTCGACTCGGGGTTTTCTAAATTGTTGCACTGGGAATGTGTTTGGATGAGGGACGCGCCATAAGTCAGATCATCTTGTTGCTTTACCTGCATTGTTATGTCTGTAGTCTACAGTTTGATAATTACATTTATTCACACAGCCTGGATTTCAAACGTGTTCTCATTCTGGGATGTCACTCAGTACCTTTCTGCCTCTGAGAAGGGATCTATTTTAGAGACCCCTGAAGAACTTGTTAAGAGGTTGGAAGTGTGATGGTAGTGTAAGTTACAGGTTTATCAACCAAGAAACCAATTCTGTGTACTGCTTTGCTTTTTTTCCCCTGTCTCATTTAATAAATACTTTCATGTATTTCTAACAGTTACACTCCGTCCTCCCACAATAACACATACTGTGTGGCATAAACAGAACAATGATGCCTTGTGGGCTTTAGTTGTGCTATGCTGCTTCTGCCAAAGCACATTGCTCCTTATAGAAAGCGACACAGAGAAGCAGCAATAGAGAATTTGTCCAAGAACTGGGTGTCCATGGATCACTTTTTCTTGAAAAGTCTTTGATTATTTGTAAAATAACAAGCCTTAAATCTGTCTTTTAAGCATCTTTCAAAAGCCTCACACAGTAGGATTATTGTGTGTATATATATATTATTTTTCATTCAGGGCTGTTTCTAGCTTTTTGGATTAGAGTTCAAATTCTTCAAAAGAAAAAAAATGTCTGCCCTTCCAATAAACACATTTAAAAATTAAGTTGGATCATTTTCTAGATGAAAAAATATTAAACTATTACACTGAATAAAAATTTTATCAGCATTCATAGCAAAGTTAAAAATTTATAACAAAAATGTAGAAAGTCTGCAAAAGCTGTAAATTTATTATGAAAAAAGCAGTGAATTTATGAGGAAAAAATTGCACATTTATGCAAGAAGAAAAGTCACAGATTTATGAGAAAAAAGCTGAAAATCTATAAGAAAATAATAATAATAATTATTATTATTATGATGATGATAAATTTTACCATTAAACTGCTTTTAAGGACCAGTGCAGTTCCAATCATTATCCTGGGCCACCGTGCATACAACTGAGGATGTCCTTCAACTGATAAAGGTGCATTCAGACCAAACGCAAAGTGAATTTTTCGTGCGATGAAAATACATACAAACTCAATGGAAAGAGGCAAGCACACATGAATCTCGGCATTCGTGCATTTTGGTCCGAGGGATAGTACTAGCATGTAATGGCCTTGAGATTCTGCTGTCACCGGAGTAAAAGTATCAATATTGGAGAGTAAACTAGTTTGAAAATGAGACTGACACTTGTTGTGAAGTCAGATTACAACAGACTGTGCAGACGTGGCAACGAAGGCATCATGGATGACGTCATCACATCTAGCCCTATATTAAGGGACTGACAGCGGGACACTGCCTCTTTGGTGTTCCGCCTCTATGCCAACACCAGCCTCTACTCACACCCGGTTAGCATAGCTACTATTCTACTGTTATACGTGCTGTTAGCAGTTTCCTTTAATAAAGTTACTGTTCAGTACAGCGACTCCCTCCACTGTCCTAATTTCCAGGCATAACAATGGCAACAAGGAGAAAAATTTGTCTTCTGGAGGAAAATTCAACATTTTTCCTGAAGATGAAAGTGTGTCTATTACCCCGGCCGGTGAGTGAGGTGGCCAGACAAATCAAGCTCCGCCAACACTGACAGTGAGTGGGTGAGACGACCCAACAGTACATTGCGGACCTCTGCTGTCTGGCAAACATATGCGAGTTTGGCCATTTAGAGGACGAAATGGTGCAGGACCAGCAAGTGGAGCACACCAGCAACCCGCGGCTGTGGGCGAAGCTAATCATGGCACCCGACGACCTTCCACTGGCGAAGGCAGTGGAGTTGGTGTTTCAACTGGATGCTGCCGACAAGCTAACATCACAACTAGGTGAGCCATGACAACGAGCTCCATTAGCGCATGCAGTTACCCCAGCAAAAGAACCCGGTCACGCCGTGACCTTCTCGGAGGACACCAAGGTGAACACGGTGAAACACCATTCGTGAATTAACTGCGGCTCCCCAACGCACCAAGAGCGAGTGTGATCCTGCCCGGCCTGGGGGCAGCGATGCAGACGCTGCAGCAAGCTCAATCACTTCACCTAGGTGTGCAGATCGACACAACTGACATCAAGCCCGCCACCCAGTCCAAAAGAACCACCAACAACCACCATCCACACAGTGGGCTTCAGAGGGGTGGCGTACAAGTGGTGCACAGTGAGGTTAGACAACGTCAGCTTACCGTTGCTGCTGCACACCGCCACTGTGAGGTCAGTGATGAACTGGGTTACAGTTAAAAAATTCTTTCCCAACCATCCTATTGGGACGAATCCAGTGGAGCTGTACAGCTATGGGCACACACGCATCAGCTTAGTAGGGACCGTATTGCTGGCAGTTTGCTACATGTCAGGAGTCCTCCCGGTGTTCTTCTTCCAGGTAACCACACACGGGAACAACATTTTACCATCCATGATAACCTTGGGCTCAGTTTGACCGCTGATGATGGGAGCACAACACACCCGGACAAGGGTACAGCTGCTCTGAGCTTGACACCACAGGGAGAAGACAGTGGGGAGAGGGGGTAGAAACCGGAGTCATCTCGCATCTGCGCCTGGCATCAGCAGCAAGGAGCCACCACAGTGCTGCAGGATAGCGAGTTCGTGGCCCAGCAGGACCCAGGAGAGCAATGCCAGCCGAGGGTGCATCCTGCCGCCACAACAACAATGCCATGGGCCGCCAACCCGATTGCCGCTTGCAGTGCTGCAATGGGTTCGGGTCCAGCGATCCAGACGCCTGGACCCAAAGATGATCCCGTCATCGCCAATGAGAATCGCTGCGCAGCTGGGTCCAGCCACCTTTCAAATGGCCGATGGGTTGAGATTGCACACCAGCCATCTGCAAGGGGTGAGAACAGCTGCCCTGGAACCGATCCAGCCAGTGTGGGACCCAGGCTGGGACTTTGCAGTAGAACATCCAGATCCACCTCACCCAGCACCTTCGGGGCTGTGCCCACCGAGGGCTCGCCAGAGGCCCCTGAACTGAAAAACTCAATGGTGACTCAAAAAAAAAAAAAAAAGCTGTTTAGCGAGCCACAACTGCTTCAGAAGTGGTAGAATAATCCACTCAGTCGTGCAGGGTCAACCGGTGGTCTACCCGGTGGCCGAGGTTCTGTTCACTCTATTGTTGTAAATGTTAAACAATATAGAAATGTTCATAATGTTTTTGCTTTTCCCAGGGGGTGGGAAGGGGGATGTGAATGTTATGAAGTCAGATTACAACAGACTGTGCAGGTGTGGCGACGAAGGGATCACGGATGACGTCGTCACGTCCAGCCCTATATTAAGGGACTGATGGCGGGAGACTGCCTCTTTGGCGCTCCGCCTCTATGCCAGCACCAGCCTGTACTCAGTCCCAGTTAGCATAGCTATTATTCTATTGTAACACATGCTGTTAGCAGTGTCCTTTAATAAAGTTACTGTTCAGTACAGCGACTGCCTCCACTGTCCTAATTTCCAGGCATAACAACACTCACCTGGAGACAGAAAGACCGGGAGTACTGCAGCTGAATCGGAGCGTCTTAGTTTTTTTACCCACGTACTCCTGCCACAGACGTGCTAACAAGGCTAGCAATGTAAACAACCCATCATCCAGGTGAAATTTTGGATGCAGGGACTATTTTTTCAGGTGAGACCCTGTCGGAAAATGTAAAGTTAAGCACGACTGTGTTTTGGGAATTTCCACAGCAGGTTGAATACAGCCGCAGAAGTTGTAAAGGCAACTTTGTCTGTCTGCAACACACTCAGATGATGAATTCAGGTCTATTTGCGTGTTTACATTGAGTTATAATGTAATCGTGCCGTGTGAAAAATTTCCCTGTTCGCCTTTGGTCTGAACACACCTTAAGTCTTTTTTAATCACAGGATTTATTCTGATTATGTAGTGCTAGCCACTATTAGCCTTGTGGTATGCGGTTGGGCCTAGTAATCACCAATTCTGGCGTTTGAAGGAGGGGTGAAAAGATTTTGATATTAAAGTGTAAGACAATGAAAGTTCTTTTTTTCTTTTTTTTTTTTTTTTTTTTTTTTTTTTTTAGAAAAAAAGGGCGTAAGATACCATTTTAGACAATGTAGATTTGTTTTTATAGGGGATTTATAGCCACCGGAGTTCATCTTTAACTTGATGTAGGAGTGGGTGATATAGCAAATATAATATTTGATGTATGATTCATTTCTTCACACAAGATACATAAAATGCCTCTATCGTGCCTATCAAATATAATTTGTCACGGTTATGTAAAGCAACACAGAATGTACTGTAACAGTCCTGAGTTTGACATCTGTCTCTCTGTCTTCTCCACCTTTCACTGTCAAGAACCTGGGTTTCGCTTCCAAACCCAGTTCTAACTTATTGTTATGTTTTGCCCTAGTTTCCACCTGGCGCTTCAGGGAAGCTATTGGGCCTCTGCAACCTGACAGCTTGGCCACGCCCCCTCCTCCTGTCTAGTGCCATCAGCTGTGCTGTCACAGGTGTTCACACACATACTCACATTCACACACACACACACAGAGGCACACGCTCCATTCATTCCCATTCTTACACTCATGCACGCTCTCTCACACATCAGGTCTAATCAGGTTCAGCCCACGCTTTTTCGCACTGGCAATCTCTTTCCTCATTAGCTTCGGGAGTATTTGTTCGCTGCAATTGTGGAAAGAGATTGTTGGAGCATTCACCTCCATACGCGGCAGATAGCTCTCCACGTATGAGTTGTCATCCCCTTCGTTGTATTCAGCCCAGCACTTTAAGTTTGGTTAACCCCTTGGTGTTATCGGCTGACCCTTCTCACCTTCCTCATCCTCCAGACTGCACAGATTGCCCTGGAATCGCTCCAGCCCCATAAGTGTCATGATCGCCTTTCCCTCTGTGCTTATAGCAGTCCTGCGGCACTAGGCTTCCCATTGACCGGGCTGTAGCGCATCCGGCTGGCACCCTGCATGTCAGGTGGCCTTAATTACATCATCTGCATCTCTCTGTATTTTTGTGGTCAAGCTGAACTGTTTATCGTGTGTTTTAATCTAATAAATATGGCACCTTCTACTCACGCGACTGGGTTTTTCATTCTCTCCCTCGTGCGCCGTACAATGGCGCATGGGGAACTGTGGCATTCACAGCAGCACTACTGCTGCTGCTGCTGCCCCACCCAAATGGAAAGCAACCTCCAGCATGCATGTGCGTTTTTAAATCTGGAGAGGAGGGAAACAGACTTCTTTCTTTTGAAAATTCCTTCCACACATTAACGCTTTCAAGTATTATAATGTTATAAGTAGTTTGTGTCACTGACTTGTGAGGCAGCAGTCGGACTCTCCAATGCATCCGCCACCCCAACACCCCAAATTGCTGCTCACAGAAAAGTTTTCACACTCCTGTTCCAGCCCAATGCCAGAAGAAGAGGAAAAAAGACCTGACCTACAGAATCAAAGCAGGTCCATGTCTAAGCACATGACACAGGGGAGCCAGGTGAAGATAAACATTACAGACTACTACTACTGTTTGTGGTGCAGTCTGCACTGTGTAGGTATGCAAGTCATTCTTGCCGAAGTTTGCTAACTTTGGCATGTTTACACTAGAATTTTGTACTAATGTTCATCAATATTTTCTTTTCTTTTTACCTTATACACCACGGACTTTCAGTACAACACTGAGTCATGTCACCTGCAAAAATTCTCTGATGACTCAGCTGTTGTGGGGTGTATAAGAGGAGGAGAGGAGGGGGAGTACAGGACACTGGTAGACGGATTTGTGAAGTGGACGGAACAGAATCACCTGAGGTTGAACGTCAGCAAGACCAGGGAGCTGGTGATTGACTTCAGGAAGAGGAAGGCTCCTTCTCAGCTACTGCAGATTAGGGGGGAGGATGTGGGAGTGGTTGAAGACTACAAATATCTGGGTGTCAGGATCAGCAGCGGGTTGGACTGGAGATCCAACACCGATGCTGCGCACAAGAAGGGGATGAGCAGACTATTTCCTGAGAAAACTGAGATCCTTCAACGTGTGCAGCAGGATGCTGGAGCTTTTCTACCAGACTGTTGTCGCCAGCGCCATCTTAATTGCTGCAGTCTGTTGGGGTAGCAGTATCAGGGCCAGAGATACCAACAGACTTGACAAGATTATCAAGAGGGCTGGTTCTGTAATTGGTCTCAGACCGGAGACCTTTGAGACAGTGGTGGAGAGGAGAACATTAAATAAACTGTGATCCATCATGAACAATCCTGATCACCCCCTCCACCACACACTAGATAGGCAGCGAAGCACTTTCTCCAGTAGACTACTACAGCTTCGTTGTCGAACGGCCAGGTACAGGAAATCTTTCCTGCCACATGCAATTTCACTGTACAATAACTCACTGTGATGTTGTATTCTGGTCATAGCTATGCTGCCACACTGCACCTTACAGACTAACTGGTACCTCACATTTCACTCTGCTCCTGATAGTCCTTTGTGCAATGGGATGATTCATATGTCTGTACGGGTCATCATCATATATTAAGCTATGATGTATATAGGTTCTATAGTCGTGTTAGTTTCTTTTTTACTTTCCATGGGTAATCCCTTTGTCTGTCGTGTGTGTTTCTGTTGTTTGGTTGTCAACTGTCATGCTGCTGTTATACTGTAATTTCCCAGTTTGGGATCAATAAAGTACATCTATCTATCTATCTATCTATCTATATGCATTGTCCCTTTCAAATAAACATTAAATTAATTAATTAATTACATGAGCAAAGTTTAAAAATGGGAGCTCCCACCTGGTCTTGTAACTCTTCAAAATAAGAGTGAGCTGCTTGCCAAATGAAGAACTGATTTGAACTAGATGCAAACAACAAATTATACTTCTGCCACTTAGACCACTAATTATTAATTATGTGGGGTAAACTGAAGTATTTCTGCCCGTCTGGATAAACTTGATTACTTGATAATGTGAGTTTTTGGTCAAATGTGTTTAAATCATCTAAGCATCACCAACAACTCACAATAATTAAAGTGACATGTGGTGCAGTCACATGACTGTACAGCCAATCTGCTATGGGGTTTATCCACTTCCCATTCATCATGGCACAGTTCTTTGAATACATTTAAAATATCAGTTGCTGACTTCAGTCCGCCAACACTCGGTCGGAGTCATTCCCAGTGAGAGTTGGACTCCGCCAGGGCTGCCCTTTGTCACCGGTCCTGTTCATAATTTTTATGGACAGGATTTCTAGGCGCAGCCAGGGAATGGAGGGTGTCATGCTTGGTGACCACAGGATCTCATCTCTGTTGTTTGCAGATGATGTTGTCCTGTTGGCTTCATCCAGCAATGACCTACAGGTCTTGCTGGGACGGTTTGCCGCTGAGTGTGAAGCGGCTGGGATGAGAATCAGCACCTCCAAGTCCGAGTCCATGGTCCTCAGCCGGAAAAAGGTGGATTGTCCTCTCCGGGTTGGGGACAGGCTCCTGCCCCAAGTGGAGGAGTTTAAGTATCTTGGGGTCTTGTTCACGAGTGAGGGGAAAATGGAGCGAGAGATCGACAGACGGATTGGAGCAGCATCTGCAGTGATGCGGACGTTGCACCGGTCTGTTGTGGTGAAGAGGGAGCTTAGTTCTAAGGCAAAGCTGTCGATTTACCAGTCAATCTACGTTCCTACTCTCACCTATGGTCACGAGCTTTGGGTAATGACCGAAAGAACGAGATCGCGGATACAAGCGGCTGAAATGAGCTTTCTCCGTAGGATTGCTGGACTCACCCTCAGAGATAGGGTGAGGAGCTCAGTCATCCGGGAGAGGCTCAGAGTAGAACCGCTGCTCCTCCACATTGAAAGGAGTCAGTTGAGGTGGTATGGGCATCTGATTAGGATGCCTCCTGGACGCCTCCCACTTGAGGTGTTTCGGGCACGTCCCACTGGGAGGAGACCCCGGGGCAGACCCAGGACTCGGTGGAGAGACTATGTCTCCCAGCTGGTCTGGGAACGCCTTGGTGTCCCCTCTGAAGAGCTGGAGCAGGTGGCTGGGGAGAGGGAGGTCTGGGCTTCTCTGCTTGAACTGCTGCCTCCGCGACCCGGACCTCCGGAAAAGCGGTAGAAGATGGATGGATGGATGGAGTTGCTGACTTCAAATACAAACAGATTCAGCAACTAAACAGCTTGTTTTTTGCTTCAAATGTTTTCAGAAATACTTTTTGATGCTTTGCTTTCAAGACATTAGAGAAGGTGTCACTCATGTCCTTGCTTTATGTTATTTGTTTCTCTGTAATCTTCAGGACATGAGTTCAGCCATGCCCTCACCCTCTGTTATGTTCATCTGTATTTTATTTTCATCCCTGCTGTTGCCTCAGTTGTGTTTTCATTTGGTCATTATTATTATTATTATTATTATTGCCATGGTCCTGTCTTCCCTGTACCTCTGTTCATGTCTCATGTGCATCCCCTGTGATTATCTGTGCAGCCCCACACATCCTGTTTTCTGTATGTGTAACCATGCCCTGCTGTTTCTGTTCGCCCCTGATTGTACCCACCTGTTCTGTATTTTTTATGATTACCCGTGTCTTTATATGTCAGCCCCAACCTATGTTCTATATGGGTGTTGTCATCATATCAATGTGAGCAACACACTTCTGTTCCTGCCTTGTATCTTGTCTAGCCTTTGTGAGTTTTGTTCCAGCTTCCGAGCTGTTTATTATTTTTTGTTTTTCCTGAGCTGTGCCCATTCGGCCAGCTCTAAATAAATCAACCGAGAACTTTGAGTACTGTGTTTGGGTCCAGTTCTCTACAAACCGTAACAGTAGGTTTACCACTGAACCATCATGCTGAACAATCTAGAAATTCTGAATAGGCAGCCTTGTCATGGGGGCCCCTCCGGGGCATACAATAGGACTCAAATGCTGGGCGACTTCTCGACATGATTTATTAAAACACAAACACAGCTCGTGGGCCAGGAAACAAAAGCACACCGTAGGCAAGATCACAAAGCTAAGAATAACAGGCATGGACATGGCAGGAGCATGTGAGTACACGCCAAAATGACGAGGATGCTGCCCCGAGGTAAAGAGCAGCGTCTATAAACAAGGCATGACAGATCAGCAAAATAACAAACAGCCGTTGACAATCAAGGAATTAACAAAGCTATGTGAAACAGAAGACCCATTCAAAATAAAAACCAGACCAGAACTGAAGACGATAATGGTAATACCAAAACATAAAGACCAAGATACTAATAATAATAAACACAGAGAATCTCACAATAACCAAGGGGGAGCCCATGTCCCGGTCAAGACAAAATACCCAAAACCAAAATTAAGACAAGAACATGGGCACAGCGCATGTCCCAACCCTAACAGGCTCATGGGAAAACACACCATCCAATTAGGATGGGCTACAATTGATTTCTCTGGTGTTATCAATGAATCACCAACTGGGGCTTTAACAGCAGTTGAGCCAAAGGTTCTGAAGATTTTTTGTGTTCTCTCAGTCACAGTGTGGGCCCTCTGCAGCATCAAATTACATCTATGTGTGTGGAACATGATTTTTCTTTAAATTAAACTGTTAACAAGCCCTTGTTCCAACTCCTTGTTGCTGCTGCTTCCCCATATTTTCTCTGCCACTTTCCTCTGTAATCATCTCTGTGTTTATGAACCTCCGGTTTTACTAATTAATTGCTGGTATTTCCTGTCACGTTCATAAAAAAAAAAAATCACACTTTGGCTCTGTGTAGCTGGGGCATTTGCATGTCAGGGTAAGAGAGCAGAGCAGAGAGGGAGGGAGGCGAGGACTCATTTCCATAATCACTTAGCAGCACGGCTTACTATGTGTTAGCTTTTAAACTGCACACACAATATATACAGTATAGGCAGAGCCATTTCTGCCTATAAAGCAGGAGTAAGCAAATTCTCCAGGCTCCCTCAGTCACTAGGGGACCCTCAAGATACAGTTTCACCCTCAACATTTTTGTGGCGAGAATCAGTATTACCTTCAACTCCCTTTTCTTGTACATTTGCAACTTTTGTTTCTTAAACTTTAAACTTTTTTCCTCATAAATTTGCTACTTTTTTTTTTGGGCAAATTTGCAACTTTTTTCATAAATTTGGTACTTTTTCTCATAAATTTGATACTTTTCGCTTGTAAATTCTCTGACTTTTTTTTTTGCAAAATTGCAGCTTCTTTCATAAACTTGCAACTTTTTTCAAATTAGCATCTTTTCCTCATACATTTGTGACTTTTTTTTTTACTTCTAAATTTGTAACTTTTTTTCATTGTACATTTGCAGCTTTTTCTCATAAATTGCTACTTTTTTCTTCTAATTTTGCAACTTTCCTCCTCATTTATCAACCTTTTTCTCATACATTTGCATTTTTTTTCTTATAGATTTGCAAATTTTCTCATAAACTTGCAATTTTTTTCCTCATAATTTTGATTTTTTTTTCTTGTCAATTTGACTCAGATTTGCAACTTTTCTTTTAAACTTGCAACTTTTTCTCATAAATGTGACTGTTGTAAATTTACCCCTTTTTTCTTCAAAGTAAATTTGCAACCTTTTTAATAACTTTGTTACTTTTTGTTCATCCCCATTAACCAAAGTTTATTTTTTAATGTTTTTGATGGGAAGGTTTTTTTTTTTTTCCATTTTAAAGGGACTGAACTGTTTTCAAATCCAAAAAACAGGGTCCACCCAAGTTAACATAATCTTGCATAGGGTTCCCTGAAAAGTCAGAAAGGGCCCTGCTGTCACCCACCTGTCTGCGGGAGGTGGCGGTGGAGCTGG
This sequence comes from Pholidichthys leucotaenia, assembly GCA_020510985.1. Classification (NCBI taxonomy): domain Eukaryota; kingdom Metazoa; phylum Chordata; class Actinopteri; order Cichliformes; family Pholidichthyidae; genus Pholidichthys; species Pholidichthys leucotaenia. The sequence continues at coordinate 61,614,263 of CM035839.1, forward strand.
AGTGTCGGGAGTTCTTGCAGCTCGTGTTCTTGTTGAAGGTGTGGTTGCTGCTCAGTCCGTTCTTCTTCTTGTCTTTGGGTTCGGAGGGCAGCGGGTTGAGGAAGAGGATCCGGGCGATGAGGCCGTAAAGAATCGCGGAGAGCAGCAGCGGCACCACGAAGAAGACGCTGAAGTCGAAAAAGTAAATGGGCAGGTACAACTTCCTGGAGACCCTGTAGCCGCAGCTGATGATGGTGATGTTGTCGTAGACCAGCTCCTGGATGTCGGACAGGTAGAGCCACATCACGCAGTAAGCGGACGTGAAAGCCCAGACGAACAGGATGATCTTCTTTGCTCTGGACAGGGTGCACAGGAACTGGGCTTTGATGGGGTGGCAGATGGCGATGTACCGCTCTATGGTGAAGGCGGTTATGGAGCAGGAGGACGCGTTGATCCCCAGGTACTGGAAGTAGGTGATGCACAGGCACCCGTAGCGGCCGAACACCCAGGACACAAAGAAGCTTTCCGTGATGGCGGGCAAACCGGCCGCCGTCAGCACCATCAGATCGGCCACGGCCAGACTCACCAGGTAGCAGTTAGTGGGAGTCCTCATGTGTTTGGTAGTGAGCACCACTAGGATCACCATTACGTTGCCAACGATTCCCAGAGCGCAGATCATGAAAAGTAGAAAGCTGCTGATCACTTTGTATTGAATGCTGGTGTCCTCCCAAATTCCCAGAGTGCGGTTCGTCCCTGTAGCTGCTGTAGAGTTTTCCATCTTCTTTTTAAAAACTGTCGGAATGAGAAAGGAAATTGTCGGTGTTGCCCCCCCTTACGCGCCGCGCTGGTTTTACGCGCGATGAAATAGATAAGCCCAGCAACTTCCCAGATTTGGAAAAAGTGTTTACGGGCTTTAGATGAATTAAAAAGCAAACGCAAATGCGTGCTGGACGTCAGATCGCCCTGCAGTGACAGCAAGCAGCTCCGATTCAGCTGTAATTCTTCGTTTTTGCCGTGCGCAAAAGGCGGCGCGCTGCCCTCTTCTAGGACGAACTGTCTGGCGCACAGATGGTGGGCTGGTTTTTGTGCCTTCTTTTTGGCACAAGCTCTCGTACGCATGCGAGGGGATTAGCCCTTCATCACATTTTCCCTAACTGGACCTCCCCTGTCAACTAAAGCAGCTGGTCCAACGCCAGAATGCGACATCGGCGTGCGCCTCTTTCTGTTACAAATGAGCCCCGTGAATCAGTGTCGGGGCTGATGAATTAAAGGCGGAGGTGTGATCACAGGTGCGTCCTGCTCGTCACAGCTGGTGGATTGTTTTCTCTCCCTTTGAAAAGTCATTATGGTGAGCTCATCAGTTTGTCGCCCCAATAAAGACCAAGTACTTTTTGGTCCAGTTTTGTTGTCACTAGTCAAATCTGTTTATCTGCATATCACTTACAAAAATGAACTGTGACAAATTTACATCAATTTGATTTTTATGTGAATTACTACTTGTGATATCCTACCGTGTAGCAATGATCACACTTGAGTTATTTCTTTGGCTAACTCTGCCATTTATTCTGCAACACACATAATAAGACTGAACATGGATTCTGCGCGGGGTTTTCACACTCTTGTTCTAATGTGTCCCCTTAATAGTAGTGCTGAACAATACAGGTAGTTCCCCCTAGAGGCATGTGCCAGTAATGTTTTAAATTAGACTTGCAGTCTACCACATCCCTCCCCTCTAGATTAAACTACTTTTAATTACACTAGCCAATTATGCTAGACATCCTGGAACTCCCATTTAACCCTAAACAATCACAGTTACTTTTAACTTCTTAAACACATGTGCCATACACATAATTTCTTTCTCTTTTTTTTTTTTTTACATGTATAACACACATAACAGTCTAACTGGGGATTTGGTTTGACTACCGCATCCCAGTGAGGTTCCAGGACGCATTCTTGTCCTGTGGCTGGGGAACTCACTACTGACTAAGTATAGTCCTTCAGGTAGTCTGGAGCTTTCCTAGCTCGCTGAGATCTTCTCACGGCGGGTGAGCCAACTGCAGGTGAAGACTCAGACTGCTCCACTGTTTCGGCTGCTGCAGTGCTGCCCGTAGAATCTGCAGAGACGGTTACCTCAGGTTTCACCTGAAGTGGTGGTTCGTTGATGCTCTCCTCAGAATGGTTGTTAGACAACACCTCTGGTGCCATCGGCAGGGGAATGGAGCTCCTACCATGAACTTGGTCGATGTGTCGCCTCACCACTTGTCCATGGCCTAATGTCACCTTGAATGACACAGGGCCTGTCTTTTCTGTTATTTCTCCTGGTACCCAGGCTGGTCCTGAGCCAAAATTGCGGGTGTAGACCACGTCTCCTTCTCTCAGTATTCTCTCTCTAGCATGCATGTCATGATAACCTTTTTGTTTCTCTTGTTTGTCATGCACTTTGTTTCTGAAGTCTGGATGTATTAAGTCAAATGTTGACCTCAACTTTCTTCCCATCCATGGACCTGCGTAGTCAATGTGAATTCTTCTCCATGGTTTATCTGGAACTTCCCAGGGATGTAGTGGGGCTGCTGGAGGACTGTTCCTGTTCTCCTGGCATGCCGCACATGACTTCACAAGCGCCTCCACCTCTGCATCCATGTTGGGCCACCACATGTAACTCCTCGCCAACGCTTTCATGCGAGTGATGCCAGGGTGTGCTTGGTGTAGTTGTTGCAGTAAGGCATTCCTACCAGGTGGTGGAACAACCACGCGTCCTCCCCACAGGATACAACCTTCCTGGGTGCTGAGCTCATCCTGTCGTCGGGCATAGGGAATGAACTCAGGACTGTTCATCTTCGGCCATCCTCGCAAGATGTATTCTCGCACTCTTGCTAGAACAGGGTCTTTGTCTGTCCACTTCTTTATTTGTTGTGCGTTCACCAGGGGCACGCCGATATCTTCAAACAATAGCACTCTCTCCTCCTCCTCAGGCGTGCTGTCTCTTCCTCCATCCAAGGGTAGCCTACTCATCGCGTCAGCATTCGTATGGTCCCGTCCGGCTTTGTAAACGATGGTGTACTCATACGCTGCTAATGTAACGGCCCATCTCTGAATTCTCTGAGATGTCATCTGGGGTATGGCTCTCATTTCACTGAACAGTGAAATTAGTGGCTTGTGGTCAGTCACTATAGCGAACTGTCTCCCGTACAGGTATTTGTGGAATTTTTTTACACCAAATACTACTGCAAGGCCCTCCTTGTCTAGCTGGGAGTAGTTTTTCTCAGCTGCACTAAGAGTTCTTGAGACGAACCCTATGGGTCTCTCTGAGCCATCCTCCATACGATGAGAGAGTACAGCACCCACACCGTAGGGTGATGCGTCACACGCCAGGATGAGTGGTTTGTTTGAATCATAGTGCACTAACACACTACAGGACTGAAGTAGCGCTTTGGACTCTTCAAACGCCTTCTGCTGCTTGACCCCCCATGATCATTTTTCTTCCTTCTTAAGTAAGGTATGTAGTGGTGCCAGCAGCGTGGAGAGCTTTGGGAGGAACCTATGGTAATAGTTCAACAAGCCCAGGTAGGCTTTTAACTCAGTAACATTTTGTGGCTCAGGCGCCTCCGCAATGGCTTCCACTTTGTCTGTTAGAGGGTGTAGACCACTGGCGTTGATCTTGTGGCCTAGGAACACCACCTCTTTTCCCATGAACTCACACTTGCTTCTTTTCAACCTCAGACCGCTTTTCTCCAACCGTTGAAGCACTTCCTCCAGCGTTTTCAGATGTTCTTGTTCATTTGGTCCTGTACAAAGGATGTCATCCAAATAAATGGCAACATTAGGAATTCCACCTAGGATGCCCTCCATAGTTCTCTGGAATATAGCAGGACTGGAAGCTACTCCAAATGGTAAGCGTGTGTAGGTATATAAGCCTTTGTGTGTATTGATGGTTACATACTTTCTTGATTCTTCTTCCAAGACTACTTGTTGGTAGGCGTGACTCATGTCTAATTTCGTGAAGTGTCGGCCGCCGTTCAGCTGTGCGAAGAGGTCCTCCACTTTAGGAATTGGATACTGATCCACCCGTGATGCTCGATTGACAGTGAGTTTGTAATCTCCACATATTCTAATGGAGCCATCCGGCTTTCTCACTGGGACTATGGGCGCCGCCCATTCTGCAACCTGCACTGGCTCAATGATCTTGTCATCCAGCAGCCTCTGTAGCTCGCTTTCAACCAGTGGCTTGACTGCATAGGGTACCGGTCGGGGTTTGCAGAATCGTGGTTGGGCCTCCTTGTCCACATTAATCTTTGCAGTGACACCTTTTAGCTGTCCTACGCCTTCTTTGAACACCTCAGCGTGTCTTTCGAGGATCTCCTCCAGCTGCAATTTGGGCTGAGATTCCACTTTATTCACCAACTGATCAATCATGGCCAGTTCTTGTAGCCAACTTCGCCCTAGTAGATTTGGTCCTTCGCTCCCAACTACTACTACAGGTAAGTCCTTTTCTTTGTTTTCGTGCTGCACCTTCACTTGTGCCATGCCTAGCACGTCTAGCTTCTCTCCTGTGTATGTTTTTAATTTTAATGAACAGGGATTTAATTCTGCTGTGTCTGTTTTCTTCCACAGTTGTGTATATTGCGGTTTACTTAATATGGTTACTCCACAGCCTGTATCAACTTCAAATGTTACTTTCATTCCATTAACATTCATGGTACGCGTGATGGGCGCTACCTTGGTCAGCTCCTCTGACGTGTTGTAAATTGTGTGAAAACCCATGTCTTCTGTATCACTTTCTCCCTCCCCTCTCAGTTGATTCGCTCGCTGTTCCTTTCCTGGGCCCTTGTTTTCATACTTTTGCCCATTAACTGTCGCTTTCAGCACCTGTGCGCTGTCCACCTTTATTCTACATGCTTTCTTAATGTGCCCTCGCTTGCCACAATTATGACACAGCTCAGTGGCAAATTTGCACTCGGCGGCATTGTGCTGGCCTTTGCAGCGATAACAACTGGGGAATTTGCGATGATTTTTATCAGTTGACACTTTGTGGACACCTACTTGGGTCTTAGGCACACGAACATGCGTTGCTGTGTCCTCTGTTAGTTTCCCTTGCATCTCTCTCACATCTTTAGATGCTGTTTCCATCGCTTGGCATAATTCCAAAGCCTTTGCAAAAGTGAGTTTTGTTTCAGATAAAAGTCGCCGTTGCATTTGGTCATCATTCACTCCACACACAAGTCTGTCTCTTAACATTTCTTCCAATGAGTCTTTGTAATCACAGTGCAGTGTTAATTTCCTCAATTCTGCCACATACTCTGCTATGGACTCAGTGTTCCTCCTTATGCGTGAATTAAATTTGAATCGTTGTACGATTTCACTCGGTTTGGGGCTGAAGTGCTTCTGAAGCTCCGCAGTAATCTGGTCGTACGTTTTATCTTTCGGTAATGCAGGGCTTATTAAATTTCTCAACAAGCTGTAAGTAGTTGCACCAACTCCACTCAACAGTACAGCCTTCCTTTTGTCTGGCTCCCCAATATCATTAGCTTGGAAGAAAAAGTCCAACATTTCACCATATTCTTCCCATGACTGAGTCGAGTTATCAAAAGGGGTTACCGTTCCGATTACAGCCGCCATTGCTCGTCGTGGTGGGGAAACCTCGTTTTTCCTCCTCTGAACTTGCACTCGAACTACTGGAGTCACTTGAGTTCGCCACACTTGCAATGTTCTCTGTTTCTCGCCGCTGATTTTTTTCTTTTAATCCTCGTCGCCAATTGTGTGATATCCTACCGTGTAGCAATGATCACACTTGAGTTATTTCTTTGGCTAACTCTGCCATTTATTCTGCAACACACATAATAAGACTGAACATGGATTCTGCGCGGGGTTTTCACACTCTTGTTCTAATGTGTCCCCTTAATAGTAGTGCTGAACAATACAGGTAGTTCCCCCTAGAGGCATGTGCCAGTAATGTTTTAAATTAGACTTGCAGTCTACCACACTACTTTTAACTTTTATGTCTGTTCAGTCAAAACAATTTATTTTAATCAGTAGATATTTCTGAAACATGGGGACGCCACTTAAAGTTCACAGAGGTCTGACTGAAATGTCTGTGACATGCTTTGGTCAAAATACCTCAGGTTTTACATGCCACAGCACCATTTTCCACCCAGATTAAACACCCTTCTTCACAGTGACTGGTTCAGTCTCTGTTACTTTAAACGCTAACGCGCCCCTATTCACTCCGCCCTCCTTCTGTCATCACTTCTGAGATCCATGATTGATGCTAGTACTGACTGGCTAGCTCCAGCTGTCAGAAACAGGCCAAGCTAACTAATGTAAAATTGGCTGACTGTGAGAGGATAAAAGCCCAAATATAGCATCATCATGAACAAAGTTATGTGGTTTGACTGGTCGGTCAGATAGGATCAGTGCCTAGCTGCAGCTAACTGCTGTTCTTGGAGGAGCCGTCCCAAACTGTATAGCAAAAAAGCTGAAATAAAATCTCAGAGTGAGATATATGGTCAAATATTGGCAGGTGATCCAGCTAGAATCACAGATATCAGCTGGTGTGGATGAGTTATGTTGACAGCAATCATAACCACGAGCTAATCTGGGCTAACAGGGCTGTTGTGCAGTTTTTGCATTGGTAGCCTTTCCAGATACCCAAATTCATTCACAAGAGCAGTAAAAAAGTGAACATTCCATCATCTGTCCCTTTATTTATAGCATAATGGGAAACAGTTCAAAAGTTTCCTATATCCCTTTTTATGTAATTCATTTATGTTTGACTGAGAGCAGGACATAACATCAATTTTATTAGTGTGTCTCATGAAAACTCCAAAATACAAATACGTAGATGAAAATTTGTTACCCAATTGTAATATGTGGATTTTCTGAGGGTGGGAAATCAAACTTGTAATATCCAAGTGTTTTTTTTTTTAAAATAACCCGATCGTCAATAATAGAGAGGCTCAGGCTGATGAAATCACCCCGAGAGTGGTCAGCTCTCCACACCTTTGACCCTGACCTTGACCTTGAGGACAATCTGGAAGCAGACCCTCCTGAAGATCATTGTGTGTGAGTTTGGTGACAATCAGGGCAATTGCCTAGGAGGACAACGGACAGACAACAGATGCCGTGTCATCGCATTAGCTCCTTTCAGCTTTGACAGAATGAGCTAAAAAATGAACAATTACAGTTTTTCTGAGTTGTCAAAACACTAAACCCCATTTTCTGGACCAAATTCTCAACGGCCTGAACTCATTTCTGAATCAAACACTCACAACCTAAAGCTGGTTCATATAGTTAGACACGATTTGTAAATCTGTAGCACACTTTTTGCAAAACTCTACACACATTCTCACTCTCTAAAACACATTTCTCACTGTGATGCATATGAGCTACAAAATGGTGAGCACAGGAGGCACTGTTGTCATCAGTTAGACCCAAGGACTCAAAATTGAACGCATTTCTTTTCAGACGATGTGATGAAACCAGTATAAGCCAGTTCAGAGTGCTCAGGACATTAACGGTGGATGGGAATTGATCTGAGAGGCAGAAAGAAGAGGACGTGTCAGAGATGGTGGTGGTGGAAGGCTGCAAAGAAGACAACCCAGTTTGAGCCAATTCTCTGGGGCCACCATCAAGACATTTAGAGAAGAGAACAGGTAAAATCAATGGCTATTGGCTACAGCAAGTTTACATTGGTGCTTTGTCTCTAGAAAGGAGACTGGACAGAAAAAAGCTACTCAGGAAAATGTTGCCTGAGATGTGGATGAAGTCCTCTGACCAGACGCTGCAAACACATGATGCTGAGGCAGAATGAAGATGCAAGATTTGAGTGTTTTACAGTGTTGTGCTTTTCATTCATAGCTTTCTTTGGTCTTTTATGAAATGTTAAATGTATGTACAGTACATAATGAACACTGTGTTCTACACACGCTGGATGCAGTGTTTTCCGTTCCGCTGTGCAGAGTTTCAGGACTGCTCTGCAGTGTCTGCATGCTGGCTGGCTGTGTGTGTGAGATCTGAAAGCATCGTTTGCTTTCAAGTGTAATTAAAATAGTTTTGAGGCAATTGCTTGGTTTTGCCAGAAAAGCGAGAAATTTGTGAGTGCAGTTTGAATTTTTGCTTTTGTGTTTACAGTTTTGAGAAAAGGGGTGTAGCTTTCAAAAAAATGTGTCTTAGTGATTGTGGAAAAACTGCAAGGAAGCATCTTAACGTGCTGCATGAAAACACTTAAGATCACGTTTAAGTTTTAGGTGTTTATTTTCTGTCTTTTTTTCTTAAGTGTACACACGAAGTTCACATTTTTTTGTGTTCTTATCTCAAGACACTGTTGGAACATTTTTGTGTTGAGTGACTATTTAAAGATTTTGTTCTATACTTAATGAGCTACGTAAGTTTGATGCCGGAAATGTAAAGGATGTCACACTTTTTCTTGTTTCAAAGACCACTCAGTATCAGTACTCTTAACATAGTAGATACATTAACCCTCTATTCCAAGGGCCCACCAGAGACAGGGTAGCAACAATTTAGAATCGCCAATCAACCCAACTAGCATGTCTTTGGATTACGGGAGAATAGCGGACCCGGAATAAAACCACACAGCACAAGGAGAACATGCAAACTCCATACAAAAAGGTTCCTATGCCTGCTAGCCTGGGGATTTGAACCTGGAGCCTTCTAGCTGTGAGGCAGCAGTAGTAACCACTGCATCACTGTGCTGTCAAATGTAAACATATAAGAGTTGAAGCTGGACAGAAGGCACTCCAGTAAAGCCAACATGAAATGCACCAACGGCCGGCTCAGTAGTGACCTGAATCCCTGCCCTGCTGCCCAACAATCTGCAGGCGGCTGTTTTCGCTGCACAATACTGTGGAGGAGGAAACTCTCCTCCACACCAACTGTGCATATTCTCCAGGAACGGAGCTGAGCACCGTGATGATCACGCCAACACTCACTCTGTTCACAAGGCTGGGTTTCAGCCTGTGAAGCTGCCAGCCGTCCAAACCCGAGCAGCAGGTGGCCCGGGGCGGCAGGGAATTACATAATAATGACACCCTCATTTTTCTTCCTATTTACCCCCCCTTCCATGAATATCATCTACCACAGCTAAAACTCTTACATAGATTTTTGGTTGGATATCAAAGTTCTGCCAACATTTCACTTTTATTTCCATCATATTCTTTCATTCTAATTTTGTGACTGGTTCCGTTTATCTATGCATGGGCGGATATTTCATTTCACTGCCGGGGTGGGGGGGGGGAGGGGGGTGTTAAACAGAACATTTTTCTCAAGAGTTAATACTGACGGAGACCAGTGACGTGCGGTGAGGTTTGTGGGTGGTGAGGCACTGACTCGTTCAAAGTCAGATTTACAAATATATGAACCCACTAGCATAAGCTTGAATTTCATTTCAACTGAAAGTTTGCATATTTTATGATCTGCTAATTGGTTATAAAATCCGATTACACAATTTATTAACAAAACAACTAAAGCATTTTATTGAATTGCCCCCTGATAGAATGTGCAGTGAATTTAAGTTCAGTTCTGCAGTGCATGTCTAGAGTTTTGTATTTGAACAGGAAATGCACAGATTCGGGGATTTTAAATATATACACATAGTTGAAATGATTGGAATCATTCAGAAATTACATTTAGACCTACAAAACAAATTAGTGGACAAATAATAATATATTTATAATTCTTTATTTTTTATTTTTTCATGATAACGGGTAAGGCTGTGCCTCCCCCGCCTCCCCTGACCGCACGTCCCTGATGGAGTCACTAAAAGTAGTCGGACCCATTTCTAGATTTTTGGGAGACACTGGGCAAGATTGGGGTTATGGCCTTAAGGTGCTGCACTGGAGAAGAGTTTGAAAATATAACAACAGCAATTAAAAGTGGGCTATCTTCTAGAAGAACAACAAAAAATTACATAGAATAAAAACTTATACAGCATCCTTTTGAATGTTGCAAATTTACAAGGAAAAGTTGAAAATTTAAGATGAAAAAAGTTACAAATTTACAATGAAAAAACTCAGAAATTTACAAGAAATAAGTCACAAATTTATTAGAAAAAAAAATCACAAATTTATGAGTAAAAAGTTTAAAATTTACAGAACAAAAACAAAAAATTATAGGAAAAAATTGTAAATTTACAAAAAAAAGTTGCAAATTTATGAGAAAAAGTTGTAAATGTACAAGAAAAAAGTTGTGGATTTATGAGAAAAAAGTGTAAATTTACATTAAAAAAGTTTTAAATTTATGAGTAAAATGTTGCCAATTTATAAGAAAAACATAGTGGATTTATAAGAAAAAAGTTGCAAATTTACAAGAAAAAGTCACAAATTTATTAGAAAATAAATTTCAAATTTATGAGAAGAAATTCATAAGAAAAGTTGCAAATTTACGAGAAAACGCAGATTTTTAAAATTTATTTAACCTTTATTTAACCAGGTAAGACGGATTAAGAACACATTCTTATTTACAACTGTGGCCTGGGGGGAAGGGTCTGTGGGTCATGTTTTTGGCCCCTGTGGGAGGAAACCCACACAGACACGGGGAGAACATGCACACTCCACACAGAAAGATCACTGTTGGGCAGGGGGTGGGGTCGAACCTGAGAGCCCATGGCCAAGGGTGAGTTGCTGTGCTGCCACAGTGCTAACCACTGCACCACCGTGCTGAAAAGAAATGTGCACATCTATGATTTAGGATTTACACCTATGTATGTATTCAAGTTCAATTATACAACAGTTCTGACCGAGCAATTTGATTGGACAATAGGGATTAGTGGAGTTACTAAAATCCACAATAATTGCACTCCAACATTTCACCGGATATGTATCACTCTGCTTCAAAGGTGTTCATGTAACCATTAATTACTAAGACTAATTTACTGTCAACTATCTCTCAGTGACAGATGCAATACGTCTGTTTGAAAAAAATAGGCAGTGCTAGAGTTGGATTTATTGTCTAGATTAACAAACCACAATACCTTGTGGTGATGGACTCTTTGTTTTATCTGAAAATGCGAAGAAAAGAGAGCGAAGTGAGCCAAATCGCCAGCATGCTAACTACTAGCCATCTGCTAGCTACTAGCATTGGCTACATTTTGAGCTCGGGTCTTCCGCAGCACCGACTCAACTGGTATATGTTTTATAAACACTTAGTTTTGCACTTGACAATATTTCATTTGATTTGTTTACATGTGTGTGAAACAACAATAGACGTCTTCATGCTGACTGAGATGTTTAACAGCAGTTACTGGCTACATTTAGAAGGGACTATTTTTTCTCAGCTGCACAAAATAACTGGTTAAACAAACAAATCATAATATTTTGTCCAGTATTGATGTCATTTAATAAATTGTGCTTGTGGAACTGTTGTATAAAAGCAATATTACACTCAAGGTCGTTACGGTTTCAGTTGAGTACGTCCCCAGACGTGGGTGACGTGGGCCCACCCCCTTTCCATAGTGGTACTAGGAATAATGGGCCGAAACCACAGGGCGCTCCTAGCTGAGGACTCAACTGGTTGTAGCAGGAGTGATGTGGTATGTCAGCCCGTTTGCTAATCATAGAAAATACTAACTACGAGTGTGATACTGGGCGGTACGGTGGGGGAGTGGTTAGCACTGCAGCAGCACAGCAACTCATCCTTAGCCAGGGGATCCTGGGTTCGATCCCAGCCTCCAACCAACAGTGATCTGTGTGGAGTTTGCATGTTCTCCCTGTGTCTGTGTGGGTTTACTCTAGGATTTCTCTGGTTTCCTCCCACATGCCAAAAACATGCAAGTTAGGTTAATTGGCATCAAACTGGGGATTCTAAATTGTCCTTAGGTATGACTGTGAGAGTGGATGGTTGTCTGTCTCTCTGTGTTGGCCCTGTGATGGACTGGCAATCTGTCCAGGGTGTACCCTGCCTATCGCCCAAAGATGCTGGGATAGGCTCCAGCCCCCCAGTAACCCGAAAAGGATTAAGCAGAAGAAGATGAATGAATGAATGAATGAGTCTGATATGCTAATGCTCTCCGCGTAGATGTATCACACCTGCAGTTACTGTATTCAATGATACCGTACTCCCTCTTGTGTAATATTGCTTAAGTATTTGAGTAACTTTGTCACAGAACTGTGCTGAGTAACCTTATTGCAGGACACAATAAATATTAGGGGTGGGAAAAAAGATTGAGTCAGTGATGGCTTGTGAAACTTTGCACTGGAGACAATGCGTTGATCCATAAATGCATGGATTGCTCTTTAATTTAAAAAAAATGTGCACATATATACAGTACTTCTGGGTTATCAGTTAATCAATTGCATTTTCAGTCCACTAGATGGTGCAAAGCAAACACCCAGTCAAGTGAAGTCATAGCTTGTCTCGGCCATTTTTACAGACAGCTTTGAAAGTTAGGAAGCAGTTAGCTCAAAGTTAGCTCAAATGTTGGGTCTTTTTTGGATTTTATAACAAAGATGGAAGGAAAGACCTTGAGATGACACGCAACCTGAAAGAAGCGCTGCACGAAAAAAAGAAAAATCACTCGGAATACGGTGGTCCAGCACACGGTTCACTCCGGGGGCTCCGGTTTCCTCCCACAATCCAAAGACATGCATGTTAGGTTAATTGGCTGTTGTAAAATTGTCCCTAGATATCTGTTTCCTATAGGCCCTTAGAATAGAGGGTTAGTACTAGTGAAAGCGCTTTGAGTGGTCTTTGTGACTAGAAAAGCGCTATATAAGTGCAGGTTAGTTAGTTAGTTAGTCTCGGAGCAGCGTTAGCAACGGCTAAGCTGAAGAGACACCGGCATGGAGGTTTTTCTCCGAACATCAAATAAGTAAAGTTTATTTATGAAGCGCTTTTTAGAGACATATAGTCACAAAGTGCTGTACAATAAAATGGGATAAAAGGAAGCTGATAAATAAAAATCATTTTAAAAATACAAAAACAAGTTAAAACACAAAATTAAAATCATTTAAAAATATCAGACTTACCATTAAAAAGTAGTTGAAACTACACAAAAATCCTCCTTAAACAAAAAAAGTTTTCAGCTGCCTATTAAGAGTCCACAGAGTCAGATAAACGTATCTGGAGTGGGAGTCTATTCCAAACACCGTCCACCGCCCTGCCTGTGTGCAGAGACGTGTCTCCACGGAAAACGAAGCCCCGAGAGTCTTTATTATATGAAAGCGACACCAACAGTTTTACTTTGGGACATGAGTTGAGGTTGAAGAAGGTGAAAAAATCTGAAATTGTCATGAACCCCTGTGTGCCATTACACGGCACACGAGGGAGAGAATAAAAAACCCAATCGCAGGAGTAGAGAGTGCTGTGTTTATTAAAGTTCACAAAATAACTGGTTCAATAATCACCAAATGCAGTTCAGTCAACCACATAATATATGGGGGGGGGTAATGACAGTATTGGCCACCAACATACAGGGCGCCTGCCGAAATGCTCAATAGTCTGGTGAATATAAAGCCTGGTGCTGCAGGGCTGCATAACGCATGAAACAGGAAAGACGAGCAGCCTGACGCTGCAGGCCTGCTAGCACAGGAGAGAAGGCTAAGGCACACTTACGGTATTGGAGCTAATCCGGGACGAGCTGTGCAGACTGGAGGCAGAGACAGAGATGCGGACCAGCCGAAACACCATGGTATAGATCGTCTTAAGATGTCCGGCTGTGTAGAGCGCAGGGAGTGAATAACATACGTGGAGGAAAACGTGACCACGCAGGAAGGGGAATGTCCCGACAATCTCCTTCCTCAGCGGTGGCAAACAAATACTCCAAACGCTAACGATGAAAGAGATTGCCGGTGTGAATGAGTGGGCAGAACTGACTGGGAACAGGTGTGTGAGAGCACATGTGAACGAGAGTGAATGGAGCGCGCGTGCGTGCGTGTGTGTGTGTGTGTGTGTGTGTGTGTGTGTGTGTGTGTGTGTGTGCCGGTGAGTGCAGCTGATGGAGTTTGACAGGAAGAGGGGGCGGGCCTCCAAACCCGGATTCATGACAGAAATGTATGGGATCGTGATACTCGATTATTGTGATTATTGTTGAATCGTGATGGGATTGAATCGTGACCCAAGAATCGCGATCCGAATCAAATCGTGAGATCCCTCGTGATTCCCACCCCTTATAAATATACACTTAAAGTTGAGTAAAGTTATAAAGGAAAAACTGAACTGCTACTTAAGTACATTTTTTTCATAATCCTTGAGTTATTTTTTAATTTCATTGACTTGAAAGTTGTTTAGAAATGTGCCTCTTGATACTGTAATATAAATGACTGCATCTTTAATCAACTTAGTCATGATTTTATTACAGTGAAATTAGTGTTTAAATCGTTGTTTGAATATTCCTGATCAGGATATATTTAATTCATCATTGTCTGCTGTTTCTATTATGTTTGGATCATATTAGAGGACGCATATGAATAGTTTATACTTTATTTTCTTCAGACTGCCACATGTAAGAAAAAACTCCCCAGAAACTGATGAGAGAAAAGTTGCAAATTTATAAAAAAAAAAAAAAAAACTTGCAGATGTACAGGTAAGTTGTAAGTTCATATAAGGGAAAGTCACACATTTATGTGCAAAAAACTTGTAAGTTTTCTAAGAAAACATCGGAAATGTACAAGAAAAAAAGTCGCAAATTTATGTTAAATTTGCAAAATAAGTAAGTTTACCACAAAAGTTGCAAATGGATGGATGGATGAAGAAACAAAAACATCCATCCATCCATCCATCAGATTTAAGGTTGTACATTTACAAGGAAAATGTCGCAAATATGTGAGGAAAACACAAATTTATGAGAATAAAGTTTCAGATGTAGAAAAAAAAAGTGGAAAAAGAAACACCAAACATGAACCATCCACAGAACTTTCTTGGACAGGGTCCATTTCGAGGCGTGGGTCTGGACCTCCACAGAGTTGTTTTAAACTGTTTTCTGTTTGAAAAGCCTCGCTTGTCTGTAGTTCATAATTCAGATCTCAGCAGCCACAGCCAGTTGGACAAAATAAAGGAAAGAGTTTTACTTCCCCCTACAGGACAAACCTGAGCACTACACTGCTCCTGCATTTAATTGCTCTGAGAGGCTCCTCTAATATTCTTTGACTATTGGTTCATTTTAGTTATCATATCAGTTTTTGAAAATGCAGGTAAGCTATGTAAGATCCATTGAAAACACATTTGTGGTGATATCAAGAATGATTAGAAACTGTATGTGCATTTTTTTTTCCATTTTTCTCTCAAACTTCAACTCTAATCTAAAATTATAACAGTTCATGTTAATATTTGAGTTTCATGATTTTTTCCCCCACATATTTTGGAAATGGATTAAAACGATTTTATTGCAGTCTAAAAAAGTTTACCTCCTACCAGTAAATAGAAAGAAGGGCTTTGTCTCTTCTCTGCAGGTCCCCTATTTATATATTTAATGATGCTTTTTATATCAGAATATTTAAAGTTATTATAAAGCTTATTTGTGAGAGCTGACATTTTCATTTTTTGTGAAGAACTTATGAATTTTGATTTTATGTATAAACATTTTTATGAGTTTTATTACATTGTTCATTAAAAGAAACAAAGAAACAAACAAAAAAACAAATCATCCTGGATCTCTGATAATTCCACAAAGCCACACTAAATAGAAATAAACATTAATGTGCCACAGTTTTTAGGCATAAAAATAGGTAGCATAACTTTGAAAACGATTGGTAACACAGTAAGGGTACATTAATAAACATAAGATAATGCATGATTAAGCATTAACTAGCCATTAACTAATGTGTTAATTATTCATGCACTAACTTAATTCACTGAAAAATTATGTTTTTGTTTGTTTTAGTCTTGTGAACTGTGTCTATTGGTCACGTGATTATAGAAAAAAAAAGCCAAAACACTCACTTCTCTTAAAAAGAACCCCCCACACAGCCTTAAATCAATTCTGTCATTGAAGAGATGATCTGCCTCTTCCTGGTTTGCTGCTGTACGTCATAAAAAGGTAAACCCAGCCTCGATACCCACCACTGCTCTATTAAAGACCAGCCAAATGCCACAGAGATGTTACTTTCACTGCTAGGGAGTTAGCTTCCCAAGCACGGTTTATATCGTTATTTTCTTTAAATTTTAGTCACCCTAATCCACCTTGTTCTTGAGGGTGCTGCTGTAGAAACAATTATGGGGGCAACTTCCGGTTTCGGCTGAAGTAGTGTTAAATCAGTCAGCAAGAGTGGAGTAGTGGGGCATTTAAAACAGCGTTTTTAAAAGTTTTTCAAATTCATTTTGATGTGTAGTCCACATACGTGTTTTGCACTCAAATGGCAGCTAATTTCAGCACTTGTAGTTTTTGTATTTTTTGAATGTTTTGGCGTAGTTCTGGTACTCGTTGCTGGTGTTCGTGGTTGTGCCATAGATGGGATAAATGGAGGCTTCTCACCAGCAATGCGTAGATCATGCCCTGAAAACTAAAAAGACTGTTGGTGTGATCGGTGGTACAGACGCAAAAGCACCGGGTATGTTTTCACTTGTATGACTGTCACAGATCTGATGTTTATGTGTCATATATGTCACCAGATTCAAGGTTGCATGAAGTAAAATAATAAATAAAAAATAGTAACGGTTTACTTCTTAAGGCTTAACGATTTAAGAAAGAAATAGTTTTTTGTTTTTTTTTTTGCATTCATTGCACTGCCTTGGAACGATGTGGACTTGATATTAGCATCTTCAGCATGCATTAATTTTTAAATTATCATAAAATATAGATCATTGAAATTTTGAACAATTGTCTGAAAATGTCTGTACGTGTTAAGTTAAATAACAAGCATTCATGGCATAACAGCGGCATGAGCATTTTAATTTCGGGGTAAAACAGCTGCAGCTGTCTGTATTTACCCCGACATTAAAACACCCAAGCACGGTGTTGTGGTTCTTTATGGCTCTGGCTAGATTCTATGTCTGCTCTGAGGTAAATTTGATTATGTCCAACATCTTTTAACAAAATGCATCTGACTTTATTGCGTGGAGACATTGATATATCGCAGAGCTTTTATTTGTTTGCAGCATTAGCATCCTAGCAGCGGCGCTAACTAACAGAGTTGCTGTCTGCCAGGCCACTTTTTAAGGTCATCTTCTCATCCTTCGATAGTCATGGAAAGTGATTATATTACTGTTTTTGAGGTGCAAAAGGCCGTTTTCCCGCATTTTTGATGCCAAAGTTATTGTTTTTTAACAAGGAAAAGTGCCCCGTTTCAGTGACAACCACACGTTCTAAACTAGTACTGGAAGTTGTGCCCATAATTCACACAAGGCATCATGGGGGCTAGTAATAAGGTGGATAGACATCCCCGTTTCCACCTGGTTCACTAATCCACAGTGTGAAGGGTGTTTATTGTAAAGTGCAGTGTGATGACGACACCTTCCGGTTGTGTCATCACACCACCCTATAATACGGGGCGTCTGCCATTTGGGCTTCCTCTTTGCCCAGGACGACTCCGCATGCTGTGCGTTTCCTGTAGTGCAACCATCCTACTAATAAAGTTTTGTTCCAGTGCAACCTCCTCGTCCACCAACTTTTATACAGTATCTCACAAAAGTGAGTACACCCCTCACAATTTTGTAAATATTTTATTTTATCTTTTCATGGGACAACACTGAAGATATGACACTTTGATACAAAGTAGTCAGTGTACAGCTTGTATAACAGTGTAAATTTGCTGTTCCCTCAAAATAACTCAACACACAGCCATTAATGTCTAAATCGCTTGTTGTGTTGTTGTGGGGACATAATATTGTGTGACATGGGTGGTGGCTCCACCTTTCCAGTTCCGCTGCCTCCCGGGGTATAAAAGGGCTGTGAGGGAGAGGGGCGGTCTCTTGGCCTCCTCTCCGCCTTACAGTAGTGCCTGTATTGTGAGAGTCAGCCACAAATAAAGTTGTGTCCAGTTCAACGCTTGGTCTCGTCCTTGGCTCCCATTACTGACATAACACTGCTGGCAACAAAAGTGAGTACACCCCTAAGTGAAAATGTCCAAATTGTGTCCAATTAGCCATTTTCCCTTCCCGGTGTCATGTCACTCGTTAGTGTTCCAAGGTCTCAGGTGTGAATGGGGAGCAGGTGTGTTAAATTTGGTGTTATTGCTCGCACACTCTCTCATACTGGTCACTGGAAGTTCAACATGGCACCTCACGGCAAAGAACTCTCTGAGGATGTGAAAAAAGGAATTGTTGCTCTATATAAAGATGGCCAAGGCTATAAGAAGATTGCCAACACCCAGAAACTGAGCTGCAGCTTGGTGGCCAAGACCATACAGCAGTTTAACAGAACAGGTTCCACTCAGAACAAGCCTTGCCATGGTCAACCAAAGAAGTTAAGTGCATGTGCTCAGCGTCATATCCAGAGGTTATCTTTTGAAAATAGATGTATGAGTACTGCCAGCATTGTTGCAGAGGTTGAAGGGGTGGGGTGGGGGTGGGGGTGGGGTCAGTCTGTCAGTGCTCAGACCATACGGCGCACACTGCATCAAATTGGTCTGCATGGCTGTTGTCCCAGAAGAAAGGCCCTTTTAAAGATGATGCACAAAAAAGCCCACAAACATTTTGCTGAAGACAAGCAGACTAAGGACATGGATTACTGTAACCATGACCTGTGGTCTAATGAGACCAAAAAAAACTTATTTGGTTCAGATGGTGTCAAGCGTGTGTGGTGGCAACCAGGTGAGGAGTACAAAGACAAGTGTGTCTTGCCTACAGTCAAGCATGGTGGTGGGAGTGTCATGGTTTGGGGCTGCATGAATGCTGCCAGCACTGGGGAGCTACAGTTCATTGAGGGAACCATGAATGCCAACATGTACTGTAACATACGGAAGCAGATCATGATCCCCTTCCTTCAGAAACTGGGCCATAGGGCAGTATCCCAACATGATAATGACCCCAAACACACCTCCAAGACGACCACTGCCTTGCTAAAGAAACTGAGGGTAAAGGTGATGGACTGGCCAAGCATGCCTCCAGACCTAAACCCTATTGAGCATCTGTGGGGCATTCTCAAACAGAAGGTGGAGGAGCACAAGGTCTCTAACATCCACCAGCTCCATGATGTTGTCATGGAGGAGTGGAAGAGGACTCCAGTGGCAACTTGTGAAGCTCTAGGGAACTCCATGCCCAAGAGAGTTAAGGCAGTGCTGGAAAATAATGGTGGACACTCCGGGTGGCAGGGCTACGCAGGAGCCGGTGAAGGTGGTGTGGGATCTGGGCTGCTGTGTTCTGAAGATTAGTCCTTGTCCCGGGGACCTGCCGCATCCAGGGGCACGCCTGCAGCGGGGTTGCCACAGCCCCCCCGCCCCCCCCTCGACCCACCATCGCCATGGGGGACTGTTCGTAAAAAACTGAAAATTGTTTAGTTAGGAGCATGGCTGTTCCAGTGCAAGTGGCAAAATAAACTACTACTACGTGTGGCAGTCTACCCAACGGTCCTAGCTTCAGTTTGTTTTAGTGTTCCTTATGGTTATATCTTTGCTTTAATTTGATGTGTTTGTTTGGGGTTTGTGTTCCAAATTTGGGAGGATTTAATTGGATGTGTTTTCTTATTCTGTAAACAGGGGGGACAATGTGATGGGTATTTATTGTCAAGTGCGGTGTGATGACACCGCTTTCCAGTTGCATCATCACACTGCCCTATAATACAGGGCTTCCGCTATTTGGGCTTCCTCTTTGCCAAGGACGACCCCGCATGCTGTGCGTTTCCTGTAGTGCAACATCCTACTAATAAAGTATAGTTCCAGTTCAGCCTCATCATCCGCCTCCTTTTATACCAGGTTTGTGGACATAACACACAGTTCATAATATATCTCACATCATTCTGGCTTATTACCTCCGCCAGGCCGCAGGCCAGGAGGTTATGTTTTTGCTGGGGTTTGTCTGTCTGTTTGTCTGTCTGTTGGTTAGCAAGATAACTCAAAAAGTTTTGGACGGATTTCGATGAAACTTTCAGGCGTTGTTGGAAATGGTACAAGGAAGAACTGATTAAATTTTGGGGATGATCCGGATTACCGTCTGGATCCAGGAATTTTTTAAAAGATTCTTTAACATTGTGACATAGGGCCATTTTCAACATGTGTGCAGGCGCAATGGAGGGCGCTGGTCGTCGTGTCTGACGAACACGAACTCCGCGTTCTTCAAAGTTTTAGGCACAAAAGCACGCGGAAAACAGTGGTGGGCCGGGCCCGGCAGCGTGCCTGTGTTTGTGCTATGCTGCAAAAGCTGAGACGGGCAGCTGTCCGGCGCGGGATTATTTGGCAGAAATTCCCCAGGCAGCCATAGGGGCTGCGCAAAAACGAGCTCTCTGCCGGGGAAGCTTCCAAATCCTCTTTTGCCGCGGAGCGCAACCCCAATAAAACCCACGGCAACCTGTCTACCCAATTTGCATCCGTCTGTGAACCCCTGAGTGCTGCTTTCAGTGATCTATGAAAACGCTCGCATAACCCATTGGCCTGTGGGTTGTACGCGGTTGTGCGATGAATTGCAATGCCCGCAGCCTGGGAGTTTGGAGATGGAGGAGATGGACACAACAGCAACACTTGAGTTTATTACCTCCGCCAAGGAGGTAATGCTTTTACTGGCATTTGTCTGTCTGTCTGTCTGTCTGTTACCAACATAACTCAAAAAGTTATGAACGGATTTTGACGAAATTTTCAGGAAACGTGTGTAATGGCACAGGGAACAGATGATTAGATTTTGGTGATGATCTGAGAGTGCATACCTCCACCAAGGGCTTTGTTTGTATTTGTGCAGCAGGATTACACAAAAACTACTGGATGGATTTGGATGACATTTTCACCAGAGGTGGTTCTTGGCCTACAGAGGAACTCATTACATTTTGGGGATGATCTGGGAATGCATACCTCAGCCAAGGCTCTTCTCACAGTCTGTCAGCCACAAAACTCCAAAACTAATGGACAGACTTCGATGCAATTTTCACCACAAGTGGCGATAGGCCTACACACAAGCCCATTACATTTTGGAGGTGATCCATGAGAAACGGAAGGAGCCTTGGCGGAGGTATGCGCTCTATGAGTGCTTTTCTAGTTTTTTACTGTGATGCTACTACAGACTGTAGCATCATTCCTTTGGCTGAAATCTATAAAATTACTTTTCACCATGAAGAAACTGTTTCACCCAAAAGGTCTGGTCAAGAACTGTTTCTTTCATCTTAAGGACCACCAGTTTGGAAACACATTCCATGGTAAAAGGAGAAATAAGGATCCCACCTCATGCAAGGAACGGATTAGTTTGCTTTCATAAATAAGTGGAACTCCCTCCCAATCAGACAGTTTTATGCTTTAACAATCATTGAGACATATTCCAGAAACTCTTGAGTGCATCTTAAGGTCATTAGGAATTATCCACAGCTCAACATTACCCCCTGGTGGACGACTCTGGAATATGCTCCCTTTTGACTCTACAAGCTGAGCTGAGGTTAATAAATGAAATGACTTCTTTTGTTACAAAACTCTCAATTCTCAGATTATTTTCTTTTTCAGGACACCCTGGAAAATCAAGTGGGACTCTGACATATCATTCTGGTTTGAAATATTTCATTAATCACTGATTTAAATGTGACTGAATGCTTGAGAAATGCTTAAATGAACCTTATTCTACTGCATGTTAATTATTGAATGACAAGTTTATAAACGTGCATGCTCACTGAATATTAGTCTTGAATCACTGAAGTTAGCTTAGATTTCATATTAAGTATATAATGCATTTTCAGTGTCATTAAGCTGTGTTCCATCCTGTTGAAGAAGTACTCAAGTCATCTGACTAGCTCAGCCAATCACCAGCCAGTCTGTTGGGCAACAGCCCCTTTCATTTTATTGATTGGTTACAGACAAAGAACTGTTTTGTTACTAGACCAGAGTTCATTCAAACCTCCCAAGATGGAAGACCATTGGTTCACTATCATGTCAGTCAAGCTTTCCCCATAAAAACCTCCTCGATTTTAAGGAAAACACCCAGTAGGAGAAAGAGAGTTGTCTTGTGAAAGTTTGTGTGTGTGTCCGGCTTAATGCTACTTTTCGCTAAACGTCTGGGAAAATGGTTTTCTTCTTTTGAGCTCAACTTCTCGTTATACGGAGTGAAACTTCGTGTCTACAGACATTTTCTATTTTATTCTGCTAAACTTTGCTGTTGATTTTCTTTAAACCCACCGTGTGTTAAAGGGGATGGATCTTTTTTTTTTTTTTTCACACTGGAAGCTGTTACTGCCAACCCCACAACATCTAAAGGACTCGGATTTCATGGCTTGAATTTTTTTTAAATCTTGTCTCTCCAATTCTGTGATTCGGATCAGATTTTGAACTATATTCAATTTAACTGGTGCCTAGCGGCTGCCCCGGCCTTGGATGCGCTCTTCAGAGCGTGCCCAAATGCCAAGTCACGTTTCGTTACCTTGTATTTATACATGTGTAATGACAATAAAGTTGAATCTCAATCTCAATCTCAATCTCAACTGGACCCAAAAACGCCGCTGGAAGATTCTCGTATCTGCATGGCATACTACATGGCCAGCAAAGCAGGAGCAGAAGCCTCATTATCGCAGTCGGAACTCAGCTTGTAATTGCTGGACTTTGGAAGAAATATTTGCTGGCAGATATTCTCTGGTACAATATTCAAATCAAGCTTCAGCTATGGATCCAGCTGGAAAGAAAACACCAATGCACAGCTCACGTGAACCCAATTCCTTTGTTTCATCTGCTGAATGCGATGTCCATTGCCTAAATATGCCATGATTTGTCTCAGGTTTGGAACTAGTTCATAGATCTGATCGCAGATATAGATTTAGTGAGAAATAATATTCCTCTTTTCATTAAATTCTGTTTTACTTTCTTAGAGTAGCTCAATTGCTTTTTCATATAATTAGCTTTTATAATTTTCTTCTAAATTTGCATCCAATTTTCTTCATATTTTTGTTACAGTTAATTCAGTCTTTCATTTTATCACTGTTACAAATCCATACTAAAGTTTCTGTGGTTCCACAAATGTGGTTATACTGTGTTGCTCAATAGTCAGTTACAAAATAAATGTGATGCTTAATACTTGATCATCTCACTACCAACAAATCCGTTGAATGTAATGTCATTTAATCTGACCCTGATCATTAAAACTGTAAACAGTATATGGAAGTTTCTGTTGATTTCTTTTCCTGTGTTTGGTTCTAAAGTCACCCAGTAGAATTCACAAATATTTAAGACCGATTGATTGAAGGTATTGTGGGAATGTGGAAATGATGAGACAGATTTCTCTCATGGCAGCTTTATTCACATTCACCAACATCTCACAGAAGAAAGAGCACATTACAGGGAACTCTTGTCCTTAAATACCAGGACTCTCACAGTTCACAAGTCTCATTGCATCACAGGTCACATTGCATTATAATTGCCAGTAACAATGCATCTCCTCTTTAATCCTCTGATATCACCCCCACAGTCTCAAGCCCTGCATACCAAAGCTAACATCCTCGCAGCTTCCTGTTATCTCCAAGGAAGCTCTGTCTTTGTTCTGATCTAAAATGTGAGTCCTTACATCAGTCACAAAGTAGGTCACATATGTGTGGCCACACCCCCCCAAAACATTTTAGAACAAACAAGAGAATAACAGCATGCATGCCGTGATAGAATCAATACACATCAGTCTGCATGCTGTCTAGGCTTCAGTCTCCTGCCGTATCTGCTGTAGCCGGGATTCAACGTCTCCGCAGCGCTGTCACGCTGGGGGTTTGCCATCTGGGGGTGGAAACCTTTTGTCAGTCCCTGCGGGTGTTCTGGGGGAACATTACTCTGTGAAGCCCCCCGTGGGGGTCTACCTCGCCGCGGGGCCCTTGCCAACAGCACTTGCTCATCCGCCACCACAAAAGTGAGTTTGAGTCTGTTTATGCCAACTTTTTCTTTCCTACCCCCCAAATCCAGCAAAACTGCTTGTCCCCTGTTTCCAGCACTCTGAACGGTCCGTCATAAGGTGGTCGCAGCGGGGGTCGATGCGCATCGTGTCTGACAAAAACAAACTCTGCGTTCTTCCAAGCTTTAGGCACAAAAACGTGCGGAAAACTGTGGTGCACTGGGCCGGGCAGCGTGCTTGATTCTATGTTACTCCGCAACAGCTGAGACGGGGAGGTGTCTGGCGCCAGGTTATCTGGGAGAAACTCCCCAGGCAGCCGAAGTGGTTGCGCAAACACAAGCTCCGCTGGGGAGGCTTCTAAGTCCTCTTTAGGCGCAGAACGCAACCCCAATAAAATCCACGGTAACTTGTCTACCCAATTTGCATCAGTCAGTGACGCTCTGAGAGCCGCTTTCAATGACCTATGAAAAACGTTCGCATAACCCGTTAACCTGCGGATTGTACGCGGTTGTGCGGTGAATTGTACACCCAGGCTGCGGGCCATTGTCGACCAAAGTTCGGACACAAATTGGGGGCCTCTGTCAGACGTAATGTCCGACGGAACTCCGAAACGCGCCACCCAAGCTGTTAAAAACGCGCGCGCTACCTCCTCGGCTGTGGTTGATGCCAGCGGAACCACTTCAGGCCAGCACGTGGTGCGGTCCACCATTGTCAGAAGGTGTGTGCACCCTTGTGACGGCGGGAGGGGGCCCACGAGGTCCACATGAACGTGATCGAACCTCTTGGCCGGAATGTGAAACGGCTCCAAAGGAGCCCTCGTGTGCCTGTGTACTTTGGCTCGTTGACACGCCGTGCAGGCTGCTGCCCACTCTTTAACTTGTTTGCGAAGACTCGGCCACACAAATTTCTCTCCTACTATTTTGACCGACACGCGCACTCCTGGGTGCGCCAAAGAATGAATCGAGTCAAAAACGCGGCGGCGCCACGCGGCCGGTACTACTGGACGCAACCGTCCAGTGGAGACATCGCAGATTGGGGGGGGCATACCGTCTTGCAGCACCCTGTTCTCCAGCCTTAACCCTGTTGGTCCAGACTGGAGCGCGCGCACATCCGCGTCACTAACCTTCTCCGCGGCCATGGCTGCGTAATCTATTTCTACGCTGACTAGGGCTGCCACAGCGTGCGAGAGGCAATCTGCCACTACATTCAGTTGCCTTCCACATGCTGAATATCAGTGGTAAACTCTGAGATCGCGGCCAGCTGTCTCTGCTGCTGGCCTGACCACGGTTCGGAAACCTTGGCCATCGCGAATGTTAGCGGCTTGTGGTCAACGAACGCGGTGAAACGGCGTCCTTCCAGCCAGAACTGAAAGTGGCGGATGGCCAAATGGAGAGCCAGCAGCTCCCTGTCGAACGCGCTGTATTTACATTCGCTATCGCGCAAGGTCCTGATGAAAAAGGCGAGGGGCTGCCAAACCCTGGCTACATGCTGCTCCACGACCGCCCCTATGGCCACATCTGACGCGTCAGTAGTGAGCGCTATGTGGGCCTTTGGGTCTGGGTGTGCCAACAACGCAGTCTTTGCCAAGGCTGCTTTTACCTCCGAGAAGGCTTGGTCCCGCTCCAGGGACCACTCGACCTTATCCGCGGGTTTCTGTTTTTTGAGCGCGGCATACAGCGGCTGCATGAGTTGCGCCGCGCGGGGGAGAAAACGGTTATAAAAATTCACCATTCCCAAAAACTCCTGTAACGCCCTGACCGTCTGCGGCCGGGGAAACTCTGCTACCGCGCGCACTTTGTCAGGAAGCGGAACCGCTCCTTCGGGGGAGACGCGGTGTCCTAAAAAATCGATCTGCGCCACCCCGAACTGACACTTCGCTGGGTTTATTATTAACCCGTGATCTCCCAACCTCCGGAAAACTGTGGCCAGGTGGTTTTCGTGTTCGTCTTCGGACGCGCTGGCTACCAAAATACCGTCCAAGTAGACGAACACGAAAGGGAGATCGCGAAGCACCGCGTCCATCATGCGTTGGAACGTCTGTGCAGCCCCTTTAAGCCCGAATGGCATGTGCAAAAACTCGAATAGGCCAAATGGAGTTATTACCGCTGTTTTGGGTATGTCCTCAGCGCGCACTGGGACTTGGTGGTAACCACGGACCAAATCTATCTTAGAAAAAACACGAGCCCCAGCCAAATGAACGGAAAAATCTTGGATATGCGGGATTGGGTAGCGGTCATGCGCTGTAGCGTTGTTTAACCTGCGGAAATCCCCGCAAGGTCGCCATGATCCGTCAGCCTTCGGGACCATGTGTAGTGGGGAAGCCCACGGACTGTTTGAACGCCTGATAATGCCCAACCTCTCCAGGTTGGCGAACTCCTCGCGCACTATGGCCAGTTTAGCTGCGTCCAAGCGCTGAGCTTTTGCAAAAACGGGCGGTCCGGTAGTGGTAATAAAATGTTCCACCCCGTGTTTAGCGACGGTTGCCGAAAATGTGGGGACCGTGAGTGCTGGGAACTGAGTGAGCAGTGTGTGGAACTTACCGCTTGCAGCTGTGACGTTGGCTTGTGCTGTTGGCGGGGCCACTCGCGCTGTACAGGGAATAGAATCAAAAGAAAATGCATTAACCAGGCGCCTGTTAGTGAGATCAACCAACAAACCATGTGAGCACAAAAACTCAGCCGACAACATATTGAAATTCACTGCTGCTATAACAAAAGTCCACTCAAACATACGGCCGTGTAGAGACAGAAGCAGAGTCTTCTCACCAAAGGTCTTAATCTCCGAGCCGTTCGCTGCTGCCACCCCGGGACCTCTGGAACCTGCTAGCCTGTCCGCGTAGGAAGGTGTGATGAAACTCAACTGAGAGCCTGTGTCCACGAGGAAATGCCTCCCCGAGCGTGCGTCCAACAAGTAGAGCAGCTTGTTCTCCTCCCCGAGGGCCATGTCTGTTACCGACCCCCGGTCATTTCCCGAACGCTTGAACTGGCACGGTGGTACACATTTGCGTGCCCTCTCTGTGAAG
Source organism: Pholidichthys leucotaenia (assembly GCA_020510985.1). Lineage (NCBI taxonomy): Eukaryota > Metazoa > Chordata > Actinopteri > Cichliformes > Pholidichthyidae > Pholidichthys > Pholidichthys leucotaenia. The sequence continues at coordinate 61,641,138 of CM035839.1, forward strand.
CAGCGATGGTAGAAACAAAGGACGTCTCCTCCGCGTTCCCTGGCTTCCGCCGCCGCTGTCGTCGGTGGGTCTGCTACTGCTGCCCCTGGCCCCCTGCCATCTCCAGTCGACGCGCCGAGTTCCGCTGCTGCGGCCGTGGCCGCGCGCTGTCTGCTGGCATTGACAATTCACTGCGCCTCCCGGGCCAGCGCGCGGTAGTCCCGCTGGGCCAACAACGGCAAACTGGTCAGGGTCGCTCTTGTCGCTGACGGTAGGGTCCTGAGGAAGAGGTGGGTAAAGATGAAGTGGTCGTCGTCTGAGCCTTTCAACCTCAACATATGCTCCATCAGATTAACGGGCGTGTCATCTCCCAACTCAGTCAGTGCCAGGAGTCTGTCTGCTCGCTCCTCAACGGAGGGGGTGAAGTGCTGGATGAGTGCAGCCTTCAATGCGCCGTATTTGTCGCTGTCTGGCGGCTGCTCAATAAGGCTCTCAACATGCTGAGCCGTGTGGTTGTCCAGTTTTGCGACCACATGGTAGAATTTTGTGTCATCTACCGATATCTCCCGGAGGTTGAATTGTGCCTCAACCGCGTGGAACCAGGAGCGCGGATTGTTCTGCCAAAAGTCCGGTAGCTGGACCGTAGCGGCATTCGCTTGGCTGGGGGCTCCTGACGAGGATGGCCCCAGGGAATTCTCCTGTTGCTGCATGCTACGTCTTGGGTCACCAGTGTGGGAATGTGGAAATGATGAGACAGATTTCTCTCATGGCAGCTTTATTCACGTTCACCAACATCTCACAGAAGAAAGAGCACATTACAGGGAACTCTCGTCCTTAAATACCAGGACTCTCACAGTTCACAAGTCTCATTGCATCACAGGTCACATTGCATTATAATCGCCAGTAACAATGCATCTCCTCTTTAATCCTCTGATATCACCCCCACAGTCTCAAGCCCTGCATACCAAAGCTAACATCCTCGCAGCTTCCTGTTATCTCCAAGGAAGCTCTGTCTTTGTTCTGATCTAAAATGTGAGGCCTTACATCAGTCACAAAGTAGGTCACATATGTGTGGCCACATTATAAAGATTAATTATTCATAAATTTTCCAAGTTTGACTGGTGCCCCAAAAACAAGTTTTTATCCCGGTGTGTACGTAAACCTCCATTTCCACATACACCTCTGAGTCTAAATTAAATAATCTTTGTACCTTATAATTCAATATTACTACAAGACTGTTAGCATTAGCTTAGCTAGGGGGTTGGAGTAGTTCAATCTAACCACAAGAGCTCGCCTCAGCAGGGAGAGGCAGATGGGCTGCCTGGTGTTAGCTTAACTGTCGACCCGGCTGGTTTGGATCACTATTTGACATAAACTATTCACCCCACTGAAATCTTTGTTCATCTGCCAACCCTTGACCCAATATTAATTGGATGTGTTTCCTTATTTTGTAAAGATGGGGGAGAATGTGATGAGTGTTTATTGTTTAGTGTGATGTGATTCTTAAACATTGTTTTAGCCTAGTTTACTTTAGTGTGTTTTCTTTATCCGAGACTCAACTGATGCTAGCAGCCAGCGTCAGTTCGTCACCTTGGGCCACCATTCACTCATTTGCAAATGTTTCTGTGCGACCAGTTATATCCTTTAACCACTGAAACCACCTACCCCATCCACCAGTGATGGCTTTTTCATTCATTCTTTAAAATGAATTTACGTTAGTTGGTCAGACTCACAGAAATATAATTGGCTAGAGTGCTCATCACTAGCCACCAGAGGCTAGTTTTAAGTGGCCAAGCGTGGACGCCATATTGGTGCTGATGATAAACACAAACAAGCCATAGAGCCACATAGGCATGTACTGCATTTTCTTCATTTTGGCAGAAGAAGTTGAATATTATATAAAATAAAGAGCACTCGTCATGTACAATGCCTGATCAAGGTAGAAAAGTAAGGAAAATAAAAAATGTTCAGTTTTAACAGTTTTATTAATTGATTTAAACACTGATGCTAATACAAATACTAATAATGATGATAGCAAAAATTAATACTACTGCTACTACTAATAATAATAGTTACTACTAATATTAATAATAGTTAATGATAATAGTACAACTACTATTAGAAATACTAGTCATAAACAATAAATAAGAAGAAACACTACTACTACTACTACTACTACTACTACTACTACTACTACTACTACTACTACTACTACTACTAATAATAATAATAATAATAATAATAATAATAATAATAACAACACAGGGTTACAAAAATAATTTTTTTGTAAGTTGTCTGTGCTTTTTCAATTGATTTAAGACAATTTTGCACTGCTGAATCCGAACATGACATCCGTTTCTCTCGATCAGGTGCTAAGTAAAAACCTGTACTTAGTACTTACTTAGTACTGTGCATGTACTTACCTTTATATAAAGGTAAGTTCATGTAAATTGAATGTTACGTCATCATTGTTCAAAATTCAGAGAATTTCAAGACATAAAAAAGAATTTTGCATCATATAAAGTGAAAATACCCATACATGCAAACAAAAACGTATAAAATAACATGTGGGTATAATTCAAAAAGTTGACCTGATTGAGCAAAACCAATGTGATCTTTGGATTCAGCACATCAAAATTGTCCTAAATCAGCTAAAAAAAACTGAGACAATAAATTTGGTGTTGACCAGTGTAATGATTATGATGATAATAACAAATAATATAGGAACTTTTCAAGATTGTCTCCTGGAAGTGATTTTTTTTTTCTGTTCTCTTCTCATTCTTCTTGTTTGCCAGCAGAAACAGGCAAAGAATATTAAACTGACACTTATAGGGCCGTATTACAACAAAAAACTCTCAAGTTGAAAGATCTGATCGACTTTAAAACCGCAATAATAATGTTCAAAGTGAAGAATCTATCACTGCCCGCAAATATCCAAAAGTTGTTCCAAACAAGGGAGAAACGATATCACTTCAGAGGAACATGTATATTTCAAAAGCCTACAGTGAGAACAACCACCAAGCAACACTGTATTTCAGTGCAAGGTGTCAGATTATGGAACGATTTTGGACCTGAATTAAAATCATGTACAAAGCTTGGACAATTTAAACAAAAACTAAAGGAAGAAATACTCCAAACATATTTACAAAACGACATGTAAACTCACATAAGGATTGACATTTCCAGCCTGTGTTGTGTTATAGCTTAGTTTTTCTTTTTTCTCTGTGACACTATGTCTTAGATTTGTTTTTGAATAGTAACCGCTTAACTTAGACTAGCTCAGTTTTCTTTTTCTCTCAGTCATATTTTGTCTTAGCCTTGTTTTAAATTGTAATCGCTCTTGTCTTGTTTTCTCTTTTTTCTCCTTTGAATTCTTGGATGGAATATGGGTGGGCAATATAAGCTGCGGCTTCAGCCATCACCCATTTTGGATAACTCACGTGGAATTGTATAGTAGAAGGAGTCTTTGTCTAATTTGACCTTGTTGTTATATTATACAGTTTCTTTTAACCTGTAATGTACTATCCGAAATAAACAAATTCATTCATTCATGCAGTCAGGCAGTCAATTGTCACTGACGCAGAACATGTTTATGGGCGTGGTGCGAAGAAGCCGGTCTAATCATTCAGGGGTGTGTTTTGATAATCCAATCCAAAGTGCTCCTGCCCATCCCTTTAATGCAAAGAGGCGCATTATCTAAAGTGAACTCTGCTCATGATGGTTTACGTAAGACTGGTTTTGCACTGACCAAAACCTGTGTGTGTGAGCCAAAATGCATGTGACAGTAATGCTGCTTGGTAATAAGGAAGACATCAATCACAGTTGATGCCCAGTTAGTTATTTTAGAGAGAACAAATGGGTAAGAATGCTGAGCTGAAAATCAGCTGAATGGTTTAATGTAGTGTGCATGGATGCAACACACATACATGAATGAGTTTGAAACTTCAAGAAAGGAGGATGATGCCTGTACAAACTTTCATAAACTTTCATTAACAATGGCACGGAAGATGCTTATGGCCCATGGGAAGATGGAGTGCTCCCTCTCCTGTTGCTTTTGCTGACCGAGGGTTTCCCTCATCTCGTTTAGGGGTCTGCAGCACTCTATCCCAGTCCCTCCCCGGCAGGAGAAGATCTGGCGCAGCTTCTTGTCCGCTGTTGACCCCCGCCATGAAGTGAGCATGCTCTTGTTGGCCCCTGAAGGGGGCTGATTGGTGACAGTCGGGGAGCTTGCTGGAGGAGAGCTGCAACCATAAGGGAGGTGCGGGAGGCCTTGGCCCAGCTGGAAACCCAGGGGCACAAGGCCGAGGCAGATGTAGACACATCTTTTGTCTCTCTGGGAAGTTACAGTGAAAAGTAAAATGTTGCACACTCCTTGTTCATTCATTTATTCCTCTAAAAAATTCATACATTAATGCCTAATCTATAGACTCCAATGGTATGTCCGCAATTAAAATGAGAGTGTAGATTGTCATGATTGTAATTAGCAATCAGCTCACGTGTGCAATGCAGCAACAAGAAAGAGCAATCAAACCACAACATACGTTTGAGATCTTTATTAAATGTCAAAATAGACGCACAGCTACTGAAACAGTCACTTGCCAGAGGAAACGGCCTGTGGAGAGAAGACGAAATCTGTAAATGGAGGAACAGAGTAAGGGAAAATGGGCTGGCCAAATTACCACTTACATGAGCTTCAAGGGAGAACCAGCAGGGCCCCAGCCGGGAATCAACGAACCAGCAGGGTGAAGGGAATGGAGCTGGTGGTGCCTGACCGGGTGGAGGCTGAGTGCCATAGATTGGCAATGAGGTGGCAGGAAAGCGCGCGCAGTCCTGGAGACACACCCGCACAATAGCAGCAATCTGAAGGGAGAAGAGAATAAACAGGTGAGTAACGTTTCCACCTGTGTGAACGATTATACTTGCTTGTCCTAATAACGGGCAGTATACCTAGATGAGCCAGTGTTGAGTCACTGAAGAGCGCTTCCTTATAAACACTGGCTGATGAGACGGAGCAGGTGCATCTTCTCACTCAGGTGTGTTGATGACCTGAGGAGAGATAAATGGGAAGGAGGGGGCGTGCTCTTGCCGCCCATGACAGGCCCCCCCCCTTCTAGAAATGCCTCCTGGTGGTCCACAGGGCTTTTCGGGATGGGCTCGGTGGTAGGCCCAGAGCATTTCCTTGTCCAGAACACGGGATGTGGGAACCCAGGAGCGTTCCTCTGGGCCATAGCCCTCCCAATTGACCAAGTATTGCAGGCCCCGGCCTCAACGGCGAACATCCAGGATCCGATGAACCGTGTAGGCGGTGTGGCCATCGATCATCCGGGGAGGAGGAGGCAGCTTCGGGGGGGGGGGCAGAGGGGGCTGACCGAGAGGGGTTTAATGTGCGACACGTGGAAAGTCGGGTTCTCCCGTAGGGTCGGTGGTAGCTTTAGCTGTACTGAGGCATTGTTGACCACTCTGGAGATCGTGTAAGGTCCTAAGAAGCGAGGAGACAGTTTCCTGGACTTCACCTTCAGAGGAATCTGATTAGCCACTAGCCAGACCTGCTGCCTCATGGCATACTTGGGGGCAGGCACCCGTTTCCTGTTGGCCATGGCCCAGTTGTGCTCGGTAGAGCGGGTAAGGGCAGTGCGCGTGGACCTCCAGAGGCGCTGACACGGCAAGCGTGGACCCCCATGGAGGGAACCACAACCTCCCTCTTGGCCATATGCAGCAGCGGAGGAGTATACCCCAATGACGCCTCAAAAGGGGTGAGTACGGTAGCTGTGGAGACGGTAGAGTTCATGGCGTATTCCACCCAGGTCAGGTATGTGCTCCAGGTAGAAGGATTCTCGGCTGCTACACATCGGAGAGTGGCCTCCAAGGACGGTTGGCGTGCGCCGCCTGCCAGTTGCTCTGGGGATGGTTGCCAGAGGAGAGGCTCACGGTGGTACCCAGAGTCCGGCAGAAGGCCCTCCAAACCTGGGACGTGAACTGGCGTCCCTGGTCAGACACAATACCCAATGGTATGCCGTGGAGGGGGATCACGTGTTCAGTGAGCAGGGTGGCCATCTCCAAAGCCGAGGGAAGTTTGGGGAGAGCCACCAGGTGCACAGCGGTCCACAATAGTCAGGATGACTGTCTTTCCGTGGGAGGGGGGAAGTCCAGTCACAAAGTCCAGGGCGAAGTAAGACCACGGGCGGCCAGGGATGGGCAGGGGATGGAGGAGTCCAGCCGGGGGGGGGGGGGGGGGGGGGGGGGGAGGAGTCCGATTTGCCTCTGACACAGGTCTGGCAGGCCCACACATATTCCTACATGTCCCACCACAGCGTGGGCCACCAGAACACCCGCCGAATTAGGTCAGTGGTGCAGGTGATCCCAGGGTGGAAGGCAAAGCGGCTGGTGTGGCCCCACTGAGGCCACACCAGCCGCTGAGGCCACTGAGGCCACACTGAGCGGAGAGCTGCCGGGACGTACAGGCGGTTCCGGGGGCACCCTGCTGGTACAGGCTTCCGAGACTGGACCTGATGGACATTCCGCTTGATGTCCCACGTAAGGGCTCCTTGGATGCAGGAAGAGGGAAGAATGAGCTGGAGGTGGGAAGGGGGCGCTACCTTGTCGGAATCAAACTGGTGTGATAGTGTGTCCGCTTTGGTATTCCGAGAGCCAGGCCGGTAGGTGATGGTAAAGTTGAACCATTGAAAAAACAGCCCAACGAGCCTGCCTGGCATTGAGTCGGCGGGCCGACTGCAAATACTCTAGGTTTTTGTGGTCGGTCCACACGACAATGGGGTGAATAGCCCCATCTAACCAGTGCCTCCATTCCTCCAACGCCAACTTAATGGTGAGCAGCTCTCTGGCGAGCAGCTCTCTGTCCCCTACATCGTAATTCCTCTCAGCCAGCATAAGCCAACAAGAGAAAAACACGCACGGGTGGAGCTTCTGGTCGGAGCTTCTGGTCGGAGGGTGTGTGCTGTGAGAGGACAGCGCCTACCTCGGAATCAGACGCATCCACCAGATTGGTGACGAGGTGGCAGAAGAGCGCACGCAGTCCCGGAGACACACCCGCATGATGGCAGCAGGCTGAAGGGAGAAGAGAATAAACAGGTGAGTAACGTTTCCACCTGTGTGAATGATTATACTTGCTTGTCCTAATAACGGGCAGTATATCCAGACGAGCCAGTGTTGAGTTACTGAAGAGTGCTTCCTTATAAACACTGGCTGATGAGAGGGAGCAGATGCATCTTCTCACCCAGGTGCGTTGATGACCTGAGGAGAGATAAACGGGAAGGAGGGGGCACGCTCTTGCCGTCCATGACAGTAGATGGAATTTAAAAAAAAAAATTTAGTGTGTGATCATATTATAAATAAAATGATGGGTGATTATATAATGACTGTTACAACTCTCTCCATCTATCTATAAATGCAAGGAATCTGTGTGTGTATGTGTGTCTGTGTGTGTGTCTGTTCCTCACATACCAAACCGTTCGTCAGTCTTGCCTCAGATTTTATAAGTGCTTTGCTGAGGTTATGAGGGTGTTCATCCCCAAGTATGGAGTGGTTCAGTCAAAATATATATTTTTTATCAATAAAAGTTTAGCCACCACTCCGTCTCCTCATGACCAGGCTTCTAGAAGTGTGGGCATGGTTTAGGATTGACTTCGTGCTGATTGGATAATATGTGGCATCATGACCAGTCACCACAGCGCTCTGTGTACAAAACAAAGAAGTGAAAAGCAACAAATCTGACTAGACGCTTAAAAAATTATACCGTAATGTTGCCATGACTTTGTACTTCTAAAGGATAATTCGGCATATGTGGAGAACGTGAGGTGCACGAGTATACTGGGAGGAGCACCAGTGGGGACTTGGTGGTCTGGCAAAGAACACCAGTGTATCCAGCACAGGACAGAAACAACGGCCGGACTGGTGGACTGCGGTCCTTCGAGGGAGGCAAGCCCACCCTGCTAGGTCAATGGTAAACTGGTGTCCCAGCTGCTGTGTTGTGTGCCACCCCTGTCCTTTGCAGGACTGCGAGTCCCTGATGGCGCTCCTCCTGGAGTGCTCTCACGAGTATCTAAAAATTAAAAGTTAATAATACCACCATAATTGTGGAGTGGAATGGCCAGATCAATTGCATATCATATGAGGCCACATATGCATGCTTTGGCTAAAGGATGACCGTCACCAAACAGGACACAAAAATGCCCAGATAATGAAATAAATAATTTTTTGTTGAATCAATGGGCAACACTGATGCAATGGTTGCAGTCAAACAGATCCTTCTGCTGTGTATAATGTTGGGTGTTTTGTAGTTAATTCGATTGATTACAGTTTTAAAAACCAAATATTGCAACAATATGAAAGGACACACTAGAATGGGTCTCAGATATTTGTAAACATGTCCTGTTATAGTACTGAATGGGTTTATTGACAGAAAAAATTCACTGTTATACTTAACTCCATCACTGAACAGTGATATAAACTAAAATAATTATAATGGTGCAAGATACAACACTACTATGAATATAAGTCATAAAAGATCACACTTCTGACAAACAAATAAAGAAGAGTTCCTCAACAGTTGCTAATACTGGATGTCCCATTCATTTTCAGTAATTGGGTATTCTGTAATTAATATTCACACAATCAAATAAATCTTCGTGCCATTCAATCCCTTTCATATTTGTATTTAGCATGTGATTGCCTTACATATAGCCTACACTTCTTTGTATTCCACTTTCAAACACAGCCTACATTTGGGCCTGTAAAGCCTAATTAGGATACCTGTTTCAGACAGGAATACTTGCGTTCTACAGGCAATGCAATAGTTAAAATAACAGAGAATCCCAGCGCATGCTGTTTCCTCATGAGCTCTGAAGCTACGCAATTTCAAAATGTGCCACTGAAATAGCATTAAACAATATGCTCCTGACAACAGACTGTTATGTCCACAAACCTGATATTAAAGGAGATGGACAAGGAGATTGCACTGGAACACAGCTTTATTATATAACTACATACACTACATATTATTCAGTATGTGGTGGAGTCGTTTGGGCAACAGCGAGCCCCAAATCGCGGACGCCCCTTATAACAGGGCTGTGTGATGACACAACCTGAAGGTGGTGTCATCACACCGCATTTCACAACAAAACCCCTGATCACACAGACCTCCTTTTCCCTCATTAAAAGCAGATTGTCGTGAAATTCCCCATAATACTGATGCGCATGAGACTGTGCACTGCCACACCTCTTTGAAATGAGCCTCCACCTCCCAGCACAAAGCGGGCGCACTGTCTACTGGTAATTAGATGCCGTGACGCAAAGTGTAAAAAAACAGAGAATGTGCTGAGAGAAACTACCAAAAACACTGGTGTACAGTGGGAAATCTGGCGGAAAAGCCCGTTGATGACCGTCAAAATAAGGCCCACCGTGTTTTAAATGGTAACAAATATTGAAAATCTCTATACTCAATAATTGTCCTTGTTCACTGAGAGTACCAGTTTAAGCAATTACATTACACATTAAGCAATTACAAAAAAAAAAAAAAAAAAGAATGAGTTCCGGCGCCACACGAGTAGGCTGCCTTTTTGCAACAGCGGATCAATTTCTTCCTATTTCTATTTTCAGCGCGAAGCTCCTCAAGTCCTGCGCTCAGCGCGAAGCTCCTCAAGTCCTACACAGACCAGCTGTGTGGGATTGTGGAGCACATCTTCAACCTGAGCCTGAAGCTGGGGAGGGTGCCACAGTTGTGGAAAACATCTTGTGTGGTACCTGTACCAAAGACTTCCCACCCCAAAGACCTGAACAGCTACAGTCCAGTGGCCCTGATGCTCACATGATGAAGACCCTGGAGAGACTGCTCCTTGCTCAACTCCGCACCCTGGTGGGACCAGCGATGGATCCACTCCAGTTCACCTACTAGCATGGCATTGGGGTGGAGGATGCAGTGATCTTCCTCCTTCACCGTTCCCTGTCCCACCTGGAGAAGCCCGGGAACGCGGTGAGGATCATGTTCTTTGACTTCTCCAGTGCTTTCAACACCATCCAACCAATGATCCTGAAGGACAAGATGCTGTGCGCAGGGGTGGACCAGCACCTGTCATCATGGATCCTGGACTACCTCACTAACCGGCCACAGTTTGTGAGAACCCAGGATTGTGTGTTGGACACGATCATCGGTAGCACGGGGGCCCCCCAGGGAACGGTTTTGGCTCCCTTCCTGTTCACCCTTTATACTACGGACTTGTCACACAACACAACACACTGCCATCTACAGAAGTTCTCTGATGACTCTGCGATTGTCAGCCTCATCTCCAACGGAGATGAAGCTGAGCACAGAGGATTTATCCAGGACTTCGTGGACCTGTGCCATCGGAACTGCCTCCAGATCAACGCGAGGAAAACTAAGGAGCTGGTGGTGGACTGCCGCAGGCAAGGACAACCCCTCACAGCACCAGTAAACATCCAGGGAACAGACATTGAGATGGTGACATCCTACAAGTACCTGGGTGTTCATCTGAACAATAAACTAGACTGGTCACACAATATCAACACACTCTACAAGAAGGGACAGCTCAGGCTGTTCCTACTGAGGAGGCTCAGGTCTTTTGGTGTACAAGGGGTGCTCTTGAAGACATTCTACGACATGGTGGTGGCATCAGCCATCACTTTTGGAGTGGTCTGCTGGAGCAACAGCATTACAGCAGCCAATAGGAAGAGACGGAACAAACTAATCAAGAAAGCTAGCTCTGTCCTGGGGCAGTGCCTTGACCCAGTGGAGGAGATAGGAGAGAGAAGGATGGTGGCTAAACTGTCATCTCTGCTGGAGTCCGAGTCCCACCCTATGCAGGACATACTGAACGCACTGAGGAGCTCATTTAGCAGTAGACTACATCATCCTAGGTGCACGACCGAGAGGTTTCGCAGGTCCTTCCTACCTACGGCTGTCAGACTGTATAACCTAAGCAGGGCTGCTCGCAGAGATAGCAAAAAAACGTGACGACCTAATAGTATTGAATGCAAAAGACGCAACAGACTTACACAAATGGTCCCCTCCAGTATACAGCTAGGACAATATCAGTCGCTATGGAGGGTGACAATATGTATGGGTACATATTGATACCATGTAGGGTAACTAAATAGATGGTTATGCTGTTTATTTCATCTAGCTACAATGCTCTGCACTATGTATATATATTTATATATTTATCTGTACATATGTATATTCACTGCTCTAATTTTCTTATCTTCTAAATTGTTGCTCTGAGTGTTGCTATCCCTGTGCTGTTGCAATCCTGGAATTTCTCCATTGTGGGACTAATAAAGGCTTATCTTATCTTACACTGAAGTATTTAAGAATTTGATGGGAAGGCTGAAAGGAATATTTTCAGTTCACGTGCTTTTTATTGTGATGTTTATTCATTCAGCACAGTCATACAGCACAACAGTTCTGGTAACGTTCAGCAGAAATCAGTCCGCTGCTTTATCTGTGTAACCTTTCATCCATTATTCAGCATCTACAACACAATAATCTTACTGAGATGTCTCCAAACACAATGAGTCGAGTAATAAAATCGACACATCTCTCTTCTGAGGCCTCCATCGGTCAGGGTTGACCATGGTTGAAGCATCCTAGTTCTGGTTGTCTGCACGCCTGGAGCATCGTGGTCTGTGGCTAAATAGACCAATGCGGGAGTGGCAGTGTTTATCGCAAAGGTCACACCTGTGCGTAGTCTCTGGTCTGTTGGAGCTGCTGCTTTCCTTCCTGTGTGCTCGTTTTTTTTTGCAGCAGCGGTCATCATTTTCTCCTCCCCTGATTTCAGGTTTTGCTTCAGGGTTCCTTTCCACTTTGCACGGTCACCTGCTAGGCTCTCCCAGGTCTCTGTGTTGATGCTGGTGGCCTTCATGTCTCTCTTAACGACATCTTTGTAACGGAGCTGGGGGTGACCAGTGGATCTCCTCCCAGATGCCAGTTCTCCATACAGGATGTCCTTTGGGATGCACCCATTGTCCATGCGGTGGATATGGCCTAGCCAACACAGCCTGCGCTGTCTGAGGAGAGTGAACATGCTGAGAAGTCCTGCGTGATTCAAGACATCTGTGCTGGTTACCCTGTCCTGCCAGGATATGCCCAGGATGCGGCGGATGCTTCTCAGATGGAAGGTGTTGAGTCACTTCTCCTGTCTGGCATATGTTGTCCGTGACTCACTGCCATACAGCAGTGTGCTGATGACATAGGTGTTATACATTGCCATCTTAGTCTTCACTGACAACTTAGGGTTTGTCCACACTCTGGTTGTGAGGCGAGTGAGTGTTGTAGCTGCCTTCCCGATCCTCCTGTCTATTTCTGTGTCAAGGGAGAGGTTGTCGGTTATGGTAGAGCCAAGGTAGGTGAAGTGGTGGACGACATTGAGTTCATAGTCATCGATGGTGATGGCAGGTGGTGATTCAGTGTCTTTTCCCAGGACATTGTTTTTTCAGGCTAACGGTGAGTCCAAAATCATTGTAGGCCTGTGAGAAGTGGTCCATCAGTGTCTGCAGCTCCTGTTGGGTGTGTGTTGCAATTGCTGCATCGTCAGCAAACAGCATGTCTCTGATGAGTGTTTCGCTGACCTTCGTCTTGGCTCTGAGGTGGGCAAGGTTGAACAGCCTGCCATCTGATCTGGTGTGTAGGTAAATTCCTTCAGTTGCGATGCCAAAGGCATGCTTTAGGAGAACGGCAAAGAATATCCCAAAGAATGTGGGAGTAAGGACGCAGCCTTGTTTGATGCCACTGCAGATACTGAAGGGGTTGGAGGAACTCCCAATGAACTGCACAGTCCCCTTCATGTCTAAGTGAAAAGGTTCAATCATGCTCTGCAGTGTTGGTGGGCAGCCTATCTGTGGGAGAATCTTGAACAGGCCAGCTCTGCTGACGAGGTCGAACGCCTTGGTGAAATCTATGAAGGCAACATACAGGGGCATCTGCTGTTCTCTGCACATCTCCTGGAGTTGGTGGAGGGAGAAGACCATGTCTACCGTTGATCTCTTGGCATGAAAGCCACACTGTGACTCTGGGTAGACGCGTTCCGCCAGCTTCTGCGGGCGGATCAAATTGACCCGAGCAAAGACTTTGCCGATGATGCTGAGTAGAGAGATGGGTCTGTAGTTGTTGCAGTCATTTCTTTCGCCCTTGTTCTTATAGAGGGTGATAATCTTGGCATCCCTCATGTCCTGTGGTACAGCCCCTTCTTGCCAGCACTGAAGGAGGACTTCATGCAATGGGAGCAGGAGGGTAGTCTTGCAGTGTTTGATCAGGTCCGGGGGAATCCTGTCACTGCCTGGGGCTTTGCCTAAGGCCAAGGTGTCGATGGCCTTCCTGAGTTCCTCTATGGTTGGCTCTACATCCAGCTCCTCTATGATTGGCATACACTCGATGGTGTCAAGAGCTGTGGGGGGACACTGTGCTCTGTCTAGAGTAGAGGTCAGAGTAGTGTTCCACCCATCTCTCCATCTGTTGGTCCTTGTCTGTAATTTCCTACCCCAGTGGAAGATTTGAGGGGAGCTGTCTTGCTTTGGACTGGCCCGAGCGCCTTCTTGATGCCATCGTACATCCCTCTAATGTTGCCTGTAGCAGCAGCTGTCTGGATGTCTTCACTGAGCTCTGTCCAGTATTCGTTGGCGCAATGCCTGGCAGTCTTCTGAGCCTTGCTCCTTGCAGCCCTGAAAATCTGCAGGCTCTTCTCACCGGGAGACCGTTTATACTCTGTGAGGGCGGTGCGCTTGGCTTCGATGACAGGAGTCATCTCTGTGGACTTGGCCTCAAACCAGTCGTGAGACTTGGAAGACTTCTTCCTAAAGGTAGCCAAGGCGGTGTGGTGCATGGCATCCCGCAGTACTTCCCGCTTCTCTGTGGCAGAGTCTCTGGGCTGTGAGGTTTGCATTTCCTTCTCGAAGTTCTCTGCAAAATTTTCCACGAGGTCTGATTGAGACATCTTGCTGACATCAGTGCAGAAGTTCCCTTGTTTCTTTGAGCGGTGGATCGTCTTGGCTGTAGCCTGATCTTGCAGCAGACCAGGGAGTGATCTGTGTCGCAGTCTGCATCACTGCAGAAAAAAACATTACTCTGATCATATTCTCTGCTTTCTCTCTTATTCTTGGCCTCTAATCCTGCTTTGTGATTACTTTCAGAGCTTTGCGCAGCTTCTTTTTCATCTGCACCAGTCTGGTCAACATTTATTGTTTTTAAATCTGCTTTGTAGATAAGTCTTTGCCCATCTGATCCAGTTGCTTCCTTCCGGTTCTTCTCTGGTAAACCTATAAAAACTGGTACTTGACTTAAGACATAAGTTGATGGCTCTTTGTGAAGTGTGTGTGTGTGTTCTTCTTCTTCTTCTTTTAGATTTGATTGTGTGTGTGTTTCCAATAAGTTTCAAAGGTGTCACGGTTTACCAGGTTTTGGACCCAAAAGCAGGACACAAGGAAACACGGATTCAGTCAAGCAAGTGATTTACTGGATGGTAAGTATGATTTAATAATTGCAGGTGAGAGTTTTTCTTGCTTGGTGCCGTGTTGGACAGATTCTTTAACCTGGTCGCGGGTCACCAAGGGTCCTTTGGGGTAGTGAATCCAGGAGAGGTCTCCAGCTTAGTGAGTGTGAGGAGCAGGGCTGTTTCCTGTTTGTTTGTTTGTTTGTTTGGGGGGGGGGGCTATGCAGGATTGTGCTTTGGGGCCCCTAGTGTGTCAGTCTAGTAACAAGAACAAAGCAGGCTTCCCATTTCCCAGCAGCCCTCACTGTGATGTGCAAGAGTGATGGCACAGGTTAAATGCTGGAAAACAAGTATCAACCCCTTAGTTGGACTGTAACTGTACTCTGTGTTACTGTTGTATATACTGCATGTCCAAGACACTGATGCTGTGATATTTGAGTTTTAACATTTATGCACCATTGTGGCTTTGCTGCACCATGAGTATAAGGGCTATGGCAGCAAAACAACTGACAATAACACACTGACACACAAACAGAACAGGCACACTGCTCCAGCCCACCCCACAGGAGTGCATAATTTCCTTTTCGTCCCCCTTAAAATGATTTTCTCTCTGTCAGTTTTAGAGCGCTGGGACAAAAACAAAGATGACAAATCTGCAGAAATGCAACTGAAAGACTTGGTGGTGTTTGAATCCACGGTTAGTTGCTACTTTTTCCCCTAATTAATTTCTTAACGGTCAACAAACATGCAGCATTATACAGCCTAGAGGACACCACGAGAAGAAAGATGGTGATGTCATCTGCAGGTGTAATGAATATGGATTGAGTGAATCAGACAATTTTTGTTGAGTGAGAGAGCCCATAAAATATATATATCAGTGAGCTGTATGTGTTCTCAAAGAGCTATAACCATAAAGTGAGGCAATTCTGCCTGAGTTACGCTGCTCCTGCTACACAACGTGCACAGCAATCAAGCGCACAGTCCCCATGAATTACACAGCATTTTCTTCCATTAGTATTTCTTTGAAGAAAAATGCTGTACTTTTGTTTTCTTTTTGAACAGATGCACTGACTGTGAGACAACGCTGGCTCATAGCAGGTTTAGCTCTGCTAAATATAAACAATGCCATTCCAGGTTGGGTTATGCAACTCATTAGCAATAAGAGACGACAGTGACAGAATATATAGAACACGTCGCTGACTTTGACTGCTGTCAGTGTGACACCGTGATTCCCACGAAGGACTAGAGAGCAGTAGAGGTTCAGGGAAGACTTCCTTCTGAGTGGGACATTGTTTAGCTGCTTCCCCCACAGCCAATGCCAGGTTTGTATTTCTCTAGTAGCACTTAATGTAAGATTACATCTTTGCAGGTAGTCTGCAACTTTTAGTAAGGGCCCCTTTACACAGATGGAGATTGTTGGATGACCATTGAGAGATCAAAAATTGACCCCATCTCTCAATGATCTCCTAACGCCTCAAAAAGGCTGTTTCTGTGTCAGTGTTTGAGAGATTATTGTAAGATTTTCATAGTGATCTATAGAGGTCTTTGAAAGATCCTTGGGAGCTCCCTGAGGGATCATTGAGAGTTTGTTGGGTGACCAAAGAGGTATATTTGAAAGGTTTCTAGTGCTCTTCTACCCCCTTTACACAGTGGCGGAGATTGTTGAGAGATCATTGAAAGATATACAAAAAATGGCCAGATCTCTCAATGATCGTCCAGTGATCTCCACGGTCTCCATAGTTTACACATAATTTTTACTTAGTCGAAAACAGTCTCTCAATAATCACCAAAAAGAAGTGATCCCTCAACAATCTCTCAGTGCTCTCATTAATCTCCCAGTTACCTCACAGCAACATTTCAATATATTCAATTGATCTTTCATCAAATGCTCAGTGATCCCTCACTGATCTCTCCCTTCGAGGTGGAAAAATTTGGCATTCATTGAAAGATCAAGAAGTGATCAACTTTCTCTCCCCTATTCTATTATGCTGAGCACCAAGCTTAAGGGCAGAAAGCACCACTTTTATATTTTCTGGTATGACCCGGCTGGGGCATGAATCCACAACCTCCACCACAAGGCCACCACTCCAGTACAATAATTTGACCATTCAACATAAGTTGATTTTTTTTTTTAATATGCATCCTTTCTCATGTTTTTACGACTTTCTTCTAATGAATTTGCATTTTTTCCTGTAATCTTTCACATTTTTCTTGTAAGTTTATTTTATCTATTTGACAGTTTTCAAATGTCCAGCTCTTTGTAAAAATATGTGATTCTGTTCTTGTGAATTCGTAACCTTTTTTTTAACTAAAAGTTTGGTTTGTGATGTTGCAAACCCCAGGGGGTGCAATCTACTTGTTTCTTTTAGAGTTTAACCTGACAAAAGCAGTGGGTATTTCCTTTGAAGTGAGCTTTTTCTTATTTTAACAGGTGCATGTGACCCGTGGCTGTATTTTCTGAGGTCAAAAACCACAAAAACACCAATTTTGCACAACATGGGTCCTTCAGAAATGTTAAAAAATGATCTTTTGTTGATTTACTAAGACTGTGGCAGGTTATTTCAAAAGAAATTAGTCAGAGCCAACAGAGACACACATGGCTGCCAGCTTCACACATGCACACAGTAAAATTTCAGTGACTCGAGGTTGGTCATAAACTGACCCTGACCTCCCCTAGTTAAAGGTAAGTACTCTGTGGGGTCCAGTTCATAACCTGTGCTGACAGAACACATCAGTCCCGCTCAGGAGGCTGTTCTCAGTCTTCTTTAATACCCGCTGCCTGACAGCCCAACACACACTTGCAGGATAAACACAGAAAAAAGACTGATTGTACTCACAACAACAGCAGAAAGCTACGTTTGTTCTGGGCCGTATTCAGGTGTGACTGTGTGTGGAAGTCTGTGGGTATGAAAAATCACTGTCACGATTTAACAAAAAAGTAATGAATGTGTTCATTCAGACGTCGTCCAAGGTCTCTGAAGAGAACAGACATAGAGCTCTAAATGTTTCGCTCTGCTGCACGCTCGAGCCTGGCTTCAAATTTCAAGCCTTGTGAGCATCTCTTAGAGTAAAATTCTAGAAAACTAACAATTTACTCATCATCATAATAATATTAGCTCCACTGGGTACAGTGATGGATAACAACCTCAGCACAGATGGAGAAAGTAGCCCGAAACTGTACTCAAGTAAAAGTAGCTTATGGCTTTAGTTACTCATGATTCAGGGTGAGCACTGCACATTCTGTTTTGTTTTGTCCTGGATCTGCCCTGCTGCTCCCTCCTCTGTTGTTGGCAGGAGCCTTGAGGGAGACTTGGACAACCTGTGGCTGATGGGTTCCTCTTGCATAAAAGCTGCCTTTAACCTGCCAGACCATTGTGGGATTGTACTTGCCAGCAGTGGCGGTCCTAGCTTGTACGCCCAAACTTCACGACGTACGCCACCACTGACCCCAAAATACAAGAAAAGTCAGCTACACTTTGCTCATGGGCTAAGATTCCTCAACGCTGCCAGAAGCTGGTGTCTGGCTGTGCATCACATTTGCATGGTTTGTAGTTTTTATATTTAAGCAGTGTGGTTTTAAATTGGAAATGTTGTCTGCTTCCACCCTGTGCCTCCCTTAACTGGGGATCCTCAACACCTGGGTGGATTGGGGATGTGCAGCACCTGTGACTGCACATCATATAAAAGGTGTTCTGGCAGTCCAGAGGGCAGAGCCCTGCCTCAGGGGAGCCCAGCTGGATGAGGGCCTGCCTGGAGGAGAGCCCCGGCCGGAGGAGGGCCTGCTTGGATAGCCCGGCCAGACCAGAAGGGAGCCCTGCCTGATGAGAGCTGGCCGGATGTGGGCCCTGCCAGCCGAGGTCCTGTCTGGATGGGAGCCCAGCCGGAGGAGAGCCCTGCCAGGATTGCTGGCCAGATGAGAGCCTTCTGGACGAGAGGAGGCTGCTGGTCCCAGAGAAAATGGCTGGAGGAGGGCATGACTGAGGAGGAGGAGCAGTAACGGCCCAGGACCATCATGACGCTGGCATTTGGGGGAGGACACTTCTGTGTGGAGCAGTTGGGGTGCTGAAGGCAAAAGACAGTAAGAGGCAGAGTGAGGAGCTCTGCCTGGGCTGCAAGTGTCCTGGTTTCCATATAGCAGCACCCCATGATGTTGATGTTGATGATGATGATGATGACATTGAGAAAAATGGATATACTGCTAGTTTTTAGTTAGTATTTTATTCTATTTTGGCTTATTTTAGTGTAGCTTTAATTCTCAGGTTTTAGTTAGCTTTTTATTTAAGCGGGTACTTTGTTGCACATACTGTATTTTTTGTAAGTAAAATTCCTTTGACCAAGCATTTTAAGTTTTCCCTTTGATTGCTACCTGTGACTCCACCTGGTTTTTAAAGAACTTGCAAGGTTATGTTTTAAATTACCCTTGGCCCTGCACCCTGTTACAAAGGGGTTGAATAATTTTGAGACTGCAGTAGCCATTAAAAGTGGTATTTTGTGTTGAATTTGGAGAAACCACTTGTAATATTAGTTGTGTTGAGCTATTTAAATTGTTCTTCTTTGATTTGTTTATTACAAACACCTGCTAGTTTGTGCATTTTGCCAATAAACCTAATTTGCAGTGGGAGTTGAATAATTTTGTTTGCAACTGTACATGTCATAGGGTGTGTTCAGACCAGCAAATTCTTCATGTGGTGCAATTATATACAAAGTCAATGGAAAGAGGCAAATACATGCAAATTCTCATCCATGCAAGTTGGACTTTGTTCAGTTCGGGCAAAACATTCAATTTGTGCTTGGTTGCGATAACCAATGAGCATTGTGATTCTGCCATCACAAGGAGCAAGTATCGACAATGGAGGATAAACTGACAATGAGACCACCACTCACCAGTGCTCCACAGCTTGGACAGAGCATCTGTAGTTTGTTTCTGCCCTTGACATCCTGCTAGGCTGCTGCCGATCTGCTAACAATGGAGATGTTTAGGAGAGATGGCAGTGGACTTTTTAATCAGGTTGTTTAACACAATCTTGGAGAGTGAGAGGATGCCTGAGGAGTGGAGAAGAAGTGTTTTGGTACCAATTTTCAAGAACAAAGGTGATGCTCAGAGCTGTAGTAACTACAGAGGCATAAAGTTGATCAGCCACACTATGAAGATATGGGAAAGAGTTGTTGAAGTCAGGTTAAGAGGAGAGGTGACAATCAGTGAGCAGCAGTATGGTTTCATGCCAAGAAAGAGTACTACAGATGCAATGTTTGCTCTAAGAGTGGTGATGGAGAAGTATAGAGAAGGTCAGAAGGAGTTACACTGTGTCTTTTTGAATCTAGAGAAAGCATATGATAGGGTGCCGAGAGAGGACGTGTGGTACTATATGAGGAAGTCAGGAGTGGCAGAGAAGTATGTGAGGGTGGTGCAGGACATGTATGAGGACAGCAAGATGGTGGTGAGGTGTGCTTTAAGAGTGACAAATGGGTTCAAGGTGGGGGTGGGATTACATCAGGGATTTGCTCTGAGCCCCTTCTTGTTTGCCATGGTGATGGACAGGCTGACAGATGAGGTCAGGCAGGAGTCTCCATGGACCATGATGTTTGCAGATGACATTGTGAGCTGTAGTGAGAGTAGGGAGCAGGTGGAAGAGAACCTGGAGGGGTGGAAGTATGCTCTGGAGAGAAGAGGAATGAAAGTCAGTAGAAGCAAGACAGAGTACATGAGTGTAAATGAGAAGGAGGCAGGTGTGATGGTGAAGATGGAAGGAGTAGAGGTGGTGAAAATCGATGAGTTTCAATACCTGGGGTGAACCATCCAAAGCAATGGAAAATGCACCTGAGAGGTGAAGAAGAGAGTGCAGGCAGGGTGGAGCAGGTGGAGAGGAGTGTCAGGGGTGATTTGTGACAGAAGCATAGCAGCTAGAGTGAAAGGGAAGATTTACAAGTTGGGAGTAAGACCTGCTATGATGTGTGGTTTGGAGACAGTGGCGCTGACAAAAAGACAGGAAATGGAGCTGGAGGTGGCAGAGCTGAAAATGCTAAGCTTTTCATTGGGAGTGACTAGGAGGGACAAGATTTACGACAGACGTCCAGTTTAATTATCGTTTCAGTGTAAATTCACTAGGCCTCTAAGGATAATTAATATATCAACTTATCATATGAAAATTATTTTTTACACTTGTACAAAATGAGGAGGAAGAATATGAAGGCAGCTCATTTCAGTGTAAACAGCATTATATCATAAGTTCATTTTTTAAAATTATACTTAACACACTGATTTATCGAGGTAATTTTTATAACGTTTGTATACCACTGTTAATAGTCTCTCGGCGCCACACCAGTCGGCTGCCTTTTTCAACAGCGGCTCGATTCCGAGTTTTTTTTCCCCTTCCTCTCTCTTTTGATGCTCTGAGTGTTGCTATCCCTGTGCTGTTGCAATCCTGGAATTTCCCCGTTGTGGGACTAATAAAGGCTTATCTTATCTTATCTTATCTTATCTTAAGTATATCAGAGGGACAGCTCAGGCTGAGCAGTTTGGAGACAAAGTGAGAGAGGCAAGGATGAGATGTTTTGGACATCTGCCGAAGAGGGATAGGAGATATATTGGACAAAGGATGTTGAAGATAGAGCTGCCAGGCAGGAGAAAAAGAGGAAGACCACAGAGAAGATTCATGGATGTAGTGAAGGAGGACATGGAGAGGGTTGGTGTTACAGAGGAAGATGCAAGGGAGCGGTAGAGACGGAGGCAGATGATCCACTGTGGTGACCTCTAAAGGGAGCAGCTGGAAGAAGAAGATATGAATAATAAATTAACAATAATAATAAAATAAACTATTCATAGCCTTTCTCTTGTTGTGAGCTTGTGTTTATTTCTGAGGTCAACAATGTAGTTGATGTAATTTTTCCTTTCTTCCTGTGTGTAATGAATCGATATAATATAATGCATTTCACTTTTTGAATTGAATTATTGCAAGAAATTAACTTTTTGATGATATTCTAATTTGTTGAGATGCACCTGTAAGCTTTAGCTTCAGCCTACACATGTTTGTGTTATAGTTCTACTTGTGATGTAAATGAACCGAAAAAACAAAACCAAAACTAAACTCTGGCAGCTGTACCTGCGTCAGTAGACCAATGGGAATTTTCACTTCGTGTTTGGTCTGAATGCGCTGAGACTTTTCTGTTAACATGCTTAATTATTTACCAATAGCTCTGTATACTCACCCGTTCTCTTCTTCCCCCTAGGAAGGGTTCATCTCATCAGTCTGTGTCTAACCCGAGACAGCCCTGTGGGCCTCGTCTCTTGCTTTGATAAATACGTACACTTTCTTGAAACCTAAGTGCTTTTCTGTATTTCTGTCTGTGCCTTGGGTCCTTTGCAAACATACAAACGTGAACTATTTGAGAATTTTCCCTTAAATTTAGGACTCTGCTTATATCGGTGACTTTTTGCCCCTCTTACATTTCAGATTTTCTTGCCAATTTGTGAAGTTTTTCTGATGAAGTTGTTACATTTTTACAGTAAATGTATGATTTTTTGCTGATTAATTTGCATTTTGTTAAAAAATATTATCATAAATTCCCTCCCTTCCTCCCTCCACCCATCTATCCATCCATCCATCTAGCCAGCTTCTCCCACTTATCTGGGGGTCCAGGTTGTGGGGAGCAGCAGTCTAAGCAGAGAAACCCATACTGCTTCCCACAGCACCATGATCACCATGATCCCTCCTGCAGCTGCTGAACCCACTGGAGGTTGGATCCATGTGGCTCACTCAGGCTGAGCCCACCTGGGTCCTATGTACAGAAACCTCATCGCCAGATACTTGACCTAGAGCCCTGGTAACCCCAAAATGGGTGGGGTACGCTTGATCCTTGTTGTAACTTCTTTGTGGGGATCTACCAGACTACTCTTTGTCTGGCCCTTCAACCAGGACCAATTTGCCTTGGGAGACCGGCCCAAAAACAAACTGCCTTTGATAACATAGTTTCTGTCATGGTCTCTGTGTGTGCTCGCAGGTCTCCCTGCCTCTCTTGCCCTCTGATTAGCCTCACTTCCTGCAGCCTCGTTCATCACCTGCGGTTAATCAGAGGAGGCCTTTAAATAGGGGACTCTGCCTGGTGGCATTGTCCTACACACTGCCTGTAACTGGTTCTGAGCTCTGCTTCATGATGTTATTTTACCTTGCCATGTTTTGTGATCTTTTGCTTGTCCTAGATCCAGAGACTGCCTGCCTAATTGGAATTGTCTGCCAGCCTGGTTCTTGTCTGTCGTGCCTTTACCCCTACCTGCCTCTGGATCCTGGAAATAGCCTTACAGACTGGACTTGGAAGTTCTTGGACTGTGCACTGCCTCATTTCCCCAAGTATGTTGACTTACCACCATTATCTCCTCTGTACATCATTCTCACTTCCCAGCACACGGGCCTGGCCAGCCTACCCACAGCAATCACCTGGAGACTCCCCTGCACCACCTCAGCACCCTTCTCCCTGGCAGCCTGCTTAGGCCTGTCCCTCTGCTCTCTCCCTGTAGGGTTGCCAGACTCTCGAGCTATCATCCTTGCACATTATCCTGCACTATCTTTGTAATAAAGATTATTGTTCACTTCTATTATCATTTCTTCCCCAGTCTTCTTTTGGGTCACACACCCCATACTTTAACAGTTCCTGGGATCTTTAGGACACGCAAACCCCTACACCATGATAAAGTGGTGATTCATGGAGGGGGTATATTTTGCAACTGTATTACTATTATTAATTTGCAACATTTTGGTGATGAATTTGTGACCTTTTTTCACACAAATTTACAATTATTAAATAAATTAATAGTAATAGTAAATAAATTTACTTATAAATTTTATTTTTTCTTGTACACCTGCCACTATTTTCTTATAAATTTTCAGCTTTAATTTTGGACCTTTATTAGTTTTTTTTCTCTGAGATGTTTTATTCTTATTAAAATTTATCATAAGCTAACAACATGTGTCATATGTATATTCAAATCATATGCAGGGGTGCCGGGTGGGGGTCACCACTTGGGCACCCCCAGTGGCCACCCCTGGTCCCTACCACTGGACAGTCTAGCATAATTTTATAACTTATTTTATGTCATATTTTACATGTAGTACATGTTTAAGAATAACTGATGTGTGCTGTATATTATTAACAAATATTAACAAAATACAGCAAAGTAGGACAGATCACACTGTCAAGGTGCGCTCAGCCCAAACGCAAACGGGCGCGCAGCATGATGACATTTTAAAGTGATTTTGATGTGCCACCCCAAGATTTTCAGTGGCCCCATGTGCCCCCCCCCCCGAAAAAATTTCTGGAGGCACCATTGAACATATGAAGAAATAATAACAAATTAAATATTAATCAATTAAATCCTCATTTATAAGAAAAGGTCAGTGACATTTACGAGCTTCTTCAGGAGTCGCCACAGTGGATCATCTGCCTCCATCTCACCCTATCCCTTGCATCTTCCTCTGTAACACCAACCCTCTCCATGTTCTCCTTCACTACATCCATGAGTCTTCTCTGTAGTCTTCCTCTTTTCCTCCTGCCTGGCAGCTCCATCGTCAACATCCTTTGTCCAATATATCCACTATCCCTCCTCTGCACATGTCCAAACCATCTCAGCCTTGACTCCCTTACTTTGTCTGCAAACTGCTCAGCCTGAGCTGATCTTCTCTCTCCTAGTCACTCCCAATGAAAATCTTAGTATCTTCAACTCTGCCACTTCCAGGTCCATTTCCTGGCTTTTTGTCAGCGCCACAGTCACCAAACCACACATCATAGCAAGTTTCACTACCGTCTTGTAAATCTTCCCTTTCATTCTAGCTGCTATCCTTCTGTCACAAATCACCCCTTACACTCGTCTCCACTCACTCCACCCTGCCTGCAATCTCTTCTTCATCTCTCTGGTGCATTTTCCATTGCTTTGGATGGTTGACCCTAGGTATTTATACTCATCTACTTTCACTACCTCTACCTCTTGCACCTTCACCATTACACCTGGCTCCCTCTCATTCACACTCATGTATTCTGTTTCGCTTCTGCTGACTTTCATTCCTCTTCTCTCCAGACCATACCTCCACCTCTCCAAGTTCTCTTCTACCAGAAACATATCTGATAAAGTCACCAATTTATCAGAAACACATCACAGTTAACAAATCTACCATATGCAAGTCACAAATTTGTGTGACAGACAACCATCCCCAGAAATCTATAACGAAAGTAGGAAATGTGTGATTAAAAAGTCACACATTTAAGATAACATAAACCTTTATTAGTCCCACAATGGGGAAATTATTATAAAATGCTGCTAATGTATGATAAAACACTGCAAATTTATGTGAGAAAAAAAATTAATTTGCAAGAGAAAAGTCACAGATTTACTAGATGAGTCATTAATTTACATGAAAGATGCTGGAAAATTATAAGGAAAAAGTTGCAAATTTACAAGCAAAAAGGGCAAATTTATGTGAAAAAGAAAATGTAAAATTAAAGAGAAGTTGCAAATTTTAATGAGGAAAAAAACCCCAGCAAATTTAGGAGAAAGTAAATTGCTTATTATGCTGACCCCCGGCAACGGAAAAGGCAGAGTTACTAGAAACTTTGGGAAACTCCACAGTGACTGCAAAGGGCAAACAATATAATTAAGCCCTGATAATGCTGTCATTATATCAAAACCACATTGGACCTCAGATCTCAGTAAAGACTCTTCTAACGTGGATTAGCTGTGATTGTGGGACATCAGAGCCGCACAAAGAGGAAACTGGAGTTGACTGAGTCTGTTGTGTTTACCTTTGTCTCATTAAAATTCATCTTCAGTTCCTTATCAATAATTGATTTAGTCCTTGGAGTGCTCAGGAAAAGTGGACTTGATGATAAAACTGTTATTGCAAAAGCCACCAGTGTGCTTTTGCTGCCTTGCTTGCTAAATGGAAAACCCCAAAACCCATTTTAATTACTTAACACAATTAGCATTTTCATTCAGACATGAAGTACAGTTTTTTTCCCACTCTTTATCTGGATGTTCTCTGGCTTTTCTCCCTGAGGGGTCAAATGTTCTGTTGAAAACCATCTGCTGAAAGGATGAATCAGCTGAAATTATTTCCCTGTGGTTCCCTTAATCCAGTGGGACTGTGGAACACAGCAAAACAGAAAAAACTGGCACATTTGAGACGTTTGATATGCTGTCTACTGGTGAGGAAATAGGTCAGGTTAGATTAAATGGGACCTGACTGTAAAAGGCAATAAGAAAACAAAATATAGAATATAATTCATATGCAATATACTGGCTGGTTTTCAGGCAATGTCTTAGAAAAAAGTATCCATCACAAGCTTGATCATTGTATTAAGCATGATGAACAAAACTAGCGTATCTTACGGGGGTGGGTGGGGGGATGAAAAGTTCATAGTGGTCAAATTTGACCAAATGTGGTTTATTTTTCAACACTGTCTCTCCTTCGGTCCACACACTTCTTCCATCGGTGTTGCAGCGCTTGGATCCCTGCGGTTGAAAAATAAACCACATTTGGTCAAATTTGACTACTATGAACTTTTCAGCCTATGGACCCCCCCCCCCCCCACCCCACCCCAGTACTGCAGTGATTTGCAACCACTGTGTTGTAGCACACCAGTGTGCTGTGAGAGTGTCGGGTGTGCTGCAGGAAATTGTCTAATTTCACTTATTTGGTCCAAAAAATGTTTAGTTGTTGCAAAAAGTTGTTGCAAGTCTGTGCCTCTTCCATATCAGTAGGTGGCAGTATGAACGCAATAATGGTCTTTTTTGCATTTCTTTTAAAAATGGAAGTTCTCATTCAGTGTCAGGTTAATTAACTTGTTAAGTGATACCTGTGAGAGGTGGCAGTGACAAGATGGAAAACAGCGACAGGTAAATATTTAAGGAGGAAAGATTCTAAACTGAGCCCTGGACAAAATTCTAACAGATGAAGGGTGAGGTGGTGGACAAAAGATCTTAAACGGTGAGCTCAAGGCAGTACAGTGAAAGTTATCTTTCATTTGGATTTACTTTCACTGGTCATCTGACTGTACTGACTCCGTTATGTTTGTTATGGGAAGAAAAGCTATCCAACAGTGCCGTGGTCCCAGGCAAGCATAAACGTCACCTCCAGACAAAACACTCATCACGTCAAAAAAAGAACGAAGACTGTTTTGTCCACCTCTGTGAGCACATGAACAGGTGATTTTTTTCCCCACAATATTTTGTATTGAACCTTTTTTTTTTTTTTTTACAAACATAGCACACAGTCAGACACTAACACAAAAGTAATTTAAAAATTAAAAAGAACAATAACAAAAAAAATGTGTAATAAAAACAGCCTTTAACAAAAACAAGTCAACAACAATGCTCCTCTGTTTAGTCTAGGTAATCTTTTACATAAGAATACATAATATACATTCACCAGCTTGGAATTTGCAAGGTCCACACATATCATTCACCTTCTTCTTCAGAAGTTATGTTTAAATTCTTTACATAATCAATGAAAGGTCTCCATATATTCTCAAACACATTTTCCTTTGATTTCAGTATATATGTTATTCTTTCTAGTGGAAGGTTTGTTAACATCTGTCTTAACCACTGAGTCACATCTGGTCTATGAGTCTTTTTCCACAGTAGTGTAATATATTTTTTGGCATTAAGCAAACCGAGGTCTATGAATGCTCTTTCACTCTTATTAAAGTTATGTTTTTCTGGATGCAGACCCAACAAAAACAGATTAGGGTTCAATGTGAATTGTTTTGAAATTATTTTTTCAATTGTTACCCTCACCTCTTCCCAAAACATTCTGATTTTTCTACATTCCCATAAACAGTGAAATAGGGTTCCTTTACTTTCCATACATTTTGTGCATGTATCTGGTATGTTTTTGTTATATCTATTTAATTCCACTGGTGTAACATACATCCGCATTAACCATTTAAAATGTATCAGTTTAAGACGTACATTTATTGATTTGGTTTGAGCTCCTGCACAAGCCATTTCCCATTGTTCCTCTGAAATTTCAGTTTGCAGGTCTTCTTTCCAGTCATTCAGTCTTTTCTGTGAGTTTTCACTTGAGAATAGTGTCAATGAGTTATAAAACTCTGAAATAATATCCTTTCTCTTACTATCTTTCATCAAAATTTTTTCCAAAGTTTAATAAGTAGGTCGGGTGAGAGCATTATTTTGATTTGAATGAATAAAATTTCTAAGCTGAAGATATTTAAAAAAGTGTGTTCTATTAAGATTGAATTTAATCCTCAGTTCTTCAAAAGACATTATGTTATCTGAGCGTGACAAATAAGTCTTGAATCTTTTGAATCCCTTGTAAATTCCATTCTTTAAATACAATATCCGCTCTCCCTGGTGTAAAATATTGATTACCCCATATTGGGCTAAATTGTGACAGTGAGTGTGGTTCTTTTAAATATTTTTTAGTTTCACGCCATATTTTGATCATGTGCTTTACAATTGGATTTTTAACTTGTTTCTGTAATTTTTTTAGCCGAGTCTGAGTATATGAATAAGGGAAGAGGTAAAGGTAAATTGTATGATTCCATTTCAGTCCAGTGAGGAGGATCATTTGAAGAAAAATAATGTCATAGACCTCAGTTGTGCTGACCAGTAATACAACATAAAGTTTGGACATTTCAGACCTCCACGATCAAATGGTAAATATAGTAAGGACAAACGTAATCTAGCCTTCCTATTGGTCCATATAAATTCCACTAACTTTTTTTTAATTCTTGAGAATAGATCTGAAGGTGGTGGTAAAGGAATGTTTTGAAATAAAGTATTTTTGGTGAGATATTACTTTTAAGTATATTAATTCTCCCGATCATCGACATTGGTAGTGACATCCATCTCTGAAGTAACTCATTAATATTTGTCATTAAGGCTTCATAGTTGGCATTGGCGACTGATTCTAGCTTAGGCAAAATTTGAATTCCTAAATATTTAAACTGATCTACAACATTGAATTGGTTTACCTCAGGAGCTGGATGATTTCTCTGGGTCTCATTTAGCATTAATATTGAAGATTTAGTTTTGTTTATTTTATATCCTGATATATCCCCAAAGTTCTTTATTAAATTTAACAAGGTCGGAATTGATTTTTTTCAAATTCGACATAAACTAAATTATATCATCGGCATGCAGGGAGATTTTATGTTCTGTTGGTCCTACTTTAATTCCATATATTTGTGGATGTAAACGTACTGCCATCGCTAAAGGTTCAATTGCCATAGTAAACAATAAAGGTGAAAGTGGACAACCTTGTCAACATCCTCTATTGATTTTTATTGATTTTGAGATATTGCTGTTTGTTAGGATTTCTGCTGTAGCATTATTGTATATTATCTGAACCCATTTTATGAAATTATTTCCAAGTTCAAACCTTTGTAGGACTTCAAAAAGATAGGGTCGAATGGCCCTATCAAAGGCCTTTTCAGCGTCCAATGATAGGAGAGCTGTATCCGGTGCTTCTTTATTGGAATAAATAATATTAAATAGTCTTCTTGCATTATGGAAGCCTTGTCTTCCCATTATAAAGCCATTCTGATCTCGGTTAATAATATTTGGTAATATTTCTTGTAGTCGTTTTGCTAAAATTTTACAGATTATTTTAAGATCAGCATTTAATAGGCTTATTGGTCTCATGTTTTCACATTTATTACAGGGTTTACCTGGTTTTGGCAACAGTATAAGGCATTATTCATGTATGGTGGTAAATTACCATTTTGAAATGCTTCTAAAACCATTTCCAAAAGTGGTTTTATTAATTTATTCTTAAATTTTTTGTAGAGGTCGACTGGAAGACCATCAGGTCCTGCTCTTTTTCCTGATTTCATATTATCAATGGCTAGCCCAACTTCTTCTTGACTAATTTTAGACTCCAGTATCTCCGTTTTCATTTGGAATGCCTGGTATGGATAATCCACCCAAAAACCCATTTAGTTTTGTTAAGTCAGCTTCATTTTTTGTATTGTATAGTTTTTCATAATAATCTCTAAAGGCACTATTAATTTCTAAAGGATCTATAACTACCTGTCCGTTACTTATAATACTGGTAATTGGTGTTTTAGATTCTAATTGTTTAATCTGCCATGCCAATAATTTTCCTGATTTTTCACCTTGTTCAAAAAAAGTTTGCTTCAATCTTAGAAGACTCGAGGCAGCTCTATTCGCTGATTTTTTGTCATATTCAGCTCTCAGAATCAGTAATTCTTAAATTAAATTAAATCACCCTTATTGTCATTCAACCGTACAACCAATCATATACAGCAGAACGAGATTGTGTTTTACCTATCTACAGTGTAAATCACACACACCCCAAGTGCAGAATCAGAGGGCCGCTGCCATGCAAGGCGACGCCACAGAGTTCCCTTCTCCATTCCATTTATTGCTGAGCACCAAGCTGGACGGCAGGAAGTTCCACTTTTATATGGTCTTTGGCATGACCCGGTCGGGATTTTCGTTCTCTAACTGTGGGTTACTTCCTGCATACACCTTTTCTTGAAGAATTTTTATTTTACGTTCCAATTGGACTCTCTCCTCTCGGGTCTTCTTAGATTTTGAACCTGTATAACTAATAATATGCCCCCTAATAAAAGCTTTGAAAGCCTCCCACTTTATACATGCCGTTGTTTGTGTAGTATTAATATCGAAGAACTCATCTGTTTTTCTATGTACTTGACAAATTCCTCATCCTGAAGCCATTTATGTTGAAAATGCCACCTAACTGGGCCCTTTGTCAATTTCTTATCTACATATACTAGACAGCAGGGTGCATGATCAGAGATCACAATGTTATCATAGAAACAGTTTTGAATCTTGGACCTTAATTCTGTAGAGATCAAAAAGTAGTCTATACGTGAGAATGTCTTATAGATATTAGAATAACAAGAATAGGCTTTGACTTGTGGTTTCATTTCTCTCCATATATCTAGCAATCTCAACTCTTTCATAAAATGATTAATGGTCATCCTACAGCCATTGTGCGTACAGTCCAGTCCTGTTGATCTATCTATACTGGGATTCAATGTACAATTAAAATCCCCTGCTATTATATGTTGCCCTGTAAGTGATGATAAAGTGAGGAATAAATTAACAAAGAAGTTTTGATCATCAATATTGGGGCCGTATAAGTTCACCAGATTTACATTTTCTAATAACAAAGATCCTTGGATGATTAGATATCTTCCAAATTTGTCTCTAACTACATTTTTCGTTTGAAATGGGACTGTTTTATGTATGAGAATCATAACTCCCCAGGCTCGGGATGAAAATGATGAGGTGAACACGTTACCTTGCCATCTTCTCCTAATTCTTTTTACATCCTCCTCTAATAGACGAGTTTCTTGTAAAAATACAATTTCTGAATCTGTCTTTTATTTTATTCATGACTTGTTTAAGTTTTTTAAGATTTTGTAGACCTCTGCAATTCCATGAAGTTAAATTAAGATTAACGCTTTGATCTATGATCAATAAGGAGTTTGAGATTACCTTGCAATATGAACATACTCTTACAGAGAAGCAAAAACATGGATGATAGAACATTCATCCTACAAACTAAACAAAAACAGATTCCCTTTCCCCACATTCGTGGTAATCCCCCCAAAATCAAAAAATTCCGTCTCCCGTTATAGCTAATGACTGTTCCACACCTGCAAGGATCAGTCAAACCACTCTGTCTTTCTCCTCTCAATCACCCTGACTCTACTACTATTCTTATGACATTTACTCTCTTCTGTAGTTTTTTTTCAACATAACTTCAAAGTTTTATAGCAACGTTGTACATCATAACTTTTTTTTTTAATACAGTCTGTATTTTGTACACATGTTTGTTTCAGATCAATCAGATGTCTGTACATATGCTTAAATGTTCTACCTTTGTCATAGTCATGCTTCGCTCCCGCCAGTCTCCTTTTGGATCTGCTTGATGAGCTCCTGCGCCTCTTGAGGGGTCTTGAAGGTGTGGGTTCTCCCCTTATATGTGACCAGCAGTCTTGCCGGATGAATTACTCCGTGACGAATCCCTAGGTTGCGCAGCTCTTTGCGGGCGGGGTTGAACTGTTTTCTGAATTGTTGTATTCCTGTAGCCAAATCCGGGTGGAAACGCACCTGTTGGTCCTGGTATTTACTTTCCCCTTTAGCTTGCGCCGCATTGGTGACTGTCATCTTGTCTCTGTAGTTGAGGAACTTCATAATCAGTGTCCTCGGTGGTGTCTTATTATCTCTCGGTGGGCCGATTCGGTGAGCTCTCTCTAAAATGACCAATGACTGCAGATCCGCGTTATTCAGCGCTTCTGGAATCCACTTTTCCAAAAAGGAACACAGGTCCCGTCCCTCCGTTCCCTCCGGGAGGCCCACCAGCCTCAAATTATTCCGTAGTGAGTGGGATTCCAAGTCTAGGACGTTATCTTCCAGACTTTTGCATTTTAATTCCAGTGTTTGCAGTTTAGTTTGCAGGCTGGTGACGTCATCTTCAGCGCTTGAAATTCGGAGCTCCACCTGCGACACTCACTCCATGCAGTTGTTTATTTCTTTTCTCATACCTTCTATCGCTGCTATAATCCCGTCGAATTTAGGCGAAAACTCTGTTCTCATGGAGTTGATGGCAGTGAGCACTACGTTTGTCCCCTCTTCAACTGTTCCCGCTCCGCCACTGGCTCCCTCCTCCGCCGTTGCCTCTGGAGTTTTCTCTGTTTCGCCTCGAGCGTGGAAGTCTGTTAGCTTGGGTTGTTTTGGTGAGTTACCTTTTCCTCCACCTAATCTTCCAACCTTAGTCTTTACCATATCCGCGCCAAAACGCTAGGATGGGTTTTTGTTCCAATTAAGAGAGTTTTAGTAATTTTTTTTTTTTTATTTTCAAGAGCAGAGCAGTGTGAAACACATCTTCGTACGTGGCCACCATAACCGGAAGTCATGAACAGGTGATTTTAATGAGAAAAACTACAAAGGTGTCTGAGAAAGTTCTCAAAGCTAACTACTTAATAGCTGAACTCAGGGCCATATCTAAGCCACACAGTGACCCCGGTTATATGGTGACTAATAAACCGATTACTGGGAATAAACAGATAATGGTAATAATCTGATTTGATGTGTTAACATGCACTGCATAAATAGATTAGTAACCTGCTTGAGTAAATGTGATTTTTCATAAACTGATAATGATTCCATTTATCTGATTATTCAAGAAGTCATGTAACTCCAAAAACCTGATTATAATCGGTTTACTAGTGTGCATGTTAACATGGCCAGGGCCATCCACATCAAACACGATAACAAAAACTAGGGCTGGGCAATATACGGTCATGTGAAAAAATTAGATACCCCATTAAATATTCAGTTCTTTATTAAGAAATGTTCACATATCTATGTCTAACCTTGTTTTTGCTTTTATTTGCATTTTTTAACATTTATTTTAGCCATTTTAAGTGGGAATGAATGTGGGGGTGTCCTAAATAAGATGAGGGGTATCCTAAATTCTGCCTCACTATTTGTTTAGAATTATATTTTACAGAAAATTTGAAAAAAGTCTTTAATTCATTTTTAATTGTTTAGTTGTATTACATGAATCTCCCAGTATTTTAAACACTGATATTAAATATCCATATGTCCAAATATGTAACCCCCCCCCCCCCCATCCCACACACACAGGCTTATACAGGGTATCCTAATTTTTTCACATGACTGTAGCTCAAAAAATGTATTGCGATACAATTTCTCTATATCGTGATGCACAAAACATACTGCGATATGTATTTTGTGTACTGAATGTCCTTAATAATAAAATATATTCATTTCACTTATGAAAAAGCTGAATAATAAAAAAAAAAACTTACATCAGAGAACATTCTTCACAACAATATATAATTGAGCAAAGTGTCTTTTTTCCCTTTGCTTAACAGAACTCACATTATGAAGTGATGGAGTTTATCCACATGGGCAGTTCATGTCAAAGGTCTAGATGTTATAACCCTTTAATTTGCAACTGTTGGGAGAGTCACTTGAAGAAAGCCAAGTGACATTGCAACCACAAAGACACATCGTCAGTTGTGTACCTCAACATCACAGGGTGTTTCGGCCTTTTAATCACAAGACACCCTCCGCTGAGGCAGGCCCACCACATGTTGATCAAGCCTGGGTGCGTGTCCTGTGGTTAGCTAGTTGTCTTGGCCTCCCAGATGGCATCCTTCCTTTTGATCCACAGCTAGTGAGTGGCCCGTTCTGCTGTGTCGGCTAGTTCTTTGAGCCCTCTTCTGTGGGTCTGACCCCTGACTCCCAGTTCCCTGAGGAGCTTTGCTGTTGAACTTGCCACAAAGCCCCTGCATCCTACCTCCACTGGGCGTACCTTCACATTGCAGCTTCGGTCTTCTGCTTCAGCTGTGAGACTGGTGTATCGAAGTTTCTTACGCTCGAAGGCTTCACTGATCCCGTCCTCCCAGGGCACTGTCAGCTCAGTGATGCAGACAAGTCAGGTGGACCTGAACCAGAGAACCAAATCTGGTTGCAGGGTGGTTGTGGCAACTTCAGATGGAAAAATAAGTCTCTGTCCAAGGTCTACTCGCATATCCCAATCCCTGGCCACGTTCAGTGGGCTGAGGTCGGGAGGAGAGGGACTGATCTTCACTTTTGGCCTTCTCGGACAAAGGAAGTGGCTTGTTGGAGTTTTGTCTGGTTATTAACAGGTTGGGCATTGATGAAAACCCTCCTGAACTCAAGGATGGCTGCCAGGCACTTCAGGACCTGATTGTGTCACCAAGTATATCTGCCCTGGGTTAAGCTTGACTTGCAACCAACCAAGATGTGCCTGACGGTTGCAGGAGCTGCACACAAGGCAGAAGCTGCTTCTTCTCCCGGCCAGAGATTTAAATTGGTAGGAGAGGGCAGGACGTCGTATGTGGCCTTGATGATAAAGCTAAGCCTATTCGACTCCATGCTCCAGAGCTCACTCCATGTGAGTCTCCTTTTTTCTACACCCTCCCACTTCATCCAGCAGCCCTGTCTCACCTGTGCTACAACTTTAGCACATCTTAATGCTTCTTCTTGATGACACACTTCCACTATTACTATGGCTCGGTGTTCAATAGTAGTCGCCTTTTGCCAGGTAGGTGTCCTTGTTCCCAGTCAAGGCCTCTCCTGTCCTGTTGGACGTGGCCTATGATTTCTCGATGGCGAAGGGTGGATTTAGCATAAAGAACAGCTGCAGCTGGGGTCCACTTCCTCCCTGTTACTAGGGTAGGGGCTCCACTCCTGTCACTACAGGATCCTGGGGTTCTTTGAGGGACAGGTCCAGTTTCACTTGAGCACATTTATATTCTTCCACCAGGCTGGAGATTGGCAGAGAGTCGCATCACTTTAGAGTCCAAAGCTGCTAAGGCACCTAGGTAGTCCAAGCCACTTTCTCACTTGAGAGATGACCAGCCTTTCAAGGCGGTTGGCAATGGATAATGAGACTTCATACACTGTTAAAGGCCATGAGTCTGGGTAGAAGTCCGAACTGAAAGCACCAGAGCTTCAATTTTCCTGGTAAAGCAGTGTTGTTGATTTGCTTTCGGCCAGTAACTGTTTCCTGCCGGAGCTGTTCCAGTTGTTGTGTGTCTTTGAGGTCTGCATTATACCATCGTCCAAGGCTCTTGATGGGCTTCTCCAGGATTGTTGGAATTAGTGCATCGCTAATGTGAAACCGTTTGTTTGTCAGATGGCCTTTGACAATAGAGATACTGCGGGATTTGCTCGGTTTTATCTCCATCATTCCCATTTGATGTTTTGCTGGAGTTTCTGTAACAGGCTTCGGGTGCAGGGTTTAGTTGTTGTTATTGTGGTTATGTCATCCATGTATGCTCTGATTAGTGGCAGACAGACCATTCCTGGACTTCTCACCTCCCACCACCCACTGAGATGCCCAAATAATGAGCTCCATTGCCATAGTAAAAACCAAGGGAGAAATAGTGCAACCTGCCATGATTCCTATTTACAGGTGCTGCCAGGTGGTGGATTTATTCTGTGTTGTAATGCAGAACTGGAGATCCTGAAAATAGGTTTTGACTAAATCTATGATGTTTTGTGGGACATGGAAGAAGTTAAACGCTGTCCATAGGATAATGTGAGGAACTGAACTGAATGCATTGGTGAAATCTAAAAAGATCATGTGCAGATCTCTCTGTTCTTTTTTTGCAGTTTGTATCTGGTACCAGATAATGTTAGCATGTTCCAGACATCCAGAGAAACCGGGTATTCTGGCTTTCTGCACAGAGGTGTTGATCAAGTTATTGCTTTGCAGGAAAGTTGAAAGCCTTTGGGCGAGTACGCTGAAGGAGATCTTCCCTTCTACTTTCAGAAGGCTGATCTGACAAAACTGGCTGATGGATGATGAGTTTTCCTCTTTAGGAATCAAAATGCCTCCAGCCCTTCACCATGCCTTAGGTATTATTTTGATTGATTGATTTTATTTGAACATCCAGACAAAAAAGAAAAAAAAAATTAAAACAAATCAAAACCAAAAAAATAAAATGTTCAAAAGGAGTGGGAAGAAGCCAGTGCCTATATAGTCCCACCCCTTCTCCATACCCAATAAACTATAATATCACTCTAGTCATTATTCATCCCACAATTACATTCATTATACAATACCATAATATATAATACACCTTATAATTAAATTATGCAATAGAAATGATACAACAATGATAGTTTATATTGACAATAATACCAACATCTAATAATAATTGTAATAATAATAAATAAATACTTCTGGTATGTTTAATATAATTATAGGCAATATTATCATCATCATACCGCCATATACTCCCACATGGCTTATAATACCTAGGTGCAATAAGTAACCATATAATAATAATAACCATAATAACAGGTAGCCATATGGTAGTTACAATAATAATAATACCACCTGTGTAGCACCTTGGGGGAGCCAGATTATCTAGCATCTCAGACAGGAGACAGTGATAAGCTTGGGACAACAAAGAGCAGGAGGTTCCTGGTGAGATAGTAGGAAGGAGTCAGGGATGAAGGATGTTGAATGTAGTGTGATGCAAATGTCATGTTGTGTGTGATGTAAATGCCATGAAACTTAAGGGGAGAATTTCTGCTTAAACGTCCAGTCTGTTCTGTGCTTGAGAGATGTGAGTGTGTAATAAATCGTCTGAAATGATTCTGCCTCTGATTTCACACACTCCACACTGGTGACCCAAGACGTATTATGGAACACGAGGCAAGATCCCCGGAGCCGGCCCGGTCAGGAAGCGACAGCGAGGTGGCAGCTATCCCACAGACAGCCCGGACTGGAACTCCCAGCCACGCGTGTGCGGTTTCAGTCAAGCTACCGGATTTCTGGCAGCACAACCCGCGCTCTTGGTTCCACCTCACCGAGGCCCAGTTCGCCCTCCGGGGAGTAGCGGCAGATGATACCAGATTCTACCATGTGGTCGCAGCGCTCGACGCCCGCACAGCTCAGCAGGTAGCGAGCCTGCTCGATCAGCCACCAGCCAGCAGCAAATATGAGGCGCTCAAGGCTGCGCTCATCCAGCGCTACACGCTCTCAGACTGTGAGAGAGCAGAGGGGCTCCTGACGCGGACCGAGTTGGGAGATGGTTCGGCCGTAGACCTGATGGAGAAGATGCTGGCATTAATGGGCACGGACGACGAGCACTTTGTTTGCCCACCTCTTCCTCCGGAACCTTCCGACAGTAGCGAGAGCGGTTCTGGCCAATTCGCCGTGGCTGGCCGTGCGCAACTACCGTGCGCTAGCCCAGGAGGCAGACCGGATCATCATCACCACCAGGGCGATCACAGTCAATGCGGCAGCGGCGGAGCCCAGCGAGACGATCAGAGGAGGCGAGGAGACACCGACGATAGCAGCAGCGGGGGCCAAGGAGCGCCAGAGAGACACACTCTGTTTCTACCACCGCCGTTTCGGAGAGAATGCACGCAGATGTGCGCCACCGTGCCAATTCAAATGTTCGGAAAAACGCCAAGGCCGGGGGTCAGTAGCAGCTGCGACCCTCGGTGAAGAGAACAAGCTGCTCTACTTAACGGATGCACACTCTGGGAGGCATTTTCGCGCCATCGGGTCTGGATGCGCCAGCAGTGCGGCGTTTGCCAGGGCTGCTTTAACTTCCGAGAACGCCCGCTCTCGCTCCACACTGGTGACCCAAGACGTATTATGGAACACGAGGCAAGATCCCCAGAGCCGGCCCAGTCAGGAAGCTACAGCGAGGCGGCAGCCATCCTACAGACAGCCCGGACTGGAACCCCCAGCCACGCGTGTGTGATTTCAGTCAAGCTACTGGATTTCTGGCAGCACAACCCGCGCTCTTGGTTCCACCTCACCAAGGCTTAGTTCGCCCTCCGGGGAGTAACGGCAGATGACACCAAATTCTACCATGTGGTCGCAGCGCTCGACGCCCGCACAGCTCAACAGGTAGCGAGCCTGCTTGATCAGCCACCAGCCGGCAACAGATACGAGGCGCTCAAGGCTGCGCTCATCCAGCACTACACGCTCTCGGACTGTGAGAGAGCAGAGAGGTTCCTGACGCGGACCGAGTTAGGAGATGGTTCGGCCGTAGACCTGATGGAGAAGATGCTGGCGTTAATGGGCACGGACGATGGGCACTTTCTGTTTGCCCACCTCTTCCTCCGGAACCTTCCCACAGCGGCGAGAGCGGCCCTGGCCAATTCGCCGTTGCTGGCCGCGCGGGACTACCGTGCGCTAGCCCAGGAGGCAGACCGGATCATCATCACCACCAGGGCGATCACAGTCAAAGCGGCAGCGGCGGAGCCCAGCGAGACGACCAGAGGAGGCGAGGAGCCACCGACAGTAGCAGCAGCGGGGGCCAAGGAGCGCCAGAGAGACACGCTCTGTTTCTACCACCGCCGCTTCGGAGAGAAGGCACGCAGATGTGCGCCCCCGTGCCAATTCAAACGCTCGAAACGCCAAAGCCGGGGGTCGGTAGCAGCTGCGACCCTCGGGGAAGAGAACAAGCTGCTCTACTTGACAGACGCACGTTTGGGGAGGCGTTTCCTCGTGGACACCGGAGCCCAGAAGAGCTTCATCCGGCCGACCTACGCTGACCGGCTGGCAGGACCTAGCGGCCCCGGGATGTTGGGAGCAAACGGCTCGGATATTAAGACCTTTGGTGAGAGGACTCTGCTCTTATCTCTACACGGCCGTATATATGAGTGGACTTTTGTCGTAGCAGCACTGAATTACCATATCCTGGGGGCTGATTTTCTGTGTGCACATGGTTTACTGGTTGATGTTACTAACAGGCGCCTGGTTAATGCACTGTCCTTTGACTCTCTCCCCTGTATAGCTCGAGTGACCCAGCCAACAGCACAAGTCAACGTCACAGCTACAGGTGGTAAGTTCCACGCACTGCTCACTCAGTTCCCAGCACTCACGGTCCCGACGTTTTCCGCGGCTATCGCTAAACACGGGGTGGAGCACTTTATCATCACCACCGGGCCGCCCGTCATTGCAAGACCTCGGCACTTGGATGCAGCTAAACTGGCCATAGCGCGCGAGGAGTTCGCCAACCTGAAAAGGTTGGGCATCATCAGGCACTCGAACAGCCCATGGGCATCCCCACTACACATGGTCCCTAAGGCTGAGGGTTTGTGGCGACCGTGCGGGGATTTCCGCAGGTTGAACAACGCCACAGCACATGACCGCTGCCCAATTCCCCAAATACAGGATTTTTCCGTTCACCTTGCCGGAGCACGCATTTTTTCCAAAATAGACCTGGTCCGCGGTTACCACCAAGTCCCAGTGCGCGCTGAGGACATACCCAAAACAGCAGTAATAACTCTGTTCGGTTTATTCGAGTTCCTGCGCATGCCATTCGGGTTAAAAGGAGCGGCACAGACGTTCCAGTGCATGATGGATGCAGTGCTGCACGATCTCCCGTTCGTGTTCGTCTACCTGGATGATATCCTGGTAGCCAGTGCGTCCGAAGACTAACACGAAACCCACCTCACGACGGTTTTCCGGAGGTTGGAGGAGCACGGGTTAATAATCAACCCGGCGAAATGCTAGTTCGGCGTGAGGGAGATTGATTTTTTTGGGGCACCGCGTCTCTCCGGAAGGAGCGATCCCGCTGCCCGACAAATTGCGCGCCGTGGCGGATTTTCCCCAGCCTCAGACGGTCAGGGCGCTGCAGGAATTTTTGGGAATGGTGAACTTTTATAACCGTTTCCTTCCCCGTGCGGCACAGCTCATGTAACCATTATACGCCGCACTCAAGAAACAGAAACCCGCGGATAGGGTCAAATGGACCCCGGAGCGAGAGCGGGCATTCTCGGAAGTTAAAGCAGCCCTGGCAAACGCCGCACTGCTGGCGCATCCAGACCCGACGGCCCGCATAGCGCTCACCACCGACGCTTCAGACGTGGCCATAGGGGCTGTCGTGGAGCAGCGCGTCGCCGGGGCTTGGCAGCCGCTCATCTTTTTCAGCAGAACTTTGCGTGACAGCGAACGTAAATACAGCGCGTTCGACAGAGAGTTGCTGGCCCTCCACCTGGCCATACGCCACTTCCAGTTCTGGCTGAAAAGGCGCAGCTTCACCGCGTTCGTGGACCACAAGCCGCTAACATTTGCGATGGCCAAGGTTTCAGAACCGTGGTTGGGCCGGCAGCAGAGACAGCTGGCCGCGATCTCAGAGTTTACTACCGATATTCAGCATGTGTCTGGAAAACTGAATGTAGTGGCGGACTGCTTCTCATGCGCCGTGGTGGCCCCGGTCTGCATGGGGATAGATTACACAGCCATGGCCGCGGAGCAGATTAGCGATGCAGACGTGCGCGCGCTCCAGTCTGGACCAACAGGGTTAAGGCTGGAGAGCAGGGTGCTGCAAGATGGCGCCCCCCCCCAATCTGCGATGTCTCCACGGGTCGCCTGCGTCCGGTTGTCCCGGCCGCATGGCGCCGCTGCGTGTTTGAGTCGGTTCACACTCTGGCGCACCCAGGAGTGCGCGCGTCAGTCAAAATGGTGGGAGAGAAGTTTGTGTGGCCGAGCCTGCGCAAACAAGTGAAGGAGTGTGCTGCAGCCTGCGTGGTGTGCCAACAAGCCAAAGTACACAGACACACGAAGGCTCCCTTGGAGCCGTTTCGTATTCCAGCTAAGAGGTTTGACCATGTTCACGTGGACCTCGTGGGCCCCCTCCCGCCATCACAGGGGTGCACACACCTCCTGACAATGGTGGACCGCACCACGCGCTGGCCAGAAGCAGTCCCGCTGGCGACAACCACGTCCACGGACGTAGCGCGCACTTTTTTAACAGCATGGGTGGCGCGTTTTGGAGTCCCGTCGGACATTACGTCCGACAGGGGCCGCAATTTGTTTCCGAACTCTGGTCCGCGATGGCCCACAGCCTGGGTGTTACAATTCACCACACAACCGCGTACAACCCACAGGCCAATGGGTTATGCGAGCGTTTTCATAGATCACTGAAAGTGGCACTCAGGGCTTCATTGACGGATGCAAATTGGGTAGACAGGCTGACAGGCTCAGATGTGCCATCTGTTACTGTGTCACCACAATAGAACAAAATACAACATACAATCTCTCGATGAGGATAAAGGTTACAAACGAGTTACAAAATCAGAACTTTCACAAAAAATATACAATCAGTCAACCTTCACATTCCAGTTAACAAGAAAAAAGGGGTATATTAAGAGAGAGAGAGTAAAGAGCACAACAATTCTCTGATAGTCTTTTTTATTATAGTAATCCACCTTATTCCTAGGCCCCATGATGCCTTGCATGAATAATGGTAGCAACTTCCAGGGCTAGTTTAGAACACATGGTTGTCACTAAAACGGGACACTTTTCCTTGTTAAAAAACAATGACTTCGACATCAGAAATGCGGGAACACGGCCTCTTGCACCTCAAAACAGTAATATAATCAAACCACTTCCCACGACTATCGAGGAATGGGAAGATGGCCTTATAAAGTGGCCTCATAGACAGTAGCTCCAATAGTTCGTGCCACTGCTAAGATGCTAACGCTGTAAACAAATGACCCGTGCTGGCAAAATGAGTCACTTTGAGACATTTTCAAAATTGATGTGAATATGGCTGTGTTGTGAGACATGTATATGTTGGACACTGCATATGTGATTTAACCACGATGAAGGAGAGCCAGCCCCCTGCGGTGCGGAGCCACAGAGCCTGGACCCCCTGCGGAGGACAGGGGACAGAAGACTTCCTGACCACTGAGGCTCGGGAAGAGAGAAGGGGGAGTTATGTAAATAAAAGGCTAATGAATGTGAATAAAGAGACTTTGATATAGATGTGTGATTTCCCCCGCGAGGGAAATGGTTTGATGTGAGAAGGTTTAAATGAGAGAACTTTGGTGTGTTCACTCTCTTTGTTCGCTGCT
This sequence comes from Pholidichthys leucotaenia, assembly GCA_020510985.1. Classification (NCBI taxonomy): domain Eukaryota; kingdom Metazoa; phylum Chordata; class Actinopteri; order Cichliformes; family Pholidichthyidae; genus Pholidichthys; species Pholidichthys leucotaenia. Next base: position 61,682,967 of record CM035839.1, read on the forward strand.
CAAGAATAAGAGCAGACAGTGGAATGATTTCTTGAATAAACTGAAATGAAAGACAATTCGGTTTCGTTATTCAAGTCTCCCCACATTGGTGACTGACGACGTTGAGAATGAACGAAGAAATTCTCAGGGTCCCGGACTCACAGCGCTCAGAGCTGGCGAGCGCAGTGGCCGTTAAGCTGCCTGATTTCTGGCAGGATAACCCACGGTCGTGGTTTCTGCAAGCAGAGTCGCAGTTCGCGCTCGCAGGAGTAACGGTGGATGACACTAAGTTCCACCATGTCATCGCTAAACTGGACAACAGCACAGCTCGGTGCGTGCAAAGCTTGGTGGAGCAGCCACCCGCGACCGACAGGTACAGCAAGCTGAAATCCACCCTCATCAAGTTTTTCACCCCCTCGGCTGAAGTGAGGGCGAGGAGGATCCTGTCTTTGCTAGACCAAGGTGGACACAGGCCGAGCGCCCTGATGGAGGAGATGATACAGCTGAGAGGGTTGGACAACGATGATTTCATTTTTCAGTTCATCTTCCTCTCCAACCTCCCGGCGCATGCGAGAAGCACGCTGGCCGGCAAAAAGTGTCACACCCTGGAGGAGTTCCGGGAGCTGGCCCAGGAGGCAGACGGGATCCTGGACGCCTGCGGCGGGCAAGCAACCACAGCAGCGACCCGAGACAGCGGGGAGCCAGAGGCGGCAGAACCAGACTGGCCGACGATGGCGGCAACACGGCCGCGACGAGGGGGAGCCAATAGCCCGGCGACAGAGGCGCGGGCACGACACAGCGGAGGAGAAGATCTCTGCTTTTACCATCGGAGGTTCGCAGAGAAGGCACGCAGGTGTGTGCCGCCCTGCATCTTCAGGAGTTCGGGAAACGGCAAGACCGGGGGTCGCTAGCAGCTTCGACCCTCGGAGAACGCAACAAGCTGCTCTACATCACGGATGCGCGCTCCGGACGAGTGTTCCTCATTGACACCGGAGCACAAGTGAGCTTCATCACCCCAACATACGCGGACCGGGTAGCTGGACCCCACGGTGACGGAGCTACAGCGGCAAATGGCTCGAACATCAACACCTACGGGAGAAGGACCTTGCCTTTATGCTTACATGGCCGCACTTATGAATGGACTTTTGTAGTAGCGGCGGTGAGTTTCAACATGTTGGGCGCGGATTTTTTGTGTTCACACAATCTGTTAGTTGATCTTGCTAATAGACGGCTGGTAAATGCACTCTCTTTTTACTCTCTCCCCTGTTCAGCTCGAGTGTCCCCGCCACCAGTACAGACCCACGTCGCTACAGCAGGTGGTAAGTTTCACACACTCCTCACCCAATTTCCAGCGCTCACTGTGCCCACTTTTTCAGCGACGGTCGCGAAGCACGGGGTGAAACACTTCATCCCCACTTCTGGTCCTCCCGTGTTTGCAAAAGCTCGGCGCTTGGATGCAGTTAAGCTCGCCATTGCGCGCGAGGAGTTCGCCAGCCTGGAGAGGCTGGGCATCGTTCGTAGGTCGAAGGGCCCGTGGGCTTCGCCGCTGCACATGGTACCGAAAGCCGATGGCTCCTGGAGACCGTGCGGGGATTACCGCAGGCTAAACAACGCTACGGCACACGATCGTTATCCCATCCCGCACATTCAGGATTTTTCGGTGCACCTGGCGGGGGCGCGCATTTTTTCAAAGATTGATCTAGTTCGCGGCTATCACCAAGTCCCGGTCCAACCGGAGGACATTCCTAAAACAGCGGTAATAACCCCGTTCGGACTTTTCGAATTTTTACGCATGCCGTTTGGTCTCAAAGGGGCGGCGCAAACATTTCAGCGGATGATGGATGCCGTGTTACGCGATCTCCCTTTCGTGTTTGTGTACCTCGACGACATTTTGGTCGCGAGTACTTCAGAGGACGAACACGAAACGCACCTCACAGCAGTTTTTAGGAGGCTGGGAGAGCACGGCTTAATAGTTAACCCAGCCAAGTGCCAGTTCGGCGTTGAGCGGATTGATTTTTTGGGTCACCGCGTCTCCCCGGAGGGAGCGGTTCCGTTACCAGAGAAAGTACGCGCGGTAGCGGATTTTCCCCGTCCACAAACGGTCAAATCACTACAGGAATTCTTGGGGATGGTGAATTTTTATAACCGGTTCCTGCCCCACGCAGCTCAAATCATGCAACCGTTATATGCCGCGCTCAAAAAACAAAAGCCGACCCAGGCGGTCGAATGGTCCCCGGAGCGGGAGCGCGCGTTCACAGAGGTTAAAAAAGCCTTGGCTGACGCTGCGCTCCTGGCCCACCCAGACCCTGCAGCACGTATCGCGCTGACGACAGACGCTTCAGATTTAGCCATAGGGGCCGTTATTGAGCAACAGGTAGCCGGAGTTTGGCAGCCTTTGGCTTTCTTTAGCAAATCTTTAAGCGCGGCTGAGCGAAAATACAGCGCGTTTGACAGAGAACTGTTGGCGCTGCATTTGGCTATTCGTCATTTCCAGTTCTGGCTGGAAGGACGGTGCTTCACCGCTTATGTGGACCACAAGCCGCTCACATACGCCATGGCCAAAATTTCAGATCCGTGGTCCGGCAGGCAGCAGAGGCAGCTGGCCGCAATCTCGGAATTTACCACTGACATTAGGCACGTCGCGGGCAAATTCAATGTAGTAGCGGATTGTCACTCACGCGCGTTCACGACCCCGACACGCGCAGAGGCAGAACGGGCCACCGTGACCGCGCCGCAGGAGAGCGGCACGGTGGCGCGCGCAGCCCCGGTGCACGTGGGTATAGATTACGCAGCCATGGCAGCGGACCAGGGGGCGGACGCAGACGTGCGCGCGCTCCAGTCTGGACCAACAGGGTTGAGGCTGGAGAGCAAGTGTTTACAAACCGGTATGCCCCCCCTGATCTGCGACATGTCGACGGGGCGCCCGCGTCCGGTGGTTCCGGCCACGTGGCGCCGCCGTGTTTTTGACTCGGTCCACTCACTGGCGCACCCGGGGGTGCGCGCGTCGGTGAAACTAGTGGCGGAAAAGTTTGTTTGGCCGTGCCTGCGCAAGCACGTGAAGGAATGGGCAAAAACCTGCATTTCCTGTCAACGGGCCAAAATTCACAGGCACACAAGGGCCCCGTTAGAACCGTTCCGCATTCCGGCCAGAAGGTTCGACCATGTGCACGTCGACCTTGTGGGCCCCCTACCGGCATCACAGGGGTTCACGTATCTTTTGACAATGGTGGACCGCACCACACGTTGGCCGGAAGTGGTCCCACTTGCGACGACCACGGCCGCGGAGGTGGCTCGCGTTTTTTTAACGGCTTGGGTGGCGCGCTTCGGGGTTCCGTCGGACATTACGTCCGATAGAGGACCGCAATTCATCTCTGAGCTGTGGTCAGCGATGGCCAACGGCTTAGGAGCCAAAATTCACCGCACTACGGCTTACCACCCTCAGGCTAATGGTTTATGCGAGCGTTTTCATAGGTCTTTGAAGGCAGCACTCAGAGCGTCGCTCACGGATGCAGATTGGGTAAATAAACTCCCATGGGTTTTATTAGGGTTGCGTTCTGCGCCTAAAGAGGACTTAGACGCCTCCCCAGCGGAGCTGGTATTCGCACAAACTCTGAGGCTGCCGGGCGAGTTTTTACCAGAGCACCCAGAGCCCCCACCTCTCTCTGCTCTGGGACCGTTAGTTGGCACGGGGGCAGACACGCTCCCGGGTCCGGTTCATCACGCTTTTCCACGAGTTTTCGTCCCCAAGGCTTTGAAAAATGCCGATTTCGTTTTTGTCAGGCGCGAAGCCCTTAAAGCAACGCTCAAACCACCTTACGAAGGGCCATTTCGAGTGCTGGAGGCAGGTGATAAGCAATTTGTGCTAGATTTTGGGGACAGAAAAGAGACAGTCAGTATTGACAGACTAAAACCTGCTTTTGTCATGAAGGACGTGTCTGTACCGGTCGCGGTGGCGCCTCGACGAGGCAGGCCCCCGCAGAGGGCAATTAACCACTCTCTTCCTCAGTCAACAGACCCGAAGCAGAACAGCACCGCAGGCAAGACGGGGCCAACGCACAGCAGATTCGGCAGACGGCTGAAGCCCAAGCGGCGCACAGACTGAATGTTGGTGTTGATTATTCAGTAGTGAGTAAGGTGCTATTAAATTTTGGGAATTAGTCTGTTCTTCATCGTTTGGGGGGGGGTTATATGGCTGTGTTGTGAGACATGTATATGTTGGACACTGCATATGTGATTTAACCACGATGAAGGAGAGCCAGCCCCCTGCGGTGCGGAGCCACAGAGCCTGGACCCCCTGCGGAGGACAGGGGACAGAAGACTTCCTGACCACTGAGGCTCGGGAAGAGAGAAGGGGGAGTTATGTAAATAAAAGGCTAATGAATGTGAATAAAGAGACTTTGATATAGATGTGTGATTTCCCCCGCGAGGGAAATGGTTTGATGTGAGAAGGTTTAAATGAGAGAACTTTGGTGTGTTCACTCTCTTTGTTCGCTGCTCAAGAATAAGAGCAGACAGTGGAATGATTTCTTGAATAAACTGAAATGAAAGACAATTCGGTTTCGTTATTCAAGTCTCCCCACAGTGAAGTTATTTTCATATTCTGTATTGAAGGACCTTCAAAATGATTTTTAATCTGTAGGAAATGCACAAAAACTGACCCGGAATAAAGATGATTTGTTTATATTTTGTCTAGGTTGAAAACTTGCATTCAATCAGTTGGGAGTTACATCTTCTGCAAAAGCACAGGTGTTCTGCCCACAGTAGAGTGTGTTTCATAGAAGGTTAAAAATAGTTCACCATAAGTTAATAATAAAATGTCATAATTCATCTGTAATAATTCATGCTAAAAAACAGTCATTGGGTTAAAAGTAACTTCTATACAGTCAGTACTGGTTTACCTGTATTTCATGTTGAAGGCGCAGCCAGTGGTCGCTATGTTTTATGGGTAGCAGAAGCGGAAGTCAGTGAGAGAGAGAGAAGGAAAAAAAGGAGAAAAGAAAAACCTGCCTGTGAATGTCTAAGATGCTCCTCCTGTGTGTTATATCCTTTTCTACACCTTTGAAAGCAATGGCTGTGAGTTTAATTAGTGTCTTGTTAACTTTATAAGTTTTATGAGACGTGATTTTGAGATCGTTTTGTGAATATGATGTCACCAGGAATTAGCCTTATCCCAGGAGCTTACTAGCTTGCCTTACACCGAGAGTGCTGTGTATTAGCATAGTAACGCTGCTACTAGCGATCTAATTAGCATATGAAAAGATAGCGAAAACATGTTGTTTGCCTTTAGTAGCAGCTAGCGTTAACTTCTGTGCAAGTTTCTGACATTAGCCATTTTTTGGTGCATTTATTTTTCACTTGACGAAGAGCTAAAATATATTTATTTTCTGTTTATATTTTTAGTTTCACTCGGGCCTTTCACTGAGCTTTTCAAGCCACAATTGTAAAGAATTGTAAGCTGTCTAGAAGACTGTAATAAAGGAGCAAGATGCTCGGTTTCCTGGCTCATGAAAGACGAGTTTGGCTTGCTGTTGATCTGCGTTCACATACACAGTGTATACAACACGTAATGATAACAGTACAATAGGTATTTTTAGAAAGTATGATTTCTAAGCTTTCCAATGATACCAGGCACTCATGGGGGTTTTCCTGGGACTTTGCTGCCACCAAACAAAGAGAGTCATGATTTATGACTTCTCGTTGCCTGTACTCATAATGACGCAGTGGCCATTCCAACCAGCGCGTCTCCACTGCAATAAAGTTGGCTGTATTTTGTTAAAATATGTTGAACATAATCAAATTTACCTTAGAGCAGACGTACGCCACAACACCGTGCTTGGATGTCGTCTGTCACCGTGTGGTGAGAAGCCTCTGTTTATCCAATCTGGCACAACCACGAACACCAGCAACAAGTACCAGAACTACGCCAAAACATTCAAAAAGTACAAAAATTAGAAGAGCTGAAATTAACTGCCACTTGAATGCAAAACACGTATGTGGACTATACATTAAAATGAATTTGAAAAACTTTTTAAAACGCTATTTTAAATGCCCCTGCTACTCCACTCTTATTGACTGATTTAACACTGCGTCAGCCAAAACCGGAAGCTCCGGCCATAATCATTCCTACAACGGCACCCCCAGGAATAAGGTGGATAGGAGCTGTCCAATGTCTCTTGCAATTTTTTTTGCATCATGAGCAGTGCATTGAGCACTGTTTCAGCACGCCCACAGTCACATGACCATAGCAAGTGAGGCCTCGTTATGTCAGTCACATCACATGACTTGAGGGCTCGCAGGAAAATTGAAAGGGTTCTATTGGCATTAGTTGTTTGTTTTTGCTTTGGATTGTTTGTTTCTGCCATCCAATTTTGAATAGACCTTGGATGGGCAAATGCTTACAAAACAGTATTGAGATTTTTTGTCCAGTTTTCTACTCAGATGCAGCTCTGACAGTCAGTCAGCAGATGGCGCTCTTTATTAAATGTTTCATAACACTGTGTTGATCATGAAGCTATTGTCTCAAAGTTGTTCATTGTTTTATAAGGCCTCAGTTTCACCATCACTAATGTATCTATGTGTAATAATTAGTATGTGTAATGTGTTGTTTAATGTTACTAAACCTAAACCTAATTCTAACTTGTATAATACTGTCCCTGACTTCTACTCAAGTAACGAATGCAATGAGAACAAATCTCCTCCTCTCAAAAAACCCTCAGTTTGAGTGGTGAATCAGACCCCTTTTAAATCCTTCACTATTGTCATAAGCAATGCTGAGCCCTTTCAAATTTCTCTCCAGGTCTCAAATCACGTGATGTGACAGCAAGGCCTCGTTCGCTATGGTCACGTGACTGTGGCCATGTTGACACAGGGCTCAACACTCTGCTCGCGACACTTCTGTGTTATATTGCTCGAATCAGTGTCAAGTGGGCGGTGTCAAGCATAGCATCACTAGTTTGAACCCAAAGTCCACCCCAGACAAACTGTACCATAATCCAGCCAGCATGTCCATGTGAGCCCCACAAAGGTTAAATATGGGCTGTCTTATGGGTCCCATGTGGGTTTGTCTGCGGCTTCCATGTTGGCCCCATTTGTGTTTGCCCACATGGACTTCACCTATTTACCTGTTTTCAACTTATTTTCTCATAAATTTGCTATTTTCTTATAAATTTATGACTTTTTTCCATAAATTTGATACATTTTTTTCTTGAAAATTTGAAACTTTTTCATAAATTTGTGACTTTTTTCTTGCAAATTTGCTAACCTTTTCTTGTAATTCTGGAACTCCCAAAAATTTGCTACTTTTGTACTGTAGTCTTGCAACTTTTTCCTCATAAATTTGTTTTTTTTTTATTGTACATCTTCAATTTAGTTATTCATATATTTGCTACTTTTTTGTTAATTTGCAACTTTTTCTAATTTTTTACTCATATATTTGTGGCTTTTTTCTTGTAAATTTGCTATTTTTTCCTTTTAAGTTTGTAACTTTTTTGAAGTCATTTTACAATTTGTTGTCTTTTAAATTTGCAACTTTTCTCCCAAATTTTCACTTTTTTTCATAAATTGCTATTTTTTTTTGTAAATTTGTGACTTTTTTCTTCATAAATGTTTTCTTTCTCATAAATTTGAGATTTTTTTTGTAATTTTGTGACTTTTTCTTGTAATTTTGCATATGGCGCCATGCTACTGAAACCTGCTCATTCACATTAAACCCATGTGGGGCCCAGATGGATTTAATGCACACAAAGTCCATGTGGGCAAACAAACACAGATGTGGCCAACATGGAACCCACGGACAAACCCACACTGGACCCATAAAGCAGCGCAGTTTAACCTATAGAAGGGCCCATGGGCATGCTGGCTGGGAAGCAGAGCAAGCTTAAAAATTCTAATGTGTCCCTCTCAAAATCATAAATATCAATCAGGGATGTGTCTAATGGATGGATCCTGTTTTTGTTTGTGGCAGAAAAAACGTGGCCCCTCAGTCTCTACTCGTGGGCTACAGCCTGTATCCTCCCTGCAATTCTGATCTCAGGAAAAACGTTTGTTTGATGTTTTTACAATCATTTACCTACTTGAGTTTCATCCAGAAATCTCCTCTGAGTAGTGCTGACTGAGAGCAGAGAGGGCTCAGCTTTAAATCACAGCTTGACTCAGCTCTTCCAGTATGCATCCTGCCTCTGAGCAGTGACCACAGTACACAAATCAGGCAGCAGACATACAGTAGTGGTCTAAGTAAGTGTGTGATCATCCTCCATCCCTCCACGAGGTTGCTGGGAGTGCCCCCCTGTGTCCTAGCCTAACCTTGGACTAACGTGTCTGCTGCTGCTGGTTTCCCGTCTGCTATTCTTAGCTTTTTTTTTTTTTTTTCTGCTTCTGCTCTGGCTTCACAGCAGATCCATCAGTGTAAAATGCCACACTTCACTGGATGGCGTAAATAAAACGGGCCTGCTCTGCTGGTTGGGAGCGCCTCTGGAGGAAATGACAAATCACTTTATATCATAAACAACAGAGCAGTGGTGTTACTTGGAAAAAAATATATCTCATGGGGACAAGTCTGGTGTTTCTTTTTTCTAACAGCAGAATATTTGCAGGCCGGCGTCTCAATGCGTCTCTCTGCGGTAAGGTTGGATTTCACTGAAGCTCTGTGCTTAAAGTCGGAGTTAGACAGATGAATTTTCCCTTTCTGTATTTACTGCCGACGAGGATGAGGTTGCCAGGGGGAGATTGGGTTAGACACACTAAAACCCCAGGGGAACGCATCACCATTAAAACGGCACGCTGTCAGACGCTGAGAGGATGCAGCTGAATAACTGTTTGATGCTTCACTCAAAGGAACTGATTCTGTTGCAGGTGCAGGTGAAGGTGCTGCAGTGCTTCATATTACTTCCTGTTATAACTACAAGATATGAGTACGTGCCAAAAATATCTGTGGATAAAGGTTTATATCATTACTGTAATTAGAGCCCATTGCAAGTCATCATAATCTTCCAGTTGCAGTGATGTGCATCATGCTGTATGGCACGTTCAGCACTGGACTGATGCCAGCTTCCCTGTAGGCTTTACCCAGGGTGTGTGTGTGTTGAAGCTATATATGACTCCTGACATAGGACTGTCATGGTTATGTATAGTTGAATGCTAAAGGCAGTCAGAACATGCAGTAATGGCATTAATGTTGCAGCATTATGTTCATGCAGTATATACAGTCTAGCAGCATATGGATCACTAACTCATATTTAAATCAATTGGCCACTGTTGTTTAAGGCCCATAGATGATAAATGCATTATAGATGTCTATCGTAGCATTAGGCAGATATGGTGTTTTAACCCTAACCAGTACATGTGCCCGTCAGTAGGACCCCAATGCTATAGTTGTTTTTTGTCAAGGAAAATCAAATAAAAAATACCCCCCCACAACCTTTTTCACTTTTTTAAAAACTTTTTCAAGAACTATTGTGCTACATTAACTAAAGAAGTGTGGTATCTAACTACTAACCTGCACTTATATAGCGCTTTTCTAGTCACAAAGACCACTCAAAGCGCTTTCACTAGTACTAACCCTCTGTTCTAAAGGCCTATAGGAGACAGATATCTAGGGACAATTTTAGAACAACCAATACACCTAACATGCATGTCTTTGGATTGTGGGAGGAAACCGGAGCCCCCGGAGTAAACCCACGCAGCACAGGGAGAACATGCAAACTCCACACAGAAAGTTTCCAACCCCTGCCAGCCTGGGGATTCAAACCTGGAACCTTCTAGCTGTAAGGCAACAGTGCTAACCACTGCACCACCGTGCTGCCCGTATCTCAGGTTAGTGCACACTCTCTCACCTCTCAATACTGCTGATCACCTACCTTGTCCAGCTGCACCTACTATCACACCTGTTTGTCATCAGCTGCAGCCTTTAAAAGTTACAAGGCTCCAGTGTACCCCACCCGGTTTGGAGGCCTGAAGGAGCCACATGGGCCTGCCCTCCAGTGAGCTTACTACAGGCAGGGGCGTTCCTAGGGGTCATGGTGCTATGCTTGGACTACTGCCCCCGTGACCCGGACCCATGGATGAGTAGTAGAAGATGGATGGATTATAAAAATAACACACTTCTCTTAAAATTGATCACAACACTACATTTTTATCAAAAGCAGAGAATCAGATATAAAGCAGACGGTCATGTTTCTGTGCTGACTGCATTGCTTTTTACTAAGTACTTGTTCGGTGTTCCGTCACTGTTTTGTATGCAGAAAATGTTGCTGGAGAAATATTGATGTACTGTACACTGCCAGAGGTTTGCCCTTGATGCAAGAAACACAAAGTGGTTTATTTTCCCAAACTGTATTTCGCTCCTCATGCTGAGCAAACATAAAGCCGCAGGACTAAAGTACATAAACAACTGATGGAGTAAGGGCTCAATGTGAAGAAAGAAACTTTATATCAGTGAAGCACTGCCTGAAGTAGCTCACACAACCTTGGCTATCGCCCACACCGGTGTGACCACGTCTCCTGAACAGCCTGGAGCAGCGGAATGAGAGTGTGGAGCTGCTGTCTGTCCACGGTGGTCATGAAATAAGTTGTCCTAGTAAAGGCTGCAGGTGGTGAAGAACAACTCATTTTGACTCTTAAGGTCACAGGATGAATGTGGAGGTCATGAAATCGAAGAGAGTGATATCACTGATTTTTTTTTTTTTTTTTTTTTTTAGAAAGGTTTTAGTTTTGGAGTGGTACCATTACAGATATTTAAATGGGAAAATTTTCTTTGGTGGAAGAAGTTAGAATAAAGATAACGTCAATGAACTGTGCCTGCTTAAAAATACGTCATTAACCACTGGTTGATAGCGATAGTTCAGAAAGTTATGTATTCATGAATAACTTAATTATAAAAATGAATTATCTCATGTCTTTAAGCCCTTTTTCCACATGTTGGAACAGTTCCCAGATATGTTACTGAAATGCCAGACATGATTTGGCCAAAACACCCCAGGGATTAAATATTGCAGGACCACTTTCCACCCAGCTTAAGCAGCCTCTCTCAAAATGACCTGTTTCAGTCCTGACCTCTAAACTCACAATGATCAGGGCGTACAGGATGCAGGGCAAACCCTTGAATGTGAATGTGGTGGATCTTAGTAAATGAACTCCTCTGGCAGCGCACTGAAGTGTTTTCCAATCATGACCTTTTGACTTCCAACATCCAAACCTACGTATGCTCCAACGCTTTGTAGAAACTGAGATGACTCCTCAGAAAATCCAGACAAGTTTCTATAAGAGGCTCAGTGAGCAGAACATCTGTAATGTTGCCTATTGTGGCTGTTTCAAACACATTGTGGCGTCCTCTCACTCCTCTTACTGAGGGACAGCTGAACCACACATTACCCCACTTTTAAATGCACAACACGATGAGGAAGATTGTTATTTCCTGAAAAGCTGCCAGTTTGCAGCTCCTCGTCCGGCGTTGACTGTACGGGATTTGACACGGTTTAGATCAAATATCAAAGTTTTCCTTCTGGCTGTGGAATGCTGCTTGGGAAAAAAAAATGAGCCAGTTGGGGGAAGTGATTTGTAAAACAATCATTTGAAGTGATGAAGATCACTCATTCTAATGTATGTCTCCCCGTCCCAGTTATACAGCATGGTGTGAATGCATGTTAGAGATAATGATTTTAAAGGAAGCACGGCACACCACAGAGAACGCCAAGATTGTGTCATCTGCAGGGGAAGGCTCTGCAGGAGCAGGACGAATTCAGCTCCTAAGTAACAGCCTTATTAAAATTAACTTGTATTAAATCAAAAAAGACTAAATTACTTCTTAATTTGTTAGCTTTAGGGTGCCAGTTTTTGATTAAATAAAGAAGTGCAGAGGCACACGGGCAGAAATAGAATTAAAAGTTAAACAACAGGTGGTGCAGGTGAACGAGGAAAAAAGAAATTTTTAAAAAGGCAACTTGATTTGAACTCAACAGAAATGCCTAACTGGTGGTGAAAGTCGATAGTAAATTCTAAGTATCTCACTCCCTGTGGTAAAGGCAATGCCCAGATTAACTACAATCAGACCCTACCTATATTCAGAGTCACAAAAGGTCAAAATCGATGCTAGGGTCACCAAACATAGTACACGGGTGAACCTCAGGCTTAGCATGTGTTGCTATGCTTTTGGGGTCACAAGGTCACAAGTGCCCAAGACACCATCTATCGTGTGCTCAAATTTTTTGCCCTTAACTCTAATAATAAAGTCACTATTGGACAAAATCGATTTGACCATTTGTGACCTTTGACCTTGTGACTCCAAAGACATAGCAGCGCATGCTAAGCCTGAGGTTCACCCATGTACCAAGTTTGGTGACCCTACCTTCATTCTTTCTCAAGTTACAGTCTGGACAAATGGACAGATGGAGGCGGCCACCCTACCCACGCCTCGATAGAGTGGAGGCGTGGGTAGGGCAGTCGCCTCCATCTGTCCATGTGGGTAACCAAAAGTGTGATGGAATAGACATTAAGTGATAAGTATTAAGTAATAAGAATCCAGTAGAGTCAGACTTGAGGGTCAGTCATGATGTGGAGTTACATGTAGGTGGATGACCTCACTGAGCTGTTCTTACCTACGCCAATGGCAGTCAGGACATCTATAGGGTTTTCAAGTCAGTCAGTTTGTTTTTCTGGAAGCTCATAAAGACTGTGGATATAAAGCCAAATTTGTACTGCTGTAGTACATGCAAAGTTACTGACATGCATTCATTTTGCAGTTAAACATCAAGGCTGAGCATGTGTTGCTAGGAAACAGCCAGTCTAACATCTGCAGTCATATGAACATGCAACAGGAAAACTGGACTTGGTTAAAGTTGAAGTAGGCTGAGTAATTTTGTTGAAATTTGAAAATTAATCCCTTGTCATCTTGCTGCACGGTGGCGCAGTGGTTAGCACTGCGGCAGCACAGTTTACCCTTGGCCGGGGGATTGTGGGGATCGTGGGATCGTGGGTTCGATCCCAGCCCCCGACCAACAGTGATCTGTGTGGAGTTTGCATGTTCTCCCCGTGTTGCGTGGGTTTACTCCGGGATTTCTCCGGTTTCCTCCCACATGCCAAAAACATGCATGTTAGGTTAATTGGCTGTTCTAAATTGTCCCTAGATATCTGTTTCCTATAGGCCCTTAGAATAGAGGGTTAGTATTAATGAAAGCGCTTTGAGTGGTCTTTGTGACTAGAAAAGCGCTATATAAGTGCAGGTTAGTTAGTTAGTTAGTTAGTCATCCTTTAGCAAGTTGTAATGTCAGCGTTCTGAGTGGACGACCACACCACGGCGTCTCCTCTGGACTCTGTTCAGCAGCAGGAAGTTTCACACCTGCGATGGTTTCTTTGACCAATCACAGGTCTTGTCAGCCAGAGGCTTTGTCATTGGCTGCTCTACAAAAGCACAACAACTAGAGGGTGCCCAGAGAGCACACACCTCCACCAAGGCTGTTAGTCCAATGAATAAAAAGTGATTAAAGGGTCCATTCAGTTTCTTTGAAGTGGCGTTTTGTGAAATACTTCTGAGTAGTCACTGAATTATGTTTAGTAGTCTGGTCTTTGCTTTCTCTCTTAATATAGATCAAAGGAGGGGTGTTGTCCAAAGCCTCCCAGCACAAACTGGTTGAAAAAATGTTGAAAAGATGGCTTTTCCAAACGCCTAAAAAATGTCTGGATTTGGTCGAGAAGTGAAAGATAAAAAGCCATATTTTTAAGGTTGTTTAAACAAATAAAAGCAAACACACACATCATGTTGTAACCAACATCATTCATCGTCTTCTTGAATTTTGCGAGTGGGCTTACACCTATACCAGTATCTTTGGGCAAGAGGCAGAGTGCAGCCTCAACAGATCACCACTTCACCTGGTGCTCCCACACAGTCGCCCACCCAAGTACTAACGAAGGTAAACCCTGCTTAGCTTTTAAGGCCAGAAAAGACCAGGACTGTCAGTAAAACAACGCAACAGAGAGAGAAAATTGTAAAATGTACTCAAATAGTGTTTTTTAAGTGTGCCGCACAACAGCAATAGCACTGGTTTCAGATTGTTCCAGATATTTTGTTACAAGCATTTGGCCAAATGTTGAACTTAAACAAAAAGCTGTTAAAAATATGCATTTTTAAAAAAGCACATTCTATAAAGAGCCCCAGTGGTTGTAAAAGTGTATTTGACTTTTATAATAATAATAATAATAATAGTAATGGATTAGATTTATATGGTGCTTTACATGTCAAGTGACATCTCAAAGCACTTACAGTGAGTCCATTATTCATTCACTCCAGACACACACTGATAGTGGTAAGCTACCTCTGTAGCCACAGCTGCCCTGGGGCAGACTGACAGAAACGTGGCTGCCAATCCGTGCCAACCGCTACCAAACGTTCATACCCGGTGTCACGGACACTGGAGGCAAGGTGGGGAAAGTGTCTTGGCCAGGGACACAATGGCAGGATGGCGGTGGAGAGCGGGATTCATACCGCCAGCCCTCTGGCTGCTGGACGACCCACTCTACCTCCTGAGCCACTGCTGCCCTCTTCTGAGAGACAGAACCCCACTACCATCACCAAATGCCAAAAACTGTTTTGAGGATAAATTTAGGCCCAATCTTGTCGACTAAAAAGACCAATTATTGTATCATTTTTCCGTTAATATGGTCAGGCTCAGCCCAGTTTTCAACATCTATCTGTGGGCTAGTTTAAGGTTTGCACCGACGGACCTGATTTAGCCCAAAATATGTCTAAATTGCGACTTGTGCTGGTAGGGGTAGAGTCAGGGCTGCAGTGGAGTTTAGCGGATGTATATTTACAGCTGATTTTCACCATTTAAAAATGCTGAATCTTCAAAACATTCACCACAGTCTGAGGGAGTGCTCTCTCAAACTTATTCATAGCACATCACATCTGCATCAGACAGTATTTTCCTTACTTCAGCACTATATTTTCAGCAGAAGAGCAGCGCTGCATGCAACTCTTCACCGACTCTTATTTGGAGACTCAGGTGTTTAGCAGAGGGATACAGTGATGGCCTTTCTGCACGTCCTACCTCAGAATGTTTAAAAAAAAAAAGAAAAGAAAAAGCTATCCAGAATATGCATACTGATGCATACCGATGATCCACCCCAATATGTAATGTGCTCTGATGAAAACATCAAAGCCTGTCCAGCACTTTTGTTTAAATCTGCTAATCGGCAAACAGACAAACTGCAATGAAGACATTACCGTCTTTGGTCGAAGTAACTAGAACACATCAGAAAAAGTAACACTGGGCTACTGGTCAGTGACTTTAGTTCCTTCATACAGACCCAGGCATTTTTTATTTTTTTGCTCAGCTTTATATTTTCTGTTTTCCTACACAAAAGAACCCTTCTCATTAGTTCCATGAAATCCTGAACCCTGCTGTGGTTAAGCGGGACTGTTGCTCCTAGAGGACGTGTTGCCTCAGGAGCAGGACTGCTTTTACTCAGCATGACCTTTGAACTTCCTAAAAAAGGAGGCAAGACTAGAACCTTCTCACACTTCAAACCACAAAAATCATCACTGTCGCCTTAACTTACAACAAAAGAGCCCAGTTTTGTTTCTGCATGCTTCTCCTGATTTCCCCTGAGAAACAAACATATAACACACACATAAATTTTGATTAGTATACAGTAATTACCTCTGACAAAGATGGGATGTTTTCATCTGCATTAGTTTATCTGTCTGTCTGTCTGTTTGTTTGTTTGTTTGTTTGTTTGTTTGTTAGCACGATTACACAAAAATTACCAGATAGATTCTGGTAATATTTAAATCCAAGGTGGCCCTTTGCCCATTGATAAACCCATCAGATTTGGGGCCAGACCCAGATCTGACTGCAAACTCTGAATCAATTTTTCCCTTTTTAGCAGCCTTGGCAGAGGTATAAACTCTCTGGATGCACTCTAGTAAGTATATAGTTATATATGAGCCTCTATTAATCATTTATGGGTGCCAGTAATTGTATTATGATTGCAGTAATTGTTAATTGTGAATCATTTTTGCAGCCTTCCTCAGAACATTTAATTTCAGTGCATGTCTCTTTAAATGTCCAAGAACCAGTTAACACTCTTATGTCACTATTGCTAATCTTAGCTGGCTAGCTCCTAGCACAGGTAGCCGGCCTGAGCCAACTACCATAAATTTGTCTTAAAGAATGAATGAAATAATGCGTCATTGGTGGGCAGGGATGTGTGGTTTCACAAGCATATGACCAGTCCCTGGAGTACAATAAGCACAGTCACACTGGCAAATGAGTGAATGGTGGCCCAAAGCACCTAGCTAGATATTAAAACTAATGTCTAAGAATTACATATATGGTCAGATGTTGGTGGGTGAACAAGGATTTCAGTGATGGGATGAATAGAATTTATAGAAAGTAGCGATCAAAACCAGCCGGCTCGACAGTTAAGCTAACACCAATTTTTCTAGTCTGTCAGTCTTTACCTTTTGTTCTTATTAAAGACAAAAACAGAAAGGAGATGTTTTTACCTTCTTTACATGTTTTGACTGTGCACTGCAGCCTTCATCAGAAGAGTCAGCTGATTACTGCCAGGTGTCATTTTATCAGCTGACTTTCGTAGGCGGGGCCAGCCCAGCAGACCTTTCAGATCCACCGAGCCGGCCCTGCTTTCCGCCGTCAGGTGGTCTCTGGAGAATGTGGTCCCAGGTGTGGGAAAGCATAAAGGCCCCCTCATCCCGGTTCATGGTATCTTTTCCCCGCTTCCTGATTTCTGTGGCCTCCTTGATCCAGCATTTGTGTCTGTTGATCCAATAATTTTTGCGTTGTCCCAGTCCATGATGTGATTATTTCTTTTGCAGTGATCTGATATTGCTGATTTTAATGTTTCTTGTTCTGCCTTTTCTTTTTGTGATCTTGTGAGTCGTCCTTGTGTTTCCTTCTGGCCCTGCCTACGAAAGTCAGCTGATAAAATGACACCTGGCAGTAATCGGCCGACTCTTCTGACGAAAGCTGCAGTGCACAGTCGAAACATGTAAAGAAGGTAAAAGCATCTCCTTTCTATTTTTGTCTTTAATAAGAACAAAAGGTAGATAATTATAAGAAGACAAAATGAACCTACTTGAGGTCTGTCAGTCTGCCTAGCTAAGCTAATGTTAACAGTTAGATGTGGTATGACAGGGAAAATATAACAAAATAAACCAGAGTGACGTGACATAGATTACACTGGTCAACACCAAATTTATTGTCTTAAGTTTTTTTTAGCTGATTTAGGACAATTTTGATGTGATGAATCCAAAAATCACATTGGTTTTGTTCAATCAGGTCAACTTTTTGAATTATGGCCACATGTTGTTTTATACGTTTTTGTATACATATACGGGTATTTTCGCTTTATATGATGCAAAAATTTTTTTTATGTCTTGAAATTCTCTGAATTTTGAACAATGATGATGTAACATTCAATTTACATGAACTTACCTTTATATACCCCGAGTCTCAGTGTGGCTTCCGTGCTGAGCGATCGACGGTAGACATGATATTCTCCATCCGCCAACTCCAGGAGAAATGCAGAGAACAGAACATGCCCCTGTACGTCGCCTTCATCAACCTCACCAAAGCGTTTGATCTGGTCAGCAGAGAGGGCCTTTTCAAGATCCTGCCAAAGATAGGATGCCCACCAAAGTTGCAAAGCCTCATCGAATCGTTTCACACCAACATGCAGGGGATAGTGCAGCACGACGGCAACGTCTCAGAGCAATTCAACATACGCAGCGGAGTGAAACAGGGCTGTGTACTTGCGCCAACCCTCTTTGGGATTTTCTTTGCTATGCTCCTGAGGCATGCCTTCAGCACAACAACAGAGGGAATCTACCTGCACACAAGATCTGACGGCAGGCTTTTCAACCTCGCCCGCCTGAAAGCCAGAACCAAAGTACGCGAGGCTCTAATCAGAGACATGCTGTTCGCAGATGACGCTGCAGTCGCAACCCACACACAGCAGGAGCTTCAGACCCTGATGGACCGCTTCTCCCAGGCATGCAAGGACTTCGGGCTTATAGTCAGGTCTGTTGTGTAAAGTTGTTGGCATTTTTGGGGGATTACATAAACTATACATTTTTGGAAAGCTTATAATATGAGGATTCCAAAAAACAATGTTGCCAAATTTTTCTAGGTCATCTTGGCGGCCATCTTGGATTTTGAAAAATGGCGTCGTTTCTTAGCTTAACTTCCATCCGTATCGATTCTTTTAGTCTGTAGAAACTAATTCATCTATTAAATCTTCACTTATAACTCTAGCTAATACAATTTCAGTCATGGTACAACTTGTGAAACATTTAATAGCAAGCAATTTATATTTGAAACATTTAATAATGAGCAATTTTAATCACGATGCAACTGTAGCAAATTATCAGAGTCACAACGTATGTATGTACACAGCAATTTCAAATTACTACTCATTCTCTCAGGTAAACAGGAGGAAATTTATACCTTTAAACATATAACAAGTGTGAAAGTGTGTATCAGACAATTCAAGATAAACGCTAAGACAAAACAATCCGAACAATGACAATACTGTTCGCACACTGACGATACGGAAAATTTATCAGCAATGATATATACAGAGAACAGATGAAGAAAAACAAATTTTCTCAGCTACAAACAACACTACCAAGAATTACAATTGCTTGTGACTGGGTATCAGTAACAGTTACTGTTGTCACACTGTGGCACTTAAACATCTGCGTCACTGAGTTCATCATCACTCTCAAAGTCACCGGTCATAGATGGTCCATCCCGAGAGTCTTGGTGGTTTTCGCAGTCACCTGAGCACCCGCACATTTCAGTGCATGGCAGTTTATCATGGAAACACGAGCATCTTCTTGTTGTGCAGCCTTGGGTGCAGTTGCATCTCACCAGCTCCAGGATGGCTTCTGGTTTGCGGCTTTGCCTAAAGTTGCCTGAACCACTTGGCTTATAATGCACCTGTCTGTCTGACTTGAAGCCATACATAACATTTTGGCTCATGGTCAGGGCAAGTCTGTCGTTTACATCAGTTCTTGTTTCTGTGGCAAGATCTTGAACAGGTCCGGTGAGAATCCATCTCATGAGGCTAAGCAGTTCTCCAGGTACATGTGCGACGTCACTGCATACTGGGATGTTGTCATCTGGAGTTGCCTTTCCGTCCTTGATAAAGTTGGCAATGCTATTGCGTATTGTCTGAGCAGCCTTGAATATAGTTTTCATGTTGTCCATCTCACTATCAGCTGATGTCACCTGATGTACCATTTCTTCTTCACAGGCAGTTGGGTTGTATAGGACATCAGCTTTTCTTCTGTCTTTTTACAGCACAGACTTGACAGCTGGTAGTTCTTGAAGGATTCGTTCTTTCAACCATTTTCTGCTGAAGGCTGGGACATGGAGTGCTATAACATCTCCAATCATGTTTCTGTACGCCCTTTCCACATCATCCATGGCGATGCAAGCTTTTTGGCTTGTTTTAACATCAATCAAATTTGTTATTTCAACTAGACTTGCTGCTTGAAGCGGATGTACTTGTGACGAACTTGTGTTACTAGGTATTTCTCTTGTCACATGAAATACATTACTTCTCCAGCAGCCCTTGTGATAGTGAACATCAATGGCATGTGCATCATTTGGGGAGATACATGTATTCAAGCGTGTTCTAAGCGCAGGATTCTGTGACTTTTCCACTGCTGATCTAAGATTATCCCCTGCATTTTGCATACAAACTTTGTACAGCTTCTCTCCGGTGTCTTCTTGACAAAAGAAACACAAATTCTTCTCCAATGGATTTGTGTTTGACCTTGTAAACCGCATAGACTTGTCAGGTGGGTCTGGATCATCCATCTTGTCACTTTTCCTCTTTCTTCCACGCTGTCTACTGGCTGATGCTGCAGACACTGCTTGCACATTCCGATCCCTTGCCCTCTTGATCCGGCTTTTGTTTGTGGCTTCCTGATAGCAATTTCGATGCCAAATCGCACGGTGTTCACACAATATATTTCTGGTGACTTGGTCGAGTCTTTCGTATATCTCAACATACTTGCCATCATTCAACCTAGCTCTCTCTTCAACTGCTTCTAGGACTGTCTGATAGGAATCAATTCTAGGTTGTAGTACTAGAGGACCTCCACTTTTCTCATCGCTCTGGCAGAGTATACACAGATTCCAGTTGGTAGCATCTTGATCATTTGATCCTACACCAAGTTTGCGTATGTGAGGCAAACTGCTCATGATGACTCGTTCATATCTGTAGAAAAGGATGTACATTAGGATACTATCCAACTTAGGGTACATAAATGCACATCTTTCCTAAACTTTAAAAGGAAACACCTTATATTTTCTCAATGACATTTACACACGGTGTGATACACATGCATGTTTTCAGCGCCAGATTAGTGCTAAGCAGCAACATACATCTCACTCATATAATATCTGTGCTTTCATCTTATAATGATAAAGTACTTTGATTTACCTGCATTGGGAATTATCTTAAGATTTGGATAATCTTCTGTCCTCTTGACCATGTGCATGACGTGTAGCTGCGAAAAGCCCTCTGTTTCTTGACCCCATTTGCTTGTGCTGGGGCCAGCCAGCATGGTTTATCACATTTGGGGTAATGCTGACCTACTTATACACCTGTTGGTATGTAATTAGCTAGATATTTCACATTCTTTACAATAAATACATTCCAGGTGTCCACCACAAAAAAATAGCAAGTGAATTTGGTGTATAGGAATGAAAAATAGATAAAACAACACCACTTCATAGATATGATTCTTTATTCACAATAGCCATTCATTGGGCGTTAGAAAAAGAATATATAGAATACTAAAAATTGACTAATTATTTGTATAATTTAATTATGAACAATACCCAGAATAATTTTCAGCTACACAAGTACTTTTGCATGTTTCAGAACATGATCAAATGATGTAGTATTTGTACTAGAATATGTAGCCATGAACACGAAATTCCAGTCAAAAATACCCAGGTAAAAGCAATTGTAGGTGGCAGCACTTGAAATAATTACAATTTTTTCCTTTAATAGCTGAAAGACTTAAAGTATAGAACATAATACAAAGGTTCAGTCACTTTAATTGTTAATCAAAGTGAAATACAGGTTGATAATGTGAAAAACCAGACTTTTTGACGCTGCCATATTGGGAATCCAAGATGGCCGCCAAGATGACCTAGAAAACTTTGGCAACATTGTTTTTTGGAATCCTCATATTATGAGCTTTCCAAAAATGTATAGTTCATGTAATCCCCAAAAAATGCCAACGAGTCTGTAATACAGAACACAACAGACGTGACTATTGCCATCAGCCTGAAGAAGACTAACGTCTTGGCGCAAGGCACGGAAGCACCACCAACCATCACCATCAACGACTACGAGCTGGAGGTTGTGAATCAGTTCACGTACCTGGGGTCCACGATCAGCAACAACCTCTCCCTTGATACAGAGATCGACAAGAGAATTGGAAAATCAGCCTTCACACTCGCTCGCCTCACCACACGAGTGTGGGAGAATCCCAAACTCTCTGTCAAGACGAAGATGGCAGTGTACAACGCCTGCGTCATCAGCACACTGCTCTATGGGAGTGAGACGTGGACAACATACGCCTGGCAGGAAAAGAGACTGAACTCCTTCCACTTGCGCTGCATTCGCCGCATCCTGGACATATCCTGGCAGGACAAAGTGCCCAACACAGAAGTTCTGTCCCGTGCCGGCCTTCCCTCCATGTTCACTCTACTCAGGCAGTGCAGGCTCCGCTGGCTAGGCCACGTTCATCGTATGGAGGATGGCAGAACCCCAAAGACGTCCTCTACGGAGAACTGGCGACTGGCAGGAGAGACGTTGGCCGCCCACAGCTGCGCTTTAGAGACGTCTGCAAGAGAGACATGAAGGCCCTGGAGATCAACACAGAGCGCTGGGAGGACCTTGCTACGGACTGCTCCAAATGGAGAGGCACCCTTACCAGACAGCTCAAGGCGGGTGAAGAGAGACTGACTGCTGCAGCAGATGAAAAAAGGACCCGCAGGAAGAACTGCCACAGACCCAGCAGCACGGAGACCACCCACAAGTGTGACCTGTGTGACAGGGACTGCCATTCCCGCATCGGCCTGTTCAGCCACAGGCGGTGCTGTCCCATCAGAGTAGATGTTTAGGATTCTCTTCCATGGTCATCATAGACCGACGGAGGCTGACGATCTTTATAAAAAGGCAAGTACATGCACAATACTAAGTAAGCACAGGTTTTTACTTAGCACCTGATCGAGAGAAACGGATGTCATTTTTGGATTCAGCGGTGCAAAATTGTCTTAAATCAGTTGAAAAAAAACACAGACAACTTACAAAAAAAATATTTTTGTAACCCTGTGTTATCAATTGTGGATTAGTGAACAGGGATGTCTGTTAGAGGGACTGAAATATAAAGAAAATAACAATATAAAACACGCTTAGTAAGCAAACTCCCTCGTAGCACTGCTAGCTCTGAAGCTAATGCCTTTGGCTCCCTGCCCATCTACATTTGCAGACAGCACCCTGCCATCACACACTGGTTGAAAAAATGTTGAAAAGATGGTTTTGCCAAATGTCTAAAAATGTCCGGATTTGGTTGGAAAGTGAAAGATGAAAAGCCGCCTTTTAAAGGTTAAAGAAAAGTAGTCATGTAGTGACCCACACCATTCATCTGCTGTTTGCACCTATACCAGCATCTTTGGATGCAAGGCAGAGTACATTCTCAACAAATCACCACTCCATCTGGTGGTCCCATGCAAGCAGGATCATCTGGGGACACCTGGAGCCCAAGATGTGAGCATCAATAAAAAGACACAACAGAGAGAGAAATTTGTAAAACTTGTATACTTGTATTCATCCATTACGGTGTATCCTCAGGAGCATCAGGGCTGAACGATATCCCTCTGGACGTGGCCACCCAAATGCTCTCTCTAAAGGCAGTACGGTCTTGAGCGAGTCGTCCAGCCTCTGTAATGCTCATTTGCAGCCAGTCTTCTATGTCGCTTTCCCGACGCCTTCTTGGTCTGCCTCTGCTTCTCTTGCCATTGATCTTGCCTTCCAGAACTGGTTTTTCTAGTGTGCCACGTCTTAGATATGGCTGAAGTATGACAGCTTTTGTTTTTTCATTTGCTTTAGGAGGTCCTTTTCTTTGTGCATTGAATCTTTTGCACTTCTTTGTTCCTTATCTTGGCTGTCCATGGGATTTTCAGGATTTCTCTATAGCATGACATTTCAAAGGCCAGGATTTTTCTTATGTCATCCTTAAAGAGGTGTCCATGCCTCACAACCATATAAGGCAATGGGGAAAATACAGGTCTTTAGGACACGTAGCTTTGTTTCATTGCTCTGTCCTTTCCAGATATTGTTTATGTTGGATAACTTATGTTTTGCAATTGCTATTCGTCTTCTGACCTCACTTTTGCAACTACCATCGCCTTGGAATCTTGCGCCTAAGTATTCAAAATGTTTAACATTTTGAACTGTTTCTCCATTTATGTCAATATTTGTTTTAGTAGAGCACTTGTCGGTGTCCATGATTTTTGTC
Organism: Pholidichthys leucotaenia; assembly: GCA_020510985.1. NCBI lineage: Eukaryota > Metazoa > Chordata > Actinopteri > Cichliformes > Pholidichthyidae > Pholidichthys > Pholidichthys leucotaenia. Next base: position 61,706,506 of record CM035839.1, read on the forward strand.
TTTTTGATATTAAGTAAAAGAGCTTTGTTTTTGCTGTGTTCTTCAATTGCTTCCACAAGAGTTTTCCGGCCTTTTGCTGTTATTGATAGAAGTGCTGTGTCACTGACATATCTCAAATCCCTAAGCTTTTCACCATATATTGCTACCTCGTCATAGTCCTTGCTTCTGTTTTCTGTTTCTACATTTCTCATGATGTCTTCTGTATACAAACTAAAAAGTTGTGGAGATACTTACTCCTTTGCCTATATAAAAGCATTGAGTTGTGATATTTTTAAGTCTGATGATGGTTTTTTTCTGATTATAGAGATTCCAGTAGTCTTATCAGTTTGGGATTACAATTCATATCATATCTTTCAAGATTTTCCACATCTTTTGATGGCTAACACAATCAAATGCTTTTGAGTAGTCAATAAAGCAGATTCTAAGGTCTATGTTTATCTCATTGTGCTTTTGAATCAGTTGTGTCAGATTGAAGAGGTGGTCTCTTGTGCCTCTGTTTTTCATGAAGCCTGCTTGGGTTTCGTTTACTTTTGTCTCCAGCTGGTTTTTTATTCTGTTCTTTATGATGTTCAGTAGAATTTTACTGGCATGTGAAATAAGGGCTATTGTTCGATAGTTTAAGCATAGTTGTAGCTTTCTGATTTCTTCCAATCAGAAGGCCATATTTCCGTTCGCCAGATCTTTATCAGGGCGTGGTAGATATCAGTGCCTGCGTCTCCAACAGCTTGGATCATCTCTGCATGGATTTCATCGATTCCAGGGCTTTTCCTTTTCTTCATTTTTCGATGGCTTCTTCGATTTCTGATCTTAATGGTTCCTGTAGTGCTTCCTCTGTTTCTTTTGGAACGCCTGGTCCCTTGTATTCACCTAAATTCAAACAGTGATTTTTAAGTGTATAGCACAATAGAATCAGCAGTGGTTTCAGACTGTTCTGGATATTATGTAACAAGCATCATGCCAAATGTTGACCAAACAAAAAAGCTGTTAAAAAATATGCATTTTATAAAGCACTTTTAACAGAGTCCCCGTGAATCACCAAATGCCAAAAACTATTTTGAGGTTAAATTTGGGCCAAATCCTGTCGACTAAACAACTAATCAACTAATCAACAACTGTTTTCTGGTTAAATATGGTCTGTATTAGACAGGCTAAACAGTCCAATTTTCAATGTCTAAATTAAGGATTGGACTGACAGACCTGATTTAGCCCCAAATACGTCTAAATTAGGGCTTGTGCTTTTTTTTTTGAGGGGTGGTGGTGGTGGGGGGTAAGCTGGGCAATAATAGAGCAGCAGGCAGATATCAAAGCTGGGCTTAGTTTTTCACAACACAGAAGAACAAACCAGACGAGTGAAAACGAGACAAAACATATAAAGGCTGTGTGTTTTAAGACAAGTGAGTGTTTTGATATTCTTTGGACAATCACGTGACCAATAGACGCTTTTCAGAAGGTTAACCCCCCCCCCACACACACACACACAGTTTTCCAGTGAATGGCCCCTTTAAGGACTGCAAGGCATTCCCTCCATCTCTTTATCCACCAGAGACCAACAAGCAAGACTTGCTGTTTACCATGAAATCACCAACTACCTTTTTTTTTTTTTTTTTTTAAATTAAAATCTCCCAAAACCTGTTGTATGGCTGGCAGTAAAATTGTTTAACGTACACATTTATCCTTCCATCCGGGAGAACTTTGACAGGTGTCTGGAGAGAGTGGAGCCTTAATTTGAAATCTCTTCCCTGCCCATAAGCGCAGCATCAGTCTGCCTCCTCCTGCCTCTCATGACTACTGTGCGTCTGTGCGTGCCGGGCAACGCTGAAGTTGCCTCGGTAATGGGCATTGCAAGGCGGTCTGTCTGTGGGAGGGGTCTGCAGAACCGTTCCGTCTAATTGACCCCGGAGAGGAATCCGTGGGAGAGACGCTGGCGGCCACAGACGGAGACAGAGAGACACAGAGGTACTCAGCAGACCGCATGTTGGCGCTTAATAGGCTTTAATTGGAGCGCACTACCTGAGATTAGATTTATTAGTGTGCTGCATGGTTACAGTGTTTCGGAAAAGCCGGAAAAAGCAGTTGTAGAGTAGTGCAGATATTAATAGGCTATAATGTGCTTGATTTTTATGGTGTTGTGAATTTATTTAGCTGTACTTTAAAATGATCGCATGCGCACAGGAACAAGAGGAGCAGGAGAGACGCTAGATTTCCTTGCGCATATGCGTCCCTGCTGCAAACCTGACAGCATGCGAACGGCTTAAAGTTTTTGCCACATCACGCATGTCGTTTTCTTTTCTGTGTGCTTCACTGTCAGAGGCGGACGCATGGGCTTGACAAATCGGGGAACCCAGCCCAGGCTCAGATGGCTGATCTGGAACTGCTTTACTTTGATCAGTCGGATCCCGGGGACACCTCCCCGGGTTTGAGGAAACAGCGTGTCTCCGAGACCGGCTACAGCCGTCACGGAAAGTCACTTTATCCGGGCGGAGGAGACGCTTCAGCGCCATGGACAGAGATACGGACCTTTTCAGACCCGTGGACAGAGAACCGGACGTATTCAGCACCACGGACAGAGACCTGGGACGATTCAGCACCATGGACAGAGACTCGGAGCGCTCCGGAAACAGAAACGTCTTTCAGCTGCAGACGCCATCGTGATGAGGACGACGACGTCCAGCTGACGGGGACTCAAGCCTGTGGACTGGGTCAACCCTCCTCCGGTGAACTGTACCAGGAGGAGGAGGAGGAGGAGCAGGAGGCGGAGATGATGGAGGAAGAGGACATCTCGGAACTTTACCTGCTGTCCGACGACGACCTCTCCACTGACGGCTCGGCGAAGTCCGCGGACTACGGCTTCATCATCGCCGTGACTTGCCTGGTGACCGGCATCTCTTTGGTGGCCTTGGCTTACACGGTCCCCAGGGACGTGCGGGTGGACCCGGACACCGTGTCCGCCCGCGAGATGGAGCGCCTGGAGAGGGAGAAAGCCAGGGTTGGCGCGCACCTGGACAGGTGCGTCATAGCCGGACTGAGCCTGCTCACCCTCGGTGGGGTGCTGCTGTCCACGCTGCTCATGATCTCCATGTGGAAAGGGGAGAGGATGAGGAGGAGAGCCTTCGCCTATTCCAAACACGCGGCAAAGTTGTACGGCTCGATCAGTTTGAGAGCTGGCTCGAGCCCGACGCGGGAATCCTGCTCACGTTTGTCAGCGGCTGATGAGGATTTAGAGGTGCTCAGCTGAATTTAGGAGCAGGACGAGCGCAAAAGACTCGGAGAAAGCTCACAAAACCCCGTCAGAGCTGTCCTTTAATCTCGGGGATTAGCGTCTTTTTTGTTCATTTCTGACAGATGCTTTTTGGTTGTGACAGTCGGGGGGTCCGCACCCTGCGGACCCGGAGCCACATGCGGCCCTTGACCATAATCACTGGCAACGTGTGACTTTGGAACAAGACTTCATAAAAATCTGCAAATAAAACAAAGCAAAATAAAAAACTTGCAACATTATGAGCAAGAAAACGTGCACATTTAAGAGAAAAACAGCAAATTTATCAGAAAGAAAAAGTGGGAAATGTACAAGAAAATGTCGGAAATTCATTAAGACGACAAAAAATTAATGAGGAAAAAAAAATCACAAATGTACAAGAACAAAACCACATTTTCTGAAAGAACCTGCACATTTAAGAAAGAAAGCAGGTTGTACAATGTAAATAATTCCGAAAAAAGTTGCAACTTTATGGAAAAGTCACCAATTTACAAGAAAAAAAAAGAAAATCACAAATAAAAATGATCAGCTTTATGATTTTTTTTTTTTTTTTTAAAAAGCATATTTGGAATTTTGACAACCAGTTTACACTTGTACCCCAGCTCCTTTACCTCCATTTTAATCCTCTGATCTGTTTTTGGCTCCATATTTTTTTGGCAAACATTGCCTAGAAAATCCCTCTCCGCTGCAGAGGTTGTCAACCCCTGCACTATCCAATGTGTTAACCTTGCTGAGAAAAAAAGCAAGCAAACTGACTGCTTTGAAACTAAACTCTAAGTGGAACACAACTTGTATGTTTTACAAATGAATGCTTAGTTACAATATCCATCCATCCATCCATCTTCTACTGCTTATCCGGAGATTTGGGTCGCAGGGGCATCAAATCTGGCAGAGTAGCCTAGACTTCCACCCGGTTCACATAGCACCATGATCCCCATGATCCCGCCTGCGGGGGGTGAGCCCACTGGAGGGCAGACCCATGTACACTGGGTCCTCAATGTAATGTTCTTCATGGAGATCCACTGGACCGCTCTTAGTCTAGCCCTTCACCCAGGACTAGTTTGCCTTTTGAGACCCTACCAGGGGCAGGCTGCCCCCGACAACATAGCTCCTGGGATCATGGGCACTGAAACCCCTCCACCATGATAAGGTGGTGATTCACCGAGAGGTATTTACAACATGCAATTTAGTGTCCACTTTAATTAGTTTTTTTTTTCAAGGTAACCAGTTTGCATGCATTTCCTCGGCAAGGTTTACTACCTAGACTGAACAGTAAAGACAGGCTTTCTCTTCGTTCTTTTTTGTCTGTTGCAGTACAATGCTTGAACGTACAAATCTGTAATCATTCTAACTGCTGTAATTGCCCCTCACCCAATCATTGTAGAGGATGGACATCCATCACTATTTTGAGTTTTTGAATCAAATCCCACTATGGATGAGTTAAGATGATGACTTTCCTAAAATAAAATAACTCAAGTGGCTCAAGAGCATCTCTTCTGTTACCATAAAGTCTGAACCTTGAAGGAAAAGATGTGTAACAACACTTCAGAATGACAGCAAATATTCTAGGGTGGTGTTTACCCTTTGTTATTGTGATCGTGAAGATGGAAAATCCTGCAGAAATATAAGCCTCTGTGTGAACCACAGCAGCACTTTTCCAGATGTTATTTAGTGATTGTTCATCATTGTTTTTTTTTATGCCAGTAAAAGTCTGCCTGAATGTGACCTCACTGGGGCAGGTGTCTTGCAAAGTGTTTTAATTTCAAACTTTGCTCTTTGCTCAGTCCACCGCAGCCCCTGGAGGCCTTCAACCTTAATGAGCTGCAGTGAAAACACAATGTGGAAAAGTTGATTTTTCCTCACAAAGACTGTGCTGAAGCCTGCGATTCATGGGCATAATTCAAGCATTCAATGGACTAAGGATCTCAGAGTGAAATCACTTTCGAAATTTAGACCATTGCAACAGCACCAGAGGTAAAGATACCCTTTGGGGGTTTTGGTTGTGATTTAAAATCAATGTCACACAACTAGAACACACCAAATATCAGTCACTGCCATCTGTGAATTTTAGTGTGCTTTCACACCTAACCTGTTTGAGCTGGACTTGTGGACTTTTCAGTTTGGATCGGACCAAAATTTTAGGTGTGAAACCTCCCCCAAACGATGGTCTAGACCAAACAGCCAAAATTTGGTCCAGCAAAATGAGATGGTTTTGGTCCAGATCAAACTGAGCCTTGGTCTGGTTTGTTTAGAGCAGTGTTTTTCAACCAGGGGTCCCTGGAACATTCAGGTTTCTGTGGGAAATTTTCTATTTTCAATTCTTAATTGGTCCCCAAAATTTTAAAACAACAGAACCCTTGCACAAGAACAGTACATTTTTGATGAGGAAGATAAGCAGCAGATAAGAACTCTGAGGTTTCATTTGACATGTAAAGTGACAAAAAAATCCAAATTATTATTATTATTATTATTAGTGAGTGTCATAAACTCCCTTTTCAGGGCTGAATAAAGGCTCCAAACGCTGGCTGTGACTTTGCAAATTTAATCGTGAAAATACAAAAAAGAACAAACAAGACCAAACCAAAAACTAGCAGGAAAAAGAGACACAGGAGAAGTCAAAAATAGCAAAGGCTAAAGCGAAAGGAGTCGCCGGCTAAACCTGGGAATACTAGCCGTGGAGTGCACACAAGGGGAAATACAGGAAACAAATCAAAAGACACTTATGTGTGTTAGGCAATAGTAGGGTGCTGCGCCTGACAATGCTACACAGCCACTTAAATAAGGCTAGAAGCAATTAAAACAAGTATAAACAGGTGTGGGCAATCTGAGCGGGCAGGAGAAAACAAAGATACAATTCGGACCAGCTGGGAATAATGAGGGAGCCATTGGAGCTGACAGCTGACAGGGTCACGTCCACGCAGAGCAAAACCCCAGAAAGCCATCGACAGCTGTCAACCCCGAGAGAAAGAACACAACAGAATACAAATATAACGATATGGCAGAAAATGGAGGCAGGCAACGTCAAAAATACAATAAACAAACTATAACAAACATAAATGGGAAAATAAACCATACTGAGAAACAATATAGGATAAGTGACAGCTCAAAATGACAACAGTACAAATATGAAAAAAAACAGACAGCCTGAGCCCGGTGGAATCCCCCCGTGCTCAGAACATGACAGTGAGCGTGAAAATGAGCTGAGAGAGGAAATATGACTGTGAGCGGCATAAATAGTCACTTGGAAAAAAAAATCATGAAAATTCAGAAACTTACCAGATATTTTTGGAGAGGATGCAATAGAGTTTTTGAAAACCAAAATCATATGAGCAACACCACCTCAAAAACATCATGGCTGACGAGAAGGACAAACGTCCTTTTTAATGAAGACCTGCATAATATTCTAGCCTGAAGTAGTTCACCAACTAATGTGATGGAGTCTTCCCTCTTCCAACTTAAAGTGTGATTACTGATGTGTCCAGAGCTGCAGAAAACACCTTGGAAAATGAGTAGAATGTTTGCTAACTACCAGTCTGTTGTCATGACAACAGGGCGTGGGTGTGTCACGTGATGTTGTTTTGTTCACTTGGACAAGGAGCAGTGTGAAACCAAAGCTAACTGGACCAAATAGACAATGTAACAAGAACATAAACCTTGGTTTGGACCTCGCCGGCGGACTTTCAGGTGTGAAGATGCCCTTATTTGCCAATAAACTGATATCAGTCAACAAGGTGAATATCAGCCAATACTAATGTTAAGCTGATACATCGGTGCAGCCTTAATATTTTACACCTCTTGTAAATTTCTTGTTTTCCGAGTTGGAGGCGGGGTTGTAGCACCAAATTTTTTATTGTGTTCCTGAAAAGTTCCATAAAGTACCTCTTTGAAGATTTATTTTGGGGTATTTTTGCCTTTACTGGATGGTTACTGCTAAGAGAGGGAAAGGAAATAAGGTGAAGAGTGGGGAGAGACATGCAGGAAAGATCACTCCGGCCTCCAATCACGGTGAGTTCATTTTCTTGGAGCAACTCAGATTTGGGGTCTGCCCAATGAGTACTTTGGCACCATGAAATCATTTTTTTCATTTACAAAATCAGGCAAACAATAGCAAGACTGAGTTGAGATCACAAACACTCCCCACTATCCTTGATTTAAAGGTCCCATAATATGGATTTTCCAGTTATTATATCTTCAAGGATGTATATATGGAGTTTTAAAGACAAAAAATATTTCTGTTATTTTACAGCTCATCAAAAAAGTTGTCAGTTTTCATCCTGCTCATTAATATTAATGAGCCCCTAACTTACCTGATTGGGTAAAGCTTGTATGAGTGAGCCAATCATGAGTAAATAAGCAGTCAGGGTGTGTTTGAGTTGCTAAATTGGACAACTGAAGGTGGGGCTTGCTGATTTATGATGTCATAAAACCCAGGAAGTGTAATCAGCTTGTTTAACTCATTAAACTCTAAACTAAATAAAGGCATTTGTGAAGTGTGTCATGAATTGGCCCACAGGGCAGAGACGAAGACCCACGCGCTGAACTGTGAGTTATGCAGGTTTAATGAAGAACAGAAAATATACAAAGAACAAAAACTAGACAAACAGGATTCAGGGAGAGAACAGACGTGGGATAGACTTCTGAACTTAGATTTGGGACGTGGCACTGAGTGGAGAAGCCACCACCCTTAAATAGGACCAGAGAAATCACTGAAACTAATGACAGGTGTGGATCACAGAACAGGGAGCAATCAGGACAAGAAAATGACAGCTGTGCTAGGAGTGAACTTGGGAGACAAGGAAGCAATACAGCACACCATCAAAACAAAAGCACAGGGGAACATAAATACAAAAATGGAAAACACCCAAGGTGCTGGAGATAATCGTGAGTACCACCCTCTAGGAAGTGGAACAACAGGTGAAGGAGAAAACAGGTTCAAGTCCAAAACCAGAATATATAATAATAACTACACCAGACTAAAATAATCAATCAAAGATACAAAACCTAGAACGCAATACAAAAACAGAAGCAAACTCAGATGGCATGGTAAGAATATAATACTAAACAGAAATGGGGAGATGCAGAAAATAACTGGAATAATCCAAGAAGCGTGAGTACGGTTCTCCAACCGTGCTCCGTACCATGACAAAGTGAGCGTGCTAATATCTTACCCATATACAGCGGGGAAAATAAGTACTGAATATGTCAACATTTTTCTCATTAAACATATTTCTGAAGGAGCCATTGACCTGAGATTTTCACCAGATATCAGTAACAACCCAAGTAATACATACATACAAAGAAATCAAGGCAACTGTGTTCACAAAACAATTTATATTTGATAAAGTGGAATGACACAGGGAATAAGTATTGAACACATGAAGAAAAAGAGGTGCAAAAAGGCATAGAAAGCCAAGAAATCAGCTGAAATTCATCAGAATTTAGGAAGCCACCTCCATCCCCAATCAGTGCAAATTAATTTCAGCTGGTTAAGTCCTGACTGATAGCCTTTTAAAAGGTCTGCGAATATCAGATTGTCACACTACAAAGAACTCATGATGGGTATAAGCAAAGAGCTCTCTCTAGACCTTTGCATTGGATTACTTGGGTTGTTACTGAGATCTGGTGAAAATCTCAGGTCAATGGCTCCATCAGAAGTATGTTTAATGAGAAAAATGTTGATGTGTTCAATAGGTTAAAACCCACAAAAAAAAACTGCACACACACCACTTTTCACAATGTGGGACCTTTAAAGGGGTCATTGACTGCACTTTTTCCACATTTTAATAGCTCACACATGTCTTAATGAAAAGTTTGTGACATATGTTGTTCACATTTTCTGTAATTTTTTTAAATTATTGAAGTAAATTTGTTTTGTATTTTTCCTGGCTTTTTTGAGACACTGTGATTTAAAGTCTGTCTTTTTAAGAAACATCCTTCACCTACTCAACCCCACCCTCCCTCTTACCTCAGTTAGCCATTAGCTGACTAGCTTATAGCCTCCTAGCTCGGATGAGCAGCTCTGGTTCACTGATTCACAGTTGATGGTGTATCTCGCGTCACTCCAGCCTATCTCCCAGTAATTTTTCCGTGATTCCACACCAAATTGCTAGCACCGTGGGCCAGATGCCCCCCCCCACCCCCTCCACCCGATCGCTCTGTGGGACTCTGCTCTGCTCCCATGGCCATCTGGGGGATGCCCTGTCACGAGGCGGCTCTCCTACGCTGCCCGTGAGAGCAGAGTGGAGTCGCATGGAGCCCCAGAGGACAGTGGGGCAGCTGTCCTCTGAGTTATTTAGCACTGGGTCATGGAGGGGCGGCTGCTTTCCGGCTGTCCCCCAGCCCATTCACAAGAGTCGTTCCATCACCTGCCGGGGCCAGGTATCCAAGGCCAACCGGAGATCCACAGCACCACGGTATCGTTATGTCTAGGCAAGATTCTGACATAAAGGCGTTCAGTCATAATCCCACAGATGGTAGCTTCATACCAGTGGCTTTTCAGCCAAGCACATACACCAAATGTCTGAACCTGCCGTTCCTCTTGTACTGAGCAGCATTACTGTTGCAACAACACATCATCAGTAGGATAAAACTCACCTGTCTCACGGCGGTCTAGCCCAAGCTCACGCTCCCTATTAGTGGGTGAACAATCCAATGCTTGGTGAATTCTGCTTCACAATGATAGGAAGAGCCGACATCGAAGGACCAGAAAGCAGCATTACTATAAACGCTTGGCTGCCACAAGCCAGTTGTTCCTGTGGTAACTTTTCTGACACCTCCAGCTTAAAGCCCAAAAAGTCAGAAGAATCATGAGGCCCCGCTTTCATGGTCTGTATTCATACTGAAAATCAAGATCAAGCGAGCTTTTGCCCTGATGGTTCACGGGAAGTTTCTGTCCTCCCTGAGCTCATTAGGACACCTGTGTTACAGCAAGCGTCCTGGCACCAGTGTTAGCCTGGGGGCTAATAGCTCAGGGGCTAACAGGCTACCTTTAGCCCCCTTCCTTCCATCTACTGACAGACAGCTAGGTGGACCAATAATTATTGGTCAACACCAAATTTATTGTCTACATTCTTTTTTTAGCTGATTTAGGACAATTTTGATGTGCTGAGTCCAAAAATCACATTGGTTTTGTTCAGTCAGGTCAACTTCTTGAATTAAGGCCACATGTTGTTTTATACGTTTTTGTTTACATGTATGGGTATTTTCGCTTTATATGACGCAAAATTCTTTTTTATGTCTTGAAATTCTCTGAATTTTGAACGATGATGATGTAACATTCAGTTTACATGTACTTACCTTTACATAAAGGTAAGTACATGCACAGTACTTAGTAAGTACTAAGTAAGTACAGGTTTTTATTTAGCACCTGATCGAGAGAAATGGATGTCATTTTCGGATTCAGTGGTGCAAAATTGGCTTAAATCAGTTGAAAAAAACACAGACAACTTACAAAAAAATAATTTTTGTAACCCTGTATAATAGAGCAGTGGGTAGGTCTTTAGGACGGCGGTGGGTTGGCATTTTCTAAACTTGATGTATACGATTTACCCGTAAGACTCAAAAACATTTCTGGCGCTTCTTGGGAGAGAAAAAAACGAGATAAAGGCTGTGTGTTTTTTAAGAGAATTGACTGCTTTGAAAATTTTTTGATAATTACGTGACCAGTAGACTAATTTCAGACCGCTGAAATGTACAAACACACCATTTTTCAGTCAATGACCCCTTTAAGTCAACAACAAAATCTTTAATCTCTGTTTGTATAACTAAGAGTTTTATACAACAGCTGATCAAGCTATTGAAACTCCCAAATCAGAGCAAATATTTAATTTTTCTTGGTCAAAAGTAAGTGTTTGGACACAGTTATTTGATACACACAGGAAACAGCAAACACACAAGCTGTGGTGCACATTCATGTATGTGCAGGCCACAGTGTTGTCTTTTGATCAAAAGTAGGAATAAAAGGTGACGAGCTGTACAACGGCAAAGATTTTTAAGGTTTAAACGCAAACTCTTCCTTCCTGGCAAATATTTTGTTTTCACTGATGGTAGATGGTTCTCCTTACGACGACCTCTGACCCCCTGTGTTGTTTACCGTTGCTTTAATGACGCTGCTTCTCCTGGACGTGCTTAAAGGCCAGAACAGACTTACTTACTGCAGCTGCTAGAAAATAACCGGCAGGGCTGCTGTTATTATAAGGCTCTGTTGCCTTTAGCTCCCACCTTGTCAGAAACAAAACTCAGCTGAATTGCGAATGACAAAGCGGCACGGGGCTGTTTGACAAAAATAACAGCCCCACAGACCCGTGTCTGAGATTCTATCTGAAAGAACTGTGACATGGTGGAGAGATGCTTGTGTTTGCACAGATTTGTTCAAACGCAAATAGCGGTACCACAGGAGGTGTAATTAGATTTTTGCGGTTGAGCACCGATGTCAGGAAAAGCCCAATGCACGCCGGATCCACTTGGGAGCTTAGGCTGCAGATGTTCAAACGAAAGACTGGGAGGAAGAATCCACAAACCCCCGGGGAAAGGCTCTCCTGGTAATTGGTGTTATTTAATTGCTCATGGGAGACTTGCGAATCAGTGGAAATATAAAACAACCCAAAACATTTTAAGAGCAATCTCAAGGCTGCACATATATTTAAAAAACCCCAGCTGCAATGAAGAGTAGATATTTCAATGTTACATCCCATTCAAAGGGAAAGGAAGTAATGGATTGCCTCTATCACAAATGATACTGTTAGCAGTCCTTGTAAGTGTGAAGACAAGGGTGAGGTCCTGAATGTTATTATGTTTAAATATGTTGACATGTTTAAAATATTTAGCTCACTTCTCTAAAATTTAACAGACATGTTTCTGTGACCATCTGAAGTATCCGAAAGCACAGCTAGCCAAGCTTGGAGACAGTGGTTTTCATGGCTACTCTCCATTTTCTACTCAACCCACTAGCCAACTGTGTTCCCAACTGGTTCATTAATTCACACTTATACATACAGTGGGAAAAAATAAGTATTGAACATGTCAACATTTTTCTCATTAATCATATTTCTGATGGAGCCATTGACCTGAGATTTTCACCAGATATCAGTAACAACCCAAGTAATCCGTTCATACAAAGAAATCAAGGCAACTGTGTTCACAAAATAAGTTATATTTAATAAAGTGGAATGACACAGGGAATAAGTATTGAACACGCTTGGTGAAATTCATTTAATATTTAGTAGAAAAGCCTTTGTTGGTAATAACAGCTTCCAGATGCCTCCTGTATGGAAAAACTAGGTGCAGGCATTGCTCAGGAGTGATTTTAGTCCACTCTTCCACACAAACTGTCAAATCTTGAAGATTCCGTGGGTGTCTTCTATGAACTCTGATCTTCAGTTCGTTCCATAGATTTTCAGTTGGATTCAGGTCAGGTGACTGACTGGGCCATTTTAGCAACTTTATTTTCCTTCTCTGGAGCCAGATGAGTTTCCTTGACTGTGTGTTTGGGATCATCGTCTTGCTGAAATGTCCACCCTCATTTCGTCTTCAGCATCTTGGCAGATGGCAACAGATTCTTATCAAGGATGTCTCTATACATTTGTCCATTCATCTTTCCTTCAATTATATGAAGTCTGTTTGTACCATGTGCTGAAAAACACCCCCACACCATGATGGGATGTGCAGTGCCATTTCTCCTCCAAACATGCTGTGTGTTGTGGCATCCAAAAAGCTCAATTTTGGTCTCATTTGACCAGACTATATTATCCCAGTATTTTACTGGCTTTGCTAAATGCTGTGCAACAAACTTTAAACAAGTTTCAACTGCTTTTTCTTCAACAATAGAGTCTTGCGAGGTGAGCAGGCATAGAGCCCATGTCGGGTGAGTGCATTACTTATTGTTTTCTTTGAAACAGTAGTACCTGCTACCTCTCTGGAGCTCTCCACGAGTGGTCTTTGTTTCTTGGATAACAATTCTGATAATTCTTTTGACTCTTCTGTCAGAAATCTTGTGAGGAGCTCCTGGTCATGGCCAGCTTATGGTGAAATGATGTTTTTTCCACTTCAAAATTATGGCCCCAACAGTGCTCTCTAGAACATTCAGCAGTTTAGAAATGCACCTGTAACCAATGCCATCGTTATGTTTTGCAACAATAAGGTTGCGAAGGTCTAGAGAAAGCTCTTTGCTTATACCCATCATAAGTTCTTTGTGGTGTGACAATCTGATATTCACAGACCTTTTTAAAGGCTATCAGTCAGGACAGCTGAAATTAATTTGCACTGATGGGATGGCTTCCTAAATTCTGATGGATTTCAGTTGATTTCTTGTCTTTCTATGCCTTTTTGCACCTCTTTTTCTTCATGTGTTCAAAACTTATTCCCTGTGTTATTCCACTTTATTAACTATAACATGTTTTGTGAACACAGTTGCCTTGATATCTTTGTATGTATGGATTACTTGGGTTGTTACTGATATCTGGTGAAAATCTCAGATCAGTGGCTCCATTAAAAATATGTTTAATAAGAAAAATGTTGACGTGGTCAATACTTATTTTCCCCACTGTCTCTTTTCTAGGAATTATTCTGGGTTATTTTTTTTTTATTAATATTCTAACCAAGATAGCCCAGTAATCATGTGGCAGACATGTTACTGAAGTTAGCCTAGCTTAGCTAACTCCCTTTGGCATAACTCACCCATCCCATAAAATACACTACTCACAAAAAGTTAGAGATATTCAGCTTTCAGGTGAAATTTCAGGATGCACCTAAAATGCACTATAACCTTTACAGGTGAGCTTCATTTGACCTTCTCTAATCTTTTGAATGCACATGTCCAACTGTTCAGTGTCTCAGTAGCCTACTTTTTGCATAACTTGCTGTTAGGACTGGGCAACATGGCTTTTAACATGTATCACAATACATTTAAGGTTTTATCGCGATACACAATATATATCACGATATCTTAAGATCTCCTTCAAACCACTGTATAAATGTAAAACCTTTGCATAAACTGACACTGGCATGACAACAGAAACAGACCCATGTATTGCATTGTTTTAAATTGCATACAGAAAGGCAGGTGGGGGAGAAAATCAAGTTAAATTTAGCAAACTGTATTGAACCAGTCAAACAACCCCACTCATAAATTTGCAACAAATCAGAATAAATAATGGTAGCTCTGTAATAAAACCCATTACAAACAAAACAAATGAAAAAGACTCAACACAATAAAAAGTGCATTTAGCAAGAATTCTAGAAAAAGATATTTTAAAACCATATAAATTAAAGTCCACTTTTTCTGTTTGGTCATGTTTTTAACAATAGGGGCCATGTCTTTGGCAGTATAATTTGTGACTACAGTTGTGATCTCCTTCTATTTTGCACTTTTTTTTTTTTTTTTTTTTTTTTGTTACTTATTTGTACCCGTAGGTAGATTTGGTTTGCAGTCTGATGACAAGCCACCGGCTGCTGGTCGCTGCGTGCGCGAGCGCCCGAAACCTACATGTTTTTGGTATGCGGGAGGAAACCGGAGAAATCCCGGAGTAAACCCGCGCAACACGGGGAGAACATGCAAACTCCACACAGCTCACTGTTGGTCGGGGGCTGGGATCGAACCCACGATCCCCGCGGTCCCCCGGCCGAGGGTAAAACTGTGCTGCCACAGTGCTAAACCACTGCGCCACCGTGCAGCCAGTTGTATGGGATAAATTGTATGGGATAAAGTTGTTGTATGGGATAAATTTTCCAAGTGAAGAAGCCATATAGTAATTTTCTTAGGGCTGGTTCCTTTATTTTATTATTTATTTATTTTTGTCGGGGCTACTTGGGATGTTGAGAGCGGATTTTAATGCATTCTTCATATTATAGTGGATGACATCTCAAGTGGTGAAATAAATTAGTGGTAGTGCAACATAATTTGCACAAAACTGTATTTTGTTCAGTTTTTACATTCGGAGCTGGTCCTTTTTAAATCCTTTCATTCAAGTCTGCTGCACTGCAGCCAGTATATGTGTGTGTCATATCATTTTTCCCCCCTCTCCCCACACTCTGCTATACTCTGTATAATAATTACACTCTGTATAATTGTGCTATCTTGTCCTCAGGGCATGGGCCCCAGCCCTTGGCCTCTCTTTAAGTTGCTTTTAGAATTTTCTGTATTTCACTTTGATTATTACTCTTATCCGAGGTTTCCATCATTGCCATTATTATTATTATTATTATTCTGTTTGTTATAGGTATTATTATTATTGTTATCTTTGCCATGGTCTTGTTTCTCCTGATGCTCTATGTGTGATTATCTGTGCAGCCCCGCCCATCCCGTTTGTGTCTCTGACCATGCCCTGTTGTCTCCGTTTGTCGCTGATTGTGCCCACCTTTTCTGTATTGTATATGATTACTCCTGTGTCTATTTATGTCAAGCCCAAGTCTGTGTTCCTGATGGTTGTCCTCATCATGTGTCCTCAACACACTTCTGTCCTGCCTTGTATCCTGCCTAGTTATGTCCTGTGATGTCCTGCCATGAATTTGTGAGCTTTTGTTTCAGCTCCCGAGCTGTCTGTTATTTTTTGTGTTTGCACCATCGAGCTGTGCCCATCTGGCCAGCTCTTTAATAAATCACTGCCGAACTTTAAGTATTGCATTAGGATCCAGTATTTACCTCCCGTGACACATGTAACGGCCTGTTGAGATGTTTTTGATTGAAATAGCTTTTGATTCCAGTAAATATGACCTCCTAATGCTGCAAATTCAACAAATGACCATTTTGAGTTCTTTACAACTAATAAAATATTTTGAAACTCTGTTGTGCATAATAATTTGGAACAGTGCATTTTGATTTTTTTTTTAATTTTTGAAAAAAAAAATAGTTATCATTGGGAGATTTGTTAAATAAAATTTGAATTATGCTCTAATGGTTGATGACTTGAAAATTATACTGACTGTCATTTGCATCGACTATTTAGGAAAATCAGAGACAAATATCATTTGCATAATAACTTGGAACATGGTGTAGAGTTGACCAGTGGAAGGCTGCCATTATTGCAAAGTTTAAAATAAGAAAAAGCAGCAGCGTTGCTGAACTGAGTCAAACTTGAAATATATCCTTTGACTTTTAAATTTGTGGTTTTATATGTGTGCAAAAAACAACCAGTCATTACCAAAGTATGTTCTGTGCTTTTGCTGTTTTAAATAAGAGACACGGTATCGAGTTTAGATTAGTATCGGCCAATACTTAAAGTCACAGTATTGGTATTGGTATCGGATTTGAAAAAGTGGTATCAACTCATCCCTAATATTTAAATAGTCCTCTTCATCATGCTGTTCACATTTTGATATCATGAAACCAAAATGACACTTAATAATTGATCAACAGTACTTCGCCATTACAAGGCTTCAAACAGGATATTCTCAGAGGGAAGTGGCCACTGAGCTTAGAGTGTCACAGAGTGTCATCAGCAGGTTCCAACAGAGATACAGAGAGACTGGAAGAGTCACAGAAAGGCATAGAAGTGGATATCCTTTGGCCACATCCCACGCTGATGACTGCTTCATTGTGAACGGTGCCCTGTGGAACCAGATGATGAATGCCACTCAGCTCCAGGCACATTTAAGGGAGGTGAAAGGCACCCAAGTGTCATGTCAGACCATTCAAAGCCGTTTACATCAGCATGGTCTGCGTGCTAGACAACCTGCAAAGGTACTTGACCACATCACCAAGCACAGGTGTCATCATCTTGCATGGGCCAGGGAGCATTTATGCTGGACAAGGAACCAGTGGGCATCAGTGCTGTTCTCTGATAAAAGTCAGTTCACGTTTAGCAGACATGATGGCCGCCAACGATGCTGGAGACATCAAGGAGAGCACTATGCATCAGCCACTGTTGTCACCAAATGAGCCTTTGGTGGTGGTGTTACAGTCTGGGCAGGTGTGTCTAGTCAATACAGAACTGCCCTACACCTTGTGAATGGTACAGTGGCAAGCCAATACTACCTGAATAGCATCATTATTCCAGTCATTGTGCCCCTGCATGAACAACACAGGCCTAATTTCATCTTCTTGGACGACAATGATCCAGCTCATCAAGGTCACATCATTAGGGAATGGTTTCTGGAGGCTGGGGTACCTCAAATGGAGTGGCCTGCACTTTTTCCAGACCTGAATCCTATAGAAAACTTATGGGATCAGCTAAGTCACCGTGTAGAGGCTTGTTACCCTGCACCCCACAACCTCAATGACCTGAGGGCCGCCCTTCAAGAAGAGTGGAATGCCATGCCTCAGCAGACAATAAGTCAGCTTGTGAACAGCATGAGACATTGTTGTCAAGCTGTAATTGATGCTCAAGGGCACATGACAAGTTATTGAGACAATGACATTTTTTGTTGTGGTATACCCACCACTGCTGTTGGCTTTTGTTTCAGTAAATTGTTAGAGATGAGGAACTCACCATTGCATCCTTCTACTTAAATGGCCTACTTTCATGATATAATATCACTGTAGCATGAACTTTTTACATTTTCCATAAATTTCACCCGAAAGCCAAATATCCCTAACTTTTTGATCCCAGTCAGATCATCTACCAACACTTCACCATTTATCATTATAAATATTATTGCCCATGCCGACGAGGTGGTGTGGATAGGGCAATCAGTGCCATCTGCAACAGTGCTCTCACTTGACAGGGAATGAAGCTACGACCACCAAGCTTGGTATACAGGTTGACCTTCTGACTACCACCTATGGCTATATTTTTGGGGTCAAAGGGTCAAGGTCAGAATGCCAAATATATATCTCAATAACAAACACAGCTAGGGCCACCAAACTTGGTACACGGGTTCACCTTGGGATCCTGATGTAAAACTATGGGTTTGGGGTCAAAGGTCAAATGTAAACATTTGCATTCCCTGTGCTCTATTACTATAGGATGAGTAAATCTAGGGTCACCAAACTTGGTACACAAGTTCACCCTGGGATCCTGAACTGTGACTATGGGTTTTGGATTGCAAGGTCAAAGGTTGAGGTCAAAATGCCATATTAACTATATCTCAAGAATAACGAAAGCTAGGGGCACCAAACTTGGTACACAGATTCACCCTGTCACCCTAACCCCTGACTATAGGTTTGGGGTCAAAATGTCAAAGGGTCAAGGTTTTAAAGCTATAAGGCTGCAAAAGGCGTGGGTTTGCATCTTGGTTGAGTGCATTCTAGTTTTAGTTTATTTGACTGTAGTTTGTTATATTCTCGCCAGGACAGCTACTCCACCAGAGCTGGTTAACTGTAGCTAGCAAAGCCAGAAATTCTCTCATTTGGACTCAGTCTTGTACCCACCATACAGGAGGGACATATCCCATCAACTACTCAAACCACTCACTCCATCCCAAATATTGCTTAATGTTGGCTTGTACTCTCACATTCAGCCAATGTCATGTTAGATGGCTCAGACAGCAATTAGTTAGCGCTGACAGCAGTAGTGAATTAGTCTCAACTACAGATCTCAGAAGTGATGAAAGAGAGAGGGTGGGGTAAACTGTGGCTCATTAGCTTGTAAAGAAACAGGCACTGAAATGGGTCAACAATGAAATCTTTATTCTCCGTTTGTAAAACAGTTGATGAAGGATGTTTAATCCAAGTAGAAAATGGTGCTGTATTGTTTCAACCCTGAGCTCTTTTGGCCAACACATGTCACAGACATTTCATTAAGGCCTCTGGGAAATGTGCCAACATGTGAAAACAGGGTACAATATGTACCCTTTAATCTGAAATCTTAAATATAGCATGCAGTTTTACATGAATTTCTGTCTCAAATAAGAGGTAGATTATCTAAATGTGAGCAAAGTGAGCTAAATATTAAAATTATATCAGCTAGGAAATGTAAACTGAATCTATATACTTAGCACCCTATACGTGTGCGCTGTATGAACATGCTTATAGCCTGCCAGGATTACATCATCCTCCACATGACCTTTGCTCTCTCTCTTTCTCTCACCTCGTTAATCTGCTTACAAACGCCAAGTCAATTTCTAATGCTAATGTGGCCCCTTTTAATGTAATAAAAAAAGGGGTAGCTTAAATGTTTCCTTTAGCTTGACTGATCTGCTGCAGTTGAATTCTTCCATTTTCCAGATTGACTTTTTTTTTCCCGGCAGCCATCAGAGAACAGCTGTGAGCTTGTTGCATTAAGTATGTGGGATCGGAGAGGGTGGTACTGCATAGTAAGAGAGTTAGTTTTCACAGTTGTGGAAACATGAAAGTCGGACTCCCTCAATCAAAGCGCAACCTGCAATGTACGGAGGGCCTATCGAGCCAAGTGGAGATATTAGTCTTCCTAGCTCTTCTTTAGCAGAATGGAATTTCTCAAAGTCAGTTCCTCTGTGAGCATGATGCAAATGTCTAATTGTGACATCAGATTTTGTATGCATGTTGAATGAAGGAATCATGCTAAGATTTTGTCTTTTAACATGTTTATTCATGGACCAGATTAAAGTCGCTTTGCATGATTACCAATGCTGACAGCTCCATCTGTTTGGATGTTTGCAGCTGTAAATTCAGATCCAAAGGGGTAAGGATCAGAAAATGTCGGTACAAGGGTTGCGCTGAAGGTCCCTCTTACTTTTAGGGTCAAAAGGTTGAGGTTAGAGTTTCTCTTAGTATATATTTTTCCACATTTATGGCCATAGTGTTGTTGGGATTAGGTCTGGGATCAGGCACATGCACACATACCATTGTACTGATGCTCCCGCATATGCCCCTTTGCCCTATGTGCTCTGAAGTGCCCTTTTGGATGGGATAGTATTTTTAAAAAGTTATTATAGATATCAGTTTCCTCCCCCCCCCACAGAGACAACAATTGCCAATTAAATGTCTGATGACACGATTTTGACTTCATCTAATTTTGCAACACATAATTTCAATATGACAAAATAAGTTGGTCTGTGCAGTTCTAAGTCAAACAGGCTTTTTTCACGTGAATATCTGACGTTTTCATGAGCGCCACATCACAAATTGCGTCAGTGGCTGGAAACCCCCCCGGCCATGTTGCGACGTCAGCGACAGAACGCAGCGCTTGGCTGCCCATTGTACACGCAGGATGGAAGCGGTAGAAAACATCGACGATGGTTCCAGCACATATAGTCTGGAATTGGTTTGTGTTGTCCAATCTTCAGACGATTATAGTTCCGAAGAATGGGATGACAATGAAGAATCTGGGGGCATCAGACCTTATAGGTTTGAGCCGTGCCAAGCGGGCATCGTGCCTAGCAAGTCAGACTCAGAGAGTGACAGTGGGGAGGCACACATGCCCGCCGCAGCAGCAGCAACAGCAACAAACACACGGCAGGGGAACACCGAGTGTTATGCTTTTGTTACAGATATTGCAAAAAATAATTTGTTCATAAATAATTTATTTAAACCCGATTTTTCAATAAAATCATAGCAGTGTATTCTCTGTGGCTCAGGCATCGGGTTTATTATGTATTAGCTTTTGAGTTCTTGTTGTTTTTGTTTTGTACATATGTTTTATGTGCCGTTTTGACCCACTTTCAGGTGGGCACTGTCCAACCACGCCCCCTCTCTCTTTGACAGTCAGCTGTTCATGTTTTGTGTGCATCATCTGCCATGTTGTCAGCCAGCCAATATTGCCAACACTATCACAACGTGTTAGCCACTCCACACAGCCATGGTTCTGATGCACCCCTTGAAGCGATGTCGGCCCTGGGGCGCAACCGTGGTTAACATGTCTCCTCTCCATGTGTTCGCTGGGCGATGTCAACCCTGAACGTCAACTGTAAGTGTTTCTGTTTATTTTTGTAAATCTTCACCTTTTTGGGAACTGTTGTCATCAGTCATATGTTCAATACATGTGCTGTGGTGAATCCTGCGTGTAAATCCATTCATCCTTCCCCTCCTCGTGTGCTCCTTGTCATGACCCTCCGTGCGCTCTTACGCAGGGCACAGAGAGCGAGGATGAAACGAGGATTTATGTGCAGGGTTCACCACAGCACATTTAATACAGAAAGAGACAATTCCCAAAAAGGTGAAGAAGTACAAAAAACACAAACACACTTACTGATGGCGTGCGGGGGCTGGCATCGCCCAGAGAACGAATGAGAGGAGACGTGTTAGCCACAGGTGCGCCCCAGAGCTGACATCACTTCAAGGAAGCTCGAGAACCACGGTGAACATGGAGTGACTAACATGTCGTGAGAGTGCTGAAAATACTGGCAGACTAACAGCACAGATGACAATACTATGGACCAGCAGTGCGTGACTGGCAAACGGCCGCTAAGTACACGCACTGCTGGTGATGGTGTGATGAGAAGCACCTGGGCGAGGACCGGGAAAGATGATCAGGGGGAGAGGGAATCAGCTGGTGGTAATGAGAGAAGGGACGTGGCCGGACTGGCGAGCTGTCAGCATGCAATCACAGAAAGTAGGTCAAAGTGGCCGCCTAACAGCTGCCGGCCAGACAGTGGCTAAGGAGAGGAAAGCACACTGAAATACATACTATACATACATAAACAGCGGCGCCTAAACCCACAGAGAGGTCTGGACTGAGCCGGGGGAAACCAAGCCGGCTTGGCTCCTGACACTCCTCCTGCGTAAAAGCGCACGAGGAGTGCACAAGGAGGCTTATGACAGTTGGAGCTGAAGCGTGTGGTGTGGTCTTTCACAGCCTGCTGTTTATCTAAGCCTGCGACACAACGCGAAGGCATAGCCATAAAACTAAAACAAAAAAACAGAGAAACTGTGAGCTATAAAGCTGCTGGCATTCCAGTCAATAACACCAGCATCCGTTCTATTGCTTACGTCATTGCCAACTACTCCTTCATTCGGTGGGCAGCACCACACAGTCAGTGGCTGCAGTTTTTTGATGGTAACTAGTTTATGCAGGCGGGGTTGTAAATATTATTTTGATCATCGACGATTTTTGGGTTTACACAACATGCTAAAAAATGTCAAAATCGTGTCATCAGACCTTTAAATGTATTTTAAATGTTCATGAACTATATTTTGACATCCAATTAATTCTGTGTGACCGTGGAAGGAGCCCCGAATGCCCCCCCGCTCCCTGCACACACACCACACCAGTCACACGGCAGCCTGCAGCATTTCCCTTCCTCAGTAAAGTCAGTGTTTCGTTATCCTAAACCTCACCATTTTTTGTTGCTGTTGTGAAAGTACATGCAGTAGGCTATTTGTTATTTTTTTAACAAAGGGGGGTGGTGGTTGTGTGGGATATTCAAAAAGTTAGCATATGGTACAACTACAAAGGTATAGAGGTATTTTCAGTACAAATTTGCAAGAATAAAGGCGCTAAAATCTGACAAAAGATCCGAATATACATCTTAAAAAATCACAAATTTACTAGAAGCAAGTCCAAAATTTATGAGAAAAATGTCACATTTTCACGAGAAAAAAAACAACTTCCAAATGCCGAAAAAACATTTCAAGAAAAAAGTCTGAAATTTACAACGATAAAGTCACAAATTTACAAGAAAAAAAAATTTATCAATTTTGTGAATCATTTTTATAATTTTTTTTAAAAACTTTTTTTCTCTAATAAATGTCCAACTTTCTCACCAATTAGTGAGGCTTTAATTGTAAACTAACATTTTTCTTGGAAAGTAATAACTTTTTTAAAAATAAATTTGCAACTTTTTCCTGATAAATTTATTACGTTTGTAATAAATTTAGTGCTTTTTTCCGATACATTTTTCTTGTCATGATAAACTTGTTACCGTTCCATCCATCCATCCATCTTCTACCACTTTTCCGGAAGTCCGGGTCGCAGAGGCAGCAGTTCAAGCAGAGAAGCCTAGACTTCCCTCTCCCCAGCCACCTGCTCCAGCTCTTCAGAGAGGATACCTAGGCGCTCCCAGATCAGCTGGAAGACATAGTCTCTCCAGTGAGTCCTGGGTCTGCCCTGGGGTCTCCTCCCAGTGGGACGTGCCCGAAACACCTCAAGTGGGAGGCGTCCAGGCGGCATCCTGATCAGATGCCCATATCACCTCAACTGGCTCCTTTCAATGTGGAGGAGCAGCAGTTCTACTCTGAGCCTCTCCCGGATGACTGAGCTCCTCACCCTATCTCTAAGGGTGAGTCCAGCAATCCTACGGAGAAAGCTTATTTCAGCCATTTGTATCCGCGATCTCGTTCTTTCGGTCATTACCCAAAGCTCCTGACCATAGGTGAGAGTAGAAACGTAGATTGACCAGTAAAGCAACAGCTTTGCCTTAGAACTCAGCTCCATCTTCACCACAACAGACTGGTACAACGTCCACATCACTGCAGATGCTGCTCCATTCCATCTGTCAATCTCTCCCTCAATTCTCCCCTCACTCATGAACAAGACCCCAAGATACTTAAACTCCTTCACTTGGAGCAGGAGCTTGTTCCCAACCCGGAGAGGACAATCCACCTTTTTCCGGCTGAGGACCATGGACTCAGACTTGGAGGTACTGCTTCTCATCCCAGCCGCTTCACACTCAGCAGCAAACCATTCCAGTAAGATCTGTAGGTCATTGCTGGATGAAGCCAAAAGAACAACTTCATCTGCAAATAGCAGAGATGAGATCTTGTGGTCACCAAGTGTGACACCCTTCGTCCCTGGCTGCGCCTAGAAATCCTGTCCATAAAAATTATGAGCAGGATCATGACAAAGGGCAGCCCTGGCGGAGTCCAACTCTTACTGGGAATGAGTCCGTCTGAGTGTTAGCAATACGAACCAAACACTCACAATGGTCGTATAGAGACCAGATAGCTCGTAACAACAAGCCCGATACCCCATACTCCCGAAGAACCCCCCACAAAAAACCACGAGGGATGCAGTCGAATGCCTTTTCCAAGTCCACAAAACACATGTAAACTGGTTGGGCAAACTCCCACGAACCCTTGAGGATTCTCGAGAGGGTAAAGAGCTGGTCCGATGTGCCACGGCCAGCATGAAAACCACATTGCTCCTCCTGAATCCGAGGTTCGACCAATGGCCGGAGTCTCCTCTCCAGTACCTTGGCATTACTGCTCCCTCAAACAAATTTATAACAATATACTCACAAGTTTGCAAACTTTTTCTATAAAATTTGCAACTTTTTTGTCAAACTTTTATGATTTTTTTTTGTACATTTGCTCCTATCCTCTCACTAATTGTCATAAATGCCCCTACGGGGCAGGAAGGCAGACCAAGGTGCTGAATTGAGTTGTGACATTTATTAACCAAAAAAAAACAAAGTACAAAAGTAGTGCCAACAATACAAAAATGCAAAACAAGAATAGCTTACAGGAAGGGCCTCAGAGCAGGGTGCACTCTGCAGAAATAAAATACCTCAGAGGCTGGGAGATGTGAAGTGATAAGTAGCTGAATCAAAATTGCTGCAGTAACACAATGAAAAGGCACTGCTTAAATACACAGGAGTAAAATGAGCTGCAGGTGTGAATCACCGAGCGAGCAGGTAACCTAATTAGACCAACTGCTCACAGCTGAGCTGGGAGAGAGCAGACTATGAGCAGTTAGAGGGAGTGTCTGGCAAAAGGGGAGGCACCAGTGTATACAAAGCCAAAATGTATACAGAAAACTAACAAAATCAAACTAATCAGACATACAATACTGAGGAACAAAGCGAGGGTCTGAGCTCAGAGAAAACCTGAACTCAGACACATGACAGAGCCCCACCCCCATTTAAGGGGTGGATTCCAGACACCCCCAGGTAACATCCAAAAGAACCCCTCCCCCCCCCCCCGAGAGAAAGAGGAACATCAAAAAACCACCCCGGGTGGGAGGTGCTAGGAGGGAAACACAAACCAGCTCGTGAACCGCACCTATGCAACACCAGACCCCCGAGGCCCCTCTAGGCTAGAGAGCCAAACAGTTTGGGTGGCCGACCGAAGTCCCAGACCAGCCGGACAGCCAATTGGTATGAGTCAGGTGGCCTGGCGGAGAATATAGGCCACACAACCCAGCGGCTCAGTGTTTCAGGCTGCTGGCTGAAGTGCTTCAGCCACCAGGACCAGAGGAATGATCCAGGAGGTGGCTGCCCCTCGGGGAGGCCCAATGACGGGAAGCAGGGCCGGAGGGGGAAGACCACGACGGTGTCTGGTGGTGGAAGAGGAAGGGGGACCATGACGGCGTTTGGCGGAGGAGAGGGAGAGACGACGACGCCCTCAATGGTCCTGAGCTGGAAGACCGTAGCACCTGCGGTGGCTCCGGGCTGGGGCTCTGCAGCACCCACGGTGGCTCCGGGCTGGGGCTCTGCAGCACCCACGGTGGCTCCGGGCTGGGGCTCTGCAGCACCCACGGTGGCTCCGGGCTGGGGCTCTGCAGCACCCACAGTGGCTCCGGGCTGGGGCTCTGCAGCAGTGGCGGGCCCAGATTGGACCAATGCTGCACCCTCGGTGAACCCCGGGCTGGGGAATAGCGCCCATGGTGGACCCAAGCTGGAGCGGAGCACTCATGTAGGATTAATGCTGGGGCGCAGCACCCATGAGGATCCCCGACTGGGACGCAGCACCCACGGGGACTCGGACCGAGGAGGAACCCAGACAACAGCCTCAGGCAGAGGAGGAGCTGCACCCACGGAGGTCCCGGGCTGGGACGGAGCACCCGTGACAACCTCTGCTGGGGGAGCTGGACACCTGACGACCTTGGGTGGCAAGCCTGGACCCATGGAGACATCTGGTGGTAGAGGAACATCTCCGGTGACCCTGGGAGGAAGCTCAGACAGAACACATAGAGAAGCAGGGTCAGGGTCACCGGCAGCGGCGGAGCCCGGTGAGGCGGGCTCAGGTGCAACAAAAACAAAAGAGAGCACTTGACTGAGCTCAAGCTCCACCGCCGTCCAGGACGCCGTCGATTCAGACGATGATGTTTCTCCGGGCTCAGTCATCTGGAGGTCCAGCTCAGTTGCTGACTCTGCTGCGACGGCCTCCGCAGCAGGCATGATGGTAGTAGCAGTCTTCGTCGCTCCAGGCGATGTAAACCACGCTGGTGGCTCCTCTGGCGTGGAAGCTGGGTCGGCTCCGTGTTGGCACTGGAATCAGGTCCTCCAGGGCCACAGGTTTCTCCATTGTCCAGTGGCTCAGTTCTGGGACCGGTGGACCCCCAGGCATAGATGGGGGAGACAAAGAGAGGATAGGTGAGGAATTATTTGCTGCAGCAGGTGGTGAGAGCTCAGGGGACTGCACCCGGCTCTCCTTACCAAGAGCCAGGCAAGATTGCTGTAGGACAGACAACAGAAAAACAAAAGAGAGCACTTGCCTGAGCTCAAGCTCCACCGTCATCCAGGACTCCGTCGATTCAGACGATGATGTTTCTCCGGGCTCAGTCATCTGGAGGTCCAGCTTAGTTGCTGACTCTGCTGCGATGGCCTCTGCAGCAGGCATGTTGGTAGTAGCAGTCTTCGTCTCCCCAGGTAACGTAACCCACACTGGTGGCTCCTCTGGCATAGAAGCTGGGTCGGCTCCGTGTTGGCACTGGAATCAGGTCCTCCAGGGCCACAGGTTTCTCCATTGTCCAGTGGCTCAGTTCTGGGACCGGTGGACCCCCAGGCATAGATGGGGGAGACAAAGAGAGGATAGGTGAGGAATTATTTGCTGCAGCAGGTGGTGAGAGCACAGGGGACTGCACCCGGCTCTCCTCACCAAGAGCCAGGCAAGATTGCTGTCGGATAGACAACAGAAAAACAAAAGAGAGCACTTGCCTGAGCTCAAGCTCCACCGTCATCCAGGACTCCGTCGATTCAGACAATGATGTTTCTCCGGGCTCAGTCTTCTGGAGGTCCAGCTTAGTTGCTGACTCTGCTGCGACGGCCTCTGCAGCAGGCATGTTGGTAGTAGCAGTCTTCGTCTCCCCAGGTGACGTAACCCAAACTGGTGGCTCCTCTGGCGTAGAAGCTGGGTCGGCTCCATGTTGGCACTGGAATCAGGTCCTCCAGGGCCACAGGTTCCTCCATTGTCCAGTGGCTCAGTTCTGGGACCGTTGGACCCTCAGGGATAGATGGGGGAGACAAGGAGAGGATAGGTGAGGAATTATTTGCTGCAGCAGGTGGTGAGAGCTCAGGGGACTGCAAACCCTGAGCCTCATCACTGGGAATCAGGCAAGGCATAACATCATAAATTGAAGCAGAAATAAATGACACATGTGTCATCCTGGTGTGCGATGTTCTCTGCAGCAGGAGACGAACAGTCATCCCTCTCCATGTCTATTGTGAGCCTGGGCCCCTCTGAGGCTGGTGGAGGAGCTGCCCCTTTAATCACAGAGGTGGACAGAGCCGGGGAGGACGCATTGAGCCTCTCAGCAGCAGGAGAAGTTGTCGGCAGGAAGCGGGAGGCAGCAGCTGCGCAGCGGGGAGAAGCTGGGGAATCAGCTGGCGAAAGGGGTCGCTTAGAGCGCACTGCTGTGGGAGCCTTCCGCTCCGGTGAAGGAGAGGCTGCTGGTGAGGAAGGGATGTCATTCCTCTGGCGGTCCAGAGCTGGACGACGTTGTCTTTGTGAAGCTGAAGCTGGCTTGGTTGGAGTGGGAACGGCGTTGAGGACTGGCGAGGAGCGGAAACAGCGGAGCCCCGGGAGCGCTCTCCCATCAGCGCAAGCCCGGGCTTCTTCGGGGACTTCCTCACTCTTCCGCTGGTCTCATGTCGCAGCGCTGCCACAAGGGAAATCCTCTCAACTCCCTCAGCGTGCTCTGAGAGTTCAGGGCATTGACGAGCTGCTGCCTCCGCCAGATCCAAATACCATAATGCGTCCTCCGGGGTGGAATATGTGTATGCCATAGAAATTAGCCCATCTATTTCCATAAGGTCTTGACAGTATTCCCACCCCGTCCACCTGTTGTGTCCATGATAGCTCCAGATAAGAGGGGAGTGAGAGATAAAGGCAAAAATGAAAAAATGCACAAACTCAACAGCTGGGTCTTTTAACTGGCGGCAATTTTCTGTCATAAATGGCCCTACGAGGCAGGAAGGCAGACCCAGAGAAAACCTGAGCTCAGACACATGACACTAATATACTAAGTTTTCCTGTATAACTTACCCTTGCAGTCTTTATGAGGATGGATGGTGGCAGGTTAAATGAGGGGATGCTTTTGGGTCATTTTTCTGACAAGTGAAATGGCCTTTTAATTTTGTTTTGCAAGGATTTATTTATTTGAATGGAGGTTTAATATTTATTGAAAGAAAAGCCCTTTTCAGATTTTTGCAAAGATTTTTTTAATTATTAAAACAATTTAAAAAATACATAAAAAAAGCATTATTTTAGCCACTCCACTTTAAAAACTTGACCAGATTTCACACTGGCCTTTTTGTGCAAGATAATTATTTTCATCATGTATAAAGTGACCCAAACCTTCCAGAGGTCAACCAATAAAATGAAATTCTCACCTACTACATCAAATTTGGTGTAGTCTTTTTTCAAGATGTCAGTTTATGAAGCATTGTGAATGTGCTATGTTTAAATTACCACATGAAAGCCTCATTTTGATAGCTTAATGGTAATGATGGGCTCTGGATCTTTTCCAGTGTGCAGCAACAGAGACCTTTAAACTTGAATTTTATCCTAGGAAGAAGAAAAAGTAACAGCGAGCAGCAAAATCTGATCATGTGGGAACAAAAACATCCAGTGTAATCTGTAAATAGCCACCAAAGACAGGAAAAATTAATGTGGTTTGCTCATCTTTAGATATGGATGCTGCTTCATGACACCGACTCCCATCTGCAGTGGTTAGTCATCCTCAGTAATGAGGGGTCAAAGTCGGGTCAGTTGCTGATGTTTGCTTACTGCACAGCTCGCCCTGAGGTGAAAACGCAAAGGTGAAAATGCAAGAGGTCAAAACAGGGCTTTCATGGAGCAATCTGAAAGCAGCAGGAGGACTAGAAGCAATTTAGACCTAGAAGAAACTGTCTTTCTGGTGGATCGAGACAAATATTTGAATTTAGTGACCTTTCCAAGTGCAGTTTCACCTTTGAAACTAGTTTTCAAGTGAAAAGTTGATGTTTTATTGATAGAGTTATACTACTATGAATTATATGCAAGCCTCAAATCTTAACCTTAAATCTCAAGTAGAGTCCCAAGTGACTGGTAAGAAACAAATAAGTCCACTGGGGCAGCAGCCCAAGCTGAAAAGCCCAGCCTGCCACCCAATCCACCAAGCACCCAATGATCCCTCCTGCAGGTGGTTAGCCCAGAAGGAGGGTGGACCCATGTTTGTTGTAACTTTTTCATGGGGATCATTTAGACCACTCTTGATCTGGCCCATCAGCCAGGACCAATTTGTTTTGGAGGACTCTACAAGGGGCAAGTTGCCCCCGACAACATACGGCAACTCCTGGGATCTTTAGGGAATACAAACCTCTCCACCATGACAAGGTGCAAATCCACAGAGGGGCCATTTATTACTCCAATCATTAAATGCACATTTTTAGGGTTAGGCGCCTGATCTACATGGCTAAGGTAGTATCTCACTGAGCTGCCACAGCTCGCAACTAGCTGGAGAATGGCATTTGTGAGGGAGTTTCCAAAATCTCTCCAAAAGTTCAGTCTCATCTCGTAAATCAATTTTTCATCAATCCATCCTTCAACTACCACTTATCCAGGGGCCCGAGGTGCAGAGGCAGCAGTCTAAGTAGAGAAGCCCAGACTTCCCTCTCCCCAGCCACCTCCTCCAGCTCTTCAGGGAGGATACCAAGGCATTCAGGCCAGCTAGGAGACATTGTCTCTCCAATGTGTCTTGGGTCTGCCCCACGGTCTCCTCCCAGTGGGACATGCCCAAATTACCTCACGTGGGAGGCATCATGATCAGATGTCCAAACAACCTCCACTGGCTCTTTTCAATGTTCAAAAAAAATTGTGAATTTTTTTTGCCAAATAGTCGTAGAGTCGTTGCAGGTGCTTCAAATTACTGTCAAACCCTTCTCAATTTAGTTTTCATGAGTTAGAAAGTGTGAGAAAAGTTAGACAATTTTGCCAGGGGCTGGGAACCTATGAAGCCAAGTTGTGACTGACTAGAGACAAAATAGACAAGGCATTCCATGTGTGAGACAGATACAATTATGTCACTATGCCACTCAAGGGCAAGAAAGACAAGGCTATGGATGGGGGGGGGCTACTGTCCCTGCTCCATGACCCCTACAGAGGAAGCAGAGCCAGTCCGAGGGCCTGCTGCGTCTGATGCAAAGGACTCGGAGGAAGCCACCTCATCCAACAGTATCTGCACTTCTTCTGTGATCTATCTTGCTTGACGTCTGTTGATAAAATGACTGCTGGAATGAGGAGAATTGATCCAGATTTTGCAACTAACTGTCTATGGCTGTGAATATTGCACAGCCATAGATCTAGTCCCCCAACTGCTCAGATGTAAATATGATCATTTTGGATCTGTAGAAAATGTTTAAAGTATTCTTTCATCAATATTTTCTAAAGAACATAAAGACTTTAATTCTGCACCTTTTTAAACACTTTGATGTATTTTTTAAAAAAATGTTTTCTTGAAAATACTATCTAGTACAGCTTTCATATGAGTGCAACAGGCAGCGTCACTAGCTGGGTTGTTTGTAGGAGGCCCAACAGGCAGAGGTGAGTAATCCCAGACAGGGGCAGACTTAGCCATTTAGGGCCCAAGGCAAAGAGAGAAATGAAGCCCTATTATTTCTTTGTTCTACACTTTCTTTTCAGGCCTTATTGAAATCCTACCTGAAACTTATTGTCCTCAGAAGTCTTCAAATGATGATATCATTCAGGCATCAGGAATTACATCTGTAGAAAAACAAAGAAGTTTAACAAAATGAATGTAGACTCTTGTCTATTATAAAAAAACAACAGTTCACATGGAAGATCTGTTGTTTGTTCACACTTACCAGGATTTCGCAATATTGCCATTGCACTAATTCACGCGAAATCAGGCCATCGCCGCACCTTTTGAGCAAGCTTGACACTTTGTCCAATCACTGCAACTTTCCCACAGTTTTGGCCAATCCTCGTCAACTTCCAATTTCGCCCCTGAGTAGCGCTCAAACACTCAGTCTAACCAATCAAATGCATCACTGCACCTCGCTCACTTCTGTGTTTACAGTGAGTATTAACAGAACACATCAGCAAAAGCAGAGTGTGCGATTTTTTAAAAAAAAACACCTGCAAGTTTTCCCACACCATCTTGTCCTCTGTCTTCCCTGGCCCACTGGTAGACATCTCCCCACGTCTCTGTCTTGACCGCATGTACGAAGTACTGGGTTTGTGTTGAAAAAAGTCCACCAGCCTGAAAAGTGTCCCGTTGTGGAAGCACGCCTGAGGAGAGATGCCGTAAAAACCTCAAACAAACGAGCAAATATAACACGACAGCCAGTGCTTGAACATTTTATAAATATTTAGAGGTAAAATCATTCCTATATCTTGTCAATGAGCTTTAAAGCTGTGAATCTCTGGTCTGGACACGGACCAACGTGTGCCCCGGCAAACCCCCAATGACAGCCTCTCCTCCCGGTAAAGGAAAGATAAGTATCTGATGAGACAGGTGTATGTCAAGACCTACAGCAGATAGACAGACAGGTAGTAGTCAGACACGGAAAGAGAGAGAATATTCAGTAATTTTTTTTTCAGAAAAAACAGACTTCGATAGTCAGTAGAGAGCAACAGAATAAATTATTTCTTTTTTCTCTGTGCTCGGTACCCAGTGGTTGGGGACCGCTGCGGTTAGGAAGTTTTCAAATGAAGATGCTGCCAATAATTTCCAAATCTATACTCTTTAACATGCATTCAATGCAATTTAGCAGTTGTAATGATAATCATTTTTTCATCCTTTTTAATCAAGTTCTCATCAAGAGTAGCCCACAGTGTTGATCATTTTTATGCCAAATTTATGAGTAGCTACTTCATTCTCACTTAATTGTGTTAAAGTCTGTATTTGCTGTTGCACAAAAGAGTTTTTTTCTGTACAGCAGAAGTTTCTGCTTAATTTACAAATCACTGTTTAATTGGAATTTTTTGACAATCCTGAGCTTTTCTTGTGGTGTTATACTGTAGAATATCATTGCAGTAAACTATGAAAAAAGGCATCTGCTTTAAAATTTGAAATTCTTCCCACAACTTTTAGCACAAAAAAAAAAAAAACCTCTCAAAACTAGATTTAATCTCATGTAATGTCATCTTTGTGAGGCTGCAGATATCCTGTGCATGCCTGGGCAGCACAGTTGGTCTTATTTAAATTTAACAACGTGAGCCTTGGCCTCTGCAAATCTTGCAATTAGAAAAAAATAGTAAAAACATTTTGTTTTTTACCTGTACTGACAAGTGGCATCACCGCTGCCTCCTCATTAACAACAGGTGCTCGTCATTAGCATCATGTGTGCTCGTACAAGCAGCATTGCTCTCTATCTGTTCTTCGGGAGGGTTAGTCTCCTTCCAGGTTGAAGTGACAAAGGTTGTTTTGAAAAAAAAAAAAAAAATCTGTGCTCTTCCCTTTTTCTCCATTTTTCTGTACCACTCGGATAACTTTATTTCTATTTTGCTGCTGTTATACACACTGCACGGTTTGTTTACAATGCAACCAATGATACGTGCATGCGCATGTCTCAAAGACAACATGGAAGAGTCCAACAGTCTGAGGAGAAGGGGGAGAATGTTATGTTCGTGATTTGAGTTGCCATTTATGTAAATACTGGTGTTTCTTTATTTTTTTGGACATCATGTTAAATATGCTAAACATTTAAAAAAAATACATATGGGGCTCCTAATAGATCGGGGCCTGAGGCAGTCATCTATCTTTGCCTAATGGTAAGTCTGCCTCTAATCCTGCATCCAGAAAGTAAAACTCCTATTCTATATTTGTCTGAGTTATTGACTAACCCTGCTGATTCTGATAAGCACAGGTCTCAAAGGTGGAAGTGATTAATTCTTCTAGCTGGCTGTAGAGCTGCACTAATCAGAATCAGCCAAGTTAATTCCATGTCTGGAACAAATATGAGATAAGACTTTTCTCCTTGGAAATGGGATTACCCACCTCTGCCAACAGGGCCATATCAGCTGTTATTTCTGACACTCATTGGTTCTGGAAATGTGTCCTGCAAAGTTAGCATTCAAATTAGTTTGACATATTTTAGTTAAAATGGAGCCAATATGCAGACACCACATAGACAGTGCTCTCGAGCAAACGGTCAGTATTTCCTTGAAAAATGAATGTGACTGGAGCGGTACCTCTGTGGAGACAAGAGGAGAGTGGTGAGTATTTGGCAGTCAACTGGGAATTAACAATTGCTTCTGCTCTGACGTTATAGGCGCCACACTGGGCCAAGAGTATGGTCTTCAGCTTCCACAGCTCCAGCGAACGTGGCAAGTAAGAAGAAGCCATCTCTATTGTCTTTCAGTTCATACAGCCAATCATGCACAGTAGAACAAAATTACGTTTCTCCTATCTACAATGTTAATCACATGTAGAATCAGAGGGGTCGTTGCCATGCTGGGCACCATCACAAACAACTTCTCCTTCCCCCATTCTATGATGCTGAGCACCAATCTAGAAGGGGGGAAGTACCATTTTTATATGGCCTTTGATATGACCCAGCCAGGACTTGAACCCCCAGCCTCCCGGTTGTGGAGTGGATACTCTATCAACTAGGCCTCCACGCCGGTAAGCAAAGGAGTTGACTGCAGGTGAGAGATGAGATACCCTGGGCCCAGGGATTTAATGGAGAAGTTGAAAATGAAGCTCAGTTAAGACTTACAGTTCAGTGGTGTAGGGAGAGGTAAATTTGGCTGTGCACCACAGAAGATAGGAATTCCACCCACAGCTATCTAGATTCCACCTCAGGAGAGTCCAGGTAGGAGATCCTGAGATGAGAGTTAGGATATGACAGATAATTGTGGATACTAGTTACCTACAGTAGTTGGAGGAGAGAAACACTGTCCAGGAGCACACACATGGGGAAAAACTTCAGATGGCTGCACGGAGAACAGGAAATGAACCAAATACACAAGCTGCATTCCGATCGCCCAATAGTGTACTCCGAAGTGGACTGCACAGGGTATCCACCATATTAACTGAGATTCCAAGCCAAAGGGAGCGAACAGTCTTCAGTTCAAAGGGAACTGAGAACTGTGCAGGGAAGAAGTGAACGATGGTACATCACTTCACCGGAAGTTGACAAGATTACCCACAAGCCATTGCACCTCAAATATGAGTAAAACAAACTATTGTTGCTAACGTTATTAACAAGCTAAACTGATGTTGGTTATTGTTTATGTCAACTGATAGTAATAACATATTTGTATTAATATTTTATTTAAGAAATGTAAATTATCCACCAAAGTATCAGTACGGATCCATGGTTACCGTGGTAACTCACGGAGGAGGAGCTGATGGTTACAGGATGTTTCAAATGGAGAAATTTTGTGATGGGCAGTTAACTTATTGATATTCCCTGAGAACAGAGCAGGGAGTAGGGAATACAGTTTGAAGTACACTGTGGATCGGAACGTAGTTACAGTAGCTGATTAGGTGTAGATGGTGGTAATCAGTGCAGCTGAAGAGAGTCAGATGATAATTAGTGGCAATAATGAGTTAAAGTGACACTCCATCAAAAATCAAAACTTTTATTCTTAACATGTCTGTAACATGATTTTTTATGACTTACAAGATATGTCAAGAGTGAAACACTCAAATGTCTCATGTGTCTGTTTGTTTTTTTGCTTAAAAGTTTCACTTAAGACTTGCCCCCTGAAAAAAAACAAATACCTCATAATAACAACGTGAAAAAAGTTTTTTTTTTTAGATTTTTGCAAATTTATTAAAAATAAAAAACTAACAAATTACACGTATATAAGTATTCACAGCCTTTTGTCATGCGGTGGCCCTCGCGAGCCACCTATAAGATGCACACAACGTCACCAGCGAGTTTTTCAGTGAGTTTATTACGGTGAAAAAGGTGATTACACAAGCTGCTGCTATAATGACAGAGTCTTCGCAGAACAGGAAGCATAGGGCTATACAGCACACTACAGGTCCAAAGCAGGAGACAGTCACACACAGTCAGGCTTGGTAATAATTAGCCACACGGGCTGCTAAGGCAGGGACTTACAGAACAGTTAACACCCGGGGGGAATAAGGCTAACGAGCTCACTTACTGGTCCCGGTGAAAGACAGTCAAGCCCCAAGGCAGCCAAGGTGTGAATATAGTCCAGGCATCCGTGACGATGGGTGAACAGAATAGCGATCAAATAACGATCATGCGATCAGACACTGCTGCGCCGTAACGACGCAGCACACAGCTTAAATAACCCAGGACTGATGACAGATGACACACAGCTGACCGACCGTTGACAGGCGGAAACCCCTCCGAGCACTTTCACAATAAGAGCCCGGAGAGGCCAAAATACCGCCCGCAGCTGTCAAGGCCGGCAGCGAGACATAACTTTAACCCGAGCGCGATCAGAACCGACGCTCGGGTCATAACAGTACCCTCCCTCCACGGGCGGACTCCGGACGCCCCAAGGGACCACCCTGCCCCCCGCCCCCCCCAGGGTGGGAGGTAGGGGGACAGGTATGGAGGGAGAGAAACCAACCAACAAAAACAAGACAAGACCAAAACAAGAAATACATACAAACACATGACTCAGGAAAAAAAAACAAGACTAAGACCAGACAAAAAAAACATACAGGAAATACATGACTCTAGGGAAAAAAACAAGACTAAGACCAGACAAAAAAAACACAGGAAATACATGACTCTGGGGAAAAACAAGACTAAGATCAGACCAAAAAAAACACAGGAAATACATGACTCTGGGGAAAAACAAGACTAAGACCAGACAAAAAAAAACACAGGAAATACATGACTCTGGGGAAAAACAAGACTAAGACCAGACAAAAAAAACACAAGAAATACATGACTCTGGGGAAAAACAAGACTAAGACCAGACAAAAAAACACAGGAAATACATGACTCCGGGGAAAAACAAGACTAAGACCAGACAAGAAATACATACAACTACATGATTCTGGGGAAAAAAAGACAAAGACAAAAGAAAACACATGACTAAACAAGGCTATGACAAGACTGAGACTCACAAGGGAAAAAAAAAAAACAAGAGACAAAAAAAAATGCTCTAACTAGACAATGGCAAAGACTCACAAGGTAACAAGAGGCAAACACAAATTGCTCAGACTAGACAAAGACAATGATTTACAAGGTAACAAAAATGCTCGAACTTGACTAAGACAATGGCATACAAGGAAACAAGAGGTAATCAAAAATAGCTCGGACTTAACTAAGACTAAGACATACTAAGAAGCAAAGGGTAAACAAAAATTGCTCGGACAAAACCGTGAACAAGACTGTGACTTTGGCTACAACAAAAAACAAGAGGCAATCTAACATTGCTCAGACCTGACTAAGACTATGACAAACAAAGAAACACGAGACAATTAAAAAAAAATTGCTCGAACTTGACCTGACTAAGACTATAACTTTGAAAACAAGAAAAAACAAGAGGCAATCTAAAAATTGCACAGACCTGACAAAGACTAAGACAAACAAAGAAACACGAGACAATTAAAAAAAAATTGCTCGAACTTGACCTGACTAAGACTATAACTTTGAAAACAAGAAAAAAAAACAAGAGGCAATCTAAAATTGCTCAAACCAGACAAGGACTATGACTTGGAAACAAAACAAAAACAAGAGGCAATCTAAAATTGCTCAGACCAGACTAAGACTATGACAAACAAAGAAGAACGAGACAATTAAAAAAAAATTGCTCGAACTTGACCTGACTAAGACTATGACTGTGAAACACAACAAAAAATTACAAGATGTACAAGACAAGAATTGGCACCATAAGGGCCCACAGAAAATCCCACAGTACATGAAACAGTCAGGTGGCCTGCCCCAGTCCCATGCCCCCAGGAATACGTCCTCTGGTGGCCGAACCAGGTCACCCCGTAACCCACACAGTTTGTTGGGTGGCCAACCCAAGATGCCGAACGCTCCAAGCAGTTCCTCGGGTGGCCGACCCGCATACCACAACCAGCAGGACCGTGGAGGGATTGCGTGCATCCGCTCACCTGAAAACAACAACACAGGAGAGCGCCGATCTGTCAAACAAAACCCACTAATGGCCCCCAGCTGGTGGCTCCTGAGAGGGGGACAACCAAAACCCTGGGCCCCCTCGAATCCTGATTGGGTCGCAGCCGCACCTGCGCTGGACCCCCACTGGACCTCGTCGGACCCCGATTGGGTCAGGACGGACCCAGATTGGGTCACCGCTGCACCCACGTTGGACCCCGACAGGGTCACCTCGGCCCATACGTCGGACCCCGACTGGGTCACCTCGGCCCACACGTCGGACCCTGACTGGGTCAGGACTGCTCCGGCGACGACCTCCATCTCCGAACCTGGAACCCCCGGTCCCGTAACCTTGACTTGCTCCGAACCGGCAACGCTGTGGAGGTGCTCAGAACACAAGGAAGAACCGGGATCAGTTCCACCGGCAGCGCCAGAGCCCAGCGAGACGAGCTCGGGTGCAGCGGCCGGCTGCCCCTCACTCGCCTCCCCATGAGGCAGGCAAAAATGCTCTAATACACCATACAGGAAAACAAGAAAGAGCACTTGCCTGCACTCGGACTCTGGAGCTGTCCAGGACTTCACCGATCCAGGTTCAGGAAGAAACTCGTCGTCGGGCTCCCACTCGGCTGTGTTGGGTTCCATAGCCGGCCTGATGGTCTCTGCAGCTGGATCCTCATGCGCTGGCGTCCACGCCAATAACCCGTATGGCGTGGGGACAGAGGACCCTGGACCTGCTGACTCGGGCTGCATCCCTGAGGAACCCTGGGGACGCTCTCTCGTCGGCTCTGGCTCCTCACTGCAGTCCGTTCTCCTCCTCTGTCCAAAACAAGGCTGCAAGACTGGGACATCTCCCAGGGCTGCAGGCCTCCCCCTCGTTCGACGGCGTGGGACTGACGCCGAGGACCGCTCCGCAGGAGGAGACACAGAGGCAGCAGGTTTAATATAACAGGCTACAGCTGGGGAAAGAAACTCAAGGAGCTGCGAACCCTGAGCTTCACCCCCAGGAGTCAGACAAGACAGATCATTATTATTACTCAGAAAGTGAACTTGGACTTGCCTGTCTCCCGGGGGGGAGGATGTTATCAGTTGTAGTGGACGTTGCTCCTTCCCTCGCTCGCTGGATGGAAAAGGATCCAAGAACGGAGCCCACCGGCACAGGACTCAGCTCACTCTCAGCAGCTGGCTGGTTGAGGGGGTCATCCCGGTGGCCCGGAACTGGATCCGGAGCTGGAGCTTGCCGAAGATGCGCCCGGCCGTGACGCCGACGCCTTCGCCGGCCCCCAGATGGTGCGAACTCCCGAAATGGATTGAAGGCAGGATCAGGGTCCATAAGCGAAGAGCAGGAGTGCCTCTTCACCTGCTTCATGCTGCGTTCCTCCTCCATCATCAGGAATAATTCGCGTTGTGCGGCGATGTCCTCCCTCCTCGCGTCGACTTCCGGGTGGTTGGCGTAGCGGGGGGAGAGATTACTGAGAACATCTTCGGCGGCGTCCAGGTACCAATGTATGCCGTGGTCATAATCCAACATGGAAGCGGAGATGAGTAGCTCATCCACGGCTTCCAAAACACACGTCAGCACGTGACTCTTCGGTGACGGCATTCCTCACATACACAGGACCCAGACAGAGAAAAGCAACGTCCAAAACTCAAACTCACTGGTGAAAAGCGTCTCAAGATGGCGTCACCGTAAACGCTGTTTGGGCAGCAGTGTACTGTCATGCGGTGGCCCTCGCGAGCCACCTATAAGACGCACACAACGTCACCAGTGAGTTTTTCAGTGAGTTTATTACGGTGAAAAAGGTGTTTACACAAGCTGCTGCGATAATGACAGAGTCTTTGCAGAACAGGAAGCATAGGGCTATACAGCACACTACAGGTCCAAAGCAGGAGACAGTCATACACAGTCAGGCTTGGTAATAATTAGCCACACGGGCTGCTAAGGGCTGCTAAGGCAGGGACTTACAGAACAGTTAACACCCGGGGGGGATAAGGCTAACGAGCTCACTTACTGGTCCCGGTGAAAGACAGTCAAGCCCCAAGGCAGCCAAGGTGTGAATATAGTCCAGGCATCCGTGACGATGGGTGAACAGAATAGCGATCAAATAACGATCATGCGATCAGACACTGCTGCACCGTAACGACGCAGCACACAGCTTAAATAACCCAGGACTGATGACAGATGACACACAGCTGACCGACCGTTGACAGGCGGAAACCCCTCCGAGCACTTTCACAATAAGAGCCCGGAGAGGCCAAAATACCGCCCGCAGCTGTCAAGGCCGGCAGCGAGACATAACTTTAACCCGAGCGCGATCAGAACCGACGCTCGGGTCATAACCATCCTCATCCTCCAGCTCAAGGTGCCCCCCTCCACCTGCCAGTGGATCTCCAGTTTTCTGACTGACAGGTGGCAACAGGTGAAGCTAGGGAGATTTACATCCAGCTCCCGAAAAATTAGTACTGGCGCCCCCCAAGGATGTGTCCTTTCCCCTCTGCTCTTCTCCCTCTACTCCAACGACTGCACCTCAGAGGACCCTTCGGTGAAGCTCCTGAAGTTTGCGGACGACACCACAGTCATCGGTTTGATCCGGGATGATGATGAGTCTGCATACAGGCGGGAGGTGGAGCAGCTGATCCTCTGGTGCAGCCAGAACCATCTTGAACTTAACCCAGCCAAAACGGTGGAGATGACTGTGGATTTCAGGCGACACCCCCCTTCATTCCCCCCACTCACCATCCTCAACAGCACAGTGTCCACTGTGGACTCCTTCAAGTTTCTGGGTACCACAATCTCCCGGAACCTGAAGTGGTCCTCCCATATAGACACTGTCCGGAAAAAGGCCCAGCAGAGGTTGTTTTTTCTGCGTCAGCTCAAGAAGTTTGATTTGCCTCAGGAGCTGCTGGTTGTCTTCTACACCGCCATCATCCAATCTGTCCTCTGCTTTTCCATCACTGTCTGGTTTGGATCTGCCACTAAACAGGACAAGACCAGACTGCAGCGGATCATTAAGTCTGCGGAGAGGATCATTGGTACCGACCTACCCTCCATTGAGAACTTATATCGGTCCATAACCAGGAAACGGGCGGGAAACATCTGTGCTGACCCATCACACCCCGGCCACAAACTGTTTGAACTTCTATCTTCTGGTCGTCGTTACAGATCACTGAAGGTCAAAACCACCCGTCACAGGAACAGTTTCTTTCCTCAAGCCATCACTCTGATGAACTCCTAACATTCACCTAGTCCTACCTGTTTGCTGTACTCATGACTTTTCATCCATTATTACATTGCACATAACTCTCACACTGCTTTTTACTTCATTCACATTATATCACTGAATCTGAGTCCACATTGAAATACTGTGTGATTGTATATTTTTTCATATATTTCTGCAAAGTGTGGTTAGTCCGAGTAAATAACTGCATATATTCCTGTATATATTTGCATCCTTTTATAGAAACGTGGACAGACTGTAATTTACTGTACATACTCTGTTGTCATTGAATCCTTATTTAAATCCTCCACCTGAACAATGAGAGCAAGTTTTTAGCCAAAGTCAAATTCCTTGTATGTGTTGTGCATACTTGGCCAATAAAGCTGATTCTGATTCTGATTCTGATTCTGATAACACCTTTGCCACGAAGCTCAAAATTGAGCTCAGGTGGATCCTGTTTCCATTGATCATCCTTGAGATGTTTCTACAGCTTAATTGGAGTCCACCTGTGGTAAATTCAGTTGACTGGACATGATTTGGAAAGGCACACACCTGTCTATATAAGGTCCCACAGTTGACAGTGCATGTCAGAGCACAAACCAAACATGAAGTCAAAGGAATTGTCTGTAGACCTCCGAGACAGGATTGTCTCGAGGCACAAATCTGGGGAAAGGTACAGAAAAATTTCTGCTTCTTTGAAGGTCCCAATGAGCACAGTGTCCTCCATCTGTAAATGAAAGAAGTTCAGAAGCACCAGGACTCTTCCTAGAGCTGGCCAGCTGTCTAAACTGAGTGATCGGGGAGAAGGGCCTTAGTCAGGGAGGTGACCAAGAACCTGATGGTCACTCTGTCAGAGCTCCAGCATTCCTCTGTGGAGAGAGGAGAACCTTCCAGAAGGACAACCATCTCTGCAGCAGTCCACCAATCAGGCCTGTATGGTAGAGTGGCCAGAAGGCATATGGCAGCATGACTGGAGTTTGCCAAAAGGTACCTGAAGGACTCTCAGACCATGAGAAACAAAATTCTCTGGTCTGACGAGACAAAGATTGAACTCTTTGGCGTGAATGCCAGGCCTCATGTTTGGAGGAAACCAGGCACCACTCATCACGAGGCCAATACCATCCCTACAGTGAAGCATGGTGGTGGCAGCATCATGCTGTGGGGATGTTTTTCAGCAGCAGGAACTGGGAGACTAGTCAGGATAGAGGGAAAGATGAATGCAGCAATGTACAGAGACATCCTGGATGAAAACCTGCTCCAGAGCACTCTTGACCTCAGACAGGGGCGACGGTTCATCTCTCAGCAGGACAACGACCCTAAACACACAGCCAAGATATCAAAGGAGTGGCTTCAGGACAACTCTGTGAATGTCCTTGAGTGGCCCAGCCAGAGCCCAGACTTGAATCCAATTAAACATCTGTGTAGAGATCTGAAAATGGCTGTGCACCGACACTTCCCATCCAACCTGAAGGAGCTTGAGGGGTGCTGCCAAAAGGAATGGGCAAAACTGCCCAAAGATAGGTGTGCCAAGCTTGTGGCATCATATTCAAAAAGACTTGAGGCTGTAATTGCTGCCAAAGGTGCATCAACAAAGTATTGAGCAAAGGGTGTGAATACTTATGTACATGTGATTTCTTAGTTTTTTATTTTTAATAAATTTGCAAAAATCTCAAAAAAAATTTTTTTCACATTGTCATTATGTGGTATTGTGTGTAGAATTTTGAGGGAAAAAATGAATTTAACCCATTTTTAAATAAGGCTGTAACATAACAAAACGTGGAAAAAGTGAAGCGCTGTGAATACTTTCCGGATGCATTGCATATACAGCCACTGGCACGTCTGTAGTGTTGAGCCAATAAGGACTCTCTGGCCTGACTGAAGTTAGCCTCCAGGGCCAGTTAGCATTTTTGGGCAGCTGCTTTGAATTTCCAGTGCTGCTTTGAATTTCCCCTCTGGGATCGTCACCTTATTGTGGTGGGGGGTTTGCGTGCCCTAGTGATCCCAGGACCTATGTTGTCCGGGGCAGTTTGCCTGTGGTAGGGTCACCCAAGACAAACTGGTCCTGGGTGAAGGGCCAGACTAAGAACGATCTAACAGACTCTCATGATGAATGCTAAAACAAGAATTCAGTGTACTCTGCCCGGTATGGGGTTACCAGGGCTCCACCCTGGAGCCAGGCCTGGGGGAGGGGCTCGATGGCTAGCATCTGGTGGCCGGGTTTCTGCCCATGGGACCCGGCCAGGCTCAGCCCGAAGGAGTTAAGTGGGTCCGCCCTCCAGTGAGCTCACCACCTGCAGGAGGGACCATGGTGGTCCGGTGCAGTGTGTGGATCAAGTGGTGGTCAAAGGCAGAGACCGGTCTGATCCCAGGCTTCCTAAACTGGCTTTTGGGATGTGGAATATTACTTCTCTGGCGGGGAAGGAGCCTGAGCTGATGCATGAGGTTGAGAGATACCGGCTAGATATAGTCAGCCTCACCTCAACACACAGCTCCGGTTCCAGAACCAGTCTCCTGGAGAGGGGCT
Organism: Pholidichthys leucotaenia; assembly: GCA_020510985.1. Lineage (NCBI taxonomy): Eukaryota > Metazoa > Chordata > Actinopteri > Cichliformes > Pholidichthyidae > Pholidichthys > Pholidichthys leucotaenia. The sequence continues at coordinate 61,749,512 of CM035839.1, forward strand.
GGAGCTTGGCCTACTGTGGAGTTGCCCCGGGCGAGAGGTGACGAGCAGGGGTGGGTATTGCTGTATCCCCTCACCTTGCTGCCTCCCTATTGAAGTTTTCCCAGGTGGACGAAAGAGTTGTTTCTCTGCACCTTCAGGTTGGGAAACAGGTCCTAACCAACATTTGTGCCTATGCACCAAATTATGGTTCAGAGTACCCACCCTTTTTGGAGTCTCTGACTGGGGTGCTGGAGGGTACTCCTCTTGGAGACTCCATTGTCCTTCTGGAGGACTTCAATGTGCACGTGGGCAATGACAGTGAAACCTGGAGGGGGGTGATTGGGAGGAATGGCCTGCCCAATCTGAACCCGAGTGGTGTTCAGTGATTGGACTTCTGTGCTAACCACAGTTTGTCCATAACAAACACCATGTTCAAGCATAAGGGTGTCCATATGTGCACCTGGCACCAGGACACCCTAGGTCGCAGGTCATTGATCGATTTTGTTATCATGTCATCAGACCTGCGACCATATGTCTTGGACACTTGGGTAAAGAGAGCTGTCAACTGATCACCACATGGTGGTGAGTTGGATCTGATGGCAGGGGAGGATGCCATTCAAACCTGGTAGACCCAAACGTATAGTGAGGGTGTGCTGGGAACATCTGGCTGAGGCCTTGTCTGGGAGGTTTTCAACTCCCATCTCCAGAAGAACTTCAACCACATTCCGAGGGAGTCTGAAGACATGGAGTCTGAATGGGCCATGTTCTCCACCGCCATTGTTGAAGCGGCTGTCCAGAGCAGCATCCGCAAGGTCATCAGGGCATCTCATGGTGGCAACCCCCAAACCAAGTGATGGACACCAGTGGTGAGGGGGGCCTTTAAGCTGAAGAAGGAGTCCTATCAAGCTTGGTTGGCTTGTGGGACTCCCAAAGCAGTTGAGGTGTACTGGCAGGCCAAGCGGAGTGTGGCTCGAGTGGTTGCTGAAGGAAAAACTCGGGTATGGGAGGAGTTCAGTAAGGCCATGGAACAAGACTTTCGGTCGGCCTCGAAGAGATTCTGGCAAACTGTCCGGTGGCTCAGGAGGGGGAAGCAGCTCCCTGTCCACACTGTGTATGGTGTGGATGGGGCGCTGCTGACTTCGACTGGGGATATCATTGGGCGGTGGAAGGAATACTTTGAGGATCTCCTCAATCCCACTGAAATGCCTTCCACAGAGGTATCAGGGCTTGTGGACGAGGGGCATGACTCGCCTATCACAGGGGCTGAGGTCACCAAGGTGGTTAAAAATCTCTTTGGTGCCAGGCCCCGGGGGTGAACAAGATCTGCCCTGAGTACCTCAAGGCCCTGGATGTTGTAGGGCTGTCATGGTTGACATGCCTCTGCAACATTGCGTGGAGGTATGGGGCAGTGCCTTTGACATGGCAAACCAGCGTGGTGGTTCCTCTCTTCAAGAAAGGCGACCGGAGGTTGTGCTCCAACTTTAGAGGGATCACATTCTCAGCCTCCCTGGGAAGGTCTCTGCCAAGGTACTAGAAAGAAGAGTCTGGTCGTTGGTCGAACCTTGGATTCAGGAGGAGCAATGTGGTTTTTGTCCTGGCTGTGGCACATCGGACCAGGTCTTTACCCTCTTGAGAATCCTCAAGCATTTGTGGGAGTTTGCCCAACCAGCTTATGCTTTTTGTGGACTTGGAGAAGGCATTTGACCACGTCCCTCGTGGTTTTTTGTGGGGGGTGCTTCGGGAGTATGGGGTATCAGGCTTGTTGTTACGAGCTATTCAGTCTCTGTACAACCGTTATGAGAGTTTGGTTCGTATTGCCAACACTCGGTCAGACTCATTCCCAGTGAAAGTTGGACTCCGCCAGAGCTGCCCTTTGTCACCAATCCTGTTCATAATTTTTATGGACAGGATTTCTAGGTGCAGCCAGGGACAGAAGGTGTCATGCTTGGTGACCACAGGATCTCATCTCTGTTGTTTGCAGATGATGTTGTCCTGCTGGCTTTATCCAGCAATGACCTACAGGTCTTACTGGGATGATTTGCCGCTGAGTGTGAAGCGGCTGGGATGAGAAGCAGTACCTCCAAGTCCGAGTCCATGGTCCTCAGCCAGAAAAAGGTGGATTGTCCTCTATGGGCTGGAAACAAGCTCCTGCCCAAAGTGGAGGAGTTTCTTGGGGTCTTATTCACGAGTGAGGGGAGAATGGAGCGAGCGATTGACTGACGGATTGGAGCAGCATCTGCAGTGATGTGGATGTTGTACTGGTCTGTTGTGGTGAAGAGGGAGCTAAGCTCTAAGGCAAAGCTGTCAATCTACTGGTCAATCTACGTTCCTACCCTCACCTGTGGTCATGAGCTTTGGGTAATGACCGAAAGAACGAGATCGCGGATACAAGCGTCTGAAATGAGCTTTCTTTGTAGGATTGCTGGACTCACCCTCAGAGATAAGGTGAAATGCTCAGTCATCCAGGAGAGGCTCAGAGTAGAACCGCTGCTCCTCCACATTGAAAGGAGTCAACTGAGGTGGTTTGGGCATCTGATCAGGATGCCTCCTGGACGTCTCCCGCTTGAGGTGTTTCAGGCACATCTCACTGGGAGGAGACCCTGGGGCAGACCCAGGACTTGCTGGAGAGACTATGTCTCCCAGCTGCTCTGGGAATGCCTACGTATCCTCTCTGAAGAGCTGGAGTAGGTGGCTGGGGAGAGGGAGGTCTGGGCTTCTCTGCTTGGGCTGCTGCCTCCGTGGCCCGGACCTCCGGAGGGACTGTAGAGGATGGATGGATGGATGCTTTGAAAACTTGACTCAAATTAAGATGGGTTTTACCATTAAACTGCTTTTAAGAACTGATGCAGCCATTATCCTGGGCTACCGTGCATACAACTGGGTATGTCCTTCAACCGGTAAGTCTTTTTATCACAGGATTTATGCTGTTTCATGTAGTGCTAGCCACTATTAGCTTTGTGGTATGTGGGTTAGGTGTCGTCACCGATTCTGGAGTTTGGGGGCGGGGGGGGGGGGGGTGAAAAGATTTTGACAGGAAACTGAAATGTTTTGTTTGTGGGAAAAAAAGGGCATAAGATACATTTTAGACAATTGATTTGTTTTTTGTAGGTGATTTATAGCCACCAGAATGCGTCTTTAATTGAAAGTGTGACTTACCTTTGTGCATGCATGTGATTTATTCATCCAGCCATCCATTATATAGGGAATGAAACAGCAGGGGACTATATATACGGTGGGGGGGTGAAAAGTTCATAGTGGTCAAATTTGACCAAATGTGGTTTATTTTTCAACTGCAGGGATGCAAATGCTGCAACACTGATGGAAGAAGTGTGTGAACTGAAGGGTAGACTGTGTTGAAAAATAAACCCCATAGACCACTATGAACTTTTCAGCCCCCCCCCACCATATTGTAACGAATGCAATACAACAGTGATAAATTGATTTTCATCAAAATCTGTTAACCCCTTGCACTCTGGTCAATTTCCCTAAAAACACAAAAAAATAATGTACCCAAAGTAAATCAAAAGCTGTCCTTCAACCCTTTGCAGCATCTTCATGGGATTGGTCTCATTTAAAAGAAAACACTTTGAATTTTTTGGCAAAACAGTCATAATCTCTCTAAGTGCTCCTGCCACTGAGTAACAGGCATCTAAACATACTGAACTTGAAGAAAATAAATTTCGCCTGGGTGTTTTTTTGGATACAAATGCTTGCAAATAACACACAGCTTCAGATCCGGGCTGGAACATGCAACAGAAATGTAGAACCAAGTGTTATCCAGCTGAGGTCAAAATTTTGTAACAATACCACAAAAAATGAATATATTACACAGCTTTTTTCTTAGGTTGTTCCCAGGCGTTTTTGAACTGTGCCAAATGGCACAGTTTGGAAAAACGTCTGTAACTTTTGAATGATTCAATATAGAAGCTTCATCTTGGGCTCTAATGAAAGGTGAAGGGCTGTGTGTGTGTGGGGGGGAGGGGTTGTTTATTCATTCATGAATTAATGAATGAACAAACAAGCCCCCACACACAAAGAAGCATGATGTGGCTTTTTTTTACAAGAAAAAATAACCTACAGTGCACTAAAAATTATACTAAAATATCTGTAATGTAGAAGATAACAACTCCCCCCCCCCCCCGCTACAGAGGACGGACATCGCCCATCGCTACATGACAGAAAGTGGTGACGGTGCGCCGCGGTCTACTACACACACTTGTACTAAAATATCTGCAATATATCTGCAATCCGGTACAGAAGAGTAGGGGGGGGGGCGTTCACAACTGTGACGATGGGATGTCACCACTGTTATGACTTATGTTTGTGTGATCATGTTATATTTGTAATGGTAAATGTTATTATGATTATTTGTTAAAGTACACACATTTATTTGGGATCTGTCTTTGTTTAATTTGAATGCCCTTGGGAGATAATTGGTATGGTTAAGTATTTTGGGTAAAATAATGGATGATGAGTTATTTCACATACCTTTGCCAACATGTTTCCTGTGGGTGTCCAGGCAAAAGACTCTGTGAGTGGTTGAGGGCCTTTTCATGGGACACCAGCAGGAAGGAAACATCTATGGTAAGTTAGAGGGGTGGTTTAGCTTTGTAAATAAGGGTTTTGAATTATTTATTGAATTATTTATATTGTTGTTGTTGTTATTGATTGTTATTTATTATATTGTAGGAGCATGCTCAAATAACGAGGCTGAGTTTCAGTCATAAACCAGCTTTATTTGACAGAACACAAGCTCCTAGCATTCTCAAAGCAGGAAAGAGGAAGAATCATACTTCAACCCCCTTTTATACATTTCCAGCATCAGAATTCAAGTCACATGGTGTCTTCAGTCAACATACAGTTACAAAGCATCCCTTTGAAGCTTCACCATTGTCTCTCATTTCTTGATGAACCGAAATACCCTCCGGGGCGTCTTCTGTGGGACAAAGAGACAAATCTCACACTTCCTTGTTACCTCCTGTAGATTTGAGTCCTCAGTCCTTGCAGACGTGACACTCCACAATACACATTCAGTTCTGTCTCTGTGGCAGCGTGAGCCCACAATGTGTGTCGGCCACACTACCCCCCCCAAACGTCGAGTAAGGCAAAATCTGCATGGCATAACAAAAAGAGAAACACAAAGCACTCCATACATCGCTAATCAATCCACCAACTGCCTAGGTTTTAATCTTCTGCCGAATCTGCTGCAACTTGGCTTGGCTGCCTCTGCAACATCTCTCTGCACCTGTGGATTAAAGCTGTTAGCACCTCTCTGTGAAGACTTTGGAGAATGTCTTCTCGGCGGCCTGCCCCGGCGGGGGGGCCTCACGAGCTGCACCTCCTCGTCAGCCAGAACAAAAGCGGGTTTGAGCCTGTTAATGCAAATCAGCTCCCTTCTGCCCCCTAAATCTAGCAGAAAATGCTTCTGCCCGGTCTCCAGCACTCGAAACGGTCCGTCGTAAAACGGCCGCAAACTTGGATGCTGGGCGTCATGTTTAACAAAAACAAACTCTGCATTTTTTAAAGCCTTGGGCACAAAAACGTGTGGGAAACTGTGATGGACCGGGCCAGGAAGCGTGTTTGTTCCTGAGCCGCTCTGCCACGGCTGAGCGGGGGGGCCATTAGGTGCGGGATTATCAGGAAGAAATTCCCCGGGCAAACGGAGCGGCTGAGCGAAAACTAATTCAGCCGGGGAAGCATGCAAATCTTCCTTAGGTGCAGAACGCAACCCTAATAACACCCATGGAAGTTTGTCCACCCAATTTGTATCCGTTAGCGACGCTCTGAGGGCTGCTTTCAATGACCTGTGAAAGCGTTCGCATAAACCATTGGCCTGGGGGTTATACGCGGTGGTGCGATGAATCTTCACCCCCAAGCTGCGGGCCATCGATGACCATAGCTCGGAAATAAATTGGGGACCCCTGTCGGACGTTATGTCCGACGGTACACCAAAACGCGCAACCCATGCTGTTAAAAATGCTCGCGCAACTTCTTCCGCTGTGGTTGATGTCAGAGGAATCGATTCGCCTCTGGCCAGCGCGTGGTGCGGTCTACCATTGTCAAAAGATGTGTGTGCCCGTGTGATAACGGAAGCGGGCCGACCAGGTCAACATGCACGTGATCAAAACGCTTAGCGGGGATGTGGAAAGGTTCTAACGGGGCCTTAGTGTGTCTGTGTATTTTAGCTCGCTGACACGCTACGCAGGCTGCTGCCCATTCCTTGACCTGTTTGCGCAACCCGGGCCAAACAAATTTCTCCCCCACCAATTTGATCGATGCGCGCACCCCCGGGTGCGCGAGAGAATGGACCAAGTCAAAAACACGGCGACGCCACGCGGTTGGCACCACAGGGCGGGGCCGTCCCGTGGAGACATCGCAGATTAGCGGGGGCATACCGTTTTGTTGCACCCTGTGCTCCAGCCTTAACCCTGTTGGTCCAGACTGGAGCGCGCGCACGTCCGCGTCATTAACCTGCTCCGCAGCCATGGCTGCATAATCTAACCCAACACAGACCGGGGCTGCGCGCGCTCCCGCGTCGCTGCCCGGGCCCGCGGCCATGGCTACAGAGTCTGCCCCTATAGGGCTTGGTGGTGCTATTGCACGCGAGAGGCAGTCTGCTACAACATTGTGTTTACCCGCGACATGCTGAATATCAGTAGTAAACTCCGATATTGCGGCTAGTTGCCTTTGTTGCCGGCCTGACCAGGGTTCTGAAATTTTGGCCATCGCAAACGTTAGCGGTTTATGATCCACAAAAGCGGTGAAACGTCGCCCCTCTAACCAGAACTGAAAATGACGGATGGCCAAGTGTAGGGCCAAAAGCTCCCTGTCAAATGCGCTGTATTTCCGTTCACTATCGTGCAAGGTCCTGCTGAAAAACGCGAGGGGTTGCCAGGTACCTGCCACAAACTGTTCAACTACCGCCCCCACCGCTACATCGGAAGCGTCAGTGGTGAGCGCCATGCGGGCCGTTGGAACTGGGTGTGCTAACAAAACTGCATTTGCCAGGGCTGATTTGACCTGGGCAAAAGCGCGCTCCCGCTCCGGAGACCATTCGACTTTATTTGCGGGCTTTTGTTTTTTTAACGCGGTGTACAATGGCTGCATGAGTCGTGCTGCGCTTGGGAGGAAACGGTTGTAAAAATTAACCATCCCTAGAAACTCCTGAAGCGCCTTAACCGTTTGAGGTTGCGGAAAATCTGTTATGGCACGCACTTTATTTGGAAGGGGAACTGCTCCCTCTGCCGAAACGCGATGTCCCAAAAAATCAATCTGCGCCACCCCAAACTGGCATTTCGCTGGGTTCACTATTAACCCGTGCTCTGCCAACCTCTGGAAAACTGCTGTGAGGTGTTTTTCATGTTCGCCTTCGGACGTGCTGGCTACCAAAATATCGTCCAAATAAACGAACACGAAAGGCAGGTCGCGTAAAACTGCATCCATCATGCGTTGGAAAGTCTGCGCGGCCCCCTTGAGGCCAAAAGGCATGCGCAAGAACTCAAAAAGGCCGAAAGGAGTTATGACCGCTGTTTTGGGTACATCGTGCGCGCGCACTGGAACCTGGTGATAGCCGCGCACCAAGTCTATTTTAGAAAAAATGCGCGCCCCCGCCAAATGAACAGAAAAATCCTGAATTGCGGAATTGGGTAGCGGTCATGAGCTGAAACGTTGTTCAACCTGCGGAAATCGCCGCAAGGCCGCCACGAGCCGTCAGCCTTTGGGACCATGTGTAACGGCAAAGCCCAAGCGCTCTTGGAGCGTCTAACGATGCCTAGTTTTTCCAGATTAGTGAACTCCTCGCGCGCGATGGCCAGTTTAGCTGGGTCCAAACGCCGAGCCTTTGCAAAAACGGGAGGGCCTGTGGTTGTTATGAAATGTTCTACCCCATGTTTGGCCACCGTTGCTGAAAAAGTGGGGACTGTGAGTGCTGGAAACTGAGCAAGCAGAGTGTGAAACTTACCACCCGCGGCTGAGACGCTGGCATGTGCAGTTGGCGGGGCCACCCGAGCTGTGCAGGGAATAGAATGAAAAGACAGTGCATTAATCAGACGTCTATTAGCAAGATCAACCAATAAACCATGTGAGCACAAAAAATCAGCCCCTAACATGTTGAAACTGACTGCTGCTACAATAAATGTCCACTCAAATGAACGGCCTTGTAAGGACAGAAGCATGGTCCTCTCACCAAACGTTTTAATTGTGGAGCCGTTCGCTGCTGACACTGACACCCAGAGGGCTTTAGAAGGCGACAGCCGTTCCGCGTAGGTGGGCGTGACGAAGCTCAGCTGCGAGCCCGTGTCCACGAGGAACTGTTTCCCCGAGCGTGCATCCGTCAGGTAAAGCAGCCTGTTCTCATTGCCGAGAGTCGCGGCTGCTACCGGCCCTCGGTCCTGGCGTTTAAAATTGCACGGTGGGACGCACCTGTGCGCTCTCTCTGCAAAACGGCGGTGGTAGAAGCACGAGCCGTTCTCCGCTCCGCGTCGTCTGGCTCCGGTCGCCGCCGTTGTTGGTGCGTCTGGTGCCGCTGGACCCAAGCTGTCTCCGGACGCCGTTCCCGAACTAGCCGCCGCGGCCGAAACCGCGTTCTGCTTGTGGGCGTCGACCAACTTCTGCGCCTCCTTGCTCAACCCATGGTAGTCTCGCTTGGCCAATCGGGGAGACTCTGCCAGGGCCACTCTCACTGCTGGTGGCAGGGTTCGAAGGAATAGGTGGGCGAAAATGAATTCGCCATCCTCGGAGGCTTTGAGCTGCAGCATCTTCACCATCAGGTCCGCAGGTCTATCGTTTTCTGCCTCCGTCAGCGCCAGGAGCCCCTCTGCTCTTTGTTGGACTGAGGGGGTGAAATGGCTGATCAGCGCGTCTTTCAATGCGCTGTACTTGTCGCTGTCTGGTGGATGATTAACCAAATCCTCCACTCTCTGGACCGTGTCGCTGTCCAGTTTCGCTACCACGTGGTAGAATCTTGTGTCGTCGTTGGAGATTCTCCGGAGGTTGAACTGCGCCTCGATTGCGCTAAACCATGAGTGCGGGCTGTGCTGCCAGAAATCGGGCAGCCGGAGCGTGGAGGCGGCCATCAGGCTGGCTTCCACCGAGCCCGGTTCGGAAGAATTCTCATTGCTCATTCTCCGTCGTAGGTCACCAGTGTAGGAGCATGCTCAAATAACGAGGCTGAGTTTCAGTCATAAACCAGCTTTATTTGACAGAACACAAGCTCCTAGCATTCTCAAAGCAGGAAAGAGGAAGAATCATACTTCAACCCCCTTTTATACATTTCCAGCATCAGAATTCAAGTCACATGGTGTCTTCAGTCAACATACAGTTACAAAGCATCCCTTTGAAGCTTCACCATTGTCTCTCATTTCTTGATGAACCGGAATACCCTCCGGGGCGTCTTCTGTGGGACAAAGAGACAAATCTCACACTTCCTTGTTACCTCCTGTAGATTTGAGTCCTCAGTCCTTGCAGACGTGACACTCCACAATACACATTCAGTTCTGTCTCTGTGGCAGCGTGAGCCCACAATGTGTGTCGGCCACACTATGTTATTTATATTGTATAGTTGGGAAAATATTTATGTATTTTAGAAATTAGTGGGTATGTGTAAATGATAGGTTTATTGTTTTACCTGGGATTATGGTAGGGGCTAATCAGCCCTAATTATCTCTGTTAGTATAAAACAGGTGTGATGATTGTGACCTTAATCGTGAATAGTTGATCATTGTTGTTGAAGCAGAGCTTGAAGGATTGTGTCGGATGTCTGGACTATTTACTTGTAAGTTAATTGAAATAAAAACTGGACTAATTGAAATTTCGCATCGCTTTGCTGCACCAAAATCTTCACATTTGAAGACCTAGCCATGCCACGTTCACAACACCATGACGGGGGGGCTCCGGTCCGGGTCCGTCATGTTGCGATAACGCACAGTTGTAATTTACCGATTGGTCAAAAGTCATTTGGATTACAATTTTCAGGGATAAAGAATAATTTAGCTTATAACACTTACCTGTCCACAACAGCAAAGTCGCTGGCGAACTTCTCTTCCTCATTGTCAGACGAACATGACGCTGGTCCGCTTGTTACGGACTCGTGGTTCTGGTCACGCGACCCGGTCAAACCATAATTCCATTATTGCAGTTTTGCGCTTCCATGATTGCGGTTTTGGTGAACGATTTTTCAAAACAAATAAGAACAGTAGTAAGAAAAAAAGACTGGCGAACGCCTGTGTGTCACCCAGCCTTACACAAAACAGCTTTCGAACTTCTGTGCTTCAATTGGCTGGCTGTATTCGCAGCCGTTGGTAGGCGGGTCCTTCTTGCTAGGTTTTCAGTCATTGGTTCTTCAAGGTTTCAGAAACCCAATTCAAGGCTCTTATTAGTCGAATGAGAGGTCAATCACATCTAAACCAATCAAAGCACTCCTTTGGCTTTTTGTTCGCGGCTGTGTCTGTAGTGGAAGAACGGAAATGCAGCTTTTTTTTTTCAGTGCGCTCTAGGACGCAGCGCCCTCGTGCGCTCTAGGACGCAGAGACGTGTCCGCCCGCGGTACACAGGAGTGCAAGGGGTTAATTTCTTTTGGAGTTATCCAGCTAACACAGACAAACCGTCAAACATCTCTGTCTTCTCTTACTATTCCCAACAATTCCCTTTATACTTGAGAAAAAATTACCTTCAGGAATCTTATTAAAGTGAGACAATTTTAGAATTCCATATAAGGTAGAAAGAACAAATTTCACGAGCCTTTTTTTGTTTTATTGAACACATGGATGAATACACAGCCTTGTACAGGAACCACACTGATCACTCAAATTAGGAAAAAATATTTCAAAACCTAAAAGAATATTTGAAAAGTGATAAATCATTTATAATAACACACAAATGTGTGCCACATTTACTGAAGGTCTGTCCTTACATCTAAAATATACAAGCTACATCGGAGTGCAATAAAAATGAAGAAGCACAGTTTAATCTCTTCAACCATAAAAATATGGCTATAATAAAAACCTTCCCGACTCCAGCTTCGTCTCTGATCCTTGCAAAGTTCTGGCTTTTCAGAAGAAGTGTCGTTTTTTTTAACATTTCTCCATTTGGCAGTGATGACAGCACCTGCCACTTCCCTTCAAATGAGGTTTGCAGTTCAAAAAGTTCCTTTGTGCCAGATATAATGGAGGGAATGTGGCAGTCTGTACACGACTGCCATTAGAGTGGCAAATCAAAAGGAGAGCATCCTTTACCGAGCCATCATGGCATGAAGGCATTTCTCCTTAGCAACAGGCTGACCTCGTTTCTATGGTTATGGTGTCCCTTCTACATTTCTTTCAGGACAACGATGGCAAAAGGAGAGAAAAAACAAAAAACAGGGCCTGAGTATGTGGGCGCTGTTCAACCTACAGCAGGTGGTTGGTTTCACCACAAGGAAAAGGGAATGAAGGTGCAGGATAGATGTGTGTTTGGAGTGAGATCAGTGCGGTTTGCGCCTCTTCTCGGCGGAGGTCGTGGGAAGTTCAACAAACAGCCACCTTTCAACGCTAACTGAACTGATTGGCGAATACCTCCAGATAGTTGACTCTTCCCTCCCTCCAGACTGCCAAGTTAAGATGCAGCCTACAGGTATATCCGCCTCAACGGCTTTCAGCTCTGAAAACCTCCTGCAAGACAGGTTGAAGGAGGAGGCTGTCAGTTTAGGCAGGATTTTGGTTTTTAAAACCTCTGAGCTGAACGAATAAAGCAGATAAATGATGTGGCTGATGATCTTATTTCCAACTTGTTATTCTACTCTTCCCTTTTTTAAAAAGAAAAAGAATTTCTCAGATGAAGCTCTTTCACGGTCCCTGTAACTGAGCCTGCCTGCCGTTGCTATGCAACAATTGGGGTAACAAGGATCATTATTGAATAAGTCATTAAGACAATAGTTCAAGAGAGGCAGTCAGACCTGGAGACATGATCTTACTCCTAATACATCATATCATCTGAGGAAACTCTGGCGTGAGACTTTCAGCACAGTGCAGTCAGAGCTCTGTCACTCAGCGTGATGAGGGCTTGTGACAGCCGATGATAAGTGGCTGACGTTATAGTGCCGCTGTGCCAGATTTTCTCCCTCCTTTTCCCCAGCGCCCACAGCCACACCCTAGCTCTTGACCCCAAGTGACCCCAAGCAATCCAATTCCATTTCCTGCTGCCAGCTGCCCTGAATGATTACTCTTGACTGACTCCATTCATGAAAGCTCAAGTGTGGGTGGATGGGGCGGCGTGTGAGCGTGCTTGTCCATCCATCTGTTGGGGACTGTTTCTGCAAGAGCTGCGCATCTTGCACACAAGCTCGAGCAATTCACAGCATGTTTGTGGGATTTGCTTCTTTAAGCAGCTTGTGTTTGTCGTTTTTCTATTGCAGTTTGGTTTTTGTGTCTGTGAGGGTCCCATGGCAAAACAGGGAAGAAACGCAAAAGAGAGATTCCAATTAAAACTGCTGCAGCGCCCCATCAGTGCATTGGTAATAGTGTCTCTGTGAAAGGAACAAGGAGCTTTAACCCTTTACATGCCCACCTCAGCTACAGTATTTGTTTTCAGCTCATGTGGCTATTTTTCCAGAGAGATATCTGTGTTTGCATGTTTCGCGTTGGACTGAAATGACCTCAGTAATGTTAGAAGAATGTTAAAGAATCAAAATCTGGAGACATTTTCACAAAGGCAGTTGGACATTAGTTAGACATCAACTTTTTTTTCCAGCTTAATTGTCCTAAGTAAGGTTAATTTCCCCTAAGTTTTGTCTATTAAAGTTTTTCCTCACTTTGGAATATTTAACTCTCTTCACCCCATTAAGTCTCACTGAAGAATTTTAAGTAGAAGTGTGCAATTAATTTGAGGGAAAGAGTCTTTCAGTATATATTAAATGAAGTGGTCTCAAATGGTACCATACTGCACCTCCACTGACCTTCACTTTACCTGCTGCAGAAATTTAGCAGTGTGACATATCAGCAGGTGGTGTTACTGCACCCAGAGGTTCTTTGGAAACCACTATTTAAAAAAAAAAAAAAAAAGATAGCTGCATGTTGCGATTGTCCGGTTCCAAGCAGATGTTGACTTCAAGGTCTTGTATTGTTTTGCAACAACTTTTGAAACGTAAAGTGTGCTCATGTTAGTTTTTAAAGCAGCACTATGTGATGTTCTTGTTCCTTGTAAGAACACTGGAAAGGCCGCAACTATGGCAACCACTGCCCCAATCCCAACAGCCAACCAGAGGGCGCTTTGTTGTTGGTGGCTAAAGTTGTGCCCTGTGATTCGCTTCTGGTGCCGAGGCCACAGTTACCACAGCTGCTGTCCCCGCAGTGATACCACCAAAAAAAGAGCTGTTGCAGGCGATGTGAACCCACTCAGGCTATGGGGGAAATGAAATTCACTCGGTCAAACGTTGGTGTACCATGAAAATAATTTTGTAAACATTATTTTGAGGTGAAAATCTTACATAGTGTTACTTTAAAATGTAGAGCGATATGCTGTAATTCAGCAGAATAAGACTTCCCTGGAAAGAGTCAAACCTGTGACCTCCTGCATATCAAGCTATAGCCTAAACCATAACACTACACAACTACTTCAGGGCTACTGTTCTCAAATGATAAATGTTCATTTTAAAGGGATTCTAAGCAGTAGTAGAACAACATTTCAAACTTAATGTGTGCTATTGTTTTCAAATACACAAAAGAGGTATGATGCACTTCAAAAGAATGACACTTTAAAAAGAAGAGTTAAAACCTTGGTCTCCAGCATGCGAGGTGATCATCTTAACCCTTACACCACGCAATTGCTTTGAATCACACGCTGACTTTCTCGCACACTTAACAAAATGCTCCATTGACAAGACACAAAGGCTGATAGACATTTCATAAACATGATTTTTAGACAATGAATAGAATTGCATAGAATTTGTTAAGTAACATAATTTGTGATGTTGGTAATATTATTGCTGGCAAATTTCTTTAATTTTCACAAAGGACTACCATCAATTAAATTTCAGTTTTATTAAATTACCCTTTATTGTCATTCAACCATACAACCAATCATGTACAGTAGAATGAAGTTGTGCTTTATCCTATCTACAGTGTCAATCACACACACCCGTGTGTAGAATCAGAAGGGCCGCTGCCATGCAAGGCGCCGCCACAGATTTCCCTCCTCCATTCCATTACTGCTGAGCACCAAGCTGGAGGGCAGGAAGTTTCACTTTTTATATGGTCTTTGGCATGACCCGGCCGGGATTTGAACCCCTGCCTCCCGGGTGTGGGGCGGATGCTCTACCAACTGAGCCACCACTCCGGTCTTATGGGCTATTTGAGTAGTCAAGGAAGCTTATTGCAGTAATAGTGGTGCAATGATTAGCATCACTAATTCCAAGCAGTTGCTCTGGGTTCGATTCCAAAACATTGCATGGTGTTTTTCTTTGGATAACTGCTTTAAATTGCTTTTTGCATTATGAAACAATCTTGAGTACTTCTCATCCTGACTTGGCTGCAGTTGTTGTGGCTGAGTGGTTAAGGTGATGGACTTGAAATCCATTGGAGTTTCCCCACACAGGTTTGAATCCTGCCAACAATGAAGACTTCTATTTAAAGGGTTTTCAGTATTGCTGGATGTTGCACTTGAGCCTCACTCCAAAATGAAAACTAAGCTGTTGCTTGCACACACCTGCCCATCTTCCATGTAAGTGTCCTTGCCATGTCAGCCCTAGTAATATTCACATACTCTTTGGCCATGTGCCAAGCAAACCAGGAGGACTTCTTCGACAGACGAATCACGCAGCAAATAATGTGTGGCCATCCATATGATCCAGACACTAAAGTCTAGTTGAGGCAATGGAAGCATTATGACTCAGCATCTCTGGAGAAGGCATATGTCCAACCCTTGGTGAGCAAGGTTCATGCTCATGGTCTTTTGGACCAGCATGCAGTATAGGTGATTGATTTTCTGTGTCGTAAGCATGGCTCACGGTTTAGACAAAGAAGGGAGACCACACGGAGGTGCCAATTTAAAACACAAGTTTATTTATTAAAGAAAGAACAAATTAAAAGAAAGTGTCTGTTAAGTCAGTAGCGTGTGTGTGGGAATGGGCGCGTGAAGCAAAATAAAGAAAACAAATCAATGGCTAAACCCAGCGATCACACGCCTCTGTCAAGGGCTGTAACAATGCCCAGCGGCACACCCAAAACCAGAAAGCCTCCAGGCTACAAACCACAACCAGGGGCCACCAGTGCAACCCCAGCCAAGCAACAAGCAGAACCTAAAACCAAGCAGTAGGCAGAGCAGACAGAAGGTGGCCAGCCTCAACGGGAGCAGAACACTACTGAGAGGCACGCAGAGATGGCTTTTATAGCTGCCTCTCAACCAGGGGCGGTCTTTCACAGCTCTACCTATGACAGAGGAGAAAAACACAGAAAGGCCCCACTCCTAAAAAGGAGCGGGCTGTAACCCCCCCACCCCACCCCACACCACACACAAAAGGCCTTCCCTATTTGGAAGGCCTACACAACCTGACCTACAAACAATATTCCTAATGATTTATTTATTATTTAACTGTAAGTCACTATATAGCATTGAAACTACAAATACAGATCTACCATTTTTCGTTTCCCTCAACCCCGGTCCTGGTGTAAGCACCCCACCAACCCATCTAAATATGTCAGCCACCCAGCAACTCCCAGCACCTGGAGAAGCGATTTAAGAGTGCTGACCCACTAAATAGGTGGCATAGGTACTGGACAAGATTTATGACATCTAACACTTATGAACTCGGCGCTGTGGACAGGCTTTTACCACAACACCCCGAGCCTTTGATGTGTGGTGGACATCCACACAGTAGATCTGCAGAAACAAAAACAAAACACGTCAGTCAGAACATAATCCTGTAGTCCACAGACTAATAGGAAAAAGATGTCCTTCCCAAGGACGACCAAAATCCAGGGTCCACTGGACAGGAAGGAAAAGCCTGTCAGGAGGCTGGACCAAGACCACAACTAGCCAGAAAAAATAGAAGTGTCCATCAGGAGGATGACCACTATCAGAACTCCACCAGATAAACAGGGGTCCCAGCCCAGGAGCAAGATAGCACGGCTCAGAAACAAACCATGGTTCATGCAGGTCCTGCAGTAACTCAGACTTATCCAGCTTACCCTGCATCCCACACTGATCAGAAGAATCCATGATGTCATCATCTGACACATGCCTGCTCACAGATCCTGCAGCTGCGGACCTAACAAGCTGCTGAGACACACTCCCCCTCTTTAAAAATCAGCTTTCCTTGGGAGTAATCAGATTTCAACAGATTAATTTGGCCAAGCTGCACCTCCTCACTCCACACAGATGCAACTCCAAAGACCTCAGAGACCAATTTAATAGGCTTTCCTATAGTGTCATCCAGAAACCATTGACCGCCAGAAGCACCAACAGGGCAAATCAACTGCACCCACTGACAGCCCGACACCCACCCCCGCTCAGGTGCAGCCAAACCAACCCCATCAGGAACCAAACTCATCAGCTCCTCTGACACACTAACCAGTGCCTTAATTGGTGTTACTTCTGAGGAGTCACAATCTGGAAACACCCGTGTGGACTCCACGCACAGATCTCCAGAGTTAGCCTGATTAATTGACACTACTGGCACATCACCTGGTGCACCAATTGATGTCACTGGCACCTCACAGACTGCACAGGAGACGCTCCAACACACAGGTTTTCAGGGTTAATATGAACAATCAGAGCCACCGATGCCACAGGCTCAACATACACGTCACCAAATCCGCCATTTGATTTAACCAGACAATCTACTTTCCTATGTCCCTTATCCTCACAATAACCACAGATTTCACTTGGATCAAAACACAAGCTCAGTTGCAAACCTTGCTGTTTTCCTCTCCTGCCTAGTGAAAAAACCTCTTCCCTGTACCCAGAAAAATCAGGCTCAGTGCGCAGGTCTTCAAAATCAGCCTGATTAACTGGAGGAGCCAACACCACAGATGTCACAGTGTATGCTGGAATCAATTCACAATCACTGCGCACATGCACAGTCTCAGGAACAGAGAAAATCGGGCTGACATCAGAGTAAACACTATCCGAGTGTGCACAGTCAGAGGTACCGTTTAGGCTCACAATAGCCCCACCGGCCGTACCCATATCCAGACTCAACCTAAGTTTCTCTAATTGTTTCCGCTTCCATATTAACTTCGGTAGCAAAACCGCCTCCTGCTGCTCAAAAAGCAACGTGGCAGCCTCCTGATTTAAATGCCCTCCCGACATCACCACAGGTGTTACGTACATGAACACACACAGACAAATCAGACTGATGTGACAAATTAACCCAAATGCAACACTCTGCCTCATCTGCCAACACTCATGCTCACACCAAAAATAAATAAATAACACACCACAAACCAAATCTACAAACAGACACTCACCTCCGTGTCTCCCTGATAAGTGTGCACCTTCTGGCAAACATTACACACCAACGAGCGCTGACATCACCCGGATCACACAGGTGCTCTCACTTGTTCACAAAAAAAACCTGCCATGCCTCTACTCACACCCGTGAGCAGAGTGCGCCAATGTAAAAAATGAAACTGGATCAAACACAGAAAAAGCGCTTCCACACAAATTAACACACTGGCAATTCTCCGCCCTGACTAACTGGTTACAAAACTAACTAACTACTCTGGACCCTAGTCTTCGGGCAGCTACTTGCAGGAGGTTCTTTAATCACTAAACCACCGGGCTGACAGCAATCACTACATGACAACTTGCCAGGAGCTCTCGTGGATGTGACCCCAGTGCTGTATTCACCACCACACCAAAGCAGAGCAGACAGTGACCCCTATTGGAGCTCACTGTTAAACCTATCCGGAGAAATTACCAGTGATATCAGACTGATGAATGGAAAACACTAACCTGTTTTAACCCAGTAACACACACACACACACACACACACACACACACACACATGCACACAAAACAAAACGGACAAATCTGCCCAAACAAAACAATGAGCCAGCAGCCAGAACCTAATGAGCCCTCATGTGTCCCCAACAAATGATTTACAGCTCAAACAAAACCAACCTGGTTCAGTTAAGTGGACAAGCCCCCATTTGTCACAAGCCTGGCTCACAGCTTAGACAAATAAGGGAGACCACACGGAGGTGCCAATTTAAAACACAAGTTTATTTATTAAAGAAAGAACAAAATGAAAGAAAGTGTCTGTAAAGTCAGTAGTGTGTGTGTGGGGGAATGGGTGTGTGAAGCAAAATAAAGAAAACAAATCAATGGCTAACCCAGCGATCATACGCCTCTGTCAAGGGCTGTAACAATGCCCAGCGGCACACCCAAAACCAGAAAGCCTCCAGGCTACAAACCACAATCAGGGGCCACCAGTGCAACCCTGACCAAGCGACAAGCAGAACCTTAAACCAAGCAGTAGGTAGAGCAGACAGAAGGTGGCCAGCCTCAACGGGAGCAGAACGCTACTGAGAGGCACGCAGAGATGGCTTTTATAGCTGCCTCTCAGCCAGGGGCGGTCTTTCACAGCTCTACCTATGACAGAGGAGAAAAACACAGAAAGGCCCCACTACAAAAAAGGAGCGAGCTGTAACATCTGGAAAAGGGTACCACAATTACCAGGATTTACTTCACTGCTGCAGAAATTGTGAAAGACCATCAAAATCAAGAGGCGTGACATGCTGACCAAAGGTGTCCACCTCCTCTAAGACAACACCCCACTTCACAACTCACATGTTGCCCAGATGGAAGCACTGTCCTGTGGCTATGAAATCCTTCCTCACCTCCATCATTCTCTCAGCCTCACACCATCTGACTTCCATCTTTTTCCAACCATGAAGTTATCTTTGAAGGGCAAGCACTTCCAAGAAGATGAAATGCTGATTTCTGAGGTCAAGTTGTGGCCTCTGATGCAACCTGCAGCCTTCTACAGGCGAGGTCTCCACAGCTGCATAAAGTGATGGAAGAAGTGCGTGATCCTTGGTGGTACTTATGTAGAGAAAGGCTAATAACTATGACAAGTTTGGTTTCTTTAAGTCCATGGGAAATAAGTCAGGGGAAATCTTTAATAAACAGCCCCTGTATGTTCCAAGTTCATTTGCACTCACACAGCATTATGAGAGTGGGTTCAAGTTTAGCAAAAGGAATCAATAACACACTAGTAATTACAAGCTATGCAGGCTGGCAACAACAGCCGAGGGATGCTGTGCATGCCACTCAATAATTAAATAAGCCAGATACAACTGGGAGTAAGACATGTTTCAGGGTGATTTATGGGTTCATTAGAGTCCTTGTAGTGTTATTTAGAATTAGTAAATGTTTAGGAAGAGGTGTAAACAACACAATAGCAACATCAAGCTAGCCAAGTACTAGTGACCCTGATGAGCGCCTCAAAGTAGTAAGTCAAGTTAATCACAACAACTTACCTTAAGACATGGAGGTTCCCCAACAAGAATGTAGTTTTATATAAAACTCCCATTATACTGGGTCATCTTTTGCAGCAATGAATAATTTATAGTAAACACTAGGAGCTCACAGGAGGCATGTCTGCTCACTACAAGAGAGTGATAGTCATTCCGCGTAATGCTCTCCATCTCAGGAAAGCCATTCCAATATTAACTCATGTTGTGATCTGTCTTTATCTGTGAGCCGTCTTGTAGCTTAATTCTTTTCTTTTGATGGGGTAAAGCCTAGAAGGCCTTCTCCACTTTGTTGGGAATGGGAAGATGCCATTTTACCCTGTCTTCAGTTTGAGGTGGAATTTTGCCATCTACATATAAAGGTGGGCCAAATATTTAAAAAGTGGGGGCACTAGAAAAATGAGTAGCTAGGCTGGCAGTGTAAACAAGAGTCTGAGAATTAACACAAGGGGAGGCAGGCGAGTCAGTGCTAAGGAGTGGCTGACAGCACTCACCATTAACAGCGGATAGGAGCTGCTTATTTAATACAGAGGTGTAAAATGTTGTATAGCGCGCCTTTAATGGTACATCTGTCTGCAAGTCAAGTTTTGTGTATGTATTACAACCTTACCGTGTCATTGGTAAAACTGTTCCCCACAAAATACTGTCTGCTGCTAAATGAGAACAGTGCAATGAAGCGTGTTGTGCTGGGAGTTGGGAAATGAAAATTACACATTCTACTCACTATATTTATCAGATAGTGGTCCCTGCTGACATTTAAAGGAGCTGAACAGAAGTTTTGAGACAAGATTTTCTTATACAAGCATTAATGTCTTTAATTCTTACAGAGAAATGCCCCCAGTCTGATACATACAGTAAATTCCAGTTTTATGAAGTACTTGGTTAGATGAGAAAGCTACTTGCAGTGATGGTGGTATAATGGTTGATTCATATCTATTACATAGGGCATTTTTAACAAGATAAAACACTTTTTTACAATGGTGGCATATAAGACAAAACAAAGGTTCAGTTTTGAAACCAGTTTAAATTCTCAGATGCATAAATAAATACTCTGTTAGGTGTAGTTGTTGTGGCCGAGTGGTCAAGGCAATGGATTCGAAATCAATTGGGGATTCCCCACGTACGTTCAAATCCTGCCAACAATCTAACTTTAAGCTTAATGGGCAAACAGTGTCCATCTATTATTGACATTCCTTCAGGATGGGTTGAATCTACCCAAATTATAAGATTACATCCAAAACTGTGTTACAGGTGGGTTTAAATGTTACGAACATCCAGATCATCTGTGCAGAAAATGTCAAACACATAGAAAAGAGACTAAATAAATAATCATTTGTAACTGTAATTTATGCATCTGCCTTTCCTCCAACTTCCTAATGTTATACATGCCTGTAGCATCATCTCACTTTGACTCATCAATAAGAATTATTCTTCAGCTTAAAGACATTGTTTCACCCAGGAAAAGGACAACCAGGAACTGCTCTTTTACCCCAGGCCACAATTGAACTCACATTCCTTTGTTAAAAACCAGTCTAAGGAATTCACCCTAATGCACTTCCTTTTTGACTTTATGGCCCAATAAACTTTGAGACATAGAACAGAACCCTGGAGTACCCCATGGCCTACAAAGATCCACAGCTCAACATTGCCCTCTACTGGCAACTCTGGGACATGCTGGATTTAACCAGCAAACCTTTTAACCACATCTTTGTTAAGACTCACTTCTAAACATCTTCCTCTTTTTCCAGGACACCAGGAAAAGTAAATGAGCTTTGTTTGATGTGGACAGTCTGTTGGGTTTGAA
This sequence comes from Pholidichthys leucotaenia, assembly GCA_020510985.1. NCBI lineage: Eukaryota > Metazoa > Chordata > Actinopteri > Cichliformes > Pholidichthyidae > Pholidichthys > Pholidichthys leucotaenia. Next base: position 61,770,743 of record CM035839.1, read on the forward strand.
ATCTATTAATCCTTAATTTAAATATGTGCATGTTAAAATCTTTAAATGAATGTTTATTCTTGCATGTTAATTTAGAAGCACTGATTATAAGTTGCAAGGACACTGAAATAGGTTAGCTTAGTTTTATATACAAGGGTATAGATGAATATTAAGTGTAAAAAAGTTACCAAAAACGTTTCTCAAATCATGTGACCTATCACGGCCAATCCTTGCTTGACAACAGCTCTCTCAAAGTTCCAGACAAAAGACTGTTTGTTTATTGGACTAAAGTTCTTAAAGCCTGCCCACGAAGGAAGGCTATTGGTCTGAGCTCCTGTCAATCACGGAGGCCCGCAAAAGTTTCCCCAGATAAAAAGGAAACAACGCCCTTTTTACGCTATTTCTCTTTCGGCTCTTACTATTTTGTCACTTCACGTCTTGTCTCTACAGCAGAGAACTTTTTTGGGAGAAAGAAGGGACTTTACTGCCCGAACAAAGAAGCCTTATCCCACATGTTTCTTTTCTACGATCACAGAGCCTGAAGTATCATGTTCTTTTTTTTTGTAACCTCTTTGTAGCTTTAATTTTTTTTTCTTTAAATGCCTAGGAATTAATTCTTTTCTTGAGCTCAGTTCTAATTAAGAGTTTAAAACTCTAATCTTAGATGTCTATATTTCTATAATTTTTCACCTGTTAAACTTTCTGTAAAACCACCGTTTTAATTTTAATTTAAGTTTTAATCTTGACTTTATTTTTATAATTTTATTGGCTATTCCCACACCAGAAGTTCTTTTCTCTATAGTTTAAAACTCTTTTTGATTTGATATCGGATTAGATATTACAAATTATCCTCGAATCCTCTGGGAAGAGCTTGCCAACAGAGAAGAAAGAAGACTCTGCCTCGTTACCCAGCACTGAAGAACCATTATCGCCATCTTTGCTCGACCTAAGCTCCAACTGTGAGTCATACAGTCAAAATCCAGCCTGTTTGACAGCTTGACTATAAAGGTCAAACTGTGGACCCTGAAATATCTGCGGGCAGATATTTCCCCTTAACATCCACAAAAGCTTCACGAGGACGACGGAAGAACTCATCTTCAACCATCACGCCAGTCACGTGAGCTGCAATTTTATTCATCTGCTGAATTAAACATCTGAGGTTCGATAATAATTTGATATCTAATCAGATGCAAATAAGGGAATCATTAACATAACTTCTTTTCATTAAAATTCCGTTTTTATTTTCTTAAGAGTAATCCAGAATTTTCCGTATAATTGATTTCATTTTCCTTATAAATTTGCGTTATGTTTTCCATAATCCGTTAACTTCAAATTGATCTAAATTCATTTAACAGTTTAAATGAAAATGCAAATGCAAATGTTTAAATTGTTAATCTACCATTTACAAGTTTAATTTTATGGTTAATGAAATCACTGCAATGGCTTTTAATTATCATTTCATTTAATAAATATGTGAAAATGAGAGAAGTTGTTAAGAATTTATTTCATTCTGAGTCTGGTTTAAGTCCCCAGTATCGAAATCACTAAAATTTTGAGACTGATTATTAATTAATTTATTGAGTGATTAAACAGGTATAAAGTGAAATAAAGATTAAAATTGCTTCTTTAGACAGAAGCTGGTGCCCCATGAGTTTTATTAATTTTTCCTGTGTATATGAACCGAGAATTCATCTTAGGTTCCAGTACATTAATATAAATTAAATAATTTTTTATACCTGATCATAATTATTAACTCATATAACGTTACATGCCAATAATGCAGCAACCCAGAGAATTAGTTGCATAGTCTGTCATGGATCTGGGTAAACACTGCACATTGCGTGCTGTTTGACTTTTTGGCTGTGTTTACTCCACTTTCCAGGAGCAGTGTGAGCCCTAAATGAGGGCAGCTGTATAATCATCCACACCTGCCTTAAATGATCCCTCTGCTAATTAAGCCTCACTCTGAGGCTGTAGTAGTGTGGGATTGTGATGTTGGAATGCCTTCACCCCTGCCAGCCTGTCGCACCCTGCTCCCCAAGCCTAAGCATGCTCACCCAGCTGACCTGCCTGCTCCCCAGCCTCTGTTCCTCAATGGACCCACTCCCCTGGACTCTGTTCTCCCCGGAAACCACAAGAAGTAATACTTAACCATTTATAACCCCTAAACCCACAATTACCTTGGCAAAGTCATTTTTAAAAAGCCTGCCAATTTCTTGGCTGGTGTTGTTACAAATTATGATTGTGTCCTTATCTTTGAAATTTTTAACATACATGTATGTTGTCCCGATAAGCCCCTGATGAAAGATTTTTTAAATATCATTGATTCTTTGAATCTGGTGCAGTCTGTGACTGGTGGTGCTACACACGAACACGGACACATGTTAGATTTTGTCCTCTTATATGGCCTGTCTGCTTTTAATTTAGAAATTTGTGACACCGTATTGTCCAACCATATGCCTGTATTATTTGAGGCTGATTTGTGCAGAAAAAAACTTGCACTCCTGCTCAGCGCTGTCAGATTCTTAACCCTTCCACTGCCGTTCAGTTTTCTGCTGCCTTTGACCAGCTCTGTGTCCCTCCTGGCTCCATCTCATTTGCAGAAGAACTCAGCTCCTGGTTTCACTCCTCCTGCCAAACCATCTTGGATTCTGTGGCTCCACTGAAAATCAAGCAGCCTCGATCCAAACCTGAGCCGTGGTTCAATAACAGACCTTGTGCAGTTAGACAGGAATGCCGCAAAGCTGAACGCAGGTGGAAAAAGGACAAACTGCAGGTGTCATTGCAGATTTTAAAAGACTGCTGGTGTCAGTACCAAAACACTGTCAAGGAGGCTAAAAGAGAATGTTTTGCTAATATTGTTTCTGCCGATTCTCATAATCAACATGTTTTATTTAACACTATTGACTCTGTTCTTATTATGCCACAGACTGACTGAGTGGAGGCCTCCTCTGAATTATATAGTGATTTTATACACTTTTTTTATTGATAAGGTGGCCACTACCAGGGCTCTCATCTCAGCTCCTGCCTCTGATCCCTCTGTCTCTGTCCCTTGTTCTGCAGTTTTTAATCAGTTTAAACCTGTGACTCTGTCGTTTTTAGAGGACGTGGTTGGCCACATTAAGCCCTCAGGGTCCCCCTGTGATGCTGTCCCTCCTAGACTTTTTAAAGAGGTGCTTCCCAGTATAGGCCAGTCAGTTCTCACCATTTTGAATAGCAGCCTGTCATCTGGTGTGGTTCCTGCAAATTTTAAACATGCAGTAGTGCTGTGGTGATCCCAAGCGTGGGTCTGCCCCGCAGCCGCAATATGGACAGAGGAAGAGGTCAGCCTGCCAGTTGGAGTCTGTGCCGGCGACGAAACGTCTCCGGATCTCCACTGAGCAGAATCCTGTCCCAGTTGGGAGTGGATCTCCGGTCGCCACGCAGAGCGAGCCATCTGCATGGGCTGCAGTGCCGGGGGGGTCCAGAGACTGCTGAGACCATCATGCCTGCTGCTATCCGGATCGATGGAGTCCTGGACGGCAGTGGAACTTGAGCTCAGGCAAGTGCTCTCCTTTGTTTTCATTATTTCTGTTTTGGAGAGATCTTGTCTGGCTCTTGGGGAGGAGAGCTGGGTGCTGCCGCCAGCAGCATCAGAGCTCGCCTCACCGGGTTCCACTGCTGCCGGTGACCCTGACTGTGTTCCTGTGCTCCCTGTTTCAGAGCCTTTTCTCAGGGTCACCAAGGTGCTTCCTGCCATGCTAGAGGTCTCCGTGGGTTCCGGTCCGCTGCCCGAGGTAGTCGTGGGTCCAGCTCCTTGAGTCGAAGTCACCATGGGTCCAGCTCCTCAAGCAAGGGCCATCATGGGTGCTGCTACGCTTTAGGCCGAGGCCGTCGTGGGTGCTGCTACGCCTCAGGCTGAGGCCATCATGGGTGCTGCTACGCCTCAGGCCAAGGCCATCGAGGGTGCGGCGCTGGAGCTGAAGGCTGCTGGGATTCAGTTTCAAGTTTTTGGTTCCTTCATGGGTTGTTCCTTGCCAAGGGTTGGCAGAGGCTACCGGCCTCCTCTCCTGCCTTCTGGGGGAGGTGAGCGGGGCTCCATGGTCCGCTGGCCCAGCGATGTGGGGAGGCCACCGGAGGGACCTTTTCGTCTGACTTTGTGGTGCTGGAGGTCTGGCAGGCTGCCCGACCTTTTTCTTGTGACGGCTGGGTGGAGCTGGGACTCTGGGAGGCCTCCAGAATATTGCATTTATTTGACTGATAATACGTGATTCTTAGTGTTTCTCCTTTCTGGTAAGCATGTATTATCCAGTTATCTTGTCCAGATTTCTTTTCTGGTTCAAATTTTCTGAGGGAGAAGTTATTCTCATTTAAACTTGAAGTTTGGGTATTTGCTTTATTGGTATAAATTTCCACGTTGACATTTCCAAGAAAAAGGAAAAAAAAAAAAAAAAAAAAAAAAAGAAAGAAGTTCCCTTTTTTTTTTGAACCCATAGTTTTGCAATTTGTTATACTTTCGTGTTCTAGTTCATTAGTAAATTTTTGTATGGACATTCCTGTAAGAAGAAGAGAGAAGTTCTCATTTCAAAACGATGTGTTGCAATTTTTTATATTTTGGTATGCCTTAGTATCTTGCCGTTAAGCCTTTTGGGGTCATTTTTTCATTCCAGTGTCATTCTCTCCAGGCCTGGATTCCCCCTCCACGCTCCCGAGGCTGGTTTTGATAGTTCTCCTGGTTGGGGTGAGATGGGGGGTGGGGTTCTCTTAGATGTTACTATTGGAATGCCTGGAATTCATCCCTTAAAGCGGGGGCACTGTGGTTATCCCCCCGCGCTCGAGTCACTTGTCATTTTCCTTTTTTCCCTGCCGGTTTAGTCTTGTTTGTTAGGGGATTTACTTTGTGCTTTTATTTTGACAGCGCCACAGCAGCACTTCCTCCTGTCAGACTGTTGGCAGGCTGTCACAGCTGCGCATTTAATCCTTTATTATTTGTCTCACCTGTGTGGGGTTTATTGGTTGCACTTTTTAAGATTGCAGTGGAGATTCATTCCTCGCTGAGATCTCACATCCATTCAGGCCCCACATCCAGCTCCAGTCCCTTTCCAGCATCAGGTTTCGCCCTCGCTGTTTAAAGTGTAAGTGACTCTTTGAATTTGTTTAGTTATTTTGACTCTTCGTGGTCGAGTGTTATAGGTTATGTGTTTTGCCGCTCGAGGCTCATTATTTTGTACTTTATAATAAAATAACAAAACTCACTGCTGGCTTGTGGTGTCTCATCTTTGCCCTGCAAAGGGCAACTCATACGTAAACTCATACCAAGTGCAGCCCTTGATTAAGAGACCTGGTCTCGATCATACCGTGTTGGCAAATTTTAGGCTTATTTCTAAGCTGCCATTTCTCTCAAAAATTTTAGAGAAAATTGTCTATATGCAGCTGAAATGTTTTCTGGATAAACACGGTATTTTGGAGGTTTTTCCAATCTGGTTTCAAAGCTTTTCATAGCACAGAGACAGTCTTGTAAGGGTTTTTCATGACATATTCTTGGCATGTGACTCATGTGAATATGCTGTTCTTGAGTTGCTTGATTTAACTGCTGCCTTTGACACAGTGGACCATCACGTTTTAATTTCCCGATTGCAGCACCTAGTGGGCATTTGTGGCACTGCTCTCAACTGGTTTTAGCATCTCTGGGTTTGGAATCCTCTTCTGCTCCTCTGCCATACAGAGTCCCACAGAGGTCAATTCTAGGGCCCATGCTTTTTTCTCTGTATATACTTCCACTGGGTTCCATTTTTAAAAAGCATGGTATCTCCTTCCACCTGTATGCTGATTGACAGATATACAGTGGTGTGAAAAAGTGTTTTTCCCCCTTCCTGATTTCTCATTTTTTTTGTTATGTTTGTCACACTTGTATGACACTTTGTATGTTTCAGATCATCAAACAAATTTAAATATTAGACAAAGATAACACAAGTAAACACAAAATGCAGTTTTTAAATGAAGGTGTTTATTATTAAAAGTAAAAAAAAAAATCCAAACCTACATGGCCCTGTGTGAAAAAGGGATTGCCCCCCCCCCCCCCCCCCCGGTTAAAACATAAATTAACTGTGGTTTATCACATCTTTGGAAAGCTGACTTCAATTTCTCCAGCCACACCCAGGCCTGATTACTGCCACACCTGTTCTCAATCAAGAAAACACTTAAATAGGACATGCCTGACAAAGTGAAGTAGACCAAAAGATCCTCAAAAGCTAGACATCATGCTGCAATCCAAAGAAATTCAGGAACAAACAAGAAACAAAGTAATTGCTATCTATCAGTCTGGAAAAGGTTATAAAGCCATTTCTAAAGCTTTGGGACTCCAGCGAACCACAGTGAAAGCCATTATCCACAAATAGTGAAAACATGGAACAGTGGTGAACCTTCCCAGGAGTGGCCGGCTGACCAAAATTACCCCAAGAGTGCAGCGACGACTCATCCAAGGGGTCACAAAAGACCCCACAACAGTCAAAGAACTGCAGGCCTCACTTGCCTCAGTTAAGGTCAGTGTTCATGAGTCCACCATAAGAAAGAGACTGGGCAAAAATGGTTTGCATGGCAGAGTTCCAAGAAAAAACCACTGCTGAGCAAAAAGAATATAAAGGCTCATCTGTGTGTGTGTGTGCTTGTGCAAGCGTGGGCACACACACACACACACACACACACGTGTGAAAAAGTGCTCGCCCCCTTCCTGATTTCTCTTTTTTTTTTTTTTTTTTTTTTTTTTAAATATTAGACAAAGCTAACACAAGTAAACACAAAATGCAGTTTTTAAATGAAGGTGTTTATTAAGTGGAAAAAGTCCAAACCTACACTGCCCTGTGTGGAAAAAGTGATTGTCCCATAAACCTAATAACTGCTTGGGCCACCCTTAGCAGCAACAACCGCAAACAAGCGTTTGCGATAACTGGCAATGAGTCTTTTACAGCACTGTGGAGGAATTTTGGCCCACTCATCTTTGCAGAATTGTTGTAATTCAGCCACATTGGAGGGTTTTCGAGCATGAACCACCTTTTTAAGGTCATGCCACAGCATCAAGATAGATACATACTTTATTTCGAACAAAAAGTAAAACAAAAACAAAACAAATGACAAGTGCAATAAACAGTATACAGTGTTCGAAAGGGAGAAGAAAGAAATGAACACTTATTAATTCCAACTCCTCTTTTCCATAAATACAACCCATGTGAAATACTGTATATACAAATTACCACATTTAAGACCCCAAGTAAACAATTAACTATATTTTGTACATATCAACATTAACACCCATCCATCCCAACATACATACAGTCCATACATCAAAACCAGCCCCAAACAGCACAGATATACACAGCACTCTCCCACCTACCATTCCATAGTGTCCCAGAGTGACCATAGTGAATCGTACATATAAGTTCTACCCTTCTAACATATATTCTTTCAGCAAATAATGTTTATACCTATTTTTGAATTGAATTCTGTTTGTACATAGTTTCAGTTCCGGCTCCAGAGTGTTTCACAAATCCACCCCACAGACAGATATGCACATACTTTTCTTAGTAGTTTGTATCTTGGGTTTTGTAAAGTTGAAGTCTCCTCTCAAATTATAATCATTGTCTCTTTTTTTGAATATTTTTTGTATATTAGTTGGGAGTTGATTATTAATTGCCCTGTACATGACTTGTGCTGTCTTAAATTTAACTAACTCCATGAACTTTATGACATGTGACTTTAAAAACAACGAATTGGTATGGTCTCTATATCCTACATCAGTGATTCTCAACTGGTGGGTCGCGACCCAAAAGTGGGTCGCGGACCTGTTTTCAGTGGGTCGCGGGCCTTTGCTGTAATAAGCTGGGCTGCGCGGGGGAGGGAACGGTAATAAAAGTTAACCATCCCCCCCCAAACTCCCGCAGCACCCTGACATTGATGTCGAGGAGAAAAAAATAGGAAAACAATTTAGTTACATTACTTTTATGATTCCAAACAGTTTGAAATTGACAGTGCACAGTGTACATTGACTCATAACTTTTGAATATTTCTAAGACTTAGCTACATCAGTGATTGTGCAAAATGAACTGCTCACGACTCAATGGAGATTGAAACTGGTGATCTGAAATGAATGCTGAAATTATAAAAAGTAATGGTATGTTGGAATTTTATTTCTATTATGGAATAGATAAAATTAACTGATTTTGATTTGATCAAGTGTTAAAGCATGTGATGGATAATGCTTGTTGAAATATTTTAGGAATGCTATCTTCTTGGAACATAAGTCAATATTATACAGTAATAAGTGGCATTCAGCTGTTTGTTTTATGTCATTTAAGCACAGTTCTGGTACTTAAAAATTAAAAACCCAGGAGCTTCGGGGGGTTTTCAGATAATTTTCAGATAATTTCGCCTACCCCAAATCACATCCCTGTTTTATATTGAGGACAAAGGAGTACAGAAACCTCAGTGTGTTTTGTGCAGCGAGGTGTTGGCATGTGAAAGCATGAAGCCGTCAAAACTGAAGCGGTATTTGGAAACAAAACACCATTCTCTATATAATAATTCTATATATAATAATTTTTAATTTAAAATGCAGCTAATTCAGAATTAAAGGGAATTGTTCCCTCTGTTGTATTGCCACTTACTGGTCATTTTGGTTAATCATTAAATTTGTTTTGTTTGTATACTGTGATATTCTGTTCTTCTACCTCAGGTTCAAAATGCACAATCTTTACATTCAATAAATTTGAGAATTTGAAAATCTTTGATTTGGGTCGCGGCTTGTCATTGAGGGGTGATGGTGGGTCCCAAAGCCAGACCAGTTGAGAACCACTGTCCTACATTATTTATTATCCTTATAGCTCTTTTTTATAATGTGCATATTGACTGTAGGTTGGTCTTGCAGGTGTTTCCCAAGACTTCTACACAGTAGTTAAGATAAGGTAGAAACAGTGAATTGTACAGTAAGAACAATGACTTATAGTCCAAGATGTGTCTTGTCTTCCCCAGTATGCCTGTACATTTTGCCAACTTGGCCCGGATGTGACTGATGTGAGGTTTCCAGCAGATTTTATTGTCTAGCATCACCCCCAGAAACTTATTTTCCTGTACTGTTTCTATTCCGGTATCATCTATCGTTACCATTATTTCATGATTTATTTTATAATTTCCGAACAACATAATCTTTGTTTTTTTTCAGATTTAGAGATAATTCATTTTTGTTGAACCACTGCGTTAACCTTTTCATTTCAGTTGTGACCACCTCTAAAACCTGCTGCAAATTCTCACCAGTGCAAAGGATATTTGTGTCATCCGCAAACAAAATAAATTTCTGAATTTTTGATACTTGGCATATGTCATTTATATACAAGATAAAGAGCTTGGGTCCCAAAACTGACCCCTGGGGCACACCACAAGTGATGTCCATGAAGGGTGATTTGTGCTCATCAATTTGTACAAATTGTTGTCTGTTACTTAAATAACTTTCCACCCAACTCAGTCCGACCCCTCTTATCCCATACCTTTCCAGTTTCCTCAGTAGAATTCTGTGGTCAATGGTGTCAAAAGCTTTCTTTAAATCTATAAATACCCCTACAGCAAACTTTTTTTTTATCTATACAACTAGTAATTTCTTCTATAAGTTCGATCAGTGCCAAAGATGTAGATTTATCTGCTCTAAAACCATACTGGCTGTCTGTAAGGAGGTTGTGTTTTTCAATGAAATCATCCAGTCTCTTAGTGAAGATTTTTTCAAGTATTTTGGAGAATTGTGAGAGTAAAGAGACCGGCCTGTAATTTGTGAAATAATGACTGTCTCCTGTTTTGTATAGTGGTATTACTTTTGCTATTTTCATTTTGTTTGGAAATTTACCGGTTTGAAATGACAGGTTACAGATGTGGGTGAGCGGTTGAACAATTCCTTCAATTCCTTTTTTCACTATTGTCATGTCAATTTCATTCCAGTCTGTTGATTTTTTGTTCTTAAATTTACTCACAGTCTCGATAATTTCCTTTTCAGTAACTGCACCCAAAAAGATTGTTTGAATTTCTATCTTCTATTTCATTTACAGAACCACTGTTATTTGTTTCTGTTGTCACTATTGATTTTGCTAATTCAAGACCAACGTTTACAAAAAATTTATTGAAACCACTGACTACATCCTCCATATTATTTATCAAATTGCCATTTTCAATAAAATATTCTGGATAATTAGCATTCTTAGGTCGATTACTAATAAACCCATTGAGTACTTGCCATATTCCTCTTAAGTTATTTTTATTATCCTCTAATATTCTGTTGTAATATTCTTTCTTACAAGTCCTCATTATATTAGTAAGCTTATTTTTATATCTTTTATATTTGATCTCAGCCTCTACCATTCTACACTTAATGAATTGTTTATATAATGTATTCTTCTTTTTACATGCATTTAGTGACCCCTTGGTGACCCAAAGAATATTTTTGTTTTGTTGTCTGTCACTGTATTGTTTTATAGGACAGTTTTTATTGTACAATGATTGAAATATTTGTAAAAATTTATCATATGCTTTATTTATATCATTTTCATCACAAACTGTCTTCCAGTCTTGGATTAATAATTCCTTTGCCAGTAAATACATAGATTCTTCAGTTCTTATTCTTTTATATTTAATATTTTTGGTATACTTTTTCTTCCTATAATCACATTGATAGACAACAAAAATCGGCAGGTGGTCACTGATATCATTCAATAAAAGTCCACTCATGATATTATTTTCCATAATGTTTGTGAATATGTTATCTATTAGTGTGGCACTGTGTGACGTGATTCTGCTAGGTCTGGTAATTGTTGGATGTAAGCCCATACTGTACATTGTGTTGATAAATTCTTCTGTCAAACTATGTTGTTTTGAATTCATAAGATCTATATTAAAATCCCCACAGATGAACATAACTTTGAGTTAGTTTTGCATACATTTTTTCCATCCAGTCCTTAAATAAGTCAATGTTTGATCCAGGTGTTCTATATACACAGCTCACGACCATATTCTTCACATTGTCCAGACAGATTTCTATTGTAATACATTCAAATAAATCATCCACAGTTACTGACAAATTTTCAACAACCTTGTATTGCAAGCTCTTGTCAACATAAATTGCAACTCCTCCTCATTTTTTCACTCTTATATTTTTATAATTTAATTTATAGCCATCCATGGTAAAATCCACTCCTTTCTCTTCACTGAACCACGTCTCTGATACTGTCACAATATTGAATGGCTCTTTAAATTGATGTAAATAATCTTTAATGTTATTAAAGTTGGCATAGAGACTTCTGCTGTTGAAGTGGATCATAGAAATATTGAAATCAGATGTGACCATTGTGTTAAACTGTTCATCCATGTAGTAACTACAGTCATTATTGATCGAGCTAAATAAATTATTATCAGGGTCTATGTTATATTCCACGTCCTGTGGGTTGTGATCCGTATATTCAAAAACTTTCAGTTCCTGATGTTCCTGTTTGTTGATCTTTTGTTTTATGTAATTAGATGTCCTGATGCAGATGAGTGTGATCCTTCAGTGTCCTACAGTTGTCTCTTGTTGCTGTCGACTCCAGTACGTAATATTCATTGATATTTGTTCAGTTCCATAAAATTTTGGATGTTGATAACCTTGGCTTCTTCAGGTGATCCATTTAATTTTATGTATATTTTACAGTTTGATGTCCAGGTGTTTTGAATCTTTTTCTGCTTTCTCAGGTATCTTGCTTTTCTGGCTATTTCTGCGTTTTCTTTTGTAAGGTGCTCGTTTATATAGATGTTTGTTCCTTTCAGTTTCCTACCTTGTTTTAGCAGCGCAGTCTTGTGTTTTCTATTCACAAACCTCATGATTACAGCCGGTTTGTCGCTGTTTTTCCTGGGCAGAGGGTGGCAGGCCTCTATGGTGTTACAGTCCAGCTGGATTCCTTTGGACTGGAGGAAGGCCACCACTTGTTGCTCCGTGGATTCGTCTTCCAGCGCGTCGAGCCTCCCTCCGCTGTCCGCGGCCACCGCCCGAGCATATGATCGAGGTTTAATGTGGAGCCCAGCGATGATCACGTCATTCACCCGGGTGTACTGCTCCAGGTCCAACACTCTGCTCTCCAAATATGCCAGCCTCTTGTCCTTCTCGGCGTTCTGGATCCGCAGCGCTTTCACCTCCTCGAGCAGGCCCAAGATGTTTTTTGCTGCAGCTTAACAGCAGAAATCTCTTCAGCCAAGAAGTCAAGCCATCTTTTAATATCGTCCACCTCCTCAGTCTGCTGAGCTTTCTTGGGACCCATGATCCCGGACGATGTACGTTAACTAAACAGCTAATGAACAGCTGTTTGGCTAGCTGAATGGCGGGCCGCTCCATTCCGCTCCTCTCTCGTTTCCCAGTCCGTAGATGCCGTTATTGGCGTCTTAAGTCAGACAGGGGTTGAAACTAAGATGTCCAGTCCGTAATCCAAATTCAGTTCTCAAAAGCCAAAAAAAGTAGTCAAAAACTGAGCACCAAAACACAGAAATCCACCAACTGACAGGATCTGACAGCAGGTTGACAGGAACCGGAAGTTTTTGACACCACATCAGCGCTGTTTTGATTGAGCATCTCAATCAGATTCAGGTCAGGACTTTGACTAGGCCACTCCAAAGTCTTCATTTTGTTTTTTCTTAAGCCATTCAGAGGTGAACTTGCTGGTGTGGATCATTGTCCTTCTGCAGAACCAAAGCGCACTTCAGCTTGAGGTCATGAACAGATGGCTGGACATTCTCCCATTCTCCTTCAGGATTTTTTGGTAGACAGCAGAATTCATGGTTCCATTCACCACAGCAATTCTTCCAGGTCCTGAAGCAGCAAAACAGCCCCAGACCATCACACTACCACCACCATATTTTACTGTTAGTATGATGTTCCTTTTCTGAAATGCTGTTACGTTTATGCTGGATGTAATGGGACACACACCTTCCAAAAAGTTCAACTTTTGTCTCATCAGTCCACAGACTATTTTCCCAAAAGTCTTGGGGATCATCAAGATGTTTTCTGGCAAAAGTGAGACGAGCCTTTATGTTCTTTTTGCTCAGCAGTGGTTTTCATCTTGGAACTCTGCCATGCAGGCTATTTTTGCCCAGTCTCTTTCTTACCTCTTGGATGAGTCGTTGCTGCACTCTTGGGGTAATTTTGGTCGGTCGGCTACTCCTGGGAAGGTTCATCACTGTTCCGTGTTTTCACCATTTGTAGATAATGGCTCTCACTGTGGTTCGCTGGAGTCCCAAAGCTTTAGAAATAGCTTTATAACCTTTTCCAGACTGATAGATCGCAATTACTTTGTTTCTCATTTATTCCTGAATATCTTTGGATTGCAGCATGATGTCTAGCTTTTGAGGATCTTTTGGTCTACTTCACTTTGTCAGGCATGTCCTATTTAAGGGATTTCTTGACTGAGAACAGGCGTGGCAGTAATCAGGCCTGGGTGTGGCTAGAGAAATTGAAGTCAGCTTTCCAAAGATGTGATAAACCACAGTTAATTTATGTTTTAACGTTTGGGGGGGGTGCGCAATCACTTTTTTACACAAGGCCATGTAGGTTTGGATTTTTTTTTACTCTTAATAATAAACACCTTCATTTAAAAACTGCATTTCACGTTTACTTGTGTTATCTTTGTCTCATTCATTCATTCATCTTCTTCCGCTTAATCCTTTTCGGGTCGGGGGGGGCTGGAGCCTATCCCAGCATCCTTGGGCGAGAGGCAGGGTACACCCTGGACAGATCGCCAGTCCATCGCAGGGCCAACACAAAGAGACAGACAACCATTCACTCTCAAAGTCATACCTAAGCACAATTTAGAATCCCCAGTTTTTGATGCCAATTAACCTAACTTGCATGTTTTTGGCATGTGGGAGGAAACCGGAGAAATCCCGGAGTAAACCCATGCAGACACGGGGAGAACATGCAAACTCCACACAGATCACTGTTGGTCAGGGGCTGGGATCGAATCCAGGATCCCCCGGCCAAGGGTGAGTTACTGTGCTGCCACAGTGCTAACCACTCCACCATATTTAAATTTGTCTGATGATCTGAAACATCTAAGTGTGACAAACATACAAAAAAACGAGAAATCAAGATGGGGGCAAACACTTTTTCACACCACTGTGTATATAATATTTGTTTTCCTGTATGTTTGTGTGCGGCCTCTTTGTATATGTGGAGGCTAAATAAATGTTTGTTTTTTTTAAATTCATCATAACAGTGCTTTGTGCTAGTGAATAACAAAACAATCACTTAGTATTTTAATGAAACTGCATTCTCTCAGTGGAAACACATCAATGAATTTTAAAAACTTCATCTGCAGCTGTGCTCTGCTCACAGTCTCTCACCTCTAATTCTTCTCAAGCAGACATATCCTGTTAACAGCAGGTTAAAAAACAGCTAATGTAGGAAGCAGAAAGTCATGCAGTCACAGGGCTGTAGAGTTGCTTTAGTGTTGGAAATGTCAGTATTCATATAGCACATTTAAAAACAAACAGCATGGACCAAACTGTTGTACAAGCTTCCAATGTAAATAAAGAAAAATAGTGAAAGTTTGATCATACATGCACAACTGAGATGTCCAGCTCAACCATCTGTAAAAGCTTCAGCTTTATGAAATTAAACCCTGAAATATATGCTAGCAGTCAAGGATGAAGAGATAACTGGTACTCCAGTGTTAAGGTGTGTTCAGACCAAACATGAAAGCGCAAATTTTTCATTACGTTAATGCTGCCATGCAAATAGATATGAATTTGCTTTTAAGCGAGTTGCAAAGGAGTGGGGTTGTCTGCATAATGTTTGTAGCTGCTTTCTACCTGCTGTGGAAATCCCCAAAACGCTGTCATGTTTAGGTTTACAACATTATCCGTCAGGACACACAGCTGGGAAAATGTCACTGCCTCCTCCAGAAACTGCATCTGGATGACAGTTGTTTACACTGCTAGCCTGCTAGTCCTTGTTAGCACATCTGTAGCAGGAGTATGTGGGTGGATAAACTATAGACACTCCATGTCAGCTGCCAATCTCCCAGTCCATCTGTCCACAGGTGAGCAGCAGTCTCATTTTTTATTCTCCAGTTTTGATACTTTTACTCCTGTGATGGTGGAATCACAAATCTGATTAGTTCATTAGCCGACCACCTCCCTCGGACATGAATGCGCAAATCTGTGTATCGTCACATGTTTATATTAACTTTACATGAATTTGATCTATGCGAAAAATTTTCTTCATGTTTGGTGTAAATGGACCATTTCTGCAGCAGACAGAGACATTTCAAAAAGAAAGCTGAATTTATACAATCATGCATTGGGGCGGTAGTAGCTCAGGCGGTAGAGCAGGTTGTCCAATAACCAGAGGGTTGGCAGGTCGAATCCCACTCCCCCCAGCAATCCTGCCATTGTGTCCTTGGACAAGACACTTTACCCACCTTGCCTCCAGTGTCCA
Organism: Pholidichthys leucotaenia; assembly: GCA_020510985.1. Taxonomy (NCBI): domain Eukaryota; kingdom Metazoa; phylum Chordata; class Actinopteri; order Cichliformes; family Pholidichthyidae; genus Pholidichthys; species Pholidichthys leucotaenia. The sequence goes on from CM035839.1 coordinate 61,786,191, forward strand.
TAACACTGGTGTATGAATGTGAATAGATGTTCGGTGGTGGTTGGAGAGGCTGTTGGTCTGGATTGGCAGCCATGTTTCTGTCAATCTGCCCCAGAGCAGCTGTGGCTATAGAAGTACAGTAGCTTCCCATTGTCTGTGGAGTGAATGAATAATGGACTCATTGAAGTGCTATGTAAGTGCAATCCATAATTTTATTTGTCAGGGACAAAGTACAGAGAAAACATTAAACACAGGGTAAAGATGCTCTGTACCAGATTATAGCATTCTCACTAATTTCCATCTTTAGTCCCTGGGGCATCATTATTAAGAATGTATGCAAGAAATGCAAAATACCTGAATGTTTGTTTTTAGATTATCCAACATATGCACTATATAAAGGCAAAATAACGATATGTTAACTTTCGCATTTTAACACATGCATTTCGTCTCCTGAGGAAATGCATATGCTAAAACAAATGCATGTGTTAAAACTAGTGGTGTTGGCGTTATCGCGTTAATCATTTTGTGATGGCGGTTAACCACAGTTAACGGCAGAAAGCGGGAACAGTACTTTTTTGGCCTGAACTGCACTCCGTATGGAGCTACGGAAGCCGCTCTGGGTAGTGGCAGACACTGTGCATGCCAAGCAGACACTGTGAAGTCAAACAAGCTGGATCACTACCGTGGAAATCCCCAAAACACTGTCATGTTTAAGTTTCCAACGTTATCTGTTGGAGCTCCCACCTGGATAATTGTCACAGCCCCCTCCAAAACTTCGCCTGGATGTTGGTTGTTCTTCTTTGGAAGCTGGTTAGCAGTAAATGGCTACATGCTACAGGCGTAGCGGCTTCCAGCAGCTGAGGACAGACACTCACCTGTTTCATCTTCATAGTTTTGGGTCTAACTATCAGTAGGTGAGTAGCAGTCTAAAATTCTCAAGCTGTGTTCGTAATGTCCACTCACTCCCACACCCCTGTTTTGCTGCGTTGTTATTGTCGTCATGTGCGAGATAGTTGCTTGTTTATGTTTACAATTTTTCTATTAAAAAGGAAATTGTGTCTATTGTGACACACGAGGTCCATTGATTTGTGTTCGGCTGGTGGATGTTTGCTATGCGAGTGTAGCTGTGTTGCAGTGACGTTACTGAGCCCTGGCATTCTGTTGTTTTTTGCACATGTGGTAAATTTTTGAGAATTTTCTGGAGAATATTCTGGATAGTTTTGTCATTCTATGTATGTTGAGAGCTTTAATAAACTTGCAGGTGAAGAAAGCAAGTATATTTGTCCACTCCCATGTTTATAACAGTATGAGAAACTTGAAAAATGACCAACTTCAGGTACACTGTATCTGAATGGAAAAACACGCGATTGACACATTATTAATCACGATTAACTCAACGTTCCAAAAGATTAATTGCTATTAGACATTTTAATTTTTCAACACCACTAGTTAAAACACATGCATTTGATTACAAATGTTCATTTAGTGTTATTTTGATTATTTGTGTATTTTTGTGACCTGCCAAGGGACTATAGATGTAATTTAGCAAGTTTTGCTAAGTCTGGCATATTTACCTCTGCCAAGGAGGTTGTTTTTGCGGGTATTGGATTGTTTATCTGTCTGTTGGCAACATAACTCAAAAAGTTATGAACATTTTGATGAAATTTTCAGGAAAAGTGTGTAATGGCACGGGGAACAGATGATTAGGTCTTGGTGGTGATCTGAGAGTGCATACCTCCACCAAGGGCCTTGTTTGTATTTGTGCAGCAGGATTACACAAAAATTACTGGATGGATTTGGATGAAATTTCATCAGAGGTGGTTCTTGGGCTAGAGAGAAACCCGTTACATTTTGCTAATGACCCGAGAGCGCATACCTCTACCAAGGGTCTATCTTCTCACAATGTGTTAGCAAGATTACTCTAAAACTACAGGACAGAGTTTGATGAAATTTTCACCACAGGTGGCTCTTGGACTACACACAAACCTATCACATTTTGGAGATGATCCATGAATGCATAGCTCCACCAAGGCTCAATGTCCTAGCAATGTTTAGCAGGATTACGCAAAAACTACTGGATGGATTTTTACCTCCGCCAACACTTTTTCCTGAGGCCCATATGCAGTGGCAGAGTGGAGTTTGGGTGAACAACAGCCTTGCCGGATGTATGCACTCTCTGAGTGCCCTCTAGCTACATCTACATTGATGTTCATTAATATGCATTGTCTTTCAAATAAACATGACATAAATAAATAAATACAACTAGGGACAGGGGGGCTGCTTTCCCACCCCACGGCCCCAGAGGAAGCGGAGCTGGTCCCAGGGCCTGCTGGGTCTAATGCGGAGGACTCGGAGACAGCTTTGTCATCCAGAAGACTCTGAACTTTTTCTCTACTCTCAGTTTCATGTGACGTCTGATGATAGAGTAACTGCTGGAATGGGGAGATATGATCCAGATTTCACAATTGCAACAGATAACTGCTGTGTGAGTGTAGCACGGGATCTTCGCAGCAGCGGCGGGACAGTCGTAACTGTAAAAAAAGCACAGTTTTGTCACACGCATGTAGCCTGAATGCAACACATGCATGGCATGTAGGCAAATTTGGCTCAAAATTCTCATGGAGTTTGTGTGACATTTGTGCCATATCCGTGCGACACATGCAAACGTGATTCCAAGTGAAAATTGTCACTAATTTGTATATTTGTTCCAAGTTGTCTTTTAAATCTCCAACGAGTTGCGAGCTGCCGCAGCCCAATGAGATACTACTTTTAACTTATAGCACTTGTAAGGCGATGGGACCAATATTATTGAAATTATTTAGGAATAGTCATTATTTGTGATTATTTAATAATATAATATATCCATCAGAAAGAGAGACTTAACTAATCAAGTATTAAAATATTCATGATAATTGAAGTCACATTGCCTAGCCCTACTAACTATGAGTCACAATGATCGACTAAGTGACATGTTAATATTTTCATGGTCTTGTATATTTCACAAGTTTCTTATTGGCCCAAATGTGTCTTAGACTTTATAGTTTGATGTTTGAAAATCAACAATCCTCAGATGAAATTGCAGTTGGGATGTGAGCATTTTCTTTCAGGAAAAAACACTGTCTACTCTGTGATATCACTGAATAAAAATTTCAGCACTTTGGGGGGTGAGGTGAAATGAAGGAAGGAGGGTAAATTAATCTCACAGCAGGATAGCTTTGCTTACCTTGTCTCTGATTTATGCTGCAATTTATCTGACATGCCAGCCTTTCATATCTGAATAGATTGCAACTGAACAATATAAAAAGGTTTCTACAGAATACAAATTTCATTTATGTGGTTTTTTTTAAGGCTGTATCTAAATCAGCAAGTGCATTTGACGTCCTTCCCTCAAATGCTGACTGACTCAGTGAAGGTTTTCTCAGAAAGAAACACACAAAAACCTTGGCAGCTTTATTTGTAGTGAATCAATTGAGTGCAATCTTACAGTATCATACACTGAGAGTGGGCTTTTTTGCAACATTGATTATGTCTATTCTTTTTGTGCAGCCCTATCAGAATCAATATTTTTATACTTGTGACTAAGGATGGCTTTGGAGTCAGAGCTGAACCTTTTCTTGTCCAATACAACAATGTAAAAAAAAAAAAAAAAAAATCTGGTGCAGTAAAAGAGAATTCTTTGAATTGAGCTTTTTGTAAGTGCAGGATGCTACAAAACAAGAATAAATAAAGGTTATTTCTGGCTGAATAGTTTTGTTAAAGGCCTGGAACTGTTTATTTGTTGCAGAAATCTATTGTTTACATCATGGCAGCTAATTTAGGAGCCACTTCACCAGCATATTTGTGAAATAGCTTCAGGGTTTTTTGCTTAGTCAAACTTTTGTGGAAGTCTTTTTAAAGAAAGGTTGGACGTTTTTTTTTTTTTTAAAACATACTCAGTGCTGTTTCTATTTATGGTAATGGTGGTAAAGTGAACCTATTATTGTTCTGTTCTTTAATCCTAATTTAATTGTTGTTCTCTGCATTTATTAATGTTTGCTAAAAAGAATTTTATTAATGTTAACTAATAGGCAGCCTCTATTTTGAAATGATATAAGGTAGTGACAGGATCCACAGTTCAGCAAAATGTAGAGTCTCTTCCGGTTTGTTCGCTCGAAAGAGCCATCCGAAATATTTGTACAGCGAATCACTCAGTTCTGTATAGGAGCACCAGCTGCCTACAACTCACTGAAAGGAGAGTTAGCTGAACAGCATGGGCGGGGCTCTTCTCTGCTCCTGCGGGTGATTCAGCTGGTGATCCCTGGCTTCCAGTACAGTTCCAGTTAGTGATTCAGTACAGTACATTCACCCATAAAATCTAGTGCATTCAAATGAATTGTTCGCAAATTTTACATTACTACCGTAATGGATGTACAATGCATTATGGGATGAGGAAGTGAATAGAGTACAGAGGTTAGTGATGGGATCCACAGTTCACTAAAAGCTACTGAAGCCAGGGGACACTCTGTCATCGGCACAGGCCTCAGGTCACAGGGAGCACTCTCTTCCCGTCCGGATCGTGGCTGCAGGGCTGGAATCAGGTCCTCCAGGACTGCAGGCTCCTCCATTGTCCGGCGGCTCCATCCCGGAACCAGTGAATACCCAGGGGAAATAGGAGGAGACACGAGGGTAGCAGATGAGGTAGTGATAACAGCAGCTGATGGTGAGGACTCAATGGGCTGCAATGACTGAGTCTCACCACCAGGAATCAGGCAAGATTGCTCAGTAGTGAGTGAAAGAGAACGGAGAAGTACTTGCCTGAATTCCCGGGGTGTGATGATGTCAGCTGCTGCTGGACCAGACGATGTTCTCCCTGGAACAGCGGAAGTCGTCTGGCAGGACGCCGGGGCCCAGGGACGATGATTCATTGGCGCAGACTTTGGCATGGGTGGCCCCCCCAGACCCAAGTACCGGAGCCAGAGGCCGCCTCACTGATGGCACCAGGTTCTGTGACACTGAGACCACAGGATGCCCTTTCGTCCGCACAGGCTTCGAGACACTGGGGGCGCTCTTCTCCCTAGCTGGGCAAGGCTGCAGGGCCGGGCCAGGACCCTCTGGATTCACAGACCCCTCCATCATCCAATGGCTCCCTCCCAGGACCGGCGGACACCCAAGGGAAACAGGAGAAGCAGGTGAGGGAAATGTTTCAACAGCTGGCGGTAAAGACTCAGCAAAATGGAGCTGCTGCCGAGCCCCGCCACTGGGAATTAGACAAGACACTTCATTGTGGATTATGAGAGAATGAAAATGAACTTGCCTCAGTTCCCGGGGCATGATGGTAGCAGCTGCGGCGGGACCAGACAAAGTCTCTCTGGGATCAGCAAGGGTCATCTGGTGGATGGGCGAGGGCACAGGCACCTGCCGGGGTGAGCGAGCCTTCCGCGCCCGGGGACACTTCTTGGTCGGCACAGGTAAGGCAGAAGAGGAATTTCTCACCCACTTACAGAGTTTAAACACTTTATCAGCACCGCCCACTACCAGAGCAAAACCCAGAAGTGCCCCTGACAGCTGCAGCTCTGAAGAGCGAGAGAGAGAGAACACAGGAACAAAGGTGCTGGCAAAAATACAAATGTAAAACAAGGACTACAATAACAGCAAATAATAAACTGAAGGATAAATACAGACACTACCAATTATATACAGTAAGTAACAAGACTGTGATGAACGTAACCAGGAGAATGAGAAGAACTAAGAAATAATACAAGATATATGAAAACCAACCAAGGATAAAATGACAGGAAACTAAGGACACAAAAATACAACAAATACAGTATACAAATATGGAAAAAGACAATGAGACAGAGCACGGCGGAACCCCCCGTGCTCCCTCATGCAGCAAGCAACCCTGACCTAAAACCGGGCCCATCCCCACCACCCCACCAGAGTAGCGTTGCCACCATCCCAAGGGCCCTGACCAGCCAGCCCCCAGCCTTGCCCCTGCCGGGAGCCCCCAGTCAGCACCAAGATAGCTCCACACCACCATGCCGAACCACCCTAACCAGCCTGGCGGCAGCAAGGAAGAGAGCAGTCCCCAAGCAGCACCACCACCAACGCCCCCCTCCCCACAGGGAAAGATGGGAGAGGGAGGACTCGCCAGAACACCAGCCAGCCACTACCCCACCGCAACAGACACTACCGCCCCCCCCCCCCCCAAAACCCGGCAGAGCGCACATCCACTACCAACACACGTGAGGGGAAGCAAACAAACACACAAAGCAGGAAAGGCAAACAGGGGAGAAGCGGTCAGTGCCGGATCGGCGCAGGGGGCCCAGCAGATGTACCAGGTCATGTCCGCCCTGAGGGCCCAGACGACGACACCAACCCAACCCAGGCCAGCCACCCGGCCCCCATGTGTGGATGCAACTAATGTGAAGGATTTAAAAGCGGTAGGGAGCATGGATGACCACCCACAAGGCTAAAATCTTTTAAACAAGCAGATATGTGTGGCAAATAAAAACAGACTGAGCAACTAAACAATATATTTCTCACCTCAAATATTTTCAGAATCACTTTTTGCTGCACTGTTTTCAAGATATTAGAGAAAGTTCATTGTTAAGGTGGCACCATGTTTGATACGATTACATCCTGCCAGACCCACCTTTGGTAGACAAGTCGTCCAGTAAAAGTAGTGACATAATTATAGACCCAGGGAACAAAGCACAGACTCGAGTGAATACAATTTATCCTTTTTATTGCTAACAATGAGGTGTGTGAGTGCGCGTATGTACAGTGTGTATGTTGTGCGTGTGAAGAGGAAGTGCAGTGCAGGAATCGTGCCCGGGGGAGAGCAGAACGCCGTTCAGCCTGGCAACCCTATAATGACAGAGCAGAGGTGTTAATTCTGTCCACGGAGCAAAAAGCTTGATAGTAATGGTTGCTTACTTTGCAGATGGTTGTGGAGATGCTCAGGTTGGCCTTGAGGGCTGCTGCCAGGGAGACAGTGTCTGACTCCATGCAGGGAAGTGGGCAAGAAGCCCTGTAGTGGAGATGAAGGCTAGACCGCCGCCGGGAGGAGAGGGTTCCGCCGCCGGGGAGATCCACCTGTGCACAGGGGAAGACGACTGGCAAAGGTGAGTCAATAATTAGGCTTACGTGAAGCGACGAGGAGATCAGGAACTCTGACGATGAAGCCAGGGACTTGGCTGTTGACGCGAGGCGTGTCAATGGAGAATGACAGACGGCTCCATGCCGAGTCTCAGGCAGGCCCGGTTATAAAGCCCGCTGTAGATTGGCAGCAGGTGTGCGTGCAGCTGTAGTTGATAACGGCCCTGAGGGAGCCATGACAAGTAGCTCCAGGTTTGTGTGGCTGTAAAGGGCTTTAGATGGGCTAGGAGAGTGGTCAGTCAGTGAAGTGTACCAGATTCAGACGCTGTGGATTCAGCATGCAGTTGGATCTGCCTTTTCGTGAATGATTTAGTGCAGTTACGGTCAGTGATTGAGTATAGTATTTTCACCCATAAGAGCTTGTACATTCAAACAAATTGTTTGCAAATGTTCTATCACTACAGAAGAGCACATGGTGCACCCCCAGAAAGCTGCGAGATGTAGATTGTTCATGCTTTCAGGTGATATAGATTGCTTTATGCACAGAGCTGTTTATTTCAGGTACAGTTATGAAGTTTCATGATGCCAATTTAGATGCTAATTTGAGGGGATGTTAGCATAAATGTAGTTGGGATTTTGTTGCCAGCACATATTGGCTCATTTTATTATCATAACTGAATGCTAAGACATATTCTAAAACATTTTACTTCTGATTATTATTTCAGTTCCACTCATAATTTTCACCTGTCATGAATGAGCAACAGTCAATAAAGGAATAAGACACGTCGTGGCTGATGAAATTCAAGTTTGATTTTGATTTTGTGTGTAGCAAGAATCCAATCCACCTCCAATCCACCTCTATTTATAAAGCACTTTAAAAACAACCACAGCTGACACAAAGTGCTGTACATAAAATCACAAGACATAAAAACAATAAAATACAACTAAAAAATACAATACAGCACAAATTAATAGTAATCATAGAATAAAAGCAACAAAAACAAGTAAAACCAATATCTCAAACTGGGTCAAAATCCAAAGAATAAAAATGGGTTTTTAGATGAGTTTTAAAACTGGACAGTGAAGGGGCCTGTCTGATGGACAAAGGCAGATTGTTCCACAGTTTAGGGGCAGCAATAGAAAAACAGTATAATTATATTAGCCTGTTCTAGAAATTCACAAATCATTATTATGTTTCTCTCTGTTAGCTAAAAACTGTCAACACAAAAGTGCTGGATGTGATTACATGAACAAAAAAGTTAAATAGATCTTTAAAAATCTGTAAAGTTTTGACAAAAAACAGAAAATTAGCCAACCTCCTAGATGTGATAAACAGTACATCGAGACTTATCTGTTTAACTTTATTCTGGGTAATAATTCTCAAAATTGATGTTGAAAAGAAGGGACTATTCAGTCCCTCCAGGATTTCGCGATGTTGTGGTTGCACCAATTCACAGCAAATCAGCAAATCAGCACAACTATTGCGCGACCTTGCAACTTTGTCCAATCACCGCAACTTTCCCACAACTTTGACCAATCCTCGTCAACCTCCGCCAGTTTCACCTAACTAACCAAATTTCACCAAACTAATCAAATGCATCGCTGCACCGCGTTCACTTCCATGTTTACAGTGAGCAACAGAACACGCCAGCAAACAGAGTGTGTGATTTAAAAAAAAAAAAAAAAACCACTCACCCGCAAAGTTTTCAACACCATCCCTTCCTCTGTCTCCCCCAGCCTGCTCGTGGACGCCTCACCACGTCTCCGTCCTGACCGCGTGTATGAAGCGCTGGGTTTGTGTTGAAAAACATGCGCCTGCCCAAAAGCACCCCGTCGCAGGAGCGCACATGAGGAGAGTACACTACACTACAGCCAGTGTTTGAACATTTATACGTCTTTAGAGGTAAAATCATTACTACATCTGGTCAATGAGTTTTCAAACTCAATCTCTGGTGTGGACGGACAAACGCACCCACCCATCCCCCCCGCCGTCAAGCTGTAAATGGAAGATGTGTGTGTGTGTGAAGACCGACATGCAGCAGACAGACAGGCAGGCATGGAAAGAGAGAGAATATTCTCTGTATTTTTTCAGAAAAACACAGACTCCAATAGCCAATACAGTGCAACAGAATAACTTATTTTTTCCTCTCCGCTCAGTACCGAGTGGTTGGGGACCGTAGGGAGTTCTCAAATGAAAGTGCTGCCAATAATTTTCAAATCTCTACTCTTTAACATGCATTCGATGCAATTTAGCTGTTGTAATGGATATTGTGTTAATGTTTGTATTTGCTGTTGCACAAGAGTTTTTCTGTATAGCAGAAGTTTCTGCTTAATTTACAAATCACTATAATAGGAAATTTTTTGACAATCCTGTGCTTTTCTTGTATTGTTATATAGAATATCACTGCAGTAAACTGGAAAAAAGCATCTGCTTTAAAATTTGTAATTCTTCCCCCAACTTTTAGTGCAATAGACACTCTAAAAACATTGCAACTTTTATCGCAACTTTTTAAAAAAAGCTCCTACGAATTCAGGCTTTTTGGTCTGCAACAATCATGAAAACATCCCGCGAAATCCTGGAGGGACTGATAATTGTCAAATAGGCCTGTCACATTACCCTTTTGTCAAGTGCTCCTTTATAATGACAGTGTAAATTTTCAACATACTATAGGTCACATATTGTGTTGACCAATTAACTGAAAAATAATAAAAAGTCACTTACTCATGAATAATGATCCCTTGATGCCTGTTAGTGCACAAATTTGGAGCATTTTTCTACCACCGTTTATACTGATCTACTTGTCAAAATCTGACCACTGATGTCCTGAATATGGCAACCAGGCAGACGCATATCTCGTTACTGAATGCTGCATCTACTAGTAGCCCTCTGTGGTTCAAATCACAAACTTAGAAGCCTCAGTTCACATGAAAAAGAAAATAATGAGGAGGTGTGCAGCCGGAATAGGTGGAAAATGTTACATTTTGTCCCAACCAGAGATTCTGCATCACCTATTTAGTCTGTGCAACTCATGAGGAAAATTAGACAAAAAAACAAACATGTTTATCACTCAGCTACAATACCTGCAGCAAGTAAGTGACACTTTTCACCACAAATCAAATATTTATGGCATATCCAAAAGTATCAAACAAAAAAAAATGTAGTTTCATTAACTTTTTTTCTGCCATTTCTACAGCTGGAGAATGTCTGTAGTGTGGGCAGAACATTGTGACTTTCAGTAGCTGCACAGTGGCAAATGTGATGTCTGGGTGGTCATCACATGCTTGTAGTTCAGTGAGCTGACCGTCATGCACAATTTAGAGGTGTCCCCTGTGCCCACAGCATAGGCAGATTAGCATGACCATGGGCCTTGGATGAAAAATTTCCACAGGCCCTTACCTGCATGTGCACATAATAGGTACTGAATGTGGCTTTGCTCTGCACACATACAGTTGTATAAAAATGCATATTTCTTAGTAGTAGCAGCTTACATTTGTTATACCTGCTATTCTGGACAGCAGGAAGTTCCATTTTTATATGGTCTTTGGCATGACCCAGCCAGGATTTGAACCCCAACCTCGCAGGTGAGGGGCAGATGCGCTACCAACTAGGCCACCACTCTGGTAATGATGACTAATTTACATATTATTTAGAGTACTTTGTCTTAATGCTAAAATTTGTTCAATATTGCTTTATGCCAGCTTAGCTCATGTGTCAAACCCATGCAGTAGCAACAAAAACTCATGCTGCATTTGCAGTAGATCCCCAGTCAGAACTCAAAAGGTCTGAGTGAAGTCACTTAAACATGCATCCAGACCAAGTCAGAAATTTCAGCAGCCTTGATGCTTTCTGGGAGTTTGTTCCACATGTGAGAGCATAAAAACTGAATGCTGCCTCACCATGTTTGGTTCCAACTCTGGGCACAGATAGTAGGCCTGCCCATGATGATTTAAGGGCTCTGGGTGGTTCATAACGGACCAGAAGATCTGAAATGTATTTTGCCCCTAAAGCATTCAGAGCTTTATAAACCAACAGCAATATTTTGAAGTCTATCCTTTCACTGACAGAATGCCAGTGTAAAGATCTGGTAAGTGGACCCTGGGTTGGTCTCTCTGGCTGTGATTACAGCAGATGACCAATTGGGAGAATGAACAGGCAGCCAAGCAGAGTATGTGACTGTGGAAAAACTTAAGTATCAGATTAAATAAATATAAAGATTATGAAGGTATGTAATTCAGGCTAAAAGAAATAGCTGCAGCAGGCAAAGTAGGAAAGGAGTATAGCAAAAAAATAAAGTTGGCATTATGAATGCTTCAGTTGATTGACTGTTTTAAATATTTCCAAACTCCTTGATATACTATCCATTGCGCCAAGGGCTATTGATCACATGCTTAATAATTTTGCAAATTTTCTCCAATTTCATTAATAAGTACCATTAACAATAGGCTATACCATGCATCTGGAAAGCATTCATAGTGCTTCTCTTGTTCCACATTTTGTTATGTTACAGCCTTATTCCAAAATGGATTAAATTCATTTTTTTCCTCAAAATTCTACACACAACACTCCATAATGACAACATGGGAAAAATGTTTTTTGAGATTTTTGCAAATTTATTAAAAATAAAAAACTAAGAAATCACATGTACAAAAGTATTCACAGCCTTTGCCGTGAAGCTCAAAACTGAGCTCAGGTGCATCCTGTTTCCACTGATCATCCTTGGGATGTTTCTACAGCTTAATTGGAGTCCACCTGTGGTAAATTCAGTTGATTGGACAAGATTTGGAAAGACACACACCTGTCTATAAAAGGTCCCACAGTTGACAGTGCATGCCAGGGCACAAACCAAGCATGAAGTCAAAAGAATTGTCTGTAGACCTCCGAGACAGGATTATCTTGAGGCACAAATCTGTGGAAGGATACAAAAAGATTTCTGCTGCATTGAGCGTCCCAATGAGCACAGTGGCGTCCATCATCCGTAAATGGAAGACATTTGGAACCACCAGTACTCTTGCTAGAGCTGGCCAGCCATCGAAACTGAGCGATCGGGGGAGAAGAGCCTTAGTCAGGGAAGTGACCAAGAACCCGATGATCACTCTGTCAGAGCGCCAGCATTCCTCTGTGGAGAGAGGAGAACCTTCCAGAAGGACAACCATCTCTGCAGCAATCCACCAATCAGGCCTGTATGGTAGAGTAACCAGAGTGAAGCCACTCCTTAGTAAAAGGCACATGGCAGCCTGCCTGGAGTTTGCCAAAAAGCACCTGAAAGACTCTCAGACCATGAGAAACAAAATTCTTTTGTCTGATGAGACAAAGATTGAACTCTTTGGCGTGAATGCCAGACATCATGTTTAGAGGAAACCAGGCACCGCTTATCACCAGGCCAATACCATCCCTACAGTGAAGCATAGTGGTGGCAGCGTCATGCTGTGGGGATGTTTTTCAGTGGCAGGAACTGGGAGACTAGTCAGGATAGAGGGAAAGATGAATGCAGTAATGCACAGAGACATCCTGGATGAAAACCTGCTCCAGAGCACTGTTGACCTCAGACAGGGGCGACGGTTCATCTCTCAGCAGGGCGACGACCCTAAGCACACAGCCAAGATATCAAAAGAGTGGCTTCAGGACAACTCTGTGAATGTCCTTGAGTGACAGCCAGAGCTCAGACTTGAATCCAACTGAACATCTGTGGAGAGATCTGAAAATGGCTGTGCACCGTCGCTTCCCATCCAACCTGATGGAGCCTGAGAGGTGCTGCAAAGAGGAATGGGCAAAACTGCCCAAAGATAGGTGTGCCAAGCTTGTGGCATCATATTCAAAAAGACTTGAGGCTGTAATTGCTGCCAAAGGTGCCTCAATAAAGTACTGAGGAAAGGCTGTGAATACTTATGTACATGTGATTTCTTAGTTTTTTTATTTTTAATAAATTTGCAAAAATCTCAAACATTTTTCCATGTTGTCATTATGGGGTGTTGTGTGTAGAATTTTGAGGGAAAAAAAATGAATTTAATCCATTTTGGAATAAGGCTGTAACATAAGAAAATGTGGAAAAAGGGAAGCGTGTGGAGAGAGGAATAACCAAGCCAAACATTCAGAGCAGATTAACTTTATTCCCTCTCTCACATCTCTCAGAATCAGAAAACATTAACCTCATGTCGCAGGGACTCTCTTTTATATTACAACACTCACGTGTCTCTGCTGCCTGAGGTCTTGCACCACAGTTCATTCTCGCATCACAATTCCTATTGTCCCCCAGCCCCTTAATCCCCATGCTCTTCTATCAGAGGAATTTACTGCCTCTCCCTTCCTTCCAGTCTGAGATGAATACCACAGCATGGATCCCCCATACCCCCCTCCCCCCAAGTCTCAGACTGAGCGTTAACTCTCACGTCCTTTCGGCTTCAGCTTCCGCCCGTAGTTGCTGTAACAAGAGGTTTTCGGCTCTGCGGCGCTGCTGTGCCAGTGGGGTGGGGGGTTCCTGTGAGGTGCGTCCGTCTGTGCTTGGACAATGGGGGGGGGGGCATTCAGCATGCTCGTGTGACTGCTCTGATGAGTCGTTTACCTGGGGAGTTCTCAGGGGCGGGTCTTCCGCGCCAAGGAGCTCGAGCCAACACGACCTGCTCATCTGCCACCACAAAGGCGAGCTTAAGCCTGTCTATACAGATTTTCTCCCGGCGACCCCCCAAGTCTAACACAAAATGTTTGTCCCCGGGTTCCAGCACTCTAAATGGGCCATCGTAGGGTGGGTGCAATGGGGGCCGGTGGGCATCGTGCCTGACAAACATGAACGTCGCGTCCTTCAAGGTTTTCGGCACAAAAGCACGGGGAAAACAGTGGTGGGCCGGCCCAGATAGCATCCCTGCGTCTGTGCTATGCCATGAACACGGTGACGGCTGGGTGTTCAGTGCGGGGTTATCTGGTAAAAATTCCCCAGGGAGCCACAGCGGCTGAGAAAAAACAAGCTCTGCCAGGGAAGCCTCCAAATCCTCTTTCGTTTCGGAACGCAACCCTAATAGAACCCACGGTAACCGGTCCACCTAATTTGCAACCGTAAGCGAAGCCCTGAGCGCTGCTTTCAGTGACCTATGGAAATGTTCGCATAACCTATTGGCCTGTGGGTTGTACGCGGTTGTGCGATGAATTGCGACGCCCAGGCTCCGGGCCATCATGGACCAGAGGTCGGAAACAAACTGAGGGCCCGGATCGGACGTGATGTCCGAAGAGGTGCCAAAACATGCCACCCATGTTGTCAAAAAAGCGCACGCCACATCTGCGGACACGGTGGAAGCTAGCGGGACTGCTTCTGGCCATCGTGTGGTGCGGTCCACCGCTGTCAGGAGGTGCGTGAACCCCTGCGATGGCAGGAGGGGGCCCACGAGGTCCACGTGAACGTGGTCGAACCTCTTAGCAGGGATATGGAACAGCAACGAAGGGGCCTTTGTGTGCCTGTGCACTTTGGCTCGTTGGCACGCTACGCAGGCTGCAGCCCACTCTTTCACCTGTTTGCGCAGGCTCGGCCAGACGAACTTTGCTCCCACCATTTTAAATCACCCTTATTAAATCACCCTTATTGTCATTCAACCGTACAACCAATCATGTACAGCAGAACGAGACTGTGCTTTTACCTATCTACAGTGTAAATCACACACACCCCAAGTGCAGAATCAGAGGGCCGCTGCCATGCAAGGCGCCACCACAGAGTTCCCTCCTCCATTCCATTTATTGCTGAGCACCAAGCTGGACGGCAGGAAGTTCCACTTTTATATGGTCTTCGGCATGACCCGGCCGGGATTTGAACCCCTGCCTCCCGGTTGTGGGGCGGATGCTCTACCAACTGAGCCACCACTCCGGTAACTGACGTGCGCACTCCTGGGTGCGCCAGGGAGTGAACGGACTCAAAAACGCGGCGGCGCCAAGCACGTGGGGCCACCAGGCACGGGCGTCCTGTGGAGACATCACAGATTAGGCGGGGCCCCCCGTCTTGCAGTACCCTGGTCTCCAGCCTTAACCCTGTTGGTCCAGACTGGAGCGCTCACACGTCCGCATCCCCAATCTGCTCTGCGGCCATGGCCTTGTAATCTATCCCTACGTAGACTGGGGCCACTAATGCGCGGGAGAGGCAGTCCGCCACCATGTTAAATTTACTGGCCACATGCTGAATGTCGGTCGTAAACTCCAAGATGGCGGCCAGCTGTTTCTGCTGCCAGCCCGACAGTGGTTCCAAAACCTTGGCCATCGCGTACGTTAGCAGCTTGTGGTCCACGAACGCGGTGAAGCTGCGCCCTTCCAGCCAGAACTGGAAGTGGCGTATGGCCAGGTGGAGAGCCAGTAACTCTTTGTCGAACGTGCTGTATTTACACTCCCTATTGTGCAAAGACCTGCAAAAAAAGGCGAGCGGCTGCCAAGAACCGGTGACGCATTGCTCCACGACGGCCCCTATGGCCATGTCCGAGTCGTCGGTAGTGAGCGCTATCCGAGCTGCCGGGTCCGGGTGCACCAGTAGTGCGGCATTTGCCAGGGCTGTTTTAACCTCAGAGAACACCTGCTCCTGCTCAGGAGTCCAGTCGACTCTGTCCGCTGGTTTCCGTTTCTTGAGTGCGGCGTACAGCGGCTGCATGAGCTGGCCTGTGCGGGGGAGGAAACGGTTATAAAAATTAACCATCCCCAAAAACTCCTGCAGCGCCCTGACCGTCTGAGGGCAGGGAAAATTCGCCCATGTGCACACCTTGTCCGGGAAGGGTATCGCTCCCTCCAGTGAGATGCGGTGTCCCAAAAAATCGATCCCCGTCACAGTGAACTGGCATTTCGCTGGGTTGATTATTAACCCGTGCTCCTCTAACCTCCGGAAAACCGTCTTGAGGTGGGTTACGTGTTCGTCCTCGGACGTGCTGGCCACCAGGATGTCATCCAGGTAGACAAACACAACCGGCAGATCGCGCAACACCGCATCCATCATGCGTTGGAATGTCTGTGCCACGCCTTTTAACCCGAAAAGCATGCGTAAAAACTCAAACAGACCAAACGGGGTTATTACTGCCATTTTAGGTATGTCCTCCGCGTGCATCGGGAGCTGGTGGTAACCACAGACCAGGTCTATTTTAGAAAAAATGCGGGCCCCGGCGAGGTGAATGGAAAAATCCTAAATATGGGGGATCGGGTAGCGGTCGTGCACTGTGGTCGTGCAAAAACGGGTGGCCCGGTGGTGGTAATAAAGTGCTCCACCTCATGTTTAGTGATGGCCACCGAAAACGTTGACACCATGAGTGCTGGGAACTGGGTGAGCAGTGTGTGGAACTTACCACCTGGAGCTGTGATGTTGGCTAGCGTTGGCCCGGCTCCTCGAGCTGTACAGGGGAGAGAATCAAAAGACATTGCATTAATCAGGCGTCTGTTACCAACATCGACTAGTAGTCCATGTGTACACAAAAAATCAGCGCCTAAGATTGGGAAACTGCATGCCGCTATGACGAATGTCCACTGGTACGTACAGCCGTGCAGGGATACCATCAGTGTCCTTTCACCAAAAGTCTTAATGTCTGAGCCATTTGCGGCCATCAGCTCGAAGCCGCTAGCTCCCGCTAGCTGGTTGGCGTAGGATGGCAGGATGAGGCTCTTTTGGGAGCCGGAGTCCACAAGGAACCGTCTCCACGAGCGTGAGTCTGTCACGTAAAGCAGCTTGCTTTCTTCACAGGTGGTCGCAGCTGCTACTGACTGCCGGTCCTGGCGTTTCCCGAACGCTTGAATTGGCACAGTGGTACGCATCGGTGTGCGTTCTCTCAAAAACGGCGGTGGTAGGAGTAAAGCATGTCTGTCTGGCGCTTCCTGGCCCCCGCTGCCGCTACCATCGCTGGCTCCTCGCTTCCGCTGGCCGTCTCGCTGGGTTCCGATGCTGCTGCCTTCACTGTGAGAGCTCTGGTGGTGAGGATGATCCGATCTGCCTCCTGGGCTAGCACACGGTAGTCATGCGCGGCCGCAACGGCGAGTTGGCAAGTACCGCTCTGACCACCATTGGGAGGTTCCGGAGGAAAAGGTGGACAAATAGAAAATGCCCGTCGTCCATGCCCATCAAAGCCAGCATCTTCTCCATCAGTTCAATTGCCAACCCATCTCCTAACTCGGAGCGCGTCAGGAGCCTCTCCGCTCTCTCGCAGTCCGAGAGCATGTAGCGCCGGGTCAGTGCGGCTTTGAGAGCCCCGTATTTGACGCGGGCTGGGGGCTGTTGGAGCAGGCTCGCTACTTGCTGAGTCGTACGAGCGTCCAGTGCTACGACCACATAGTAATATCTGGTGTCATCTGCCGTTATTCCCCGGAGCACGAACTGAGCCTCGGTGTGGAGGAACCAAGACTTCGGGTCGTGCAGCCAAAAGTCTGGTAGTTTGACCGAAACGGCGCACACATTGCTGGGGCTTCCTGTCTGGGTCATCTTCGGGGTGTTTGCCTCGTGTTCCATTATTCATCAAGGGTCACCAGTGTGGAGAGAGGAATAACCAAGCCAAACATTCAGAGCAGATGAACTTTATTCCCTCTCTCACATCTCTCAGAATCAGAAAACATTAACCTCATGTTGCAGGGACTCTCTTTTATATTACAACACTCACACATCTCTGCTACCTGAGGTCTTGCATCACAATTCATTCACGCATCACAATTCCTATTGTCCCCCAGCCCCTTAATCTCCATGCTCTTCCATCAGAGGAGTTTACTGCATCTCCCTTCCTTCCAGTCTGAGATGAATACCACAGCATGGGTCCCCCATAAGCGCTGTGAATACTTTCCGGATGCACTGTAGCCTCCCTTTTCACTGAAGGGACAGCAGCTGTGGTGGTTGTGTTCTTGGTCCCAGCAATAAATCACAGGGCATAACTTTAGCCACCAACAACAAAGAGACACAAGAAACAACACATTTAGAGTCTACATCTGCTTGGAACCCGATAATTGCTGCTTGCAACTATATTTTTGCTTGCTATTGTTAGCAAACACTAAATGAAAACTTTGTAATATGGGGTGAAGAGGGAGGAATTGGTCAGTACTGTGTGTATAAGAGACTGACCTCTAACAGAGAGTGACCATAAAGAGTGTTTTTACAAGCACGAGTTATGCCTGAATGAATTATGGATTTTGATCTTGGATATATTTTGGGCCCCTCAATTTTACAAGTTGGAAATTCAAGTTTCAGGTCAAACTTATGGTTGGAAACTCAGAAAATACAAAATTTTAAAATAAAGCAATATTGTATTGAGCTCATTTTTTTGAGACTTTGGCCATGTTTGAGAAACCAGAAACCTGTGCATCCTCAATAAGCTACAGATCTGTTTTTAGTTACACAGTAGATAAAACTCTTTGCTGTGAAAAGATGTCAAAAAATATGTTTCAGCCTTGTAATAAATGCAAATGAAATTCCTTTCTAGCTCAACTGTAACATGAGGGAGGCAGAAATCTCAAAACTGCATCTGCAGTGGAAGTAGAGAAGATAATTTTATGTTTTGGGGGCATTGTACCTGTGAACTGATCTTAAATGATGAGTACTCTAAGATATTTCTTCACAGACTGGCAGATGTTTGTGAACAGTGCAGATCTGGCGAGTTCAGCATGTGTCAGCTGACTCACAAGCTTGTCAGTGACTCGCCAACACATCAATCACTGAGCCAAGCTAAAACACACAAAATGTAAATGATTTTAATACACTCGCGCATAAAGATACTGCAGTACTGTGTAAAGTGGGGCTACTAATTTAACCAAAACTAATGTATTTTACTCATCTACAACAGGGGTGTCCAACCATGTGCCATGGAGAGCCAAGACCCTGCAGGTTTTCTCTTCTACCCAGTCTCTTCAGCAGGTGTTTTCACTTATCAGCAATCAGTGGGAAGAAGTTCACAGAAATCTGCTGTTGAAGACACTGGTTGGAGGTAAAACCTGCAGGGTCTTGGCTCTCCATGGCACATGGTTGGACACCCCTGATTTAGATAATTTGTTTATTTTCATTGTGGGAAAGATGAAATTCTCCTTTGATGAGCTTTCTGGAAAGAGAATGTCTCGATAAAACATTTCAGGTTGCAGAGCAGAAACAAAAACAATGACTCTTTGTTCTTCTTCAGCAGACCTCATCTGTTCTCCAGGGTGAATTATGCCATCTGTCATTCAAACCAGATCAAACTGAGGTGATTCACATCTGCATCATGAACAAACACAAGGAAAAAAAGAAAGTGCTTAGTTTGTTTTCTGCTTTTTACACTGAAAAAATGAGTGGGGGAAACTCCACAGCTGCAAGTTTCCTTCATTAAGTCCATCCATCCATCCATCCATCCATCCATCCATCCATCTTCTTCCGCTTAATCCTTTTTGGGTTGCGGGGGGCTGGAGCCCTTCATTAAGACATGTGATAGAAATATTTAGATAAGTTAGTGTTATATGGTCACACAATATGTTTATTTGTAACAGAATGTTTTAGTTAGATAAAGGGGGTCACACGATGTGCTTTTTGCTGCATGAAATTTCTACACCGCTACATGCTCAAATAACAGGACGTGGGTTCTTAGCTACACACACACCTTTAACTGCTCTGCAATGAACAATGCTTTCTGCATACATACAGAGAAATGTCTCTGGGTCATGGGGCTAATCGTGGAGTTGATCATGAGGTTGGTCATGGGTTGCAATAGGAGGTGAAAGGAGACAGTTTGTGAACAACAGAAAACATCTGTTAGCAGACAGACAGCAACTGCAGGACAAAGGAGCTCCTTATGAAGAAATTGGGTTCGACCAGTTCAACGAGCATCTGATGACAAGCATCTGATGAAAAAACTGGTTTTGACCAGTTCAGCAGAAGACAGCCATTGTAGGAGGCTATTGTGGGAAACGCCCAAATAGCCAGAAGATAAATGTAAGCTTAGCTGTTGAGCTGAGGAGATCCACGTGTGTGTTAACTCTTTGCATACTTCAATAAAAAGATAAGTTGAGGAATAGTCTATCTTTTGTTATTATTAATTTCTAAATAATGGTTTTGTACAAACTGTCCAATTTTGAACACACTTTAAGAAAAAGTTTTACAACTTGGTGACTGCTGACATGATTGGCCAGTTGGCCGACTCCATTGACGGACATTGGAGGTGACTGGACGACAAGTTTTCACCTGTCTATTGCAGACAATTCAGGGCACCCATTAACAAGGTGAGCAGAGAACCACTTTCCAAAATCTCTGTAGGATTGTCTGCAATATGCAGCAAGTCTTTTTGTCATAATTATAATTTTACCAGAAATCAAGAATTTGATCATTATAATTTTTAACAGAAATTTGAGAATTTAATGTCATTTTTTTTGAGAAACTAAGAACATGCAGAGAGTATTTTAATCATTATATTTTAGGGTAGCATTAATGAGCCGCCTAGTCAATGGTACATTTTAGGGTCAGATCAACAAGCTACTTTTTATAGAGAAATAAGAAGTATTAATACAGATAAGGAAGTACTATATATTACAAGAATCTCAATTTTGATCAACAAATGAGTAATATAGGAATAATAATAATGGGAATTTAAGGGACACAGCACAAGAACCTTAAGTAAGAACAAATAGTGAGTGAATTGTGTCATTATAGAGAAAATATGAGGAATATACGACACAAATACAAGAAACTTAAGTAATCTCTATAATATGCTATCACTGGTTTTGGTACTGGATGCGGGTGTCATGGCCGCCTATCACGGCACCTGTGCACGCACCTGCCTGTCATCTCCTGCGGCCTATTTATTCCACCAGGACCAGTGCTGGGCGCGGAGTCGTCTGATTCTCTATGCTGAATCCTGCTACGCCTGCCTCCATGCTTCCCAGCACTCTTCTCTACAATCATCGGCTTCCTAGCCCTGCTGAATCCCGTCCGAGCCGGTTCCACCTGGACCATCTACCAAGTAAGCCTTCATCGCTTCTCATCTTGTCTGATTCCCCTGTGCACAGGCGGAGATCCGCGGCGGCGGTCCTCCATCTCCCTCCAGGCGGTGGACTCATCCTTCCACCTCCAGCTAACCAGCCTCCAGCAGGCACTGTCTCCCTGGCTGCAGCTTCGGCGCTACCTGAGCTTCTCCAACACCCATTGACAGTAAGCGCTGTAACATCTATTGAACTGCATAGGTTGAACTGTAAACTAACGGCCCTTGTCTCATTACAGGGTTGCCAGGTTGTACGGTGCTCTGCCGGCCCCAGCTGGAGATTACGGATTACACTACACTACATTACACCATATACCCTGCGCTTACGCATCCACTCACTCACGTTAACAAATAAAGACGTTAATTGTATTTACCCTGAGTCGTGTCTGTTCTGTGGGTCACCTGAACCATGTCAGTTCGACTCCGCTAAAGTGACCTGGCAGACAGTGCGCTTGCGCGCCGAATTAACCATCTAGAGTCTCAGGTAGATCAATTAGCGTATCAGCAGCAGGTGATGCTAACTAACCCGCATCACCGACAGGTTAAATCAAATGGCTAGCCCACAGGGCTTTCCTACAGCTCCAACTAGCTCCTCTGCTCCCACTAGCTCCACCGCAAGCTCCACATCTAGCCCTTCCGCTCCGGGCCCCGCTTGTCGGCTCACTCCCGTCTCTACTCCTGCTCGCTTTAAGGGTGTTTTGGGGGAGGCCAGGGGGTTCCTCATGCAGTGCGAAATAGTATTCCAACAGGTACCCAGGGATTTTCCCACTGACCAGAGCCGTATTGGCTATATGATCAATTTGTTAGAAGGACGGGCTTTAGCTTGGGCATATGCGGTAATGGCTAGGGCTGATTATGCTTCTATGGCTTATGAACAATTCACACAGGAATTTCAAGAGGTTTTCAGTCACTCAGACCAGGAGGACGTACTCACCTCTCGCCTATTAAATCTTCGGCAGGGGTCGAGGGCGGTCGCCAATTATGCCGTGGACTTCCGGGTCATGGCTACGGAGGTCGGGTGGGAGGATGCCTCTCTGAGTAGTATATTCCTTAGAAGTCTGAGCCCTAGCCTACGGGACGAGCTGGCCCGCCTGGAGAAATCCTCTACGCTGCATGAGTGTATCTCCCTGGCCATTAGCATTGACAACCGTCTGAGGGAACGGGCGGCTGAGTGCAGAACTTCTGGCCGCTCGGGTAATATGCTGTGCCGCTCCCTCCAGCCCCCCCTGCTGGCCCTTCCATCAGCTGACATCCCGGAGGACCAAGAGCCTATGGTCATGGGTGGGTCGAAACTTCCTGTTGCGGGGAGACAGCGCCGCCGAGAGTTGGGGTTGTGCGTCTATTGTGGGAGCGAGGTGCATGACCTTGATTCCTGTCCGAAGCAGCCAAAAGGGGGAGTCCGTGCGTCGCAGTAGGGGTCTCACGGACATAACCCGCAATAATTCAATTCAATTCAATTCAACTTTATTTATATAGCGCCATTTCACAACAACAGTCATCTCATAGCACTATCAACTGTAGGGGGGAACCCCCACAGTTGCAGAAAGACCCCAGCAATCAAGCGATCCCCTGTGAGCAAGCATTTGGCGACGGTGGAGAGGAAAAACTCACTTTTAACAGGAAGAAACCTCCAGCAGAACCAGGCTCAGGGAGGGGCAGTCATCTGCTGCGACTGGCTGGGGGGTGAGGGGATAGAGAAGAAGAAAAGAACAGACATGTAGAGAGCAAACAGCACGATGGGGACTCAATCTATGGGAGAGAACAAACAGATGTTAATGACCAGCAAAAAAAAAAATATTTCATAGAGAGTGAGGAAAGGAGTGAGGCCCAGTGCATTACTGGAGGTCCCCCTGCTGACTAAACCTATTAGCAGCATAACTAAGGGAGGGTTCAGAAACACATTATCCCTCCCTAATTGTAGGCTATATCAAAAAGGTAGGTTTTAGCCCTATTCTTAAAAACAGAGATCGAGCCTGACTCCCGAATCCAGATTGGCAGCTGATTCCACAGGAGAGGAGCTTGATAACTGAAGGCTCTGCCTCCCATTGTACTTTTGGAGATTCTAGGTATTACAAGTAATCCTGCATTTTGGGAGCGTAGTGCTCTGTTAGGATAATACGGTAGTATCAGATCTTTTAAATAAAAAGGAGCCTGATTGTTTAGAGCTTTGTAAGTAAGAAGAAGGATTTTAAACTTAATTCTAAACTCTATGGGAAGCCAATGAAGGGAGGCCAGAACCGGAGAGATATGATTTCTCTTTCTAGTACCTGTTAAAACTCTTGCTGCAGCATTTTGGATCAGCTGAAGACTTTTTAAAGATGTTTTAGGACAGCCTGATAATAAAGAATTACAATAATCTAATCTCGAGCTAACAAAAGCGTGGATCAGTTTCTCAGCATCACTCTGAGACAAGATGCTCCTAATCTTGGCAATATTACGCAAATGATAGAAGGCAGTCTTAGAAACAAATTTAATATGTGAATTGAAGGACAAATCCTGATCAAAAATAACTCCAAGGTTCCTCACAGAGCTATTAAGAGAAAGAGTAACCGCATCCAAACTGAAAGTTTGATTTGGAAAGGAATTTCTAAGGTTTTTTGGACCAACAAGAATGACTTCAGTCTTATCTGAATTTAATAGCAGGAAATTACAAGTCATCCAAGCTTTGATTTCCTTAAGACAGGCTTCTAACTTGGCTAATTGATTACTCTCATCTGGCTTCATTGACAGGTATAATTGTGTGTCATCTGCATAACAATGAAAATGTATACAGTGCTTTCTAATAATGTTGCCTAACGGAAGCATATATAAACTAAAAAAACCTGTCGAATAATCCCCTCACCCGTTTTTTAAATTCCTATCCGGTTTTGTTTTGGTCATAGGGAACACAACACACACGCACTCATTGACTCAGGCACCAAGCAGAGCTTTATTTCTAGTAGCCTGGCAACCCGTCGGGGTCTGCCTATGCAGCTGTTGAAAAATCCTCTCAGACTCATTGCCCCGTCAAAGGCCTCTTTAGCCAATGTCACTCATCGGATCACCTCAGTGCCAGTTATTATCTCAGGCAACCATCGGGAGGAGCTGGACCTGTATGTCCTGCCGGTGTTATCCTCCCCGGTCATCCTGGGCTATCCTTGGGTGCACCTGCACAACCCTTCTACTGGCGTTCGGGGAGTGTGGTTTCATGGAGCCCTTTCTGTCCAAGTGCCTGTCTGCAGTCTGCTGCATGCTCGCCTGCCATGCCTCTGGGTGTCCCTGCCTGTCCCCCTCCCGACCTGTCAAAAGTGCCACCGGAATATCATGACCTTGGGGCCGTCTTCAGTAAATCCCAGGCCCTTTTCCTTCCCCCTCACCGACCACATGACTGTGCTATCTATCTGCGGGCTGGCACTCAGCTGCCATCTAGCAGACTTTACAACCTGTCTGCTCCGGAGCACGCGGCCATGGACTTGTATATTAAGGAGTCACTAAGCTCAGGCATAATTAGACCTTCATCTTCAGCGGTGGGGGCTTTTATTTTTTTTTCGTGGGGAAGAAGGACGGCTCTCTCAGGCCCTGCATTGACTTCCGGGAGCTTAATAACATCACCATTAAGGATAAGTACACCCTCCCTCTTCTCAGTTCAGCGTTCGATTCCCTCCAGGGGGCTTGCTGCTTTACCAAGTTAGACCTGCGCAATGCCTATCACCTGGTGCGGATACGGGAGGGGGATGAGTGGAAGACGGCCTTTAGGAGCCCTAGTGGGCATTTCGAATACCTGGTTATGCCGTTCTGGCTGACCAATGCCCCGGCCGTTTTCCGGTGCCTTATTAATGATGTTTTGAGGGATTTTCTGGGCACCTTTGTTTTTGTCTACCTTGACGATATCCTCATTTTCTCTGTCCATGGAGGAGCATCGCATTCACGTCAGGCGGGTCTTGCAGCGGCTGCTGGAGAATAAGCTCTTCGTCAAGGCAGAAAAGTGCGAGCTCCATGTCTCCCGGACTTCCTTCCTCGGCTTTATCATCGCCCCGAAGGAGATTATCCCGGACCCAGCCAAGGTGAAGGCGGTGGTGGACTGGCCTACCCCCTCGTCGAGGAAACAGCT
Source organism: Pholidichthys leucotaenia (assembly GCA_020510985.1). Taxonomy (NCBI): domain Eukaryota; kingdom Metazoa; phylum Chordata; class Actinopteri; order Cichliformes; family Pholidichthyidae; genus Pholidichthys; species Pholidichthys leucotaenia. Next base: position 61,811,263 of record CM035839.1, read on the forward strand.
TCTGCAGTTCCTGGGCTTCGCGAACTTCTATCGCCGCTTTGTCAAGGACTACAGCCACATCGCCCTCCCCCTCACCAACTTGACCTCCACCAAGGTGCCTTTTCGCTGGACGGAAGAGGCGGATGCTGCATTCTCTGAGCTGAAGGTCAGGTTCTCGTCGTCACCAATTCTGACGCAGGTTGATCCCGCTCTTCAGTGCCTGGTGAAGGTGGACGCCTCAGATTCTGGGGTGGGGACTGTGTTGTCCCAGTGCTCTCCAGCTGATGGTAAGATCCGCCCCTGCGCCTACTTCTCTCATCGCCTGTCCCCAGCGGAGCGCAACTACAACATCGGTGACGGGGAGTTGGTGGCGGTTAAACTGGCCCTGGAGGAGTGGCGGCACTGGTTGGAGGGATCGTCACAGCAGTTCATCGTCTGGACCGACCATAAAAACCTGGAGTATCTTCGGACCGCTAAACAGCTGAACGCCCGACAGGCCCACTGGTCGCTCTTCTTTGGACGATTCGACTTCGCCATCACCTACCGCCCTGGGTCAAAGAATATCAAGCCCGACGCCCTGTCTTGTCAGTTCGCCCCGGAGACGGCAGAGAAGGCTGAGCATCCCATCCTTCCCTAGCATGCATCATGGGCGCCCTCTCTTGGGGTATCAGGGAGAAGGTCATAAGGGCGCAGTCTGATGAGGCCGACCCAGGGGGGGGTCCAGCGGGCAAGTTATTCGTCCCGGCAGCGGTCCGAGGGGAGGTCATCCAGTGGGGGCATACCTCCAAGTTCGCCTGCCTCTCGGGAAGGGCACGCACTGTGGCGCTCCTACAGAGGTTGTTTTGGTGGCCATCCCTCCAGAAGGACGAGGGGGAGTACATCGGCGCCTGCCCTGAGTGCACAACGGGAAAGACGTCCTCTTCACCGCCGGCCGGGCTGCTTCATCCCCTCCCCATCCCAGGCAGGCCATGGTCCCACGTGGTGCTAGATTTCATCACAGGTCTCCCCACATCCAACAATTTCACCACCACCCTCATGCTGGTGGACAGATTTTCTAAAGCCGCCCACTTCATTCCTCTGCAAGGGTTACTTTCAGCCAAGGAGACGGCCGATCTGCTGGTCCAACATGTCATTCGACTGCACGGTATCCCGCAGGACATCGTTTCGGACCGAGGGCCCCAGTTCATCTCCAGGGTCTGGAAGGCATTCTGCGCCGCTTTAGGGGCTACAGCTAGTTTGTCCTCTGGTTACCACCCTCAATTCAATGGGCAATGCAAACGAACCAACCAGGAGGTGGAAGCAGCGCTGCGGTGCGTCGCAGCCGCCAACCCGTCATCATGGAGCACACACCTCCCCTGGATCAAATACGGCCATAACACGGTGGTGTCCACAGCCACCGGCATGTCCCCCTTTGAGGCCTCATTGGGTTACAACCCCCCACTGTTCCCTGAAGAGGAGGGGGACATCGCCATCCCATCGGTTCGGGCCCACTTGTCGACGGATCTGGAGGACGGCCAGAGCGGCATTACAACGGACGGCGGAACGCAACACCACGGTGGCCAACCGACACAGGGTTCCGTCCCCGGTTTACCAGGTGGGTCAGCAGGTATGGCTTTCTACCAAGCACATCAACCTGAAGCGGAAGAAGACTGCCCAACGGTTTATTGGTCCATTTCCCATATGCCGGATCATTAACCCGGTGTCTGTGCGTGTAACTCTCCTCCCCCTCCCTCCGCATCTATCCAACCTTTCATGTCTCTCGGGTGAAGCCAGTCTCCTCCAGCCCGTTGTGTCCCCCTCCCAGGTCTCCACCTCCACCGAGGGTGATTGACGGCGACCCGGCGTGGTCTGTCTCTTCCATCTTGGACGTCCGCCGCTGGGGGCGTGGCCTGCAGTACCTTTGTGGACTGGGAGGGCTACGGGCCGGAGTGGAGGTCCTGGGTGCGTCCCGCCTTCGTGCTCGACAAGCAGCTCATCAGGGACTTCCATCGGACGCACCCGGGTAGGTTGGAACGCCCGCCGAGAGGCGTGCTGTGGGGGGGAGTACTGTCATGGCCGCCTATAACGGCACCTGTGCACGCACCTGCCTGTCATCTCCTTCGGACTATTTATTCCACCAGGACAAGTGCTGGGCGTGGAGTCGTCTGATTCTCTATGCTGAATCCTGCTACGCCTGCCTCTGTGCTTCCCAGCACTCTTGTCTACAATCATCGGCTTCCTAGCCCTGCTGAACCCTGTCTGGGCCGGTTCCACCCAGACCATCTACCAAGTAAGCCTTCATTGCTTCTCATCTTGTCTGATTCCCCTGTGCACAGGCGGAGATCCGCGGCGGCGGTCCTCCATCTCCGTCCAGGCAGCGGACTCATCCTTCCACCTCCAGCTAACCAGCCTCCAGCAGGCACTGTCTCCCTGGCTGCAGCTTCGGTGCTACCTGAGATTCTCCAACACCCATTGACAGTAAGCACTGTAACATCTATTGAACTGCATAGGTTGAACTGTAAACTGACGGCCCTTGTCTCATTACAGGGTTGCCAGGTTGTATGGTGCTCTGCCGGCCCCAGCTGGAGATTACGGATTACACTACACTACATTACACCATATACCCTGCACTCACACATCCACTCACTCACGTTAACAAATAAAGACGTTAATTGTATTTACCCTGAGTCGTGTCTGTTCTGTGGGTCACCTGAACCATGTCAGCGGGCCAAGGTAAATAGCCTCTATATGGAGTTAAACTGGTTAAAAAGTTAAATGGTATTGAGCGGCAGGGAAAGACACTCACAAATACACAACAAACTCTGCAGATATTGTGCATGTTGACATTGTGTTGATTCTCTAAATCTTGTGGGGATAAATGTGTGGGTGGTTAACCTCTTATATCACAATTTAAGACACGAAGAGTGGCGTAGGGTGAAAGGATCTAGCCCTGATCCCGAATTCCCACTTCTGGTTGTCTGGAATAAGAGGAAGTGCATTTTGTGGGTTTGGAAATAAAAGCGAAAGCCCGGGGAAATGTAAATATTTTTTGGTCTACAAGAAACAAAGGATTTTGTTTGCCACTGGAATTCTGAGTTGTGCCTCACCCGCTTGGTTCACTAGGAACACAAGTAGAAGCCTGGTGAGGCCAAAAATCCAGAAAGGATTCAGGGTCCGGAGTTTGTACCCTAGGGATTGTAAATATCTATTAACTCCTTCTTCCCATAACTTGTATAGGAAACATGATAACTATCGCATTGTCAAAACCATTTTTTACTGTAGAGGAAATAGCTGAACGAGTGGAAAAATTGATAGAAAGGTAAGCAGATGAGGGAGACAGAAAAAAGGAAGTCAGAAAGTTTTAGCAGTGGGTATAGGAAATGAAGGATTGGGGACAAAAACGCGTGTCTGACGGAGGACCAAAGTTGTGTACACAGAAATCTGCTCTAAAGAACAGTGGCAGATTAATAGCATGCATTAGAAGAATTTACTGGCCAAAGATAAGAAACAGGGAGGTAGAAGAAGTGTGTGCAGGAACACACACACACACACACACACACGAGTGAAGAAAAAATGTAGGAGACAAAGCAGCTGAGGAGTGAGAGTGTTGTTTACAGCCGCAGGCACACAGCAGAGGTAGGAGAAAAAGTTAAGTTAAAAGATGCATACCACGTAGACCAAGTGAACAAACACAGATTAAGAAAAATTGAAAATTTACAACAAAAAACAGATTAAATAGAATATAGCAAATTAACGAAAAACAGAGTTTTTGATGGTTGTCAAATAACTGACTCTGAGCCACATCATTTCATTAAGTAATACTCGAGGATTTTTAGATAACAGCCAATAGAATTAAAAAGAAACAAAATTAAAAACTTAATACCAATAATAATGGGTGACAAGAGCTAGCAAATTATATACAGATAAATTAATGAATAAATTGACGTATTGTGGAGTGTGTAAATGAAGAGGCATATTCATTTCAGACAATTTTTATTGTCTGGCATATTCATTTCAGACAAAGGCATATTCATTTCAGACAATTTTTCAGACAATAAAACACTGGACTTATTCTACGCAAACACTAAGGAGGCGTACACCTCATCACAACTCCCCCCACTCGGGAGATCGGATCACAACTTGGTTCATCTCCGGCCGGTGTACAAACCCCTAGTGCACAGACAACCTCCGGCCATGCGCACAGTGGAGTTATGGTCTGAGGAGGCAATGGACACTCTAAAGGGCTGTTTTGAAGCCACCGCCTGGAAACAGCTCTGCGATCCACATGGTGAGGACATCGATGGCCTCACTCACACCTTCACAGACTACCTCAGCTTCTGTGTGGACAAATCCGTTCCCACCAAGACCATACGGTGTTGCTCAAACAACAAACCCTGGATCAACCCTGAGATTAAAACACTTCTGAGAGAGAAGAAGAGGATCTTCAGGTCGGGGAACAGGGAGATGTTGAAGTCCGTACAGAGGGAGCTGAGGAGAAAGATCAGAGAAGGCAAGGACAGCTTCAGGAAGAAGATGGAGGACAAGCTGCAACAGAGCGACATCAGCGGGGTCTGGAGAAACCTCAAAACCATCTCTGGGCTCCAGAATACCTCCCCCCAGGCCACGGGGGGCAGGGAGTGGGAGAACAACCTGAATCTGTTTTTCAATAGGTTTGACCAACCGCCCTCCCCCCTGACTGCACAACAACCACTGCTGCCTCTAAAGAAATCAAGTCCTGCTGCCCACTCCCCACTCCACCAACACCCCCCCACTCCCAACACACAGCCTCCCATCCTGACCCTGACCAGGACCCAGGTGAGGACGGAGCTGAGGAAGATCAAGGCGAGGAAGGCGTTGGGACCGGACGGCATCAGCGCAAAGCTCCTCAAGTCCTGTGCAGACCAGCTGTGTGGGATTGTGACGTACATCTTCAACCTGAGCCTGAAGCTGGGGAGGGTACCACAGCTGTGGAAAACATCTTGTGTGGTACCTGTACCAAAAACTTCCCACCCCAAAGACCTGAACAGCTACAGACCGGTGGCCTTGACGTCCCACTTGATGAAGACCCTGGAGAGACTGCTCCTTGCTCACCTCCGCCCCCTGGTGGAACAAGCGATGGATCCACTCCAGTTCGCCTACCAGCATGGCATTGGGGTGGAGGATGCGGTGATCTTCCTCCTTCACCGTTCTCTGTCCCACCTGGAGAAGCCCGGGAATATGGTGAGGATCATGTTCTTTGACTTCTCCAGTGCTTTCAACACCATCCAACCGATGATCCTGAAGGACAAGCTGCTGCGCGCAGGGGTGGACCAGCACCTGTCATCATGGATCCTGGACTACCTCACGAACCGGCCTCAGTTTGTGAGAACCCGGGACTGTGTGTCCGACACGATCATCGGTAGCACGGGGGCCCCCCAGGGAACGGTGCTGGCTCCCTTCCTGTTCACTCTTTATACTGCGGACTTCTCACACAACACAACACACTGCCATCTACAGAAGTTCTCTGATGACTCTGCGATCGTTGGCCTCATCTCCAATGGAGATGAAGCTGAGTACAGAGGGCTTATCCAGGACGTCGTGGACTGGTGCCATCGGAACTGCCTCCAGATCAACGCGAGGAAAACTAAGGAGCTGGTGGTGGACTGCCGCAGGCATGGGCAGCCCCTCACAGCACCAGTAAATATACAGGGAACAGACATCGAGATGGTGACATCCTATAAGTACCTGGGTGTTCATCTGAACAATAAACTAGACTGGTCACACAATACTGACGCACTCTACAAGAAGGGGCAGCGCAGGCTGTTCCTGCTGAGGAGACTCAGGTCTTTTGGTGTACAAGGGGCGCTGCTGAAGACATTCTATGACACGGTGGTGGCATCAGCCATCACTTTTGGAGTGGTCTGCTGGGGCAGTGGCATTACTGCAGCCGATAGGAAGAGACTGAACAAACTGATCAAGAAAGCTAGCTCTGTCCTGGGGCAGCGCCTTGATCCGGTGGAGGAGATAGGAGAGAGAAGGACGGTGGCTAAACTGTCATCTCTGCTGGAGTCCGAGTTCCACCCTATGCAGGACATACTGAATGCACTGAGGAGCTCATTTAGCAGCAGACTACATCATCCCAGGTGCACAACCGAGAGGTTTCGTAGGTCCTTCCTACCAACGGCTGTCAGACTGTACAACCTAAGCAGGGCTGCTCGCAGAGATAGCAAAAAGACGTAACAAACCAATAGTTTTTTGAATGCAAAAGATGCAATAGACTTACACAATGGTCCCCTCCGGCATACAACTAGGAAAATACCGGTCACTATGGAGGGTGAGAATATGTATGGGCACATAATCATACCATGTAGGATAACTAAGTAGACGGTTATGCTGTTTCATCCCATCTAGCAAAAATGCTCTGCACTGTGTGTGTTTATATATTTACATATTTATTCCATCTAGCTACAATGCTCCGCACTGGGTGTTTATATATCTACATATTATTCCATCTAGCTACATTGCTCCGCACTGTGTGTTTATATATTTACATATTTATTCCACCTAGCTGCAATGCTCCGTACTGTGGGTGTTTATATATTTACATATTTATTCCATCTAGCTACAATGCTCCGCACTGTGTGTTTATATATTCATATATTTATTCCATCCAGCTACAATGCTCTGCACTGTGTGTCTGTGTGTGTATATATATATATTTTATAGTAATATGTACATATGTATATTAGCTGCTCTTGCTTGCTTGCTTTTTTTCTTGCCTTCTGATTGTTGCTCTGAGTGTTGCTATCCCTGTGCTGTTGCAATCCTGGAATTTCCCCGTTGTGGGACTAATAAAGGCTTATCTTATCTTATCTTAATTTATTACACACTCACATCTCACAGGCAAAGAACAGACTGACTGGTCACATCAAGCATTCCTCTCTCTATATCAAGTCACACTTCACAAGGTTCAAGGCACTTCCTCATACACAGCATGACATCTACACTGCACTTCATTCAACCCCCTCTCACCCACTTGGGCATTGTTCTCCCATGTGTATTCATTGTCTCTATCTAAGGTGTGAAATAACCTGAGGCCCACACCGCCCCCCCAGCATCTTAGATAGAACAATAGAACATCAGTCCACATGCTGTTTCGGCTTCAGTCTCCTCCCATATCTGCTGTAACTGGGGTTTACCACCTCCATGGCGCTGCTGTGCTGGTGGGAGGCTGCTGGGAGTGTGTCCGACTGCAAGTGAGCCGTGTGTGTGTGTGGGGGGGGGTTCACTCTGTCCGTGTGGCTGCTCTGCTGAATCCTTCCCCTGGGGAGGTCTCCGTGGGGGTCTTCCACGCCGAGGGGCCCTCGCCAACAGCACTTGCTCATTCGCCACTACAAAGGTGGGTTTGAGTCTGTCTATGCCAATTATCTCCCTTCTACCCCACAAGTCTAGCACAAAATGCTTATCCCCTGTTTCCAACACTCTGAACGGTCCATCATAGGGTGGGCGCAATGGAGGGCGGTGGGCGTCGTGTCTGGCGAACACGAACTCCGCGTTCTTCAAAGTTTTAGGCACGAAGGCACGCGGAAAACTGTGGTGGGCAGGGCCCGGCAGCGTGCCTGTGTTTGCGCTACGCTGCAAAAGCTGAGACGGGGAGCTGCCCGGCGCGGGATTGTCCGGTAGAAATTCACCGGGCAGCCATAGGGGCTGCACAAAAACGAGCTCTGCCGGGGAAGCTTCCAAATTCTCTTTTGGCGCGGAGCGAAACCCCAATAAAACCCACGGCAGCCTGTCTACCCAATTTGCATCCGTCAGTGAAGCCCTGAGTGCTGCTTTCAGTGATCTATGAAAACGCTTGCATAAACCATTGGCCTGTGGATTGTACGCGGTTGTGTAATGAATTGCAGCACCCAGGCTGCGGGCCATCGCGGACCAGAGGTCGGAAACAAATTGCGGGCCCCTGTCGGACGTAATGTCCGACGGGACTCCAAAACGCGCCACCCATGTTGTTAAAAAAGCGCGTGCTACGTCCGCGGACGTGGTTGCCGCCAGTGGGACTGCTTCTGGCCAGCATGTGGTGCGGTCCACCACTGTTAGGAGGTGCGTGCACCCCTGTGATGGCGGGAGGGGGCCCACGAGGTCCATGTGCACATGGTCGAACCTCTTAGCCGGTACCGGAAACGGCTCCAAGAGAGCCTTCGTGTGCCTGTGTACCTTGGCTCGTTGGCACGCCACACAGGCTGCAGCCCACTCTTTTACTTGTTTGCGTAGGCTTGGCCACACGAACTTCTCTTCCACCATTTTGACAGACACGCGCACTCCTGGCTGCGCCAGAGTGTGAACCGACTCAAACATGCGGCGGCGCCACGCAACTGGGACTACCGGACGCGGGCGTCCCGTGGAGACGTCACAGATTGGGGGGGGGGGGGGCACCGTCTTGCACCACCCTGCTCTCCAGCCTTAACCCTGTTGTTCCAGACTGGAGCGTGCGCACGTCTGCATCGCTAATCTGCTCCGCGGCCATGGCTGCGTAATCTATCCCCACGTAGACTGGGGCCACCACGGCGCACGAGAGGCAGTCCGCCACCACATTCAGTTTACCCGACACATGCTGAATATCGGTAGTAAACTCTGAGATCGCGGCCAACTGTCTCTGCTGCCGGCCCGACCACGGTTCTGAAACCTTGGCCATCACGAACGTTAGTGGCTTGTGGTCTACGAACGCGGTGAAGCTGCGCCCTTCCAGCCAGAACTGGAAGTGGCGTATGGCCAGATGGAGAGCCAGCAACTCTCTGTCGAACGTGCTGTATTTACGTTCACTGTCGCGCAAAGTTCTGCTGAAAAAAGTGAGCGGCTGCCAAGCCCCGGCGACGCGCTGCTCCACGACCGCCCCTATGGCCACGTCTGAAGCGTCGGTGGTGAGCGCTATCCAGGCCGTCGGGTCCGGATGTGCCAGCAGTGCGGCGTTTGCCAGGGCTGCTTTAACTTCCGAGAATGCCCGCTCTCGCTCCGGGGTCCATTCGACTCCATCCGCGGGTTTCTGTCTCTTGAGCGTGGCGTACAATGGTTGCATGAGCCGCGCCGCACGGGGAAGGAAACGGTTATAAAAATTCACCATCCCCAAAAATTCCTGCAGCGCCCTGACCGCCTGAGGCCGGGGAAAATCTGCCACAGCGCGCACTTTGAAACGCGGTGCCCCAAAAAATCAATCTCCATCACGCCGAACTGACATTTCGCCGGGTTGATTATCAACTCGTGCTCCTCCAACCTCCGGAAAACCGTCCTGAGGTGGGTTTCGTGTTCGTCTTCGGACGTACTGGCTACCAGGATATCGTCCAGGTAGACGAACACGAACGGGAGGTCACGCAGCACTGCATCCATCATGCGCTGGAACGTCTGTGCTGCGCCTTTTAACCCGAATGGCATGCGCAGGAACTCGAATAAACTGAACGGAGTTATTACCGCTGTTTTGGGTACGTCCTCCGCGCGCACTGGGACCTGGTGGTAACCGCGGACCAGGTCTATTTTAGAAAAAACGCGCGCTCCGGCGAGGTGAACGGAAAAATCCTGTATGTGGCTGTGGCGTTGTTCAACCTGCGGAAATCACCGCACGGTCACCACGATCCCTCAGCCTTAGGGACCATGTGTAGTGGGGATGCCCATGGGCTGTTTGATCGCCTGATGATGCCCAACCTTTCCAGGTTGGCGAACTCCTCGTGCGCTATGGCCAGTTTAGCTGCGTCCAAGCGCCGAGGTCTTGCAAAAACGGGCGGCCCGGTGGTGGTGATAAAGTGCTCCACCCCGTGTTTAGCGATAGCCGCCGAAAACGTCGGGACCGTGAGTGCTGGGAACTGAGTGAGCAGTGCATGGAACTTACCGCCTGGAGTTGTGACGCTGGCTGTGCTGTTGGCCGGGTCCCTCGAGCTATACAGGGGAGAGATTCAAAGGACAGTGCATTAACCAGGCGCCTGTTAGCAACATCCACAAGTAAACCATGTGCACACAGAAAATCAGCGCCCAGGAGCTGGCAACACAGTGCTGCTATGATAAAAGTCCACTCATATGAGCGGCCATGTAGAGATAAGGTCAGTGTTCTCTCACCGAACGTCTTAATCTCCGAGCCGTTTACTGCCACCATTCCGGGGCCGCTAGGTCCTGCCAGCCGGTCAGCGTAGGACGGCAGGATGACGCTCTTCTGGGCTCCGGTGTCGACGAAGAAGCATCTCCCCGAGCGCGAGTCCGTCACATAGAACAGCTTGTTCTCTTCACCGGCGGTCGCACTGCTACCGACTGCCAGCCTTGGCGTTTCCCGAGTGCTTGAAGTGGCACGGTGGCGCGCATCTGCACGCGTTCCCTCCGAAGCGGCGGTGGTAGAAGCAGAGCATGTCTTTCTGGCGCTCCTTGGCCCCCGTTGCTGCTACCGTCGGTGGATCATTTCATCGAAGTGACCCTCGAACCAGTCTGCTGACCTGCTGGTTTTCTTGCCAAAGGTGGTCATGGCAGCCTTGTGCACGGCATCTCTGAAGAGCTGCCACCTTTCTTGGGCACTAGCGCCGGAACGGCCTGGGAGAGATTCCTCAAGCACGCGTGCAAATTCCGCCACTTTCTCCTGGTCGTGCGTCTTACTTGTATCAGTGCGAGACCTGCCTTCCTTTATCGTGCAGTGCACTTTCTTGGTTCGCAGTTTGACCTTGCTACATACTAGGGAGTGATCTGTATCACAGTCAGCACTCTGGTAGCTTCGTGTGATCTGGACGCTGGGTAGACAGCTGCGTCTGGTGAGAATCAAATCAAGCTGGCGCCAGTGCTTGGATCTTGGATGTCTCCAGGAGACTCTGTGTTGGAGCTTCATGTTAAAGAATGTATTTGTGATGCAGAGACCGTGATGGCAACAGAGTTCCAGTAGGCGTTGTCCATTTTCGTTCATCCTTCCTATGCCAATGTTAAGGTTCAGGTTAAGGTTATATAGATGATTAGTAAAGAGAAGAGGTTACAGATATCATCAGCAAACATGGTGCATTGGCCAAAGATCTAGGCATGCATTTATTTTGAGATCCAAAGGTCATGTGCATAGAATCAGTGTGGATCTGCACCACTTTTGCTATGTTTTTGTTATGACCCGAGCGTCGGTTCTGATCGCGCTCGGGCTAAGCTATGTCTCGCTGCCGGCCTTGACAGCTGCGGGCGGTATTCTGGCCTCTCCGGGCTCTTATTGTGAAAGTGCTCGGTGGGGCTGCCGCCTGTCAACGGTCGGTCAGCTGAGTGTCATCAGCGTCATTAGTGCTTCGTTAATTTAAGCCCAGCACTGGCGTCGGTAGGGCGCGGCAGTGTCTGGTCGCCAACCTGGTCGCTTAACTGGTTACTAACCTGATCACTTACCTGTTCACCCACCGTCACGTTGCGGATGCCTGGACTGTTTTCACACCTCGGCTGCCTTGGGCTTGACCGTCTTTCACCGGTACCAGTAAGTGTGCTACATTAGCCTTATTCCTCCCGGCGTGTATTGATCTGTAAGTCCCTGCCTTAGCAGCCAGTGTGCTATTATTACCAAGCCTGACTGTGTGTGACTGTCTCCTGCTCTGGACCTATAGTGTGCTGTATAGCCCTATGCCTCCTGTTCTGTGAAGACTCCTGTCATTATCTCAGCAGCTTGTGTTATCACCCTTTTCACCGTAAATAAACTCACTGTAAACTCACTGGTGACTCTGTGCGTCTTATGGCTGGCTCGTGAGGGCCAGCGCATGACAGTACACTGCTGCCAAAACAGCGTTTACAGTGACGCCAACCCGAGACGCTATTCACCAGTGAGTTTGAGTTTTGGACGTTGCCTTTTCCCTGTCTGGGTCCTGTGTATGTGAGGAATGCCGTCACCGAAGAGCCACGTGCTGACGGGTGTTTTGGAAGCCGTGGATGAGCTGCTCATCTCCGCTTCCCTGTTGGACTATGACCACGGCATACATTGGTACCTGGACGCCGCCGAAGATGTTCTCTGTCATCTCTCTCCCCGCTACGCCAACCACCCAGAAGTCGACGCGAGGAGGGAGGACATCGCCGCACAACGCGAAATATTCCTGATGATGGAGGAGGAACGCGGCATGAAGCAGGAGAAGAGGCACTCCTGCTCTTCGCCTATGGATCCTGATCCTGCCTTCGATCCGTTTCGGGAGTTCGCACCATCTGGGGGCCGGCGAAGGCGTCGGCGTCACGGCCGGGCGCATCTTCGGCAAGCTCCTGCTCCGGATCCAGTTCCGGGCCGCCGGGATGACCCCCTCAACCAGCCAGCTGCTGAGAGTGAGCTGAGTCCTGTGCCGGTGGGCTCCATCCTTGGATCCTTTTTTACCATCCAGCGAGCGAGGGAAGGAGCAACGTCCGCTACAGCTGACAACATCCTCCCCCCAGGAGACAGGCAAGTCCAAGTTCACTTTCCCATTGATAATAGTGATCTGTCTTGTCTGACTCCTGGGGGTGAAGCTCGGGGTTTGCAGCTCTCTGAGTCACTTTTCCCAGCTGTAGCCACTTGTATTAAACCTGCTGCCTCTGTGTCTCCTCCTGCGGAGCGGTCCTCGGCGTCAGTCCCACGCCGTTGAACGAGGGGGAGGCCTGCAGCTCTGGGAAATATCCCGGCCCTGCAGCCTTGCTTTGGACAGAGCAGAACGGACTGCAGTGAGGAGCCAGAGCCGACGAGAGAGCGTCCCCAGGCTTCCTCAGGGACGCAGCCCGAGTCAGCAGGTCCACGGTCCTCTGCCCCCACGCCATACGGGTTATTGGCGTGGACGCCAGCGCGTGAGGATCCAGCTGCAGAGACCATCAGGCCGGCTGTGGAACCCGACACAGCCGAGTGGGAGCCCGACGACGAGCTTCTCCTTGAACCTGGATCGGCGAGGTCCTGGGCGGCTCCAGAGCCCGAATGCAGGCAAGTGCTCTTTCTTGTTTTCCTGTATGGTGTATTAGAGCATTTTTGCCTGCCTCATGGGGAGGCGAGTGAGGGGCAGCCGTCCGCTGCACCCGAGCTCATCTCGCTGGGCTCTGGCGCTGCCGGTGGAACTGATCCCGGTCCTCTCCTGTTTTCTGAGCACCTCCACAGCGTTACCGGTCCGGAGCCAGTCAAGGTCACGGGACTGGGGGTTCCAGGTTCGGAGATGGAGGTCGTCGCCGGAGCAGTCCTGACCCAGTCGAGGTCCGACGCGTGGGCCGAGGTGACCCGGTCGGGGTCCAACGCATGGGCCGAGGTGACCCAGTCGGGGTCCGACGCATGGGCCGAGGTGACCCAGTCGGGGTCCGACGCATGGGCCGAGGTGACCCAGTCGGGGTCCAACGTGGGTGCAGCGGTGACCCAGTCGGGGCCCGTCCTGACCCAGTCGGGGTCCGACGCATGGGCTGAGGTGACCCAGTCGGGGTCCAACGTGGGTGCAGCGGTGACCCAATCGGGGCCCGTCCTGACCCAGTCGGGGTCCAACGTGGGTGCAGCGATTACCCAATCGGGGTCCGACGAGGTTCAGTCGGGTTCCGACTCAGGTGTGGCTGTAACCCAATCGGGGTCCGACGAGGTCCAGTGGGGGTCCAGCGCAGGTGCGGCTGCGACCCAATCAGGATTCGAGGGGGTCCAGGTTTTTGGTTGTCCCCCTCTCAGGAGCCACCAGCTGGGGGCCATTAGTGGGTTTTGTTTGGCAGATCGGCGCTCTCCTGTTTTGTCATTTTCAGGTGAGCGGCTGCATGCAATCCCTCCATGGTCCTGTTGGTTGTGGGATGCGGGTCAGCCACCCGAGGAACTACCTGGTGCGTTCGGCGTCTTGGGTTGGCCACCCAATAAACTGTGTGTGTTACGGGGTGACCTGGTTCGGCCACCAGAGGACTTGTTTCTGGGGGCCCGGGACTGGGGCAGGCCACCTGATCATGTACTGTGGGATTTTCTGTGGGCCCATATGGTGCCAAGTCATGTTTAGTACGTCTAGCAATTTTTGTTGTTTCACGTAATCATAGTCATAGTCAAGTCTCAGCAATTTTAGATTGCCTCTTGTTCTTTTTTGTAAGCCATAGTCATAGTCAAGTCTAAGCAATTTTAGATTGCCTCTTGTTCTTTTTTGTAAGCCATAGTCATAGTCAAGTCTAAGCAATTTTAGATTGCCTCTTGTTTTTTTTTTTCTTGTAAGCCAAAGTCATAGTCGTAGTCAAATTTGAGCAAGTTTTGATTGCCTCTTGTTTCTTTTTCTTGTGAGCCACAGTCATAGTCTTAGTCAAGTTTGAGCAATTTTTGATTGCCTCTTGTTTCTTTTTTCTTGTGAGCCACAGTCATAGTCTTAGTCAAGTCGGAGCAATTTTTTGATTGCCTCTTGTTTTTTTTGTTTTGGTTTGTTTTTTTTTTGAAGGCCATAGTTTAGTTATAGCCAAGTCAGAGCAATTTTGGATTGCCTCATGTTTTTTTTTCTGGGAAAGCCACAGTCTTGCCATAGCCAAGTTAGGTCAGGGCAATCTGGTTTGCCCCATGTGTTTTGCAGTACTTAGTTTGGTTTTGTTTTGCTATTGTTTTGTTCTCCACTCCTTCTTGAGGGGCTATAGTATGGAGGTTTTTGTTCATAGTTTCCAGGGGTTTACTTGTATTTTTGGTCTCGTGTGTGTTTGTTTTTTCATAGTCGTCGTGTTTAGTACGTATTTCTTTTGTGTCCATAGTTACAGTCATGTATTCTTTTTATAGTCATGTTTTTCCACAGTTGGTCATGTATTTCTTTCCTTTGTTTTTTTTTTTCCCAGAGTCATGTGTTTGTATTTATTTCTTGTTGGTTTCCATAGTTTTCGTGTGTTTCCATGTATTTCTTGTATGGTTTTCTTGTCTGGTCTTTGTCTTGTTCTTGGGTTGGTTTCTCTCCCTCCGCACCTGTCCCCCAACCTCCCACCCTAGGGGGGCGTGGGGGGCAGGGTGGTTCCTTGGGGCGTTCGGAGTCCGCCCGTGGAGGGAGGGTACTGTTATGACCCGAGCGTCGGTTCTGATCGCGCTCGGGCTAAACTATGTCTCGCTGCCGGCCTTGACAGCTGCGGGCGGTATTCTGGCCTCTCCGGGCTCTTATTGTGAAAGTGCTCGGTGGGGCTGCCGCCTGTCAACGGTCGGTCAGCTGAGTGTCATCAGCGTCATTAGTGCTTCGTCAATTTAAGCCCAGCACTGGCATCGGTAGGGCGCAGCAGTGTCTGGTCGCCAACCTGGTCGCTTAACTGGTTACTAACCTGATCACTTACCTGTTCACCCACCGTCACGCTGCGGATGCCTGGACTGTTTTCACACCTCGGCTGCCTTGGGCTTGACCGTCTTTCACCGGTACCAGTAAGTGTGCTACATTAGCCTTATTCCTCCCGGCGTGTATTGATCTGTAAGTCCCTGCCTTAGCAGCCAGTGTGCTATTATTACCAAGCCCGACTGTGTGTGACTGTCTCCTGCTCTGGACCTATAGTGTGCTGTATAGCCCTATGCCTCCTGTTCTGTGAAGACTCCTGTCATTATCTCAGCAGCTTGTGTTATCACCCTTTTCACCGTAAATAAACTCACTGTAAACTCACTGGTGACTCTGTGCGTCTTATGGTTGGCTCGTGAGGGCCAGCGCATGACAGTTTTGGGCATCAATATGAACATATTTTAAATATGTTCATGGGCATGTTTTATTCTGTTCTTGTTTTTTTTTGGGGGGGGGGGGGGTTATTGTTTTTTAGATGTACTAATGCAAAGAGGCTTGATATTTATATTTATACAGTATTTCAACTTACCATGAACAATATGGTATAATTTATTTCTGACTTCTCACTCATGGTTGACTGTTGTCCCAAACAAGCTTTGGTATGCTTTGCTGCCATCTCTGGTCTAGACTGACCTTACCCAAAAACTTAGCATCAACAACATGGCCATCTGCGAATCTATTAGCTTGTCTTCTGTTATCTTAGCCTCTGGGGTAATGGATAATTTTGGTTGCCTTGGTGCTGGTGGATATCCATGCCAATATGCCAGTCTTTTCCAGCAGTAATTGGATAGATGGATAATTATGTTGTGGTTATCCAATATGTTTCAGCATATTACATATTTTTTTTCTGCCCACTGTTTAACTGCAGACCAAAACTGACCCACATGCAATTAGTCGAGTCAGAAAACTTCTTAAACCAAAAATCTTGTCCTTGATTTTGATACTCAACTTATTCAAATGCCAAATTTATTTATACTGTAGATCTCATTACTGGCAGTGGAACACAGGACACTCGGGGAGAACCATTATTAAACTAAATAAAAATTCAAAACTCCTCTTAACAAGACCTCAACACATTTGAAGTTCTCAGATCTTGCATTGTCCTCTGAGACTGCAGGTTTGAAAAGTGGTACAAAGAACATTTCCTATTTTAAGCACTCAGGGACCACATAAGAGAGCAGCATTTGGAAATTCTTTAATTTGGATTTTAACACATAGTCATAAATGCCAACCTTGACTCTGAAGCTTGAGTCAGAGATCCATGTGTGCCTTAGCTCAAAATGTGAACTGTCTCATTTAATGTCTCATTACAGTATGAAAGCTGTTTAAGGCTTTTATGCAGCCGGTAGGTGAATACAGAGGGGAGATACAACAGCAAGTGTCTCCAAAACAATACAAGTGTTTTGTACAATGATTTGTGGCTATTATTGCTACGGTTTACCATTTTTTAATATAAATGTTCATTGTCAGATTTAAATCCCAATCTGTAGCCTTTATTCCTTCATCCATTGACATGGTTTTGATACAGGACACAGAGATGTTTATACAATGTTTTGGTATTTTTACTAAGAGATGTTGGCAGTTCTCAGGAGGGTCTGAAATATGGGCAGAGAATAGAAAAGGAGGTGTGAGTAGATTGCAGAGAAATGACTGACAAAATAATAAAGACGATTATTCTTTCTGTTATGGTGATGATGAGTGGGGGCTGTGTCCTTTCTTCTGGAGAAGAGTAGGAGAACCAAATGTATTTATGGAGGTGGATAGAAGATGATTGTTCACTTATGGGTAGGAGGGGTTGCTGGATAGGTGGGGTTGTGGATTTCACCAGGGTAGGTATTTTACTGGTGGAGTAGGTACAGGTACATCTCAAAAAATTAGAATATCATGAAAAAGTTCAATATTTTTTGTCATTCATTTCAGAAAGTGAAACCCATATACGTAGTATATAGATTCATTACACAGAGATTAATATATTTCAGGTGTTTTTGTTTTAATTTTGATGATTATGGCTTACAGCCCATGAAAACCCCAAATTCAGTTTCTCAAAAAATTAGAATATTACATAAAATTAATTTTAAAGAAATAGTTTTTTAATAGAAATGTTGGCCGACTGAAAAGTATGTCCATGTACACACTCAATACTTGGTCGGGGCAAATTTTGGATTAATTACTGTATCAATGTGGCGTGGCATGGAGATGATCAGCCTGTGGCACTGCTGAGGTGTTATGAAGGTCCAGGCTGCTTTGATAGTGACCTTCAGCTCGTTTGCATTGTTGAGTCTGGTGTTTCTCATCTTCCTCTTGACAATACTCCATAGATTCTCTATGGGGTTTAGGTCAGGAGAGTTTTTTTTTTTTTTTTTGATTTTGTATACGTTATTGATCCCCAGAGGGGAAATTGAGGGCATCCACGTGGATGGATGAAGCAGCCATGGTACGGCGCTATCCCTTTACCATTCACACACACATTCACACCTAGGGCCACTTTAGAGTCTCCAATTAACCTAACCTACATGTTTTTTTGGCCTGTGGGAGTTTGCTGGCCAATCAAACAGTGATGCCATGGTCATTAAACCAGGTTTTGATACTTTTGGCAGTGTGTGTGTGTGGGGGGGGGGGGGGGTGCCAAGTCCTGCTGGAAAGTGAAATCAGCTTCTCCATAAAGCTTGTCAGCAGAGGGAAGAATGAAGTGCTCTAAAATTTCCTGGTAGATGACTGCGCTGACTTTGATCTTGATAAAACACAGTGGACAAACACCAGCTGATGACCTCTGTTCAGATAAAAGTACATTTTGCATTTCATTTGGAAATCAAAGTCCCAGAGTCTGGAGAAAGAGTGGAGAGGCACAGAATCTAAGTTGCTTGAGGTTTAGTGTGACGTTTCCACAGTCAGTGATGATTTGAGGAACCATGTCATCAGCTGGTGTTTGTCCACTGTGTTTTATCAAGACCAAAGTTTGCCTGGGATCTCCTTTGTGTTTGTGCTTTCTACCAGGGTTGAACTGTCATGACTGACTAGTGGACCCAAGGTGGCAGAACAACTTGGGAGACAGGTGTGAATGTACCCATTCGTTTTAAGCATGTCACGACTCGCCGCTCATCATCCGCCTCAGCTGTGCGCACACCTGCGCCTTGTCAGCCAAGGGCTATTTAGCCCACGCAGCCCTGTGCAGTGGTCTGGAGCCGTCTGTTCGCATCAGCACTCTCTCCCAGCTGGATCGTCTCTCCACGTCAGCTGAACTACGCTTCCACGTAAGCATCATTACCCTTACCTCTTTGCAAGTCTTCTCCCCTGTGCACAGGTGGATTCCTTGGCGGCGGATAACCCCGTCATCGCCATCCCTTCCCTCATCGTCGTCACTGGCTCAGCAGGACGCTGTCTCCCGGGCTTCTCGCTTGGCCAACGCCAGCCACCCGTCACCTACAAGTAAGCAGCACTCCGCTCATTATACCTGTCCAGGTGTGGTGCCCTTTACCCTTGTCCTCTGCTCTCTCCATAGGGTTGCCTGGCTGTACGGCGTACTGCTCTGTTTCCTGTGCATCGGCGTTCACCCGCATCACATACTCATACCTCATACATCCATCCATACACACCTGCTTGTTGAATAAAGCTATTAAACCTTCCCTGAGCCTGCGTGCGTGTTTCCTGACCCGGGCATTATGTCAAAGCAGGAGTGTGATGATGTCCACTGAGCTCATATAAGCATGATACATGGGTTGGTAAAACAATGCACTGACATAAATATCAGACCCAGGGAACACACGCTCAGGCTCAAGTGAATACAATTACTGTATCTTTTATTTATTCAAAGTGAGTGTGTGAGTGCGTGTATGTGTTGTATGTGCAGTGTATGAGGAGGTGAGGAATAACGATGGTGTCGTGACCGGGGGAGAGCAGAACGCCGTTCAGCCTGGCAAACTTTGCAGATGGAAGTTGGATGCTCAGGTTGGCCCAGGGGCTACGGCCAGGGAGACAGCGTTCTCGGCCCACGCCGGAATAGGGCAGGTGGCCCTGTTGGAGCAATGGAAGCTCGAACCGCCACCAAGAGGGGGAGACTCCGCCGCTGAAGGAATCCACCTGTGCACAGGGGAAGACAACTAACAAAGTGAGTAGAAAACAGGCTTACTTGAAGCGAGGAGACGATTCAGGTCTGGGATAAAGAGGCCAGGAAGTTGGCTGCTGACGTGAGATGTATTCTGTAGGCAGAATGACAGACTGCTCTGTGCCGGATCTCAGGCAGAGCAGGCTATAAAGCCCATAGGAGATTGGGAGCAGGTGTGCGTGCAGCTGTAGCAGATAATGGCCCAGAGGGAGCCATGACATGCACTTCACCAAGGGAAGAAGCAAAAGAGAACATGGGTAAGTCAGAGAGCTGTGATCCAGGGTGCTGAGCATACAGGGGAATGACGGTTAAGTGATCCAGATAATCCAAGGAGGTGATGGGTGTTCCACAGAATCCAGGGAAGTGGGTTTAAGGACTGAGCTCCAAAAGGTTATGGAGTGAGTGTGTAGGCAGAGGCAGGGTGAGTGCAAGCAGGAGTCTGGACGAGGCAGCAGCTGATCTGACTGTGAGCAGAGACTTCCAGACGAAAGCAGAAGTAAGACAAATTCACATGCTAATTTTCTTAGGTAGAGAAGCTTTTACTGGCACAGTCAGGTGGTTCCCACAAGTTGTTGGCGGAACAGCCAGGCTTAAATACTGTGGGAGCTCATCAGGCAGGTGGAGGCGATTGCTCAGCTGCTGTCAATTAGCTCCTCATGACTCATGTGAACAGAGAGGGGGCATAGAGTGAAACAAAGAGCAAAAACCAGCAAGAGAATGTGCTGCAATCAACCAGAATATGACATGAATATTTCCTAAACACTCAGGGTGCCATGGTTCAGCAAGGTTTGGACCTATCAGCAGAATAGCAGAGACACAGGTTGAGGCAAGTTAAGTACATTTATTAAATAATTTACAAGGTGGTTTTACTCTGGGTAGTCCAGTTTCCTCCCACAGGCCAAAAACATGCAGGTTAAGTTAACTGGCATCAACTGGGGTTTCTAAATTGTCCTTAGGCATGAATGTGAGAATGAATGGTTGTCTGGTGGTGGCCTAGTTGATAGAGCATGCGCCCCACAACCAGGAGGTTGGGGTTCAAGTCCCGACCGGGTCGTACCAAAGACCATATGAGAATGGTACTTCCCGCCTTCTAGCTTGGTGATCAGCGTAATAGAATGGGGGAAGGAGAAATTATTTGTGGCTGCGCCTTGCATAGCAGAGACCCCTCTGATTCTACATAGCATTGTAGATAGGAGAAATGTAACTTCGTTCTACTGTACACAATTGACTGTATGGTCTGAATGACAATAGAGATGGCTTCTACTTCTTCTCTGTCTCTCTGTATTGGCACTGCGATGGACTGGCGATCTATCCAGGGTGTACCCTGCCTCTCACCCAAAGATGCTGGGATAGGCTGCTGCCCCCCCGCAACTCAAAAAGGATTGAGCGATAGAAGATGACTGGACAAAGAGTAATGCAAGACAATATGGTGCTGCGCTCACCCAGATCCAACAACACAGGGAGGTATAGTTAAATGCAAAAATTAAACATTCTTGTTGTATTATCTCTGGGTTTTAGTTGTTTTTCACATATACAGTGGTATTAAAAAAAATTGTTTGCCCCCTTCCTGATTTCTCATTGTTTTGTATGTTTATTTATTTATTTAGCGAATGCAAAGTCCTTAAGCCAAGCAGTTGCCTCCTGGTTTGCTGTATGGAGGGTGTGTAATCCTCCTTCCAGTCTTTGGAGCGGGCAAGCCTCTATGATGTGTTCCATAGTTTGCTCCTCTCCACATGCGCACAGTGGGCTAGGGCTACTGCCCCATCTGTGAAGGCTGGCCAAGCAGGGGCCATGTCCAGTCCTGAAGCGATTGAGTGTAGACCACTGTCTCCTTGGGAGGTTGGTGCCCGGGACCTGTTGGTTGGGGTTTATCACCAGCTGTTTGTTTGGGACCTCCTTGGTTTCCCATTCCTCTTGCCAAGCTGTCTGGATGGTAAAGTCAGCTGGGGGAGGGTTTTTCCAAATCGGCCGTCTGGATGAAAGTCGGGCAGTGGGTGGGGTGTAGATATCTGCATGGATTGGTAAGTGAGGAAAATCTTTAACTTTTTGGAGCATCCTTTGAGTTAATGCTGCTCGCCGGATGTGTGGAGGGGCTATGTTTGACAGTACAGAGAGCCAGGGGAGTGGTGTTGAGCGGATTGTTCCAGTTATAGTTCTCATGGTTGAGTTGAGCTGGGTGTCTACATGGTGTGTGTAAGATGACCTGGACCAGACAGGGGCACAATATTCTGCTACAGAGTATGAAAGGGCCAGTGCTGAGGTGCGCAGGGTGGAGACTGCCGCCCCCCATTTTGCACCAGCGAGCTTGCAGAGCAGGTTGTTTCGTACTTTCACCTTAGCAGCCGTCCCCTTTAGATGTTCCTTGAAGGATAAGGTCCTATCAAGGGTCACTCCAAGATAAGTTGGATTTGGGGCATGCTTAAGCTTGAGTCCGCTCAGGTGGATGTTTAGTTCTCTGGCAGCTTTTGCATTGTGGAGATGAAATACACTGGAGACGGTTTTTGCTGGGCTTGGTTTTAGGCGCCAGATTTTGCAGAACTGGTCCAGTTTAGCAAGATCTTCCGTGAGCACCCGTTCCAGTGGTTCAAAGTCTGGTGCTTGGAATGCCAAACAGATGTCGTCTGCATAGATGAATTTGCGGGATTTTGTAGTAGGCAGGTCGTTTATGTAGAGGTTGAACAGAGTTGGAGCTAGAACTGAGCCTTGTGGGAGTCCGTTTTTCTGCATTCTCCATGCACTTGTGTTCTGACTGAGGTGGACTCTGAACCTTCGGTTGGTCAGCAGGGTTTTTATAATTGCTGTTGCCCAAGCAGGGATCGCCTTTATAAGTTTCAGGAGGAGGCCTTTGTGCCAGACCGTATCATAGGCGGCTGTAAGATCGAGAAACACAGCCCCTGTCTTCAGTCTGCTCTCGAAGCCATTTTCAATGAAGGTGGTTAGGGCCAGTACTTGTTCTCCTGTACTGCGGTCCTTGCGGAAACCTGCTTGATCCACACTTAGAATATCCTCTATTTCTGGGGAAATGCGTTGCAGTATTAGGCGCTCCATGATTTTGTAAGGAACGCTGAGTAGGGAGATTGGGCGGTAGCTTGCTGGTAGTTTGTGGTCTTTGCCAGGTTTTGGGATGGCAATGACCTTTGCTGTCCGCCATTTCTTTGGGATCGAGTTCGTTTGTGTGATCCTTGTGTAGAATTGTGTCAACCAGGTTAGGGCTCGGGGACCAAGATTCTTCATGAATTCTGGGAAGATGTTATCGTATCCTGCTGCCTTTCCACATTTCAGGCCCTGTAGGACTTTCTCCAGTTCAGCAGCCTCGAAGGGTTCAGGGTTCGTTTCCTCTACAGGCATTTTTTGGTGTTTTTTTAGCTCAGTTGTAACTGCTCTTCTGGTGTCTTTGTCTTGGGGTGCTTTGGCGATAGTCAGTAGGTGGGATGCAACTTGGTTGGGTGTGACGGATGCTCGGCTTTGGCTAGGGGGCTTCTGTGCAGCTCCTAGGCGACGGATGAGGCTCCAACATTTCCTGCTAGAGTGGGTAAAGCTCCGGTCAGCAACTGTCTCCTCCCATTTCTTTCGCCGGGCTGTATTTAGCGATTCAATGAGATGGTCTGCTATCTCTGGGTCCCCTGATGTTTGATAGGATTGTAGGAGGGCAGCACTTTCTCCGTCCAAACATGGGACATAGAGGGGTCGGTAGCCTCGTGGGATTGCAGTATGGGCAGCCTTGAAGATTGCGCTGCAGAAGCGGTTGTATGCTTCATCTACAGTGATGGTGTGGAGTGGGATGGTAACAATGCTCCGGTCCAGAGTTTCACTGAATTTCTTCCAGTTGGCTTTGCGGAAGTTCCAGCGCATCTTCCTTGGGCTGTATATGACTGGAAGTTGTAGGCCAATGTGTACAAGCAGGGGCCGGTGTTGGCTGTGTGGAAAATCATCAAGAATGAGGATCTGTGTAGGATATGGCTCCCCATTCAAAGAGCTGACCCAACACAGGTCAGGAGAATAGTCCTTCTTCCACCTAGCAGAGTGGAAGGTTCCTCTTTGTTTGGGGTCGTATATCAAAGCGAGGTCATTTCTGGATGCCCAGTCTGAAAGTGCCTCCCCATCACTGTCCACTGCTGGGTACCCCCAGTCAGGGTGATGGCTGTTAAAGTCCCCCACATAGATGGCAGGGTGGGGTAGGGTGGGTAAGACCTGCAGATCCCAGTTGGCATTAGGGGGCTTGTACACATTGACAATATGGAAGCCACCAATGATTATGGTGTCTGAGAAATGTGTTGTTATCAGGTGATTTGCTTCAACTATGTCAGAACGCACATAGGTGGCACGTCCATGTTTAGCATGTAGAACATAGCACAGGAGGTCAAAGCCTTTGATGGTGAAGCGGCCAGCTTCCTCTGTGCCAATATGAGTCATATGAGAATATGAGTTTTGTATGTTTGTCACCCTTAAACATTCCAGATCATCAAACGAATTTAAATGTTAGACAAAGATAACACAAATAAACACAAAATGCAGTTTTTAAATGAAGGTGTTTATTATTAAAGGAAAAAAATCCAAACCTACATGGCCCTGTGTGAAAAAAGTGACTGTCCCCTAAACACGGGGACAGTTGGGCTGCACGGTGGCGCAGTGGTTAGCACTGCGGCAGCACAGTTTACCCTTGGCCGGGGGATTGTGGGGATCGTGGGATCGTGGGATCGATCCCAGCCCCCGACCAACAGTGATCTGTGTGGAGTTTGCATGTTCTCCCCGTGTTGCGTGGGTTTACTCCGGGATTTCTCCGGTTTCCTCCCACATGCCAAAAACATGCATGTTAGGTTAATTGGCTGTTCTAAATTGTCCCTAGATATCTGTTTCCTATAGGCCCTTAGAATAGAGGGTTAGTATTAATGAAAGCGCTTTGAGTGGTCTTTGTGACTAGAAAAGCGCTATATAAGTGCAGGTTAGTTAGTAAACCTAATAACTGGTTGGGCCACCCTTAGCAGCAACAACTGCAATCAAGTGTTTGCAATAACTGGCAATGACTCTTTTACAGCACTGTGAAGGAATTTTGGCCCACTCATCTTTGCAGAAATGTTGTAATTCAGCCACATTGGAGGGTTTTCAAGCATGAACCGCCTTTTTAAGGTCATGCCACAGCATCTCAATCGGATTCAGATCAGGACTTTGACTAGGCCACTCCAAAGTCTTCATTTTGTTTTTCTTAAGCCATTCAGAGGTGGACTTCCTGGTGTGTTTTGGATCATTGTCCTTCTGCAGCTCCCAAGTGTGCTTCAGCTTGAGGTCATGAACAGATGGCCAGACATTCTCCTTCAGGATTTTTTGGTAGACAGCAGAATTCATGCTTCCATTTACAACAGCAAGTCTTCCAGGTCATGAAGCAGCAAAACAGCCCCTGACCATCACACTACCACCACCATATTTGACTGTTGGTATGATGTTCCTTTTCTGAAATACTGTGTTACTTTTACGCCGGATGTAATGGGACACACCCCTCCCAAAAAGTTCAACTTTTATCTCATCAGTCCACAGAGCATTTTCCCAAAAGTCTTGGGGATAATCAAGATGTTTTCTGGCAAAACTGAGACGAGCCTTTATGTTCTTTTTGCTCAGCAGTGGCTTTTGTCTTGGAACTCTGTCATGCAGGCCATTGTTGCAGGCCTGCATGGTTGTTGACCTCTTAGATGAGTCGTCACTGTGCTCTTGTGGTAAGTTTGGTTGGCCAGCCACTCCTGTGAAGGTTCACCACTGTTCCATGCTTTCACCATTTGTGGACAATGGCTCTCACTGTGGTTTGCTGGAGTCCCAAAGCATTAGAAATTGCTTTATAACCTTTTCCAGACTGACAGATCTCAATTACTTTGTTTCTCATTTGTTCCTGAGTTTCTTTGGATCGCAGCGTGATGTCTAGCTTTTAAGGATCTTTGGATCTTTTGGTCTACTTCACTTTGAAACCCTTGGTGAGGTAGGGCTTGTCTACCTACGCATGCGTAGACTGGACCCAGCAGACTGCGCGGAGGAAACCACCAGATTGGCTCAACGGGTAGGAAGGCAGACCCAGCAAAGCATTGTGGAGCGCAACTAGGGCACAGTGAGACTCGTGGGACACTGCTGGCCATCCACTGCATCCTAACCTATCTCCAGTCATCTTGACTACGTCCTGCCACTGGATCCAGATAGGCTGGGACGAGAGAGTGAGGCTGACGACCCTGCGCAACTCTCCCTCACTTTAAATCAAATTCATGTGCAAGTCAAAACATCACCCCTGCCCCCAATTTCCTTCTCATCCCCCCCACACCCTCTTAAGGATTTGCTCTGCTCACCTCCATGGCCTGAGGAAGGGGCTAGAAAAGATGCCCTAAACATAGTCTGCTTCACTACACCCTGGCCAGCAAGTCGTGGCTGACGGGGATCCCACCCTAGTGGTCAAAATTCTCAGAAGAAATCAACTAAGGTAACATCACTCACCATTGGCACTTGGAATGTGCGAACGCTCATGGATAGCTCCAAAGCGGACAGACCTGAGAGACGGACAGCGCTTGTTGCAAGAGAACTCAGCATGTATAACATCCACATCGCAGCTCTGAGCGAGACCAGGTTTGCAGATGAAGGTCAGCTGACAGAAGTCAAAGCCGGCTACACCTTTTTCTGGAGCGGCCGAGGCAGCAAAGAACACCATGAAGCAGGAGTGGGTTTCATGATCAGATCCAATCTGATCAGCAAGCTTACCAGCCTCCCCAAAGGAACCAATGACTGCCTCATGACCCTGTGGCTCCCCCTCTGAGGAAACCGCCATGCCACATTCATCAGTGCATATGCCCCCACCATGACGAACCCAGATGAGATCAACGACAAGTTTTACAAAGACTGAGAGATTCTCAGTGAGGGCGTACCAAAGGTGGACAGACTCATTATTCTTGGAGACTTTAACACCAGAGTTGGTACAGACAGCCAGACGTGGGAGGGAGTCCTTGGGTGAAATGAAATTGGAAAGTAACAGTCTTCTCCTGTTAAAGACGTGCGCCTCTCATGACCTTCTGATCACTAAGGCTGCATGTCCACCAAACGCATTTTTTCCACTCTGGGTGACTACTTTCCATTCATTCTCTTTGTAGTCCAGCGTTTACAGTGCTGAGTGCCCTTGGTGCAGAAACACTGTCGGCGGTGGCCATTTTTTGTCGCGGCGCTCAGGGCTGAATAAAGTTCAATTTTTCAGAGACTGCAGCTGAGCTCGTCAATGTCAGACCTAAGCAGCCAGTCAGAACTGCTGTGTGGGTGGGACATAGGACGCTGGTACTAGTCTGTACTCGGACTCCTGCTTTCCATGTCATCATATTTCACATCCAGTGCTGCTAAAACATGTTTCCTGTCTATTGTTATTTAGAGACTGCTATGAAAAAATCAGTAGAAAGTCTGACAATAGGAAAAGTGGAAGTGCTGACTTGAGTGTGACAAGCTGTTGTTGGGATACAGGGCACAGACTTTTTTTTCCCAGAGTACTGCACACAAACGCTGAAAAAAAAAATGCTTAGGGCGGTCAGGCGACAAAAAACGCGTTTGGTGGACACGCAGCCTAATACCGTCTACCACGTGCCAAATCGCAGCAAGACCTAATGGATGCATCCATGCAGCAAGCATTGGCATCTGATCAATCACATCATTGTGAGGAGGAGAGACAGGCAGGACATTAGAGTGATGAAGGCGATGTGTAGCACAGACTGCTGGACGGATCACAGACTCATTCTCTCAAAGCTCAACGTGCACATCCAGCCCAAATGGCAACCACAGGGGTAAAATGCAAATAAGCAACTCAGTGTCAGCAAGCTGGAACAGCACTCTGTGCAACAGAGCCTCAGCGACGACCTGGACAACAAGCTTAGTCAGCTCAACCTCAGGGCGTATGGGGCAGAAGAAGACTGGGCAGCTTTCAGAGACTTGGTGTACGACACCTCACTCACTCATCTGGGCCAGAACACGCAGAAACACCAAGACTGGTTTGATGAAAATGATGAAGACACCCAAAAGCTGCTTGATGAGAAGCGTGAAGCCCACACAGCGTACCAGCAAGACAGCAGATCTGTCTCTAAGAAGACTACCTTCAACTCCATCAAAGGAAAGGTGCAGGCAAAGCTCAGAGAGATACAGGACTTCTGGCTCAGCAAAAAGACAGATGAAATATATCAGTACGCTGACAGCAACAACTCCAAACGCTTCTATGATGCCCTTAAGACCATCTACGTGTCATGGGTAGCGAGAGCGCACCCCTCCCGTGTTGCTTCATCTTCACCAACTCATCATGGCACCTGCGCCCACTCATCAGCCAGCATACTTTAGGAGGCTCTCTCCGTGCATTCAACGCTGGCTCGTCTGGGTATACTGCCCATGCTAAGACAAGCAAGTATAATTACAAACAAGTTAGACACGCTGTCTCACCTTGTTTTCGTCTCTCCTTCAGGTTGCTGCCATCGTGCGGGTGTGTCTACAGGACTGTGCGCGTTCTCTTGTCACATCTCCATTATCCCTTGGCTCACAACCTCCACCTGGTCAGGCACCATCAGCTCATTTCCCCTACCCTACTGGTTCGTCTATTCCCAGCTGGAGTCCTGCCAGTTCTTCTCCGGAACCCAAGTAAGTGGCAATTTGGCTCACCCTTTTCCCCTTACTCCGTTCCTCCGCTCACAGCTCTCGTCTTCTCTCCACAGGTGGATTCCTCTGGTGAGTGACTGCTTCCTTAAGCTGTGCGCTGTTTTGCAAATTAATAAACTGTCGAACGTGCCCCTTCGTGTGGTTACTTTCCCTGTGCTGTTGCATCGTGCACGTGAGCTGTCAGCTTAATTAATCATGACAGAATGAGCCAGCCAGGACGGTAGCTCAGCCGATGCTTCAACACGAGAGCTGTCTGCTATGGATCGTCTATCAGCGACCGCCATGCTGACACAGCAAGTTACAAACATGATGAGGCTTTGGACTAACGCACCTCCCCGGGCTCCTCCTCCTCAGCCTGCTCTGCGCACCTCGGTGCGCCGTACTACCTCTGTTCCCACACCTGCCCCATACGCGGGGGAGGTGGGGAAATGTAAAGGGTTTCTTATTCAAGTCCTCATGTACTTGAAGTAGGTCGGGGATGAGTACCCAGGAGATGTGGCCAAAATTCAGTTTTTTACACTGTTGCTCCAGGACCAAGCCCTTGATTGGGCAGGGTCCACGATCGATAAGCCAGAGGGGCATCAGTATACGTTTGACCAATTAGTAGACGCTTTCTCCTGCACGTTTGGCCATACAGAGAATCGGGGCAATGTAATGAGCCGCCTGATGACGCTCCGCCAGGACACTCGGTCAGCAGCCAAGTACTCAGTGGAGTTCCGGGTTGTAGCAGCTGATTTGGGGTGGAATGAGATTGCTTTACGCAGCGCATTCCTTCACGGGTTAGACACTCAACTCCATGATGATCTGGCAGTTCACCCTGTCCCAGAGACTCTCGACGGTCTCATAGATCAGGCTGTAGGATTGGATAACCGGTACCGTGAGCACACGAAGGAGGTTACTCACACTGGCGGCGCCAGCCCTCTGCCCGAGCCAATGGAGCTCTCTCAGCACTTGAACAATGATGAGCGCCGGCAGAGGCAAAGGGTTGGTGCGTGCGTGTACTGTGGTTTACTAAACCACAGTCTGAACGAATGCCACCAGCGGCCAAAAAGAAGAAGCCCATCAGTAACCATGGGAGGTCTGGTGGGCGGGACTAAAGCTACTCCCCCCGGTAATTTTTCAACTTCGGCACTCGTGCAATTGCCGAGGATCGAGAGGAGGACTATGGCACTGGTTGATTCAGAGTCTGAGGGTAATTTCGTTTCTGCCCAGTTCGTTAGGTAGGTGGGTATTCCCACATGTAAATTGCCCCGTGATCAGAGGATCACTACCATATCTGGCTGGGAGATCGCGGTAGTCACCCAAAGCATGGTGCCGATTTCCATCCTCCTTTCAGGGAACCACCGGGAGGAACTTTCGTTCCTGGTTCTTCCTGTTTCATCTTCCACGGTGGTTCTTGGTTACCCTTGGCTCCGGAGGCAAAACCCAATAATTAATTGGGATCAAAACACCATCTCCTCCTGGAGCCCTTTCTGTATGGCTCACTGTATGCATTCAGCAGAGTGTTCCCCATCTCTGTCTATCTTCCTCCCCCTGGTTGAGCCACCGGACCTCAGCCTCGTTCCCCGGGCTTATCATGATTTAGGAGAGGTCTGTAGCAAATCAAGAGCGTTGTCGCTGCCGCCTCAGCGCTCTTACGATTGTGCTATAGACCTCATCTCGGGGGCGAGGCTGCCGTCCAGTCAGTTATACAGTATTTCTGGCGATGGAGAAGTACATAAAGGAATCACTGAATGCTGGCCTTATTCGGCCATCTTCGGCTCCACTCGGAGCCGGATTCTTCTTCATCGGAAAGAAGGATGGCTCGTTGCACCCGTGCATCGACTACCGGGAGCTCAATGCAATTACCATCAAAGACAAGTACCCACTGCCTTTGATTAATTCAGTGTTCGAGCTCTTTCAGCACTCACGGGTATTAACCAAGCTAGACTTAAGGAATGCAAACCATCTGATCTGTATTTGCAAGGGCGATGAATGGAAGACGGCTTTTAAAACTCACCAGGGGCAATTCGAACATTTAGTGATGCCTTTTTGGCTCACTAACGCCCCCGCTGTCTTCTAGCGGTTAATTAATGACATCCTTCGCGATAGGCTCTACCAATTCATTTTTGTCTACTTGGATGACATTCTAATTTTCTCCCGCTCACCAGAGGAACATGAAGCCCATGTCAGGGCCATTTTACAACGGCTCTTGGAAAACCAGCTCTACGTCAAAACCAAGAAGTGTGAGTTCTCCACAACATCAACCACCTTCTTGGGCTTCATAGTGGCTGAAGGGAGACTGATTGCTGATCCAGCCAAGGTGAGGGCAGTGCTGGATTGGCCAACTCCCCACTCCCGTAAGGAGCTCCAACGCTTCCTCGGGTTTGCGAACTTTTATCGCAGGTTCATCAGGAACTACAGTGGGGTGGCACTGCCCTTGACACAGCTGACCTCCATTAAGGTCCCCTTTCGCTGGACCGAGGCAGCTGAACAAGCGTTTGTTAAATTAAAGTGCCTGTTCACGGAAACACCAATCTTGGCCCAGGTCGACACACAGTTCCAGTTTGTCCTTGAGGTGGATGCATCTGATTCAGGGGCTGGCGCTGTGCTGTCGCAGCGCACGCCCCCCGATCAGAAACTCTGCCCGTGTGCATATTTCTCTTGTCAGCTTATGCTGGCCGCGAGAAACTATGGCATGGGGGACAGAGAGCTGCTTGCCATTAAGTTGGCATTGGAGGAGTGGAGGCATTGGTTAGAGGGGGCTATTCACCCCATCGTCGTGTGGACCAACCACAAGAACCTCGAGTACTTGCGGTCGGCCTGCCGACTGAACACCAGGTAGGCTCGTTGGCTCTAGTTTTCCAGCAATTTAATTTTACCATCATGTACCGGCCTGGCGCCCGGAACACCGCACTGGACACGCTATCACACCAGTTTGATTCCAGGAAGGTAGCGCCCCCTTCCCCCCCAAACCATCATACCACCTTCTTGCATCCTTGGAGCCCTTACTTGGGATATCGAGCGGAGGGTCCGCCAGGCCCAGTCAAAGGAGCCTGTGCCAGTAGGGTGCCCCCAGAACCGTCTGTACATCCCGGCCGCCCTCCGCAGCGATGTCATCCAGTAGGGTCACACCAGTCATTTTGCCTGTCACCCAGGGATCACCCGGACCACTGACTTCGTCCAACGGGTGTTCTGGTGGCCCACGCTGCTTCGGGACATCCGGGAGTATGTCAGAGCCTGTCAGACCTGCGTCCGGGGAAAATCTGACTCCTCCCCTCCATCTGGACTCCTCCATCCTCTCCCCATCCCTGGTCGTCCGTGGTCCCACATTGCCATGGATTTTGTGACCGGACATCCCCCCTCCCACAACAAGACAGTCATCCTCATGACTGTGGATCGCTTCTCCAATGCTGTTCATCTGGTGGCCCTCCCGAAGCTCCCCTCGGCCTTGGAGATGGCAGTCCTCCTCACGGACCACATCATCTGCACCCACAGCATCCCTGTGGACATTGTGTCTGACCAGGGTCCTCAATTTACTTCCCAGGTCTGGAGGGCCTTTTGCCAGACTCTGGGAAAGATGGTGAGCCTTTTGTCTGGTAATCATCCTCAGAGCAACAGGCAGGCGGAGCGCACCAACCAGTCCCTGGAGGCCGCCTTGCAGTGTGTAGCAGCCGATAACCCTTCATCGTGGAGCACACACCTGACCTGGGTGGAGTATTCTCTAAACTCAGCTGTCTCCTCTGCTACTGGACTCAAGCCGTTTGAGGCATCGCTGGGTTACATGCCACCGCTTCTTCCTATGGCCGAGAGGGAGGTCACGATTCTATCCATGGGGGTCCATGCTTGTCGCTGCCGGCGCGTCTGGAGGTCTACTCGGGCTGCCCTTGCCCGCTCCACAGGACGCACCCGGGCTGCCGCAGACAGGAAGCGGTTTCCTGCCCCCGGGTATGTCGTCGGGCAGCAACCATCCCTCTTAAAGTGAAGTCAAAGAAACTGTCCCCCCGCTTCCTGGGTCCTTACACCATCTCGCGGGTGATTAATGACACGTCGGTTCAGCTTAAGTTGCCGCCGACCCTACGGGTGAACCCAACGTTTCACGTCGCTCACATCAAGCCCTTCTCGGCCAGTCCCCACTGGAGGTCACTTTTTCACACAGGGCCATGTAGCTTTGGATTTTTTTATTTTTTTACCCTTAATAATAAACACCTTCATTTCAAAACTGCATTTTGTGTTTACTTGTGTTATCTTTGTCTAATGTTTAAATTTGTTTGATGATCTGAAACATTTAAGTGTGACAAACATAAAAAAATGAGAAATCCGGAAGGGGCAAACACTTTTTTTACACCACTGTATTTTAGACAGAGGTTTAAACGACAATTAGATGTTTTCCCTCTGGCCTTTCAATATTTTTGTCTTGACCAAAAAGAGATTTCCACAATCATATCTGCAAAACAGCAAAAAACTGGAAAGTCTTTAGAGGTCAGTATACTACATCTAGAATTTCTTTTCCACGCTACACTACATACTCATAGATGCCCACATCCATGTCCTCTTGATATTTAAAAATCAAATTCAATGCAAGTTTGTTTCCTATCTCACAAGGTTAAAGAAGGTAAATAAAAAATCTGCCCCTTGATTTGGATCCCCTCCAAAATCTAATTGGTTCTTCTGCAGTCTTTCCATACTCACGCCCATTTACACCCACTTTAACTGAAATTAGTTTAGTAGTTTTTGTGTAATTCTGCCAACAGACAAACCGAAAAACAAACACAGTTTAACCGAAACTGTAACCTCACAGGTGGAGGTAAACTTAATGTGAAGTATTGCAAATGTTCACATTTGTATTCTGGCATAATGTCAAACTTTGTGCAAAAACAGTCGAAATTATTTGCATAAACTAAGTGTTCAACTCAGGAAGACTTGTGGTTAATTTTATTCGTCCAAACTGTTCACCTGTTCTGTATTCTCTTTAAGGAGACATGAATGCCAAAATACTGACCTGAAATGAATGCTAATGTTTTTCTGTGTAGGCTGAGTGTGAATGTGTCTGTGAACATCGCGGCCATGCCCACTTTATGAGGTGAAATGATAAGATGTTGTTTTTGCATCAACAGCTTGTTCTGCAGCCCAAAATCAAGGGGAAAGAACATTGGGGGTCATTAACATTGAACAGTAATCTGAAAAGGTACCTGTGGTCTTAAAAAATGTAGAAGTCAGGTTATTCTGCCCACTGAGGTCTTTGTCTAAGTGTCTAAAACCATAAAGTGGAAATGATTTCTATCCTCGTTTTCTTGTTGAATACTAAATGCCCCACAGGTGACCAGGTTCACATCTTGCAGAAAATTGTGACAGCACAACTGGATTCATGAGCATGTAATTATGATAAAGAAAATCATTTTTATAGATTGCATGCTCATTTTGATGCACAGCTTATTGTAAAGCCGCCACTTTCAGTGACTGCACAGCTTCAATCATTGAGCATTTTCCTCCCATTTCAAAGAATTTCCTTTTCCACTGCCTGTACGACTCGCTACCTAAACACAATCCTACCTTTAAACTTGCTTTCTACTAATCTTGAACACACAGAATGCATGTTCGCCTGCAGTATTTATTTTTTTTTGAAGGGGGGGGGGGGGGTTCAGCTGTGGTGGCCTAGTTGATAGAGCATTCGCCCCACAACCAGGAGGTTGGGGGTTCAAGTCCTGGCCAGGTCATACCAAAGACCATATAAAAATGGTACTTCCTGCCTTCTAGCTTGGTGCTCAGCGTAATAGAATGGGGGAAGGAGAAGTTGTTTGTGGCGGCGCCTTGCATGGCAGCGACCCCTCTGATTCTACATGTGATTAACATTGTAGATAGGAGAAACGTAATTTCATTCTACTGTACATGATTGGCTGTATGGACTGAATGACAATACAGATGTCTTCTTCTTCTTCAGTGGATTGGTGAGAATATTTGGGATCAAACACTTTCCAGAAATCCGCGGCGTTACAGAGAATTTACTAAGAGTGTCTGACCCCCGGTGTCACTTCACACTACGACTGTGTGCTGTGCTGATGGCTCCGTAAGCCTAGTTAATTTTACTCAGCTTAGAATACTGTATGTGAGGGCGTAATGTTCTGGGCGGAAGCATAGAAAAACATGCCAGCTTCCATGCTTTTAAAGATTTTCTGATTTTGAATATATGCAGTCAACAAACAATTAAAATCTGCACTTAACCTCACACTGACAAAACCAATGATTGGGGTGAAGTGCTTTTAACATCATCAAGGAGGAAAATCTGTTTTATTGCTCTTTAGATACTTTGTTGTTCCACTCCTCTTTCAGCCTGAAAGAGCCAGACATCTGTTGAGTGGTGCCATTTAATTTTAAAATTGTTTCTCTTGAGAAGAAATTAACTTTATCTTTTCATTTGGTTTTATGGTGAACCTATAGTACATTTTAACGCATGCTGTAAGGTGTAATTTCTGTTTAATGGTAATCAGCAAGTATCCTACTGAGAAGTTTCCAGATGATAGGAGCTCTGTAGTATGGAGAAATATCTGTGCCAGAATGGAATGAATAAATAAAGTTCATTATTGTGAGATATCAGTTTTTTTTATTATAAATTATACAATAGTTTATTCCAACTGAGCAATTTGATTGGACAGTAGGGATTCAAAATTGACTCTATTCTACATTAACTGACTCTCAGATATCAAAACAGTGTCAGTGAGTTGAAACTGAAAACCAGTGACACTGGGGGGAAAATTAGTAAAAAATCTGTCCAAAGAAAGACAGCTCAAAAGAAAAATGTAAAGTATAATATTCATCATAATGCAAAAAAAGGATGAAAATGAAACAGTATATGATTGTAAATATTGCAAATTTGAATGCTTTTGTTTTCCAGGTTTTTCAGTGCTAGTTTCTGATCAATGCCAGTATATACTGACACTGATTTGCTTCCATATTATCTCTGGGGAAACACCTACAAGACCAACCTACAGCCAATATGCACATTACAAAAAAAGCTATAAGGATAATAAATAATGTAGGATATAGAGACCATACCAACTCGTTGTTTTTAAAGTCACATGCCATAAAGTTCATGGATTTAGTTAAATATAAGACAGCACAAGTCATGTACAGGGCAATTAATAATCAACTCCCAACTGATATACAAAAAATATTCAAACAAAGAGACAATGATTATAATTTGAGAGGAGACTTAAACTTTACAAAACCTAAGGTGCGAACAACTAGGAAAAGTATGTGCATATCTGTCTGTGGGGTGGATTTGTGGAACAGTCTGGAGCTGGAACTGAAACTATGTACAAACAGAAATCAGTTCAAAAATAGGTATAAACATTATTTGCTGAAAGGATATATGCTAGAGGGGTAGTATTAATATGTACGATTCACTGTGCTCACTCAGTCTGGGACACTATGGTATGGTAGGTGGGACAGTACTGTGCATATCTATGTATATCTGTGTTGTTTGGGGCTGGGTATAGATGTATGGACCATATGTATGTTGGGATGGATGGGTGTCAATGTTGATATGTACAAAATATAGTTAATTGTCTACTTGGGGTCTTAATTGAGGTAATAGGTATATATTTCACAGGGGTTGTATTTAGGGAAAAGAGGAGTTGGAGTAAATAAGTGTTAACTTCTTCCTTCTCCCTTTCGAGCACTGTATACTGTCACTTTTATTGCACGTCATTTGTTTTGGGTTTTTTTTTTTGCTTTTTTGTTCAAAACAAAGTATCTATCTATCTATCTATCGAAAGCTAATCATTCACTCATTTGGGGCTGTTCTCATGCTTAGTAGATCCCAAGAATTGGTTATATCCTACTGACCACTCAAACCACACACCCCTATCACTGATAATGCTTCATCTGGGTATTTACACTCTCATATTTTACTAATAAATTTGTTTGCTCATGCTGTGTTAAGTAATGGAACTATGAGCTAACCAGCTACCATTAGCTACATAATGGTGTCATAAACCACAGAGAACAGCACTGCGGAAAGAGGGATTGTGGGGTTAGAGCATAGGTGGGGTAAACTGGAGCTGATCAGCTATAAAACCAAAATCAACAAAAAACAGCCCTTGAGGAAGACTCCTTCAACTGGGTGTAAAATTGTGCTGCAATAATTAAATCCTGATGTGTTTTGTTAAAAACATGACGGACATCTGGGAACTACAGTATGTCAACATGTTGAAAAACCGGAATGCCATGTCTTTAAATTTTCATTTACAGTAATTTGTTAATCTAGAAAGCACTTTGACATGCACCAGTCTGTATGAAAATGCTACACAAATGGATTAATCCAGACTCTCACTGGCTAAAGACAGTCCTTTATTAAACCAACTAGCAATTATACATGGCCTGGTGAAACAAAAATACTTCATATTTATTCTGTGCCTGAAACAGGACTTTTCATTTCTTCCATATCATCAGCACCTGGCATTCAAATGATTTTAGCACAAAGAACAAATTTCATATCTGCACATCTTCCTGTTGCATTAATTTTCTAATAAAGAATAAAACTTCTCAAGCTAAAAGTGTTCTATCAAGGCATCTAAGAGTGATGTGACAACTAAAACACAGAAACAATGTTTACACCTGATGAACATACAGGGACGCTCCTTGTATTCTCATGGTGTACTTGTGACCCATTTTTTGTGTGCTCGTGCAAATGAGCTTACAGACTAATTTGAATGTTTCATCTTAATCTTTAACTGCACTAAATTTGCATACTCAACTAAAGATTTGTTTTTATCTTCTTCTGTCTTTTATGTTTTGGCTTTTCTCACACATTTTCTTTCTCAACACACTATACTCGTTGTTCCGTCTTCTGGGCTCTGCTGGTGAGAATTTATAACCGTTGCTGAGAGCACCACCCATCTAAGGTTTAACGTCCTTGATTCCACCTTCATAAACATGTAACATTCATGCAGTAACACTAATCATAGGGATTTCTTCTGGATCTGTTGCAGTTATTTCCATGCAATGCATT
This sequence comes from Pholidichthys leucotaenia, assembly GCA_020510985.1. Classification (NCBI taxonomy): domain Eukaryota; kingdom Metazoa; phylum Chordata; class Actinopteri; order Cichliformes; family Pholidichthyidae; genus Pholidichthys; species Pholidichthys leucotaenia. The sequence continues at coordinate 61,848,158 of CM035839.1, forward strand.
AGCATTACCATAATGATTTTACATATCAGTGTAATTAACAAACAGCCCATCACTGGCACTCTTTGAAATAATAATAATAATAATAATCTTTATTTCAGACACACAAGTGGGTCCATATAGAATAAGGAAGGGTAGGGGTATCAGCGAAACAATAAACAACACAGCAGCAATAAGAACATCATAGCAGTCTTTAAAAAGAGTTCTTGTAGAGGCTGTTGTGTCAGTGACTTCTGAGGACAGAGGTGTATCTGAGACTGCTCTGCCTAGGGCTTATCAGGGTCTGTATGATGCTGTTTTTTGAGTCATCCAGACGACACATAAAATTGTACATAAGTTTTCCTAGTAGTGCCTTACACCTAGGAATACCACATGTCACAAACAGCTGGCTGGCGCTATGCCATCTGGGCACTTGAAGCAGCAACCTCAGTGCATCGTTGTAGGCCACAGTCAGCCTTCTCATATTATCAGTCCTGTAGCTCCTCCATAGGTGTGCAGTGTACAGAGGAGTACAGTAAGCGCTGAAGAGAGAAAATTTAACATTTACAGAGCACATACTAAACTTTCTCAGTAACATATTGGCTTGAGCATACAGTTTACAGCACTGCCTGTAGACATCTCTGTCATCTCTCAAATCATCAATGATTATGTGACCCAAGTATTTTATTTCCTTGTATGTTGCAAGCGAAGCATCACACAGTTTAAAGGTAGAAAAAACTAGTTCCCTGTCCTCTCTGCATCTCACAGTCATGACATTACTCTTCTTAGCATTAAATTTGATGTTGTGATCATTGCCATATTGTGAGCAAACTCTTAATAGTTGTTGCAACCCAGCACTATAAGGGCTCATTATTACTAGATCTGCATACATGAGATGATTGATGACAGAGCTACCCACAACACAGCCTGTGTTACATCCGTTCAATTGTCTCGACACATCATCCATATATGTATACATTAAACAGAATAGGGGACAAAATTCCACCTTGGTGTACACCGTTGCTCACATGAAAGGGAGTTGATAGAACATCCCCCATTTTACACACATGGTCTGACTGGCATACCAGAAAACCAGAATTCTAATTAAATACTTGGGAACACCTCTCAAGAGTAATTTCATAAATAGTTTTTCATGATTAATTCTATCGAATGCTTTGGATGCATCGATAAAACACAAGAAGACAGAGGAATTAAGGCTTCTGTGCCATGCTTTTTTTTTTTTTCAAACCAAATTGATTGTCAGTAGAAAAAACTAATGTCTCCAACCGTGTGAGCAAGATTCTTTCCAACACTTTAGGTAGAATACTAGCTAGGGCAACTGGCCTATAATTCTCAGCGCTGTTTAGCTTTGCACTTTTGTCCTTGATAACAGGGCTAGTACCACAGACACAAGAGAGTCTGGGAGGACACCATGAACTAAAAATCCAGTAAAACACATGGAGAGGAGTGGGCAGAGCTTATTGCTTGCATTTTTGAGAAAACCAACAGCCAAGCCAGAAATCTGGGTGTGGATTTTTGAAAACCTCGCCACTCCTTTGTTTCCCTCTGTTGTCACATGTTGCAAGAAATTTGTAAGACTGAAAGTGTCCTGCTGCATAAATGCATATAATGATTTCAGTGAATCACTTTCTGCATGAATTTATTACCCAGTGAAAAAAATCAAATGAAAAGAGCAGTTCTTAGTTTGGAATGACAAGCTGAAACTGCAACTAAGAATGTCATCTTCTTGACAGGCTTTAAAATAGTTTTATAGCAAACGGGTCTTCATTTCACAGATGATTTGCAGTTGGATTTAATTTAATTATCTGTGTGTTCCACAGACATCACATCAGGAAATATGAAGGGTATTTGGAGTGACATTTTCTGTGAGGCCTCTCTGTTCTGGTGGGACTTTTTGGAACACAATGACCCCACCATCATATTTTTTTCTTCTTAACAGGGTCTCAAGGACAATCTAATAGCTTCTTGTGCAGATGTATCATGTGTACACTTAAATCTAGGATGAATAAACTCCCAGGTTAAACCTCAGAAAGCAATGAGCAGACATGCATTCAAGTGTGCTCAATTCTGTTCTCCTGATATATTTTAAACATTTTCCACTATGATTTAATCTACAGCCCATATTTTCATCTCTTGGTGTAGACATCCATCCATCCATCCATGCATCCGTCTACTTGTAAAGTCTATGGAATGTAATCCAGTTAAACTACACTCTTAATAGTAAATGCAGGGTAGGAGCAGGTAATTAATTCTGTTATCAACTGGTGGTGGTCTGTGGGATTGTGTCTGTGTGTACATTTGTTTCCTCCCTCTGCAATTTTATATATTGTTAATGTCACCCTTATACTCTTATACTCTGCATTCGACGCGGTCTACCATAACATCTTACTAGATCGGCTGAAAAACTGGGTGGGACTTTCTGGGGCAGTGCTTAGCTAGTTTGAGTCCTATTTAAAAAAAACAGGGACTATTTTGTGTCTATAGGTAACTCCAGAGTTGAGCAAACAAAAATAACCTGTGGAGTTCCTCAAGTTTCCATTCTGGGACCTTTGCTTTTTAACATCTATATGCTCCCACTAGCTTAGATCATAAAAAACAACAAAAGATATTACCATAATTATGCAGATGATACACAAATCTACATAACCGTCTCACCAGGATATTATGGTCCAATTAAAATGCTGATCAAATGCACTGGTCAAATTAAAGAGTGGATGTGCCAGAATTTTCTTCAGTTAAACGAAGACAAAACCAAAATAATAGTTTTTGGAACCAAAGAAGAAAGACTTAAAGTTAGTACTCAGCTTCAATCAATGATGCTAAAAATGAACAGCCAAGCTAGAAATCTGGGTGTGGTTCTGGACTCAGACCTGAATTTTAGCAGCCACATTAAGACAGTAGTGAAGTCAACCTTCCATCCATCCATCCATCTTCTACCGCTTTTCCGGAGGTCCGGGTCGCGGAGGCAGCAGTTCAAGCAGAGAAGCCCAGACTTCCCTCTCCCCAGCCACCTGCTCCAGCTCTTCAGAGGGGATACCAAGGCGTTCCCAGACTAGCTGGGAGACATAGTCTCTCCACCGAGTCCTGGGTCTGCCCCGGGGTCTCCTCCCAGTGGGACGTGCCTGAAACACCTCAAGTGGAGACGTCCAGGAGGCATCCTAATCAGATGTCCATACCACCTCAACTGACTCCTTTCAATGTGGAGGAGCAGCGGTTCTACTCTGAGCCTCTCCCGGATGACTGAGCTCCTCACCCTATCTCTGAGGGTGAGTCCAGCAATCCTACGGAGAAAGCTCATTTCAGCCGCTTGTATCCGCGATCTCGTTCTTTCGGTCATTACCCAAAGCTCGTGACCATAGGTGAGAGTAGGAACGTAGATTGACTGGTAAATCGACAGCTTTGCCTTAGAACTAAGCTCCCTCTTCACCACAACAGACCGGTACAATGTCCGCATCACTGCAGATGCTGCTCCAATCCGTCTGTCGATCTCTCGCTCCATTTTCCCCTCACTCGTGAACAAGACCCCAAGATACTTAAACTCCTCCACTTGGGGCAGGAGCCTGTCCCCAACCCGGAGAGGACAATCCACCTTTTTCCGGCTGAGGACCATGGACTCGGACTTGGAGGTGCTGATTCTCATCCCAGCCGCTTCACACTCAGCGGCAAACCGTCCCAGCAAGAGCTGTAGGTCATTGCTGGATGAAGCCAACAGGACAACATCATCTGCAAACAACAGAGATGAGATCCTGTGGTCACCAAGCATGACACCCTCCATTCCCTGGCTGCGCCTAGAAATCCTGTCCATAAAAATTATGAACAGGACCGGTGACAAAGGGCAGCCCTGGCGGAGTCCAACTCTCACTGGGAATGACTCCGACCGAGTGTTGGCAATACGAACTAAACTCTCACAACGGTCGTACAGAGACCGAATAGCTCGCAACAACAAGCCCGATACCCCATACTCCCGAAGCACCCCCCACAAAAATCCACGAGGGACGCGGTCAAATGCCTTCTCCAAGTCCACAAAACACATGTAAACTGGTTGGGCAAACTCCCACGAACCCTCAAGAATTCTCGAGAGGGTAAAGAGCTGGTCCGATGTGCCACGGCCAGGACGAAAACCACATTGCTCCTCCTGAATCCGAGGTTCGACCAACGGCCGGACTCTCCTCTCCAGTACCTTGGCATAGACCTTCCCAGGGAGGCTGAGGAGTGTGATCCCTCTAAAGTTGGAGCACACCCTCCGGTCCCCTTTTTTGAAGAGAGGAACCACCACCCCGGTTTGCCATGCCAAAGGCACTGCCCCCGACCTCCACGCAATGTTGCAGAGGCGTGTCAACCATGACAACCCAACAACATCCAGGGCCTTGAGGTACTCGGGGCGAATCTCGTCCACCCCCGGGGCCCGGCCACCAAGGAGATTTTTAACCACCTTGGCGACCTCAGCCCCTGTGATAGGCGAGTCATCCCCCTTGTCCCCAAACCCTGCTTCCTCTGTGGAAGGCGTATCAGTGGGATTGAGGAGATCCTCGAAGTATTCCTTCCACCGCCCGACGATATCCCCAGTTGAAGTCAACAGTGTCCCATCCGCACCATACACAGTGTGGACGGGGAGCTGCTTTCCCCTCCTGAGCCGCCGAACAGTTTGCCAGAATCTCTTTGAAGCCGACCGAAAGTCTTGTTCCATGGCCTCACCGAACTCCTCCCATACCCGGGTTTTTGCTTCAGCAACCACCCGAGCTGCACTCCGCTTGGCCTGCCGGTACACCTCAGCTGCTTCGGGAGTCCCACAAGCCAACCAAGCTTGATAGGCCTCCTTCTTCAGCTTAATGGCCCCCCTCACCACTGGTGTCCACCACTTGGTTCGGGGGTTGCCACCACGAGATGCACCGACCACCTTGCGGCCGCAGCTCTGGGCCGCCGCTTCAACAACAGAGGTGGAGAACATGGCCCATTCAGACTCCATGTCTCCAGACTCCCTCGGAATGTGGTTGAAGTTCTTCCGGAGGTGGGAGTTGAAGACCTCCCAGACAGGGGCCTCAGCCAGACGCTCCCAGCACACCCTCACTATACGTTTGGGTCTACCAGGTCTGAATGGCTTCCTCCCCTGCCATCGGATCCAACTCACCACCAGGTGGTGATCAGTTGACAGCTCTGCACCTCTCTTTACTCGGGTGTCCAAGACATACGGTCGCAGGTCTGATGATACGATAACAAAATCGATCATCGACCTGCGGCCTAGGGTGTCCTGGTGCCAGGTGCACATATGGACACCCTTATGCTTGAACATGGTGTTCGTTATGGACAGACTGTGGTTAGCACAGAAGTCCAATAACTGAACACCACTCGGGTTCAGATCGGGCAGGCCGTTCCTCCCAATCACCCCCCTCCAGGTTTCACTGTCGTTGCCCACGTGCGCATTGAAGTCCCCCAGTAGGACAATGGAGTCTCCAGGAGGAGCACCCTCCAGCACCCCAGTCACAGACTCCAAAAAGGGTGGGTACTCTGAAACATCATTTGGTGCATAGGCACAAATGATGGTCAGGACCCGTTTCCCAACCCGAAGGCGCAGGGAAGCAACCCTTTCGTCCACCGGGGAAAACTCCAATATAGAGGCAGCAAGGTGGGGCGATACAAGAATACCTACCCCTGCTCGTCGCCTCTCGCCCGGGGCAACTCCAGAAAAGGCCAAGCTCCAGCCCCTCTCCAGGAGACTGGTTCCGGAACCGGAGCTGTGTGTTGAGGTGAGGCCGACTATATCTAGCCGGTATCGCTCAATCTCGTACACCAGCTCAGGCTCCTTCCCCACCAGAGAGGTGACATTCCACGTACCAAAAGCCAGTTTAGAAACTGGCGGACTGATACCAGTTTAGGACTGGTATCAGTCCGCCAAGGTCTCCGCCTTTGACTGCCACCTAATCCACATAGCACTGGACTTCCATGATCCCTCCTGCAGGTGGTGAACCTACTGGAGGGCGGACCCATGTAACTCCTTCGGGCTGAGCCCGGCCGGGTCCCATGGGTGGAAACCTGGCCACCAGACGCTAGCCTTCGAGCCCCTCCCCCAGGCCTGGCTCCAGGGTGGGGCCCCGGTAACCCCATACCGGGCGGGGTACACTGAATCCTTGATATACAATTTATCATGAGAGTCTGTTGGATCGTTCTTAGTCTGGCCCTTCACCCAGGACCAGTTTGTCTTGGGAGACCCTATCAGAGGCAAATTGCCCCGGACAACATAGCTCCTGGGATCACTGGGGCACGCAAACCCCCCCACCACGATAAGGTGACGATCCATGAGGGGGTGAAGTCAACCTATTATAACTTAAAGAACATAGCGAGGATTAAAGGTCTGATGTCTCAGCAGGATCTAGAAAACTTGTCCATGCATTTATCTTCAGTAAACTGGACTACTGTAACACTGTCCTCACAGGTCTCCCTAAAAAGTCCATCAGACAGCTGCACTTGGTTCAGAACACTTCAGCTCGAGTCCTCACTAAGACCAAGAAAGTGGATCATGTAACTCCACTTCTCAGATCTTTACACTGGCTTCCTGTCTGTCAAAGAATAGACTTCAAAATACTGCTGTTGGTTTATAAAGCTCTGAATGGTTTAGGACCAAAATACATTTCAAATCTGCTAGTCCATCATGAACCACCCAGAGCCCTCATGTCATCAGGCTAGGCCTACTATCTGTGCCCAGAGTTAGAACCAAACATGGTGAGGCAGCGTTTAGTTTTTATGCCCCTCACATATGGAACAAACTCCCAGAAAGCATCAGGGCTGCTGAAACTCACAACTGCTTTAAATTGAGGTTAAAAACTCTCCTATTTGCCGCAGCCTTTCAGTAGCCTACAATATGTGCTGGCGCACTTATTGTGAAGTGCAGTGTGGTGACGCTGACTTCCTGTCGCGTCACCGCACTGCCCTATATAACAGGGTGAGTCATCATTGGCACTTCCTCTTGTGCCGGATGACTGCGCTAAGTGCTTGCCTTGTACTGCTTCCTTATACCACCAATAAAGCTGTGCTCAACGTTACCACTCTCTTCGCCTCATTCATCACCAGGTTTGTGGACATAACATTTGGCGACTGAGGATTAACTCATGGAGGTGTGCGTTACACTACCCCGCCCCTTCCTCGACCTCCTGGGTAAACCTCCGGTACCTTGGCCGTGCTGGTTCTAGGCTTTTCAGACCTACATCACTGCGCTGGACCTCAGGAAGCTCGATAAGGTGACGGTACGTGCGCTTCACGTTTACAACCTGGGTATCGAAGGCCAGCGAGTCCTATGGATGCTCGGCATGTCAGACTCGTTTGAGGACATCGTGGAGCTGCTAGCTAGCCATTTCACCACTCCAGACAGCGTGACTGTATGGAGAATTCGTTTTCGCCAGCAATACCAACTTGTAGGTGAGCCCATCCACCAATTTGTCGCTGACTTAAGGCAGCTAGCTAGCGAGTGCCGTTTTGGACAGCTTGAAGATGAAATGGTACATGACCAACTAGCAGAGTGCACGTGCAACGCTGGACTGTGACCTAGGCTACTAATGGTGCCGAATGACTTAACATTAGCCAGAGCTGTTGAACTAGCTCTCCAATTGGAGGCCACAGAGAAGCTAGCTTTGGAGCTAAACTGGCGCCAGCCACAGAGGTCACCGGAGCTGCCCGCCACAGCAAATGTTGTGGACTCAGATAGCGAGGATAGCTTGGATGACTACTTTACGGAAACCAATGCTGCCAGCCGAAGGCCTGTACTGGGAAGACCCCCATGCAAGGGTTGTGGGTCCGCAACGCACCGCCATAAAGCAAAGGAATGCCTGGCAAGAGGAAAACATTGTAGCAGATGTGGATGCTTGAATCATTATGCCAGGGTGTGCTGCTTTTCTGAGCCAGAGAGCCCACGGAAAAAATCACTCCGCCCGCCCTGACAACCATCCATACGGTGAGCCCCAGTACTAACGGGTACACGTATTGCACAGTGGAGTTAGACAGCGTGGAGGTGCCACTGTTGCTCGACATGGCAGCAGTGCCGTCGATGCTGAATTGAGCCATGGTGAAGAAGTTTTTCCCCTACCACAGGAGTAACTCGATGCCGTTGTATGGCTACAGAGGTAGCAGACTGTGCACGGTTGGGACTTTGGAGTTAACAGCTCGTTACAAGTCTGCAAAGATGGTTGACTTCATGTTCCAAGTGGCGGCACGCAGCGATAACATCATGAGCTGTGACCTATTCTATGGACTAGGTTTCGCCATTAAAGACGGTGCTGGGAACGAATGGTCGGGTTGTGGCAGCCGGAACCTTCCAGTTCCGATGGTCAAAGAGGATGTGGTTTGGGACAAAAGACTAACGGACACTCTCGATTTCGAGCCGGACCAGTTTCACTCAGGTTCGGCGCAGGAAAGTCTCAGTGCTGGTGCTCGGAAAGTTGTTGCGGGGTACCGAGTGTGGCAGTGTGGCACCTGCGTCAGCAAGTGGCATCATGCTAGCCCCAGATGCCTCCGGAGCTTGACCACAGTGGGTGGGGGGTCTGCAGTTACAACGGTGACCGCTACAACGTTTTTAGAAGAGGACGGGGCCAGACCAATGAGCATGGAGTTACCGCATGCTCAGCAGCAGCACACCAGACCGAGCAGGGCCCCACTTAGGGTTATGGACTTGGTTCGGGTTGATGAATGACCACGGCAAAGATGGGCCAGAAGACAGCCTGCAAAACTTCAAGCACGTCTGTGGATAGTGGCGAAGTTGAGCGCAGCATACTTTCGGTTGTCTGACGGTTCATCGAGGCATGCCAATCAGCTTCGGCGTGTCCAGGAGGACACTCAAGGTGGCGAGGCTAGATGGGAGTCGGTGATGGCTGTGTGGGATCTGGGCTCCGTCATCCAGAAGATCAGCCATTGCTCCGGGGGCCTGCTGCCTCCAGGGGAGCACCTGCTGAGGGGCTGCCCTGGGCTCTCCCATGCTGGTTCCACCTTTCTCACCCAAGTGACTGTGCTGTAACATCTTGTTTATAGTTTTGTTGTTATTGTGTGTTCAATGTGTTTAGTTTAGAAGCACGGCAGATATTTTTAGTTTAAATAAAAAGCATTTTAGTTTAGTTCTGTGGCAGAATACTTCACCGTGCCATGCGGGTCACGTGGTAGTCCACCCACCAGCCCTATTTGAGGCTGTTTTGTGTGAATGTGTTAGGCCCTTTTAGTACCTTAGTTTATGCTATTTTAGGGTACGATTCGGGTTCCAAATTGGGGTAGGTTTGAATTATATGTGAGTATTTGGACTTTTTATAGGGGGGAGGAATGTGCTGGTGCACTTATTGTGAAGTGCAGTGTGATGACGCCGACTTCCTGTCGGGTCACCGCACTGCCCTATATAGCTGGGTTGTCATCATCGGCACTTCCTCTTATGCTGGATGATCGCACTAGGTGCTTGCCATGTACTGCTTCCTTATACCACCAATAAAGCTGGGTTTGTGGTGACCCAGCACAATGCAGACTGATACTATTCACGCTCAGCAGGGCTGGAGGAAATGGAGGACAATTTGCATACAGACAGAGAGCCCCTGGGGGCAATTAGAACAATGGACTATTGTATATACAGACGTGGACAAAATTGTTGGTACCCCTATGTTAATGAAAGAAAAACCCACAATGGTCACAGAAATAACTTGAATCTGACAAAAGTGGTAATAAATAAAAATTCTATGAAAATTAACCAATGAAAATCAGACAGTGCTTTTAAATTGTGGTTCAACAGAATTATTTTAAAAAACAAACTCATGAAACAGGCCTGGACAAAAATGATGGTACCCTTAACTTAATATTTTGTTGCACAACCTTTTGAGGCAATCACTGCAATCAAACGATTTCTGTAACTGTCAATGAGACTTCTGCACCTCTCAGCAGGTATTTTGGCCCCTCCTCATGAGCAAACTGCTCCAGTTGTCTCAGGTTTGAAGGGTGCCTTCTCCAGACGGCATGTTTCAGCTCCTTCCACAGATGTTCAATAGGATTTAGATCAGGGCTCATAGAAGGCCACTTTAGAATAGTCCAGTGTTTCGCTCTTAGCCATTCTTGGGTGTTTTTAGCTGTGTGTTTTGGGTCATTATCCTGTCGCAAGACCCATGACCTGCAACTGAGACCAAGCTGTCTGACACTGGGCAGCACATTTCTCTCTAGAATACCTTGATAGTCTTGAGATTTCACTGTACCCTGCACAGATTCAAGACACCCTGTGCCAAATGCAGCAAAGCGGCCCCAGAACATAACAGAACCTCTTCCATGTTTCACAGTAGGGACAGTGTTCTTTTCTTGGTATGCTTCATTTGTGCGTCTGTGAACATAGAGCTGATGTGCCTTGCCAAAAAGTTGCAGTTTTGTCTCGTCTGTCCATAGGACATTCTCCCAGAAGCTTTGTGGCTTGTCAACATGCAGTTTGGCAAATTCCAGTCTGGCTTTTTTGTGATTTGTTTTCAACAGTGGTGTCCTCCTTGGTCGTCTCCCATCAAGTCCTCTTTGGCTCAAGCAACGACGGATGGTGCGATCTGACACTGATGTACCTTGACCTTGGAGTTCACCATGAATGTGTTTAGAGGTTGTTCTGGGCTCTTTTGTTACCATTCGTAATATCCGTCTCCTCTTGCGGCCACATCCATGGAGGTTGGCTACAGTCCCGTGGATCTTAAATTTCTGAATAATATGTGCAACTGTAGTCACAGGAACATCAAGCTGCTTGGAGATGGTCTTATAGCCTTTACCTTTAACATGCTTGTCTATAATTTTCTTTCTAATCTCCTGAGACAACTCTCTCCTTTTCTTCCTCTGGTCCATGTTTAGTGTGGTACACACCATGTCAACAAACAGCACAGTGACTACTTGTCACCCTTTAAATAGGCCGACTGACTGTTTACAAGTTTGTAGATACCTGTGATGTTAATTAGAGGACACATCTTGGTTGAACATGTCCCTATGGTCAAATCATTTTCAATCTTTTCTAGGGGTACCATCATTTTTGTCCAGGCCTGTTTCATGAGTTTGTTTTTTAAAATAATTCTGTTGAACAACAATTCAAAAGCAGTGTCTGATTTTCATTGGCTAATTTTCATAGAATTTTTATTTATTACCACTTTTGTCAGATTCAAGTTATTTCTGTGACCATTGTGGGTTTTTCTTTCATTAACAGAGGGGTACCAACAATTTTGTCCACGTCTGTACATCCCCAGGATGAGGGAGAGGACATCCGGGTGCCAGTTGGTCATGCTAATCATGTGTATTGACTGATATGCTAATGTGCCATGCATTCTGTCTTTCTGTATGACAACTATAAAACAGCTTACGATACATGCCTCAGCAGCACAGTAGAGCACAGTAGCGCACAGAGCTACAAAGTGCATCTCATTATGTTGGAGGAAAATAAAACTGCAATCTTCCAGCTCACCTGATCTTATTCCTCCACACTGGTGACCCAACGTGTCATGGTGCACCCCTTGCCTGATCTTTTCCCTCCACACTGGTGACCTGACGAGAGAGAATGACCGTCTGCTCCCTCTCACCGCGCTGTGGACTCCAGAGGACCAGTGAACGCCTGCAACCTCTTCATCCACACCCACGAGGATCAGTGGCAGCGCTGGGACCGACACGCACCATGAACAGCGACACGAGCGAACCGAAGGAAGCAGCCTGAATGGGGAAATCACTGACACCGTCTGCATTGATTTCCACTAAGCTCCCCAACCCTGACTCACCTCACGACAGCGGACCTCCCACGCACAGAAGCGCCGCACGCACACCACAGGATTATGAGGACAATGCAACTGCCAGCTATGTGGTCACTGCACCAAGCGCATGCCATGCACGGGGACAAATCGGCTCCACACAATAATACATCATCCTCCACCACTGTACATGCCCGAGAAACACGGCCGATCGCCATCCTCGGAACCTTCAGGGCGGCTCACGCACCTGAAGCAGACGTGCAGCCCGCACACAGGACTTTGTATGGGTTTCTCAGCCACAGCGCACAACAGGAGCCTAGCCGATTGCTGTCCCCGAGGGCTTTAGGGCTGCGTCCACCCCTAAAGCCACACCGCCAAGTCCCTCATACAGCTGCAGTTGTTTCACAGCCGCTATGCATCCTCAGGGAATTTGGCCATCGCCTTCCCAACATCCTCGCTGGACCGAGCTGCGAGAGGAGTCAGAGACTTAATTTTTTTTCCCCAGCCGCTGCGGATCACTGCCCCTGGTTTACCGGGAAAGTCCCTCACCATCGTGGATCCACACGCAATTTTTGCGCGTCCCAGACACCTCTAACGTCCCGGGCCAGCACTCACTTACTCCCACCCCCCTCCCCCTCCTCCTCCACAGCGCTTTTCCCGCACCTCACTCCCTAAAGCCGGCCAATCGCCGTCTTGTTCCATTACGCACGACGCGCACTGGCCCCGTGCACCCACGATCCACGGCCGTTCAACGTGCTGGAACTCGGAGCGGAGCACACTGTTTTTTCCACCCCTCCCCCGTTCCCCCCTCCCCACGGACTGACATGCCCTCCAACACTCCTCTACAGCAGGACAGTCCTACCGGAGCTGGAGCCCAAACGACGGGGGGGGGGGGTCACAGCCCCTTCTGAGTGTTCTGGGGGGAGCCGTGTGGTGACCCAGCACAATGCAGACTGATACTATTCACGCTCAGCAGGGCTGGAGGAAACGGAGGACAATTTGCATACAGACAGAGAGCCCCTGGGGGCAATCAGAACAATGGACTGTTGTATATACGTCCCCAGGATGAGGGAGAGGACATCTGGGTGCCAGTTGGTCATGCTAATCATGTGTATTGACTGATATGCTAATGTGCTATGTATTCTCTCTGTATAACAACTATAAAAGAGCTTATTGCGGCGGATGATAAAATAAGGCAGCGATGCTGAGGTTTTAAGCAGGTTTTATTAATCATACCGCCGTCATGAGCTCCTCTCCCGGCGCCGTGCGTGCGCGCCGGGAGCGAGCCACGGCTCTCAGAGAAGAGGGGACACAAAGTCTGTGTCCAGCAGCTGTAGTTGCAGAAGTGAGATTGAGAGGCAGATTTACAGCACAGTGCAGCTGATATACTCAACTCAAACAATAGATCAAAGACATTCACAGCAGTTAATCTGGGCATTTGCATATCAGAGGTACAGACAGGATGCATGAACACAATGCATGGATGACAATTTAACCTCACGGCTGTAAAAGCAGCATGCAGCGGAAAAAACCCAGGAGTGCGAGCTGACTGTCTCTGTGTTCTGTCTGTGTGTTGTGGGGGTTGAATCAAACCGCTACACTGCTCCCCCCAGAGGGAACGGTAGGGGACCGTGACCTCGATGTTGCAGTCTGGGCAGCGAGCAGGGAAAAGCTCTGTGCAGGGGGGGGGGGGGGGTAGTACATGCTGACCGGGCGCGGGAAAATCGTTCGAGTCGCGCCAAAAGTGTTTGCTGCTCCGCGATGTCCCGTCTGAACATGCAGAGATCAGAAGAAGAAAAATTTGTCACTGGCTCCTCCCGCGATTAAGTCCTGCAAGGATTAATAGCGGCCATGAAGAAAAGACGAGGCTGCGTGGCAGCTGTAATGAGAGCAGAGGGACTGGCGTGTTGACTTTAGGTTCAGGCGTAACCCTAAAGCCTCGGGAACCGCAGACAGCTGAATTCCCCTTGTGTGCCGTGGCTAAGACCATAAAATCCAGTGAGCAAGCTGCGTGCCTCAGGTGAACGAGCAAGCCTGAAGGGCCAGTGTGCAGCAGAAGGAAGGCGGTCAGAAAAGCCGTATGTGTCCCGTGCGTGGTGCGCCGTCCTCGTAACTCCCCGGTGCGTGCGCCGGGGTTCCGTGATGGGTGGGCCAGCTGGAGAGGAGAACCAGGGTCAGGGAGTTTAATCATCCCTGTTCAGTGTGTTGGAGCGGTGGAGGGAAGTAGACGCTCTGTCACTCGCTCGGTCATGGTGCGTTCAGGTCCACGTGTGCTCCGTCGGCCGTGGGAGTCGCCGTCGCGGAGAAAGGACGAGGTACATGCACTCTCGATGTGGAGGAGCTGCGAGCGCGGCTGGTCCAGCGTGGATGTGCCGATCTAGGCGTGCAGATCTCACCATGAAGTTTGCTGCGGCTTTCCCGGTTGTGGGTGGTCTCCGGAGAGTTTCACCTGGAAACTCTGCGTCGAAATCTCCCTGAAGCAGAAGGGAGCTGTTGTGTTCGCTTGTCGTCGGAGAATCACCGCCGGGTATTGCGTTCGCTGGCAGCGTGTTCGTTTTAGCGTCGGGTCACCAGTGCGGCGGATGATAAAATAAGGCAGCGATGCTGAGGTTTTAAGCAGGTTTTATTAATCATACCGCCGTCACGAGCTCCTCTCCCGGCGCCGTGCGTGCACACCGGGAGCGAGCCACGGCTCTCAGAGAAGAGGGGACACAAAGTCTGTGTCCAGCAGCTGTAGTTGCAGAAGTGAGATTGAGAGGCAGATTTACAGCACAGTGCAGCTTATATACTCAACTCAAACAATAGATCAAAGACATTCACAGCAGTTAATCTGGGCATTTGCATATCAGAAGTACAGACAGGATGCATGAACACAATGCATGGATGACAATTTAACCTCACGGCTGTAAACGCAGCATGCAGCGGAAAAAACCCAGGAGTGCGAGCTGACTGTCTCTGTGTTCTGTCTGTGTGTTGTGGGGGTTGAATCAAACCGCTACACTTATGATACATGCCTCAGCAGCACAGTAGTGCACAGAGCTACAAAGTGCGTCTCATTATGTTGGAGGAAAATAAAGCTCTGCAACCTTCCAGCTCGTCGCATCTCGCCTGATCTTATTCCTTCACAGGTTCAGTGTTACCCCTCTCTTTGCCTCATTCATCACCAGGTTTGTGGACATAACACAATGTACTGTAACTTTTATTTCTGTTGTATTCTATTTTAGCCTGTATTTGTTTCTCTTTAATTTACTTTTTTGTTTGCTTTTAAGTTCTTGTTTATGTAAAATATATGTTTAAACTTTAAGGGAGGGTTTGAGGCCCCCCTGAGGAGCGGGTTTGAGGCTCCCCTCATGAAAGAAAAAGAGTGGGTTAGAGACCCCGATAAAAGGAATTTGAGGCTCTTTAAAAGGATTGACGAAACCTAAGGCTATTTGGATTAGTCAAAACATTGTCTGTTTTTTTCACGTTGTGGTGACCCAGCACACTGCGGACAGACACTATCTCACACTCATCAGAGCTGGAGGAAACGGAGGACAATTTACATATGGACAGAGAGCTCCAGAGGGCAATCAGACGGGACTGTTATGTATGCGTCCTCGGAGAGGACGTCCGGGCCAGGCGCTAGCTGATGTCATGCTAATGATGTGTATTGACTGATGTGTATTAGATGACAATCACTATGCTAATGTGCCATGCATTCTCTCTGTCTGTATAACGTGTATAAAAGAGCTGGTGACACATGCCTCAGCAACGCAGTAGCTCACCGAGCTACAAAGCGCATTTCAATATGTTGGAGGAAATAAAACCTTGTACCCTTCCAGCTTGTTGCATCTCGCCTGCTCTATTACCTCCACAACGTATAAAAAATTAAAGGAAAGGAGGTTTGAGGCCTTCTAATGTGTAGATTCCTTTTGCAACTTGCTGTAATGCTTTAATGTTTTTATGTAAAGCACTTTGAATTGTCTTGCACACGAAATGTGCTATACAAATAAACTTGCCTTGCCTTATTCCCTGTCAATACTACATTTGTCCTTCCCTTTTGTTGTTTAGGATGTTATTTGTTTGTTTTGAAGCGTGTTACAAAATTTCAATAAAAACATAGCAATTGAAGCTCACTTCCGGGTTGATGATGTGCTTATTGGGGAATATAGTCACTCCCGGATTCCTATTGTCCAATCAGATTGCTTGGGCGGAACTAACTGTTGCATATTTTTATACAAAAATGACAATGTACTGTGCAGTTTCAAATGATGTTGCTAACATTGGCTAACACTAGAAAATTTTCTGACTTGTTTTACTAAAACTTGGTCCAAGTTCCAGGAATGCTTTAGACTTTCCAAATCAGAAATCCAACTTTGGAGTATTAGAGCTGACATTTCTGATTGGAAACTTGGACTTCTGACTTTGGAATACAGCAAACTCTCAAGCTAAACTTCCAGAGGAGATGAACAGTCATACTATGAACTGTGGTCATGGCTCTTTTCCTGATATATTGTGTTTTTCCATTATAATTCTGTCAACATAATATATTTTATAAAATGTCAGTCTAGAGATGTAAACTTGAGTTGATTGTAATTTTCACCATCATTATTGCCGTGTATGTTGATAGAATGAATTTCACCCAGGCTCTCCATAATACTGCAGCTCCCAGTGAGCCCAAACACTGAAAACATAAACACAAAGATATGCAGTTATAGCGTGAGTGTGAATAATTATGCCGCAGCTAGATATTAATGGGTGTATCCATTGTGGAGGGAAGAATACTTGAATATTGAATGAGATCTTCGTCAATGTGCAGAGGTGGTTTTATGTGCAAGCATTAATGAAAAGCTGCAGAAACAGTACATAGATTCTCCTTTGACTTTCACTGTGCCTTACCATCATGTATTTAATTCCAGTCTAATAAATCAGGTTTCAATTGATGAATAAATCCATGGTAACTTGGCCTCAAACTTTGCTATGATATTGTTGCCAGTTCGTTATTATACAGGTTTCAATTGATGAATAAATCCATGGTAACTTGGCCTCAAACTTTGCTATGATATTGTTGCCAGTTCTTTATTATATTCTAACAACAAAACATTGACAGCTACCAAGAGTGTTGCGTAAGCAGAGGAAAAAGATGTGTTATGTGAAGCAGATCAGACTGTCAGAGGAACATAAACCCCACAGGCACAGTGGAAGCGTGCAAACTCCATACAGGAAGGCTCCATGACAGTTTAAACCTAGCACCTAGGGGTAATCGTGTTAATTTCTTGTAACAGTGTTACACAACATGTGCAACTTTTTCTACATTATGAATTTGTGGATGGAGAACTCAAATTTGATGTAGACTGGGATCTTTTTTTTAAAATATATGGATTTAGAAAGCATTACAACATAATTTGCTGCTTCTTGTGTTTGATTTATTTTGCTTTAACATAGCAGATGAGCATTAGAAAACTAAAATTGTTTGTAAATGCTGTGGCACAATATATTTGTGTGCAGCTTAAGAATTTTGAAGTCATTGAAACTAAAAATCTAAAAAGTGTATCATATGTTTGGTACTTCAATTTGATAATGCTGACAGTGTGATCTGTGGTGAGAGTAGGGAACAGGTGGAAGATAACCTGGAGAGATGGCAGTATGCACTGGACAGAAGAGGAATGAAAGTCAATAGAAGCAAGACAGAATACATGTGTCATGCGTGGCCCATTTCAAGGGCTACTGAAGGACACCAAATGCACACGGTGGTTTCTGCACATTTATTAACGTAAAAACAGGCACGAACGTTAACATACAAAAACTAAATCATAAAGTGCTGAGCACTGACATACAAACACAAACACGGTAAATGCTGGAGGAGAGCGGGGCTCAACGTCCAGGGGGACATGAAGCCGGAATGCCGAGCAAAGGGGGCAGAATCCGGCCAGAGCACACCCAGAGGCAGTGGGGCTCACAGCTGGAAATAAGGGAAAAACATACCTGGACGGAGCACACCTACTCTCCTCAACAGTGGGACCACAACACACTCAGGATACACAGCACTGCTCCTGAGGACGGGCATACATGGAAGAGGGACACGACAAACCCCAGAGGTTTGCTGTGCCCTTACAAGCAATACATAATTAGACACAGGTGTGGATCCATGAGTAACAGTTAATAGCAGCTGTGCAGCTCTGAACAGTTTGACAGCCAGAAGCTGCACAGCGCTGTCAAAATAAAACACAACCAGAAACCATAAAGATACAAACACAACAGAACCCAAAATGTACATAATACTACAGATGCAAAATGACAAAAATAAAAACATGAACCAAATACAACAGACATGAAAACAAGAAACAAGCGGACAGAAAAACACTAAACTAGACCAGAAACTGGGCATTCCCCCCCCACATGCCCCAGGATCATGACAGTCTCCCCCGCGCCAAGGGGTGGCTCCCAGACACCCCAGGGCAACATCAAAAGAAAAACGAACCCACACACACACACACACAGAAGACCCCCCCCCCAACAAGAGCAAACTAAAACAAAAAGTTTATTGCCCTTAGTAGGGATTCCACATCTCATAGGCAAAGAGAAAATGAGAACTATGCATTGTCAGCAAAAGATCTCTCAGAAAAAAAACACTGCATAAAAAGAAAAACATATAACATGAAATAACCAGAAAAACAACCCACCCCGGGGGAAAGGAGGGGGAACCCAGGCACGGAGGGACCGAGACAAAACAAACAACAAAAACAAACCAAAAGAAAACACTCAAGATCCACAACCTGAACACTGTGGTGGCCCAGACTCCAGGGACCTCAGACGGAGCTAAGGCAGTTCGGGCGGCCTAGCAGAGTCCCAAAACCACCGGAGCATAAGGCAAAATGCATCCGGTGGCTGCCCATAGTACCAGAACCACCCGACCAAATGGCAAAACCCTTCAGGTGGCCTCCCAGAGTACATGAG
Organism: Pholidichthys leucotaenia; assembly: GCA_020510985.1. Taxonomy (NCBI): domain Eukaryota; kingdom Metazoa; phylum Chordata; class Actinopteri; order Cichliformes; family Pholidichthyidae; genus Pholidichthys; species Pholidichthys leucotaenia. The sequence continues at coordinate 61,866,799 of CM035839.1, forward strand.
CCACCGGTCCACCGAGCACAACATGTCTCCCCCCAGGCGTCAGCAGCTGGAACCCAGGCTCCCAGCGACTCGCCTGGTCATCTGCATGGAGAAGGCAGAAGCAGTGCAGTGGTGGCTTGGCATCCAACAAAAACCGTTGGCCAATAGTGGTGACCGGCGATGGTGGTGGTCGACCAGCGAGGGGGCCGGACGAGGGAAAAGGCTGCGCCGTGGGGACCTCCGGTGAAGACGGGAAGTCCATGACGTCCTTAGGCTGAGGCATGGCACCCACGGCGGCCCCGGACTGAGGCGTAGCACCCATGGCAGCCCCGGACCGGAGCATGGTACCTACGATGCCCAGGCTGACCCACGAGACCACTAGACCAAGGAGGCGATCCACCAACGGGACCCCAGGCTGAGGCACTGTGCCACGGTGGCCCTGGACTGAGGTGTGACTGCACCCGCAGAGGCCCCAGACTGAGGCGTAGTTGCACCCGCAGAGGCCCCGGACTGGGGTGTAGCTGCACCCGCAGAGGCCCCAGACTGGGGCGTAGCTGCACCATGGAGACCTCAAACGGAGGGGGAGCAGCACCCACGGAGACCTCAAATGGAGGGGGAGCAGCACCCACGGAGACCTCCAATGAAGGGGGAGCAGCATCCACGGAGATCTCGGGAGAAGGCTCACACACACAGAACACAGGCACTGGGTCAGAGTTATCAGCAGCAGTGGAGCCTGGCGAGGAGAGCTCAGGCACAGCGGACGGCTGCACCCAGCCCTCCCTACCAAGAGCCAGGCAAGATTTCTCTAAGACAGATAACATGAAAACAAAAAAGAGAACTTGCCTGAGCTCGAGCTCCACCGCCATCCAGGACTCCGGCGATCCAGACTGGGGCGTCTCGGCTTTCTCCATCTGGGCGTCTCTGCCCGGAACAGCCACCTCAGGGGAAGGAAAGGGGAAAAACACCAGAAAGAAATCACCGGCAGCAGTGGAGCCCAGTGAGGAGAGCTCAGGAGCAGAGGAAATCTGCAACCGATTCTCCTCACCCTGAGCCAGACAAGAATTCTCAATATCTGTAGGTGTTAAAACAGAACTGAGTACTTGCCTGGACTCGAGCTCCACCGCCGTCCAGGACTCCGACAACTCTGCTGCGATGACCCCTGCAGCAGGCATGGTGGTAGATGCAGCCCGCAGACCTCTAGGTGCGGCGACTGATGCAGGTGGGCTTCCTGGCGTGGTAGCTGAAACTGGGGGTCGTCTCACCGGTGGCGCTGAGTCATGTGTAGATGAAGCCAGGGGGCACTTTCCTGTCAACTCAGGCTTCCGGCCACAGGAGGCGCTCTCCTCCCATCCAGGATATGGCTGCAGGGCTGGAACAGACCTCTCCAGGATCGTAGACCCCTCCTTTGTCCAGCAGCTCCCTCTCCAGACCAGCAGACACTTGGGGAAATTGGAGAGGGACATGGGAGAAGCAGGTGTGGATAAAACTACAGCAGTTGATGGTGAAAGCTCAGCCAAACCGGGCTGCTGTTGCTGAGCTTCACCATCAGGAATAAGGCAAGACAATTCATTATTAGATATTAAAAAATGAAGAGATACTTGCCTTAATTCCTGGGGCTTGATGGTGGCTGCTGTGAGGCCAGACGTCATCATTTCGGGAGCTGCGAAAGTCGTCTGGTGTGGTGGGCGGAGCACCGGAGTCAGGGCACGTTCTAACGTCGGCTCAAACTCCGATCTGGCTGGTGAAGCTCCCTCCAGCTGTGCTGTGGCAGAAACTCTGAGAGGAGCCATGGTTTGTAGCCCAAGATTAGCTCCTTCTCCGCTGCAACAACTCGTTGGCGCTCATCCTTCTCCTCCATGCAGGGACCGTCTGTAGGTACAAGGACTACGTGCCCTATCCGGCAGGCAGCGGAACACTGGTCGGCATGGAGAGGTGAAGCTGCAGCTGAATGATGGCTCCGGGCTCATGGCTTCCATTTCCAGGATCGCCTCCTCTGCGGCACAGGGTCCAGCGGCGAAGGGGCTTCCCCCAGCTCACGGAGCCGATGTTGAGCATGGAGAATGGAGGTGAGGAGGTCTGTCAGTTCCAGGATGCTCCACAGGCTGGGGAATGCCTCGATCAGCTGTGCCATGCTATCCCACACCTGCAGCTCCTCCTTGGGAGTGTGGGTCAGCGAGATGTCCGACACTAAGTACTCCAAAAGCTCCGCTGCCCAACACTCCTCCTTGTCCAGTCCAAAACTCCCATAGTCCAAACGGCCAGCCACGCCGAAAAAATAGGACTGACAACCGGGAGATCAGAAAAAGAGGGAAAAAGAAAACAGCAGAAACGCGCAGTGGCTGATTTCCACTGATGGTCGTGTCCTTGTGTCATGAGCGGCCCTTTTCAAGGGCTATTGAAGGACACCAAACCCACACTGTGGTTTCTGCACATTTATTAATGTAAAAACAGACGTAAACGTTAACATACAAAAACTAAACCATAAAGTGCTGGGTACTGGCATACAAATACAAGCATAGTAAACGCTGGAGGAGAGTGGGGCTCAACATCCGGGGGGACATGAAGCCAGAATGCCAAGCAAAGGGGGCGGAATCCAGCCGGAGCACACCCAGAGGCAGCAGGGCTCACGGCTGGAAATAAGGGAAAAACATACCTGGACGGAGCACACCTACTCTCCTCAACAGCGGGACCCCAACACACTCAGGACACACAGCACTACTCCTGAGGACAGGCATACATGGAAGAAGGACACAACAAACCCCAGAGGTTTGCCGTGCCTTTATAAGCATGTCACGATTGCCGAGCGGTCAAGGCACACCAGAAAAGGGCGAGACTTCCAAAAGTTTGCAACAAGCAATTTTCCATTTATTACAAATAATTTGCAGGCAACAACTTACATGAACATCCGACACCCAACCCAAATGAACAACACCTGTTAATATACTTAGTGAGATAATTAGACTAATTGGAACATACCAAAATCCCAGGTAAGACAATACATATTCCATATTCCCACATATACCCAATAGTATCTAAAAGAGTCATAAAAACATAAATAATTTCCCACATATTTACAGAATAAATAAACACCATAAATAACACCATTGTAGAATGTGTAAATGATGAAGCCAGCTGATCTCAAGCAGTTTATTACACATTCTCTCTCATGAGCATAGTAGACAAGAGGACCTCTCAATCAGAACTCTTCACTTATATACTCAGGTCCTTCTGCATATCAAAAGGTCACAATGCATTCACATAAAAGGTCACTTTGCATGCACTTCCTTAATCCTTACACATCCCCCTCACAGACTCTGGCATACAAAGGAAACTCCACACCATCTCTGACATACAAAAGATCACATTTCACAGCTTCCTGTTATCTCCAAGGAGACTCTACACTTTGTTCTTATCTAAGATGTGAGGCGTTATGCAAGGCACATGTGTGGCTACACAACCCCCCCCCCAAACATTTAGATCGAACAAAAGAATAACAGTCTGCATGTTGTGATAGAATCATTACACATCAGTCCACATGCTGCTTGGGCTTCAGTCTTCTCCTGTATCTGCTGTAACCAGGATTCTCCGCCTCCGCAGCACTGTCATGCTGCGGAGCTGCTGTCTGGGGGTGAAAACCTTTTGTCTGTCCCTGTGGGTGTTCTGGGGAAATTCTACTCTGGGAAGCACTCCGTGGGGTCTTCCGCGCCAAGGGGCCCTTGCCAACAGCACTTGCTCGTCCGCCACCACAAAAGCGGGTTTGAGTCTGTTTAGCCAATCTTTTTCCTCCTGCCCCCCAAATCTAGCAAAAAATGCTTGTCCCCTGTTTCCAACACTCTGAATGGTCCATCATAAGGTGGTCGCAATGGTGGGCGATGCGCGTCATGTCTGACAAAAACGAACTCCGCGTTTTTCAAAGTTTTAGGCACAAAAACGTGCGGAAAACTGTGATGAACGGGGCCCGGCAGTGTGCCTGTGTCAATGCTACGCTGCAACAGCTGAGACGGGGAGCTGCCTGGCGCAGGATTATCCAGGAGAAACTCCCCGGGCAGCCGAAGTGGCTGTGCAAAAACGAGTTCAGCTGGGGAAGCTTCTAAGTCTTCTTTAGGCGCAGAACGCAACCCTAATAAAACCCACGGTAGCTTGTCTACCCAATTTGCATCCGTCAGTGATGCCCTGAGAGTCGCTTTCAATGACCTATGAAAACGTTCACATAACCCATTAGCCTGAGGATTGTACGTGGTTGTGCGGTGAATTGTGACACCCAGGCTGCGAGCCATTGCTGACCAAAGTTCGGAAACAAACTGAGGGCCTCTGTCGGACGTAATGTCCGACGGGACTCCAAAACACGCCACCCATGCTGTTAAAAACGCCCGCGCTACCTCCTCAGCTGTGGTTGACGCCAGTGGAACCACCTCCGGCCATCGCGTGGTGCGGTCCACCATTGTCAGAAGGTGCGTGCACCCCTGTGATGGCGGGAGGGGGCCCACGAGGTCCACGTGAACATGGTCGAACCTCTTAGCCGGGATGTGAAATGGCTCCAAGGGAGCCCTCGTGTGTCTGTGTACTTTGGCTCGTTGGCACACCATGCAGGCTGCTGCCCACTCTTTCATCTGTTTGTGAAGACTCGGCCACACAAATTTCTTTCCTACCATCTTGATTGACGCGCGCACTCCCGGGTGCGCTAAAGAATGAACCGAGTCAAAAATGCGGTGGCGCCACGCGGCTGGTACCACGGGACGCGGTCGCCCCGTGGAGACATCGCAGATTAGAGGGGGCATACTGTCTTGCAGCACCCTGCTCTCCAGCCTTAACCCTGTTGGTCCAGACTGAAGCGTGCGTACATCCGCGTCACTACCCTGCTCCGCGGCCATAGCTGCGTAATCTATCCCCACGTGGACCGGGGACGCCACGACGTGTGAGAGGCAGTCTGCCACTACATTCAGTTTACCCGAGACATGCTGAATATCAGTAGTAAACTCTGAGATCGCGGCCAGCTGTCTCTGCTGCCGACCCGACCAAGGTTCTGAAACCTTGGCCATCGCGAATGTTAGTGGCTTGTGGTCAATGAACGCGGTGAAGCAGCGCCCTTCCAGCCAGAACTGGAAGTGGCGAATAGCCAAGTGAAGAGCCAGCAACTCCCTATCAAACACGCTGTATTTACGTTCACTATCGCGCAAAGTCCTGCTGAAAAAGGCGAGCGGTTGCCAAGCGCCGGCTACACGCTGCTCCACGACCGCCCCTATGGCCACATCTGACGCGTCAGTAGTGAGCGCTATGTGGGCCTTTGGGTCTGGATGTGCCAGCAACGCAGCTTTTGCCAGGGCTGCCTTGACTTCCGAGAACGCCTGCTCTTGCTCTGGGGACCATTCGATCTTATTCGCGGGTTTCTGCTTTTTGAGCGCGGCGTACAGTGGTTGCATGAGCTGCGCTGCCCGGGGGAGGAAACGGTTATAAAAATTCACCATTCCCAAAAACTCCTGTAACGCCCTGACCGTTTGTGGTCGGGGAAAATCTGCTACCACGCTAACTTTGTCAGGCAGTGGAACCGCTCCTGCGGGAGAGACACGGTGCCCTAAAAAAAATCAATCTGCGTCACCCCGAACTGACACTTCGCTGGGTTGATTATTAAACCGTGCTCTCCCAACCTCCGGAAAACCACCGTGAGGTGGGCTTCGTGTTTGTCTTCGGACGCGCTGGCTACCAAAATATCGTCCAGGTAGACGAATACGAAAGGGAGATCGCGCAGCACCGCGTCCATCATGCGTTGGAACATCTGCGCAGCCCCTTTAAGCCCAAATGGCATGCGCAAAAACTCGACTAGACCAAACGGAGTTATCACCGCTGTTCTGGGTATGTCCTCAGCGCTCACCGGGACTTGGTGGTAACCGCGGACCAAGTCTATTTTAGAAAAAACGCGCGCTCCTGCCAAATGAACGGAAAAATCTTGGATGTGAGGGATTGGATAGCGGTCGTGAGCTGTGACGTTGTTTAACCTGTGGAAATCCCCGCAAGGTCACCATGAACCGTCAGCCTTAGGAACCATGTGTAGCGGGGAAGCCCATGGGCTGTTTGAACGCCTGATGATGCCCAACCTCTCCAGGTTGGCGAACTCCTCGCATGCTATGGCCAGTTTAGCTGCGTCCAAGCGCCGAACTTTTGCAAAAATGGGCGGTCCGGTAGTGGTAATAAAATGTTCCACCCCGTGTTTAGCGACGGTTGCCGAAAATGTGGGGACCATGAGTGCTGGGAACTGAGTGAGCAGAGTGTGGAACTTACCGCTTGCAGCTGTGACGTTGGCTTGTGCTGTTGGCCGAGCCGCTCTAGCTGTACAGGGAATAGAGTCAAAAGAAAGTGCATTAACCAGGCGCCTGTTAGCGACATCAACCAACAAACCATGTGAGCACAAAAAATCAGCCCCCAATATATTGAAATTCAATGCTGCTATGACAAAAGTCCACTCAAATGTACAGCCGTGTAGAGACAGAAGCAGAGTCCTCTCACCAAAGGTCTTAATCCTCAAGCCGTTCGCTGCTGCCATCTTGGGACCGCTGGAACCTGCCAGCCGGTCAGCGGAGGAAGGCGTGATGAAACTCAACTGGGCGCCTGTGTCCACGAGGAAATGCCTCCCCGAGCGTGCGTCCGTCAAGTAGAGCAGCTTGTTCTCCTCCCCGAGGGTCGCAGCTGCTACCGACCCCCGGTCTTGGCGTTTCCCGAGTGCTTTGAACTGGCACAGTGGTATACATTTGCGTGCCTTCTCTGCAAAGCGGTGGTGGTAGAAACAAAGGGTGTCTCCTCCGCGTTCCTTGGCCCCCGCCGCTGCCGTCGTCGGTGGCTCTGCTACCGCTGTCCCTGGTTCCCTGCCATCTCCGGCCGTCGCGCCGAGCTCCGTCGCTGCCGCCGTGGCCGCATGCTGTCTGCTGGCATTGACAATCCGATGCGCCTCCTGGGCCAGCGCGCGGTAGTCCCGCTGGGCCAACAACGGCGAACTGGCCAGGGTCGCTCTCGTCTCTGACGGTAGGGTCCTGAGGAAAATGTGGGTAAAGATGAAGTGGTCATCGTCCGAGCCTTTCAACCTCAGCATCTTCTCCATCAGGTCAACGGGCGTGCCATCTCCCAACTCGGTCAGCGCCAGGAGTCTCTCTGCTCTCTCCTCAACCGAGAGCGTGTAGTGCTGGATGAGTGCAGCCTTCAACGCGCCATATTTGTCGCTGGCTGGTGGCTGTTCCAAAAGGCTCTCCACATGCTGAGCCGTGTGGTTATCGAGCTTTGCGATTACATGGTAGAATTTTGTGTCATCTACCGATATTCCCCGGAGAGCGAACTGTGCCTCAACCAGGTGGAACCAGGAGCGCGGGTTGTGCTGCCAAAAGTCCGGTAGCTGGACCGTAACGGCATACGTTTGGCTGGGGGCTCCCAACGAGGCTGGCTCCGGGGAATTCTCCTCGTGTTGCATGCTTCTTCTTGGGTCACCAGTGTAGAATGTGTAAATGATGAGGCCAGCTGATCTCAAGCAGTTTATTACACATTCTCTCTCATGAGCATAGTAGAAAAGAGGACCTCTCAATCAGAACTCTTCACCTATATACTCAGGTCCTTCTGCATATCAAAAGGTCACAATGCATTCACATAAAAGGTCACTTTGCATGCACTTCCTTAATCCTTACACATCCCCCTCACAGACTCTGGCATACAAAGGAAACTCCACACCGTCTCTGACATACAAAAGATCACATTTCACAGCTTCCTGTTATCGCCAAGGAAACTCTACACTTTGTTCTTATCTAAGATGTGAGGCATTATGCAAGGCACATGTGTGGCTACACCTTGACTAATACAATAAATAGTTTAAACCCTTATTTACATATTAAATCCCCCTCTACTCAACCATCATATACTTCCTCCCCCTGGCTTCCTTTAAAGGGCACTTAAACCCCTGAGGAGTCTTTTGCCCGGACACCACCAGGAAGCATGCTGGCAAAGGTATGTGGTCTTAAGATTATTCAATTGCCTCACCCAATTAACATAATTAACATTAACATTTATCTCACAAATGGAATTCAATTCATTCAAAACAAATCTCAAATTATATGTGCATTTTATCCAATACCATCCATGTTAACATTTGCAAATTATAAATCCTTTTACACATATAATATTCAATTACAGAGGACCATAACAGTGGCGACACTCCGTCGTCACATTTCCTCCCCCCCTTTCCCGAGAGTACAGTACTCTGAGTCATGTACTCTGGAGAGGCTGTCTGCCACAAGGTTGGTTTTCCCTGCCATATACCGAACAATTTGACCCCCCACTGTTAAATAGACCGCAGCGGTCAGGTACAACTTCTTATCCGCATGAACACAACTGATATTTACTGTAGTTTCACTCCACAAATCCCTAGGGACCAAACTGGGAAGAGCAACAGTCTGAAAACAGCTCAAGTCTAACAGGGCCTCTTCACACTGACCATTAAGCAACACAGTTGTTTTATATATTTCTCTGTGAACTGGGGCTGAGAGAGTGGGTCTTGGAACTGAGCATAACAATGAAGGCTTACTTTGCTTTGTGGCTGGACATGAATACTGAGTGTGACCAATTTTGTTGCACTGATAACAGCGTATATCTTGATAAGAGACAAAACGTGACTTTTTACTACCATTATATTTGCCATTTGTGACCTGACTGGAACTGGAATACAGTCTATTTTGAGCTTGACCACCCCTTTCACCCCCATTAAACTTCGTGTGGTGAAAGAGCTGTCACGGCTGAGAGTAGGTCTCCTGCTCCCAGACCTGGCTGACAGAAAGACCTCCGCTAGATGAGCAGCGCCCTCTGCAGTCTTCGGGTCACGCTCTCGTATCCAGATTCCCAGTTCCGGGTCCACCATCCACAGAAACTGCTCCAAGATCATCAGTTCCGCAATGTCTTTTACCGTTGAGGTCTCTGGTTTAATCCATTTACAAAACAGGTCCTTTAAACGTACATAAAGTTCACGGGGGGTTTCATCCTGATGAATGTCCAGGGCACGAAACCTTCTCCTCTAGGTGTCAGATGTTATTTCATATTTAGTTAAAACTGCTTCTTTCACTTTATCATAGTCCTCCGTGTCTGCAATGTCCATAAGCACATACGCAATCCGTGCTTTACCTGTGAGCAGAGGAACCAACTGAATAGCCCACTCTTCTTTACGCTAGCGGCAGACCGTAGCAATCCTCTTAAACGTTGCCAGATAATGTTCAATATCGTTGTTGGAAAAGAGCGGATTCAGCTTGGGCTCACGGTGCACCTGCGTTGTCCTCGGCTGCACCTGCAGCGGTAGCTCCTCCTGCGGGCCAACCCGACTAGCCGTCACCCTGGGGTCTTACCCCGAAGCGTTGTCGTCACTGCTGCGTTCAGTCCGGCTCCCATACTCCTCTCTCAATTCCGTCACCTGTGACTGCATCTGGCGAAACTGGTGCTGCATAGTCGGACATCTTTGCTCTTGAAGAGAGGCTTCTTCCGCCAGCTGATGGTCTCTGACTGTCAGTGAATGCACCACGGACTTCATCAAGCTTGTTTGTTCCTCCAGCTTGTCCAGTCCACTGGCCCCCTGCTCCTCAGTCGCCATACTTGCTTCAAAGTCCTCTAATTGCGCTTGTTGTTTCTTTATATTCCTTTTGGCCATCGCTCCTTCTATCCCATATTATCACTTCTTAATTTTGACAACACTTTCTTGACCAAATGTCACACAGTCCACTTTATTCTGACACCATTGTCATACCTTCCGCTTTCTTTCCTCAGTAGCCGCGGTGGGAGTGGAAAACTTCTGACACCACTTGTCAGACTGTGCTTTTCTTCTACACCACAGCCGTGAAAACAGATCACTTCTGTCACTGTTTGTCAGGGAACGGACCACTTCTGACACAAATTGTCACAATTGCTGAGCGGTCAAGGCACACCAGAAAAGGGCGTGACTTCCAAGTTTGCAAAAAGCAATTTTCCATTTATTACAAATAATTCGCAGGCAACATCTTACATGAATATCCGACACCCAACCCAAACCAAATGAACAACACCTGTTAATATACTTAGTGAGATAATTAGACTAATTGGAACATACCAAAATCCCAGGTAAGACAATACATATTCCATATTCCCACTATACCCAATAGTATCTAAAAAAGTCATAAATACATAAATAATTTCCCACATATTTACAGAATAAATAAACACCATAAATAACACCATGACTAATACAATAAAAACCCTTATTTACATATTAAATCTCCCTCTACTCAACCATCATATACTTCCATCATATACTTGCACGGTGGCGCAGTGGTTAGCACTGCGGCAGCACAGTTTACCCTTGGCCGGGGGATTGTGGGGATCGTGGGATCGTGGGTTCGATCCCAGCCCCCGACCAACAGTGATCTGTGTGGAGTTTGCATGTTCTCCCCGTGTTGCGTGGGTTTACTCCGGGATTTCTCCAGTTTCCTCCCACATGCCAAAAACATGCATGTTAGGTTAATTGGCTGCTCTAAATTGTCCCTAGATATTTGTTTCCTATAGGCCCTTAGAATAGAGGGTTAGTATTAATGAAAAGCGCTTTGAGTGGTCTTTGTGACTAGAAAAGCGCTATATAAGTGCAGGTTAGTTAGTTCCTCCCCCTGGCATCCTTTAAAGAGCACTTAAACCCCTGAGGAGTCTTTTGCCCGGACACCATCAGGAAGCATGCTGGCAAAGGTACGTGGTCTTAAGATTATTCAATTGCCTCACCCAATTAACATAATTAACATTAAACATTTATCTCACAAATGGAATTCAATTCACTCAGAACAAATCTCAAACTATATGTGCATTTTATCCAATACAATCCATGTTAACATTTGCAAATTATAAATCCTTTTACACATATAATATAATATTCAATTACAGAGGACCATAACAGTGGCGACACTCCGTCATCACAAAGCAGCACACAGTAGAACACAGGTGTGGATCCATGAGTAACAGAATGAATAGCAGCTGTGCAGCTCCGAACAGTTTGACAGCTGGGAGCTGCACAGCACTGTCAAAATAAAAAACAACCGGAAACTATATATAAAGATACAAACACAACAGAACCCAAAATGTACATAATACTACAGATGCAAAATGACAAAAATAAAAACAGGAACCAAATACAACAGACATGAAAACAAGAAACAAGCGGACAGAAAAACACTAAACTAGACCAGAAACTGCCCCCCCCCCCACGCCCCAGGATCATGACACGTGTGTGACTGAGAGGGAGGCAGGAATAATGGTGACGATGTAAGGAGTGGAGGTAGTGAAGGTGGATGAGTTTAAATACCTGTGGTCAACCATCTAAAGTAACGAATAGTGCACGAGAGGTGAAGAAGAGTACAGGCAGGGTGGAGACGAGCATCAGGGACACAAGGATAGCAGCTAGACTGAAAAGGAAGGTGTGCAAGACAGTATAAGGCCTGCTGTGATGTATGGTTTGGAGAAGGGGGCACTGACAAAAAGACAGAAGGTGGAGTTGGAGGTGGCAGAGTTGGAGGTGGCAGAGTTGAAGATGTTCAGATTCTCACTGTGAGTAACTATGAAGGACAAGATCAGAAAAGAGTATATCAGAGACAAAGAGAGACAAGGCTGAGCTGGTTTGGTCATGTGCAGAGGAGGGATAGTGGATATATTGGACAAAGGATGCTGAAGATGGAGCTGCCAGGCAGGAGGAAATGAGGAAGACCACAAAGATTCATGGGTGTAATGAAAGAGGACATGGAAAGGGTTGGTGTGACTGAAAAGAATGCATGGGATAGGGTAAGATGGAGGCAGATGATCCACTGTGACGACCTCTAAAGGGAGCAGCTGAAAAGAGAAGACTTTGATTTGATGATGTTACTTTTTTTCTTGCTCTTCTACACTTAAATTAATTTTCACTGCAGTACTGTTTTAGTAGATTTGCAGGCTACCCTCTCTTGTCTGATTAAAATGTTCATATGTTTTATGGCGTATGCAAAAAATAAATAAATAAATTGGCACACAGTGCTGCTCCTTTCACAGGGGAGACGCTAATAATAAATTATGCCTATTTTGTCAGAGGGTTAGAAATTCCCATCCTTCCCTGAACAGAGAGGAACGTCTCCTTCAGGCTGGATCAATTGTGTTGCAATTATACACTAAGGAAGCACAAACAAAAATAGATGCATTTCCACTGCTATTCAGCTGGTTTAGAGCCTGTTTATGGGATTTATTTGCCTTTCATAAAGCTTAGACTCTTTGACATTTCTAATATCAATATACCATTCAAGCATACTGTAAGTATCCATTTTGGCTTTTCTTCCTTTTCTACAGAGTTTGAAGCTTAATCTTATGTGCTTCTTGATTTTGATAATATAGGCAGAATCATGTTGTGCAAACCCTGCATTTCTGCAGCTGTTGCTCCAGTCTTTCAGTCAGTCTCCTCCTCAACTCACTCCTCATTTGAGAACAAGATAGAGAGATATTGCACTTGCTCTGCCTTTTGTGGATGGAGTTCTTCTTCAAATTGTAGTTAAAAGTTAAAAGATGAAAAGAACATAAATATTATTACACTTTTTTCCCCCCACATTTTAACAGCTCACAAGTCTTAGAGGTGGAATATGTAGAAACTGCAGATGGTTACTGGCAACACCAGATGGCAGTAATGAACCTTTATCCACTAGGCCAAAGCAAATTTGATGTTTTTTTTGTTTTGTTTTGTTTTTTACTGATGACCAGTGTTGGGCAAGTTACTACAAATTAGTAACTCATTACAGTTACTAGTTACTTTTTTCAAAAGTAATTGAGTTACTTTACCAATTACTGCATGATTAAAGCAATTAGTTACTTGGAAAACTAATGTTCAGGTTACTTTTAAATACATATTAATATTATCTTGCACAAATACCAACATAATTTAATTAATGAATTACATTACAATGTGGAGGAATGAAGTGACGAGACACGAGAGCTGCCAGTTTAGACCTTTACTCAACTCCAACATAAAGAGAATGACATTTGGCACAAAGACGCATACCCAAATCTCTCCTCCCCTCTCCCCAAGTTACTGGGTGTGAGTGGAGCCTCCTAGTGGTCCGCCACACAGACCCCACCCCCTTTCCAAACACCCAGAAAGGGCCTTATCAGTCCATTACCCTGGAGCCACCTAGTCAGCTGAGGAGTCCTCAGGCCTAGGCGTACGAGTCGGGGAGGAAAACAACTCAGTCTCAGGTCTTGGCAAAGGGTCTTCTGTAGGGGAAAGACAAACCTGCAAACGCACAGCGGGCGGGCATCCACGTCGGGGAGTCTGGCCCATTACCACCTGCTCATCTGCCAAAACATGAGCAGGCTTGAGCCTGTCTATACAAATGGTTTCTTTGCATCCCCCAAAATCCAGCACAAAATGGTTTGCACCCATCTCCAAAACTCTGAAAGGGCCATCACAAAGTGGACGCAGTGGAGTCTTCTGGGCATCATGCTTGACGAAAACAAACCTGGCATGCTCCAAATGCTTAGGAATAAAAGCATGGGGGAAACAATGGTGTATGGCCCTGGAATGCAAACTCTAGGAAAAAGCTGCACAGAGGGGTCAGTGCCAGGTGCAAGACCTTCCAGCAAAAATTCACCTGGGACCAGCAACGGCTGACCTAAAACAAGCTCAGCTGGGGAAGTGGCAAGATCCTACTTGGGCGCAGAGCGTAACCCAAGCAGGACCCGAGGAAGGTGGTGGACCCAATTTGCGTAGGCCAATGAGGCTCTAAATGCAGCTTTAAGCGACCTGTGAAACCTTTCGCACAAACCATTAGCTTGTGGATTATATGCAGTAGTACAATGAACTTTGACCCCTTGGCACTCAGCCATGGAGGACCAGAGTTCCGAAATGAACTGAGGGCCTCTGTCAGAGGTGATGTCTGATGGGGAACCAAAACACGCGACCCAAGACGACAAAAAGGCAAGGGCTACATCAGCAGAAGTGGTGGAAGTTAACGGGACTGCCTCTGGCCAACGAGTGGTGTGGTCCACTATCATCAAAAGGTGCGTGAAACCTTGCAATGGTGGAAGGGGGCTCACTAAGTCAACATGGACGTGGTCGAATCTCCTACTCAGGATCTGTAAAGGTTCAAGTGGAGCTCTGGTGTACCTCTGAACCTTAGCTCATTGGCACACCATGCAAGCTGCAGCTCACTCTTTCACATCTTTGCATAAGCAGGGCCAAATGAATTTGGACCCTGCCAGCTTAAATGAAGCGCAGATGCCAGGATGCAAGAGAGAGTAAACGGACTCAAAAATGCAGCAGCGCCAAGAGACTGGAACTGGGCGGGGGCGGCCGGTGGAGACATCGCACAGCGGGGGGAGGGGACCCTCTTGTACCATCTTGCTCTCTAGCCTGAGACCGGTACCCATGGAATGAAGCGCGAGAATGTCTGAGTCTTCTGATTGGTTGGTGGCCATGGCAGAAAATTCAATGCCCAGGTAGACTGGGGAGACAAACGTGCGCGACAAACAATCAGCCACAACGTTGAGCTTGCCAGCCACATGCTGAATGTCAGTAGTGAACTCTGATATTGCAGCGAGGTGACATTGCTGATATGCTGACCACGGTTCCGAGATTTTGGACATCGCATACGTAGGTTAAAGGTTTGTGGTTGACAAACACGGTAAATACGTGACCCTTGAGCCAAAACTGGAAGTGCTGCATGGCCAGGTAGAGAGCCAACAACTCTCTGTCAAAAGTGCTGTACTTACACTCGTTGTTGCACAGTGTGTGGCTGAAAAAGGCAAGTGGTTGCCATGAACCGGAGACATATTGTTCCACCACCACTCCTACCGTGGCGTCAGACGCATCCATAGTTAGAGCAATCCATGCCGATGGGGAAGGATTGGCCAGCAAAACCACACTGGCGAGCGCAGATTTGGTGCCCAATAAAGTCTGGACACGCGCGGGGGTCCAGTCAATGCCATCCGCGGGCTTCTTCTTCTTGAGTGCATTGTAAAGTGGTTGCAGAAACTGGGCTGCCCAGGGAAGGAAACAATTGCAAAAATTAACCATCCCCAAAAACTCCTAAAGCACCTTCACGGTCTGTGGACGTGGGAAATCACACACAGCCCGCACTTTATCCGGCAGCAGAACCACGCCCTTAGATGAGATGCAATGGCCCAAAAAATCAGTTTCTGGCAGCTTGAACTGACATTTTGCTGGGTTAACTATCAAACCATGGGACTCCAGCCTTTGGAAAACCTGCTTCAAATGAGAGAGGTGTTCCTCCTCAGACGTGCTAGCCACCAGGACATTATCCAGGTAGACGAACACGAACTGCAAATCACAGAGCACCACATCTATCATCCTCTGAAAAGTTTGAGCCACACCCTTAAGTCCGAATGGCATGCGTAGAAACTCAAAAAGGCCAAAGGGTGTTATTACCGCCGTTTTTGAGACATCTTCTGTGCGCACTGGGATCTGGTGGTAGCCGTGGACCAGATCCACCTTAGAGAAAATGGACGTCCCGGCCAGGTGCAACGAAAAATCCTGTATGTGAGGGATTGGGTAACCGTCGTGCTGTGTATTGTTCTTCAGGTGATAAAAATCACCGCACGGCTGCCATGAACCATCGGACTTTGGTACCATGTGCAGCGGGGAAACCCAAGGGCTATTGGAGCGCCTAATGATCCCTAAATGTTCCACGTTAGCAAACTCTTCCCGCACGATAGCTAGCTTAGTTGCATTGAGGTGGCACGGGCACGCGAAAACCAGAGGGCCTTTTCTGATAATAAAATGCTCAACAGCCTCTGTGGATGCTGTCGAAGGTCTCGCTGTCACCGCCTGGACACCAAAACTCCTACTAGCCAGGATAATACGGTCCACTTCTTCCACCAGCGCCTGGTAATCTCTGGCAGCCAGCAGTGGTGAGTTGGCTAAAATGGGCCCCGCTGAAGTCGGCAGTTTCCTGAGGAAGAGATTGGCAAAGAAAAAGGATCCGTCATCTGTGCCCAACAGAGCTAGCATACTTTCCATCAACTCCACAGCCGAGCCGACACCTAACTCAGAGTGAGAGAGGAGTTTCTCTGCTCTCTCCCCATCAGAGAGGGTGTAACGCTATAATAATTGCTGCTTGTGAGCAGTGTATTTCCTCTGGGCTGGGGGGTCTCGGAGCAGGCTCATGGCACGCTGGGTGGAGCGCGGGTCAAGCGAAGCCACCACATAATGGTATTTCGTGTCGTCTGCAGAAATCCCATGGAGGGCGAATTGAGCCTCAACATGGATGAACCAGGCAGTGGGATCATGAAGCCAGAAGTCCGGGAGCTTGACTGCCACAGCAAGTGAGGCTGGGTTGTCTGAGGGAAACCCAACCGTGGGTATTCCCGAAGAAGAGCTCGCTTTGTCTTCCTTTTTGAATATTATCAACGTCATAGGTCACCAGTGTGGAGGAATGAAGAAACGTGACACGAGAGCTGCCAGTTCAGAACTTGACTCAACTCCAGCATAAAGAGAATGACATTTGGTGCCAAGACGCTCACATATATATTTCCAAATCTCTCCTCCCCTCTCCCCAAATTACTGGGTGTGAGTGGAGCCTGCTAGTTGTCTGCCACAGCAGGTTCATTATTATTAATGGCAGGCTGAAAACTGTTGGGTCTGATTGTTTCAGACAGAGCTTCACAGTTTTTTATTTAATGTTGGTGTTGGTGCACATGTGTCAGTGTGTCGGATGTATTTATCTTACCCCTTTATGATGGATTAATCCAATATGCAGTGATTCAAAGAAAACGTTCATTATCCACAGACCAAATGTTTGTTGTGACAGAGACATGATCCAGTCCCTCAAATGTCTTTTGGAGATTGAAATCTATTTTTGAAAAATCTTTATCCAGGCAGCAGGTAAATGCTTTTTAACTTCAGTGGCTCACAATCTCCGCTGTCTGAAGGAAAGTGGCTGTTGACGTATCTGACAATCAGTCGGTTTACTTCTTGCTGGGTCCATGTGGGCGGGGTTTTGTGCGTATTATATTGCTAAAATATAAAAGGATGCACTACAATGGGTCTCAAATATTTGTAAATGTGTCCTGTTGTAGTACTGCAGGAGTTTATTGACAATAGACTACAAACTACACATATAAACTAAATTATAATGGTGACTGTGTCGTGAATGCTCCTATGGAGCAGATGGACAGACCCATATGCAGGATGTGTCAGTGCAATTTATTACAGAGAGAGAAAAAAAATACATTGTGCTCCAACAAGCTTATCTAGCGAGCAACAAATAAAGAATAAACACTGCACGCTCCCAAACCAACTGGTGAGCGCTTAGGAAAAAGACAAAGAATACCCCAAAGCACTCCGTCAAACAAACTGGTAAGCGCTGGGCTACTTACAGAGAGATTTTCCCAGAGCAGGCAGTGCTCCGGTGAAGGTGAGGGGAGACAATACAAAATAGCCGCAAAGGCAGAATGACAATGGCAGTGTATAAATACCAGAGATGTAACGAGCAGCAGGTGTGAACGCTGAGCTGGCAGAAACTAATTGCCTAACTGCTCTCAGCTGAAGGAAGAGTAGCCAGAGAGCAGTGAGAGAGGAAAAACAATCATTCGCAGCTGAGGGACTGGAAGCAGACTGCGAGTGAAGGTAGCTGTGCCTGGAATGGAGGAAAGGCGCTCGTATAACCAAAACCACATAACAAAGCTAACAGGAAAATAATAATGAAGAGAAAAACACTCAAGACTACAAAGGAAGTCTGAGCGCTGAGGACAGACGCTCAGACATATGACAGACTGAACAACTCCCATTCCCCAAAGTGCAAGATACACTATTATGAATATAGCTCATTAAAGATGATACAAATAAGTGATCTGACAAAAAAAGCAGTTCTAATATTGGATGTCCCATTCATTTTCAGTTATTCTGTAATTAGTAGTCACACAATCAAATAAATCTCAGTTCAGTCCCTTTCATATTTGTCAAAGTCTAACATGTGATTGCCTACATTTTGGCTCCACCTCTGTATTCCATTTTCAAACACAGCCTACATTTGGGCCTGTAAAGCTTGATTGGGCTACCTGTTTTAGACAGGAATACTTGCTTTCTACGGGCATGCACTAGTTATACTTCAAGTACATTCAAAAGTGAGTTATTTAATATTTTTTACTTAAGTGGAAATTGTGCTACTTTAGTTTTGGTACTTCATCTGTACTTTAACTTAAAAAGCAAAGGATTTGAGTACTTTGTCCACCGCTACTGAAAACAACAGGGTGTGTAACTTTACTTACCAGTCATAACACATTGCTGTGTCGTGCTACATTGCCGGTGTCAAAGCAGATGCTGGTCAGACTCTAGAATGAAAATACACACAACTTAAGTACATGCACAGCACCAAAGTGCAACATGTAAAAAAAAAACTTTTTAGCCAGGATTAATGCTAGCTTATTTCATCAGATGTTGTTGACACAAGCACAAAATACAAGCAGAGCACGGAGTTAGTATTGATGGTTAACTAGCTAGCTCATTGTCTGCATACAGGAGACAACAGTGTTGTTTGTTCAAAGTGAGCTTTCCACCACTGGGATAAACAATGTAAAAGATGCATAATATCACATATCACATCACTCACCATCCTCTATCACGGTTTTCAACAATGATGCCGTGATCGGGTCGATGCCAGTGTGCCTCCTGTTATTTGTTGGTCGGTGGCCGTAAATTCATTTTGGGTCGGTCCGTCTAGTTCCCTCTGGATTCTCTCATCAGCCAAAAGGCACAGAAAAGTCTGTTGGACCATGGTGTTGATTTCTGTGAAGCCATTTCTATCATTGTGTTTACACTAACGCTCGCTCGATCACTCACTTGCTCACTGAAGAATTTTTGAAATTGGCACCTGAAGATTCTAGTGAAGATGTCGCTCTCATGGCATTACACCCTGACCAATCGGTGGCTTGAAGTCTATTGACGTCACATTTTCAGCTCGACTCAGCACAGCTGGAACCTGAGTGGAGTAGGTACGAAAAAAGTACCTGGTACCAGGAACTAATGGAAAACCCTACAAACCGAGTAAAGTCGAGGCGAGTCAGGCCAAGCAGGTACTAGTGGAAAAGGGGCTAAACTGCAGTTATTCTGGACAACGCTGATGCAGATCACAACTCAGTTGGGGCCCGCTACATTTTGTCTCGCTGATGGATCATGGGGCACGCCAGCCACCTCAGGAAGGTGCTATAGACCTCGGCCCCAGATCAGGAGATGATGACCAATCTGACGGGATTGGACTGGGACTTCAGCGGTGCAGGACCCGCAGCCCCTGAAGGAAGTCCACCGGAGCCTGCAGCAGCAGCACAGCCTGAGCATCACTTAGCCCCTGTTCGACAGAGACCCCATCATCTGGAGGACTTTGTAACCAATTTTTGACCTATCTTGTTGATAGTTTTGACATGATTGATCAAGTGGCAGAATAATCCACTTGGTCATGGGGGCATACTGGCAGTCTACCCGGGTGCCCAGTTAGTAGTATTAGCTTTGATTAATTACACCATGTTCCAAATTATTATGCAAATATTTGTCTCTGATTTTCCTAAATAGTTGATGCAAATGTATGTATAATTTTCAAGTCATTAACCGTTGGAGCGTAATTCAAATTTTATTGAACAAACCTTCCAATGGTAACTTTTTTTTTTGCAAAAATAAAAAAAAAAAACTCAAAATGCTCTGCTCCAAATTATTATGTAAAACAGAGTTTCAAAACATTTTATTGGTTGTAAAGAACTGAAAATGGTCATTTGTTGAATTTGCAGCATTAGGAGATCATATTTACTGAAATCAAAAGCTATTTCAATCAAAAACATCTTAACAGGCCAAGTTACATGTTAACATTGGACCCCTTCTTTGATATAACCCACCCTCATAGATCTTTTGCTTGAGGATGCACCGAAGGCTCTCACGAGGGTTGAGGTCAGGGGAGGATGGGGGCCACACCATGAGTTTCTCTCCTTTTATGCCCATAGTAGCCAATGACACACAGGTATTCTTTGCAGCATGAGTTGGTGCCTTGTCATGCATGAAGATAATTTTGCTATGGAAGGCATGGTTCTTCTTTTTGTACCATGGAAAAAAGTGGTCAGTCAGAAACTCGGTATAGTTTGCAGAGGTCATTTTCACACCTTCAGGGACCCTAAAAGGGCCTACCAGCTCTCTCCCCATGATCCCAGCCCAAAACATGACTCTGCCACCTCCTTGCTGACATTGCAGCCTTGTTGGGACATGGTGGCCATCCACCAACCATCCAGTACTCTATCCATCTGGACCTTTCAGAGTTGCACGGCACTCATCAGTAAACAAGACTGTTTGAAAATTAGTCTTTAAGTATTTCTGGCCCCACTGCAACCATTTCTGCTTGTGAGCATTAGTTAGAGGTGGCCAAATAGTAGGCTCATGCACAACTGCAAGCATCTAGAGCAGGGGTGTCCAATCATGTGCCATGGATGGCCAAAACCATGCAGGCTTTACCTCCAACCAGTGTCTTCAACAGCAGATTCCACTGAATTTCTTCCCACTGACTGCTGATAAGTGAAAAAACCTGCTGAAGAGACTAGGTAGAAGAGAAAACCTGCAGGGTCTTGGCCCTCCATGGCACATGATTGGACACCCCTGATCTAGAGGATCCTACACCTTGAGGTTCATGGGACCCCAGAGGCATTTGCTGTTTTGTAATGGCATTTTAGCAGCTGCTCTCTTAATCCGATGAATTTGACTGGCGGAAACCTTCCTCATTATGCCTTTATCTGCACAAACCTGTCTGTGCTCTGAATCAGCCACAAATTTCTTCGCAGGACAATGATCACGCTTATGTTTTTGTGAAACATCTAATGTTTTCATACCTTGTCCAAGGCATTGCACTATTTGACGCTTTTCGGCAGCAGAGAGATCCTTTTTCTTTCGCATATTGCTTGAAACCTGTGGCATGCTTAATAAAGTGGAACATCCTTCTTAAGTAGTTTTCTTTTAATTGGGCTCACCTGGCAAACTAATTGTGACAGGTGTCTGAGAATGATCAGTGATGCAAAGAGCCATGAGACACAATACCATCCATGAGTTTAACTGAAAAACAAAAAAAAAAAATGTTTTTGACACTAAAATCCTATTTGCATAATAATTTGGAACGTGGTGTAGTGTAAGTTCTTTTGTTTTCAGTGGGGGGGGGGGGGGTAAATGTGTTTGGACATGGGTACGTTCACATAGGTGACGTCACAACGTGGCGAACTGGCCATGGCGTGATAAGGCGCCACCCCTTGGTACATAGTTAGTTCAATGGCAAATAAATCAGAGTTCAGTTCGACTGTCCGCTTGTTATTTCCAAACATAACAATTAGGGTGACTGAAATGTAAAGAAAAAAAATGAACACAATTGGTGCAAGATTCCTAGTTCCACTGTTTGCTCGAAAGCCAACACCTTTACCCCCCCCCCCCCAATCTACATGGCAGACAGTGATGTTGGTCAATAATAGAGCAGTGGATTGTGTTATGTATGGAAATACCTGGGTAAAGGATGAGGCAGGATGATGGTTGGCGAACAGCTTTATTTAAGAACTATTTGTCATGAACTGGGTTTGGACTATTTCCAAACTCAGCTTCATGGCTTTTTTGCTGTATTTATTTCCATCTGTTGTATTTTTGGTGCCTGTTACTTGTCTGTTTATGCTTTGGTTGTTTAATCTCTTGTGTTATTTATAGTTACTTTTCAGTCTGCTTTTGGTTTTGTTTATATTTATTTTGTGACTGGCAGCAGTCAGGGGCCTTTCCAGGTCTTGCTGTGCCACCTGTCAGCTGGCAGTCACTCCTCCCTCTCCTGTCATTGCAGACAGCTGGTTCCAATCATTAAATGTTCCTTCCCTCTCTGCTCAGGTCAGTCCACACACCTGTGTTCACTCATCTTGTTATGTCACGTATTATTTAAGCTCAGTCTGTTCACCTTGTCCTCGCCGGTTCATTGCATTGTCTACTCCTCCACTAGACCACAGGCTGCTCTGGTGAATTCCTGTAATTGTTTCCCCCCACTCACCATTTCGCTTGGGAGCACCTTGGGTTTATTTTCTATGTTACCTACTCGCAAGTAATTGTTTCCCCCCGCTCACCATTTTGCTTGGGAGCGCCTTGAGTCGATTTTCTGTTATCTGTTCACCAGTAAGCTTGAGAGTGTTTTGTATTCATTCTTTATCTTACTAGCTCACCAGTTCATTTGTTGGAGCTACTGTAATTACCTTTTATGTTAATAAACGCACAACAGCAATCCTGGGTGTGGGTTTATTTGTCTCCTCTGCCCCGGAGGGACAGTAATTATGACATTATTTACACAGCAGTTACACGGTGTGCACCCAGTACAAGCATCTGGCTAAGAGGCCGCAAGATGATGCCCTTGCCTTATATGCAGGGCGGTGCAGTGGCACGACAGGAAGTGCCCATCACTGCACCGCACTTCACAATAAGTGCCAGAACCCGACACCACATCCTCCCCCCCGAAAAGTCCAAAACCACACATACAATTGACCCCCCCCCCCAAATTTGGGACCTGAATCACGCACTAAAATTAATGGGAACTAATGTACTAAAACTGGCCTATCACATTCACACAAAACAACCTAAAAATAGAGTTGGTGGGTGGACTGCCACACAACCTGCACGGCACAGTGGTTTATTCTGCCACTGGTAACCTAAAAGTCCTTTATTCAACTAAAATTATACTGCTGTGTTCCTAAACTATACAATAATATACAAAATAACCCCATTTCATAACATACATATACATAAGAACATTAGAACTATTAATAAAGTGCTACCGCACAGTCATTGGGGTGGAAAAAAATGGAACTTTCATGGGGGGTTCAGGGCAGCCCCTCAGCAGGCGCACCCCTGAAGACCGCAGACCCCCGGAGCAATGGCCGACCCTCTGATGGAGCCTGCATCCCACACCGCCATCACCGACTCCCGTCTAGCCTCGCCACCTGGAGCGTCTTCCCGGACACGCCGAAGCTGATTGGCATGCCTCAGTGAGCCATCAGACAACCTGAAGCATGCTGTGCCCAGCTTAGCCACAATGCGCAGACACCCTCGGTGTTTTTCTGGCTGTCGTTCAGTTCATCTTCGCTGTGGACGTCCTTAACCCCGAACCTGTACCAAGTCCGTAATCTGGAGTGGGATTTTACTCGGCCCGGTGTGTTGCTGCTGAGCATGCAGTAACTCCATGCTCGTCGGTCTCGCCCCGTTTCCTTCTATAAACGTTGTAGTGTTCACCGTTGTAGCTGCAGGCCCCCCCAGTCAACTGTGGCCAAGTACCAGAGGCATATGGAGCTAGCATGGTGTCACTCGTCGGTATGGGTACCGAACCTAGGCAAAAATTGGTTGACTTGACTGCCGTGGCGTCTATTAGCTCTTCGTATTGTTCGCTCCCAGTGTCCGTTGGGAGTGAGCAGGGTGATTCCCTGGGTAAAATAAACGGCACACCCTGGCGTAATGATTCCAGAGTCCACATTTACCACAACGTGACCCACAACCCTTGCAAAGGGGTTCTTCCGGGGCAGACCTTTTGCTGGCAGCACTGACTTCCCAAAAATCTTCATCCTCGCTATCCTCACTATCAGGGTCCGCAACATTAGCTGAGGCAAGCGGCTCCGGCATCTTCTGTGGCTGGCGCCAATTTAGCTCCACAGCTAGCTTAGCAACAGTTTCCCACCGGAACGCTACCTCCATAGCTTTAGCTAACATTAAGTCATTAGGTGCCATTAATAGCCTAGCATGCAGCTCAGCATTACACACATGCTCTACTAGTTGATCGTGAACCATTTCATCTTCAAGCGGTCCAAAACGACACTTACTGGCTAGCTGCTTCAAGTCAATAACATATTGGCGGAATGGCTCACCTACCCGCTGATACGGGCTGCACGGTGGCGCAGTGGTTAGCACTGCAGCAGCACAGTTTACCCTTGGCCGGGGGATCGTGGGGATCGTGGGGATCGTGGGATCGTGGGTTCGATCCCAGCCCCTGACCAACAGTGATCTGTGTGGAGTTTGTATGTTCTCCCCGTGTATGCGTGGGTTTACCCCGGGATTTCTCCGGTTTCCTCCCACATGCCAAAAAACATGCAGGTTAGGTTAATTGGAGACTCTAAAGTGGCCCTAGGTGTGAATGTGTGTGAATGGTTAAGGGATAGCACCGTATCGTGGCTGCTTCATCCATCCAGGTGGTGGATGACCCTCAATTGCCCCTCTGGGGATCAATAAAGTATACTAAATCTAAAAAAAAAAAAAAAAATACCGCTGCTGAAAACAAATCCTTCAGACAGTCACGTTGTCTGGAGTGGAGAAACGTTTAGCTAGCAGCTTCACAATGTCCTCACATGAGTCCACCTTGCCAAGCGCCTGCAGGACCCTCCGGCCTGCCATGCCCAGGTTGTGAACAAGAAGTGCCCGTGCTCTCGCCCAATCTAGCTCCCCATGGCCCAGCGCCGTAACATACATCTGATAGGCCTCCCACCAATGCGGCCATAAAACCGTTGGTTCACCCGGGAGCTCAAGAAAGGGGCGAAGCGGGGTGATGCACGCCTCCATGAGTTAATCCTCATGTTATGTATGGAAATACCTGGGTGAAGGATGAGGCAGGATGATGGCTGGCGAACACAGCTTTATTTAAGAACTACTTACACAGCAGTTACACGGTGTGCACCCAGCACAAGCATCCAGCTAAGAGGCTGCAAGATGGTGCCATTGCTGTATATACAGGGCGGTGCATTGGCACGACAGGAAGTGCCCGTCACTGCACCGCACTTCACAATAAGTGCCAGAACCTGAAACCACAGGTGGGTATCAAGACTTGTGACGTTTACCATTTAGTGAAGCTTACCATTTCTTGACGTACAAGAAAATCCCGGGAAGAGTCACAATAGCTTTCTGGAGAGAAACGGAGAGAAAAACGAGATAAAGGCTATATTTTTTTTAAGAGAAATTATCATTTTTGTGTTTCTTCCAATAATCATATGGCCAGTAGACATATTTCAGAAGGTTAAAACCTACAAAAACACAATTTTTCAGTCAATGGCCTCTTCAGGTGTGTATTGGGTTAGGACACTTAGATTGTGGTTAAACATATTTATTTTGTCTCTTCATACAGAGCCTTTTCTAGCTATAAAGCAGAGTACACAAATGCTATGGGCCCTCTCAGCAACTAGACCAGGGGTCACCAACCTTTTTAAAACCAAGAGCTACTTCATGGGTATTGAGTCATGTGAAGGGCACCAGCTTGACACACTCCTCTAAAATAACAAATTGTGCATATATGTATATATATACAGTATATATACAGTATATATATATATATATATATATATATATATATATATATATATATATATATATACTGTATATATACACAATATATATAAGATAAGATAAGATAAGCCTTTATTAGTCCCACAACGGGGAAATTCCAGGATTGCAACAGCACAGGGATAGCAACACTCAGAGCAACAATCAGAAGGCAAGAAAAAAAAAAAAAAAAAAAAACAAGCAAGCAAGAGCAGCTAATATACATATGTACATATTACTATAAAATATATATATACACACACACACACACAGACACACAGTGCAGAGCATTGTAGCTGGATGGAATAAATATATGAATATATGAACACACAGTGCAGAGCATTGTAGCTAGATGGAATAATATGTAGATATATAAAAACACAGTGCGGAGCATTGTAGCTAGATGGAATAAATATATAGATATATAAATATAAACACACCCAGTGCAGAGCATTGTAGCTAGATGGAATAAATATGTAAATATACAGTATAAACACACACAGTGCAGAGCATTGTTGCTAGGTGGGATGAAACAGCATAACCGTCTATTTAGTTATCCTACATGGTATGATTATGTGCCCATACATATTCTCACCCTCCATAGCGACCGGTATGTTCCTAGTTGTATGCCGGAGAGGACCATTGTGTAAGTCTATTTTTTTTTTTGAATGCAAAAGATGCAAAACTATTAGTTTGTTACGTCTTTTTGCTATCTCTGCGAGCAGCCCTGCTTAGGTTGTACAGTCTGACAGCCGTTGGTAGGAAGGACCTACGAAACCTCTCGGTTGTGCACCTGGGATGATGTAGTCTGCTGCTAAATGAGCTCCTCAGTGCATCCAGTATGTCCTGCATAGGGTGGAACTCGGACTCCAGCAGAGATGACAGTTTAGCCACCGTCCTTCTCTCTCCTATCTCCTCCATCGGATCAAGGCGTTGCCCCAGGACAGAGCTAGCTTTCTTAATCAGTTTGTTCAGTCTCTTCCTATCGGCTGCAGTAATGCCACTGCCCCAGCAGACCACTCCAAAAGTGATGGCTGATGCCACCACCGTGTCATAGAATGACTTCAGCAGCGCCCCTTGTACACCAAAAGACCTGAGTCTCCTCAGCAGGAACAGCCTGCGCTGTCCCTTCTTGTAGAGTGCGTCAGTATTGTGTGACCAGTCTAGTTTATTGTTCAGATGAATACCCAGGTACTTGTAGGATGTCACCATCTCGATGTCTGTTCCCTGTATATTTACTGGTGCTGTGAGGGGCTGCCCATGCCTGCGGCAGTCCACCACCAGCTCCTTAGTTTTCCTCGCGTTGATCTGGAGGCAGTTCCGATGGCACCAGTCCACAAAGTCCTGGATAAGCCCTCTGTACTCAGCTTCATCTCCGCTGGAGATGAGACCAACGATCGCAGAGTCATCAGAGAACTTCTGTAGATGGCAATGTGTTGTGTTGTGTGAGAAGTCCGCAGTATAAAGAGTGAACAAGAAGGGAGCCAGCACCGTTCCCTGGGGGGCCCCCGTGCTACTGATGATCGTGTCGGAAACACAGTCCCGGGTTCTCACAAACTGAGGCCGGTTCGTGAGGTAGTCCAGGATCCATGATGACAGGTGCTGGTCCACCCCTGCGCGCAGCAGCTTGTCCTTCAGGATCATCGGTTGGATGGTGTTGAAAGCACTGGAGAAGTCAAAGAACATGATCCTCACCATATTCCCGGGCTTCTCCAGGTGGGACAGAGAACGGTGAAGGAGGAAGATCACCGCATCCTCCACCCCAATGCCATGCTGGTAGGCGAACTGGAGTGGATCCATCGCTGGTTCCACCAGGGGGCGGAGATGAGCAAGGAGCAGTCTCTCCAGGGTCTTCATCAAGTGGGACGTCAAGGCCACCGGTCTGAAGCTGTTCAGGTCTTTGGGGTGGGAAGTTTTTGGTACAGGTACCACACAAGATGTTTTCCACAGCTGTGGTACCCTCCCCAGTTTCAGGCTCATGTTGAAGATATACGTCACAATCCCACACAGCTGGTCTGCACAGGACTTGAGGAGCTTTGCGCTGATGCCGTCCGGTCCCGACGCCTTCCTCGCCTTGATCTTCCTCAGCTCCGTCCTCACCTGGGTCTTGGTCAGGGTCAGGATGGGGGGCTGTGTGTTGGGAGTGGGGGGGGTGTCGGTGGAGTGGGGAGTGGGTAGCAGGACTTGATTTCTTAGAGGCAGCAGTGGTTGTTGTGCAGACAGGGGGGAGGGCGGTTGGTCAAATCTATTGAAAAACAGATTCAGGTTGTTCGCCCACTCCCTGCCCCCCGTGGCCTGGGGCGAGGTATTCTGGAGCCCCGAGATGGTTTTGAGGTTTCTCCAGACCCCGCTGATGTCGCTCTGTTGCAGCTTGTCCTCCATCTTCTTCCTGAAGCTGTCCTTGCCTTCTCTGATCTTTCTCCTCAGCTCCCTCTGTACGGACTTCAGCATCTCCCTGTTCCCCGACCTGAAGATCCTCTTCTTCTCTCTCAGAAGTGTTTTTATCTCAGGGTTGATCCAGGGTTTGTTGTTTGAGTGACGCCGTATGGTCTTGGTGGGAACGGATTTGTCCACACAGAAGCTGAGGTAGCCCGTGAAGGTGTGAATGAGGCCATCGATGTCCTCACCATGTGGATCGCAGAGCTGCTTAATATATATGTATATTTCTGCAAAGTGTGGTTAGTCTGAGTAAATAACTGCATATATTCCTGTATATATTTGCATCCTTTTATAGAAACGTGGACAGACTGTAATTTACTGTACATACTCTGTTGTCATTGAATCCTTATTTAAATCCTCCACCTGAACAACGAGAGCAAGTTTTTAGCCAAAGTCAAATTCCTTGTATGTGTTGTGCATACTTGGCCAATAAAGCTGATTCTGATTCTGATTCTGATATATATATACTGTATATATATATATATATATATATATATATATATATATATATACATAAATAAATAATTATCAATAACTTAGAGTGGGTAACAGACAAGATCAGTATTCAACACTTTATTTTTATTAATCTCAGCAATTGTTCAGATGATCACTTCTACATTTCATTAAAAAAATGTCCAGTTTTCACCAGTCCCTTTTAACCATAAAAAACTAAACCCTTTTAATTCATGAACTATGTTGAACCATGTTTGAAAAAGTTATGCAACATTTAAGAAAAATCAACTTTCATATTAAATAAATCTTATCACATTTTTTAACTGAACAAATCTACTGCAATTCTGCTCAAAATCTGTTACATTTAATAAACACACTTTTGTGTGTTCTTCTTCACTGGAATTATATCCATACAGTTCTTGCCAAGAATCATGCTTGAGTAATAACCAGCACTGCGGCGGCATGAAATAAAGCAGCGTTGGTGAAGGTTTTAAGCAAGTTTATTAAATCATACCGCCGTCACGAAGCTCGCCCTAATGGGCGGCTCGGAGGCTCTCCAGCAAAGAGACACAAGAGTGAGTGTGTCAGCAGCAGTTGCAGGAATGAGAGAATGAACATGAAAATCAGACAGCTTATATACTCAGCTCAGACAATACATCAAAGACATTCACAGCAGTCGATCTGGGCATTTGCATATGAGAGGCACAGACAGTACAGGATGCATGAACACAATGCATGAGTGGGACATTAACATCACAGCAGTGAAACCATGCATGAATGGCAGATTACTTCACAGCATGCAGCGGAAAAAACCAGAAGAGCGAGCTGTCTGCCCCAGTCTGTTGTGGGGGTTGCCACACCGCTCCCCCCAGAGGGCAAGGCAGGCGGCCGAGACCTCGATATTGCAGCTTTGGCAGCGAGCAGGGAAAGCTCTCTGCAGGAGGAGGGGGAGGGAGGAGGGGGGTAGTACGTGCCGGCCGGAACGGTGAAATCGTCCGAGCCGCGCAAAAATTGCTTGCTGGTCCGCGACGTCGAGGGGCTGTCCCGTTGAACGTGCGGAGGTCCACAAGAAGAAAAATTAGTCTCTGACTCCTCTCGCGGCCATGAAGAAAAACAGGAGCGGCGAGGCTGCGTAGCGGCTGTAAGAAAAAAAGAAACAAACACAGAGGGACTTGGCGTGTTGACTTTAGGTGCAGGCACAACCTTAAAGCCTCGGGAACCGCAGACAGCTGAATTCCCCTTGTCTGCCGTGGCTAAGACCATAAAATCCAGTGAGCAAGCTGCGTGCCTCAGGTGTACGAGCAAGCCTGAAGGGCCAGTGTGCAGCAGAAGGAAGGCGGTCAGTGGAGCCGTATGTGTCCCGTGCGTGGTGCGCCGTCCTCGTAACTCCCCGGTGTGTGTGCCAGGGCTCCGTGCATGGGTGGGCCAGCTGGAGAGGAAAAGCCAGGGTCAGGGAGCTTAATCATCCCTGTTGTAGTTGCAGCAGATGGGTCATGGTGCGTTCAGGTCCACGTGTGCTCCGTCGGCCGTGGAGGTCGCCGTTGTGGAGAAAGGACGAGGTGCATGCGCTCTCGTGTGGAGGAGCTGTGAGCGCGGCCGGTCCAGCGTGGATGTGCCGATCTAGGCGTGCAGATCCCACCATGGAGTTTGCTGCGGCTTTCCCGGTCGTGGGTGATGTCCTGAGGGTTCACTGAAGCAGAAAGCAGCTGCTGCGTTCGCTTGTCGTCGGAGCATCACCGCCGGGTGCTGCGTTCGCCGGCAGCGTGTTCGTTTCAGCGTCGGGTCACCAGTGCGGCGGCATGGAATAAAGCAGCGTTGGTGAAGGTTTTAAGCAAGTTTATTAAATCATACTGTCGTCACGAAGCTCGCCCTAATGGGCGGCTCGGAGGCTCTCCAGCAAAAAGACACAAGAGTGAGTGTGTCAGCAGCAGTTGCAGGAATGAGAGAATGAACATGAAAATCAGACAGCTTATATACTCAGCTCAGACAATACATCAAAGACATTCACAGCAGTCGATCTGGGCATTTGCATATGAGAGGCACAGACAGTACAGGATGCATGAACACAATGCATGAGTGGGACATTAACATCACAGCAGTGAAACCATGCATGAATGGCAGATTACTTCACAGCATGCAGCGGAAAAAACCAGAAGAGCGAGCTGTCTGCCCCAGTCTGTTGTGGGGGTTGCCACAAGCACTGTCCTTTCATGAGAAAAAGCTAAACAAGCACTGAGAGTGCTTATATGCACGGTGGCGCAGTGGTTAGCACCGCGGCAGCAGTTTACCCTCGGCCGGGGGATCGCGGAGATCGTGGGTTCGATCCCTGCCCCCGGCCAACAGTGATCTGTGTGCATGTTATGGTTTTTCATGCAAAAACATGCAGGTTAGGGAGTTAAGGGGCGCTTGCGCACGCAGCGACCGGCAGCTGGTGGCTTGTCACCGGACTGCAGAACAAATCCACCTACGGGTACAAGATAAGTCAAAAAAAAAAAAAAAAAAAAAAGAGTGGGTAGTGAAGTGTCGCTCCACATAGTGGCGCTTCGCCCCGCAAATGAAACACACGCAGCTTCCTTTCACGGTAGTAAAAAAGAACTCTTCCTCCCGCTCACTTTGAAAATGATAAATTTTCTGTCTTTTTTTTTGCCATGTTTTTGGCCTAGGAAACTGCACTCCGCTCGCCATCTTCACTGCCCGCTAGCTTACGCTCCACAAGCGCGAAGGTTTTGTCATGCGCACGATACTGACCTTTGAACTAGGTCAGAGTTCACCTTAACTTTACGTATAATAAACACATTTTCATTTTTTTTTTATTTTTAAGACATTGTCATTTTAAAATCTATATAAATGCAAGTGTGATTTTAAAAAATAGCGGCAGAAAAAATTACATCTTAGACGCAGCTCACTTGCGAGTTGTGCTATTTTTAGAACAGGCCTGCGGGCGACTCATGTGGTCCCTGCGGGCGACATGGTGCCCGCGGGCACCGCGTTGGTGACCCCTGAACTAGATGGACCCCAAGCTACTCTCATAAATTTGCAACTTTTTTCTTGTGAATTTGCAACTTTTTCTTGTAAAATTGTGACTTTTCTTATAAATTTGCTACTTTTGCTTGCAAATCTGCAACTTTTTTCTCTTGTATATTTACAATGTTCATACGAATGCTGGTTAAAAATTGTATTCTTTGTAATGGTTTGATTTTATTTTTCTGTTCTTTTCGACAATGGCCCAATTTTTTATTTTGTTTTATCTGTTGAGAGGGGAGACTTTTTTCACTTCAAAAGGTTTGAACTCTTCCCCATTAAAAACATATGGCTCCCCACAAACACCTTGTACAGGGCCTCCATAAACCTAGAAATGGCCTTGTCTTCATGGTACATCATATTTTTGTCTTTCAGATCAAAGATGTGTTTCCAAGCAGCTCATATCCTTCATATCATATCATATCATATCATATCATCATGACTTAGCTTTCCTGTAATAAAACACTAGAGGGAAAGCAGGCTAACCCAATGTTATCTTCTTTCCTTTTAAAAATTGTTGCAACATTTTAGTGATAGTAATCAAGTCATTTTCTCTTTTCTGCATTTACTGCCACTTCAGGCTTCTATCTGTCTTATTAAAGGCTGGGCGGTGTGTGACAGCGTGCCGCCACTGTTGCCTGGTTACTGCAGTACAACCAGCACTCCTAACGAGCTTCAAGCCGTCACCGAGCTCGTTTCTTACCAGTGCAGCGAGTAAGCATCGCCCAGCAGACCATGTTAGCGGTGAAACTCTGTGGAAGCTGAGTAGAAAGTTGACAATTGGGGAAACTTGGGAATCCCCAGGACACAGTGTTCATCCCGCTGTTTTATTTGCTCCACTGTCAGAGCGTGGAAATTCATTGGCTTTGACACTTGTATTTCTCAGCGGCTCCTGAGAATGGTGGTAGAGAATACAGAACCACCTGGTAGAGAGCAGAATACATTTCACAGGAGTGGGTCACTGAATTTGAATTACCAACCAAGAGCGGGTATCACACACCATAATACATACTTTATAGAAGGCCACTTTTGTCTCTAATTAATCAGTTTATTTTGTGTCACTTGTTCTTATGCCTTTATTAAATCCTTGGCTTCTGCTGTGAAGAGCTCAGTATCCAGCTGGCTCTTGCTCTCATAAAAAGAAGTGGAAGGCAGCCAGCCACTGAGATTGAATCACGGATATGTCCTGGCCTCGAAGACCAGCACAGAGTGAGAGAAAGAAGATGGAGAAGATGGTTAAGGGAAGGAATGGGGGGGACAGCAAGGGTTATTCCCAGTCCAAGCTTTTTATATGTGATAACAAGAGAGGAGAAGCCGCTTCCATTGGAGAATTCACATGGGAATTGATTGCCTAGGTAGTCAAGAAAACGATGAAAATGCTGAACTGCGGCCTCTGAGAAGATAGAGAGAGCTGTAAAGTGATGACAGAGCAGTTTTTAGAAGTTATTCTGCAGCTTTCTGTATCAGCTTAAAGTATCTGTGCAGGAACACCAAGAAACAATGAGGCACAAGCAACATAAAGATGCTTCTTGGACAAAGCTGACCTTGATTATAAATGGCAATGGTGGTCCGAACACACTGACCTCCAGGGTTTGCATAAAGTGTAGCTTTTTAATTAAAGAAGATCACTAAACATATGTTCCACCACCTTTTCTCCTTCATATTTTTAAACCAGATTACCAGACTTGAAAAATGGTGCATAAAAATCATTGTTCTGCTAGTTCTTTTTTAGTAAAGATATTTTTTTTAATAAATCTTCAATTTTTAGCAGCATAGTTCTGCTGATTTCAGATTTGTTTTTCCTTCAGGTCAGAAAAATAAAAAGGAAGGACCCAAACTGTTGGTGATACGAGAGAAGCTTTCAGGTGAAAACAGATCCTTTATTGCCTGAGGGATAAGCAGACAAACAAAAAAAAAGCACTGCAAAGTGGCTGCAGGATGAAATGACTACTGAAGGACATAAATTCAGGATGGAAAGAAACAGGGACAACCAAGATAAAAGGCAGAGCAAATGATCAGACAAAGGCGGAGAGAGACGAGGTGGATCTTAAGCACACACGGTATGATTAGTCTGGATGAGACACAGATGGAAAACGAGACGATAATTAACTCAAGACAAGGACAGGAAAAGGGACAAAGAAAGGAGAATGGCATGAAATAACCTACAAGCTAAGAATCAAAGACAAGAAAACAGATGAAGAAGGCACTGGAGAGGAACCATGATTAAAAACCTACATCCGGCATTGATCTGCATTAGTGTCCAGTTTAAAGGTCCCAGACATGGTGTGTTTGTGGGTTTTAACCTTCTAATGCGGCGGATGATAAAAAATATAAGCGGCAATGCTGTGGTTTTAAGGAAGTTTTATTATATCATACCGCCATCACGAGCTCCGCTCCCGGCGCCGTGCATGCGCGCCGGGAGCGAGCCCACGGCTCTCAGAGAAGGAGGACACAATGTCTGTGTCCTGCAGCAGCAGTTGCAGAATAAGAATGAGAGAGAGTTTGCATTACAGAGTTGCAGCATATATACCCAACTACAACAATACATCAAAGAGCATTCCCCAGCAGTTGGTCTGATCAAAGAGATAACAGAACAGGCATGAGACATTTGCATTTGAGAGACATATTGATCTCAGTCCCTAGGTCACAGTAAGGACAGGACGCATGAACACAATGCATGAAAGGCAACATTAACATCACAGAAGTGAGCCAGAAGAAGCAGATCTGTCTGTAGACATTAATACACATTTCACTGTTCTGTTAATTGCTCTAGCCGAGCACTGTGTCTGTCCAGTCTGTTTGTGGGGGTTTACACCAAACCGCCACACGCTCCCCCCCAGAGGGCACGGCAGGGGGCCGGGACCTCGATAATCCATCTATGGGAGCG
This sequence comes from Pholidichthys leucotaenia, assembly GCA_020510985.1. Taxonomy (NCBI): domain Eukaryota; kingdom Metazoa; phylum Chordata; class Actinopteri; order Cichliformes; family Pholidichthyidae; genus Pholidichthys; species Pholidichthys leucotaenia. The sequence goes on from CM035839.1 coordinate 61,900,917, forward strand.
AGCTGTGGGAGAAGCTCGCTGCAGGCGGAGGGGGAGGGAGGAGGGGGTTAGTAGGTGCCGGCAGGGGGATGGTGAAATCGTCCAAGCCGCGCAAAAATTGCTTGCTGCTCCGCGCGTCGAGGGGCTGTCCCGTTGCGCGTGCGGAGATCACAAGAAGAAAAATTTGTCTCTGACTCCTCTCGTGGCCCTGAAGAAAAGCAGGAGCGGTTGTAAGAAAAAAAATAAAAGCAGAGGGACTGGCGTGTTGACTTTAGGGCAGGCGCAACTCTAAAGCCTCGGGAACCGCAGACAGCTGAATTCCCCTTGAGTGCCGTGGCTAAGACCATAAAATCCAGTGAGCAAGCTGCGGGCCTCAGGTGTACAAGCAAGCCTGAAGGGCCAGTGTGCAGCAGAAGGAAGGCGGTCAGTGAAGCCGATATTGTCCCGTGCGTGGTGTGCCATCCTCGTAACTCCCCGGTGCGCGTGCGGGGGTTCTGTGCGTGGGTGGGCCGCTGGAGTGGCGAGTCAGGGTGCAGAATCTTGGTGGAGATCGGCGCAGACGGCGCCGATAATATCCAGGTTGAGCTGTGGCTGCAGATTGGCCATGGTGCGTTGGAGCGGTGAGAGGAAATAGACGATCTTTTGTCCCTCAGGCTCGTGCAGATGCGTTGGAGCGGTGGGAGGGAATAGATGATCTTTGTTCCTCAGGCTCGGGTAGATGAGTAGGATCGCTGAGAGGGAGGAGTAGCAGTGAGAGGGAGAAAACGTTCTGTGTCCCTCGGCTGGTCCAGCGTGGACGTCCCGATCTCAGGCGAGGGTCGCGCCATGACGTTTTCTGCAGTTTTCCCGGTCGCGGGTGATGTCCGGAGAACAGCTCGCCTGTGTTGGCTCCGCGTCGAGGTCTCCCTGAAGCCGAAGGGAGAGCAGCTCGTTTGCGTCAGGCTACTGTGTTCGCTGGCAGCGTGTTTTTTTCAGCGTCGGTTCGCCAGCGTGGCCGTCCAGATCAGAAGGCTGCGTCGCACAAAGCGTGTGCGTCTTCGGGGTCACCAGTGCGGCGGATGATAAAAATAAGGCAGGGCGAAACTCGCCCCTGCGCTGTGAGCGCGTGCAGGAGCGAGCCCTGTGCCTCCAGTCCGCAAGCAGGTGAAGTGGAAGAATGAGAGAGAGTTTGCGTTACAGAGTTGCAGCATACTGTATATACCCAACTACAACAATACATCAAAGAGTATTCCCCAGCAGTTGACATGATCAAAGAGATAACAGAACAGGCATGAGACATTTGCATTTGAGAGACATATTGATCTCAGTCCCTAGGTCACAGTAAGGACAGGACGCATGAACACAATGCATGAAAGGCAACATTAACATCACAGAAGTGAGCCAGAAGAAGCGGATCTGTCTGTAGACATTAATACACATTTCACTGTTCTGTTAATTGCTTTAGCCGACCGCTGTGTCTGTCCAGTCTGTTTGTGGGGGTTTACACCAAACCGCCACACTAAAATGCTTTCTGGGCTCGTATGACTACTGTAATAATGTTAAAATATCTTTTTCACTTAGAAATAATTATATTTTAACATTCTGGCAGGAAGGGCAGAAGCCGCTTTTGCTCTTCCAGCTCTTTTTTCCATACGTCACTGATAAATGATTGGGTCTTCAACCCATTACCATGTTATTGTCTGTGATGATCCAGTCCCTGCCCAGATAAGCGGGGAGGCAAAGATGTTAGCTTCAGAGCTAGCAGTGCTACTAGTTGTTTTCTTAAAATTTCAGTAAACATCCCTGTTTCCACTTGGATCCCTAATCCACAGTCGATAATATATCTCACGTCATTGTGACTTATTTGGTTATGGTTTTGCCATGATGCTACATCAAACCATTAGCATTAACTTGGCAAGGCGATCAGAGTCGGTCAGTCTAGCACCATTAGAACTCGCCTCAGTGGTAAGAGGCTAACTTACAGGCTGCCTGGTGTTAGCTTAACTGTCAATCCAGTCAGTTTTGATTGCTATGTTCTATAAATTCTTTTCACACCTGCTGGAATCTTGTTCATCTACCATCACTTGACCATATACACCGTTCTTATGTTATTTTAGCTTAGTTTACTATAGTTTATTTTCTTAAACCAAGACCCAAGCGTCAGCTAGCTGCCTTAGGCCACCATTCACTCATTCATGAATGTTTCTGTGCTTATTTTATTCCAGGGATCATCATATCCTGTCAAAAACTGAAACCACACATTCCTGTCCACCAGTGAGGCTTTAGTTCATTCATTCTTTAAGATGAATTTATGTTAGTTGGCTCAGGCTTGCTACCCAAGCTAGGCGCTAGCCAGCTAAGATTAGCAATAGTAATGAAAGGAGGGTGGATTTAACTGCAGCTTTGAGCATTTAAAGAGACATGCACTGAAGTGAACCGCTGTGCAGAAGGGTGCAAAAGATAATTCACAATGATGCTGAAATAATGAAATAATTAAAGGCAATTTGGCCAAAATATGTCATAAACATTTCATTAAGACCTGTGGGATCCATCAACATGTTGAAAAAGTGCAGTAAATGGGACCTTTAATGCATATTTGGTATTCAGTTTTCTGCACATTCAAATGAAATACAAACATTTTATATCATTTCTGGGCAAATATTTGTGCAAAACTTAAAGGTCCTGAATGGAAGATTTGGAAAGTCATCTGTAAGAGACACCTAGTGGTCACTCAGTGAACTGCAGCCCCATTTTCAGCATCCCTGTTGCTTACTGCACACCTCTGCTGCTTTGTTGGAGAATCTGACCCACAGATGTCTCAGAGATGATGGCACAAATGGAGCAGCAGGTAACTTTGAAACTACAATGTGTCACTAAAATCTGAGATTCAAAAAGTCTCATACATTACCTTCAGTGTGGAGCTTCAGAAACTGTGGGCAGAACGTAGTGTGAAGTTGTTTTTTTCCACTTCAAATTTTTACTCCAGTTCTTTCAGCTCTACAACAAATGATGAAGTCTCTCGTATAAAAACATGATGGTTTATCAGGCTGTCACATCTTTTCACCACCAGTGGTTTTCCAGTGGTTGCAGTGGCTCGAAGATGTGAAATGAAACCTTTCAAAGCATCTGACTCAGTATGCAACCAAGGCAACCCGCCTAAACAAAATGGATCTTGAGTATTGACGCTCTGGTCAGAGCTGCTTGGAGCTGGCAGCACCCCCGACGGGCTGAGGAGTGCATTTTCCTGCTCATTAACTGATGCTGATGAACTCGATGACCCACATCCCTGGTAACACAGGCCCTGCTGCAGTGACAGCTGCTACCTGCCTGCCCAGACCCTCTCCTGACCCCAGGCAGCTTGATGAAACAGCGCAGAACCATGCAGGTCAGTCACATGTTTAACAAGCACAGGGAGTTCTGGTGTCCATATGTTTGAATGGATATTTTTAATTAGCATAAACCACTTCAGCTTTTTTTGTTTTTGAATGAATGAATGAATGAATGAATCTTTATTTCGGATAGATTAGATTAAAAGAAAGGAACAGAATAATAGAACAAAGGGGGAAAAATCCAACAAGGTCAAATTAAACAATAACTCCTCGGATTATACAATTCAACATAAGTTATTCGAAACAGGTGATGGCTGAAGCTGCAGCTTATATTGCCCACCCATGTTCCATCTAAGAATTCAAAAGGAAAATAAAATAAAAGTGATTACAAATCAGAACAAAGCCAAGACAAAACGTGACAAAAAACTAAGCAACGGCACAACACAGACTGAATTTGATAATCCTTATGTGATTTTACATGTCATGTTGTATATATGTTTGGAGTGTTTCTTCCTTTAGTTTTTGTTTAAATTGTCCAAGCGTTGTACATGATTTTAATTCAGGTCCAAAAGCGTTCCACAGTCTGACTCCTTGCACTGAAACACAGTGTTGCTTGGTGGTAGTTCTCACTGAAGGTTTTTGAAATATACATGTTCCTCTGAAATGATATTGTTTCTCCCTTATCTGGAACAACTTTTGGATATTTGCGGGCAGTGATAGATTCTTAGCTTTAAACATTATTACTGCAGTTTTAAAATCAAACAGATCTTTCAACTTGAGAGCTTTTAATTTAAGAAAAAGTGGGTTTGTTGGTTCCCTGTAAGCAGCTTGGTTTATTATTCTAATAGCTCTCTTCTGAAGCATAAAGACTGGATATATGTTTGTTTTATATGTATTTCCCCATACTTCAGTACAATATGTCATATATGGGAGTATTAATGAATGATACAAAGTCTATAGTGCGGGTTGATTCAGCAAATATTTCACTCTGTGTAGTATTGCAGTTGATATGGATATTTTACCTTTAATATAATTAATATGTGACTTCTAACACTTCAGCTTTTAATGATGCACCTTTGACAAGCTGAAAGACATTTCATGTTGCTTCCTGATATGACTTGCTGTGTTATTTATTTGTGCCAAGTCAGAAACGTTCAGTGCACCATGTTTCTGAGCTCTGTGAAGCTATTCTAATTATAATTGAATCTGTTGCAGATCCAGCTCAGCTATTTTTCTGTCAAATCATATGTGGAGTTAATTCTTTGATGTTTTATAGGAATTAAACTGAGCTGACGAGATCGACAAAGACTGTGTTTCTAGTCCAATTTGGGGGAGGGGTGTGTAACAGAACATCCAATATTGTCAATGTAGAAATGTCAGTTATACACTCTCATCAAACCATTTTCACCACCTGCCTTTTGTGCCCCTATTCAGGACTGTGGGGATATGCTATGGTGTCTCGCACTGAAGATTTGGTAGTGGGTCTATTGAGACATGGGTTAATCAGTGGGATCTCCATCAAATGGTCTTGGGTGTCTGGGGAGTTTCCTTTAAAATGATTTTTTTCTCCTATGTTCAGCAGAACTGTCCCTTGTGGCAGACGGTCCAGTCATTCAAGATTAATAAAAGCTTCAAACCAGAACGGCACTCAGTAAAGCATATCCATCCATCAAGTAGGTCTGCTACCTAAAATGTAGCTGCAAGCAGCATCAAAGACCCTTGCACCTTAGCTCTGATCTTCCCTGTGTCACACTGGAGGGCTTTGAGGACCACCTTGTTGATGTAATTGGGTGCTCATCTCTGATGTTGTACTCAGGATAAACAGGTGGCTTCCTCATGAAATTATGCAGTGTCATAGAACACCTAGTAAGGAGACCTGTCTTTGGATCGGGTGTTCAGCACAGTGTGAATTTCACTGAAATAAGATGGCATTTGTAACCAGAGTCACTGCGTGACAGCAGGCAAGGCAGACAAATGCTTGGGGCCCCAGGCCAGAAGGGGGCCCCCCGAGGGCTAACCAACTTTGAATCATCAGTGACAATGTGGAGAGTTTGCAATGACTGTGGTAGGCCTTTGTAGAATTCAGTAAAGGGGCCCCACCCCCCACCTCTCACTCTCACAAGTACAGGTGCCCTTCTTATGTAAACAAACAAGTGAGAGTGGCTGTATCAAAATGAAGCAAAGTTATCTGTCTGGTAATGACAAAAGAAAGAAGATAAGATAAGATAAGCCTTTATTAGTCCACAATGGGGAAATTCCAGGATTGCAACAGCACAGGGATAGCAACACTCAGAGCAATAATTCAGAAGACAAGACAAGAGCAGTGAATATATACTGTATATGTACACAGAAATATACACAGTGCGGAGCATTGTAGCTAGACGGAATAAACAGCATAACGGTCTATTCAGTTACACCACATAGTATGAATATGTATCCATACAGTATATTTTGTATTTGAATCAGCCTAGTTGTCACCCTCAGTAGCGATTGATATTGTGCTAGTTGTGTAATGGAGGGGACCATTATTGTGCAAGTTTGTTACATTTTGTGCATTCAATACGACCTCTACGAGCAGCCTTGCTTATGTTATAAAGTCTGACAGCCGTAGGTAGGAAGGACCTGCGAAATCTTTCAGTCGTGCACCTAGGATGGTACAGCCTACTGCTAAATGAGCTCCTCAGTGCATTTAGCGTGTCCTGCATGGGGTGGGACTTGGACTCCAGCAGAGATGACAGCTTAGCCACCATCCTTCTCTCTCCTATCTCCTCCACTGGATTGAGGCGCTTCCCCAGGACAGAGCTAGCTTTTTTGATCAGTCTATTCAGTCTCTTCCTGTCGGCTGCCGTGATGCCGTTGCCCCAGCAGACCACTCCAAATGTGATGGCTGATGCCACCACCGAATCATAGAAGGTCTTCAGGAGCACCCCTTGTACACCAAAAGACCTGAGCCTCCTCAGGGGGAACAGCCTGCACTGTCCCTTCTTGTAGAGCGCGTCGGTATTGTGTGACCAATCCAGTTTATTGTTCAAATAAACACCCACGTACTTGTAGGATGTCACTATCTCAATGTCTGTTCCCTGGATGTTTACTGGTGCTGTGAGGGGTTGTCCTTGCCTGTGGCAGTCCACCACCAGTTCCTTAGTTTTCCTCGCATTGATCTGGAGGCAGTTTCAATGGCACCAGTCCACGAAGTCCTGGATAAGTTCTGTGTACTCTGCATCATCTCCATCAGATCGCAGAGTCGTCAGAGAACTTCTGTAGATGGCAGTGTGGTGTGTTGTGTGAAAAGTCAGCAGTATAAAGGGTGAACAGGAAGGGAGCCAGAACTGTTCCCTGGGGGGCCCCAGTACTGCAGATGATAGTGTGGGACACATAATCTTGGGTTCTCACAAACTGTGGCCGGTTTGTGAGGTAGTCCAGGATCCACGATGACAGATGCTGGTCCACTCCTGCGCACAGTAGCTTGTCCTTCAGGATCACCGGTTGGATGGTGTTGAAAGCACTGGACAAACCAAAGAACATGATCCTCACAGTGCTCCCAGGCTTCTCCAGGTGTGACAGGGAATGGTGTAGGAGGAGGATCACTGCATCCTCCACCCTGATGCCATGCTGGGAGACGAACTGGAGTGGATCCATCGCTGGTCCCACCAGGGGGCGGAGGTGGGCAAGGAGTAGCCTCTCCAGGGTCTTCATCAGGTGTAATGTGAGGGCCATTGGTCTGTAGCTGTTCAAGTCTCTGGGGTGGTAAGTCTTTGGTATGGGTACCACACAGGATGTTTTCCACAGCTGTGGTACCCTCCCCAGCTTCAGACTCAAGTTGAAGATGTGCTCCACAATCCCACACAGCTGGTCTGCACAGGACTTCAGGAGCTTCGAGCTGATGCAGTCCGGACCCGAGGCCTTCATTGCCTTGATCTTCCTCAGCTCCACCCTCACCTGGGTCTTAGTGAGGGTCAGGTCGGGGCAGGAGGGCTGTGTTCTGGGAGTGGGGGGTGTTGGTGGAGGTGGGGGACAACAGGACTAGATGACGGTAGAGGCAGCAGTGGTTGGTGTGCAGGCAGAGGGGAGGGCGGTTGGTCAAACCTGTTAAAAAAAAAAAAAGGTTCAGGTTGTTCACCCACTCCCTACCCTCTGTGGCCTGGGAGGAGGTATTCTGGAGCCCAGAGATGGTTTTGAGGCTTCTCCAGGCCCCGCTGATGTTGCTCTGTTGCAGCTTGTCCTCCATCTTCTTCCTGTAGCTGTCCTTACCCTCTCAGATCTTCCTCCTTAGCTCCTTCTGTACGGATTTCAGCTCCTCCCTATTTCCCGACCTGAAGATCCTTTTCTTTTCTTTCAGTAGGGACTTTATCTCAGGGTTGATCCAGGGTTTGTTGTTTGAGCAACACTGTATGGTCTTGGTGGGTACGGTGTTGTCCACACAGAAGTTGATGTAGTCTGTGATGGTGTGTGTGAGGCTGTCGATATCCTCACCATGTGGATTGCAGAGCTGCTCCCATGCAGTGATTTCAAAACAGTCCTTTAGAGCGTCCATTGCCTCCTCAGACCATACTTTCACTGTGCGGGTAACAGGAGGTTGTCTGTGTACTAGGGGTTTGTACACAGGCAGGAGGTGAACCAAGTTGTGATCCGATCTCCCGAGCGGGGGGAGTGGCAATGAGGTGTACGCCTCCATAGCATTTGCATAAAATAAGTCCAATGTTTTATCGTCTCTGGTGCGGCACGTGACATACTGGGTGAACGTGGGCAGAATGGAGGACAGTGAAGTATGGTTAAAATCACCCGAGATGAGGAGGAGAGCACTTTTTTTTGTTTGTTTGTTTTTTTGTTTTTTTGTTACTTATTTGTACCTGTAGGTAGACTTGGTTTGCAGTCTGGTGACAAGCCACCGGCTGCTGGTCGCTGCGTGCGCGAGCGCCCTAAACCTACATGTTTTTGGTATGCGGGAGGAAACCGGAGAAATCCCGGAGTAAACCCACGCAACACGGGGAGAACATGCAAACTCCACACAGCTCACTGTTGGTCGGGGGCTGGGATCGAACCCACGACCTCATGATCCCCGCGATCCCCTGGCCGAGGGTAAAACTGTGCTGTCACAGTGCTAAACCACTGCGCCACCGTGCAGCCCAACACCCAACAGCCCTTGGGTGTTGTGTCAGCTGCCTGCTAGTGACTGAGTGGATGGCGTCATGCACTGCCCCAGCATTCGCAAACGGATTTGCATAAATAACAATGCAGATCACGTGTGAGCATTCCCTAGGGAGGTAAACAGGCCGCATGCTAACAGCTAGCAACTCAATGTCTTTGCTGCAGTGTTGCTCTTTAACTGTGACTAGTGCATACCCGTGCATGCCCGTAGAGGGGATGCATTGGAACAGAATTCTTGCCAGTTGCAGGACAGTTGGTATAGCAACACAGCACTAAGTGGCAATCACATGTGATGGCTTTTGTTTGCAGCAAAACATAAAAATCACACAAATTATGCCCTGCCATCTGGGGCTGTTTGCCCTGCTTGTTATTTCTTCTCCTGCCTGTCACTGTTCTGTATTATGTTGCTTACCTGCGTCTATACTGTATGTCTTGTAGGGAGTCATGTGCTCTATGTGCCGTCATATAGACATCATCTGGTGGGTCTTCTTCTTCTTCGTTCAGACCACTGAAGGGTCTCCTCCTGTCTCAGACGGCTGTGTTGTTCACAGTCATGTCTGCGACATACTGGTGGAACCTGAGGTGTTTCATGTTCATGGCATCCTTTCTGACGTACAGCAGTTCTCCTCATTCTATTGCTCTCCATGTAGTGGGTCTTCTTCTTCGTTCAGACCACTGGTTGAGGGATAGGTGTGTCATAATTCCAGTTCATGGCCACGATCCTGAAAAAGTAGCTTTCGACCCTGTTCAGGAAGGCCCGCGCATGCCCGTAGAAACCAAGAAACCGGAGCACCCGGAGAAAATCAGCACTTTGCTTGGCATTTTACACATTTGTAGTGTAGATTGGCATTCGTCAAGGTTACACATTTGCCATCATGTAGGCATGGTGAGTCATCCTATGATGCCTGAGTTAATAGGACGCGCTATAATGATGAGGCAAAGATCATAGGTCATCCTATGATGTCCTAGAAATGTGCTTTAAAGTCTGTCATACCCTATGCTGGTGAAGGGTGTCCTCCTGTCTCAGACGGGTGCGATGTACTGCTGGAACGTCAGGTGTTTCATCTTCATGGCATCTTTTGTAACGTGCAGCAGTTGTCGTCATTCTATTGCTCTCCATCTGGTGGGTCTTTTTCTTCTTTGTTGAGACCACTGGTTGAGGAATAGGTGCGTCGTAATTCCAGTTCATGGACAGGATCATGAAAATGGATTTGAGCAAAAAGAGGCTTTCTGGCATGGACTCACTGTATATGACATCATAAAGACATGAAGGCAGCCTTGATGTATATGACATCATAAAGACATGTTGCCTGATGTCTGTCATGTATATGACATAAAGACATGAAGCCAGGCTTGATGTATATGACACCATAAAGACACATCTGTCTATGTGCCGTGGGCTTGATGTATATGACATCATAGAGACACATTTGTCTATGTGCCATCATATAGATATCGCGAGTCGTCCTATGAAGCCTGAGTTCATGGTCTATATGACATCATAAACACACATTTGTCTATGTGTCCTATGATGCCTGATTTCAAAGTAATGCCTGAGTTCAAAGACACATTGTCTATATGACACCATAAAGACACATTTGTATATGTGTCCTATGATGTCTGAGTTCATAGGACGGCCTATGATCTCTGCCTGAACATCATAGGACGTCCTATGAACTCAGGCATCATAGGTCGTCCTATGATGTCCTATGAATGTGACAGACTCACACACACACACAGATTTCTTGCTTTTATAGAGTGATGTGCCCAGGGTCACACTATCTGTTGTTCACATACAGTACATTATCACCCGTCCACCCCTTGTCTTCCCACTGTCTGGTGTCCGATCTGCCCGTATTGTGTGGAAACCCTCCAGTTCGATGCTAGCATCTGTTGCTAGTTCTGTTAGCCACGTCTCAGTAAACAACATCATGTTAATCTCTTTGAAGATGCTCTCATAACGTGACATGGCCGCTAGCTCATCTGTCTTATTAAGTAGCGATCGTACATTCCCCATGATAATGGATGGAAGGACTGGTCTGTACTTTATGTTCCTCACTTGTCACGTTACTCCAGCCCAAGATCTGCATTGTTTCCGCCTGATTTCTCTTGGTATGTTGAGATTTTGCATTAGCACCGTGGGGCGGTTAAGTGCTAACAGCTGATTCCTGCCATATCATCTCCTGCTGTAAACAATGGCTTCGTTCACCAGCTCAGGAGACATTTGGGATATGAGCCAAATATCAGATTGATATCAGCACCAGTGCGGCGATCTGTGTGTCTGTGATAGATAAAGTGTAGCAGGATCAGAAAGTTTGACCAGAAAAAGACAGATAGTGTGGTGGACACACACATGGGACCTGTTTTGTGACTCACATTTTAGGTCAGAACAAAGGCAGGAAGCTGCAGGAATCTTAGCCTTGGTATGCAAGGCTTGAGACTGTGGGGGGTTCAATTAAAGGATTAAGGAAGGGATGCACTGGAGACAGTGGAAGTGATATCATGGGGAGAAATGCATTGTGGCTGTCTTTATAATGCAAGGTGGTCTGTGTGACATGTGATCTGTGAAGTTCCTGATATTTAACCCTCCTATTGTCCTCATATTCTGTATACACCTCGTGTCCTCTGGGTCAAAATGACCCGTCTTCACTAAACCCCGAATATAAGCAGCTTAATTGAATTTTAAACACCAAATTTTATTTTGCTTGAAGAAACAACTTGTCATTCACCACAAAATGTGTGAATACCTGAGTTTTCTCTCTTCACCTGTATAAGAAAGAATAGAAATGTGCAAAAATGAGTTTTGAATGCATTTTTATTCATCCCAATGATTCAGTTTCTTTTGATTAATACAAAAATGTGAAAAACAACATAACTCATTCAACTAATTAGCACATGTAGGGCAGTATGCAAGTGCACAGCCTTTGCAGATATTTTTTCTTACACCTGCAGCACACTGTATGTGTTTTACAGTCCTTCTTTGGCTGGCAGAACTGACATCTCTTCCTCTTACTTGCCCCAGCTGGGGCAGCGGCTGTGGCAGCTGGATCCTCAGGTTGATCAGGAGTTCCTGCACTCTGAATAGCTTTCACAACTGCTGCAGAGGCTTCTGTACGGGGGACATGCTTCCTTCTTTCAATGAGTGGAGTTACAAGTGCCTTTCCTAGCTGCTCCAGAAACACCCTCCTCTTGTTCTGCTTACGAGGCATCCAGGTTGGGTTGAGCTCTCTCCAAATCACAAAGGCATTGTAGGAGGAAACATCAATGATGTTGTGGAAGATGACCAGGGGCCAGCGGGCAGTCATCCTTCTGCAGCTGTATGTCCCAATCACCTTATCTAGGTTGTCCACACCTCCTTTGTTGCAGTTGTAGTCTAGGATGATGGCTGGCTTCCTGTCCTCACGATCGCTAATGGCAGCGTCTTTGTGCTGTGTGCTCAGAAGTACTACATTCTTGTTTCTTGTTTGTTAAAAGGAAAGTCTCTCTTTCAGCTTCAGGGTTTTCTTCTTCTTCTTCTTCTGAAGATGATTCATCATGCTCTGGGTTGTATTCCTCCCTATCTTCTTCTTCTGATACATCCTCCACTTCCTCTTCTGAATCAAGGTTGTCTTGCTGGACATCTGAAAAAAATCAGCTCTATATCCTGTTTGATGGTATAACGCGCACTCATGGCTTCAGCACAGAGAGAATTCGGGGTACCGTCATCTGCAGCACCTTTATAACCTCTGGAAATCCACCTGTCTTGTCTTGTTTACGTCTGCTACTGATTGATCTGAGACCGATCAAAGGCACTGCAGTCCGCGAGAAGGCCACCTGTCTTGTCTTGTTTACGTCTGCTATTGTGTTGTTTACATCTGCTACTGATTGATCTGAGACAGAACTAAAACATTCTCAGATTCTGTGGTGTGTAAATAACTCAGTGACTGTGATTTCAACTCAATTTGACTGTCGGGTCATTTTGACCCGAAGACGACCTTTGTACCTTTTTTTGTACAGCTTACATGGAAATGTGAATAAAGGCAACAATTCACTTATCCTAATGTTGGGGTCAATCTAGGAAAAGTCATAAAATTTTAAGTTGAAAAAATATTGTTTAGGGGGATTTTTTTTGGTTTTTAACACAGTGGCGGGTCATTTTGACCCGAGGACAACAGGAGGGTTAAGGACGAGAGTTTACTGTGTCATACTCTTTCTCTGCTTTGAGATGATGGTGTTGTGAATAAAGTTGACTTTGAGAGAGAACTCTGCCTCGTCATTTTCACATCACCACAATAGTAAATAAAAACAAGAAGAAAAACTCAGAATTGAGCCACTGTTGCAAAGGGGCAGCCTACTCGTGTGGCGCCAGAAAAGGACAAAATAAAGCCAGTGGTAAGTAGTGTAAATAATACAGTATTGTAATAGTAGTTAAATTAGCTCAGAGCAATTTAGTGTGTCGTGCCTCTGCTGGTCCTGATGTGACCATGTTGAGTAGTGTTGGTAAGGACACTCGCCCTGTTTGCTCAGCTAGCAAGCTGAAAAAACTGAAAGCTGATTGCTGAAAAAAAACTTATAACTTTGACAATACCTTTCTTTCATTATAAAATGAAAACTGTGTCCAGCAACCCCTTACCATTCCAGCCAATTTTCCTCAAAATGCCTAAATTTAGCATACGCAAAGAAAATCTAATTCTTTCTTCACTGAGCGGCAGTAGAAAATTTGAAACGTTCCCCCAGTGGAACACCGGAATTTTGAAAGGTTAACAAAAGTTCCCCTGGGCAGCTCGGTGATACAGTGGTTAGCACATGGCAGCACAGCAAGAAGGTCATGGGTTTGATCCCACCCTTGACAATCATGGGTTCAATCCCACCCCAGACCATCGGTGACCCTTCTGTGTAGAGTTTGCATGTTCTCCCCGTGTCTGCGTGGGTTTTCTACGGGTACTCCGGTTTCCTCCCACATGCCAAAGGCATGCATGTTAGGTTAATTGGGATCAACTGGGGATTCTAAATTGTCCTTAGGTATGAACGTGAGAGTGAATGGTTGTCTGTCTCTCTGTGTTGACCCTGCGATGGAATGGCGATCTGTCCAGGGTGTACCCTAGCTCTCGCCCAAAGATGTTGGGATAGGCTCCAGCCCCCCCGCGACCCAAAAAGGATGAAGCGGTAGAAGATGAATGAATGAATGAACAAAAATCTCAATATTTCACGAAAAAACTTGACATTATTTGAAAAAGTTCCAAATTTACATGAAAAAGTCTGACATTTACATGAAAAATGGCACAAAATTAATTGGAAAAAATGTCAGATTTATGTGAAAAACATCCCAAACTTACATGAAGAACTTTAACAATTAATTGGAAAAATCGAAAAGTTACATTAAAAAAAAATCCCAAATTTATATGACAAACTTCACAAAACTGAAAAGGTCCCAAATGTACATAAAGTCCCATATTTACATGAAAAAGTCATAAATTTACATTTAAAAAATCCCAAATTTGCATGAAGAATGTCACAAAATTGAAAAAAGTCCCAAATAAACTGAACAAAATTAATTAACCCCTTATTATTCCAGCCAAACTGTTATGACCCGAGCGTCGGTTCTTATCACGCTCGGGTTAAAGTTATGTCTCGCTGCCGGCCTTGACAGCTGCGGGCGGTATTTTGGCCTCTCCGGGCTCTTATTGTGAAAGTGCTCGGAGGGGTTTCCGCCTGTCAACGGTCGGTCAGCTGAGTGTCATCTGTCATCAGTCCCTGGGTTATTTAAGCTGTGTGCTAGCGTCATTACGACGCAGCAGTGTCTGATCGCTAATGGTCACATTACTGATCGTTACTCCGGTTCACTCATCGTCACGGATGCCTGGACTATCTTCACCTGAGCTGCCTAAGGGCTTGACCGTCTGTTCATCGGCATAGTAAGTGAGCTGTATAGCCTTATTCCCTCCGGTGTAATTGGTGCTGTAAGTCCCTGCTTTAGCAGTCCAGGTGCAATTATTACCTAGCTTGTCTGTGTGTGACTGTTTCCTGCCCTGGACCCGTAGAGTGCTGTATAGCCTATGCTTCCTGTTCTGCAAGGACTCTGTCATCTACTCAGCAGCTTGTGTAAACACCCTTTCACCATAATAAAACTCACTAAAACTCACTGGTGGACTTGTGTGCGTCTTATTGGTGGCCCGCGAGGGCTACCATGACAGTACACTGCTGCCCAAACAGCGTTTACGGTGACGCCATTTTGAGATGCTTTTTCACCAGTGAGTTGAGTTTTGGACGTTGTTTTTCCCTGTCTGGGACCTTTGTATGCGAGGAATGCCGTCACCGAGGAGTCACGTGCTGACGTGTGTCTTGGAAGCGGTAGATGAGTTACTCATCTCCGCTTCCATGTTGGACTACGGCCCTGGCATACATTGGTACCTGGACGCCGCCGAAGATGTGCTCTGTAACCTCTCTCCCTGCTTCGCCAACCACCCGGAAGTCGACGTTAGGAGGGAGGACATCGCTGCCCAACGCGAACTGTTCCTGATAATGGAGGAGGAACGCGACATGGAGCAGGTGAAGAGGCACACCTGTTTTTCGCCTAGGGATCCTTTTCGGGAGTTCGCACCATCTGGGGGCCGGCGAAGGCGTCGGCGTCACGGCCGGGCGCATCTTCGGCAAGCTCCAGCTCCAGATCCAGTTCCGGGCCGCCGGGATGACCCCCTCAACCAGCCAGCTGCTGAGTGTGAGCCGAGTCCTGCGCTGGTGGGCTCCGTTCTTGGGTTTTTCAGCATTCAGCGAGCGAGGGAAGGAGCAACGTTCGCTACAGCTGATAACATCCTCCCCCCGGGAGACAGGCAAGTCCAAGTTCACTTTCCTTGTAGTAATAGTGATCTGTCTTGTCTGACTCCTGGGGGTGAAGCTCAGGGTACGCAGCTCCCTGAGTTTCTTTCCCCAGCTGTAGCCAATTATATTAAACCTGCTGCCTCTGTGTCTCCTCCTGCAGAGCGGTCCTCGGCGTCAGTCCCACGCCGGCGAACGAGGGGGAGGCCTGCAGCTCTGGGAGACATCCCGGTCTTGCAGCCTTGTGTTGGACAGAGGAGGAGAACGGACTGCAGTGAGGAGCCAGAGCCGACGAGAGAGCGTCCCCAAGGTTCTTCAGGGATGCAGCCCGAGTCAGCAGGTCCAGGGTCCTCTGCCTCCACGCCATACGGGTTATTGGCATGGACGTCTGTGCATGAGGATCCAGCTGCAGAGACCATCAGGCCGGTTGTGGAACCCGACACAGCCGAGTGGGAGCCCGACGATGAGCATCTTCATGAACCTGGATCGGCGAAGTCCTGGACGGCTCCAGAGCCCGAGTGCAGGCAAGTGCTCTTTCTTGTTTTCCTGTATGGTGTGTTAGAGCATTTTTGCCTGCCTCATGGGGAGGCAAGTGAGGGGCAGCCGTCCGCTGCACCCGAGCTCGTCTCGCTGGGCTCTGGCGCTGCCGGTGGAACTGATCCCGGTTCTTCCTTGTGTTCTGAGCACCTCCACAGCGTTGCCGGTCCGGAGCCAGTCAAGGTCACGGGACCGGGGGTTCCAGGTTCGGAGATGGAGGTCGTCGCCAGAGCAGTCCAGACCCGGTCGGGGTCCAACGTGTGGGCCGAGGAGACCCGGTCGGGGTCCAACGTGGGTGCAGCGGTGACCCAATCGGGACCCGTCCTGACCCAGTCGGGGTCCGACGTATGGGCCGAGGTGACCCAGTCGGGGTCCAACGTGGGTGCAGCGGTGACCCAATCTGGGTCCGTCCTGACCCAATCGGGGTCCGACAAGGTCCAGTGGGGGTCCAGCGCAGGTGCGGCTGCGACCCAATCAGGATTCGAGGGGGCCCAGGGTTTTGGTTGTCCCCCTCTCAGGAGCCACCAGCTGGGGGCCATTGGTGGATTTTGTTTGACAGATCGGCGCTCTCCTGTTTTGTTTTCAGGTGAGCGGCTGCACGCAATCCCTCCACGGTCCTGCTGGTTGTGGTATGCGGGTCGGCCACCCGAGGAACTGCTTGGAGCGTTCGGCATCTTGGGTTGGCCACCCAATATACTGTGTGGGTTACGGGGTGACCTGGTTCGGCCACCAGAGGATGTATTCCTGGGGGCATGGGACTGGGGCAGGCCACCTGACTGTTTCATGTACTGTGGGATTTTCTGTGGGCCCTTATGGTGCCAAATCGTGTCATGTACATCTTGTAATTTTTTTCGTGTTTCAAAGTCATAGTCTTAGTCAGGTCAAGTTCGAGCAATTTTTTTAATTGTCTCGTGTTTCTTTGTTTTGTCATAGTCTTAGTCGGGTCTGAGCAATTTTAGATTGCCTCTTGGTCATAGTCTTAGTCAGATCAAGTTCGAGCAATTTTTTTTTTTTAAATTGTCTCGTGTTTCCTAGTCATAGTCGTAGTCTGGTCTGAGCAATTTTAGATTGCCTCTTGTTTTTTTTCTTGTTTTCAAAGTCATAGTCTTAGTCAGGTCAAGTTCGAGCAATTTTTTATTGTCTCGTGTTTCTTTGTTTGTCATAGTCTTGTTTTTTTTTTCTTGTTTCAAAGTCATAGTCTTAGTCAGGTCAAGTTCGAGCAATTTTTTTTTTTTAATTGTCTCGTGTTTCTTTGTTTGCCTTAGTCTTAGTCAGGTCTGAGCAATTTTAGATTGCCTCTTGTTTTTTGTTTTGTTTCCAAAGTCTTAGTCTGGTCTGAGCAATTTTAGATTGCCTCTTGTTTTTTCTTGTTTCCTTAGTCATAGTCTTAGTCAGGTCAAGTTCGAGCAATTTTTTTTAATTGTCTCGTGCTTCTTTGTTTGTCATAGTCGTAGTCTGGTCTGAGCAATGTTAGATTGCCTCTTGTTTTTTCTTGTTTTCAAAGTCATAGTCTTAGTCTGTTCTGAGCAATTTTAGATTGCCTCTTGTTTGTCATAGTCTTAGTCAGGTCTGTGCGATTTTAGATTGCCCCTTGTTTTTTGTTGTAGCCTAAGTCTTAGTCTTGATCACGGTTAAGTCCGAGCAATTTTTGTTTACCCCTTGTTTCCTTGTGTGTCATTGTCTTAGTCAAGTTCGAGCATTTTTCTTGTTACCTTGTGAGTCCTTGCCATAGTCAAGTTAGAGCATTTTTTTTTGTCTCTTGTTTTTTTTTCCCTTGTGAGTCTCAGTCTTGTCATAGCCTTGTTTTGTCATGTGTTTTCTTTTCCTTAGTCTTGTTGTTTTTTCCCCAGAGTCATGTATTTCCTGTATGGTTTTTTTTGTCTGGTCTTAGTCTTGTTTTTCCCCAGAGTCATGTATTTCCTGTATGTATTTCTTGTCTGGTCTTAGTCTTGTTTTTTTCCCCAGAGTCATGTATTTTCTGTATGTTTTTTTTTTTTTTGTCTGGTCTTAGTCTTGTTTTTTTTTCCCTGAGTCATGTGTTTGTATGCACTTCTTGTTTTTGGTCTTTGTCTTGTTTTTGTTGTTGGTTCTCTCCCTCCATACCTGTCCCCCTACCTCCCACCCTGGGGGGGCGGGGGGGCAGGGTGGTCCCTTGGGGCATCCGGAGTCCACCCGTGGAGGGAGGGTACTGTTATGACCCGAGCGTCGGTTCTTATCGCGCTCGGGTTAAAGTTATGTCTAGCTGCCGGCCTTGACAGCTGCGGGCGGTATTTTGGCCTCTCCGGGCTCTTATTGTGAAAGTGCTCGGAGGGGTTTCCGCCTGTCAACGGTCAGTCAGCTGTGTGTCATCTGTCATCAGTCCCTGGGTTATTTAAGCTGTGTGCTAGCGTCATTACGACGCAGCAGTGTCTGATCGCTAATGGTCACATTACTGATCGTTACTCCGGTTCACTCATCGTCACGGATGCCTGGACTATCTTCACCTGAGCTGCCTAAGGGCTTGACCGTCTGTTCATCGGCATAGTAAGTGAGCTGTATAGCCTTATTCCCTCCGGTGTAATTGGTGCTGTAAGTCCCTGCTTTAGCAGTCCAGGTGCAATTATTACCTAGCTTGTCTGTGTGTGACTGTTTCCTGCCCTGGACCCGTAGAGTGCTGTATAGCCTATGCTTCCTGTTCTGCAAGGACTCTGTCATCTACTCAGCAGCTTGTGTAAACACCCTTTCACCGTAATAAAACTCACTAAAACTCACTGGTGGACTTGTGTGCGTCTTATTGGTGGCCCGCGAGGGCTACCATGACACAAACTTCCTAAAAATGCGTAAATTTGGTATGCAAAGATAATTATATTCTTTCTTCACTGAGTGGCAGTAGAAAATTTGAAATGTCCCACCGGTGGAGCAGCGGAATTTTAAGAGGTTAACTGTCAAGCTAATTTTAACACACACACACACAGAGTGGTGTGAAAAAGTGTTTGCCCCCTTCCTGATTTCTCATTTTTTTGTATGTTTGTCACACTTAAATGTTTCAGATCATCAAATTTAAATATTAGACAAAGATAGCACAAGTAACCACAAAATGCAGTTTTTAAATGAAGGTGTTTATTTTTAAGGGTAAAAAGAAAATCCAAACCTACATGGCCCTGCGTGAAAAAGTGACCCCCCCCCCCCCCGTTAAAACATAAATTAACTGTGGTTTATCACTTCTTTGGAAAGCTGAGTTCAATTTCTCTAGCCACACCCAGGCCTGATTACTGCCACACCTGTTCTGAATCAAGAAATCACTTATAAAGGACCTGCCTGGCAAAGTGAAGTAGACCAAAAAATCCTCAAAAGCTAGACATAATGCTGTGATCCAAAGAAATTCAGGAACAAATGAGAAACAAAGTAATTGAGATCTATCAGTCTGGAAAAGGTTATAAAGCCATTCGTAAAGCTTTGGGACTCCAGCAAACCACAGTGAGAGCCATCATCCACAAATGGTGAAAACATGGAACAGTGGTGAACCTTCCCAGGAGTGGCCGGCTGACCAAAATTGCCCCAAGAGTGCAGCAACGACTCATCTAAGAGGTCACAAAAGACCCCACAACAACATCCAAAGAACTGCAGGCCTCACTTGCCTCAGTTAAGGTCAGTGTTCATGACTCCGCCAAAAGAAAGAGACTGGGCAAAAATGGCCTGCATAGCAGAGTTCCAAGACGAAAACCACTGCTGAGCAAAAAGAACATAAAGGCTTGTCTCAATTTTGCCAGAAAACATCTTGATGATCCCCAAGACTTTGGGGGAAAATACTCTGTGAACTGGCGAGACAAAAGTTGAACTTTTTGGAAGGTGTGTGTCCCATTGCATCTGGCGTAAAAGTAACACAGCATTTCAGAAAAGGAACATCATACCAACAGTAAAATAGGTGGTAGTGTGATGGTGTGGGGCTGTTTTGCTGCTTCAGGACCTGGAAGACTTGCTGTGGTAAATGGAACCATGAATTCTGCTGTCTACCAAAAAATCCTGAAGGACAATGTCCGGCTATCTGTTCATAACCTCAAGCTGAAGCACACCTGGGTTCTGCAGCAGGACAATGATCCAAAACACACCAGCAAGTCCACCTCTGAATGGCTTAAGAAAAACAAAATGAAGACTTTGGAGTGGCCTAGTCAAAGTCCTGACCTGAATCCGACTGATAAGATAAGATAAGCCTTTATTAGTCCCACAATGGGGAAATTCCAGGATTGCAACAGCACAGGGATAGCAACACTCAGAGCAATAATTAAGAAGATACGGAAGATATAAATAAGAGCAGTGGATATACATACATACACATAAATATATAAATATATATACAAAGTGCGGAGCATTGTAGCAAGATGGAATAAACAGCATAACCGTCTACTTAGTTATCCTACATAGTATGAATATGTACCTATACATATTGTCACCCTCTGTAGTGACCGATATTGTCCTAGTTGTATATACTGGAGGGGACATTGTGTAAGTCTATTGCGTCTTTTGCATTCAATACTATTAGGTCGTCACGTTTTTTTGCTATCTCTGCGAGCAGCCCTGCTTAGGTTATACAGTCTGACAGCCGTAGGTAGGAAGGACCTGCGAAACCTCTCGGTTGCGCACCTAGGAAGATGTAGTCTGCTGCTAAATGAGCTCCTCAGTGCGTTCAGTATGTCCTGCATAGGGCGGGACTCGGACTCCAGCAGAGATGACAGTTTAGCCACCGTCCTTCTCTCTCCTATCTCCTCCACTGGGTCAGGGAGCTGCCCCAGGACAGAGCTAGCTTTCTTGATCAGTTTGTTCAGTCTCTTCCTATCAGCTGCTGTAATGCCACTGCCCCAGCAGACCACTCCAAAAGTGATGGCTGATGCCACCACCGTGTCGTAGAATGTCTTCAGCAGCACCCCTTGTACACCAAAAGACCTGAGTCTCCTCAGTAGGAACAGCCTGCGCTGTCTCTTCTTGTAGAGTGCGTCGGTATTGTGTGACCAGTCTAGTTTATTGTTCAAATGAACACCCAGGTACATGTAGGATGTCACCATCTCAATGTCTGTTCCCTGTATGTTTACTGGTGCTGTGAGGGGTTGTCCTTGCCT
This sequence comes from Pholidichthys leucotaenia, assembly GCA_020510985.1. Taxonomy (NCBI): domain Eukaryota; kingdom Metazoa; phylum Chordata; class Actinopteri; order Cichliformes; family Pholidichthyidae; genus Pholidichthys; species Pholidichthys leucotaenia. The sequence goes on from CM035839.1 coordinate 61,921,777, forward strand.
GCGGCAGTCCACCACCAGCTCTTTAGTTTTCCTCGCGTTGATCTGGAGGCAGTTCCTATGGCACCAGTCCACGAAGTCCTGGATAAGTCCTCTGTACTCAGTTTCATCTCCGTTGGAGATGAGGCCGACGATCGCAGAGTCGTCAGAGAACTTCTGTAGATATATAATTATAATTCTGTAGATATACTGTATATTATAATTATCCATCCATCCATCCATCCATCCATCCATCCATCCATCCATCCATCCATCAAGATATACTGTATATTATAATTAGTCATTTGCAATATTGTACTTACCAAAAAAAAATACATCAATTTTGAAAAATATTGTGTTGGTGAAATGCCACAGTAATGAGTTTGGCGCTTTCATAATTCTCACTTCGCCGGATATGACGTCACTAACACTGGTGAACACCAAATTTATTGTCAAAGGTTTTTTTTAGCTGATTTAGGACAATTTTGATGCGCTGAATCCAAAAATCACATTGGTTTTGCTCAGTTGGGTCAACTTTTTGAACTATGGCCACATGTTTTTTACGTTTTTGTTTACATGTACAGGTATTTTCGCTTTATATGATGCAAAATTCTTTTTTATTTCTTGAAATTCTCTGAATTTTGAACAATGATGACGTAACATTCAATTTACATGTACTTACCTTTATCAGTGTCTACTATTCAATTTACAGTACAACTGTACAACTGCAGTACAACTGCTTACAACTTAGCATAAAAACCTGACCTGATTGAGAGAAACGGATGTCATTTTTTGATTCAGCGGATGCAAAATCGTGTTAAATCAGTTGAAAAAACACAGACAACTTACAAAAAAATTATTTTTGTTATGTTGTGTAATAGCTTTATTCATGCTGCATTTCCCCTCTAGTCCGCTTTGGTCCGTGTGCACTTTGGACGAACCCGGCACACACGCGGCGTTGTTCATGCTCACTTTTGTTATCTTCCCAGGCCAAGCGGTTGACACACGCGCACAACCATCATTTGTAGTTTCACTCCCGCCCAATAGGTAGCGCCAATGCGCTGACGCGCCAGGATTTTCACCAACAAAGAAACGCTGCTTGCTTTCTGCTGCTTGACTTCCCGGTTTTCACTCCTTTTCCACGAAGATGCTGCTGCTGCTGAAGTATTTATGTACACTACCGTTCAAAAGTTTGGGGTCACCCAAACAATTATCAAATCAAACTTTATTGTCATATTGCTGTACATACAACTGTAGTTACCCATGCAGCATGTCCCCCCTCTCCACGTCACTGATGAATCCAAAGGAACAGCAGGGCTGCTATAGTTTGGCACCAGCGCCGTCGCAGGAGCTGCCAGAACGATGTTGAGCACAACAGAGAACTGCCTTAGGGGCTCCGACTCCGGATTTTTCCTCATGGTAGCAAGATGTTACCCATGAATGAATGAATTTATTTATTTCGGATAGTACATTACAGGTTAAAAGAAACTGTATAATATAACAACAAGGTCAAGTTAGACAAAGACTCCTTCTACTATACAATTCCACGTGAGTTATCCGAAATGGGTGATGGCTGAAGCCGCAGCTTATATTGCCCACCCATATTCCATCCAAGAATTCAAAGGAGAAAAAAGAGAAAACAAGACAAGAGCGATTACAATTTAAAACAAGGCTAAGACAAAATATGACTGAGAGAAAAAGAAAACTGAGCTAGTCTAAGTTAAGCGGTTACTATTCAAAAACAAATCTAAGACATAGTGTCACAGAGAAAAAAGAAAAACTAAGCTATAACACAACACAGGCTGGAAATGTCAATCCTTATGTGAGTTTACATGTCGTCTTGTAAATATGTTTGGAGTATTTCTTCCTTTAGTTTTTGTTTAAATTGTCCAAGCTTTGTACATGATTTTAATTCAGGTCCAAAATCGTTCCATAATCTGACTCCTTGCACTGAAATACAGTGTTGCTTGGTGGTTGTTCTCACTGTAGGCTTTTGAAATATACATGTTCAGAATCAGAATCAGAATCAGGTTTATTGCCATTGTTCATGTAGTACACAAACTAGGAATTTGTCTCGGTACAATGCTGCAACATTAAACATGATAAGATAAGAGAAATAAACTATACATGTAATAAAGTGTAGGATAAGATTAAGTGATACTGGTCAACAGTTAAAATATATATTAGCCAGCAGCAGATACTGTGGAGAACTATATAGTGCAGTCGGTAATGCAGGAAGAAAACAGTGATGATTGACATGAGTCTGGTTGAGCTGCTGTACATGGTGCACGAGAGTCACTTAGTGTTCAGCAGTCTAATGGCAGAGGGGAAGAAGCTGTTCATGTGACGGGAGGTTTTAGTCTGGATGGACCGAAGTCTTCTACCAGAGGGGAGGGGGGCAAACAGTACATGACCAGGGTGTGAGGGATCGGCTATGATCCGGCCAGCACGCCTCCGGGTCCTGGAGATGTACAGATCCTGGAGAGATGGGAGCTTGCAGCCGATCACCTTCTCAGCAGTGCGCACGACGCGCTGCAGCCTTAGTCTGTCCCTGGCAGTGGCTCCTGCGTACCACACGGTTATGGAGGTGGTGAGGATGGACTCGATGATGGCTGTGTAGAACTGCACTAACATCTTGGTGGGTAGCTTGAGCTTCCTCAGCTGCCGCAGGAAGAACATCCTCTGCTGGGCTTTTTTGATGAGTGAGCTGATGGTCAGCTCCCATTTGAGGTCCCTGGTGATGGTAGTGCCTAGGAAGCGGAAGGAATCAGCAGTGGTGATGGGAGAGCCTGAGAGGGTGAGGGGGGACAGAGGAGTAGTGACTTTCCTGAAGTCTACAATCATCTCCACTGTCTTCAGAGCGTTCAGCTGCAGGTTGTTATTGCTGCACCAGGACGCCAGCTGGGCCACCTCTCTCCTGTAGGCGGACTCGTCGCCGTTGGAGATGAGCCCGATGAGGGTGGTGTCGTCCGCAAACTTGATCAACTTGACAGACTGGTGGCTGGAGGTGCAGGAGTTGGTGTAAAGGGAGAAGAGTAGGGGGGAAAGTACACAGCCCTGGGGTGATCCGGTGCTGATGCTAGTATAGTCTGAGACAGTCTTTCCCAGCCGCACATGCTGCCTCCGGTCCGTCAGGAAGTCGATGATCCACCTGCAGAGGGAGTCAGGCACGTTGAGCAGGGACAGCTTGTCCCGGAGCAGAGCGGGGCGGATGGTGTTGAATGCGGAGCTGAAGTCCACAAACAGGATCCTGGCGTAGGTTCCCGGGGAGTCCAGGTGCTGCAGGATGGAGTGGAGGGCCAGGTTGACTGCATCGTCTACAGACCTGTTGGCTCGGTAGGCAAACTGCAGCGGGTCCAGGAGAGGGGTGGTGATGGACTTGAGGTGGGACAGGACCAGGCGCTCAAAGGACTTCATGACTACAGAGGTGAGCGCTACAGGTCTGTAGTCATTAAGTCCAGTGATCCGTGGCTTCTTGGGGACAGGGATGATGGTGGAGGATTTGAGGCAGGACGGCACGTGGCATAACTTAAGGGAGGTGTTAAAAATGTCTGTGAATACAGGAGCCAGCTGTTTCGCACAGAGTCTCAGGGTGGAGGGAGACACGCCGTCTGGGCCGGGGGCCTTGCGCGGGTTCAGTCTGGAGAACTGTTTGAGCACATCCTGCTCACTGATGATAAGGGGAGGGGGGGAGGTGGGGGGGGTGCCTTAAATGAAGTAGGGAATGTGGAGGCTGTGGAGCTGGAGGGAGGGGGGGAGTTGGACACAGATGACGAGGTGTCAAAACGGGCATAGTGTTGGGACAGTCTCTGACAAAGGGCTTTGTCATCCTGACCTTTAGGAGCCTGAGGCCGATAGTTGGTGATCTGCCTCAGTCCTCTCCACACGGAAGCCGAATCATTAGCAGTGAACTGCTGCTGGAGTCTCTCTGAATACACAGATTTAGCCCTCTTCAGCTCTCTGTTAAACCGGTATTTAACCTCCCTGTAGCAGTCCCTGTCTCCACTTTTCAGCGCTGCTTCCTTCTCCTTCCTGATCTGTCTGAGCTTAGCTGTGAACCAGGGTTCCTCTGAAGTGATATCGTTTCTCCCTTGTTTGGAACAACTTTTGGATATTTGCGGGCAGTGATAGATTCTTCACTTTGAACATTATTATTGCGGTTTTAAAGTCGATCAGATCTTTCAACTTGAGAGTTTTTTGTTTAAGAAAAAGTGGGTTTGTTGGTTCCCTGTAAGCTGCTTTGTTGATTATTCTAATAGCTCTCTTTTGAAGCATAAAGAGTGGATATATGTTTGTTTTATATGTATTTCCCCATACTTCATTACAATATGTCATGTATGGGAGTATTAATGAATGATACAAGGTGTATAGTGTGGGTTGATTCAGCAAATTTTTCACTCTGTGTAATATTGCAATTGATTTGGATACTTTACCTTTTATATAATTAATATGTGGCTTCCAACACAGTTTGTTATCAATTATTACTCCAAGGAATTTAGTTTCGGATACCCTTTCAATCTCTACACCATTTACACTGAGTTTGGGTACTGGGTAGTTGTGATGGTTGTTAAAGACTATAAATTTTGTCTTGCTTAAATTGAGCGTTAATTTGTTTGAATCAAACCACAGTTTCAGCTTTCCTAATTCCTTTCCGAGTGTATCCAGAAGTTGTTCCAAGTTGTTTCCACTGCATAGCAGGTTAGTGTCATCAGCAAACAATATTAAGTCCATTTTTTCTGAAACTTTACATATATCATTTATATACATATTGAATAATAATGGTCCCAAAACTGAACCCTGTGGGACTCCACAGGTGACCTTCAGTAGCTCTGAGTTTTTGTTGTTAACACATACAAACTGATATCTATTCTTTAAGTAACTTCTTAACCAGGACAGTGCTACCCCTCTGATACCACAATTTTGTAGTTGTTGTAGATGTTACCCATGCTGCATGGGTAACATCTTGTCCTCCATATCTTCCTGCCCAGGCTTGAATCCTACCAACACCCAACGCTGGAAGGTAGAACACTGGTGCGCATCGGCCTGTTCAGCCACAGACGGTGCTGTTCCAGCAGAGTAGACGTTTAGGATTCTCTTCCATGGTCATCATAGACCGACGGAGGCCGACGACGAACAACTGTAGTGCAGGCAAGATGAAATTGCGTTTCTCTCGGCATCCATATAAATAGAAGCAGCATGATTTAAGACACACTCCCACATAGCTTCACCCCCCACCCCCACCCCCCCATCCATTCACACATCCCTGAGACATACTTGGGAAAAAAAAAATAACTAACTATAATATACAAATAATATACAAAATGTCCGTAGGTGCAGTAGTGTGTATGAGAGATTCCGGGTCAACTGTTCAGCATCCTGACAGCTTGTGGAAGGAAGCTGTTGATCAGTCTGGTGGTTCTGCCTCTGATGCTCCGGAATCGTTTACCAGATGGAAGAAGTTCAAAGTGCTTATGCAGAGGGTGAGAACGGTCCTTGACAATGTTCAGTGCCCTGCTCCTACAACGGTTCTGAAAAAGTTCTTGGACAGAGGGGAGGGAGACTCCAATTACCCTCTCAGCCCCCTTGACTATCCTCTGCAGGGCTTTTTTTGTCTGACATACTGCAGCTGGAGTACCATGTAGCAATGCAGTACGTCAGAACACTCTCCACCACACCTCTGTAGAAGGTCCTGAAGATGCAGATGGGAAGAGAGGCCTGTTTGAGTTTCCTCAAGAAGTGCAGTCTCTGCTGAGCCCGCTTCCTGATCTCCAAGGAATTCTTGCTCCAGGTCAGGTCCTGCGAGATCTGCACTCCGAGGAACTTGATGTTCTCCACTCTCTCCACTAAACGGCCGCTGATGCTGAGGGGGACGTGCTCAGGCTGTGACCGCCGGAAGTCGATAATCATCTCCTTCGTTTTGTCCACGTTGAGCACCAGATTGTTCTCTCTGCACCAGCCCTCCAGGTCTCTGACTTCTTCCCTGTACATTGATTCCTCATCCCTCTGAATAAGTCCCACCACCGTGGTGTCGTCTGCAAACTTAATAATCTGGTTCCCCTCGTGTCTGGATACACAGTCATGTGTTAGAAGTGTAAACAACAGTGGACTGAGTACACAGCCTTGAGGGGATCCGGTGCTCAGCGTGACAGAGTTGGAGATGTTGTTTCCAACCCAGACAGACTGAGGTCTCTCAGTCAGGAAATCCAGGATCCAGAGACATGTGGCGGTGTTCAGACTGAGAAGGAGTAATTTCTCCATCAGTGTCTGGGGAATAATGGTGTTGAATGCTGAACTGAAATCAATGTACAGGAGTCTGGCGTAGGTGTCTTTCTGGTCCAGGTGGGTGATGACAGAGTGTAGGGTGGTGACTATAGCATCCTCCGTGGAGCGGTTTGAACGATATGCAAACTGGAGCGGGTCGTGTGATGCAGGGAGGCAGGCTGTAATGTGTGGTTTGACAAGCCGTTCAAAACACTTCATCACAATTGGTGTCAGTGCAACAGGACAATAGTCATTCAAACAGGACATAACTGGTTTCTTTGCCACCGCTACAATGATAGAGGTCTTGAAGCATCTGGGAACGATGGCCTGACTCAGGGAGATGTTATAAATGTCAGTCAGGACATTCGCCAACTCGCTCGCGCAGTCTCGGAGCACACGTCCCGGAATGTTGTCTGGACCTGCAGCTTTGCGTGGGTTGACTCTGGTTAGGGTCCTCCGTGTGTCCGCTGTGTTGATGGTAAAAGCTGGTCCGACCGATGGTGGGGGTGGGCCAGCCCTCCCTCTGATTGTCGAGTTTGATGCTTCAAAACGTGCAAAGAAGTCGTTAAGCCTGTCTGGAAGCGAAGCGTCGTCATCATCGACCCCCTGCCTAGACTTATAGCCCGTCAGTGTCCGAACTCCCTGCCACATCTGCTTGGTGTTCCTAGTGTCACAGAGGTGTCCCTGGATTTTCTCCGCATAGGCACGCTTTGCCGCCTTAATTCCCTTTGAGAGCGCAGACCTGGCAGAGCGGAGGGCGATCCTGTCCTTCGCTCTGAAGGCTGCATCTCTGGCTGTAAGCAGCGAGCACACCTCTGCAGTCATCCAGGGCTTATGGTTACCCTGCATAGTGATGGTCTTCACTGTAGTGACATCCTCTGTGCACTTCGCAATGTAGCTGGTGACTGTATCAGCATACTCCTCCACATCTGTCTTGTCTTCCTGGGAGGCTGCTATTTTGAAGACCTCGCAGTCTGTGTGCAGAAAACAGTCTTTCAGTGCAGAGGTTGCACTCTCTGGCCAAATTCTAATTTGTTTCACTGCTGGCCTGCTGCGCTTCAATAAAGGTTTGTAGGCAGGCAGCAGCATCACGGACATGTGATCAGAAAGGCCGAGATGGGGGCGGGGTATCACCTTATATGCATCTGTGTTTGTGTACACTAAGTCCAACATATTCTCTCCTCTGGTCTTAAAGTCTACACATTGTTTAAACTTGGGGAGCACAGTCTTTAGGCTGGTGTGGTTAAAATCCCCCGCAACCACCACAAAACTGTCCGGGTGTGAAGTTTGGATTTCACTAATCGCATTGTGCAGTACCCCGAGTGCATTCTTAGCATTAGCTTTAGCATTAGGGCTCGGCGCTATGTAAACACCAGCTACATACACGTTGCTGAATTCCCTCGGCAAATAATGTGGCCAACAATTTACAATAAGGAACTCCGCCAACGGAGAGCAGTGTTTAGACACTAACGTGGCATTAACGCACCAGTTCTTGTTAACATAGATGCATAGCCCACCCCCCCGGCTCTTACCGGAGCTCGCCGTTTCCCTGTCGGCACGGAACATCGCCATATCTTCCAGTTGAATGGCCTCGTCAGGAATGTTGCCGTGGAGCCATGTCTCCGTGAAAACAAACACACAGCAGTCGCTCCACTCTCTCCGGGTTTCTCTCAGCAGACGCAGCTCGTCCAGCTTGTTTTCGAGGGAGCGGACGTTAGAGAGAAGAAGCGACGGTACCGCTGGTCTGGAGGGGTTAGCCTTTAGCCTAGCATGGATCCCGGCCCTTTTTCCACGCTTTTGCTTGCATTCGCTCCGCTTACGCCTCCTCCTCTCTCGGGTAGCTTCCAGCGGGGACTCCGCCAGAATTCCATGCTGGCGTAGAATGTCCAAATCACAACCGATCGCCGCGATTCTTGCAGCGTGCAGTACCTTGATGTTTAATAAGGTCTCACGGTTGTCAGTTTTACAGAATGTACGTCTGGGAAGATCAAAACACTCAAAACTCTCACACTCGCTGATGCCAAGAGGGGCCGCTGCGTCCGTGCACGCTGCCGCCATCTTACGCCATCTCAATTATTTTGTGTTTTCCATGAAAAGTCACACTTATTTACCACCACGAGTTGTAAAATGAATAGAAAATATAGTCAAGACATTGGCAAGGTTAGAAATAATGATTTGTATTTGAAATAATAATTTTTTCCTTCAAACTTTGCTTTCGTCAAAGAATCCTCCATTTGCAGCAATTACAGCATTGCAGACCTAACATGATTGCACAAGGGTTTTCTAATCATCCATTAGCCTTCTGACGCAATGAGCAAACACATTGTACCATTAGAACACTGGAGTGATAGTTGCTGGAAATGGGCCTCTATACACCTATCTAGATATTGCACCAAAAACCAGACATTTGCAGCTAGAATAGTCATTTACCACATTAGCAATGTATAGAGTGTATTTCTGATTAGTTTAAAGTTATCTTCATTGAAAAAAAGTGCTTTTCTTTCAAAAATAAGGAAATTTCTAAGTGACCCCAAACTTTTGAACGGTAGTGTATATCTTCTTCTTCTTCACTCTATCACTCTGTTAAAGCAAGAAATCGCTGTGTGTCTGTGTGTGTGTGTGTCACGTTTATAGGACATAATAGGACGGCCTATGATCTCTGCCTGATCATCACAGGACGTCCTATGAATCAGGCATCATAGAACTCGCGATGCCATCATAAAGATATGATGTCTATATGACGGCACATAGATAAATGTGTCTTTATGATGTCATATAGACCATCACTCACGATGCCTAGACTAATGTGTCTTTATGATGTCATATGGCTCAAAATTGGCAAGGTGAATAAGTCAGGGCCAGTCTTTACAGCGCGTTCGTATTTTCTGCACAACAGATTTCTGCAGCCATAGCCAATTCTACGTTGCCTCGAGCAGAGTTGCCAGATCAAGCAGTCTTTGTATTCTTGCTTAAGATGAAGAAACTAAGCAAAAGCATCGCTTTCTCAGCAATGTTGTTTTTAAAGAGGTGCTGACACAGTAAAAATGTGTAAAATGCCAAGCAAAGCACTGATTTTCTCCGGGTGCTCCATTTTCTTGGTTTCTACGGGCATGCACAGGCCTTCCTGAACAGGGTCAAAAGCCACTTTTTGCTCAGATCTATTTTCATGATTCTGCCCATGAACTGGAATTATGACGCACCTATCCCTCAACCAATGATCTGAACGAAGAAGAAGAAGACCCACCAGATGGAGAGTAATAGAATGAGGAGAACTGCTGCACATCAGAAAAGATGCCGTGAACATGAAACACCTCAGGTTCCAGCAGTACGCTGCAGGCATGACTGAACAACATAGCCGTCTGAGACAGGAAGAGACCCTTCAGCAACGGGCATACAGAAATACTTGCTTATACTTGGTTTCTACGGGCATGGACGGGTATGCACGGGTATGTACTAGTTCAGATTTGACTGGCGGTTGGCAACCAGCTTTCAGGTGCATTACCGCCACTGACTTGACCATCATCACTTTATATTTTTGTATAAGGAGTTCTGAACAACTCCTTATGTGTGAAAAAAAATTATCCGTCCTTGGACTGTCCTGGACTGGTCCTACTGCCACACCTCTCGGCAGTAATTTATGTATATGATTCATGTATATTTATTTTTGTCTTCTGCTTCCTCGTTGTCTTCTTCGTCTACTTTGGCTTGGTATTCTGTGCCGATATCGTCACCTCATGAATGGGAGGTTCTTCTTCTTCTTCTCTCGGTTACTGGCAGATAGCAAACAACTGAAAGGTGCATACCGCCACCTACTGTACAAGAGTGTGTAACATTATGTCATCTGAGCCCAACCCCTCAATTCTTTTTTTTTTTATTTAAGTTTTTGTAAAGGGTATACATGTCATTACAGCATTGCATTGTTTACATTTTCATCACGTTCCCTTATTTTTGTTTTTTGACAACATTGGAAGAATAGTTATTACAACACCCTTTTTTTAAGTGAAAGTCAAAGGGAAATTAAAGAAAGAACAAAAAAAAACAAACAAAAAACAAAACAAGAGAAAAAAAACAAAAACAAAAGAGAAAAAAAAATGAAAGAAGAGTATCTGAGTAGCGTTGGAACAAAGAGAGGTGCCATTATTGAAATGGTATTTGTCAAAGATTAGATCTAATGGAAGAGACATATGCGTTCCAGGGTTGCCAAAAGTTCAAGAACTCATCCATGTCCTGTCTCAGTGCGAATGTCAACTTTTCCATCGAATAAATGTCTTGAATCACGTTAATCCAATCTTCAGGTGTAGGACAGTCCTTCAACATCCATTTTTTTGTTAGAGCTTTTTTACTTGCCAATATTAAAACAGTGAATAAGTATTTTTCTCCTCATCTTTCCAGTGATTCCGGTAGTAAACCCAAATACAAAGTTACAAAAGAAAAGGGAACTGTTATTTTGAATATTTTCCCCAATATTGTCTGTACATTGGTCCAATATTGGTGGATAACTGGACATGACCAAAACACATGAAAATGATTTGCAGTCTCATCACCACACAAGCGCCAGCAATTCAACCCTTTACAAGTAAATTTGTTTTGTGCAGGTGTTCTGAAAAATCTTACCAAATTTTTCCATCCAAATTCTCTCCACTGCAGGGATGAGGTACTTTTCCATTGTTGTTTATTTAGCTTTTCCCATATTTCCAGTTGTAAAGTGAAATTCCCCTCTTTTTCCCATCTTTCTTTTATATATGATGTGTTGTCTCCTTTTAAGCCTTGAAGACCTTGGTATATTTTAGAAATGTATCTGATCCCTGGGATCCTTTTATATGCCATTAAGAAGACCTTCAGAACACCTGACTGGGCCCTTTCCAAATCCTCCTTTTTAAGTATTTTGTTTATGTGGTGTCTAAGCTGAAAGAACCTGTAAAGATCTTGATTTATTAGACCTTGTTTTTTCAAATCCTCAAAACTTCTTAAAATTTGCCCTTTAAAAAAAATCATAATATTTTATCAGTCCGTTCTCTTTCCACTTTTTAAATCTAGTGTCTGTTTTATTAGGAGTAAAGTCTTGATCATAGGCAATCCATTGCAGTAATCGATAGGGTTCTTTAGTTTGATTCTCTCTGACTATCTTAAACCAAATTTTTAGCGGGGTCTCTATCCACGGGTTAGTGTTATTCAAAAGTTTAGGTAAGGCATTGTTCCCTATTATCGCCTGTAGGGGGATGTCACTTGATATTTGGCATTCCATCTCCTTCCATTGTGCAGTGTAGACTGGGTTACATATCTCTACTAAAGTTTTAATTTGTGCAGCTTTAAAATAGTCCCTGATATTTGGCAGCGCGAGCCCACCTTTTTTCTTTGTTTAGCTGTAGGGTTCTATATCTGATTCTAGGTCTCTTGCCCTGCCATATGAATCTTGAGATCCTTCTGTCCAGTTCTTGCCATGTTTTTTTGGAAGGTTCTACCGGTATTGTTTGGAAAAGGTATAGAAGACGTGGAAGTATATTCATTTTGACTGCTTCAATTCTTTGTGCGGTACCCAAGAATGGTATCATATTCCATCTTGCTAGATCAGATTTTATTTTTGCCATCAGTGGATCATAGTTTAGTGTTATAATTTTGTTGAGTTGTTTCGGGATATTGATCCCCAGATATTTCATAGATTCCATCTCCCAGTTAGTTTTGAGTTTGCTTAGTAAATATTGATTTGGGTCATAGTTGAATGTTAAAACTTGGGTTTTATGCATGTTTAATGCGTACCCTGATAAATCTCCATACTCTGAAAAAACTGAGATTAGTTCTGGAAAAGAGGTGTCCGGCTGCCCCAGGTATATTAAAATGTCATCAGCAAAGAGTGCTATTTTATGTTCCTTCTGACCAAGTGGAATACCTTGAATTTTTTGATTCTGTCTTATCCATTGGCTCAGAGGTTCTATGAAGATTGCAAAGAGCAGTGGAGACAAGGGGCAGCCCTGATGACATCCTCTTTCCAGTTCAAAAGATGATGATAATTTACCGTTAATCCTTATTTTAGCTGTTGGTTTTTTTTATAACGCCTGGATAGTTCTAATGAAGTTGTTATGAAAATTGAAACTGGATAAGATTCTATATAGGAAAGACCAGTCAACCGAATCAAATGCTTTTTCAGCATCTAATCCCAATATGGCTGCATTTAAGTTATATTTTTTTATATGATGAATTATGTGTAAAGTGCGTCTAATGTTGTCTTGTGTCTGTCTTTGTCTTATAAAACCTGTTTGGTCTAAATGAATTAAGTCTGTCAGTATATTTTCTAAACTTTTGGCAAGGATAGTGGTAAAAAGCTTATAGTCCTGATTTAACACACTGATTGGTCTGTAGTTGGAGCAGTTTTAGCACCTTGGGGGAGCCAGATTATTTAGCATCTCAGACAAGAGACAGTGGATAAACATGGGAGAAGAATACTCAGGAGGTTCCTGGCGAGATAGCAGGAAGGAGTCAGGGACGTAGGGGGTTGAATGCAGTGTGATGCAAATGTCATGTTGTGTGTGGAGAAATGCCATGAAACTTAAGAGGAGAGTGCCTGCTGAAATGTTCAGTCTGTTCTTTGCTTGATGTGAGTGTGTAATAAATCGTCTGAAATGAATCTGCCTCTTCATTTACACACTCCACACTAGTGACCCAAGACGTATTATGGAACACGAGGCAAGATCCCCGGAGCCGGCCCGGTCAGGAAGCTACAGTGAGGCGGCAGCCATCCCACAGACAGCCCGGACTGGAACCTCCAGCCACGCGTGTGCGGTTTCAGTCAAGCTACTGGATTTCTGGCAGCACAACCCGCGCTCTTGGTTCCACCTCACCGAGGCCCAGTTTGCCCTCCGGGGAGTAACGGCAGATGACACCAGATTCTACCATGTGGTCGCAGCGCTGGACGCCCGCACAGCTCAGCAGGTAGCGAGCCTGCTCGATCAGCCACCAGCCAGCAGCAAATATGAGGCGCTCAAGGCTGCGCTCATCCAGCGCTACACACTCTCGGACTGTGAGAGAGCGGAGAGGATCCTGACGCGGACCGAGTTAGGAAATGGTTCGGCCGTAGACCTGATGGAGAAGATGCTGCCCGTAGGCACGGACGACGGGCACTTTCTGTTTGCCCACCTCTTCCTCCGGAACCTTCCGACAGTGGCGAGAGCGGTTCTGGCCAATTCGCCATTGCTGGCCGCGCGCGACTACCGTGCGCTAGCCCAGGAGACAGACCGGATCATCCTCACCACCAGGGCGATCACAGTCAATGCGGCAGCGGTGGAGCCCAGCGAGACGACCAGAGGAGGCGAGGAGCCACCGACGGTAGAAGCAGCAGGGGCCAAGGAGCACCAGAGAGACACGCTCTGTTTCTTCCACCACCGCTTTGGAGAGAAGGCACGCAGATGTGCGCCCCCGTGCCAATTCAAGCGCTCGGGAAACGCCAAGGCCGGGGGTGGGTAGCAGCTGCGACCCTCGTTGAAGAGAACAAGCTGCTCTACTTGACGGATGCACGCTCGGGGAGGCGTTTCCTCGTGGACACCGGAGCCCAGAAGACTTTCATCCTGCCGACCTACGGTGACCGGCTGGCAGGACCTAGCGGCCCCGAAATGTTGACAGCAAACGGCTCGGATATTAAGACCTTTGGTGAGAGGACTCTGCTCTTATCTCTACACGGCTGTACATATGAGTGGACTTTTGTCGTAGCAGCACTGAATTACCATATCCTGGGGGCTGATTTTCTGTGTGGCGACCGTACGGGGATTTCCGCAGGTTGAACAATGCCACAGCGCACGACCGCTACCCAATTCCCCACATACAGGATTTTTCCATTCACCTTGCCGGAGCACGCATTTTTTCCAAAATAGACCTGGTCCGTGGTTACCACCAAGTCCCAGTGCGCGCTGAGGACATACCCAAAACAGCAGTAATAACTCCGTTCGGTCTATTCGAGTTCCTGCACATGCCATTCGGGTTAAAAGGAGCGGCACAGACGTTCCAGCGCATGATGGATGCAGTGCTGCGCGATCTCCCGTTCGTGTTCGTCTACCTGGATGATATCCTGGTAGCCAGTGCGTCCGAAGACGAACACGAAACCCACCACATGACGGTTTTCCGGAGGTTGGAGGAGCACGGGTTAATAATCAACCCAGTGAAATGCCAGTTCGGCGTGACGGGGATTGATATTTTGGGGCACCGCGTCTCTCTGGAAGGAGCGATCCCGCTGCCCGACAAGGTGCGCGCCGTGGCAGATCTTCCCTGGCCTCATACGGTCAGGGTGCTGCAGGAATTTTTGGGGATGGTGAACTTTTATAACCGTTTCCTTCCCCGCACGGCGCAGCTCATGCAACCATTGTACGCCACGCTCAAGAAACAGAAACCCGCGGATAGGGTCGAATGGACCCCAGAGCGAGAGCGGGCGTTCTCGGAAGTTAAAGCAGCCCTGGCAAACACCGCACTGCTGGCGCATCCGGACCCGGCGGCCCGCATAGCGCTCACCACCGATGCTTCAGATGTGGCCATAGGGGCTGTCGTGGAGCAGCGCGTCACCGGGGCTTGGCAGCCGCTTGCCTTTTTCAGCAGAACTTTGCGCAACAGCGAACGTAAATACAGTGCATTTGACAGGGAGTTGCTGGCTCTCCACCTGGCCATACGCCACTTCCAGTTCTGGCTGGAAGGGCGCAGCTTCACCGCATTTGTGGACCACAAGCCGCTAACATTTGCGATGGCCAAGGTTTCAGAACCGTGGTCGGCCCGGCAGCAGAGACAGCTGGCCGCGATCTCAGAGTTTACTACCGATATTCAACATGTGTCGGGTAAACTGAATGTGGTGGCAGACTGCCTCTCGCGCGCCATGGTGGCCCCGGTCTGCGTGGGGATAGATTACGCAGCCATGGCCGCGGAGCAGATTAGCAATGCAGACGTGCGCGCGCTCCAGTCTGGACCAACAGGGTTAAGGCTGGAGAGCAGGGTGCTGCAAGATGGCAACCCCCCTAATCTGCGATGTCTCCACGGGTCGTCCGCGTCCGGTGGTCCCGGTCGCGTGGCGCCGCCGCATGTTTGAGTCAGTTCACACTCTGGCACACCCAGGAGTGCGCCCGTCGGTCAAAATGGTGGGAGAGAAGTTTGTGTGGCCGAGCCTACGCAAACAAGTGAAAGAGTGGGCTGCAGCCTGCGTGGCGGGCCAACGAGCCAAGGTACACAGACACACGAAGGCTCCCTTGGAGCCGTTTCGTATTCCGGCTAAGAGGTTCGACCATGTTCACGTGGACCTCATGGGCCCCCTCCCGCCATCACAGGGGTGCACGCACCTCCTGACAGTGGTGGACCGCACCACGCGCTAGCCAGAAGCGGTCCCGCTGGCGGCAACCACGTCCGCAGACGTGGTGCGCGCTTTTTTAACAGCAGGTAGCGCGTTTTGGAGTCCCGTCGGACATTATGTCTGACAGGGGCCCTCAATTTGTTTCCGAACTCTGGTCCGCAATGGCCCGCAGCCCGGGTGTTACAATTCAACGCACAACTGCGTACAACCCACAGGCCAATGGGTTATGCAAGCGTTTTCATAGATCACTGAACGCAGCACTCAGGGCTTCATTGACGGATGCAAATTGGGTAGACAGGCTGCCGTGGGTTTTATTGGGGTTGTGCTCCGCACCGAAAGAGGATCTGGAAGCTTCCCCGGCAGAGCTCGTTTTTGTGCAGCCACTACGGCTGCCCGGGGAATTTCTGCCAGACAATCCCACGCCAGGCAGCTCCCCGTCTCAGCTTTTGCAGCGTAGCGCAAACACAGGCATGCTGCCGGGCCCTGCCCACCACAGTTTTCTGCGTGTTTTCGTGCCTAAAACTTTGAAGAGCGCGGAGTTCATGTTTGTCAGACATGATGCCCACCGCCCTCCATTGCGCCCACCCTATGATGGACCGTTCAGAGTGTTGGAAACAGGGGATAAGCATTTTTTGTTAGACTTGGGGGTAGGAGGGAAAAAATTGGCATAGACAGACTCAAACCCACTTTCGTTGTGGCGGACGAGCAAGTGCTGTTGGCTAGGGCCCCTCGGCGTGGTAGACCCCCACGGAGAGCTCCCCAGGGAAACAATTCACCAGAGCAGCCACACGGACAGACCGAAGTGCCCCCCCCCAGTCACAGCCCACCCACAGTCAGACACACTCCCAGCAGCCCCCCACCAGCACAGCAGCGCCACGGAGGCGGTAAACCCCAGTTACAGCAGATACGGGAGGAGACGGAAGCCCAAGCAGCATGTGAACTGATATTCTATTGTTCTATCACAGCATGTGGACTGTTATTCTATTGTTCTATCTAAGATGCTGGGGGGGGGGAGTTTAGCACCTTGGGGGAGCCAGATTATTTAGCATCTCAGACAAGAGACAGTGGATAAACATGGGAGAAGAATACTCAGGAGGTTCCTGGCGAGATAGCAGGAAGGAGTCATGGACGTAGGGGGTTGAATGCAGTGTGATGCAAATGTCATGTTGTGTGTGGAGAAATGCCATGAAACTTAAGAGGAGAGTGCCTGCTGAAATGTTCAGTCTGTTCTTTGCTTGTGAGATGTGAGTGTGTAATAAATCGCCTGAAATGAATCTGCCTCTTCATTTACACACTCCACACAGTCAAGTTTATCCTTTTCAGGTTTAGGTATGACTGCAATGACCCCTTCTCTCCAGGAAGGGGAGATTTCCCCTGTGTGGAGGACATAGTTAAATGTTTTCAGGAGGAGAGGAGATAGTTGCTGTTTAAAGGTTTTGTACCACTCTCCTGTATAGCCATCTGCAGCTGGGGATTTGTTAGCTTTAAGTTTCATAATTGCTTTTTCTAATTCTTTAGGCTGTATTTCTGACAGTAGTGTTTTATTTTGTGACTCAGTAAGTTGGGGAAGGTTTAATGTGTTTAGGAAGGCTTCGGATGCGTTTTTATGTTTTTTGAGGGAGTACAAGTTCTTGTAGTAGTTCTCGAAGCTTTTAAGAATATCCTGAATTCTAAACTTTATTTCCTTTGATACTGGGTCTCTGATTTTGTAGATTGCTCTCTCCGTTTGTTGTTTCCTCAATTTATAGGCTAGTAATTTTGCCGATTTGCTGCCTGTTTCATAGTATTTTTGTTTCAGAAATGTAAGTTTCTTTTGGATTTCTATTGTGTAGATCTCATTTATTTGTTTTTTAATTTCCTTAATTTTGAGCGAGTCATTAGATTGAGTGTTGTCTTTGTGCTCTTTTTCTAGGTTCTTAAGTTCTGACTCTAATGTGATTAGTTTTTCTTGTCTCAGTTTCTTTTGGATTGCCAGTTTTGCGATAATCTTTCCCCTTATTACAGCTTTGCATGCGTCCCACAGTATTAAAGGGGATACTTCTCCATTATCATTTTCTTCCAAATATCTGAGAATATCTGATTCCAATTCATCTTTCAGTGGTCCTTTCAGGACATTTGAATTTAACCTCCAAGAAAATGTATTATTTGTGTATTTTTGGATACTTAAGTCCATATAGATCGGACTGTGGTCAGAGAGATCCATCAGTCCTATTTTACATGTTTTTACTCTTCCAATGTCTCTATTAAACATAAAAAAAATAGTCAGTCCTTGAGTATGATGAATGTGGTGCTGAGTAAATGTATAATCTTTTACACCGGGGTTGAATTCCCTCCACACGTCACAGATTCCCATTTGTTTTAGTAGCATCCGAGTTTTTCTACTTTGAGTGTTATTTTGATGTGGAGAATTACCTGATGCATCCCAGTATGGATTCAGTCTTAGATTGAAGTCTCCACCACATATCACTAAACCTTGGGCTTTAGTTTTCATTAGGTCAAATACATTTTTATAAAATTTCCAGTTAGCCCCTGGAGGTGCATATACATTCAGCAGGGTGATATCTTCTCCCTCTAGCCGCCCAAGTACCATGCTGAATCTCCCTTCTTTATCTTTGTGTTCTGATTTTTTTTCAAATATAATTTTGGTTGAGATCAATGTCGCTACCCCCTCCTCCTCCCTGACTTATATGAAGATGAAGAGATCATTTTAAACCCCTGTCTATTAAGTTTAGTGTGCTCCACGTCTGTTAGGTGGGTTTCCTGTAAAAATATTATTCCTGCTTTGTCTTTTTTCATTTTGCCTAGAATCTTGGATCTTTTAACTGGATTCAGGATCCATTTTACATTATATGAGATTATTTTGGTTACACCCTGTTTCTCCATTGTGTTGTCTTATTTAGTAATAACAGTGTGGTGGCCCTCTTTTATGCTACTCAGAAACTGAAAGAACATTAAGAACATAAAAAACATTAAGAACATAGTATATAAAACTTTAAAACAAAAAACTGACAAAAGATCTTCCTGAGCTGAGGTCTTTTTAGTGACCTTAGAAGAGCCTTGATGGTGTGTAGGCTCTGAGGGAAATTCCTCGGACTCCGTTACGTGCTGAGGGCCCTCTCTTACCCCTGTAAGTTGTCCCATGTTTTTAACGTGAATTTCAGATCCCAATTCGAACTTGTAATGATTTTATTTATTTATTTATTTTTTTTATTTTTTTATTTTTTTTTTTATGCCTATACCCTATGAAATTGTGCGCAACCTCCCACCACCATCACAGCAGTCACATTAATACAGTATTTGTTAGTGTGGAGAGTTCATGTGGTTCATTGTCACATTTCTATTTTAACAAGTTTTTTTTTTTTTTTAAAGACTTATTTGTTTCTAATATTATGTCTGTTCCATGAAATGTTTTACCACTTGCTGATTCTGCATCTCCTTTAATGTTTGTTACCTTGTAGGAGGAGGGTTTGATGCGCAGATTGATTAAAAATATCATTATTCCCTCCTGAAAACGCTCAGTTTTTCCTTATAGCTCTGGCGCTGGGTTTCCCGCTGCTGGCTCATGGATTTTGAGGGTCTCTGTGTGGACCACGTTTGAGCCTTGATTCTTTCGATCGGGTCTGCTGTGGGTTTATACACCGTTACCGGGAGCCCTCTTCTCGCCATATCCATGGTTGCTTCTTCTGCCGAGTTGTAGAGACACGTCTCATCTCCGTAAAACACCCTCAGCTTCGCCGGAAATGGAGTCTGGAAGTGCAGTTTCTTCTCTCGTAGTACCTTTTTAGCGTCGTTGTATTCCCGACGCTTTTTAAGGACCTCCAGGGCGTAATCGTGTTCCACGAAAACTTTTCTCTCTTGGTGCATAAATCCTTTTTTCTGCCAAGCCAGTCTTACAACCTCTTCTTTTATTCTGGAGTTGGAGAACTTCACCACCACCGATCTTGGTGGCGCTTCTGCCGCCGGCCTAGGGGCTAATGTACAGTGCGCCCTTTCTATCTTCAAGTCGGTGGTTTGGGGAATTTCCAACTTCTCTCTCAGTAAGGATTCCACGCATACCTTCATTGTGGTGAAACCATCCTCGACTCCTTCTTTCAGACCATAAATTCTTATGTTGTCTCTTCTTAGTCTTCCTTCTTGGTCGGTTAGCTTAGCCTCCAGTCTTGACTGTCGTTTGTGTAGTTCCAGCACGGTTTCTTCCAGGCCTTTTATTCTTTCCTCTGCTTCCATGATTCGGTCCTCGACCTGGTCCACTCTGCTGTTTGTCCTTTTTATTTCGTCTTTAATTTCACGAAATTCGGCCCAACACTCTCGGCGAAATTGTCTTAATTCTTTAAGTACCATTTTTAAGCTAACCTTGTTGCTAGCTTCATTCAGCTCCTCTTCTTCTGAAAGGATATCCTCCGGATCAGATTCTCCGGCCGATGTGTGTCTTGGCCTGATAAATATCGATTTCTTCTGTTTTCCTTTAGGCATAATGACTTTGTCTTTTGATTTTCACTCTTCCAAAAATCCGTTAAATCTGATTTTCAAGGTATTTTCCTGGATCGGGTCTGGGAGCTTCAGCATTAAGCTGCTATCACCATGGTGTCCAGACTGGAAGTCCGACCCCTAAATTCTATGACTTAACCCTGTGTTATTTAAAAAAGTACAGAGGGCTTATCCAGGACTTCATGGACTGGTGCCATCAGAACTGCCTCCAGATCAACACGAGGAAAACTAAGGAGCTTGTGGTGGACTGCCGCAGGCATGGACAACCCCTCACAGCACCAGTAAATATACAGGGAACAGACACTGAGATGGTGACATCCTACAAGTACCTGGGTGTTCATCTGAACAATAAACTAGACTGGTCACACAATACTGACACACTCTACAAGAAGGGACAGCGCCGGCTGTTCCTACTGAGGAGACTCAGGTCTTTTGGTGTACAAGGGGCGCTGCTGAAGACATTCTATGACACGGTGGTGGCATCAGCCATCACTTTTGGAGTGGTCTGCTGGGGCAGTGGCATTACTGCAGCCAATAGGAAGAGACTGAACAAACTGATCAAGAAAGCTAGCTCTGTCCTGGGGCAGCGCCTTGACCCGGTGGAGGAGATAGGAGAGAGAAGGACGGTGGCTAAACTGTCATCTCTGCTGGATTCCAAGTTCCACCCTATGCAGGACATACTGAATGCACTGACGAGCTCATTTAGCAGCAGACTACATCATCCCAGGTGCACAACCGAGAGGTTTCGCAGGTCCTTTCTACCAACGGCTGTCAGACTGTACAACCTAAGCAGGGCTGCTCACAGAGATAGCAAAAAAGACATAACAACCTAATAGTTTTTTGAATGCAAAAGATGCAATAGACTTACACAATGGTCCCCTCCGGCATACAACTAGGAAAATGCCGGTCGCTATGGAGGGTGAGAATATGTATGGGCACATAATCATACCATTGTGGGACAACCCCCACAGACTAAGGACAGACAGCTCGCTACTCCTGGTTATTTTCCGCAGCACTAGTGTGATGTTAATGTGCCATTCATGCTTTGTGTTCACACGTCCTGTCCTCACTGTGACCTAGAGACAGATCAATATGTAGATGTGACTTGTCACCTCTTTGTCCTGCAAGCTGGAGCAGGGGCTGGCAATCTGCCTATTTGATATGTATGTCTCTCTCATATGCAAATGCCCATGCTCTTTCATGCATTGTCTGTAACTGGTATAAATACCGCACATATCCTGTAACTCACCCCCTCTGCGACTGCTCAACTGACTGCACCTGTCTTCACGCTACTGAGAACCCTCAGGGCTCACTCTGGGCCGCTCTGCACAGCACCAGAGTGAGCTCGTGTTGGCGATGTGATTTAATAAAGGCACTTTAAACTCCTCAGTTCGCCGCTTATTATTCCATGTCGCCACACTGGTGACCCCGAACATGCACACGTTTTGTGCAACGCAACCTTCTGGTCTGGACCGCGACACTGGTGACCGCTTCACGCTTCACGGTGAGATCTGCACGCCTGAGATCTGCACATCCACGCTGGACTGGACGCTCTCACAGCTCCTCCACACGAGAGCGCACGCACCTCGTCCTCTCTCCACGACGGCAACCTCCAGGGCCGACGGAGAGTGCAGCGCGTGGACCTGAACGCACCATGGCCGCACGAGTGACAACTATCGTCTCCTCCCTCTCACTGCTTCAACGCAGCTGCACGAGCCCGGGGCACAAAGATCGTCTACTGCCTCGCACCGCTCCAACGCATCTCCACGAGCCCGAGGCACAAAGATCGTCTACTTCCTCACACCGCTCCAACGCACCACGACCGAACGACGCAACAGACAACAGGGATGATCTCCAGCAAGCTCCCTGACCCTGGTTCTCCTCTCCAGCGGCCCACCCACGCACGGGACCCTAGCACACGTACCGGGGAGTCACGGGGACGGCGCACCACGCACGGGACACATATGGCTCCACAGACTGCCTTCCTCCTTCGCCGCTGCCCTTCAGGGTTGCTCTCTCACCTGAGGCACGCATGCAGCATGCTCGAAGGATTTGTTAATGGTCTCAGCCACGGCACACATAGGGAATTCAGCTGTTTTGCGATTCCCGAGGACTTTAGGGCTGCGCCCGCACCTAAAGTAACACGCAACGTCCCTCTGCTTTTGTTTTTTCCCTCACAGCCGCTCCTGCTTTTCTTCATGGCCACGAGAGGAGCCAGAGACTAATTTTTCTTCTTGTTATCTCCACACGCTCAACGGGACAGCCCCTCGACATCGCGGATCAACAAGCAATTTTTGCGCGGCCTGGACGATTTCACCGTCCCCGGCAACCCCCACTCCCCTCCACCTTCACCGGCACAGAGCCTTCCCTGCTAGCTGCCATGCTGCACTATCGAGGTCTCGGCCCCCAGCCGAGCCCTCTGGGGGGGAGCAGTGTGGGACAACCCCCACAGACTAAGGACAGACAGCTCGCTACTCCTGGTTATTTTCCGCAGCACTAGTGTGATGTTAATGTGCCATTCATGCTTTGTGTTCACACGTCCTGCCCTCACTGTGACCTAGAGACAGATCAATATGTAGATGTGACTTGTCACCTCTTTGTCCTGCAAGCTGGAGCAGGGGCTGGCAATCTGCCTATTTGATATGTATGTCTCTCTCATATGCAAATGCCCATGCTCTTTCATGCATTGTCTGTAACTGGTATAAATACCGCACATATCCTGTAACTCACCCCCTCTGCGACTGCTCAACTGACTGCACCTGTCTTCACGCTACAGAGAGCCCTCAGGGCTCACTCTGGGCCGCTCTGCACAGCACCAGAGTGAGCTCGTGTTGGCGATGTGATTTAATAAAGGCACTTTAAACTCCTCAGTTCGCCGCTTATTATTCCATGTCGCCACACCATGTAGGATAACTAAGTAGACGGTTGTGCTGTTTCATCCCATCTAGCAACAATGCCCTGCACTGTGTGTGTTTATATATTTACATATTTATTCCATCTAGCTACAATGCTCCTCACTGGGTGTGTTTATATTTATATATCTATATATTTATTCCATCTAGCTACAATGCTCCGCACTGTGTGTTTATATATCTACATATTATTCCATCTAGCTACATTGCTCCGCACTGTGTGTGTTTATATATTTACATATTTATTCCACCTAGCTGCAATGTTCCGTACTGTGGGTGTTTATATATCTACATATTTATTCCATCTAGCTACAATGCTCCGCACTGTGTGTTTATATACTCATATATTTATTCCATCCAGCTACAATGCTCTGCACTGTGTGTCTGTGTGTATATATATATATATTTATAGTAATATGTACATATTGCGGCGGATGATAAAATAAGCAGCGATGCTGTGGTTTTAAGCAGGTTTTATTAATCATACCGCCGTCACGAGCTCCGCTCCCGGCGCCATACATGCGCACCGGGAGCGAGCCTACGGCTCTCAGAGAAGAGGGACACAAAGTCTGTGTGTCCAGCAGCAGCAGTTGCAGAAGTGGGATTGAGAGAGTAAGTTACAGAACCTGTGCAGTATATATACCCAACTACAACAATACATCAAAGAGCAGATTCACAGCAGTTGGTACGATCAAAGGGACTGCAGAACAGGCATGAGATAATAGCCAGATTTGCTAGCCTCTGCTCCAGGTGTAGGACAAAGAGGTTACAAGGCACATCTACATATTGATCTCAGCCTCTAGGTCACAGTAAGGACAGGACGCATGAACACTATACATGAATGGCACATTACATCACAATACATGAATGGCACATTGCATCACGATACATGAATGGCACATTACATCACAATACATGCATGGCACATTACATCACAATACATGCATGGCACATTACATCACAATACATGAATGGCACATTACATCTCAGTAGTGCAGCGGGAAAAACCAAGAGAAGAGAGCTGACTGTCCTGTGTGTTGTGGGGGGGTTGAATCAACCCGCCACAATATGTATATTAGCTGCTCTTGCTTTTTTTTCTTGCCTTCTGATTGTTGCTCTCAGTGTTGCTATCCCTGTGCTGTTGCAATCCTGGAATTTCCCCATTGTGGGACTAATAAAGGCTTATCTTATGTTATCTTATCTTAAAAGAGAAAAGAGCCTTTCTCGTGATTATTATTGCCTCTCCATCTCCATCTGTTCCCAGAATCCCAGTTAAATCCCATTCCCTACCGGCCTCTCGAACTTCATTTTCCATTATCTGTCTTTCACTTCCGTATTTGTGACTGTGTAATAAGATGTGCTCGACATTTTCTTTTACTCCACATTCTCTACATTTGTCACTTTGTGGAGAGTGTGGGAAATGAGGAGGCCAGTTTATGAGCAGACGAAATTTATTAACACTCTCAACATTCATACACAGAAAAGCAATGAATCAGCCAAACTGTAGCTCATGTATTTTTACCTACATATGTATAAGCACTATGGGATGCTGGAGATTGCATGTGTGGATTGACCTCACGTCATGGATGGGACAATATGTCTGGACCGCCTGTGGATAACAACAAGAAGACGGAGGTACGGCGATAAGGAGCTGAAAGGACTTCCTGACCTCCTGGGGCCCAGGCGGAGGACTGAAGGGCGCGGGGGGAGAGTTATTGTCAATAGGGGGTTTTGACGGTGATATTGATTCTT
This sequence comes from Pholidichthys leucotaenia, assembly GCA_020510985.1. Taxonomy (NCBI): domain Eukaryota; kingdom Metazoa; phylum Chordata; class Actinopteri; order Cichliformes; family Pholidichthyidae; genus Pholidichthys; species Pholidichthys leucotaenia. The sequence goes on from CM035839.1 coordinate 61,946,482, forward strand.
CCTTTGTCCTTGTGTGTATAAAAGAGAAGGTTTTGACTCAGCTCTCTCTCTTCTGTTCTTGAGAGATAGCTGGGGATGTGATCGCAACAAATAAACCTGAATTAAGAAATAATTCAGCCTTGTTATTTCACGCTCCCCACATTGGTGACCAAGAGACGTGAGAATGCATAGAAGGGATTCTCCTGATGCAGACTCGTCGGAGTCTGCCCAAGCGAGCGCCGTCTCCATTAAACTGCCAGAATTCTGGCAGGACAACCCGGACTCGTGGTTCCTCCAGGCTGAGGCACAGTTCACGCTCGCAGGAATAACGGCGGATGACATTAAGTTTTACCACATCATCGCAAGACTCGACAACCGCACAGCTCGATGCGTGCGGAGCCTGGTACAGCAGCCACCCGCTGACAACAAATACGGCGAGTTGAAGGCTGCCCTCACCGAGTGTTTCACACCCTCAGCCGAAGAGAGGGCTAGGAGGCTCCTGGCTATGCACGGCCAGGGAGGGCGCAGGCCAGTCGCCCTGATGGAAGACATGCTGCAGCTGAGGGAATCGGACAACGAAAATTTCCTATTTATGCACATCTTCCTAAGTAGCCTCCCGTCGCACATGAGAGGGACCCTCTCCGGCATGCCTTGTGTGACCCAGTGGGACTTCCGTGTGCTGGCCTGAGAGGCGCAGCAGCTCCTCGACTCCTGCGGCGAGCAGACGGCCACAGCAGCAGCGGCAGACCTAGGTGCGGCGACCCGAGGCAACAATGAGCCAGAGACAGCGGAGCCAGCCCCACCAACAATGGCAGCGACGCAGCCCCGGCGCAGCGGAGGAGATGGCCTCTGTTATTATCACCGGCATTTCGCAGAGAAGGCACACAGGTGTGTGCCGCCGTGCAGCTACAAGAGCTCGGGAAACTCCAGGACCGGGACCCGTTAGCAGCTTCGGCTCTCGGTGAAAGAAATAAGCTGCTGTACATCACAGATGCGAGCTCCGGGCGGCACTTCCTCGTAGACACCGGAGCCCAAGTGAGTTTCATCACCCCGACCTATGCTGACCGGTTGGCTGGCCCCCGTGGTGACGGGGCAACAGCGGCGAACGGCTCGAGCATCAGCACCTACGGAGAAAGGACCCTGTTTCTGTCCTTGCACGGCCGCACTTATGAATGGACTTTTATCATAGCGGCAGTGAGCTTCAACATGTTAGGTGCCGATTTTCTGTGCTCGCATGGTTTGTTAGTTGATCTTTCCAACAGACGATTAGTTAATGCACTATCTTTCTATTCTATTCCTTGTGCGGCTCGAGTGTCCCCACCACCGGTGCAGACCAACGTCGCCACAGCAGGCAGTAAGTTTAACACACTCCTCACCCAGTTTCCAGCGCTCACGGTTCCTACTTTTTCGGCAACAGTTGCGAAACACAGGGTGGAGCATTTTATCAGTACAGCGGGCCCCCCCGTCTTCACGAAAGCTCGGCATTTGGATGCTGCTAAGCTTTCCATAGCGCGCGAGGAGTTCGCCAGCCTAGAAAGGCTGGGCATTATTCGTCGTTCGAAAAGCCCATGGGCTTCGCCACTGCATATGGTCCCTAAAGCTGAAGGCTCCTGGAGACCTTGCAGCGATTACCGCAGACTAAACAATGCTACAGCGCATGACCGCTACCCGATCCCACACATTCAGGATTTTTCGGTGCATCTAGCGGGGGCGCGCATTTTTTCTAAAATAGACCTGGTTCGCAGCTACCATCAGGTTCCTGTCCGGCCTGAGGACATCCCTAAAACAGCGGTAATAACCCCTTTCGGACTTTTTGAGTTTTTGCGCATGCCGTTTGGTCTTAAAGGCGCCGCACAAACATTCCAACGTATGATGGATGCCGTGTTACGCGATCTCCCTTTTGTGTTCATCTACCTCGACGACATTTTAGTCGCCAGTACTTCAGAAGAGGAACACGAAAAACACCTCACTGCGGTTTTTCAGAGGTTGGGAGAGCACGGGTTAATAATTAATCCAGCCAAGTGCCAGTTTGGCGTGGTGCAGATCGATTTTTTGGGGCACCGCTTCTCCCCAGAAGGGGCAATCCCGCTACCGGATAAGGTACGCACAGTGGCAGATTTTCCCCGACCACAAACGGTCAAATCATTGCAGGAGTTTTTAGGAATGGTAAATTTTTATAACCGTTTCCTACCCCACGCAGCACAGCTCATGCAACCATTATACGCCGCGCTCAAAAAACAAAAACCCTCCAATCCTATCGAGTGGTCCCCGGAGCGGGAGCGTGCATTCGCGGAGGTAAAAAAAGCCCTGGCTGACGCCACGCTTCTGGCTCAACCAGATCCATCGGCCCGCATAGCGCTCACCACCGACGCATCAGATTTAACCATAGGGGCGGTCGTGGAACAGCATGTTGCCGGGGTTTGGCAGCCGCTGGCATTTTTCAGCAGATCCTTGAACGAAGCCGAGCGGAAATACAGCACGTTCGACAGGGAGCTGTTAGCGCTCCATTTGGCTGTCCGCCATTTCCAGTTTTGGCTGGAAGGTCGGCGTTTCACCGCTTTTGTCGACCATAAGCCGCTCACTTTTGCGATGTCCAAAATTTCAGAACCTTGGTCGGGCCAGCAACAGAGGCAGCTGGCCGCAATTTCGGAGTTTACCACTGATATTCAGCACGTAGCGGGTAAACTCAACGTAGTGGCAGACTGCCTCTCTCGCGCGGTCACAGCACCGGTGCGCACGGAGGCAGATTATACTACCGCAGCCGCAGGGCAAAATAACAGCGCGGAAGCGCACGCGGCCCCAGTTCACGTGGGGATAGATTACGCAGCCATGGCAGCGGAACAAGGTAGAGATGCGGACGTGCGCACGCTCCAGTCTGGACCAACAGGGTTAAGGCTGGAGAGCAGATGTTTGCAAAACGGTATGCCCCCCCTAATCTGCGATGTATCGACTGGGCGACTGCGCCCGGTAGTCCCGGCCGCGTGGCGCCGCCGCGTTTTTGACTCGGTTCACTCCCTGGCACACCCGGGAGTGCGCACTTCGGTGAAAATGGTAGCGGAGAAGTTTGTTTGGCCAAGCCTGCGCAAGCATGTGAAAGAGTGGGCAAGGACCTGCATGGCTTGCCAGCGGGCCAAAATTCATAAGCACACGAAAGCTCCCTTAGAACCGTTCCACATTCCGGCCAAGAGGTTCGATCACGTGCCCGTCGACCTCGTGGGCCCCCTACCGTCGTTGCAGGGTTTCACACATCTTTTGACAATGGTGGACCGAACCACACGTTGGCCGGAAGTGGTCCCACTGGCATCGACCACAGCTGCAGAGGTGTCTCGCGTTTTTTTGACAGCCTGGGTAGCGCGTTTCGGGGTTCCGTCGGATATTACGTCCGACAGAGGGCCTCAATTTGTCTCTGAGCTCTGGTTGGCGATGGCCAGCAGCTTAGGAGCGAAAATTCATCGCACTACCGCTTATCACCCCCAGGCTAATGGTTTATGCGAGCGTTTTCATAGGTCTTTGAAGGGAGCCCTCAGAGCATCGCTTACGGATGAAGATTGGGTAAACAAACTACCATGGGTTTTATTGGGGTTGCGTTCTGCGCCCAAAGAGGATTTAAATGCCTCCCCAGCCGAATTAGTTTTTGCACAACCTCTCAGGCTGCCCGGTGAGTTCCTACCAGAGCATCTGGAGCCGGGGCGCCCCCCGGCTCTGGAGCCACTGATCGGCACGGGATCAGACATGCTCCCAGGCCCCGTTCATCACACTTTTCCGCGCGTTTTTGTTCCCAAGGCTTTGAAAAATGCCGAGTTCGTTTTTGTCAGGCACGAGGCTCTGAGACCGACCCTCCGCCCGCCATATGATGGTCCATATAGGGTGCTGGAAACAGGTGATAAGCATTTTGTGCTAGATTTGGGAGACAGAAAAGAGACAGTTAGTATTGACAGACTAAAACCTGCTTTTGTGATGAACGACGAGTCTGTACGAGTGGCGAGGGCACCTCGACGTGGCAGACTCCCCAGGGAACATGTCCCTGAGCCCCCGCAGGGATCAAATAACCACTCTCTTCCTCAGTCAGCAGATTCTTTGCAGGACGGTGCCGCAGGGACAGCGAGACCTGCTTACAGCAGATTTGGGAGACGTTTGAAGCCCAGACGGCGTACAGACTGAATTTTAATGTGATCATATGGTATAGACTATGCTATTGATGTTATCACTGATTTTTTGATATGATCATGTGGTATAGACTATGCTATTGAGGTTATCATGTTTTATTAACTCTGATATATTGTCCATTCTTCGATGTTTGGGGGGGGGGGGTTATGTAGCTCATGTATTTTTACCTACATATGTATAAGCACTATGGGATGCTGGAGATTGCATGTGTGGATTGACCTCACGTCTTGGATGGGACAATATGTCTGGACCGCCTGTGGATAACAACAAGAAGACGGAGGTACGGCGATAAGGAGCTGAAAGGACTTCCTGACCTCCTGGGGCCCAGGCGGAGGACTGAAGGACGCGGGGGAAGAGTTATTGTCAATAGGGGGTTTTGACGGTGATATTGATTCTTCCTTTGTCCTTGTGTGTATAAAAGAGAAGGTTTTGACTCAGCTCTCTCTCTTCTGTTCTTGAGAGATAGCTGGGGATGTGATCGCAACAAATAAACCTGAATTAAGAAATAATTCAGCCTTGTTATTTCACGCTCCCCACACAAACCAGGTTTCTCCTTATAAGCTCCACAGATCATCTCACATCTGCATGACATTTCACATCACACTGCATGATATCCAGCTCCACAATACATTTAACTTCAACCCCCAGCTCCCTCTTCCTGCCAACTACCCAGGACGTCCTTACCTATTATTCTCTTATGTTTAATCACTGCGGGGGGGCTGTTTAATCACTGTTTAATCACTCAGTCAGTGTCTCCTGACTGACACGCTGTCTGCAGATTCCCCCACAATATGCATCTCCACATCACCCCCCCAGACAGAGTTTCAGTCACTATGTCTTTTGGGCTTCAGCCTCCTCCCATATCTGCTGTAACTGGGGTCTCTGTGCCGGCGGGGGGCTGCCGGATGTGTGTCTGACTGCGGGTGGGCCAAGGCGAAGGGGGGGGACTTCGCTCTGCCCGTGTGGCTGTCCTGGTGAATCGTTTGCCTGGGGAGTACTCCGTGGGGGTCTTCCACGCCGGGGGGCCCGGGCCAGCAGCACTTGCTCGTCCGCCACTACAAAGGCGGGCTTAAGTCTGTCTATGCATATTTTCCCCCGACGCCCCCCCAAGTCTAGCAAAAAATGCTTGTCCCCTGTTTCCAGCACTCTGAAAGGGCCATCATAGGGTGGGCGCAATGGCGGGCGGTGGGCATCGTGTCTGACAAACACGAACTCCGCGTTCTTCAAAGTTTTTGGCACAAAAGCGCATGGGAAACAGTGGTGGGCCGGACCGGGCAGCGTGCCTGTGTCTGCACTAAGGTGCAAACGCTGAGACGGGCAGCTTTCCGGCGCGGGATTGTCTGGCAAAAATTCCCCGGGTAGCCGCAGTGGCTGAGAAAAAACCAGCTCAGCCGGGGAAGCCTCCAAATCCTCTTTTGGTGCAGAACGCAACCCCAATAAAACCCACGGCAACCAATCAACCCAATTTGCATCCGTCAACGAAGCCCTGAGTGCTGCTTTCAGTGACCTGTGAAAACGCTCGCATAACCCATTTGCCCGTGGGTTGTACACGGTTGTGCGATGAATTGCAACACCCAGGCTGCGGGCCATCGCGGACCAAAGTTCGGAAACAAACTGAGGGCCCCTATCGGACGTGATGTCCGACGGGATTCCAAAACGCGCCACCCATGTTGTCAAAAAAGCATGGTTGCCGCCAGCGGGACTGCTTCTGGCCAGCGTGTGGTGCGGTCCACCACTGTCAGAAGGAGTGTGCACTCCTGCGACGGTGGGAGGGGGCCCACGAGGTCCACTTGAACATGGTCGAATCTTTTAGCCGGTATCCTAAACGGCTCCAAAGGAGCCTTCGTGTGTCTGTGCACTTTGGCACATTGGCACGCTACGCAGGCTGCTGCCCACTCTTTCACTTGTTTGCGCAGGCCTGGCCACACGAATTTCGCTCCCACCATTTTGACTGATGCACACACTCCTGGGTGTACCAAAGCGTGAACTGACTCAAACACGCGGCGGCGCCATGCGACCGGGACCACCAGGCGCAGGCGTCCCGTGGAGATGTCGCAGATTAGGGGAGGGTTGCCATCTTGCAGTACCCTGCTCTCCAGCCTTAACCCTGTTTGGTCCAGACTGGAGCGCGCGCACGTCCGTATCGCTAATCTGCTCTGCGGCCATGGCTGTATAATCTATCCCTACGCAGAACGGGGCCACTACCGCGTGCGAGCGGCAGTCCGCCACCACATTCAGTTTACCCGACACATGCTGAATATCAGTCGTAAACTCCGAAATCACGGCCAGCTGTCTCTGCTGCCGGCCCGACTATGGTTCCGAAACCTTGGCCATCGCGAACGTCACCGGCTTGTGGTCCACGAACGTGGTGAAGCTGCGCCCTTCCAGCCAGAACTGGAAGTGGCGTATGGCCAGGTGGAGAGCCAGCAACTCTCTGTCGAGCGCACTGTATTTACACTCACTGTCACGCAAAGCCCTGCTGAAAAAAGCGAGCGGCTGCCAAGAACCAGCGACACGTTGCTCTACGACGGCCCCTATGGCCACGTCCAAGGTGTCGGTAGTGAGCTCTATCCGGGCCATGGCTGCATGAGCTGAGCTGCGCGGGGGAGGAAACGGTTATAAAAATTAACCATCCCCAAAACTTCCTGCAGCGCCCTGACCGTCTGAGGCCGGGGAAAGTTCGCCACAGTGCGCACTTTGTCGGGCAAGGGTATCGCTCCCTCCGGTGAGACGCGGTGCCCCAAATAATCAATCCCCGTCACGCCGAACTGGCACTTCGCCGGGTTGATTATTAACCCGTGTTCCACCAACCTCCAGAAAACCGTCCTGAGGTGGGTTACGTGTTCGTCTTCGGACGCACTGGCTACCAGGATATCATCCAGGTAGACGAACACAAACAGGAGATCGCGCAGCACCGCGTCCATCATGCGCTGGAATGTCTGTGCCGCTCCTTTTAATCCGAATGGCATGCGCAGAAACTTGAACAAGCCGAGCAGAGTTATTACCGCTGTTTTGGGTATGTCCTCCACGCGCACTGGGACCTGGTGGTAACCGTGGACCAGGTCTATTTTAGAAAAAATGCGTGCTCCAGCGAGGTGAACGGAAAAATCCTGAATGTGGGGAATCGGGTAGCAGTCGTGTGTTGTGGCATTATTCAACCTGCGGAAATCGCCGCATGGTCGCCACGACCCCTCAGCTTTAGGGACCATGTGTAGTGGGGATGCCCATGGGCTGTTCGATCGCCTGATGATGCCCAGCCTTTCCAGGTTGGCAAACTCCTCGTGCGCTATGGCCAGTTTAGCTGTGTCCAAGCGCCGAGGTCGTGCGAACACAGGCGGCCCGGTGGTGGTGATAAAGTGCTCCACCCCGTGTTTAGCGATGGCTGCTGAAAACGTCGGGACCATGAGTGCTGGGAACTGAGTGAGCAGTGTGTGGAACTTACCACCTGGAGCTGTGACGTTGGCTTGTGTTACTGGCCCGGCCCCTCGAGCAAAGGTCTTAATGTCCGAGCCGTTTACTGCTACCAGCCCGGGGCCGCTAGGTCCTGCCAGCCGGTTGGCGTAGGTCGGCAGGATGATGCTCTTCTGGGCTCCGGTGTCTACAAGGAAACGCCTCCCTGAGTGCGAGTCCGTCACGTAGAGCAGCTTGTTCTCTTCGCCGGCGGTCGCAACTGCTACCGACTGCCGGCTCTGGCATTTCCCGAGCGCTTGAATTGGCACGGTGGCGCACATCTGCGTAAGTTCTCTCCGAAGCGGCGGCGGTAGAAGCACAGCGTGTCTCTCTGGCGCTCCTTGGCCCCCGCTGCCGCTACCGTCGGTGGCTCCTCGCCTCCTCTGGTCGTCACGCTGGGCTCCGACGCCGCCGCGTTCACCGTGAGCGCTCTGGTGGTGAGGATGATCCGGTCTGCCTCCTGGGCTAGTGCACGGTAGCCACGCCCGGCCAGCAACGGCGAACTGGCCAGGACTGCTCTCGCCTCTGTTGGAAGGTTCCGGAGGAAAAGGTGGGCAAACAGAAAATGCCTGTCGTCTGTGTCCATTAACGCCAGCATCTTCTCCATCAGATCGACGGCCAAACCATCTCCTAACTCGGAACACCTCAGGAGCCTCTCTGCTCTCTCACAGTCCGAGAGCGTATAGCGCCGAATCAGTGCGGCTTTGAGGGCCTCGTATCTGTCGTGGGCTGGGGGCTGGTCGAGCAGGCTCGCTACCTGCTGAGCTGTGCGAGCGTCCAGCGCTGCAACCACATGGAAAAACTTGGTGTCGTCTGCCGTTATTCCCCGGAGGGCGAACTGGGCCTCGGTGTGGTGGAACCAAGAGCGCAGGTTGTACTGCCAAAAGTCCGGTAGCTTGACTGCAACAGCACACGCATTGCTGGGGGTTCCCATCCGGGCCGTCTGTGGGATGCTTGCCGCGTTGCTGGGGCTTCCCATCCGGGCCAACTCCGAGGTTCTTGCCTCGTGTTCCATAATACGTCCAGGGTCACCAGTGTCGAGATTGTGGGAAATGAGGAGGCCAGTTTACGAGCAGACGAAATTTATTAACACGCTCAACATTCATACACAGAAAAGCAATGGATCAGCCAAACCAGGTTTCTCCTTTTGAGCTCCACAGATCATCTCAAATCTGCATGACATTTAGATTAGATTAGATTAGATTAGATTATTTGTTTATTTGACAGGGACAGTGCAATAAACATAGACAATTAATCAAATGACAATCAATCTGATGTGTTGCACAAAGAGTGTATAGCTATTAGCTAATTTGCAACTCTTGTCCCTGGATGGGCTTTAGAAAGGAGAAACAAGTAAAAAGAAAAAAGGATAAGGAAAAGAAAAAATGAAAACAGAATAAACAATAACCACATACATCAATGCAAAAAAGATTATAAATACACAATATAAAAACCTGATTCACATTTGCCTATTTCAGGCCTCCCTCCCTTCGTCACTCACTATAAACGAACACATTCATTCCTTCCCTTCATTCACTCTCACCCTGCAGACAATCATTTCATACATGGGTACATTTTTGTTTATTTTTCAGCCAGTTTTTAACCTTTGTAGTGAATGTTTTAAAGTCCGTTATTATTTTAATTTCATTTGGCATTGTGTTCCAGATGTGACTGCCCTTTATAGAGAAAGCTGTTTGTCCAAATGTGGTTCTGCGGTGGAATATTTTACAGTTATTGTTAACAGAACTCCTGGTGGCTCTGCTGCTGTCCTGTCTTTGGATGAAACCAGCAAGTGGCTCAGGCGCTGATTTATGGAAACATTTGAAAATTAATTTCAGAAAACAGAGGTCAATGAAACTCTCAAAACTCAGTAGATTTTATTTTTTTTAAATATAACAGTGATGCCACCTAATGGGCTTTTTGTCCAAGATTTTTAGAGTTTGATTATATAATGAACCTATTGTGGCGACATGGAATAATAAGCGGCGAACTGAGGAGTTTAAAGTGCCTTTATTAAATCACATCGCCAACACGAGCTCACTCCAGTGCTGTGCAGAGCGGCCCTGAGGGCTCTCAGTAGCGTGAAGACAGGTGCAGTCAGTTGAGCAGTAGCAGAGAGAGAGAGGTTGAGTTAGAGGATATGTGCGGTATTTATACCAGTTACAGACAATGCATGAAAGAGCATGGGCATTTGCATATGAGAGAGACATACATATCAAATAGGCAGATTGCCAGCCCCTGCTCCAGCTTGCAGGACAAAGAGGTGACAAGTCACATCTACATATTAAGATAAGATAAGATAAGCCTTTATTAGTCCCACAATGGGGAAATTCCAGGATTGCAACAGCATAGGGATAGCAACACTCAGAGCAACAATCAGAAGGCAAGAAAAAACAACATCTAGTAAACATATGTCCATATTACTATAAATGTATATATATAGACACACAGTGCAGAGCATTATGGCTGGTGGATGTGCAGCAGAAAGTCTAAGCTCTCTCTCCGCGGATGCAGCGGGCCAGCTGGAAGTCTTTGGGCATGATGGTGACCCCCTTAGCGAAGAAGAGACCACCAGGTGGGTCTCGCTGGTCTCCTGCAGAGCCATGACGGCGAAACTCAGGAAACGCAGGACGGTCTTGAAGTCCTGAGCGATCTCCCTCACCAGGCGCTGGACGGGCAGCTTACGGATGAGCAGCTCCGTGGATTTCTGGTAGCGACAGATCTCTCTCAGAGCCACGGACCTGTGACGGCGAGGCCGGTGGCCAGAGCGCCTCTCCGAGCAGCCCTGTGGCTAGCTGTCTCCTGGGGGGCTTCTTCCTCCAGTAGATTTTACGGGCGGTCTGCTTGGTTCTTGCCATCGCTCTTTATTATTCTGTCTTATATTTCTTTCACGCCGCCTAAACTCCAGCCCGGCACCCGCTTCGTTTTCGCTACAGCTCCCGGTATGTCGAGTTTCCCATTAGCACCGGGCAGCGGCCAAGTGCTAGCTAGCACTAGCTCCTCCCCGCTGTAATGTCTCCCGCTGCAAACCGTGGCTCCGTCCGCCGACCCGGGAGACCCCCGGGGCGATCCGTGCGTCCGTGATATATATACAGAGTGAAAGGTGTAGAAAGAAGAAGGAAGATAAAAAAAAAGGCTGTTGCAACAGGCAGCCGACTCGTGTGGCGCCGCCGGTCCGGCGGAACCGGAACCGGAGTATTGATCTGTCTCTAGGTCACAGTGAGGACAGGACGTGTGAACACAAAGCATGAATGGCACATTAACATCACACTAGCGCTGCGGAAAATAACCAGGAGTAGCGAGCTGTCTGTCCTTAGTCTGTGGGGGTTGTCCCACACTATATGTTTTATTGTGGAAGGGGCTGCTTGAGCCCAGACTGTCAAACAGTATGATATATGAGAAAAAAACATAGAATGCATATACAGTACAGCTGCTTCGTATGGTATGTAATATCTAATTAATTTAAAGCAGTTCAGATTTTTTTTTACTGTTTTAGAAATTTTCTTTATATGAAGATTAAATTTGAATTGAGGATCTAGTACAATGCCAAGGTATTTGAATTCTGTAACTAAACTGATGTCTTGATCATGTATATTAACTTTAAAACGTTGCAGGTTACATTTTTTGATTGAAAAGCACATTGAAACTGTTTTCTGAAGGTTCAGCAATAGAGGGTTCTGGAAGAGCCACTCTTGGACATCAACCATACTTGTGGACAGTACATCTGCAGCCTGTGCTGGAGTCTTGGCAGCTGTGTAAATAACTGCATCATCTGCATAAAGTTGACATGTTGCAGCTGAGCAGTGTAGCGGCAAGTCATTAATAAAAATGCTGAAAAGAAAAGGACCAAGAATGGACCCTTGTGGGATACCCATACGGTTGTTTAAAAATGAGGATTTGTCCTGGTGAACTTTTACACACTGTTCTCTATTCTGGAGATAAGATGCAAACCATTCTAATGTATCTGGAGAGAAGTTAAAAGATACCATTTTGGATAAAAGCAAACTGTGGTTTACAGTATCGAAAGCCTTTTTGAGATCTAGAAAAACAGCCCCTACCACATTACCCCTGTCCAAGGACTGTTTGACATTTTCAATAAGGCAACAATTTGTGTTTGTGTGTGTGTATATATATATTTTATAGTAATATGTACATATGTATATTAGCTGCTCTTGCTTGCTTGTTTTTTTTCTTGCCTTCTGATTGTTGCTCTGAGTGTTGCTATCCCTGTGCTGTTGCAATCCTGGAATTTCCCCGTTGTGGGACTAATAGAATCAGAATCAGAATCAGAATCAGAATAAACTTTATTGCCAAGCATGTAAAAAAACACACGAGGAACTTGACTTGACATTGGTGCGCATGCGCGCGACACAACGACACGGCAGCCATAAAGGCGCCTCATCAAACAGAGATAGATAAGAAAGGGAGGGGAAGGGAGGGAACGACACAAGGGGGGAGGAGAAAAAAAACTTCGTTATCAAAATACAGCTTATTTTTAAGCAGATTGTGATTACAATGAAAAAAAATCTCTCAATAGCACAGAGCAACAACTCAGAATTCACGAGACACAAGAGAGCAGTGTACAGTATATCTTTAATCAGTTCATGAATCAATGTGTGTGCGGTGTTGAGCAGTGTTGATGATAATAAGAGAGACCCAAGGACCCTTGGCAGAAGATGTTTTGTCTGTCTGGCGCCCAGTCTTATCTGGCGCTGCAGCTGGCTGTCCAAGGCCTTGTGCTCATGATTTTGAAAAAACACAGTCTGCAGACAGCCAGGAGGAATTTTCATGGGGAATAATAATGCCAAATAGGACTGATCACAGAGAAGGCTTGTATTTCTTCTGTAGATTCAGTACATTAATCCTTCATTGCGCAGCTTTGAACTCGTCGTGGAAAGACCTGAGCGAACCCATGATGTAATCCACCTTACGAGACAGTTCTCCAGTAGTCGCTATCAGGGTCTTCTCCAGTTTCTCAATTTGTTGGATGCACCTCGCCTGGCCAGCATTTTGATAGGTTGAATCCATCTTCAGCAATTTGCGGTAAACCAAGACAATTCCCGTCCCAATCAGAATTATCCCAATCACCAAGATTACGAAGATAAACAAATCTTCAATATCTTCGATAGAGAGATTAGAGAGACACAGCATTTCCAATTACCTGTGTCACATAGATAGCCCACTGGAGCCGTTCCAGCGGGGCAAACAGCTTCCCCCGGAGCACTTTTCCTTGTTGAAAAAATAGTGTCAATTGTGTTCAAAGCCCAGCTTATTAACTCCATAATTTCTTTTCGGCGGTCGCAGTTAGACGCAGACAGACAACAGCAAGCTGGGATCCAGTAGGAGGGGAGGAAAAAATCAGCAGGAGAGAAGAAAAAAGCGTCTGCTCTCTTGGGAGGGCGGAAGTGAAAGATAATAAAGGCTTATCTTATCTTATCTTATCTTATCTTATTTGCTGTTTCTGTTGAGTATCCTGGTCTAAAACCAAATTGATGTGGATGAAGAAGTTGACTGTCTTGTAAATAATCTATCAGCTGTGTAGCTACAACTTTTTCAAGAACCTTAGACAGGACTGGTAAAATAGAGATTGGGCGGTAATTGCATATATCGTCTTTACTGCCTGATTTATGAACTGGTATGACGACAGCTTTTTTCCAACCAGATGGAAATGTACTAGACCTAATGGAGAGATTAATGAGATGAGTCAGTGGTTTGATTAATATTTTGCTGTGCGTTTTGAGAAAGGAAGTGCTCATATTGTAGATATCATTAGTTTTTGAGTCTGACAGTGTTTTAACAATACCAGCAATTAACTCCTCATTTACCTCATCGATGTGAAAAGAATCTGTTGAAAGTATTGATTTTGTGTTGTTGAGCACATTTGGCAGCACAAAGTTTTTTGTTAAGTCTTCCACAGAGTCCACAAAATATGAATTAAATTCATTTGCCAAAGTAGCCTTGTCACTGACGGTCTTGCCATTGATTCTGAGTTCCTTTACCCCCTTCTGAACATTTTTTTTATTAGTTAATATGGCTGTGTTGTGAGACATGTATATGTTGGACACTGCATATGTGATTTAACCACGATGAAGGAGAGCCAGCCCCCTGCGGTGCGGAGCCACAGAGCCTGGACCCCCTGCGGAGGACAGGGGACAGAAGACTTCCTGACCACTGAGGCTCGGGAAGAGAGAAGGGGGAGTTATGTAAATAAAAGGCTAATGAATGTGAATAAAGAGATTTTGAGAGAGATGTGTGATTTCCCCCGCGAGGGAAATGGTTTGATGTCAGAATGTTTAAATGAGAGAACTTTGGTGTGTTCACTCTCTTTGTTCGCTGCTCAAGAATAAGAGCAGACAGTGGAATGATTTCTTGAATAAACTGGAATGAAAGGCAATTCGGTTTCGTTATTCAAGTCTCCCCACATTGGTGACTGACGACGTTGAGAATGAACGAAGAAATTCTCAGGGTCCCGGACTCACAGCGCTCAGAGCTGGCGAGCGCAGTGGCCGTTAAGCTGCCTGATTTCTGGCAGGATAACCCACGGTCGTGGTTTCTGCAAGCAGAGTCGCAGTTCGCGCTCGCAGGAGTAACGGTGGATGACACTAAGTTCCACCATGTCATCGCTAAACTGGACAACAGCACAGCTCGGTGCGTGCAAAGCTTGGTGGAGCAGCCACCCGCGACCGACAGGTACGGCAAGCTGAAATCCACCCTCATCAAGTTTTTCACCCCCTCGGCTGAAGTGAGGGCGAGGAGGATCCTGTCTTTGCTAGACCAAGGTGGACACAGGCCGAGCGCCCTGATGGAGGAGATGATACAGCTGAGAGGTTTGGACAACGATGATTTCATTTTTCAGTTCATCTTCCTCTCCAACCTCCCGGCGCATGCGAGAAGCACGCTGGCCAGCAAAAAGTGTCACACCCTGGAGGAGTTCCGGGAGCTGGCCCAGGAGGCAGATGGGATCCTGGACGCCTGCGGCGGGCAAACAACCACAGCAGCGACCCGAGACAGCGGGGAGCCAGAGGCGGCAGAACCAGACTGGCCGACGACGGCGGCAACATGGCCGCGACGAGGGGGAGCCAATAGCCCGGCGGCAGAAGCGCGGGCACGACACAGCGGAGGAGAAGATCTCTGCTTTTACCATCGGAGGTTCGCAGAGAAGGCACGCAGGTGTGTGCCGCCCTGCATCTTCAGGAGTTCGGGAAACGGCAAGACCGGGGGTCGCTAGCAGCTTCGACCCTCGGAGAACGCAACAAGCTGCTCTACATCACGGATGCGCGCTCCGGACGAGTGTTCCTCATCGACACCGGAGCACAAGTGAGCTTCATCACCCCAACATACGCGGACCGGGTGGCTGGACCCCACGGTAGCGGAGCTACAGCAGCAAATGGCTCGAACATCAACACCTACGGGAGAAGGACCTTGCCTTTATGCTTACATGGCCGCACATATGAATGGACTTTTGTGATAGCGGCGGTGAGTTTCAACATGTTGGGCGCGGATTTTTTGTGTTCACACAATCTGTTAGTTGATCTTGCTAATAGACGGCTGGTAAATGCACTCTCTTTTTACTCTCTCCCCTGTTCAGCTCGAGTGTCCCTGCCACCAGTACAGACCCACGTCGCTACAGCAGGTGGTAAGTTTCACACACTCCTCACCCAATTTCCAGCGCTCACTGTGCCCACTTTTTCAGCGACGGTCGCGAAGCACGGGGTGAAACACTTTATCCCCACTTCTGGTCCTCCCGTGTTTGCAAAAGCTCGGCGCTTGGATGCAGTTAAGCTCGCCATTGCGCGCGAGGAGTTCGCCAGCCTGGAGAGGCTGGGCATCGTTCGTAGGTCGAAGAGCCCGTGGGCTTCGCCGCTGCACATGGTACCGAAAGCCGATGGCTCCTGGAGACCGTGCGGGGATTACCGCAGGCTAAACAACGCTACGGCGCACGATCGTTATCCCATCCCGCACATTCAGGATTTTTCGGTGCACCTGGCGGGGGCGCGCATTTTTTCAAAGATTGATCTAGTTCGCGGCTATCACCAAGTCCCGGTCCAACCGGAGGACATTCCTAAAACAGCGGTAATAACCCCGTTCGGACTTTTCGAATTTTTACGCATGCCGTTTGGTCTCAAAGGGGCGGCGCAAACATTTCAGCGGATGATGGATGCCGTGTTACGCGATCTCCCTTTCATGTTTGTGTACCTCGACGACATTTTGGTCGCGAGTACTTCAGAGGACGAACACGAAACGCACCTCACAGCAGTTTTTAGGAGGCTGGGAGAGCACGGCTTAATAGTTAACCCAGCCAAGTGCCAGTTCGGCGTCGAGCGGATCGATTTTTTGGGACACCGCGTCTCCCCGGAGGGAGCGGTTCCGTTACCAGAGAAAGTACGCGCGGTAGCGGATTTTCCCCGTCCACAAACGGTCAAATCACTACAGGAATTCTTGGGGATGGTGAATTTTTATAACCGATTCCTGCCCCACGCAGCTCAAATCATGCAACCGTTATATGCCGCGCTCAAAAAACAAAAACCGACCCAGGCGGTCGAATGGTCCCCGGAGCGGGAGCGCGCGTTCACAGAGGTTAAAAAAGCCTTGGCTGACGCTGCGCTCCTGGCCCACCCAGACCCTGCAGCACGTATCGCGCTGACGACAGACGCTTCAGATTTAGCCATAGGGGCCGTTATTGAGCAACAGGTAGCCGGAGTTTGGCAGCCTTTGGCTTTCTTTAGCAAATCTTTAAGCGCGGCTGAACGAAAATACAGCGCGTTTGACAGAGAACTGTTGGCGCTGCATTTGGCTATTCGTCATTTCCAGTTCTGGCTGGAAGGACGGTGCTTCACCGCTTATGTGGACCACAAGCCGCTCACATACGCCATGGCCAAAATTTCAGACCCGTGGTCCGGCAGGCAGCAGAGGCAGCTGGCCGCAATCTCGGAATTTACCACTGACATTAGGCACGTTGCGGGCAAATTCAATGTAGTAGCGGATTGTCTCTCACGCGCGTTCACGACCCCAACACGCGCAGAGGCAGAACGGGCCACCGTGACCGCGCCGCAGGAGAGTGGCACGGTGGCGCGCGCAGCCCCGGTGCACGTGGGTATAGATTACGCAGCCATGGCAGCGGACCAGGGGGCGGACGCAGACGTGCGCGCGCTCCAGTCTGGACCAACAGGGTTGAGGCTGGAGAGCAAGTGTTTACAAACCGGTATGCCCCCCCTGATCTGCGACGTGTCGACGGGGCGCCCGCGTCCGGTGGTTCCGGCCACTTGGCGCCGCCGTGTTTTTGACTCGGTCCACTCACTGGCGCACCCGGGGGTGCGCGCGTCGGTGAAACTAGTGGCGGAAAAGTTTGTTTGGCCGTGCCTGCGCAAGCACGTGAAGGAATGGGCAAAAACCTGCATTTCCTGTCAACGGGCCAAAATTCACAGGCACACAAGAGCCCCGTTAGAACCGTTCCGCATTCCGGCCAGAAGGTTCGACCATGTGCACGTCGACCTTGTGGGCCCCCTACCGGCATCACAGGGGTTCACGTATCTTTTGACAATGGTGGACCGCACCACACGTTGGCCGGAAGTGGTCCCACTTGCGACGACCACGGCCGCGGAGGTGGCTCGCGTTTTTTTAACGGCTTGGGTGGCGCGTTTCGGGGTTCCGTCGGACATTACGTCCGATAGAGGACCGCAATTCATCTCTGAGCTGTGGTCAGCGATGGCCAACGGCTTAGGAGCCAAAATTCACCGCACTACGGCTTACCACCCTCAGGCCAATGGTTTATGCGAGCGTTTTCATAGGTCTTTGAAGGCAGCACTCAGAGCGTCGCTCACGGATGCAGATTGGGTGAATAAACTTCCATAGGTTTTATTAGGGTTGCGTTCTGCGCCTAAAGAGGACTTAGACGCCTCCCCAGCGGAGCTGGTATTCGCCACAAACTCTGAGGCTGCCGGGCGAGTTTTTACCAGAGCACCCAGAGCCCCCACCTCTCTCGGCTCTGGGACCGTTAGTCGGCACGGAGGCAGACACGCTCCCGGGTCCGGTTCATCACGCTTTTCCACGAGTTTTCGTCCCCAAGGCTTTGAAAAATGCCGATTTCGTTTTTGTCAGGCGCGAAGCCCTAAAAGCAACGCTCAAACCGCCTTACGAAGGGCCATTTCGAGTGCTGGAGGCAGGTGATAAGCAATTTGTGCTGGATTTTGGAGACAGAAAAGAGACAGTCAGTATTGACAGACTAAAACCTGCTTTTGTCATGAAGGACGTGTCTGTACCGGTCGCAGTGGCGCCTCGACGAGGCAGGCCCCCGCAGAAGGCAATTAATCACTCTCTCCCTCAGTCAACAGCGCCGAAGCAGAAACGCACCGCAGGCAAGGCGGGGCCAACGCACAGCAGATTCGGCAGACGGCTGAAGCCCAAGCGGCGCACAGACTGAATGTTGGTGTTGATTATTCAGTAGTGAGTAAGGTGCTATTTAATTTTAGGAATTAGTCTGTTCTTCATCGTTTGGGGGGGTTATATGGCTGTGTTGTGAGACATGTATATGTTGGACACTGCATATGTGATTTAACCACGATGAAGGAGAGCCAGCCCCCTGCGGTGCGGAGCCACAGAGCCTGGACCCCCTGTGGAGGACAGGGGACAGAAGACTTCCTGACCACTGAGGCTCGGGAAGAGAGAAGGGGGAGTTATGTAAATAAAAGGCTAATGAATGTGAATAAAGAGATTTTGAGAGAGATGTGTGATTTCCCCCGCGAGGGAAATGGTTTGATGTCAGAATGTTTAAATGAGAGAACTTTGGTGTGTTCACTCTCTTTGTTCGCTGCTCAAGAATAAGAGCAGACAGTGGAATGATTTCTTGAATAAACTGGAATGAAAGGCAATTCGGTTTCGTTATTCAAGTCTCCCCACAGTTAAGTTATTTAAATGCCTCCATAGGGAACTGTTGTTACCCTTTGCATGATCTATCAGTTTATTGTAATAAGATACTTTTGATTTTTGCAGCTCTTGTACCACTTTA
Source organism: Pholidichthys leucotaenia (assembly GCA_020510985.1). NCBI lineage: Eukaryota > Metazoa > Chordata > Actinopteri > Cichliformes > Pholidichthyidae > Pholidichthys > Pholidichthys leucotaenia. The sequence goes on from CM035839.1 coordinate 61,965,083, forward strand.
TTTCTTAAACTTTTGTACACAAGGTGATCATTTTGTAGTTTAGAGGTTAATGATGTTTTCAATGCATAGTCTCGCCTCTTCATAAGTATTCTTATTTCATTATTTAACCATGGTAGGTTAATCTTCTGTTGTCTACTTTTAATTTGCTTTGTAAATTTTTCTATAGACTTTGTAATTGTTGCAGTTATAAAATTACAACAATCATCTACTTCATATATTGACATGAGCTGCTCCCAGTTTTGATTCTCTAAGTAATGTTCAAACTCCGCATTTTTTGATTTGGGGAATAATAAAATTTAATTTGTCAGTATCGACTCCCCCAAAATACTGTAGTCGCTTTTTAGTAACTTTTCTGACAGCAAGAACCATGTTATGATCTGAGAGACCAGTTACAAGATTATAGGTTCTGGTTATTCATTCTGGTTTATTAGCAAATACCATGTCAATAAGTGTTCTAGATTGTTTGGTTATCCTGGTGGGTCCTTTGATCATTTGTTGGTAATTAAATTTAGTCATGAGGCTTTTCAGTTTCTGTTTGTCCTTTTTATCAGACCAGAAAGTATTTCACATCACACTGCATGATATCCAGCTCCACAATACATTTAACTTCAACCCCCAGCTCCCTCTTCCTGCCAACTCCCCAGGACATCCTTGCCTATTATTCTCTTATGTTTAATCACTGCCTCCTGACTGAGACGCTGTCTGCAGATTCCCCCACAATATGCATCTCCACAACTTTCGCTTTTCCCCATGGCGAATAAAGTGCCAGTGTTGCGCATGCGCTTTTCAACGCGTTCAGGTCGTGGGCAGGCGGCGCATTCACAAAATTTGGGCTGCACGCGGTCGAGCATTGCGGACGCTAGCGGAGTGGAGACGATGACGTAAATTTCGTCACACAAGGTTTCCGGGTCATTACCCAAAGCTCGTGACCATAGGTGAGAGTAGGAACGTAGATTGACTGGTAAATCGACAGCTTTGCCTTAGAACTAAGCTCCCTCTTCACCACAACAGACCGGTACAACGTCCGCATCACTGCAGATGCTGCTCCAATCCGTCTGTCGATCTCTCGCTCCATTTTCCCCTCACTCGTGAACAAGACCCCAAGATACTTAAACTCCTCCACTTGGGGCAGGAGCCTGTCCCTAACCCGGAGAGGACAATCCACCTTTTTCCGGCTGAGGACCATGGACTCGGACTTGGAGGTGCTGATTCTCATCCCAGCCGCTTCACACTCAGCGGCAAACCATCCCAGCAAGAGCTGTAGGTCATTGCTGGATGAAGCCAACAGGACAACATCATCTGCAAACAACAGAGATGAGATCCTGTGGTCACCAAGCATGACACCCTCCATTCCCTGGCTGCGCCTAGAAATCCTGTCCATAAAAATTATGAACAGGACCGGTGACAAAGGGCAGCCCTGGCGGAGTCCAACTCTCACTGGGAATGACTCCGACCGAGTGTTGGCAATACGAACTAAACTCTCACAACGGTCGTACAGAGACCGAATAGCTCGTAACAACAAGCCCGATACCCCATACTCCCGAAGCACCCCCCACAAAAATCCACGAGGGACGCGGTCAAATGCCTTCTCCAAGTCCACAAAACACATGTAAACTGGTTGGGCAAACTCCCACGAACCCTCAAGAATTCTCGAGAGGGTAAAGAGCTGGTCCGATGTGCCACGGCCAGGACGAAAACCACATTGCTCCTCCTGAATCCGAGGTTCGACCAACGGCCGGACTCTCCTCTCCAGTACCTTGGCATAGACCTTCCCAGGGAGGCTGAGGAGTGTGATCCCTCTAAAGTTGGAGCACACCCTCCGGTCCCCTTTTTTGAAGAGAGGAACCACCACCCCGGTTTGCCATGCCAAAGGCACTGCCCCCGACCTCCACGCAATGTTGCAGAGGCGTGTCAACCATGACAACCCAACAACATCCAGGGCCTTGAGGTACTCGGGGCGAATCTCGTCCACCCCCGGGGCCCGGCCACCAAGGAGATTTTTAACCACCTTGGCGACCTCAGCCCCTGTGATAAGCGAGTCATCCCCCTTGTCCCCAAACCCTGCTTCCTCTGTGGAAGGCGCATCAGTGGGATTGAGGAGATCCTCGAAGTATTCCTTCCACCGCCCGACGATATCCCCAGTTGAAGTCAACAGTGTCCCATCCGCACCATACACAGTGTGGACGGGGAGCTGCTTTCCCCTCCTGAGCCGCCGAACAGTTTGCCAGAATCTCTTTGAAGCCGACCGAAAGTCTTGTTCCATGGCCTCACCGAACTCCTCCCATACCCGGGTTTTTGCTTCAGCAACCACCCGAGCTGCACTCCGCTTGGCCTGCCGGTACACCTCAGCTGCTTCGGGAGTCCCACAAGCCAACCAAGCTTGATAGGATTCCTTCTTCAGCTTAATGGCCCCCCTCACCACTGGTGTCCACCACTTGGTTCGGGGGTTGCCACCACGAGATGCACCGACCACCTTGCGGCCGCAGCTCTGGGCCGCCGCTTCAACAACAGAGGTGGAGAACATGGCCCATTCAGACTCCATGTCTCCAGACTCCCTCGGAATGTGGTTGAAGTTCTTCCGGAGGTGGGAGTTGAAGACCTCCCGGACAGGGGCCTCAGCCAGACGCTCCCAGCACACCCTCACTATACGTTTGGGTCTACCAGGTCTGAATGGCTTCCTCCCCTGCCATCGGATCCAACTCACCACCAGGTGGTGATCAGTTGACAGCTCTGCACCTCTCTTTACTCGGGTGTCCAAGACATACGGTCGCAGGTCTGATGATACGATAACAAAATCGATCATCGACCTGCGGCCTAGGGTGTCCTGGTGCCAGGTGCACATATGGACACCCTTATGCTTGAACATGGTGTTCGTTATGGACAGACTGTGGTTAGCACAGAAGTCCAATAACTGAACACCACTCGGGTTCAGATCGGGCAGGCCGTTCCTCCCAATCACCCCCCTCCAGGTTTCACTGTCGTTGCCCACGTGCGCATTGAAGTCCCCCAGTAGGACAATGGAGTCTCCAGGAGGAGCACCCTCCAGCACCCCAGTCACAGACTCCAAAAAGGGTGGGTACTCTGAAACATCATTTGGTGCATAGGCACAAATGATGGTCAGGACCCGTTTCCCAACCCGAAGGCGCAGGGAAGCAACCCTTTCGTCCACCGGGGAAAACTCCAATATAGAGGCAGCAAGGTGGGGCGATACAAGAATACCTACCCCTGCTCGTCGCCTCTCGCCCGGGGCAACTCCAGAAAAGGCAAAGCTGTCGATTTACCAGTCAATCTACGTTCCTACTCTCACCTATGGTCACGAGCTTTGGGTAATGACCGAAAGAACGAGATCGCGGATACAAGCGGCTGAAATGAGCTTTCTCCGTAGGATTGCTGGACTCACCCTCAGAGATAGGGTGAGGAGCTCAGTCATCCGGGAGAGGCTCAGAGTAGAACCGCTGCTCCTCCACATTGAAAGGAGTCAGTTGAGGTGGTATGGGCATCTGATTAGGATGCCTCCTGGACGTCTCCCACTTGAGGTGTTTCAGGCACGTCCCACTGGGAGGAGACCCCGGGGCAGACCCAGGACTCGGTGGAGAGACTATGTCTCCCAGCTAGTCTGGGAACGCCTTGGTATCCCCTCTGAAGAGCTGGAGCAGGTGGCTGGGGAGAGGGAAGTCTGGGCTTCTCTGCTTGAACTGCTGCCTCCGCGACCCGGACCTCCGGAAAAGCGGTAGAAGATGGATGGATGGATGGAAGGTTTCCGGCTACACGTACACGTACAGCAGAGGTGCAGCATGAATCCAGCTTGAAGCGTTCCCCTATATTGTTTCAATAAAGTTTCTTTTTGAATCCAGTCAAGATGGCTGAGTACGATCTTACCACCAAGATAGCACATTTTCTTGACCGGCATTTGGTTTTTCCTCTTTTGGAGTTTCTTTCTGTCAAAGAGGTAATGTTGTTTTCTGCTTTATAACCCAGACAAATTATTTATTTGTTTGCTTAGGGAGGATTTTCTCATATAAAACGTGTTTGTAGCGTTAGCTGTTCACCCACGTTAGCGAGCCGGTTAACTAGCAGCTAGCGGGAGTTAATTTTAGTGCTTTATTCCTTTAAAGCAGCCATAATATCAGATGAAAGAGGAAGTGACTGCATATCTTACAAAATGATGCTGCGGTGTTCCATAACGCGTGAATTAGTCTCTTAATACTAGCCGCTATCTTAATAGCTATATTGTTCTATACAGAGAGGATTATCAACCAGCTAGCATAACAAACACAACCGTAATGCTGTTTTCCTGTCCATCTTTTTTCCTTTTATCAATATTTTAAGCCAGAAACCATCTGGACAGTTTGTGTGAGACTTATAAAAATGATCGTGAACGGATTGTCATTAGCATAGGTGCAGACAGTCTGAGGCCCCTAACCTGTCGGTGGAAACTAGGTTAAGTTAAGACTTAAGGTCTTGGGATGTTTCTTCTAGGTGTTTACAGTTTGGCTGTTCAGAAAGTATTAATGCTCCACTGTTGAGTCTTGGTTTAAGTATTCTTTTGGTACGTTCCTTCATCCCAGAGAAACTCTCATTTAGATGTGGCCAACAAATGCAAAATAATCAGTGACCTAAGCCCGCAAAATGTGCCAGGAATACTCTAACTTGGTCAATTAAATGTATAAATTATAACATTAAGAACCGACCCCAAATCAGTTAATTAATGCCCTTTTATTTGTCTTATGATTGGACAAAGTAACAAGTGCTTTCTTTTAGTGCAAAGGGTGTGTAGTATCAATCGTTGCTCTAGATAGTTTACCGTCAAGACCCCCATAACCAACTCGCCCCATCAAGTGACGGCCTGTGGTGCGGCACAGCTAACAAGACTTTTTTTACTTTTTTATGTACCTTTACCAGTGTTGTTAAGGTAGATATGCCAAAATGTCAGAACACAGGAGGGGGTGGATCCAATCAGCTGATCACTCAAAGCCAGAGCTCAGCTGTTTTCCATGATAAGTCACACTTTGCTGTTGGCTGCGCCTCCCTGCCAAAGCACACTCCATGCATTATCTTGTTTTTGTTTTGTTTTGTTTTTTTCATCGCCATCAATTAGCGTGCCTTTGAGCCAGGTCATGTTGGGCCGCTGCTTCTCCCAGCATGTTATGTGTTGGATGCACGGGTGTTGTTTGTCAGACCCTGGTCCCCGCTGATGTTCCGTCCATCCGGGGCGAGTTTGTTGTGAGGCGAGTTGGCTATGGAGCGAGCTGGTTATGGGGTGGCTGTAACTGGCTGGGGTGAGTTGGTTATGGGGGGGCTTAACCGGGTACCCTCTAGATGTCCAGCTGTCACATGTTGGAGAAACTCTCTTGGTGGCTTAGTGGCATTTTGCTTCTTCATACAAGTTTTGGGATTACCGTTTGACTGAAATGTTTGTGTGTCTGTAAAGACCTCTAGCAAGTTTCACACAAGTTAACAGCATTATATTAAATGATCGATCCACAGATTTTGTGAATGGATATCAACTCATTCATACGCAAATCGCTTTGAATCAGATAATCGATCATTTGAATCCCCCTCTATTGTTGGCTGTAGTAACCCGATTCACGTAGCAAGTCTGAGTTTGATTGCCTTCTCATACTGAAGCCCCTCAGGGATCGGAATAACTTGGTTGCTCATCTCTTCCCTTTTTCCAGCAGTCCGTTGGACTAGTGTAACTTTGAAGCCCAGGCTGGAGACTCGTATTCTAATCTTGGTTGAACTAATGATGTAGAGGGCTTCTTCACAGACACAGCGTGAAGGCAAAACTAAGTTCTCCATATGAAATAAACACATTTTGTCGTTACAGATCTACAATGAGAAGGAACTCCTCCAGGGAAAGCTGGACCTGCTCAGCGACACAAACATGGTGGATTTCGCCATGGATGTGTACAAAAACCTGTACCCGGACAAGGAAATTCCACATTGTAGGAGAACACTTTACTTTTGTTAATAGCTGTTTTAATCTTGTAATTTGGCAACAGTTACACTAATATAAATTTATTGGTTTAAAATGACAATATTATCAATTCATTATTTTTCAGGAGCTTCTATCATGTAGCCTTATGTCCTGTAATGTTCAACTATATCAACCATGAGTGGATTAACTCAAAGGGATGAGAACATTATTGTACTATAATCTGGGAAGCATTTGATTTTTCCACACATGAACTGTTCTCTACAATAAATGTTTTTGGGGGTTAGGATTTTCCTTGTATAATTATGTTCAGATGCTGTTTTGCAGTGTTTAACATGTGTGTGTGTTCTGCTCCAGCCCTGAGGGAGAAGAGGAGTACTGTGGTGGCCCAGCTGAAACAGCTCCAGTCCGAGACGGAGCCAATCGTAAAGATGTTTGAAGACCCAGAGACCACTCGGCAGATGCAGTCTACGAGGTCAGATTAGGTTGCCTTTGTTGTTGTGATAATGTGTGTAAAAGGATCATCTGGGTGCTTCACTGATCTGTTGGTTGTTGTATTTTTCATCAGAGATGGGAGGATGCTGTTTGACTACCTGTCAGAAAAACACAATGTAAGTTTGTAATTGTTGTTAATGAATGCGTGTCACATTCCATATAAGAAGTGAACTGTATTTTAATCTCCAAGTGGGCAGCATGATGTGTGCTTTTGTTTCCATAACAACCAGCTGCCACCGTTAAGACAGCGGCGCCGTTTTCCAGTTCTTTGAATCCTCAGACATTCCTCAGTAAAGAACCAGTGCACTCATTACTCGCTCCATAACTGGCCATTATCAGTTGTCTTTGTTTTACCTAATTTTTTTATCTAATTGTGCAGATAAATAATACTTGTTGTTGGCAGTTGGTCAGAAAGAGCCACTATTGTCCATATCATGAGTGTGAGTCTTCAAATAACTGGACTCATGTTGGTGTTAAAAAGAACGGGCTTTGTTTTGCCAAAAAAGATGAAAGATGCTGCCACACTCTCTAATCAGCTGCATGCTGTCAGCTTAGCAACCTCTCCCAATTAGCTACAAAAACCAAAGGAACTAGCTGTCTGAAAAGCAGAGCATTAGTGACTGTGTTTTGGGGAAATGGAGATTTAAAAGCATTTGGATTCAAATCCTGATTATATCATTCATTATTTTTAATGGCGTTTTGTCATAATAAATACAATAATGTCCTATTAAAAACTTAAGTCTGTGGAAGAATGTTGCTACTATGCAGTCTGTTGGTGGTTGGTTTCAAATGTTGTTTGTTCTTTTTTTCTTATACTAGTACATACCCGTGCATACCCATCCATGCCCGTAGAAACCAAGTATAAGCAAGTATTTCTGCATGCCCGTTGCTGAAGGGTCTCCTCCTGTCTGACGGCTGTGTTGTTCACAGTCACGCCTGCAGCGTACTGCTGGAACCTGAGGTGTTTCATGTTCACGGCATCTTTTCTGACGTGCAGCAGTTCTCCTCATTCTATTGCTCTCCTTCTGGTGGGTCTTCTTCTTTGTTCAGACCACTGATTGAGGAATAGGTGCGTCGTAATTCCAGTTCATGGCACATCCTTTGTCTGTGGTACCCTATGCTGGTGAAGGGTCTCCTCCTGTCTCAGACGGGTGTGTTGTTCAGAGTCATGTGTGCGATGTACTGCTGGAACCTCAGGTGTTTCATCTTCATGGCATCTTTTCTGATGTGCAGCAGTTCTCCTCATTCTATTGCTCTCCATCTGGTGGGTCTTCTTCTTCGCTGAGTCCGCTGGTTGAGGGATAGGTGCATCGTAATTCCAGTTCATGGACAGGATCATGAGCATCGTGAGTGATGGTCTATATGACATCATAAAGACACATTTGTCTGAGTCATATGACATAAAGACACGTTAGGCATTGTGAGTGATGGTCTATATGACATCATAAAGACACATTTGTCTGAGTCATATGACATAAAGACACGTTAGGCATCGTGAGTGATGGTCTATATGACATCATAAAGACACATTTGTCTATATGACGGCATTGCAAGTCCTATGATGCCTGAGTTCATAGGACGTCCTATGAGTTTCAGGCAGAGATCATAGGCCGTCCTATGATGTCCTATGAACGTGACAGGCGCACAGATTTCTTGCTTTTATAGAGTGAAGAGTGATGGTGATGTTGTAGTCATGCATAACCCTTGTTTTAATATGTTAGTTTCGTCAAGAGTACCTGGATACCCTGTACAGGTACGCCAAATTCCAGTACGAGTGCGGTAACTACTCTGGAGCTGCTGAGTACCTCTACTTCTTCCGTGTCTTGGTAAGAATATTTACATGTGATAAGAGAGAATATTAGTTATTATTGGATAGAGTGGGTTTTTTCCCTTGTATTGGTGATGAGAGACTGAACTTCTTGTTCTTTGTTCAGGTTCCCTCCACAGACAGGAATGCTTTGAGCTCTCTGTGGGGAAAACTGGCATCTGAGATCCTGATGCAGAACTGGGAAGCGGCCATGGAGGACCTCACTCGTCTACGGGAGACCATTGACAACAATGTAAGAAAAAAATAAGCTGGTGTTATTTTTGTTGTCATGAGTGTGTACAGATGGCTTTATTTTTAATTATGAATACAGTCAGTTATTTAGCTTTTCAGATCTGTTGCCGTTAAATGGAGTCATCATTTCTTGTTCTTTTTGTTAATATACAAATTTGACGAGCAAAGAAAAGATGACCTGTAATGCCTCGACTTCTTGTAATTAACATTCAAGGCATTTGCTGCTTTCATTCATGCTTTTTGGGGGGGTAATGCTCCAACTACAAACCTTGGCAGAAAGGGTAGAATTTGCAGGTGTAGAAGCAATTTCTTTTGTTTTTGTTTTTTTTTCACTGTTCAGAAAGTAATGTGCTATTTTACCCGTTTTACTTTAGGGGTGTTTATGCTAGGGCTGTCCTGAATGTCAGGGTTGGTGATCCAAAAATTCCTTTTCTTGTGGCTTCTCGCTTCTCTTGAGTTCAGTCTAATGCTGCACAGATGCTCAGGGAGATTGACAAGCTTTGTTGCTGAGTGAGAGCAGCAGCAGTGTCGGGCTTCCATATTTACAGAACAATTTAAAAATAACAATTTTCAGAAAGAATATATTTGGCATTGGTAATTTACCTTTGCCCCCTCAAAGGATCGCCACCTTATCATTGTGAAGGGGTTTGTGTGCTCTAGTGGTCCCAGGAGCTATGTTGTCGGGGGCATCTTGACCCTGGTAGGGTCTCCCAAAACAAACTAGTCCTGAGTGAAGTGCCAAAGAGCGGTCCAGTAGATCCCTATGGGAAACAAAAGTTACATCAACGACCCAGTGTACCCAAAGGAGTCACATAGGGCCATCTCCAGTGGGCTCACCGCCTAGCTCTAGCCTCCGCATTATTGATCTATGTAACCCTCAGTTAAGGTGAGCAGTTTGTGGTGTTTTTTTAAACATATTTCCTTTATCAGGTTACATGCAGTACATTAACTGTCCAGTGGTTTTAGCTAAAATAAGGGAACACGAAAATGTCAGTGCTTTTTTGCACAGGAATTTTGGTGCTGGTGTGGCTACCAATGGGACATATCCTTAAAGTTCCCCTTTTTCTTGGTACCTTTCATTAAATGAGGCGTTTGGATTGGACTCCATTTGTGAGCTGAAATATTATGGAGCCCATTGCAACTATATCAATCTTGCAGCATTTTCTGCACTTTTTTTGTTTAAATGATGATAGGAGTAGCCCTGAGAGCATCTAAATTCATACACTGACATTGCTATTATAGAGCTGGCTTAGCAACCAACTACAGTTTTTTATGGCAACTTTCTATGTATTTCACTCACCCCACTACAGATCTGTGTTTCCAGCTGGTTAATGAATCCACAGTTGATGATATACGAGGGGGGGCTGAAAACTTCATAGTGGTCAAATTTGACCAAATGTGGTTTAGTTTTCAATACAATAATGATGCATCAGATTTATATAGCGCTTTTCATAGACACTCAAAGACGCTTTACAATGGATACATTATTCATTCACTCCACAGACAATGGTAGTGGTAAGCTACTACTGTAGCCACAGCTGCCATGGGGCAGACTGATGGAAACATGACTGGCAATCCGTGCCAACGGGCTCTCCAACCACTACCGAACATTTATACACATTCATCCCCAGTGTCATGAACACTGGAGGCAAGGTGGGGTAACGTGTCTTGCCCAGGGACACAACGGCAGGATGTCTGGGGAGAGCGGGATTGGAACTGCCAACCCTGCGGTTATTAGATGACTCGCTCTACCTCCTGAGCCACTGCCGCCCACAACGTTGTCTTCCTTTTGGTCCACACACTTCTTCTGTCAGTGTTGCAGCACTTGGATCCCTGTGGTTGGAAAAATAAACCACATTTGGTCAAATTTGACTACTATGAACTTTTCAGCCCCCCCCCCCCCCCCCCCAATATCTTACATCTTTCTGGTTTATTTTCATTTTATTTTATGTATTTATTTATTTTTGGTCAGCATAGACTGGTAGATTAGGCTGTTGGCATTAGCTGGGCAACTGTGATCAGTGTTTCTGCCAATTTGCTGTATAATCATTTCACCCCATTAGATGTCTGTGAGCCTAGCCGAGTCATCTACCAACACTTGACCATCTAGCTCATTCTTTGGTATTGTTTTAGCTTATTTTGCTGTATTTTATGCTCTGGCTGGGACAGCTTCTCGACCTGTGGCTGTTTGCTGCCTTTAGCAGAGTTGGCCATTTATTCCTTCAGGGTTGTTTCTGTGCATATTCTAACCCAAGGACCGGCCATATCCTCTCAGCCACCCACACCACACACCCCCGTGTGTGAGATGAAGCTTTATTTGTGCTTTTATATTCTCACAGTAAGGCAGTTTTAGATAAGCTAGCTCAGACTCTGTGTGTGTGTCAACATTAGCATCAACCACAAATAGAAGATGGAGTGAGCTGGGGCTCAATAGTATTAGGAAGAAAGGCACAGAAAGGGATCATTTTAAAAGAAGGCTGCTTGAACCAGGTGGAAAATGATGCTGTAGTTTTTAAACCCTGAGGTGTTTTGATAAAGAATGTCACAGACATTTCTTTAACACCTCTGAGAACTTCAACATGTAGAGAAAGGGCATCATGTCCCCTTACTTAAAAAAATGCTAAAACGTTGGGTTTACAGTACACATGCCATGTTTACATGTGAAAATTTTCTTCAATCTGATTACAGTTCAGATCAGAACTTTACTGTTTACATGGACCCTGAAAAAGGTGATCCAATTATGGTGTGTGTTTACATACATCACACGTTTGAGTGAATTAAATCATTTTGACGTTCGCAAAATTTTCTGACATTCCGGAAATAGTAGAAGAAGCGACTTCCGATGTAAACAAACCCACTCCCTGTGTCTCTCTTCTTGAAATGGACCTGTATTGTGTTATTCAGACTGTACTTTTGCTTCTGTCTCCGTAATGAAGCTACAAGCCCAGCAGTACATACATCTGCATATGACGAACAGAGGGAGACAGCCATAGTTGCCAAGTCCACTTATTATAACTGACTTTGGGCTTGTTTTTCTCTAAAGTCGCTTGCAGATCTTGTCAGTCGTGGGTTGTGTTTTTTTGGGGGGGGCTTGTTTTTTAACATGTAGTTGCTTATTTTGGCTTGCTTTGCTGTCTGTGTGACAGCTCTCCCAGCTCCCCACAAAACACAAGCGCGATAGTTTGTTTACAGGACTCATCCACACCCCCATTTCCTGGTTACCACACCTGCCCCACTGATCTCTATAGAAAACCTAGACGGATCATTGGCCGCCAGAAGTGAAGCCACCTGGCCGTCATATTAGTGCTTCCAAAACAGTAGTACATCCAAATCGACGGCCGCTAAAATAATGTCAACTCAGTTTCTACAGTTCACCAGTTGCACAAGATTATAAGCTGTGTCTCCATACCAAGAAGTTCAAAATCTGTTAATTTTTGGGGAAGTTATTAAGGTAAAAGTGGCCGGCCAGGGAATCACTTGTGGCAGCCAGTGATCTATGCAGTTTTTCTGTAGAGATCAGTGGCCCACCCGACTCCACTTGGCTCTGTACTTGTTAATGGGGCGTGAGCTATCCAGGTTTGTTCATACAGATCAGTGCATATGGGACCTTAAACAGAAAAAAATTCTCCATTGAAATGAATGGCAAGAGCAAAATTATCTTTTGATCCCAATCAAATTTTGCCACGAGTTACACATATGATGTTTGTCAATTTAAAAGATAATTTTCCACGTAATTAAAGTTGGCTGTCGTATAATAACAGAGTAATATTTAGTTTTTGTTTAAATGACTAGGGGACAACAACTTCCATCATCCCACATCACTAAACTGTAATCGTGTTTAGTGCTGTTACTTATGCAGGATGCGCATGTCTTTTGAGCGTTTAAAAATGTAATTTATTCAGAGTTTTTATGTTGACTGTGTTTACTATAAATTTGCTGTTGCTTATACAGAATACACATGTATTTTCCTTTAGAGTTTATAAAATTCCTTTATTCAATGCTGACTGTGTTTATAGTCAATTCACTGCAAACAAAAATAAATCTATATGTCGATATATGTTATCAAGCAGCCTCTGTTTTACTATGTGGTAGGTTGCCTGTTGGGCTTTTTTTGAGCTTGTTTCTATAGAGCTGGTTGCTTGTTTCTCTCATGAAACCTGGCAACACTGGAGACAGCAGGGCCATCCAGGCCAGTTCTGTTATACTACCGCCGTGTTTTCTGCTAGCTTCTGTAAAGGCGGAAATACGTGGCATCAACGTGTGGCTGACGTACAGACATGTGCAGTAAACATATTTTCTACCCAAACTTCGGAATGTTTATATGCACACCAATCGAATCAACAATTGGCATAACCCACCGTTCTCAGTCGTAAGGAAATTTTGATCCGTAGGAGTATGATCGGGTCAAAATCTTCAAATTGGCATGTTTACATGAAGCATTTTTATTCCGATCAGGCTTTTAATCCGGTTACTTGTGTCCTTGTAAACATGGCTATTGTTGGAGCTCCTGACCTGATCAGATTTCTTTGTAATGTTCCCGTTTTGTGTTTTGTCTCCTGTCAGTCTGTGAGCTCTCCCCTGCAGTCACTCCAGCAGAGGACGTGGCTCATTCACTGGTCCCTCTTCGTGTTCTTCAACCATCCCAAAGGCAGGGACAACATCATCGAGCTCTTCCTTTACCAGCCTCAGTGAGTCACTGTCTTTGAATCTGCTGAGAACAGTCCTCCTCTAGCAACAATACAAGGCATGTGCTCAGACTCAGACAAGCTTATATTGAATTCTTTTATTCTGCACAAGGGCATGAGCGTGTTGGCTTTTTCATTTTATGAGCTTAATTGTAAAATCTCTAGTTGTTATTACTTCTTGAATTCAGTTCAGTTTTATTTATATAGCGCCTTTCCACAATAAAAAGTCATCTCATTGTGCTTTGCGGTGACAGATGATGATTGTGTTGTTTATCAGATACCTGAATGCCATCCAGACCATGTGCCCACACATCCTGCGCTACCTCACAACGGCAGTCATCACCAACAAAGACGTTCGAAAGCGCAGGCAGGTGCTCAAGGACTTGGTGAAGGTCATCCAACAGGTGCGCTAAAAAAGTTTATTCTCTTCTAATGTGCATCAAAGTTTAATTAACTCATGAATAATGGTTTGTCTGTCTGTCCTGCAGGAGTCCTACACGTACAAGGATCCAATCACTGAGTTTGTGGAGTGTCTCTATGTGAACTTTGACTTTGACAGCGCCCAGAAGAAGCTGAGAGAGTGCGAGTCGGTAAGAGTTCCTCTGACTCTGTGTATGTCTGCACGTTTGTCATGGTGCATGGGCCCGAATCTCCCCATAAAAAGTTAGCTGTCATCTGGGACTGAATGGTAGTGCAAAGCTGTCCTTAGCCATGGCACTCTGATCTCCTGAGTCCCTGGCATTTAACTCTGCAACCATTCAGCCCCGGCAAATCCACGTCTGGCCTGATTTGCTGGCTCTTTGCTTTTATTCAGTTTGATTTTCAAAGCGGAACAGCTGTCAGATTTCGGACTCAGTTGCTTTCTCTTTAGAAACCCTTGACTTCAATTTTGTCGCTGGTGTTTAGGGACCTAATTAAACATTCCCCAGGAACTCTCATTAAGTTATTTTTGAGCCACTCTATTTTTTGTAAATTATGCAGTGATTGCAAAGGCTTCAATCATCCTGTCAGATTTGGGCTGTGGGCACAATGGTTGAAGAATATAGGTGGTTCATTGAAACATTCTGTTTTTGTAGATTTTGAAGGTTTGTACAGTGTTTCCTCTGGCTGAAAGACCTTGGCGCAGTGGCAACACATTTTTCCGGGCGGGAGTAAACATATGACACGATTGTTACCGGAAAATGTTAATTTTATACAATTTATTTATTTTTTTAAATTTTGAACAGTAACTTTGCATATGGAACTATTTGAAGTGTTGTACAACCGAGGTTTGAATACTGGAATATTGGGCTAGTTGGGGTCCCACCCAGACGTCCTGTGTTTAGACTTTTTAGTGGTGTCATCCTTCTCTCCTTCCTCTACTCGCACCTCTCCTGGACCCTCTGCCTGAACACTTTCCTCTCCTTGGCTCCTCTCTTCTGTCTCATCTTGCCCCCTCTCTCTGTCTATGGTGGTATACAAACAGGTTAGAAAATATCAAGTGTCATGTTTTGTCATGCAGGACTTTTTTTTTGTCATGGTTTACATACATGACAAAAATATGTATATTTTTTGTATTTTTATTCTGGTGTTTCTTTTTTTCCATTGAGAGAGTAGGGAAGGGAAAAAACATTCATAATAGTAATGTACTCATGCATACTTTAATTATATGATCAGGTGGGTATAGTAACCAGAAATTCTACTCATGTAAAAGCAGTGCTTTGAAATTAATAATTAAAAGCGGACAACCAAAAATTTCTAGTTGAGTTAAGGGTACAAAGGGCACCCACTTAAAAACTTGAGTAATGACTTAAGTCTTGAAGGTTTGAGGTTTTTCTCAAAAATTTATAGCAATTTTCTTATAGTGTTCTACTTTTCTCTGTAAATTTATCTAAATTTGAAACCATTTTCCTCAAATTTGTAATTTCCTCGTGTAAAATTGACATTTCTTGTACATTTGAAACTTTATTATAAATTTGTGGATTATTTTATGGCTTATTTTTGTCTGTTTTTTTTTAAATAAAATTACAGTTTTTTAAATAAATTTGAAACAGACTGTGGTAATTTTTATTTTTTTTTACTTTTTCCTTATAACAATTTATATTTTTGACCATAACTTTGCAGTCAGAACAGAACAATAATTTAACTCTCATTACAAAGAAAAATTTTTTATAAAATTATATTTAATGAACTAAATTAACTTAAATGACCAAGGATGCCGTTATTTCTGTTATATTTCTATATATTTATAGTTGTTTTTTGTTGTTGTTGTGTGTTTTTTTTGTTTTTGTTTTTTTTTTTTTTAGAAATCTCACCACCACCCAGACGGCAGGAAAAACCTCCCTTATTTTGAAATCCAAATGTTGGCACATTTAGTTTGTCTGATGGCTGCTGACGGATTAAAGTCATTGACTTGTTGAATTTCGGATATCTTAACTTTCCAGGTACATAATAGGGAACATGATATTGTAGTAGCTGGTGAAATATATACTCAGCAATTCATCAGTTCCCCTTCAATTCAATTCAACTTTATTTATATAGTGCCATTTCACAACAGCAGTCATCTCATAGCACTTTCAACTGTAGGAGGGACCCCCACAATTGCAGAAAGACCCCAGCAATCAGGCGATCCCCTGTGAGCAAGTGCTTGGCGACGGTGGAGAGAAAAAACTCCCTTTTAACAGGAAGAAACCTCCAGCAGAACCAGGCTCAGGGAGGGGCAGTCATCTGCTGTGACTGGCTGGGGGGTGAGGGTATAGAGAAGATGAAAAGAACAGACATGTAGAGAGCAAACAGCACGATGGGGACTCAATCTGTGGGAGAAAACATTAAACAGATGTTAATGACCAGCAAAAAAAATATATATATATTTTATTGAGTGTGAAGAAAGGAGTGAAGCCCAGTGTAATTACTGGAGGTCCCCCGGCTGTCTAAACTTATTAGCAGTATAACTAAGGGAGGGTTCAGAGACACATGATCCCTCCCTAATTGTAGGCTATATCAAAAAGGAAGGTTTTAACCCTATTCTTAAAAACAGAGATCGAGTCTGACTCCTGAATCCAGATTGGCAGCTGGTTCCACAGGAGATGAGCTTGATAACTGAAGGCTCTGCCTCCCATTGTACTTTTGGAGATTCTAGGTATTACAAATAATCCTGCATTTTGCGAGCGTAATGCTCTGTTAGGATAATAGGGTAATATCAGATCTTTTAAATAAAAAGGGGCCTGATTGTTTAGAGCTTTGAAAGTGAGAAGAAGGATTTTAAACTTAATTCTAAACTCCATGGGAAGCCAATGAAGGGAGGCCAGAACCGGAGAGATATGATCTCTCTTTCTAGTACATGTTAAAACTCTTGCTGCAGCATTTTGGATCAACTGAAGACTTTTTAGAGATGTTTTAGGACAACCTGATAATAAAGAATTACAATAATCTAATCTAGAGCTAACAAAAGCATGTATCAGTTTCTCAGCATCACTCTGAGACAAGATGCTCCTAATTTTGGCAATATTACGCAAATGATAGAAGGCAGTCTTAGAAACGAATTTAATATGTGAATTGAAAAACAGATCTTGATCAAAAATAACTTGTCTTCCCTTGTCTTCCCCTTCATATGAAACCGGCTGCATATGAATTCTAACCACGTCTCTTAGCTAAGCGACTCTTCCATTATTGCTCCCGTTTCCAGCGGGTTAAAACCATTATAAATGCCTCCAGTGCTTACATACCTCTTCTGATTTTTTTCCACATTTAAAGTACTTTAATAAACCCATGTTTCTGTTGGACCGTCACACTAGCGAGACATTCTCTATTGTGACTGACTGGAAAGCTTGCATGGGCGCTTCTGAACTCCGCGCGGATGACGGCCACGCGCGTTGTTCGTGTGCACGCTTACGGAAAGTCATTGCTTCATATAGTTTTCTTAAATTCATATCTCCTCGTTAGCGTGGCAGTAATTTTCTGGCAAGGCAGGCCGCCACCCAGAAATGTTACCAGAGGAAACACTGTTGTAATGCTCAGGGGGTCATGTTGTATTATTTGTCCTCTAAATATTAAAAAACTTTATTTAATATTTAAACATCATCTTAGGTTTTGATTGATTATGCTTCAGTGCAAAGGAGGCACATGGTAGTCTATTGATGCGTCTGTGTGTGGTTGTGTGTGTCTGTGTATCTGTCTGTTACCTATTTTTCAGCTCGCCCAGTCAAAATTAAGTGAAACTAAAGGCTTGTATCATTGTATTAAATCCATATTTTCTCTACTTGTAATTTGCCAGAATTTTGAGATAGGGCTTTGTTTACAGAATAAACATAAATTTAACTCACCATTTCTGTCAATGCAGCCGTGAAAGAAGGTATTGTAATAACTATTCGGGACCAGTAGAGGTCGGAGTACCACTTTATTGCAGCTCCCCATGCTACCGTGCCACAGGTACCAAGGCACAGCACCTTGGTGCTTTCATTTAAATATGAATGTCAGAATGGAGTACCTTTCTTTTCCTTCACTAAAAAAATATGGGAATGAAAGTAATTAGTGAACTTGTAACTATCTTGGGTATTTAGTGGTTTTTTGTTTTTTTTTTTCTCACACCAAAGTGCGTGATTTGATTGCTCATTGAATAAAGACTTGATGTAACCTTCCATTATTGTGTTCAGAAATGTAAGCATTTTTAACCACTACCAAATTTGGGGGGAAACGGTGACTACCAAGTTTGGAAAAATTAATACCAGTATAATGAGCAAATATCCAGACAATCTAAGGGCCCGCTCACACCGTAGTGTCTGTTCTGTACCGACTGAGGTTTGACCCCCAAAGTCTGGAATGTTTGATAATTGTGATTGCTCGCTACTGTTCTGCAGAACAGAACTTTTCCATAGTTTTGGAACGGTTTGTGGAGGTCATCTCAAGAACAGAACAAATGCAAATGTTCACTCACAGTGTCAGGATAAGGTGAAGAAGTGGCCGTTCTACTATAATAAAGTCAGGGACTAATTAAGGAAGTCTGGGAGCCATGCTAAAAAATTACAATGTCAGTACAAGCCCGTGCAGGCCATTGGAAGATGGAGGAGTAGAAGGCCTTTTCACTTGGCACGGAACAAATCAACTTGCACCAGTGTGAGTGGGCCTCAACATTTGGATACAGCCCTGTAGTGTAGAGCAGTGTTTGTCAACCATTTGTCAACCAGGGTTCCTAGGAACCCAGGGGTTCAGGGTTCTGTGGGAAATTGTCTTATTTCAGTTCTTACTGGGTCCAAAAACTTGCAAATAATTTGCTATTGTTGTGCATGGGTTCTGTAGTGGCTCTTCTACATTGGTAGGTGGCAGTATGAATGCAGTATGGTTGCCTTCTTCTTCTTAGTCATGGAAACTAGATAAAAAACAGTGATGGATAAATATTGGAAAGATTCAGACTCTTACTGGGCCCTGGACAAAATTCTAACCCAGGTGAAGGGCCGAGTGGGTGTCAAAAGAAAGCTAACAAGGCAGTACAGCAAAAGTTACATTTCCTTTAGATTTACTTTTCGTTGGGGATCCCACTGCATCAAGCCGTTATACTTGGTGTGCAGGGAAAAGCTATCCAAGAGAGTCATGGCCCCATGCAAGGTTAAACTTCTTATCCACACAAAACACCCATCACTTCAAGAAAAGAACATGGACTATTTTATTCATCTCCATGAGCACACAGATAAACAGGTACCTTTAATGAGAAAAGCCTGGGCTTTTCAAACCTGACTGATGATGAGATGAGATGAGATTCAACTTTATTGTCATTACACATGTATGAATACAAGGTAACGAAACGTGACTTGGCATTTGGGCACGCTCTGCAGAGCGCATCCAAGGCCGGGGCAGCCGCTAGGCGCCAGTCATAAAGAAGAAAGGAAAAAAAAGAAAAAGAGTGGATATCACACAGTAGGCGAGAGAAAAAAACATGTTTTATCAAATTGACGCTTAAGTAAGTAAGCGAAATTTTGATTGCAGGCAAAAAACCCTCAATGCTTATTTAGCAGACATTTAGTAGACAAATCACACAGCAGGGAGAGAGCAGTGTATGTATATCAGTATGATGATATCAGTGTGTGTGCAGTGTTGAATGTATCAGTTACTGGAGCACAACAAATAGTCTCCTAGGCAACGATAGATGTTATAGTTCATGAACGCTGTCCCTGAAGAGTTCTGTTTATTGCATAGCAGCGGTGTTTGGGTTAGCGAGCCAGCTGACACATCCGCTTATCTCAACTCTGGAGGAGTGAGTTATCCAGGGGCGCCGATCAAGGCCGAATCTGCTCAGACAGAGTATAGGAGTATAGGATTTCCCTATTGTCATATTCTGAGCTTACAATTCAAATTAACATTCACTGGCTTTAAATTCATATCATTCCCTGGAGAGCACGAAGCGACTCCAGATGTTTCCCCTTCTAAACACAGATGAACATGTCCGATAGAGTCCATCTCTCTAATGCATGCAGATGGTAAATTCCATGTTGGTCATTTGCCGCTACTTCGTGCACTCCCCATCTGGTCGAATTATTGAGAAGCAGCTCCGCCGGGTCCGCATTTTGATTAGCTCCTCCAGTTAAATTTTCGATACACCAGGAGAACTCCAAAGCCCAATCGGCAGAAATCCTGTGATCGTAAAGCCAAAACAGGTAGATGTTTTTCCACATCCTCAGTCAAATCACACAGACACATGAGTTCCAATCCATGGGTCTCTCCACATTTGGGCTCCCCCGGGCCCAATTTTCTGTTTGAAAAGGTGGTGTCAATTGCGTTTAAAGCCCAGCTTATATCCATTTTCCGTATTTTCCATTTGGGTTGAGATCAGCAAGATGGTGAGACGGCACAGACACTCACTCAGACGCAGCAAGCTGGGATTAGGTCAGGAAGGCAGGATAGAAGGAGGGAGGGGAAAAAAAATGCGACTGCTCTCACTGAAGGCAAAAGGAAGAATGTTTTTTTTCCTGGGCTGTTTTTTACCTGGGCTTTTCAAACCTGACTGCTATAAAAACTAAAACGAGAGACTGAAAACTGTGGAAGAGCTTCATTTCTTCTACGCCTTTCTTCAGTTCCTGCCAAAATATCAGCTTTGTGTTCATCTAAACAGGCCCAGGTCTCACACTCTGTGCCTATAAACTAATGACGAGACTAAATTGTCATTACATATGCTGTAATAGGCCACACAATGTGTAATTTTGTAACATTTTTGGTTGGTGGGGATACCGCAAGATTTTTTGTTAATGGAAAAGGGGTTCCTTACCAGTGGTGGCGTAGTGATAAAGTATCCACCCCACAGCCGGGAGGATGTGGGTTCACGTCCCAGCAGGATCATACCAAAGACCATATAAAAATGGTACTTTCCACCTTCTAGCTTGGTGCTCAGCATAATAGAATGGGGAAAGGAAAGTTAATGCACAGAGCTACCAGAGGACTGACCTCCCACTGTAGCTTTCACTACTTACAGTAGCTGTGTGGCCTAGGGTCAGAGAAATGGAGATAGGCACCGCCCCTATACACCACCTGGTGTCCACATGTTGTGGAAAGGGGAATAAAAAGGGTTCTGTTGGGGAATAGTGCTCCCATTTGTGATAAAAGATTCAGACTTTTATCTACTACAGATACTCCGGTTAGAGAGTGATTGCAGACACAGGAACAGCTCTCGTTCTTTAACTCTTTATATCAAAGTAGGTGACTGATACATCTCTAGCATTATATTCCAGAATACATGGATGATGGGCAACTTAACAGTGGCATGAGAATGGAATCACAATGGGCATGGTAACGTGACTGATCATTGGGTGAGAGTGGGAATGAAAATTAGCAGAATTTTTTTTTTTTATTTATTTGATTTATTGAGTTAGGACAGTGCACATTAATCAACATATCAGCATTATGCTTCAATGTAAATGTGCTGGAATTAGCACAATAGCTAAATTTTATCCATAGTCCTAAGGCAGGTTTCACACACACACATAACATAGTTCATAAGACATGTTTGCTGATATGTCATAACTAACAAAATGATGCATGAGACAGAACACACAACATATCACAGCTAACAGGACAACTCATGGACAAAACACACAAAACATAAGACAAAAATGGACACATTTTACACGATAACACCAATAAATCCACAAACAGACTAGTTATAAGTCAGGATTTCCCAGAAACCTGTAGATATGAACATCTATAATCAGTGTTTCCTCTGGCTTAAAGAACTTAGCACGGTGGCAACATATTTTTCCGTGGGGGGCAGAAAACACATGACACTATTGTAACCGGAATATGTTAATTTTACACAATTTATTTCTTTTTTTTTTTTTTTAATTTTGCACAGTAACTTTGCATATGGAACTTACCATTAGAAGTATTGTACAACCGAGGCTTGAATATTGGAATATTGGGCCAGCTGGGGTCCCACCCAGACGTCCTGTGTTTGGACTTTTTAGTGGTGTCATCTTTCTCTCCTTCCTTTGCTCTCATCTCTCCTGGACCCTCTGCCTCAACACTTTCCTCTCCTTGGCTCCTCTCTTCTGTCTCATCTTTCCCTCTCTGAGCACAGTGGAATTCAGGTTCTCTCTCTGTCTATGGTGGTATACAAATGGGTTAGAAAATATCAAGTGTCAAGTTTTGTCCTGCAGGATTTTTTGCATGGTTTACTTTAGTTATTCCTCAGGTGTGCTGAGCTGTCAGCTCCTGAATCACTGAGACCCTGGTTCCCACAAAGACTTTAAACCTGCAGGACTCCTATGTCAGCCTTTTCAGCACTGTGGTAGAATCAGACCATAGAAAGGTCTGAGTGATGTTTAAAGTGAGCTCTGTATGGATGAGGGCAGACAGCTGAGCTGCTGTCAGTGCTGCACAGAGCTCTAGTCATGAGGTTGACTGCTGGCATTTTGGGGCCACTCTGGATCCTGCCATAACAAATGAGACGTGGACTGTGTCATCACACTTTGTGGTCAGGTAAACTTACCGAACCATACGCCTGCTCAGAGGCATCACAAAAGACATGCAGAGTATAATCTGTGGCTTCAGTAGCGGCTTCCAATGGTGCATAGGTACGTGGTAGAGAGATATTGGCTAGCTCAGGAAGTCCCCCCTCCCAGCTGGACCAGGCCTCAAGGATCTCAGGCGGGAGATTTGGGTCATCCCAACTCCTCTTTTTTGCCCACAGTTTCTGGACAAGAATCTTGGCCCAGGTTATGTATGGGATAATGAAGCCGAGAGGATCATATTGGCGGGCTAGCACCCTGGAGATGTAGCGCATGGTGGGGACTTCACTGTCCATGTGTTGCAGCTTATATCCAAGTCGATCTGTTGGACAGTGCCACCAAAGGCCCACGGTCGGTTCCTGAGGGTTTGTGTCTTTCTCTTCTAGCCACAGCTCGGTGCTCTCTGACAGTGGCAGGTAAATGGGCAACAACTCATGGGAAATTGCTTGCCATCCATCCATCTTCTTCCGCTTAATCCTTTTCGGGTCGCGGGGGGGAGGGGCTGGAGCCTATCCCAGCATCTTTGGGCGAGAGGCAGGGTACACCCTGGACAGATCGCCAGTCCATCACAGGGCCAACACAGAGAGACAGACAACCGTTCACTCTCACAGTCATACATACCTAAGGACAATTTAGAATCCCCAGTTGATGCCAATTAATCTAACTTGCATGTTTTTTGGCATGTGGGAGGAAACCAGAGAAATCCCAGAGTAAACCCACGCAGACACGGGGAGAACATGCAAACTCCACACAGATCACTGTTGGTCGGGGGCTGGGATCGAACCCAGGATCCCCCGGCCAAGGGTGAGTTGCTGTGCTGCCGCAGTGCTAACCACTCCGCCACCGCACTGCCCTAAATTGCTTGCCCATTACCTGATTTCAAATCCTCCTGAGGCCAGACATTGTCGCATCTAATTAACTAGGACCTTGACAGACTTGGGTGTTGAAAGGCTCTGGAGTAGATCTTTCACGGTAGAGGAATTTCCCCTGCGGTGACGGTGGACAGCTCAACATTGTGATATGTGGTATTATTGCACATGTTTTTTGGACCGTGTGGTCTCATAATTTAAATAGGGTTCATAACTTACAGTGGTGTGAAAAAGTGTTTGCCCCCTTCCTGATTTCTTCTTTTTTTTTTGTATGTTTGTCACAGTTAAATGCTTCAGATCACCAAACAAATTTAAATATTAGACAAAGATAACACAAGTAAACACAAAATGCAGTTTTTAAATGAAGGTGTTTATTATTGAGGGTAAAAAGAAAATCCAAACCTACATGGCCCTGTGTGAAAAAGTGACCCCCCCCCCCCCCCGTTAAAACATAAATTAACTGTGGTTTATCACATCTTTGGAAAGCTGAGTTCAATTTCTCTAGCCACACCCAGGCCTGATTACTGCCACACCTCTTCTCAATCAAGAAATCACTTAAATAGAATCAGAATCAGATTTATTGCCATTGTTCATGTAGTACACAAACTAGGAATTTGTCTCGGTGCAATGCTGCAACATTAAACATGGAGTAGCACTAAAGATAAAAATAAAAAACTATGCATGCAATAAAATTTAGAATATGAATGCGTAATACTAATCTATGCAATTTAAAATATATTAACAAGCAGCAGATATTGTGGAGTTCCACATAGTGCAGTCGGTAGTGCAAAAGAAAACAGTGATAATTATCATGAGTCCGGTTGAGCTGCTGTACGTAGTGCACGAGAGTCTAATAAGTCACTTAGTGTTCCGCAGTCTGATGGCAGAGGGGAAGAAGCTGTTCATGTAGCGGGAGGTTTTAGTCTGAATGGACCGAAGTCTTCTACCTGAGGGGAGGGGGGCAAACAGTGCGTGTCCAGGGTGTGAAGGGTCAGCTATGATCCGACCTGCACGCCTCCGGGTCCTGGAGATGTACAGGTCCTGGAGGGATGGGAGCTTGCAGCCGATCACCTTCTCAGCAGCGCGCACAACGCGCTGCAGTCTTAGTCTGCAATATAGGACCTGCCTGACAAAGTGAAGTGGACCAAAAGATCCTCAAAAGCTAGACATCATGCCACGATCGAAAGAAATTCAGGAACAAATGAGAAACAAAGTAATTGAGATCTGTCAGTCTGGAAAAGGTTATAAATGTCACATCTGAGCACGGGGGGGGGGGGTGGATTCCAGCATGCTCCTTTCTTTATTTGTATAATGTTGTACTTTTAGAGTTCTAATTCTTGTTATTGTAGTTGGTTTTCACATTTTCTGTATCATCTGTTGGTTGGCTTATTTTTCTGTTTACATTCACTGTAGTTTTGTACTCATATGTTTGGGGGTTATGTGTCCTTATTTACCATTTGTCACATATTTGTATCTTGCCATTTCCTTTTTTCCTTCCTCTCAGGGTTGACAGCTGTCAATGGCCTCATGAGTTTCACTCTGTGGGGCATGGCCTGTCAGCTGCCAGCTCCCTCATCTCCTCCAGCTGATCTAATTGTCTCTTCACTTTTCTTTTGCTCGCTCAGATTGTCCACACCTGTGAATCACTGTGTAATGGGTTTCCGTCCCTATTTAAGGGAAAGTGTTGGATATTTTCATTGTTGTGGCCACGTCTGACCAGGCTGATTCCCATCCTCTTTCATCCACGTCAGAGCCCAGTATCTGCTCTGGCGTTCTATCCGTGTAAGTTTGCCCTTCTTTGTCTCTTGGTTATTTTGAGTATCTTGTTAGAACTTTGTTTGTTGTTTTGTTAATAAACTTCATAGGCTCACAATTCAGCGTCTGGGTTTGTTCTCTTCGAACATGACAATAAAGCCATTTCTAAAGCTTTGGGACTCCAGCGAACCACAGTGAGAGCCATTATCCACAAATGGCGAAAACATGGAACAGTAGTGAACCTTCCAAGGAGTGGCCGGCCAACCAAGATTACCCTAAGAGCCCAGCGATGACTCATCCAAGATGTTACAAAAGACCCCACAACAGCATCCAAAGAACTGCAGGCTTCACTTGCTTCAGTTAAGGTCAGTGTTCATGATGCCAACAAAAGTTGAACTTTTTTGGAAGGTTTGTGTCCCATTGCATCTGGCGTAAAAGTAACACAGCATTTCAGAAAAGGAACATCATACCAACAGTAAAATATGGTGGTGGTAGTGTGATGGTGTGGGGCTGTTTTGCTGCTTCAGGACCTGTAAGACTTGCTTTGGTAAATGGAACCATGAATTCTGCTGTCTACCAAACAATTCTGAAGGAGAATGTCTGGCCATCTGTTTGTGACCTCAAGCTGAAGTGCACTTGGGTTCTGCAGCAGGACAATGATCCAAAACACACCAGCAAGTCCACCTCTGAATGGCTTAAGGCGAGCAAAATGAAGACTTTGGAGTGGCCGAGTCAAAGTCCTGACCTGAATCTGATTGAGATGCTGTGGAATGACCTTTAAAAGGCGATTGATGCTCAAAAAACCTCCAGTGTGGTTGAATTACAACAATTCTGTAAAAATGTGTAGGCCAGAATTCCTCCACAGTGCTGTAAAAGACTCATTGCCAGTTATCACAGACGCTTGATTGCAGTTGTTGTTGCTAAGGGTGGCCCAACCAGTTATTAGGTTTAAGGGACAGTCACTTTTTCACACAGGGCCATGTAGGTTTGGTTTTTTCCCTTTAATAATAAACACCATTTAAAAACTGCATTTTGTGTTTACTTGTGTTATCTTTGTCTAATATTTAAGTTTGATGATCTGAAACATTTAAAGTGTACCTGTGGTGGTCGTGCAAAAAAAGATATTATATTGAGCCCCTGGCTCACTTTCTAGTTCAATTTCAAGGTAAAATTCAAGTTTAAGGCAATTTGATATAAATCCATTGCTGATCTGCTGGTTCAGCTATGTCAGCAAAACATGGGTACAGCCATACTAGCGGCTACAGGGACTTCCAGGACGCTTCCTGTGATGTAATTTCGTTGACACCGCGATCTGGATCAGTATTGGCTGAGCCTCGAGTACCCGGATGTGGAGCGGCTTCGGGGATATTCAAATTCAAACGTTTATTTCAAACTCAGGGTTCATATTAAATGCAGAACTAAAACGAGTAGAAAATAAATAAATAAATGTTTAAATTCAGCGAGCCGTCTTTTCTGATCTCAGCTCGTACAAGGACGATGATTATAAAACTGCGATCTGAGTACCCGGATGTGCAGCGGCTTCCGGGATATTCAAATTCAAACGTTTATTTCAAACTCAGGGTTCATATTAAATGCAGAACTAAAACGAGTAGAAAATAAATAAATAAATGTTTAAATTCAGCGAGCCGTCTTTTCTGATCTCAGCTCGTAAATGACGATTATAAAACTGCGATCTGAGTACCCGGATGTGCAGCGGCTTCGGGGATATTATACAGAGCAGCAGACACTGGGTGCTCTTGTAAAAACAAAAACATACAATGCGATATGGATATCGCAACATGGCGGAATGTAAAGCCTTTGGATGTCTGAATAATAAGCGAAAAAAACAAAGACTTTTTTGTGTACCCAAACCCAGCTCACCTTGTCAGAAGATCGGAGCGGAAACAGGGCACAGACGAATAATTTCAGTCGAAATTGCGTTGTGTGTGAGGACCACTTCGTCACTTTAACCCTCAGAAGACCTTTCTGGCTCAAACCTGTAGCCATGTTGGACAAATTCTTCCTCAGAGTCCGACAATTCAGCCATAATAGAATAAAAACACTCACAACAGCACCTTAGTCTCTCATACAGGCGGAGCATTGACTGTTGAGTATCAACGAAGTGACGTCACATCCGCATGTGTCATGGCTGCGCCCGCAGTTTTCATTGGCTGCCCATGGCCAAGGTCCTATTTGAATATATGTCTGGTGGTATATGGCTGGCAAAAATTATTTACCAAAATAAGAAATACTTTTTCATAATGTTTTCAAGTCAAATGCGTCTTCACGACCACCACAGGTACGCTTTAAGTGTGACGAACACAAAAAATTGAGAAATCAGGAAGGGGGCAAACACTTTTTCACACCACTGTATGTGGCAAACGGTGGTAGCTGTGAGAAACTCGCTGCAGCTCTCAACTATGTGCGTGTGACAATTGTGCAGCGCTTTGCTCTTTCTAGGCATGAACTGCTGATTCTGTTAAAAAAAAAAAAAAGACGATTATTTTCATAAAGCAGTGGCAGGAACTCCAGTATTTAACTACAGCTTGTGTGGACTGGAGACTGCAGCAACATTCAGCTTATTTAAACATTGGACAGCCTCCATATAGGACCCTGTGTGGCTCTTGTCTCCATGATTTTTGGATTTTTGCCGCTGTCCGAAAAATCACATTCAAACAAGCAATGCACTATGCAATAATTGTTTGGCTGTCGGAGCTCAGTTGTCAGGATCATACACACTCTGCTCAGAAGGAAATAACACACTTTGTGCCCTTTCAGTGCTCAGTGTCACAACTGTATTTAGCAAGACGTCCAAACGCTCCCACCACCAATTGCCTGCTGAAGTCCGTCTGGAGAGAGACCCACATGGTGCTGCCGCCACCAGCACCCAGTGCTATGGAAGTTTCCACAGTAAGGGGCACTGCCACCGTCAGTACCAGGTGCAAACATGCCGTTGGCAATAAAAATACACTTTACATGTATTTTAACAAGATGTAAAATATACTTTACATCCCGTTGTTCATAAGTGAATAATGAGATTTAGCCACACACACAAAAAAGGTGAACACCGCGGTTGCTCGTTTTCCTCCGCGGTAGGCTTGTCCATAGCATTGCATAATTGCGATTACCGTGACAGCCCTACTCTGGAAACAGTTGTCCACATAGAATGACTGTTCAGTTGATTGTAGGGTGTCCTGCTTTCCCTTGACATTGTCTTTGACGTGCTTTTGCAGTACAACCGTTGCACAGCATGGGTTGCCTGTAGTGCCAGAGGGTAAGACCTGCCATTGGTAGACATCAGGTGGCTCTTGTCTCTGCAGGTTTCTCCAGATGAACCTCAGCAAGGGCTGGTCCTCGGGTAGGAGCTGAACCTGATGGAACATTGCCTGGATGTCCCCACTGATGGCCACAGCATGCTGCCAGAAATGCAGGAGAACCCCAATGAGTGAAGGTCCGAGGGTTGGACCCAGGAGGAGTTGTGTATTCAGGGATAAACCATGCTGAGAGAAGGAGCAGTCAAAAACCAAGCAGTCTTTGCCATTGTGGTGGACAAGATGATGCGGGGTGAACTATGACTCCACCGAATTATTAACCTCCTATGGGCTGAGCTTGGTGACACATCCTCCATCAAGGAGTTTTTGGATCTCTGTTTCGTAGATCTTAGCCTTGGATGGGTCCTTGAGCAGTCGTCGCTCTGTGCAACGGACAGCCGGCATGATTGCTTCTGAAGTTGGCTTTCAAAGGTGGGGCATCTGTGATGCGTAGCAGTGGAGTGGCGTACCACAGTGCATCATTAGCCCTCACCCTCTCAGTGCGTGCTTCTAGGACGTTTACAGCATCTTGGTCTAGGCAGGACCGTACTGCCAGCTGCTCACTATGAAATGGAAGCACATCCAGCTGCCAAAGGCGTTCGATGTGTTGGTGGAGATCATCTGTTGTTGCTTTGAAAGCGATAAAGTAGCATGAGCTTGCATGAGAGTTGAGACCATCTGGACCCTGGAGTGTCTAGCCAAGTGCTGTGTGAATGGCATAGGGTCCACCTCTGGCACCGCACCTGACGGGTTCTTTGGCTGTGATTAGGTGTGTGCAATCTGCCTCAGTTAACAGTAGTGGTTGCACCTTACTGAAATTCTGCAGCTGGAGGCCTCATAAGTGGCAGTAACATTTCTGGAGTGCTGCCACTGGGCAAGACTGCTCTGACAGCAAGCTGGTTGCCTGTGAAGGCACCTTTTACCAAGTGTTTTTCAGAAGGCCACGTCCAGGGGGCCACATAAAAGTCCACTGATGCACCAGTAAGGCAGGCAACATCTTGGCGGATCGTCCGCGGAGTGGGAGACTCCAATTCACCCTTGAGTCCCAAACATTGAGCAGCAGCAGGTAGTATTATTGTGCGTTCAGTTCCATCATTGAGGATGGCGTAGGTGTGCAATATGACTTATGATAGCTGATGATGATTGGCACCACCTTAAGGTACACCTTCCTTCCCTCCTTGCTTGTGATTACTGTGCAGAACAGGATCCCTTGGCATGATAAAGAAAACACAAAGGCCTAGTTTGGCAATAGCACGGAGGACCCTGAGGTGAACTTCTTTGCATTGCTTTCTTCAAAGTGCAGGACTCTTGCTTGTGGTTGGTGTGACCACAGTTCCAACAACGTCTGCCATCTACGATCCACTTCTCAACCTCTTCTGGTGAGCGCTGAACTATGTTTGGACACTGGGAGAGATGGTATTCAACACTTTTACAATAGAGACAAATCCTCTTGGGTTTCTGCTGCTTTGGTTCTGAGTGAAGTCTCTCTACAGACTGATAGCTATCAGATCTGGGTTTGTCTAAACCACGGTAAACTGAGACGGACTGGTTACTGGGCTTGGGGAGAGAAGCATGCTTATCTCTTTTGGGAGGCAGTGTCCCTTCAGTCCGATGACACTGTGCCATTTTTGCGGACAGTCTTTGGCCTTCAGCCTTTACCTTGAGCCAATCAGCGAGGTCTCTAAGGTTGTACTGGTTTATGCTGTTTGTGTTGTCGACCTCGAACCTGCAGGTGCTCTACAAAACTATCCCTCATTTGTTTAGGGAGCTTGCTGAGCAGTCGATCAGCATGGCCTGTTGACATCAATTCCATCCCATTAGGCCCCTCCAGTGATGTCAGCATTCCCACCAGGAGGTCAGTGCTAAGGGTGAAGCTCTGAAAGGCTTTGGTGTCTCCTTGTTTAATGTCTGGAGAATTTAGGATTGCTGCAGTCTTGCTCTGTGCGAGTTGGTGCAGCTGCCCATATTGCCTCTGTAAAGTCTGCATTGTTGCTGTGTAGGATTGTGCATAATGTCTGCAGGATTGAGCTATTAGCCTGGCCTCATCCAGAACAAGGTGCTCCATGAGTACACGGTACTTAGAATGTTCAGAAAGTTCTGTGTGGGGGTAAGAAGGTAATCCAGCGCCATCTTCGGATCAGCAAACTCTCTCTCACTGTCATGGACCAAGTTGGGCAGCTCAGGAACGGGGACTGGCTGTCTTAGAGGCTGTAGGGTATACTGTGCAGGTTGATCTGGTGCTGGAACAGGTGGGGGAGGAACCAGCTGATCAGATGGCTGAGTCAATGGGAGAGACTGGAGTTGATATGCAGGTTGCATATGATAGCTTGGCTAGTTTGGAGGTGGTTGGTACAGAGATTGCACAGTCTGCAGGAGGACGTCAGGTGCATATGTTGGTTGATTTGTAAACTACTGAGGCATACTTATTGGATTTTGGCCAAATGATGTGGAAGCAGTTGCAGCAGTTAATTGGTGAGCAGGCTGTGGCATTGTTGCTATCTGAGGTTGGTATGCGGGTAGGATGGACATGGTTGTGTTATACTGTGGAGCTGAATATGCAGATGCCACTGGTGCAGACTGATGGCTAATCTCCATGTGCACAGGCTGATTGGGTTGATAAACAATCTGATACACAGGTGTTGTCAGCGTTTGTTGGCTGGCGTGACTCATTACGCACATCGCTTGGAAGTCAGTTGGCAGCACAGCAATGCTTGTTGTGGCAGGAGTCGGTAGCCTAAAGGCTGCTAGGAACAGTGATGTAGATGTTACTGTTGATGGTAGGGACTGGGTCAACATGTAGCTTTCCTACCTTTGGCCTGGTGTACAGGCTGTTGTCACGTGAGACTGTGATACTGCAGTTGTTGTGCATAACAAGGATGTTAAGCGGCAGCTTATCTTGAGGCTGAGTTGGCAGTCCTGGCTGCAGAAGAGATGGCTGATTGGGGTTTCAGCCAAAGTGAGCGGTTTTATAGAGTGTCTACACTGTAATATGCTGATTGCTGCTGCTGCGGAGAACTAGGTCCACTTGGGGTGAAGCTGTATTCAGTTAGGACTGAATGTGGCAGCTTTGCTCTGAGGGGGAAGGTGATGGGGGCCTGTATAGACGCTTAGCTGGCTTGGCAGGCCTCCAATGTGTGATGCTGCATTCCATTGTCTCACCTTATCAACTGCTCCTGATGTGGAGTGATATGGAGAGAACCCTGGTGCAGTGTTTGGCTGGTCACCTGTAATGGCAGACTCAGTCTGCAGGCTGAGTGACTGCAGCTGCTGTGCACTGGCACGTCCACTATCTCCTATGAGTGGGGCAGTGTAAGGCATGAGGGGCTTTGGTAAGCTGGCATCGTAACTCTTGTCAGCGTGCTGGAAGCTGTTGTGGCCTTTCCCCTTGTGCTCCTCTTTCAGCAGCTGCTGTTCTCTGCATGTCCATCGAAGGACCAAAATGTTGGGGAATAGTGCTCCTGTTTGTGATAAAAGGTTCAGACTTTTTCATCCACTACAGATACTCCGGTTGGAGAGTGAATGCAGACACAGGAACAGCTCTTGTTCTTTAACTCTTTATATCAAAGCAGGTGACTGATACATCTCCAGCATTATACTCCAGACTACATGCATGAATGGATGGATGGATAGATGGACTTTATTAATCCCAAACTGGAAAATTACAGTGTAACAGCAGCATGACACAGTAGACAACCTAAAACCAACAGAAATACACACAGCATAATAGAAAGGGGAGGATGGGCAACTTAACAGTGGTATAAGAATGGAATCACAATGGGCTTGGTAACGTGACTGATCATTGGGTGAGAATGGGAATGAAAATTAGCAGAATGGCAGAATAGGAGAATGAGTGAATGGAGAATGGTTTTAACTGTAAAACAGAAAAAGATAAATAATATTTAGTAATTATATATTTCAGACCACCAATATTCCAAAGTTATTACTTAAAACAGAATAGCTGACAGAGTCCAGTTAGCATTTTACCAACACGCACACATGCAGCATGTGCTCCGTCTACAGCTAGGAGGCTAACATTAGTGTCACAGCAAATTAATCACATAGGAATATGAATGAGCAAACCGGCTCTGAAAACACGTCTAAGAGCACTTAAATCCCTTATTTGTCACACGTGCATCCAATTTAGTGAGCTATTAATAACTTACCCTTCACAAATGCATTCTCTGTTGACAAGGAAAAACTGCAGCATTGCTGTTGCTAGCCATACTAGCCACTGTGAACTAGGCCTGAGACTAACGGACTCTTCAGTGTAACTGAGGCTGACCAAAATGTGCCTGTCTGAAAATAACATAAGAAATAAAATGGAAAGAGCAGGGTGTTTAACACTAAACAGTAGAGAATCTATAACAGGTTCCTTGACTCAAAAAAGGTTGATAAACACTGTTGTGGAGAACTGTTCTTAAATCTGCCCTCTGATGTTGTGTTGGTCCATTTTGTATTTTACTTATTTACAAGAAAGCCATGCTACTTTGGATTTATGTACAGTACATACTTATATGCTGCTAAATTGGGCTAAACAGTAAAAAATTCTGAACATAAAATTGTTTTCTGGATGTCATTTGTAGCTGTGATATGGTGCTCCTTTGTACTCCAGTGCACTTCTAGTATACCAGAGCAGCAAACCGTAGTGGGAATTTTTAACTCTGTTTTGGGAAGAACATGGTTAGTTAATCATATATTTTGAAGGAGAAACTGTTTTGAAAAGTGAGCAGTGGACAGCACTATCATTACTCCATCTGGGGAGATTTTGGTTTTCTGGTGGAGGGGGGTAAACATTGGTGTTGAAATTGTTGTGTCTCGTTACAGTTTTGTGTGGTCTTTCCCTTCAGGTTCTTGTAAATGATTTCTTCCTGGTGGCTTGTCTGGAGGATTTTATTGAGAACGCCCGTCTCTTCATCTTTGAGACCTTCTGTCGGATTCATCAGTGCATCAGCATCAGGTACATCAGCATTGTGAATTGCTGTGCCATAGTTCTTGTGAAAATGCACCTCACTTTGTTCCAAAGTATTTCTACTTCAGTACCCACAAATTATGCGTTAACGTTTTTAGCCACCATTCAGCTGTAAAAAGTAAGCTTTCAAAACACCTCTGAGATGAAACGGTTTGTCCTCTTTTCCTCTCCGCTCAGCATGCTGGCAGACAAGCTCAACATGACGCCCGAGGAGGCGGAACGGTGGATCGTCAACCTGATCCGCAACGCCAGACTTGATGCAAAGATTGACTCCAAACTGGTGAGCCCTTACTTCTGCTGATGCAGATGAGCTTCAAATCACTGAGCATAGCGTAAACATCCACTGAAAATGGCATAAAAACCCAGGATTAAAAAGTCAGTGCACTGCTTCGTATTGAGAAACAAAAAAAAAACAACCCCAACCCTGCCACTTTGTTAGGGCCCACCTTGTTCTCACCAGGTCTCATTCATTGAGCCATTTAGGATTTGCGTTTGGTTATGACATAATAATTGGAGCTCACTGACATGATGACCCAGCTTTAGCTCCACCCTTTGTAATGGTGGTAGGGTTAGATTTTCCCCACAAGTTTACAGTACCACACACCAGCAGCACATTTAGCCTACTTAGCTTAGTGGTGCGACCATGGTTTTTATGGCCACTGCTTTTCCCACTCAACATCCATGATTCTACCTGGTCCATTAATCCACACTTAATTATATCTGACTTCCAGACATTATTCTAGGTTATTGTTGTATTTTGTCTGTAATAGCTGTATAATAACACCAGCATGCATGCTAACAAAGTTGGTTTAGCTGTCAAATATGGCTCCCATTGACATAACTTATTCACCCATCCAACACTGGTAAACCTCAGCTGGATCATCTACTGACCCCTAGACCATATGTCACATTAGGGCTGTCACAGTGGAGGAATTTCCCCTGCAGTGACGGTGAATAGGTCAACAGCGCAATATGCAGTATTATTGCAAATGTTTTTAGGACTCTGTGGTCTTGTAATTTAGAAAGGGTTCATAACTTATGTGGCAAACGATGGAAGCTATGTTGAAAAACTCGCTGTCAAACTCCGGTCTCAACTTATGTGCGTGTGTGACAGTTGTGTGGAGTTCAGGTCTTCCTACAATCATGAACTGCTGATTCTGTTTAAAAAAAAAAAAAAAAACCTCGATCATTTTCATAAAGCGACGGCAGTAACTCCGGCATTTCAACTACAGGGTGGGGGTGTGGACTGTTTGGAGACAGCTGCGACATCGAGCTTATTTAAACAGGACAGACTCCGTACAGGACCCCGCATGGCTCTCGTCTCCGTGTCTCTCCATAGTGATTTTTGGACAATGTTGCTGTCCAAACAATCACGTTCACACAGCAAACAAGCAATGCACTATGCAGTAGCTGTTTCGCTCTGAGCTTAATCGTCGGGATCATGTGTCAGGATCTGTCACAAGCAATCTGACCTCACCAAAAGTAATACAAATAACACACTCTATGCCCTGCAAACATGCTGCTGGCAATAACCATGGTTTGATGGCATGTGATGTGGTCAGTGGTTTAATACTCTGCTTAATGGCCAATTTTCAAAAGGCAAAATTCTCTACTAGTGGTGGTTTCCTGCAGCTTGCAGAGCCAGGTGTGGTATTCAGGGTCATTTCTCTTCTCCTTGTGTACCAGGGCTGGGCCATATCCTATCAACCACTGTCCCAGATTGTGCTTTATATGGGCCTTTACATTCTCACATTGAGTCAGCTTTACATTAGTTAGTTCAGGCTGTGTCTGACATCTGAAGTTACCCAGCTAACTTTAGCCTCAGCCAGAGATCTCAAGCCCTGTTTATGCTACACCTCCACTCTGGTGCACTTGAGATGTGTGTCCGCTTTGGACGAGGCCATTGTACACGCAGTTATGTATATGCTTCATTCTTTTCATCAACTAGGCCAAGTGTTTGACACATGCGCATAACCGTCATTTGTAGTTTCACCCCAGCCCTATGGGTAGTGCAAATGTGCTAATACAGCAGTTAGTTTGCTGGCTATATAAAAGTGAAGAAACGTGAGAGCGACGCACATTTTTTTTGAAACGGCGACAACGGTGTCATTTCAAAGGAGAAGATGAATTAGCGTTTTTCAATGCTGTTCTCCGCTGAAGCTGCTGCTGCAAAATGATTCATGCATGTTTATTCTCATCTTCCTCGTCGTCTACTTTGACTTTGTATGCTGTGTTGGTAGCGCCACCTCTTGAATCGGAAGTTCAATCTTGCACATACGTAGTCAGTGCACCCAGGCAGCATGGTCACAAAATTTGGGCTGGCCGCGGTCAAATGTGGAGGAGGTTTGCTGAGCCTTGTGAAGAAGGGTGTTTAATATGGGTTGAAAATGTTGCTGCACAATGTAACTCAAAGGTATTTTGACCAAGGCACGTCACGGACTTTAAGACATCTGAGAACTGTTTCAACACGTGGAAAAAGGGGCATAATGAAGTCAGGAGCCATAATTTTTGTGGATTTGATTTTTAGGGTCACGTTGTGATGGGCAACAACGCGGTGTCACCGTACCAGCAGGTGATCGAGAAAACAAAGAGCCTGTCCTTCCGCAGTCAGATGCTGGCAATGAACATCGAGAAGAGGGTGGCTCACAGCAACAGGAATGAGGTAAACAGAAATCATAGTTTTTCAAAGCAATAAAGTGATATGTTTCATGTTTTTTGTATACTTATTTTAGATTTGAATAGGACTTTGGTCATTCTCTGTTTTTAAATGTCCTTATAAATAAATTTGATTTGAGTTCTCATTTAGCTTTTTTTCGTAGAAAGGAAGACTTTTTTATTCTAACATTTGCTTTTTGATTTATATTGGAGACATAAGGACTGTTTTGATGTTTGTAATTAAAAGATGAGCATGTAGAAAAGCATCATTACCCGTTCCTTTAGTTCTACTGCCCCCTATTGAATGTTTTGTTGGCAAAAGCCTTTTCCATCTCAACTTTTTTTCTCTGCAATTGTTACCGTTTTTGACCTGATTCATTTGGATATTTGATTTATCTTGATAGAAATGTGTGGCCTTCCATGTAATCATGTACAAAACAAAAACATGCCACCAGCTTGTCAGAACATGCTGTGTTCAGCTACCTGTCAGTTTTAGAAAGTAGCAGACAGGTGTTGGAGCAAACCTCTTGTTTCAAATCTAGAATAACTTTGGTATTGTTGATGGCAGGGGTGGGGGAAATTCTTGGTTTTCTGATGCATCTTGATGCAGACTTGAACAATTCTGAATCATTGTGCAAATGTCAATATTCCGATTCTTAAATATTAATTTACAACATAATTAATTGTGGTGGAACAAAAAAGCGGAACCTTAAACATGGAAGTTGGCGCCCACCCGACAATCTTTGGCGTGCATCACAACACTGCCTCCTCATTTTATTTGAGTCTGGGTGTTCGGGTTGGGTTGCTAGGGTGTCACTGTCATGCTGTGTGGACGTATGGACTGTAGATTAATAATGTAATTAATTTTGACAGAACAAAAAAAGCTGACTCTTAAACAGTGAAGTTGGCGTCTGCTCAGACAGTCTTTGCCACGGCACATATATGTGTTCATATCTGTGGTTGCGGCACACAACACTGGCAAAAAAAACTCCTCATTTTATTTAAGTCTGGGTGTTCAAATGAGTTTGCTGGAGCATCACTGTCATAGATTGTCGTAGATTACAGGTACATCTCAAAAAATTAGAATATCATGAAAAAGTTAATATTTTTTGTCACTCATTTCAGAAAGTGAAACCCATATATCATATAGATTCATTACACAGAGAGTGAAATATTTCCAGTGTTTATTTATTTTAATTTTGATGATTATGGCTTACAGCCCATGAAAACCCCAAATTCAGTTTCTCAAAAATTAGAATATTACATAAAATTAATTTTAAAAAATAGTTTTTTAATAGAAATGTTGGCCGACTGAAAAGTATGTCCATGTACACACTCAATACTTGGTCAGGGCTCCTTTTGGATTAATTACTGTATCAATGTGGCGTGGCATGGAGGTGCTCAGCCTGTGGCACTGCTGAGGTGTTATGAAGGCCCAGGTTGCTTTAATAGTGACCTTCAGCTCGTCTGCATATTTGGGTCTGGTGTCTCTCATCTTCCTCTTGACAATACTCCATAGATTCTCTGTGGGGTTTGGGTCAGGAGAGTTTGCTGGCCAATAAAGCACAGTGATGCCATGGTCATTAAGCCAGGGTTTGATACTTTTGGCAGTGTGGGCAGGTGCCAAGTCCTGCTGGAAAATGAAATCAGCTTCTCCCTAAAGCTTGTCAGCAGAGGGAAGCATGAAGTGCTCTAAAATTTCCTGGTAGACAACTGCGCTGACTTTGGTCTTGATTAAACACAGTGGACAAACACCAGCAGATGACCTCTGTTCAGATAAAAGTAAATTTTGTATTTCATTTGGAAATGAAAGTCACAGAGTCTCGAGAAAGAGTGGAGAGGCACAGAATCTAAGTTGCTTGAGGTTTAGTGTGAAGTTTCCACAGTCAGTGATGATTTGAGGAACTATGTCATCTGCTGGTGTTGGTCCACTGTGTTTTATCAAGACCAAAGTCAGCACACTCGTCTACCAGGAAATTTTAGAGCACTTCATGCTTCCCTCTGCTGACAAGCTTTATGGAGAAGCTGATTTCATTTTCCAGCAGGACTTGGCACCCCCCCCCCCCCCACACACACACACACACACACTGCCAAAAGTATCAAAACCTGGTTTAATGACCATGGCATCACTATGCTTGATTGGCCAGTAAACTCTTCTGACCTAAACCCCATAGAGAATCCAGGGGTTTAGGTAACATTTCTTACTGTTACAAAACTGGATTACAATCAAAACTAAATGATGAATCAATGAGATGGGATCCATTTTTAGTGAGGTCCTCTGATTCAAAGGGATTTTTGTCCCTTGAAAGACTGGTGGAATCTAGTGATTTCGGCGACCTTATTTTGCACCATTTTGGCTTCAATTTTGGTGATTTGTTTTGGGTGTGCGGCGGTGTGCTTATGTGTTGTTTGTGTTGTTTAGGAAAACACACATTGGCTATAATTTTACTACCTTTTATAATTGTACCTACTGCTCTGGTAACATTTCTGGGTGGCGGCCCGCCCCGCCAGAAAAATTACCACCACGCCAATAAGGAGATATGAATTTAAGAAAAAAATATATGAAGCAATGACTTTCTGCAAGCGCGCATGCGAACACCGTGCGTGGCCGTCATCTGCGTGGAGTTTGGAAGCGCCCCGCCCACTCAAGCTTTCCAGTCAGTCAGAAAATGAGAATAAAACCATACATGAATCATACATACATACTTTCTTTCACAGCAGCAGCAGCATCTTCGTGGAAAAGGATTGAAAATCGGGAAGTCAAACAGCAGAAATGGACTCTATATTTGAAGAAAAACTTTGTGAAGAAGTCTGCAGTTTCTTCGTTGATGAAAATCTTGGCGCTACCTATTGGGCGGGAGTGAAACTACAAATAATGGTTGTGCACATGCGTCAACCGCTTGGCCTGGGTAGATGAAAAAAGTGAGCATGAACAGCGCCACGTGCGTGCCAGGCTCGTCCAAAGCGTACGCGGAACAAGGTGGATTAGAGGGGAAATTCAGCATGAAGCAGGCTTTGCAAGGCAGAGTGTCTCGCTAAGCGTGACTGTCCGACAGAAACATGAGTTTATTAAAGTACTTTAAACACGGAAAAAATCAGAAGAGGTATGTAAGCACTGGAGGCATTTATCATGGTTTTAACCTGCTGGAAACGGGAGCAATAACTAACTAACTAACTAACTAACTAACCTGCACTTATATAGCGCTTTTCTAGTCACAAAGACCACTCAAAGCGCTTTCATTAATACTAACCCTCTATTCTAAGGGCCTATAGGAAACAAATATCTAGGGACAATTTAGAACAGCCAATTAACCTAACATGCATGTTTTTGGCATGTGGGAGGAAACCGGAGAAATCCCGGAGTAAACCCACGCAACACGGGGAGAACATGCAAACTCCACACAGATCACTGTTGGTCGGGGGCTGGGATTGAACCCACGATCCCCACAATCCCCCGGCCAAGGGTAAACTGTGCTGCCGCAGTGCTAACCACTGTGCCACCGTGCAGCCCAATGGAAGAGTGGAAGAGTCGCTTAGCTACAGTAAGAGATGTGATTAGAATTCATATGTAGCCGGCTTCATATGAAGGGAAAGGCAAGGGGGACTGATGAATTGCTGAGGATATATTTCACTAGCGACTACAATATTAAGTTGTGTTCCCTATTATGTACCTGGCAAGTTAAGATGACCGAAATTCACGAAGTCAATGACTTTTAATCTGTCAGCAGCCTTCAGACAAACTAAATGTGCCAGATTTGGATTTCAAAATAAGGGAGGTTTTTCTTGCCGTCTTGGTGGTGAGGAGATTTATATAAAAAAAAAAAACTATAAATATATAGAATTATTATAACAGAAATAACAGCGTCCTTGGTCACTGAAGTTAATTTAAATCATTAAATACAATTTTATTAACATTTTTTCTTTGTAATGAGAGTTAAATTATTGGTCTGTTCTGACTGCAGTTATTTTTTTTGTTTTTTTTTTTTTTTTGTTACTTATTTGTACCCGTAGGTAGACTTGGTTTGCAGTCTGGTGACAAGCCATCGGCTGCTGGTCGCTGCGTGCGCGAGCGCCCTAAACCTACATGTTTTTTGGTGTGCGGGAGGAAACCGGAGAAATCCCGGAGTAAACCCGCGCAACACGGGGAGAACATGCAAACTCCACACAGCTCACTGTTGGTCGGGGGCTGGGATCGAACCCACGATCTCATGATCTCCGCGGTCCCCCGGCCGAGGGTAAAACTGTGCTGCCACAGTGCTAAACCACTGCGCCACCGTGCAGCCCCGTGCAGCAAGTTATGGTCAAAATATAAATTGTTATAAGGAAAAAGTTAAAAATACCACAGTCTGTTTCAAATTTATTTAAAAAAACAGTAATTTTATTTTAAAAAACAGACAAAAATAAGCCATAAAATAATCCACAAATTTATAATAAAGTTTCAAATGTACAAGAAAAGTCAATTTTACAAGAGGAAATTACAAATTTGAGGAAAATGGTTTCAAATTTAGATAAATTTACAGAGAAAAGTAGAAAACTATAAGAAAATTGTTACAAATCTTTGAGAAAAACCTCAAACCTTCAAGACTGAAGTCATTACTCAAGTTTAAAGTGGGTGCTCTTTGAACCCTTAACTCAGCTCGAAATTTTTGGTTGTCTACTTTTAATTATTAATTTCATAGCACTGCTTTTACATGAGTAGAATTTCTGGCTACTATACCCACCTCTGAACATATAAAGTATTCATGAGTACATTACTATTATGAATGTTTTTTCCTTCTCTTTCCTACTTTTTCTCAATAGAAAAAAATACAATAATAAAAATACAAAAAAAACCCCATATTTTTGTCATTTATGTAAACCATGGCAAAAACAATCCTGCAGGACAAAACGTGACACTTGATATTTTCTAACCTGTTTGTATACCACCATAGACAGAGAGAGAAGCTGAACTAGACAGAGCTCAGAGAATGAAAGATGAGATAGAAGAGAGGAGCCAAGGAGAGGAAAGTGTTCAGGCAGAGGGTCCAGGAGAGGTGAGGGCAGAGAAGGGAGAGAAGGATGACACCAGTAAAAAGTCCAAATACAGGACAACTGGGTGGGACCCCAGCTGGCCCAATATTCAAGCCTTGATTGTACAATACTTTAAATGGTAAGTTCCATTACACAATATTACTGTGCAAAATTCTAAAAAATAAACAGTGTAAAATTAACATTTTCTAGTTACAAGCGTGTCATGTGTTTTCTGCCCCCCATCCCCCGGAAAAATATGTTGCCACTGCGCCAAGGTCTTTAAGCCAGAGGAAACAATGGAATCTATGGAGTATTGTCAAGAGGAAGATGAGAGACACCAGACCCAACAATGCAGACGAGCTGAAGGTCACTATCAAAGCAACCTGGACCTTCATAACACCTCAGCAGTGCCACAGGCTGATCACCTCCATGCCACGCCACATTGATACAGTAATTAATCCAAAAGGAGCCCCGACCAAGTATTGAGTGTGTACATGGACATACTTTTCAGTCGGCCAACATTTCTATTTAAAATCTATTTTTTAAATGAATTTTATGTAATATTGTAATTTTTTGAGAAACTGAATTTGGGGTTTCCATGGGCTGTAAGCCATAATCATCAAAATTAAAATAAATAAACTCTTGAAATATATCACTCTCTGTGTAATGAATCTATATAATATATGGGTTTCACTTTCTGAAATGAGTGACAAAAAATATTGAACTTTATCATGATATTCTAATTTTTTGAGATGTACCTGCACATTCAGTGCATGTGTGTTGAAATGCAGCTGTGTAGCAGATAGCTTGACAGAGAAGTGTGCGGTTCACTCGACTTGCACAGCTGCAGCTAGACCAAAACATGGGAAAACTGAAAACAGCGGGTAGGAATCCTGTTTTTCATTACAAGTCTAAATATTTACATCAAGAGGAAAAGAGTCTGGAGCACACTGTTAACTTCACCGCTTTTATTGGTGCTAAGACTGTTTCAATCCTGACTCTGAAGAAGACACAAAAGTATTGAAAAGTGATTATGCACTTGATAAATTTGTATTGAGACCTTCCACTTCCTGCCACATGTGAATTAGAACAGTTAGGAAAGACACTGCCTGTCCAAAAAAAAGGTCACCACTTACCTTACAAGCCTGTGGGGGCAGTACTATAATCTGGGGTTGCTGCAGTTGGTCAGGACTGGTTCAGCAACGTTATGTGCTCAAAGAATGAGGTCACCTGACTATCTGAATATACTGAATGACCAGGTTATATCATCAATGGATTTTTTTATCCCCTGCCGGTCGAAGCCCAAAGGGGTCGATGACCAAAGGGGGATGATGTTATGGTTGAGTCAGTCCGTCCGTCTGTCCCACTTTTGTGAAATGAACTCCTACAATTTTGGTCCAATTGTTTTGAAACTTGGCACCACGGTTTGATATACACTGAGAATGCACATATTGCAATTTGGTTCTGATTGGATGATTTTTGTGGGAATTGTAGCCCCTGACCTATGACCTCCTGTTTCACCTCACTTCGTAGACCATAACTGTCTTGTGAAATCAACTCCTCCTACAGTTTTGTTCTGATTGTTTTGAAACTTGGTACCATGGTTTGATATACTCTGATGATGCACATATTGCAATTGCATTCTCATCGGATGACCTGAAGATCAAAGGTCAGAGGTCAGATTTTTCCATAAATCTTCTAAACACAATAACTACTGAAACAAATGATGTAGGCTTTTCAAATCAATACGGTAGTTGTATTTAATACACATCTTGGACCACTTACACCCTCACCTAACTATGGGTTTGGGGTCAAGGGGTCAAAAGTCAAAGTTCGAGGTCTATTCCTTATGCCTTATACAGTGAGTAAATTTAGGGTCACCAAACTTGGTACACAGGTTCACCTTGGGATCCTGACCTCAGCCTATGGGTTTGGGGTCAAAAGGTCAAAGGTTAACATTAACATTCCCTATGCCTTATTACTGTACAACGAGTAAAGTTAGGGTCACCAACCTTGGTATACAGGTTCACCCTATGACCCTGAAATGTGACTATGGTTTAAGGATTGCAAGGTCAAAGGGCGACATCAAAATGGCTTATAAACTATCTCAACAACAAAGAAAGCTAGGGTCAGCAAACTTGCTACACAGG
Source organism: Pholidichthys leucotaenia (assembly GCA_020510985.1). Classification (NCBI taxonomy): domain Eukaryota; kingdom Metazoa; phylum Chordata; class Actinopteri; order Cichliformes; family Pholidichthyidae; genus Pholidichthys; species Pholidichthys leucotaenia. The sequence goes on from CM035839.1 coordinate 62,007,948, forward strand.
TTCACCTTGGGATCCTGACCTCGGACTATAGGTTTGGAGTCAAAAGGTTAAAGGTCAAGGTTAACATTTCGTATGCCTTATTACTATACAGCAAATAACGTTAGTGTCACCAAACTTGCTATACAGGTTCACTCTGAGACCATAACCTCTGACTGTGGGTTTGGGGTCATAGGTCAAGGTTGGCACTCCCTATGATCTCTGACTATAGAACGTGTAAAGCTGTCTAGGGTCACCATACTTGCTACACAGGTTGACCTTGGGATCCTGACCTACAGCTATGGGTTGTATACTTGTTGTATATTCGTGGATGATGGGCTTATCATAACTTGGTTCTGCTACAGTAATTATATTGAAAAGTTGAAAACTGCTCTCCATCAGTAAGTATTGGGATCTTCAAAGAAAACTGAGGCAGGGGGATATTGCACTTGTCTCAGAGTGCTCTTGTTTACTTCTCTGATGGCACGAGCATATTCCAAGATGACAATGTCAGGATTCACCTGGCTCGAATTGTGAAGGAATGGTTCAGGGAGCACGAGACGTCATTTTCACACATGGATTGGCCACCAAACCTTAAACCTGTTGAAAATCTTTGGAATGTGCTGGAGAAGACTTTGTGCAGTGGTCCAACTCTCCCATCATCAATACAAGATTTTGGCAAAAAATTAATGCAACTCTGGACGGAAATAAATACGACATTGCAGAAGCTTATCGAAACGATGCCACAGCTAATGCATGCCGTAACCAAAGCTAAAGGCAGTCCAACGAAATATTAGTGTGTGACTTTGTGGGAGCTAGGTAGTGTATATAGCAAACAAGTTAAATTCTGTAAAAAGTCTACGACCTAAGAAAACTGAAGAGGATGTTTATGTATTACTCTTGGCACCAAAAAAGGTTGTGAATTTGACAGTGAAATCCAGATTCTTTTCCTCTGTGATTTCAATGTCTTCAAGCTGAGAAGCAGCTGCTACAGCTAGTTTCTTTGCGATGAAGTGCAGAAAACTCTTTTTTTCTAATATTTATAAAAAAAGATGCATTGAGAATCATAATCAGCTTGAATCGTGAGGTGCCCAACGATTCCCACCCCTAGTTGATTGATGGTTTGGTTTTTTTCCCCCCTCAGACACCAAACTGGGCTGCTCAAGACACCAGCTTCTACTGAGATGGACCAAAACATATGACCACACTCCTGGGACACATCAAGTCATTTTATTCATTTTTTTTAAACCGTTACCTGTTTACCTTCTTAAATAAAACAATTAGGAGGGGAAGATTGGCTTGATGAAGCCATTGTCACTCTGTATTATTTACATCAGGTGCATTATAACCTATTTATAGTCTGGCATGAGCTGGATTTGAAGACCAAATTGATACTGAATCAATCAAGAAATGTCTACATTATCGTTTGTCTATACATTGTCGACACATGTATGTTACATTAAATATTTTGCCACTTGACAGGATTTGTTTTGTCTTCCTTTTGACCACTAGATGGCACTGTTTGCTCATTTTTGTTTTCTGACTGTCTTCGACCATTTACAAGATGTACACGCGCAACCACACGAGTAGGTAATTTGGATTACCAGAGGTGCAACCAGATGAATGAGCTGAACTGCATTTTTCATTGAGCCATCCTGAAACCAACCTTGACACGAGATGTTAGGATGACTGACTTAAAAGGACAAGCCAGGTGTTGAATGACTTAACGCTCTGATAATCTGCACTTAGAGCACTTCTGAGTAAGACACCTGGATGTCAGATTTTGTTTATTGCATCCTGGGCAGGTAAATTTGTCTGCCTGTGCTGTGTAATGGATGTTAAACCATGCCTTATTTGTAAAGACTGAATGCTTAATTGCTGCTTCACCTCAGCACATCCTTGGTAAATATTTGACTCGTGGAAAAGCCTTGTACAACCTGCTCACCACAATACCTACAGAAACACTCACTTAGAACCGGTTGTGTGACTAGTTTGCGCTAATTAATGCAATCTTTGTTAAATACTGTTGAAATATTTCCTGGAACTGAATGTAAGGGAATGACAGCCAGACACTTTTTGCTTTGTTTTACGAGGCCGCTGTCCTGTCATTTACGCAAGTCACAGCTGGCAGGTGTTCAGGGAAAAAAAGTTGAAAGCACCGTGAGGGACAGTTCTCAGCAGACTCCCCCTTTAACATCGCAGTCACATGTTCTGTTTAAGGATCCCCTGTGATGTTTGGCGTGGGGAGTGGCTGGCTGCTGCAGCTTCAAGCCACTCCTCCGAGAAGTGTGTTTCTTTTTTTTCTTTTTTTTTTTCTTTTGGCTTTACCAGAAAACACAACAGACACAAAGGTAACACACATGCTCTCAAATACACACACATTCAGAGCTGACGTGGGCTGAGGTCTGAGCCCGGCTCCTTGTGGAACAGCTGGTATCCATCTGTGGTTCCCGTCACCGCTGCTGCTTCTGCCTCCTTGAGAAGACTGCTCGCTGGCCCAACGCAGACCCATTCATGAGCTGTGCTGCACTCATACTCAGGGATCAGACTGACTAGACGCCCCCCTCTCACAGCATGGATATCCTGACCAGCTGGGCTGACACTAATCCGGCCGTGGAACGGTTCCTCTGGGTCCTTGTTCTGGTCCTGGCTACCTTCTTGGTCTGGCTCTTCTGCTTCTGCTGCTACACTTGGAACCACAGTGCAGAGCCCTCTCTGGAGAGGTACCTGGCAGGTAGGTGGGCCCTACACCCACAGACACCCCTCTCCCGCCTTCTACTGTGGAGGCCTGTGATAGGTTTGCTCACTGTGAGTTTTGAGTTCAAATCAGTCTTTTATGATGCACCCCAGTGGAATATTTTTCCCTCCCTCCTCAAGTCCAGTAACTGCAAATTGTCAGTGTTTTCTTTCCAAGTCTCCACATTTTCCAGAAACTGGCAACTCCTTTTGGCTCGGGCTTCATTTTGTGGTCGGAGCAGTTCTTATTACTGTTAAAAATGTGCCGTTACCCATGTGGGGGGATACAATGGAGCCTTTCATACGCCGAAGTACAATAAAACAACTTTATACTGAGAACTTTGGCCACCACCGGAATATGTTTGTGTTTTAAAGCATGTAGAAAATGCACTTAAACATATACAGTCCATAAAGTGAGCTGCTATAAATTTGGCGTGATGTGACGACAGGGTGCCAGTGTTCAACTGATGTGATTTGCAGTGTCAGGGTAGCCAGCATGTCACTGCAAGATGCCTGTAGGAACTTAGATGAGCAAAGACGAGGAATTTCTGCACCCTCAGCTGCACTGTATGCAATGAATGAGGTTATAATATTAATGACTTTTAACCATGGGTGGATATTTCATTTCACTGTGTGTGTGTGGGGGGGGGGCAATAACACTTTCTCAAGAGTAAATATGGAGGGGAACATAAGTATCATTTTAGTTGAGGTCATTTCTAGATTTTTGGGGGGCTATGCAAGATCTGAAGCATGCAAATCCTTTAAAATGGAAAATAAAAACATATAAAGATTAATTGGGATCACTGTCTAGATCAGGGGTGGGCAGTGAGGGCCATTCCACTGCAGATTTTCTGTTCCGCTCAGTCTCTTCAGCAGGTGTTTGTACTGATGAGCTTCAAGGATTGCTAATTGGAGAAAGCAACCGCTGAAGAGGCTGGGTGGAACAAAAAACCTGCAGTGGAATGGCCCTCCATGGCACATAGCTGCCTATCCCTGGTCTAGATGAACTTCTTTTTTCTTTTGGCTGCTCCTGTTATGCTTCTCCACAGCGGCTCATCTGCCTCCATCTCACCCTATCCCTTGCATCTTCCTCTGTAACACCAACCTTCTCCGTGTCCTCCTTCACTACATCTATGAATCTTCTCTGTGGTCTTCCTCTTTTTCTCCTGCCTGGCAACTCCATCTTCAACATCCTTTGTCCAATATCTATACTATCCCTCTTCTGCACCTGTCCAAACCATCTCAGCCTTGCCTCTCTTACTTTGTCTCCAAACCATGCAACCTGAGCTGTCCTTCTGATATACAGTGATCCCTCGCTACTTCGCGCTTCACCTTTCGCGCCCTCAGTGCATCGCGGATTTTTCAAAAATATTCATCAAAAATTCAAAATTGAGAAAAAATGGGCGGGCGCTAGCAGAAGGCAGGGAGACTACATTAGAACATCAGGTATCAACACGGACAGCCCGCACAACTCAAAATCCACCTCTCTGACCACCGCGCCACTCCTCTCCGCCCACCTCTTCACCGCTCGGGAATCTCGCAAGCTGATTGGCCGAGACGTTTTACCCAGCTTCTCTCCCATACCCAGCGAAGGAAGACCGCATTCATTGTTCTTTATCGCTAGTCTCTCCGCGTGGAACTTTTCGCTGTTCTCTTGTGCCTTTTTGTGCGAAATAGTCTTCCCGTCGAGCCACTACGCCGCCTCCTGCAGCTTCTCCAGCTCTATCGGAAGCTGCCCTCGACGATCCTGCGCCTCTAGCACCTGACGATGAGGCGTCACCTGAGGAGCAGTAAAGCTCTCATTAACCTGTGCAGTAAATCATCTTCATCTTGAGTTACGTATCTTGTTATAAGAATAAGAGTTCTAAAAACATATTTATGTACACTTTATTTACATCTACGTATGTATGTACACTTACACACACACACACACACGTATCATATGAGAGAGAGAGTGAGAGAATGAACGTACGTATTATTTATGGGTGACGTCATTAGGGGTGACGCTACTTCGCGGTTTTTCACTTTTCGCGGTCGGTTCTGGAACCCATTAACCGCGATAAGTGAGGGATCACTGTACTCATTTCTAATCCTGTCCCTCCTAGTCACTCCCAATGAAAATCTTAGCATCTCCAACTCGGCCACATCCAGCTCCGTCTCCTGTCTTTTTGTCAGCACCACCATCTACGAACCATACATCAGTGTAGACCTCACTACTGTCTTGTAAATCTTCCCTTTCACGCAAGCTGCTATCTTTCTGTCACAATTCACCCCGACACTCATCTCCATCTCCTCCACCCTGTCTGCACTCTCTTCTTTACCTCTCTTGTGCATTTTCCATTGCTTTGGATGGTTGACCCCCAGGTATTTAAACTCAAATACCTTCACTACCTCAACGCCTTGCATCTTCACTGTTATGCCTGCCTCCCTGCCAGAGGGCAGTGGTGGACTAATGGTTAGGGATGTAGACTGGTGAGCGGAACATTACCCCACCCTCCTTAACACTCCCCCCCCCCCCCCCGCCCGAGCAAGGTCCTTAACCCCAACTGCTCCAGTGGAGTTGCTCAGTGTACTGTGGTTGTACTGGGCAGCTTCCAGGTGTGAATGTGAACAGGGCATCCTTGGGGGGGGAAAAAAAAAAAAAGAGGTTGCCTCTCAATGGAACTATCCTGTATAAATAAAACTCACACTCATGTACAGTGGTGTGAAAAAGTGTTTGCCCCTTTCCTGATTTCTCTTTTTTTTTTTTTTGTATGTTTGTCACACTAAAATGTTTCAGATCATCAAACAAATTTAAATATTGGACAAAGATAACACAAGTAAACACAAAATGCAGTTTTTAAATGAAGGTGTTTATTATTAAGGGTTAAAAAAAAATCCAAACCTACATGACTCTGTGTGAAAAAGTGATTGCCCCCCCCCCATTAAAACATAAATTAACTGGTTTATCAGATCTTTGAAAGCTGAGTTCAATTTTCTAGCCATTTCTAAAGCTTTGGAACTCCAGCGGACCACAGTGAGAGCCATTATCCACAAATGGCAAAAACATGGAACAGTGGTGAACCTTCCCAGGAGTGACTGACTGACCAAAATTACCCCAAAAGCCCAGTGACGACTCATTCAAGAGGTCACAAAAGACCCCACAACAACATCCAAAGGACTGCAGGCCTCACTTGCCTCAGTTAAGGTCAGTGTTCATGACTCCACCATAAGAAAGAGACTGGGCAAAAATGGCCAACATGGAAGAGTTCCAAGACGAAAACCACTGCTGAGCAAAAAGAACATAAAGGCTTATCTCAGTTTTGTCAGAAAACATCTTGATGATCCCCAAGACTTTTGGGAAAATACTCTGTGGACTGACAAGACAAAAGTTGAACTTCTTGGAAGGTGTGTGTCCCATTACACCCAGCGTAAAAGTAACACAGCATTTCAGAAAAGGAACATCATGCAAACAGTAAAATGTGGTGGTGGTAGTGTGATGGTCTGAGGCTGTTTTGCTGCTTCATGACCTGGAAGACTTGCTGTGGTAAATGGAACCATGAATTTTGCTGTCTACCAAAAAATCCTGAAGGAGAATGTCCGGCCATCTGTTGGTGACCTCAAGCTGAAGCGCACTTGAGTTCTGCAGCAGGACAATGATCCAAAACACACCAGCAAGTCCACCTCTGAATGGCTTAAGAAAAACAAAATGAAGTCTATGGAGTGGCCTAGTCAAAATCCTGACCTGCATCTGATTGAAATGTTGTGGCATGACCTTAAAAAGGCAGTTCATGCTTGAAAACCCTCCAATGTGGCTGAATTACAACAATTCTGCAAAGATGAGTGGGCCAAAATTCCTCCACAGCGCTGTGAAAGACTCATTGCCAGTTATCACAAATGTTTGATTGCAGTTGTTGCTGCTAAGGGTGGCCCAACCAGTCATTAGGTTTAGGGGGCAATCACTTTTTCACACAGGGCCATGTAGGTTGTGATTTTTTTCCCCTTAATAATAAACACCTTCATTTAAAAATTGCATTTTGTGTTTACTTATATTATCTTTGCCTAATATTTAAATTTGTTTGATGATCTGAAACATGTAAGTGTGACGAACATACAAAAAAATGAGAAATCAGGAAGTGGGCAAACACTTTTTCACACTACTGCATTCTGTCTTGCTTCTACTGACTTTCATTCTTCTCTCAAGCGCATACCTCCACCTCTTCAGGTTCTCTTCCACCTGCTCCCTACTCTCACTACAGATCATAATGTTGTCTGCAAATATCACAGTCCATGGAGACTCCTGCGTGACCTTGTTGGTCAGCCGGTCTATCACCATGGCAAACATCCCTGATGTAATCCCACCCCACCTTGAAACAATCTGTCACTCCTACAGCACACCTCACCACTGTCTCGCTGTCCTCATACATGTCCTGCACCACCCTCACATACTTATCTGCCACTCCTGACTTTCTCATACAGCGTAACACATCCTCTCTTGGAAACCTATCATATGCTTTCGCTAGATCCACAAAGACACAGTGCAACTCCTTCTGACCTTTTCTATACTTCTCCATCAGCACTCTTAGAGCAAACATTGCATCTGTAGTACTCTTTCTTGGCATGAAACCATACTGCTGCTCACTGATTGTCACCTCTACTTTTAACCTGGCTTTAACAACTCTTTCCCATATCTTCATAGTGTGGCTGATCAACTTTTTTTTATTTTTTTACTTAACCAGGCAAGACAGATTAAGAACACATTCTTATTTACAACTGTGGCCTCTGCTTCTGTAGCTACTACAGCTCTGGGCATCACCCTTGTTCTTGAAAACTGGTACCAAAACACTTCTCCATTCCTCAGGCATCCTCCCCAAGATTGTGTTAAACAATCTAATTAAAAAGTCCACAGCCATCTCCCCTAAACATCGCCATACTTCCACAGGTATGTCATCTGGACCAACCGCCTTTCCATTCTTCATCTTCTTCACTGTCTAGATGAACAGAAAAAAAAAATAAACCATTACATAGGAAAAAAAAACAATAACCAGCATCCCTATGAATGTTGCTAAATAACAAGTAAAAGTCACAGATTTACAGGGGTGGGGGAAGCTGCAAACTAAACCAAAAAAGTCAAATTTACTGGAAAAAAATTGTGAGAAAAAGTTGCAAATTTACAAGGAAAAATAGGGGGAAAAAAACGAAAATTTATGATGAAAACCATAATGTGAAAAAAGTTGTTTAGAAGAAAAAGTCACAAATTCATAAGAAAAACATTTAAAAATGTAGCGGACAAAAGTGACTATGAGGAAAAAGTTGCACTTTCATGAGTTAAAAAAAACTTGCAAATACAGTGCATCTGAAAAGTATTCACAGCGCTTCACTTTTTCCACATTTTGTTATGTTACAGCCTTATTCCAAAACGCATGACATTCATTTTTTTTCCTCAAAATTCTACACAATATCCCATAATGACTGAAAAATTTTTTTTTGAGATTTTTGCAAATTTGTTAAAAACAAAAAACTAAGAAATCACATGTACATAAGTATTCACAGGCTTTGCTGTGAAGCTCAAAACTGAACTCAGGTGCATCCTGTTTCCACTGATCATCCTTGAGATGTTTCTACAGCTTAATTGAAGTCCACCTGTTGTAAATTCAGTGGATTGGACATGATTTGGAAAGGCACACACCTGTCTATATAAGGTCCCACAGTTGACGGTGCATGTCAGAGCACAAACCAAGCATGAAGTCAAAGGAATTGTCTGTAGACCTCCGAGACAGGATTGTCTCAAGGCACAAATCTGGGGAAGGGTACAGGAAAATTGCTGCTGCTTTGAAGAGCCCAGTGAGCACAGTGGCCTCCATCATCCGAAAATGGAAGAAGTTCGGAACCACCAGGACTCTTCCTAGAGCTGGCCGGCTGTCTAAACTGAGTGATCGAGGGAGAAGGACCTTAGTCAGGAAAGTGACCAAGAACCCGATGATCACTCTGTCAGAGCTCCAGCGTTGCTCTGTGAAGAGAGAACCTTCCAGAAGGACAACCATCTCTGCAGCAATCCACCAATCAGGCCTGTATGCTAGAGTGGCCAGATGGAAGCCACTCTTTAGTAAAAGGCACATGGCAGCCCACCTGGAGCTTGCCAAAAGGCACCCGAAGCACTCTCAGACCATGAAAAACAAAATTCTCTGGTCTGATGAGACAAAGATTGAACTCTTTGGCGTGAATGCCAGGCGTCATGTTCGGAGGAAATCAGGCACCGCTCATCACCAAGTTCAATACCATCCCTACAGTGAAGCATGGGGTGGCAGCATCATGTTGTGGGGATGTTTTTCAGTGGCAGGAACTGGGAGACTAGTCAGGATAGAGGGAAAGATGAATGTAGCAATGTACAGAGACATCCTGGATGAAAACCTGCTCCAGAGCGCTCTTGACCTCAGACTGGGGCGACGGTTCATCTTTCAGCAGGACAACGACCCTAAACACACAGCCAAGATATCAAAAGAGTGGCTTCAGGACAATTCTGTGAATGTCCTTGAGTGGCCCAGCCAGAGCCCAGACCTGAATCCAATTGAACATCTCTGGAGAGATCTGAAAATGGCTGTGCTCCGACACTTCCCCTCCAACCTGATGGAGCTTGAGATGTGCTGCAGAGAGGAATGGGTGAAACTGCCCAAAGATAGGTGTGCCAAGCTTGTGACATCCATCCATCTTCTTCTGCTTAATCCTTTACGGGTCGCGGGGGGGCTGCTTGTGACATCATATTCAAAAAGACTTGAGGCTGTAAATGCTGCCAAAGGTGCATCAACAAAGTATTGAGCAAAGGCTGTGAATCCTTATGGACATGGGATTTCTTAGTTTTTTTATTTTTAATAAATTTGCAAAAATCTCAGATTTTTTTCACGTTGTCATTATGGGGTATTGTGTGTAAAATTTTGAGGGGAAAAAAATGAATTTGATCCATTTTAGAATAAGGCTGTAACATAACAAAATGTGGAAAAAGTGAAGCACCGTGAATACTTCCCGGATGCACTGTACATGACGAAAAAAGTAGCATGAAAAGTTGTGTTGTAAGTTAACTATTTTTTTAAAAGCCACAAATTCATTAAAAAAAGGCTGATAATTTACAAGAAAAAAAATGCATAAATTTGTTTTTAGAGGAAAAAAACCTGTTGCACATTTATTGGAAAATACTTGCACATTTACAAGAAAGTCAAACATTTATGAGAAAATGGTACATATTTAAAAGATTTTTTTTTTTTTTTTAAATTCTGCTTGGCATTGGTACTGAAAATGCATTTTATTCAGTTATGTAACATGATATAGAAATGTTTGATGATAATGGGGTTTACATGCCCCCTTCCCCCGTGACTTATGCCAATGCTCTTTACTAAAATGTGATTGTTTTTATTTTGTGTCTCTCCACAGTGATGGTGAAGCCGTCCAAGTCTAAAGCTCCAACGCAGGTGAGAAATCCTCAGAACAGAGCAAGTTAATTTGGGCTTAAAATGTTTTGTGGGGTTTTTTTTAAATGGGAACACGGTATTCCCTTAATTCCACATTTTGTTCACTCCTCTTTACAGCTACAGTACTTTCATAATCTCCTTTGTTGCAATCCTGATTTCAGACTTTAGAGGGCCTCCCTCACTTGTAGTTTCCCACGAGTGATGAACTGATGAGGAAACCAACCAGCTTGACAAGTTCATCAGTGTTCAGCTTAGTGACAGTTCTATTTTTCTTTAACAACCAATCATAAAGACAGCAGCCTTCCTTTCAGGTGTTAAGGAAAAACTGGCACTAAGGAGACGGTGATGTGCCTTTTCAGAAATGCTACGTGGGTCGAGTTTTAGTTTGTGATTAAAAATCCCTGATCCTGCTTTTCAGAGGAGTCGCACTAAAATGAGCGCTGGTTTTAGAAGTCATGATCCTGTTTTTCTTGGTGGATCACAGCTGTTCCAGTGAGCAACAGGCCCAGGTCCACTTTCATCATTTTAGCATTAACAACAGTCAGAGAGTACATACCTCCACCAAAGCTGCAACGCTTCATGTAGAAGAGCTGCAGTACAAGAGGAGCCTAAAATTAATGTGGTGTACTCAAGGCCGTTTCAAGCTTTTTGGGGGCCTTATGCAAGATTGTGCTTTGGATCCCTGTTTTTGGAATGGGGAATGGTTTAAACCTTTTAAAATGGGGGGTGGGGGAAAATCTCTTCGCTCCCAGCATAAATATAAAAAAAAAAAAAAATAGGGATTCTAGGTGGACAGAAAAAATGTAAACTATTACACTGAAAACTACAAAAGCACTCGGAGAGTGCATACCTCCGCCAAGGCTCCTTCCATCCCTCATGGATCACCTCCAAAATGTAATGGGTTTGTTTTGGAGGATTCTTGCTAACAGTGTGAGAAGATAAGAGCCTTGGTGGAGGTATGCATCCTGGGATCATCACCAAAATGTAGTGGGTTCCTCTCTTGCTCAAGGACCACCTCTGGTGACAATTTCATCCAAATCCATGCAGTATTTTTGGACAGACAGACCACCCAGAATACATAACCTCCTTGGTGGAGGTAAAAATGGACTGGCGATCTGTCCAGGGCGTACCCTGCTTCTTGCCCAAAGATACTGGGATAGGCTCCAGCCCTCCCTGCAACCCGAAACAGATTAAGCGGTAGAAGAATAATGAATGAATTAATGAATGGGTGATTGTAGATAGACAGAAAAAATGCAAACCATTACATTGGAAACTAGAAAAGCACTCAGAGAGCACATACCTCCACCAAGGCTCCTTCCGTCCCTCATGGATCACCTCCAAAATGTAATGGGTTTGTGAATAGGCCACAAGCCAGTTCTGGTGAAAATTGCATCTTAATCAATCCAATAGTTTTGGAGGATTCTTGCTAACACAATGTGAGAAGATACAAGCCTTGGCAGAGGTATGCATTCTCAGATCATCACCAAAATGTAATGGCTTCCCCTGTAGCCCAAAAAACCACCTCTGGTGAAAATTTGATCTAAATCCATCCAGTAGTTTTCGTATAATCTTGCTGCACAACTACAAACAAGGTCCTTGGTGGAGGTATGCACTCTCTTGGCCCAAGGGCTACCTCTGGTGAATATTTCATCAGTTCCCCCTCAGTAATTAGCATTTTTTTTTCTTGTAAATTTCCAATATTTTTTCTGTAGAATTTTTTTCCTCATCCATCCATCTTCTACTGCTGAATCCTTTTCAGGTCCCGGGGGGGGGGGGGGGGGGGGGGGGGCTGGAGCCCATCCCAGCAACTTTGGGCGAGAGGCAGGGTCCACCCTGGACAGATCGCCAGTCCATCACAGGGCCAACACAGAGAGACAGACAACCATTCACTCTCAGTCATACCTGAGGACAATTTAGAATCCCCAGTTTGATGCCAATTAACCTAATCTGCATGTTTTTGTCCTGTGGGGGGAAACCAGAGTAAACCCACGCAGACACGGGGAGAACATGCAAACTCCACACAGAAGGCTCACCAATGGTCTGAGGGTGGGATCGAACCCACGATGGTCAGGGGTGGAATCGATCCCGTGACCTTCTTGCTGTGCTGCCACAGTGCTAACCACTGTGCCACTGTGCTGCTTTCCTCATATGTTTAAAATGGGTGGAAAAGGCAGCATTGTGGATTAGTCAATTATCAAATTAGTTGTCAATTAGTTTCCTGTCGATCAACTAGTCAATTAATCAACTGTTGCAACACTTCTGTGTGGCGCCAACTCATTGCTCTACCCCCATCCCCCCCAGCCCTTTCCACCCTTGGTGCTTTTCCCCCCTCATGAATATTCAGGACTACATTCTTTTGCCAGCTGAAATCTTTTCACATGTAGAATTAAATAACACATTGCACTTTTCGTCTCGTTCCATGGGGAACCCTAAAGGGAACCGCCCGGGGGGAACCGAGGGAGGCCTCTGGGGACCGAACTGGGGAGACTGGCTGGGACGGGGGTGCCCTCATACACTCTAAATAAAGCCATTTTACAGCCTCCTTGTATAATTCCTACATAATCCATTTCCTGTAACATAAGCTCTCAGCAGCTGCAGCTTTATCACTTCTGATCCCATTACTAACAGTGGTCTGAGAGATCTGTTGCTCTGCTGGACTCTCTCTCTCTCTGTGTTTTGGCACCATCGGTCTGAGTGTTGTAACACGGCGGAGCAGCACTGTGCGCTCATTGTGTGCATATGATAACGTCGGAGAGACTCTCTACAACGACTCCATGAGTGAAGCTCTTTGAACGGCACAGACATGCCAGCAGAGGTCCATTTCTGTCACAGCGGCAAGTGGATGGACAAAGAGACGTGTGAGGTCTCTGAATGTAGAACAGAGCTGCAACACATGCTGGCAGAGTGGGCATCAGGAATCGGGCTTTTACGGTCTCTTTGGCAATAGTTATAAGCACATATATAAAGAGAGCTGGGTCGAGTAGCCAGCAGTTTTACTCAGCTAAAAGTAGTTTTACCTAATGATATAAAACACTCAAGTATAAGTCAGAATTGTCACCCAAAACATTACTTGTATAAGAGCATCGTGATGGTTCATGATGTAATGGCTGGGGGGCTAATAGGTCTATAGCATGATACTGTATATATTTGTATAGTTTCTTACCCACTGCCCAGAAAATCATAGAAACTAATTCTTATCCTGCAATTATTTCAAAGTGCTTGATATTTTTAAATTGTTTTCTTTTCATATATTTATTTATTCCACCAAGAATCAGGATGAACCATCACACAACAGTGCAGACATGGGGGAGTAAAAATGACTCCAGCAGGAGCAGGAATTTAAGGTTTTATTATGCCTCAGTGAAAACGGAGGCATACAGTAATCACTGAGTGCATCTGTTTGTGGCTGTGTGTGTGTGTGTGTGTGTGTGTGTGTGTGTGTGTGTGTGTGTGTCTGTCTGTCTGTCTGTCTGTCTGTCTGTCTGGCCGTCTGGCCGCCTCTCTGTTTCAGCTCGCCTGGTCAAAATTAAGTGGCACTCAAGGCTTGTATCATTGTATCACCATATTTTCTCTGCTTTTAATTTGCCAGAATTTTGAAATTAACACAAAAACAGCTCACCTTTACCGTCAATGGAACGGTGTTGCGCATGTGCCTGGAAACTCCCGCCAGAGGGAGGTATTGAGCAATCCACCAGTACTGGGTGAACAAATGTCCGTCTTTTGGCCTGTCAGTTTTCTTCCTCCGTCACTAAACAGCAAAAGCTCCTGTTCGTCTTGATTGTCATTGTATTCATGTACCTCCATTGCTTCTGCCATTTAGTGCTCTTCTTTTGTGTTTGAATTGCAGCTGTTCAAATCAGTTTGGTGGCTCCTGGCTGCTGCTGACAGTACGGGCATGTGAACTGCAGATTATTTTCACTGCACATGCCTGTACTCCAAAACGACTGGATGGATTTGGATTAAATTTTTACCAGAGGTGGTCCTTGGGCTAGAGAGGAACCCATAACATTTTGGTAATCCGAGAATGCATACCTCTGCCAAGGCTTTGGCACCGAGGCATCAGCACCTTGGTGCTTTCCATTCATCCATCCATCTTCTTCCGCTTAATCCTTTTTTGGTCGCGGGGGGCTGAAGCCTAACCCAGCATCTTTGGGCGAGAGGCAGGGTACACCCTGGACAGATCGCCAGTCCATTGCAGGGCATGTTCATCCATAAAACAAATCAGGGGGGCGGGGCCTACACCTGCCACACATGGACAGATATAATTGGATGGCTGTGCCATAGTGTTTTGGGCTGCAAAAATTCAGCCCATTTAAACATATCCAGTGTTTTATTCTGAGTTTTTAAGACTCTTAAAGCTGCTGAATCCCACAAAAAAAGTCAAACCATTGAGTATTTTTTTTCTTCAATTTATAATTTTCTCACAATTTTATCAAAAAGAAAAAGGGGGGCTTAGCCCCTCTAGCCCACTGATACCAGCTGCACCTGCTGTAAATTTTTTTTCTTGGAAATGTATTCCTTTTTTTGCAAATTTGAATTTTTTTTAACATATATTATTCCTTTGTTCATATAAAGTGAATGTGTTTTATCCACATAAATGTGACACTTGTTTCCTCATAAATTTGCAGGCAGATTTCTTCTAATTTTGTGGCTTTCCTTGAACATGTAAGACTTCATACATGTACATTTTTTAGGGTTTTCTTATTATTAGTTTGAGACATTTAGTTGTAAATTAATGACTGGTTCATAAATTTGTGATTTTTTTAAAAAATAATAAATTCACTTCTTTTTTAAAAATAAATGATTTTTTTAATGATAAAGTTGTGATTTTTTTTTTTTTAACATAAAATTGCATATTTTAACATACAAGTTAGGGACTTTTTCACATAAATTTATCCACTATCCCTCCTCTGCACATGTCCAAACCATCTCAGCCTTGCCTCTCTTACTTTGTCTCCAAATCGCTCAACCTGAGCTGTGCCTCTGATATTCTCATTTCTAATCTTGTCCCCTCCTAGTCACTCCCAATGAAAATCTTTGCATCTTCAACTCTGCCACCTCCAGCTCCACCTCCTGCCTTTTTGTCAGCGCTACTGTCCTCAAACCATACATCTTAGCAGGTCTCACTACCATCTTGTAAATCTTCTCTTTCACTCTTGCTGCTACCCTTCTGTCACAAATCACCCCTGACACTCGTCTCCACCCACTCCACCTTGCCTGCACTCTCTTCTTCACCTCTTGTGCATTTTCCATTGCTTTGGGTGGTTGACCCCAGGTATTTAAACTAATCTACTTTCACGACCGCTACCCCTTCCATTTTCACCATTGAACCTGCCTCCCTCTCATTCACACCACTGTAGTCTGTCTTGCTTCTACTGACTTTCATTCCTCTTCTTTCAAGAGCATACCTCCACCTCTCCAGGTTCTCTCCCACCTGCTTCCTACTCTCACTACAGATCATAATGTTGTCTGCAAACATCATGGTCCACGGAGGCTCTTGCCTGACCTCGTCGGTCAACCTGTCCATGACCATGGCAAACAAGAAGGGGCTCAGAGCTGATCCCTGATGTAACCCTGCCCCCACCTTGAATCCATCTGTCATTCCTACAGCACACTTCACCACTGTCTCGCTGTCCTCATACATGTCCTGCACCACCCTCACATACTTCTCTGCCATTCCTGACTTTCTCATACAGTACTACACTTCCTGTCTTGGCACCCTATCATATGCTTTCTCTAGATCCACATAGATCCACAAAGACACAGTGCAACTCCATCTGACTTTCTCTATACTTCTCCATCAGCACTCTTAGAGCAAATATTGCATCTGTAGTACTTTTTCTTTAGCGTGAAACCGTACAGCTGCTCACTGATTGTCACCTCTCCTTTTAACCTGGCTTCAACAGCTCTTTCCCATATTTTCATAGTGTGGCTGATCAGCTTTATGCCTCTGTAGTTACTACAGCTCTGAGCATCATCTTTGTTTTTGAAAATTGGTACCAAAAAACACTTCTTCTCCGCTCCTCGGGCTTCCTCTCACTCTCCAAGTTTGTGTTAAACAACCTGGTTAAAAAGTCCACTGCTATCTCTCCTAAACATCTCCATACCTCCACTGGTATGTCATCTGGACCAACTGCCTTTCCATTCTTCATCCTCTTCAAAACTGCCCTCACTTTAGCCTTGCTAATCCTTGGTACTTCCTTGTTCACCATCTTTCCTTCATCCATCCTCCTGTCTCTCTCATTTTCTTTATTCATCAGCTCTTCAAAGTACTCCTTCCACCTTCTCAACACACTCTCGTCAATTGTTAGTTCATGACCATTTCTGTCCTTAATCACCCTAACCTGCTGTACATCCTTTCCAGCTCGATCGCTGTCTAGCCAGTCGATGCAAGTCCTTTTCTCCTTCCTTAGTGTTTAGCCTCTCATACAACTCACAATAGCCCCTTTTCTACTAGTACCTACTCAGCCTGACTCGCCTTGACTCTACTTGGCTCAACACGGCATGATTTTTTTTTTTTTCCCATTTCAACCGAGTACCACCTCAAGTGGGTGGGGTTGGGTTCATTACAGGAAGGCGGCTCGTTATCCCATTATGTTGTTTACATACTGACATTTTCACTGATACACAACGTAAAAGATGCTTAAAATCACAAAACACTCACCATCTTCCCTGTGAGCAGCCATCAGCTCAGAGACCTCCTGGTATATTTTTTTTCCCTTTCAGCTCGCTAAGCCGCAGCAGGGCTGATGGGGCTGAAAGGTTCAGACGCTGAAAAGTTCATAGTTATCAAATTTGATCAAACGTAGTTTATTTTTCAAGCGCAGGGATCCAAGCGCTGCAACACTGATGGAAGAACTATGCGCACCAACAGGGAGACTGTTGAAACATAACCACATTTGGTCAAATTTGACCACTATATATGAACTTTTCAGCCCATCAGCCCTGCTGCGGCCGAGCAAGCCGAAATGAAAAAAAGAAGTATACCAGGAGGTCTCCAAGCTGATGGCTGCTCACGGGGAAGATGGTGAGTGTTTTATGACAGTGTTGATTTGTGTGTATCCATTTATTTCATTGATTATCACAGAAATAATAAAAACTCATGGCCGAATTTACGAATGGCAGTTTTGAATCTTGTGAAGATGTCCCTCTCATCCACTGACGTTACGCCCTGGCTAATCAGTGGCCTGTAATCTGTTGACGTCACATTTTCAGCATGGTTGGAACCTCACTGAAGTAGGTCCCAAAAGAGTACTCGGTATCAGGTACTAAAAGAAAACCCTACAAACCGAGTAGAGTCGAGGCGAGCAGGGCTGAGTAGGTACTTGTGGAAAGGGCCATGTATCCCTTTGCCTTTGCCACCTCTCTCTTTGCCATGCACCGAGATTCCACATACTCCTGTCTACTTTCTTTATCTCCCTGACTATCCCACTTTTTCTTTGCTAACCTATTCCTTTGAATACTTTTCTGTACCTCCTCATTCCACGACCAAGTCTCCTTGTCTCCCTTCCTCTGTCCACTGGATACGCCACATACCTTTCTACCCATTTCCCTCAATGCTTTTCCTGTACTTTCCCAGTCATCTGGTAATTCTTCCCTACCACCCAGAGCTTGTATCAACTCCTTCCTGAACTTTGTGCAACCTTCTTCCTTCTGTAACTTCCCCCACTTAATCTTTGGCTCTGCCTTCACTGTTTTCCTCTTTTTGCTTTGCAAAGTCATCCTACAGACTACCATCCAATGCTGTCTAGCTACATTCTCCCCTGCCACCATCTTGCAGTCTCCTAGCTCTTTCAGATTTCTCCTTCTGCATAAGATGTAGTCCACCTGTGTGTACCTTCCTCCACTCTTGTAAGTCACCCTATGTTCCTTTCTTCTTGAAGTATGTGTTCACCACAGCCATTTCCATCCTTTTAGCAAAATCCACAGCCATCTGTCCTTCCACATTTCTCTCCTTAAGACCATACCTACCCAGGACCTCCTCATCACCTCTGTTCCCTCCACCTACATGCTCATTAAAGTCTGCTCCAATCACCATTCTCCCCCCTGGGAACACTCTTTACCACTTCATCCATCTTACTCCAAAATTCCTCTTTCTCTTCTGACATCTAACTTGAGGGGCATACATACTGACAACATTCAGCATCACACATTTGACTTCTAGCTTCAAACTTATGATTCTGTCTGACTCCCTCTTTACCTCCTAAACACTCTTCACATACTCTTCCTTCAAGATTACTCCTACTCCATTTCTTTTCCTATCTACGCCATGATAGAACAGTTTAAATCCACCTCCAATGCTCCAAGCCTTGCTTCCCTTCCATCTGGTTTCTTGAACACACAGTATATCTACTTTTCTTCTCTCCATCCTATCAGCCAACTCTCTGCCTTTACCAGTCATAGTCCCTACATTTAATGTCCCTACTCTCACCTCCACACTTCTACCTTTCCTTTTCTCGCTCTCCCTCCTAACGTGCCTTCCGTCTCTCCTCCTCCTCGATCTTCGACCAACAGTAGCCCAATTTCCACCAGCACCCTGTCGGTTAACAACACCAGTGGCGGTCGTTGTTAACCCGAGTCTCATTTGTCATGATCCGCATGTATGATTTGGCAAAGGTTTTACATTGGTTGCCCTTCCTGACACAACCCTCCCCATTTACCTGGGGTTGGGACCGGCACTAGGAGTACACTGGCTTGTGCACCCCCTGTGGCTGGGTTGGTGTAAAAATTATCACTTTTTTCTATAAATGAGATTTTCTCAGACTAACAAATTCACTACTTCCTTCTTGTTAATTTGTGATTATTTTTATTGTGTGTTTGTGACTTTTAATGCAAAATGTTTTTAGAATTTTTTTTTAACTTTTTACTGTTTTCTTTACAGCCTCGCCAGAATAGCACAACAATGATTTCAACTCTTATTTCAGTTATACTGAAATTCAGATTTCTTATTTCAATTAAACTAAATTCATAAAATGGCAAAAACTAGTCATTTTTGTAAGAACAAATTATTACAGTGTAAACGGTAATAAACACTGGACACTGTAAACAGTAGTGTCCAGCGGCTACTGGACTTTCTAACTGGCAGGCCCCAGTCTGTCAGGATGGGTAACAGGACCTCAGCCAGTATCATCACAAACACAGGTGTCCCACAGGGTTGTGTTCTCAGCCCCATCCTCTACAACTTCTTCACCCATGACTGTGTTGCCTCCCACAAGGACAGTATCATCTTTCACGGATGACACAGCAGTGATAGGACGCATCACTGGTGATGACGTGAGGAAGGGGAGGAGGAGACCCCATCAGCCGCTGTTCATCAGGGAGCTTGAGGTGGAGAGGGTGAGCAGCTTTAAATACCTGGACATCCACATCAGCGAGGACCTGACATGGACACACAACACCACAGAGCTGGTTAAGAGAGCTCAGCAACGGCTGTACTTTCTGAGGAGGCTGAAGAAGTTTGGCATATCCCCCAGGATCCTCAACAATTTCTACAGCTGCATCATCAAGAGCATCCTGACCAACTGCATGGTACGGCAGCACTACTGCCCTGGACCGCAAACGCCTGCAGAGAGTGGTGAAGACAGCGGAAAAGATCATCAGGACTCCACTCCCCTCTATACAAAGCATCTACCACTGCAGACTCCAAAGGAGAGCTGACGCCATCCTCCGGGACCCCACCCACCCCCAGCACAGAATGTTCACACTTCTACCCTCAGGCCAGAGGTACAGAAGTGTGAAATGCAGGACAACCAGACTGAAAAACTCCTTCTTTCCCACTGCCATCAGACTCCTGAACAAATAACAAACTCCCAAAACTCTGCAACACAGCTTTGCAAATAAGAACTCATTTACAATCCACACTTACTTGTACAGTGTACATAGTCTCACCCCATCTGATGTCCATATCATCTCTGCTGATAATTATCATGTACAGCCTACTGGTATTATCATTACAGAGAAATTCTCACACTGGATGCTAATTTGTAATTAGTATACAGCTTATTTGCACACTGTACATAGACTTTTGCCATCTCAGGTTCATATCATCTCTGATATCAATATACCATTGTCCACTATAGACATCCAGTGAACTTTCAAATTTCATTCTTCTTGGTTCCTCTAGTTTGACTGCTTTAGCTGTCCAAATTGCCTAATGTGTGTTATTAGTATTCATTAGTATTAGTACTTAACATCAAGGTGTGCTGAAGGTGTCCTAATTGCCTAACAGTGTGTTATAGTGTGTGTTATTAGTATCCATTAGTATTTAGTGTGTTATTACCTTATTAATATGTTGTGTACCTGTTACCTTGGTATTCGTTTGGAGAGCATTGTAAGAATTTCATTGCTCAGGAAATGTTGCATTTCTTAACTGTGCACATGACAATAAAGCCTTTGAATCTTGAATCTTAAACAAGCACATTTCTAACCAGCTTCAAAATCAGTGAAGTCAAACGTAAATCTAGAAGACTTGATGAAAGCCTTTCCCAATTAGAACCTGCAAGTACTCTGAAAAGGAAGCTTGTTCAGTTGTTCTGTTTTTAATAAATAATTGGCCACTTGGGTTGGACAAATTCTGATGTTTTGGCTTCAGTCCACTTCAGGGAATTCCACCAGTGGAAAAAGAAAACCTTGTTTGTTTACTTGACGGTATTAATCATAATTAGTGTCTGAATAAAGCCGCCTTTGTCCGGCTCATTCAGAGCATGTCTGATATAAAATCCTGCTGTTTTCCAATGGTCAGATCTATCATCAGAGAGTGAACAATGAAAATGAGGCTTGGAAACATCATAGAAGTTGTCTTGTGATGAATTACAGACTAAATTAGGCAGCTGGTTTCACGCATGGTCAAAATCAAGATTGGGTTAATGCATGTAAACAATCATTTCAGAAAAAGAAAAGGTCAAAAGAGAAGCCAGTCGCCTCTGTTCAGCCAGTGGAAGTGGTGACGGAGGAGCCTCCAGTTGTTGAACAGGAGCCAATGGTGAGGAGGAGGAAGAAAAGATCTCTCAAACCCAGGATGGAAACGGTGACTTCACTGAGAGCACAGAAGGTGAGAAGTCAAAAAACTAATTTCATGACATTTCACAATCACTTTCTCCCCTGTGCTTGGATTAATAAACCATTTTTTGGAGCTTAAAATGAACCTATCATTCTCTTCTATCTATTATGTAAAATACATGCTGATTACAATTGCATATGCCCATTTTAAACATGGCCAAACTTTCATGTTAGTAAAAAAAAATAAAAACAATATCTACAAAGTTTTGCTTTTTTTCCCACCCACCAGCCACTTCAACAGTCACACCTGTTCAAATGCATGTTAATGCAAATACAGTGGTGTGAAAAAGTGTTTGCCCCCTTCCTGATTTCTCTTTTTTTTTGTATGTTTGCCACACTTAAATGTTTCAGATCATCAAACAAATTTAAATATTGGACAAAGATAACATAAGTAAACACAAAATGCAGTTTTTACATGAAGGTGTTTATTATTATGGGAAAAAAATTCAAACTTGCGTACATGGCCCTGTGTGAAAAAGTGATTGCCCCCTAAACCTAATAACTGGTTGGGCCACCCTTAGCAGTAACAACTGCAATCAAGCATTTGGATAACTGGCAATGAGTCTTTTACAGCACTGTGGACGTGATTGCATTTGGGACCCCCACTCCTGGCGAACAGTGACGAGAGGAAACCCCTAACCACATCCATCGTGACTGAATTAGTGGGTAACACCTCCAACCACTTTGAGAACAAGTTGTAGACCACAATCAGGAACCGGCTGTTCGAGGGTGCTGCATGTAGTTCGCCGCAGATGTCCAACTGTATGTGTTTCCAAGGGCCCTCCGGGTACGACAGCGGCTGCAGGGGTGGAGGGGGTGGTCCGCCGGTCTTCCCGATCTCCAAGCACGGAACACAGTTTTTCACCATAGCTTCAATGTCCTTATCAATATCCGGCCACCAAACTGAATCCCTGCAGCGCTGTTTTACCCTGACCACGTCCAGGTGGCCCTCGTGGAGCATCACTAGGACACGCGATCTCAGAGACACCGGGATTAGCGTGCAGTGTCCCCTCGCCACGCACACCTCATTCCAACAGTTCACTTCATCTTTAAACCTGTGGGAGGGTGCCAGCCCACCCTGCACCTTTGTGGGCCAACCCTCCCTAATCACCGAGCACAGTTGTGACAGCACGGGGTCTTGTTCTGACTCTGCCCAAAGTTCCTGGAGGGATACTATATCCCGGAGGGCCCCGTGCAGTACATTGACCAGACCCACCTGTGTTGGATCGTCATCATCGTCATTGTCCGATTGTACAGAGTTGGCTGTGGTGCAGGACAGGAGAGCCGCCATTACGGTATCCTTTCCAGGAGTGAACTGGGTGTTAAAATTGTAGGCCCTCAGCTGCTCTGTCCACCTATGGATCCGCAAAGGTCTGTGTCCTGAACCCGACGTCTCCAGTAATCTCAGCGCTTGGTGGTCCGTCCACAGAGTGAAATGGCACCCATAGAGGTAGATATGCCACCGTTCACATGCCCAGACGCAGGTGAGCGCCTCTCTCTCACCCACGGCGTACTTTTGTTGAGCTGCTGAGAGAGAACTCGATGCGAACGCCACTGGGTGCTCCATACCATCTTGCACCTGGGACATAACCGCCCCCACTGCGGAGCCAGACGCATCACAGGTCACAATGGTTGGCTGCTTTGGATCAAAATGGGCCAGCGGAGGGGAAGTGAGTTGAAACTTCAGCTTAGCCACTGCCGCTGAACAGGCTGGGGTTCATTGCCATGGTGCATCCTGTTTCAACAGGGCTCGGAGGGGTTCAATCGTTTCCAAGTAGCGGGGAATAAAACACCCATAAAAGTTCACCATACCCAGAAACGAGGAAATCTGTGCAGGTGTCGATGGTTCTGGGAGGCTCAGGACCGTCTCCACGTTTGAATGCGGGGGCCTCAGCCCCCCCGCCGTCGACCGGAACCCCACAAACTCTATGGAGTCCGCTGCAAAGATGCACTTTTCTCCATTTAGGGTGACTCCATGTTCCTGTAGTACCGTCAGCACCTGTCCCAACCGATAATCGTGTTCCTCTCGTGACGTGCCATGTACCACGATGTCATCCACGTATGTCACCACACCTTTGAGGCCAGCCAGAATCGTGGACATTATTTTCTGAAAACAGCTGGGTGCTGAGCTCAGACCAAAAGGCAAGCAGGTGTACCTGAACACACCCATGTGGGTCACGAACGCTGTCAGGTTGTCAGGTGGAGGGGCGCCTGCAGGTAACCCTGGCGAAAGTCCAGCTTCGTGAATACCTTTGAACTGCTGAATGTTGCAGTGAGTTCCTCCACCGCTGGAAGCGGGTACTTGTCCAGGACCATCACTTTATTCACCATCCTGAGATCGATACATGGTCGGATGCCACCCGATTTTTTTCTTGGCCACTGTGGCGGTTTGGGAAAACCCCCACAAACAGACTAAGGACAGACAACTCGCTACTCCTGGTTTTTTCTTCATGGCCGCTATTTATCCTTGCAGGACTTAATCGCGGCCATGAAGAAAAAACCAGGAGTAGCGAGTTGTCTGTCCTTAGTCTGTTTGTGGGGGTTTTCCCAAACGCCACACCACCACAATATTTGATATCCAGGGTGAAGCATCCTGCTTCCAGCAGGATCCATTGAATTTGGTCAACTCTGCCATGACATCGTCCCGTAGGATGAGGGGAAGCCGCCGTATCGGTTGCATTTTCGGCGTCACACATGGATATATGAGCAGTCGGTGGTGGAATGCGCTGATGCATCCCAGGCCTCTGAATAGCGCCAGCCAGCAGACATGCCATTCGGGGTACACTGTCAGTACCATTGAGCCCTCTGGGTCCTTGATGGAGAATCACAATTCACTCAGCAGATCTATTCATAGCAAGTCCGCCCCCTGGCGCAAAATTTGGAAAATCAATGCGGGGACTGTCTTCAACCCACATTTCACTGAAAAGTCGACCGTGCCTGCCATTTCAATTTCGGCGTGGCCGTATCCAAACATTTTCACTGCTTCAGCATTGATGGTTTTATTTGAGAAAAGTCTCTTCAAAGTAGCCATACTCGGTATGGACCTGCCGGCCCCTGAGTCCACCATAAGCGACACGTCGACTCCATCAAGTTTTAACACATACCATTTCAACGGTCACTTCTTCACACGTGCCACACACACCCGTGTCATGTCTCTGGACTCCACCACCGATGACTTAGCAGTGATAGTGTAGGCCCTGTCCTGCGCCAAAGTCCGCCGTCTCCTGGGAATCCGCCCCGGAGAATTAGCTACTTTGCTAACGGCTGTGCTTGGCGGGAAAGCTTGGGTGGCTACACTCCCTTTAGCCAACACTGGCAGACTCCGCTGAACTGTGGACTCAATCTGCCTAACTAGTTTGAGCACCTTTCCCAACGACAGAGTATCTTTAGTTAGCTTTAGCTTGCTCTTCAGCCACATGTTGTTAGTACCGTGGGCTAGCTTATGCCAGACCAGCTCCTCCTCGATAGGCCCGAAGGTGCATTCTCTTGCTAGGCTGCGGAGCTCCATAATAAAGGACTGAGTGGACTCAACCGTTCGCTGTTGGTGGTCAAAAAACTCATATGACTAGATAGACAGCGAAGCACTTTCTCCAGTAGACTACTACAGCTTTGTTGTCGAACGGCCAGGTACAAGAGATCTTTCCTGCCACATGCAATTTCACTGTACAATAACTCACTATGATGTTGTATCCTGGCATAGCTATGCTGCCACACTGCACCTTACAGACTAACTGGTACCTCACATTTCACTCTGCTCCTGATAGTCCTTCTTTGTACAATGGGAGGATTCATGTGTTTATACAGGTCATCATATATTAAGCTATGATGTATATAGGTTTTATAGTCGTGTTGGTTTTTACTTTCCATGGGTAATCCCTTTGTCTGTCGTGTGTGTTTCTGTTGTTTGGTTGTCAACTGTCATGCTGCTGTTACACTGTAATTTCCCAGTTTGGGATCAATAAAGTACATCTATCTATCTATCTATCTATGTCCGTGCTGTGACGGTGGAATGGTCTCCAGAAACACAGTCCATTAATTCCAAACCGTCTTTCAGTGAACCACTGCCACACAGACCAAAAAATATCCGCTGGCCTTCCTCACTGAGGTAGTTGACCATTAGGCGCCAACGTCTCTCTTCATCGACACCACTCAGGCCAGCCGCTGCAACATACACGTTGAACGTCTCCCTCCAGCGGGCCCATGGTATAGCTGGTGTGCCCGGAGACTGTAAAAATGGAGATGGTTGTCTGATACACACCCCCATGGTTTATCCTTGTCGCCAAATGTTATATCCGAATGAGACTGGAGCCACTTTCAACTGAACACTGAACTGACTTTATTATCGAGGACAACACAATATACACTTCAGCCGTAGCCCACCTGACGTCATTACCCCAACCCCCTCGGCCAGACTACAGCAAGCCCCGAGAGTCAAATCCCACACATAACACCACTCACCAACTTCCATAGATGGATTTAAGCAGTTTTGAAATGGGGAAACATAATGAAAGGGTATATTTTCAGATGTTGGGAATTTATGCAATTGGAGGACTTGTTTTCAAAGGTTGCATAATGCCAGTTTTTTTTTTTTTAAATAACATAATGACGGAGATAACTGGTGACATACTGAAATGTAACCTGGAAGAATTATGTACCTATACCATCTTCTGCCAGAGTGTAAATGCAGTATTTCTAGGTAAAGACAGATTTTAAGATTTTTATTCTGTGATCCAGTGATCTAAGCAGACATGTGCACAGACAGAACCCAGGTGGTGCTCTAACCCCTGCCCTTTGTCCTCTGCTTTCTGAAATGCCCTTCTGTAGCGTGTGTTTTTTAAAGGTATTAGAGATTTCACATTAGAGACAATAATTTCAAATCAAATGTGTATTAATGTCGATAACTATAGTTTGACATCCAATTAATTCTGTGTGATCGGTGCATGAGCCCAACCTCGACCTAAATTTACACGAAAAATTTATAAGGATCTTGTCAAGTCATTAGATTAGATTTTTTGTCATTGAAATTTTGTCATGTAAATAAATAATTAATGATGAAGTCCATGTTTCTGTGTGAGTTGATAATTTTGTAAAAAATCTGTGGTGGTATTGAATATCTCCATGAGTGTATAGGTATTAAAATAGATATACCAGTTAAGTACTGTAAAATTTGCATTACTGTATGCAATAACTTTACTTTTTTCAGTATTTAAGAGTGAACCTTTTTTTTTTTTTTTGGTTGAGATGTCTGTGCATGTCATTGGACCTAAGGAAGTATTTTAGAAGGTTGAAACCCACAAATACACCATGTTTTAGTGAATGGGACCTTTAAGAGCAGGTTGGGCTCTCACTACGAGTTGTTTGAAATGAGATTATCTGTTTTACATGAATCATTTTACAGAAACAGAGTTTAAGGCCTCCTTGTGGAGAACGTGAAATGAAGAGGCTGAATTTATTTCTCAATTCAGGTTTATTGAACATCACACGTCTCCAACGTCCTCTCAAACAGAAAAGAGGACCAACTTCTCAAATCTCCCCTTTTTATGCCCGGGACATCAAAGTACAGAATCACATTGTCATTCAACCCCCCCATAGACAATATGTCTCCCCCAGGTCTCTTCTTCCTCCACCTAACCCCTGGAGGTCAGGAAGTCTTTTCAGAGTCATTTCTAAAGGCACCTCCACCTCCTACTGTTATCCCCAGGAGGTCCAGACTTATTGTTCCTTCTAAGACGTGAGGTACCACAATATACATATGCAGTCTAAGCATCTCAATCAATGTGCTATACATATGCAGTCTAAGCATGTCAAATATGTGTGCCACATAACCCCCCCCCCAAACGTCGAAGATGAAACAATAAAACATAGTCCACACAACATGATAAAACTACAACATCAGTCCATATGCTGTCTGGGCTTCAACCGCCTTCCAAACTTGCTGTAAGCGGGCTTTGCCGCTCCTGCGGCGCCATCTTGCAGTGAATCTGCTATCTGAGGATGAGAACTGTTAGTTGATCCCTGCGGGGGCTCTGGGGCATGCTCCCTGGGGGGTCTGCCGCGTCGAGGAGCCCTCACCACTTGCACAGTTTCATCGGCCATCACAAAAGCAGGTTTCAGTCTGTCTATACAAATTGTTTCCCTCCTGTCCCCCAAATCTAGCAAAAAATGCTTATCACCTGTTTCCAGCACTCTATATGGGCCATCGTAAGGTGGTCGCAGGGTTGGGCACTGAGCCTCATGCCTGACAAAAACAAACTCGGCATTTTTTAAAGATTTGGGCACAAAAACACGCGGAAAAGTGTGATGAACGGGGCCCGGAAGCATGTCTGCTCCCGTGTCGTTCAGTGACCGCTGAGCAGGGGGACGCCCTGGCGCCGGATTATCTAGAAGAAATTCTCCTGGCAGCCGGAGTGGTTGCGCGAAGACCAACTCAGCTGGGGAGGCTTTTAAGTCCTCTTTAGGTGCAGAACGCAACCCTAATAAAACCCATGGTAGTCTGTTTACCCAATTTGCATCCGTAAGCGACACTCTGAGGGCTGCTTTCAATGATCTATGAAAACGCTTGCATAAACCATTAGCCTGGGGGTGGTAAGCGGTAGTGCGGTGTATTGTCACACCTAAGTGGGCCATCGCTGACCAAAGCTCGGACACAAATTGAGGTCCCCTATCGGACGTAATATCCGACGGGACCCCGAAACGTGCTACCCAAGCCGTTAAAAACGCGCGGGCCACCTCTGCAGCTGTGGTTGATGCCAGTGGGACCACTTCCGGCCAACGCGTGGTGCGGTCCACCATTGTCAAAAGATGTGTGTACCCTTGCGACGACGGTAGGGGGCCTATGAGGTCGACGTGCACATGATCGAACCTCTTGGCCGGGATGCGAAACGGCTCTAAGGGGGCTTTTGTGTGCTTGTGTATTTTGGCCCGCTGGCAAGCCATGCAGGCTCTTGCCCATTCTTTAACGTGCTTGCGCAGGCTCGGCCAAACAAACTTCTCTGCTACCATTTTTACCGACGCGCGCACCCCTGGGTGCGCCAGGGAGTGAATCAAGTCAAAAACGCAGCGGCGCCATGCGGCCGGCACTACTGGACGCAGTCGTCCAGTAGAGACATCGCAGGTTAGGGGGGGCATACCATTTTGCAGCCTCCTGTTCTCCAGCCTTAACCCTGTTGGTCCCAACTGGAGCGCGCACACGTCCGCATCGCTACCCTGATCCGCTGCCATGACTGCATAATCTATCCCCACGTGGACTGGGGCCGCGTGCGTCCCCGCGCTGTTATTTTGCTCCGCGGCCGCGGTAGTATAATCTACCTCTGCGCGGACTGGTGCGGTTACCGCGCGAGAGAGGCAGTCTGCCACTACATTGAGTTTACCCGCTACGTGTTGAATATCAGTAGTAAACTCCGAAATTGTGGCCAGCTGCCTCTGCTGCCGGCCCAACCATGGTTCCGAAATTTTGGCCATCACAAAAGTGAGCGGTTTGTGGTCGACAAATGCGGTGAAACGCCGACCGAATGGCCAAGTGGAGCGCTAACAGCTCCCTGTCAAACGCGCTGTATTTTCGCTCGGCCTCGCGCAAGGACCTGCTGAAAAAGGCCAGCAGCTGCCAAACCCTGGCAACGTGCTGCTCCACTACCGCCCCTATGGCCAAATCCGACGCATCAGTGGTGAGCGCTATGCGGGCCGTTGGGTCGGGATGAGCCAACAATGCAGCGTCTGCAAGGGCTTTTTTTTACCTCCGAGAATGCCCGCTCCGGGGACCATTCGATTGCATTTGAGGGTTTTTGTTTTTTAAGCATGGCATATAATGGTTGCATGAGCTGCGCTGCGTGGGGGAGGAAACGGTTATAAAAATTCACCATTCCTAAAAACTCCTGTAGTGCTTTGACCGTTTGTGGCTGGGGAAAATCTGCCACTGCGCGCACTTTGTCCGGTAGCGGAACTGCCCCATCTGGGGAGACGCGGTGCCCCAAAAAATCTATCTGCGCCACCCCGAACTGGCACTTAGCTGGGTTGATTATTAACCCGTGCTCTCCCAACCTCCGGAAAACTGCCGTGAGGTGTTTTTCGTGTTCTTCTTCGGACGCGCTGGCTACCAAAATGTCGTCCAGGTAGACGAACACGAAAGGGAGATCGCGTAACACCGCGTCCATCATGCGCTGGAAGGTTTGCGCGGCGCCTTTAAGCCCAAACAGCATGTGTAAAAACTCAAAAAGTCCAAACGGGGTTATCACCGCTGTTTTGGAAATGTCCTCAGCGCGCACTGGGACTTGATGATAACCGCGGACCAACTCTATTTTAGAAAAAATGCGCGCCCCCGCCAGATGTACCGAAAAATCCTGGATATGTGGGATTGGGTAGCGGTCATGCGCTGTGGCGTTGTTTAACCTGCGGAAATCACCGCAAGGTCACCACGAGCCGTCAGCTTTAGGGACCATGTGAAGTGGGGAAGCCCATGGGCTATTTGAACGCCGGATGATGCCCAACCTTTCCAGGTTGGCGAACTCCTCGCGCACTATGGACAGTTTAGCTGCATCCAAGCGCCGAGCTTTCGCAGAAACGGGGGGACCAGCGGTAGTGATAAAGTGCTCCACCCCGTGTTTCGCAACTGTTGCCGAAAAAGTGGGAACTGTGAGTGCTGGAAACTGAGTGAGGAGTGTGTGAAACTTACCGCCTGCTGTGGCGACGTTGGCCTGTGCTGGTGGCGGGGACACTCGAGCTGCACAAGGGATAGAGTAAAAGGAGAGTGCATTAACCAAGCGTCTATTGGGAAGATCAACTAACAACCCATGTGAGCACAGAAAATCAGCACCTAACATGTTGAAACTCACCGCCGCTATAATAAAAGTCCACTCATATGTGCGGCTGTGCAAGGACAGAAGTAGAGTCCTTTCACCGAAGGTCTTAATGCTCGAGCCGTTCGCTGCTGTTGCTCCGTCACCCCCAGGGCCTGCCAGCCGGTCAGCGTAGGTTGGGGTGATGAAACTCACTTTGGGAGCCCGTGTCCACGAGGAAGTGTCTCCCAGAGCGCGCATCCGTCAGGTAGAGCAGCTTGTTCCGTTCGCCGAGGGCCGCAGCTGCTACCGACTCCCGGTCCTGGCGTTTCCTGAGCTCTTGAATTGGCACGGCGGTACACACTTGCATGCCCTCTCTGCGAAACGACGATGGTAAAAACAGAGGTCGTCTCCTCCGCGGTGTCGGGGCTTCACTGCCGCCGTTGTTGGTGGGACCGCCTCTGTCGCCTCTGGCCCTCCGCTGTCCCCAGTTGCTGCGCCGAGGTCTGCCTTGCTGCGGTGGCCGTGTGCTCTTCGCTGGCGTTGAGGATCCGCTGCGCCTCCTGGGCCAGCGCGCGGAAGTCCCGCTGGGTCACAAAATGAGTGCCCACCAGGGTCGCCCTCGTCTGCAATGGTAGGGTTCTAAGGAAGATGTGTGTGAAGAGGAAATCGTTGTTGTCTGAGCCTCTCAGCTTCAGCATGTCTTCCATCAGGTTGACAGGTGTGCTTCCTCCCAAGTCGTGCAGAGCCAGGAGTCTCCTAGCGCTCTCCTGGGCTGAGGGCATGAAACGCTGGATGAGGGCAGCTTTCAACCCGCCATATTTATCGCCAGCGGGTGGGTGCTGCACCAAGCTCCGCACATGTCGAGCTGTGCGGCTGTCGAGTTTGGCGATGACGTGGTAGAATTTTGTGTCATCTGCTGTTATTCCCCCGAGAGCGAACTGGGCTTCGGCCAGGAGGAACCACAAGTCTGGGTTGTCCTGCCAGAATTCTGGTAGCTTGACTGAGACCGCGCTTGCTCAGCTGGTCCCTGGCGAGTCTGGTTCGGGGGAATTGTCTCTGGTCATTGTACGTCTTAAGGTCACCAATGGGGAGAACGTGAAATGAAGAGGCTGAATTTATTTCTCAATTCAGGTTTATTGAACATCACACGTCTCCAACGTCCTCTCAAACAGAAAAGAGGACCAACTTCTCAAATCTCCCCTTTTTATACCCGGGACATCAAAGTACAGAATCACATTGTCATTCAACCCCCCATAGACAATACGTCTCCCCCAGGTCTCTTCTTCCTCCACCTAACCCCTGGAGGTCAGGAAGTCTTTTCAGAGTCATTTCTAAAGGCACCTCCTACTGTTATCCCCAGGAGGTCCAGACTTATTGTTCCTTCTAAGACGTGAGGTACCACAATATACATATGCAGTCTAAGCATCTCAATCAATGTGCTATACATATGCAGTCTAAGCATCTCAAATATGTGTGCCACATCCTAAAGCTTTCCACTCCCCCTGCTGTCTCCCTAATTCAGCCTTAGTCCTAATACACTGTACTGACAGTCACTGCTCAGTACTTCTGACATGACACGGAGCACCTCTTCACTCGGAGCTCTCTCTCAGCCTGAAGCAGATTGAACGATCATCACAATGGGAACAAAGCTGACACAGATTCTGGCATTCAGGACTGACGACATGCACCGTCTGTGAACACAAGAGGAGGCTCTGTACAGGGACGGAGCCAAAACGCCACCTCCTCCCTGCAGACCGTTCCCCGACTTCTCCATGTGCATTCACTCATGCCGCTGGTGGGAGACCGATTGTGTAGTAGGACCGCACAAACAAGCAATCTGTCGCTCATCATTCAGTGGTGTGATTATGTAACGGCTCAGCAGGGCAGGTTTTAATTTGACTCGGTACAAGTTGGCCCCATTTAGAGTAATGGGAAAATCTGAAAAAAAAAAAAAAGATTCCAGAGTAAACAAAACAAAATGAGACTAAGTTGAACATATTTTTTTTTTTTTAGCTAAATGGAGTTTAAATCAAAGTGCAGACCAAGCTCAACTGATAGAAAATGGCCACAAGGGGATCTCAAGATGAGCTACACTGTCTGTCACTAGAAGTATTAATAATTACTAACAATCTAATTTAGAGCTGTTTTGCTTGTTTTTCTTTTTTGGCTACTCTGCTGAATTACATAACATTGTGAGAGTCTCATGGTAAAAATAAAACATGTGGTTGCCTTAGCAGGAACCTTTTTTTGTCCATGTAACCACGAGTGGCTCTCAAATGCAATACAGTTCTTTTCTTCTTGGCTGCTTCCTTTCTGGGTCATTACCAGCAGATCATCTGCCTTCATCTCACCCTATCCCTTACATCCTCTTCGGTTCCCTCCTGCCTGCACTCTCTTCTTCACCACTGTGGATTTTCCATTGCCTTGGATGATTGACCCCAGGTATTTAAACTCATCTACCTTCACTGCCTCTACTCTTTGTATCTTCATTGTTAATCCTGCCTCCCTCTCATTCACACACATATTCCAGGGTTTCCTCTGGTAGCATTTCATGGCGGCGGTCCGCCCCACCAGAAAATTTACCGCCACACCAATAAGGAAATATGAATTTAAGAAAAATATATGAAGCAATGACTTTCTGCAAGCACACACACGAACAATGCCTATGGCCGTCATCCGCGCGGAGTTTAGAAGCACCCCACCCATGCGAGCTTTCCAGTCAGTCAGCAGGCAGTGTCTTGCTAGCGACAGCAGCATCTTCGTGGAAAAGGAGTGAAAATCGGGAAGTCAAACAGCAGAAATGGACTCTATTTGAAGAGAAACTTTGTGAAGAAGTCCGCCGTTTCTTCGTTGGTGAAAATCCTGGCGCATCAGCGCCTTGGTGGTACCTATCAGGTGGGAGTGAAACTACAAATGATGGTTGTGTGCATGTGTCAACCGCTTGGCGTGGGCAGATGAAAAAAGTGAGCATATACAGCGGCCTGTGCAAAGCGTACACAGGCCAAGGTGGACCAGAGGGGGAATGCAGCATGAATAAGGCTTGACTGTCCGACAGAAACATGAATTTATTAAAGTAATTTAAAGGTGGGAAAAAAAAATCAGAAGAGGTATGTAAGCACTGGAGGCATTTATCATGGTTTTAACCCACAGGAAACAGGAGCTATAACGGAAGAGTCGCTTAGCTAAGAGATGTGGTTAGAATTCAAATGCAGCCGGCTTCATATGAAGGGAAAGGCAAGGGGGACAGCTGAATTGCTGAGGAAAAATTTCACCAGCCACTACAATATTATGTTCCCAGTTATGTACCTGGCAAGTTAAGATGACCGAAATTCAACAAGTCAGTGACTTTAATCCGTCAGCAGCCTTCAGACAAACTAAACGTGCCAGCATTTGGATTTCTACGACACGGTGGTGGCATCAGCCATCACTTTTGGAGTGGTCTGCTGGGGCAGTGGCGTTACAGCAGCTGATAGGAAGAGACTGAACAAACTGATCAAGAAAGCTAGCTCTGTCCTGGGGCAACGCCTTGACCCAGTGGAGGAGATGGGAGAGAGAAGGATGTTGGCTAAACTGTCATCTCTGCTGGAGTCCGAGTCCCACCCTATGCAGGACATACTGAACGCACTGAGGAGCTCATTTAGCAGTAGACTACATCATCCTAGGTGCGCAACCGAGAGGTTTCGCAGGTCCTTCCTACCTACGGCTGTCAGACTGTATAACCTAAGCAGGGCTGCTCGCAGAGATAGCAAAAAAAAACAACAAAAAAACGTGACAACATAATAGTAGTGAATGCAAAAGACGCAACAGACTTACACAATGGTCCCCTCCGGTATACAACTAGGAAAATACCGGTAGTTACGGAGTGTGACAATATGTATGGGTACATAATCATACCATGTAGGATAACTAGGTAGATGGTTATGCTGTTCATTCCATCTAGCTACAATGCTTCGCACTGTGTGTTTATATATTTATATATTTACAGTACATGTACATATGTATACTCGCTGCTCTTGTTTTTCTTGTCTTTTGATTGTTGCTCTGAGTGTTGCTATCCCTGTGCTGTTGCAATCCTGGAATTTCCCTATTGTGGGACTAATAAAGGCTTATCTTATCTTATCTCAAAATAAGGGAGGTTTTTCTTGGCAGTGAGGAGATTTCTAAAAAAAAAAAAAAAAACTATAAATATATAGAAATATTTTCAGAAATATTATCCTTGATCATTTGTTAATTTAAATCATTAAATACAATTCTATTAATATTTTTTTTCTTTGTAATGAGAGTTAAATTATTGTTCTGTTCTGACTGCAAAGTTATGGTCAAAAATATAAATTGTTATAAGGAAAAAGTAAAAAAAAAATTACCACAGTCTGTTTCAAACTTATTTAAAAACAGTAATTTTATTTAAAAACAGACAAAAATAAGCCATATAATAATCCACAAATTTATAATAAAGTTTCAAATGTACAAGAAAAGTCAATTTTCCAAGAGGAAATTACAAATTTGAGGAAAATGGTTTCAAATTAGATAAATTTACAGAGAAAAGTAGAAAACTATAAGAAAATTGTTATAAATTTTGGAGAAAAACCTCAAACCTTCAAGACTGAAGTCATTACTCAAGTTTAAAGTGGATGCTCTTTGTACCTTTAACTAGAAATTTTTGATTGTCTCCTTGAATTTACATGGCACTTGATATTTTCTAACCTGTTTGTATACCAGCATAGACAGACAAAGAACCTGAATTAGATGGAGCTCAGACAGGGCAAGATTAGACAGAAGAGAGGAGCCAAGGGGAGGAAAGTGTTCAGGCAGAGGAAGGAGAGAAGGATGACACCAGTAAAAAGTCCAAATACAGGACGTCTGGGTGGGACCCCAAATGGCCCAATATTCCAACATTCAAGCCTTGGTTGTACAATACTTCAAACTGTAAGTTCCATATGCACGGCAGTGGCTCAGGAGGTAGAGCGGGTCGTCCCATAACCGGATGGTTGGTGGTTCGAATCCCAGCCAGAGGAAACACTGTATTCTGTCTTGCTTCTACTGACTTTCACTCCTCTTCTCTCCAGTGCATACTTCCACCTCTCCAGGTTCTCTTCCACCTGCTCCCTACTCTCACTACAGATGACAATGCCATCTGCGAAGGTCATAGTCCATGGAGACTCCTGCGTGACCTCATCTGTCAGCCTGTCCATCACCATAGCGAACATGAAGGGGTTCCGATCTGCTCCCTGATGTAATCCCACCCCCACCTTGAATCTACCTGTCACTTCTACATCACACCTCACCACTGTCTTGCTGTTTGCACCACCCTCACATACTTCTCTGCCACTCCTGACTTCCTCATACAATACCACAGCTCCTCTCTTGGCACCCTATTCACAAAGGCACTGTGTAAACCCTACTGACCCTCTCTATCATTTTTACTTTACACGTTTAACAGAAATTAACACTATTTTTTGTTTTGTTTGTCTTTGTAGATTTTAAAACAGGAGTAGAAATGCATTCATTTTGAAGTCAAATCTATGGTTTTCACATCCGAGTGCATGTTTTTCTTGAAAATCTTAAAATTGTGACTTCTGTCTTGCAAATTTGCAACTTTTTACTTTAAAATGTAACTTATTTTAAGATAAGATAAGATAAGCCTTTATTAGTCCCACAACGGGGAAATTCCAGGATTGCAACAGCACAGGGATAGCAACACTCAGAGCAACAATCAGAAGGCAAGAAAAAAAACAAGCAAGCAAGAGCAGCTAATATACATATGTACATATTACTATAAAATATATATATACACACACACACACACACACACACACACACACACACACACACACACACACACACACACAGTGCAGAGCATTGTAGCTGGATGGAATAAATATATGAATATATGAACACACAGTGCAGAGCATTGTAGCTAGATGGAATAAATATGTAAATATATAAACACCCACAGTACGGAGCATTGCAGCTAGGTGGAATAAATATGCAAGTATATAAACACACACATTTTATTTACACTTGTGACCTTTTCTCTCATAAATCTGCTGCTTATTTATCATACACTTCTCATACACTCATAAATTTAGAACCACTGTCTCATGAATTTACCTTTTTGCAAAAAATGTTTTGTGAAGTTTTATAGTTGGAATTTCTTTTATGTAAATTTGCATTTGTTTCCTTGTAAATCTGTTTGTAACTCTTAAAGCTGTGATTTAGTTGTCATGAACTTGTACTTTTCCCTTCTAAATTTGCAACAATTTATTGCAGATCGATATCTCTTTACCCATAAATTTGTTTGGTTTACTCTTAAACTTATTTATTTTCCTCATAAATGTGGTACTACTTGTAAATTTGCAGTTTTTATGCTCATAAGTTTACAGAAAGTAGTTGTGTAGTATTTAGTTTGCTTTTTGCTTTGCAATTTCCTTCATATAAATTTGCATAGTTTTCCTGTAAATTTGTTCTGATTTCTCACAAAACTTATTTTCACTTGTAAATTTGCAACTTTTTCCCTGTAAGTTTACTTGCAAATTTGTATGTTTTACACAAACTTGTAGTTGCTTTTCCACATAAATGTGACAGTTCTTTCTGGTAAATTTGAAGTTTTTGTTTTCATAGATTTACAAGTTTTTTCTTATAAATTCAACACTTGTATATTTTTTAAATTTTTGCTTTACCTTTATGTAAACTTGCATTTTTTTTCCTTTTTGAATCAGTTTTACTCTTAAACTTGAGATTTACCTCTCATAACTTTTCCTTTTCTCTTGTAAACTTTTACTTTTTCTCTTAAACTTGCAACAGTTTTTTCTTAAATTTGTGACTTTTTTTCTTGTAAATTTTCAACTTTTTCTGATAAATCTGACTTTTTTTTTTTTTTTTTTTAGGAAAAAACCCCATTTGCAATTTTTTCTTCTAAAACTGCAACTTTTTTTCTTGTAAACGTGACTGTTTTTGTAAATTTCACATAAATATGCTACTTTTTCTTCTAAATTTGTAACTTTTTCTTGTAAATTTTTGACTTGTTTCTTGTAAAATTGCAACTTTTTTGTTGTAAATATGCTATTGTTCTTGTAAATTTGCAACTTTTCCTCAGAAATTTGACATTTTTTAAACATAGATTTGTAACCTCTCTTCTAAAACTGCAACTTTTTTCCTTGTAAATTTGACTTTTTCTTGTAAATTTGCAACTTTTTCTCATAAATCTGACATTTAAAAAAAACAACTTTTTTCTTTTAAAGCCAAAAAATCTGTAACTTTTTCTTGTAAATTTTTGACTTGTTTCTTGTAAAATTGCAACTTTTTGTTGTAAATTTGCATTTTTTTTTTGTAAATTTGGAACTTTTGATGAGCAAATTTTCAACTCTTTTTCAAATTTTTAAATTTGCGACTTTTCTTGTAAACGTGCAATTTCCTTTATTGTAAATTTGTGACTTTTCCTTATAATTTGCAACTTTTGGGGGGTAAATTTTCAATTTTTTTTTCATATAAATTTGTGACTTTTTTCTTGTAAATTTGCAATGTCTTTTGGTAAATTTACAACCGTTTTCTCATAATGTTGTAATTTTTTTTCTTAATGAATTTGCAGTGTTCATATGGATGCTCATTCATTTTTTCTATTCTATGTCCATCCATCCATCCATCTTCTTCCGCTTAATCCTTTTCGGGTCACGGGGGGGCTGGAGCCTGTCCCAGCATCTTTGGGCGAGAGGCAGGGTCCACCCTGGACAGATCACCGGTTTCTGTTCATCTAGACAAGAACTCAAATATATTTTTGTACTTTTCTCTTGTAAGTTGTTACTTTTTTCTCTTAAGCTTGCAACCATATTTCATTAATTTGACTTTTTTTCTTGTAAATTTGCAACTTTTTCCTAATAAAGCTGACATTTTTTTAAACATAAATTTGTAACCTTTTTCTTCTAAAACTGCAACTTTTTTCCTTGTAAATTTGCTACCTTTTTTGTATATTTGCAACTGTCTTTTCATGAATGTTATGTTTTCCTTCTAAATTTGTAACCATTTCTTGTAAATTTATCACTTATTGCTTGTGTAATTGCAACTTTTTTCTTATAAATTTGCAAGTTTTTTTTGGGGGGGGGTATATTTTCAACATTTTTCTTATAAATTTGTGACTTCATGTGCAATTTTTTTTCCTTGTAAATTTGCAACTTTTTTCTTCTAAATTTGCAACTTTTTCTTGTAAATTTGTGACTTGTAAATCTGCAACCTTTTGGGGTAAATTTTCAACTTTTTTTCTTGTAAATTTGTGTCTTACAGCATTCATGTGGGTGCTGGGTAATTTTTCATTCTGTGTAATGGTGTATTTTTTATGTTTTAGGTATATTTTTTTTTTAATTTATGGTTTTTGTTTGGAGGGGAGTGATTTTTTTTTCTCTTCCTCTTTATAAAAATAGGGCCCAAATCTTACATAGCGCTAGCTGGCCCTGCAATAATCTCCTGCTAATGAATTTAAAGCATGGAAAATAAAGCAGAAAATCCGCATAAACTTTTTTACAGCTCTTCTCCAGAAACGAATGGCTCACCTTGCTCCGCACACTCTGACCTGAGCTCGGTTCTCACATGCGCACTCGGACCGTCCGTCTCCCCGTCCTTGAAGCGTGCAGGCTGCTGCCTCCCCGCCCAGATCGGTGCCGGTGTGAGCGGCTCCAGCATCCACCCCCACCCCCACCCCCACCCCCACCCCCACCCCCACCCCAGCAGCAGCCTGAACTCCGCAGGACGCAGGCGCACCTCTCTCCCTCTCTGCGGATGAGGATGATGGTGTCTGTCCAAGTTTTGAGCAGCAGATTCGGCTGGGACTAATCACCGGGACGAGCGTTTTGCAGAAGCCCGTTTTTACGGTCGTTTACCTGGACCAAGCCTGCAGCCACCCTGGATATTTTAATCGTGAGTAAACCGGGAATAGAGCTCATTTATTCATGTTCTGCCGCATCGCTGACGCTGGTGATCACATGATTTCTTTAAAAGTGCATTTTAAAAACCCGCAAATTGGAGCTGATCCTGCCTGGACCGTTAAATAGCGCCCCGACTGGCTAACGTAACCTGTCGGCATGCAGGTGCGTCCCTGGAGCGCGTCCTCGCTGCGGCTCGGGGCGCCGAGTTTGGATTCAGGTGTGGCGATGCGGCGCAGCAGCCCTGGAAGTCTGAAAGCTAAAGCCGGAGTTTTCCTGGAGGATCCACTCTTGACGGCTTTGGCCGCAAACTGACGGCCGACAGATCCGCTCCCGGCGAAGTCCGCCGGCTGCTCGCTGTCCGGGGCTGAAGCGAGGAGCCTCTGCCGGCTGTCCGAGTGCCACTCGGTCCGTTCGTGGCACCACCACACCACTCAACCTTCTTCCCATTCCAAGTCCCGGGAGTCTAAGGAGCATGCTTCTCTGAAGCTCCTGGGGTTGCCTGGTAACTGTAGAGGAGCACCCAGATGCTTTCACCATGCTTGGATGAAGGCCATACAACAAACATCTACTCTGAATAGTTATGAATTTTTAACATGACCTCCCAAACGGCCAGACCAGCATTTCCCTGGCATGGCTGTGCAGTGTCTGTTACTCTGGATGGCTCAATCTTCAAATCAGTTTTCTAACGGGCTTCAGACACCTGCCGATTAATTTAGATGGGCCAGTGAAGCGGACGACGGGAGACGAGATTGTGCTTTTGCTGCCCTACATTCACAGGCTGCTACTGGTTTGCCGTGTGCATTAAGCTGATCCTGACATAGAAACAGTTTTCCGCAGCTTAAAAACTTCCACAAATATTGCACGCAAAGACTACGAAGCAGCAACGGTCTTCTGTTAATGTTCAGTTGTACACTTCCTTGAAAACTGAAGCACCCTTTTGCTAATCTAGTGTAGCCAAGGGGGTGGGCAGCTAAGCCCCAACTGGCAACATCCAACTGAGGGTTCGAACCCACAACCTCCAGCTCCAGAGTCCACAGGTGGAGCGCTGGACTCTGGAGCCGCAGGTTGTGGGTTCGAACCCCTGGTTGGACGTTGCCAGTTGTAGCTTAACTGCCCATCCCGATTATGCTCAGGACTCAGCCCTCTTAATTAGACAAAGGTTTAATTTAATTGTATTAAAAATACAATAAGAAGCAGTATGATTGCATGTTTTCCCTGCGTTCCTCTGGCTTCTCCACTTTTCTTCCGCTATACAACTGGTTCACTACAGGCAGTGATTCCAAACTCACTAAATGAAGATCCGAGTGTGTGATAGTTTGTCTTTTTAAACTGGACTTTTCGGCATAGGCTCCAGCCCTCCAACAGCCTTGAGTTGGATTGAATGGATGAAAAGTGGATGCCTGAGTAACCAAATCTGAAGTGGATTAGCTCCTGCCTGCACCTGACCAATCGGAGAGGCCGAGGCGGTGCAGGCGGGATGTGCTCCTGTGGAGAGGGTCCTGTGCCGTGGATGGTGACTCAGCTGAAATGAAGCTGGCAGCGTTTTGACACTGTGCAGCGCATCAGCAGTCACCCGACCTCGTGATCACAGAGGCTAGGTAGAAAAACCACCCATCCTCCTCCAGACAGCAGCCTGGGCTCAGAGTCTCTAGATCAGGGGTCTCCAGCCTTTTATATTCTGCCAGCTGCTTTTACATAATGAAGTTGCTGGAGAGCCACTCTTTTTTTAGTAACATTTATTTAGCTAATTTCCATATATACACATATTGTGCATATAATAACCTAAAATCACAAGCATATGCATGTTGTATTCCTAAGTATTTATTTCAATATTTACAGTACTAAAAACTGCCAATATGAAGCAATTTTTTACTGAGGAAAATCTAAAGTATTTCAAAAATTTTGAAATTGAACAATACTGTATTAAAAAAAAAAAGCAAATGATATACACCTGTAGATGTGTTTTCAATACTTCAAAATTGTGAAACGGAACATTCTCACTCACTCAAAAGAAAAAAAAATGCTATATTCCTGAATATTTTTAAACATTTTCAACAACACAAACATTCTAATATGGAACACTCAAATAAAATTCACCAGCAGGTGCATGCTGTATTTCAGAAGGATTTGACCTCTTCTAAATGCACATATGCGGCCACATAAATCCAGCATCATCTTGTCACTTCACTGTGTTGAATAGTTTACATCCGTTGAGAAGACCGGCACTGCATGGGTTCAACCAGACAGCTGTATGCAGGGGTGTATCCACTGAGGCTCACCCTAATGCAGTCATTTAAATGTTCATCTGTCAGTCTGGTTCGGAACTGCGATTTAATGGCATTCATGTCAGAAAAGGCAGACTCGCACGGATGTGTCGACCCAAACAAAGAAGCCATTTTCAGAGCAACCTGATGAAGATTTTCATAATTTTCTGGCTGCACCAAACTCCAGAAATGCTCTGGTTGCTTCTGGGATCTTAGCTGGACATCATTTTGGAGGTTAATGACCTCCATCTCCACAGGATTGACACAGAAAAGTTCAGCCATCTGTCCTGACAACTCACTGATGTCCACATCCAGGAAGGGGTGAGGAATAAATGTCACACAGGGCTGCAGTTTCTTAAAGTCACAAAATCTGTCTGAAAACTCCTGTCCCAGCTTGGACAACAGAGCACAGTATCTGTGCACCTTTAACACTTTTTGTGCCTCTGATTGGCTTTAGTTTCCATGAAAACCTTGATTTCACCAAGCAAGGACAAAAAGCGTGATAGTATCTTACCCCTGCTCAGCCATCTGACTTCAGTGTGAAGGAGGAGATCTCCATATTCTGCTGAACATTCCTCCAAGAAAACCTTGATGCTCCGGTGTTGCTTGGCCTTTACACGAATGGAGTTGATGATTTTAACAACTGGCGTTATGACATGATCAGCTCCCATGGCCTTTGCACAGACAGCCTGTTGGTGGATGATGCATTGACTATTCAGGAATTTTGGAAAGTCTGAGTCTGGTTTGCAGTGAGTAACAAATCCTGAGTGACGTCCCGTCATAGCTGGTGCCCCGTCAGTTGTTACCGAGATCGTTTTTTCAACTGGAACCTTTGTTTGCACAAAGCACTGCTTTATAGTGTTGTAAATATCCACTCCCTTGGTGGTGGTTTTCAGTGGGAGTCGCGTCAAAAACTCCTCTTTAGTGGAAAAGTCATCGAACACCATCCGTATGAGAACAGCCAGCTGTGCTGTATCACTGGAGTCTACAGACTCATCACACTGGAGTGAAAACCAGACGCACCTGTTCAGGGCAGACTCCAGCTGTCTGACTGCATCCACAGATAGCGCGCACACACTCTCCGCACCACAGTGCTCGCACCAAGCTGGACATCAGCAATAGTGTACAGAATCTCAGTCTTATTTTTTTGGTCCTGCAATAATGATTCCACCACCACGATCAGAGCCTCTTTAATTATACCACCATTAGTGAAGGGCTTTTTGTGCTTGGCAAGGATGTATGCCTCTTTAAATGATGCCTCGGTTGAAGCGCTGGCCTTCTTAGTCAGTTTAGTGAACAGAGATTGCTGTTTTTGGAGCGCAGCTTTAAACTCTTTTACCTTCTCATTACTGAGGCTGCTTCCCACCGGAAAGTCTCGGGAGAAGTTGCTGTGAACTTTGGTGAAATGCCGCTCCACGTTGCATCTTTTGCCGGCTGCCAGGCTCACACCACAGATCAGACACACATACTTGTCTTTCACATTTGTGAAACAGAAATCTGTTTCCCAGTCTTGGTGAAAATAAGTTTTGGGCCTCTTACTGGCATGACTGGACCGGACTGACATGGTCAGCCTGCTCTCGCTGCCCCGCTCCAATGATAAACAGCAAACCAGCGCAATTGTTTGATTGACAGCTAGTTGACGAACAACCGTTTCATCTCAGGAGGGGGGCGGGACACTTGTAATTTTGACTAGATGGTAATTTAGACCGATTTATCAAGTGACAAATCAAATTTGTTTTATTATATTATTGACCCCTTGGCGCGCTACTGGAAAGCACCTCGCGAGCGACGTGTTGGAGACCCCTGCTCTAGATCCTTGAAAACCCTGCAAATTTAATGTTACAGTTTGATTCGTGTTTGTAAGGAGTCACATAAATGTTGTGTTGTGGTTTGTTCTGGGAGTTGATTTGGCTACTTTGCTTTGAGCATCAGTGTGATTACTTCATCAATGATATGTGCATAATTAGTTCAGGGTAATATTGTGGGGTGCCAGTTGTCTCTTGAAATGTCTTAACAGAGATGCAGACCCACGTCTTACAGCCCTATCCCTGTGGGAATGTCTTATAGTAGAGAATATTCCTGCTTGATTTTCTGCTTCAGTTATGATGGGGCACCCTGAGAAGTTTTCAGACCTTATTGATCTTCAAGGTCAAATGCAAGGTCAAGGTCACTGGATATTCAAGAGGTGTCCCAGACCCCATTCTAAGTTGTGTTAAAATGTAGTGGTTCTAGTTGTCATAATAAAGTCAATATAGGCCCAAACTGATTTTGACCTTTTATAGCCCTGTGACCTTGACCTTTGACCTTTTGATCCCAAAAGCATAGCCAAACGTGGTGCTCCTGTGGTCAACCTGTGGTGCAAGTTTGGTCAGCCAAGCATCATTTCCTCTTGAGTTAGAGCACGGATACGCAGACTCAAGCTGTCACCCTACCCATACGACTGTTGGTGGGTAAATATGAATACTGGATGTAAAAGAAAATGCTTTTCCCCGGCATACCATATGTAAATGCCTATAATTCAGATTCAATGTTTATAAACTGCTTTAAAGGTCCCATTGACTTTGTCCTATGACAAATTGCCTTTAATTATTGCAGGGTCATTGTGAGTCATCTTTTGCAGCCTTCCTCAGAACGGCTTGTTTCAGTGTATGTCTCTTTAGATGCCAGTGAGCCCTAGTACACCCCACCGTCCCTG
The DNA here is from genome assembly GCA_020510985.1 of Pholidichthys leucotaenia. Lineage (NCBI taxonomy): Eukaryota > Metazoa > Chordata > Actinopteri > Cichliformes > Pholidichthyidae > Pholidichthys > Pholidichthys leucotaenia. Next base: position 62,051,808 of record CM035839.1, read on the forward strand.
TCATTACATAGGATGTTGTTAATGTTAGCTGGCTAGCTACTAGCTCCGGTAGGTAACGCAGCCTGAGCCAAATAATGTAAATGTCTTAAAGGATGAATGAAATAAAGCATTGCTGGAGGAAAGGGGTGTGTGGTTTCAGTGGCTGATAGTATATGATCAGTCCCTGGAGTACAATAAGCACAGAAACGGCCCTGAATGGGTGAATAGGAAACTGCTAATGGCTACTAGCCGTCTTTGGTACTATGATAAACTGTACAATAAACTATAGTAAAATAATGTCAAAGAATGACTCATACGGTCAAGCGTTGGTAGATGAATAAGGATTCCAGTGGGGGTAGATTGAATTTGGAGAAAATAGTGATCAAAGCCGGCCGCGATCAAACTAACGGTAGGCGGACTGACTACAATTGCTTAGCCAAGCTAATGCAAACAATCATCTACTGTCACTGTAAATATAACAGATTAAGCCAGAATGATGCGAGATATATTATCAACTGTGGATTAGTGAACCAAGTGGGAACAGGAATGTCGGTAACACTGAATAGTTTCGTCCTTGTTCTCTGATTATGTTTAAAAAGTTGATTTTTCTTATTCTCACTGTTTTTGCCTCTAGACTATGGAGGAGGTGAAGGACAAGCCCAAGAGGAGACCTCTGGTCAGGGCTGCATCGGAGGAGAGCTCCAGTGACCTGAGCTCCATAAGCTGCTCTCCATCTCCTGGCGACACGCTGCCCTGGAACCTGCCCAAACACCAGCGAATGAAACGCTCCAAGTCGGCCTCTGGAGATGTTCTGGACCCAGCAGAGAGGGCCGTCATCCGCATTGCAGGTAAGAGGCGCACAACGATGTCCGAGAGGCTGTGATCGGGTCAGCATGCATGTTATCAAAGTTTTGCTCAGGTAAGACTTAAAGAGCTGACCTCTCAACAGGAGCTTAGGCCACTTTCGTACAGAGTCCCTAAAGTCCTGACTAATGATTATTTTGTCCATCTTTTCTGCATGTTATATTTTGCACACATGATAATTATGTTGTGCAAACAAGGAAGAAAGCGTGCAAAGAATTAGTATTCAGGACTTTAACATCTGTCCTTCTGTACAGACTTAGAGAGGAAAATTATACCTTCAGTATTTCAGCTGTGAAGTTTTTTGCTCTTTTGATTAGCAGTCGCCTTCATTCACTTGGCTCAGGATTTATTGGATGAGCTAAATTACTTTGATGGTATGTTTATTGTGATAATCATGCAAACATTTATAAGAAATGTTGGTGTTTGCGGTATTTTATATTTATTTATTGCGGTGTTTGTTGTCATGTTTCTTTGATATGAGTTAATATTTGCAGCATTTTCATTAGCATTTGTGAATTTATTTCAGATTGCGGTAGACTATGGATTTCTTGTTAGCTTGTCGTGCACATTTGATTTTACCTCATGGAGTTCTGTGGGCTATAGTTTGTTTCTGGTTTTACAGAATTTGTGTTCTGACACTTACTCTGTCGTCAGCGGAGTTTCACAGATTCACATTAACTCAAAACCTTATGACTGATTTTTTTTTTTTAAAAGGTATGTTGTGGGGTCAGTGGCGTGGAATGAATTTTTGTCCTGATAGTGATCACATTAGTGGTTTAACATTTCATAATAGCATATGGTGCAGTCTTTTTCATTGTAAAAATATAAGAACTGTAGTCCCGTCTTTGAGTTCTTGAAGTCTCATTTGAACAGTTTCTCATCGTTGGACTGCTTTAGAGGTAATATGTAGAACTTTTTAAAATTCAAATTTTTGTGACACCTTGTAGCCACTAAGAGAGCTACAGACAAATTTTTCCATTCCAACAAGTCCGAGTTCCGAATTTGCTCCCTCCAGGGCAACATTGCTAATATGATGATCTCTGTATTTCACTATGCCTTGTTGTTTCAAAAGCACTCCAAACCTGGGTGAGGGCTGTATTCATATCACTATTTTCCCTTTGTTTTGCAGTCATCTGTGCCCAGTTTTTTTGTGCTTCACTTATTTTATGCATTGTTGGGGTGTTTATGTTTACTGTCATGGTTAAGGCATTTATACACATTGCAGCTGTAACCCTGTCACCTTATGTTGTTATTTTCACAACCACCAGAGGTCACTTTTTTTTCCCTTATGTGGTCATTTTCTGCTGGAGGACAGTCTTTTCTATTCATATACATCACAACCTCAGCTTCTTTGCCGGAGAATCCAACCTGCAGACCTTCTCAGAAATGAAACGAGGTGGTGCAGAAGTTGTGTACATTACCTTGTAATAAATGACAAGAGTGTTTACATAAGCAACCTTTCAAAACAGATTAATAGTTTTTGGCAGATGGAGGAACAACCTACATGTGAAAACACCTGACAGCTGATTGGAGGAGTAGGTTTGGTTTCTGTTGATAAAGTTAAATTAGTTTTGGTTGTCTGCATCTGTACATTGTGGATACCACTGAGGTACTGTAGGTTCTGCAGCGTCTCCACCGCCGTTAACTGTCTGAAGACCGAGGAAAGGCTCAGCACTTCCTGTGGTGGGTGTTGGGTTCAGATTGTCTCTTTGGACCACAAACAGAAATACAACCTCATCCTCTCCCTCTCTTTCCCTGGTCGTCTCTGATATTGATTTGATTGGGTGGGGTACTGCAGTGTGACTGGTTGTTATTATCTGCGGACAACACTGGCAGCAGTAGCACGACTGTATGATTCCAGCCATTTCTGCAGAGACTGGAATAAACTAGGGACAGATCCTATAAATTATTTTGTGGAATCTAAATTAATGAGACAATTGTCCAAAGACATAAGTGTCATCGGCTGATTGCATCGATGGTGTCTCATTGGATCGCAGCCATAATGGCGCTGTCTCAACTCATCAGCCTAGCGAGTCGTCTGAGGTTCAGCTGCAGCTTTATCTCACAGCAAATGGAGACGTGATCATTTGTTATTGAGCTGCAGACAGTTTGAGAGGCAGTCTGTCTCTGCTACCACACAGTATGATGTCAGTAGACTGGATCAAGGTCCTTGTAGCTTTTTGATGTTAAGGTTTATTGATAAGATCAGTGTCACTCAGGATAACTGCGCTGATGTAATCAGTACAGAATGATAGTGATGGGAGGGATGAACTGATGAGAGGAAATGATGCACATCACATATTGTCACAGAAACGACTGACAATATTTCAGTCATGATAAATGACCTGAAACATAATTATTACCTTGGTCAAAGAGGTAATGTTTTTGCCTGCGTTTGTATGTGTGTTAACAGCATAACTCAAAAGTTATATATGGTGTGTGATAACATTTTCAGGTTTTTATTTTATATTTATTTATTTATTTCAAGCATGTAAACAAAGAAAACAAGATAAAATGGAAATTTAAAAAAAACATTGTAGACAAAAGATCTTCAGCAACACTTTTCTATCAGATCAGCAATGCATGTTTGAAAAGGAGAAGGATGAAGTTTAAAGAAAAAACTTTACCTAGTCCTACCCTGTTTTACAGCTTTTTTAAAAAATGAAACTCAAATATCAGTCGTGTCAGTGACAAACCAAAGAAGAAATACTGCACATGCAATCAAAAAAAGTAGTAATAATCTATCTATAAATGCAAGATATCTGTGTGTGTGTGTTTGTGTGTGTGTGTGTGTTCCTCACATATCTCTCAAACCATTCATCAGACTTGCCTCAGATTTTATAAGTGCCTTGCTGAGGTTACGAGGGTGTGCATCCCCGAGTATGGAGTTGTTCAGTGAAAATATGTAATTTTTAGCAATAAAAGTTTAGTCACGGCTCTGTTTCTTCATTCCCTGACTCCTAGAAGTGTGGGCGGGGCTTTGGATTGACGCCATACTGATTGGATAATATGCGGCATCACAACCAGTGACCAGAGCTCTCCACAAACAAAACAACGAAGTGAAAAGCGACAAATTTAACCAGAAAAAGAGAATACTAAAGATTTAATGCTTAAAAAATTATACTATAATGTTGCCGTGATTGCGTAGCTCTAAAGGATGATTCAGCATATCGATAGCTGAAATGCAAAACCTCCTATCTGCTCGATTTCACTTTGGATGATGAGAACAAGGAAGGCTGCTCATATCTGTCTGCAAGACAGTCCCGCCATTTATTGTGACAGAAAATTATTATGATGAAAAAAAAGATAGCATAGCATTCTGCAAGCAAACAAAAAGGTTTTTTACTTTTCTCAAAAAAGCGCATTTTTCCGATAGAACATTTTGTGTTTCGGCCATCAATATGTGGAGAACATGAGGTGCGCGGCAGGGCGGGGGGGGCAGCCGCCACCACTGGCAGACCAGCTTATTGCAGTCCTTGCAAGGAGCCAAGCCCAGCCTGCCCGATTAATGGGAAGTCTCGGCTGCTGCGTCACCTGTGTGCCACCGTTGTCCTTTGTGGCATTGCAACATGGCACTCCTCCCGGTGCGCGGCTATCTAGAAATTAAAAGTTAATAATACCACCATGATTGTGGAGCGGAATGGCCAGATCAATTGCATATCATGCAGACACATATGCGTACGCTTTGACTAAACAACGACCGTGACAAAAACCACCCAAATAATGAAATAAATCATTTTTCTTAACTGACAAATGGGCAACACTGATGCAGTAGTTGCAGCCAAACAGATCCTTCTGCTAAGTACTTATAATACTGCTAAAATATAAAAGGATGTGCTAGAATGGGTCTCAAATATTTGTAAATGTGTCCTGTTATAGTACTGCATGAGTTTATTGATGATAGACTATAAACTGCACATATAATCTAAAACAATTATAAGGATGACTGAGCAACTCCCATTCCCCAGAGTGCAAGATACAATACTTATGAATATAAGTCATAAAAGATCAGACAAATAAGTCTGACAAACAAACAAGGGTTCTTAAACAGTCGCTAATATTGGATGTCCCAATCATTTTCAGTAATTCTGTAATTAATATTCACACAATCAAATAAATCTTAGTGCTGTTCAGTCCTTTTTATATTTGTCAAAGTCTAATGTGTGATTGCCTACGTACAGTGGGGGGGAAAAAAAGTATTTAGTCAGCCACCAACTGTGCAAGTTCTCCCACTTAAAAGATGAGAGAGGTCTCCAATTTTCATCATAGGTATACCTCAACTATGAGAGACAAAATGAGGAAAAAAAAAATCCAGAAAATCACATCGAAGGATTTTTAATGAATTAATTGGTAAATTCCTTGGTAAAATAAGTATTTGGTCAATAACAAAAGTTCATCTCAGTACTTTATCTTCCCTTTGTTGGCAATGACAGAGGTCAAACGTTTTCTGTAAGTCTTCACAAGGTTTTCACACACTGTTGCTGGTATTTTGGCCCATTCCTCCATGCAGATCTCCTCTAGAGCAGTGATGTTTTGGGGCTGTTGCTGGGCAACATGGACTTTCAACTCCCTCCAAAGATTTTCTATGGGGTTGAGATCTGGAGACTGGCTAGGCCACTCCAGGACCTTGAAGTGCTTCTTACGAAGCCACTCCTTCGTTGCCCGGCCAGTGTGTTTGGGATCATTGTCATGCTGAAAGACCCAGCCACGTTTCATCTTCAATGCCCTTGCTGATGGAAGGAGGTTTTCACTCAAAATCTCACAATACTTGGCCCCATTCATTCTTTCCTTTACACAGATCAGTCGTCCTGGTCCCTTTGCAGAAAAACAGCCCCAAAGTATGATGTTTTCACCCCCATGCTTCACAGTAGGTATGGTGTTCTTTCTCCTCCAAACACGACAAGTTGAGTTTTTACCAAAAAGTTCTATTTTGGTTTCATCTGACCATATGACATTCTCCCAATCCTCTTCTGGATCATCCAAATGCTCTCTAGCAAACTTCAGACGGGCCTGGACATGTACTGGCTTAAGCAGGGGGACACGTCTGGCACTGCAGGATTTGAGTCCCTGGCGGCGTAGTGTGTTACTGATGTAGCCTTTGTTACTTTGGTCCCAGCTCTCCGCAGGTCATTCGCTAGGTCCCCCCCGTGTGGTTCTGGGATTTTTGCTCACCGTTCTCGTGATCATTTTGACCTCACGGGGTGAGATCTTGCGTGGAGCCCCAGATCGAGGGAGATTATCAGTGGTCTTGTATGTCTTTCATTTTCTAAGAATTGCTCCCACAGTTGATTTCTTCACACCAAGCTGCTTACCTATTGCAGATTCAGTCTTCCCAGCCTGGTGCAGGTCTACAATTTTGTTTCTGGTGTCCTTTGACAGCTCTTTGGTCTTGGCCATAGTGGAGTTTGGAGTCTGACTGTTTGAGGTTGTGGACAGGTGTCTTTTATACTGATAACGAGTTCAAACAGGTGCCATTAATACAGGTAACGAGTGGAGGACAGAGGAGCATCTTAAAGAAGAAGTTACAGGTCTGTGAGATCCAGAAATCTTGCTTGTTTGTAGGTGACCAAATACATATTTTACCAAGGAATTTACCAATTAATTCATTAAAAATCCTTCAATGTGATTTTCTGGATTTTTTTTTTTCTCATTTTGTCTCTCATAGTTGAAGTATACCTATGATGAAAATTGGAGACCTCTCTCATCTTTTAAGTGGGAGAACTTGCACAATTGGTGGCTGACTAAATACTTTTTTGCCCCACTGTATAGGCTACACCTCTTTGTATTCCACTTTCAAACACATCCTGCTGTACATTTGGGCCTACAAAGTCTAATTAGGCTCTTTTTTTCAGACAAGAATACTTGCTTTCTATGGGCATGCAATAATAGCAATAATAATGATCAGTACAATATTCACTAGATTATATTCATACTAGGTGGGGTAACTGAATAGACCATTATGCTGTTTATTCCATCTAGCTACAATACTCCACACTGTGTTTATGTATATATTTATGTGTACATATGTTTAGTCACTGCTCTTTTTATCTTATCTGCTAAATTATTGCTCTCAGTGCTGCAATCCCTGTGCTGTTGCAATCCTGGAATTTCCCCACTGTGGGACTAATAAATGCTTATCTTATCTTATCTTAGAGACAAACATTCAGGCCCCGAAGAAATCAGTCCAGCATAAATCTTATAAGTCCATTTCATAGCTGTTCAATATATGACTTTTAAAGAGCATTTTAAATTTGGTGAGTGTCCCACAGGTTTTCATTTCATCAGTAAAATTATTCCATAATTGAACTCCTATAGATAGATAGATGGATACTTTCATTAATCATTCATTCATTCATCTTCTTCCCCTTAATCCTTTTTGGGTTGCGGGGGGGCTGGAGCCTATCCCAGCATCTTTGGGCTAGAGGCAGGATTAATCCCCATTGGGAAATTCTGATATCCCATGGCACCCAGTACATACAACAAAACATCATTAAAAATATATCACCTAAAATATCTCAATAAATAAGATAAAATAATGCGTAACAGCATATATTACATTTAGTCCATTCCAGACAACCTGGCAGGCATTCTATATGCACATACATAAAAGCATGTGTATTCACATGCACGTGTGTGCATGCTGATGGTGATGGGGGTGGTGTCAAGGATTTCTGCCTTCCAGGATACTGTTAAACATCCTGATGGTTGTTGGAACAAAGGATCCTTTGGTTGAGATACAGTGATATCTTGCATTAGCTCTTACTTGTGGTTTTTAGAATAAAAATATCCCTTTCAGTTTATGTTGGGTTTCTCTTAAGTGAAACAACCCTTAGATACTGTCAGGTAATTGGTGTTGTTTTACTTTGAACATGATCTGAGTGTTTTTAAAGTCCACCAAGTCTTTAAATTTGAGTGTTTTTAATTTGATGAAGAGTGGGTTTGATGGTGCTTTATAGCTGGATTTATTTACTATTCCTATTGCTCTCTTTTGAAGGATGAATATTGGATTTGTATTGGTTTTATATGTGTTACGCCACACTTCTACACAGTAGATAATGTATGGAAGAATGAGGGAGCAGTACAAAGTATACAGTGTTGCTGATTTTAAAAAATCTTGGCATTTACAGAGTATTGCAACTGTTTTGGATATTTTGGTTCTTATATAATTTATATGTGGTTTCCAATTTAATTTATTATTATTCCAAGAAATTTTGTTTAGAGACTCTCTCATTTTCTACATTATCATGATTTTCTTGTTCGAATCAGTTCTACAATTCCCAAAGATAATGTATCTTGTTTTACTTGTATTCAGTGTTAGTTTGTTTGCAGCAAACTAACTCAACCAACCAGGTGAAGTTGGAAATGGACCAAAGACCAAATGATTCAATTTTGGAGGTGATCTGAGTCACTGTCAGCCTCCAGGAAACTTGTAAATCTTTCAGAGGGTGAATGAATGCAGTGACTTGTCTGATATTTTGACATCACCAGCAGAGGGCGCTGAACAAGCTATTAAGGGAAATTAATATGAGGGAGAAAATTACAGTGGAACCTTGGTTTTACAACTTAAATGGTTCCTAAATGTTGTTTTTAAACAGAGTTGTTCTTAAACCGAAACAAATTTTCCCATAGGAAATGATATAAAATGGATTAATCCGTTCCTGGCCCCCAAAAAGAACAGTGTGTTTTTACCTTTTTAAACAACATTTCATCCATAAAAGCCAGACAAAAACTAGAAAAGCACTCGGACAGCGCAGACCTCCGCCAAGCGCCACAGTTCCCCCCCATACAGTGTTTTTGTGTGCGTTTTCAGATTCCTTGACCATGAAAACATATGACTAGCAATTGGATTCACAATGATAGGATTAGTGGTTCAGTAGTTATTCACGAAAATCGCATTTTCCGTAATGGCAGTTTTCTTCTGGACGGTGATCAGGCTCACCACCAAAATCGAATCATCTGTAGGATACCCCATTTCTGAAAATTTCATGAAAATCCGTCCATAACTTTTTGAGTTATCTTGCTAACAAACAAACAGACAAACAGACAGACAAACCAACGCAGATGAAAACATAACCTCCTTGGCGGAGGTAACAATGAATATGCATAAATCTTTTACAAAATACTGTACAGTAAGTATAATAGACAATTTTTATGCTTTGATATGATTTCGTTCTTCAACTTGGTTGTAGTTCTCTTAACGTTCTTCTTCGGTTTTTTACCTTTTTCTCCTTTCTTTGATCCCATAGTGGCTTCTTAACAGACAAAAAATAAAAACCATAAAATCGCAAATCCAAAGCGTAATACACTTGTACACTTTTGTACACTTGTACCCCTTGTACACTTTTGGTGTACAAGGGGCGCTGCTGAAGTCATTCTATGACACGGTGGTGGCATCAGCCATCACTTTTGGAGTGGTCTGCTGGGGCAGTGGCATTACTGCAGCCGATAGGAAGAGACTGAACAAACTGATTAAGAAAGCTAGCTCTGTCCTGGGGCAGCGCCTTGATCCAATGGAGGAGATAGGAGAGAGAAGGACGGTGGCTAAACTGTCATCTCTGCTGGAGTCCGAGTTCCACCCTATGCAGGACATACTGGATGCACTGAGGAGCTCATTTAGCAGCAGACTACATCATCCCAGGTGCACAACCGAGAGGTTTCGTAGGTCCTTCCTACCAACGGCTGTCAGACTGTACAACCTAAGCAGGGCTGCTCGCAGAGATAGCAAAAAGACGTAACAAACTAATAGTTTTTTTTTAATGCAAAAGATGCAATAGACTTACACAATGGTCCTCTCCGGCATACAACTAGGAACATACCGGTCGCTATGGAGGGTGAGAATATGTATGGGCACATAATCATACCATGTAGGATAACTAAATAGACGGTTATGCTGTTTCATCCCACCTAGCAACAATGCTCTGCACTGTGTGTGTTTATATATTTACATATTTATTCCATCTAGCTACAATGCTCTGCACTGGGTGTGTTTATATTTATATATCTATATATTTATTCCATCTAGCTACAATGCTCCGCACTGTGTTTTTATATATCTACATATTATTCCATCTAGCTACATTGCTCCGCACTGTGTGTGTTTATATACTTGCATATTTATTCCACCTAGCTGCAATGCTCCGTACTGTGGGTGTTTATATATTTACATATTTATTCCATCTAGCTACAATGCTCTGCACTGTGTTCATATATTCATATATTTATTCCATCCAGCTACAATGCTCTGCACTGTGTGTCTGTGTGTGTGTGTGTATATATATATTTTATAGTAATATGTACATATGTATATTAGCTGCTCTTGCTTGCTTATTTTTTTTTTTTTTTTCTTGCCTTCTGATTGTTGCTCTGAGTGTTGCTATCCCTGTGCTGTTGCAATCCTGGAATTTCCCCGTTGTGGGACTAATAAAGGCTTATCTTATCTTATCTTATCTTATCTTATCTTATCTTAATACGTACAGCGTTCACTTGCGCTTTCATAGAGCGAATGGCTGCTGATGCATGTCTCTGCTGGATATCAGAAGTTCTTCTTCTTCACCGTCTTTTTCCAGTGTAAGAGGCGCATTACCGCCACCAACAACTTGGTGGTGGTAATGCACCGGAAGTTGCTTGTGAATCAAGATTTTGTTTGAAAACTGGTGCATTTTTCGTTCAAAAAATATGTTCATGAACCGATCTGTATGTAAAGAGAGCCGTTCGAAAACCAAGGTTCCACTGTAGTTGTCTTACCAGAGGTTAAGGCTGGGCGATATTTTCATATTGATCAATATCGATATTGCAATATGAATCAAATCACTATTTCTGTCAAACTTAAAGGTTCCTTTTTACTCCTAAGTGAGATGTGAAGCTATAACAAGATTCATTTTAAATATTTATTTTCTGTCAGAAGTTGAGCCTGACAGATGTAGTGTAGAACATTATACAGCTGTATTTCAAATAATTATAAAACATTAATTCATTCATTCATTCATCTTCTTCCGCTTAATCCTTTTCGGGTCGCGGGGGGCTGAAGCCTATCCCAGCATCTTTGGGCGAGAGGCAGGGTACAACAGTCCATTGCAGGGCCAACACAGAGAGACAGACAACTATTCACTCTCACAGTCATACCTAAGGACAATTTAGAATCCCCAGTTTTGATGCCAATTAACCTAACTTGCATGTTTTTGGCATGTGGGAGGAAACCAGAGAAATCCCAGCATAAACCCACGCAGACACGGGGAGAACATACAAACTCCACACAGATCACTGTTGGTTGAGGGCTGGGATCGAACCCAGGATCCCCAGGCCAAGGGTGAGTTGCTGTGCTGCTGCTGCAGTGCTAACCACTCCACCACCGATAAAACATAAAATATAAATATTTTATAATATTCTGCTCATCAACTTACCCATAGTTGAGTGAAGTACATGCCCAAAGCACTGCAGCCGTGTCCACTTGTTTAGTGATGTGGCCTTCACTATATTTGTGATTTTTCCTTCTTGCCTTGAGAGAGAGCAGTCGCATTTTTCTTCCCTCCTCTCCTGTCTTCCTGATCTATTCCCAGCTTTTGCAATGTTGCGTTTTTGTCTGTGTTTAGTCGCTCTTCTTCTGCTGAATCTTAATCTAAACGGAAATTATGGATTTGGAAGCGGCTTAAATGTGCTATTGTCACTATTTTTCAACAAGAATTGGGCCAAGGGGGAGCCCAAGAATTGGAACCTACGAGGAGACTCATGGACATTGGAATTCATGCGTCTGTGGAAACATTATTGGTTATGATCTCAGGACTTCTATTTTTGGCTGTGGAGTTCCCTGATGCATCAGAAATTGAAGGAAGGTGAGAGAGCTGATCAAAGCGGACCCGGCAAGCTCCTTCATCAAATTCGACCAGTTGGGGAGGGCACGAGTAGTGGCAAACGGTGAACTGAATGACAGTGATTCAGTGAAGGAATACATCTGAAGCCCTGTGCTCTCCATGGAAAAACAGTTTAAGCCTGCACATATAATGGAAGCACAGAATAACACGGGTGAGGACAAATTCTATTCTCTGAGTGCACTGTGCTGATTCGATTTGATTTGACCTTGTTTGCCCCGTGTTTACATTCCTCCCGATTGAGATAAGCGGAAGGACCGGCTCTTATGTCTACCCAAACAATCAACAATCAGTTGTTGTCGTCAGCGGATTGGACCCTCAAGGACAATGCCCATGTGCCTTCTGCAAGCAAGAGGGAGAGCAAGAGAGATAGACTCTGGACTCTGGACTTGTTTATAAGTCACATGATTATAACATCTATCCACTGCCAGGAGGCGCCCTCTGCTGCTCAGTAACAACTGTTACATTTACACTACACAATGCATACAACATTACATGCATACAATACACTGCCTCTCAACTTTTGTGTGTGATCTCCTGCTAAATGTCTGCTAAATGTGCATTGAGGTTTTTTTTTGCCTGCAATCAAAATTTCGCTCACTTCGAGCGTCATTCTGATAAAACATGTTTTTTCTCTTGCCTACTGTGTCATATCCATTTTCTTTTTCTTTTTTTTTCCTTTCTTCTTTATGACTGGCGCCTAGCGGCTGCCCCGGCCTTGGATGCGCTCTGCAGAGCGTGCCCAAATGCCAAGTCACGTTTCGTTACCTTGTATTCATACATGTGTAATGACAATAAAGTTGAATCTCATCTTATCTCATCTCATTTGTCCCACTGTGTGTCGTGATGCAGACTTGTTTGTCTTCACTCGGTCTCCAGGATGCAAGTGCTTCGGTCAGTCCTAAAGCAATGACTTCAGCTGTATGGTCTTCAGGAAAGCTTGAAGATTTGCTTTTCAAATTCCAGTCTTGATCAATGAAGTGGGCAGTGAGGCTCATATATGGTTCAGATGTATGACTTGACCACAAATCTGACGTAGTAGCGAAGTATGGCACACTTTGCAGCTCCTTTTCAACAGTTTCTCTACATTCTGTGTACAGCTGGGGAAGTGCCATCTGGGAGAAATATTTATGGCCAGGGAGCTGGTAACGAGGGTCAATTACTTTACTCAGCCACTTAAATCTGACATTCTGTGTGCTCAACAGGATGGCACTGCTTCAGATGGTAAAAAAGATTTGTAGTGTTATCTGATTTTGTGGGAACATGCTTGACAGTTTGCAGTGCACGCTAAGCTGTTTCTTGTCAGACTTTAAATAGCCCAAATATCTCCACACTACTGAATTCCTTGGACCGTTTTTTTCAACAATCTCCTCGTCTATTGAGCATTGGGTGGTGTCCGTATTGGTGTCTTCTTTGGCAACGCTGTCACTGGACGTTTCATTAATGTTTTCTGTCGTCTCCTACATGGTTGTGCTAGCCCAAACATTAGCAGGTGTGCTAGGCTAAGCCCTGGGTACGTGCTGTCGTACGCGCCTATGCATGTTGTGTGTGTCAATCAAACGTGACTTCCACCCACATGATTGGTTCAGTGCGGTGTGTTCTCATTTTCACTGGCTTTTCGTGTTGCCTGTCAAAACACGGAACGAATGAGTTCTGTTGAAGTTCTATCAAATGTTTTATGTCTCTGTCGAGGAAATGTTATTTTGTGATAGTTATCATTTTATCACCCAGCCCTACCAGAGATTTGTGCTCACTGAGTGCTTTTTATACACCTGTCTTATGGTATGATGTCCATCTATCCGTCCAAGTTTGTCCAGCTTAGTCCTCTCACAGTTTTCAAGCTAGGATAGTTTTGTTTCACACATTGTCGGTACATGTATTGAAGATGTGCATATTACAAGGATCATTTTTGTGAAAATTACAGATTTTAGAACTTTGTCATTTTTTTAATGTAATTTCAGTGGAGGGTACATGGTTTGTCCAGCTAACTCCTACTACAGATTTCAAGCTAGGACAATTTCATTTTACACAGAGTTTGCACATGTATTGACGATGTGCATATTGTAGGAGGTAAAATCATTTTCTGATAGTTTCACAAAATTTGTTCCCCTTTGAACTGTACATTGTTTGCTGTACTTAAACTCCTTGCAATTACATGTTTATTAATTTTATTACAGATCAGGAGAATATGGAATCTTGAATTTATATTAATTTTTCAGTTGAAGGTGTGCTAGTTATGCACTATTGATAATGGCTGCGAATGGACGTATAATGTGCCATGTGTGGTGCTCTTTTTTAAACTAGAGGGCACTCAGAGAGTGCATGTCTCCACTATTTGTTTGTGAGCAGGATTATGCAAAAAGTACCAAACACATTTTGATGAAATTTTCACCAGAGGTGACCCTTGGGCTATGGATGAGCCCGTTAGATTTTGGAGGTGATCTGGATCAGGATGTGGATTCTGGATTACTTTTTCACTTTCTTTAACATTGCGAGATAGGGCTTTGACAGAGGTGTGTGCTCTTGGATCACCTCCAAAATCTAATGGGTTTATCCAAAGCCCAAGGGTTACCTCTGGTGAAAATTTCATCAAAATCCATCCAATAATTTTTGCGTAATCCTGCACACAAACAAATCAATCACAATACCGCCTTGGTAGAGTTAATTACTACAAAGCTGGGATTGTGGTGTCCAAGGAAAGTACATCAAATCCAAAAAAAATCATCATTATTTACAGCAAATACGCCATGTTACTTTCAATTCAAAGTAGACTGAAGATTTAAAGACTATCTTTATTATTGGAAACTTGTAGTAATTATTTAAAAGTTGAATGGGCACAGCAATAATTAATGAGATTTATCTGTTGTGTTCTCGTGTTTATTTTTCTTGTTGAGAAACACCTTTGCCAAATTTCATATTCTGAATTTGGGCATTGAAAATAAACTATTTGAATGTGTGTATTAAAATATCAAAATAATAGACTCTGTGTTGAAAAAAAATTGTAAATAACCAAGTGTTATTAATTCACCCTTTTTTACCTATTGCATCATGGCAGAATGAATAATTACTTTATTTTAAATCTGTGGCACAGCAACATTACCAATGCTGATAATGGCCATTTAGGCAGCAGCTAATGCTTTCATATTGTTCGTGTAATACATGTTAATGTAGAAGCTCACATCTATTAACATAAATATTTAACATGTACTCATATGCCACAATAATGGAGTCATAGCAAAACAACAAGTTAAGAGTTATGGCATTGTTTTCTATGATAACCATGCCTTTATTTATATACATATATGTAAGTATATGCCATTATTTTCTTTTAGTCTGGTCCAGAGATTAGCTTTAAATTTGTTTTTTTTTGTCATCAAAACATCAGGTAAAAATAATGTTAAAAGGTGTGTTTTTCCTAACATTTATGTGACTGAAGCTTTGTGACTCGTTTCAACCCTGATGGATTTTATGCTGGCGAGATACTTAGACATACATCAAATATATAAGACAACATTGCTCCTACTAATATTTCTAATGGGATTATGACTTAATATAATCTAAATGGGACTCTGACCTTGAGAAACAGGATTTTGGGTGACCCTAAAGTCTGTCAAAATCCTGTTTCTCAGTGGGGGAGACGGCGTGACTCATGTGGAAGACGTGACTTCTTCTTCCTCATTTTATTCAGGAAAATCCATGATGACAGTTTAACTTCCTCCAAAGGTGGAGTAGAGTTGTTTGGGCTTTTTTTTTAAACTGGAAAAGTTTTTCTGTCCAATAATCCCTACGGATAAATCTAGTGTCCCTACTTGGACTTCCTCCCATACATACAGTAGGTGGACGGGGGGGTCTTGTCCTCCCAACCTGGAAAAAAGAATTGTCCCCCCTCCCCAATACCATCATAAGCCTTTCTATACCAACAAAATGTATTTGAAGCACCAATGCTAAATGAAGGGGGCGGGAATTGTAAATTTGGATTTTTTGTGTGTGTGTGTGTAAATTTGAATTTTTTTCCTTATAAATTTGCAGCTTTTTTCTTTCAAGTCTACAACTTTTTTCTAATAAAATTGTGACTTCTCAAATTTGCAACTTTTTTCCTCATAATTTTGCTGCTTTTCTAAATTTGTGACTTTTTCCCTCATGAATTTGCTCATTTTTTCCTCCAAAAATTGCTATTTTTGTCATAACTGCAACTTTCTTCTTGTAAATTTGTGACATTTTTTCTTTTAAATTTGCAACTTTTTTTTCTGGTAAACTTGAAACTTTTTTCCTCATAAATTTGCAATTTTTTTCTTGTAAACTGGCAACTTTTTTCTAATAAAATTGTGACTTTTCTCAAATTTGCTGTTTTTCATCATAAATTTGCAACTTGTTTCTCATAATTTTGCTGCTTTTGTAAATTTGTGACTTTTTCCCTCATGGATTTGCTCTTTTTTTTTTTCTTGAAAATTTGCTGCTATTTTGTCATAACTGCAACTTTCTTGTTGTAAATTGTGACTTTTTTCTTTTAAATTTGCAGCATTCATAGGGATTCTGGTTAATTTTTTAAATTCTGTGTAATAGCTTAAAATTTCTGTTCTCTGCTCATCTCAACAAGTTTTATAATGTTTTTGTTTTAAACGGTTTGAACTTTTATCAATTTAAAAAAAAAAAAAACAGTTCCCTAAACCCAATCTTGCATAGGGCACTGACTACAATAACACCTATAGTGGCCCCTCAATCTTCACTCATGAGAAAATACTCTGTTCATTGTCCCCCTCCTAACAGTGACATGAAATATCCACCCATGCTGCCATATTGTTTATTTCATAGTTTAAATCCATGACTGTGGGTAAGATGCAGGGCTTGACATTAACACCCGCCCACCCGCCCTAGGCGGTACATTTTGGCTGTGGCGGGTAAAACCCAATTCATAGCTGCAAAAATGCGCTGGTACACGATCGAACGCAGTGGATGCATTCGTTTGCAAACCCTGCGCAGAGGGTTTGTGCTGACTGAGTACATGCAGGCCCCAAAAAGTGACCGCGCGTACAAGAATGCAGTGGTTGCAGTGAACTGCACATGCGCCAGGAAACTCGGGGATGGCAGGACCTCGAAATAAACGTTGTGCGTTCTTCTACTGTGAAGTGGCTCGTCTGTCAATTTTTCACCCAGAACACCAAAACAGTAAATTATATTTCTACCGGTTTCATTGCTTTTATTTGTCCATAGTTTGACAGCAGCTGCTACAGGTGTGGTTTGGGGCTGGGGAAAATTTTTTCAGTCACTTTATGGTAAATATATACAGTATATAAGACATTTAATCCACAGATTACTAAAAGTTAAAAAAAAACTCTACCACTAAGCTCTTCTTTTGTGTTTCGATTGCAACTGTTAAAACGTTTAAAGTTATTTGCACTGCGCATGTGTGAAATGCGGCTGCTGAACGGTAGCTGCAGTGGCTCAAAAACAACTCAGAATATTGCTGTGTACGCAAACGCAGTCTACAGAATGCAAACATAATCCCCTCGTAGGGACTGTGAACAGCCCTTAAGACGGTGATTCCCACTAGCCACTTTGGTGGGTTGTACTTTTCTCAAACGACATCTAAATAGTAAACCAATCGCAAAGTGAGACTACAAAACTACAACTCCCATAAAGCTGGATTCATGCTGCACCTCTGCTGTTTGCATATGCACAACCGGAAGCCTCGTGTGATGAAATTTACGTCATTGTCTCCAGTTCGCTAGTGTCTACAAGGCTCTTCTGCGGACCACCGCCTGCAGCCCAAATTTTATGACCACGCGGCCTGCCCATGACCTGACCGCATTGACGGCGGATACACAAGACTGAACATCCCATTCACGAGGTGGTGCTACCAACACAGCATACAAAGACAAAGTAGACGAAGAAGACAATGAGGAAGCAGAAGATGAGAATAAACATACATGAATCCTTTTGCAGCAGCTGGAACAGAGAAGAGCACTGGAAAATGGTAATTCCTCCTTTTCCTTGAAACAACGCCATTGTTGTTACTACAAAAAATGTGCGTCACTCTCGTGTTTATAGCCAGTGAACAAACTGGCGTGTTGGCACATTTGTGCTACCCATAGGGCTGGGGCGAAACTATAAATAACAGTTGTGCACATGTATCAACCCCTTGGCCTGGTAGACAAAAAAGGTGAGCATGTGCAGCGCCACATGGACGAGCCCGGTGTGCACGTTGACCAAAGCAGACCAGAGGCAAAATGCAGCATGAATCCAGCTTAAGCACTATCTGTGCACACACAGTGTACTCTCATTGGTCCAGTGTCAGCCAGCTGCAGCCCAGGATTTTGGCTCCGCAGGTCGGCTCATTTCCTTTCCATTCTGGAGAACGGTGATGAACAGACGGCAGCTGCTCTCGGTGATCAGACCACGAGGACAACTGCCCCTGATTTCCTGTTGTCCCAACGGTGAGAATAACCTGTGCTCTCCCCCCACATCAGCTCCTACCTCTGTGGTTAAAGATGATTATTTTTAGAGCAAGAAGTTCCTATTTACTGTCCTCAGTTGTGCAAATTTAAGTTTTCGTATGACAGAGAAAAACAGGAGAGGAGAGTCCAACCGCTGGTCAAAACTCAGATTCAGGAGAAGCAATGTGGTTTTCGTTCTGGCCGTGGCACATCAGACCAGCTGTTTACCCGCTCGAGAATCCTTGAGGGTTTGTGGGAGTTTGCCCAACCAGCCCACATGTGTGTTGTGGACTTGGAGAAAGCATTCAATCGCGTCCCTCATGGTCTCTTGTGGGGGGTGCTGCGGGAGTATGGGGTATTGGGCTCGTTGTTACGAGCTAGCCGGTCCCTATACGACAGTTGCAAGAGTTTGGTTTGTATTGCCAACACCCAGTCAAACTTGTTTCCAGTGAGAGTTGGACTCTGCCAGGGCTGCCCTTTGTTACCAATCCTGTTCATAATTTTCATGGACAGGATTTCTAGGCGCAGCAAGGGAACAGAGGGTGTCATGCTCAGTGACCACAGGATCTCATCTCTGCTGTTTGCGGATGATGTTGTCCTGCTGGCTTCATCAAGCAGTGACCTACAGGTCTTGCTGGAATGGTTTGCTACTGAGTGTGAAGTGGCTGGGATGAGAATCAGCACCTCCAAGTCTGAGTCCATGGTCCTCAGCTGGAAAAAGGTGGATTGTCCTCTCCAGGTTGGGGAAAGGCTCCTGCCCCAAGTGGAGGAGTTTAAGTATCTTGGGGTCTCATTCATGAGTGAGGGAAGAATGGAGCGAGAGATTGACAGATTGATTGGAGCAGTATCTGCAGTGATGCAAATGTTGTACTGGTCTGTTGTGGTGAAGAGGGAGCTGAGCTCTAAAGCAAAGCTGTCGATTTACCAGTCAATCTACGTTCCTACCTTCACCTATGGTCATGAGCTTTGGGTAATGACCAAAAGAATGAGATTGCAGATACAAGCGGCTGAAATGAGCTTTCTTCGTAGGATTGCTGGACTCACCCTTAGAGATGGGGTGAGCAGCTCAGTCATCTGGGAGAGGCTCACAGTAGAACCGCTGCTCCTCTACATCGAAAGGAGCCAGTTGAGGTGGTTTGGGCATCTGATTAGGATGTCTCCTGGACGCCTCCCACTTGAGGTGTTTCAGGCACGTCCAACTGGAAGGAGAACCCGGGGCAGACCCAGGACTTGCTGGAAAGACTACGTCTCCCAGCTGGCCTGGGAATGTCTTGGTATCTTCTCTGAAGAGCTGGAGCAAGTGGCAGGGGAGAGGGAAGTCTGGGCTTCTCTGCTTGAACCGCTGCGACCCGGACCTCTGGAAAAAATGGTAGAAGATGAATGGATGGATTGATGGATGGAGAGGGGAAAAAGTGACAAAACTTTGTTGCTGTAAAGAGCAAATGAAGCTTATTCTAAGGTGAACTTTTGTCTATCTGTGATTTTATATGATATCTGTGATATACAGCTATTTTATGGAAGTAAAACTTCTAATTATGTATTTTTATTGTGCTAGTTCAGGGGTGTCAAACATGTGACCCATGGACCAAAAACGGTCCACCAGGGGGTCCAGGTTTTTCTCTGAATTTACAGCTTTCTTTCTTGTAAATTTCTTTTTTCTACTGATTAGAATGTAAATTTGAGACATTTTTCTCCTTAAGATGACTTTTTTTTTCATCAGTTTTCTTTTTCTTCTTTTTTTTCCTTGTGAAAACAGGTAGTGTCCATTTAGATTAAATCCATCAGCAATTACGAATGACATTGTGCAGCCTTGAAGGGGTGTCCCAATTCACAAGGATAATTTTCAACCCCTACCCCTTGGCCTTTGATTTCAAGGACCAAGGGGTAGGGGTAGGCAAGGGGGAAGAGGTACAAATGAGAATTTGGACGGACCCCAAATCTACCTGTACTTCACTCTCATATTGCAAATATTTTTCTCAACTCCTTTACAGTATTTACTCCTGTTAATAATTAAACAGTGTTTCTCTTGCTATTTGTATGCACAGTGGTGTGAAAAAGTGTTTGCCCCCTCCCTGATTTCTCATTTTTTTGTATGTTTGTCACACTTAAATGTTTCAGTTCATCAAACAAATTTAAATATTAGACAAAGATAACAGAAGTAAACACAAAATGCAGTTTTTAAATGAAGGTGTTTATGATTAAGGGTAAAAAAAAAAAATTAAAAAAAAAAAATCCAAACCTACATGGCCCTGTGTGAAAAAGTGATCCCCCCTCCCCTTCCCCGTTAAAACATACACTACCGTTCAAAAGTTTGGGGTCACCCAGACAATTATTTTGTGTTTTCCATGAAAAGTCACACTTATTTACCACCATGAGTTGTAAAATGAATAGAAAATATAGTCAAGACATTGACAAGGTTAGAAATAATGATTTGTATTTGAAATAATAATTTTTTCCTTCAAACTTTGCTTTCGTCAAAGAATCCTCCATTTGCAGCAATTACAGCATTGCAGACCTAACATGATTGCACAAGGGTTTTCTGATCATCCATTAGCCTTCTGACACAATGAGCAAACACATTGTACCATTAGAACACTGGAGTGATAGTTGCTGGAAATGGGCCTCTATACACCTATGTAGATATTGCACCAAAAACCAGACACTTGCAGCTAGAATAGTCATTTACCACATTAGCAATGTATAGAGTGTATTTCTGATTAGTTTAAAGTTATCTTCATTGAAAAAAAGTGCTTTTCTTTCAAAAATAAGGAAATTTCTAAGTGACCCCAAACTTTTGAATGGTAGTGTAAATTAACTGTGGTTTATCACATCTTTGAAAAGCTGAGTTAAATTTTCTAACCATTTCTAAAGCTTTGGGACTCCATCAAACCCCACTGAGAGCCATTATCCACAAATGGCAAAAACATGGAAGAGTGGTGAACCTTCCCAGGAGTGGCCGGCTGACCAAAATTACCCCAATAGTGCAGCGACAACTCATCCAAGAGGTCACAAAAGACCCCACAACAACATCCAACGAACTGCAGGTCTCACTTGCTTCAGTTAAGGTCAGTGTTCATGACTCCACCATAAGAAAGAGACTGGGCAAAAATAGCCTGCATGGCAGAGTTCCAAGACAAAAACCATTGCTGAGCAAAAAGAACATAAAGGCTTATCTCAGTTTTGCCAGAAAACATCTTGATGATCCCCAAGACTTTTGGGAAAATACTCTGTGGACTGATGAGACAAAAGTTGAACTTTGTGGAAGGTGTGTGTCCCATTACACCCGGCATAAAAGTAACAGCATTTCAGAAAAGGAACATCACACAAACAGTAAAATATGGTGGTGGTAGTGTGATGGTCTGGGGTTGTTTTGCTGCTTCAGGACCTGGAAGACTTGCTGTGGTAAATGGAACCATGAATTCTGCTGTCTACCAAAAAATCCTGAAGGAGAATGTCCGGCCATCTGTTCCTGACCTCAAGCTGAAGTACACTTGGGTTCTGCAGCAGGACAATGATCCAGAACACACCAGCAAGTCCAGCTCTGAATGGCTTCAGAAAAACAAAATGAAGACTTTGAAATGGTCTAGTCAAAGTCCTGACCTGAATCCGATTAAGATGCTGTGGCATGACCTTTAAAAGGTGGGTCATGCTTGAAAATCCTCCAATGTGGCTGAATTACAACAATTCTGCAAAGATGAATGGACCAAAATTCCTCCACAGCACTGTGAAAGACTCATTGCCAGTTATCGCAAACGCTTGATTGCAGTTGTTGCTGCTAAGGGTGGCCCAACCAGTTATTAGGTTTAGGGGGCAATCACTTTTTCACACAGGGCCATGTAGATTTGGATTTTTTTTTCCCCTCTTAATAATAAACACCTTCATTTAAAAACTGCATTTTGTGTTTACTTGTGTTATCTTTGTGTAATATTTAAATTTGTATGATGATCTGAAACATTTAAGTGTGACAAACATACAAAAAAATGAGAAATCAGGAAGGGGGCAAACACTTTTTCACACTACTGTATGTATAAGGGTCATTTACATTTAAGAAAGTTGTAAATTTAGTTCAAGTAAAATTTAGCATGCAATAATCAAATTTGATCATATTAAACAATTTTCCAACCACAAAACTGTGGCTAGTTATAAGGCTGAGTGGCTAGTAACTTTGGATAATCACTAGCTATAGTGGCTGGTGAGCCAAAAAGTTAATGTCAAGCATTGGTAAGATGATGCACTCAATGACCAAACAGATATGAAAAAAGTACGTAAATAAATTTGTATGGAATAGAAAACTGGTCCACACAGGACAGGAGAGTGTAGTATACATCCTGGTCACTAGAGGACACTATCTAAAGATGAAATGCATTGGCTTCATGTCTGTGTGTTTTTACTGTAAATCACTGAAGCTCTTAATATTGTATCTTTTAGGGTTAAAACCTTCATTAGAGTCCATAACTGTATTTTTTCAGTTGCCATAGATGACTTGTATGTCGAGCTGTGTTAACAGGTAGAGGCATGCAGAAAATAAGTAACAAAAAGAAGTCATGTACAGTCTTGGGGTCAGTGGAAAAATAAAATCATTGCAATATTCCAAAAATAAATTGATTACCTTCCAGAGAAATAATCACAGTTACTCTACACAGCTTTAGATCCCTATTTTAGACAAGGTAACAGTTCCAACAATACCAGTAATGGGTATGAGATGGTATCAGGTATTGACTGACATACTTTTTTATGCTGCACTTGTATTGTGTTTTATGATTTTCTTTTTCTTTTTTTTTATCTAAATACCATCAAGTGTTCTCGCTTATCCTTTTAGGAGCCTGGAGTTAATCCCTTTTTAAATGTGTTCAATGTGTTTGGGTGCACTGCAAAAAATATGCTTTTTCATACAGGAAGCATCAGCCAAAGGTAGTCTCCTCACAGATTCTGTGAATGTGCAGTAGATGCTGAAAAGTAAAAGTACACCTCAAGTACTCAAGTAAATCTGGTTGCAGGGACATGTACAGACATTTTTAGGGGCTGTTGCTCTAACCTGAAACAATGGCAACATTAAGAGGAAAAGAAACGTGACTTTATAAGACCAAAGTCACAAATTCATGAGAAGAGTTTCAACTTTATGAGGAAAAAAGTTACATTAGCAATCACTGAAATTGTCCAAGAAAACAGGAAATGTATGTAACATCAGCAAATAAAGGCCATTGTAATAAAGAACAATAGTTATTGTTTCAACTTTTTCCTTTTTAAAGGGCAGCTCAGATGAAAACATCAAATGGGCTGCTACCCAGGCAACAATAACCCATACCTCTGCACGTCACCTCGCAAACCTGAGACAAAATCGCAAATTAATCAGAAAAAAATCAAAATATTTTTAAGAAAACAGCAGGAAATTTGTGTGAAAACAATCACAAATTTATAAGGAAAAAGTTAGCAAATTTATCAGTTAAAAAAAAAGTAATTTTACACAAAAAATGTCACGTTCAGGAGAAAAAAACAATGATACGAGAGAGAAAAATCACATTTATGAGGAAAAAAATGGAAAATTGTTAAGGAAACTGTAGGAAATTTATGAGAAAAGTCACTTTTAAGAGGGAAAGCCTCACAAACCAGTGTGAATGAAGTATCCGTAGATATTTTATTACTCCTACTAAAATACATTTTTGGTGTCCACTCTTACCTGTACATAACTAATTCATATAGTAGGGTGCCCCTACTTTTACTTAAGAACACTCCTGACTACTCGACCCACCTGTTTTACAATAAGTAGTAAAAATACTGTGATTTCCTGTAACCAGGGTGTTCAGTACCCAAGCACAACCAAACCGAGTATAATATACTTCAGCCTCTAATTAACATTCTGCTCGCCAAAATATAATCAAGTAACCAGGGACGTTTTTACAAACACAGACCAGCAAAAACACAGCGAGGCGGTGAATGAATGGAGATGTTGTATCCAGGCTTAGATGTGTTGGTGTTTTCTTTTAGCTGGGAGCATAAATCAGCGGCACAGCCGCGGCGTGGAGGCTTTAGTTTGGCTGGCACCGCAGTCTGTCCCCACGGCCAAACGCCACACAAGCAAACGGACAGACAAAAGTGGAAAAAGTCCCTCAGAGAGACCCCATCCGGTGGTGAGAGGGCACGCTTAATGTGGCGCAGGGGGTATGAAATTAAATACTATGGGACTTGCCATTTTGACCAAAATAATCTACATACTAGGACGTCAAAGCAAACGGCTGAGTAATAAAGTGTAAACTAGCCTGTCAAAAACTCTTGAGTATGCATATTTTTTTTCTCATAAATTTGCAACTTTTTCCCTTGTAGTTCAAATTTTTTTTCCTGCAAACTTTTCCTTATGAGTTTGTGAAGTTTTCTCTATAAACTTAAAAAAAAAAAGTTTGTATGAAGTCATCATAGGTAGTGATGATTTTTTTTTTTTGTTAGTTTCTGTTAACATTACATCCTTTTTTGTTAAATGTTCATTTTTTTTCTGGAAATCTGCAAGTTTTTTCTAGGTAAATTTACAACTTTTCTTTCCTAAATTTGCACATTTTCTCTTGTATTTATGCACGTCTTTTTCCCCCAGGTAAATTTGTGAAAATCTTTCCTGCAATCTTGCTATTTTTAAATAGTTTTCTTTCTTTTTTTTAATTTGGAGGGGGTTTTTTTGTTTTGTTTTGTTTTGGTAAATTTGTTATTTTTCTTTGTTATTTTTCTCTGTATTTATGGAAGTTTTTTTTTTTTAACTTGGCTTTCTTTTTGTTGTTACAAAATATAAGGTTGTAAACAAGTTGATATTAATCCTTTTGAAATTTAGAATTTCTTTCTGGTAAATTTACAGCCTTTTTTTCTTTTAAATTTCCTTGTGTATTTTGTAGTCTGTTTTCTCTATTGAAGTTTCCATTTTTTTTTTCTGAAGATTCTTTTTTCCTGAAGTTCTTTCTTTTAAATTTGACTTTCTCTTTTCTTCTTCTTTTAGATTTGATTGGTGGTTGGCAACCAGCTTACAGGTGCATTACCACCGTGTATTTCACTCTGTATCATCACTCTATCTGGTCAGGAGCTGTAGTCCTTCTATCATCATTGCTGTGTCCAATAGAATCTCAACTCTGTCTTCAGACATCACTCTTCTTCGTCTCCTCGTACTTCTCTATATCATCACTTCACTCTATATCATCACTCTACACATCTTGGCCGTGGTAACTCTTCTTTTATTTATTGTGTTTTAGGTAAACATGCATTATTTCCTTATAAATTAATGAAAATCTTCCCCTTAAGTTTGCAATTTTGAAATAGTTGGGGGTTTTTTCCTCCCCTTATTTAAAATTTTTGAGTTTCTTACTGGTAAATTTGTTGCTTTCATAAGTTTGTAACTTTTTCTTTTGCATTTTTCCTCAAATTTGTGACATGTTCTTCTTTATATAGTGCTTTTCATGACACTCAAAGACGCTTTACAGGTACATCTCAAAAAATTAAAATATCATGAAAAAGTTCAATAATTTTTGTCACTCATTTCAGAAAGTGAAACCCATATATTATATAGATTCATTACATGTATGCTTTTCAGTCAGCCAACATTTCTATCAAAAAACTATTTTTTGAAATTAATTTTATGTAATATCCTCATTTTTTGAGAAACTGAATTTGGGGTTTTCATGGGCTGTAAGCCATAATCACCAAAATTAAAATAAATAAACACTTGAAATATATCACTCTCTGTGTGTAATGAATCTATATATAATATATGGGTTTCACTTTCTGAAATGAGTGACAAAAAGTATTGAACTTTTTCATGATATTCTAATTTTTTGAGATGTACCTGTACATGGAGTCCATTACTCATTCAATCCATAGGCAATGGTAGTGGGAAGCTACTTCTGTAGCCACAGCTGCCCTGGAGCAGACCAGCAGAAACATGGCTGCCAGTTGATGCCTGCGGACTCTCTCACCACCACTGAACATTTATTCACATTCATACACCAATCTCACTGGAGGCGAGGTGGGTAAAGTGTTTGGCTCAAGGACATAATGTCGGGGGTGGGATTTGAACCGCCAACCCTCCGGTTACTGGACAACCTGCTTTACCTTCCCGAGCCAATACTGCCAATTTACAACGTTATTCTTTTAAATTTCCTTGTAAACGTGGTAGTTTTTTTTTTTCTTTTGTATTTTTCAATTTTTTCTTGCAAATTTTGATTGTTTCCTAAATTCTTTTCTCTTGTGAATTTGTAACATTTTCCTTGTCATGTTTCACTTTTTAATTTGCCAGTTTTGTGATTTTTCGGGGGGGGGTTGTTTTATTTTTAAATCAGAACTGTTGTTTATGTGCAAAACAGGTTGCACATAAACAGGTTGCAGACCCCACGATGTAGACAACGGATACAAAGGAGCCACATTATTCTGTTTGAATGGAAGAACTAAAGAATAACTCAAACAGTTCTGGACTTGTTTTGTATTTCAGAGAAACCTTCAGGCTAAGTTGTGAGGGCTATGGTGGGCTGAGCTGGACTTCCCACAGGCCATCAGGAAACCAGCTTTGGGCCGCAAATATTTTCATAAATTTTCTCTTGATGCAGATGTGCTCTTAAACAGAGACTCTAAAGATGGACATCATCAACTTTAGAGGAACCTTTCCATTTTATTGGAACTATTTTCATCCAGTATGTGAAGTTTTATGTGGACACTGGACTGGTTGCTACTGATGAATGACTGATAAAATTTGTGGGATGTCCAGAAGCAGTTTGAGAACCACTTGGTCAAATTCTGATTCCTGTGGCTTCCTGTGGTATCGTATCATCACTTCCAGTGTTGCTGGCTGGCTGTGTGGTTTGCTCTGTGGTTAGCTCTCATTCTCCTGAGGATTTTTGCCTTTAATTGTATTTTAACCACTTTTTTTCCATCTACTGTTAGCTCTCACTTCTGTTTAACAAGGCCCTTGCACCTGTGTGCGCACTCAGTGTCACCTAATCACCCTCTTTAGCCTTCTGTTCACCTTTCGTCAGTGTTTTTGTTAGCTTCAGGTTAGCCACTAGCTATGGCTACTAGCTCTCCTTCCCCTTCTCCTCTGGTGTGCTCTCTCTGTCAGATGTTTAGCTACACCTCTGCCTCTTTTAGTGATAGTGGTAAATGTAATAAATGTTGTCTTTTTGAGGCGCTCGAGACGAGGTTGTCTGATTTGGAATCCCGGCTCCGCTGCATTGAAACACCGTCTGTGGCAGTTAATAATGACGGACGCCCCTTAGCTGCAATGGAGCTCCCTAACATAGGGCGGCCTGCTAGTGGTCCTCAGCAGCGAGGAGACTAGGTGGGTGACAGTGAGAAAGAAGCCTTGTCACAAGCGCCTGGTTCACCACCAACCTGTTCATGTTTCTAATCGCTTTTCCCCGCTCAGCGACACACTCACTGAGGAAAAAACTCTGATCACTGGCGACTCTGTAGTCAGAAACGTGAACCTAGAGACTCCAGCGGCCATAGTCAAATGCATTCCTGGGGCCAGAGCAGGTGACATTGAGTCAAATTTGAGAACGCTGGCTAAAAGTAACTGTAAATACTCCACAATTGTTATCCACGCCGGCATTAATGACAGCCGACTCCGGCAGTCGGAAGTCACAAAGCTTAACGTGGAACTGGTGTGTGACTTTGCCAAAACAATGTCTGCCTCTGTAGTATTCTCTGGGCCCCTCCCCAATCTGACCAGCGATGACCTGTTTAGCCGCTTGTCATCCTTCAACCGCTGGTTGTCTGTGTGGTGTCCTACAAACAACGTGGGCTACATAGACAATTGGAGCTCATTTTGGGGAAAGCCTGGTCTTATTAGACGAGACGGCGTCCATCCCACTTTGGATGGTGCGTCTCATTTATCTAACAATCTGGCATCATTTTTATCCAAATTTCCAAAATCTTGACAACTCAGAGTTGGGACCAGGAAGCAGAGTCGCAGTCTTACACGTCTCTCTGAGGCTCCTCTTCATCCGCCACCCCTCAACTTCACCCCTGTCTTCCCCATCAGAGAATCATTGTCTGCTCCCTCCAAAGCAAATAAAAATATAATGTATAAGCATCCCAAAGTGATTAAACAAAAAGTTGGTAAAACTCAAATTAAACATGAAGCCTCTAAATCGAATGATTTGGCCTCTCTTCCTCCTCATAATTTAAAAATTAAATGTGGTTTATTAAATATTAGGTCTCTAACTCCCAAGTCTCTGCTAGTCCATGATCTGTTAATTGATCATCAGATTGATTTAATATCCCTTACAGAGACTTGGTTAGGGCAAGAGGATTATGTTAGTTTGAATGAATCAACTCCCTCTGGTTATTTAAACTGTCAAAATCCCAGAAGTTCTAGTCGTGGAGGAGGAGTAGCAACAATTTACCATTCCAAATTACTAGTTAATGTAAAGCAAAAAACACGTTATCATTCCTTTGAGGGCCTGGTCCTCAGTGTCGGGCATTTTAGCAGTTTTAGGCTAAACCCAATTTTATTTGCTATAGTTTATCATCCTCCATCAACCTACTCAGAGTTTTTATCCGAATTTGCCGAATTCTTAGCTGATTTAGTGCTGAAATCAGATAGAATAATTATAGTAGGGGACTTTAAGATACATGTAGATGTAGACAGTGATTGCCTTAATTTGGCATTTGATTCAATATGAGACTCAATGGGGTTTTCTCAGAAAGTAGGAAATTCTACCCATTGTCTCCACCACATGTTGGACCTTGTTCTGACATATGGCATAGAAACAGAAAATCTGGTAGTGTCTCCTCATAACCCTGTACTGTCAGACCATTGTCTGTTAACCTTTGATTTTACTATTTCTGACTCTTTGGCTCCTAAAGAAAAATATTGCTACAGTAGATGCCTCTCAGATGATGTTGTTACCAAATTTATGCAGATTGTTTCCTCTATGCCATGTGTCAACACAACGGAAATATAGACAGCTTGCTCCTTCTGTAATTGATAGCATGGTAGACAGTGTTACAGCTTCTCTGCATCAGACTCTAGACATAGTGGCCCCTTTAAAAAAGAAAAAGTCTAACCAGAGATTTCTAACTCCTTGGTTCAATACAGAAACTCGTAGCTTAAAACAGAAGACTTGTCAGTTAGAATGAAAATAGCGCTCCACTAATTTAGATGAAATCTATTTAGCTTGGAGAAATCATCTTTTAATTTATAAAAGATCTCTTAGAAAAGCTAGAACGAGTTATTCTGCATTAATAGAAGAGAACAAGAATAATCCAAGGTTTCTTTTCAGCACTGTAGCCAGGCTGACAAAAAGTCAGGACTCTGTCTATCCTAGCATTCCCTTAGAGCTTATTAGTCAGGACTTTATGAACTTTTTCAATAATAAAATTTCATCTATCAGAGTTAAAATCAGTCAGATTCTTCCCACCGTTAACTTAAATACAGTAACTACTCCTCATCATCATAGCAGTCTGTCGTGGGCGATAATGACTGTTTCATTTAGGTCTGATCAGATTTCCTCCACACAGCTCTGTCCTTACCTTCCGCTGCCAGGAACTCCTGTCTGTCCAACTTCTTCAAGTTTCTTTTTACAGTGTCTTTAAATCTGAGCCTTGGTCTACCCTGATTGCATTTGCCCTCGCATAACTGTGAGTAGAGTAACTGCCGAGGGAGAAGCTGGTGGTCCAGCCTCTCAACATGTCCGAGCCATCTCAGGTTCATTTGTATTAGCATGTCCTCCACTGATGGTAGACCAGCTTGTTTCAACACTTCTGTGTTGGTTATCTTGTCTTTCCATGAGATGTTCATTATGGCTCGAAGGTGTCTCATCATGTACGCGTGGAGTTTTTTCACCTGCACTCTGTAGACAGTCCAAGCTTCAGCACCATGCAATAGAGTAGCCAGTACTGTCGCTCTGTACACTTTGCATTTCACACAGATAGACACATGTCGATTGTTCCACAGTCTCTCCCTCAAGTTCCCAAACACAGCGCTCGCTCTTCCCATTCTGAGAGATAGTTCATCCTCCAGCCTAGCATTCTCTGAAACGGTACTCCTAGGTACTTGAAAGTCTTGCACTTGACTAGTGGCTCTGTACCAATGCTGATCTCTTCTGGTAGTGATGTTGATAACTGGAACTTTGGTGGTTGATAAAGGCACTCTGTCTTCTTGATGTTGATTTGGAGGCTGAATTGGTGAGCTGTTCTTGCAAATTTCTCCACTAAAGATTGCACATCTTCCACGCTGTGTTTAACTAGAACACTGTCGTCGGCAAAGAGCATTTCTCTTACTACCTTTATCGATGTCTTACTCTTGGCTTTAAACTGTGCCACATTGAGCAAGTCTGCTTCTTTCCTTGTTTGAATGTAAACTCCTTCTGAAGTGTCTTTGAAGGCCACCTCAAGCATGGCTGCCAGATATAGCGAGAAGAGTGTAGGTGCCAGCACACACCCTTGTTTTGCCCCATTATTTACTGAAAAGTCTTTAGATACTGAACCACTCATTGCCACGTTTGCTTGCATACCTGTATGTAGTGCCTCGATCAGGCTGGCAAACTTCTCTGTACAACCATATTTCTTGAGTACCTGCCAAAGTCCTTGTCGTGAAACAGTATCGAAGGCTTTACTGAAGTCTATGAAGACTACATAAAGCGGCGTGTTCTGTTCGATACACTTTTCTTGAATCTGTTTCAAGCAGAAAGTCATGTCCATTGTGCTTCTTCCACTTCTAAAGCTGCGCTGGGTTTCCGGTAGTACATTCTGCGAGATGTGTTCACTGAGTCGGTTAAGTAGTACATGTGAGAGAATCTTACCAACAGTGGCTAGCAGTGCTATACCTCGGTAATTTCCACAATCCTTCCTGTCACCTTTCTTGAACAAAGGCACAATACTTGCATCCTTCCAGTCTTGAGGTACTTTCTGGGCATCCCATACCTCACTGGCTGAAAAATAAACAAGAATGTACTCATGTATGAATTATTTGTCTGCAAAGTGAGAGTGAATGAAGGGAAGGAATAAATGTGTTTGTTTATAGTGAGTGACGGAGGGAGGAAGGCCTGAAATAGGCAAATGTGAGTTATGTTATATGTGTTAAATGTGAGTCAGGCTGTTATATTTGTGTATTTATAATATTTATGTTAAAGGTGAGTCAGGCTGTTATATTTGTGTATTTATAATATTTATAATATTTATAATTGTGTATTTATAATTTTTCTGCATTGATGTATGTGGTTATTGTGTATATTTTTATCTTGATTCTTTTTTCTAAAGCCCATCCAGGGACAAGAGTTGCAAATTAGCTAATAGCTATACACTCTATGTGCAACACATCAGATTGATTGTCTTTGATTAATTGTCTATGTTTATTGCACTGTCCCTGTCAAATAAACTAATCTACTACTACTATTGGATGAGCTTGTGCAGTTGGTCAGCTGAACACCACCAAATTTCCACACTTCTGCTGGAATTCCATCCCTTCCTGGAGCTTTACCATCCTGCGTTGTCCTGATAGCTGCCATTAGTTCATCAAAATTTGGTGGTTCATCCAGACTTGATACAGCTGGTTGCTGCACTGGAGCATCTTTAGCCTCTTCAGTGAGATCTCCAGGGTTGGTTAGTAGTCGGTCAAAGTGGTCTGCAAATCTGTCCAGGATCTTGTCTTTCTCCTGCAAAACCGGTTCACCATCCATAGCTTTTAGTTGGATCAATCCTCTTGGTTTAGGGCCGTAGATTTCTCTCAAACCTGTGAAGAATGTTTTCATGTCCTTCCTGTCTGCTGCAGTTTGAAGTTTCTCCGCTTTTTCATCCCACCAGTTGGACTTCATCTCTCTGGTGTACTTCTGTAGCTCACTCTGAGCCTTTGAGTATTTCTTCTTCTTCGACCTTGTGTTAGACTGTAGGTTTTCCTGCCTAGCTGTATTCCTTGCTTCTAGTAGTTTCTTCAGGTGTTCATCATGCTCATCAAACCAATCTTGATGTTTCCTCTCAGGGTGGCCTAATACATCACTCGCAGTCTGATACACCGTATCCTTCAGTGTTGCCCATTTCTCTTCTATGTCATTCTCTGAGTTGTTGCTGTCCCAGTCTTTCAAGTTTTCATCCATTTCCTGTGTAAGTTCTTCCTGCTTCTTCTGGCCTTTCAGTGCGCTAGTGTTTAGCTTCTGTGGTGGCTTTGCACCTGTCCTGCAGTGCTGTTTTCATCTGCAAATCCTTAATCTAGATCTCAGCATAACATGATCACTACCACAGTCTGCGCCTCTCATTGCTCTGGTGTCCAATACATCCCTTATGTCTCTCTGCCTGACTATGATGTAGTCTAATAAGTGCCAGTGCTTGAATCTTGGGTGCATCCATGTCTTCTTGTGTGTGTCCTTGTGCTTAAATAGAGTATTGGTTATCACAAGGTTGTACTCTGAACACAGCGCAAGTAGAAGTTCTACATTAGCATTGCACTGGCCTACTCCATGACTGCCTAGCACTCCTTTCCATTTCTCAGTGTCCGAACCAACCCTGGCATTAAAATCTCCAACAAGTATCAGCCTGTCATCAGTCGGTACACACCTGATAGTCTCACGTAAATCACTGTAGAACTCTTCCTTCACCTCCTCTGTGTTGGTCATTGTTGGGGCATATAAAATGGTAAGTGGCATTCACTTACAGTATATAGCGCTTTTATTCTCATCTCTTGATGACCAAAGCACTTTACAGATCCTGCTATCCACCCATTCACACACACATTCACACACACACACACATACACTGATGAGTGTGGCATACATCTTCTGCTATAGTGGGAGTCTCATAGTCATTATCCTGTCGTTAATTGGCACCGGTTCCTCATCAAGCATTGCTGCCATCTCCTTTCTAACTGCAAAGCCCACTCCTGCTTCTCTCCTTTCTTGAGTTGATCTCACACTCCAAAAGAAGATGTACCCATGGTCTACCAAGCTGTTCTATCCAGGCAATCTTGTTTCACTAAGTGCAGCTATGTCTACATTGTACCTGTTCATTTCCAGGGCCACAAGCGCGGTCTGTCTTTCTGGGCGCTGTGATGTTGTTCAGTCCAACAGAGTGCGTACATTCCATTCTGCTACACACAAGTCTGCCGTTTTCCTCTTCTTTTGTCTTATTCTGCATTAATAGAAGTGAACAAGAATAATCCCAGGTTTCTTTTCAGCACTGTAGCCAGGCTGACAGAGTCAGGACTCTGTCTATCCTAGCATTCCCTTAGAGCTTACTAGTCAGGACTTTATGAACTTTTTCCAATAATAAAATTTCATCTATCAGAGATAAAATCAGTCAAATTCTTCCCACCGTTAACTTAAATACAGTAACTACTACAACTCCTTCAACTGATACCTGTTTGGATGAGTTTACTCCAATTGACCTTTTGGAGTTAGACAAAATAATCTCCTCATCCAAGCCTTCAACTTGTCTTTTAGACCCTATTCCTACCAGGTTATTTAAAGAAGTCTTCCCATTTATTGGTAGCTTTATTCTTCAAATAATCAATTCTTCATTAACTTTAGGCCGTGTACCGCAGGCTTTTAAAACTGCTGTAATTAAACCCTTACTCAAAAAGCCAACGCTGGATCCAGGAGTTCTAGCTAACTATAGACCAATCTTTAATTTCCCTTTCATTTCAAAAATCTTAGAAAGAGTTGTTGCTACGCAATTATTTGACTACTTGCAGGGAAATGGTTTATTTGAAGAGTTTCAATCTGGGTTTAGAATCCATCATACTACTGAAACAGCCTTAGTGAAGGTCACTAATGACCTCCTTATCGCATCTGATAATGGACTTGTTTCTGTACTTGTCCTTTTAGACCTTAGTGCAGCTTTTGATACTGTTGATCATAATATTCTACTTGATAGATTAGAACACTATGTTGGACTTAATGGAACTTTGTTGCAGTGGTTTAGATCTTATTTATCTGATAGGTTCCAGTTTGTTCATGTCAATAATGAGTTTTCTTTCAACTCAAAGCTCGGTCATGGAGTTCCACAGGGATCTGTGCTAGGCCCTACTCTTTTTAGTTTATATATGCTTCCGTTAGGCAACATTATTAGAAAGCACTGTATACATTTTCATTGTTATGCAGATGACACACAATTATACCTGTCAATGAAGCCAGATGATAGTAATCAATTAGCCAAGTTAGAGGCCTGGCTTAAGGAAATCAAAGCTTGGATGACTTGTAATTTCCTGCTATTAAATTTAGACCAGACTGAAGTCATTCTTGTTGGTCCAAAAAACCTTAGAAATATCTTTCCACATCAAACTTTTAGTTTGGGTGCGGTTACTCTTTTTCTTAATAGCTCTGTGAGGAACCTTGGAGTTATTTTTGATCAAGATCTGTCTTTCAATTTACATATTAAATTCATTTCTAAGACTGCCTTCTATCATTTGCGTAATATTGCCAAGATTAGGAGCATCTTGTCTCAGAGTGATACTGAGAAATTGATCCACGCTTTTGTTAGCTCTAGATTAGATTATTGTAAGTCTTTATTATCAGGTTGTCCTAAAACATCTTTAAAAAGTCTTCAGTTGATCCAAAATGCTGCAGCAAGAGTTTAAGCGGGTACTAGAAAGAGAGATCATATCTCTCCGGTTCTGGCCTCCTTTCACTGGCTTCCTGTAGAGTTTAGAATTAAGTTTAAAATCATTCTTCTTACTTTCAAAGCTCTAAACAATCAGGCCCCTTTTTATTTGAAAGATCTGATACTACCCTATTATCCTAACAGAGCACTACACTCCCAAAATGCTGGATTTCTTGTAATACCTAGAATCTCCAAAAGTACAATGGGAGGCAGAGCCTTCGGTTATCAAGCTCCTCTCCTGTGGAACCAGCTGCCAATCTGGATTTGGGAGTCAGACTCGATCTCTGTTTTTAAGAATAGGATTAAAACCTTCCTTTTTGATATAGCCTACAAGTAGGGAGGGATCATGTGTCTCTGAACCCTCCCTTAATTATGCTGCTAATAGGTTTAGACAGCCGGGGGACCTCCAATAATGCACTGGGCTTCACTCCTTTCTTCACTCTCAATGAAATATTTTTTTTTTTGCATCTGTTTGTTCTCTCCCATAGATTGAGTCCCCATCATGCTGTTTGCTCTCTACATGTCTGTTCTTCTCATCTTCTCTATCCCCTCACCCCCCAGCCAGTCGCAGCAGATGACTGCCCCTCCCTGAGCCTGGTTCTGCTGGAGGTTTCTTCCTGTTAAAAGGGAGTTTTTCCTCTCCACCGTCGCCAAGCGCTTGCTCACAGGGGATCGCCTGATTGCTGGGGTCTTTCTGCAATTGTGGGGGTTTCCCCTACAGTTGAAAATGCTATGAGATGGCTGTTGTTGTAAAATGGCGCTATATAAATAAAGTTGAATTGAATTGACTAAAGCATGAAGATTAAATTGTGTGTGTTTTTTTTAAGGACTGCACCCCATTGTGTTTGATTGATATTGACTTCCACTGTTGGTAAACTGAATAAAGAGTCTGTAGTCAGACTGTCTGCTGAGAACTGTCTGACGAAACACAGATGCTGGAATTTAGACAATTGCTCTTCTGTTTTTTTTATGAAAACCTCAGCTTATAATACTTCTGCTGACGGAGCTTGTTACTTACCTTCGCTTCATAACTCACTGGTTTATGTTTGTAATATTGTGTTGAAACTATTTGAAACATTCCTGATGTGAAGGATTTATTGAGATGAATTTGGAGTTCTGTGCTGACGAACCTTTCGTAATTCTGCCGATAGATGAGCAAACACACTCCCAGCTGCATGAGAACGTGATAACAGAAACATGTGTGCTGCCTTAATGTGACGTTTCAAAATATTTTCTGTTTTAGCTGCTTGAACTTTGGATTTCTGCAGCTTTTAAAAAAAACTGGTCCTCAAGCTCCAAGATGCAATAATACTGTTGTTGATGCTAAAATGGGATTTTAGTAGTGTGCCAGAGTTGTGCACAAACACATGATGAAATGACTGCTTTAGATGATAATAGTAGTAAAGGTGGTTGACTTTAATTACCTGGGGTCAACTGTCCAAAGCAACGGACAGTAGACAAGAGAGGTGAAGAAGAGTGTTGGGGAGTCATTGGAAGTGACTAGGAGGAATATGATTAGAAATTAGAGGGACAGCTCAGGTCTCTTACTTTGTCTCAGGTTTAGAGACAAATTAAGAGAGGCAAGGCTGAGATGGTTTGGACATGTGCAGAAAAGGGATCGTGGATGTATTGGTGAGAGGATGTTGAAGATGGAGCTGCCAGGCAGGAGGAAAAAAGGAAGACCACGGAAGATTTATTCATGGATGTAGTGAAGGAGGACATGGAGAGGGTTGGTGTTACAGAGGAAGATGCAAGTGATAAGGCAGGTTTAAGGCAGATGGTTCACTGTGGCGACCCCTAAAGGGAGCAGCAAGGAGAAGATTGCAAAGGCATGTACGGCTGTGCAAAAAAGTGTTTGCCCCCTTCCTGGTTTCTCATTTTTTTGTATATTTGTCACACTTAAATGTTTCAGATCATCAAACAAATTTAAATATTAGACAAAGATAGCACAAGTAAACACAAAATGCAGTTTTTAAATGAAGGTGTTTATTAAGAGGAAAAAAAATCCAAACCTCCATGGCCCTGTGTGAAAAAATGATTGCCCCCTAAACCTAATAACTGGTTGGGCCACCCTTAGCAGCAGCAACTGCTATCAAGTGTTTGCTATAATTGACGATGAGTCTTTTACAGCGCTGTGGAGGAATTTTGCCCCACTCATCTTTACAGAATTGTTGTAATTCAGCCACATTGGAGGGTTTTCAAGTATGAACCACCTT
Organism: Pholidichthys leucotaenia; assembly: GCA_020510985.1. Classification (NCBI taxonomy): domain Eukaryota; kingdom Metazoa; phylum Chordata; class Actinopteri; order Cichliformes; family Pholidichthyidae; genus Pholidichthys; species Pholidichthys leucotaenia. Next base: position 62,088,723 of record CM035839.1, read on the forward strand.
TTTAAGGTCATGCCACAGCATCTCAATCGGATTCAGGTCAGGACTTTGACTAGGTTACTCCAAAGTCTTCATTTGTTTTTCTTAAGCCATTCAGAGGTGGACTTGCTGGTGTGTTTTGGATCATTGTCCTGCTGCAGAACTCAAGTGCGCTTTAGCTTGAGGTCACGAACAGATGGCCAGACATTCTCCTTCAGGATTTTTTGGTAGACAGCAGAATTCATGGTTCCATTTACCACAGCAAGTCTTCCAGGTCCTGAAGCAGCAAAACAACCCCAGACCATCACACTACCACCACCATATTTTACTGTTTGTGTGATGTTCCTTTTCTGAAATGCTGTTACTTTTATGCCGGGTGTAATGGGACACACACCTTCCAAAAAGTTCAACTTTTGTCTTATCAGTCCACAAAGTATTTTCCCAAAAGCCTAGGGGATCATCAAGATGTTTTCTGGCAAAACTGAGACGAGCCTTTATGTTCTCTTTGCTCAGCAGTGGTTTTTGTCTTGGAACTCTGCCATGCAGGCCATTTTTGCCCAGTCTCTTTCTTATGGTGGAGTCATGAACACTGACCTTAACTGAGGCAAGTGAGGCCTGCAGTTCTTTGGATGTTGTTGTGGGGTCTTTTGTGACCTCTTGGATGAGTTGTCGCTGTGCTCTTGGTGTAAATTTAGTTGGCCGGCCACTTCTGGGAAGGTTCACCACTGTTCCATGTTTACGCCATTTGTGAATAATGGCTCTCACTGTGGTTTGCTCAAGTCCCAAAGCTGTAGAAATGGCTTTATAACTTTTTCCAGACTGCTAGATCTCAATTACTTTGTTTCTCATTTGTTCCTGAATTTCTTTGGATCGCAGCATGATGTCTAGCTTTTGAGGAACTTTTGATGTACTTCACTTTGTCAGGCAGGTTCTGTTTAAGTGATTTCTTGATTGAGAACAGGTGTGGCAGTAATCAGGCCTGGGTGTGGCTAGAGAAACTGGACTCAGCTTTCCAAAGATGTGATAAACCAGTTATATATATATTTTTTTTGGGGGGGGGGGGGGCAATCACTTTTTCACACAGGGCCATGTAGGTTTGGATTTTTTTCCCCTTAATAATAAACACCTTCATTTCAAAACTGCATTTTGTGTTTACTTGTGTTATCTTTGTCTAATATTTAAATTTGTTTGATGATCTGAAACATTTAAGTGTGACAAACATACAAAAAAAAATGAGAAATCAGGAAGGGGTCAAACACTTTTTCACACCACTCTATTTGTAAATACCTATACAGTGAATAAATATCTGAATAGTTGAATATTCAGGTACAGCCCAAGTATCCAGCTTGTTCCCAGAATATCATGTATGGAGTTGGATTTGTGCAAAGAAATTAACATTTCACATTCAAGCATACTGATTTTGTTTACTTCATACCACATTTAATCTGTGAATCTCAGACGTGCACACTTGCTGACTGTTCTTTCAGTATCTCCACCTTCTACTACTGTGCCACTCAGTCCTGAAGCAGAAAAAAAACACGACTTTATCTGTTCGGTTAATACCGTTTCCTGACAGAAAGAGATGGGAAGACAAACCCAGGTATATACTGTACATTTGACAGTTTTGTGGTCCTTTATGAGAGGTGTGGTCCTCTTAAAAAATGATGCCGTCATTCTGTTTTGGGAATATGACGTGACTTCGCAGGAGCACCATGCACATGTTCTGGGAGGTTTTGGTTTTTTTCCTCAGCTGTGAATAGTTAAAGATCCACTTGCCCCAGTTTCTCCAGCAGCAGAACTCAGATAACCCCACAGAGCTCTGTCATTTGTTTTTCTTTTTTCATGGAGGTAGCCATGTGTGTCTATCAGGGTGGAGTTGGGGAGAGAAAGCGAGAGAGAGATTTGCAGTGTTGGCTCCACTGGTATCTGTCTCTGTGGTGTGTGTTGGGGTCTGTGCCTTTAAGAGGAGGGTCTGCTGTATGTGTGTTTTGGTATTTCTCAAGCAGAGGAGGGGACTGGTGTTGGTGGTGGTCTTAAATGAAATCTACAGTTCAGAGGGTATAGTGTGACTGAAGTGGGTGAGGAAGAACGTGGTGGGAGGTGGACAGACGGCTAGGTGGACAGACAGCCAGGAGAGCTTTGATTCAACTCTGAGGGGCTTGCAAAGTGGGAAGTGCACAGGAAAGTTTGAAGAGCCAAAAGAAAGGTGCCCCAGCCCTGCCTCAGTATCAGCCAGGCCATGTCCATGCCCATGTTTGACCCGGGTCAGCGGCTGCCAGAGGAGCAAGACTATATTCAAGCCTATGAGAACGTCAGGGAGAAATACAAAGGTAACACCCTCCTCCCCTTCTTTTCCTCAACTTGTAGCTGCACTTGGCGTGTTTGAATGGAAGGTGGGTGTGTTGGACACGTGCATACCTCTGTGAGTGTAGTGTGTTCAGACCTGGTTGACTCACCGCCCTGAATTGGTTCCATATTGATTTGCAGTTTTGTTTCATGGGGGTCTGTTTGAGATGTGGCAACAGGAAGGATGGTGTTTGTATTTTTTATAAATGACAAGAGCATGTGTGAAGTGACACACCAAGCTTAACAGGTGTTTCTATATTCTGGGTTTTCATCCAAGCTTCACATTTTTGATCATTTGCATAAGGAAGTGTGCTTCCATCACAGACTCTATATAAATATGAATGGCATTTTACCACTTCCTTCCATTGCATTCCATTCCTCGATTTAGGGCACTGCCACCTTGAGCATTTGGAGCCAGTTTCTGAACAGTAGCTACTGTGAATCGGAGACACGGCATTGCTCAGTGCCCTTGGTCTCAGCAGTCAACGTTTTTTGTCTCTGCACTCTCAGCCCTAAAAGTTGAAAAAAGTTCAAGTTTTGGAGCACCACATCAGTCGTCAGTGGTACACCTCTCTAACCAGCCAACAAGAATTAGGCTAGAAGGATACCATGATCAATATTTAAAATCAAAACATGGAGGGATGCATGTTTTTTTTACGTTTGACACAGTTTAGTGTAGTTGGTAGAGTTTCAGTGCAAAATGTGTGAAACACTGACTGTGAATGGCGGGTCTAGCAGTTTCTAAGATACAGGGCGGAGGCCTTTTTTCAGAGCTTTTCTCAAGTTCTTGACAGGTGCTTGCTGGACACGCATATTTACAGTCTATGTAACTGTCCATGGGAAGCTCCCTCAAACACAATTCAAACTGAACTGATCTGTTCAAAGAACACTTCAACACACATCAGCATGATAAGAATTATGTATGAGGATAGAAACTGTCTTTTGGAAAACGTTGAGAAGTATTTTTAGTTTTCGTTTTATAAAGTGCTACACACAACATTCATTCATTCATCTTCTTCCGCTTAATCCTTTTCGGGTCACGGGGGGGCTGGAGCCTATCCCAGCATCTTTGGGCGAGAGGCAGGGTACGCCCTGGACAGATCGCCAGTCCATCGCAGCAATGGGGACCTTATTGGCTTATTATAGCCAGCCACCAGAGGGCGATAGAGGTGCTGAAGCTTCACTTTTGGAAATGTTGTCCATCTTGATTTACAGTTTATAGTTTCCATCAAACAAATTAAGCGAATTATCTAGGAGAGTGACTACATATCAAGTAGCATAACAATGAGACACAGCATTCTACTTAATCAAATCATCCTGTTGGGGGCGACAATGACTGTTTCATTCAGGTCTGATCAGATTCCTCCACGCAGCTCTGTCCTTCGCCCTCCACTGCCAGGAATTCCTGGCCTTGTTAACCCAGGCGACGTCCAAGCCGGTATGAGTTGCTTTCTGACTGACTATTTCATGAAACTGCTTGCAAAGTATTTGAGTACCGCTAGCTTTTGCTGGACTAGCTGCGCCAACACAAAAACGCAAGGTGGCATACCTAAATGATAACATATGATGCTTGGTATGGGAGGAATACCTCTGACTAAATTTCCTAGGGTCTACAACCTCCCCCCCCCCCCCCCATAATCAAGCAAATTTCTGAGGAAAAAAATAGAAGTTCCAAATTCAATTGAAAATTGTTGCAGATTTATGAGTAAAAATGTGTAAATCTTTGTAAAGTTTTGTAGATTTGTATCTGTTTTTTCTAAGTAGCACATTTAAAAAAAAAAAAAATTACAAAAAGATGCAAAGCTAAGAGAAAATTTATCAGAAAAAATAGTAAACTTATGTTTAGTGAATAAAAATTCTCCAATTTCTTGAATTAAAATTAAAAATTGAAATGAATGAAATCACATTTATTTTACAGAAATAAAGTTGCTAATTTCATGAAAAAGTTGCTAATTTATGAGTATACAGTCATAAATTTCTGAAAGCATTTTGAGTAAAAAGGTTGCACATTTACAAGTAAAAAGTCCCAATTTTGTAAGAAAAATGTCTCGGATTTATAAGACAAAAGCAATTTGTTTAATAGAATAAAAGTGAAAATTTCATGAGGAAAAACAGTTGCAAAAAAGTCACATATTTCTTAGTAAAAGTTGCAAATTTAAGCTCTATGCTGCTTTTTTTTCCTCCTCATAATACTGTATTTTTTACTGCCAACCCCTGATCTACAGGGTGGAAGTCTGTCTAAGATACTGGAGGTTAATTCATGTCTTGTGTACAGATTAAGCGATAGAAAACGTGTGTACCAATAAAACAAAGCGATGTGCCCTGTGCTTTACATACGTTGCAGTCTGTGCAGTGTGAGGCTCGGAGGTGAGACGTTTGGCCATCGGTTCTGTGGCTCAGCTCCAACATTGCAGCAGAGATGATAGAAACTTGCTGCTAAAATGGTGGGACAGTCACCTGATCATGCAGGGTATGGGTGAATGCTGGCATGATGCCGTTTTGTTCAGTTGTGTCTACTCCTCATTTGTTTATTATTCTGAGTCTGAATTTGACCAGTGCAAAACTGTAGGAGGAAATCCTGAACTCTGTGCAGTGACAAGCAGCAGGTTGAAACAAGTTTTTTCTACACTGGTTGACAAGTATGGAAATCCTCAGGTTTGAAGTTGTTTAAAAGTGAATTAAGGCTTTTAAGGTGTCCTGATTTCAGATTTATGATTTTAGTCCACATGTAACCGGTTCAGACACAGCTAATGCTAGAGGTAATTTGCTTCACCACCAGATAGCGCTGTCCTGAATGCCAATTTTCTGGTTGTAGATATTTGGTAGCATTCCAAAAGCCTTTTCAACCAATTCTTTGTAACATTTACAGTAATATCTTGAATAGAAAACTCAAAATCAGCTACCCTGAAGATTTGGCTGTTCAGGTGCAACTCTAGAAACAACGGGCACCAAGGCTAATATTGGGTGACGTTAACCTGCTTGTTAACATAAAGGATTACTACCAAGGGTGGCTTTTAACTTGAACACGTGCTCTGTACTTTACATGCTGTAGAGTACAGCTATTGTATGTAGAAATATGCACAACTATTTTTACTTGCACATGTGGTTGAGGACCTTGTTTCCAGCAAATCCTGCAGCATTGTCTGAATGGAATTCTTTAAGAACTCCAATTCTCTTCTAAGAGTCTGATGCACCTTCTCTGATGTGAAACCACTTCACGTTTAGTTAGTTTCTTTCACTCCTGTACTGATAAAGAGTGGCAGGGACGTAGTACCAAATTTTGGGCCGCGGGTACAGCACTGTGTGTGGGCCCCTCGAACCAAATTTTGAATTTTACATTCTAAGGTTTAAGATGGGGCCATTTCCATCAATAACCTTGGTTAGTAAGCTCCACCGTTATGGACAGTTTGATGCTGGTATATCATTTGTTTATTGGTCTTTGAGAATATGTTTACTGTCATCAATATTTTCAAACCTCTTTGTCTATAGTGTACTTTTGAGAATAGTTAGTTAATTCCCTTCCACAGCATGTGGGACACCATGTGGTGTATGGGGGTGGTGCCTATCTCCATTTCTCTGACCCTAGGCCACACAGCTACTGTAAACAGTGAAAGCTAGTGATGGGATGGCAGGCTCCGGAGCTTCGAGGGTGCTCCGAGCTTGTCCAGGATATATTTGGCAAAGCACGTTTTGAGGCGTGTATTGCTGACGTCATACCACGTGACTGGGTCAGGAAGCCATTCATGATTTTGCACGCAACATGAAATAAAGTGAGCAGCGATACACAATGGAAATCCCCGTCCCTCACGTTTTGTGTTGTCAATGTTTGACTGTGTAACGGATTTGTCACAGCCAATTTTCAGATGGAGCCAGCACCAAAAACACAGACTTGTCCCGTTTGGGAACAGTTTGATCTCATTGCTCCCATTCATGCATTTTTCACAAATAGTGGCTATTTATTGTAACTGAAGTGACGGCCTAGTGGTAAAGCATTTGCTTCACAACTGGGAGGCTGGGGTTCAAGTCCCAGCTAGACCATTCTTGTAATTTTATTTTTATTTGCAAGGTGAAGTGTCTGTTGTGTTTCAAAGAGCTTGGATCATTATGCTGAGGCACTACTGTGCCCTGCATGAGAATAATGACAGAGGTGAATGTACTGGGAGAGACAGAAAGTTGTCTATCCTACACTGCACAAACTTGTAGTAGCCTTCCTTTGCACACCTGCATCCTCTGTGATCTGAGAGAGTATTCTCCAAAGCTGGAAAAATAATCTCAAAAAAAGAAATCGCCTTAGTCCGAAGACTGTTGAAAAGTTATTTCTTTTTTTTTTTCCACAATATCTTTATTGAACCTTTTTTTTTTTAACAAACATAATACAAACAATCAAACACTAACACTAAAGTACTACAAAAAAAAAAAAAAATGCACTAAAAACACCAACAACCACCACCAAAATCAAGTCTTCAACAATGCTCCTCTGTTTAGTCTAGACAATCCAATACATAAGTATACATATTATGTTCACCAGTTTGGAATTTACAAGGTCCACACACATCATTCACCTTCTTCTTCAAGAGTTATGTTTAAATTTTTTACATAATCAATAAAAGGTCTCCATATATTCTCAAACACAATTTCCTTTGATTTCAGTATATATGTTATTCTTTCTAATGGAAGGTTTGTTAACATCTGTCTTAACCACTGAGTCACATCTGGTCTATGAGTCTTTTTCCATAATAGTGCAATACATTTTTTGGCATTAAGCAAACTGAGGTCTATGAATGTTCTTTCACTTTTATTAAAATTATGCTTTTCTGGGTACAGACCCAACAAAAACAGTTTAGGATTCAATATGATTTGTTTTGAGATTATTTTTTCAATTGTTACCCTCACCTCTTCCCAAAACATTCTTATTAATGTACATTCCCATAAACAATGAAATAGAGTTCCTTTACTTTCCATGCATTTTGTGCATGTATCTGGTATATTTTTGTTATATCTATTTAACTCCTCCGGTGTAACATACATCCGCATTAACCATTTGAAATGTATCAATTTAAGGCGTACATTTATTGATTTGGTTTGAGCTTCTGTACAAGCCAATTCCCATTGTTCCTCTGAAATATCAATTTGCAGATCTTCTTTCCAGTAGTTTAATCTTTTCAGTGAATTTTCACTTGAAGATAGTGTCAATGAGTTATAAAACTCTGAAATAATACCCTTTCTTTTACTATCTTTCATCATCATTTTTTCCAAGGATGAATAAATAGGTCGAGTGAGAGCTTTATTTTGATTTGATCGAATAAAGTTTCTAAGTTGAAGATATTTAAAAAAATGTGTTCTATTGAGATTAAATTTGATCCTCAGCTCTTCAAAAGACATTATGTTATCTGCACATGGCAAATATAAATCCTGAATCTTTTGTATCCCTTTTAAATTCCATACTTTAAATACAGCGTCCGCTCTCCCTGGTTTAAAATATTGATTACCCCATATTGGACTAAATTGTGACAATAACTGTGGTTCTTTTAAATAGTTTTTAGCTTCACACCATATTTTGATCATATGCTTTACAAATGGATTTTTAACTTGTTTTTGTAATTTTTTTGCCGAATCTGAGTATATGAATATGGGAAGAGGTAAAGGTAAATTGTATGATTCCATTTCAGTCCAGTGAGGGAGATCATTTGATGAAAAAGAAAAGTTATTTCTTAATAAAAATGGATAAGTAGCACAAGCACATTCACTGTAGTCACCCGAGTTTTATCATTTCTTTTTCCCTTATGATCATTGACATTTCTTAAAAGACAGCGCATTTATTGAAATGGAAAAAAATACACATTAAATCAATAATGCCCTTGCAAAAATCTGCATGTTGTATACATTTTGTCCACTAGATGGCCTAGTAGAGAAAATGAAGTTTCACATGAGGCCTCGTCTATATGAACCACTTCGATGAAAGGCCTCAAGTCCTCTAGAAAGCCTCATCTGGCCATCACTAGTGAAAGCTACAGTGGGAGGTCAGTCCTCTGGTAACTGTGCGTTAACTTTCCTTTCCCCATTCTATTTTGCTGAGCACCAAGCTAGAAGGCAGAAATTATCATTTTTATATGGTCTTTGGCATGACCTGGCCTTGAACCCACAACTTTCCCGGTTGTGGGGCAGATACTGTACTCCTAAGCCACCACTCTGGTTAGTTACTTTTGAGAATGGACCTGTAGTATTTTTTCATTTATTTATTTATATTCTAGTCTATTTTCTATTCCATTGGTCTTATTCTATTGCATACTTCCAGTTTTTCACTAGTAGAACATCTTTAACAAACCCAGTTTCCAATTGAGCTCAATATACAGTGATGTGCACAGACATTTTGGGGGGCAGGTATCACCCCCCCCCCCAAAAAAAGGCACTCCTAAATAATGAAAAAAGGAAATTTATATACAGTATTGCAAATTTTACTGTAGTTGTTTGGTATATCTATTTTATTTTAATACCTATACACTCATGGGCATATTTTATACCCCATAGATTTTTACAAAATTATCAACTAACACAAAGACCAAGGTCTTAACCATTAATTATGTAAAAGTTTTACCAAATGCTAACTTTATGAATATCACCCACAACCCCCTTGTTAAAAAATAACTCACCTACTGCATGCACTTTCACAAAGTAGTATATGAATATAAAAAGCAAGGTTTAGGGCAATGATGCACTAACCTGGCTGAGGAAGCAGACGTGCTGCAGGCATAGGCTGTGATTGGTGCTGCACTTGAATCAACCAGGTGCAGGTGTGTGGACTAAACTATTTTGCACCTTTTCAAAGGGGTGATAGGGACCTCAGACAACATCCATCATGAAAGTTAATGCAAAATTCAGTCTCTCAAACACTTCATTCAGCCAGGGTGAGTCTTATTATGACGTTAATTAATTAGAAATTAAAAGAATGCAACACAGAAAAACGTTTTCATTCCAGGCTTTTTGAGGGCCCCTCCCTGCAGTGGGCCCTGGGTAGAGTAACTTTCCCTACACTACCCCCCCTCCCAGTCCAACGCCCCTGAATAGTGGAAATGTTGACTCCAACCCAGAGGACTGAGTTACCACCAAACCAGAGTCTTTCATCTTGTTTTATCTGATGTTCAACCTGTATGACATTGATCTGTAAAACTGAAATATTTTCTGCATCTGCTCTCTCACAACCTCCTTATTTTTGTGGTGTTACTGTAAAAAGAATGTATTTTTATAGATTTTTCTTACTGTATTGATAAATCCAATACATGAGAAAGATGCACCCATCATTCAGAATGAGTTTATTCTTTGCGTTCTCTTTCACTTTCCTGTTAAGTTTAAATTTCACTAACTTCATGCTGATTCGGCGTTTGGGGGACATGCATTAATGGTGGGAGTCTGTCTGCAATTTTCTCTTTCTGGTGAACCTTAAAGGTGGTTCATGCTGGAGATCTCCTCCTGTCCATGCACCTTAGTACATCTTTGATTTGTGGTCTTCACCCTCTGTGATGGAAAGAGACATTTTTGAGCAAGTTTAGCTACAAGACATATTTTAGTCTTAAAATCAGAAAACCCGCAGCGGCCCTCAGTTTATATGTGCAGCTGTTGTTGTTGTTTTGGAGTCTAGAAAAACAGACGGAGAAACCAAGCATGCGCTAGCTTGGTATGAGGAGAGTTTTGTCTTTAGTATGAAACTTTTTGTGTCAGGAATGTGTGACTTTTCTTGCAAATTTTAAACTGTTTTATCTCATACATTGGCAACTTTTTTCTTGAAAATCTGAAACTTCCTAAAATTGTAGATCTTTTTTCTTGCAAATCTAACAAGAAAAACAATTTTCAGAAAAAGGCCCAGTTTACAAGTTTTTTCCCCATGAATTTGTAGCTTTTTTAGTAAATTTGAGACATTTTTCTCTACAGTTGGAACTCTTTCTTATAAATTAGTGAGCTCTAATAATGCACCAATCCTATACCGATACTGAGCAAATTAAATACAGTGTAAAATTAAAATGTTATTGTGAAGAAGAGACTTGGGAGTTGGCGGCCCACTAGCTCCCACAGCATCTATGATCCTGGGGTGTAGCCAGTTTTTGGTGATGAGCTGTCTCGTATGGTTGGTCAGGTGAATATGTGCAGTTTTACTTTGTAAATTTTGTGTCCAAGGGACTGGGCATTTTCAACAAAAAGGTCGGGCAGTGCTGGTCTGTTTGGACTCCTATTTAACCGAGCCAAGTAGCCAGACTGGCTACCCCGCTTCTGTTTCATTCTCATCTCCATCTCTGGGGCGGACCGCTTAGTGTAGCAATATACGGAGATGCCAGTGGTGTTATGGTGACTTGGCATCTTCTCCTGGTGTGCAGTAATTCTTCTCTGCTGTAGAAGGAGAACCGGAGTGGTGGCCTAGTTGGTAGAGCATCTGCCCCACAACCGGGAGGTCGTGGGTTCAAATCCCGGCCAGGTCATTCCAAAGACCATATAAAAATGGTACTTTCCACCTTCTAGCTTGGTGCTCAGCATAATAGAATGGGGAAAGGAAAGTTAACACACAGAGCTACCAGAGGACTGGCACCCCCCCCCCCCCCCCACACACACACACACACACACTGTAGCTTACACTACTTACAGTAGCTGTGTGACCTAAGGTCAGAGAAACGGAGATAGGCGCCGCCCCTATACACCACATAGTGTCCCACATGCTGTGGAAGAGATTAACTTAACTGTAGAAGGAGACTGTCACTCCCGACCGTCCGCTGTAGTATTTTATCAGCTGTAAATATTAATTTTGCTGATCAATAATTTTAAATGCTTTATCGGCCGATACAATAACGTGCCGATAATATCGTGCATCCCTAATTTGAACCCATATCTGATACCGATATCGGTTTGTTGCATCCCTACCGGTGTTTGGTTTTCTGTCAAAGTCACAGGGAGCCACTGGCTGTGGGTCAAATGCTGCAGACCAAAGAACCACACTAAGGCAGATAAATCTGATTAACTTTGGTCGGTAACAGGGGTTAGGACACATGCTAGCAGCTGTGCTCTTTGTCCCTTTTGTCATTCACATCACAGGAACGAGGAGCTTTTGTTAGGTCCACTATGAGTTTGTAGTCATAGCCTGAAGTGTGTGTAACTGTGTCACAATAAAGTCAGAGGTGGTGTTCTGTAACGTCTCTTTTTAAAATAGTCCGTAGATAAAAACAGAACTCATAACTGTGGGCACTAATAGCAGACTATCAGTCAGGACAAACGGGCCTCTCTTGGTTTCAGTATGTTGGGAACCGAGTTGCTCCATCCAGTCGCTCCAGTCCAGTAATTTTATTCCCATGCGGTTACCCGCTGTTGTGTGTGACTGTGGGCAGAAAACCTGCTGAGTCGCCCTGGCACCAGTCTGGTCCTCCACTGCCTCGTCAGAACCTCTATCCTCTCTGCCAACATCTCACTTCCTGTTACTCTTTCTCATTGTTGAGCTTTGGCTTGATGCCACTTGCCTTTAGCTCATTCCGGTGAAGCCGAAAGGAGTTAACGCGATGGGGCTGCGCCCATCTGTCCGTCCATAGGTCCTCTCCTAGGAATTTTTCCCCAGTAGTCATCAAACTCACACACAATGATCCTCAGGTGGGTCTGCTTCTAGGCTTTGATCAAGGGCAAAGGTCAGAAGATCTGAGCATTCTCGGGGTGATTTCATCAGGTCAGAACGAGCTACTCCATCACTGACGGTCTGCTTCTGATAATCGTGCTTCAAACACATGCTTTTTTTGCACATCTAATGGACCTTGTTTGAAATAAAATCTCTTTCCATTCTAAATAATTTCAAATATTTTAGCACTTATGCATCTTTGTGTGTTCTTTTTGTTGTTGTTTTGTTTTTGCCTTTGTCTCTATTTTAAATATTTGCATATTTTTGCTCTTTTTATGCACCTCAGTCTATAGGAACATTTCATTTTTCTCATGCACAATATGGTGCACACTATGTATGAATGTCAGTAAAGTTGAGTTATGTTGAAAATGTGGAAGATAAGACAGTAAAAGCCCCGTTTTTATGTCTGGTGCCAAAGAGCTAATTTGTTTTTTGTTTTTTTGTTTTTTTTTAACTAAAAAGTTGATGAAACGGGAGCGGTTTCTGCAGTGCCGTGTCTTGAGTCTGTGCACGTGGATTCTTGTGTGTGAGGACTGAATAATTGAAATATGGCCTATTTAATAAGGAACGCCTACCATGCTGCAAGAAGCAAAAGCATTTGATTTTCAAGGGTTTTTTTCAGTTTAAAGGACCTGAGACCTATTACGTGAGTAAGCAGGTGTAATAATTTAATGTATTCCTGGGTAATGTCATATTACTAAATAATATAAATGATATTTATTTGAATTAATTATAACTTTGTGGTGCTGGATTCTCTTCTATTTTTAGCCCAAGTGTTGACACTGGCTCAAAATTCACAACACAGGTGAGCGATATCGGATCCTGAAAACGGACCCATCAGGCGTAACTTACCTCTCGGGTGGGATAAACTGTTATTCTTGATCGGCAGCTGCTGCACACATCATTCACTAGTACATGATTATTTTTCCCTAATTCTACATCCCACAAGTTGCCTGTACAACATTTACACCAGTCGCTGCCACAGGTGAATTACATTAACAGCAGGGAGGAACTCTGTGTCGGGTCTGTTAGTGTGAAACATGCAGCACTGCCTTAAATACCAACCAAAGAAGCATCTGAGGCATTTACTCTGTCACTCTTCCAAGTTATTCTGGTTGAAAGGGATACTAAAATTACTTCTGACATTTATCTCAATGAGGAGTTTATTGGGATGGTTCCAGTAATCTGTTCTTATGTTGAGTGGTGTTCTTAAATATTTTACCTGGCATGATTAAACTTGAAATATATCACAGCTGGAATCTTCAGTGCTGGCTAAGTGCTGTCAGCCACAGCAGTGAGCTGACCCCCCCCCCCCCCCCCGAATGTCTTTTTCTCTCATTATTGTCAGATTGTTATTTACACTGCCCACCCAGCTTCCCACTTTTCTAGAAACCTTTGACCTGCCACATTGCTTTGCAGCATGACATCAAACGCCATCGTGTTCCAAAGGCTTATAGGAGCAAATCATCATATTACGCAGCTGGTGTGTTGTTTACTCAAGTCATTAAATATTTACAGTGGTGTGAAAAGGTGTTTGCACCCTTCCTGATTTCTTAATTTTTTTGGTATGTTTGTCACGCTTAAATGTTTCAGATCATCAAACAATTTTAAGTATTAGACAAAGATAACACAAGTAAACACAAAATGTAGTTTTTAAATGGTGTTTATTATTAAGAGAAAAAAATCCAAACCTACATGGCCCTGTGTGAAAAAATGATTGCCCCTAAACCTAATAACTGGTTGGACCACCCTTAGCAGCAACAACTGCAATCAAGCATTTGCAATAACTGGCAATGAGTCTTTTACAGCGCTGTGGAGGAATTTTGGCCCACTCATCTTTGCAGAATTGTTGTAATTCGGCCACACTGGAGGGTTTTCGAGCACAAACCAGCTTTTTAAGGTCATGCCATAGCATCTCAATTGGATTCAGGTCAAGACTTTGACTAGGCCACTCCAAATTGGTCTTTTTTTTTTTTTTCTTAAGCCATTCAGAGGTGGACTTGCTGGTGTGTTTTGGATCATTGTCCTGCTGCAGAACCCAAGTGCACTTCAGTTTGAGGTCATGAACAGATGGCTGGACATTCTCCTTCAGGATTTCTTTGGTAGACAGCAGAATTCATGGTTCCATTTACCACAGCAAGTCTTCCAGGTCCCGAAGCAGCAAGACAGCCCCAGACCATCACACTACCACCACCATATTTTACTGCTGGTATGATGTTCCTTTTCTGAAATGCTGTGTTACTTTTATGCCGGCTGTAATGGGACACACACCTTCCAAAAAATTCAACTTTTTTCTCGTCAGTCCACAGAGTATTTTCCCAAAAGTCTTAGGGATCATCAAGATGTTTTCTGGCAAAACTGACATAAGCCTTTATGTTCTTTTTGCTCAGCAATGGTTTTTGTCTTGGAACTGTGCCATGCAGGCCATTTTTACCCAGTCTCTTTCTTATGGTGGAGTCATGAACACTGACCTTAACTGAGGCAAGTGAAGCCTGCAATTCTTTGGATGTTGTTGTGGGGTCTTTTGTGACCTCTTGGAGGAGTCGTCGCTGCACTCTTGGGGTAATTTTGGCCAGCCAGCCACTCCTTAGAAGGTTCATCACTGTTCCATGTTTTCACCATTTGTGGATAATGGCTTTCAGTGTGGGTCGCTTGAGTCCCAAAGCTTTAGAAATGGCTTTATAACCTTTTCCAGACTGATAGATCTCAATTATTTTGTTTCTCATTTGTTCCTGAATTTCTTTGGATCACAGCATAATGTCTAGCTTTTGAGGATCTTTTGGTCTACTTCACTTTGCCAGGCAGGTCCTATTTAAGTGATTTCTTGATTGAGAACAGGTGTGGCAATTATCAGGCCTGGGTGTGGCTAGAGAAATTGAACTCAGCTTTCCAAAGATCTGATAAATCACAGTTAATTTATGTTTTAACGGGGGGGGGGATCACTTTTTCACACAGGACCATGTGGGTTTGGATTTTTTTCCCCTTAATAATAAATACCTTCATTTAAAAACTGCATTTTGTGTTTACTTGTGTTATTTTTGTCTAATTTTTAAATTTGTTTGATGATCTGAAACCTTTAAGTGTGACAAACATACAAAAAAATGAGAAATCAGGAAGGGGGCAAACACTTTTTCACACCACTGTAATCATTGCAGATACCACAACACTGGCTCTAATGACCCTGTGAATCACACCAAAACATCTTACTCCCAGTTATGTGGCTCTTTTTTAAATTATTATTATTATGTCTGCATCTCTTGGTTACTGTTCAAGTAAGTTAATTTTGTCTTCTTTTCAATTATTAATTCACTTTCATTTTTATCAGACACAGATGAGTAGGAGATGTTTGTTTTTACCCTGACATGTTTCGACTGACGTCTACAATCTTCCTTAGAAGCGGCTGTGACGTGTTGTTTATGAGCTGTTTTTCCTAGGTGTGACCAGCCAGCCCGGTGGATCTGTCAGCTCCATCCTAATATGAGGCACAATCTGCATGTTTCTTTTCAGAGTTTATCTAACTAAAGGCTCTGTGTATTTCTTTGTGAAGTCAATGTTTTAATATTTTAACAGCATACATGTTGACAACTGTATTTTATAAGGTTAACATCCATCCAATCCAGGGGTCCTAGTCATGGAAGCAGTAATCCAAGCAGAGAAGCCCAGACTGCCACCCGGTTCACATGGCACCATGATCCTTCCCACAGTTGGTGAGCCCACTGGAGGTCAGACCTGTTATGTCTGGAAACCCAGGAATGACCAGCGGAGAGTGGTGTTGCTTGGAACATGAACTTTATTACAACAGCATATAACTTACAGTATTAATGTCTGTTTCGGGAGGTTGGACCCTGAGAGAGGAGAGTGCCAAGAGAGCTAAGATGGCCGACACTCCCCTTATATTGGCATGGTGTGATGACGTCACCACACGGCTGCATCATCACGCCAGTGCCAGTTAACTCTGTGGTTTCCTATACCACATTCAACCCCCCCCCCCCCGCCCCCGGAAAAACAGAACAGCATGCAAAACAAATCTACTCTCCCCAATTTGATATCACCAAAACACAAAACTAGCTGGGGCTAGCAGGTAGACCACCGCATAGCCCAGTGTGGCTGAGTGGGTTATTTTGCCACTATCCATCGGCAGCGGCGCCCCTTGTTAACCAGTCCTCTTTCTATTTTTTCTTCCATGAGGAAGGCAGTCCTGTTGGAGGGTCCTTGTAGTGAGCTTGTAGCAGACATACCCCTGGAGATGCGGGGGCCCACAGACCAGGATCGTCTCTCACGAAACCCCAGTCTGGGTCCCACACCATGCAAGTCACCTCCCACGAAGCCCTTGTCGTCCAGGGTTGCTGCTCGAACCTGATGGAGATGGTTGGCATGCCATACCGAACCATCTGCCAGTTTGAAGGTCGCAGGGCCCAGTTGCGTGATGATCCTGATGGGTGTCGGTAGTGGTGGGGGCTGTGTTGGGGCCGACTGTGGGTCTGGCCATTTTGTTCTGCGGACCCGAACCCAGTTCATCACTGCAAGCGGAATTTTGTTCAGCTGTACATGGCGTTGAGGCTGTGCTGGTGTAGTTCTTACGTCTGTTGTGGGGCATCCACCAGGTTGTGGTGGTTCTGCTGTGTCCTGTTGGGTCATGGACTCTTCATCCTGCGTCTCAGCTGCGGTTCCTGGAGGCTCGTGCCGGTCGTGGATTCAGAAGACATCCAATGGCTCTGTTGCGTTCTGTTTGGTTGCGGACTCTTCATCCAGTGGCATCTATAGGCTGGTGCTGTGCATGGATTCGGAAGTAGTCCAGCCCCTTCTCCCCCTCACCTGGGAAGTCTGGTCATGGTGATGTGTTGTTGTCACCATTGGTAGAACCTGCGCCGGGTTGTTGTGTCCTGAGGTTCCCAATAGTCGTGGGCTCCCTCTCCTGCAGCTCTGCAGCGACTCTCTGAGGCTTATGCTGGGTGATGATCTGAGACAAGTCCAGTCGCTGCCCCTTCTCCGGCCAGTGCTCCTCCTGTGAGTACGGGACGGCTGTACCCTCATCATCATTTGGGTGTGTTGCGTCCCACTTGGCCACGAATTCTCTCTCCTGCAGTGCTGTGGCGGATCCCTGAGGCTTATGTCGGGTGAGGATCAGAGACGAGTCCGGTTTATGCCCTCTCTCTATGTGTTGGCATCGCTGCCCCCTGGCCGGGCAGGAACACGATCTCTCTTGGTGCATTGGGCAGCCACAGTTGCCACATGAGAAGCGCCTTGTAGCGTTCCTCTAATCCGCAGTGTCTACTTCGGCCTCTTCTGCCATATCACCGGGCCCTTCTGTGATTACCACGTGTGCTAGTGGTGTCTGGCTTGGTTGGTTGGCTAACTGGTCTCACACCATTTCATCCTCCAACAGACCAAATCTGCACATGCTAGCTAGGTTGCGAAGGTCTGCGACAAATTGTTGTGTCGTCTCTCCAGGCTTTTGTCGTTGTTGGCGAAACCTAATGCGCCGCGCCAACACGTTGTTGGGTGTAGCGAAGTAGCTAGCTAGCAGTTCGACTGAATCAGCAAACGACTCCGTTGGTCCTAGCGTGTAGAAAATACGTTGGCCTTCTATGCCCAGACTGTGAATCAGTAGAGCTCGCTTCCATACCTTGTCCAGCTTGCCCAGGTCCATCACCGACATGTAGGTGGTGAAAGCATCGAACCAGCGTGGCCACGGTGCAGGGGGCTCACCGGGGTTTTCTAGAAACAGCTGTGGTGGCCTCACGCACGCTTCCATGGTTTAACTCTCGTCGCCAAACATTATGTCTGGAAACCCGGGAATGACCAATGGAGAGTGGTGTTGCTTGGAACACGAACTTTATTACAACAAAGTATAACTTACAGTATTAATGTCTGTTACGGGAGGTTGGACCCTGAGAGAGGAGAGAGCCAAGAGAGCTAAGATGGCCAGCTCTTCCCTTATATCGGCTCAGCGTGATGACGTCACCACACAGCTGTGTCATCACACCAGTGCCAGTTAACCCTGGGATTTTCTATACCACAAGACCCATGTGGCTCATTTGGGTACACTGGATCCTTGCTGTAATCTTGTCATGGGGATCCAATGTACAGCTCTTGGTCTGGCACTTCACCCAGGACCAGTTTTCTTTTTGAAACCCTTGCAGGGGCAAGTTGCTCATAACAACATAGCTCCTGGGATCATTAGAGCACACAAACCCCTCCACCACAATAAGGTGGTGATCCACGAAGGGGGTTAAAAACCATGAAGCACAGTATGGCAATTTTAAACATTACTAATAAAAGCTGCATTTGCACCAAACGTAAAGGGAATTTTTTGCTCAGCATGAATACATGGTATCTCAATGTAAATATGTGAATACATGTGAATTCATGCATTCACATCCAGAGGATTTGGTAATGATGGCTAGTAATCAGCCTTGAGAGTCTACCATCACCGGAGTAAAAGTTTCAACACTGGAGGGTAAACTTGTTTGAAAATGAGACTGCCACTCACCTGCAGACAGATGGACCAGGAGCTCTGGAGCTTAAATGGAGTGTCTGTTGTTTATCCATCCACGAACTCCTGCTACGGATGTGTTGACAAGGGCTAGCAGTGTAAATAGCCATTGTCCAGGTGCAGTTTTTGACATTTTCCCAGGTGGGAGCCCTGCCAGATAACATAAGCTTAAACATGATGGTGTTTTGGGGATTTCCACAGTTGGTACAAAGCAGCTGCAGAAGTTATGAAGACAACTCCGCCCCTCTGCAGCTCACTCAGACGCAAATTCGCATCTCTTCGCATGCTTACATTGAGTTAACATGCAATTGTACCGCCCCAAAAATTTGCACGTCCACTTTTGGTCTGAACACACCTCAAGGCTACAGTGGTATGCAAACATCTGGCATGGAGACTCCAAGTGTTTGCCTCTTTTTCTAGATTCAGTTTTTCCAGAGTCAGAAAACAAGAAGCACTGCAGTTATCAACACCAAACATGGTACAGGAATAAGGCATATAAAGTTCTAGACATGTATTCATTTTGAGGTCAAAACACAGGGTCTGCACGTACCTGCGTCCCTGAGTGTGAATCTCCTTATAATTTACATATAGGAAAAGATTGGAAACTGAATCAAAGAGCCAGTGGTATACAGTAGTATGTGTAATAGTAAATCAAATAAATTTGTGCACCTGATGTGGGCATTATTTTTACTTATTTTCACCAAGCACTACAATACCACAGTCTTCCGAAAGACATGAATACATTACATTTAGATGAAATTTGGACCAAAATAATTTAAAATCTCTAAAATGTTAATAAGGAGGAAACTGAAGGTAAATCCAAATGGGGATCTCTAGATTAAAATGGACACGGGTTATGTAACCCATAACAAAGGTCTCCCAATCAAAGAACAAGAAGGTCTTTGTCCGTGCTGATCTTATCTTTGTGTTTGCTCTGTGAATTAAAGTTCTATGATTTAATCCTGCCTGCAAGTCAAATTTTAAGTGCATTCCTTGTCCCACTCCCTATTGTTAAACACATTCAGGTAAACCTGCACACTGGGAAACTTGCAGCAGTTTTTTACTGACTGGGTTCACTTCAAAAGCGGTTGTAATAAGTTGGTCTGTTGAGCTGCTGAGAACTTCCAGCCCTGGCCTCAGATCAGTTTCATGCAACCTGACCTCGCATTCAAAAATAGGAGTCCTCCTTATGTTAAGTATGCACCATCACACATACACACAGTATTTAGCCAGCTTCAATCAGGAAGTTTTTTTTTAGTAATATTACTCTATGCATTAACATACTGTATGTATGGCTTTGAAATTAAAAACTGTACTGGACCTAAAAAATAAACATGGGCTCTGTAATATTAAGCAAATCCCAGATAGATGCAGTGCCTTGTTGGATATTTGTGCTGATCACCAGCAGAGGGCACTGTCTGACAGCTAACGTACTGTGAGGAGAAATTAAAATATAAGCAAGAAAATGGCTGCCTTGGAGGCGTGTACTCTGTGAATGCTTTCTAGTATGTATTGCAGTTTGCCATAATAAATACATAACTCAATATTAAGAGAAAAAATACTGTTTGTATATTTTACTGACCCAGCTAGACATCTGTGTTCCCAGCAGGTTCATTAATCCACAGTCACTGATGCTGTATATCTTGTGTCATTCTTTTTTTTTTTCGGGGTGGGGGGGGATTAGCAGATATGCTGAGCTGTGCGAATGGCCCTTACTGTGGCTAATATTTAAATTGGGCTTTTGGTTTGCAAGTTCACACAATTTTACGTTAGCTCAGACTGGTACTGACAGCTAAAGCTAACAGCTAACATTAGCATGGTATCAACCATGGATTTCAGCAGTGCCAAAAGAAGGAGGTTGGGATGAATTGGAGCACATTACCGTTTATGTCAGGGTGATGTGTAGAAACCTGGACCCAAAATGCAAGATTCAAAGTTTCAAAGGTTTTATTTAAGAGCTGACCAAGCTCTGGCCAGCTCGAGGGTCGAATTAATAAGTCCACAAGGCAAAGCAGGAATAAGCAAAACTGTACATGAAATAATAATCCTGAAAGGCAGGGCAAGACCGGCAGGCAGAAGCGTGTGTTAAACACCGAGTGATACATAAGGAAACCAGACAGAACATAGACTCAGACACATATATCAGTCCCTCCAGGATTTCGCGATGTGAGCACATCAATTCACGCGAAATCTGCCAATCAGTGCAACTATTGCCTGACTTTGCAACTTTGTCCAATCACCGCAACTTTCCCGCAATTGTGGCCAATCCTCGTCAATTTCTGCCAATTTCACCAATCAAATTCATCTCTCACTGGTGCTCAAACGCTCAGTCTAACCAATCAAATGCATCGCTGCACTGCGTTCACTTCCGTGTTTACAGTGAGCATTAACCGAACACATCAGCAAAAACAGAGTGTGTGATTCAAAAAAAAAACACTCACCTGCGAGGTTTCCAACACCATCCCTTCATCCGTCTCCCCCAGCCTGCCGGTGGACGTCTCGTCACATCTCCATCCTGACTGCGTGGATGAAGCACTGGGTTTGTGTTGAAAAATGCCTGCCTGTCTCAAAAACGCAACTTCACAGAAGCACGCGTGAGGACAGACGCCATAAAACCCCAAACAAAACGAGCAAGTCGAAAGGTGCCTTCACACCACACGCGAGCGGGCAGTGCAAATCCATACAAAGTCAATGGAAAGAGGCAAGCACATGTGAAATCACGCATTCACGCGTTCACGTCCTAGGGCTAATGCTGGCTTTGAGATTCTGCCGTCATCTGAGTAAAAGTATCAACATTGAAGAGTAAACTAGTTTGAAAATGAGACTGACACTCACCTGGAGACCAAAGGACCGGGAGCTCTTCAGCTGAATCGGGATGTCAGAGTTATTTGCCCACAGATTCCTACCATGGACATGCTAACAAGGCTAGCAAGTTAGCAGCGGAAAAACACCCATGAATTTTTTGAGGCAGGGACAACTTTTTCAGGTGAGCCCCCCGTTGGATAATGTAAACCTAAACACGATATTATTTTGGGGATTTCAACAGCAGGTTGAACACTGCTGCAGAAGTTATAAAGGCAACTTCACCTGTCTGCATCTCACCCAGATGGTGAATTCATGTCTATTCATGTATTTACATTGAGTTAAAATGTAATCGTGCTGCGCGAAAAATTTGCCTGTTTGCATTTGGTGTGAAGGCACCTTAACACTACAGCCGGTGTTTGAACATTTGATACATCTTTAGAGGTAAAATCATTACTACATGTTGTTAATGAGCTTTAAAGCTGTGAATCTCCGGTCTGGATGCAGACGCCCCCCTTCCACTCCGCTGTAAATGAAAGATGGGTGTCTAAAGAGACAAGTGTGTATGTCAAGATGTGCAGCAGATAGATAGGTAGGAGTTAGGCACAGAAAGAGAGAGAATATTGTCTGTATTTTTTTCCAGAAAAACACAGACTCCAATAGATAATACAGAGCAACAGAATAAATTATTTATTTTTTCTTCTCCGCTCAGTACCGAGTGGTTGGGGACCGTATGGAGTTTTCAAATGAAGGTGCTGCCAATAATTTCCAAATCTACACTCTTTAATATGCATTCAATGCAATTTAGCTCTTGTAGTGCATATTGTGTTGAAGTCTGTATTTGCTGTTGCACAAAAGTTTTTCTGTATACCAGAAGTTTCTGCTTAATTTACAAATCACTGTAACAGGAAATTTTTGACAATCCTGTGCTTTTCTTGTATTGTTATACAGAATATCACTACACTAAATGGGGAAAAAAAAACATCTGCTTTAAAATTTGTAATTCTTCCCACAATTTTTAGTGAAAAAAACCTCTTAAAACAAAGCAACTTTTTAAAAAAGCTCTCATGAATTCAGGCTTTTGGGGCCACAACAACCATAAAAATATCCCGCAGAATCCTAGAGGGACTGATATATAGACGGAGGGAGGACAATACGACACAGGTGGGGAGACCAAGCATGACTGACAATTGACACATGAGGAAAACAGAGATGACAAACAAATTGAAACAAATCCTCCCTTTCCCCCAACAGAGTCCAAAGCCAGCCAAGACACTTTATGGGGCATAACCAAAGTCCACGGCCCCAAACCAAAATCACAACGGGTCGGGTGGCCTGCCAAAGTTCCAGGGCCACTGAACTAAAGAGCAAGGTGGGTCAGGTGGCCTTCCAGAGTCCCAGGGCCACTGGACTGGAGAGCAAGGTGGGTCAGGGTGCCTACCCAAGTCCATGGTACCCCAGACCAGAGCATAGTGTGGGTCAGGTGGTCTGCCAGAGTCCCTAGACCACCAGACCTTCGAGCAAAGCAGGTCGGAGGCCCTAACCCAGTTCATGGGCCTCCAGACCTCAAAACATGGCCAGTCGGGTGGTCTCCCAGAGTCCCTGGGCCACCAGACCGGAAAGCAGGACGGGTGCACAGATAACTGTAGAGGGTGCTTTAAACTCAGGTGAAAATGACAACATGGAAATTTTAAACTCAGCGGCTGACAACATGAAATCTTTCAACTCAGGAAATGGTGACAATGTAGATAGATAGATGTACTTTATTGATCCCAAACTGGGAAATTGCAGTGTAACAGCAGCATGACAGTAGACAACCAAACGACAGAAACACATGCATGACAAAGGCATTACCCATGGAAAGTAAAACTAACACTACTATAAAAGCCTATATACATCATAACTGAATAGACGGTGACCCATGTAACACATGAATCATACCCGCTGCACAATGCAGGACTATCGGGAGCAGAGTGGAATGTGAGGTACCAGTTAGACTGTAAGGTGCAGTATGGCAGCATAGTTATGACCAGAATACAACATCATAGTGAGTTATTGTACAGTGAAATGGCATGTGGCAGGAAAGATTTCCTGTACCTAGCTGTTCGACAGCGAAGCTGTAGTAGTCTACTGGGAAAAGTGCTCTGCTGTCTGTCCAGTGTGTGGTGGAGGGGGTGATCAGGATTGTCCATGATGGATCGCAGTTTATTTCAGAATCAGAATCAGAATCAGGTTTATTGCCATTGTTCATGTGATACACAAACTAGGAATTTGTCTCGGTGCCATGCTGCAACATTAAAAACATAATGAGAAAAAGGGATAAACTAAAAAACTAAAGGACTAGAAACGTGCAATAAGTGTAGAAAAATAAGTAATAATAAGTAATAATAATAATAATAATAGTAATAATGAGTAGTACTAGTCAAGGCAGTTTAAAAAATTAGCATGTAGCAGATAATGTGAAGTACCACATAGTGCAGTCAATAATGCAACAGAAAAACAGTGATGAATGACATGAGTCTGGTTGAGCTGCTGTACATAGTGCGCGAGAGTCAAAAGTCACTTAGTGTTCAGCAGTCTGATGGCAGAGGGGAAAAAGCTGTTCATGTGCCGAGAGGTTTTAGTCCGAATGGACCGAAGCCTTCTACCTGAGGGGAGGGGGGCAAACAGCACGTGACCAGGATGTGAAGGATCGGCTATGATCCGGCCAGCATGCCTCCGGGTCCTGGAGATGTACAGGTCCTGGAGAGATGGGAGCTTGCAGCCTATCACCTTCTCAGCAGTGCGCACGACGCGCTGCAGCCTTAGTCTGTCCCTGGCAGTGGCTCCTGCGTACCACACAGTTATGGAGGAGGTGAGGATGGACTCGATGATGGCCGTGTAGAACTGCACTAACATCTTGGTGGGTAGCTTGAGCTTCCTCAGCTGCCGCAGAAAGAACATCCTCTGCTGGGCCTTTTTGATGAGGGAGCTGATGGTTGGCTCCCATTTGAGGTCTCGGGTGATGGTGGTGCCCAAGAAGCGGAAGGAATCTGCAAAGGTGATGGGAGAGCCTGTGATGGTGAGGGGGGGCAGGGGGGATGTGACTTTCCTGAAGTCCACAATCATCTCCGCTGTCTTCAGAGCATTCAGCTGCAGGTTGTTGTGGCTGCACCAGGACACCAGCTGGGCCACCTCTTCCCTGTAGGCGGACTCGTCACCGTTGGAGATGAGCCCGATGAGGGTGGTGTCGTCCGCAAACTTAATCAGCTTAACAGACTGGTGGGAGGAGGTGCAGGAGTTGGTATAAAGGGAGAAGAGTAGGGGGGAAAGTACACAGCCCTGGGGTGATCCAATGCTGATGCTAACAGAGTCTGAGACAGACTTCCCCAGCCGCACATGCTGTCTCCGGTCCGTCAGGAAGTCGGTGATCCACCTGCAGAGGGAGTCAGGCACGTTGAGCAGGGACAGCTTGTCCTGGAGCAGATCGGGGCGGATGGTGTTGAATGCGGAGCTGAAGTCCACAAACAGAATCCTGGCGTAGGTTCCCGGGGAGTCCAGGTGCTGCAGGATGGAGTGGAGGGCCAGGTTGACTGCGTCGTCCACAGACCTGTTAGCACGGTAGGCAAACTGCAGCGGGTCTAGGAGGGGTGTGGTGATGGACTTGAGGTGAGACAGGACCAGGCGCTCAAAGGACTTCATGACTACAGAGGTGAGCGCTACAGGTCTGTAGTCGTTAAGTCCAGTAATCCGTGGCTTCTTGGGGACAGGGATGATGGTGGAGGATTTGAGGCAGGTCGGCACGTGACATTGCTTAAGAGAGGTGTTAAAAATGTCTGTGAAGACAGGAGCCAGCTCTTTCGCACAGTGTCTCAGGGTGGAGGGAGACACACCGTCCGGCCCGGGGGCCTTGCGCGGGTTCAGTCTGGAGAACTGTCTGTGCACGTCCTGCTCACTGATGACAAGGGGAGGAGGAGGAGGAGGAGGGGGGGACCGCTCTTGATGAATTAGGGGCTGAGGAGGCAGAGGAGCTGGGTGGAGTGGGTGAGTTGGACACAGCTGACGAGGTGTCAAAACGGGCATAGTGTTGGGACAGTCTTTGACAAAGGGCTTTGTCATCCTGACCTTTAGAAGCCTGAGGCCGATAGTTGGTGATTTGCCTCAGTCCTCTCCACACAGAAGCCGAGTCATTAGCAGTGAACTGCTGCTGGAGTCTCTCAGAATATACAGATTTAGCTCTCCTCAGCTCTCTGTTAAACCGATATTTGACCTCCCTGTAGCAGTCCCTGTCTCCACTTTTCAACGCTGCTTCCTTCTCCTTCCTGATCCGTCTGAGCTTAGCTGTGAACCAAGGCTTGTCATTAGAATATCTTATCCTGGTGCGCGATGGGAGAATGTGCTCTTCACAGAAGTTGATATATGAGTTCACAGTGTATGTGTACTCATTAAGATCATGTGTGGCTCTTTTAAACATGCCCCAGTCAGTTATTTCCATGCATGTGTTCAGTTTCTCTCCAGCTTCACTGGTCAATTTCTTTGTGGTGGTCACCACAGGTTTAGTGAGTTTCAGTCTCTGTCTGTATGTGGGGATGAGGTGAACCATCACGTGATCAGATAGTCCCAGCGCTGCGCGGGGAACAGCGCGATATGCGTCCTTTACTGAAGTATAACAGTGATCTAGCGTGTTATTTCCTCTGGTTGGACATTTAATACACTGTTTGTAGCGGGGGAGCTCGTGACTCAGATTGCTCTGGTTAAAATCGCCCACCACGATAACCAGGGAGTCTGGAAAGTTCCGCTCCGTAAGTTGGATGTGATCTGCGAGCACGCGCTGAGCTTCGCGCGTGTCCGCGTCAGGAGGGGCGTACACAGCGACGAGAATGAATGAGGCAAACTCGCACGGGGAATAGAATGGCTTGCAGTTAATGAAAAGAAATTCCAGGGCGGGAGAACAGTGTTTGGAAATCACCGTTACATCAGAGCACCAGCTGTTGTTAATATAGAAGCACACTCCTCCTCCGATAGACTTACCGGACAGCTCTGTGACGCGGTCAGCACGAATCAGCTGGAAACCCTCGAGGCTGATCGCGCTATCTGGAATGTTCTCATTAAGCCAGGTCTCAGAGAAGCAGATGACAGACGAGGAAGCGAGGTCCTTGAAATGCATCAGCAGTCTTAATTCTTCTACCTTGTTCAGGAGAGAATTGGAATTGGATAGAAATATGCCAGGCAAGGCTTTAGTGTCCTCTTCTCCACCATTGTCTCAAAGGTCTCTGGCCTGAGACCAATTACAGTGTAGAACCAATGTAGAACCCTTAAACTCAGGAGATGGTAACACGGAAACCCTAAACTCAAGAGAAGACATGGGAGCCTTTTGCTCTGGGGGAAAGAACACGAGAACCTCTCGCTGTGGATGAAATAATGTAGGAGCCCCTTGTTCGGAAGATAACAGAAGTTTCCTGTTCCAGAAATAACAACATAGGAGCTTCTTGCTCCGAAAACGATGACATAAGAACCCCTTGTTCAGGGGGGCAGCAATACAAGAGCTTTTAGTTTAGGGGAAAACAACATAGGGGTCCTTAGCTCTGGAAACAGTACCTGCAGAGTTCTGACCTTAGGAACACCCGGTGGTGGCACGCTGGCCTCCAAAATAGCAGGTGGAAATCTGCTGACCTCTGGAACAATAGGTGAAGTTCCAATGACCTCAGGGATAACAGCTGGAAGTCTCCCGACCTCGGGGATAACGGCTGGAGCGTGATCCTCCTGCGACCCCATCCTTGACATGGCCACCTCGGATGATGGAGGGAACCAGGAGGTCAGTGAAGCAACAGCACAGACTGGTGGGGAGGACTCAGCAGCTGGTGGAATATGTGCTTGGGTCCCCCCTCTAGGAGCAAGGCAAGTCTTTTCAAAAATGGTATTTGAACATAAATGAAAAGGTACTTGCCTTAACTCCTGGTCTCCTGCTGCCGGGGTGACTACCTCAAAATCAGAAGCTGGAATGACAACAGGCAGAGCAGGAGTGTGCACCTCAGGCTGAGCAGAAACAAGAGTGTGCACCTCTGGCTGAGCAAGAACAGGAACTGGTGGTGGTGCTGAGAAACAGCCTGGAGCTGGTACAGGAACTGGGGAGTGGCATCAAGCTGACACAGGAACTGGGGGGTGACATGGAGCTGGCACCGGAACAGGGGAGCGACATAGAGCTGGTACTGGAACTGGGGAGGAACGCGGAGCAGATGCTGGGGTAGCTAGGCCGTCCAACGCCAACTGGGTCCAACCCAGCGGGGACACATGCTCAGGAAGAAGCCAGGGTTTCCAGTCCAACATTAGCTCCTTCTGAGCAAGCACAGCCAGCCGACGCTGCTCCTGCTCCTCCTCGTCACCCAGACACTGAGGCACCAGCATAGGAAACCCAATCCAGCAGACCTCGGCGTCCTGCGGCTTTGGTGTGGGGGTAACTGCTGCTAGTGGCCCCTCCGAAATAGCAGACTCCTCCCAGACCATCCGGTTACCACCCAGTATTGGCAAGCACTTGGAAAAAGCACAAGGGGACACAGGAGATGCAGGTGAGAATTGATGGATGGCACAGGCAGCAGAAAGCGGTGGAGAGAGCTCAGCAGTGATGGTAAGTGGCTGTGGCTGAGCCCCCTCCCCGGGAGCAAGGCAAGTCCTTTTATTTATAGGTGGTAAAAATAAGAGGGTACTTGCTGTTGTTCCTGTTCTGCTGCCACTGGGGGATTGGACGATCTATCCCGGGAATAGACGTGGCTCATTCGACGAGGCGCCGCTGCACGGTGGTGTGGTGCTGTGTTGAGAAATGACAGACACAGAGGACTGGAGCGCCTCCGCCGGAGTTGAAAAGCCAGGCCACTGCATCCTTTGGCGCCAGCATGAGCCACGTCCCTCAGCTTGCGTAGGTCCCCCTTCTCTCTACTCCTCTCCTGCCGCTGATGATGGCCTCACCAGCTCCCGAGCATCCGCTGCAAATTTGGAACAGAGCGCAGGAGTCCAGGGAGCTGGGGATAGCGCTGCAGGGTGGGAAAGGCCTCTTAATTTCTCGGCTATGGCGAGGAACATGAGGGCTTTTTCCAGCATGCGGGAGGTGTGGGCAGCCTCAATCAGGTCTTCAATGCTGGAAGCGACCCAAACTTCTTCCTCACCGAGGTCCATTTGAAGAAACTTTAAATCCGCTGGGTTCATACTGCTGGTTTCCTTCTGTCAGCATGTTGTGTAGAAAACTGGACCCAAGATGCGCGATTCAAAGTTTCAAAAGTTTTATTTAAGAGCTGACCAAGCTCTGGCCAGCTTGAAGGTCTAAATAATAGTCCACAAGGCAAAGCAAGACCAAGCAAAACTGCACATGAAATAATAATCCAAAAAGGCAGGGCAAGATCGGCAGGCAGAAGCGTGTGTAAAACACCGAGTGACACATAAGGAAACCAGACAGAACACAGATTCAGATGCACATATACAGACAGAGGGAGTAATCAAGACAGTACGACACAGGTGGGGAGACCAATCATGACTGACAACTGACACATGAGGAAAACAGAGATGACAGCACGGGTGGGGCTACACACAGACAGAGGATACACAGAAATTTGAACAGAGGATCAGGAGGGACAGGACCATGGCAATCATAATTCAAATAATGACCAAACTAAGCCCCTGGTCATAATAATAATACTAATAATAATAACAATAATCATGATAACAATAATAATAATCACTGAAAACTAAGGTGAAGCAGAAGAAAATACAAAACAAGAACATAATCAAGACTATAATAACAAATAATAACTGCAGAAATCCAAAAATGTAAACTCAAAGTGAGGGCAAGGACTGGGGCCCATGTCCTGAAAACAAGGAAGACAGTCATAACTCAGAGTGAGGACATGGGGCCCAATCCATGTCCTGACAGTTTAAAGAACCCGGTACTGAAATGGGTCATTTCAGTACTGGAAGAAGGGTGTTTAATCTGGGTGGAAAATGGGACTGCAGCATTTAAACCCTGAAGTATTTTGAGCAAAGCATGCCAGAGACTTTTTGTTAACACCTCTAGGAACTGTGCCAATATGTGAAAAAAGTGCATAATATACCTCCTTTAATTTTGCTGTTTTAACTTGGGAGTCAATGGAGATTGGGTACCTACTGTGTTGTAATGAGCATCAGCAGGCCTTTTGATGAATTACAGCTTTTGGTATTTTTACGTCAGAATCATCACGCAGGATCGGGTGTACACACTGATGAAACATAACCAGTATTATTGCTATTCTTGATATTAAAAGGGGGAAAATGTCAATTTTTACCTGTTAATCTAAGGTGATGTGATTTTAATATTTACTCTGACAGAATGCCCAGAGATACAAGTGTGATACGGAATGTCTTGTAGGGTATTGTAGGGTCTGATCACAGTAGCTCTGCGATGGATCACTTACTAACCTGTCTTCAAAGATGATGTCACTTGCAGTAAAATCATTTTGGTTGCGGGGAGAATTCGGTCTCCAGGAAACGGTCAAACACAAACTGTCATTTTATCCCTCCTGAGTGCTCTGCACAGTGGAGCTATAAAAGTTTGTGGGCACTTAGAAATATAGATCAAAATATAATTCCACACAGAGTATTCTGTTTTGCAATGATAGCCTACTATATGAGGTTTAGGAATTTGGCAAGCAGGAAACACTTTTAAACAGCTGGTTCTTTTTCTTTTTTTTTGGAACTATGTGCTGTATTTATCTCCTTGATGGTAGTTACACAACACAGTGGGATACCAATGATCGTGTCTGTCTCTCTGGTCACTGTTAATACTGAACACTGAAGAAAAAAAAACATAGGTAGGGTCTGTTTGCTTCATTTCATAATCTTCTTAATTCAAGACATATAAACTTATTGATGTATGATTTTTAAGTGATTTCATACAGTCTTTACCAGAGAGTAAGGTCATGCCTAATCTCAGGTTTTCATAGAAATAGAAAGAAATAGCGCTTCTACCCAGGAGACTGTTCATTTTCACTTTGCTTCTGGCTTGCCAATTCAGTTCTTTTATACAGTGGTGTGAAAAACTGTTTGCCCCCATCCTGATTTTTAATTTTTTTCGTATGTGTGTCACACAAAAGTTTCAGATTACCAAACAAATTTAAATATTAGACAAAGATAACACAAGTAAACACAAAATGCAGTTTTTAATTGAAGGTGTTTATTATTAAGGGAAAAAAAAATCCAAGCCTACATGGCCCTGTGTGAAAAAGTGATTGCCCCCTAAACCTAATAACTGGTTGGGCCACCCTTAGCAGCAACAACTGCAGTCAAGCATTTGTGATAACTGGCAATGAGTCTTTTACAGTGCTGTGGGGGAATTTTGGCCCACTCATCTTTGCAGAATTGTTGTAATTCGGCCACATTGGAGGGTTTTCGAGCACGAATCGCCTTTTTAAGGTCATGCTACAGCATCTTAGTCGGATTCAGGTCAGGACTTTGACGAGGCTACTCCAAAGTCTTCATTTTGTTTTTCCTAAGCCATTCAGAGGTGTACTTTCTGGTGTGTTTTGGATCATTGTCCTGCTGCAGAACTCAAGTGCGCTTCAGCTTGAGGTCATGAACAGATGGCCGGACATTCTCCTTCAGGATTTTTTGGTAGACAGCAGAATTCATAGTTCCATTTACCACAGCAAGTCTTCCAGGTCCCGAAGCAGCAAGACAGCCCCAGACCATCACACTACCACCACCATATTTTACTGCTGGTATGATGTTCCTTTTCTGAAATGCTGTGTTACTTTTACACCGGATGTAATGGGACACACACCTTCCAAAAAGTTCAGCTTTTGTCTCATCAGTCCTCAGAGTATTTTCCCAAAAGTCTTGGGGATCATCAAGATGTTTTCTGGCAAAACTGAGACGAGCCTTTATGTTCTTTTTGCTCAGCTGTGGTTTTTGTCTTGGAACTCTGCCATGCAGGCCATTTTTGCCCAGTCTCTTTCTTATGGTGGAGTCATGAACACTGACCTTAACTGAAGCAAGTGAGGCCGGCAGTTCTTTGGATATTGTTGTGGGGTCTTTTGTGACCTCTTGGATGAGTTGTCACTGCGCTCTTGGGGTAATTTTGGTCGGCCGGCCACTCCTGGGAAGGTTCACCACTGTTCCATGTTTTCACCATTTGTGGATAATGGCTCTCACTATGGTTTGCAGGAGTCCCAAAGCTTTAGAAATGGCTTTATAACCTTTTCCACACTGATAGATCTCAATTACTTTGTTTCTCATTTGTTCCTGAATATCTTTGGATTGCAGCATGATGTCTATCTTTTGAGGATCTTTTGGTCTACTTCACTTTGTCAGGCAGGTCCTATTTAAGTGATATCTTGATTGAGAACAGGTGTGGCAGTAATCAGGCCTGGGTGTGGCTAGAGAAATTGGACTCAGCTTTCCAAAGATGTGATAAACCACAGTTAATTTATGTTTTAACAGGGGGGGGGGGGCAATCACTTTTTCACACAGGGCCATGTAGCATTGGATTTTTTTTTTAACCATTAATAATAAACACCTTCATTTAAAAACTGCATTTTGTGTTTACTTGTGTTTTCTGTGTCTAATATTTAAATTTGTTTGATGATCTGAAACATTTACTGTAAATGTGACAATCATACAAAAAAATGAGAAATCAGGAAGGGGTCAAATACTTTTTCACACCACCTTATGGGGGCGACTGTGGCGCAGGTGTAGCGTGACCAACTACTGATCGGAGGGTCATGGGTTCAATTCCGGCTCCGTTTGCAGTCTGCATGTCGAAGTGTCCTTGAGCAAGACGCTGAACCCCCAGATGCACCTGGTGGCCAGGCTAGCGCCTGTGTGTGTATGGCTGCTCTGCCGCCATCAGTGTGTGTGAATGGGTGGATAGCAGGATCCGTAAAGCGCTTTGGTCATCCAGAGATGAGAAAAAGTGCTATATAAGTGAACACCATTTACCACTGTATACAGTATATTTTACATACATATATTTTACAGGTGCTTAAGATTACAGTAAAAGTAAGTTTGCCATTAAAAGCTATTGAAAAAAAGGAAAAGGTTAAGGTTATACAGTGTTTCCTCTGGCTTAAAGACCTTGGCGCAGTGGCAACATATTTTTCCCTGGGGAGGGGGGGGGGTAAACATACCGGAATATGTTAATTTTATACTATTTATTTCTTTTTCAAATTTTACATAGTAACGTTGCATTTGGAACTTACCATTTGAAATATTGTACGTCCAAGGCTTGAATATTGGGCCAGTTGGGGTCCCACCCAGACATCCTGTGTTTAGACTTTTTAGTGGTGTTATCCTTCTCTCCTTCCTCTGCCTGAACACTTCTCTCTCCTTGGCTCCTCTCTTCTGTCTCATCTTGCCCTCTCTGAGCTCTGTCTAATTCAGGTTCTCTCTCTGTCTATGGTGGTATACAAACAGGTTAGAAAATATCAAATGTCATGTTTTGTCCTGCAGGATTTTTGTGTCATGGTTTACATAAATGACAAAAATATGTGTATTTTTTGTATATTTATTCTTGTGTTTCTTTTTTCCATTGGGAGAGTAGGGAAGGGAAAGAAACATTCATAATAGTAATGCACTCAAGCATACTTAAATTATATGATCAGGTGGGTATAGTAACCGGAAATTCTACTCATGTAAAAGCAGTGCTTTGAAATTAATAATTAAAAGTAGGCAACCAAAAGTTTCTAGTTGAGTTAAGGGTACAAAGAGCCCCACTTAAAAACTTGAGTAATGACTTCAGTCTTGAAGGTTTAAAGTTTTTCTCAAAAATTTATAACAATTTTCTTATAGTTTTCTACTTTTCTATGTAAATCTAAAGTTGAAACCATGTTCCTCAAATTTGTAATTTCCTCTTGTAAAATTGACTTTTCTTGTACATTTGAAACTTTATTATAAATTTGTGGATTATTTTATGACTAATTTTTGTCTGTTTTTTAAAATAAAATTACTGGGTTGTTTTTTTTTAAGATAAGATAAGATAAGATAAGCCTTTATTAGTCCCACAACGGGGAAATTCCAGGATTGCAACAGCACAGGGATAGCAACACTCAGAGCAACAATCAGAAGGCAAGAAAAAAAAAAAAACAAAAAAAAAACAAGCAAGCAAGAGCAGCTAATATACATATGTACATATTACTATAAAATATATATATACACACACACACACACACACACAGTGCAGAGCATTGTAGCTGGATGGAATAAATATATGAATATATGAACACAGTGCAGAGCATTGTAGCTAGATGGAATAAATATGTAAATATATAAACACCCACAGTACGGAGCATTGCAGCTAGGTGGAATAAATATGCAAGTATATAAACACACACAGTGCGGAGCAATGTAGCTAGATGGAATAATATGTAGATATATAAAAACACAGTGCGGAGCATTGTAGCTAGATGGAATAAATATATAGATATATAAATATAAACACACCCAGTGCAGAGCATTGTAGCTAGATGGAATAAATATGTAAATATATAAACACACACAGTGCAGAGCATTGTTGCTAGGTGGGATGAAACAGCATAACCGTCTATTTAGTTATCCTACATGGTATGATTATGTGCCCATACATATTCTCACCCTCCACAGCGACCGGTATGTTCCTAGTTGTATGCCGGAGAGGACCATTGTGTAAGTCTATTGCATCTTTTGCATTCAAAAAAAACTATTAGTTTGTTACGTCTTTTTGCTATCTTTTTTTTTTTTTTTTTTTTTTTAGATAAATTTGAAACAGACTGTGGTAATTTTTTTTTTTTACTTTTTCCTTATAACAATTTACATTTTTGACCATAACTGCAGTCAGAACAGAACAATAATTTAACTCTGATTATAAAGAAAAAATATTAATAAAATTGTATTTAATGAAATAAATTAACTTAAATGACCAAGGATGCGGTTATTTCTGTTATAATATTTCTTTATATTTATAATGTGTTTTTTTTTTTTTTTAGAAATCTCCTCACCACCCAGACAGCAGGAAAAACCTCCCTTATTTTGAAATCAAATGTTGGCACGTTTAGTTTGTCTGAAGGCTGCTGACAGATTAAAATCACTGACTCCGTGAATTTTGGTCATCTTAACCTGCCGGGTACATAATAGGGAACTGTAGCGGACTCTAAAGACATAATTCACCACAATATGTGTTCATGTACAGAATGATCTGTTTAAGCAGTTATAGTTGTGCTCTCAGGCTTTCTCATCAGGTACCTCTCTAGGCAGCCGCTGAATGACCTCATTTTAGAGCTGGAGTTTTTAGCTGTTTCTTTTTGTCACTGCCGCTGGAGAATAAAAACAGCACGCCTGCTCGTGCAAGAAAAGAGAGAAATGGCCAGTCTCTTCATTCCTGCAATTCCTACAGAACATAACTTAATATTGTAGCGGCTGGTGAAATATATCCTCAGCAATTCATCAGTCCATTGCCTTTCCAGTCATATGAAGCCGGCTGCATATGAATTCTAACCACATCTCTTAGCTAAGCGACTCTTCCATTATTGCTCCCGTTTCCAGCAGGTTAAAACCATGATAAACACCAGTGCTTACATAGCTCTTATGATTTTTTTCTACATTTAAAGTTCTTTAATAAACTCATGTTTCTGTCGGACAGTCATGCTTAGCGAGACACTGCCTGCTGACTGACTGGAAAACTCGTGTGAGTGGGGCGCTTCTAAACTTTGCGCAGATGACGGCCATGCACATTGTTCATGTGCACGCTTGCGGAAAGTCATTGCTTCATATATTTTTTCATAATAAATTCATATCGCCTTGGGGTGGTGGTAAAATTTCTGGCGCTGTGGGCCGCCACGGAGAAATGTTATCAGAGGAAACCCTGTTATAGGAAGTTTTATGTCTGAATAAATACCTTGAGGAATGATGAGGCCAGGTGAATGGTCAAACTCAACTTTATTGGAAGTTGGACACCCAACAGCCACCAGGCTGGGGCATCGATCAAGACAGCGTATAATGGATTCCCCCTGCTATTTATAGGGCGGTGCAGTGGCGGAGGAGGAAGTGGCTGCCTCTACACCGCGCTTCACAATAAAGGCATTAATCACAACATCCCCCCCCCCCCCGTAGAAAGTCAAAAACCACACATGCAATTAAGACCTTCCCCAATTTAGGACCCAAATCACGCACTAACAAAACGAAACTGAAATCACTAAATGGCCTAACTCATTCATACAACAGAACTTAAAATGGAGAGGACAGGTGGACTACCGTCCTGCCCACACAGCAAGGTGGATTATTCTGCCACCTGTAAAATAAAGTCCATTAATAACTCAAAATTACTGCCGTGTTCCTAGACTAACCAAAACACCCAAGACCATAACATTTCACTGATATAGACACATGAACACAGAACTATTTATTAAATGTACATTACTGTCCTTCCGGCAGAAAATGGTAGCAGCACCGGCTTGGGGGGGCAGCCCCTCAGCCCTTCAGCAAACTCGCTCCTGGAAGCAACATGCCCCCGGGATCGTGGCTGATCTCATGGATGAAAGCGTCTCTCCTCATCATCACCGACTGCCTCTCTCATCCAGCCCCGCCACCAGAAGCCTCCTCCCGGACATGCTGCAGCTCATTGGCATGTCTCGCCGAACCATCCGACAGCTGGAAATAAGCTGCGCCCAGCTTAGCCACGGTGCACAGTTGGTGGTGGTGTTTCGCTGGCTGTTGTTTGGCCCGTATCCGCTGTGGACATTCCTCTCCTCGAGCCTGGATCAAGTCCATAACTCTAAGAGGGGCTCTGCTTGGCCTAAAATGGTGCTGTTTGGCATGCAGTCTCTCCGTGCCTGTCGGTCTGGCCCCGACCTCTTCTAAAGCCGTTGCAGCGGTCGCCATCATAGCTGCAGATCCTCCAGCCCTCTGCAGCCAAGCTCCAGAGGAATCTGGGGCTAGCACATTGGCGTCACTCGCCGACACAGGTGCCTCACCACTACGCTTGGTCCCCTCTCCCAAAAATCCCTGAGCGCCAGCACTGAGACCCTCCTGTGTTGAACCTGAGCGAGGCTGGTCCTGCTTGACTGCCGTGGTGTCTGTTAGTTCTTCGTCCCACACAACGTCATCCTCCACCGCCGGAACTGGAGGGTTCCACTGGCCACAGGTAGACCATTCTTCCCTATCGTCGTCTTTAATGGTAAAACCCAGTCCGTAAAACAAGTCACAGCCCATGATGTTGTTGCCTCGGGCCTCCATGTGAAACGTGAAGTCAGCCATCGTCGCAGACTTGTACCGAACTGTTAACTCCAGCATTCCAACCATGCACAGCCTGCGACCTCCATCCATCCATCCATCCATCCATCCATCCATCCATCCGTCCACCTTCTTCCGCTTAATCCTTTTCTGGTCACGAGGGGGCTGGAGCTTATCCCAGCATCTTAGGGCGAGAGGCAGGGTACACCCTGGACAGATTACCAGTCCATTGCAGGGCCAACACAGAGAGACAGACAACCATTCAGTCTCACAGTCATACCTAAGGACAATTTAGAATCCCCAGTTTGATGCCAATTAACTTAACTTAACTTGCATGTTTTTGGCATGTGGGAGGAAACCGGAGAAATCCCGGAGTAAATCCACTCTGGGATTACAAATCCCGGATTGGGATCACTCTGTATGTTGTAAGGGCAGCGCAGTGGCGGAGTAGTTAGCACTGCAGCAGCACAGCAACTCACCCTTGGTCGGGGGATCCTGGGTTCGATCCCAGCCCCCGACCAACAGTGATCTGTGTGGAGTTTGCATTTTCTCCCTGCATCTGCGGGGGTTTACTCCGGGATTTCTCCGGTTTCCTCCCACATGCCAAAAACATGCCTGCGACCTTCATAACCATAAAATGGCGCTGGGTTACCTTTTATCCTGTGGTAGGGGAAGAACTTCTTGACCGTGGCCCAATTCAACATCAACCCCTCCGCCCCCGTGTCGAGCAGCAGCGGTACCTCCATGCCGTCCAGCTCCACTGCACAGAATTTGTACCTGTTGGTACTAGGGAACACCGTGTGGATAGCTGTTGGGGACGTGCAGAGTGATTTCTTCCGTGGGCTCTCCGGCTCAGACACACGACACACCCTAGCATAATGGTTCAAGCGTCCACACTTGCCACAACGCTTCCCTCTAGCTGGGCAGTACCTAGCCTTATATTGGTGCTTCGCGGACCCACAACCCATGCACAGGGGTTTTCCCGGGGCAGACCTTCGGCTAGTAGCATTGGCTTCTATCAAGTTGTCATCCATGCTATCCTCACTGTCCAGGTCTGCTACTAATGCTGCAGTGGAAGGCTCTGGCTGCCGTTGTGACTGGTGCCAATTTAGCTCCAAGGTTAACGTGTCCGTGGTCTCCATTTGGAGAACTAGCTCGACAGCCCTAGCTAACATTAAGTCACATAGTGCCGTGAGTAGCCTAGCTTGTAAAGCGGCGCTATTTGTGTGCTCTGCCAGCTGGTCACGTACCATTTCTTCCTCCAATGGCCCCAAACGACAGTCACTAGCCAGCTGCCTCAGGTCAGCAATGAACTGGTGGACAGGCTCACCCACCTGCTGGTGTTGCTGCCGGAACCTAATCCTCCGGACAATCATGCGGGGTGTGAAAATGGCTCGCCAGCAACTTGACAACATCGTCAAATGAGTCCAAAGCCCTGGCATTAGATACGCTGGCCCTCAATCCCGAAATTATGTACCAGGAGCACACGTGCTCTTCGCTTATCTAGCTCATCCAGGTCGAGTGTGATGATGTAGTTCTGGAAGGCTGCGAACCATCTTGGCCAAGGCACAGGCAGCTCGCCCAGGAGCTCCAGGAAGGGGCGAAGTGGTGTGACACATGCCTCCATAGTTTGTCCTCGTCACCAAAATGTCACAGTGGTGTGAAAAAGTGTTTGCCCCTTCCTGATTTCTCATTTTTTTGTATATTTGTCACACTTACAGTAAATGTTTCAGATTATCAAACAAATTTATATATTAGACAAAGATAACACAAACACAAAATGCAGTTTTTAAATGAAGGCGTTTATTATTAAGGGTAAACAAAAAACCCAAATCTACATGGCCCTGTGTGAAAAAGTGACCCCCCCCCCCCCGGTTAAAACATAAATTAACTGTGGTTTATCACATCTTTGGAAAGCTGTGTTCAATTTCTCTAGCCACACCCAGGCCTGATTACTGCCACACCTGTTCTCAATCAAGAAATCACTTAAATAGGACCTCCCTGACAAAGTCAAGCAGACCAAAAGATCCTTAAAAGCTAGACATCATGCTGTGATCCAAAAAAAATTCAGGAACAAAGATGTCAATTACTTTGTTTCTCATATCAGTGTGGAAAAGGTTATAAAGCCATTTCTAAAGCTTTGGGACTCCAGTGAACCACAGTGAGCGCCATTATCCACAAATGGCACAAACATGGAACGGTGGTGAACCTTCCCAGGAGTGGCCGGCCGACCAAAATTATCCCAAGAGCACAGCAACAACTCATCCGAGGTCACAAAAGACCCCACAACAACATCCAAAGAACTGCAGGCCTCACGTGCCTCAGTTAAGGTTAGTGTTCATGACTCCACCATAAGAAAGAGACTGGGCAAAAATGGCCTGCATGGCAGAGTTCAAAGACAAAACCACTGCTGAGCAAAAAGAACATAAAGGTTCATCTCAGTTTTGCAAGAAAACATCTTGATGATCCCCAAGACTTTTGGGAAAACTCTGTGGACTGATGAGACAAAAGTTGAACTTTGTGGAAGGTGTGTGTCCCATTACATCCGGCGTAAATGTAACAGCATTTCAGAAAAGGAACATCACACCAACAGTAAAATGTGATGGTGGTAGTGTGATGGTCTGGGGCTGTTTTGCTGCTTCAGGACCTGGAAGACTTGCTGTGGTAAATGGAACCATGAATTCTGCTGTCTACCAAAAAATCCTGAAGGAGAATGTCCGGCCATCTGTTCATGACCTCAAACTGAAGTGCACTTGGGTTCTGCAGCAGGACAGTGATCCAAAACACACCAGCAAGTCCACCTCGGAATGGCTTAAGAAAAACAAAATGAAGACTTTGGAGTGGCCTCATCAAAGTCGAGATGAGCAATTGAGATGCTGTAGCATGACCTTAAAAAGGCGGTTCATGCTCGAAAACCCTCCAATATGGCCGAATTACAATTCTGCAAAGATGAGTGGGCCAGAATTCCTCCACAGTGCTGTAAAAGACTCATTGCCAGTTATCGCAAATGCTTGATTGTAGTTGTTGCTGCTAAGGGTGTCCCAACCTGTTTTAGGTTTAGGGGGCAATCACTTTTTCACACAGGGCCATGAAGGTTTGGATTTTTTCCCCCTTAATAATAAACACCTTCAATTAATAACTGCATTTTGTGTTTACTTGTGTTATCTTTGTGTAATATTTAAATTTGTTTGATGATCTGAAACATTTAAGTGTGACAAACATACAAAAAAATGAGAAATCAAGAAGGGGACAAAAACTTTTTCACACCACTGTATGTCTGAATAAATACCTTGAGGAACGATGAGGCCAGGAGAATGGTCGAATTCAGCTTTATTGGAAGTTGGACACACAACAGCCACCAGACAGGGGCATCGGTCAAGAGAGTGTATAATGGATGCCCCCTGCTATTTATAGGGCTGTGCAATGGTGGAAGAGGAAGTGGCCGCCACTACACCACACTTCACAATAAAGGCGTCAATCACAACATCACGGGAGGGTGAGGCACCAAGCCTCTCACACATTAAACTTCTCACCCACAATAAACTTCTCTTCTCCTCCATCTTCCACTGACTACGGTTGCATTCCATTATGGCTGTGATGCATATAGTTCCCATTGTAGTCAATGCTATACTTTCCACCTGCATTGTTTCACATATCTGGCTCACTGCAGCAGATTGCTAAAAATATGCAGAAAGTCAATTTTTGGCAGATGCCTCATCCAGCATGAAGGAAATGTCACGATATTTACTATACAGTATATAATAACTTCATTCAAAAAATGATTTAAGAACTTGCTTTTAAATATCACCCATTATATCCAAGGTCTACTCTTCCATCACTTGTGTCCGAGAGCATAAAAGCTGTGACACAGCATACAAAAACTTAACAGAATTAAAAATGACAGGCTACTCATCAGTTATTACAGCACAAACAAATCCAAATGAATAGACAGTGGCATGTCTTGCTTCCTTGTTATCAGATAAGTTCCTGATCATGTGGTAGCAACTCAGTCTTTCTCAATCTCTTGTGTTATTTTATATAATTCTCGCATGATCTTGCCATGCACACCTTATTCTGACCTGTGCTGCTTCAAAGCCCAAATGCAACTGGTGGGGACTGTCGCAAGACTCATTACAGCAGCAAATGAATGCAATTGCAGTCAGTGGAAATGAGGCTTTCCTCTGCCATCTCATTTCATGTAGTTATTTTCACGACCACTAGAGGTTGCATTTTTAACCATTTAACTATAAGGTGTAATTACTGCTGGTAAAATCTTTCTTTATATGGTCCTTTTCTGTTGGAGGACAGTTTTGGGAGTTTGATGCCACTTGGTGTTTTTTGCTTTCATTCCATATTTAATTTCATATTAAATATTTCATATTTCATATTTTGTCTTAGCCTTGTTTTAAATTGTAATCGCTCTTGTCTTGTTTTCTCTTTTTTCTCCTTTGAATTCTTGGATGGAATATGGGTGGGCAATATAAGCTGCGGCTTCAGCCATCACCCATTTCGGATAACTCACGTGGAATTGTATAGTAGAAGGAGTATTTGTCTAATTTGACCTTGTTGTTATATTATACAGTTTCTTTTAACCTGTAATGTACTATCCGAAATAAATTCATTCAATTTCAGCTTTCCAACACATTGTTTTACTCAATAGATATACATTTTTGGGTGGTTATGTTTTGGGGAATGGTTGGCATTAGGCACCAAAATTACTTGGTGAAGGTTAGAAAAATGGTTAGGGTTTAGATACTTTTCACATTCCACATCACAGCTAAAACCATCCTACATGTAATTATGTTCACAACCACCAGATGTCACTTTTATTCAAACCCGACTATTCCTCCTCATTTATGCTGGTAAAAGACACTTGTGAAACTGCACAAAATGCACTGCAGTAACATCCAAAGTGACTTAAACACATTTCCATGACACCAGGCTGTATGTACTTGTCATGCTGAGTGTTCCGTTTGGTCTGACCTGTGCACCCATCCTGGCCTCATGCCCATCCTGTGTTGGTCCGAACACGCTGGGTCTGGCATGCAGCAGTAAGCCTGACTAATGCCAGGAATGTTTGTAGCAAGCTTTCTGCCATCTCCTGTAAAGCATCAGAGGTTTGAGAAACTCCACAGACTTCTGCACACATCCACAGCTGTGATAGCATACTGTACCTGGAGCAGTGACTCAACATTAGCAGCGTTTGCATTGATTTTTTTTTTTTTTTTACTCACTATGTTGTAAATTAAGGGTAGCTGAAACAGAATTAGAATTAGGGCAGCTTAGTGGCGCCGTGGTTAGCACAGTGGCAGCACAGCAAGAAGGTCACGGGATCGATTCCACCCCTGACCATTGTGGATTCAATCCCACCACCTGACCATCAGTGAGCCTTCTGTGTGGAGTTTGCATGTTCTCCCCGTGTCTGTGTGGGTTTTCTCCGGGTACTCTGGTTTCCTCCCACAGGCCAAAGGCATGCAGGTTAGGTTAATTGGGATCAACTGGGGATTCTAAATTGTCCTTAGGTATAAATGTGAGAGTGAATGGTTATCTGTCTCTCTGTGGTGGCCCTGCGATGGACTGGCAGTCTGTCCAGCGTGTACCCTGCCTCTCGCCCAAAGATGCTGGGACGGGCTCCAGCCCCCCGCGACCCAAAAAGGATTAATCTGTAGAAGATGGATGGATGAAACAGAATTAGTCTGTCTTGGTAATCATACATGACGTGTACCACAAGGGCATGTTGCTCAAACGGTGTGATCCTGGCTTTGACTTCCTGCATGCCTCTGCCCTGCTCTTCACCCCACTTCCTGTGTGTCTTTTCACTGCACCTGACCAATAAAGACAAAAATGCTCAAAAATCTCTCCATTAATCTACAAAACATATTTGAGCCTCCAAATTAATATTAGTCTTTTTTTCCTCATAAATTTGTCTTTTCTCTCTTAAATTTGTAATTTTATGCTTGTAAATGTACATTTTTCAGTTAAAATGTGTCTTTGTCTTTGTAAGTTATCCATCTTTTATATTTTTTTCTGTAATTTTTAAGGTATTTTGCAAATTAGAGCCTTTTCCCACATATGTTAAAATTTTC
Source organism: Pholidichthys leucotaenia (assembly GCA_020510985.1). Classification (NCBI taxonomy): domain Eukaryota; kingdom Metazoa; phylum Chordata; class Actinopteri; order Cichliformes; family Pholidichthyidae; genus Pholidichthys; species Pholidichthys leucotaenia. The sequence goes on from CM035839.1 coordinate 62,131,273, forward strand.
AGTTTTGTTTTTTCTTATTAAGATTTGTTTTACTTTGACTCGTGGCTTTCCTTGCACATTTGAGACCTTCTACATGAACCATTTTTCTTGTCAATGGGGTTCACTGATATAGCGCATTTTACTCATCTCTGGATGACCAAAGTACGTTACAGATTCTGCTATCCATCCATTCACACACTGATGGCGCCAGAGCTGCCATGCACAGGTGCTGGTCTGACCCACCAGGAGCAACTGGGGCTTCAGTGTCTTGCTCGAGGACACTTCGACATGCAGACTGCAGACAGAGCGGGAATCGAACCCTCCCATCAGTAGTCAGCCATACTACACCTGCGCCACAGCCACAATATTTTCTTTATAGATTTGCAGCTTTCTTATAATTTTGATTTTTTTTTTTTTTAATTTGCAGGATTTTCTCATAAATTTTCCTCTTTTTTTTCTTCTTAAATTTTTCAGTTTTGAAAGTTTTTTCCTCTAAGCCACAGGCAGCGTCTGGTTAATGTATGGGCAAAAAATGACTCATGTGGCTCTGGGGCCACATCAGTCAGGTGAAGATATAAAACATTTTTCATTTGCGTTGGGTTATTCTACACCATCACATATATATATATAAAATAGGGCTAATATGATGTGCTCAAAGCATGATAATTTAAGTATTTATCAGTCTTTTATATTTTATTTACATATTACTTTTATTTCCTTTCATTACTAATGTCGCCCACTCTGAGCTGAATTACTAATCTTTGTCAGTGCTCTGTTCTTGTGGGTGGCCCTCCAACTGCCTTGACTGAGTCTGTCAGTGTTACACAAAAGCAAAAGAGGCTTCCAGAATGTGTCTCTTTCACGGTTGTAGATCTGAAGAATAGCCGGCCTTTAAACGTTTGTCATGACCACAGATTCTGTGAATTCCTCCGATGTTGGAGTTTTCCTGATAAGTAATCCCTTTTTCCTGTCTGAAAAGTGCCTTTGAGAACACGCGCGCACACACACACACACACACACACACACACCACATTCTTCTATTGTCACCCTCATACTTGCATTTTGTGTTATAAATTGTGACCCTATAATTAACAACCACCGCAGGTTTTTCACTGGGGTTCTTGTAAGGGGACTAAGCTGGCACCTGTAGAAGTTTGATTTTATGTTTTAATTAAACATTTTTTAATCTTGATTTTGCACATGCTGTATGTTTCAGATCATCTTCTTCATGAAAGTAGACAGATTTTCATTGATGGTACAAAAAGTTTGGAGGAATACTTAAAAATCTGGGTTCATGTACATTATATTCTAATCTTCTTCAATGCTGAAAAGACATAAGCAAGAGTTGGGAGAATCTGATAGTATTTCATGTGTTTTGTGCATTTCTATTGGGAGTTCTGCTTTGAGTTTTATTCCAGAAAAATCCTTTTTTCAAGAACCGCTTTAGCTCTCAACCATAACAAGAAATTCTTGGAAGATACCGTCCATTTTTGATGATGGTGGTGTTTGTGACGATTCCAGATGAAAATGACCATTGATGCTTGATGACGGTGTCCGATCACAACCACAGGAAGTGTCCACAGTTTCCAGTAAACCAAAATAACAAACGCACAGCTGTGATAAAGTTGTCCTTCAACTTTAAAGTAGCATTATGTAACTTTCTTGTTCCAGGTAGGAACACTGAAAGTAGGGTTTGGAATCTTTAGACACCTCATGAGTCAAGCCAGAATGGATTCAGCGGGCTCCGATTCAAGTCTGAATTTATTCTCGAGGACTCTTTATTCTAACATAGAAATATTAGAGTTTTAATGAAAAATGGAAGCATTCCAAGCCACTGCCTTCGATGGTACACTGTGTTGGTCTAGGCACGGCAGTGCAGGTCAGGGTCTGAAGCTGTCTGCCACACAGCCACATTTCACACATGTGCACTGAATGTAATATACGGTCCATATGTCCACGTAGTATGACAGCGATGCTCCAGAAAACTGATTTGAACACCCAGACTTAAATGAAATGAGAAGCTTGTGCCGGGCTTCACACACACTCCTGTTGTGTGCCACACCAAAGACTGTCCGGGTGGGTGCAAACCTGACCTGCGTTAAAGAGTTCCGCTTTTTTCGTTCTGTCAAAATTATTAATTAAGATTTAGGAATCAGAATCTTAACATTTGTGCATCGATTCAGAATCATTGAAGAAACGATTTTTCCCCCACCCCTACGGAAAAGACTCCAACTATGGCAACTATGACTTGTAGGACTACAACTATGGTGTTGGCTGATGACCTGAGCCAACAGCCAATCACAGGGTGCTTTATTGTTGGTGGATACAGTTGTGCCCTGTGATTGGCTGTTGGCTCAGGTCATCAGCCACCACCATAGTTGTAGTCCTTTCAGTGTTCCTACCAAGAACAGAGCTGTTGCAGGCAATGCAGATCCACTCAGGCTATTGTTGATGTACCATCAAAATAAATTTGGAAAGGTTAATTTAAAATGAAAACCTTCCCATAGTGCTGCTTTAATGGTAGCAGATTGCATCATTAAATGGCTGTTCTTCTCGTTGGAAATTCAACAGGAAAAAAGGCCCCCAAAGAGCATAGTTTCAAAAAGAGTTCCTTTGTTGATATTTCAACAAAAATGGTTTTGTTATTTCCAGTGGAAAAAACAGCTATAGTTATAGATGTCAGCTTATTATTATAAAGGTTAAAACTTGGAGAAAACAATTGTCTCTTGAAGATGACAAAGAAGATAGTTATTTTAAAAACATATTTTGCCAGAACATGCTACTTCTTTTCTCACACCGCCTGAATATAAAATATGACACTTCCAAACATCATCCCAGTGCACTGGGTCTCCTAACATGATGCTTTTTACTCTCCTTGAATTGAGCAAAGATGATTGTTTTAGCTATAAAATGTCCTCTTGAGCTGTTGTGAATTGGAAGTGTTTGAAGAATGAAAGAGTGAAGGCAAAATGATGTAATCTGGGATGTGTAACAGTTCTATCTGAAGTGAATGAAATACAGTATATGGAAAAATAATCTGTCCAACTTTGAAAACCTGTCTGGAATTTAAATCTTCTTCTCCTACCTGATCAACTTCATATTTCCATGCAGTGCAGACAGGAATCAAAACGTTAAAATTTAGTTATCATAGTTAAGTTAAATCAAACATTTGAACTTATGAAACTTTTTTTACTATATAAGCATTAACTCCCTAAGCTTTGTTGTCATGGCTGAAAAAACCTCATTTATGTAACATTAAAGCAGAGGGTTGCAGTAGTAAAGTGTTTATTTATAAATGCTGACTCCTCCTGACTTGTGTGTTTGTGCATGTGTGAAGACGGATCTCAACAACTGGGCATGGAGTTTCATATCAGTCATGGATCTATAGTAGGGTGAAGGGGTATCACCTCCTCCCCACGCCTTAAGCATACTGGTCCTGGTCCAGACTGTCATCCCAGAGAGGGGTGGAGGCCGTGTGTCAGGTCTTCCACATCTGATTAAAGGGGACGTGAAACTTGGACTGAGTTTGGACACCGTGTCGCTGGACAGCTGCATGGAAACAGAAACATTACTCACACTCATGTGGAGGGAAGTGAATTATACAACTGAGTGTCATTTAGCAGCAGAAATTTATTCACTGTAGCTGTTTAAATACTTGTATTTCTATTTGGATTAATGGATAACAATGTTTAATAATGAGGAGACTCCATCCATCCATCCATCCATCTTCTGCTGCTTTTCCGGAGGTCCGGGTCGCGGAGGCAGCAGTTCAAGCAGAGAAGCCCAGACTTCCCTCTCTCCAGCCACCTGCTCCAGCTCTTCAAAGAGGATACCAAGGCGTTCCCAGACCAGCTGGGAGACATAGTCTCTCCAGCCGGTCCTGGGTCTACCCCGGGGTCTCTTCCCAGAGGGACATGCCCGAAACACCTCAAGTGGGAGGCGTCCAGGAGGCACCCTGATCAGATGACCATACCACCTGAACTGGCTCCTTTCAATGTGGAGGAGCAGCGGTTCTACTCTGAGCCTCTCCCATATGACTGAGCTCCTTACCCTATCTCTGAGGGTGAGTCCAACAATCCTATGAAGAAAGCTCATTTCAGCTGCTTGTATCCACGATCTTGTTCTTTCGGTCATTACCCAAAGCTCATGACCATAGGTGAGGGTAGTAATGTAGATTGACTGGTAAATCGGCAGCTTTGCCTTAGAGCTTAGCTCCCTCTTCACCACAACAGACTGGTACAACGTCCGCATCACAGCAGATGCTGCTCCGATCCGTTTGTCAATCTCTCGTTCTATTCTCCCCTCACTCGTGAATAAGACCCCAAGATACTTAAACTCATCCACTCAGGGCAGGAGCTTCTGATTCTGATTCTGATTCTGAGCTTGTCCCCAACTTCCGCCCTCCCAAGAGAGCAGACGCTTTTTTCTTCTCTCCTGCTGATTTTTTCCTCCCCTCCTGTTATTACTAGATCCCAGCTTGCTGTTGTCTGCCTGCGTCTAACTGCGACCGCCGAAAAGAAATTATGGAGTTAATAAGCTGGGCTTTGAACACAATTGACACTATTTTTTCAACAAGGAAAAGTGCTCCGGGGGAAGCTGTCTGCCCCGCTGGAACGGCTCCAGTGGGCTATCTATGTGACACGGGTAAATGGAAAATGCTGTGTCTCTCTAATCTTTCTATCGAAGATATTGAAGATCTGTTTATCTTCGTAATCTTGGTGATTGGGATAATTCTGATTGGGACAGGAATTGTCTTGGTTTACCGCAAATTGCTGAAGATGGATTCAACCTATCAAAATGCTGGCCAGGCGAGGTGCATCCAACAAATTGAGAAACTGGAGAAGACCATGATAGCGACTACTGGAGAACTGTCTCGTAAGGTGGATTACATCATGGGTTCGCTCAGGTCTTTCCACGACGAATTCAAAGCTGCGCAATGAAGGATTAATGTACTGAATCTACAGAAGAAATACAAGTCTTCTCTGTGATCAGTCCTATTTGGCACTATTATTCCCCATGAAAATTCCTCCTGGCTGTCTGCAGTCTGTGTTTTTTTCAAAATCATGAGCACAAGGCCTTGGACAGCCAGCTGCAGCGCCAGATAAGACTGGGCGCCAGACAGACAAAACATCTTCTGCCAAGGGTCCTTGGGTCTCTCTTATTATCATCAACACTGCTCAACACCGCACACACATTGATTCATGAACTGATTAAAGATACTGTACACTGCTCTCTTGTGTCTTGTGAATTCTATTGTATGCTAATGCATGAGGGTTTTTTTCTGTGTAGTCAAAATTTGGCTCACATATGAGCGTTTATTCTGATTACTATGTTTTTTCTCTCTCCTATTGTGTTTTCCTCCCCCTCCTCCCCCCTCTTTACCTCCACTGTTGACAGGCGCCTTGTATGGCGACGCGTCATTGGATGCGCCTAACGTGCGCGTCTTATGTCAAGTCAAATTCCTTGTGTGTTTACTTGTAAATATACTTGGCAATAAAGCTGATTCTGATTCTGATTCTGATTCTGATTCTGAGCTTGTCCCCAACCCAGAGAGGACAATCCACCTTTTTCCGGCTGAGGACCATGGACTCGGACTTGGAGGTATTGATTCTCATCCCAGCCACTTCACACTCAGTGGTAAACCGTCCCAGTAAGACCTGTAGGTCATTGCTGGATGAAGCCAGCAGGACAACATCATCTGCAAACAACAGAGATGAGATCCTGTGGTCACCAAGCATGACACCCTCCGTTCCCTGGCTGTGCCTAGAAATCCTGTCCATAAAAGTTATGAACAGGATCGGTGACAAAGGGCAGGTCTGGCGGAGTCCAACTTTCAGTGGGAATGAGTCTGACTGAGTGTTGGCAATATGAACCAAACTCTCACAACGGTTGTACAGAGACTGAATAGCTCGTAACAACAAGCCCGATACCCCATATTCCCAAAGCATCCCCCACAAAAAACCACTAGGGACGTGGTCGAATGCCTTCTCCAAGTCCACAAAATACATGTAAACTGGTTGGGCAAACTCCCACGAACCCTCGAGGATTCTCAACAGGGTAAAGAGCTGGTCCGATGTGCCACGGCCAGGACAAAAACCACATTGCTCCTCCTGAATCTGAGGTTCGACCAGCGGCCGGACTCTCCTCTCCAGTACCTTAGCATAGACTTTCCCAGGAAAGCTGAGGAGTGTGATCCCTCTAAAGTTGGAGCACACCCTCCAGTCGTCTTTTTTGAAGAGAGGAACCACCGCCCCGGTTTGCCATGCCAAAGGCACTGCCCCCAGCCTCCACATAATGTTGCAGAGGCGTGTCAACCATGACAGCCCAACAACATTCAGGGCCTTGAGGTACTCAGGGCGACTCTCGTCCAATCCCGGGGCCCGGCCACCAAAGAGATTTTTAACCACCTTGGCAACCTCAACCCCTGTGATAGGTGAGTCATCCCCCTCGTCCACAAGCCCTGCTTCCTCTGTGGAAGGTGTGTCAGTGGGATTGAGAAGATCCTCGAAGTAGTCCTTCCACCGCTTGACGATATCCCCAGTCAAAGTCAGCAGTGCCCCATCCGCACCATACACAGTGTGGACAGGGAGCTGCTTCCCCCTCCTGAGCCGCCGAACAGTTTGTCAGAATCTCTTCGAGGCCGACCGAAAGTCTTGTTCCATGGCCTCACTGAACTCCACCCATACCTAAGTTTTTGCTTCAGCACCCACCCAAGCTGCACTCTGCTTGGCCTGCCGGTACACCTCAGCTGCTTCGGGAGTCCCACAAGCCAACCAAGTATGAGAGGACTCCTTCTTCAGCTTGATGGCCCCCCTCACCACTAGTGTCCACCACTTGGTTCGGGGGTTGCCACAACGAGATGCCCCGACGACCTTGCGACCGCAGCTCTGGGGAGCCGCTTCAACAATGGAGGTGGAGAACATGGCCCATTCAGACTCCATGTCTCTAGACTCCCTTGGAATGTGGTTGAAGTTCTTCCGGAGGTGGGAGTTGAAGACCTCCCGGATAGGGGCCTCAGCCAGACGTTCCCAGCACACCCTTACTATACGTTTGGGTCTACCAGGTCTGAATGGCATCCTCCCATGCCATAGGGTCCAACTCACCACCAGGTGGTGATCAGTTGACAGTTCTGCACCTTTCTTTATCCGAGTGTCCAAGACATACGGTTGCAGGTCTGATGACAAGATAACAAAATCGATCATCGACCTGTGACCTAGGGTGTCCTGGTGCCAAGTGCACATATGGACAACCTTATGCTTGAACATGGTGTTTGTTATGGAGAAACTGTGGTTAGCACAGAAGTCCAGTTACTGAACACCACTTGGGTTCAGATCGGGCAGGCCGTTCCTCCCAATCACCCCCCTCCAGATTTCACTGTCATTGCCCATGTGCACATTGAAGTCCCCCAGTAGGACAATGGAGTCTCCAAGAGGAGCACTCTCCAGCACCCCAGTCAGAGACTCCAAAAAGGGTGGGTACTCTGAACCATCATTTGGTGCATAGGCACAAATGATGGTCAGGACCCGTTTTGCAACCCGATGGTGCAGGGAAACAACCCTTTAGTCCACAGGGGAAAACTCCAACATAGAGGCAGCAAGGTGTTGGGATACAAGAATACCCACCCCTGCTTGTCGCCTCTCACCCAGGGCAACTCCAGAGTAGGCCAAGCTCCAGCCCCTCTCCAGGAGACTGGTTCCGGAACCGGAGCTGAGTGTTGAGGTGAGGCCGACTATATCTAGCCGGTATCTCTCAACCTCATGCACCAGCTCAGGCTCTTTCCCCACCAGAGGGGTGATATTCCACATCCCAAAAGCCAGTTTAGGAAGCTTGGGATCAGACCACCAAGGTCTCTGCCTTTGACCACCACCTGATCCAAATAGCACCGGACCCCCATAGTCCCTCCTGCAGGTGGTGAGCCCACTGGATGGCGGACCCATGTAACTCCTTCGGGCTGAGCCTGGCCGGGTCCCATGGGCGGCAATCCGGCCACCAGATGCTAGCCATCGAGCCTCTCCCCCAGGCCTAGCTCCAGGGTGGGGCCCCAGTAACCCCATACCGGGCGGGGTACACTGAATCCTTGTTCTAGCATTCATCATGAGAGTCTGTTGGATCGTTCTTAGTCTGGCCCTTCACCCAGGACCAGTTTGTCTTTGGTGACCCTACTAGAGGCAAATTGCCCTGGACAACATAGCTCCTGGGATCACTAGGACACACAAACCCCCACCACAATAAGGTGACGATCCATGAGGGGATTGTCACCTTAAAAATGAGGAGACTGTCAAGAACAAATTAAAAACATGAATAGAAAACCCAATTCCTGTGATTCTTGGCACCAGCACCTGTTAGGGGATTCTTGATGCATTACGCAAGCTTCAGTTTAGCACAGTAACCTATTTTCATGCATGCTATGTGTCTGAGTTTTATAGGAGGTGCTTAATACTGGAACTACTAATTTTAGTGGCTGTATACATTTACAGGCATTTGCTGACTGACTGACCAACATTAGTGTGTTTAATTTGCACACTGTAAACAGATAATTAAAATAATTCTTTGCATAAATAACTCTCCATTGACTCACTACTGTGAGCAGATATAGGACTGATCCCTTTCAGACAAGCTTATGTTTCTTTTCTCTCGCTCTCTCTCTGAGACATAGTGTGTGTTTGCCATCTTGTTGGCACTATCATAAATGTGCCTGAACAGAATTCAGCAGGAAAACTATGGTTACTGGATTTTTCTATAATATCTGTCAAACAATACAAACTCGGTGCTAAACCCACAAATCACACCCGTTTCCACTTTCTGCTCAAGTGAGACAAAAAAGTCAGGAGGTGATTCAAGTACTGTATTAAATTGATTAATGGGGGAAAAAAATCTAAAATATCTGACTTTCAGACGGTGGGAAACTTTGATAAGTATAACTTTTATAAGTTTCATAAGAGTTGTTTTCGGCCTGAGTTCTCGGCCTGATGCCTACGTCATCACTTTGATTCATGCTTCCACCAGAGCGTGGCATTCACAGTGCTGCAGACTGGAGAAAAAGCTGTTTAAAAACCCTGTGTCTTGTGCTGCTGACAGAACCCCTGACAATGCTGATTTTTACCACTTTTTTGAGTGATGAAAAAGTGGCTTGAGTCAGTTTTTTTGTGATTGGCTGGCCTTCTAAAACAGAAGGATCAAACTGAAAGAGATACTTAAGTGGATGACACTCTCTTCCTTTGACAATACTGCTCTTGAAAAAAAATTAAGAGACCAAGAGCCCACTGCAAAATTATCACTATCTGGTTTCATTTGTATATACTGTATGTGTGTTTGAGTAAAATAAACACATTTGTTTTATTCTCTAGCCTACTGAAACAACGTTCAAGTCAAAATATCATCATTTACAGCATTTATTTACACAAAATGACAAATGTAAAAAAAGAAGAAAAAATCTGTTGCTTTTTGTTGTGTTTTTAGATCAAATAATGCAAAGAAAAGAAGTTCATGTTCATTCTTAAACACTGCAATACTTAAGTTTTAACTTCTGAAGAACTCTGTATTTGTGGCAAAACTGATGTTTATTATTCACAGCTTTCATGCATCTTACCATGCTTAGATGATCACCTGATCAGTACCTCCTTAAGTAAACTGATGTGTCCTTGTGTTGGAATTTAACAGATGCTCAAATTGAATGGCTTTCTTACATGTAGAGATGCTAATTAAGGAAAAATTTTGCAGTGGTCTCTTATTTTTTTCCATTGCTGTATATGCACCCAACACTGAAAAAACTTAAAGGTCCCATTCACTGTATTTTTTCCACATGTTGACCATTCCCACGGGTCTTAATGAAATGTCTATGACAAACTTTGGTCAAATTCCTTTTAATTATTGAATTATTGCAGCACCATTGTGAATCATCTGTTGCGGTCATCCTCAGAAAGTCTCATTTTAGTGCATGTCTCTTTAAATTCCCCTGAGCTGCAGTTCACCCCACCGTAAGCTTTCCAGTAACTTATGATGTTGCTAATGGCAGCTTACTAGCTCCTAGCTCGGGTAGCAAGCCTGAGTCAGCTAACCAAAATTAATCTTAAAGAATGAATGAAATGAACCATCATTGGTTGACAGGAGTCTGTGGTTTCGGTGGTCAATACAATATGACCGGTCCCTGGAGTTAGGGTTGCCCAATGTAGAAAAGTAAAGTACCCCCACCCCCACCCCAAGGTGATGTGTAGGGTGCTAGTTGTGGTTTATCATAACTTAGTCATTGTTTAAATAAAGTATTAACGTAGTATTCATAGGCCAAAGTTTTAACTCTTTAGCTGTCCCAGTTGCCATATGGCAACTGGAACAATTAAAGGGTGGTCAAAGCCCCTAGTGGTCAAGAGTGGTAAAAAAAAAATTTGTCAGTAAAATAGTTCAGATTTCCAAGGCTATAACTTGAAAGTTGCAAGAAATAATGGCTTACTGTTAATTAGAAAGATGTAAAATATGATCCAAAGTTTCAGATAGGAATAAATTTACGCATCTAATTTGCATAATGTCACGGCAGCTATATAAATTACATAACTCTGTCAAAGGTGGACTTTGGACACATTTACACAAAGAATGGTTTGGTTTTTTTGACACCATTTCATTTACAGGGGTATGTTTTTATCTAATTTTCGAAGTATATGAACCAGAAAATCAATAAAATGTAAAAAAAAAAAAAGCCAACATATATTTATCTCTTACCTGTGGCCAGAGGGGCTCGCTCGCTCACAATTACGGTCCGTTTTCGGCCATTGTGGTCATTGTTTTGCGTTTGTTTGGTCATTTAAGCTCTCTACCACATCTATAAACTCTTATGATTATCCCACGTGAATTTTGTTTGTATTACGCAGCTATTTTTCCCGTTTGACGCATTTTTTCTGTGAGGATCCATGACAACATGGGCGCCGCCATCTTGGTGTTGTGAGCTCAATTTTTTTGCCATCATGGCCATTATTTTGCGTTTGCTCAGTCATTTACGCTTTCTACCACATCTACAAACTCTTATGATTATCCCACGTGAATTTCGTTTGTATTACGTGGCTATTTTTCCCGTTTGATGCATTTTTTCTGTGAGGATCTATAACGACGTGGGCGCCACCATCTTGGTGTTGTGAGTTCAGTTTTTTGGCCATCGTGATCGTTATTTTGCGTTTGCTCGGTCATTTACTCTCTCTACCACATCTACAAACGCTTATGATTATCCCACATGAACTTCGTTTGTATTACACGGCTATTTTTCCCATATCATGCAGTTTCAGTCAGGATCACCGCCGCCATGACCGATCACGATGGCAGCCACATTGGTGTTGTGAGCTCAAAGCGGAAAAAGGAAGAATAATAATGAGGATTTCTTCTTCTTTGCTGTATTCCATGTCAGCCATGATTCCTCTGACGCGTGTCTGCCACCTTCTGAACTGTCAGATCAGTACAGATCAGTACAAATTCTCAGTATAGCCGGGGGTCGTCAATAAGTTGACAGATGCAGTTGCTGCGCTGTGCCACTGGGGGCGCGCGACCCGCCCATGAAATGTGGACAGTTAAAGAGTTAAGTGCTTCTATAACAATGCTTATAACTTTCAACTTCAAAAGTCAAAATGTTTCTGTTTACTACAAATGAAAGAACCCCTTCTAAAAATCTAGGTGTGCAAATAACAATTTATTTAACATTAGAACTGTGCAACTTGTTTACACAAATAGAAAAAAATGTTGATAGAGTGCCACCATGGTAAAATAGTCCACAGCCTTCTTGCTTCCTAACTGTTACTTTTTCCATATGTATTTCTTGTCACATCTTGCTGTCTGAACAGGACTCCGTGAAGTTGACAGTACTTTGCAGTTTGCCTTGTACTCGTTGTTTTTGACACTGTCAAGCCAATCACTGAGTTCTTCCCACTCAGTACTTTTGCAAACATTTATGTTTGACTGATGCATGGGACGGACTATCGGGACACGGTACGTGTCCACTGATGAGGATTTTTCGGAAAGGAATCGGATACCGGAACCTGTGAGGTGTGGAAAATAGGCGTGTAACATAGTTTTCTGATAGGCAGAGTTGAGCAATGTGGGAGGAAATACTGGAATAGTCATTATTAACCATGAGCAGATTGTTTTTAATAGTGCTGGTATATTTGTGCTAGAAAAGGTGACTTTGTCGTTGTCGCCGCCGGTTTTGGGTTAACCCAGTTCTACAGATACACACAATGCATGTCGAATTTGACTGCCTGGTTCATGCGTTTCAGCTGGATGAGCCCATGTTCCACTGCTCTCCACACTTCATTCTTTTGTATGTTGTTTCTATATGATGGCAAGGACTGGTTATACAGTATCGGGTTGCCTGAAACAGCGGTTATTAATTTCTCCTTCATGTCTTCACAACAACAGGTAACATACAGATCTGCTTCTTTTCTTCTCCCCCATCTTCTCCTTCAACTGGCTGGTTCACTTGGATTGGTCGACAGGTCCATCCGTGGGCGGTCTTCAGCCCTCTACTGCTACCGGACAATATGGCATCCTTGGTCTCCATATATTTAAAACAAATAAGTGAAAAGTGTTTCTAACATCACTTCTTTCGAGAAATAGTAGGTTCAGTTAATGAATTTCTTTATATTTGATATCAAAAAAAGTTGGTTTAAAAGTGATCATCCCGAGTATGCAAATGAGCTGTAGGGGACTCACGGGAGATTCTGCACACCACAGTCCAGTTTTCACTGGTCCGCACCCAAATGCTTTCCGCTGCGTTTCCAATACACAATGAATGGGAAGCACAAAAACAACAGAACCAGTGAACACGTACCTTATAGGTATGTGTCCACATGCTAGTCTGTGAGAAGTCGGCAAGCTGCTGCGGCTGCTGCTGAGCCCGCCCAGCTATCTCTTGCCCAATCACTGTCGAGCGATGACTTAACAAATCAACCAGCAACTACTGAGTAGGAGGGCAACATGCAGAATGTGGATGACATGATGCTGTGTTAAAAGCACCTAGTAAATACAGGACAAACCGTGCCCTGTATTGATTCAATACAGGACACACTATTTTAGTGTAAAAAAAACAGGATGATACTGTATATTTCCGGACGGGTGGCAACCCTACCTGGAGTACAATAGGCACAGAAACAATTGTGAATGTGTGAATGGCTAAACTGCTAGCGTCTGCCTTTGGTCCCAGTCACAGATACTAAAACAGTGAAATAAGCTAAAATACCATCTAAGAATGACAAATATGGTCAAGTGTTGGTAGATGAAGAAGTATTTCACTGGGAGGGGATAGAATTTATAGAAATTAGCTATCAAAACCAGCTGGATTGATAGTGTTAAGCTAACGCCAGGCAGCCTATTTGTCAGCCTCTCCCGCTGAGGGAAACTTTAATGTGCCAGACCATGCCAAGCTAATGCTAATGTTCAATGTACTATCACAGCAAAAATACAACAAAATTGTAGCGGTTTGAATTCAACCCCCACAACACAGAGACAGAACACAGAGACAGTCAGCTCGCACTCCTGGGTTTTTTCCGCTGCATGCTGCGTTTACAGCTGTGAGGTTAAAGTGTCATCCATGCATTGTGTTCATGCATCCTGTCTGTACCTCTGATATGCAAATGCCCAGATTGACTGCTGTGAATGTCTTTGATCTATTGTTTGAGTTGAGTAGCCTGCTCAAACCATGGGCTGTAGCTGAGTTCTGATGAAGGCGGGTGATAATAAAGCTATTTAAAAATCCAACGCTGCCTTTATTTTATCATCCTCTTCAAAATCAAGCTTGGCAAGCTAACTCCATATTAGCAATGATAGCTTTGAAACTAACACCTTGGTTCAGGAGCTCAGCCCAATAATATGGTGATGGATGGATCATTTGTTCACAACGCAGAGAAATCGAACCTGGAAGAGCAAAACTAGCTTCTGCTCTTTCTAAGAGATGTTTTTTTCTGTTTTTACTGTAGTCATATGACTCAAAGCATGTTAGAATGTTAAAACCCACAAGTACACCATGTTTGAATGAATGGGACCTTGAAATGACTCAAAACTGAATAGAACACTACACATTGTTCACCTTATTCCTATCCACAATGATGCCTTGCATGAATTATGGGTGCAACTTCCGGTACTAGTTTAGAATATGTGATTGTCACTGAAACGGGACACTTTTCCTTGTTAAAAAACAATGACTTCGGCATCAAAAATGCAGGAACATGGCCTTTTGCACCTTAAAAACAGTAATATAATCACATCACTTCCCACAACTATGGAGGGATGAGAAGATGACCTTAAAAAGTGGCCTGGCAGACAGTAGCTCCATTTGTTAGCGCCGCTGCTAAGATGCTAACGCTGTAAACAAATAAAAGCTCTGAGATACATCAATGTCTCCACCACAATAAAGTCGGATGCATTTTGTTAAAAGATGTTGGACATAATCAGATTTACCGCAGAGCAGATGTAGAATCTAGTCAGAGCCACAAAGAACCACAACACTGTGCTTGGGTGTTTTAATGTCGGGGTAAATACAGACAGCTGCACCTGTGCGTTTTACCCCGAAGTTAAAATGCTTATGCTGCTGTCATGCCCTGAATGCTTGTTATTTAATTTAACACATACAGACCTTTTCTGACAATTGTTCAAAATTTTATTGATCTATATTTTGTGATAATTTAAAAAATTAATGCATGCTGAAGCGGCTAATATCAAGTCCTATTCGTTCCAAGGCAGTGCAACGAATGCAAAAAGAAAAAAAGAAACTTTGATATCTTTCTTAAATCGTTAAGCCTTAGGAAGCAAACTGTTACTATTTTTTATTTATTTTACTTCATGCAGCCTTCATTCTGGTGACATATATAACACGTAAACGTCAGATCTGTGATGACAATATACCTGCTGTGCTCGTGTCTGTCCTGTGTCTGTACCGCCGATCACATGAACAGTCCTTTTTCGTTTTCAGTGCATCATCTACGCATTGCCGATGAGAAGCCTCCATTTATGCAGTCTATGGCACAACCACGAACACCAGCAACAAGTACCAGAACTACGCCAAAACATTCAAAAAATACAAAAACTACAAGTTCTGAAATTATCTGCCACTTGAGTGCAAAACACGTATGTGGACTATACATCAAAATGAATTTGAAAAACTTTTAAAAACGCTATTTTAAATGCCCCTGCTACTCCACTCTTGCTGACTGATTTAACACTATCTCAGCCGAAACCGGAAGTGGTGTGTGTGTGTGTGTGTGTGTGTGTGAGGCAGTGCCCGCCCCCAGGTTGGCGTGAGATTGGGACGGACCCGCTTGTATATAAACCCAAGCATGTAATAAAAGTCGGTTGTTAGCTGCATGAAGACTCGCCTCCGACTCCCTTATTTCAAGACGTAACATTTGGCGACGAGGAAAATTGGAAATATTTTAAAGTATGGAAGCGTGCCAAAACCTGACAGCGGACGGCAAGCAGGACAACGGGGACGGTATAAATATTGCGTGCCCCGAAGGTTGTCGGGACTGCACCGTGTGATGAAGCTGGACGGCGTAAGTGTGCCCATAATGATAGCCACCGCTGCCACGTGGTCCATTGTGAGTAAGGCCATGGTTCGGAGGCTCACCCCCTGGCGCCCGGACGCAGTAAAACTACCGGACGACAGGAGCTTCGGTGCCGGGGAGAGCATCACATTGGCAGTGCAGTATGGCGCGAAAGTAATCCCGGCGTTCCGGTTCCAGGTGGCATGCCGTGGTGAAAGTGTCATGGGGTGGGACTTGTTCAGTGCGCTGGGTTTCGCTCTCAAAATCGATGGACAGACGGTAGGCGGCTCGGAACCAGTTTGCACAGGCCTTGCGGACATGGGTGTGGCTGGAGAGAGCAGTGTGGACAGCGAGAGTGATACAGAGGTCGAATGGGACACTGAGAGTGAGTGGGACCCGGATAGTGACGACAAAATGGCGGAAGAACAAGAACCGGGATTGCCTCCGCCCCTCGAGCAGCCAGAACTGGAGTAGGAGTCAGCCCTGCAGCTGGAAGCTAAGCAGCAAGAGAGCAGGACCATGCAGGCTGAGGGCCCCGGGGAAGAGCAGCAGCTGCAGGATGCAGAGGTGACGCAGCGGGACACCTGGAGCGAGGGTGCCGAGAACTGCGACGAGAGGCCCGGGTTGGAGGATAGAACCCATGGGAGTGTCACCGAGAGCCCCAAGGGACAGCTGCCGCAGCCGGGTACAGTGACGATGCGGCAAGGCACCTGGTACATGAGTGCTGAAGGCAGCGGCGAGGTGCCTGAGTTGGAGGACGACATTGGCGAGGGCGTCGTTGGTGAGCACCGGGAGTGGACAGCAGCAGCCATGCACTATGGAGGTCGGACAGTACCTCAGTGCTGGAGCTCCTTGCGCCTGGGACGAGGGCGCTGGACGGTACAGCGGGGCACCTGAGGCGGCGGTGATACCACCGAACAGACTTCGTTTCTCCCCGAGTTGCAGCCACCGGGGACCGGAGTGTCTGGAGCCATGACGGTGGTGCGTAAGGCAGTTGGGAGTGGCTCGTCAAGCACAGAGAGGCAGCGTACGGAACGTCAGCATGGTGGGCCCAGAGGGAAGAAGCGCCGATGGATGGGTAGAGACATTTTTCCCAGGGAGGGGGGCTTTGACCCTGGGGGTAGATGGCGACGAGGTGCACAGATGCCGTGGGGTTGCCCAGGTCCTCCATGGCTGATTAGAAGATGGTGGATTCCCAGAGATATTAGGGTTACCTGAATAATCTTTCTTATGTAAATATTTGTGTGTATGTACGTATATGTGTTTTGTATGGGAGTGAGTGAATGTATATATAATGTGGGATTATTTTGTGGTTTCAAGAGACATGGACCAATTTTAGTTGTTCTTTGAGTCAATGTGATAGGTTGTTCTGGTACAATATGTTATTTCCCATGTTCTTAGTGCATGATTTGGGTTCTAAATTTGGGAAGTTTTCAATGGAGTGTGTGATTTCCCATTTTCTAAGGGGGGAAGGAATGTTGTGTGTGTGTGTGTGTGTGTGTGTGTGTGTGTGTGTGTGTATGAGAGGCAGTGCCCGCCCCCAGGGTGGCGTGAGGTTGGCACAGCCCACTTGTATATAAATCCAAGCATGTAATAAAGTTCGGTTGTTAGCTGCATGAAGACTCGCCTCCGACTCCCTTATTTCAAGACGTAACAGGAAGTTCCGCCCATAATAGTTCCTACAGCTGTGCCCTCAGGAATAAGGTGGATATCAAAGCTAACAAAGGACAAACTATATTCTGTGTGGTGTGATGTCTCTATTGGTTTGTCCCAGTTACTATTTCTTGTTCAGCACCTGTAACTGGATCTGTGATCTAACCTCAGTCTACCAGACATCCATCGATTGACTGTACATTGACTGGAAAAGTTGTCATTACAGTGTCCTCAAATAACCTCACTTCCTGTGGCACAGTGTTGCTGTGCACACATAACCAAAATGTGTCAGCAGTATGAAGCCATTTGTCATGCAGGTGTTCCACCATGACAGAGGTGTGTGTCTGTGTTCTCACACTCGACCAACTGTAGGATGAGTGTGAAACACTCCAAAGTTAGACTGTTGAATTCAGCAGCACCATGTTAGAGGAGAAAATAGTTGGGTTTTTTTTAAACCAGTGGCGTGTTGGGAAAACATCTTATTTTTTTCCATAGAGCATCCATCTTTATCATATCTTTATCTATCATAATGAGCAATAATCATCACAGGATCTTCAGACATCTGTCCTCAGTGAATGCACTTGATGCTTCTCTTGTACTTTTTAAAGGTAGAATGAGCTTCCTACATGACATTTTCTATTCCAGGCAAAAATTTCTGCTGTTTATACTTTGTGATAAAACACGCAGAAGAAGAAGAGGAAGAAGAAGAAGAATCTATTGTCATTCAGTCCATATAGCCAATCATGTACAGTAGAACAAGATTACATTTCTCCTATCTACAATGTTGATCACATCTAGAATCAGAGGGGCCGCTGCCATGCAAGGCGCCGCCACAAACAACTTCTCCTTCCTCCATTCTATTACGATGAGTACCAAGCTAGAAGGCGAGAAGTACCATTTCTATATGGTCTATGATCATGCGGCATAGTTTGGCTCAGTAGACCATTTCAAAGAGTACTAAGATCCTTAAAATCTCTATTAATTAGTAATAATGTGCTCTTTTTAAGGAAAGCTCAGATTTCAAGTAGCCTGGACACTGAGAACTTAATAATGCAGAAACGATTGCCTAGAATTGATTCTGAAAATGGATCAATAACCTCACAAATGAGCCTGTGGCTGTGATGAATGTGACCCAGTGAGATCACACAATATTGATAAAGGGCACAATACTTCTTTTTATTCAGTTACTGTATGAGTTATCCACATCTTTATTAGTCTGGTTACAAAGGATTTAACTTCTAATGCTTCCATGAATTTTATGTAATTAGTACATGCCCGTAGAAAGCAAGTATTCGAGTCTAAAATGGGTAGGCCAATTAGGCTTTACAGGTCCAAATGTAGGGTGTTTGAGAGTGGGCTAGAGAGGCTGGGAAGGTGACACCCACGAACGTGATATTTTACAGCTCCACTTGTCTACTCTAAGGAACAGCAGGACTTAACGGAGTGTTGTGTATAGTACGAGAGATATGAGATAAAATATAATGCCAACTACAGAGGACAAAGATGAATTGCTGGATTTTAGGAGCTTAGGCAAATATCTAATAAGCCAATCAGTTTATCTCCCTGTATCTCTGCCGATAAAGTGGTGGATGGCAGTGTGACCAGGTCATCACTGCAAGTAGTGGTGTTTAATTATTTAAAGATTTGTGAAATATTAAGAAACTGTAAATTCAAGTAATTTCAAGGCTTTGGAAAAACTCTGTAATCCATACAATTTCGTGGAATTTGCAGAATAAGTCAGGCAGCCCTAACATAAACATCAACGTAAATGTAAAATATAATGCAGAAATTTACAGATATAAGGTTCATTTAACAACTTTATTGCAACGGCAATATAAAATACTAATAAAAGTCATGAACATAAATACTTGAAAAGAAGTGCTTGTAAAATGATAATAGAATGAGCAAATAAAAATTTAAAAAAAGGATTTTTTTCCCCCCCATTATAATAAAAATAATGAATGCAAAAGTAATTCAATTTCTTAATTTACTGAAGAGTCGCAGTAATCCAGGCAGGCAAGTATCCTGTATGAAAGCTCAGTCAAGTCAACTGGATTCAAATATTTTTTACTTCTGAAACGTTTAACCATTCATCCAAATTCTATGGTAATACCAAGCAACATATATGTGTCAAATAATTTTCCACAATGCAATGTTTTTTTTTTAAATTTTATTTTTACACTATTATTTTACAAACTTAAATAGCGCTCATTTTGTTTATTTTTCAAAATTATGCGGCTTAGTGTTATGTCCGAATAACATGAGACTGGAGCCACTCTCAACTGAACATTGAACTGACTTTATTATCGAGGACAACACAACATACACTCCAGCCATATCCTTCCTGATGTCATTACCCCAACCCCCTCGGCCAGGCTACGGCAAGCCCCGAGAGTCAGATCTCATACATAACATCCCCCCCCCACAAAGCCAAAGACCCCCCCCCAAAAAAAAAACCCCAAACAAACACAGTGTTGTCTCCCTTTTTTTTTTTTAAACCAAGTAGGCAAAACTCAGCCAACCAAACGGGCTTTAGCTAGCTAGCTAGCTAGTACTGTCTTCAATACATAGTCCTCCAGGTACCTGGGCCTCTGACGAACTCTAGCTGGGCATCCCCTAGGTAGGGACTCTGCACCAGGCACCGTTGGCCACACCTGTGAGTTCTCACCACCCCAGTCCAACAAGTCCCACCTCACATCAGGTTGTCCTGCCGTAGCTCTAGTCCTCTCTTCCGGTGGCGACTTTTGAGTCTACTGGAGTGCCACCGCGACCCATCCGCAAGCTCGAATGTGTCCTGGCCCTGTCACCTCGTGATCCGCAGGGGTCTCATCCAGAACAGCTGCAGCTTATGCATGCAGTTAGGGTGTTTGATCCAAACTTGATCCGACACCTTCAGTCCGTGGGCTCTCGCCCTGTGCTTCCTATCATATCATCGCTTCATCTTACGCTGTTGCACAGCAACCTGGTCCCGTAGAGAGTCCATATTTCTTGGAGGAGGAGTCGTGGGCGGTATCAGTCGATCCAAAGGCAGAAGTAGTTCGTTTCCCAGCATGAGAGCCGCCAGGGAGTATCCTGTCGTAGCATGGGCCGTTACCCTGTAGTGGAGGAGTGTGCTCTGCAGGGCGTCCGGAAGTACGAAGCCATCTGCCAAGTGGGCTGTCAGTCTGTTTTTCAGGGTCTTGTTAAAACGTTCAACACCCACATTGGCCTGGGGATGGTAGAATGTGGTTTTAATGTGTTCCACGCCCCTAGCGCTCAAGAACTTTTCAAACGCCTCAGAGGTGAACTGCGGGCCATTGTCAGTCGTGGTTACATTTGGGACCCCCCACCTGGCGAACAGTGACGAGAGGAAATCCGTAACCACATCCATCCTGACTGAATTAGTAGGTAACACCTCCGGCCACTTTGAGAACAGGTCGTAGACCACAAGCAGGAACCGGCTGTTCGGGGGTGCTGTATGTTGTTCGCCGCTAATGTCCAACTGTATGTGTTTCCAAGGGCCCTCCGGGTACAACAGTGGCCGCAGGGGTGGAGGGGTGGTCCGCCAGTATTCCCACTCTCCAAGCACGGAACACAGTTTTTCACCATAGCTTCAATGTGCTTATCAATACCTGGCCACCAAACTGAATCCCTGCAGCGCTATTTTACCCTAACCATGTCCAGGTGGCCCTCGTGGAACATCGCTAGGACACGTGATCTCAGAGACACCGGGATTAGCGTACAGTGTCCCCTCACCACACACAACTCATTCCAACAGCTCACTTAGTCTTTAAACTGGTGGAAGGGTGCCAGCCCGCCCTGCACTTTTGTGGGCCAACCCTCCCTAATCACCGAGTACAGTTGGACAGCACGGGGTCTCGTTCCGACTCCACCTGAAGTTCTTGGAGGGATACTATATCCCGGAGGGCCCCATGAAGTGCATTGACCAGATCTGCCTCCGTGGGATCGTCGTCATCGTCATCGTCTGATTGTACGGTGTTGGCTGTGGCACGGGACAGGAGATCCACCACTATGTTGTCCTTGTCAGGAGTGAACTGGGTGTTAAAATTGTAGGCCCTCAGCCACTCCGTCCACCTGTGGATCCGCAAAGGTCTGTGTCCTGAACCCGTCATCTCCAGTAATGTTGTCAGCGCTCGGTGGTCTGTCCGCAGAGTGAAATGGCACTCATAGAGGTAGATATGCCACTGTTCACACGCCCAGACGCAGGCAAGTGCCTCCCTCTCACCCACGGCGTACTTTTGTTCAGCTGCTGAGAGAGACCTTGATGCGAACGCCACCAGGCGCTCCATACCATCTTGTACCTGTGACGTAACCACCCCCAGTGCCAAGCCAGACGCGTCACAGGTCACAATGGTTAGCTGCTTTGGATCAAAATGGGCCAACACTGGAGGGGAAGTGAGTTGAAACTTCAGCTTAGCAACCGCCGCTGAACAGGTTGGGGTCCATTGCCATGGTGCATCCTGTTTCAACAGGGCCCGGAGGGGTCCAGTTGTTTCCGAGTAGCGGGGAATAAAACTCCCATAAAAGTTCACCATACCTAGAAATGAGGAGATCTGTGCAGGTTTCAAAGTGTCTGGGAGGCATAGAACCGCCTCCACATTCGAATGCAGGGGCGTCAGCCCCCCTGCTGTCAACCGGAACCCCACAAACTCAGTGGAGTCCGCCGCAAAGATGCACTTTTCCCCGTTTAGGGTGACTCCGTGTTCCTCCCATGATGTGCCATGTACCACGATGTCATCCAGGTATGCCACCACACCCTTGAGGCCGGCCAGAATCGTGGACATTATTTTCTGAAAACAGCTGGGTGCTGAGCTCAGACCAAAAGGCAAGCGGATGTACCTGAACATACCCATGCGGGTCACAAATGCTGTCAGGTTCCTGCTGGCTGGGTGGAGGGACACCTGCAGGTAACCCTGTCGAAGATCCAGCTTCGTGAATACCTTTGAACCGCTGAATGTTGCGGTGAGTTCCTCCATCATGGGGAGCAGGTGTTTGTCTGGGACGATCACTTTATTCACCATCCTGAGATCAATACACGGTCGGATGACACCCAATTTTTTTCATGGCCACCACAATATTTGATATCCAGGGTGAAGCATCCACTCTCTCGATGATGCCTGCTTCCAGCAGTTTGTTCAACTCTGCTGTGACATCGTCCCGTAGCGCGAGGGGAAGCTGCCGTAGTGGTTGAATTTTCAGCATCACCCTTGGCTCTATGAGCGGGCGGTGGTGGAACGCGCTGGCACATCCCAGGCCTCTGAACAGCGCCGGCCAGCGGACATGCCATTCGGGGTACACTGTCAGTACCGTTGAGCCCTGTGGGTCCTTGATGGAGAATCCCAATTCACCCAGTAGATCTATCCCTGGCAAGTCCGCCCCGGCGCCAAATTTGGAAAGTGAATGCGGGAACCGTCTTCAACCCACATTTCACTGAAAAGTCAACCATGCCCGCCATTTCAGATTCGGCGTGGCCATATCCAAACATTTTCACTGCTCCAGCATTGATGGTTTTATTTGGGAAAAGTCTCTT
Organism: Pholidichthys leucotaenia; assembly: GCA_020510985.1. Classification (NCBI taxonomy): domain Eukaryota; kingdom Metazoa; phylum Chordata; class Actinopteri; order Cichliformes; family Pholidichthyidae; genus Pholidichthys; species Pholidichthys leucotaenia. The sequence goes on from CM035839.1 coordinate 62,153,947, forward strand.
CAAAGTAGCCATACTCAGTATGGACCTGCCGGCCCATCAGTCCACCATAAGCGGCACATTGACTCTGTTGAGTTTTAGCACGTACCATTTCAACGGTCCCTTCTTCGCACGTGCCACACACACCCGTGTCATGTCTCTGGACTCCGCCGCCGATGACATAGCAGTGATAGTGTAGGCCCTGTCCCGCGCCACAGTCCGCCGCCTCCTGGGAATCCGCCCTGGAGAATTAGCTACCTTGCTAACAGCTGTGCTTGGCGGGAAAGCTTGGGTGGCTACACTCCCTTTAGCCAACACTGGCAGGCTCAGCTGAACTGTGGACTCAATCTGCCTGACCAGTTTGAACACCTTTTCCAACGAGAGAGTATCTTTAGTTAGCTTTAGCTTGCTTTTCAGCCACACATTGTTAGTACCGTGGGCTAGCTTATCCTGGACCAGCTCCTCCTCGATAGGCCCAAAGGCACATTCTCTTGCTAGGCTACGGAGCTCCGTAGAAAGGACTGAGTGGACTCACCCGCTCTCCGTTGGCAGTCAAAAAACTCATATCTCCGCATTGTGACGGTGGGATGGTCTCCGAAAACACAGTCCATTAATTCCAAACTGTATTTCAGTGAGCCACTGCCACACAGCCCCAAAAATATCCTCTGGCCTTCCTCACCGAGGTAGTTAACCATTCGGCTCCTCCGTCTCTCTTCATCGACACCACTCAGGATGGCCGCAGCCACATACACGTCTAACGCCTCCCTCCAGCAGACCCATGGTATAGCTGGTGTGCCTGGAGATTGTAAAAGTGGAGGTGGCTGTCTGGTACACGCTCCCATGGTTTATCCTCGTCGCCAAATGTTATGTCCAAATAACATGAAACTGGAGCCACTCTCAACTGAACACTGAACTGACTTTATTATTGAGGACAACATAACATACACTTCACCCGTAGCCCGCCTGATGTCATTACCCCAACCCCCTCAGCCAGGCTACGGCAAGCCCCGAGAGTCAAATCTCACACATAACACTTAATACTACAGCAGGCGGGGAGTCAGTGACCATGTTTACATGGACACAAGTAACTGGATTAAAAGCCTGATCCGAATAAATATGCTTCATGTAAACATGCCAATCTGAATATTCTGACCCGATCATGCTCATTCGGACCAAAATTTCATTCCGATTGAGACGGGTGGGTTATGCCGATTGTTAATCCAAATGGTGCACATGAAAACACTTATTCCGAAGGCTGGGCAGAAAATATGTTTACTGCACATGTCTATACATCAGCCACACGTCGACGTGATGTATTTCCGCCTTTACAGTAGCTAGCGGAAGACATAGCGAGAGTAAAGCAAAACTGGTCTGTATCGTCATGCTGTCTCCCTCTGTTCGTCATATGCAGAAGTATGTACTTGTAGCTTCATTACGGAGACCAGCAGAAGCAAAAGTACAAGTCTGAATAACACAATACCATTTCAAAAAGAGAAAGACCGGAAGCGGGGCTTGCTAACATCGGAAGTTGCTTCTTCTTCTACTATTTCGGAATGTCGAAGTGTCGACTTGCGCATGTCAAAATGATTTAGTCCGTTCAAACGTGTGACACATGGAAACGCATGTCCTAATCGGATCAGCTTTTTCAGGAACCATGTAGACAGTAAAGTTCTGATCTGAATTGTAATCGGATTGAAGAAATTTTGCCCATGTAACCGTGGCTAGTAGTGCTTGACTGAGGCTGCGCAGTGAGTCTTTGGCTCTGATATCTGATAGGCTGCCATAATCATGTGACACAGCACATCATCTGTTATGCCTGGGCTGGTTTTTCACCAGTTTTCACACATAACTTTAATGCATACAACTAAAAAAAACATAACTTTAATGCGTAAAACTCTCAGAAGTGAAAACAAATTGCACATTTTGTTTCGACACAGTGGAATTGTGATTTTTTTTTTTTTTTTAAAAGTGTCTATCAAAGTATCGACTACCTGGTATCGAATTATCAAAACCTAGCAAGGAACGGTTCTCCAGCAGTTAGCTCCGTTGGCTAATAACTACCTAGCATGGCTTCGCCTGTGATTAAGACAGTGATGCAGCAGGAAAAAGGTGATCAGGCGAAATGAATTAGGAAAAACGGCGGTAAAACAACAGGCAAAAGTATCTATCGACGTATCAATATCTAGTGGCCCCGTGCATACGGCCCCGTGTGGAATGGTGAGGGCACTACATCAGAATAATAACAGCAGTAGAAGTGAAAACTTTTATTAATAATAATTACATATTTTTAAATGAAATTAGGAGAAACAGAGTGGTAAAACAAATAACAGTCAAAAAGTATCACTACCAAAGTATCAACTACCTGGTATCAAAGTATCGATACCTAGTAGCCCCGTGTGGAATAGTGAGGGCGCTACATCAGAATAATAACAACAGCGGTAGAAGTGAAAACTTTTACTAATAATAATTACATATTTTTTTCTGAACACCTCCATACTCAGGGATGCACACCCTCGTATCCTCAGGAAAGCACATTTAAAATCTGAGGCCAGTCTGACAAGCGGTTCAAGAGATATGCGTGGAACAGACAGACACACAAACACACAGACAGAGATTTGCTGCATTTATAGATAGATGATGAACTGGGCGGCACGGTGGGATGCCCGTGATGGCAGGTGGAGCCGAGTGGATGGCCCATTCTACTCCTGGAGTTCAGCTGGAAGGTACTGAGGAGCGAGGGGTCGCAATGGCTTCGCCAGCAGCAAAATTAAAAGCGAGTGGGGCAGGACTGGCCGGCACAGTAAAATGACGTGCCACACAGGGACACTGGAAGTCGAGTTGGGCTCCTCTAGGGGTTGCTGATGTGGTCTGACCCAGAGAGGAGGCCCCGTTGAGAGGTGTTCGAGGCAAACGCGGACGACAAGAGGACCAGGGGCAGCTGCAGGTGGTGGCTGTTAGGGGGGATGGCTACCTTCAGCTGTCTGATGGCTCATGGAGGCATCCCAACGAGCTGTGGCACGCCAAAGACAAGGAGGTGGTGTTTGGGCTTTGACGTGGGTCATCCCCGGGCGCGAAGAAAAGAAGGTGCTCTGGATGAGAACTGTCTGATGGTTTTCCGGGGGGGTGGTTTCTCTACTGGGGCAGACTGATGGTTGGGGCAATGTGTTTATTGCATGATGTTGGAATGGGGGATAACCTTTTTGTATATATATTTTGTTAATGGGATTGTTTTGTGTTATTTATTTTAGGGGCACAGCAATTTTATGTTTAAAGGACTGTATTCTAGCAGAGATGGCAGAAGAATCCGTCTGGCCGTGTGGGGGTGGAACGGTAGTCCACCTGTTCCCCCCTAGCTTTAGTTGTTTTGTGTGTATGTTATAGGCTTTCAACTATTTGTGTTCAGTTTAGCGCATGTGTCGGGTTTTAAATTTGGGAGGGTTTCAATGGTGTGTGTGTTTTGGACCATTTTTTTGAAGGTGGGGGGGGGGGGAAGTGTTATGTTGTTATTAGGACATATTATTGTGTGACACGGGTGGCGGCTCCACCTTTCCGGTTCCGCCACCACTCGGGGTATAAGAGGGCAGTGCGGAAGAGAGGGCGGTCTCTTTGACCTCACCTCTGCCTGATGGGAGCGCCTGTACTGTAATAGTGAGTCTACAATAAAGTCCTGTTCAGTTCTACATCCAGCCTCATCCTTGGCTCTCGTTTATCAGCATAACAGTAAGCCTATTCTGGGCATCGTGAGGCGGATCTGTGGATCTTTCTAAGAGGCTCGCAGATTAGACGAGCTTCTTGATGCATGTGCTACTGACTCATGGGTTTTAACTGCTTTGCTCATTACTCTTGGCATGTCTCTTGAGCAGAAAGTTTGTACAGAAACTTTTTTTCAGAATATTAAAGTTATTTTTAATTTTGAAATGCTTTTGTGGTAAAAAAAAAAAAAAAGAAAAGAAAAGAAAAAAGTGGTAACTTTAGCAGATCCTGTTTACTCCGAATCGTCAGGTTTACTTACAGTCTTGAATATAGCCAGAGATATTTTAACAAAGCAATATGATGCACAGGAAATCTTGAATAAAGCATATGTGGAAATGTAAAATTTGTCAGAGGAAATATAATGTGTAGGGCAGAGGTCAGCAGCCTCCACTACGCAACAAGCCACCCTGAGATTTTTGAGCAGGAAAGTCTCCATGGAGCAACAAAAATGTCTGAGCCTGAAAACTAAGGTAAAACCGCAATATTACCAGTACAAACTAGCCCGACACATTAATATTAACATGTTTCTCCTCATTCATTTCTAACTGCTTTTCCAAAATTTGTAGGGGGTTTTTTTGTATACATTTTTTTTAATAAATTTGTCACAATTTTCTTTGAAAATTTGTTGCTTTGGGTAAAATTGCAGCCTCTTTCCACCTATATTTGTGACATTTTTTTCTTGTAAGAAATGTGATGTTTCCAGTAAGTTTGTGATTTTTTTTTTCAGAAATTTTGTGATTTTTTTTTTCTTGCAAACTTGCAAGAGTGTTTTTCTCAAAAGACTGCAGTTTTTTCCCTACTAAATTTGTCATATTTCTGACATAGATTTTCTGATTTTGTAATAAATGTGATCCTTTCTCCCTTTTTACAGGTAAATGTGCAGCACTTTTCACATAAAATTGTACATTTTCCATTAAATGTATGGCTTTTTTCCCCTGAAATTTTGTGACTATTTCTTGCAAATTTGTTGTGGCATTTTTGTCATAAAATTGCAACATTTTTTTCACTTAATTTGAGACATTTTCAGGTTCTCTCATGAATTTATTTTTCTAAAAAAAAAATGTATAATTTTTCCCCTCACAAATCTACATCCTCTTTTCACTAAAAGTTTTGAATTTTTGTCAAGGCCTTAAGGAGCCATGGGCTATGGTCAAAAGAGCTACATTTGGGTCCAGAGCCACAGGTTGCAGACCCCTGATCTAGTGTGAAAATATGTGTAAATTCTGTGAATATATTTTTGCCCGAACGAGGGCCACAGGGATTTGTGTACAGTTTGATATTTACCATTTATTAGTGCATTTGGTGTCACGTGTGCAACTGTAGTCAAAAGTTTTGTGACAGCCAGAATGATTGATCCTTAAAAATGACATATTGTGTTTATATGTAACAAGGCAGTTATGGATAATTTTATTAAACATAGAAAAATATCAAAATAATCTACTGTATATCATATAATGGGTTAAGGCTTCAGACTGCTAAATTCCTAGTTTTGGACATTTTTTTTCTACTCATCACTCTTGATGATGTCAGTGAGGGGGGATGTTCCAAATATGGGCATCTGTGCACCTAACATATCTATAGTAGAACTCAAAAATTATTCAAACCCTATTGCAAATTGTTTGTTTTCAGAATAGTCGAAAACTTAGACTATTTAATTAGCTTTATGCAAATTTTGAAAATAAACAATTAGCAATGGGGGTTTGAATAATTTTTGGTGCATCTGCACCAACTACTGCATGCCCGTAGAAAGCAAGTATTCCTGTCTGAAACAGGTAGCCCAGTCAGGCTTTACAGGCCCAAATGTAGGCTGTGTTTGAAAGTGGAATACAGAGGTGTAGCCTCCTATATGTAGGCAATCACACGTTAGACTTTGACAAATATGAAAGGGACTGAACTGAGACTTATTTGATTGTGTGAACATTAATTACAGAATAATTGAAAATGAATGGGACATCCAATATTAACCACTGTTTAAGAACTGCTTGTTTATTTTTTTTTTTTTGTCAGATCACTTATTTGTGTGATCTTTTATGACTTAAATTCATAAATGCTGTGTGTTGCACTTTGGAGAATGGGAGTTGTTCAGTCACCATTATAATTTAGTTTATATGTGTAGTTTATAGTTTATTGTCAATAAAGTCATGCAGTACTATAGCAGGACAGGTTTACAAATATTTGAGACCTATTGTAGTGCATCCTTTTATATTTTAGCAATATTATAAGTACAAAACACCGAACATTATTATTATTATTTTGTATTTGTATCTTGTATACTTCATTGATCACCAGAGGGAAATTCAGGGCATCCACGTACGGCGCCGATCCCTTCACCATTCACACACACACACACACACACACACACACAGCAGAATGACACATTTGGCTGCAACTTTTGCATCAGTGTTGCCCATTTGTCTGTAAATATTTAAATAAAAAATGATTTATTTTGTTATGTGGACATTTTTGCGTCTTGCTGTCGTTTAGTCAAAGCATGTGTCCGCATGTAACATGCAGTTGATCTGGTCATTCCGCTCAACAATGAAGCAGCAGTCGGGACTTTCGTGTACCACTGACCGGGCAGGCTGAGCGTGCCTCCCCCCAAACGTTCGTGGAGCGCACGGGGGGACACCGGTGTTGGACAGTTAACGGGAGTCTCGGCTGCTGCCTTACCTGTGTGCCAGTGATGTCATTGCGGCACCCTGCACCCTCCCCGCCCGCCCGCCCGCCAGCACCTCGTGTTCTCTATGGCGAATATATCCATTAGACCTACGCAACTTTATGGTATATAGCTGCTCCATACTTGTGGATGCACACCCTCGTAACCTCAGCAGCAAAACACTTCTAAAATCTTTGTTTGCAAAGCATTGTGGTGACTGACAGGTCGTGATGCTGTGTTATCCAATCAGCATGGTTGTGATGCCGCGTATTGTCCAATGAGCACGGAGTCGATCCGAAACCCCGCCCACACTTCTTGAAGCCAGGGGATGAAGACATAGAGCAGTCGCACAGCGGTGGCTAAAGTTTTATTGATAGAAATTACATATTTTGACTGAGTGACTCCATATTTGGGGATGCACACCCTCGTAGCTTCAGCAAAGCACGTTTAAAATCTTAGGTCAATGTGGCAAATGGTTTGAGAGATATCTGAGGAACACACACACACACACACAGAGATTTTGGACATTTTTTTCTACTCATCACTCTTGATGATGTCAGTGAGGGGGGATGTTCCAAATATGGGCACCTTTGCGCCTAACATATCTGTAGTTGAACTCAAAAATTATTCAACCCCTCTTGTAAATTGTTTGTTTTCAGAATAAAGACTTAAACTATTTAATTAGCTTTATGCAAATTTTGAAATAAACAATTTGCAGTGGGGGTTGAATAATTTTTAGTGCATCTGTATCAATGAGCACAACAGCCCCGCCCATCTGCTGTTGAGCGTTTGCATATTTGAACTACATTTTAGAGCTGACCAGGGAACATTATCCCATCTATTTTTGACATATTAATAGTTCAGCAGTTATGTGAATTGTACTGGTCACAGTTTTAATTCCTCAGTATACTCATGCTTAAGCAAAGCAGCTATTTTGCTGTTGCTGACTCTGGTCACCACACAGCACTGCCAGCCAGCCACTGGAGACTTGAGGGGACTGCTGAGTCAAAGTCAGCATAACCTTGCTGTCATCTTCAAGAATAATAATGCCAAGTCTCTAATAATTTAAAGGGGATGCATGATGAAATTTTAACTTTTTCAGTGCTTATGGGCACCTGTTTGGGTATCTGAAGGGACTAGCAATGGAAGAACTCTGTGGGGGTGGGGGGGGGCAATCCTGTCACTTTGTTAGGGTTTGCCTTGGTTTCAGTAGCTCTCATTAAGTAAGCAGATTTGATTTGGCACTGGGTGTAATGGAGGAACTGGCGCTCATTGGAATGATACCACCCCTCCAGCTTCATCACCACCTGTTTTAATGTCATTAGGAGGATCCCAGTGATCGTCTAAACACACAATGGCAGTGCCACTATGGCTACTATGGAGTTAGCTTAGTGACTATGGTTGTTTATGGCTATTTTTCATCAATTCTTTCATACCACTAAACATCCCTCTTCCTACCTAGTTCATTAGTCCACAGTACAAACACATATTGTGTCATTCTGTCTTATTTTGTTATATTTTGGTCATGACAGCCTTGTAGATTGGGCTACCTAGCACTAGACATCATGTTCACTGCTGGATCATCTACCAACACTTGACCATACACCGTATTCCAAATTATTATGCAAATGATATTTGTCTCAAATTTTCCTAAATAGTCGATGCAAATGACAGTCGGTATAATTTTCAAGTCATCAACCGTTACAGCATAATTCAAATTTTATTGAACAAACCTCCCAATGAAAACTATTTTTTTTCAAAAAATAAAAATCTCAAAATGAACTGTTCCAAATTATTATGCACAACAGAGTTTCAAAAGAATTTATTGGTTGTAAAGAACTGAAAATGGTCATTTGTTGAATTTGCAGCATTAGGAGGCCATATTTACTGAACTCAAAAGCTATTTCAATCAAAAGCATCTGAACAGGCCAAGCTACATGTTAACATAGGACCCCTGCTTTGGTATAACCTTCACAATTCTTGCATCCATTGAACTTGTGAGTTTTTGGTGAGTTTCTGCTTGAATTTCTTTGCAAGATATCAGAATAGCCTCCCACAGCTGCTGTTTTTTTTTTCCACAATATCTTTATTGAACCTTTTTTTTTTTTTTAACAAACATGATACAAACAATCAAACACTAACACTAAAGTACTACAAAAAAAAAAAAAATGCACTAAAAACACCAACAACCACCAACAAAATCAAGTCTTCAACAATGCTCCTCTGTTTAGTCTAGACAATCCAATACATAAGTATACATATTATGTTCACCAGTTTGGAATTTACAAGGTCCACACACATCATTCACCTTCTTCTTCAAGAGTTATGTTTAAATTTTTTACATAATCAATAAAAGGTCTCCATATATTCTCAAACACAATTTCCTTTGATTTTAGTATATATGTTATTCTTTCTAATGGAAGGTTTGTTAACATCTGTCTTAACCACTGAGTCACATCTGGTCTATGAGTCTTTTTCCATAATAGTGCAATACATTTTTTGGCATTAAGCAAACTGAGGTCTATGAATGTTCTTTCACTTTTATTAAAATTATGCTTTTCTGGGTACAGACCCAACAAAAACAGTTTAGGATTCAATATGATTTGTTTTGAGATTATTTTTTCAATTGTTACCCTCACCTCTTCCCAAAACATTCTTATTAATCTACATTCCCATAAACAATGAAATAGGGTTCCTTTACTTTCCATGCATTTTGTGCATGTATCTGGTATATTTTTGTTATATCTATTTAACTCCTCCGGTGTAACATACATCCGCATTAACCATTTGAAATGTATCAATTTAAGGCGTGCATTTATTGATTTGGTTTGAGCTTCTGTACAAGCCAATTCCCATTGTTCCTCTGAAATTTCAATTTGCAGATCTTCTTTCCAGTAGTTTAATCTTTTCAGTGAATTTTCACTTGAAGATAGTGTCAGTGAATTATAAAACTCTGAAATAATACCCTTTCTTTTACTATCTTTCATCATCATTTTTTCCAAGGATGAATAAATAGGTCGAGTGAGAGCTTTATTTTGATTTGATCGAATAAAGTTTCTAAGTTGAAGATATTTAAAAAAATGTGTTCTATTGAGATTAAATTTGATCCTCAGCTCTTCAAAAGACATTATGTTGTCTGCACATGGCAAATATAAATCCTGAATCTTTTGTATCCCTTTTAAATTCCATACTTTAAATACAGCGTCCGCTCTCCCTGGTTTAAAATATTGATTACCCCATATTGGACTAAATTGTGACAATAACTGTGGTTCTTTTAAATAGTTTTTAGCTTCACACCATATTTTGATCATATGCTTTACAAATGGATTTTTAACTTGTTTTTGTAATTTTTTTGCCGAATCTGAGTATATGAATATGGGAAGAGGTAAAGGTAAATTGTATGATTCCATTTCAGTCCAGTGAGGGAGATCATTTGATGAAAAATAATATGTCATAGACCTCAGTTGTGCCGACCAATAATACAACATAAAATTTGGACATTTCAGACCTCCACGATCAAATGGTAAATATAATAAAGACAAACGTAATCTAGCCCTCCTGTTGTTCCATATAAATTCCACTAACTTTTTTTTTATTCTTGAGAATAGATCTAAAGGTGGTGATAAGGGAATGTATTGAAATAAATAAAGTATTTTAGGTAAAATATTACTTTTAAGTATATTGATTCTCCCGATCATCGACATTGGTAGTGACATCCATCTCTGAGTTAACTCACTGATATCTGACATTAAGGCTTCATAGTTGACACTGGCGACTGATTCTAGCTTAGGCATAATTTGGATTCCTAAATATTTAAACTGATTTACAACATTGAATTGATTTACCTCAGGGGCTGGGTAATTTCTCTGGGTCTCATTTAGCATTAATATTGAAGATTTAGTTTTATTTATTTTATATCCTGATATTTCCCCAAAATTCTTTATTAAATTCAACAAGGTTGGAATTGATTTTTTTAGATTCGACATAAACAAAATTATGTCATCGGCGTACAGGGAGATTTTATGTTCTGTTGGTCCAACTTTAATTCCATATATTTGTGAATGTAAACGTATCGCTATCGCTAAAGGTTCAATTGCCATAGTAAACAGTAAAGGTGAAAGTGGACAGCCTTGTCGACATCCTCTATTGATTTTTATTGGTTTTGAAATATTGTTATTTGTTAGGATTTCTGCTGTAGCATTATTGTATATTATTTGAACCCATTTTATGAAATTATTTCCAAGTCCAAACCTTTGTAGGACTTCAAAAAGAAAGGGCCATTCAACTCTATCAAAGGCCTTTTCGGCGTCCAATGATAGGAGAGCTGTATCCGGTGCTTCTTTATTAAAATAAATAATATTAAATAGTCTTCTTACATTATGGAAGCCTTGTCTACCCTTTATAAAGCCATTCTGATCTCGATTAATAATATTTGGTAAAATTTCTTGTATTCGTCTTGCTAAAATTTTACAGATTATCTTAAGGTCGGCGTTTAATAGGCTTATTGGTCTCATATTTTCACATTTATTAGAGGGCTTACCTGGTTTTGGCAGCAGTATAATTAAGGCATTATTTATGTATGATGGTAAATTATTATTTTGAAATGCTTCTAAAACCATTTCCAAAAAAGGTTTTATTAATTTATTCTTAAATTTTTTATAAAGGTCAACTGGAAGACCATCTGGTCCTGCACTTTTTCCTGATTTCATATTATCAATGGCTAGCCCAACTTCTTCTTGACTAATTTTAGACTCCAATATCTCCCTGTTTTCATTTGGAATACACGGTATAGATAGTTCGTTCAAAAACCCATTTAGTTTTGTTAAATCAGGTTCATTTTTGGTATCATATAATTTTTCATAGTAATCTCTAAAGGCTCTATTAATTTCTAAAGGATCTATAACTACCTGTCCCTTACTTATAATACTGGTAATTGGTGTTTTAATTTCCAATTGTTTAATCTGCCATGCTAATAATTTTCCTGATTTTTCACCTTGTTCATAAAAAGATTGTTTCAATCTTAGAAGACTCGAGGCAGCTCTATTCGCTGATTTTTTGTCGTATTCAGCTCTCAAAATCAGTAATTCATTCTCCAACCTTGGGTCACTTCCTGCATACACTTTTTCCTGAAGATTTTTTATTTTATGTTCCAATTTAGCTCTCTCCTCTCGAGTCTTCTTAGATTTTGATCCTGTATAACTAATAATATGTCCCCTAATAAAAGCTTTGAAAGCCTCCCACTTTACACATGCTGATGTTTGTGTAGTATTGATGTCAAAGAACTCGTCTATCTGTTTTTCTATATACTTGACAAATTCCTCATCCTGAAGCCATTTATGCTGAAATTGCCATCTACCTGATTCCTTTATCAATTTTTTATCTACATATATTAGACAACAGGGTGCATGATCAGAGATCACGATGTTATCATAAAAGCAGTTTTGAATCTTGGACCTTAATTCTGTGGAAATCAAAAAATAATCAATACGTGAAAATGTCTTGTAGGTACTGGAATAACAAGAATAGGCTTTAACTTGTGGTTTCATTTCTCTCCATATATCTAACAATCTCAATTCTTTCATAAAATGATTAATAGTCATCCTACATCCAATGTGCGTACAATCCAGTCCTGTTGATCTATCCACACCTGGATTCAATGTACAATTAAAATCCCCTGCTATTATATGTTGCCCTGTAAGTGATGATAAGATGAGAAATAAATTAGCAAAGAACTTCTGATCATCTATATTGGGACCATATAAGTTCACAAGATTTATATTTTCTAATAGCAAAGAACCTTGAATGATTACATATCTTCCAAATTTGTCTCCAATTACATTTTTCACTTGAAAAGGAACTGATTTATGTATGAGAGTCATAACTCCCCTGGCTCGGGATGAAAATGAAGAGGTGAATACACTTCCCTGCCATCTACTCCTAATTCTTTTAACATCCTCCTCTATCAGATGAGTTTCTTGTAAAAACACAATTCTTGAACCCATGTCCTTTATTTTATTCATAACTTGTTTAAGTTTTTTTAAATTTTGTAGACCTCTGCAATTCCATGAAGTTAAATTAAGATTAACACTTTGGTCCATGATCAATAGAGAGTTTGGGATTACCTTGCAGTGTAAACATGCTCATACAGAGAAGCAAAAACATGAGTGGTTGAACATTCATCCTACAAACTACACACAAACAAATTTCCCCTTCCCACACTTGTGGCAAACCCCCCAAAATCAAAAGAAAAATTCTGTCTCCCGATATAGCCATCGACCGTTCCACACCCACGGGGAACAGCCTAAGCCACTCCTTCTTCATCCTCCCAATCACCCTAACTCTACTGCTTTTAATGACGTAACATTAACTCTCTTCTGTAGTTTTCCAACTTAACTCCAAAATTTTTAACAACTTTGTACATCATAGTTTTTTTTTTTTTTTTTTGTTTTTTTTGTTTTGTTTTTTTTAATATATAATACAATCTATATTTTGTAAACTTACTATTTACTTCAAGTCAGTCAGATGCCTGTGCAAATGCTTAATTATTCTACCTTATATTTTGTTCATGCTTAGCTCCCACCAGTCTCTTCTTCTTCTTTGATCTTCTTGATGAACTCCTGCGCCTCCTCTGGGGTCTTGAAGATGTGGGTTCTGCCCTCATACGTGGTCAGCAGTCTCGCAGGATAGATTACACCATGACGAATCCCAAGGTTGCGCAGCTCCTTACGTACGGGATCAAACTGCTTCCTCAATTGCTGGATTCCTGTGGCCAAATCTGGGTAGAACCGCACCTGCTGGTCCTGGTGTTTAATCTCTCCTTTAGCACGTGCAGCGTTGAAGATCTTCATCCTGTCTCTGTTGCTTAGAAACTTCATAATTAAGGTCCTCGGCGGTCCCTTATCTCTCCGTGGGCCAATACGATGTGCTTTTTCCAGAACCACTGCTGATTGCAACTCCTCGCTGCCCAGCACCTCCGGAATCCACTTTTCCAGAAAGGAACATACGTCCCGACCTTCTGATTCCTCTGGAAGACCCACCAGCCTCAAATTATTCTGTCTCGACCGAGATTCCAAATCCAAAATATTATCTTCCAGAGATTTATTTTTTTTTTCCAAAGTGCGCACCTTTAATTGAAGACGGGTGACGTCATCTTCAGCACTAGCGAGACGGAGCTCCATCTGCGCCGTTCGTTCTACACAGTCACCCAATTCCTTTCTTATTCCTTCCAGCGCTGTCATAATCCCATCAAATCTAGAGGAAAAGTCCGCTCTCATTGAACTCATGGCAGCCATCAGCGCATCTGCGCCATTCCCCGCAGAAATCGCACCGCCGCCAGCCTCCTCCGCCATATATGGAGCCTTGTTTGCTGCGTCACAGACCTGAAAGTCCGTTAATTTGGACTGTTTCGGCGGCTCGCTTTTTCCTTTTCCTGGTTTTCCAGCCTTAGGCTTCGCCGACATATCCTCGCCCAAATGCTGGGATACGTTCTGTCCCAAATGAGAGAGTTATTTGCCGATTTTTTTCTCCAGGAGCAGAGCAGAGCGAGACACGTCCGTCCTACGTGGCAGCCATAACCGGAAGTCCCACAGCTGCTGTTTTGATGTGAACTGCCTCCCACCCTCATAGATCGTTTGCTTGAATATGCTCCAAAGGTTCTCAATAGGATTGAGGTCAGGGAAGGATGGGGGCCACGCCATTCTTTTTTGGCCCATAGCAAAAAAGAATGGCGTGGCCATAGCAAAAAAGAATGGCATTTCTACTTTGGCAGAAACCTTCCTCATTATGCCTTCATCTGCACAAATCCATCTGTGCTCCCAATCAGCCACAAATTTCTTCACAGTATAATGATCATGCTTAAGTTTTTGTGAAATATCTAATGTTTTCATACCTTGTCCAAGCCATTGCTCTATTTGATGCTTTTCAACAGTGGAAACCTTTTTCTTTCCCATATTGCTTGAAATCTGTGGCATACTTAATAATGTGGAACATCCTTCTTAAGTAGTTTTCCTTTAATTGGGCTCACCTGGCAAACTAATTATGACAGTTGTCTGAGATTGATATCAGTGATGCAAAGAGCCCTGAGACACAATACCATTCATGAGTTTAATTGAAAAACAAAAAAACTGAATGTTTATGACACTAAAATCCTATTTGTATAATAATTTGGAACACAGTGTATATCAGATGTTGTTGTTACACACTGTTTTTTCTATCTCTAGGTGCTTGTTGCCAAGACTCTTACCAGCAGACTTAGGGCCTTTGTTGGATGTCATGCAGATGGTAAACTTTGTAAAGACACGACCTCTGAAAAGCCACATATCTGCATCTTTATCTGAGGAAATGGGAATGGAGCATAAAACCTTATTGCTCCATGCTAAGATTTGATGGCTGTTGCTTGGCAAAATACTGGCCAGCCTGCATGAGCTTTTCATTTTGAAACAGTTTTGGTTGGTGAGGTTCCCCAATTATTTTTCAGTGTAAAAACAGTTCATTGGCTCACAAAAGATTAAAAAGCACTGGTAAAATACACTCTCAACAGAATTGTTCTTTGGTTAACTGCTGTGATCAGAGTTTTAGTTGTTTAGTTGTTTCTTTGCCTACTAGACTGTTATGTATGAAATGAGCGAGCCATGAGCCGTCTTATGCCGAACAACCAACTGAACTTTATTACACGATGTATGAACATATATACAGAGACCGCAGCCCGCCTGACGTCATGACGTCCAACGCCGGCTACATTAAGTCCCAGGGTCCAAACTCTCCCAAAGTCACATATCACACTGTTATATATAGTAAAATACCTTGGTAAAGAATGAAGCAAGATGCTTGGATAAACAGCTTTTTTGAACGTTGGTGGAACAGTGGTTACATGGTAGGCACCAGGCAGAGGGCACCAGTCAAAGAGGCCGCAAGATGGGTGCTCTCCGCCTTATATAGGGCGGTGCAGTGATGTGACGGGTCCTACACTGCACTTCACAATAATGTGCCCAAAACACTACACAACACACACACACACACACACACCTTCAGAAAAATGTGAAACAACATATAACTTAGCAAATCAACCCCCTTATAATATCTTGAACACTTTTTTAGAGAACTCTTGTTGTTTGCTTTTGATTTTTTTTTAATGAACTTACAAGTAGGATCTGCGGGTGGACAGCCGCTAGACCCAGCAGCCTAAGTGTATTATTCTACCACGTTGTTTTTTTTTTTTTTAGCCACGCTCCTAACTAAACAGTCATTCTTTTTTTTTTTTTCTTTTTTTTTAACAGTCTTTCATGGGAGGAACAGTTCTGCCTGAGGGGTTTTGTGGTGGGCCAGTGGTGGCCCCCTCCCTGGAGTTTTGAAGCGGGCCCATGGCGGCTGCTTCCCTGGAGCTGTCGGACCCCCAGGGTCAATCTTCATGATGCCAGGCCCCGGGTCCCACACTGCGGTAGCTGACTCCTGCGGAGCCTCGCCGTCCGGAGCAGCCACCTGGAAATGGCATAGGTGGTTCGCATGCTGAACCGAACCATCTGTCAGCCAAAAGCACACTGTTCCTAGCTTCATCATGATCTTCAGCAGTGCCCACAGTTTTGCTGGCTGCGGCCCAGTCAGTCGCTGTCCCGATCTCTCGCTGGTGCAAACCCGAACCCAGTCCATGACTTGGAGTGGCGCCTTACTTGGTTTAATGCGTTGTCATTGTGCTCCCGGTGGCTCTGCGTGCTCGTTTGGCTCGGGACCTCTGCTGTGTTGCCGCGGTTCCGTAGTAACCCTGTTGATTGCGGACCCTTCACCTGTTGTCTCAGTCGTTGGTTGAGGCTCGTCGTCGGTACAGAAGATGTCCAGTGCCTCTCCGGTGTCACTTGTTGAAGCGGACTCTTTACCCGTCAGCTCGGTCGTAACCTCCGTAGCTTGTTGAGTGAGGGCACAGAAGCAGTCCAGTTCCTCCTCTCTTTCATCTGAAGAGCTCTGCTGTGCCACTTCTTGCATTGTGCTTATGCTCGTTTGCTGTTGCTGCGCTTTGGGGCTCTCTGCATGCTTGGGCTCCCCCTCCCTCGGCTCCAGTTCTGGCTGAGGGGGAAACAGAGGCGAGTCTGGTCTCTGTTTTCTCTCCGTGTCCTGTTCACCTACCATGCTGTGGACACACTGAGTACTGAATTTTCCCTTTTCTCTGCTGTGCTCTTCAACTGGCTTGTCACGGATTAGCTCGTCGTTGTCATTCTCTTCTTCCCCCATGTTCACTGCGCTAGCTATCGTCCTGTCATTTGGCGCCATTAGCATCTTAACCCACAGCCTTGTGTTACGTGTGTTCGGCAAAGTAGCTAGCAAGAAGTTCGACAGCATCTGCATATGACTCTGTAGGTCCTAACATGTGGAAAATTCTCCGACCCTCTATGCCGAGTTTGTGGACAAGAAGTGCTTGCTTCCTTACTTTGTCGAGTTCACCCAGGCCCAACACTGCAACGTAGGTCTTGAACATGTCCAGCCACCATCGCCACAGGACTGCTGGTTCCCCTGGGTACTCAAGAAATGGTCGTAGTGGTGTCACGCACGCCTCCATGGTTTAATCCTCAGTCGCCAAATGTTATGTATGAAATGAGCGAGCCGTGAGCAGTCTTATGCCGAACAACCAACTGAACTTTATTACATGATAGATGAACGTATATACAGAGACCGCAGCCCCAAGGTCCAAACCCTTCCAAAGTCACATGTCACATACACCTTAAAGATACTGCATCAACCACAGATCTCAGTAGTGATGAAAACGGGAGGATGGGGTGAAATGGGGCTCATTAGCATTTCAAGAAAGATTCTAAAAGAGATTATTCTGAACATGGCTCCTTCATCTGGGTGGAAATGGTACTGCAATATTTATTCCCTGAGGCATTTTGACCAAAGGACACTACAGACGTGTGTCAGTTCCCTCTGGGACATGTGTTAAAATGTGGGAAAACTGCATGTTTTGTCCCCTTATTGTTGGTTTATGGAGTGTTGTAGGTGCATCTTATAGTAATATGTACATATGTATATTAGCTGCTCTTGCTTGCTTGTTTTTTTTCTTGCCTTCTGATTGTTGCTCTGAGTGTTGCTATCCCTGTGCTGTTGCAATCCTGGAATTTCCCCGTTGTGGGACTAATAAAGGCTTATCTTATCTTTAATTGTTGCTTGTGCACCTGTTACTTCCTGCAGGTGAAATTCCCAACTCAGCAGCCATGTTTACTTTTGATTGTGACATCTGGCTTGATTTTTTTTTTTTAGCATAATTTAATTTTTTCAGCCTCCATAGTTCAATTTCTACAAATTGCTCCGTCATCCAAACCTTTGAGGGGTCGAAGGTAACCACTGCAGTACTTTTCCTGAAAAACAGAGGGACTGATGTTCCAGTGTAGGTTGCTTTAGGGACAGGAAATGCTGAGTCACAGGTAAAAGTGGGGAAATGCACCACTCAATCACTGTTTTACACGTTTTAGTTTTAAAAGACTGACCCAAACAGAATTTAAAGTCCATTACATACTCTTAATAATAAAGCAAAAACACCTGACACGGTGCATCGGCGGCTTGACGCCAGCGATGAGCACGGCTGTAGTAATGTTCCGGTGGGAGATGTTGGCGGAGGCGCCTCCCTGTGAAACACCACCGGGACAACACGAGGGAGGGGTGAGAGGTGGAAAAGAGGGTGGGTGGCGTGTCCCTTTCTTTCACCATTTCTCCGCTGACAGGGTCCGCGTGTGAGCCAAGAGAGAGAGAGAGAGCGGGAGGGAGAACAAAAACACCGAGCTGCCAAGTGCTGTGGGAGCAGAGGGAGGGCGGCCGAGAGCCTAGAAACAGCCCGCCCGTTAGCTGCGGGACATTCGCATCCTCCAGCCTGGTGTTTCGGTGCTCGGCCGACCTTGCAGAGCCGCCGTTGGGAACCTCGGGCAGGCAGACTGCGAGCATGGATCCTGGGAGGTCTATCCAGCATGAGATCAGCTCTCTTAAAGGTACTCCTCATGACTTTCTTTTTTTCTGAATTCAGATTTTTGCTTCCTGACTCTTGTCATCATCACTATGGTGCGCTTCCAGGACCGCCTTGTTTTCCCACAATCCTCCTCGTATGGATGCGGGCTGCACCGTAAGTTCGGTGCTGAATGTTACGGAGGAGTTGAGTGGAATTTCCCGACATGTTTTGTGGATCAACAAAAAAAAAGCTTTTGTGTGTCCCCCATTATGTCCAGGCGTGACCACAGGGGTTAGGATTGTGGGGATGATTGTGCTGACACGCTCTCTTTTAAAAGCCCGTGTGTGATGGTGGGGAATGCTGCTGCTGCTGCTGCTGCTGCTGCTGCTGCTGCTGCTGCTGCTGCTGCTGCTGCTGCTGCTGCTGCTGCTGCATGCGGCACAGTGATTGCGTCTGCGCTGGGAGATGCGGAACGCTGGTGCAGAGCTGCGTCGCCCTGGTAGCAGCAGGCCAAGCGCTGTCCTGCCGCTGAGTCAGAGACGCGCCTTTGCTGCAGCAGCTTCAGCTGCGAAGGAAATGCACGTGTGTAGTTTTCGCTTGCTGGCTGTTTGGATGCAAGTATGGTTGCACGTGATAGTCTGTCGCTTCTTTCCTCGTGAGATATCAAACAGTTGCAGCACGAATGCAGTTCGATGGGTGTGCTTGCCAGCTTGAGCCGACAGTCGGACCGTGTTTGTGGACTGGTTCGTGTCTACAGGAGCGAGAGAATCCAGCTGTAGAAGATGAAAAAAACATGCAGGCACAAGAAAACCACGATTTATTTGGCTTGGCGGCCATGCAGATTTGTTGTGCAAACCTCAATGTCATTTTAATGTCTGTAGAATGTTGGAAACATAAAAATCATCCTAACTGAAAATTTATTGGAGAAATCTGCAGCAGCAGCAGTGGTGGGCAGAGTTATAACTTCTAGTGGAACTTCATTTTGGGTGCAATTTTGCAAACTTGAAGTGCCTTTTTTTAATCAGCATTGACCATATATACTCTAAATCTGTTTTACCTATAGAAGCTTTAACTTGCCTTTTCAAGTTCAACCTTGGTGCAGCTTTGAATGCGTTTTCTGCACTCGGATATGCCAGCAGCGGAGGTGACGACTCCATCCACTGATTGCCCAGCAGCAGGGAAGGGGCCCTCCAAAAATGAGACCCCCCCCCCCAATACTGGGACAACCTCGGCTTAACATTCAGCACAGCGCTTAACTGTGTCCCCAGTTAAACACGCCAAGTCTGAAGTGCATTTAGATGTTTGGAAAAAAGGTGAAAAGCAGCCACAGACTTCTAAGAGACCAAACTTTCTTAACCATTGCTGATAATTTAGTGAATACGACATTGTTGGTTAGACGGTATTCAAGTTAAGTGTCCCCTTGCTATAGTACTTACTTAAAAGAACAAATTTAAGGAAAAGTAAAGTACTGTGATGTTTGTTTTTGACCCCAAGGTAGCTACTTCTCTCTTCCCTCATGTACCCTGCAGGTACTAGAGTCTGCATGTCTAATATTTCCACCTTTAGTTTCAGGAAGTCTTAAAACAATAAAGATTTGCTGCACTCAAGTTTAAAGACCATCTGCTTGACATTTGCAGCCTGATGCCACTGACTCTATTCAAAGAAGATCCTTTTTAAAAAGCTGTTCTGTGTTGACTTGAGGTCTGGCTGCAGTTCTGGCAAAATGTGGTAACGCTTTGGAGGAGTTGTCTAGGCAGCAGAAGCATTTAAATGATCCTGGAGAGGGATCTGAAGGAGCCCGGCCCGTTCGGATGGGCTGAGAATGTGCCCCCCAGGGCCCCGCAGACAAAAGCTGCTTCGCCTCCCCGAACGCTCCCAGTGGGCTTAATGTGTCGAGCGGTGCTGCTGCTTTCTCAGTAGCGATCAGATCATTTGTAAGCATGTCGTCACCTCCAGACCATTACTCCTGCTGCCCCACGGTACAGAGTCGGCGCTTAAACACAGGAGCATGTTGATGATGTGCTGTAGGTGTTGAGACGGGAATGTTCTTCAGAGGTGGGGAACAGCGTGGAATTACCTATTCTAGGTCTTGACCCACATATTTTGAGCTCATTTTAGGCTTATGCTGATCTCAAAACAGGAATGCAGAGTAACATTTGGGTACATTTGCTGACTAAGACCCAACTGAGATGAGAACTAATTATACAATTTCCCCATTTTTGAACATTTGGCCTTTAGCGCACAATTTTTTTTCTGTTGTTAACATGTCTGAAACATCCAATCCAACTTTATTTCTAAAGCACTTCAAAAACAACTACAGCTGACACAAAGTGCTGTACGTAAGAAATAAATAAGATGTGAAAGGCATGTGAGACATAAAAATGAATAAAAGACAATAAAATACAACTAAAAAAGTATAAAAACAAGACAGGTAAAAGGTAAATATGACAATCATATAATAAAAGAAACAAGTAAAATCAATGTCTCCGGACTTCCGGTTATGGCTGCCACGTAGGACGGACGTGTCTCGCTCTGCTCTGCTCCTGGAAAAAAAAAATCGGCAAATAACTCTCTCATTTGGGACAGAACGTATCCCAGCATTTGGGCGAGGATATGTCGGCGAAGCCTAAGGCTGGAAAACCAGGAAAAGGAAAAAGCGAGCCGCCGAAACAGTCCAAATTAACGGACTTTCAGGTCTGTGACGCAGCAAACAAGGCTCCATATATGGCGGAGGAAGCTGGCGGCGGTGCGATTTCTGCGGGGAATGGCGCAGATGCGCTGATGGCTGCCATGAGTTCAATGAGAGCGGACTTTTCCTCTAGATTCGATGGGATTATGACAGCGCTGGAAGGAATAAGAAAGGAATTGGGTGACTGTGTAGAACGAACGGCGCAGATGGAGCTCCGTCTCGCTAGTGCTGAAGATGACGTCACCCGTCTTCAATTAAAGGTGCGCACTTTGGAAAAAAAAAATAAATCTCTGGAAGATAATATTTTGGATTTGGAATCTCGGTCGAGACAGAATAACTTGAGGCTGGTGGGTCTTCCAGAGGAATCAGAAGGTCGGGACGTATGTTCCTTTCTGGAAAAGTGGATTCCGGAGGTGCTGGGCAGCGAGGAGTTGCAATCAGCAGTGGTTCTGGAAAAAGCACATCGTATTGGCCCACGGAGAGATAAGGGACCGCCGAGGACCTTAATTATGAAGTTTCTAAGCAACAGAGACAGGATGAAGATCTTCAACGCTGCACGTGCTAAAGGAGAGATTAAACACCAGGACCAGCAGGTGCGGTTCTACCCAGATTTGGCCACAGGAATCCAGCAATTGAGGAAGCAGTTTGATCCCGTACGTAAGGAGCTGCGCAACCTTGGGATTCGTCATGGTGTAATCTATCCTGCGAGACTGCTGACCACGTATGAGGGCAGAACCCACATCTTCAAGACCCCAGAGGAGGCGCAGGAGTTCATCAAGAAGATCAAAGAAGAAGAAGAGACTGGTGGGAGCTAAGCATGAACAAAATATAAGGTAGAATAACTAAGCATTTGCACAGGCATCTGACTGACTTGAAGTAAATAGTAAGTTTAGAAAATATAGATTGTATTATATATTAAAAAAAAACAAAACAAAAACAAAACAAACAAAAAAAAAACTAGGATGTACAAAGTTGGTAAAAATTTTGGAGTTAAGTTGGAAAACTACAGAGGAGAGTTAATGTTACGTCATTAAAAGCAGTAGAGTTAGGGTGATTGGGAGGATGAAGAAGGAGTGGCTTAGGCTGTTCCCCGTGGATGTGGAACAGTCGATGGCTATATCGGGAGACAGAATTTTTCTTTTGATTTTGGGGGGTTTGCCACAAGTGTGGGAAGGGGGAATTTGTTTGTGTGTAGTTTGTAGGATGAATGTTCAACCACTCATGTTTTTGCTTCTCTGTATGAGCATGTTTACACTGCAAGGTAATCCCAAACTCTCTATTGATCATGGACCAAAGTGTTAATCTTAATTTAACTTCATGGAATTGCAGAGGTCTACAAAATTTAAAAAAACTTAAACAAGTTATGAATAAAATAAAGGACATGGGTTCAAGAATTGTGTTTTTACAAGAAACTCATCTGATAGAGGAGGATGTTAAAAGAATTAGGAGTAGATGGCAGGGAAGTGTATTCACCTCTTCATTTTCATCCCGAGCCAGGGGAGTTATGACTCTCATACATAAATCAGTTCCTTTTCAAGTGAAAAATGTAATTGGAGACAAATTTGGAAGATATGTAATCATTCAAGGTTCTTTGCTATTAGAAAATATAAATCTTGTGAACTTATATGGTCCCAATATAGATGACCAGAAGTTCTTTGCTAATTTATTTCTCATCTTATCATCACTTACAGGGCAACATATAATAGCAGGGGATTTTAATTGTACATTGAATCCAGGTGTGGATAGATCAACAGGACTGGATTGTACGCACATTGGATGTAGGATGACTATTAATCATTTTATGAAAGAATTGAGATTGTTAGATATATGGAGAGAAATGAAACCACTAGTTAAAGCCTATTCTTGTTATTCCAGTACCTACAAGACATTCTCACGTATTGATTATTTTTTGATTTCCACAGAATTAAGGTCCAAGATTCAAAACTGCTTTTATGATAACATCGTGATCTCTGACCATGCACCCTGTTGTCTAATATATGTAGATAAAAAATTGATAAAGGAATCAGGTAGATGGCAATTTCAGCATAAATGGCTTCAGGATGAGGAATTTGTCAAGTATATAGAAAAACAGATAGACGAGTTCTTTGACATCAATACTACACAAACATCAGCATGTGTAAAGTGGGAGGCTTTCAAAGCTTTTATTAGGGGACATATTATTAGTTATACAGGATCAAAATCTAAGAAGACTCGAGAGGAGAGAGCTAAATTGGAACATAAAATAAAAAATCTTCAGGAAAAAGTGTATGCAGGAAGTGACCCAAGGTTGGAGAATGAATTACTGATTTTGAGAGCTGAATACAACAAAAAATCAGCAAATAGAGCTGCCTCGAGTCTTCTAAGATTGAAACAATCTTTTTATGAACAAGGTGAAAAATCAGGAAAATTATTAGCATGGCAGATTAAACAATTGGAAATTAAAACACCAATTACCAGTATTATAAGTAATGGACAGGTA
Organism: Pholidichthys leucotaenia; assembly: GCA_020510985.1. NCBI lineage: Eukaryota > Metazoa > Chordata > Actinopteri > Cichliformes > Pholidichthyidae > Pholidichthys > Pholidichthys leucotaenia. The sequence continues at coordinate 62,177,423 of CM035839.1, forward strand.
GTTATAGATCCTTTAGAAATTAATAGAGCCTTTAGAGATTACTATGAAAAATTATATGATACCAAAAATGAACCTGAATTAACAAAACTAAATGGGTTTTTGAACGAACTATCTATACCGTGTATTCCAAATGAAAACAGGGAGATATTGGAGTCTAAAATTAGTCAAGAAGAAGTTGGGCTAGCCATTGATAATATGAAATCAGGAAAAAGTGCAGGACCAGATGGTCTTCCAGTTGACCTTTATAAAAAATTTAAGAATAAATTAATAAAACCTTTTTTGGAAATGGTTTTAGAAGCATTTCAAAATAATAATTTACCATCATACATAAATAATGCCTTAATTATACTGCTGCCAAAACCAGGTAAGCCCTCTAATAAATGTGAAAATATGAGACCAATAAGCCGACCTTAAGATAATCTGTAAAATTTTAGCAAGACGAATACAAGAAATTTTACCAAATATTATTAATCGAGATCAGAATGGCTTTATAAAGGGTAGACAAGGCTTCCATAATGTAAGAAGACTATTTAATATTATTTATTTTAATAAAGAAGCACCGGATACAGCTCTCCTATCATTGGACGCCGAAAAGGCCTTTGATAGAGTTGAATGGCCCTTTCTTTTTGAAGTACTACAAAGGTTTGGACTTGGAAATAATTTCATAAAATGGGTTCAAATAATATACAATAATGCTACAGCAGAAATCCTAACAAATAACAATATTTCAAAACCAATAAAAATAAATAGAGGATGTCGACAAGGCTGTCCACTTTCACCTTTACTGTTTACTATGGCAATTGAACCTTTAGCGATAGCGATACGTTTACATTCACAAATATATGGAATTAAAGTTGGACCAACAGAACATAAAATCTCCCTGTACGCCGATGACATAATTTTGTTTATGTCGAATCTAAAAAAATCAATTCCAACCTTGTTGAATTTAATAAAGAATTTTGGGGAAATATCAGGATATAAAATAAATAAAACTAAATCTTCAATATTAATGCTAAATGAGACCCAGAGAAATTACCCAGCCCCTGAGGTAAATCAATTCAATGTTGTAAATCAGTTTAAATATTTAGGAATCCAAATTATGCCTAAGCTAGAATCAGTCGCCAGTGTCAACTATGAAGCCTTAATGTCAGATATCAGTGAGTTAACTCAGAGATGGATGTCACTACCAATGTCGATGATCGGGAGAATCAATATACTTAAAAGTAATATTTTACCTAAAATACTTTATTTATTTCAATACATTCCCTTATCACCACCTTTAGATCTATTCTCAAGAATAAAAAAAAAGTTAGTGGAATTTATATGGAACAACAGGAGGGCTAGATTACGTTTGTCTTTATTATATTTACCATTTGATCGTGGAGGTCTGAAATGTCCAAATTTTATGTTGTATTATTGGTCGGCACAACTGAGGTCTATGACATATTATTTTTCATCAAATGATCTCCCTCACTGGACTGAAATGGAATCATACAATTTACCTTTACCTCTTCCCATATTCATATACTCAGATTCGGCAAAAAAATTACAAAAACAAGTTAAAAATCCATTTGTAAAGCATATGATCAAAATATGGTGTGAAGCTAAAAACTATTTAAAAGAACCACAGTTATTGTCACAATTTAGTCCAATATGGGGTAATCAATATTTTAAACCAGGGAGAGCGGACGCTGTATTTAAAGTATGGAATTTAAAAGGGATACAAAAGATTCAGGATTTATATTTGCCAGGTGCAGACAACATAATGTCTTTTGAAGAGCTGAGGATCAAATTTAATCTCAATAGAACACATTTTTTAAAATATCTTCAACTTAGAAACTTTATTCGATCAAATCAAAATAAAGCTCTCACTCGACCTATTTATTCATCCTTGGAAAAAATGATGATGAAAGATAGTAAAAGAAAGGGTATTATTTCAGAGTTTTATAACTCATTGACACTATCTTCAAGTGAAAATTCACTGAAAAGATTAAACTACTGGAAAGAAGATCTGCAAATTGAAATTTCAGAGGAACAATGGGAATTGGCTTGTACAGAAGCTCAAACCAAATCAATAAATGCACGCCTTAAATTGATACATTTCAAATGGTTAATGCGGATGTATGTTACACCGGAGGAGTTAAATAGATATAACAAAAATATACCAGATACATGCACAAAATGCATGGAAAGTAAAGGAACCCTATTTCATTGTTTATGGGAATGTAGATTAATAAGAATGTTTTGGGAAGAGGTGAGGGTAACAATTGAAAAAATAATCTCAAAACAAATCATATTGAATCCTAAACTGTTTTTGTTGGGTCTGTACCCAGAAAAGCATAATTTTAATAAAAGTGAAAGAACATTCATAGACCTCAGTTTGCTTAATGCCAAAAAATGTATTGCACTATTATGGAAAAAGACTCATAGACCAGATGTGACTCAGTGGTTAAGACAGATGTTAACAAACCTTCCATTAGAAAGAATAACATATATACTAAAATCAAAGGAAATTGTGTTTGAGAATATATGGAGACCTTTTATTGATTATGTAAAAAATTTAAACATAACTCTTGAAGAAGAAGGTGAATGATGTGTGTGGACCTTGTAAATTCCAAACTGGTGAACATAATATGTATACTTTTGTATTGGATTGTCTAGACTAAACAGAGGAGCATTGTTGAAGACTTGATTTTGTTGGTGGTTGTTGGTGTTTTTAGTGCATTTTTTTTTTGTAGTACTTTAGTGTTAGTGTTTGATTGTTTGTATCATGTTTGTTAAAAAAAAAAAAGAAAAGGTTCAATAAAGATATTGTGGAAAAAAAAAAAAATCAATGTCTCCTGCCAGATTGAAGGCCAAGGACTAAAAATGAGTTTTTAAGAGAAGTTTTAAATGGACAGTGAAGGAGCCTGTCTAACAGGCAAAGGGTTTTTTTTTTCTCCACACTTTGACCTAGAAGTGACATCACCTGGAACAAAAGATCCCATTGGTCCAATGTATATGTGAGATCAAGCTCCATGTGGATATTTTTCACCCCGTGATGTGAATGTAAATGGGAAACCCACTGAATGTGTTCTTACAACAAAAGTTGTTTGTGTGCGATACAGACCTGATGTGTCTGTGACTTTAGCATTCACTCAGTCTATCCTACCCCTTTTCCTAACCTTATCAGCATGTTTTCACAAACAGCCTAATGTTTTGACTGACGCTTTTGGTAGGTTATGTGATGGTGACAATGGATGACTGAAGATTTTCAGCAGCACCGGTCCACAGGATATCCAGTTAAAAGGAGTTCAGGGTAGGGGTCAAAGCAAAGCTTAACCTCTGAGTGGTGTTGTGTTACAGGTAGAAAGGTGAAGCAGCTTCCTGACATGTGGGAGAGAAAATAAATGCTCTTAATAAGGTGTTTTCATATTATCAGTAGTTTGGATTAAAACAGGACTATTGGAATATGTATGTTCACATGGAAAGATGGAGATTTAAACTTATGACTTTTTTTAAAGGTCTGATGACACGTTTTTGACTTCATCTAATTTTTCAACACACAATACAATATGACGAAATAGGTTGGTCTGTGCAGTTCTAAGTCAAACAGGCTTTTTTTCAAGCGAATATCCAACGTTTTCATGAGCGCCACGTCACCAATTGCGTCAGTGGCTGGAAAACCCCCCGGCCATGTTGTGACGTCAGCGACGGAACACAGCGCTTGGCTGCCCATTGTACACACAGGATGGAAGCGGTAGAAAACATCGACAATGGTTCCAGCACATGTAGTCTGGAATTGGTTTCTGTTGTCCAATCTTCAGACGGTTATAGTTCCGAAGAATGGGATGACAATGAAGAATCTGGGGGTATCAGACCATATAGATTTGAGCCGTGCCAAGCGGGCATCGTGCCTACTGAGTCAGATTCAGAGAGTGACGGTAGAGAGGCACACATGCTTGCCGCAGCAGCAGTGACTAACACACGGCAGGGGAACACAGAGTGTTATGCTTTTGTTACAGATATTGCAACAAATTATTTGTTCATAAATATAATTTATTTAAACCCAATTTTTCAATAAAATCATAGCAGTGTATTCTCTGTGGCTCAGGCATCGGGTTTATTACCTCCGCCATGCCGAAGGCCAGGAGGTTATGTTTTTGCCAGCGTTTGTCTGTCTGTCTGTTGGTTAGCAAGATAACTCAAAAAATTTTGGACGGATTTTGATGAAACTTTCAGGCGTTGTTGGAAATGGTACAAGGAAGAACTGATTAAATTTTGGGGATGATCCGGATCACCGTCTGGATACAGGAATTTTTTAAAGGATTCTTTAACATTGTGAGATACGGCCATTTTCAACATGTGTGCAGGGGCAATAGAGGGCGCTGGTCGTCGTGTCTGACGAACACAAACTCCGCATTCTTCAAAGTTTTACGCACAAAAGCATGCGGAAAACGGTGGTGGGCAGGGCCCGCCAGCGTGCCTGTGTTTGCGCTACGCTGCAAAAGCTGAGACGGGCAGCTGTCCGGCGCGGGATTATTTGGCAGAAATTCCCCGGACAGCCATAGTGGCTGCGCAAAAACCAGCTCTCTGCCGGGGAAGCATCCAAATCCTCTTTTTTTTCCGCGGAGCGCAAACCCAATAAAACCCACGGCAACCTGTCTACCCAATTTGCATCCGTCAGTGAAGCCCTCAGTGCTGCTTTCAGTGATCTATGAAAACGCTCGCAGCCTGGGACTTTGCACTTGAAGGAGATGGACACAACACCAACACTTCAGTTTATTACCTCCGCCAAGGAGGTAATGCTTTTACTACTGAACCACTAATCCTATAATTGTGAATCCAATTGCTAGTCATATGTTTTCATGGTCAAGGAATCTGAAAACGTACACACAAACACTGGATAGGGGGGAACTGTGGCGCTTGGCGGAGGTCTTCGCTCTCCGAGTGCTTTTCTAGTTATGTATTATCTTTTGAATTCTTGTTGTTTTTGTTTTGTACATGTGAATAATGTGCCGTTTTGACCCACTTTCAGGTGGGCACTGTCCAAGATTTGCCAGTCCGACCACGTGCCCTCTGTCTTTGACAGTCAGCTGTTCATGTTTTGTGTGCATCATCTACTGTGTTGCCAGCCAGCCAATATTGCCAACACTATCACGATGTGTTAGCCACTCCACACAGCCATGGTTCTGTTGCGCCCCTTGAAGCGTTGTCGGCCCTGGGGCGCAACCGTGGTTAATACGTCTCCTCTCCATGTTTGCTGGGCGATGTTGGCCCCGAACGCCAACTGTAAGTGTTTGTTTATTTTTGTAAGTCTTCACCTTTTTTGGGAACTGTTGTCATCATTCTTATGTTCAATACATGTGATGTGGTGAATCCCGCGTGTAAATCCTCGCGTAAATCCTTATTTACACGTAAATCCTCCCTCTCTGTGCGCTCTTACGCAGTGCACGGAGAGGGAGGATGAAATAATGAGGATTTACGTGCAGGGTTCACCACAGCACATTTAATACAGAAAGACAATTCCCAAAAAGGTGAAGATGTACAAAAAACACAAACACACTTACTGATGGCGTTCGGGGGCCGGCATCGCCCAGAGAACGAATGAGAGGAGACATGTTAGCCACAGGTGCGCCCCAGAGCCGACATCGCTTCAAGGACGCACGAGAATCACGGCGAACATGGAGTGACTAACACACTGTGAGAGTGCTGAAAATAATGGCAGACTAACAGCACAGATGACAATACTATGGACCGGTAGTGTGTGACTGGCAAACGGCTGCTAAGTACACACACTGCCGGTGATGGTGTGATGAGAAGCATCTGGGCGAGAACCGGGAAAGATGATCAGTGAGAGTTTGAATCAGCTGGTGATGATGAGAGAGGGGACGTGGCCGGACCGGCGAGCGTCAGCATGCGATCACAGAAAGTAGGTCAAAGCTGTGCGTAAATCCATTAATCCTTCCCCTCCTCGTGCGCTTCTCCTGCATAAAAGTGCACGAGGAGTGCACAAGGAGGCTTATGACAGTTGTAGCTGAAGCGTGTGATGTGGTCTTTCATGGCCTGCTGTTTATCTAAGCCTGTGACACAACGCGAAGGCATAGCCGTAAAATTAAAACAAGAAACCAGAGAAACTGTGAGCTACAAAGCTGCTGTCATTCCAGTCAACAACACCGGCGTCTGTTCTGTCGCTTACTTCATGGGGGTGCCACCCTTCATTCGGTGAGTGGCACCACAGTCCAGTCAGCAGCTGCAGTTTTTTGATGATAACTAGTTTATGCAGGCGCGGTTGTAAATATTATATTGATCATTGACAGTGACTTTTGGGTTTACACAACGTGCTAAAAAATGTCAAAATCGTGTCATCAGACCTTTAAGCTATCAGACTCTGATAATGTGAGGTTAAATGTTCTCTACTTGATTTTCATGCATGATTATTTCATCCGGTTTTACAAATAAGCGGTATGTGGTCTCTCCTTGGCCAAATGTATGAAGTAAAAGTAGTACTATGGTTACCATTATGGCAGCATTATGTTGTTTGCTATCTCACCCACACAAGAGTTTCAACAATCTGTAATTTGGGGATGAAGGAGTATCCACCAATCATTTGCTTCCTCATTTTCCTATAAATTCCCATTCATGTATATCTGGATTGCAGCCATGCTTTGTTTAATGTCTACAGATAAGGCTTAAATTCAGCATCAAAGCAGCATTTTTCCATTGCTGCTGCACTTTTACATGCCAAGAACTGCAGGCCAAAAATGATCCACGAAGTCTAAACAGCCGATAAATTAGTGGGAACAGGAAAGAGGAGGTGTTTCTCCTTCTGTTTCCAATATTTTATACATTACATGAATGAACATGTGCAAATTGTGGGTGTTTGGAGTGACTTTTCTGTGCAGCTGTAGTTCTTGAACGTATCAAGTGGTTTAGTCCGTTGACGGTGCGTGTTGGACGTTGCTGATGCATGCATCCTGTCTGCGCTCCACGCTCTCAGATCGTCTCATGTGTCACAGTCTCGATAGCAGTAGCAGCAGGATTCAGAAGCTCTCAGATGCCTCAGTTGCTATTCAGGATGTAGAAATTAGTGGGAGCCATGCTTCAGATTTCTCTCTTTGCAGCCAGGTGGATGATTCACCAAGCTAGGATCTTATGTATATACCTTTAAACTGCATGCATTTTGCTTTCACACCTAACCTGCATGGTCCGGATGTTCTGACTTTTTTGTTTGGTTTGGACCAAAGTTTTAGGCGTCAAACCTCCTCCAAACCATGCTCCAGACCAAAGAGATGAAATATGGTCTGGCAAAAAGAGGTGGTATCGGTCCGGATCAAACTGAACCTTGGTCTGGTTCGTTGAGAGTGTGAAAGTAATTTTCTGGAAGTTTTGGACCAAACACAGGAAGATGGGACTGCCAGTAAGAGGGAAATTGAGCTGTAGTAGCACTCAGAGAGGAAATATAAATTTTTTAAAAAACAGGAAAAACTTTGCATTTTCTGATTGATTTAGCAGTTGTGAAATTTACTCATGGGTTTTCTCATGCTTATAATTGGTTTATCATTAAAAATATCAAAAGAAATAAAGGGTGACCAATAGAATGCGTTTATACAAAAAGTAAATAAACAAAACAAAACACCATTTATGGAGTTACAAGGTTTCTGCCTGATAGTGACAATATGAACCTTGGTGCAGAATTTCAGGTGTGAAAACACCCTGTTGGGCAGCAGTGACTCAGGAGGTAGAGCGGGTCATCCAATAACCAGAGGGTTGGCGGTTCGAATCCCGCTCTCCACCAGTGTTGCCAACTTGGCGAGTTTGTCGTTAAATCTGATGACTTTTCAGCCCCCCTTGACAACTTTTTTTTGTCAAAAGCGACTAGCGACAAATCTAATGACTTTTGGACACTGACGTGAAAGTGCGTGATTGCTCTGCAGTTATCATTCTCAACAAGCAGTGGGTGGTACCTTCTTCTTCTTCTTTTAGATTTGATTGGCGGTTGGCAACTAGCTTACAGGTGCCTTACTGCCACATACTTCACTCTATATCATCATTCTATATATCAGTGGGTGGTACCGTGAGGCTCTCCTGTCCCCTCCCCATCCCAAAGCAATCACAGGCAGTCTCGGTCAGTCTCACAATACCCTCATGCAGCAGCAGTGTTGCAGTTACAATAAATTAATATTTTTTTCAGAACTGCAATGTCTGATACCAATTGAATGCTGCAGCAGCGGCAAAGTGCTTTAGCCTTCTTTCCAGCAACAGGTTGAAGCCATCCCTTAAATGTACGCGGAACGGTGTAACACCAAGGCAGGGCGATAAAGCTGCTATGACCGCCCCGGCAGGGTTGTTTTGTTTTCTTACCAGCTTCTGTGTTAGTGCTGCAGGACTCTTTTTTTTTTTTTTTTTTTTTTTCTTCCTCCAAGTCCAAACTCATGTTCACTTTTTATGTTTGTTGCGGTGCTTGTACAGTAAAGAAACATGAGCTGAGTGCTGCTGATGTGACTGACTGGCAGTGGCAGACAGTGAGGAGCAGCCAGCCAGCCAGCCAGCCCAGTTATGAGCTAATCGGTTAAGAGCAAGCTTCAGTTTCTGGAATGCACCGAGACCCGGGAGATCTTTTACTGTACTGTATGTTGGAGAAGGAATAAAGTTCTTGTGTTGTCCAGCTTGTTGCCTCACCTGTTTCCTTTCTCCACATTGGTGACCCCAAGACGTGCTGTGGAAAGCGAGCCGAGCACTGTCCCGGAGACTACCTAGAGGGAGAGCACCAGCACCGCATGCGCTGTCTCAGTCAAGCTCCCAGACTTCTGGCTTCACAACCCGACTGCGTGGTTCTTGCACATAGAAGCCCAGTTCGCACTCCGCGGGATAACAACGGATGATACCAAGTATTACTACGTGGTCGCTGCGCTGGATGTGCGCGCCATGCAACAGGTGACGAGCCTGCTCCAGGAGCCGCCGGCCCAAGGAAAATATGAAGCGCTCAAGAGGATGCTTCTCCAGCACTATACCCTTTCTGACAGTGAGAAGGCAGAGAGACTCCTAACGCGTTTGGAGTTAGGTGACAGATCAGCAGTGGAGCTCATGGAGAGCATGTTGGCGCTGAGGGGGAAGGATGATGAATCTTTCCTGTTCACTCACTTGTTCCTCAGGAAACTACCAGCTACAGCGAGGGCTATCCTGGCCAACTCGCCGCGGCTGGTTGCTAAGGACTACCGCGCCCTGGTGCAGGAAGCGGACCGCATCATTTTGGCGACCAGAACTCTCAGCATGCAGGCAGTGGCACTGGTATCCATGAGAGATGCCAGCGAGGTCGAGAAGCCGTGGGTGGTAGCTGGGACGGACACCACGAGACGAAGGAGCGGGGCGATCTGTTTTTATCATCGCTGTTTCGGCTCAAATGCCCAACGCTGCCTGTCGCCATGCCAATTCAAGAAGCTGGGAAGACGGCACATTCAGAATTCAGTTGCAGCTGCAACCGATGGCAACAGGAACAGACTGCTTTATATCACGGACACACGTTCGGGGAGAAGGTTTTTGGTGGACTCCGGCTCCCAGAAGAGCCTCATCCTGCCGGTCAACGCAGACAGGGTGGCAGGAGGCAGCAGTCCCAAGCTTACGGCCGCCAACAGATCCACCATCAGGACATTTGGCGAGCAAACACTGACGATATGCTTACATGGACGCAACTTCCAGTGGGACTTTGTAGTAGCTGCATGTTCCGCCCCCATTTTAGGCTCAGATTTTGTATGTGCTTATGGGTTGTTAGTTGATGTTGCTAATAGGAGATTAGTGGATGCTCTCTCTTTTACCTCACTGCCCTGTACAACTCTTGGAGCTTGGTCGACAACATTGGCTAACGTTGTAGCTCCAGGGGGTAAGTACCAACATTTTCTCACACAGTTCCCAGCACTCACAATCCCAACTTTTTTGGCTATGATATCAAAACACGTGGTCGAACACTTCATAACGACAAAAGGCCCACTGGTGTTTGTGTGACCACGGTGCTTGGACACAGCTAAACTGGCCAGCACGCAAGAGGAGTTTGCCAACTTAGAGCAGTTGGGCATCGTCAGGCGCTCCATGGGATCGTTATCCCATTCCGCACAGCCAAGATTTCTCCATGCACCTGGCCGGGGCGCATGTTTTTTCGAAAGTGGATCTGGTCCGCGGATACCATCAGGTCCCGGTGCGTGCGGAAGACATTCCGAAAACAGCAGTAATAACTCCTTTCTGCCTTTTCAATTTTTTACGCATGCCGTTCGGATTAAAAGGCACGGCACAGACCTTCCAGAGGATGATGGATGCAGTGCTTCGCGACTTGTCCTTTGTTTTCATCTATTTAGATGACATTGTGGTAGCTAGCGCGTCCGAGGAGGAGCACATCGCCTATCTCAAGACGGTTTTCCAGAGGTTGGAAGTGCACGGGCCTATAGTGAACCTGGCTAATTGTCAGTTCGGTGTGCCTGTGATTGATTTTTGGGCCACCGCATTTTGCTGGAGGGCGCGATTCCACTACCAGATGAGATGCGTGCCGTGTCGGAGTTTCCGCATCCACAAGTTTTTGGGGATGATCAATTTTTATAACCATTTCCTTCCCCGGGGAGCCCAGCTGATGCAGCTGTTGTATGCCACGCTGAAAAAAAGAAGCCCGCGGAAAATGTTGACTGGACTCCCAAGCGAGTCCTGACTTTCACAAATACCAAAACGGCGCTTGCGGATGCCATGTTGCTAGCTCCAGGGATGGCAATTTTCCGACGATCTGCGGATTTCCGCCAATTTATTTTCAAATTGATCATTTCTGTGAATCGTCTAAATCCGTTGAGAACATTTTAGGGAGGGGGAGGTACCTTATTGTTACCGATTTTAGCGAAAATCAACACAATTACATAAGCGCTCGGCACTTCCCCGGAAGTCGTCTCCCGCGATAACCCGGATGTGTTGTGTTCAGGCTACTGCTGTATTGTAAACAGCCCTGCGAGTGGATAGTTGCAAACGATTGGACCAACCAAATGGCTCGTTGTATGCTTTGTCAAAAATTCATGGCGCCGTGTTCTCAGGGATGTGATTTTTCCGCTAATTCGCCGAATTCCGCTTTATTTTATCTTCCAGGAAGATAAAGTACGTTAAGTACGTTAGCGGCTTGTGGTCCACGAACGCAGTGAAGGTGCGCCCTTTCAGGCAGAACTGGAAGTGGTGTATGGCCAGGTGGAGAGCCATTAACTCTCTGTCGAACACGCTGTATTTACGCTCACTGTCGTGCAAAGACCTGCTAAAAAAAAAAGGTGAGCGGCTGCCAAGAACCGGCAACGCATCGCTCCACGACGGCCGCTATGCCCATGTCTGAGGCGTCGGTAGTGAGCGCTATCCGAGCCACCAGGTCTGGGTGCGCCAGTAGTGCAGCGTTTGCCAGAGCTGTTTTAACCTCAGAACGCCTGCTGCCGCTCAGGAGTCCAGTCGACTCTGTCTGCCGGTTTCCGTTTCTTGAGTGCGGCTTACAACGGCTGTATGAGCTGGGCTGCGCGGGGGAGGAAACGGTTATAAAAGTTAACCATCCCCCAAAACTCCTGCAGCGCCCTGACATTGATGTTGAGGAGAAAAAATAGCAAAACAATTTAGTTAGATTACTTTTATGATTCCAAACAGTTTGAAATTGACAGTGCACAGTGGACATTGACTCATAACTTTTGAATATTTCTAAGACTTAGCTACATCAGTGATTGTGCAAAATGAACTGCTCAAGACTCAGTGGAGATTGAAACTGGTGATCTGAAATGAATGCTGAAATTATAAAAAGTAATGGTATGTTGGAATTTTATTTCTATTATGGAATAGATAAAATTAACTGATTTTGATTTGATCAAGTGTTAAAGCATATGATGGATAATGCTTGTTGGAATATTTTAGGAATGCTATCTTCTTGGAACATAAGTCAATATTATACAGTAAGTGGCATTCAGCTGTTTGTTTTATGTTATTTAAGCACAGTTCTGGTACTTAAAAATCATAAAAACCCAGGAGCTTCAGGGGGCTTCGCCCCCCTTGCCCCCCCCCCCCAATGGGGCTCTGCCCCGGACCTCGCTGGGGGACTGCGTCCCCCAGACCCACTGCTAAATTTTCAGATAATTTCTCCAACCACAAATCACATCCCTGGTTTGTGTTGGAATTCTGAGCTTTTGGTATCGTTTTCAGCGGAATTATGAGATTTTTATCGAAGGATCAGGAGTCATCAGTGCTAGAAATAGACAAAAGTGTCAAAAATAAGTTCTGATGGAATTGGCTTGAGAGAAAAGTGACGGTAAAGGTGAAAATTGGCTCAAAGTTTTGCCTCTTCCGGTTCCGGCGCCACACGAGTTGGCTGCCTTTTGCAACAGCGGCTCAATTCTGAGTCTTTTTATCTTCCTTCTTCTTTCTGATCCGGTGATAACTTTCTGATCCGGCACACCTTTCACTCTATATATATCACGGACACACAGATCGCCCCAAAGGTCTCCCGAGTCGGCGGACGGAGCCTCTGTTTACAGCAGGAGACGATACAGCAGGGAAGAGCTAGCTAGCACTCAACCGCCACCCAGTGCTAGCGGAGAAACTCGACATACTGGGAGAAACTGAAGCGAAAACGACGCGGGTGCCGGGCTGGAGTTTAGGCGGCGTGCAAGAAATATAAGACAGAATAATAAAGAGCGATGGCAAGAACCAAGCAGACCGCCCGTAAATCTACTGTAGGAAAAGCCCCCAGGAAGCAGCTGGCCACCAAGGCTGCTCAGAAAAGCGCTCCGGCCACCGGCGGAGTGAAGAAGCCTCACCGTTACAGGCCCGGTACCGTGGCTCTGAGAAAGATCCGTCGCTGCCTGAAATCCACGGAGCTGCTCATCCGTAAGCTGCCCTTCCAGTGCCTGGTGAGGGAGATCGCTCAGGACTTCAAGACCGACCTGCGCTTCCGAGCTCCGCCGTCATGGCTCTGCAGAAGGCCAGCGAGGCCTACCTGGTGGGTCTCTTCGAGGACACCAACCTGTGCGCCATCCACGCCAAGAGGGTCACCATCATGCCCAAAGACATCCAGCTGGCCCGCCGCATCCGCGGAGAGAGAGCTTAGACTTTCTGCTGCACATCCACCAACCACAATGCACCGCACTGTGTGTCTGTCTATATATATATATATATATATACAGTATATATATTAATATGTACATATGTATACTAGCTGTTCTTGTTTTTTCTTGCCTTCTGATTGTTGCTCTGAGTGTTGCTATCCCTGTGCTGTTGCAATCCTGGAATTTCCCCATTGTGACATTGACATTTGACATTGATTTTTATTTGAACATTCTTAAAAAAAAAAAAAAGAAAGAAGAGAGTTCAAAACACAACAAAAAAAACAAACCAAAAATAAAATGTTCAAAAGGAGTGGGAAGAAGCCAACGCTTATATAGTCCCACCCCTTTTTCATACCCAACAAATTACAGTATTACTCATAATCATCATTATCCCACAACCACATTCACCATAATACACCCATAGTCAAATTATACAACAAAAATGACACAACAGTGACAGTCCATATTGACAACAATACCAACATCCAACAATATTACAACAACAATAAACATACACTTCTGGCATGTTCAATACAAACACAGACAACACTGTCACCTTCACAATCACCATAACACAACAACAACCTTCCCTCACTGAAGACACAATGTAACGTCACTGCCCTTCATTCTCATACTGCTCAAAAATCATTTCTTTATAATGTTGATTTAAATATGTGGATGTTTGGACATTGCCTGTGTTTCTCCCCAACCCATTCCACAATTTTACCCCACACACAGACACACAAAAACTCTTCCGTGTAGATCTTACTAAGTGCATTTTAAATTTTGTATTCCCCCGTAAATTATATTTCCCTTCTCTCTCCCTGAAAAGATTTTGTATTGTGGGGCAAGAGGTTTTTACTGACTTTAAACATTAATTGTACTGTGTAATAATGAACCAGATCCCATAATTTCAGTAACTTCGAATGTAAAAACAATAAATTAGTATGTTCGAGGTACCTGACTTTGTGTATAACACGGACTGCCCTTTTTTGTAATATTAACAATGAATTAAGTTTACTTTTATAACTGTTACCCCAAACCTCTATACAATAAGTCAAGTATGGAAGTACCAATGAACAATACAAAATATGAAGTGATTTATAATCTAAGACCTGCTTAATTTTATTTATAATTGCAATATTTTTTGCAACTTTATTTTGTACGTATCTGACATGTGGTTTCCAACTAATTTTATCATCCAGTATTACACCCAAAAACTTGATCTCCTTAACTTTTTCAATAACTACATTATCTATATGAATGTGTATATCTTCTTTATTTTTACAATTACCAAATATCGTTACCTTAGTTTTATCTATATTTAGTGATAATTTATTACAATCCATCCATTTTTTTAAGCTTATTTAATTCATTATTTAGAGTATGGATTAGTTGATTATAATTATTTCCAGAATAAAATATATTAGTATCATCAGCAAATAATATTATTTTTAATAATTTAGAAACTTGGAATATATCATTTATATATATGTTAAATAATTTGGGGCCCAATACTGACCCCTGGGGGACCCCACAGGCAATTCCCAGACATTCTTCCATCTTCACAAATTGTTGTCTCTCAGATAGATAACTTGTAACCCATTTCAGAGCCATTCCCCTAATACCATACATTTGCAATTTATTAAGAAGTATTGAATGATTTATTGTATCAAATGCTTTTCTAAAATCTATAAACACACCAATTGCATATTTTCCTTGATCTAATGCATTTATTATTTCCTCTGTTGCTTCCATTATCGCCAACGATGTTGTACTCTTGGCTCTAAACCCATATTGGTTCTGATTCAGCACATCTTGTTTATTTAAATAGTTTTCTAATCTGTTGTTGAAAAGTTTTTCCAGAATCTTTGAAAATTGTGGGAGAAGTGATACTGGTCTGTAGTTTGTGTATTGGTGTTTATTTCCTTGCTTGAATAATGGTATTACTTTTGCTATTTTCATTTTCTGCGGGAATGAGCCAGTTTGAAATGATAAATTACAAATATATGTGGGGCTAATAAAGGCTTATCTTAAAGTTAGACGAGGTAACAGAAACACTCGGAGAGTTTCTGAAGAAACCAGAAAAGGAGATGAAGTTCAAAGTTCAGAGACTGACACAGCTTGCTGCCCAAAAGAAGAAAGTTTCACATTAGAAGTGACTTGGTGACCAGTGTAAATAGTGCAATAAACTCTTATAGAACTGTTAAATATGTTGGACTAAAGACAGTGAGACAACATTGAGGAAAAAGTAAGTTAACTTTTCATTAAATTTAATGATTTATCTAAGTCTAGTATTTCATTTTTTTATCATTTTTTTTCAGTCTAAATTACTTCTATTTTACTGAAAACCTCCAAATTAGATTTCAGCTGAAATCAGAATTTCCTGTTGCCATCCCTGTAGCTCATCCGGATTCGTCGGCACGGATAGCGCTCACTACGGACGTGTCTAACGTTGCCATAGGAGCAGTGGTGGAGCAGTATGTCTCCGGTTCATGGCAGCCACTCGCATTTTTCAGTCGGACTTTCCATGACAGCGAACGCAAATACAGCACATTCAACAGGGAGTTGTTGGCTCTACACCTGGCGACACGCCATTTCCAGTTTTGGCTAGAAGGGCGCGAGTTCACCACATTTGTGGACCATATGCCGCTGACGTACGCGATGTCCAAGGTCTCGGAACCGTGGTCGGCCCGGCAGCAACGGCATTTGGCCACGATCTCGGAGTTTACGACTGACATTCAACACGTTGCCGTAAGCTCAACGTCATGGCTGATTGTCTGTCCTGCACATTCGTCTCCCCAGTCTACATGGGAATAGATTTCCCTGCGATAGCCGCAGAGCAAGCTAGGGATATGAACATTTGCATGCTCCAGTCTGAACCTACTGGGTTAAGGCTGGAGGGCAGGGTGGTGCAAGAAGGGTGCCCTCCCTTGCTCTGTGATGTCTCCACCGGCCGCCCACGCCCAGTGTTTCCGAGCTCTTGGCGCCATTGCGTTTTTGAGTCGGTCCACTCCCTTTCACATCCGGGAGTGTGCGCTTTGGTGAAGCTAGTGGGGGCGAAATTCATCTGACCACGCTTGCGCAAGGACGTGAAGGAGTGGGCTGCAGCTTGCAGTGTGTGCCAGCGGGCGAAAGAGCACAAGCACACCAGAGCCCCCTCGAGCTGTTCCAAATCCCCGGCCAGGAGATTCGACCACATCCACGTGGATTTGGTGGGACCCCTCCCACTGTCGCAAGGTTTCACACACCTTTTAACAATCATGGACCTCACCACGCGCTGGCCTGAAGTGGTCCCACTGGCTTCTACCATGTCCGCAGAAGTGGCTCGCGCTTTTTTGTCAGCTTGGGTTGCACGGTTCGGATCCCCATCAGACATCACTTCCAACAGGGGTCCACAATTCGTTTTGGAACTCTGGTCTGCGATGGCCCAGAGCCTGGGTTTCAGAATTCACCGCACTACCGTGTACAACCCCCAAGCTAATGGATTATGCAAGGGTTTTCATAGATCACTTAAAGCAGCGCTCAGAGCTTCACTCGCAGACGCAAATTGAGTTGACTACCTGCCCTGGGTTCTTTTAGGGTTGCGTTCCACACCTAAGGAGGATTTGGCAGCCTCCCCGGCAGAACTAATTTTTCTTCAGCTGCTGCGGATCCCCGGGGAGTCTTTACTGGAAAACCCCGCGCCCAAGGCTGATCCGCCCGTGCAATTTTTGCACAGTATGGAGACTTTTAACATACTGGGCCCGGCCCACCATTGTTTTCCCTGCACTTTCGTCCCCAAGATTTTACGGAATGCCAGCTCTGTTTTCGTCAGGCACAATGCGCACCGGACCCCACTGTGCCCACCGTACAACGGACCATTCAGGGTGTTGGAACCTGGGGTGAAACATTTTGTGTTAGACTTGGGGGGGGCGTAGGGAGACCGTCTGCATCAACAGGTTGAAGCCCGCTTTTGTGCTGGCAGACGAGCAGGTGGTGTTAGCCCAAGCTCCCCGGTGCGGACGTCCACCGCAAGTTCCCTCGGTAGGACCTGCGCATGTGAAGCTGATGTGCTTCCCCCCCCTCCCTTTTTCCCTTCACAGACTGACATGCCCTCCTGTACACTTCGTCAGCAGGGTGCGCCGACTGGATCAGCGACTCCCCCCCCCCCCCCTACAGTCGCTATGGGTGCCAGCTCAAGTCCAAAGGACGGGGGGCGGGGCTTAGTGCCTTTTCTGGGTGTTTGGGGGGCGGGGGCTGTGTGGCGGCCCGGGTGGGGGATTCTCCACCCAGAGAAGGCAGCTGGGATAAGGGGGAACAATGGACCGGAGGAAGAAGAACCACCGGGGGGTCTCAAACGGGACAGTATGGACTATGCACCCCCCGGGGAGAGGAGGAACTTCCGGAGCCGCTAGAAGAGAGAAGGGTGTGAGCAACGGCGCCGGCATTATGATGTTAATATGCCACACGGGGCTTTGTTTCAAACAGTGTATTATGGTCGGTAGTTACGGGTCTCAATGCATGGGGTTAAAGTTATAAAAGGGGAATGCACAGAGACCCAGGAGATCTTTTACTGTCCTGTATGTTGGAGAAGGAATAAAGTTCTTGTGTTGTCCAGCTTGTTGCCTCGCCTGTTTCCTTTCTCCACAGTATATCTAGCAACACAACACTGTGCAGCAGTTAGCTTAGCTGCAGTCAGAGAGGAGATCCACACCACTCAGGTCCAGATTACAAATGGATTTTGCCTGTGCAAAGCCCCCGCCAAACCTGCCCTGTTTTACAGAGTGGGATGCAAATATTTCTTCACCGTCAGTTAGTGATGGCCTATTTAAATGGAAAAATTAAAACAAACAAACCAAGAATCTACAGAAGAAAGTTAATTTGTAGTTCTAAACATATTTAGAGTGTTTTTACTCACTTTTTGTCTCTCCCGTGGCATTATTCTTCTCTACTACAGCGTCCATTACAATGGCATGCAAATGATCAGTTATGCAAATTTGGTGATGATGTCATTTAACAACTTTTATCGACTTTTAGGACAGCCAATAGCTACTTTCCTTACTCAGGAGTTGGCAACCATGCTCTCCACAGCCATCCTGCCATTGTGTCCCTGGGAAAGACACTTTACCCACCTTGCCTCCAGTGTCCATGACACTGGATATGAATGTGTATAAATGTTCGGTAGTGGTCAGAGAGGCCATTGGCGTGGATTGGCAGCCACGTTTCTGTTAGTCTGCCCTAGGGCAGCTGTGGCTACAGTAGTAGCTTACCACTACCATTGTCTGGAGTGAATGAATAATGGACTCACTGTTAGTGCTTTGACATGTCACTTGACATGTAAAGTGCCATATAAATCTCATCCATTATTATTATTATATTATTATTGTTTTTGACAAATCTAAATTAATCAGCATTTATATACAGACTGTAAACTGTGTAGAGAACACAGAGGTCTTAGCTCAGATATCACTTCTTTGTTCTCCTGCAAACACTGGTAGTAGGGGTCAACTGATCAAATATTGATATCTCACTCCACCATATTATTACTGAACTGTAACTTTTTAGTCTCAAAGTCTTACCTGTCTCTATACCATTATTTAATTTATGGTCATTGTTTGGATCGTTGTCCACATTGCATGTCTTTGTCTAACGGAACTGCAGAACTGAATTTGAATAGATTGGATGTTCGATTAGCGGCTCTGTTTCTGATACTGAGCCATGATTTGAGTCATGTAAGATTCAGTATCCGGTACCAATATTGGATTCAGTGTTTCCTCTGGCTTAAAGACCTTGGCGTGTTGGCAGCATATTTTTCCAGGGGAAGGGAGGGGGGCAGGGCAGAAAACACATGACACTATTTTAACCGGAATATGTTAAATTTTATACTGTTTATTTCTTTTTTTATTTCGCATAATAACTTTGCATATGGAACTTACCATTTGAAGTATTGTACAACCAAGGTTTGAATGTTGGAATATTGGGCGAGTTGGGGTCCCACCCAGATGTCCTGTGTTTGGACTTTTTAGCGGTGTCGTCTTTCTCTCCTTCCTCTGCTCTCACCTCTTTTGGACCCTCTGCCTGAACACTTTCTTCTCCTTGGCTCATCTTGTCTGTCTCATCTTTCCCTCTCTGAGCCCTGTCTAATTCAGGTTCTCTCTCTGTCTGTGGTGGTATACAAACAGGTTAGAAAATACTAAGTGTCACGTTTTGTCCTGCAGTATTTTTTGTCATGGTTTACATAAAAGACAAAAATATGTATATTTTTGTATATTTATTCTAGTGTTTCTTTTTTCCATTGAGAGAGTAGGAAAGGGAAGGGAAAAAAACATTTGTAACAGTAATCTACTCATGCATACTTAAATTATATGATCAGAGGTGGGTATAGTAGCCAGAAATTGTACTTATGTAAAAGCAGTGCTATGAAATTAATAATTAAAAGTAGACAACCCAAAATTTCTAGTTGAGTTAAGGGTACAAAAAGCACCCACTTAAAAACTTGAGTAATGACTTCAGTTTTGAAGGTGAGGTTTTTCTCCAAAATTTATAACAATTTTCTTATAGTTTTCTACTTTTCTCTGTAAATTTATCTAAATTTGCAACCATTTTCCTCATTTGTAATTTCCTCTTGTAAAATTATGGCTTTTCTTGTATATTTGAGACTTTATTATAAATTTGTGGATTATTTTATAGCTAATTTTTGTCTGTTTTTTTATAAAATTACCAAGGTTTTTTTAATATTAATTTGAAACAGATTCTGCTAAAATTTTGACTTTTTTTCATTATACAATTTACACTTTTGACCATAATTTTGCAGAGCCAGAACAGAACAATAATTTAACCTGTTGCACTCCGTTGTACCGCGGGCGGACACGTCTCTGCGTCCTAGAGCGCACGAGGGTGCACGAGGGTGCTGCGTCCTAGAGCGCACTGAAAAAAAAAAGCTGCATTTCCGTTCTTCCACGACAGACACAGCTGTGAAAAGAAAGCCAAAGGAGTGCTTTGATTGATTTAGATGTGATTGACCTCTCATTCGACTAATAAGAGCCTTGAATTGGGTTTCTGAAACCTTGAAGAACCAATGACTGAAAACCTAGCAAGAAGGACCCGCCTACCAACGGCTGCGAATACAGCGAGCCAATTGAAGCACAGAAGTTCGAAAGCTGTTTTGTATAAGGCTGGGTGACACACAGGCGTTCGCCAGTCTTTTTTTCTTATTACTGTTATTTGTTTTGAAAAATCGTTCGCCCAAACCGCAATCATGGAAGCGCAAAACCGCAATAATGGAATTATGGTTTGACCGGGTCGTGTGACCAGAACCACGAATCCGTAACAAGCAGACCAGCGTCATGTTCGTCTGACAATGAGGAAGAGAAGTTTGCCAGCGACATTGCTGTTGTGGACAGGTAAGTGTTATAAGCTAAATTATTCTTTATCCCTGAAAATTGTAATCCAAATGACTTTTGACCGATCGGTAAATTACAACTGTGTGTTATCGCAACATGACGGACCCGGACCGCTCTGGTCCGGGTCCGTCATGTTGCGAACGCCCCCCCCCCCCCCCCCGTCATGTTGTGAACGCTCCCCCCCAACTCTTCTGTAGCGGATTGCAGATATATTGCAGATATTTTAGTGCGACTGTGCGTAGTAGACCGCGGCGCACCGTCACCACTTTCCGTCATGTAGCGATGGGCGATGTCCGTCCTCTGTAGCGGGGGGGGGTGGGAGTTGTTATCTTCTACATTACAAATATTCTAGTATAATTTTTAGTGCACTGTAGGTTATTTTTTCTTGTAAAAAAAAGCCACACATTTTTTACGTGGCATGCTTCTTTGTGTGTGAAAAGCATACCACACACACACACACAGCCCTTCACCTTTCATTGGAGCCCAAGATGAAGCTTCTATATTGAATCATTCAAAAGTTAGACGTTTTTCCAAACTGTGCCATTTGGCACAATTTGGCACAGTTCAAAAAAGCCTGGGAACAACCTAAGAAAAAAGCTGTGTAATATATTCATTTTTTGTGGTATTGTTACAAAATTTTGACCTCAGCTGGATAACACTTGGTTCTACATTTCTGTTGCATTTTCCAGCCAGTATCTGAAGCTGTGTGTTATTTGCAAGCATTTGTATACAAAAAAACACCCAGGCAAACTTTATTGTCTTCAAATTCAGTATGTTTAGATGACTGTTACTCAGTGGCAGGAGCACTTAAGGAGATTATGACTGTTTTGCCAAAAAATTCAAAGTGTTTTCTGTGCAAGGGGTTAACTCTGATCTCAAAGAAAAAAATTAATAAAATTTTATTTAATGAAATAAATTAACTTAAATGACCAAAGATTCTTATTTCTATTATAATATTTCTATATATTTATAGCCTTATAGAACTCTCCTCACCAACCAGATAGCGGGAAAAACCTCCCTTATTTTGAAATCCAAATGTTTGACAGGTTTAGTTTGTCTGAAGGCTGTTGACGGATTAAAGTCATTGACTTCATGAATTTTGGTCATCTTAACTTGCCAGGTACATAGTAATGAACATAAATTAGTTTTGCAGTGGCTGGTGAAGTAAATCCTCAGCGATTCAGTCCCCCTTGCCTTTCCCTGCATATGAAGCCTCACCACACCTGTTAGCTAAGCAACTCTTCATTATTGTTCTCATTACCAACGGTTAACCTCTTGCACTCCGGTGTACCGCGGACGGGCACGTCTCTGCGTCCCAGGGCGCTGCGTCCAAGCGCGCACTGAAAAAAAAAAAAAAAAAAAGCTGCATTTGTTCTTCCACTACAGACACAGCCGCGAACAGATCAGATATGATTGACCTCTCATTCGACTAATAAGAGCCTTGAATTGGGTTTCTGAAAGCTGTTTTGTGTAAGGCTGGGTGGAAAGACTGACTGCTGCAGCAGATGAAAAAAAGGACCTGCAGGAAGAACCTGCCACAGACCCAGCAGCACGGAGACCACCCACAAGTGCAACCTGTGTGACAGGGACTGCCATTCGCGCATCGGCCTGTTCAGCCACAGGCGGTGCTTTTTTTTTTTTATTCCAGCAGAATAGACGTTTAGGATTCTCTTCCATGGTCATCATAGACCGACGGAGGCCGACGACGAAGGTCGTAAATCATTCGCCAAAACCGCAATCATGGAAGCGCAAAACCGCAATAATGGAATTATTGTGGAGATGTGTGGAAAGACGAGGCTGAGATTATTTCTCAAGATCAGTTTTATTCACCACCACATTCTCCAACATCCAAAAACAGAAAAGAGGAAGGCATGCCCCCACCTCTGCCCCTTTTATACCCCAGGACATCAAAGCACACAGTCACATTGTCTTTACATCCCAAATCACAATGCACCCCCCTTCAGGTCTTCTGTCTCCACCTGAAGTCCTGGTGGTCAGGAAATCCCTCACGGCCATCTCTCTGCATACAAAAGGCCAGGCTTCGCATCCTCCTGCTACCCCTAGGAGGTCCAGACCTTTTGTTCCTCTGAGACGTGCAGTAAACAATAAGCATACAGTAATAAGCATGTGAAGCATATGGAACCCACATATGTGCACCACATGACCCCCCCTAAACGTCTAAGATGGAACAACATAACCACAGATTGCATGTCATACTAAAATCACTACATATCAGTCCAAGTGCCGCTTAGGTCTCAACCTTGTCCCGTATCTGCTGTAAGCAGGCTGTAACCACTTCCACGGCGTCTTCCAGCTGTGGATCTGCTGCCTGGGGATGAGAACTGTTAGTCAACCTCTGTGGGTGTTCTGGGGAATGCTCTCTAGGGGGTCTGACGCGCCGAGGAGCCTTCGCCAACTGCACAACTTCGTCAGCTACCACAAAAGCGGGTTTGAGCCTGTTAATGCCAATCCTTTCTTTTCTGCCCCCCAAATGTAGCAAAAAATGCTCATCCCCTGTTTCCAGCACTCTATATGGTCCGTCATAAGGTGGGCGTAAAGGCGGACGATGGGCATCATGTCTGACAAAAACAAACTCCGCATTTTTTAAAGCCTTAGGCACAGAAACACGCGGAAAACTGTGGTGAATGGGGCCAGGTAGCGTGCTCGGGCCCGTGCTGTTCTGTAACCACTGAGCCGAGGAGCACTCTGGCGCTGGATTATCTGGGAGAAATTCCCCGGGCAGCTGAAGTGGCTGTGCGAAAACTAGCTCAGCTGGGGAGGCTTCTAAATCCTCTTTAGGTGCAGAACGCAACCCCAATAAAACCCATGGTAGCCTGTCCACCCAATTTGGATCCGTAAGCGATGCTCTGAGAGCCGCCTTCAATGACCTGTGAAAACGTTCGCATAACCCGTTAGCCTGCGGGTTGTACGCGGTCGTGCGGTGGATCGTTGCCCCCAGGCTGCGGGCCATCGCTGACCAAAGTTCGGAAACAAATTGCGGGCCTCTGTCGAACGTAATGTCCGACGGGACTCCAAAACGTGCTACCCATGCCGTTAAAAACGCGCGCGCTACCTCCTCGGCTGTGGTTGATGACAGCGGGACCACTTCTGGCCAACGCGTGGTGCGGTCAACCATTGTCAGAAGATGTGTGCACCCTTGTGAGGGCGGGAGGGGGCCTACGAGGTCCACGTGGACATGATCAAACCTTTTAGCCGGGATGTGAAACTGCTCCAAGGGAGCTCTCATGTGTCTATGAACCTTGGCCCGCTGGCAGGCCGTGCAGGCTGCCGCCCACTCTCTAACTTGTTTTCGCAGGCTCGGCCATACAAATTTCTCTCCTACCATTTTGACTGACGCGCGCACTCCCGGGTGCGCCAGAGAATAGATCCGAGTCAAAAATGCGGCGGTGCCACGCGGCTGGAACCACCGGACGCGGCCGCCCAGTGGAGACGTCGCAGATTAAGGGGGGCATACCATCTTGCAGCACCCTGTTCTCCAGCCTTAACCCTGTTGGTCCAGACTGGAGCGCGCGCACATCCGCGTCGCTAACCTGCTCCGCGGCCATGGCTGCATAATCTATCCCCACGCGGACCGGGGCCGCGCGCACTTCCGCGTCGCTAACCTGCTCCGCGGCCATGGCTGCAGGATCTACCTCCACGTGGGCTGGAGCCCCCACGGCGCGCGAGAGGCAGTCCGCCACTACATTAAGTTTACCCGCCACATACTGGATGTCGGTAGTAAACTCCGATATCGCGGCCAGCTGTCTCTGCTGCCGGCCCAACCAAGGTTCTGAAATCTTGGCCATCGCGAAAGTCAGCGGCTTGTGGTCAACGAACGCAGTGAAACGGCGTCCTTCCAGCCAGAACTGGAAGTGGCGAATGGCCAAGTGGAGAGCTAACAACTCCCTGTCGAATGCGCTGTATTTTCGTTCGCTGTCGCGCAGGGTCTTACTGAAAAAGGTGAGCGGTTGCCAGGCTCCAGCTACAAACTGTTCCACGACCGCCACTATGGCCACATCTGACGCGTCAGTAGTGAGCGCCATGCGGGCCGCTGGGACTGGATGTGCTAACAACGCAGCGTTTGCCAGGGCTGTTTTGACTTGGGAAAATGCGCGCTCTCGCTCCGGAGACCATTAGACTTTTTTTGTGGGTTTTTGTTTTTTTAGTGCAGCATACAATGGTTGCATGAGCTGCGCTGCGCAGGGGAGGGAACGGTTATAAAAATTTACCATTCCCAAAAACTCCTGTAAGGCTTTGACCGTTTGTGGCTGGGGGAAATTTGTTACTGCGCGCACTTTGTCAGGCAGAGGGACCGCTCCCTCTGGGGAGACGCGATGCCCCAAAAAATCAATCTGCGTCACCCCGAACTGAGACTTCACCGGTTTAATTATTAACCCGTGCTCTGCCAACCTCCGGAAAACTGCCGTGAGGTGGTTTTCGTGTTCGTCTTCGGACGCGCTGGATACCAATATGTCGTCCAGGTAGACGAACACGAAAGGGAGATCGCGCAAAACCGCGTCCATCATGCGTTGGAACGTCTGTGCCGCGCCTTTAAGCCCAAACGGCATGCGCAAAAACTCGAAAAGCCCGAAAGGAGTTATTACCGCTGTTTTGGGTATGTCCTCAGCGCACACTGGGACCTGGTGGTAACCGCGTACCAAGTCTATTTTAGAAAAAATGCGCGCCCCCGCCAAATGAACCGAAAAATCTTGGATGTGCGGGATCGGGTAGCGGTCGTGCGCTGTAGCGTTGTTCAGCCTGCGGAAATCGCCACAAGGCCACCACGAGCCATCAGCTTTCGGTACCATGTGAAGCGGTGAAGCCCATGGGCTCTTCGAACGCCTGATGATGCCCAACCTCTCCAGGTTGGCGAACTCCTCGTGCGCTATGGTCAGTTTAGCTGAGTCCAAACGCCGAGCTTTTGCGAAAACGGGCGGTCCGGTGGTAGTAATAAAATGTTCCACCCCGTGTTTAGCCACTGTCGCCGAAAATGTTGGGACCGTGAGTGCTGGGAACTGAGTGAGGAGTGCGTGGAACTTACCACCTGCAGCTGTGACGTTGGCTTGTGCTGTTGGCGGGGCCACTCG
This sequence comes from Pholidichthys leucotaenia, assembly GCA_020510985.1. NCBI lineage: Eukaryota > Metazoa > Chordata > Actinopteri > Cichliformes > Pholidichthyidae > Pholidichthys > Pholidichthys leucotaenia. The sequence goes on from CM035839.1 coordinate 62,202,971, forward strand.
AGCTGTACAGGGGATAGAAGAAAAAGAGAGTGCATTAACCAGGCGTCTGTTAGCAAGATCGACCAACAAACTATATGAGCACAAAAAATCAGCCCCTAACATGTTGAAATTGACTGCCACTATGACGAAAGTCCACTCGAAAGTGCGGCCGTGTAAAGACAGAAGCAGAGTCCTCTCACCGAAGGTCTTAATCGCTGAGCCGTTCGCTGCTGACACCCGGGGACCACTGGAAGGCGCCAGTCGGTCAGCGTAGGAAGGTGTGATGAAACTCAGCTGGGAGCCCGTGTCCACGAGGAAATTCCTCCCCGAGTGTGCATCCTTCAAGTAGAGCAGCTTGTTCTCCTCTCCGAGGGCCGCAGCTGCTACTGACTCCCGGTCTTGGCTTTTCCCGAGCGCTTAAAGTGGCACGGTGGAATGCACTTGCGTGCCCTCTCTGCGAAGCGGCGATGATAGAAGCAAAGGATGTCGTCTGCTCCGTGTTTCCCGGCCCCTGCCGCCGCCATCGTCGGTGAGTCTGGTGCTGCAGCCTCTGGCCCCCTGCCGTCTCCGGACATTGCACCTGGACCCGCTGCCGCAGCCGCCGCCGCACGCCGTTTACTGGCGTCGACGAGTCGTTGCGCCTCCTGGCCCAGCTTGTGGTAGTCTTTTCGGGCCAGCAGTGGTGAATTGGCCAGGGTCACTCTCACCTCTGACGGTAGGGTTCTGAGGAAAAGGTGGGTGAAGATGAAGTTATCATCTTCGGAGTCTCTCAAACTCAACATCTTCCCCATCAGGTCTGCAGGTCTGTCGCCCTCAAATTCAGTCAGCGCCAGGAGCCTCTCTGCCCGCTCCTGCACCGAGGGGGTGAAGTAACGAATGAGTGCAGCCTTCAACGTGCTGTACTTGTCGCTGTCCGGTGGGTGGTTGATCAGGCTCTCCACTCACTGGGCTGTGTGGTTGTCCAGCTTTGCAACCACATGGTAGAACTTTGTGGCGTCTACCGAAATCCTCCGGAGGTGGAACTGTGCCTTGACTGCGTTAAACCAGGAGCGCGGATTGTTCGGCCAGAAGTCCGGTAGTTGGACTGTGGCTGCATTCGTTTGGCTGGCTCCTGGCGAGTCTAGCTTGGGAGATTCGTCTCCGCTCATGATACGTCGTAGGGTCACCAGTGTGGAGATGTGGAAAGACGAGGCTGAGATTATTTCTCAAGATCAGTTTTATTCACCACCACATTCTCCAACATCCAAAAACAGAAAAGAGGAAGGCATGCCCCCACCTCTGCCCCTTTTATACCCCAGGACATCAAAGCACACAGTCACATTGTCTTTACATCCCAAATCACAATGCACCCCCCTTCAGGTCTTCTGTCTCCACCTGAAGTCCTGGTGGTCAGGAAATCCCTCACGGCCATCTCTCTGCATACAAAAGGCCAGGCTTCGCATCCTCCTGCTACCCCTAGGAGGTCCAGACCTTTTGTTCCTCTGAGACGTGCAGTAAACAATAAGCATACAGTAATAAGCATGTGAAGCATATGGAACCCACATATGTGCACCACATGATAATATAATGGAACCGGGTCGTGAGACCAGAACCACGAGTCCGTAACAAGGGACCAGCGTCGCGTTCGTCTGACAATGAGGAAGAGAAGTTTGCCAGGACACTGCTGCTGTGAAGAGGCAAGTGTTATAAGCTAAATTATTCTTTATCCCTGAAAATTGTAATCAAAAAATGACTTTTGACTGATCGGTAAATTACAGGTGTGCGGCGCACAAAGTCCGAAGTCCATGCGCCACAGTACACGGTTCGTGCACCGCTTCCGGACCGGGAAGGCCCCCCCCCCCCCGCTACTCTTCTGTAGCGAGGGGGGGGGGGGAGCCGCGGTGACTGCGCCGCGGTCGCCACATCGCCACATGAGTCTATTCCATCATGTGCCGATGGCCGTCCTCTGTAGCGTGGGGAGGGGACAACCCCCCCTACACACACACAGCCCTGAGTGTCACCTTTCATTAGAGCCCAAGATGAAGCTTCTATATTGAATCATTCAAAAGTTACAGACGTTTTTCCAAACTGTGCCATTTGGCACAATTTGGCACAGTTCCAAAACGCCTGGGAACTACCTGAGAACAAAGCTGTGTAATATATTCATTTTTTGTGGTATTGTTACAAAATTTGGACCTCAGCTGGGTAACACTTGGTTCTACATTTCTGTTGCATTTTCCAGGCCGGATCTGAAGCTGTGTGTTATTTGCAAGCATTTGTATCCAAAAAAACACCCAGGCCAAATTTATTTTCTTCAAGTTCAGTATGTTTAGATGACTGTAACTTAGTGGCCGGAGCACTTAGAGAGATTATGACTGGTTTGCCAAAAAATTCAAAGTGTTTTCTTTTAAATGAGACCAACCCCATGAAGATGCTGCAAAGGGTTGAAGAACAGCTTTTGATTTACTTTGGGGACGTTATTTTTTGCCGTTTTTAGGGAAATTGACCGGAGTGCAAGGGGTTAAAACCACCATAAATGCCTCCACTGCTTACATACCTCTTCTGCTTTTTTTCCACGTTGAAAGTACTTTACCGGAGTGGTGGCCTAGTTGGTAGAGCATCTGCCCCACAACCGGAAGGCCGTGGGTTCAAGCCCCGGCTGGGTCATACCAAAAACCATACATAAAAATGGTACTTCTCACCTTCTAGCTTGGTGCTCAGCGTAATAGAATGGGGGGAGGAAAAGTTGTTTTTGGCGGCGCCTTGCATGGCAGCGACCCCTCTGATTCTAGATGTGATTAACATTGTAGATAGGAGAAACATAATTTTGTTGTACTGTACATGATTGGCTGTATGGATTGAATGACATTGGCTTCTTCTTCTTCTAAATAACCTCATCCTTCTCTCGGACAGCGACACTAGAGAGACACTCTGCCTGCCGACTGGAACGGTCATGCAGGTGGCGTGCTTTCAAACTTCAACGTGCAGATGACTGTCACATGCGTTGTTCGTGTGCACACTTGTGGAGCATCATTCCTTTATTTATTTTTCTTAAATTTATTTGTCTTCTTAGTATGGTGACATAGTTTCAGGGGTGGTGGCCCGCCATGCGGAATGTTACCAGCGGAAACCCTGGGATTGGTGCATCCCAAACTGATAGCCAGGTATAGCCATGAAAATTACCCACAAGTCATGAGATAATTGACACTTTGTTCTCAGATGGCATTTATGCGTCTTGTTTTCTCTCCTTTTGTTTTTTTTTTCTTTCTCTGTCCCTCTCCACCCCCTCACCCCCCACCCCTTCCAACCACTTCATATCCCTTCAATTCTCTCCCCCGTTCCCCCTGTCAGGTCCAGCTTAAGTAAGACAATTTAAATAAAGTATGAAAGTTATTATACAGCATGAGGAATCTTCCCAGACATCCTACTATTGTGTACCTGGGCAAGACATTTTACCCACCTTGCCTCCAATGTCCATGACACTGGACATGAATGTGCATAAATATTTGGTAGTGGTCAGAGAGGCCGTTGGCACAGATTGGCAGCCACCTTTCCGTCAGTCTGCCCCACGGTAGCTGTGGCTACAGTAGATAGATGGATAGATACTTTTATTAATCCCCAAGGGGAAATTCTGATAGCCCATGGTTCCCAAAACATACAACAAAACCTCATGAAAAATATATCACCTAAAATATCTCAATAAATAAAATAATGCTTAATAGCATATATTACATTTAGTCCTTTCTAGACAACCTGGCAGGCATTCTGTTTATATGCACACACATAAAAGCATGTGTATCCACATGCATGTGTGTGCATGCTAATGATGGTGGTGATGTGGGGGGCAGGGTGTCAAGCATCTCTGCCTTCCGGGATACTGTTAAACATCCTGACGGCTGTTGTAACAAAGCATCTCCTGTACCGCTCAGTCCGCGAGCGCAGCAAAATCAACCACTCGCTACAGCCGCTTCTCTGTCCTACCAAGATGTAATGAAGGGGGTGGTTGGCATTGTTCATTATAACCCGCCTACCCACTGCAACCCCCAGCGGGTCGAATTTCCTCCCCACCACTAAGCCAGCTTTCTATCCAGTCGTCTTGTGTCCCCTGCTGTTATGTTGCCTCCCCAACAAACAGCCGCATAAAAGATGACACTCGCCACCACAGTCTGATACAACATAGTCAGCATCTCCCTGCAGACATCAAAAAACCTAAGCCTCCACAAAAAATCAATCTACTCTGTCCCTTCCTGTAGAGTGCCTCCGTGTTAGCAGACCACTCCAAGTTACTGTCCAGGTACACGCCCAGGTATTTATAGGTGTGTACTATCTCAGTCGGTTCACCCAGAATAGTAACAGGCTCCAGGGGAGGCTTGGACCTACGAAAATCCACAACCATCTCCTTGGTCTTAGTGGTGTTCAAAAGCAGGCCATTCCTCTCACTCCAAACACTGAAGGCATCAACTAGGTCCCTGTAATCCATTTCCTGTCCCCCCTGTACACGTGCCACAATAACTGTATCATCAGAATACTTCTGAATGTGGCATGACTCTGTGTTGTAATTGAAGTCTGATGTGTACAGGGTGAACAGGTACGGAGCCAGGACTGTTCCCTGTGGAGCTCCGGTGCTACTTTCCACAGTCCCTGAGACAAAGCCTTCAAGTCTGACAAACTGTGGTCTTCCTGTCAAATAGTTAGTAATCCAGGAAATAAAAGAGGGGTCCACCCCCATCTTCTCAGTGTAGCATACCATTACCATTGTCTTTGGAGTGAATGAATAATGTATCCATGGTAAAGCATCTTTGAGTGTCTATGAAAAGCCAATATAACTCTGATGTCTTAATATAAATACTATTTATATACAGCATATTATTTTATCTTTATTGAACCTTTATTTGTACAGGGTAGTTCCAATGAGAGGCAACCTCTTTTTGAAGGAAGACCTGTTCACATTCACACAGTTAAACATTCACACCAGGAAGATGCCCAGTACAACCACAGACTGACCTGTGGTTGTTCAAGGGCCATGTTCAAGGGCACCACAGTGGGGTTAAGGAGGGTGGGGCAAACACTGCTACGTTATCGCCACGTCACTGGTTGCTTGGCTTCCTGTGGTAACGTATTGTCACTTCCTGTGTTGCTGGCTGTCTGTGGTTTGCTCTTTGGTTAGTTCTCCTCATTCTCCTGAGGATTTTGCCTTTAATTTTATTTTAATCACTTTTTCCTTCTATCGTTAGCTCTCACTTCTGTTTATCAAGCCTCCTGCACCTGTGTGCGCACTCAGTGTCATCTAATCACCCTCTTTAGCCTTCTGTTCACTTTTCATCTGTGTTTTTGTTAGCTTTGGGTCAACCACTTGCTATGGCTACTAGCTCTCCTTCCCCTTCTCCTCTGGTGTGTTCTCTCTGTCAGATGTTTAGCTACACCTCTGCCTCTTTTAGTGATAACAGTAAATGTAATAAATGATGTCTTTTTGAGGCGCTCGAGGCGAGGTTGTCTGATTTGGAATCCCGGCTCCGCTGCATTGAAACACCGTCTGCACCAGTTAATCTTGATGGACATCCCTTAGCTGCAGTGGAGCTCCCTAGCATAGGGTGGCCTGTTATCGGTCCTCCGGTCCTCCTCAGCAGCGAGGAGACTGGGTGGGTGATGGTGAGAAGGAAGCCTAGTCGCAAAGCCCCAGTTCACCACCAACCTGTTCATGTTTCTAATCGCTTTTCCCCGCTCAGCGACACACCTGCTGAGGAAAAAACTCTGATCATTGGCGACTCTGTAGTCAGAAACGTGAACCTAGAGACTCCAGCGGCCATAGTCAAATGCATTGTTGGGGCCAGAGCAGGCGACATCGAGTCAAATTTGAAAATGCTGGCTAAAAGTAACTGTAAATAATCCACAATTGTTATCCACGCCGGCATTAATGACGTCCGACTCTGGCAGTCGGAAGTCACAAAAATTAATGTGGAATCGGTGTGTGAGTTTGCCAAAACAATGTCTGCCTCTGTAGTATTCTCTGGGTCCCTCCACAATCTGACCAGCGATGACATGTTTAGCCGCTTGTCATCCTTCAACCGCTGGTTGTCTGTGTGGTGTCCTGCAAACAATGTGGGCTACATAGACAATTGGAGCTCATTTTGGGGAAAACCTGGTCTTATTAGACGAGACGGCATCCGTCCCACTTTGGATGGTGCGTCTCATTTATCTAACAATCTGGTATTTTTATCCAAATTTCCAAAACCTTGACAACTCAGAGTTGGGACCAGGAAGCAGAGTCGCAGTCTTACACGCCTCTCTGCAGCTCCTCTTCATCTGCCACCCCTCAACTTAACCTCTGTCTTCCCCATCAGAGAATCATTGTTTGCTCCCTCCAAAGTAAATAAAATATAATGTATAAGCATCCCAAAGTGATTAAACAAAAAGTTGGTAAAACTCAAATTAAACATGAAGCCTCTAAATTGAATGGTTTGGCCTCTGTTCCTCCTCATAATTTAAAAATTAAATGTGGTTTGTTAAATATTAGGTCTCTAACTCCCAAGTCTCTGCTAGTCCATGATCTGTTAATTGATCATCAGATTGATTTAATATCTCATACAGAGACTTGGTTAGGGCAAGAGGATTATGTTGGTTTGAATGAATCAACTCCCTCTGGTTATTTAAACTTTCAAAATCCCAGAAGTTCTGGTCATGGAGGAGGAGTAGCAACAATTTGCCATTCCAAATTACTAGTTAATGTAAAGCGAAAAAACACGTTATCAATCCTTTGAGGGCCTAGTCCTCAGTATTGGGCATTTTAGCAATTTTAGGCTAAACCCAATTTTATTTGCTATAGTTTATCATCCTCCATCAACCTACTCAGAGATTTTATATGAATTTGCCGAATTCTTAGCTGATTTAGTGCTGAAATCAGATAGAATAATTATAGTAGGGAACTTTAATATACATGTAGCTGTAGATAGTGATTGCCTTAATATGGCATTTAATTCAATATTAGACTCTGGGGTTTTCTCAGAAAGTAGGAAATTCCACCCATTATCTCCACCATACGTTGGACCTTGTTCTGACATATGGCATAGAAACAGAAAATCTGGTAGTGTCTCCTCATAATCCTGTACTGTCAGACCATTGTCTGTTAACCTTTGATTTTACTATTTCTGACTAGTTGGCTCCTAAAGAAAAATATTACTACAGTAGATGCCTCTCAGATGATGTTGTTACCAAATTTATGCAGATTGTTTCCTCTATGCCATGTGTCAACACAATGGAAATAAGCTAGAGACAGCTTGCTCCTTCTGTAATTGATAGCATGGTAGATAGTGTTACAGCTTCTCTGCATCAGACTCTAGACTTGGTGGCCCCTTTAAAAAAGAAAAAAGTCTAATCAGAGATTTCTAACCCCTTGGTCACTCGTCAATTAGAAAGAAAATGGCACTCCACTAATTTAGATGAACTAACTAACTAACTAACCTGCACTTATATAGCGCTTTTCTAGTCACAAAGACCACTCAAAGCGCTTTCATTAATATTAACCCTCTATTCTAAGGGCCTATAGGAAACAGATATCTAGGGACAATTTAGAACAGCCAATTAACCTAACATGCATGTTTTTTTGGCATGTGGGAGGAAACCGGAGAAATCCCGGAGTAAACCCACGCAACACGGGGAGAACATGCAAACTCCACACAGATCACTGTTGGTCGGGGGCTGGGATCGAACCCACGATCCCACGATCCCCACAATCCCCCGGCCAAGGGTAAACTGTGCTGCCGCAGTGCTAACCACTGCGCCACCGTGCAGCCGCATAACTCTTTTTAGCTTGGAAAAATCATCTTTTAATTTATAAAAAAAATCTCTTAGAACAGCTAGAACGAGTTATTCTGTATTAATAGAAGAGAACAAGAATAATCCCAGGTTTCTTTTCAGCACTGTGGCCAGGCTGACAAAGAGTCAGGACCCTTGTCAATCTTAGCATTCCCTTAGACTCTAAGTCCTGACTAGTAAGCTCTAAGGCTTAGAGCTTACTAGTCAAGACTTTATGAACTTTTTCAATAATAAAATTATATCTATCAGAGATAAAATCAATCAGATTCTTCCCACCGTTAACTTAAATACAGTAACTACTACAACTCCTTCAATTGATATCTGTTTGGATGAGTTTACTCCAATTGACCTTTTAGAGTTAGACAAAATAATTTCCTCATCCAAGCCTTCAACTTGTATTTTAGACCCTATTCCTACCAGGTTATTTAAAGAAGTCTTCCCACTTACTGGTAGCTTTATTCTTCAAATAATCAATTCTTCATTAACTTTAGGCCATGTACCGCAGGCTTTTAAAACTGCTGTAATTAAACCCTTACTCAAAAAGCCAACGCTGGATCCAGGAGTTTTAGCTAACTATAGACCGATCTCTAATCTCCCTTTCATTTCAAAAATCTTAGAAATAGTTGTTGCTACGCAATTATTTGACCACCTGCAGGAAAATGGTTTACTTGAAGAGTTTCAATCTGGGTTTAGAATCCGTCATAGTACTGAAACAGCCTTAGTGAGGGTCACTAATGACCTCCTTATTGCATCTGATAATGGACTTGTTTCTGTACTTGTCCTTTTAGACCTTAGTGCAGCTTTTGATACTATTGATCAGAATATTCTACTTGATAGATTAGAACACTATGTTGGACTTAATGGAACTTCGTTGCAGTGGTTTAGATCTTATTTATCTGATAGGTTCCAGTTTGTTCATGTCAATAATGAGTTTTCTTTCAACTCAAAGCTCAGTCATGGAGTTCCACAGGGATCTGTGCTAGGCCCTACTCTTTTTAGTTTATATATTCTTCCCTTAGGTAACTTTATTAGAAAGCACTGTATACATTTTCATTGTTATGCAGATGACACACAGTTATACCTGTCAATGAAGCCAGACAATAGTAATCAATTAGCCAAGGTAGAAGCCTGTTTTAAGGAAATCAAAGCTGGGATGACTTGCAATTTCCTGCTATTAAATTCATATAAGACTGAAGTTATTCTTGTTGGTCCAAAAAAACCTTAGAAATACCTTTCCAAATCAAACTTTTAGTTTGGATGCCGTTACTCTTTCTCTTAATAGCTCTGTGAGGAACCTTGGAGTTATTTTTGATCAAGAGCTGTCTTTCAATTCATATATTAAATTCGTTTCTGAGACTGCCTTCTATCATTTGCGTAATATTGCCAAGATTAGGAGCATCTTGTCTCAGAGTGATGCTGAGAAACTGATCCACGCTTTTGTTAGCTCTAGATTAGATTATTGTAACTCTTTATTATCAGGTTGTCCCAAAACATCTTTAAAAAGTCTTCAGTTGATCCAAAATGCTGCAGCAAGAGTTTTAACAGGTACTAGAAAGAGAGATCATATCTCTCCGGTTCTGGCCTCCCTTCATTGGCTTCCCATAGAGTTTAGAATTAAGTTTAAAATCCTTCTTCTTACTTACAAAGCTCTAAACAATCAGGCCCCTTTTTATTTAAAAGATCTGATACTACCATATTATCCTAACAGAACACTACGCTCCCGAAATGCTGGATTACTTGTAATACCTAGAATCTCCAAAAGTGCAATGGGAGGCAGAGCCTTCAGGTATCAAGCTCCTCTCCTGTGGAACTAGCTGCCAATCTGGATTTGGGAGTCAGACTCAATCTCTATTTTTAAGAATAGGGTTAAAACCTTCCTTTTTGATATAGCCTACAATTAGGGAGGGATCATGTGTCTCTGAACCCTCCCTTAATTATGCTGCTAATAGGTTTAGACAGCCGGGGGACCTCCAATAATGCAGCGGGCTTCACTCCTTTCTTCACTCTCAATGGAATTTTTTTTTTTTTTTTTTTTTTTTTTTTTGCTGGTCATTAACGTCTGTTTGTTTTCTCCCATTCCCATCGTGCTGCTTGCTCTCTACAAGTCTGTTCTTTTCATCTTCTCTATCCCCTCACCCCCCAGCCAGTCGCAGCAGATGACTGCCCCTCCCTGAGCCTGGTTCTGCTGGAGGTTTCTTCCTGTTAAAAGGGAGTTTTTCCTCTCCACCTTCGCCAAGCGCTTGCTCACAGGGGATCGCCTGATTGCTGGGGTTTTTCTGCAACTGTGGGGGTTTTCCTACAGTTGAAAGTGCTATGAGATGACTGTTGTTGTGAAATGGCGCTATATAAATAAAATTGAATTGAATCTGTCCCACCCAGCTCTAGTCCTGCCAGTCCAGGGATTGAACCAGCGACCCTCCACTCACCAGTCCACATCCCTAACCATTAAGCCACCACTGCCCACATACTATATATATTGTGGCGGCCCGGGTGGGGGATTCTCCACCCAGAGAAGGCAGCTGGGAAAAGGGGGAACAATGGACCGGAGGAGGAAGAACCACCGGGGGGTCTCAAACGGGACAGTATGGACTATGCACCCCCCGGGGAGAGGAGGAACCACTGGACCCGCTAGAAGAGAGAAGGGTGTGAGCAGTGGCGCCAGTGTTATGATGTTAATGTGCCACACAGGTCTTTGTTCCAAACAGTGTATTATGGTCGAAAGTTCCAGATCTCAGTGCATGGGATTAAAGGTATAAAAGAGGAATGCGCAGAGGCAGAGACCTGGGAGCTCTTTTACTGTACTCTGTTGGAGACGGAATAAAGTTCCAGTGTCGTTCAACTCATTGCCTCGCCTGCTTCCTTTCTCCACAATATATCAAATATGAGCAGAGCTCCTTTTGGCAGGGTAAATGTTTTGGCACAATAAGGCAATCAGATATTTGTTCTGCTTGCTAAGCTGCTGGACAGGACAAAAAAAAGGCAAATATGCTCTTATTTTGTATCAGTCTCACCAAGCAGCATGCAGCTTTTTTAATCTAAAAAGCTGTTTACTTACTTTCTCCATGATTCAACATCTAATATTTCACAACTGGTGGAGTTATTATAAATATATTAAGGAGGAAAATAAGGAAATTCTTTTCACTACATTAACTGAGTTTGCTTGAACAAGACTGATTTAGTTACATGTCTGCCTAATCCCTCTCCTTATTCATAAACCTGCTGCTTCAGTATAAATATGCAAGCGCTTACATGAGGCCTCCTTGGCAGAGTAAACATTATCGAGTTCATCCTAAGTTAACAAACTTAACTTGGCCTTTCATCAGTGGAATTATTACTGTATCCAATTAAATCCTATACACTAGCCTTTTATAAAGCTGACAACACAAAAAAATCACCCTAAAACAAGTGCTCTACGGGAGGCTTTGCACTAACACCAGCTCATTATTCTTGTCATTCAGTAGGGTAAGTCATTGTTGGTCTGAACATTTTAAGCTGCTCAGCCTCATTGCTGTCAAAATTGACCAGAAAACACATTTTGCAACATGAACTGTGGGAGGAAGCCTGAGAACCCATACAGGTATGGGGAGAACATGTAAACTCAAGGCAGAAATACTTCATCTGGATGCCTGAGTCAAACACGGAGCTTGCTCTGAGGAGTTCCATCCAGTTTTATTCCCATTTTTGTTGCAGAAGAATTGTCATCTAAAACATTAAATGAATTGTTCTTTACATAGTGTAGCATTCTGTGTAATTTTTCCCCCTTGTCCTGTCAAACAGCTAGGTGAGCAGAACAGAAATCTGCTTCCCTTATTGTGCCAAACAGATTTACTTTGCCAAAAGGAGATTTATACAGCACATACACGTATATGTACTGTATATTATTTATGAACTCCTCTTGTAATAACTTTTAATACTTTATTTAAATTGTTTTACCCATGAAAAACCTGACCCGGGGGGGGGGGGGGGGGGGGGGGAGCGGAACAGACAAAGAAGACAAGCAGACTAACACAACTGAAACAAACAGAAGACAAAGTGTTTCTTCTACTGAAAAGGTCCCATCACGAGTCTGGTATCTGCAGCTGTTAAAGGAGAGACATACAATAGGTTTGGATTTTTTTCCCCTTAATAATAACCACCTTAATTTAAAAACTGCATTTTTTGTTTACTTGTGTTATCTTTGTCTAATATTTAAATTTGTTTGATGATCCGAAACATTTAAGTGTGACAAACATACAAAAAATGAGAAATCAGGAAGGGGGCAAACACTTTTTTACACCACTGTATGTGTGTGTACATGCGTGTGTATGAGAGCGTGCGCAAAATAAGTGTGTGGGTGTGAGTGGTTTGCCAGGAAACATACAAAGAGTGTGGCAGGTCACACCAACACTCCCCTTCCCCCCCGAAACCCCGAGCAAGCAAGACAACACCACCAACCCCCACAGAGCACAACTGTCTCAAGGCCAACAAGCCCCAGGACAGCCAGGCATCCACCCCATTCTGTGTAATTAAATGTCAACATGCAAATACAATGTGTTGCTGCTGCTGCTTCTTCTTCTTCTTCTTCTTCTTCTTTTGGCTGCTCCCTTTAGGGGTCACCACAGCAGATCATCTGCCTCCATCTTACCCTATCCCTTGCATCTTCCTCTGCAGCACCAACCCTCTACATGTCTTCCTTTACTACATCCATGAATAAATATTCTGTGGTTTTCCTCTTTTCTCCTGCCTGGAAGCTCCATCTTCAACATCCTTTGTCCAATATATCCACTAACCAGAGGCTCTGGAGGTGGAGTGGGTCGTCCAATAACCGGAGGGTTGGCGGTTTGAATCCCGCTCTCCCCAGCTGCCCATGCTGTTGTGTCCCTGGGCAAGACACTTAACCCACCTTGCCTCCAGTGTCCATGACAGTGGGTATGAATGTGTATAAATGTTTGCTAGTGGTCGGAGAGGCCGTTGGCGTGGGTTGGCAGCCACGTTTCCGTCAGTCTGTCCCAGGGCAGTTGTGACTATAGATGTAGCTTACCACTACCATTGTCTGTGGAGTGAATGAATAATGTATCCATTGTAAAGCGTCTTCGAGTGTCCATGAAAAGCACTATAAATTCAATGCATTATCATTATTATTACTATTCCTTCTCTGCACATGTCCAAACCATGTCAGCCTTGCCTCTCTTACTTTGTCTCCAAACCGCTCAACCTGAGCTGTCCCTCTAATATACTCATTTGAGTCATTCCCAGTGGGAATCTTAGCATCTTCAGCTCTGCCACCTGCCAATTCTGCCACCTCCAGCTCTGCCTCCTGTAAAAATACAATGAAATGAAAGCATAAACCTGTTCTCCAGAACCACATTTGATGTGATCATCCCACCAACCAACACTCCCTTCAGTAGCCACGTTTTTGTGTCAGGGTGGTAACTACAGTAGTCTGCCGCACACAGCCAGCCCCCTCCATACGGGATGAAGGCCTCGCTATGACCTCAAAAATCAGCTACAACATTGGTGGTCTTTGCAGGGTCTTGGCGAGGTCTTCAGGCGTATATTAAGAACGTACTGGGAACCCCATTACGCACGATAGAAGGTGGAGTTTTGAGCATGCACCAGACTTTCATAGCGAAGTCGTGGTGGTTAATGGTCGTAGTGCTTTCGTATCAGAGTCCTGGGTGGAGTGGAGTGTCAGCAGTTGCATCATATCATAGTTTTGGGGCTCATGTGCACCAGTGTGGCTTGGTCATCATTTTTGACAATTTGAAGCAGGACTGACCATGCTAATAAACATGACAGTAGCGTGCAAGTGTGGTGTGATCCTGTAGTGTGTGTTTTTGTCCTGACAGAGTCTGACGGGGATCATGACGGGGCATGGTGCGTCCATGTTAGGATTGTCAAGGGAACGTGATGGTGATGTATAGAGCATGGTGGGAGGTGTAGGAGAGCATCTTAGGAATGCTCAGGAAGAGTAGCAGCTTCATGGTTGCCTTCACAATGAAGGAGGTTTTCAGTTTTTCTGCGATCCAGCCATGTTCTAATAGGTTGCGGAGAGTGTAGTGGGATCTTCATCCGATGAGAAGAGGGCCTTACGACTGAGGTGCTATTCCAGCCTTCTAGGTTTTTAATGGGTATTTTGGAGTTGAATAAATTATCAAGTGTTTCCATAGGGATTGGGGGAAAAAAATTGATACAGCGTAATATCTCAGTACTTTGTGGTGATGCTACTGTATCAATATAGAAACATCAGCATTGTGATGCTTCATTAAAAAAATAATAAATGGCGCAAATAGAAAGTTGCTTTTTTAGGTATCAGAGTAATAAAAATCAGTTGACTTTTCAGTCCACTAGATGGTGCTAAATGCTCACTGTGGTTAGTTCACAACAAAGGAGTGACTAGTGAGATCTAGCTGTAAGTTGAACAAGGCAAGGCAAGTTTATTTGTATCGCACATGTCATGTACAAGACAATTCAAAGTGCTTTGCATAAAAACATTAAAGCATTACAGCAAGTTGCAAAAGAAATACATAAGAATTTAAAAGCAAACTATAAAGTAAATTAAAGAGAAACAAGAATTTAAAACAAATTAAAAAGTAAATTAAAGAGAAACAAAAACAGGCTGAAATAGAATATGACAGAAATAAAAGTTGCTGTACATTGTAGGCTGCTGAAAGGCCGCAGCAAATAGGAGAGTTTTTAACCTTGATTTAATGCAGCTAAGAGTTTCTGTCACAGTTTGGAAGTGCCAATCACTGTGAGCATTATGAATAAAATAAATAAATGATTCTCGGGCCACAACAACACAAACATTCAGGAAGGCAGGAAAGCAATTATACACTTTATTAGACACAATGTTAAAATAGTTATAGACTACATTACCTAATAAGAACCATAAATTCCCAAATAAGAACCATACATTCCCAACTAGAAAAGCACTCGGAGAGTGCAGACCTCCGCCAAGCGCCACAGTTCCCCCCATACAGTGTTTGTGTGTACGTTCTCAGATTCCTTGACCATGAAAACATATGACTAGCAATTGGATTCACAATGATAGGATTAGTGGTTCAGTAGTTATTGACGAAAATGGCATTTTCCGTAATGGCGGTATAGCGCCACAGTTCCCCCCCATACAGTGTTTGTGTGTACGTTTTCAGATTCCTTGACCATGAAAACATATGACTAGCAATTGGATTCACAATGATAGGATTAGTGGTTCAGTAGTTATTGCCGAAAATGGCATTTTCCGTAATGGCGGTTTTCTTCTGGACGGTGATCCGGATCACCACCAAAATCTAATCATCTGTAGGATCCCCCATTTCTGACAATCTGTGAAAATTTGATGAAAATCCGTCCATAACTTTTTGAGTTATCTTGCCAACAGACAAACAGACAGACAGACAGACAAACCAACGCCGATGAAAACATAACCTCCTTGGTGGAGGTAATAAGAACGAATAATTTCCCAATGTGCACAGTTTAAGAAACTAACCCCTCAATAAATACTATAAGTACCATAAATAACCTAAAATGCACACAAGGAAAAAAAGCAGTACAATTCTCATTCATACAAGAGCCACTTCCTACGCTATGTGAAAAAACTTCAGAACATCGGCAATAGGGCGTGATGCATTCGCTGGCTGTTCAGCCAGGAACACCCGCTATAAGTCTCCTTCTTATCCTGGAAGAAAAGTACCGTCCGTCCGGGCTCATCCGAGACCCTCCTGTACTCCTCGAAGAGGGAATGTTCCGGGCCCGAGGAGAGGTGGCGAACAGACAGAGAGAAGAGGAGCGGCTCCTTCGTATCCGTCGTCCGGGGGAAACCTGCAGCACACAGCGCAGCACAAACTTAGCCTCCCATGAACACACCGGGGCTAATATACACCCACAACACACAGACAATAAGCACGTTCCTTTACTTAGCTGTGTATTTGCCTTTCATCCAACACAACGGCACCTCCGTCGTCTAGTCACCTTTGGCGTCTTCGGTCCCGTGCTGCCGCTGTCAAATCACCACACCTGCGCTTCCTCCGTCCTTTCTCCGCTCCTGCCCTCATTTCCTCCGTGCTCCTCGTTAATTCACCTCCGCCTATCCTCGGGTCCTCTGTCAGCAAGTCCTGCGGTCCACCTGTCCTTCTGACCTCGTCTCCTTCACCTCATCAGCGACAGCATTCCATCGATCTGATCCGTCTGACCTGATTGTTCAACCTGTCCCGGACTCCTCTCAGACTTCTGTTAGACTTCTCTAAGACCTCTCGGCTCCTTGAAGACTTCTTCCTGGAAGACTTCTGTTTTAACACAGTCACGCACCATCCTTAAATAGGCCCTTCCCGGACAAGAGTTCACAATGGAGCTCACTAATTGGCTCCTGCTGATTAAATCATAATCAACTCACAACGACAAAAATACACTCACACAAATATCAAAATATACAAAAGAAAACACAAATCCAATATACATTCTATTAATAATATCGTTCATTTTGAACAGCCTTAAAGCTGTAACAAACCAAAAAAAACAATACACACACACACAACCCTGAATTGCTCTACCCTGACATTTCCACAGCCCTGATGCTTTCTGGGAGTTTGTTCCATATGTGAGGGGCATAAAAACTAAACGCTGCCTCACCATGTTTGGTTCTAACTCTGGGCACAGATAGTAGGCCTGACCCTGATGACCTGAGGGCTCTGGGTGGTTCATAATGAACTAGCCGATCTGAAATGTATTTTGGCCCTAAACCATTCAGAGCTGTATAAACCAACAGCAGTACTTTGAAGTGTATTCTTTGACAGACAGGGAGCAGTGTAAAGATCTGAGAACTGGAGTTATATGATCCACTTGGGTCTTAGTGAGGACTTGAGCTGCAGCATTCTAAACCAACTGCAGCTCTCTGATGGACTTTTTAGGGAGACCTGTGAGGACAGCATTACAGTAGTTCAGTTTACTGAAGATAATGCGTGGACAAGTTTTTCTAGATCCTGCTGAGACATCAGACCTTTAATCCTCACTATGTTCTTTAAGTTATAATAGGCTGACTTCACTACTGTCTTAGTGTGGCTGTTAAAATTCAGGTATAAGTCCAGAACCACACCCAGATTTCTAGCTTCGCTGTTGGTTTTCAGCGTCATTGATTGAAGCTGAGTGCTAACTTTGAGTCTTTCTTCTTTGGCTCTGAAAACTATTATTTCGGTTTTGCCTTCATTTAACTGAAGAAAATTCTGGCACATCCACTCTTTAGTTTGACCAATGCATTTGATCAGGGTTTTAATTGGACCATAGTCTCCTGGTGAGAGGGTTATGCAGATTTGTGTATCATCTGCATAATTATGGTAATATATTTTGTTGTTTTTTATGATTTGAGTTAGTAGGAGCATATAGATGTCGAAAAGCAAAGGTCCCAAAATGGAACCTTGGGGAACTCCACAGGTTACTTTTGTTTGCTCAGATTTGTAGTTGCCTATATACACAAAATAGTCCCTGTCTTTCAAATAGGACTCAAACCAGTTAAGTGCTGTACCAGAAAGTCCCACCCAGTTTTTTAGCTGGTCTAGTAAGATGTTATGGTTGACCATGTCGAATGCAGCAGTGAGGTCCAGTAGAACCAAGACTGAAATGTTGCCATTATCTGTATTGGAGTGGATGTCATTAAGGACCTTAACTAGAGCTGTCTCAGTGCTGTGGTGTGGCAGAAAACCTGACTGGAAGACATCAAAACAGTTATTTAATGTCAGGAAGTTGTACAGTTGTTGAAAAACAGCTTTTTCTATTATTTTACTAAGAAAGGGGAGATTTTGCTAATTTATTTCTCATCTTATCATCACTTACAGGGCAACATATAATAGCAGGGGATTTTAATTGTACATTGAATCCAGGTGTGGATAGATCAACAGGACTGGATTGTACGCACATTGGATGTAGGATGACTATTAATCATTTTATGAAAGAATTGAGATTGTTAGATATATGGAGAGAAATGAAACCACAAGTTAAAGCCTATTCTTGTTATTCCAGTACCTACAAGACATTCTCACGTATTGATTATTTTTTGATTTCCACAGAATTAAGGTCCAAGATTCAAAACTGCTTTTATGATAACATCGTGATCTCTGATCATGCACCCTGTTGTCTAATATATGTAGATAAAAAATTGACAAAGGAATCAGGTAGATGGCAATTTCAGCATAAATGGCTTCAGGATGAGGAATTTGTCAAGTATATAGAAAAACAGATAGACGAGTTCTTTGACATCAATACTACACAAACATCAGCATGTGTAAAGTGGGAGGCTTTCAAAGCTTTTATTAGGGGGCATATTATTAGTTATACAGGATCAAAATCTAAGAAGACTCGAGAGGAGAGAGCTAAATTGGAACATAAAATAAAAAATCTTCAGGAAAAAGTGTATGCAGGAAGTGACCCAAGGTTGGAGAATGAATTACTGATTTTGAGAGCTGAATACGACAAAAAATCAGCGAATAGAGCTGCCTCGAGTCTTCTAAGATTGAAACAATCTTTTTATGAACAAGGTGAAAAATCAGGAAAATTATTAGCATGGCAGATTAAACAATTGGAAATTAAAACACCAATTACCAGTATTATAAGTAATGGACAGGTAGTTATAGATCCTTTAGAAATTAATAGAGCCTTTAGAGATTACTATGAAAAATTATATGATACCAAAAATGAACCTGATTTAACAAAACTAAATGGGTTTTTGAACGAACTATCTATACCGTGTATTCCAAATGAAAACAGGGAGATATTGGAGTCTAAAATTAGTCAAGAAGAAGTTGGGCTAGCCATTGATAATATGAAATCAGGAAAAAGTGCAGGACCAGATGGTCTTCCAGTTGACCTTTATAAAAAATTTAAGAATAAATTAATAAAACCTTTTTTGGAAATGGTTTTAGAAGCATTTCAAAATAATAATTTACCATCATACATAAATAATGCCTTAATTATACTGCTGCCAAAACCAGGTAAGCCCTCTAATAAATGTGAAAATATGAGACCAATAAGCCTATTAAACGCCGACCTTAAGATAATCTGTAAAATTTTAGCAAGACGAATACAAGAAATTTTACCAAATATTATTAATCGAGATCAGAATGGCTTTATAAAGGGTAGACAAGGCTTCCATAATGTAAGAAGACTATTTAATATTATTTATTTTAATAAAGAAGCACCGGATACAGCTCTCCTATCATTGGACGCCGAAAAGGCCTTTGATAGAGTTGAATGGCCCTATCTTTTTGAAGTCCTACAAAGGTTTGGACTTGGAAATAATTTCATAAAATGGGTTCAAATAATATACAATAATGCTACAGCAGAAATCCTAACAAATAACAATATTTCAAAACCAATAAAAATCAATAGAGGATGTCGACAAGGCTGTCCACTCTCACCTTTACTGTTTACTATGGCAATTGAACCTTTAGCGATAGCGATACGTTTACATTCACAAATATATGGAATTAAAGTTGGACCAACAGAACATAAAATCTCCCTGTACGCCGATGATATAATTTTGTTTATGTCGAATCTAAAAAAATCAATTCCAACCTTGTTGAATTTAATAAAGAATTTGGGGGAAATATCAGGATATAAAATAAATAAAACTAAATCTTCAATATTAATGCTAAATGAGACCCAGAGAAATTACCCAGCCCCTGAGGTAAATCAATTCAATGTTGTAAATCAGTTTAAATATTTAGGAATCCAAATTATGCCTAAGCTAGAATCAGTCGCCAGTGTCAACTATGAAGCCTTAATGTCAGATATCAGTGAGTTAACTCAGAGATGGATGTCACTACCAATGTCGATGATCGGGAGAATCAATATACTTAAAAGTAATATTTTACCTAAAATACTTTATTTATTTCAATACATTCCCTTATCACCACCTTTAGATCTATTCTCAAGAATAAAAAAAAAGTTAGTGGAATTTATATGGAACAACAGGAGGGCTAGATTACGTCTGTCTTTATTATATTTACCATTTGATCGTGGAGGTCTGAAATGTCCAAATTTTATGTTGTATTATTGGTCGGCACAACTGAGGTCTATGACATATTATTTTTCATCAAATGATCTCCCTCACTGGACTGAAATGGAATCATACAATTTACCTTTACCTCTTCCCATATTCATATACTCAGATTCGGCAAAAAAATTACAAAAACAAGTTAAAAATCCATTTGTAAAGCATATGATCAAAATATGGTGTGAAGCTAAAAACTATTTAAAAGAACCACAGTTATTGTCACAATTTAGTCCAATATGGGGTAATCAATATTTTAAACCAGGGAGAGCGGACGCTGTATTTAAAGTATGGAATTTAAAAGGGATACAAAAGATTCAGGATTTATATTTGCCATGTGCAGACAACATAATGTCTTTTGAAGAGCTGAGGATCAAATTTAATCTCAATAGAACACATTTTTTTAAATATCTTCAACTTAGAAACTTTATTCGATCAAATCAAAATAAAGCTCTCACTCGACCTATTTATTCATCCTTGGAAAAAATGATGATGAAAGATAGTAAAAGAAAGGGTATTATTTCAGAGTTTTATAACTCATTGACACTATCTTCAAGTGAAAATTCACTGAAAAGATTAAACTACTGGAAAGAAGATCTGCAAATTGAAATTTCAGAGGAACAATGGGAATTGGCTTGTACAGAAGCTCAAACCAAATCAATAAATGCACGCCTTAAATTGATACATTTCAAATGGTTAATGCGGATGTATGTTACACCGGAGGAGTTAAATAGATATAACAAAAATATACCAGATACATGCACAAAATGCATGGAAAGTAAAGGAACCCTATTTCATTGTTTATGGGAATGTAGATTAATAAGAATGTTTTGGGAAGAGGTGAGGGTAACAATTGAAAAAATAATCTCAAAACAAATCATATTGAATCCTAAACTGGTTTTGTTGGGTCTGTACCCAGAAAAGCATAATTTCAATAAAAGTGAAAGAACTTTCATAGACCTCAGTTTGCTTAATGCCAAAAAATGTATTGCACTATTATGGAAAAAGACTCATAGACCAGATGTGACTCAGTGGTTAAGACAGATGTTAACAAACCTTCCATTAGAAAGAATAACATATATACTGAAATCAAAGGAAATTGTGTTTGAGAATATATGGAGACCTTTTATTGATTATGTAAAAAATTTAAACATAACTCTTGAAGAAGAAGGTGAATGATGTGTGTGGACCTTGTAAATTCCAAACTGGTGAACATAATATGTATACTTATGTATTGGATTGTCTAGACTAAACAGAGGAGCATTGTTGAAGACTTGATTTTGTTGGTGGTTGTTGGTGTTTTTAGTGCATTTTTTTTTTTTTTTTTGTAGTACTTTAGTGTTAGTGTTTGATTGTTTGTATCATGTTTGTTAAAAAAAAAAAAAAAAAAAAGGTTCAATAAAGATATTGTGGAAAAAAGAAAGGGGAGATTTGACAAGACAAGATCAGGATGGAAATCACAATATTTGAACTCAGTTTTATTGTCATATCATGATATCTTATCACAGCCAAAGTATCAAGATGATATCGTACTGTGGAGCCTCTTTTGATTCCCACCCCTAGTTTTCATTCAGGATTTCTTATGCACACATCCTTAATTCACATTTGGATTATTGGATGAAAACAGTGTAAATGCCACTTCACCACAATACTGCCTTAGAATGACCATTTTAACTGTAATTAACGTCCAGTTTGACCATCTGCTGTCCAAAATATGAGTGATTTTAGGAGAGACATAGTGTCCACCTCAATCATCATCACAAGGCCAACGTTAATTAAAGTTTTATGTTGATGATTTGACACACAGCCATATACAGTGCTGTGAAAAAGTATTTGTCCCCTTCCCGACCTTATATTTTTGCATATCTGTCACACTTAATTTCCGATCATCAAATAAATTTTAGTATTAGACAAAGACAACCCGAGTAAATACAAAATGGAGTTTTTAAACGATGGTTTCATTTATTAACGGAAAACAGCTATCCAAACCTACCTGGCCCTATGTGGAAAAAGTAATTGCCCCTCTTGTTACATCAGGAATTAATTATAGAACTGCAGGCCTCACTTGCCTTAGTTTGGACACTGGTCCATGATTCAACAGCAAGAAGAGACTGGGCAAAAATGGCATCCATGGGAGAGTTCCAAGGCAAAAACCACCACTCACCTAAAAGAACACAATTCTCAGA
Source organism: Pholidichthys leucotaenia (assembly GCA_020510985.1). Lineage (NCBI taxonomy): Eukaryota > Metazoa > Chordata > Actinopteri > Cichliformes > Pholidichthyidae > Pholidichthys > Pholidichthys leucotaenia. The sequence continues at coordinate 62,224,946 of CM035839.1, forward strand.
TCTCACATTTGCCAAAAAATGCCTTGATGATCCCCAAGGCTTTTGGGAAAATATTCTGTGGACTGACAAGACAAAAGTAGATCTTTTTGAAAGGCGTGTGTCCCATTACATCTGGTGCAAAACTAACAGCATTTCATAAAAAGAACATCATGCCAACAGTCAAACATGGTGGTGGTAGTGTGATGGTCTGGGACTGTTTCAGGACCTGGACGACTTGCTGTAATTGATGGAACCATGAATTCTGCTCTCTACCAGAAAATCCTGAAGGAGAATGTCTGGCAATCAGTTTGTGACCTCAAGCTCAAGCCTTCCAATGTGGCTGAAAATTCTAAAATTCTACAAAGAAGAGTGGGCCAAAATTCGTCAGCAGCGATGTAAAAGACTCATCGCCAGTTATCACAAATGCTTGATTGCTGTTGTTACAGACAAGGGTGACACAACCAGTTATTAAGTTGAGGGAGCAATTACTTTTTCACATTGGGCCAGGTAGGTTTGGATAGCTTGCTTTCCTTAAAGAAGAACTGCAATGGAAATAAATCCCTTTAAAAACAAATCTACATAGTCTAAAATGGTAGCTTATGCCCCTTTTCCCCACAAAAAATCCTTTCATGGTCTTACAATTGCTTGTGAAAATCTTTTCCCTTTTCACCCTCCTTCAAATGCCAGGGTCTATGAATATTCTCAGTAGGCTCAGCCTTACCCCATAGCCAGTGCCTAGTCCTGATTGATTCAACTGTTATAGTGACATCACAAAAACGTTCAGTCTAAACTTGCCTTTTTCCAAGGGGAGGAGCTAAACTGAACTTTAACAGCAGACAAGCTGTAGGTGTGTCTTATAAGTCATAACAAACATGTTACAGACATGTTAACAAGGGGGGAAAAAAACTTGATTTTGACCGGAGTGTCACTTTAATGAATGAAATCATCATTTTAAAAACTGCATTTTGTATTTTTTCAAATTGTTTTTGTCAAATATTACAATTTGTTTGATGAGCTGAAGCATTTAAGTGTGACAGTTATGCAAACATGTAAGAAATCAGGAAGGGGGCAGATACTTTTTCACAGTACTGTATACAAGAGGCGTTGGGGGGGGGGGGCTGTAAAGTTCACAGTGGTCAAATTTGACCAAATGTGGTTTATTTTTCAACATAGTCTCCCCTTTGGTCCACACACTTCTTCCATCGGTGTTGCAGTGCTTGGATCCCTGCGGTTGAAAAATAAACTACATTTGGTCAGATTTGACCACTATGAACTTTTCAGCCCCCTGTAGTGTTGCACTAACATGTATTAAAACAGCAGAACAGGAAAAAAAAGCAGGTATTCATTCAGTTCCAATTAACCATTTACGTAGGCAGCAGTAGATTGCTCACGTTTAGCCGCGTCATTGGAACAACACCACACAGCTGTATCCGATGGTGGGAATGCTTTAACTAGTCAGCAGCAGGTGGAAACACATGTTTGCATTCGTACAGAAAGTGCTGTTCTTTGTGCTGTTTTTTTTTTTCCACAATTAAAGGTCACACTAACTGTTAATCAGATCTGCAATATCTGTTGTCAAGACTAGTTGTATGCATAATAGTTCCTTCAGAAATGTAGCATGTTTGGATCATATTTTTTTAAACTGTCAAATCAGGATTCAGGTGTTAAAGTACAAATAGCTGCAAGAGCAACAAATATGAAGGAAAATAAGAAAGTAATGGGTCATGCCAGTGAAATATGTTCAGGTTAAACTTCCCTAAAGGTTTCAAAAAATCATCTTGGGCTGAGAAAATGTTGTGCAATAAATCAAGAGAGGCTCTGTCTCTGTACCGAGATCCCAGTGTAATAAAGTTGTTGGAGTTGGATGTGCACCTGTCAGTCATGCTGGTTGAAAAGTCTGGCTACACTCCCAGTGAGCAGAGGCCAAACTTAGCTGCTGTGATTACTTAATCTCATTAACCCCACGTTTCCTGTAATTCATAGGAGCGAGCGCCTCCATAATGTGACGCATGCTTCCTCTCATCCCTCCTGACAGTGGGGCATAATTGCTTTCTTTATGCTTTGTTTTGTCAGGGGGAAAAACGGGGCTCGGTGGGGGGGATTGAAACCAGGTGACAGTTGTGAGATGAGAGGTTTCCATGGAAACTTTCCCTGATGTGGCCAGCAGGTGGCATTGTCAGTGAAGCTAGAGCAGACTGATGGAAAACGAAACAGTGAGAGTTATAATGAGATTGCCTCCAGAGTTACAGGCGTCTGCTGTTTCCATACTCACTACCATGATTCTGCTCTTTATTTGCCTTCTAGTTTTGCCTAAATTGGCCCTGTGGTTTCACATTCATCCATCTTTTATGCCCATAGAAGCACTTTGCCCTGCAGCTCTCAGTCCCCGGACAATTGTTTGTAACGCTTGTGGTTGTTTGTCCAGTCCCGTCCTGATTTTTAAATGCACTCTTTCACTTTTACAGCCTGTTAAAGTCCATTTAAATTTGGAACAAACAGATTCTTTTCCCTCTAATTATTCTTTTTTCCTTCTCTCTCTAGGTAAGTTGCTGCTCCTGCCTTTGAAAACTTTGTGGGTTTAAGTTTTGGTGGCAGAGGGAGGCTGTCAGGCGACACAGAAACGGTGAGCACCTCCAAACTTGTGTCCTCCAGTACTATCCTTTGCTGCAGGAGCCGGTGCTGGTGGCAGAGCCAGGCCGAGCACCCACTCTTCATGTTTCCTTCATAAAACCATTGATGCTCAGCCTTAGAAACTGGCTCCAGTACAAAGCTGGTCTGGGTTCCTGACACAAGGAGTCCCTCCCTCTCCCTTCTCCCTTATAGTTTACTGATGAGACTCGTAATTAAGCAGTATTACATGAGATGAATATACTGTATGAATGCATGAATATATCACTGCGGTGACTCTGTAGTAAATGAGCACAATATAATAAAGAACAGGCATATTGTCATTTCACACTCATGTAACCAATTTAAATATTGTCCAGTGCAGAAGACAGGGTTTATATACATACATGTTGAGGGTTTCAAGCCAAGTTTATTTGTATAGCACTTTTCACAAAGTGCTTCACAGCAAATTAAAATTTACAAATACACAGATGTTAAAATCAATAGAAATAAGCTAAAATATTCATATTAATAGGAATAAAAAGAGAAAACAGTGAAGGAATAAAAGCCATTCAATGAGAGCTAAAAGTCTGTCTAAACAAATGAGTTTTTAACTCCTTAAAGGAGTCAACAGACTCAAGCCAGTGCAAGGACAGGGGAAGTGCGTTCCAAAGCCGTGGTGCAGCGGCCTGGAAAGACCAATCTCCACGGGTTTTGAATTTGGTCCGAGGGACCACCAGGAGTCTCTGATCTGAGGATCTCAGTGATCGTGTCGTGGCATAAGGAGTTGAGGGTCATGTGACTCCACCAGAGGCTAATTAGCTTGTTAGCTGCACTGAGGGAGTCCTTTATGCAGCCATGATTATGTTATCACCACACAGGGACTACTGGTTTCTGATCAGGATGGTAAATCCAACCATAGCTTGACCATTTTGTCATCTGTTCCTCCACCGTAGTTGGTCAAGCTGACACCGATAGCAGTTAGAAGCTAATAGCGATTTAGCTTTGGCGCATTTCCTTGTTAGTTTGTGCACTTTGCTTTCTTTTTGTTGGCATCTCCAGATGAAACAGAGTCAGTCACCACACATTATGTGGACGGACACCACATTTCTTTTCGGTAAAAGCCGCTTTAATTTTTTCCGCCGTGTTGTCCTGCTTCCAAGCAGCATTGTGTAATATGACTGCGCTGCTTCTGGGTTCTGGAGTCACACGACCATGCATGCAGGACGCATTTTAAAGGGGCAGTACATGAAAGCTTTCATGTACACGCGCAGGGGGAAATACCAAAAAAAACCTGACATGAGCAAGAATGCGTCGGTTATATGTCCTGAACGTCATTTAATCACCCAGCCCTAGTTTTGATTTTACTGATATGAAAATTGGTCAGAAATGTGCTTGTTAATACTGTAATAACTCATTTTTACCAGAAATGACTCCATCATTATTCATTTCCACTAGAACAAGAAAAAAGGCTGCAAATTCAAATCAAAAATAATTTTTAAGAAAAAATGTGTTTGTAAAAAAAAATCTCATATTTAAGAGAGAACTTCACAAATCTATTGTCCCAAATATATAAGGGAAAATAAACAAATTTACAAGACAAAAATTAAAATTTATAAGAAAAGTGGTAACACTCTATTAGTTAAATATGTATTAAGTTAATTATAATTTAGTACTTACATAAATTGCACATTTCTGCAAATAAAATTTAAAATTCACAAGAGTAGGTCCTAAATTTATGTTCAAAAGTCACAAATACAAGAGCAAAACCCAACAAATTACTGAGAATGAAGTCATTACGCACTAATCAGGTTACCTTTTAACAAGATAGTTTCTCTCATGTAACTTTTTTGCTGACTACTCTTTCTTATTCTTGCGTGATTAATGTCATCCGGAGCTCGGCTCCACCGGTGGAAAAGCAAACTGTTATCATCAGGAGCTGAGCTGAGCACCAGCACGCGTCGGTAGAAAAGAGAAGAGCGATTCTGATGTTTGGAAGTTCCTGTTCAGCCTTAATTCATTTATTTCACTCTTGTCACACACCAGTTTTGTGTCTGACATGTGCTCAAATAAATGCAGCTTTTGTGGAGCAACAATAGAGATGTTGTTTGTGGAATTTAAAGCTGTGGGATGTCTGTCGTCATGTTTGTATTTTTTTTCCTCAGATTTTTTTTCTCTCATAAATTTGCCACTTTTTAAAAAAAAATAAATCTGCAACTCTAGTCTCACAAAACTGCAGGTTTCTTCTTGTAAATGCAGACCCCTTTTCTCTTACATTTGCAGCTTTATTCTTGTAAATTTGCATTTTTTTTTCTTGTAAGTTTGCAGTTTTTCACCCATGAATTTGCATATTTACTCTTCTAAATTTGCAGCTTTTTTCTAATAAAATAGCAGTCCCCCCCACACACACATGCTGTACAGTTACAGCTGATTTCTAGAGAATATACAACTTTGGTCTCACAAATTTGAAAACTTTTTTTCTTACAAATTTGCAGTTTTATGCTTGCATTTGTTCTACTTTTTCATGCAAATCTGCTTGTTTTCTCTTGTAAATTTGAGGTGTTTTGTCATAAATTTACAACTTATCGATTTCTCATAAATTTTTAATTTTTTCTAATAAAATTTAAAACTTTATCTTAAATTTGCAGCTTTATTCTTGCAGATTTGCCATTTTTGTTCTTGTGATTAAATATTTTTAGTCTCATAAGTCAGTCAGTCAGTCTCATAAGTCAGCAACTTTATTCTTGCAATATTATTATTATATTATTATTATTATTATTATTATTATTATTATTATTATTATATTATATCTTGCAATATTATAGTATTTTTGTCTCATAAATTTGCTACATTTTTCTTGGAACTTTGCAACTTTTTTTCCTAAAAAAAAATTTGCAGTCTATTTCTCATCAATTTTCAAGTTTTTCTTCTAAATTTAGAACTTTTTTCCTTAAATTTGCAACTTTATTTTTGGAAATTAGCAACTTTTTCCCCTCAAACTTGCAGAATTGCTGTCATAAATTTGTTACTTTTATCTTTTAAATTTGCAATTTTTTCATGTAAATTTGCTACTTTTATCTTGTAAATTTGCAGTTTTTCCCACTTAAATGTGTGTTCCATCCATCCATCCATCTTCTACCGCTTTTCCGGAGGTCCGGGTCGCGGAGGCAGCAGTTCAAGCAGAGAAGCCCAGACTTCCCTCTCCCCAGCCACCTGCTCCAGCTCTTCAGAGGGGATACCAAGGCGTTCCCAGACTAGCTGGGAGACATAGTCTCTCCACCGAGTCCTGGGTCTGCCCCGGGGTCTCCTCCCAGTGGGACGTGCCTGAAACACCTCAAGTGGGAGACGTCCAGGAGGCATCCTAATCAGATGCCCATACCACCTCAACTGACTCCTTTCAATGTGGAGGAGCAGCGGTTCTACTCTGAGCCTCTCCCGGATGACTGAGCTCCTCACCCTATCTCTGAGGGTGAGTCCAGCAATCCTACGGAGAAAGCTCATTTCAGCCGCTTGTATCCGCGATCTCGTTCTTTCGGTCATTACCCAAAGCTCGTGACCATAGGTGAGAGTAGGAACGTAGATTGACTGGTAAATCGACAGCTTTGCCTTAGAACTAAGCTCCCTCTTCACCACAACAGACCGGTACAACGTCCGCATCACTGCAGATGCTGCTCCAATCCGTCTGTCGATCTCTCGCTCCATTTTCCCCTCACTCGTGAACAAGACCCCAAGATACTTAAACTCCTCCACTTGGGGCAGGAGCCTGTCCCCAACCCGGAGAGGACAATCCACCTTTTTCCGGCTGAGGACCATGGACTCGGACTTGGAGGTGCTGATTCTCATCCCAGCCGCTTCACACTCAGCGGCAAACCGTCCCAGCAAGAGCTGTAGGTCATTGCTGGATGAAGCCAACAGGACAACATCATCTGCAAACAACAGAGATGAGATCCTGTGGTCACCAAGTATGACACCCTCCATTCCCTGGCTGCGCCTAGAAATCCTGTCCATAAAAATTATGAACAGGACCGGTGACAAAGGGCAGCCCTGGCGGAGTCCAACTCTCACTGGGAATGACTCCGACCGAGTGTTGGCAATACGAACTAAACTCTCACAACGGTCGTACAGAGACCGAATAGCTCGTAACAACAAGCCCGATACCCCATACTCCCGAAGCACCCCCCACAAAAATCCACGAGGGACGCGGTCAAATGCCTTCTCCAAGTCCACCAAACACATGTAAACTGGTTGGGCAAACTCCCACGAACCCTCAAGAATTCTCGAGAGGGTAAAGAGCTGGTCCGATGTGCCACGGCCAGGACGAAAACCACATTGCTCCTCCTGAATCCGAGGTTCGACCAACGGCCGGACTCTCCTCTCCAGTACCTTGGCATAGACCTTCCCAGGGAGGCTGAGGAGTGTGATCCCTCTAAAGTTGGAGCACACCCTCCGGTCCCCTTTTTTGAAGAGAGGAACCACCACCCCGGTTTGCCATGCCAAAGGCACTGCCCCCGACCTCCACGCAATGTTGCAGAGGCGTGTCAACCATGACAGCCCAACAACATCCAGGGCCTTGAGGTACTCGGGGCGAATCTCGTCCACCCCCGGGGCCCGGCCACCAAGGAGATTTTTAACCACCTTGGCGACCTCAGCCCCTGTGATAGGCGAGTCATCCCCCTTGTCCCCAAACCCTGCTTCCTCTGTGGAAGGCGTATCAGTGGGATTGAGGAGATCCTCGAAGTATTCCTTCCACCGCCCGACGATATCCCCAGTTGAAGTCAACAGTGTCCCATCCGCACCATACACAGTGTGGACGGGGAGCTGCTTTCCCCTCCTGAGCCGCCGAACAGTTTGCCAGAATCTCTTTGAAGCCGACCGAAAGTCTTGTTCCATGGCCTCACCGAACTCCTCCCATACCCGGGTTTTTGCTTCAGCAACCACCCGAGCTGCACTCCGCTTGGCCTGCCGGTACACCTCAGCTGCTTCGGGAGTCCCACAAGCCAACCAAGCTTGATAGGACTCCTTCTTCAGCTTAATGGCCCCCCTCACCACTGGTGTCCACCACTTGGTTCGGGGGTTGCCACCACGAGATGCACCGACCACCTTGCGGCCGCAGCTCTGGGCCGCCGCTTCAACAACAGAGGTGGAGAACATGGCCCATTCAGACTCCATGTCTCCAGACTCCCTCGGAATGTGGTTGAAGTTCTTCCGGAGGTGGGAGTTGAAGACCTCCCGGACAGGGGCCTCAGCCAGACGCTCCCAGCACACCCTCACTATACGTTTGGGTCTACCAGGTCTGAATGGCTTCCTCCCCTGCCATCGGATCCAACTCACCACCAGGTGGTGATCAGTTGACAGCTCTGCACCTCTCTTTACTCGGGTGTCCAAGACATACGGTCGCAGGTCTGATGATACGATAACAAAATCGATCATCGACCTGCGGCCTAGGGTGTCCTGGTGCCAGGTGCACATATGGACACCCTTATGCTTGAACATGGTGTTCGTTATGGACAGACTGTGGTTAGCACAGAAGTCCAATAACTGAACACCACTCGGGTTCAGATCGGGCAGGCCGTTCCTCCCAATCACCCCCCTCCAGGTTTCACTGTCGTTGCCCACGTGCGCATTGAAGTCCCCCAGTAGGACAATGGAGTCTCCAGGAGGAGCACCCTCCAGCACCCCAGTCACAGACTCCAAAAAGGGTGGGTACTCTGAAACATCATTTGGTGCATAGGCACAAATGATGGTCAGGACCCGTTTCCCAACCCGAAGGCGCAGGGAAGCAACCCTTTCGTCCACCGGGGAAAACTCCAATATAGAGGCAGCAAGGTGGGGCGATACAAGAATACCTACCCCTGCTCGTCGCCTCTCGCCCGGGGCAACTCCAGAAAAGGCCAAGCTCCAGCCCCTCTCCAGGAGACTGGTTCCGGAACCGGAGCTGTGTGTTGAGGTGAGGCCCACTATATCTAGCCGGTATCGCTCAATCTCGTACACCAGCTCAGGCTCCTTCCCCACCAGAGAGGTGACATTCCACGTACCAAAAGCCAGTTTAGAAAGCTTGGGATCAGTCCGCCAAGGTCTCCGCCTTTGACTGCTACCTAATCCACATAGCACCGGACTTCCATGATCCCTCCTGCAGGTGGTGAACCTACTGGAGGGCGGACCCATGTAACTCCTTCGGGCTGAGCCCGGCCGGGTCCCATGGGTGGAAACCTGGCCACCAGACGCTAGCCTTCGAGCCCCTCCCCCAGGCCTGGCTCCAGGGTGGGGCCCCGGTAACCCCATACCGGGCGGGGTACACTGAATCCTTGATATACAATTTATCATGAGAGTCTGTTGGATCGTTCTTAGTCTGGCCCTTCACCCAGGACCAGTTTGTCTTGGGAGACCCTATCAGAGGCAAATTGCCCCGGACAACATAGCTCCTGGGATCAATAAATGTGTGTTTTTCCCTCAAAATATTTGTGGTTTTAGAGCCAGTTTTCTGACCAATGTTTTATATTTTTAATTAAAATGTTAAAATTTGGTTTGACATGCAGCTGAGCAGGATTTTTTTCCCTTAGTTTTGCAGCTGGTTTTAGTTACTATAAGACCTTGATCATGGTTGTCTCCATTAAATCTTGTGTTGATGTTATTTATTAGGTTTTAATGAGTTTGATTAAGTAAAAATGATCATAACCAGTGTTAAGCTGAGGTGAAGATTCCAAATTCCAGTTGTAATAGCATACCCCCTTTTTAGCCAGGTTTTCATAAATACACAAATGCACATATAATTTGCAGCTGTAGGTGTGGGTTATTACAGTATTTCCGAGTGTCAGTAATGATCCCTTCCTGGATGTTTCAGCGCTCATCCTGACATTTAAGTTCATCAGTAATTATACGTTCCAAAGCCCTCAGGCTTGTGCCATTTCCAGAACTTGCTTTACACGGCGTGGCGTTCCAAAAGTTGTAGAGGCTGTTTGTTCTCTGGCCCTCACCATGGGCACAAGAGCCAGCGAGGCGCCGCATGAAAAAGCCTGTTCTGTCCTCATGAGACCTCTTCTGATCCACTCGTCTCTATCAGCTGATTGCAGCAACTGCCAGAGATTTTTTTTTTTATTTCTATGCTTCAGGGTGTAATGTGAAAAAGAACTGAAGAGTAAATGACAGTCAGAGAGTAGCTAGAGACTGTACTCGAGTAAAACTAGTGTCACCTCATGAAATTATACAGTAACTCAAGAATAAGTAGAAGTAGTTACTGAAAAAATTACTTTAGTAAGAAGGTATTTACTAAAAAAAGTTACCTTGTGCCCTTCTCTTTCAAATTCACTATTTTTTCCATGAACATTAAATTTTATTGTCTAAATTTGCAACTTTTTGTATTAAATTAAATTTTAAAAATAATTAAATAAAAAAACATTTGAATGGCTTTCCTCTTAGCAAATTTGAAAAAAAAGTTACAAGTTCATGAGAAAAAGTTGCACATTTATGATAAAAAGTATTAACAAATTTATGAGGAAAAAATTTACAGATTTATAAGAAAAAATTTCCTAATTTGCAAAAAAGAAAAAAAACAAGCAAATTTTGAGGAAAAAAGTTTTTTTTTGGTTTTTTTTTTAAGTTGAAAATTTACAGGAAAAAAAACACATTTATGGGAAAAGTTTTCAAATTTTTTTAAAAAAAGTTGCTTTTTTTGGATTCATTTTTGCCTTAACCACTTGCACTCCGGGCAATTTTCCTAAAAATGCCAAAAAATAACGTGCCCAAAGTAAATTGAAAGCTGTTATTCAACCCTTTGCAGCATCTTCATGGGGTCAGTCTCATTTAAAAGAAAACACTTTGAATTTTTTGGCAAAAAAAACATAATCTCTCTATGTGCTCCGGCCACTGAGTTACAGTCATCTAAACATACTGAACTTGAAGAAAAAAAAATTGGACACAGTGTTTTTTTGGATACAAATGCTTGTAAATAACACACAGCTGTCCGATCCGGCTGGAAAATGCAACAGAAATGTAGAACCAAGTGTTATCCAGCTGAGATCCAAATTTGGTATCAATACCACAAAAAATGAATATTTTACACAGCTTTGTTCTCAGGCTGTTCCCAGGCGTTTTGGAACTGTGCCAAATTGTGCCAAATGGCACAGTTTGGAAAAACGTCTGTAACTTTTGAATAATTCAATGTAGAATCTTCATTTTAGGCTCTAATGAAAGGTCACACTCAGGGCTGTGTCTGTGTGTGTGTGTGTGGGCGGGGGGTCGTTCCCCCCCCCCCCCCCCCCGCTACCAAGGACCAAATTCGGCCCTCGCTACATGACGGAATACACTCTTTTTTTTTTTTTTTTTCCTTGCATGTTTTCACAGCGGCTCCCCCCCCCCCGCTACTGTGTGTGTGTGTGGGGGGGGGGGACCGTGAACGGACCGTGAACACCCCCCCCCCCTCGGTACAGAAGAGGGCCATCGCTACATGATGGAATAGACTGATATGCTTCCCCCCGCCGACCGGGGAGCGTTCGGACCGTGCCCCCCCCCTCCTCTTCTGCAGCGGGGGGGGGGGGGGGGGGCGTTCACGGTCCAAACACGGCAAATGAACCGTTTATCGCGGCGCACGCACTTCGTATTTCGTGCGCAGTACAGTTGTAATTTACCGATCGGTCAAAAGTCATTTTTGGATTACAGTTTTCAGGGATAAATAATAATTTAGCTTATAACACCTTACCTCTTCAAAGCAGCAGAGTCGTGGCGAATAGCTCTTCCCACGCGTCAGACGAACGCGACGCTGCTCCGCTCGTGGATCCCGATCAATATAATTCCATTATTGCCGTTTTGGGGAATGATTTACGACTTTTGTCGTCGGCCTCCGTCTATTCTGCTGGAATGAGTGCAGGTCCCACTTGTGGGTGTTCTCCATGCTGCTGGGTGAGCCTGGGTCTGTAGGAGATTCGTACAGAGTCCTTCTGCAGCAGTAAATATCGCTTCACCCAGCCAGAATTTCTGTGCTTCAATTGGCTCCTGCGTTCACAGTAGGCGGGTCCTCCTTCCTAGATTTTCATTCATTGGTTCTTCAAGGTTTCAGAAACCCAATTCAAGGCTCTTATTAGTCGAATGAGAGGTCAATCAGATGAACTAATCTGTTCGCGGCTGTCTCTGCAGTTTTTTTTTGAGTGGCGCTTGGACACTACTACATCACCATCACCACCATCATGCGTCATGCGCACGAGGGCGCACGAGCGCGCTCTCGCGCGCCCTCGTGCATCATAGGACGCAGAGACTTGCCCGCCCGCGGAACAACGGAGCGCAAGTGGTTAACCTCTTGCACTCCGGGATACCGCGGGCGGTCACGTCTCTGCGTCCTAGGGCGCACTGAAAAAAAAAAGAAGCTGCCTTTCCGTTCTTCCACTACAGACACAGCCGCGAACAGAAAGCCAAAGGAGTGCTTTGATTGGTTTAGATTTGATTGACCTCTCATTCGACTAATAAGAGCCTTGAATTGGGTTTCTGAAACCTTGAAGAACCAATGACTGAAAACCTAGCAAGAAGGACCCGCCTACCAACGGCTGCGAATGCAGCGAGCCAATTGAAGCAGAGAACTTCGACGATTGAAAGCGTACGTCCCGTGCGTAAAATCTGTTTTGTGTAAGCCGCTGGGTGACACACACGCGTTCGCCAGTCTTTTTTTCTTACTACTGTTCTTATTTGTTTTGAAAAATCGTTCGCCAAAACTGCAATCCTGGAAGCGCAAAACCGCAATAATGGAATTATGGTTTGACCGGGTCGTGTGACCAGAACCACGAGTCCGTAACAAGCGGACCAGCGTCATGTTCGTCTGACAATGAGGAAGAGAAGTTCGCCAGCGACACTGCTGTTGTGGACAGGTAAGTGTTATAAGCTAAATTATTCTTTATCCCTGAAAATTGTAATCAAAATGACTTTTGACCAATCGGTAAATTACAACTGTGCGTCATCGCCGCATGACGGAACGCGGCCACCCATGCGCCGCGTCCGGACCGTGAATGCCCCCCCCCCCCACTACTCTTCTGTAGCGGATTGCAGATGTTATTGCAGATATTTTAGTACAACTGTGCGTAGTAGACCACGGCGCACCGTCATGTAGCGATGGGCGATGTCCGTCCTCTGTAGCGGGGGGGTGGGGGGTGGGAGTTGTTATCTTCTACATTACAGATATTTTAGTATAATTTTTAGTGCACTGTAGGTTATTTTTTCTTGTAAAAAAAAAAAAAAAAAAAAAGCCACACATTTTTTACGTGGCATGCTTCTTTGTGTGTGGGGGCTTGTTTGTTCATTCATTCATTCATGAATAAACACCCCCCCCCACACACACACAGCCCTTCACCTTTCATTAGAGCCCAAGGTGAAGCTTCTATATTGAATCATTCAAAAGTTACAGACGTTTTTCCAAACTGTGCCATTTGGCACAATTTGGCACAGTTCAAAAACGCCTGGGAACAACCTGAGGAAAAAGCTGTGTAATATATTCATTTTTTTTGGTATTGTTACAAAATTTTGACCTCAGCTGGATAACACTTGGTTCTACATTTCTGTTGCATTTTCCAGCCCGGATCTGACAGCTGTGTGTTATTTGCAAGCATTTGTATCCAAAAAAACACCCAGGCGAAATTTATTTTCTTCAAGTTCAGTATGTTTAGATGACTGTTACTCAGTGGCAGGAGCACTTAGAGAGATTATGACTGTTTTGCCAAAAAAATTCAAAAAGTGTTTTCTTTTAAATGAGACCAACCCCATGAAGATGCTGCAAAGGGTTGAAGAACAGCTTTTGATTTACTTTGGGTACGTTATTTTTTGGCGTTTTTAGGGAAATTGACCAGAGTGCAAGGGGTTAATACAACTCTGGAAAAAATTAAGAGACAAAGAGACTACTGCAGAATGACCACTTTATCTGGTTTTACTATTTACACACGTGTTTGAGTAATATGAACAGTTTTGTTTTCGTCAAACCTACTTAAAACAACTCACCCAAATTCCAAGTCAAAAAATATTTTATTAGTAGAAAATGACAACTGACCAAAACAACAAAAAAAGATGTTGCTTTTCGATGTGCTTTCAGGTCAAATAATGCAAACAAACAAACATTCTTAAACACAATACTTAAGTTTTAACTTGGGAAGAACTCAGAAATCTGTATTTGTGTAGTAACTCTGATTATTATTTACAGTTTTCTTGCATCTTACCATTCTTAGGTGATCACTTAACCAGTACCTCCTTAAATGTCATTTTGATGATATTGGGGGTTGATGATATTGGGGGTGACAATTCTTTTTTTTTTTTTTCAGTTCCTTGATTTACGCCTATGCATTTCTAAGTAGTTTTCAAATCGGTGAACTCAAAAGTAATGTGAAACGTATGACCAAATATACATGAGTACAAGTATAGTTTTCTCAAGTACGGGCAATAAGTATCCTGTAATAAAATGGTTGTAACAGTAACAGTTGTAGTGAAGTCCAGCTCATTGCCGCCCACCTTTGGGGACGGGGGAATGTTGACGATCAGCTGCAAAGTCAGAGGGGTTGTTCTAAAGTGGCCCCTTTCACATTATGTCAGAGGTGGGTTTATGGGGAGGGCACGCTGATATATGGGACTCCCCTAATGGCACCGCACACATACCACACTGACAAAGTAGCTCCAGGGTCTTTGCCTGGACTAAAGTGGATTGTTTGGGCTTTCACGGTGTGACTTTTAAGTTTTGTTCTCGGTCATTTGGCTGTCAAAAACACCACTGTGGCCCTGCAGTGGATGGATCGGCCACTACCACAAATTTCCCCTTCATGTAACTTCCACACAGTGACCACAGTTTTAGATAAAGTTGCTCTTTGGCTGGAAGTTAGTTGGTAGTGCTTTGAATCTGAGAATGAAGGTATTTTAATGGGCCGTGACCGAATTCTTAACACTGGAGCTGGCTGAAGCCCTGCAGCTTCCATGGAGGCAAAGCTGCTCATGTGGGACTGAATGCCGGCCTACAGATGGAAAACAAATAAAGGCTGGCCATCATACACCTGAGTTTATATTAGAAAAGTGTTTGTATTACATCCCAAATATCAGGTTTGACCTTCAGAGCATCGTGATTTCACTATCCTGCTGATGTGACGCTGGTGTTTACAAGGTAATTATGCCCAAATGTCAACCTCTCCGGACCAAAACCAGAAACAGTTTTGGTCTGTCGTGCTAATTTTATATTATTATAATGTAGGTTTTGTAGAAGCATGCTCAAATAATGAGGCTGAGTTTCAGTCATAAAACCAGCTTTATTTGACAGAACGCAGCTTCTAGCATTCTCAAAGCAGGAAAGAGAAAGAATCATACTTCAACCCCCTTTTATACATTTCCAGCATCAGAATTCAAGCCACATGGTGTCTTCAGTCAACATACAGTTACAAAGCATCCCTTTGAAGCTTCACCATTGTCTCTCATTTCTTGATGAACCGGAATACCCTCCGGGGCGTCTTCTGTGGGACAAAGAGACAAATCTCACACTTCCTTGTTACCTCCTGTAGATTCGAGTCCTTAGTCCTTGCAGACGTGACACCCCGCAATACACATTCAGTCCTGTCTCTGTGGCAGCGTGAGCCCACAATGTGTGTCGGCCACAGTTTATTAAAATAATTTGATTAGATTTTGTAAAGGTTTAAAGGTATCCACCTTATTCCTAGCCCCCATGATGCCTTGCGTGGATTATGGGCACAACTTCTGGTACTAGTTTAGAACGTGTGGTTGTCACTGAAACGGGACACTTTTTCTTGTTAAAAAACAATGACTTTGGCATCAAAAATGCGGGAACACGGCCTTTTGCACCCCAAAAGGAGTAATATAATCATACCACATCCCACGACTATGGAGGGATGAGAAGATGACCTTAAAAAGTGGCCTGGCAGACTGTAGCTCTGTTGGATAGCTCCACTGCAAAAATGCTAACGCTGTAAACAAATAAAAGCTCTGAGATATGTCAATGTCTCCACCGCAATAAAGTCGGTTGCATTTTGTTAAAATATGTTGGACATAATCAGATTTACCTCAGAGCAGACGTAGAATCTAGTCAGAGCCACAGAGAACCACAACACCGTGCTTTGGTGTTTTAATGTCGGGGTAAAACAGACAGCTGCAGTTGTTCGTTTAACCTTGAAATTAAAATGCTCACGCTGCCGTCATGCCGTGAATGCTTGTTAGTTAACTTAACACGTACACACATTTTCTGACAGTTGTTCAAAATGTTATTGATCTATATTTTATGATAATTTAACAATTAATGCATGCTGAAGCTGCGAAGGTGAAGTCCATATTGTTCCAAAGCAGTGCAACGAATGCAAAAAACCCCCCCCAAAACACCAATTTGATATTTTTCTTAAATCCTTAAGCCTTAGGAAGCAAACTGTTACCTTTTTATTTATTATTTTACTTCATGCAGCCATGCATCTGGTGCCATATATAAATGTCAGATCTGTGACATTCATACAAGTGAAAACATGGTCCTGTTGTGTCTGCACCACCGATCACACCAACAGTCCTTTTTAGTTTTCAGTGCGTGATCTACGCATTGCTGTTGAAGCCAGCACAGATTTAGCTGAGGTTTAGCAGCCTCACATCACGAACAGCAGCAAGTACCACAACGACGCAAAAACATTCAAAAATACAAAGCCTACAAGTGCTGAAATTATCTGCCACTTGACAGCTAAACAGGTATGTGGACTATACGTTAAAAAAATTTAAAACACTTTTAAAAACGCTATTTTAAATGCCCCACTACTCCACTCTTGCTGACTGATTTAACACTACTTCAGCTGAAACCGGAAGTTGCGCCCATAATTGTTCCTGCGGCAGCGCCCTCAGGAATAAAGTGGATAGGGGCTGTAAATGCTGATTCAGCAGTTTTTATATAAAAGTCACAACACATACAGTATTTATTTTTCTGATAAAATATGTTCAAGAAATATTTGTTTGGGCATCAAAAATACATTTGTGGCCCCTTGGTCATTTATACTGTATGTTGATTC
This sequence comes from Pholidichthys leucotaenia, assembly GCA_020510985.1. Classification (NCBI taxonomy): domain Eukaryota; kingdom Metazoa; phylum Chordata; class Actinopteri; order Cichliformes; family Pholidichthyidae; genus Pholidichthys; species Pholidichthys leucotaenia. The sequence continues at coordinate 62,241,532 of CM035839.1, forward strand.
TTACGTTTATATAGAATGGAAAATATTTCTGTGTGTTTCAGAGTAAATGTGTGGATAGTCATTTATCCAAAATATATCTGTGAACGCTTTTGTGTGTATTTATTAATTAATTATAGGACAGATGTGTCTCCATACGTGTCTGATTTGAGCTGCTGTGCTGGTTATGTCTCCTAGTCTTATTTGACTTGCTGAACTGGACTTTTGGGCTACCTTTGAGTTACCGGTGCTGTTTTCATGGATATAATTTGCAAATAATATGGTTTTCTTTAAGATTCTGCCATGCAAGATAAAATTATTTTTATTCACATTTGAGGTATGGCATATGGATGTGTGGAAAAGCTACAGATATTACTGAAAAATGCTTAGTTTGGTATTAGTGTGCTAGCTACCTAGCTGAGGCTATGGGTTAGCCCCATTAACCTTGACTCATATTGCATTTAAGCAATATTACACAAGAAGGAGGGTGGTATCAATGAATATATAACTGTAATGATTCGGTTGTAGGTCCAACACACGGATATATTCATGATACTGTGCAACCTTTAGTATAATATTGCTTTTATACAACAGTTCCACAAGCAGTTTATTAAATGTCACCAATACAGGACATAAAGACAAAAGAATAGGCCTATTGTCATTTCACACACATGTAACCAAATTAAATATCATCCAGTGCAGGAGTCGGTGTTTATAATACTGTGACGCAGGCGAGGTTCACACAAAGAAAGGGAGCAGATGGCTGCGACACAACAGGCTTTATTAAACACCACACACAATCACAGGCAGGAGGGGAGGTCATTCTCACCGACCTCCATTTATATCAGGGTTACACACACATAATCACTCCTGCTCTAATTCTACCTATAACACTGCTGGGTCATTATAACGCAGTTATAATGACACAGCAGTATAGTAGCACAGTAATAACATTAAACACACACGAAAATATAATGTCCTCTGCTGGCAACGCATGCCGGGAAAATCCCTGCCCCCCTTAACACAGCCCCGACGTTACACTGCCCCCCCCCCCCCGGACTGGTTTCTGTCCTCAGAAAATGAAAGTCCAACTCAGAAGTCCAACACGAACCCGTCCAGGTGTCGGGGCAGCCTCCGATGCCGACGACCAGCATGTACAGGCCCGGCAGTGTCCATCTGTGGCTCGGTCGGAGAATCTGGTCAGGGTGAAAGCTCCGGTTCAACCACCAGCGGGTCGGATGGCTGGTACGGGGCGAGACGGTCACGGTGAAGTACCACGACCCGGTCCCTTTTCTTAAGCCTCACCCTGTACACCACATCCGTCAGTCTCTGCAGAACCACACACAGTCCCGACCAATGGCTCGCCAATTTCGGTGACCGTCCTCTTTTCCTCTCCGGGCAGAAAACCCAGACTCGATCTCCTGGTGCTAAGTCCCTCCCCTGGCAGCGGGAGTCATATGCCCGCTTTTGCCAACACCCCACCGCTGCCAGGGCCTCCCAGGTGGGCCGCTGGCCCACGTCCAGCCACTGCCGAACCCGGGAAATGACCGGATCTCTGTCCTGCTCGCTCTGCAGCTGCTGAGTGCCGAGGGCCTCTGTGACAAAATCACTGGGGGGAGCTGCCTGATTATCCGAGGGGAACTGCGTGCTGCTGTGTTATTCCTGCTCACAGCGGTCTGGAGAGCAGCAGCCCGTGGGACGGCCTGGTCTCGATCCTCTGCCCGCTGGCAGTGACGACAGTCCAACAGCTCCCACAGCTGGTGTGTCTGTCCTGATTCCAGCCCACTGCAGCTCTGCTGGAACAATTCCTCGACCGCCTGCTGCATCCCTGTTGACATGTTGACCCCTCCCCTTGCTGTCCCTGTGTGTGCTTGTGCTCCCTCTGCTCGCGTTGGTGGCGCCGTTGTGTCCAGTCCTTGCGGTGGCCCGCCTGGTCCGGTCCGTCCTGGCGGTCCCTCGATCGCGCAGGCCCCCGTGTTCCTACTCTGGGTTCCACTGCGGAGCGTGATGGTCCGGGTTCCCAGCTGGAGAGACGGTCTGGCGGTGTCTATCTTGGCATTCCACGCTGCTAGCAGGTCGAGTCCAATAATACAGGGGTCTTGGCTGTCAGCCAGCCAGAACGGGTGTTTTATGTTCTGACCGGCCACCCCCACCATGAGAACTCTCTACCCCCCCCAATCTGGCGTGCTCACCAGTAGCTGTGGTGACGTGGCGCTCGGTGGGTTCCCACCCCCGTGGTGTCGTCTCGTCTGTGCCCAGCAGCACACCGGGTCGGACGAAGGAGATTGTAGAACCGGTGTCGATCAGGGCCCGGATCGACGTGTTGTCCAGGCTGCACTGTAGGTACAACCTTGGCGAGCGTCCAATTCGGCCCACACATGGTGACAGCTCATTGGTTTGTCGTGGGGTGGGTGCAGAGCAGTACCGCGCCATATGTCCTGGCTCCTTGCAGCGGAAGCACCCTTCCCCACGTCGCCGTGGCGTCTTCTCCGTGGCCACGCCGCCGTGGTCTGCTGTAGCTACTCCTCCCCCACCTCACTCTCAGCCGTGGCCTGGAAGGCTCTTTTTCTTGGCTCGGCTGTACGATTCATCAGCGACTCCACCCACTCTGCTTCTGCCACCGCAGTCTCCCAGTTGCTCGCGGCGTTAATCCGGACATGGTTCTGGAGCTGGGCCGGGCGGAGACCTTGGATGAAGTTCTGGAGGGCGAGCTTCTCCACTACCTCTGGTTCGAAGTCCGGGTAGCTGCGCCGTGTTAGCAGTCGTATGTCCGCCGCGTAGGCTCCTAGTCTCTCCTGGCTGCCTCGACGGCGGTTGACCAGCTGTTCCTGGGCGTGCTCAGCGTCGACCATTCTCCCAAACCGTCTCCGGAGCGCTCCCTGTAGCGCTGGCCAGCTGCGGCGCTCCTCGGGCCGGAGGTCAGACAACATGCAGAGAGCCCTCCCTTCCAAGGCCAGCGTGACCTGCACGGCGGTTTCTTCTGGTGGCCAGCCGTTCAGAGCGGTAGCCAGCTCGACCTGAACCAGGTAGTCATCCAGCAGGATCTCGCCGTTGAAGTGGGGAATCTTGGCCCGCTGCCAGATGGGTGGAACGGTCGATCGCTGCTCCTGGTCGCAGTGGAATCGCCGGCCTGTCCTGCCCTGAAAAGGGCGGGGAGCGGGGCTGGTTTGCTCTGCTCAGCCTAATCTGCCTTGAAAAAGGCAGAAGGTGGGGTATGCTGGTCCTGTCGGGACTGCTGCTCCGTTAATCCCGGCGAGCAACTCCGGGGGTCGGTGTCTCAGCTCTGTCGTCTGTCCCCAGCTGAGCGATGAATCGCTCCAGCCGCTGGATCTCCGCTCGGATCCTGGCTTCCATCTGCTCCATGTCCCACTCCTGACACCAGTGTGACGTAGGCGAGGTTCACACAAAGAAAGGGAGCAGATGGCTGCGGCACAACAGGCTTTATTAAACACCACCCACAATCACAGACAGGAGGGGAGGTCATTCTCACCGACCTCCGTTTATATCAGGGTTACACACACATAATCACTCCTGCTCTAATTCTACCTATAACACTGCTGGGTCATTATAACGCAGTTATAATGACCCAGCAGTATAATAGCACAGTAATAACATTAAACATACACGACAATATAATATCCTCTGCTGGCAATGCATGCCGGGAAAATCCCTGCCCCCCTTAACACAGCCCCGATGTTACAATACGTAGTCTGTTGAGTAGGGTTTGTGGGTCACGTTACTCTCTCGTTGGCGGCTAGTAAGCAATTTAGTTTTGGGGGATTTCCGTATTAGTTTCTGTGTACTTTTTTCACTTTTTTTCTTGGCATTTTCAGATGAAGTAAAGAGTCCATCACCACAAAGGTATGATGGTCAATTAATTGAGACAATAAATCCAACTCTAGCTTGTCTGTTTTTATTGTAAACAAATGTGAAATATCTAGCCAGATGATGACAAGGGCGATACTTCTGAGGCATGGAGGTCTGGATTTTTTAGTACCGTCTCTTTTCAAACAAGCCCTCTCTGTGGAAAGTGGAGTGATAATTATTCGATGAAATGAGTACAATTATCAGGGAATATAGTAACTCCTGGAATCTTTACTGTCCAGTCAAGTTACTTAGTCGGAACAAACTGTTGTGTAAACTGGAAATAATTTCATCTTTGCTACTCTAATTCAGTATGCTATAAAGCTGTGCTGCCATTGGCAGCCACCAATTTGCAGATTACTCTATTACTAAAATCGTCTACAGTATATCTGACAGCCCTGAGTAGTTTTCAACTGTGAAAAATCCAAAAAGATTTTTTTTTTGTGTATATCATATTGATAGTATTGTTAAGGCATTCGTATCACTATTCAGTGGTGACCCATGTTAAACCCAATTAAAGATTCTCTTCTGTTATGTTCTCTACATTGATCGGAATGTTCAGCATGTTGTCAGCACTTCTCACAAAAAATAAATCCATAAAAATGCTTCTCGAGCTGCGGCTTGACTTTTAATATGATGGAGACAAACTACTGAAGATGTGTGGTTAATCCTGATGGTTCATCATGAACAGCAGGTGATTCTTTTTTTTCAGTGGAAAATTCCTTGGAATATGTGAGTTGACTTTCTTTTGTTGAGGTGTGTGTTCTCATGGTAGCAAAGCTTCTCCAAAATAATGTCAAAACCAGACGCCGCTCACCTCATCGCTTTTGCTTTTCAACTTTTTGATGTTTATATCATCTGAAACTTTTGGATGGTCGGTTCGGGTTGTGTGCCACTGATCAGCTCACCATCTGGAAGGAGGTGGGTAGTATCTAGAGATTTTACTCAAGTAAAAGTAGTGTTACCTTATGGTATTAATTACTCAAAGTAGGACTGGGGGGGTATGGGTCAAAATTATATCTCAGAATATATATTTTATATCTCTATACGTGGTATATCTCGATATTTTGTGTATCGCGATATAGGCTATATTTTGTATTGAGATATAGAATTTATATCTCAATATATTCTTGGGAAGCAAACTTAGTGATGAGTTGCTACTTTTAGACACTTTTATTTGTAAAAACAGAACAAATTTAATATATCTAGATGGTTTGAAATCCATGCATAATATTCAGCATGTAAATGAAAGAAAAGATAATAAAGATGAAATTATGGCTCACCTCAGGGAAGGCTCCATCCATTCCTCATACAAATATGTAACTGAAGCGTGATTACAGTTTGGGTTCTCTTGCTTAACTCGTTTTTGCACAAGAGCGGTGCAAACAATAATCAGAAAGCTAACAAACGTCCTGTACACAGAGTTTGCTTAAAGTTACTTAAAAACTGGAGAAAAAAAATTCAAGAAAAAAATCAAACTTACAAATTTAAACTTTCAACAAAAAAGGTACAAGATTATGAGTTAAATGTCACAAATTATAGTGATGATTTCTCAAAAAAAAAGGCACCCTCAAAAATTATATATTCACGAGAGAAAAGTTGCTAACTTGAATAAATAAATAAATGCATGTGTAAATAAACAATTTATGCAATTATTTGAGATTTTTTTTTTGTAAATTTGTAACTTTTTCTTGTAAATTTGCAGTTTTTGTTAAATTGCTGCTTCTCAAGTTTTCTACTTTTTCCTGTTTTTTTTTCTTGTAAATTTGTGATTTGTTTTCTTGTAGATTTGCAAGTTTTTTTCCCTCATAAATTTGTGACTTTTTTCTTATAAATTTGAAGTTTCTTTTCAAATAAATTTGCCACCTTTATATTGATGCTTGTTAATTTGTTTTATTCTTTGTAGTGGTTTAATTTTTTTCTGTTTATCTAAACAATGACCCAAGTTTATTTTAATGTTTGTGTTGTGTGGGAAGATTGTTTATCCATTACAAAAATAGCCCCCCCAATACAATCTTCCATATGGCCCTCAAAAAGCTGAACACGGCCCTGTAAACACTCCTGTGCATTCGTCTGTGTGTGTTTTGAGGGATGTCGGTAGTGATGTTATCTCTCCCCTGACCACTGTCTCTGCCTGGTACTGGGTGCACTCATATTTCTACGGTGTGTCATGTTTCCGTGGCTGCAGGCGTTCCTGCCCAGCCACACCCCGCCCAGGCTTTTTGATGACTCACTGCAGCGGTCAGCAGCACATGCTCAGATTTCCCATTCCGTTGTGGTTCCTCTTAGTCACGTGATGCCTTTATCCGATTCGGCAAACCCTGGCAGACGTCCATGTGGCATTTGGGGAAAGTCGGCCATTTTAGGGAGCAGCCGTCACTCAGACCTGGAGTCGGCAACCTCTGCTAAGGACAGGGACATTTTGAACAATTTTTGGCCAGTTGAATCATTGGTATAAAGCGGGATAGGCATGAAACTTCTCATCTCACTGGCATAATACAAATATACCTCTCTGATTCTTCAGGTTTAAAATTCAGACACTATTGTCTTGTTTGTTGCCATTTCAGCAACAAAACAGGATTCTGCCATATCCTCTTCAAAGACCACTGACGTATTAATCCCAGAGGGGAAAAAAATGAATTGGCTTTGCTCACCTTGTGTCAGCTCATTAACAGAGAATAAGTGTGATGGGGTTGGCATGCACATCTAAGGTGTTTATTTACAAGCTGATTGCGGCACAATTCTAATCATTGTGGGACTAATAAAGGCTTGTCTTGTCTCGTCTTGTCATTTTGAGAACAAGATCAACTTTGATTTTTCTTTCTAGACAGTCCACTTGTAATTCCTACTGATTTATATGCTTTTACACATGCCTGTAAAGGTTCGACTATTGGTTTCTTAGCTATGTTGTCTTAAGCCCCTGTCACATCTTGACGATTTAGGTGGCGTTTGAAAACGTTTAAAGAAATCGGCGAATGTAGCACGCTGGTATACATTGTAGTACAGCAAGGTGAAAATAAACAGATTAACAGTGCAGTGTTCAATTTTAAAAGTCAATTCTGTTTGTCAGGGTGAGGTATTGTGGGTGAGGGATTCCCCTCGTCACAGTAGGGGGCTGGCATTCAGTCCTTTTTAGCATAACAGTGTGAGGTTTGTCTTGGTGGCGAAATTGGACCCATAAAACTTGGCACTCAGTCATAGCATGAAAACCTAGTTCTGTTTATCCAAAGGATGACTTTGGATTCTGTGCAGGGATGAGCTTGCACAGGATTAAACAGTCTTAAGAAAGTTCAAACTGGCTCCCATCTGCTGCATTGTTTTGGGAGGTTAGTCCCTTCAGTCCTGTCTTTGCGTGCTGTATAGGGTTGAAGTCTGGAGATTGACTTGGCTAGTCTAAAACCTTCCACTTCTTGCCCCTGATTTTTTGATTTTTGATTTTGTGTACTTTATTGATCCCCAGAGGGGAAATTCAGGGCATCCACCTGGATGAATGAAGCAGCCAGGGTACAGTGCTATCCCTTTGTCATTCACACACACATTCACACCTAAGGCCACTTTAGAGTCCCCAGTTAACCTAACCTGCATGTTTTTGGCCTGTGGGAGGAAACCGGAGAAATCCCGGAGTAAATCCACGCAGACACGGGGAGAACATGCAAACTCCACACAGATCACTGTTGGTTAGGGACTAGGCTCAAACCCAGGATCCCATGGCCAAGGGTGAGTTGCTGTGCTGCCACAGTGCTAACCACTGTGCCACTGCGCTGCCACAGTGCTAACCACTGTGCCACTGCGCTGCCCAACCCCTGATGAACCCCTTTGTTGTTTTGGCAGTGTGTTTTGGATCATTATCTTGCTGCATGATAAAGGATCTAATCAGTTTGGTTACATCGTTCTTGAAATTGGCAGACAAAATATTTCTGTGGACTTCTGTGTTAATTTTGCTGCCGCCACCATGTATTACATCGTCAGTGAAGGTTAATGAGCCCGTCCCAGAAGAAGCCATATTGACTCCTCTGTCCGGCCTTCCTGTTCTTCTTGCTAATGGGTGTTGCCTCTGTATTTTTGTTCATGAAGTCTTCTGCCAACGGTAGATTGTGATTCCTTCACTCCTGCCTTCTGGAGGTTGTTGTTGATGTCACCAATAGTTGTTTTAGGGGTTTTCTTTAGAATTCTCACAATGTTTGTATCGTCAGCTGCTGCTGATTTCCTTGGTCTACCCGTTCGACGTCTGTTACCCAGTACACCAGTGGCTTCTTTCTTCTTCAGGACATTCCAAATGGTTGTACTGGTTCTGGCCAGTGTTTGTGCAATGGCTCTGATTGATTTTCCATCTTCTCTCAGCTTGATAATTGCTTGTTTTTCACAGTTTTTCACTTGTTTTGACAGTTCATTGGTTTTCATGTTGGTTCCACCTCTAACTGTAAATGCAGTCTGCACAGGGAAAACCCAAATCTGAAACTGAGAGTAGATATTCAGCACTACCTATTGTCAGTCACATGTTCCAATAATTTTGCTCACATGAAAAATGGGTGGGTTCAAACAAAATGTGCTATCTTCTGAGTTGTGTATCAAATCCAGATGTAAATACCTGGAAATAAAAGCTGAAATGTTGTCTCATATCCTTCTTTTGATGTCAAACCCAAATGTTTTCAGTGTACAGCAAAATTAAAGAAATTGGCCTCACTATTCCAATACTTTTGGAGGGGAGTGCATATGCTCATCAGTTTGCCTTTGGAGCAGATACGTAACAGATTCCTAAACTCACTGACAGTGAGGTGGGCAGATGTTTGAACTGCAGAACAGATGGAACAGAGAAGGAGACAGATGAAGTGCCACCCACTTTGCTTTCACTTCAACACAGTTTACCAAGCAGAATGCCCTAAGCTGTCAACCGAGCACCACATTGCCTGTATGTTTGGGTTGATATTGTAATGATATTGTAATCCCCACATGTGTATGAACTGTTCGGGCAATAATCCTCTCAACATTTTCCCACCGCTCAAACTCCAAATGTCAATATGCAGACTTGCATTTAACAACCTGGAAGACAACCACACCTCCTAAATAGCTCGCTATAAAGTTTGCAGTGATACAAATGCACTTTAACTGCCAATAGAGTTGAATAGGGTTATTTTAAAGAAGTCCCTGTCACTTTGAGTTGTCTTCGTTCTTTCAACCTCTGCCACCTCCTCCATGGCAATGAGCTTTCATCACAGCATAAAGGGGGCCAACCAGCCCCCTTTATGCTTTAATAAACCAGCTACCTTATTTACTACATGAAGGCAAAGGTTGAGAATGCAGCCTGTGCTTAAAGAGGGGTTAGCTGCTTAGAGTAGCATTCAGCATTCAGTTTTGGGTTTTTTTATGATTTTATTTTCCATTAAGTTCTGATTTTAAGAAGTTTTCAGTGAGTCCCACTGTGTGGTAATGGGCTTGTGAACTTAGGAAAACTTGTGTGTTTTGTGCCACATCATGCAGTGTACCTAGGATGGGCAATATCATATTGTTTGCATTATACTGGTGAAAAATTCCCATAATAAAAATGTATCGTCCCAAGGCATTAATGATAAACTCTAGTTGTAGGGGTGGGAATCACCAGAGGCTGCATAATGCAATATTATCATGATCTGCAATACACTGAGTATTGCCATATCATATATAGTGATTTCCCAATCTTTGTCTTGTTCAACTCCCAGCTAGATCTCAGGAGTCACTCCTTTGCTGTGCTGACCTAACCAGTGTTGGAATTTCTTTGTCAGGTTGGCTAACTTTCATTTACCAAAGGGACTAAACACAAGCAGTTTATGAGTAACTCCTGTAACCTCTGGTGTTTTTCACTTTTTCATTTTGGACCAGCAGCATCCGTCTATTAGTAGCTCTTTCCAACATACTCAGAATCAGCTAATGCCGCGGTGCTGCATTTGTCCCTCTGTCCACATTTCACGGAAATTGCTTCTCTTCCTGGGCAATTTTCCTGATGTTCACCAAACTTAGGCACAGTAATCCTTAGATGTGTCTGCATCCAGATTATGCCCAATGTGACATTTCAACTTGGAATAGGAATGGGCTATATACATGTCTGTACATATAGTATATACAGGTATAATGATTAATGAAGAATGCTCGTCATGACCTGGAATGGGTTCATCAGGCTGGAATGAACTACACCATCACTGACTGTCTGGATTTAATGAAAAGACACAAAACCGATTTGATCTTGCTGAAGTCATACCTTCTGCATTTTTAACCTGTTGAACTCCGGGATTCCACAGGCGGTCACGTCTTTGCGTCGTAGTGTGTCTCAGTGCGCACTGAAAAAAAAAAGCTGCATTTCTGTTCTTCCAGTACAGACACAGCCGCGAACAGAAAGCCAAAGGAGTGTTTGATTGGTTTAGATTTGATTGACCTCACATTCGACTAACAAGAGCCTTGAATTGGGTTTCTGAAACCTTGAAGAACCAATGACTGAAAACCTAGCAAGAACGACCTGCCTACCAACGACCGCGAATACAACGAGCCAGTTGAAGCAGAGAAGTTTGACGATTGAAGCACGTGCGTCGCCGTGCGTAAAATCTTTTTTGCCTAAGCCGCTGGGTGACTCACATTGAGACCTGTGTGTAACGGTAGCGTTAGCCACTCTCAGCCATTAGCCACTCTCAGCCATTAGCCAGTCTTTTATTACTGTTCTTATTTGTTTTGAAAAATGGTTCGCAAAAACCGCAATCATGGAAGCGGAGATGGTTTGACCGGGTCGGGTGACCAGAACCATGAGTCCGTAACAACTGGACCAGCTTCATGTTCATCTGACAATAAGGAACAGATGTTCGCCAACGACACTGCTGTTGTGGACAGGTAAGTGTTATAATGTGGCACATATGTTTGGTTCATATTTCCCACAAGAGTGTGGCACATATGTCTGGTTCATATCTCCCACAAATGTATGGCTTATGTGGATTGGGGCTTCATGTCTGGAGGAACAAAGAGTCTGGATCGACGGGGGGCCGACAGGAGATGTCGAGGAGGTGTGAAGTCGGACCCTTGTCTCAGAGAGGAGGCCCTGGGGGGTTTCCCGGAACACCAGAGAATAAGAGACAATGGTGAATCTTCAGAGACTTGCATTGTGATTGAATGTTTGCAGAAGCACCATGTGACTTGAGTTCTTAATCCCCCGGAGGTATAAGAGTGTGATGTAACATGATTCTGCCTCTTCTTGCTTTTTGAGAATGGTGGATGATTGTGTTCTGCAATAAAGCCGAACCTGAGGAATACACTCAAGTCTTGTCATTGAACACAACTTCCACAATAAGCTAAATTATTCTTTATCAATGAAAATAGTAATAAAAATGACTTTTGACCAATCGGTAATTACAACGGTCCGTCGTGACCACAAGTTTTTTTGTTCACCGAGCTCCTCTGTAGCGGGGGGGGGGGGGGGTGTTATCCTCTACATTGCAGATATTTTTTTTTTTTTCCACAATATCTTTATTGAACCTTTTTTTTTTTTTTTTAACAAACATGATACAAACAATCAAACACTAACACTAAAGTACTACAAAAAAAAAAAAAAAAAATGCACTAAAAACACCAACAACCACCAACAGAATCAAGTCTTCAACAATGCTCCTCTGTTTAGTCTAGACAATCCAATACATAAGTATACATATTATGTTCACCAGTTTGGAATTTACAAGGTCCACACACATCATTCACCTTCTTCTTCAAGAGTTATGTTTAAATTTTTTACATAATCAATAAAAGGTCTCCATATATTCTCAAACACAATTTCCTTTGATTTTAGTATATATGTTATTCTTTCTAATGGAAGGTTTGTTAACATCTGTCTTAACCACTGAGTCACATCTGGTCTATGAGTCTTTTTCCATAATAGTGCAATACATTTTTTGGCATTAAGCAAACTGAGGTCTATGAATGTTCTTTCACTTTTATTAAAATTATGCTTTTCTGGGTACAGACCCAACAAAAACAGTTTAGGATTCAATATGATTTGTTTTGAGATTATTTTTTCAATTGTTACCCTCACCTCTTCCCAAAACATTCTTATTAATCTACATTCCCATAAACAATGAAATAGGGTTCCTTTACTTTCCATGCATTTAGTGCATGTATCTGGTATATTTTTGTTATATCTATTTAACTCCTCCGGTGTAACATACATCCGCATTAACCATTTGAAATGTATCAATTTAAGGCGTGCATTTATTGATTTGGTTTGAGCTTCTGTACAAGCCAATTCCCATTGTTCCTCTGAAATTTCAATTTGCAGATCTTCTTTCCAGTAGTTTAATCTTTTCAGTGAATTTTCACTTGAAGATAGTGTCAGTGAGTTATAAAACTCTGAAATAATACCCTTTCTTTTACTATCTTTCATCATCATTTTTTCCAAGGATGAATAAATAGGTCGAGTGAGAGCTTTATTTTGATTTGATCGAATAAAGTTTCTAAGTTGAAGATATTTAAAAAAATGTGTTCTATTGAGATTAAATTTGATCCTCAGCTCTTCAAAAGACATTATGTTGTCTGCACATGGCAAATATAAATCCTGAATCTTTTGTATCCCTTTTAAATTCCATACTTTAAATACAGCGTCCGCTCTCCCTGGTTTAAAATATTGATTACCCCATATTGGACTAAATTGTGACAATAACTGTGGTTCTTTTAAATAGTTTTTTAGCTTCACACCATATTTTGATCATATGCTTTACAAATGGATTTTTAACTTGTTTTTGTAATTTTTTTGCCGAATCTGAGTATATGAATATGGGAAGAGGTAAAGGTAAATTGTATGATTCCATTTCAGTCCAGTGAGGGAGATCATTTGATGAAAAATAATATGTCATAGACCTCAGTTGTGCCGACCAATAATACAACATAAAATTTGGACATTTCAGACCTCCACGATCAAATGGTAAATATAATAAAGACAAACGTAATCTAGCCCTCCTGTTGTTCCATATAAATTCCACTAACTTTTTTTTTATTCTTGAGAATAGATCTAAAGGTGGTGATAAGGGAATGTATTGAAATAAATAAAGTATTTTAGGTAAAATATTACTTTTAAGTATATTGATTCTCCCGATCATCGACATTGGTAGTGACATCCATCTCTGAGTTAACTCATTGATATCTGACATTAAGGCTTCATAGTTGACACTGGCGACTGATTCTAGCTTAGGCATAATTTGGATTCCTAAATATTTAAACTGATTTACAACATTGAATTGATTTACCTCAGGGGGCTGGGTAATTTCTCTGGGTCTCATTTAGCATTAATATTGAAGATTTAGTTTTATTTATTTTATATCCTGATATTTCCCCAAAATTCTTTATTAAATTCAACAAGGTTGGAATTGAATTTTTTAGATTCGACATAAACAAAATTATGTCATCGGCGTACAGGGAGATTTTATGTTCTGTTGGTCCAACTTTAATTCCATATATTTGTGAATGTAAACGTATCGCTATCGCTAAAGGTTCAATTGCCATAGTAAACAGTAAAGGTGAAAGTGGACAGCCTTGTCGACATCCTCTATTGATTTTTATTGGTTTTGAAATATTGTTATTTGTTAGGATTTCTGCTGTAGCATTATTGTATATTATTTGAACCCATTTTATGAAATTATTTCCAAGTCCAAACCTTTGTAGGACTTCAGAAAGAAAGGGCCATTCAACTCTATCAAAGGCCTTTTCGGCGTCCAATGATAGGAGAGCTGTATCCGGTGCTTCTTTATTAAAATAAATAATATTAAATAGTCTTCTTACATTATGGAAGCCTTGTCTACCCTTTATAAAGCCATTCTGATCTCGATTAATAATATTTGGTAAAATTTCTTGTATTCGTCTTGCTAAAATTTTACAGATTATCTTAAGGTCGGCGTTTAATAGGCTTATTGGTCTCATATTTTCACATTTATTAGAGGGCTTACCTGGTTTTGGCAGCAGTATAATTAAGGCATTATTTATGTATGATGGTAAATTATTATTTTGAAATGCTTCTAAAACCATTTCCAAAAAAGGTTTTATTAATTTATTCTTAAATTTTTTATAAAGGTCAACTGGAAGACCATCTGGTCCTGCACTTTTTCCTGATTTCATATTATCAATGGCTAGCCCAACTTCTTCTTGACTAATTTTAGAATCCAATATCTCCCTGTTTTCATTTGGAATACACGGTATAGATAGTTCGTTCAAAAACCCATTTAGTTTTGTTAAATCAGGTTCATTTTTGGTATCATATAATTTTTCATAGTAATCTCTAAAGGCTCTATTAATTCTAAAGGATCTATAACTACCTGTCCATTACTTATAATACTGGTAATTGGTGTTTTAATTTCCAATTGTTTAATCTGCCATGCTAATAATTTCCTGATTTTTCACCTTGTTCATAAAAAGATTGTTTCAATCTTAGAAGACTCGAGGCAGCTCTATTCGCTGATTTTTTGTCGTATCAGCTCTCAAAATCAGTAATTCATTCTCCAACCTTGGGTCACTTCCTGCATACACTTTTTCCTGAAGATTTTTTATTTTATGTTCCAATTTAGCTCTCTCCTCTCGAGTCTTCTTAGATTTTGATCCTGTATAACTAATAATATGTCCCTAATAAAAGCTTTGAAAGCCTCCCACTTTACACATGCTGATGTTTGTGTAGTATTGATGTCAAAGAACTCGTCTATCTGTTTTTCTATATACTTGACAAATTCCTCATCCTGAAGCCATTTATGCTGAAATTGCCATCTACCTGATTCCTTTGTCAATTTTTTATCTACATATATTAGACAACAGGGTGCATGATCAGAGATCACGATGTTATCATAAAAGCAGTTTTGAATCTTGACCTTAATTCTGTGGAAATCAAAAAATAATCAATACGTGAGAATGTCTTGTAGGTACTGGAATAACAAGAATAGGCTTTAACTTGTGGTTTCATTTCTCTCCATATGTCTAACAATCTCAATTCTTTCATAAAATGATTAATAGTCATCCTACATCCAATGTGCGTACAATCCAGTCCTGTTGATCTATCCACACCTGGATTCAATGTACAATTAAAATCCCCTGCTATTATATGTTGCCCTGTAAGTGATGATAAGATGAGAAATAAATTAGCAAAGAACTTCTGATCATCTATATTGGACCATATAAGTTCACAAGATTTATATTTTCTAATAGCAAAGAACCTTGAATGATTACATATCTTCCAAATTTGTCTCCAATTACATTTTTTCACTTGAAAAGGAACTGATTTATGTATGAGAGTCATAACTCCCCTGGCTCGGGATGAAATGAAGAGGTGAATACACTTCCCTGCCATCTACTCCTAATTCTTTTAACATCCTCCTCTATCAGATGAGTTTCTTGTAAAAACACAATTCTTGAACCCATGTCCTTTATTTTATTCATAACTTGTTTAAGTTTTTTTAATTTTGTAGACCTCTGCAATTCCATGAAGTTAAATTAAGGTTAACACTTTGGTCCATGATCAATAGAGAGTTTGGGATTTACCTTGCAGTGTAAACATGCTCATACAGAGAAGCAAAAACATGAGTGGTTGAACATTCATCCTACAAACTACACACAAACAAATTTCCCCTTCCACACTTGTGGCAAACCCCCAAATCAAAAGAAAAATTCTGTCTCCCGATATAGCCATCGACCGTTCCACACCCACGGGGAACAGCCTAAGCCACTCCTTCTTCATCCTCCCAATCACCCTAACTCTACTGCTTTTAATGACGTAACATTAACTCTCCTCTGTAGTTTTCCAACTTAACTCCAAAATTTTTAAACAACTTTGTACATCATAGTTTTTTTTTTTGTGTTTGTTTTGTTTTTGTTTTGTTTTTTTAATATATAATACAATCTATATTTTGTAAACTTACTATTTACTTCAAGTCAGTCAGATGCCTGTGCAAATGCTTAATTATTCTACCTTATATTTTGTTCATGCTAGCTCCCACCAGTCTCTTCTTCTTCTTTGATCTTCTTGATGAACTCCTGCGCCTCCTCTGGGGTCTTGAAGATGTGGGTTCTGCCCTCATACGTGGTCAGCAGTCTCGCAGGATAGATTACACCATGACGAATCCCAAGGTTGCGCAGCTCCTTACGTACGGGATCAAACTGCTTCCTCAATTGCTGGATTCCTGTGGCCAAATCTGGGTAGAACCGCACCTGCTGGTCCTGGTGTTTAATCTCTCCTTTTTTAGCTCGTGCAGCGTTGAAGATCTTCATCCTGTCTCTGTTGCTAAGAAACTTCATAATTAAGGTCCTCGGCGGTCCCTTATCTCTCCATGGGCCAATACGATGTGCTTTTTCCAGAACCACTGCTGATTGCAACTCCTCGCTGCCCAGCACCTCCGGAATCCACTTTTCCAGAAAGGAACATACGTCCCGACCTTCTGATTCCTCTGGAAGACCCACCAGCCTCAAATTATTCTGTCTCGACCGAGATTCCAAATCCAAAATATTATCTTCCAGAGATTTATTTTTTTTTTCCAAGTGGGGCACCTTTAATTGAAGACGGGTGACGTCATCTTCAGCACTAGCGAGACGGAGCTCCATCTGCGCCGTTCGTTCTACACAGTTCACCCATTTCCTTTCTTATTCCTTCCAGCGCTGTCATAATCCCATCAAATCTAGAGGAAAAGTCCGCTCTCATTGAACTCATGGCAGCCATCAGCGCATCTGCGCCATTCCCCGCAGAAATCGCACCGCCGCCAGCCTCCTCCGCCATATATTGAGGCCTTGTTTGCTGCGTCACAGACCTGAAAGTCCGTTAATTTGGACTGTTTCGGCGGCTCGCTTTTTCCTTTTCCTGGTTTCCCAGCCTTAGGCTTCGCCGACATATCCTCGCCCAAATGCTGGGATACGTTCTGTCCCAAATGAGAGAGTTATTTGCCGATTTTTTTTCTCCAGGAGCAGAGCAGAGCGAGACACGTCCGTCCTACGTGGCAGCCATAACCGGAAGTCCATTGCAGATATTTTAGTATAATTTTTATTGCACTGTAGGTTATTTTTTCTTGTAAAAAAAAAAAAAAGGCCACACATTTTTTACGTGGCATGTTTCTTTGTGTGTGGGGGGCTTGTTTGTTCATTCATTCATTCATGAATGAACAAACAACCCCCCCCCCACACACACACAGCCCTGAGTGTCACCTTTCATTAGAGCCCAAGATGAAGCTTCTATGTTGAAGTATTCAAACGCTATAGACATTTTTCTAAACTGTGCCATTTGGCACAGTTTGGCACAGTTCAAAAACGCCTGGGAACAACCTGAGAAAAAAGCTGTGTAATATTCATTTTTTGTGGTATTGTTACAAAATTTTGACCTCAGCTTGATAACACTTGGTTCTACATTTCTATTGCATTTTCCAGCCAGTATCTGACAGCTGTGTGTTATTTGCAAGCATTTGTATCTAAAAAAACACCCAGGCAAACTTTATTGTCTTCAAATTCAGTATGTTTAGATGACTGTTACTCAGTGGCAGGAGCACTTAGAGAGATTATGACTGTTTTGCCAAAAAATTCAGAGTGTTTTTTTTTTTAAATGAGACCAACCCCATGAAGATGCTGCAAAGGGTTGAAGAACAGCTTTTGATTTACTTTGGGTATGTTATTTTTAGGCGTTTTTAGGGAAATTGACCAGAGTTCAACAGGTTAATTCCTTATATTAAAGCTTAGTGTGTCAACTGTATGTGAAAATATTCAGGTTAAGGTTTGATGTAGCCTTTTTCTCCGTCTGCCGTTTTATGTTGAGTAACCAAACAAAACTCTATTGTTGCTACCTTTTTTCTTTGATTTAGCGCCACAGGACAGGTAATAGGGAGCACATGGAGATAAAGTCTGCGTCCAATGAACCAACTCAACACAGACCTGGAGGTTTTTGATCTTTCCATAATGCCACTAAATTCTTTCACCATGAGACGTCTGTTTTCAGTTTACCATCAGAGATTTCCTTTTTTCCCCCATCAGTGCCATGCTTCATGAATTTTATCCCTGTAGGCAAAAAACGATGCAGATCAGCCATGTTTATGACTTGAGATTCATTCCCTCCAGACCTCTTCACTCGTCTTCTACAGTATATCATTTCTAACACTATGACAGCCTATTAAAATACCTCTGACCTGCAGCAAACATTTGCATGTACGATGTGCAGCAGAGCCTCGTCTGGCGCTGAAATTATTTGCAGAGATTGTTTTTAACATCACTATGCCCCAGAAGGGTGGAGTCATTTCCCTCTACAAAGTTCGGTAATACGTCATCAATCAGTTAAGGCAGCTAAGGCAACTCCAAAGAAGCCCATCCCATCCAGCTACGACTACCGGCCCGTAGCACTGACCCCATCATAATGAAGTGCTTCAAGCGCCTGGTCATGCAGAACATCAAGTCCACCCCCCTCCTTCCCATGTCCCATCTCAATTTGCATACAGGTCAAACAGATCCACAGAAGATGCCATCGCTGCTGTTCTCCATCCAGCCCTCACCCACCTAGACTCAAAAAACTCCTACATGCGAATGCTGTTCTTGGATTTCAGCTCAGCATTCAACACAGTCATCCCCCAGCACCTAATACAAAAACTCAGACACTTGGGACTCAAAACATCTCTCTGTAACTGGGTGCTGGACTTTCTCACAAGGAGGCCACAGAACGTGTGGGTTGGCAGCAACACCTCCAAGACCATCACAATGAGCACAGGGGCCCCACAGGGGTGCGTGCTCAGCCTGCTGCTCTTCACCTTGCTGACCCATGACTGTGTACCAGCCTACAACACCAACTACATCATCAAGTTTGCGGATAACACAACAGTGGTGGGCCTCATCACCAACAACGAGGAGGCCAACTACAGAAATGAGATGAGCCAACTGGTCCAGTGGTGTAAAGACAATAACCTCTTCCTGAACGTGGGAAAAACCAAGGAGATTGCTGTTGACTTCAGGAGGGGTCACACACATGTAACCCTTGCCTTATGTTAATTAGGTAAGGGAAATAATTAAGTGTAGACCAGTTGCTAGGTTCGTAAGGGTTACAATCGGGAAATTAAAGTGAGTGTGGAATGAAATAGCTGGAGGCAAGAAATGAGCAATATGGTTGTTATTTTATAGGAAAAATGAGCAATATATACAGACAATTTACCACTATACAAATATACAACGGGCCGGTATGAAATAAAACCCCAAAGATGTCTTACTGAGCTCAGTGTTTGTTTGTCCTTTCGGGTTAGTCGTTTGACCAGTCAAGATATCTTGTATCTCCAGACTCAGGTTTCTTTTCCTTTTCTTAAGCGGCGACTAGGGTTGTTACCACTTTGAATCCTGGGCACTGGAGAGAGGAAGGGTGCTCTTCACTCGAGATCTTGGTTAGATCTCATATCAATTCTTGGTCAGGTCACGGGTCAGGCTCGCCATCTCCATTCGGAGAGAATCCAGGATCCAGAAGGTTCTTGATTGGCAACCAAAAAAACCTAGCCTTCATGACAATAATGGTATTATTGTTTACAGCTAGAGTAATTCGTCTTCCAATCCCTTCTTATATAACACCATAGCTTAGTGTTTAAATTCTTCTCCTCATATTACTATTATCACAATCCAGCAATATAGTAATATCTTACATTTCACATCTTACATCTTACATGCATGTGTTCTTTTTTTCCTCACAATCTCTCTGGTAGCACATGAAATACCCTTTTTTTTCATGTAACCAATTAATGAATTCCTCTGTTCATCTCTACATCATTTAACCATGAAAATTATGATAATCCCTTTAACCTTGTCTTTGTAAATCATGAAATGAAATACAATTAATCTATCACATAACCAGGGAATATACCGTCCTATTACTTCCAGTATTCCCTTTTAAAATCAGTAAAACCCTGTCTGAGCTACTGGGTTAGCATAACCTATGGATTTATATAGTAGACCAACACCATGTGCTTTTAGCATTCAAACTACACATTGCATTCGACAGAAATAGTGCATATGAACTAAAAGTACTTCAGCATACTGTTAGGACTGAAATCACATTTAGGAAAACCATACAGACACAAAAATAGCCTTTTCCATTGCTTTTAAAACAGAAAAAATCCACTTGCGATTAGCATTAGCATAATGCTAACATTAGCATGTATTGGTTGGTTTCCACTCACCAAGATGAGGTATCAGTGTGAATACAGCAAAGGACACAGCCACAATGCCCCTCACGCTCGTGCTTCCGTCAACTTAGGATAATAAAGTGTTGCAAATTAGCGTTTGGAGAGTGTTTAGATCCATTTATAGCATCTTTCTGAATGAAACACACCAAGAAGAGGTTCAGTGTGAACCAGATCGCTCACAGCCCCTCTCTCGTCCGCTCTCATATCGTGAACGGACCGAATTCCGAGTGCGCACTTGCTGCCTCTACTCAGAAGGCGGGCTAATTCGCTCTTAACGAATGGAAAGACCCAGATCACCCAATGTGACCATGAACCGGAAATTCAAAAGTTGGATGACGAGGACCGCACTTCCTCTTCCCCAAGATAGTCGGTTTTCAAAATAAAATCACACACTTTCATTAATACAAATGAAATCTGAGAAAAAGGGTCATTTCTCAGCTGGGTTACACACAGCACCCCCTCTGATCATCGATGGTGCAGCTGTGGAGAGGGTGAACAGCACCAAGTTCCTGGGATGCACATCTCCGAGGACCTCTCCTGGTCCAACAACACCACCTCACTGGCCAAGTAGGCTCAAACTTGCCTCCATTCTCCACAAACTGAGGAGAGCACGAGTCCCACCCCCCATCATGTGGCTCTTTCCACTGGGGCACCATTGAGAGCATCCTCACCAGCTGCATCATGGTGTGGTACGGAAGCTGCACTGCCTCTGCCGGAACACACTAACAACAACACACAGTTGAAAGCAGCCAGCAAGATCATCGGTGCCCCTCTGCCCCCCCCCCCCCCGACATCTACCTCACCCGCAGAGCCATCAACATCGCAGGCGACACCTCCACCCGTCACACTCCTCTTTAGCCCCTGCCCTCGGGGGAAAGGTACCGGAGCCTCTGGGCCTGCTCCACAAGACTGCTACACAGCTTTGTTTCATCAGGCCATCAGGACCTTGAACTCTGTCCACCCCCCTCCCCAGACCGTAATGCACTCACCTGCACAATAACTTTCTTTTGACACAACAACTACCTCAGCTGTTGGCACAGAAAGACTGGCACGCCAACAGTAATGCATTTGCTGCTGTATGTCTCTGCACTTTAACTGCAACAATTTGCACAAATGCCATATCTGCTGCTGTCTGTTATTGCAATACTGATCATGTGCAGCCCTATCTGTTACTGTCTGCACTTACACTACCGCATTGAACTTGCAACTACGAATATACTGGTCTTCTTTTCTGTAATAGGATTGCTGGGTTTCATCATTTATGGATTATCTTTATTTGCACTATGGGAGGGCCTAGGTCTGTCTTTTGTTGCCATTTGCACTGCGGGTAGCATTACTGTACAATCGAACGCCGTTGTTGTTTTTCCAGCCTTATTCCTTTTTCTTTTTTAACATTGTGCACACCACTGAAGAGAGCGAGAAATGCCATTTCAATTCTCCTGTATGCCCTGTACGTATAGTAGCATTGACAAATATAATATTAAATCTTTGAATTAAAAACACTTTCAAATACATTTACTGATATTTTTCTAAGCAAAATGGGGCATTCCTCCCACAGATTCTTTAATGTGTCCTTCTTCATGATTCCCACAAATTTTCTTATGAAACATTTCTTCCAGCAGAACTGAAGCCTGTTTCACATTTATCTTCTTGACAAACAGGGTGACAGGCGAAGGGTGTTTTTCATTAAGGACGTAGTAAAGTGGTTGCTCTTAACACAACACTGACTCCACATGCTCTTTAGTTATCTCATCACTTCTCTGCAGTAGAGATCCTGAGCTCAAAATGTGGACAGCAGAGACCACCACAGTTTGTGACGCATACTCACATTAATTACAGAATAATAGTTTAACATTGCAGTTGTCAGAAAGTGCTAGAAGAATGAGGGGAAAAAATCACCATCTCTTGCAAACATTTTCCAAACTCTTCATTGTATTTTTAGCTACTGGACTCTCTATATTGAGTGACAGTCAGTCCCAGAGGAGGTTGAGTAATGGCTGCTTAAACACAGGCACAATTGTCTTCTTTTATGGGGAACTAAATGGCTTTTCCATCTCGGTGCGCGGTGTTGGCTGGTTGGGGCTGTGGGCGATGAGTGTTGAGGGGAAAGCAGGGAGGCCAGAGATTATAACCTCTGTTTGTACTTAAAACACCATTTGACTTTTAGGTTTCTGAATAAGAACTCCTGGAAAGAATTAGTGACTATGACAATATATACAGTACTTTCCACATTCAGTAGGGCACCTTAATAGTGTGTAGTTTATCTTGTATCCTTGCATTATATCAAAATAACACGAGAAAAAACCTGAAGCCTCTTACTTTTGAGAAAACATACTGAAGATTTGCCTCAGATAGTCTTACTGTAAATTGGGAATGTGATGCATTATTTAATTCATGCACAAGTTACCGTGAGTTTGCTTTCCATAAGTTGTTCTCACACGCTGCTACATGTCTTCCAGATGTTTGGGTCATGACCAAATAACCTATCCCAGTTGGGAGGCAGGATTCAGGGGTCACAGCATAAGCATTTTTTTCAGGTGTTTGACTTAATTGCATGTATCCTTAGCTGGCTTCAGTCTTTTTCTGAAGAGGTGCATTCCAGTGCTATACTGGTTGATATATACATAAAGATGTGCATGCAGAGTGGCACTTGAAATCTGTCGAACATAAGAACATATTTTCACAATACTTTAAATATCTTGGAGCCTCATATTTTGTTACCTGCTGTCGTATACAGCCTATCACTACTCTACAAGTTAACCATTCACCAAAAATGTTCTCAGCAATTCAGACCACTTAATTAGCGAACAAACATGCAATGATCACCCCTAGCTTAAAGCACTGCTGACATGTTGTGCAAGCCACAAATAGTTCAGTTGTTAAACCCTTTTTGCAATGTATCCCACATGTAATTAAAGGTGCCAGATATAACTTTTGGAAACTCTAGTTTTAGTTACACAGCGTAGACACACGGGGAAATAAGAACATGTGAGAATGGAGTGGATGGGGCTGCTGTTCACTTGGTGACCACAAGTTGTCAGTAAAATGAGAGGTCCCAAAATATCTCACCAGTATCTTTAAATACTAAGTTAATACCAGATACTAGACACTTTTTAAAAAAAAAAAAAAGTTTGTGTTATTTTATTGAAAATAGACCGCTGATGTCATTTGCACCTCCTTAGGTCACCACCTTATCGTGGTAGAGGGGTTTGTGTGTCCTAATGATCCCAGCAGTTATGTTGTCAGGGCAACTTGTCCCTGGTAGGGTCACATTAGTCCTGGATGGAGGGCCAGACTAAAGGTGTGTTCAGACCAAACGCGGACGGGCAAATTTTTCGGGTGGCGCGGTTACATTACAACTCAATGTAAATGTGCGAATAGACATCAGTTCACCGTCTGAGTGAGATGCAGACGGGCAAAATTGCCTTGATAACTTCCGCAGCAGTTTTCAGCCTACTGTGGAAATCCTCAAAATAACGTCATGCTTTAGGTTTACATTATCCGACGGAGGGGCTCACCTGAAAAAGTTGCTCCCTGTCTCCAAAACTTATAAGATGATGAGTGTTTCCGTTGCTAGCTCGCTAGCCTTGTTAGCACATTCCATGGCAGGAAACCGTGGGTAAATAACTCCAAAATCACGATTCAGCTGAAGAGCTTTGGGTCCTCTGTCTCAAGTGAGTGAGTCTCATTTTCAAACTAATCTAACTCTCCAATGTTAATACTTATACTCCGGGGGATGGCAGAATCTTCAAAGTTAGCACTATCCCTCGGACGTGAACGTGTGAATGTGTGATTTTGCATGTGCTTGCGTACTTTCCATTGACTCTTGTATGGATACGCTCCGTCCGTTCGCGTTTGGTCTGAATGCATCTTAAGAGTGGTCCAGCGGATCCCCATTAAAAATGTTACAACAAGGATCTTGTGTACTCCTGTTATGGGATTACTGGGTCCTGCCCTGGAGCGTGGCTGGGAGAAGTTTCTTGACGGCAAGGAACCCATTGATAAGGATTTATTATTATCCCCCCACTGGTCGAAGCCCAAAAGGGGATTATGTTATGGGTCAGTCCATCTGTCTGTCTGTCCAACTTTTGTGAAATCAGCTTCTCCTACAGTTTTGTTCCGATTGTTTTGAAACTTGTACCATGGTTTGATATACTCTGATGATGTGCATATTGCAATTCACTCTCATCAGATCACCTTGAAGGTCAGAGGTCAGATTTTTCCCTGAATCTTCTAAACACAATAACTAATGAAAGAAATGATGTAGACTTTTCAAATCGATACAGTAGTTGTATGTAATACACATCTTGGATGGCGTGCAACCTCACCTAGCTTTGCGTTTGGAGTCAAGGGGTCAAAGTTCAAATTTAACAATGAATTGCACTATGGTAAATGCTGCATTTACAATTACAATAAAAACAAGTAAAGCAAGGCCACCAAACCTGGTATATAGGTTCACCTTGGGATCCTGACCTCTGACTATGGGTTTGGGGTCAAAAGGTCAAAGATGAAGGTTAACATTCCTTATGCCTTATTAATGTACAACGCATAAAACTATGGTCACCAAACCTGGTATACAGGTTCACCTTGAGATCCTGACCTCAGACTATGGGTTTGGGGTCAAAAGGTCAAAGTTAACATTCCTTATGCCTTATTACAGTACAATAAGTAAAGTTAGGGTCACCAAACTTGGTACACAGGTTCACCCTGTGACCCTGAAGTGTGACTATGGTTTTGGGATCACAAGGTCAAAGGTCAACATCAAAATGGCCTATAAACTATATCTAAACCACAAGGAAAGCTAGGGTCACCACACTTGCTACACAAGTTCACCTTGGGATCCTGACCTCTGACTATGGGTTTGGGATAAAAAGGTCAAAAGTCAAGGTTAACATTCCTTATGCCTTATTACTGTATGACAAGTAAAGCTAGGGCCACCAAACTTGCTACACAGGTTTACCCTGTGACCCTGAAACGTGACTGTGGTTTTGGAATCGCAAAGTCAAAGGTCAACATCAAAATGCCTTGTAAAGTATATCTCAATAATAAAGAAAGCTAGGGTCACCAAACCTGGTGCACTGGCTCAGTCTGAGATCATAACCTCTGACTACAGGTTTGGGGGTCAAAAGGTCAAAGGTCAAGATTGGCACTCCCTATGATCTCTTACTATAGAATGTATAAAGCTCTCTAGGGTCACCATACTTGCTTCACAGGTTCACCTTGGGATCCTGACCTACAACTATGAATTATATACTTTGTTTTATATTGATGGATGATGGGCTGGCCCTGTGATGGACTGACAATCTGTCCAGGGTGTACCCTGCCTCTCGCCCAAAGATGCTGGGATAGGCTCCAGCCCCCCCGCGACCCGAAAAGGATTAAGCGGAAGAAGATGGATGGATGGATGGGTTTATCATAATTTGGTTTTACCACAGTAATTATATTGAAAAGTTGAAAACTGCTCTCCGTCAGTAAGTATTGGGATCTTCAAAGAAAATGGAGGCAGGGGATATTGCACTTGCCTCAGAGTACTCTTGTACCAATAGGACTTGGCAGGGCTCAGCCCAAAGGAGCCATGGGTCCACCCTCCAGTGGGCTCACCACCTACTGGAGGGATCGTGGTGTTATGTGAATTTGGCGGCAGTTAGGGTTACCTTGCTTAGACTAATGTCCTCATGACCCGAACACCGGATAAGCAGTTGAAGATGGACAGATGATGTAATTTGGTGTGAACACCTTTCTTGGCTGCTTAAGGGCAAGCAGCATATAATGTCTTAAAGCAACGCTATATAAGATTTCACCTTAAATCAGTGTTTCCAAAATGATTTTGATGGTACATCAACATTAGACCAGGTGAATTTCACCTCCCCCATAGCTTGTATAGGTCCACATTGCCTGCAACAGCTCTGTTCTTGTAGGAAAACTAAAGATCACAACTATGGTGACTATGACCTCAGTCCCAACAGCCAATCACAAATCACAGCTTTAGCCACTAATGACTAAGCACCCTGTGATTAGCTATTGGGACTTGGGTCATAGTCACCATAGTTGTAGTCTTTTTCACTGTTTCTACCTGTAACAAGAAAGTTGCATACTATTGCAGTTTTAACTATTATGGTATTTTTTACATTTTAGTGGATATTTATGACATCTAAAAACTCTTCTTGGGAACCTCCTCTTGATCGTGTGGTTTAGTTAAGGAAGTGTTTTAATTGGGAAGTTTTTCTGTTCATTTTCTCTCCTGTGACGAGTAAAAAAGAATTATGACAGCCATTTGCCATCTTTTGTTGTTGAGTTCCTTCTGGTATAAATGATTCTTAGCGTTTGGACAGTTTAGCAGCTATGTTGGTTTTGGTAAATGCCAGTTTCTGAAACAGTCTAGTAACATTATAACACTAAAGCGATAGATATGAATTGAATATTATTGGATATTCATTCATGGTTAGATAATTTTAACTAATCAAAAACTACATAAATATTGATGATTGGCATAAATCTGTTATAATTGATAATATAGTCCTTGCCAGTTACGAATTTGTCATCAAAGCTGTGAATACAGTTTTAATTTATCTTTGCTACATATAAGACTGCACTGCGTCTGGTAGCTCTTCTGGTCATTAGCCACTTAGGGCACAGATCACCTCTTTTCAGCTTATTTTTGATCCTTTTGCTTCTGTTTCTATCCTGTATGCACACACCCCTCTGGATCACCTCCTCTCCTCCCTCTCGCCTCTCATCCATGCTGTTTCTCTTTCAGCTGGGGGCTGAGAAGGTAGGGGAGGTTGTGAGCATCACTAATTCTCCATGCTGACTCATTGTGACAATGGGGCAAATATATCCTTTATCACAGCAAAGCCTAAATTATTTCTACTAGTTTTTTTAGATGCTGCTGCAGTCAAAAACTGCATTTTGAAGTGGTAATTGAGGAAAGTTCTTGACGATCTGGACAAAAACCAAATAAGACAAAATGGTGGCAGGGATGCTCATGCCCTTAGCTGATCTGACATCAGTCTATGAGCTTCTCTTCAGAGACGGTGTCATTGTGGCTAAGAAGGGTAAGGGGCTGCAGTCCATGCACCCTGACATCAAGGGGTGGACAACCTCAAGGTTATCTGCGCCATGACCCCTCTCAAATCGAAAGGCTATGTCAGAGAAACCTTTGCTTGGAAACATGCCTATTATTATCTTGCCATCGAAGGAGTCATCTACCTATGAGATTACCTGCACCTGCCTCCGGAAGTCATGCCTGCAAACCTTTCAGCATTGTGCTGGATCCTCTGCTGGAATCCAGAGACCAAAAGGCCTCAAATCTGTCATCTTTAATCCAAGAGCAGGAGGTACAACCCAAGAAGGCATCATGGGCAAGCACATTTACCATCAAAAGAGAGCTGAAGAAGAGATGACATAATCTGACCAGCTTCCAAAAAAATACAGAGGTTTTTACCAGTTGCCAATTGGTCAACGAAGGGTTCACAATTTGACCTCTGTCAAAGGAGACTTGGATTTCTGCATTGGGGGAAAAGCGTCATCAAAACGTTTCTGAGGTTTCTCATCGTGTAGTTGAGGGCAAACCTACCAGGTGTCTATACTCAGATAATGGGGCGGAACTACCTGCTTTACCAGGTCTTAGTTCTTCAGATGTTCCAAAGACCTCCAATGAGACGGAAACAGTTCAGAATACTTCTTAACCTCATGTAGCCTTTAAAGAATCTGGAAGTGCAGCTGTGACTGCAGTGGAAGTTCAGGTTACAAATGAGGAGCTGACGCAAGAATGGACCCTTGATGAGATAGGAGAAGACGCAACAAATCTGTCCTTGAAGGTATTTGGAAAATTAGCAAATGGATTAGGATTTTGTCCAAATATGGTAGCGTTACCCCAAAGGGTAACGTTGACAGAGCTGCCTGAAAGTGAAGAGAAAGATCATGAAGGGATTCGTGAAGAGCCGTTTGTTGATGATAAGACGGCCAAAGATGTTCATGAGGTCATTGGCCATGTGACCAAATCTAAAACTCCCGAGACAGATTCTGGCCATGAGTTAACAATTCATCCATCAACAGCTTTCCAAGATCACCTAAAAGAAAAAGCAGTGGCTGATCCCAATCCTACAAACACAATGCAGATGACAGTTCCTACCGAAGTAATCGTCTCTCAGTTTCATGTTGCACCAAAGACTGACCCTGTGGTCTCTGTTACTATCCTGAAAACCTTTCTGAGTCAAGGAGTCTTGCGCCCTCTCACAGCAAACCCTAAAAAAGACCAAAAGGTTCAGAAGACCTCTTCTAATGTCATTCAAGGTTTGAGCTTCCTCCTCTTTCCTCTGCAGTAGAGGTTATCTGATTGTTGCTATGGACACTGTTTCCGTTGTGTGGGTGAGCGAGGGATAATTTGATCTTCAGTCTGGACAATTAATGTTCTTGTCATTTCTTTAGAGCTAAACAGCAACTGGCTATCAATTAGGTGTCATTTTACAGGATGCTGGTCACGTTAGACTGTGTCTTGTTAGTAAGGCTTAATTTTTAGCTCTAAATTTTAAACAATAAAAAAAAAAACAGTAAATGGGAATGTGCAGAGGCAATTAGCCCTACATGTTTAGTATTTACTTTTTAAGTTTTGCATATTAGTGACTGTTTTATGAAAATATTTAGACAGGTTCGTGAGGAGTCGGCGCATATGAAAGAATTCACACAGACAGGCTGCTAGAATAAGCTGTATCTCTTTATTCCCCACAGACCATATCTTCATACACAAAAGAGAAATCATTGCATGTCACACATTTCCTTCACACAAGGATCAATGCATTTCATGTCATTCCACAAGCTCTTACCGTTTGATACAGGTGACTGGGAGCCGACAGCCAGGAAGAGCGTGATTTCTCCTAGCCGGACGTCCTGCGCAAAACTCACGGCAGACTCCCCGTACAAAGGGAAAGCCCCTGTTTTTAAAGGAAGGCTAGGTACAGAACAGAGTGGCCATCTCTGTTCCGAGCAAGCCCCCCTCCCATCATAGAATCGCGTGGGGAGCAGGAAGGGCCAATTCCTGCTCCCAGACGATTCCCTCTGCCCGGCTCCCAAAACATACACGAACACCTGCTACATTTCACACACACACGTGAGGAATAAAGGTCACGCCTTTGTTTCATAAGCATGCAACAGTGATTTAAGGAGTGAGAAACTTGCTGTGCTAAGGAAAACAGTTTCTAGAAACAGGTCATATTGTCCAGGTCATGGTGTGCCTTAAGATAAATTCATCATGGGAAGAGAACTGGATTGTTAAAACATATTAAAAACAACTGAGAAACAAATCAGGGCACACATTAAAAACACATTTATATTACAGTGACCTAGACCAGGGATATTCAATTACAAAATCATTTGGGCCACAATTTGAAATCAAGACATGTAACTGGGCCGCACATGTTCAGCAATCTGTTGAATGACAAATTTCAAACCAACACAGACCAACATGACGAAAAATATGCACTTTTTATTCATTGTCTTGGTTTTAAAAGTGTGCTTGGCACATGACAAAGGCACATCAAAAGTGCATAAAAACACAATAACAGTGCTGGGGTTGAGCAGAATTTGAAGTAGCAGAAAAATTTTTCCTCTTGAACAACAATTAAATAAATAGAATGAAAAAAATTCTGTAAATAACCATTTTGGTCACGTCTTACTCAGGCATATCTCAAAGTACATAAAAACTCAATGTGCACTGTTAGTAGCATTAACATTTGTTTCCCTTTGAAATAAAATATACTACATCCTGGTCATAACTGACCTTGGCACATCACAAAGTGCATTTAGCTGAATAAAAAATGAACTGTCAAACACTTCAGTGCACAAACCCCCCAAGAAAAGATTGATAACATTAACAAACATTGCACATCCACCATTGTGGTTTGTTTTGTTTTAAATCACCACATGTGCGAGTAGGAACCTCTTTTTAAAACTGCACATTGTATTACACAGACATATCAGTCAACCAAAAATTTCTAGTAGAGTTAAGGATGCAAAAAAACGCCCACTTAAAAACTTGAGTAATGACTTCAGTCTTGAAGGTTTGAGGTTTTTCTCCGAATTTTATAACAATTTTCTTATTTTCTACTTTTCTCTTTAAATTTATCTAAATTTGAAACCATTTTTCTCAAATTTGTAATTTCCTCTTGTAAAATTGACTTTTCATGTACATTTGAGACTTTATTATAAATTTGTGTATTTTTATGGATAATTTTTTGTTTATTTTTTAAATAAAATTAGTTTTTTTTTTTTAATAAATTTGAAACAGATTGTGGTAAAATTGACTTTTTTTCCTTATACAATTTACAATTTTGACCAAAAGTTTGCAGAGCCAGAACAGAACAATAATTTAACTCTTATTTCAAAGAAAAAAACATGAATAAAATTATATTTAATGAAATAAATTAACTTAAATGACCAAAGATGCAGTTATTTCTGTTAAAATATTTCTATATATTTATAGTTTTTGAGAATTCTCCCCACCACCCAGACAGCAGGAAACACCTCCCTTATTTTGAAATCCAAATGTTGGCACGTTTAGTTTGTCTGAAGGCTGCTGACGGATTAGTCATTGACTTTGTGAATTTCGGTTATCTTAACTTGCCAGGTACATCATATCCATGGATGGATGGGTGGATGGATGGATATTGTAGTAGCTGGTGAAGTCAATCCTAAGCGATTCAGTCACTATTGCCTTTCCCTGCATACAGTGTGAAGCCTCACCACACGTTTGCTAAGCGACTCTTCATTATTATTCTTTCATTATTATTCATTATTCCAGCAGGTTCAAACCATCATAAATGCCTCCACTGCCTACATATCTCTTTTGCTTTTTTTTTTCCACGTTTAAAGTACTTTAATAAGTTCATGTTTCAAACCACTCTGCCTGCCTGACTGAAATGCTTACGTGGGCGGGGCGCTTCTGAACTCCGTGCAAATGACGGTCACGCGTGTTGTTCGTGTACGCACTTGCGGACCGTTCCGTCATTCTTTCATATTATTTTCTTAAATTTATATTTCCTTGGCATGGCCTGGGCCACTCGGAGGTTGGTTCTGGGCTGCATGTGGCCTGCGGGCTGTTAATTGAATAGGTGTGACCTAGACCGTTTGTCACTAAGGACCTCTTTACACAGCATGGAGATCGTTGGGTGAATATTGAGAGATCAAAAATTGGCCCGATCTCTTAACAGTCTCCCATAGTATCAAAAAAGTCATTTCTGTGTAAATATTTGGGAAAACCTTGTGTGTTTTGGACTGAGTCAAAACATTGAGGAGCCCGTGGAGGTCACTGGAAGATCATTTAGAAATCATCTTGGCGATCGCTGGATGCTCATTTCATTTCGTTGAGGTATCTGGCCATTTTTTCACTGCTCAGAGATCTTTTATTGATCTCCACACCTGTGTAAAGAGGGTATGAGACGAAGGATAAAGAAGAAGCCAACTTTATTTCATTCAATCCATACAGCCAATCATGTACAGTAGAACGAAATTACATTTCTCCTGTCTGCAATGATAATCACATCTAGAATCAGAGGGGTTGCTGCCATGCAAAGCACTGCCACAAACAACTTTTCCTTCTCCCATTCAATTATGCTGAGCACCAAGCTAGAACGCAGGAAGTAGCATTTTTATATGGTCTTTGATATGACCCGGCCGAGACTTGAACCCACAACCTCCCGGCTGTGGGGCGGATGCTCTACCACTAGGCCACCACTCCAGTAAATTGCTAGTATTTAGTATTTGGTGGTGACTGTGGTGCAGGTGTAGTGTGGCAGACTACTGATCGGAGAGTCAGGGGTTCGATTCCCACTCTGTCTGCAGTCTGCATGCTGAAGTGTCCTTGAGCAAGACACTGAACCCCCAGTTGCTCCTGGTGGGTCAGGCCAACGCCTGTGCATGGCAGCTCCACCACCATCATTGTGTGAATGTGTGTGTGAATGGGTGAATAGCAGGATCTGTAATGCGCTTTGGTCATCCACAGATGAGAAAAAGCGCTATATAAGTGAATGCCATTTACAGTATTAAGGTGGGTTTCTGCTCGTTTCTGCTCTGGTGCACCGATGCTTTGGACAAGGCTGGACTAGGCCAAGTGTCCTTTTGAATGGGAGGTTGAATCTTGCGCATATGTAGTCAACGTGCACAGGCAACACCGTCAAAAAATTTGGGCTGCACACCCTCAGCCATGGAGGGTCCCCACGAATGGAGCTGATGATGAAATTTGTCACACAAGCCTCGTACTTGGACATACACAGAGCGGTGGTAGAGCATAAATAAGCCTTTATTACTTGCGATTAGTGTTTTTGCACAGTCTAGTTCTACGTGGTTCTATATTTCCTATGAAAGTTATTTTATTTAAGGAGATAAGCACCTATAATCCACCCTGCTGCCATTTATAGTGGGAAATTAAATCAAGAAATAGTGAGTTTCATGTTAAATATTTGCTGATATCGTCCTACTTAACTTGCATAGAATATTGTATATTTATGTGACTGCTGTCTTTGACAGGACAAAACTTTGAGAAGCATGTCATCTGAAAGTATTTAAACAACTATTAAATTAATATGTATTTGTAGAGGAGCTGGGCAATGAAGAGGCGATTTGGTTTATAAGCGAAGTTTTAATGTTCAGCTCTTCTATCAAGTCTCATCTGGTGCAGAGAGCGGCAGAAGGGAAAAGAGGCAGAATTTCGCCAACTCACTGATTATATACATGCACACAACAAAAGACATGCATAACAAAGGCTGACATCCCTCATTATCTTAATCCCCCCATTGTCTTGGTATTTCCTCTCCTCGTCTTGGGAGGTGATGGTAATTCCTCTCCTCGCCTTGGGGGGTGAGGGTGGCTCGTCCGGTCTCCCCCGCCGCGTCCGGGAACGTCTTTGTTCTTCACTCGGCGGGTGAGATTCCTTTGTCCTTTCAGAGGTGTGAAGTTCCTTACATATGCAATCACCAAACATTTCCACATGCTCTAACATATGTAGGTTATGGAATATATGGTTAATATAGACCACAGGCCCCCCAAACAACTAAGAAAGGACAACAGAAAGGTTCACAGTCTAGGATAGTTATTACGACATGCTACGTGTTACAGCTGTTGCCACGGAACAAACTTTCCAGCAGCCATGCTCCTAAGAGAGTTCAGTGGTAAACATAGCAGCATAGTAAAATCATAAGTCAGTCCTAAACTGTTGCAGCACAATTAGTGAATAATTGTGGAGTGGTTGGTGTCAGTCCCTGTGCTGTCTGGGTTTAATTCTTCTCCCAAAACTGCTGTAGGTTGGTTTAGGCGTCCTGCTGGGACCTTCTTGTGAGGAATCTGCAGTGTGGGAAGGAGAGAGGTTATTTGTTCCCTGCCTGGGGGCTGAGTCTTTTCTCTTGGGGGGTCTACCTCGCCGAGGTGCTCTCGCCAACTGTGCAGGTTCGTCTTTCAACAAGAAGGCAGGTTTAAGTCTGGCAATGCTGACTGTTTCTTTTCTATCCCCATAATCAAGCACAAAGTGTTTATCACCATTTTCCAGCACTCTGAATGGCCCATCGAATGCTGGGCGTAAAGTTGGTTTTAGAGCTTCATGCTTAACAAAAACGAACTCAGCGTTTTTTAAAAGTTTGAGGGACAAAAACCCGTGGGAAGGAGTGATGAGCTGGACCGGGGAGAGAGTTCGGTCCGTTGCTGCCTAAAAACCTTGGGACTGGAAGGCGCCCTGGCTCTGGGGTTCTCTGGCAGAAATTCACCTGGGAGCCTGAGAGGTTGTGCAAAAACTAATTCTGCGGGAGAGGCGTCTAAATCCTCTTTAGGTGCAGCACACAACCCCAATAAAACCCAGGGAAGTTTATTTACCCAATTTGTGTCCGTTAGTGAGGCTCTGAGGGCAGCCTTTAAAGACCTGTGAAAACGCTCGCATAACCCATTAGCCTGAGGGTGATAAGCGGTGGTGCGATGAATTGTTGCCCCTAAGCTGTTGGACATGGCTGACCAGAGCTCTGAGACAAATTGAGGCCCCCTATCGGACGTGATGTCCGATGGGACGCCGAAACGTGCCACCCAGTTTGTCAAAAAAACGCGAGCGACTTCCTCCGCTGTGGTTGCCGCTAGAGGGACTGCCTCTGGCCAGCGTGTGGTGCGGTCTATCATTGTTAACAGGTGTGTGAAACCTTGGGAGGAAGGTAGTGGCCCCACAAGATCGACATGAACGTGGTCGAACCTTCTAGCAGGTTTGGGAGAAGAATTAATATATGGTTAATATAGACCACATATTTGTTCTGTATTTTTGAAATATTGGTGCCACTTTGCCGTAAGAATAACCTCATAAAGATTTGGTGAACAGTTTATAATATGGTTATTATTTTGGATGTAAACACTTCATAAATCATTAAGCTGTAATAACACGAGATAAAAAGGAAATTGGTGACCTGTTTCTTGCCAGATATTGAGCGTACTCTTACGTGAATTTTGGCAAATAAATACTGTATCAGTTTATTTAGAATATTTTTTTCATCAGCTGGTTTTTACTGTCAGATTTTTGTCCATAAATTTCTTGTATTAAGACATGAAGAGCATTTCTAATCACAGAGATCTGTTGAGCTTGCCAAATAGTGAGCCTGCATCAGTGTATGAACTATACCCCATAACCAGTGGAGAAATTTTAAATCGCGATTAATCGCCTTAACCAAATTAACCGTGATTAATGCTATTATGAGACTGATCGCGATTAACCCAGCCACAGGGGGTGCACAAGCCAGTGTACTCCTAGTGCCAGTCCTAAACCCAGATAAATGGGGAGGGTTGCGCCAGGAAGGGCAATTTGACGTAAAACCTTTGCCAAATCAAACATGCAGAGCATGACAAATGAGACTCATATTGGATCGGTCAAGGCCCGGGTTAACAACGACCGCCACCAGTCCTGTTAACTGACAGGGTGCCGGTGGAAATTGGGTTACTGTTGGTCAAAGATCAAGGACTGTCATGGTCTGAGCGCTGATTCTGTCCGTGCTCGGGCTGTCTGGTATTTTCCCCGTTCTGTTGTCATATGGCCTTCCAGGGCTTTTATTGTGACAGCGTCATGGTGGGACTTCTGGCTGTCAGAGCCGAGCTGTGTCAACAATGGCCCTCATGAGCCATCAATGAGATGCTATAGGTGACCAGTGAGTTGTGTATTTATTAAATAATGACAAAACGGTACAAAATAATGAGCCACGAGGGGCAAAACACAAGAAAGGACAAGGCAAGAATACACTGACGATAAACACTGATACAGGAATGAACTTACAGAAAGCGGCGAGGAAAAGAGGATGACTGGAGCCAGAGCGTAGGGACTCCAGTCTAACGTTGAGGAGACCAGCGTTATCCAAGCGGGGTCACAGCGCCGAACAAACAGAGCTGCTCCCTTAAATAGGGCTTTGACAGATTAACCAGCTGATGAAAGGTCATCAGCTGATTGGAATCTTGCTGTTCAGCAAAGCTCCGCTCTGACAGCCGGAAGCCCCGCCGAGATGCTGTCAGAATAAAAGCCCGGAGGCTTAGTGGTGTGTCTGAGAAGAGAACGGAGAACAACTGGACAATCCGAGTGCTGACAAAGTCAGCACACGGACCATGACAGTTGCCCCCGTTCATGACGCGGATGCCAGACGTGTTGTAACATCGAGCCCCCCCCCCCCCCCCCAACCAGGAGGCCAACATGACCGCCCCAGGGAGGGAGGAGGGGAAAAAAGGCCGAGGAGGGTCAGAACCAGGAGACAAAGGCAAACACAGAAAATAAACCATGGAGCAATTATAGAGCATAGAAAAAAAAAACCCACTCCATAATGCACAGATGACCGCCAGTCAGGACAATGAATACGAATAACAGAATATAAGCCTACAGGTCACAAACAGAAACACCAGGTAAAAAACCCAAAATATACAGGCGCAGAAGAAATAAATGGCAACAATCATCCTTCGAACAGGGGGGAGGAAGAGTAGAAAAAAAAAACACGCTAAATAGCGGCGAACAAATACAGCACAATGAGAAACAAAAACTGGCAGAGACAACACCAGAGCACATCTCAGACAATTGAGGAAGGAAGAAAAGGCATACGCAAAAGAGCGGCGATAAACAGTTCAAAACAGTCCAAGAGTCCAAACAAAGACATCCCTACTCACTCAGAGGAGGGGGGGCGGGGGGAACAAGAATGACAACAGGCAGAGCGCAATGGAGAAAAAAAAAACAAGTTCAGGTGGCCTGCCTGCGTCTAACATCCAGATGACAAATGAGGGAAAGAAAGAGTTTGGGCGGCCTACCCCAGTCCCAGGCCCAGAGAGACGGAACCTCCGGCGGCCGAACCAGGTCGCCCAGTAGAAAGTACAATTCGTCGGGTGGCTGACCCAGAACGCCAAACTGGTGAAAAAGTTTCCCAGGCGGCCGACCCACATCATCAGGCCAACAGGACCACAGGGGGGGATTCGGAGACGGCCTCCTTAAGGCGAGGAGCGGTGAGGGAGAGCCGAACCGATCACAGGAAATCCCTGCGGCACCCGATGGAGGGAAAGAGGAACCGGGAACAGAAAGAGGGGCCAGTCCAGCTGAGGTCAGCTGAGGGTCTGCAGCTCCACCTCCGAACGTCACCAGAACAGGCGCTGTCCTCCTGTCGGACCCCAGGTGAGCCCACGCTGCACCTACGATGGACCCCGACTGGGTCGGAACAGCACCAAGGACGACCTCCAACCCCGAACCCGGAACCTCCAGAGCAGAGACCAGGACTGACTCATCACCGGCGACCCTGGGAGATGGCTCAGGAGAGGGAACAGAACCGGAATCAGGATCACCGGTAGTGACAGAACCCGGCGAGATAAGCTCGGATGCAGCGGACGGCTGCACCCGGCTTGTCTCCCCGAGAGACAGGCAAAAATGCTCCATAGTAGAAAGAAGGAAGACAAAGTAGAGCACTTGCCTGATCTCGAGTTCTGTCGCTGTCCAGGACTTCGGCGATCAAGGCTCAGGACGAAGAAGGACCTCCTCCGGCTCCCACTTGGCTACGGCGGGCTCCACAGCTGGCATGATGGCTCTCCACAGTCTGAGGACCCTCCAATGCTGACGACCACGCCGACAACCCGCACGGCATGGTGGCAGGAGATCCTCGACCTGCTGGGTCGAACCGTTCCTCCATGGAGACCCGGGGACGCTTCGTCGTCGGCACAGGCTCCAACTTGCAGTCCATCCTCCTCCTCTGCCCGTGTCGTGGCTGCGGGGCTGGAACCAGGCTCTCCAGGCCCGCAGGCTCCCTCCTCGTCCGGCAGTGTAGGCCTGGCGCCACGGAACGCTCAGGGGAAGGAGACACAAAGGTAGCAGGTCCATAATTAGTTACTGCAGCAGGTGGAGGAAGCTCAGGGGACTGTGAACCCCAAACTCCACCCCCAGGAATCAAGCAAGGCAATTCACCCAATGAAGGAAAAGAAGGAAGAGTCACTTGCCTGATCCGTTGAGGCCCGATAGAACCCCGCTGCAGTGGACTTGGTTCCTCCCTTCCCCCGCTGGATGATGACGGAGGGCCCCCCCCCTGGGAAGACTAGGAGGAGCCGCTCGTGATGGATCAACGACGGGCCTCGCCAAAGCAGGACTTGTGGCACTCACAGCAGCCGGGGAAGACGTCGAGGAGGAGGGGGTGACAGCCGAGGCGATCCAGGCATGAGGAGCTGACGGGACAGCAGGGACAGATGACCCGGGGGGAGAGGCTGCAGGAATTCCCTCCTGACATGACGCAGAAGAAGCAGCTGACTGGGAGGCAGAGTTCCTCCGACGACCTGGAACTGGATTCGGACGGGGTTCTCGCAGAGGCTTACCAGTGGCTGTGTGATGACGTTTATCCGGCAGAGGGCGAGGAGAAGCCAGGGAAATGCTGCACCTGGGCTGGACGGGCGACAGGAGCTGACTCCCGAGGCGAGGAATGGAGATGCCCCACCATCGGCCTCCTGCCGGGATTTCCCTCCAGTCCACGATCTCCCTCCTCGTCGGGGACGCTGTGTCCGGGG
Source organism: Pholidichthys leucotaenia (assembly GCA_020510985.1). Classification (NCBI taxonomy): domain Eukaryota; kingdom Metazoa; phylum Chordata; class Actinopteri; order Cichliformes; family Pholidichthyidae; genus Pholidichthys; species Pholidichthys leucotaenia. The sequence goes on from CM035839.1 coordinate 62,279,559, forward strand.
AAGGAGGTGAGGGTTCCTTGGCTGCCCTCTCGAGCGCTCTCTCAATCCGTGTACGCTGTGACTCAATCCACGTCACTCGCTTCTTTCCCTCCGGAAAGGAGGTTGGGTGGTATTTCAATTAAAGCTCTCTGAGCGAGACCCAGGGACTCGTATGCTTCGTAGGTGGGCATGAGGAGACGGGCTTCTGCCAGGTGGCCGTCTGTCTCCTGAAGCCACTCGGGACAATACCCACGCTCGAGAGCGGACATACCGAGCGATACGAGCTCCCCGGGGAAGGGAAAAAATCAGTCAAAACCAAAAGCAATGAGCCACGAGGGGCAAAACACAAATAAGGGACAAGGCAAGAATACACTGACGGTTAAACACTGATACAGGACTGAACTTACAGAAACCGGTGAGGAAAAGAGGATGACTGGAGCCGAGCGTAGGGACTCCAGTCTAACGTTGGGAGACCAGCATTATCCAAGCGAGGTTGCAGCCCCGAGCAAACAGAGCTTGCTCCCTTAAATAGGGCTTTGACAGATTAACCAGCTGATTGAAAGGTCATCAGTTGATTGGAATCTCGCTGTTCAGCAAAGCTCCGCTCTGACAGCTGGAGAGCCCCGCCGAGACGCTGTCAGAATAAAAGCCCGAGGCTTAGTGGTGTGTCTGATAGAGAGAACGGAGAACAACCGGACAATCCGAGTGCCGACAAAGTCAGCACACGGACCATGACAAGCTGCGCCGTGACAGCTGGATCACATTTCTTGAATACTTTCTCCTTGCTTATTTACTGCTGAGGCATTGTTTAAGGGGACAGCTGAGGCTTACACCTCGCTGTGATCTTGCATAACATTGATCCGTTCAACGTTCGGCTGGAGTCCCTAACTCCGGCCCCAGGTCCTCCCTTTGATTCTCCGTGTTTCAGTAAGTGTATTTCCTAGCCTGAGTTTATTGATATTGTTGTCTTCACTGTAGCCAATGTTCATGTTTTTGCCCCCTGTGGCTGTTTATATTGTCATTTGTAGTTCATGTTAATAAATAGTACAAACTCATCGGCTGGCCTATAGCGTCTCCATTATTGGCCCGCCAGGGCCATTCAGACAGTAGGTTGCAGCCAAAACGAGACGCCGGCCACCGTGAGTTTGTTTTTTTGGGCTTGTAGTTTTTTCCTTTTTCCGTGTACCAGCGTGTAGGAGATGACGTTGCCACGAAGAGCCTATTCTGGGAGCTTAGGCTACGAGCTGATCGTGTTTCTTACTGAGCTAGATGGCCTGCTCTCCAACGCTCGTCGCGGGCATCACTCCCAATGCTTCATGCTGGTACTTGGACCTCGCAGAGGCAAGCAATTAACCGCAGTCCTCGCCATGCCGACCATGCCAAGGTCAGGACGAGGATGGCGGAAATCACGACACTTCGGGAGAAGAACCGTGGACCGGAGGGGAATTCGGGCAGGAAGCTGAAGGCGAGGCATTCCCGTTCTCGGGATCCAGTTCCTGTCACCCATCCAGCCCAGGAGTCCACGTCACCCAGGTGCCATTCCTGTCCACAGCGGAGGAGGAGATCAGCCAGGATTCCTCCAGAAGACACGCAGTGGACAGCTGAGCTCATCCGGGGCCATGTGGCTGAGGCTCGCTCCGCCATCCATGCTACCCAGATTATGAAGCATGTGATGGTGGCAGTCAGACTGGTGGAGGTCAGTCCCGAACTCCATGATTACCCCGAGTACGCTGATCTGCTAGCTTCTGTCTCCGCGCATGAGCAGCGTTTCCCAGACCTAACCTTTGCCTCGCCCTCTGCTGGTAAACGTCGTCACCCTGCTCGTAATAAGCCTCAGCGAGATCCCCGTCCGGATCCAGTTCTGGGTAGCCATAAGAACTCTGCCTCCCAGCCAGCTGTTTGCCCCTGCGTCACTGACAAAAGGGGAAAGACAGCAGCCTCCGCCTCCGGTCTTCTGTTTCCGCTGTTCCGTCAGCTCCTCGTCCCTCGGACTGTCTCGGCTGCTCCTCCCTCCTCCTCGATGCTCTCCCCAGCTGCTGTGAGCTCCACGAGTCTCACTCCGGCTGTTCCGGTTCCTGATCCTGTGCAAGCGGCTCCTCTTCATCTTCCCGGGGGCCCTCCGTCGCCATCCAAAGGGGAAAGGGGAGAACCAAGGCCCGCTGCAGCATGTCCATTGGCCCTCAGCTGAGCAGGCAAGTGCTATTTCATTCTCTTCCTCCTTGTTATGAATTGCCTTGTCTGACTCCTGGGGGGTGGAGTTCGGGGTTCACAGTCCCCCCAAACTTCCTCCTGCTGTAGCTATTAATTATGAACCCTCCATCCTCTGTGTCTCCTTCCCCTAGCATCCCCCGGGTGCCAGGAATACACCACTGGATGAAGAAGAAGCCTGCGGCTCTGGAGAGCCTGGTACCAGCCCCGCAGCCATGTCACGGGCAGAGGAGGAGGGCGAACTGCCGATTGGAGCCTGCTGCCGACAATTAAGCGTCCCCGGGTTGTTGTGGAGGAGCGGTTTGACCGAGCAGGCCCCGGATCCCCTGCCACCAAGCCGTGCGGGCCTTCGGCGTGGACTTCAGCACCAGGGAGTCCCCAGACTGTGAGGACCATCATGCCGGCTGAGGAGCCCGCCGCAGTCGAGTGGGAACCAGGAATGGACCTCCAGCTAATTGAGCCTGTATTGTCAGAGTCCTGGACAGCAGTGGAGCCTGAGATCAGGCAAGTGCTCCATTTTGTCTTTCTCTTCTCTATTCTGGAGCGCTATTGCCTGTCTCTCGGGTAAACGAGCTGGGTGCAGCCGATCGCTGCATCTGAGCTTGTCTCGCTGGGCTCTACCGCTGCTGGTGATCCTGATCCCGGTTCTTTCTCTTCCTCTGAGCCTTCTCCCAGGGTCACCGGTGACGAGCCTGTTCTTGGTTGGCGTCTCTTGGAGGTTCTCCAGGTTCGTGCTCGGAGGTCATCCCTGGTGCTGCCACCGGCCCAGTCGGGGTCCGTCGTGGGGGTGCTGTTCCGGCCCAGTTGGAGTTCATCGTGAGTGCTGTTCCGACCCAGTTGGGGTCCGTCCTGACCCAGGACCTGGCCCCTTATCCTTCCCTCCAATCCTTTTCTTCCTCCACCGGGTGCCGCTGGGGTTCCCCGGATTCGGCTCGGCTTCCCTTGCCTAACCCTCTTGGGTAGGGAGGCCGCCACCGAGTTCTCCCCTCTGGTTCTGGTGGCCTAAGGATGCGGGTCAGCCGCCCGGGAGACTGCTTCGCCTGTTCCACATTTCTGGGTCGGCCACCCGACGGACTCCCTGTTTGTTCGGCGACCTGGTCCAGCCGCCAGAGGTACAGTTTTCTCCGGGCCCTGGGACTGGGGTAGACCGCCGCCTGAACTGTTTATTTTTTCCCTGCCTGCGAGTTGGACTATGGATGCGGGTAGACCTCCCGAACTGTTTTTTTTTTTTTTTTTTTTCCCCCTCTGTGCTCTACCTGCCAACATCCTGTGGGGTTTTTTCTCTGTAATTGAAGGGATGTTCTTTTTGTTTTTTACCTTTACCCTGTTGCTAATAATGGACTATATTTGTAGTGTTGCTGCTCTACTGTGTAGCTTTTGAGTTTTTTTCCCTGGTGTTGGGGTACTATGTATTTTTGTTGGTACCTGTATTTTAGTTTCCTTGTTGCCTTGTTCCTTTTTGTATTTCATCCTGGTGCTCTAGGTTTGTTTGTGGCATGTTTAGCCTCATCATTTTGTTATCTTCGTTGCCCTCTGTTTGTGTTTTTTTTTCCCTTGATATAGTGTTCCCCTTTTCTTTTTGTGGTTCTCGCCCTCCTGGCCTGGTTCCCCCTCCGCCCCTCCCTGGGTTGGGCCTGGTATCCTTCTGGTTGTGGGGGGGGGGTGGCGCTTTTGATGTTATGTTGCGCCTTTTGAGGCAAAGCAATGAGAAATGCACAAGAGAGGTGAAGAAGAGAGTGCAGGCAGGGTGGAATGGGGTGTGAACGAGTGTCAGGGGGTGATTAGTGACAGAAGTAGTATGTAGCAAGAGTAAAAGAGAAGATTTACAAGATGGTAGTGAGACCTGCTATGATGTAAGGCTTGGAGATGGTGGCACTCACCCAAAAGACAGGAGTATATCAGAGGGACAGCTCAGGTTGAGCAGTTTGGAGACATAGTGTAAGAGAGGCAAGGCTGAGATGGTTTTGGACATGTGCAGAGGAGGGATAGTGGATATATTGGACAAAGGACGATGAAGATGGAGCTGCCAGGCAGGAGGAAAAGAGGAAGACCACAGAGAAGATTCATGGATGTAGTGAAGAAGGACAATGGAGAGGGTTGGTGTTACAGAGGAAGATGCAAGGGATAGGGTGAGATGGAGGCAGATCATCTGCTGTGGAGACCCCTAAAGGGAGCGCTGAAAGAAGAAGAAGATAACTAAAGCTATTTATTGACAAAATAGTAAATTATGCATAAATACTTTTGTGTAATGTTATTATAATCGGGTGCCAAGTTTTTGCCAGACCTTTACAGAGTAAAATCTATTCACAGATATGTTTGTGTAGATAGGTTGATTTATAGAATATCTCATTTGACCCCATATACTGCAGCTGTTTGCATGTGAGTTAATTCTGACATCTGCTGGGGAAAAGTCCTCCCCTCTATATTAAAACGTATTAGAGCGTCTATTGTGGCCCAGTTTCATCTGTTCCCAAAGTTCTCTATAAAGGTTTAATAAGACGAATATTATAAAATTTCCGTAATAATCGCTGCTTCTGCATGAACCCCACACTGAGGTTCCAGGCTTCACCCTCCTAATAAAGAGTGTGCCAGAGAGCTCTCCGCTGCCATGGCTGATATGACTCAGCGGGCTCTGGGAAATGAGAGGTCCTGTTGATCCACACTCAGCTTTTCCTACGTGTGCCTACACCAGAAGGGTAAAAATCAGTGGCGCAATCCAGATGTGCACATTTGCCATTTGCCACCACATCATCTGCCCCCAAGTTGTAGCCCAGCCTGCAATGAACGTAAACGCCAACATTTAAAAAAGAGCATACTGTAGCTGAATGGATTAGCCACAGCAGAACCCTGAGCTGGTAGCACGCTGTCCACCAGTGCAGCTCTACGTCTTGCTTTTTTCATGCTACATATTTAAAAAGTAGAGAAAAGAAATCGAGAAAGTCTTCGAGCTACGATGGAATTAAATCTCCCTAAAGACTTCATGGAGGCTTTGATTCAGCATGGTCAAGGTAGGAACAGTTCTGTCCTCTTACCAAAAGGTGTCAGCACAGAAATACTTTATGACCAGCTTCAGCCAGCGTAGAGGACCAGAGAGGATGGTGCAGGTTGTGGGTGTTGTGTGTCTCAGCACTGGTCTATCAGGTAATATGCCGAGGACAGGGGTGTGGTGTGTGTGTGTGTGTAGAAGTGGCAGCACGTTGTTCTAAGTGTTAAGTTTGTGTTTCTTATGCAATTACAGTGTCTGTGTGTGGTTTATTTGGATGGGTCATGTACAGTGGGCGTTTATTTACGGAATAAGACAAGAGCAAATTATAGTTCCCAATTTTACACTGTGCAGACCTTGTGTTAGGACACCACCCACGCTAGCCTGGATCAGTGGGATCATGTTTCCTGGTGTTAAATCCCGAGGGGTGTGGGCTGCAGGAAGGCCCCCTCACTGGCTGCGTGACATCTCCTTGCACCGAAGCTTTAATGCATGGCATCATCATGGAGTTTTTTGAAGGACTAATGCTCGGCTGCATATAGGTAGCATCCAGCCACATTTGTTTCCTGCAAATGCAGTTTGTTGCAGTTGTGATTGTCAAACAAGGCCAAAAGACTCAGATTTTTTTTTCAGATAGTTTTTGTTTGGATCCTGTGTGAATGTCACAGAGCTGATTCAATTAAAGGTCCCATTAACTGCAAAAACTGTCCTTTGGTGGGTTTTAACCTTCTTTTTAAAATGTCAAAAAGCTCACTCACAGAGAAAATGCCACAGCAAAGACATGAGTGGAAAATTTGCACTTCCTGGGTTTTTATGACATCACAAACTAACAAGGCCCCGCCTTTCAGTTCTGTAACTTGGCACAACCAAACACACCCTGGCTGCTCTTTACTTGTGATTGGGCCACTCTAAAACCTCCACCCAATCAGATTAGGGGCTCATTAATATTAACAAGCAAGTTGAAATCCAGAAACTTTGCAGACAGCCGTTTTAATGTGCTATAAAACAAGAGAAATTAATTTTTAGTCTTTAAGTCTACATGTAAGTCCTTCAGGATTTCAAAACTTAACACCAGACCTTGGAAAATGCATGTTATGATGCTTTCAGAATGTGTAGCCAAGGCCTGGCATGAAATCCTTTCAGGTTCTCATGACATGAAGGTCAGACTGCTGTCGTGGTGTTTCCCATAGCCTCGTATGCAAGCGAGTCTTGGGCCATGAAAGCCTCAAGCAAGAAACGCTTGGACTTATTTGAGATGTGGTGCTATAGGAGAGTTCTAAAGGTCTATAGAGAGATAGAAGGATGAATCAGTGGGCCCTAGATAGGATTGGAACCCAGAATAGTGCTCAGGAAGCGAATTGCAGAACAGAAAAACACAATGAGACATGACAGAATTGAGACGAGACTTGTACGGGGTTACAGTGAGCTGTCCACGTCGGAGAGGAAGACCAATAATGTTGTGGCAAAGAGGATTGGGTCTGGGCGTGGCAGCTGCGTTACATCTGGCAGCTGATAGAGAGGGCTGGCATGCAACCATGAGGGCCAGAGTAGCGCATTTTAACGCTATCTGACTAAAGAAGAAGAAGCTAAGGGTAGCAAACTGTTTGGCAACCTTGCCAGCCTGATGCCAGTCATTCACATGTCAAGAGAAAGTTTAAAAGCTATTAAAAATTAAATTTACAAAAAAAAAAAGTGCCTCGAGAATTAAAGAGGATAGAAATAAGATGTGCACTACACGGACTTCCGGTTATGGCTGCCAACGTAGGACGGGACCGTGTCTCGCTATGCTCTGCTCCCTGGAGAAAAAAAAATCGGCCAATAACTCTCTCATTTGGGGACAGAACGTATCCCAGCGTTTGGGCGAGGATATGTCGGCGAAGCCTAAGGCTGGAAAACCAGGAAAAGGAAAAAGCGAGCCGCCGAAAACAGTCCAAATTAACGGACATTCAGGTCTGTGACTCAGCAAAAAGGTCTCCATATATGGCGGAGGAGGCTGGCAACGCTGCGATTTCTGCGGGGAATGGTGCAGATGCGCTGATGGCTGCCATGAGGTTTCAATGAGAGCGGACTTTTTCCTCTAGATTGATGGGATTATGACAGCGTTGGAAGGAATAAGAAAGGGAATTGGGTGACTGTGTAGAACGAACGGCGCAGATTGGAGCTCCGTCTCGCTGTGTGAAGATGACGTCACCCGTTCTTCAATTAAAGGTGCGCACTTTGAAAAAAAAAAAAAATCTCTGGAAGATAATATTTTGGATTTGGAATCTCGGTCGAGACAGAATAATTTGAGGCTGGTGGGTCTTCCAGAGGAATCAGAAGGTCGGGACGTATGTTCCTTTCTGGAAAAGTGGATTCCGGAGGTGCTGGGCAGCGAGGAGTTGCAATCAGCAGTGGTTCTGGAAAAAGCACATCGCATTGGCCCACGGAGAGATAAGGGACCGCCGAGGACCTTAATTATGAAGTTTCTTAGCAACAGAGACAGGATGAAGATCTTCAACGCTGCACGAGCTAAAAAAGGAGAGATTAAACACCAGGACCAGCAGGTGCGGTTCTACCCAGATTTGGCCACAGGAATCCAGCAATTGAGGAAGCAGTTTGATCCCGTACATAAGGAGCTGCGCAACCTTGGGATTCGTCATTGGTGTAATCTATCCTGCGAGACTGCTGACCACGTATGAGGGCAGAACCCACATCTTCAAGACCCCAGAGGAGGCGCAGGAGTTCATCAAGAAGATCAAAGAAGAAGAAGAGACTGGTGGGAGCTAAGCATGAACAAAATATAAGGTAGAATAATTAAGCATTTGCACAGGCATCTGACTGACTTGAAGTAAATAGTAAGTTTACAAAATATAGATTGTATTATATATTAAAAAAAAAACAAAACAAAAACAAAACAAACAAAAAAAAAAAACTATGATGTACAAAGTTGTTAAAAATTTTGGAGTTAAGTTGGAAAACTACAGAGGAGAGTTAATGTTACGTCATTAAAAGCAGTAGAGTTAGGGTGATTGGGAGGATGAAGAAGGAGTGGCTTAGGCTGTTCCCCGTGGGTGTGGAACGGTCGATGGCTATATCGGGAGACAGAATTTTTCTTTTGATTTTGGGGGGTTTGCCACAAGTGTGGGAAGGGGAAATTTGTTTGTGTGTAGTTTGTAGGATGAATGTTCAACCACTCATGTTTTTGCTTCTCTGTATGAGCATGTTTACACTGCAAGGTAATCCCAAACTCTCTATTGATCATGGACCAAAGTGTTAATCTTAATTTAACTTCATGGAATTGCAGAGGTCTACAAAATTTAAAAAAACTTAAACAAGTTAATGAATAAAATAAAGGACATGGGTTCAAGAATTGTGTTTTTACAAGAAACTCATCTGATAGAGGAGGATGTTAAAAGAATTAGGAGTAGATGGCAGGGAAGTGTATTCACCTCTTCATTTTCATCCCGAGCCAGGGGAGTTATGACTCTCATACATAAATCAGTTCCTTTTTCAAGTGAAAAATGTAATTGGAGACAAATTTGGAAGATATGTAATCATTCAAGGTTCTTTGCTATTAGAAAATATAAATCTTGTGAACTTATATGGTCCCAATATAGATGATCAGAAGTTTCTTTGCTAATTTATTTCTCATCTTATCATCACTTACCGGGGCAACATATAATAGCAGGGGATTTTAATTGTACATTGAATCCAGGTGTGGATAGATCAACAGGACTGGATTGTACGCACATTGGATGTAGGATGACTATTAATCATTTTATGAAAGAATTGAGATTGTTAGATATATGGAGAGAAATGAAACCACAAGTTAAAGCCTATTCTTGTTATTCCAGTACCTACAAGACATTCTCACGTATTGATTATTTTTTGATTTCCACAGAATTAAGGTCCAAGATTCAAAACTGCTTTTATGATAACATCGTGATCTCTGATCATGCACCCTGTTGTCTAATATATGTAGATAAAAAATTGACAAAGGAATCAGGTAGATGGCAATTTCAGCATAAATGGCTTCAGGATGAGGAATTTGTCAAGTATATAGAAAAACAGATAGACGAGTTCTTTGACATCAATACTACACAAACATCAGCATGTGTAAAGTGGGAGGCTTTCAAAGCTTTTATTAGGGGGCATATTATTAGTTATACAGGATCAAAATCTAAGAAGACTCGAGAGGAGAGAGCTAAATTGGAACATAAAATAAAAAATCTTCAGGAAAAAGTGTATGCAGGAAGTGACCCAAGGTTGGAGAATGAATTACTGATTTTGAGAGCTGAATACGACAAAAAATCAGCGAATAGAGCTGCCTCGAGTCTTCTAAGATTGAAACAATCTTTTTATGAACAAGGTGAAAAATCAGGAAAATTATTAGCATGGCAGATTAAACGATTGGAAATTAAAACACCAATTACCAGTATTATAAGTAACGGACAGGTAGTTATAGATCCTTTAGAAATTAATAGAGCCTTTAGAGATTACTATGAAAAATTATATGATACCAAAAATGAACCTGATTTAACAAAACTAAATGGGTTTTTGAACGAACTATCTATACCGTGTATTCCAAATGAAAACAGGGAGATATTGGAGTCTAAAATTAGTCAAGAAGAAGTTGGGCTAGCCATTGATAATATGAAATCAGGAAAAAGTGCAGGACCAGATGGTCTTCCAGTTGACCTTTATAAAAATTTAAGAATAAATTAATAAAACCTTTTTTGGAAATGGTTTTAGAAGCATTTCAAAATAATAATTTACCATCATACATAAATAATGCCTTAATTATACTGCTGCCAAAACCAGGTAAGCCCTCTAATAAATGTGAAAATATGAGACCAATAAGCCTATTAAACGCCGACCTTAAGATAATCTGTAAAATTTTAGCAAGACGAATACAAGAAATTTTACCAAATATTATTAATCGAGATCAGAATGGCTTTATAAAGGGTAGACAAGGCTTCCATAATGTAAGAAGACTATTTAATATTATTTATTTTAATAAAGAAGCACCGGATACAGCTCTCCTATCATTGGACGCCGAAAAAGGCCTTTGATAGAGTTGAATGGCCCTTTCTTTTTGAAGTCCTACAAAGGTTTGGACTTGGAAATAATTTCATAAAATGGGTTCAAATAATATACAATAATGCTTACAGCAGAAATCCTAACAAATAACAATATTTCAAAACCAATAAAAATCAATAGAGGATGTCGACAAGGCTGTCCACTCTCACCTTTACTGTTTACTATGGCAATTGAACCTTTAGCGATAGCGATACGTTTACATTCACAAATATATGGAATTAAAGTTGGACCAACAGAACATAAAATCTCCCTGTACGCCGATGATATAATTTTGTTTATGTCGAATCTAAAAAAATCAATTCCAACCTTGTTGAATTTAATAAAGAATTTGGGGGAAATATCAGGATATAAAATAAATAAAACTAAATCTTCAATATTAATGCTAAATGAGACCCAGAGAAATTACTTAGCCCCTGAGGTAAATCAATTCAATGTTGTAAATCAGTTTAAATATTTAGGAATCCAAATTATGCCTAAGCTAGAATCAGTCGCCAGTGTCAACTATGAAGCCTTAATGTCAGATATCAGTGAGTTAACTCAGAGATGGATGTCACTACCAATGTCGATGATCGGGAGAATCAATATACTTAAAAGTAATATTTTACCTAAAATACTTTATTTATTTCAATACATTCCCTTATCACCACCTTTAGATCTATTCTCAAGAATAAAAAAAAAAGTTAGTGGAATTTATATGGAACAACAGGAGGGCTAGATTACGTCTGTCTTTATTATATTTACCATTTGATCGTGGAGGTCTGAAATGTCCAAATTTTATGTTGTATTATTGGTCGGCACAACTGAGGTCTATGACATATTATTTTTCATCAAATGATCTCCCTCACTGGACTGAAATGGAATCATACAATTTACCTTTACCTCTTCCCATATTCATATACTCAGATTCGGCAAAAAAATTACAAAAACAAGTTAAAAATCCATTTGTAAAGCATATGATCAAAATATGGTGTGAAGCTAAAAACTATTTAAAAGAACCACAGTTATTGTCACAATTTAGTCCAATATGGGGTAATCAATATTTTTAAACCAGGGAGAGCGGACGCTGTATTTAAAGTATGGAATTTAAAAGGGATACAAAAGATTCAGGATTTATATTTGCCATGTGCAGACAACATAATGTCTTTTGAAGAGCTGAGGATCAAATTTAATCTCAATAGAACACATTTTTTTAAATATCTTCAACTTAGAAACTTTTATTCGATCAAATCAAAATAAAGCTCTCACTCGACCTATTTATTCATCCTTGGAAAAAATGATGATGAAAGATAGTAAAAGAAAGGGTATTATTTCAGAGTTTTATAACTCATTGACACTATCTTCAAGTGAAAATTCACTGAAAAGATTAAACTACTGGAAAGAAGATCTGCAAATTGAAATTTCAGAGGAACAATGGGAATTGGCTTGTACAGAAGCTCAAACCAAATCAATAAATGCACGCCTTAAATTGATACATTTCAAATGGTTAATGCGGATGTATGTTACACCGGAGGAGTTAAATAGATATAACAAAAATATACCAGATACATGCACAAAATGCATGGAAAGTAAGGAACCCTATTTCATTGTTTATGGGAATGTAGATTAATAAGAATGTTTTGGGAGGAGGTGAGGGTAACAATTGAAAAAATAATCTCAAAAACAAATCATATTGAATCCTAAACTGGTTTTGTTGGGTCTGTACCCAGAAAAGCATAATTTCAATAAAAGTGAAAGAACATTCATAGACCTCAGTTTGCTTAATGCCAAAAAATGTATTGCACTATTATGGAAAAAGACTCATAGACCAGATGTGACTCAGTGGTTAAGACAGATGTTAACAAACCTTCCATTAGAAAGAATAACATATATATTGAAATCAAAGGAAATTGTGTTTGAGAATATATGGAGACCTTTTATTGATTATGTAAAAAATTTAAACATAACTCTTGAAGAAGAAGGTGAATGATGTGTGTGGACCTTGTAAATTCCAAACTGGTGAACATAATATGTATACTTATGTATTGGATTGTCTAGACTAAACAGAGGAGCATTGTTGAAGACTTGATTTTGTTGGTGGTTGTTGGTGTTTTTAGTGCATTTTTTTTTTTTTTTTTTTTGTAGTACTTTAGTGTTAGTGTTTGATTGTTTGTATCATGTTTGTTAAAAAAAAAAAAAGGTTCAATAAAGATATTGTGGAAAAAAAAAAGATGTGCACTACACAAAATGTTCATTATAAACAGATATAAAGTAGTGCAAAAACAATGCAGGCATATAGTGGTTTATGGCACAAGCCCTGTTGCACTATACGAGGGGAGCTGAAAAGTTGATAGACTGGCTCAGAAGGAGTTCTGCTCGTAGGTGCTGAGCCAGTAGTGTTTGTGCTTCAGTGGCTGAGGAACAAGAGAGCAGAGCTGAGAGCGAGAGGACTGTCAAGAGTGTGGGTACAATAAACCACATTTGGTCAAATTTGACCACTGCGTCATGGTCAGCCTATGGACTTTTCAGCCCCCCTATCCTCGTAGTTACTCCAAAGAGAGGGAGACAAAATATTTTATTTAATTCAGATGTTTAAGGCTCAAAGATGTGCAGAAAAGCCCTGTGTTGGATAATAGAGATACAGTATTTTGAGCTATGAGTGCAGTAAAAGAAATGCGGCGCTGGAAATGAGTGTAATAGATCAAATTTAAGCTGTACACGCACAGGTTAGACATGTTTTTGATAAACTGTGAGTAAAATGTTTGGAAATGCAAAGATTTAAGAAACTGGTGTTAGGCTTTATGTGTTTTTTTTCATTTGGTTCATAAAAGATTAATTGTAGTGAAAAAGTAAACTGGAAATGTTGGTCATCTTCAGTCATTGCCTGATTTCAGTAGAATTGTGCATCTCTGCCTCTTTAAATCAAAGCTTTGGTCAGACATAATGATCCATATCCTGTGGATGTGAGGGCATAATTGCACCGTCTCCAACATTTTTTTTTAACGACTTCCACAGAGAAGCCTTTGTTATAGTAGCCTTTTCCGTCCTTTGTCTATATCCTGTAAGAAAATGTGAATGTGTGTCTGAGTTTTTTTTTTTTTTTTTCTGAAGCCCCACACATGGATCCCGTCCAGCGGTGCTCGTCAGAAACCACCAGGCATGAGATGCTGTTTCCACTGAGGGAAAGCCTCACAAATTAACTCAAACTCGCTGCGCTGTCGAGTTTTTACTTCGCAGCTGTGCCTCCGTTTTCCTCTCTCTCTCTCTCTCTTTTCTCTCTCCCCCCTGTTTTTTTTGGGCTTTTTCTGCACGCCCCCCTCGTTTTGATCAGAACACAGTGTCATGAGGTCAGCTCTGACTCCCTGGCAGTTCTGCATTTTCTCTAAAAGTCGCGAAGGCGCTGAGAGGCGATGGACTTGTGTTGCTGTTTCTGCCCGGGACCCCCGCACGGTAGGCTAGTTTATTCTTTTTCTTTTTTAATTTTCTAACTGCAATATATGCTTCAGTAGGAATATTTTACCCATTTCACATCGTGCATGCTCTCTGAGGACAGCGCCTCTCCCCAAATTAGTGCTGTTGTGATTGCTCTAGATGAAAAACATCTCTGGCATTCCTCTCATTGCTCACCTAATCCCACCTTTGCTGTTCTGTAATGTCCACAGCTGATGGTTTTTTTTTACATTTTCACACAAAAATCTTTAGAATAGCCTCTACTCTTGAGACGCTTGTCCACGCCGCATATGTGTAGGAGTAGGATGTGTATGACAATATGGGAATCATTGACTGAGCACATACCATGTGAGGAGGCGCAGCGGGGGGAGTGGGCCGACTCCTCCCCGTCGAGGAGTGGTGGAATGAATTTATTCCAGACGGGCTGAGCTGCTGCTGCGCCCCTGGACTTGCTCAACCTTCACTGCAGCTAATTGCCAAATTATTCTGCCAGTTTCCGAGGCTTCTGGGATTTGGTTGACATTTTCAAACTGGAATCATTTAAGGTCTCACCCAAGAATGAGTGGGCGAGCTACACCCACTGCTATAGCCCAGCCTTTTTTCCCCCTGTAGTCCACTGCAGCTACTGCTTCTGTAGATGTTTTCATTCAACCCTGTCCTAAATACCGTCCTCTGTAAAACTGTGAGGGAGGATGAAGTGAGGCCGGAACACATTTTTGGGTTATCTGAGGCAGGGGTCGGCAACCTCTAGAAGGAATGCAGTGCTCTGTCAAACCAGGATTCTTCTTCTTCTCCTTTTGGCTGCTCGCTTTAGGGTCCGCCACAGTGGATCATCTGTCTCCATCTCGCCCCATCCCTCACATCTTCCTCTGTAACACCAATCCTCTCCATGTTCTCCTTCACTACATCCATGAATCTTCTTTTCTTCCTCCCTGGCAGCCCCATCTTCAGCATCCTTTGTCCAGTATATCCACCGTCCCTCCTCTGCACATGTCCAAACCATCTCAGCCTTGCCTCTCTTACTTTGTCTCCAAAACACTCGACCAGAGCTGTCCTTCTGATTTATTCATTTCAAATCCTGATGCTCCTCGTCCCCCCCAGTGAGAATCTCAGCATCTTCAACTCTGCCACCTCCAGCTCCACTTCCTGTCTTTTTGTCAGTGCCACCATCTCCAAACCATACGCCGTTGCAGGTCTCACTACCATCTTGTAAATCTTCCCTTTCCCTCTAGCTGCTGTCGTTCTGTGACAAATCACTTCTGACACTCGTCTCCACCCACTCCACCCTGCCTGCACACTCTTCTTCACCTCTCTTGTCCATTTTCCATTGCTTTAGATGGATGACCCCAGGTATTTAAACTCATTTATTTTCACTACCTCTACTCCTTGCGTCTTCAGTTATGCCTGCCTCCCTCTCATTCACACACATGTATTGTTTTGCTTCTACTGACTTTCATTTCTCTTCTCCACTGCATACCTCAACCCCTCGAGGTTCTCTTCTACCTGCTCCCTCCCCTTTTTTCCCTCATAAATGTGATTTTTTTTTTTTCCTCATAATTTGGGACTTTTTTTCTTGTAAATTTCCAACTTTTTATCATAAATTTGTATCTTTTTTTTCCTCATCAGAGTTGCAATTTGCCACTTACTTGGTCCTCTTCACCAGGTTTCAACCATCCTTCTCCAGTGGGCACTGTGCTATTTGCCACATTTATTGTATATTCTCCGTATGAAGGGGTCGGAACCTTTATGTGTGGAGTTTGCATGTTCTCCCTGTGTGGGTTTACTCTGGGGGGGAGGGCTCCAGTTTCCTCCCACAGTACAAAGACATGCATGTAAGGTTAACTGGTGACTCTATAAGTTGTCCCTAGGCATCTGTCTCTGATAGGACCTTACAATAGAGGGTTAGTGTAGCGACTAGTTGAGCACTTTGGGTGACCTTTGAGACTAGAAAACAGCACTACACTAAGTGCAGGTCTTTATCACTTTTCCTTTGTTGTAAAATTTCATAAAAAGTTGTATAGTTGTCCTAATCAATTCACTCACAGTTGACATGTGTACAGTTTTCAGTTTCTTTCATCTCTTGGATCCATTTGTCAAATTCCTGGAATGATTAACAGGTTTTGTGGGCTTAGGAACACCACTGCAGAGATCTTAAATCCTGAGCTTTTGCAACTAATGTCTGCACATATTTAGTGCCTTGTTTACAGAGTTTTCTTAGATTATTTGCTTTTTAAAAAATTGAAAACCCGCTTGTTTGATTTTAAGATTAAAGGTGAGAAGCTATTCCTGAAGTTGGTCATGGTGGAGCTCTTCTGTAATCCCCTTCCACAGGTTAACACTGCGCTCACGTAAAGACAGCTGGAGGCCGTGGCGGTGTCGTTTATTTTTATTTATAGTTTACACTGTGTCGTGGGGCATCACGTTGCTGTAAATACGCCTAGTGTCAGTGTTGGGTTTCAGAGCAGCCGCGCCATCACCTGATGTTCCTTTCATTGTTCAGACAACACACGGTTTGGCGTTGATGCCGTTGTGCCTCCAGCGAGATCCTTTTGATGCAGGCAGGTGATGTGCATGAGTGCGTTTACAGAAGCAGGTAGTCTTGCACAGCAGCATTTATTCCTATAGACCCTGGAGACGTGACAAATGCATTTGCAATCATAAAGCAAGTGAGCCATTGTAATTAAAGTGGTCTGACGGGTTTGAACATCGCTAAACAACTTTGCTCATGTCATCAGTCGTGTTTTTTGGAGGTATTTCCCTTTGAGGTGTTTTACCATTTTAACAATAGGTTGGGTGTCCTTAAAAAGAATTTAAAAAAGGCTTGAATTCCTTTATTTAAAATTGAAATCTTAATTATTCTTCAAAAAAAAAGGTAATTAATGCTTAAATCTATTTTTCAAAGGCCTTAAAATGGCCCATATGGAAGATATGATAGCTGTATTTTCTTTTGTTTTATGGTGAATAGCACTGGGTGTGATTGTGATTAAGTGATTAATAAACCCAGCGTCTGTCTGTCTCTCTTGCCCATATGCTGCCATGTTAATAGCGCATGTGATTAATCATGATTAATGTGATTAATTGTAATTAATGTGCCCACCAATAATAGTGACATTTTTGTTGTTAAATTTGAATTTGTAAGGTTTTTTTTTAATTTTAGCATAAAAAGTAAAATGAGTGGAAATGAACAGCAATCTTTTTTCTTGTGAATTTTGACTTTTTTTATATTTACCTCCGCCAAGGAGGTTATGTTTTCATCGGCGTTGGTCTGTCTGTCTGTCTGTCTGTCTGTTAGCAAGATAACTCAAAAAGTTATGGACGGATTTTCATAAAATTTTCACAGATTGTCAGAAATGGGGTATCCTACAGATGATTAGATTTTGGTGGTGATCCGGATCACTGTCCAGAAGAAAACCACCATTACGGAAAATGCCATTTTCGTGAATAACTACTGAACCACTAATCCTATCATTGTCAATCCAATTGCTTGTCATATGTTTTCATGGTCAAGGAATCTGAAAACGTACACACACACTGTATGGGGGGAACTGTGGCACTTGGCGGAGGTCTGCGCTCTCCGAGTGCTTTTCTAGTTTTGAAATCTTTTTTCGAGTTAATCTGTGAAATTTAAGGTGTTTTTTTTTTTGTTTTTTTTTTAGTAAATTTGATACTTTTTTCCAGATTTGCAACTTCTTGTTATGTTGGTTGGGTCTAGTTTCAGGTAATTTATTGTATTTCTTATTATTTTAATTATTTGTGAACATTAGTGACTTTTTTCCAGTAAATTTGACTTTTTCTAGTAAATTTTAGAATTTTTTTCCTTTCAAATTTGTGACTTTTGTGTCAGTAGGTTCGAGCTTCACGTGTTGTATTTATTTTATTTTCTATTTTTTTAAGTTAAACTAAACCTGTTACTTTTTTCCTTGTCATGTTGTGCCTTTTTTTAAGCAAAATTTGTGCTTTTTCCCCTCATAGGGTGTATGGTGGAGTTTCGGGTATTTTATTCATTTTTATTTTCAGATGAATCATTCGTGCCAATTCAAACCGATGACTCAAAATCTGCAGCCATTTCATTTCCACTAACTAATCATGCATGCCTAATTATAACGTGGTTACATCCTTTTTTTTTTTTTTTTTGCAAATGTCCACCGTTAAATTTGATCAAGTGGCCTTAAAATGTCCTAAATTCATGCAGAGATCACGACAGGGAGAAGGGAAGCACTTTTTTTTTGATTTAAGAGTTGGCAGTACTGCTGGTAGTTTAGAAACTGGTCATAAAACAGGATCCAGTTAAGTCCAAGCATAAGGAAGCTATTATGCTGTGGAGGGAACATTGTGAAGTTATATAATGAGCATAAATTGGTGGTGAGTGGGCTATTATGTGATGAAGAACATTATAAAGGGGGGGGAGCATGGGTTTAGGATAAATATTTGGGGAAGAAAATGCAGAAGAGGTTGGCTGTTGATCATTAATGAGGTTGGAAAAAATCTTCTGAGGGGAATGAGTTGGAAAGTCAAAGTTTGCCTGTTATCAACGCAGCCCTGAACTACACTTTGTGGCGCACAGCAGCCGCACGTGTTGTGAAGTCGCGCAGCGCAGACGGCGCTGCCTTCAGCTTTGTCAGGGCTGCACGAGCTGCTCCTTCTGTGAGGACCGGGCAATTAGAAATTGTGTCCGGTTTAAATAGGAAAAGAGTGAGCGTGCAAGAAGGGGAGGGGAGGGAGAGGGATCGTCCACCTCTGCCAGAGCACTGAGTCACAGGGAGCGGAGGGAGGGAGGGAGGATCAGCCGCCGCTCCGCTCAGTCGCGTAAAAAAGTCACGGGCAACTTGGCCGCCGGAGCTCGTCTTTAAAGTCCGGGATGGCACCACACCCCTAGGCACTCCCCCCCTCCTCCTCCTTCTCCCCCCCCCCCCCCCAACTGTGACCTCACCCCAGTCCTCCCACCTGTCCCCAGAGCCCTGGACTCTTCACTTCTTTGCTAGGCCCCGATGCCGGCGAGCCCTCCTGGACGTGTGTTCCCAGCCCTGGTGGTTGTGGGACACATCGTTACCTTACTCGTCGTGTGGCAGTGGAGGGCGCGCAAGAAGCGAGGTAAGGAGAACTTTTAAAACGGCCAACAACGGGAAAAAAAAAAAAACTTCTTCTCTCTGGGGCTTCGCTTCAGTCGTTTCCCCGTGGAAACACTCAGTTGCCGGCTGCTGTGGCGCGTCCTTCGTCCTGATCGCTCCTCTCCGTCTCTCTCTCTCTCTCTCTCTCTCCTCCCCACTGCCCCCCTCTTTTTTCTCCTTCATGCTTCTCGTTTCCTGTGGTATGCAGATGTCGCAGTTAACCCTGTAAATGCTGGTGTGATGACATAGGAGGAGTAGGAGCAGAGTGGTGGAGTGTGTGTGGGGGGGGTGTTCTCCCTCACGTCGGATGTCTCTCCTCTGCTGTCGAGCTGCTTCTTCTTCTCCAATATAAAGTTTATTTAATGCCTGTTTTGTCCCTCAGAGAGCTGGACGGTTGTGTGTGTGGTCCGATTACCCTTTGCTCCTGTATTATTAATAAGCTGGTTCAACTCGTTTTCTTCCTGGAATGTGTTTGTTGTCAGGCTCAGTACCTCCTCCCCACTCACCAGCCACCCACTGCAGAACACCAGCAGCGAGCGCCCTGTTCCAGCCCTCCAGCTGACGTGTACCTGCAGCCGCGTGCCGCTCCGATGTGACCGGGCGCACCTGAGCCCGGCCCGGCTCAGTGTTGACACAGCTTGGCCGTCGGGACACGCCTCTGCCGGGCGACACACCCCGAGGCACCTGGACGGATTTCTGACTGACGGCTCCGCAGGTGTAGATAAAGGGTGATTGTTTGGGGGTTTTGCCTTTCAAATGAGAAACCCGTCCGGCCACCATGCTGCAGCTCTGCAAGTCATTCTGGATGATGGAGCTGCAGAGGACGCTTTTGCAGACTGTCCTGTTATGGCGTGGCTGCACTTTTTACAGGCACGCCTTGGGGATCAAAGCTATGGATGGCACAGTAACTTTCAAAGGACACAACTTGGAGATAAGAGCAACATTCCTGGCATTGCTATGAGGGGATGAGTAACTTTTAACTGGAGCGGTGAAAGGCCATCAGAACAAAAATAAAAGGCAGAGCAAAGAAGTCCAAATTTAGAGGATCCAGCGATGGCAGGAACTAAGACTATCAGATATCGGGTGCAGGCTCCACAGCCTCAGGATCGAACAGCTTTATCTGTCACCTCATGATGTTTTCTGATGCGGCACACCCTCTCTGAAAAGCTATTTCAGTTTGCCCATATATATTCTGCCGCCTCGTTCACATTGACGTGTCCATTTCCTCTGAAGAGATGCCATTTACTGCTCAGTCTTGATGTGCTGGAATTTTTACCAGTGCCTCATGTCTGTGTGCTAAAAGCAACATTAATTTCCTCGTTACTAAAACCAGTTCCAGTTCACTTGAACAAGACGTTCCAGAAAGGTTTCGTATACTAACTGTGCACCAAAAAAAATAAATAAATAAAAATCAGCACCTTGTGTTTTAATTGAACAAAAATTTTACTTTGTTTTGATTTTAAGAGTTTCTATATAAGGCATGCTAATAAAGTTGATATGATGTCCATACGCCAGTGAAAAATAAATATGACAATTATGGAATCTGACAAATTAAACTAATAGGATTCGGATTTATGTATTTGTTGCGAATCAATCCAGCATGTTTAAAATTCATATACAGCTCTGGGACAAAAACCAATATCGTTCCTAAATTAGCATCTCTACACATATGGCAGACATTCAGTTTGAGTATCTGTTGAATTCCAACACAAGGACACCTCTGTCTGCTTGGGGGGGGTGGGGGGGCTGTGGCGCAGGTGTAGTGTGGCCAACTGCTGATCAGATGGTCAGGGGTTCAATTCCCGTTCTGTCTGCAGTCTGCACGTCAAAGTGTCCTTGAGCAAGACGCCAAACCCCAGTTGCTCCTGGTGGGTCAGTGCATGGCGGCTCCGCCACCATCAGTGTGTGAATGGGAGGATGGCAGGATCTGTAAAGCGCTTTGGTCATCCACAGATGAGAAAAAAGCAATATATAAGTGAACGCCATTTACCATTTAAGGAGGTACTGATTAGGTGACCATCTAAGCCTTTTTAAGATGCATGAAAACTGTGAATAATAATCAGTTATTACACAAATACAGATTTCTGAGTTCTTCCCAAGTTAAAACTTAAGTATTGTAGTGTTTAAGAATGAACATGAACTTGTTTTCTTTGCATTATTTGATCAAAAAGCACATCAAAAAGCCACATCTTTTTTGTTGTTTTGGCCAGTTGTCATTTTCTGTAAATAAATGGTCTAAATGACAATATATTCACTTGGAATTGGTGTGAGTTGTTTTCAGTAGGTTACCGAATAAAACAAAATGATTCATTTTACTCAAACACGTACGTGTAAATGGTAAAACCAGATAAAGTGATAATTTTGCAGTGGTCACTTTGTCTCTTGTATGTGTATTAATCCGTCTTATTTCACAGCATGGAATGTTTAACTTGTTTCATAAATTTTAGGCTGCTTTCACAGCTGGTCCAGACTTTCAGACTTTTCAATTTGATCTGGACCAAAGAGCCAAGATTTTGTCCGGCAGAAAGAGGTGATCTCTGTCCAGATCTTGGTCTGGATCTGACCTTGGTCCGGTTCATTTAAGGTTCAAATTTCAACTCAAACACGACAAGTTAAGGCAGCCAATAAGAGGGAAAATGAGCTGTGGTAGCACTCGTAGAGAGGACATATGACCGTTAGTGACATAGTCACTTGAAACAAAGTCATAAAAGTGCAGAAACATCTGATATTATTGGAGAGGATGAGACTGAGTTTTTGAAAAAGAAAAACTGGATGAGCAATGACACCTGAAAGTCATCATGGCTGATGAGAAGGACAAATGTCCTTTTTAATGAAGACAAGGATAATATTGTAGCCTCATTAAACTAGTTCACCGACTAATATCATGGGGTCTTCTGCAGGTTGAACTTAAGTATGGTTACCAATGTGACCAAAACTGCAAAAAACACCTTGAAGGGTGAGTAGCATGTTTGTTAGCCGGTTTGTACAGAGGAAGATGCAAGGGATAGGGTGAGATGGAGGCAGATGATCCGCTCTAGCGACCCCTAAAGGGCACAGCGAAAGAAGAAAACCAGACATAGGTGTGCCACGTAAAGTTGTGTAGTTGGCTTGGAAAAGGAGCAGTGTGAAACCTAACCTAACCAGACCAAATGAAGACAATGTAATAAAAACATGAACCATGGTCCGAACCTTGTTGCAGGACTTTGAGGTGTGAAAATGCCCTAAAAATATTAAATTAATACATTTATCCAGAGTTTAAACAATCTGAATCCATATTCAGATATTTGTTTTTGACTGAAGTTCCATGGCTTGAAATATCATCCTCAAAATTTGGACTTTTTTTACTTAAACTTCAACATTTTTATGTGGTGCTAGCACTCCTTTGTCCTCCTGCAGTCTAAAATAACATCCAAAATATATTCAGACCATAAGCAAATCTTTACAAATTCAAAGCAGATTAATTTTGCTGGACCATGCCTTCAACTCTCCGCATACGAAGGTGGCCTGGATTGGTTGTTTGACTGGTAAATTGTGTGCTAACGCTGCGTTGCAATACTGGGCCATGCTTTTATCTCTGCTTTCTGTCAATATCCACTTGATTTGCATTTGAGCAGATCTGCTTTCAGCTCCGCACCAGCCGCAGTGCAGGAAAAAAGCTTTACCTGAGCGTCAGTATTTGCCCTTTATAGCCGTTGTCTGCAGTTTTATCAGTTGTTGCGACTGATTTCAGGCTGCGTGGTGGTTGTTTACATCACAGTCTCTTGGTTTAGGGACTCGCTGACCTCCTTGTGCGGGCTGAACTGGAGCTACAAGGTGCCTTTGACAGTGGGAAGGTGGAAGTAACTAAAAGGGATTTCACCCGGAGAGCCAGGTTTAAAAAAAGCTCGCAGGGCAGCAGACATAGTGACTGGTAGTAAACTCGACACTGAGGTCGGTGGTCTCCGCTGCCTGGATACGGTCACAACAAACCCGCATTTGGATCCTCCAAGGAATCTAAAGACTACGAGGAAGAATAGATACACTAATTGTGTTTCATGAGGCTTAAAACCATCTTCAGTTCCTTTCCATTAACACCCATTAATGCCATTTTAGCTGGAGATTTCCGCTAATTATTCAAAACGAAGACTCAAAGATTAGAAAAGCTTTGTCCGCTTCAGATAAAAAAGGCCTCAACGATGAATGCGCCCGATCCATTTAGGAAGCCACACCCAAGCGTGCACCAGTTTCCACAGAGGACCCATCCAGCAGACTGGCAGCGGTGTCTGCTAAACCACAACGCACACTGGGATCGGGTTCCCGTTCTGGACTGCAGTGTGCAGCTGTGACTCACTTTCCTTCCACTGTAATAACCCCCACCCCACCCCCGCCGCCGCTTTAAGTGAGAAAACATGAAGGACACAAACGCTGCCAATGTTGGCAACAGTCCACCCCCGCCGTGTCCTCACATGCCCCGAACAATGCACAAAAGCGAGATGAAACACAATGGTGATAACAGCCTTTTTTGGTCCAGAACCAGACCTGCCAAAGGAGGAAAAAAAAAAAAAAATAAGAGAAAAGTTGTAAATGTATGAGAACAAAAGTGGCAAGCATGCTAGAACAGAGTCCCAAAGCTGCAAGAATAAAGTTATACATTTCCAAGAAAAATGTTGCACATTTATGGAATTAACAGTAATGCTGTAAATACCATTTAACTGCAATGCTCTTGCACTGTGTATATATACTGTGTGTATGTATATATATAGTGTTTCTCTACCCAGTTTTTTTAATCTTATTTATTGCTGCTCTGAGTGCTGCTACGCCTTTGCTGCTGCAATCCTGTAATTTCCCCATTGTGGGACTTTGAGTTGTTATTGTTGTTGACTCCCTTCCACAGCATGTGGGACACCATGTGGTGTGTGGGGCGGCGCCTCTCTCTGTTTCTCTCACCCTAGGCCACGCAGCTACTGTAAGTACTGAAAGCTACAGTGGGAGGTCAGTTCTCTGGTAGCTCTGTGCGTTAACTTTCCTTTCCCCATTCTATTATGCTGAGCACCAAGCTAGAAGGTGGAAAGTACCATTTTTATGTGGTCTTTTTTTTTTTTTTTTTTTTTTTTTTTGTTACTTATTTGTACCCGTAGGTAGATTTGGTTTGCAGTCTGGTGACAAGCCACCGGCTGCCGGTCGCTGCGTGCGCGAGCGCCCTAAACCTACATGTTTTTGGTATGCGGGAGGAAACCGGAGAAATCCCGGAGTAAACCCACGCAACACGGGGAGAACATGCAAACTCCACACAGCTCACTGTTGGTCGGGGGCTGGGATCGAACCCACGATCTCATGATCCCCGCGATCCCCCGGCCAAGGGTAAAACTGTGCTGCCACAGTGCTAAACCACTGCGCCACCGTGCAGCTCTTTGGTGTGACCTGGCTGGGGTCTGAACCCACAACCTCCTGGCTGTGGGGCGGATGCTCTACCACTAGGCCAACACTCCGGTACACCATTGTGGGACTAATAAAGGTTTATCTTATCTTAATTATAGCTGCATATGTGCAAGAAAAAAAAATCACATGTACAAGAAAACGTTTGCAAACTTGTAAAAAAAAAAAAAAAATACCAATTTATTGGGGAAAGTTCCAAATGTACAAGAATAAAGTTCACAGTCTCATAAGTTAGTCTTAGGAAAAAAGTTGTGCATTAATATCAGAGTATTTGCATATTTATGAGGAAAAAAGTGCAAATTTAGTTGCAAAATTACTTAAATAAAATGTACAAGAATAAATTTACAAGAGGAAAAAAAATGCAGATTTACTGGGGAAAAGGTCAAATAGATCAGAAAAAAAAATCTTGTTGCAAATCTACAAAAGTAAAAGTTGCAAATTTGTGAGAATAAATACGCAAATTTACAAGAGCAAAATTCTCAGGTTTGTGTGGGGAAAAAAAATCACAAACTTATAAAGGAAAACTCAGATGTGAAGGGAAAATCTGCAATTTTGTGAGAATAAAGACACAATAATAAAATTTGCAAGGAAAATGCAAAATTCAATTTTAAAAAGTACATTTTTGAGGAAAAATTATGCCTGTGTAGTCTTTAAGGTGTCTGTCAAAAATATTTCCCGTTAATTACATGTTAACATTTCTATCTATTGCACTTTGCCATTATTTTCATGTTTTTCTCTTTACTATTTAAAAAAAAGAGATTCAGATATTTTATTGTCACATTTTTTCTTACATTATGCCAGTCTTGAAGCTGCTCCACTGCCTTTGCAAAATCATTTTTATATTTTCTGCTGTTCTGCCAACACTCCAGGCTGCACATAAAAGGTGTAAAAACAAAGTTGAGCTAATCTTTAAAAGAAAAACTGATGGAATCCCCATAAGCAGGAATATTATTATTTTATCTGGTTTTGGAAACCTCCACACAACTCAGAACTACAGTGATAAGTTATGACTTTCAGACTGTCTTCATGGTTGTTTCTGCTCATCATTACCAGCGTCAATAAAAGAACAGAAGGCAGGTGTGCTCTGCAAGCTGGAGCACTTTTTGCGCTGGTCAGTGTGAATTTCTGAAAGTTGCGCAAATAAAAAACGCGAAAGGACTCGGGGTTATTTATGAGCCACACCTGGTGTGGATGTGGGCGTAAAAGTGAGTGATTAACGGCCGTGGGACTCCAGTAAATGTGCGTCCTGCCGCGGGTGAACGGTCCCCACGCGCTGCTGCCACACAATGGGAATTAGAAAGGAGAGCGCGACTCGTGGCTGTAACGCGCGCGTCTTCCCAGAAGTCACTGCCGTGTCTGCTTTGCTTTTAGTGGCCCGGAGGGTTACGTAATCCTGGGGAAGGACCGGACACCGCACGCTAAAAGAAGCAAAGCAGCCTGGAGAGCTCGGGAATACGGAGACATTTTGTTTGCGCACTTTTTTTTTTATGGCATGACTCGCTTTTACGCACAAAGGCGACAGCGGAGGAGAGCGGGGCTGCCGCGCGCTCTCCGCTTCTTCTGAAGGGGGCCGGGCTTGTGACAAAAGTGTCTGCAATCTGACTCGAGCCTGTGTTTTTTCTTTCCTCCTCCATATGGCTCTCATAGAGGAGAGGGGAAGCTTCTGAGGGCTGAGAGCCACACACGCACTCCAGAAAGAGGCGCGAGTCGGGGGAGGGGGGAAGGGGGCGTTCTCTTACAAACTCCGGCGCGCTACAACGCAAACAACGAAACGGAGATGGCCGAGGTGGAGGACGCGATGCAGGCGGCCGTGCCGTCCTGGTACGGTGGTCTGCAGCCGGGGTACGCGTACCGACGGACCAACTGCATCCACGAAATGAGCTGCGGGGAGGTGGGCCATCATCTGTACAGCCGAATGTGCTGCGCAGGTAGGTGCGAGCGCCGCGCCGCTAATGCGTCCATCTGTCAGGGCAGAGGGGGAGGTTCTGGTTGGGAGGGGCTGTTGTCGGGGGGGGGGGGGTGATGTTAACCTTTTCAGTGCCTCCACCCATATAAGAAGTCCCTGGGGGACAAAAGTGTCCAAACTTTTACTTTTAGCGTCCTTTTGTTTCTTAAATGCTTATGAGGCGCTTTTAAAGAAGCCGGGATGTTGACAGTGTTGTTGACGAGCACGTCTTCATTATCTGCCTGCTTAAAAGGTCCCATATTGCGCATTTTTCAGATAATAGGTGTACATTTTGAAATTTTCAAGGACAGGCTTGTAGCTCTAAAGACCAAAGTCCATTTCTCTTATAGCTCATCACAAATATAGTTTTCGGTCAGACCATTCATGATCAGTCAAGGTATTTGCTAATTTAGAGAACTGAACACGGGGCTTATTTGTTTGCGACAAAAACCCCAGACAGTGCTATCTACTCATTTCTTTAACGGTTTAAATAAGCAAACACAGTGTGCATTTCTTTTTGCAATAATGGTTTTAATATTTTAACAGTATACATGTGACTCGTGGCTGTATTTTACTGTGCATTTAAAAAGCATACACACCTCGTTAGAATGCCGGGTTTTTGTGATGTAAAACAGCGAGACCACTAAATTTTCCTAGAATTTTCCCACCTTTTTACATGACCCATATCCCGTACAAATCAACGAAAAAAAATTGGGAAAAACGATTAAAAAAACCACACATAATAAGCTAGTTGCATAAACCTGCACACCCTTAAATATTGTTGGAAACGCCTTTTGATTTAGTTGCAGCATTCAGTCTTTTTTGGGTTCACGCCTGCCATCCATTAAAGTTTGGAAATAATTTTCAACATCACAAACACCTGACATTTTAACAGGGGTGTCTCCACTGAACCACGTGACTGTATTTATAAGGT
This sequence comes from Pholidichthys leucotaenia, assembly GCA_020510985.1. Taxonomy (NCBI): domain Eukaryota; kingdom Metazoa; phylum Chordata; class Actinopteri; order Cichliformes; family Pholidichthyidae; genus Pholidichthys; species Pholidichthys leucotaenia. Next base: position 62,306,636 of record CM035839.1, read on the forward strand.
TAAAAGCCATGAAAACAGAATTTGGCAGGATATGGGACTTTTGAATTTTGCGTCACATGTGTACAGTTAGCAAGAGAATTCATGTATTTATCTTGGAGTAGGGATATTTTTTACAGTAGCATCCAAATATAGGTTAAAAATAAAAACATGTATATGCAAAAAAGCAAAAAATAATTTACAAAAATGTAATGCACATATGCTCTTTACAACTGTATGAAAATGCATCATTTTAAAATACAAAAAAGTATATACAGTTATAGGCAGAAAGTTGTAAATCCACATGTTGAACCTAACTTTGTAAGCTTTTTTGTTATTATTTAAACACTACACTCCCACTGTAATATTTTCGCCCTGACAATGTGCTAAAGAACCCTGACAGGAATGAAGCAGAACCGTGTTTGTGTGTGACCGCTGCCTTCAGGCTCCTTCCTCACGACTTCATCACGTGTCGACACATTCACAGACTCTCAGTGGCTGAGCAAACAGCCTGCTGTTCTCAATTTGAATCTTCAAAGGGAGCGGAATCTTATCGTTTCTTTTTGGAGCATCCGCTGAACTGGTGAATTTTTATGGACTTTGACATTTTTGTTTTGTATTGTATTTTTTTAGTCTTGTCCAGAGGATATGGCCCATGATTCACAATGTGTCAGCTTCTGTGTGTTTTTACCCTGTCGTCCGGGCAACCACTCACACAACCCACTCTTCCCACATGCAAACATGTTTGCGTCCGCAGACATGTCAACACCGCATGCCTTCAAGTGGCCTCTGAGCAGTAGCCTCAGCTCTCTTCAGGGATCTGGCACAAATAATTTTGCAGTTCAGTTTTGATATTAAATTATATTATAGCAAAACTTTATTATTCAGTGTTTCGCCTAATTGTGCTTCAGCCATCTCACCACTAGGGGGAGACAGATGGCGTTCAGAATTATGTTTTTATGGGATTTTAAAGTTCATCCAAAGACCTGCCCATGTCTGCAGGATTATAAACAGGTGGGCCTAACTACACATGCTTCTATACAGTGATTTTCTTGTCTAGAGTTGTATTTTATAGCTATGGTAAGAAAACATGTAATCCAGTTTAAGGACAATAGTGGTCCTCTGACTTTTGAGTTCATTGAGTTTACCTTCTAATCCAGGACCTGGCAACCTCTACTCTGGAAACAAACATTTTAGCAATTTAGGCCCCAAAATCTGCACAATCTGCAAAATGTTTAAACTTTAAAATGAAAGAGCCAAATCAAGAGCACGAATATGTTTTCTTCTTTTAAATATGTAACTTTTTCTTGTAAATTTGCAACATTTTTCTTGCGAATGTACAACCTTTTTAGCTCATTATCATTTCAACATTTTTTTCTCATACTGCTTTTGACTTTAAACCTTGACATATTTTTTTTTTTTGTAATTCTACCACTGTTTTAAAAAGTTGCACTTTTTTGTGTTTTTCTCTTAAATTTCCAGCTTTTCTAATAAGTTTGAGACTTTTACCAATATATTTGAAACTCCCTTCTTGCACATTTTTTTAAAAAAAAGTATATATATATCTTTTGGTTTTTCCCCACAAATTCCGAACTTTTTGTCAAACGTCAAGCACCTCATGTGGCTCCAGAGCTGTAGGTTTCGCCTCCCTTCTTTAATTTTTTTTTTTTTTTTAAACTTTCGCCACATGAGCTTGTTTTGGACCAGATAAATTCCAGGCAGTGGTGATGACGCGCACAGATGTCCGTCTTCTCCTTAGTTATTGTGCTGTCCTTGTTGCCGATGGCAGGCTGGATGTGTCCCATGATGTCCTGGGCATCCATTCTTCACCTTGGCGGAGTTCCTTCTGCATTCTTGCCATCATAAAGGCGAAGCCACAGATATGCTGATTAACATTCCTGTCCTCCGTGGGCCTGACGCCCATCGTGCTGTCACTTGCACACCCTGACAGGGGTGGGGCTGCTGCAGGGAGGGAGGAGACCCCCCCCACACACACACCCCAAATCATTGAGGAACGTTGACTCACCCTGAGCAAGAAGGCAAAAGGCTGAACCATTGTTAAATCAACCTTCAGCGTTCAGGTTTATCACGCCAATTACTGGCAGCAGAGAAGCAAAAGCACAATTAGGAATAATGCCTGTATTTGCTGCTTGTTTGTTAACTTTACGCTAACTGTTTCTGGTTACAAAACGGCGTACACAAACGCTATGGGACCCTCAGCTAATGGGGATCTTCAAGATACAAGTTCTCAATTTTTTTTGGGGGGGGGGGTAAAATTAGCCTGACCTTTTGACCTTTTTCTCATAAATTTGCAACTTTTGTTTCTCAAATTTGCAACTTTTCCATATAAATTTGCTACTTTTTTCTTGTAAATTAACAGCTTTTGTCATTACTATGCACTATGTACAGCAGCTCAACCAGACTCATGTCAATCATCACTGTTTTCTTCCTGCATTACCAACTGCACTATATAGTTCTCCACAGTATCTGCTGCTCGCTAATATATTTTAACTGCTGACCAGTATCACTTACTCTTATTCTACACTTTATTGCATGTATAGTTTATTTCTTTTATCTTATCATGTTTAATGTTGCAGCATTGCACTGAGACAAATTCCTAGTTTGTGTACTACATGAACAATGGCAATAAACCTGATTCTGATTCTGATTACAGTGTGTTGAGTTTCACGCCTTTAAGTGAGAATATTCTACTTGTTGTTTCTGATTACATCATCCCAGAGTAGGCTGTGGCACCGTGGTTGAGTCAGGTGTGTGATGAAGTGTCCTTTGGAAAGAAACTCGATCCAGAATGGCTCCAGGAACTATTTGTGTGCGTGCATACTTAAATCTGTAACATTGGTCTGCAACTGGCGTCTGTATCTTATATGAATAAAATTGCAGATTTACAGGAAATAAAGTGAAAATTATGACAAAAAGTGCAGATTTGAGAGAAAAAAGAAACGGGGGGGGGGAGGTGAAAATTTCAAAGAAAAAATGAAAAATATATAAGAAAAAAATTACAAATGGTGATGAAAGACAAAAATCCCACAAAAAGTTCTGAATTTATTAATTTATTTTTTTTTTAGAAAATTTTCAAAGAAGTTTCAAATATATTAGAAAAGTTAAAAAAGAGTTAACTTTTTTTGAGAAAACAGTTGCTGTGACTGAATATTGTGGGGGGGTTTGTCTTTTGCTGCATACAGACTACAGCTGCCAGTTGTTTTTAGCTTATTCCAGGAAAGCCAAAAGGAACTAATGCGACGGTGCATCATCAGTTCGTCAGTCTGTCCATCCACATTTCATGGGAATCACCACTCCTAGACAATTGCCCCGATGGTCACCAAACTTGCACACAGTGATCCTCAGGTTGGTCTGCATCCAGATTGTGCTCAAGATCAAAGGTCGGGGACAAATGGTGAGCAGATCTGAGCACACTGGGGGTGATTTCACCAGGCCAGAATAAGCTACTTCATCATTGATGGTCTGGCTTTTGCACGTAACGCTTATACCCAGATCTCAGAAATGATAGAAGAGGGATGGTGTGGTGAACTGGGGCTGTTTAGTCTTTAAAAATGCACTGAAATGGGTCTTTTCACTCAAGGCTCCTTAATCTAAGTTGCAAATGGTGCTGCAGTATTTAAACCCTGAGGTATTTTGACAAAAGCATGATGCAGATATTTCAGCAAGACCTCTGGCAACTGTGTCAGCATGTGGTACAGAGGCATAACGTGGCCCCTTTAAAGTCATTGTCTTTTATTGGTGTCACACCAGCCCGCAGGGTGGGTTCAGACACTGAAGTCGTAACCTCAGATGTTTTCGTGTCTCAGGTCCCAACAAGCCGCCTCCCTCTGCAGGCATCCAAAACATTTCTCCTCTCCAGTTGCTGCACAGAATTAATGTTCCAGAAGGTGAAAGGTGTTGCAGGTATTTAGAGCAGTGCTGCTGGTTTTGGAGCACTTGAAGAAGCCAAATAAAAAAGTAGTGACTGTATTTTTTTTTTTTTTTTTTCCGATTAAAGTCAAAGCCCTCAGCGATGATGAGCGTTCATGATCTGGGACAAAAGGCCATTTGAAAGTTAATTTGCATGAAAAAGATGCAAGTGATTGTTGTCGTGCTGCACACAGACACTCTGTTACCAACAATGGCTGCTTTGTGGCGTGGTTGATTTTCTGCAGCAGCGTGCTTACTCTCTGCTACTGCTTTTGTCTTTTTTCCACTCATTTGTGGTATTGAACTGGCACGACAGATTATTGGAAGTCCATCTGAGGAAAATATTCCAGATGAAATGCCTCAAATATAAAAGTGAAGTCCTGCAGGTTTTTCTCATTATTCCTCCTGATTCTGAATCCTCGGTGCCAGTTTGTCCTTAATTGTCTCCTGATGGAGGAGGAGGGTTTCTGGTGATTGTAACGGGGGAAATTGTCTGAAGATGTCATTTCTTCTGCCTCCTGGTGCAAGTCTTTTTTTGTTGAGAATCTGTGGTGTCGGATGTCCAGTCGAACTGCCTCAGGACATACACTGGTGACGGCTAGATAATAGAATCCAGTCTGTGCTAAGAAATGGTGGACACCTAGGCCTGCATTTTAGTTCAAAATCCAGATTTTTGTTTGGATCCACATCACATTATCATAGAAACACACCTCCTATACACTACACCTGCATATTTTTTTTTATCAAGTTTGATGCATATGGCTACAAAAATGTCAAAAAAGGGAGTAATCAAAAAGTCTCAGATTTAGAAAAGAAGCAAGAGTTATGAGTATAAACTGGACTGTCAGCAGTGGCCAATTTATTTTTTAACAAGTGGGATGGGGGGGGGGGTGTATTCACAAATTACACATAAGGTACAGACGTAAAAATGTAAATTAGGTCCAAGTGTGCAAGAATAAAGGTGCAAAAATATGACAAACTATGCCAATTTAAAGATAAAAAAGTTGCAAATTACAATTTAATTACATAGAATAAAACTTTAACCAGCATCCACATGAGTGTTGCAAATTTATATGAACTACACTACTCACAGAAAGTTTGATGTTTGGCTTTTGGGTGAAATTTCAGGATGCACCTAAAATGAACTATAACTTTTACAGGTGAACTTAATACAGTATGACCTTCTCTAACCTTTTGAATGCACATGTCCAGCTGTTCAATGTTTCAGTACTTTTTGCACAACTTGCCGTTCTCTAACAAGGTGCTTAATGGCAAAACTTACAACAGGTGTTTGATCCATTAATGGACCAATAAATTTTCTGGTTCAATTAGAATTGGTATTTAAACAGTCATCTTCATCATGCTGTTCACATTTTGACATCATGAGCCCAAGACGACACCTAATAATTGATCAATAGTACCTCACCATTGCAAGGCTTCAAACAGGATGTTCTCAGAGGGAAGTGGCCACTGAGCTTCGAGTGTCACAGAGTGTCATCAGCAGGTTGCAACAGAGATACAGAGAGACTGGAAGAGTCACAGAAAGACATGTGGACGTCCTTTGGCCACATCCCACGCTGATGACGACTTCACTGGGAACAGTGCCCTGCAGAACCAGATGATGAATGCCACTCAACTTCAGGCACATTTATGGGAGGTGAGAGGCACCCAAGTGTCATGTCAGACCATGCAAAACCATTTAAATCAGTGTGGTCTGCGTGCTAGATGACCTGCAGGGGTACCTGACCACACCACCAGGCACAGGTGTCATCGTCTTGCATGGACCAGGGAGCATTTATGCTGGACAAGGGACCAGCGGGCCTCAGTGCTGTTCTCTGATGAAAGTCGATTCATGTTGAGCAAAAATGATGGCCGCCAATGATGTTGGAGACATCAAGGAGAGCGCTATGCAACAGCCACTGTTGTCACCAGACAAGCCTTTGGTGGTAGTGGTGTTACAGTCTGGTCAGGTGTGTCTAGTCCATACAGAACTGCCCTACATAGTACAGTGACAAGCCAATACTTCCTGAATAACATCATTAATCCAGTCATTGTGCCCCTGCATGAACAGCACAGGCCTTATTTCATCTTCATGGACGACAGTGCTCCAGTTCATCGAGGTTGCATCATCAAGGAACTGCTGCTGGAGGCTAGGGTACCTCAAATGGAGTGGTCTGCACTTTCTCCAGACCTGAATCCCATAGAAAACCTATGGGATCAGCTGAGTCGCCGTGTAGAGGCTCGTAACCCTGCACCCCACAACCTCAATGACCTGAGGGCCGCCCTTCATAAAGAGTAATGCAATGCCTCAGCAGCAATGTTGGGAGTAACGCATGCGTTACTGTAACGCCACTACTTTTGCAGTAACGTGCTGTGTAACAAAATTACTGTTTAAAAATTCAGTAATGCGTTCTTCTAATTCTAATTCCCTTCCACACCATGTTGGTGTATGGGGCGACGCCTATCTCCGTTTCTCTGACCCTAGGCCACACAGCTACTGTAAGTAGTGAAAGCTACAGTGGGGGGTCAGTCCTCTGGTAGCTCTGTGCGTAACTTTACTTTCCCCATTCCATTATGCGGAGCACCACGCTAGAAGGCAGAAAGTACCATTTTTATATGGTCTTTGGTATGACCCGGCCAGGATTTGAACCCCTGCCTCCCGGGTGTGGGGCGGATGCTCTACCAACTGAGCCACCACTCCGGTCAGTAATGCGTTACAGTTACTGAAATTTGATCAGATGTGTTACTCGTTAGATTAATATGGATAGATATTTTTAGCACAAATAAATGACTATACAAACTGACCGTACCATAGCTGAGATGACCCGTCAGTCGATGTGACCTGTTACAAAGGGCCTGAGTCTTCACTACTGAGCAGAGAAAAAGATGAAGCTACTTTGTTTTTGTGAAAACAGACAGATTATTTTTCTTTTGTCACGGTTAAGGACAAAAGCATATTGGTGGGTTGCAAGCTAAGTGCCTGTTGAGTCCTACTGCAATCTTCAGAAGCCCTTGAAAACAGCAACAAAGCTCCAGCAAAGCTAGTGCTATGCTATGCTAACAACTAACTCCGTGTTAGTGAATCTACACTATCTGAACAGCCACGGCAAGATGTAAAGTGGAAATACTCTTGTCTCAACACCCACAGCTGGATTTCAAGCACAAGTATGCGTCTGGACAGTTTATGAGCTAACAAGAATTAAACCGACTGATTGCTAGATACGTCGTTACAGACTGAAGACGTGATATCAACATACGTTGATATGTTGTATGGACATTTACTTGCTACCTGGAAAAGATTATTCAAAAATGGATTTTGATCTCCAAAAGGAATTTGAGGGACTGGGTCATGTCTCTGTCACAGCAGACATTTGGACTGTGGATAATGGACATTTTCTTTGGATCAGTGCACATCGGATTAATCCATATCATAAAGGTAAGATAAACATGGACAGCTTTATGCAATGTTGCCAACTCTCACTCTTTTTCCCTCTCCCTCACTTCACAAACCCTATTTCTCACTCCAAAATGAGGAAATTACTGGCAATTTTGTGTTGATTTTCTTCATATTTTTCCCACAATAAGAGTTCTCAAGGCAGGATAAAGCAGACTGAACATGTTCTAAAAGCTCTGCCTGAAACAGTCTGTTTTCAGCCTGACATTAATAAGCCCGTAATGTAATCCATTAATTAAATTATCTTGCTGTGTGCTAAGGGCACATGACAAGTTATTGAGACACTGACATTTTTTGTTGTGGTATACCCACCACTGTTGTTGGCTTTTGTTTCAATAAATTATTTGAGATGAGGAAATCACTACTGCATGTTTCTACTTAAATGCCCTACTTTCATGATATTATATCTCTGTAGTGTGAACCTTTTACATTTTCCAAAAAATTTCACCTGAAAGGCAAATATCCCTAACTTTTTGTGAGTAGTATAAGTTGAAAAGTTACAGGAAAAAGTTGCAAATTTATGAGAAAAAAGTTGTAAATATATGAGGGGAAAAAGTTGCAAAATCTACAAGGAAAAAAAAAAGGTGCAAATTCGGGAGAAAAGAATTGCACATTTTTGAGAAGAGTTGCAAATTTTTGAGAAAAAGTTGTACATTTCTGAGAGAAGAGTTGCACATTTTTGAGAAGAGTTGCAAATTTATGTGAAAAAGATGAAAATTTACAGGAAAAAAATTGAAAATTTTGAAGTTTTTTTTTTCATTTCAGCTTAAAATTAGTGGTTTGTTTTATTCAGTTCTGTAACATGGTGTAGAAAAGTTTATGATATTGGGGGAGACAGTTCTCTCTTTTTGGGGGGGGAGGCTTGGGAGAAATGTCCCCCTGCCCCCCCTTGATTTACTTAAATGGGGATTGGGGGAACAAAAGAAGATCTTAAAAGAAGTCCCCACAGGTCTTAATGAAATATTTGTGACATACTTTGACCAAAATGTCAATTGAAATGTTAAAATGTAAATATTTCCAAAAGAATTGAGACATTCATATTTTTATGCTGTAGTCATATGACCCAAGAAAGCATTTTAGAAGGTTAAAACCTACAAACACACCAAGTTTGAGAGAATGGGACCTTTGATGAGTTTGCAGTCCAAAATATCCTGATTTAAACCCACTTTTATTCAACAATAAACCAAATATAATATGGGCTTACCATAATGACATTTAATAGAATATCAGGAATTACAGCAGCCACCTCTTCCCCACATTTGCCTGTATAAATCTAATCAAGCCTGATTTCTGTGGTTCTGGTTTTTGGTGGGTGGGGTCTGGGGTGGAACACATCAGGGCAGGTCCAGGAGGAGGCACCCCACCCCCCACCCCCACCACAAGCCTCTGACATCGTACCCTGCAGCCAGGCATTTTACAAGAGCCGGTGAAAAGGAGAAAAAAAAAAAAAAAAAAAGGTGCACTGACTGTGATGAAACACGAAGGAGAAAGGAGGGAGAAAGTCCAGGAACTGCACGGTTGGTTTGACCACTCCCACTGAAGTTCCGCCTCAGTCCGGCGGTGAAGCAGCATCAGGAGATAAGACAGTAGTCTGAAAGCAGAACACATCGCCTCTGAGCCCGCAGACGCTTCTGTTTTGGTTTAGATGGTAAAAAGCAGCATGGCCATGCAGCAGAGATTCAGAAACTACTCCTCTGACAGCGTGGGCAGTGACAGGGTCTTCATAGAGGACTCCTGCTACCAGGGCGTGCTCAGGGCCATGGACCACAGGAAAGGTAGAGTCGCATTTTTCTGCTTCTACTGCAGATGCTTCGACATTAAAGGATTCAGCCAAATATGAGTACTGTGCTGTTTCTGCAGGGTGAAATGATGAAGTTAAACTCTGGTAGTGGTCTGCTGCCAAGCCACGCCCCTTTATGTGTCATCATTTAGCTGTTTTTATTGGACGACCGAACTGACACTCAAACAAGCTAACTGAGGAAATCTGAAATTCTCATTTGTTGTTTTGCAGCAGAGGAAAAAAGAGTGCATTTTTAAAGACAAAACAGCTGATCCCCCCGTAGATTAAGAAAATGAAAAGTAACATTCTGCCATAATGTGGTCTGCAGCTTTTTACCCAAAGCAAGTGGCTCTTTGCAGATTTAACAAAAAAAGTGGAAAAAATTGCCCCAAATTTATGGGATAAATGTGCAACTTCAAAAGAGAAAACGGCAAACGGATTTACATGGAAAAAGTATATTTATAAGAATTATAAGAAAAACATTTATACATTTATAACTAACTAACTAACTAACTAACCTGCACTTATATAGCGCTTTTCTAGTCACAAAGACCACTCAAAGCGCTTTCATTAATACTAACCCTCTATTCTAAGGGCCTATAGGAAACAGATATCTAGGGACAATTTAGAACAGCCAATTAACCTAACATGCATGTTTTTGGCATGTGGGAGGAAACCGGAGAAATCCCGGAGTAAACCCACGCAACACGGGGAGAACATGCAAACTCCACACAGATCACTGTTGGTCGGGGGCTGGGATCGAACCCACGATCCCACGATCCCCACAATCCCCCGGCCAAGGGTAAACTGTGCTGCCGCAATAAGAAAAACATGGTAAATTTACAAGGAAAAAAGTCACAAAAAAGTTGCAAGTTTATGCAAACTTGCTCAAAAAGAACAAGAAAAGTTGAAAATTTAGAGTTGCAAAAAAAAAAAGTTTTTTTTAAGGTCAAATATGTGGAAAAAAGTTGCAGATTTACAAGAAAAAATGTACTGTAAAAATGTCAAATTTTTGGGAGAAAATGTTGCTAAGTTTAGAGAGAAAAGCTGCATAATCAAGATTTTAAAAAAGTGGGTTTTTTTGTCTTTTTCATGTTTTCTTTTTAAATTTTATTACTGATACTGACAGGCCAGTCTTCTCTTCATTTTCTCAAGTGTGCAGATATTTTTTGGCCCAAACTCTTGAACTACAAAATATATTTCACTGCAGTCTTCATGCAATATTTTTTTATAAGAGGAAATAAAACAAATACAAAACAATGCAAATTTGTAGTTAGATATGTGCAAAAAAACCCAAAACATTTAAAACTAGAAAAGCACTCGGAGAGCGCAGACCTCCGCCAAGCGCCACAGTTCCCCCCATACAGTGTTTGTGTACGTTTTCAGATTCCTTGACCATGAAAACATATGACTAGCAATTGGATTCACAATGATAGGATTAGTGGTTCAGTAGTTATTGACGAAAATGGCATTTTCCGTAATGGCGGTTTTCGTCTGGACGGTGATCCGGAGCACCACCAAAATCTAATCATCTGTAGGATACCCCATTTCTGACAACCTGTGAAAATTTCATGAAAAGCCGTCCATAACTTTTTGAGTTATCTTGCTAACAAACAGACAGACAAATCATTCATTCATTCATTCATTCATTCATTCATTCACAGACAAACAGACAGACAAACCAACGCCGATGAAAACATAACCTCCTTGGCGGAGGTAAAAATGCACAAATTTATGAAAACAAAATGGCAAATTTATGAGAAAAAGTTGCAATTTTAAAAAAGAAGAAAAATCACAAATTTGAAAGATGTGTAGGAAATTTATGGGCGAAAAAAGGGAGTCTGTATGTATAACTTGGCTTTTTTATCTTCATTTTAAAGCTCAAATTTTGTGAGTTTTTGGCTGCAAACTCTTGTACTATCAAATATATTCCAACACGGTCATTTTTAAGTGCTAAAAATGTAAATTCATCGTCACGGCTGCGTTTGTCAGCAGTACAATAGCAGAATAATTTGGTCGTATCAGCGTATCACTAAGGTATGCTGCATTCAAAGGCTGTCATGTTTGTGGGACACCTGATACCTCTGCGTTCGTCTCTGACTCGGCATGAAAGGATCTACCGAAGCCGAGTCCGTCGCCTCGGGCCACGAAAACGCAGCCAAGCAAACACCTTAATTTGGAAGTGGGATCAGTGAAGTTTGCTTTTTGTTGTCCTGCTTTAGGAATTTTAAGTGCAGCTTTCAGCCGCTGTTTTTTCGTTGTGAATTTGTGACGTTTCCCTCTGATCCCACAACTGCGTTCTGGTTTTTGTTCAAATAGATGTGCAGCTTTTGAAGACTTGCTTCCTTTCCAGATAAATCTGCAGCTTTTCTCATGTAAATTTCTGACTTCTGTTGAATGCTTTTTTCATATAGAAGTTAGTTCAAGAAGTTAGTTCAGATGGATTTTTTTTTTTTTTGTAAATTCATCAATTTTCAGCTTTTTTTTCCTCATAAATTTGGGTCATAAATTACTATTCAGAAACTCTTTCATAGAAATGGTTTTCTTCTAGTTTTTGCAACTTTAAACATTTTTTTTTTTTTTTACAATTTTTGCCACCTTAATTTGCCAAAAAAAAATAAATCTTAAATTTGCAACTTTCTCATGCAAATTAGTGTCTTTGTTCTAATTTTTAATGAAAATTTGCACCTTTTTTCTAACAAATCTACTGGTTTTCCTTCATTTTTTTTGTCCACTTTCATTTTAAATAGCTAGCATTTTTCATTCAATAGATGTGAGACTTCCTGGAAATTTGCAAATTTTTTTCCACCCAGATTTGTGACTTTTTTCTTGTCAATTTCAGTGTTTCTCTTAAATATGCTTTCCCCCCCTTTCATATAAATCTGAGACTTATTGTAAATTTGCCAATGGTTTTCTTGTAAGTTTCTTATCCTTTTCTCGTAAACTAGCCAACTTTTTAATATTAATGGTTTTCTTGTAAATTTTTGTAATGCTGATTACCTACATTTGCATAGATTTTCCTTCAAATTTTCACATTTTCTCTCAGAAATTTGCAGTTTTTTAATGCAAATTTGTGACTTTTTCTCAGAAATTTTTGACATTTTTCCTTGCAAATTTCTGGGGTATTTGCCTTAAATTGGCAAACTTTCATGTAAAGTTCAGGGTTTGTTTTTTTTTTTTAAGCTTCCATATAAATTTTCAACTTTATCATAAATCTGAGCTTTTTCTCTTGAAAATTTGGGAGGGAGGAAAGAACCACATGTGGCTCAGGAGCCGCGGGTTGGAGACCCCTGCAGCAGCTAACGCAACAGCTCACATGTTTATTCCTCCAGATTTTTTGCTGCACAAAAGCTCGGCTTCTGTCTTTATCACATTAACTCAGCCTGCGTGCGGGCACATGATGGGCCATGAAAACAGGACTGGTTTCTCTGCGTTTGAGGTGCGTTTCACTTCTCCTTTTAGAAAACGACACAGTCGTGAGTGTGAGTCACTGATGCAGTGCCACGCTGATGCGGGCATTGGTGCCACAGGACATCCTCTTCTTCTTTGGCTTCTCTGTTCCCTCTTCATCACATCACTTCTGCAGGAGCTTTGATCTCAGAACAGATCAGATGATAAAATCAGCCTCACTTTACTCTGATAGTGGCGTTCACTGTGTCCTCGCTTGTCGTTTAGGTCATAGCGGTCACAGATGAGCTGTAATCAGTGGTCTGCAATCTGCGGCTCCAGAGCCACATTCACTCCTCTGCCCATGAGCAGCAGCTCCCGGTGCCTTCAACCAAAAACTAACAAATTTATGAGAAAAGCTTCAAATTTGGAGGAAAAAATAATGTATTAATGTCACTATTGAAAGAATGATTAAAAAGTTGAATTCCAAAACAAATTTACAAGAAAATATTGGCATATTTAGGTGGAAAAGATCACATATCTGTGAAAAAAAAAAATCAGAAATTTACAAGAAAAAGCACAAATTGATGAGAATGAAGTCACAAACCAAAGAGAATAAAGCCACAGATTTCAGGGGAAAAAGGCTGCAAATTAACAAGGGTCACAAATTAACAAGAATTAAACCAGAAATCTACAAGGTTCCAAATTTACTCATTAAATAAAAAATTCACAATAAATAGTCTTTAAAAATACAGGGTAAAAGTGCATATTTATGAGGAAAGAGTCACAATTTTACACTAAAAAAGTCTGTTTTGTGAAATGAATGCAAATTTATAAGACCATATCATAAAAATATAACAAAAAGTGGAAACTTTGCTACTTAAAAAGTTTGAAATTTACTAGTTAAATATTGAAAATTCACAATAATAATAAAAATGCACATTTTTGAGAGAAGAAAGTAGCAAATTTACAAAAGTAATTTTAATTAATGTCACTAAAATTGCATATTTACTAGAGCAGCGTCTCAAATGTATGGAAGAAGTTTCAAATTTAAGAGAAAAAATATCAAATTTACAGCTTAATATCTGCAAATTTGCAAGTCAAATGACAGAAATTTACAAAGAAAATCTACAGATTTCAGAGGGGAAAAGTCACAAATTTAATTAAGGAAAGTCCCATATTTAAGATGACAACACTACTTTATTATTAATAAATGACAAGCCTGTTTATACTCATAACTTGGTCGTTTTTTTTTTTCTCTTCATTTTAAGGCTCAAACGTGTCATGTGGCACCCTGCAGATTTCTTCACCAGCACCTGACATGATGAAGCGCTGCAGTGAGAACGCGAACGCTCGGTGATGTTCTCTCCTGCGTGGCTGATGAAGCTGAAGGAGAACACTGAGCAGCACGCATACCCCGTCCCCGAATAATCAGAGCGCGAAATCAGAACCCAAATACCAACAGTCTTACAAGTTAAAACGTGTTTCTGTCTAGGTTGAAGGATTCCAGAGATGATCCACCTGTATCTGAACAGCGTTTTCTTTGCTTTTCTCTCTGTGCCACAGCATCTTTCTGATATTTTCTCCCCGCTGACTTCGTGTGTTAAAGGCTCTGCTGCGTCTGGGGCCGCGCTAATGTTCGTCTCACTGACGCAAAGGTCTTCATTCATTTTTTTAATCTCAGAGTGTTGAGTCATATCTGCGGTTTTGGCTCAATTACTACAGCTTATGTTTGCTTCAAAACCTCTCCTAAGCCACTGTTTCCCGGCCAAGTGACTACACCGTGAAGAACTTAAACTGTTAGCTGGAAAAAGTCGACCTGCAGCTCCAGAGTCACATGTAGCTCTTCGTGTTCCTGTGGATTTTACTAGAAAAAAAAAAAGAAAGGAAAATGTGTACAAACAGGGTGCAGATTTACAGCGGCGAACAGTTGCAGCTTTAAAAACAAAATCACAAATTTATGGCAAAGATTGCACATTAAAGTGTGAAAAGTTCAAATTTGTTCAAAAAGTTGTACAACTAGAAAAGCACTCAGAGAGAGCATACCTCCGCCAAGGCTCCTTCCGTCTGTCACGGATCACCTCCAAAATGTAATGGGTTTGTGTGTAGGCCTAGAGCAACTTCTGGTGAAAATTGCATCAAAGTGTGTCCATCAGTTTTGGAGTGTTGTTGCCAACACTCTGTGAGAAGGTAAGATCCTTGGCGGAGGTATGCATTCTCAGATCATCACCAAAATGTAATGGCTTCCTCTGTAGCCCAAGAACCCCCTCTGGTGAAAATTTCATCCAAATCCATCCAGTAGTTTTTGTGTAATTCTGCTGTACAAATACAAACAAAGCCCTTGGTGGAGGTATGCACTCTCAGATCATCACCAAAATCTAATCATCTGTTCCCCGCGCCATTACACACCTTTCCTGAAAATGTCATCAAAATCCGTTCTTAACTTGTTGAGTTGTGTTGCTAACAGGCAAACCACCGGCACTGAAAACATTACCTCCTCCCTTGGTGGAGGAAATAAGGGAAAAAGACAAATTTAAGAGAAAAAAAAGCTAATTTTCATGCAAAAATTTGAAATCCTAACTTGAAGAGAAGATTTTGCAAATTTACAAACAACTTTCAGCCTTCATTATAATTCTGAAATATGTTTTGCAACTCGGAGCAGATTTTTATCCCCCACCGGTTGAAGCCCAAAGGGGTCGAAGACGGAAGGGGGATTATGGTATGGGTCAGTCCGTCCGTCTGTCCCACTTTTGTGAAATGAACTCCTCCTACAGCTTTGGTCCGATTGTTTTGAAACTTGGCACCACGGTTTGATATATACTGAGGATGCGCATATTGGAATTTGGTTCTGATGGGATGATTTTTGTGGGAATTGTAGCCCCTGACCTATGACCTCCTGTTTCACCTCACTTTGTAGACAGTAACTGTCTCGTGAAATCAACTCCTCCTACAGTTTTGTTCTGATTGTTCTGAAACTTGGTACCATGGTTTGATATACACTGATGATGCACATATTGCAATTTCATTCTCATCGGATGACCTGAAGATCAAAGGTCATGTCAGCTTTTTCCCTAAATCTTTTAAACACATTAACTACTGAAAGAAATGATGTAGGCTTTTCAAATTGATATAGTAGTTGTATCTAATACACATCTTGGATGACCTACACCCTCACCTAACTATGGGTTTGGGGTCAAGGGGTCAAAGGTTCAAAGTTAACATTGCGGTTGCACTATGGTAAATGCTACATTTACTATTACTATAAAACAAGTAAAGCTAGGGCCACCAAACCTGGTACACAGGTTCACCTTGGGATCCTGACCTCTAACTATGGGTTTGGGGTCAAAAGGTCAAAGGTCATGGTTAACACTCCTTATGCCTTATTACTGTATGAGTAAAGCTAGGGCCACCAAACTTGGTACGCAGGTTCACCCTGTGACCCTGAAATGTGACTGTGGTTTTGGGGTCGCAAGGTCAATATCAACATGGCTTTTAAACTATATCGCAACAACAAAGAAAGCTAGGGTCACCGAACCTGGTACACAGGTTCATTCTGAGACCATGATCTCTGACTACAGGTTTGGGGTTAAAAGGTCAAAGGTCAAGGTTGGCACTCCCTGTGATCTCTTACTATAGAACGTGTAACGCTATCTAGGGTCACCAAACTTGCTACATGGGTTCACCTTGGGATCCTGACCTACAACTATGGGTTGTATACTTTGTTGTATGTTTGTGGATGATGGGCTTATCATAACTTGGTTCTGCCACAGTAATTATACTGAAAAGTTGAAAATTGCTGTCCTTCAGTAAGTATTGGGATCTTCAAAGAAAACGGAGGCAGGGGATATTGCACTCGCCTCAAGAATACTTTTGTTATAATAGAGGTTGCCAACCCTTTTTTTTCATAGGTGATTTGAATTATGTTTAAAACAATCAGTGGAATTAAGTTTAATTTAATAATTCTCCTGGTCTGTCTGTAGCTCAGGAAATCTTTTGTTTATAGTGACACCTGTGGCCAGTCAGTAAACTGCAGCCCATTTTCCATTTTCATTTCTATGTCAGACCTGCAGTTCATCGGAATTACCGTTCTTTCTCTTCAATAGAGTGATCTACTTTAAAGAGCTATACAGCTCTATTTTTTATTCATTGAAATGACTAGAGTAGTGTTTGCTGTTCTTTGAAAAAAATCCCTGTTTGTTTTGTGCAGGGGACTGGTGCAATACTTTCCTTTGCACCAAATGTGCTGTCTGAATCAACATATTTTCTCTTGTTAAGATATGCTTGGTTTAAAACGTTTGAAACAACATGTTTTTTTTTTTTGACTGGCTGCCCCTCATACATATCTGTAAGTTGTAAACATTATGTGTGGCTGTTGTGCTCAAAGCCAGGGACATATGACCATATAAGGATATCCCTTTCATTGGCATCATATCTACTAGCTGTGGAGTAGATCAAAGCAGTGTCATACTCTGCCATTTTTGCACATTGTGCTGATTCAGATACACCAAGTGTTGATGTTTTAATGAATAATATTAATGTTACAAGTACAAAATTCACTCTTAAGTGATTTAACCTGGAGTTGGTACAAGAAACAGATGGGAAATTCAAATATAAAATATAACAATCTGCAACATACCACAATGATAACAATACATTAAGAGTAATGAACTAATACAGTATCTGTTGTGTACTAAAATGGATGAAATAATGGTTATTAACAACATTCAGGAGGCTATTTCCATTATTTCTGCCAGCAACTGATCTGGTCTTTGACACTGATAGGCCTGTAGTAGTGAAGAAGTACGGTGCAGTACAAGGGACACAATTCCACCCCTAATATCTGCCCAAACATAGAAGAAAGCATCTTACCATGTCTTATTTAGAGCAGTGTGAAGACCTCAGCTTTTGGCTGGGACTGATTTTTGTTGCTGTTCTCAATGATCCTGTTTAGTTGGTCCAATTAATTCAATAACTGGGAATAATCAGATAATAGTAATAATCTGATTTGATGTGTTTACATGGACTGAATAAATGGATTACTTGGCAATAAACTAGGTGTGTTTATCTGATTTCTCATAATCCAGCAATGGCTTGTAGTTAATAAAGAAAATCCGATTATAACTGGTTTATTATTGTGCATATAAACATAGCTACTGTTTAAAGGTACAACGTGTAGAATTTGGGGTAATCGAAATTCTGCAATTTATTGCAGCATTAACTCATAAATTTGTTTTCACTGTTATATAACCATTCTTAAGTAAAATTTGCTGCATTTTTCTTATCATAAGATCAGTTTTTTATGCACAGGAAGAAGGCCCCCTTTCATGTAGGCGGCCATTTTGGATCATTATCATGTCTTTTCAAGTTTTTTTTGTCAAACTCTAATTTCACAAATGGCTTTGGTGGGTCATCCTAAATGGTTAGAAGGGAGTCACGACCAGTGTAAAGGAAAATATTTGGATGTTGAAATCTAACAGCTCGATCGCACTAATTCTTGCACACTGCACCTTTTAAAGATTTGTTCATCATTAATTAATTGTCACTGGATCGATTCCACCCCTGACCATCGTGGATTCGATCCCACTCCCTGACCATCAGTGACCCTTCTGTGTGGAGTTTGCATCTTCTCCCCGTGTCTGCGTGGGTTTACCCCGGGTACTCCGGTTTCCTCCCACACGCCAAAAACATGCAAGTTAGGTTAACTGGAGACTCTAAAGTGGCCCTAGATGTGAATGTGTGTGTGAATGGTGAAGGGATTGACGCCGTACCGTGGCTGCCTCAGTCATACAGGTGGATGCCGTGTAATTTCCCTCTGGGATTAATGAAGTATACAAAATAAAAATAAAAAATGGAAAAATAGAAGCATCGTTGTAGCGGGCCTGTCAGGTTCACTGTAAGCTGACCTTCAAAATGGACAGAAATTAATCGGAGCAGTCGGTGTCCTGGAGTTTAACAAAAGCAGATACAAGGTTTTTGGTGAAAAGGAAAAATGACTGAGCCGATCTGTCTCTCCGCAGATGAACGAGACCGAGTTCAGAAGAAGACCTTCACAAAATGGGTCAACAAGCACCTGGTGAAGGTAAGTTCAAACCTCAACGACTCTGATGAATAAAACAGGTTTATTTTTACATCCACGTTTATACTCGACTCATTCTCCACAAAGTTGATAAAGCTGAAACGTGAGCATGACTTTTAGATTTGCTGTGACAAAAAAATTAAACTATACACTACAATGGTGGACCTACTAGAAAACTCAGTAAGGCATAAGTTCTACCACCAGTCTGGGTGTCTTACAAAGCTCTAAACAATCAGGCTCCTTTTTATTTAAAAGATCTGATACTACCGTATCATCCTAACAGAGCACTACGCTCCCAAAATGCAGGTTTACTTGTAATACCTAGAATCTCCAAAAGTACAATGGGAGGCAGAGCCTTCAGTTATCAAGCTCCTCTCCTGTGGAATCAGCTGCCAATCTGGATTCGGGAGTCAGACTCGATCTCTGTTTTTAAGAATAGGGCTAAAACCTACCTTTTTGATATAGCCTACAATTAGGGAGGGATCATGTGTTTTCTGAACCCTCCCTTAGTTATGCTGCTAATAGGTTTAGTCAGCCGGGGGACCTCCAGTAATGCACTGGGCCTCACTCCTTTCCTCACTCTCTATGAAATATTTTTTTTTTTTTTTTTTTGCTGGTCATTAACATTTGTTTGTTCTCTCCCATAGATTGAGTCCCCATCGTGCTGTTTGCTCTCTACATGTCTGTTCTTTTCTTCTTCTCTATCCCCTCACCCCCCAGCCAGTCGCAGCAGATGACTGCCCCTCCCTGAGCCTGGTTCTGCTGGAGGTTTCTTCCTGTTAAAAGGGAGTTTTTCCTCTCCACCGTCGCCAAGTGCTTGCTCACAGGGGATCGCCTGATTGCTGGGGTCTTTCTGCAACTGTGGGGGTCCTCCCTACAGTTGATAGTGCTATGAGATGACTGTTGTTGTGAAATGGCGCTATATAAATAAAGTTGAATTGAATTGAATTAAATGAGTATAAACCTGTTAATAAAAACTGATTTCATCTCATCTGGAGCTATAACTCTATAGGAATGTTTCATATTTAGTCACATGACTCCTGCTGTCCTTAAATAACTCCAAACGCCTTTCAGCTCTCCTACATTACTCCTGTTTTCACATCCCACCTGGCTGCACAAGTGTTTTTTATAGGAGATACTGATCTATCTGAATTGATACTGCCAAAAATCACATTTTAATTCTCTACACTGCTTTTGAAAAAAATTGAAAGCTCCAAAAAAAAAACCCAGAAGAATTTCCTTCTCTCTCATAATATTTCTGTTAACTGTGTCCGTGTGAGGGAGTGAGTCATGAACACCTGGACTCGCTTTTAGCTGGTGTTCAGGGCAGCAGCGTGGTGGTCGAGACCTGTCCAGTTTCACATCTGGAATCCAGACAGTCAGGGAGGGTTTTTTTTTTTTTTCTGGGGGGGGGGGGGTTCTGCGGGGGGAACAGGAAGCTCTAGGAGTGCAGGTTAAATGTGTTTGTCGCCACGATGATGTAAAACGACGCCTGTTGAACGAGCTGACCAATGACCCCTAAAATGGGAACAGTACAGTACGAATGATTTTTATTAACTATTAAGTTCTGCTCAGTTGATTATTTATTAGAGAGAGATTTGCAACAGGGATGTTTTTTCAGTGTGTACTGAATCTCCATCCATCCATCCATCCATCTTTTACCGCTTTTCCAGAGGTCTGGGTTGCGGAGGCAGCAGTTCAAGCAGAAAAGCCCAGACTTCCCTCTCCCCAGCCACCTGCCCCAGCTCTTCAGAGAGGATACCAAGGCGTTCCCAGACCAGCTGGGAGACATCGTCTGTCCAGCAAGACCTGGGTCTGCCCCGGGGTCTCCTCCCAGAGGGACGTGCCCGAAACGCCTCAAGTGGGAGGCGTCCAGGAGGCATCCTGATCAGATGCCCAAACCACCTTAACTGACTCCTTTCAATGTAGAGGAGCAGCGGTTCTACTCTGAGTCTCTCCCGGATGATTGAGCTCCTCACCCTATCTCTGAGGGTGAGTCCAGCAATCCTACGGAGAAAGCTCATTTCAGCCGCTTGTATCCGCGACCTCGTTCTTTCGGTCATTACCCAAAGCTCATGACCATAGGTGAGGGTAGGAACGTAGATTGACTGGTAAATCGACAGCTTTGCCTTAGAACTCAGCTCCCTCTTCACCACAACAGACCGGTACAACATCTGCATCACTGCAGATGCTGCTCTGATCAGTCTGTCAATCTCTCGCTCCATTCTCCCCTCACTCGTGAGTAAAACCCCAAGATACTTAAACTCCTCCACTTGGGGCAGCAGCCTGCCCCCAACCCAGAGAGGACAATCCATGTTTTTCCGGCTGAGGACCAAGGACTCGGACTTGGAGGTGCTGATTCTCATCCCAGCCGCTTCACACTCAGCGGCAAACCGTTTCAGTAAGACCTGTAGGTCATTGCTGGATAAAGCCAGCAGGACAACATCTGCAAACAACAGAGATGAGATGATGGATGGATGGACCGATGGTCTAGGAAAGCCATTCATCTTTTTTTTGTTCTGAGGAGTTGTGATATGATGTAAATTACAGAACAACACACATGTATCTGCAGAAACCAACACTTTTTCCAGTCAATTAAAGCCCTCTACTGTAACTAAGGAAGTCATTAAACACACAAGGTCACAACACTACTCAACTCCCCCTAAAATTATATCTAAAAATCCAACTTCCTTTTAACAATCCTGGACAAGCCCCCAATTTGTCACTAACTGAAAAAGTGCCAAGACCTGTTCACAAGTTTAATAATGGATTGCATTTATATAGCACTTTCAAGATACCCAGAGCCCTTTACAATGAGTTCATTATTCATTCACTCCACAGACAATGGTAGTGGTAAGCTACTGCTGTAGCCACAGTTGCCCTGGGGCAGACTGATGGACATGTAGTTGCCAGTCCGTGCCAACAGCCTCTCGGACCACTACTGAACATTTATACACATTCATACCCAGTGTCATGGACACTGGAGAAGGTGAGTAAAGTGTCTTGCCCAGGAACACAACGGCAGGATGGCTGGGGAGAGCGGAATTCGAACCGCCAACCCTCTGGTTATTGGACGACCCGCTCAACCTCATGAGCCACTGCCGCCCACATTTCCCTCCTCTGTTCCATTATTGCTGAGCACCAAGCTGGACGGCAGGAAGTTCCACTTCTATATGGTCTTTGGCATGACCTGGCCGGGACTTGAACCCCGACCTGCTGGTTGTGGGGCGGATGCTCTACCCCAGGCCACCATTAATGAATTTATTTTCAGCAGGAATGACTTTTAGGCTTATTGAATATATAATTGGGTCGTGAATTTCATTTTTTTATTTTTTTTAGCCACTTTAGAGTACAAGACATGTAATATTACAGCTAAAATTAGATTATTTTGATTGGTTGATTTATTGTTCGTTAGGTGACGTTAAAAAACAAGATTGAATTGACTGTTTGCCTTCATACATAAGTTAATTTTCTCATTTATTCCAACCCAATTCTAACTTCTTAACATGTTAAAAGTTATGAATATGTTTGTTTTCAGTCAGAATTAGCCTGTGGGTGTTAACTGTGTACTTTAGCTTCATCCAGAGCAGAGATGGGCAACTATGCGCCATGGAGGGCCATTCCACTGCAGCTTTTCTCCTCCACACAGTCTCTTCAGCAGTTGCTTTCTCCAATTAGCAATCCTTGAAGCTCAAAAGTGCAAACACCTGCTGAAGAGACTGAGTGGAACAGAAAATCTGCAGTGCAATGGCCCTCACTGCCCATCCCTGATCCCCGATTCAGGAGTCTCTTGGGGCCCCGAGACAAAAATTCACAGGGGGCCCCTCCACCCAGCATTCATCACCCTTATATACTGTAATAAATAATCTGACACTGACAAAAAATGTGAAATGTAAACTTTTTTTAATTTTAAAAGTACAAATTAGTCTCGCTTCAAAATAAGAATGTAAGCATTAAAATCAAAAATGGAATTCTGAAGAAGCAGAACAGTCAAAACCAGAATAAAAACATGAATAATTATTCAACTTTAGATGACAAAAGAACTTAACAAACAAGTGTAATGGGAAGTGACACAATATAAATATTCAGGGAAAATGTTATATAAATAAAAATTATAAATATTGTAAAAATGTTAACTTAAAAATATACACTTTATGCAAAGTACAGAATCTTAGCCTTTCTCAAAGTTCTTGCTTTCGTTTCTCCTTTTCCTCTTTTTTCTTCTTTCTTTTGTCGCCGCCAGACGGATAACTTTGCTTCATTTTGATACGGCCACTTTTAGCTGTTTGTTTGCATAAAATGTGCACTGGTACTCGCTAGAGAGAGAGTTGGGGTGGGGCCCCTTTTGGGAGTTCTGCGCCAGCTACCACTGTCATTGCAAACTCTCCACATTGTGACGACTGTAGTGATTCAAAGTTGGTCAGCCCTCGGGGGGCCCCAAGCGTTTGCCTGCTAGCATGCAGCGCCTCTGGCTTCATTGGTCTACGTGCAGCCAGGGCAAGCAGTCTGTTACGTTATTTCCTGTAATTTCTGACCATGTCATAAACAAATGAAACTTTTTTCCAAAATCCTCCCAAACAGGAACACCCTTGGTAAAACTGACTCATTTATGACAAACTTATCTTTGTGAATCAGTTCATCTTTTCCTTCAGAAAGTTTCTCCCATCTTGTGCAATGCCAACAGAAAAAAAGAAAAGAAAAAAATGCTTGTGGATAAATAACAGGATAAGTTTTGTAGTTGTTAAGAAGAGGACATCTTTACTCAGCATAGGCAGTGTCAGCTGTTGCTTCTTGGGTTTCTGCAGCTCGTTCAGGTTGATGAATCTTTGTTTTCAGACAGGAAGTGAAGTGCATTAAACTGTGAGGAATGTCTGCTCTCCTCCATGTGCCCCCCGTGACTTCTGGCTTTGTCCAAGATGACTCCCAGACTTTGTTGTCAGTCTGTGTTTATCTGCTGGAAAGTCCCGTGGATTGGCGGCCAAAAGACTCAAGGCAGTCAGTGATCTCGCTGCCCTCAAGTCATTTTGGACTCACTCTCACAACAAAGTCATGGGATTAAACTGTGAAGCTAGAAACTCCTTGTTCTCGGGGTCGGCCATCTCAAAAGTGCCACCTACTGTAGATTGTCTCGCTCAAACACACAGTTTAAATAATTACAATATCGGAATTAAAATGGCGAAGTATCCTTGTCTACTTGGTGTCAAATCCAGAAAGCATTTGCCGTGTGTCCCATTATTCCTCCATGAGTTTTTCTTTTAATCTTCTCACATCAAACTGTTTCTTCTTTCCATCCTCCATCCTGTCCTCCATCCTTTCCCATCAGCACTGGAAGGCAGAGGTAGGTGCTGTCTGCGACGGGCACATTTGCATGTTCCTGTTAACATTTCTACCCTCTTTCACCTTAGCCTTTGACCCAACTTCTTTCACCGCTGATCCCTGATCCCACCCACCCCCCCTTACTAATGTGCACTCTTTGAAACTTACTGCTTAAAGAGCCTTTTTTGCAGTGCTACTTGCCTCCACTTGTTCCCATGCCACAAAAAAGGTGTTATAGTGTTGTAGCTAGGATCCTTATGGTCTAGGTTGCTTTTTAAAACTATCAAACTTTTTAAATTTACTCAGGATCAGCTGCTAACTTTAATGCATTTTTAAATGAAGAACCCTATCAAATAGTTGACTCATAGGTACCTTATCACTCTTACTTTTCCAGTTTATTCTCAGAACTCTTAAATGCAACACTCTCAACTTTGATAATTCGATAAACACAAAGCCTAAAAATGCAGCTTTGATTGTAGTTCTACAGGACTTCCTCTGGTAGCATTTCTGTGTGGCGGGCCGCCACCCTTGAAGTTATGCCGCTACGCCTAGGAAATATAAATTTAAGAAAAAATGTGAAGGAATGACGCTCCGTAAGTGCGCACACGAACAACGCGTGTGACCGTCATCCACACGGAGTTTGAAAGCGCTCCCCCCCATGTTCCAGTCGGCAGGCAGAGTGTCTCGCTACTAGCGTTGCCGTCCAAGAGAAGCATGAGCTTATTAAAGTAGTTAAAATGTGGGGAAAAAAAAGCAGAAGAGGTATGTAGGCAGTGGAGGCATTTATCATGGTTTTAACCCGCTGGTAATGGGAACAATAATGAAGAGTCGCTTAGCAAACAGGTGTGGTTAGGCTTCATATGCAGGGAAAGGCAAGGGGGAGTGATGAATTGCTGAGGATTTATTTCACCAGCCACAACAAAATTAACTAATTTATGTTCGCTATTATGTACCTGGCAAGTTAAGATGACCGAAATTCACAAAGTCAATGACTTTAATCCGTCGGCAGCCTTCAGACAAACTAAACGTGCCAACATTTGGATTTCAAAATAAGGGAGGTGTTTTCTGCTGTCTGGTTGGTGAGGAGATTTCTGAAAAACTATAAATATATAGAAATATTATAACAGAAATAATTGAAGCTTTGGTAATTTAAGTTAATTTATTTCATTAAATACAATTTTATTAATATTTTTTCTTTGAAATCAGAGTTAAATTATTGTTCTGTTCAGCCTCTGCAAAATTATGGTCAAAAGTGTAAATTGTGTAAGAAAAAAAAGTCAAAATTTTACCACAGTCTGGTTCAAATTTATAAATAAAACAGTAATTTTATTTTAAAAAATAGACAAAAATAGCCATAAAATAATCTAAAATTTATAATAAAGTCTCAAATGTACAAGAAAAGTCAATTTTATATGAGGAAATTACAGATTTGAGGGAAATGGTTCAAATTTAGATAAATTGACAGAGAAAAGTAGAAAACTATAAGAAAATTGTTATAAATTTGAGAAAAACCTCAAACTGTCAAGAATGAAGTCATTACTCATATTTTGAAGTGGATGCCTTTTGTATCCTTAACTAGAAATGTTTGGGTGTCTACTTTTAATTATTGATTTCACAAGATGACACTGCTTTTACATGAGTAGAATTTCTGGCTACTATATCCACCTTTGATCATATAAGTATGCATGAGTAAACTACTATTATGAATGTTTTTTTTCCCTTCCCTACTCTTTCTCAATGGGAAAAAGAAACACTAGAATAAAAATATAAAAAATACAATTTTTTGTAATTTATGTAAACCATGACAAAAAAATCTTGCAGGACAAAACGTGACACTTGGTATTTTCTAACCTGTTTGTATACCACCATAGACAGAGAGAGAACCTGAATTAGAAAGGTCTCAGAGAGGGAAAGATGAGACAGAAGAGAGGAGCCAAGGAGAGGAAAGTGTTCAGGCAGAGACTCCAGGAGAGGTGACAGCAGAGGAAGGAGAGAAGGATGACACCAGTAAAAAGTCCAAACACAGGACGTCTGGGTGGGACTCCAGCTGGCCCAATTTTCCAACATTCAAGCCTTGGCTGTACAATGCTTCAAATAATAAGTTCCATATGTAAAGTTACTGTGCAAAATTTAAAAAATAAATAAATAAATAGTATAAAATTAACATATTCCAGTTACAATAGTGTCATGTGTTTTCTGACACCCCCCCCCCCCCACTCCCGAAAAATATGTTGCCACCGCGCCAAGGTCTTAAAGCCAGAGGAAACACTTAGTTATAGCAGCTTCCTCAACTGATGGATAATGTACGGGAACCTTAACTTAAAAAATGTTTGCTTTGTTGTGTCGAACATTAGGATACACTCAGATTTACAGCTGCAATTTTAAGAGAAATGCTTCATATAAGACAAAAAGCTATTTTATGAGAACAAAGTCTCAAATTTAGGCAAAAAAAAGTGTATTTAAAAGGGGGGAAAATTGTCCTTCACATGTTGATGGGCCAGTTCTTATTTGCATGTGTTGTGGCTCCATTCAGATGTTTTTGAGGGTTTTTTTTTTGGCCCAAAAAGTAGTGATTGCATAAAAGAGATTTGCAGACACTAGCCAAAGTTGTAAAAACCAGGGGGAAAAGGGGCGAAATGACAGGCATTGACATCAGTCCCTCCCTATTATGGGTTTGCATTTTTCTTATTTATTTCTTAGCTTTTGTTTGTTGGTGAGATTAAGTTTCTATTTGTTATTTTGCCTGCTATAAATGTGTCTGTCCGTCTCTGTGGAGATCAGCTGTTTGTGTTGTGTGTGATCTCAGATGCACCAAAACTATTGAAATGTTTTTGAGTTTTAAATGAGGCCTGCCATCGTTTATGATGGGCAAGATTTTTCCTTGTAAATATGAACCTTTTTTTCTTATAAATTTGTGACATCATTTTTCTGAACTTCAGCTTTTGTTCTCATAAATTTATCACAATTTTTGTGTAGTTTTTAACCCTTTTTTCTCCCGAAATTTGTTATGGTTTCACCATTTGCAAGCTCATTCTGGCAGAGGTTGCATCCATCTGTCCATCCATCCACAATTCTCGGGATCTGCTACTTCCCCTAGTCAATTGCCCGGATGCTCACCAAACCCACACACAGTGATCCTTAGGTGGATCAGCTTCCAAATTGTGGTGAATATCAAGGATCAAGTGCACAAAATACCAGCACCTTTGCACGTCTCTCATTTGCAGTTAACGATACGTTAGTTTAGCTTAGCTTGGGGCCAAGTTTTCTCAGGGGACTGGCACACTAACTGAAAGCCACTCAGTAACGTTAGCAACTTTGTTGTGATCTACTGCAAGTGTTGACTTTTCACAGGTGTTGCAGCTTTTTCCAAGGATGTCATGTTCAAAGACAGGAAAGGCTTAAAAATGGCCGACTGAGCTACTCCATCATTGATCATCTGGTCTCTTACATTTGCAGTTCAGTCCAGTTCACCCCACACTTCCTCTTTCATCACTGCTGAGATCCTTGGTTGATCCTACGCTAATATTAGCCGTTAGCTTCAGGGATTTTTTTTAGCCTGCCTGAATTAACTAGCTTAAAGTTGGCTCAGTATCAGAATGTAAAAGCCCAAATAAAGCTAGGATATGACTAGCCTCTGGGTTATAAAAACGACGTAACCAACCATGAATGAGTGATTAGTTTTGTTAACTCAAGGGGAGCCAATAGCATTAGCTAAGAAAGGTTAGCGATAAGTGAGATTAAAGGGCTATCACAGCCACAAAAAGGGGAAAAAAAAAAAAAGCCAGAAGGACACCACATATATAACTGACCGAGCATTAAGGTGGGAATGCAGATATCTAGCGGGCAGACTAAAATTTACTGAGACGAGCCATGAAAACCACAGTTACGCTGCTTAGCTAACTTTGCTAACAACTGGAGCCATTCCGCTTTTAAAAAATAAAATAGGCCAGAGTGATGTGAGATATACGTATAATTGACTGTGGATTAATGAGTCATCTGGGAACACACATCTACCCCAACAGCACACATACAGTTATGTGAAAAAATTAGGACACCCTCTATAATCCTGTGTGTTTTTTTTTGTTTTTTTTTACATATTTGGACATATGGATATTTAATATCAATGTTAGACAAAGACATTTTTCAAATTTTCTGTAAAATGTAATTCTAAACAAATAGTGAGAAATAAATTAGGACCCCCCCCCCCCCCATCTTTTTTAGGACACCCTCACATTCATTCCCACTTAAAATGGCTAAAATAAATGTTAAAAAATGCAAATAAAAACAAAAACAAGGTTAGACATAGATATATAAGATAAGATAAGATAAGCCTTTATTAGTCCCACAATGGGGAAATTCCAGGATTGCAACAGCACAGGGATAGCAACACTCAGAGCAACAATCAGAAGGCAAGAGAAAAAAAAAGAAAAAGAGAAAAAAAAAATATATGAACATTTCTTAATAAAGAACTGAATATTTAAAGGGGTGTCCAAATTTTTTCACATGACCGTACATTGACACTGGGCTGACGTATAAAGTTTACATCTGGAATATATCTTATAGAGGATGTTTGCTCATTGGCAAGGCACTGGCTAGACCTCGGCCTAACGCTGATGTCTAGCCAATGTCTTGCCAATGAGCAAGCGGCCTCTAGAAGATGTATTCCCAGTGTAAACTGCCGATGTTGGCCCGGCGTATGTGTCCTGTCGGGATAGTTCAGTGAGTACAGCGCTCATAAAAACTGTGGTTGCACCGCTAAGCTAACTCGTTAGCAGCACTATTGCTGTATAGGTTCTGATGCTCACTGGGAATTTGGGAAATGTCATTAATATGAGTGTAGATAAAGCTGGAGGGGCGGTGTCATTCCAGCGACCTCCATTTCTCACGTCACATCTGGAGCTAAGTCGCAACTACTCATATAATTAGAGGTACCGGGATAAAGGCGGACCCCAACAAAGTGACAGGGTCTTCCATTGGCAGCCTCTCCAAATACCCAAACTGATGCACAAAAAGAGTGGAAAAAGTGACCTTTTCACCACATGTCCCCGTTAAAGCAGCGGTTCTTCATACAGGGAGACGCTGTGGATGTATCATTAAAACCACGATGCCCTCTGTTGTTTTGCAGGCGCAGCGACACGTCACCGACCTGTACGAGGACCTCAGAGATGGACACAACCTCATCTCTCTCCTGGAGGTGCTTTCCGGAGAGACTCTGGTGAGCTTCTGGTGACCTTTGATCTCAGATGCTGGACCATCTTACTCTGTTGTAGCACCCCCCCCCCCCCAAACCCCCCCCATCCTGTCCAAACCTGATCTCCTGCCTTACAGGCTTTATATTTGATGTGTGTCTATTCAGCTGCTTTAAATGTCTTATCAGAGTCAAATGCTACTGTGGTGGGTTTCGTGTCTCCACTTCTGCATGTTTAACGTTAATTCTTCAGATGTTCTCTGTGGACGTTTCGGTACACGCTGAGGCTGTGCGCACTCTTACTCCACTTGTTTTAGCACCAGTCTTTTTGGGAACACACCTGTTGGTGATGTAGCCTTAAAACACTAATTTCATTCTTTGCTTCCATCTTGTAACCTCTCTGCACTGACTTGTTTGACCCCTGTATGTTTGTTTTTTTTCCTTTACCTAATTCCTGTTTGCTGACCTTTGCCATGACTTTCCCCCTACTTTTTGCCCCCGCCCTCCTCTCTTGCGATGCTCTTGCTGTGGTAGCCGAGGGAACGTGACGTTGTGAGGAACGTGCGGTTGGTGAGTGGCGCCTGGACTGTGGCTGGCCGCCTCCTCGGGCGTGGCATGTGTCACCAACCCCAGGTGGCTGCTGGGTTGTGCATGATGGCAGTCATGTTGTCGTCCCTCCCTGTGTAATTCATTTTATCAGCAAACTGGCAGAATCAGGAGGCATTATCAGTAATGAGAGATTAGGCTTTAATCAGATCAACTTGTCTAATGATTGATGATATTTTAGGGTCAGGAGCTACTCTGAACTGTATTTGGCCAGAAGAATCTGTATGGAGCCACTAAGAATATTTGAGCCTTTACATATAGACACAACAGCAGAGTTATAAATATAAAGTGGCATGTCAGCGTTATCAAAATGTAAGCTTTTAAATATAATATACAACTTTTTTCTATATATTTTATATAAATGTGAGACTTTTTTTCTTGTAAATTTGCAACCTTCTTCTTAACCTTTCTTCCACCTTAATTTGCTTTTTTCATGTAAATTTGCAACTTTTTTCTATTAAATAAGCCTTTTCCCTTTTTGATTTTTCTTTTAAATTTGGAATATATGCAAGTTTTTTTCTTAAATTTTCAGTTTTTTCTTGAAATTTGCAGTGGTTTTCCCCAGTAACTTTTCAAAATTTTCCCCTTAGTTTTGTGACATTTTTTGCACAAATTTGTGACCTTTTTCTGTTGAATTTGAAACATTTTTCCCTGTAAATCTGCAAATTCTTTCCTGCAAATTTACTTCTTTTTTAAATTTGTGACTTTTTACTTGAAGTTAGGAGTTTTTTAATCAAAGTTGAAACTTTTTGTCCTACATTTTGAGCTTTTGTTTTCTTGCATTTTTTCCCTGAAATTTAGTTTTTATGATAAATTTGCAATTTTTTCTTGACCATTAGTAACCTTTTTCCCACCTAAATTTGCAACTTTCTTCTATACAAGTTGCTTTTTTCTTTTAAATTTTGAACTTTTTAGATACAAGATTTTTTTCCATTAAATTTTCAAGTTTTTCCTCATAATTTTGAAAAAAAATGCAAGTTTTTGAAATTCTTCCATTAAATTTGAAACTTTTTTCATGTAGATGCAAGACTTTTCCTGTAAATTTGTAACATCTTTCTCACAATTTCACATCTTTTTTTAACATTTTTTTTTTTTTACATTTGTGGATTTTTGCATGAAGTTATGGGTTTTTTTAAACATCAAATTTAAAACTTTTCTGTCCTACTTTTTCAGCTTTTTCCCCCCTTAAATTTACAAATGTTTTATGGAGAACTTTTTTCTTGAACATTTGTAACCTTTTCCTAAATAGATTTGCAACTTTATTCATGCAAATTTGCAACTTTTTTCTTTTAAATTTGCTTGTAATTTTTTTTTCTTTTAAATTTTGAACTTTTCTCCTGGAAATTTGCAATATTTTTTCCAGTAAATTTCTCAAATTTTTCCTTATAATTTTACAAAATTTATAGTGCAAGTTTGTGACTTTTTTCTTGTGAATTTCTAACCTTTTTTTTTTTTTTTCAAATTTGAAACAGTTCTTTTCATATAGATGCAAACTTTTTTCCAGTAAGTTTGCGACTTGTTTTCTGCAAATTGGCATCTTTTTCTCATACATTGGTGACTTTTGGCATGAAGTTGTGAGGTGTTTTTATTAATTTAATCAAATTTGAAACTTTTCCCACTTTTTGCCTTTCATTTTCTTGCATTTTTATTCCTTAAATTTACAAGTTTTTTTTTTATAAATTTGCAACTTTGTACCTTTAAGTAGTAACTTTTTTCTTTCACATTTTTTTCTCTTAAATTAGTGATTTTGTCAAATTTTGGTTTTCTTGTAAATTTGTGACAACTTTTTAGAAAATTAGTAAATTACTTTTTTTTAAATAAATGTTGCCTTATAAATCCATGAGTGTTCTCATTCAAATTTGCAGTTTGTTCAGACATTTTTCTAGTACATTTGCAACTTTTTCCCTTGTAAATTTGAGCCTTTTACTAGCAAGGATTCCCTAATGCTGTTGAAAAGTCTTTCAGTGTTTTCGTAGTGAAGTTTATTTGACTAACTCTGCAGAAAGGCTTGAGACTGGCTTTGAAGCTTCAAACATGTAGCACCACTGCATGTTCAGCACTGTCAGGAAACTGGAGATGCTTATGGATTCTGCTCTGCACCTACAATAGTCATAACAGCACCATTAGAAAAAGACAGCATTAAATGTAATGTCGCATTTGTTGCAAAGACATGACAAAAAAGATTTGTTACTGATGATTGGGAGAATGAGAATGTTTCATCGTTTTATTGTCTTGCTTCCACCTGCACACATCCTGGCTGGATACTTTATGCATTTTAGGGTCATTTAGGGTCTTTTCATTTCCGTTTCCAAGACCATGACTGTAAAGTTAACGACAGTAGAATTGATCTTTGTGAAACACCTGTTTGTTCCTCAGTCATGGGGGCTTTGTTGTTTGTTGATCATTTGAAGCTCGTGTTTCCTCGTCTTCATGGTTGGTCTCCTCTCATCTCTCACAGCCTCGGGAGAAAGGCCGAATGCGCTTCCACAAGCTGCAGAACGTTCAGATCGCTCTGGACTTCCTCAAACACCGACAGGTCAGTCAAGACGAGCCGAAGCCTGGAAGGAACTGTGTGGTTTTACTGGCGCCTTGTGGTCACTAAGGGAACTGTGGAGTTGCAGTTCACTTAGTAACCATAAGGTGTCACTAAAACCCCTTTTTGCACATTCATACCAATTCGTTTCCATTCAGATTTAGAATTTTGTAATAATTTGTGATTAATCATTGCGTTTCTGCTTTTATCCCAAAACTCTCAGGTCAAACTGGTCAACATCAGGAATGATGACATAGCAGATGGGAACCCAAAGCTGACCCTGGGCCTGATATGGACCATCATCCTTCACTTCCAGGTAATGTGAGACCGTCTTTTTTTTTTGTAAATTTCAATATGATAGTGAAGTGACTGAGTCAGTCTCTCCAATCTACTGAATACTCACATAGCCAATGAGAGCGAACCGACCCAGAAGCGCTGCCAACAGGATAAGGCTGGGCGATTTGACCTTAAATCAGCCTCACAGTTATTTGAAGCTTTCAAGTTGATTTTTTTCCCCTCCCTCCTTCTCCCTTATAGTTCACTGACAAGACTCGTAATTAAGTCACCAGAGTGCGGCATCAATGAATATATCACGGCAGTGATTCGGTCTTAAATGAGCATACTGTAATAAAGAATATACCCCTTGTCACCCCACACACATGCAACCAAACTAAACACTGTCCAGTGCAGAAGTCAGTGCCCACACATACCTTTTGAGGGTCCATGACTGAAAGCACATGACTCACACCAGTGGCCAGCCAGCTGCTCCGGGGGAGTCCTTCACGCAGCCATGACCATGCCATCACCACACAGGGACCCCAAATCTCCAGTCGTGTCCTTAAATGCAGCCTTAGCAGTCAGAGACCATCAGCGACCCAGCCTCCACACACCCAGCTCGCCCTCTCCCCAGATGATACAAAGGGTCAGTCATCTCATACAATGTGGACGGAAATGGCATTTCTTTTCGGTACAAGCCGTTTTAATTTTTCTGCTGTGTTCTGCTGCTTCCAAACAGCACTGACTGCGCTGCTTCTGGGTAGCAGAGTCACGTGACCAAATGTGCAAGAGACTTCTTAAAGGGGCAGTCCATGAAAGCTCTCAGATACAGACACACACAACGGGAAGAAGGGAAGAATCCCAATGTCCCGACCGTCAGTTCTGGTTTTATTTCAGTCAAGTGCCCAGCTCTACAGCGGGATGTTATGTTCTCACCTCCAGTTCACCCTGCAAAATGTAAAATTTGTGCCATGACATCTTCTCAGCCAGTGTTTCACCCATTTCCTTTTTTTTTCCTTCTATGCTTTTCACTGCAAAACAAAACAACAATCACTCAAATGTAAAAATCCTCCCATGTGTGGCCAGCCTTAAAATGGTGTGACAAATCAGGCCAAAATTTGGGCCTAAAATAACCCAGCTCTAAACATCTTTAGAAAGACCCCTTGGATAAATACTCTTTAGTGTGAAGGACTGGACCAGAGAGCAGGTACAGACTTCATGGACAGGTTTAATATACCAAGATCCAATGCTTCTGACGTAAAGACGATGACTGGCTTACTAGTGGGAGGGGCAGTCGCATCACCGCCTGTGAATATTGTTGCAAAGCTTCATATTTCGGATTCTTAAGTACCACAGCTGTAGATTTGTGACATCTCCATCTAATTCAATTTAAACTCGGATTCCTTAATTTGATTTGCGTGAATTTTAGTTTTGCATGCATTCAAAGACAGCACGTTAAATCACATCTCATCAGCTACATGCATGCGGTGTTTACCTTTCAGTTTCCACTTGGCACTTGGGAGCGCTCAGATTCTTCCATTGCATGAGCAGCGTGCGTTTTTACGGGCTTTGCTTTCATAACACTGCAATTAGTTCGCTTCCGTTTCGCGGTAGAGAAAATGAAAAGTGGCCTCCGGGACTCGGCTGCACTGTAACTGCCATGTCAACTTCTGGCTAGCTGGAGCTTTGATTGGGGAAGAGTGCTTCCAAATGTTCTTCAGTGGGCACATGCCAGAGAATTCCACTTGTATTTATTATGTTGTGGTCACGTGGCGCTCTGTAGTTTGTTGCTAAACTAAATGTAGGTTTTCATTCCATAACGTAAACAGCATAAAACTCCTGCCACCTATGGCGCCTCGAGCTGCATTAGTGGAAAGGATTTGTCAGCGGACAGATGTTAGAGCGATGATAGATTTTGAAGAATAAGAGTGGGAGTATTTGAAGATTTTTTTTTTTGGTTTTTTTTTGAGGCTATAATGAGTATGATGGTTATGTTGGCATGTGTATGTGGGATCCGTTTCCCTCAGGGTGATTCAGTGATTCCCATGTGAAAGCTGGGAGGAAATGTGGGCGTAGCAACTCAGGCCGGGTTAAAAACTTCAAAACGGGACTGGATACAATAAAAATGGTGCCTTGGTGCAGGGGTTGGCAACCTCTGCTGTGGAAAACATTTTGGGTCATTTTAATGCCGGGAAAAAATCTGCATGGTTCTGCAAAATGTATTTTAGCCTTAAAAATGAAGGTAAAATAGACAAGTTTTATATAATGGTACAAACTGGCCTGTCAAAATATGCAAAAGTAATCGTTTCTTTTTAAAATATGCAACTTTTCACTTGTAAGTTTGCAAATTCTTCATCGATTTTTTTCCTCATACATTGTGACTTTATCATGTACACTTACAATTTATCACTTATAAATGTGGGTTTTTTTTAGTTTTCCACGTAAATTCACAACTTTTTTCTTGTAAATCTGTTATCTGTGAAATTTGCACATTTGTGTTCCTAGATTTGATTGTTTTGTTCAAGGCATTTTTCCTACAAGTTTTAACTTTTTGTGAATCTTCTTGTTTTTTTTTTTCCTCATAAGTTTGCAACTTTTTTCTCATAATTTATAACTTTTTATCACAATTTTACTGCATTTTCCCTTACTTTTTCCCCAACATGATTTTTATTTTGACACTGTAATTGTGACAAATTTGAGACTGATTTCTTGTAAATCTGTTATAATAAGTGGGTCTTTTTTGTAAAACTTTTATTTTCCCTGTAAATTTGTATCTTTTTTCATGAAAATTTGTGAATTCTTTCATACATTTGCAAATTTTTGGTCACAAGCTTATGACTTTTTGGGGGAAAGTTTGCATTTTTTCCAGCAAGCTTTCAGCTTTTTTTTTTCTTGTGAATTTGTGTGTGTGTGTGTGTGTGGGGGGGGGGGGGGTTCTTATAAATGTGCAAGTTTTTTCCCCTCATTCATAGCTTTTTCCTCACAGTTTTCTACCTTTTTCCCATACTTTTTCACAGAATTTTTGTTTTATTTTCACTAGGGCTGGCATATTTAATATCTTAACTTTTTCAATTAATGTTGGGTGATTAACACATTTTTAAAAATTTACGCTGTCAGATGGTGTTGGCAGTTGACACTGGCTTATATCAGCAGCTGACTCAGCTTAAAATAAGGGTAGGTCTTGTTTTTCAGGGTTTAAATTTGCAGTTTACACAACACTCGGCTGATCCTCCCATAGTCAGGCCACCTTACATGTGCTACCTCCTTCTGCGCCCACACCCTGTCTCAAGCTCGCAAACATGATGTAGTGCTCATTGATTAGACTTTTTGTTTTCCTCTATAAATTTGCTACTTTTCCTCATTATTCACAACATTTTCCTCACAGTTTTACTACATTTTCCCCCACTTTATTCCACATGATTTAGCTTTTATTGTCACATTATTTTTATCTGGGTTTTTCCCTTCCACTTGTGACTTTTCTCATAAACTCTAGGCTTTTTTCCTCCTGTGAGATTGTTTCCAAGAGCAGCATAGTACATGCTGTCTTGGTGATTTTTTATGTTGTAAAAGTTAACAAATCTTTAAAAATCTGCCTCTGTCTTGTGTAAATTTAATCAAAACAAATCTATAATCTGTCTATTTTACTGCACATTCATGAGAAACAATAGAAAATTTCCTCTTGAGCTCCCCAGGCGGAGCTCAGAGTTTAATAAAGCACAGCTGTATTAACAGACAATAATGGGCCCGTTTCATGCAAAAAAGAGAGGAACTTTTAAAAACGGCAGCAGCGAGGGCGTAGGTCCTTTTTTCCATGTTCCCCCTCTGAGTCATTTAGTGCCCCAGTCCACACTATAGCACCAGGGTTTCCCTCCTCAATGAAGAAATGCCGCCTTCTTTTTTCCCTCCTCCACCCTTTCCTGCCTAAATAAAGAGAGTGAAATTATCAGTTCTGCTATGACTCATCATCATGTATCCAAAACACTGGAAGCATTATTTAGTGGTTATAAAGTTGTTCTTGTTGCAGTAGGAGAGGATGAACACTTGTAGTTTGGGGTGATTACACGATTCCTCAGAAAACGGTAAAACCTATATATACCTGTCCTCTCTTGTTGAGGAAAAGCTTCACAATGTACTGACATAAAGGCATCTTACACTCTAAATATGGCATGGTGCCGATTGCAAGTGGATTTTGTGGCTTTAAGGAACTTGGCTGAAAAGGGATTTTAAAAAAATATTTCCTTTTATTGTTAAAGTTTTTTACGACACGAGTGGATTATAGAAGACCTCCGCCCATCTGCTATGCCAGGCCACTCAAGCAAAACACTGCAGACCTTTTGTAGTGTTCACCATTTGATTAAACTACAGATATGATACAGGGAATTTAGCGATGGATTAATGCAGTTGTTCACACAGAGTTAATCAACTGAAAAATGTGTCTAATGCAACTCGGTATTGAAATTCAGCCCCACTTTTACACATTTATTAATGTTTATTAAGGTACATTTAGACACATTTTCTTTATAAATATGCAGACCAAAAATAGACCAGAAATAAACAAAGGAAAGTATAACAAACCTCGAAAAAAAAGTGAGGTTAAAAAGATTATAATATAAAATGAGATTAAATTCAGGGAAAAAATGAAATCAAGGTAGCATGAAAATGGACTGTTTTTCATGCAACAATTTTCTTTATGGTAAATTTGATTTATAAATAGTTTTCCCTTAAAGTTGAAGCTTTTCTTGTAATATTCAACTTTGTTCCTTAACTTTCCTTAATTATTTTTTCTTAAAGGTGCAATTTTCCAAGTTTTTTCTCTTTAAAATATGTAATTTGCTTGTAAATTTGTGAACTTTTTTTTTTTTTTTTTAGGAAATTTGCTATTTTTTTTATCTATTTTTGCCTTGTATAGTTGACTTTCTTTTAAATTTGCAGCTTTATTCATACATGTTTCTTCTAGATTTGCATCTTTTTGTGTTCTGCATTGCTTCCTGATTTCCCAAACTGCGGTGTGGGCAGATCATGGCCTTATAAATAGAAATGAGGTGGCGCATTAACTCATTATCACATTATCTTTGACTGCACTTTGTGTAATATAAAATTGTCATTTAAGAGTCCTTCATTCACTGACATTATTAACCCTTAGAGACCGTTTAAATATTTGGCACGCTCATACTACTAAGCAAAGAAATGGGCTTTTCATAAGGCAGCTCAGAGGATGTGTTAACTGAAAATTATCTTTTATTGACAGATTTTTTTTGCAGCAATGACAGAAAAATCTGTCATTTTGACAGATTACACTGACAGTGATCTAATTAAAATCAATTAAAATGCCAGGTAATGATGACAGAAGTTTTACAGCCCTGTCAGTGAAAATGACAGATCACAAAAAAATCTAATGCAACCTCTTCAGTAGCTATATTCTTCTTCGTCAATCGCTAGATGGTCACACCAGCTGCCCTGACGAATGCTGCTGTCCTGCTGAGGTCCCCGAGGTCCCCGTGCAGCTTTTGGTTCAGCGATGTGGGGTCAGGCCACGTAGCTCGTCTGAATGCAGCGTGGTCTGGGCAGTCTTGGAGGAGGTGTTCGCTGGTCAGTTGGGCAGTACCACATGGGCATCTGTCCGATTGTCCAACTTTAAGTTTCTGGTGCATGTGAGCATGCATTCTGTTATGTCCAGTTCGGAGTCTGAACAGAATGACTTGGTCAGCCCTGCTCAGACTATAGTAGTTGTCATCCTTGCAGAAGTTTGGGTGTTGCTGCTGCCACTTCTTGTGAGACAGGGCCTTAATAATGGTTTTCTCCTCACTGTAAGAGACCTGCCTGCCTTCCTGGTCTTGCTGCCCACCCTCCTTAGCAAGTCTGTCAGCCGTCTCATTTCCATAGATTCCACAGTGGGCAGGAATCCATTGGAGTGATACGTTCACCTGTGTTGCTAGTTGAGACAGAGTCAGGGCGAGTTCATTCAGTTCTTTGTGTCGGGGGTCCTGAAGTGCATCCAAGACAGAGAGGGCATCAGTGAAGATGACGACCCGCTTGTGTGCCTTGTCTTGATGTTCCCTGACGTGGGCCGCTGCTGTTCTCAGGGCCTCTGCCTCAGCCCTGAAATTGGTGGCGTACTTTCCAGTCGCAATGGGAATGTGGGTCTCCTCGTCAGCGTACCTGATGTACACGCCGCCTCCGCCATTCCTGGTTGCTTCCATGGCAGAGCCGTCTGTGTAGACGTGAGTCCACTGCTCTTTAGGGTAGGCAGACTGAATGAACTCCAGGGCCAGCGACTTCCTCTCTTGGTCTGACTGTGTTCCTTTCTTCCCAATGCCCGATATGTCTATGCATATGGCTGGGAAGTTCTGTCGGTTCCAGGAGGGAACAGATGCTATGGGTGGTATTGGTGTGGGTATGTGGTCCATCAGTTCTGGGTCTCTCCTTTCAAGTGTCCTGCTCTGGTGGATGAAGCTCGATCTCTTAAGTCTCCCTTTTGTTGGCTTATTCAGTCTGTCCTTCATGGGATGGTTTTCCAGTCTTTTGAATTTGGCGGCCTGGGTCAGTACCTTGACATTTCTTCTGTCTTCCAGTGGTGCAAGGCCTGTTGTTGTCTCCAGCGCTTTGATAGGGGTACTGCGCATGGCTCCTGTCATCATTCGCATGGTTTGGTTTTGGAGTCTGTCCAGCTTCTCAGTGTTGCTTTTGGCAGCTGTTGAGGTTGCTGCCATGCCATACTCCAGAACAGGCCGAATCCTCCCCACATAGAGCTTCTTCAGGACACCCTGGTCTGCACCCCAGTCTGTTCCTGACAGTTTCTTCATTACGGCCGTCCTGATCTTTGCTCTTGCCTGTTTCTTGTGCAGCTGGTTCTTCCAAGTCAGTCTGCGATCCATGGTGATCCCGAGGTATGTGGGTGCATATTCAGCCTGGAGCTCATGGGAGTTGATCTGCAGTTTCACCTTCTGGGGTTGGGTGGACAGGGTGAAGACGGTGTATGTAGTCTTCCTCTCATTTAAGCTTACAAGCCATGACTTGGTCCATGCCTCTATCAGCCGGAGAACCTGCTGCACTCTGTAGTTTGCAGTCATGATGCTTTCCTCACTGCACCAGAGGGCTAGGTCATCGGCATAGATGGCACCTTGTACGTTCCTTGGCAAACTCTGGATGATGCCCTTAATGAATACAAGGAAGAGTGTTGGGGAGAGCACCCCTTCTTGTGGGACTCCTTCCCTCAACACCTTCTTCTTGCTGGAGTACTGTCTGACCTGGACTCTGGCTCTTCTGTTGTGCAGGTATTGGGCAATCCACTTATACATGCGCCCAGCGATACCACACTGGCGCAGTTTCAGCTTGAGGCCATCTTTCCATACCCTGTCAAACGCCTTTTCTAGGTCAATCCATACAGCGAGGGTGTGCTTTTTTTCTTGGAAGGCATCTTCTGTGGCTTGAGAGATGTATGTTATTTGGTCCTCTGTAGACCGGTTCTGCCTGAAGGCTGCTTGCTCTGGGCCTATATGTTGTTTTCCTTCCAAGTGCCACATGAGTCTGGTGTTGATGAGACGCTCTAGCAGCTTTCCTATGCAGCTTGTAAGGCTTATGGGGCGATAGCTTTCAGCCTTCAACTTATCTTTGCCTTTTTTGTGCACTGGAATCATCGTGGCTTCTCTCCAGATCTGAGGCACAGTCCCTGATCTCCAACTGTCGTTGAAAAGCTGCAGAAGTTTCTTCTTGGTTTTGGGGCCAAGGTTCAGCAACATTTCATTTGTGATCTTGTCAGACCCAGGGGCTTTTTTCAGCTTCATTGTTGTCATTGCATTCTCCAGCTCCTTGAGAATGAATGGCGAGTTCATCACTGGTTCAATCTGTGCGTTCTGATGAATTCGCTGGGCTCCTCTGACAACCTTTCTTCTCTCTGGTGGAATCTGAAGATGGCTCGTCTTCACATACTGGTTGGTGAAATGGTCTGCTGCTTTCTTGCCAGTCAGCAGTTCTTGATCTGCATGTACTGTGATCGGCGAGCTTTTGCTGTTCTCATCGTTGAGGGCTTGAGCCAGTTTCCAAAGCTTGTTGCCGTCCTTGTCCAAGTTGAGCTGCTCTGTCTTTTCTTGCCATCTCTTTCGAGCTTCCTGTATAAATGTCTGCCTATGTTTTGCAGTGGCCGCCTTCAGGGCAATGTTGTTTTTCTACTGTAGGATCTGCTTCTACTTTTTTCCTTGCCTCTGCCACACTGTCTTCAAGCTGCTGGAGCTGTTCCGTCCAGTAAGGCCTATAGTTCTTTCTGGCTCCCCGAGGTATAGATTCATTTGCAGCCTTCAGAATAGCATGGTTCAGCACCCTGACTTTCTTGTTGAGGTTCTGCTGCTTGTGACAGATCTCCGCAGAGTACCGGTCCACCATTGTTGAGAAGCGCACCCAGTTGGCCTTCTTGTAATTCCACCTGGGGAATGTCTTAGCTTCTTGTGGTTTGTAGCTGATGTCCAGTCCAATCTTCACAGGTTTATGGTCACTTCCCCCGAGCTGGCCAAGTACTGTTCTTGTTGCCAGCCTGGCCATGTCGTTGGTGGCAAACGCAAGATCGGGCGTGGTGTTACTCAGCCATACCCTGGAGAAGAACGTTGGTGGATCGTCAGGATCATTCATTAGCAGAAGACTGTTTTCGACTTGCCAATCTTCCACCTCCTCTCCTCTTCTATCTGCTTCACTGTGTCCCCATGCCTCTGAGTGACTGTTGAAGTCACCGATGACTGAGCATCGGTGGTCTGGGAGTTCCATTTGGTCAAGTGAGAGCTCTCGCTCTGGGGGGCAGTACACATTGAAGATCGTGATGCTTTCATTGTGAACCATAATTCGAACTCCATGGATTTCTGCCTGGTTGTTGGTACTGGCGTCAAACTCTTGTGCTGGTATGGCGTTTCTGACAAGAATCGCCACTCCTCCTTTTGTTCTTCCTTTTCTGTCTTTCCTGAAGACCTGGTATCCCCTAACACTGAAGCGTTGGTTTTCCTTTAGGTGTGTCTCCTGTAGGCAGGATACATCAATGTCTTTTGAGTGGAGTCTTTTGGCAAGGGATTTTTTTTTTTTTTGTTATAGACTCCTTCTGCGTTCCACTGGAGGATGTTGACGTTCCTCTCCTTTGGCGTCTCTTTTCGGCCAGTAGCATTCCTCGTTCCCCGTCCCCTGGTCGTGCAGGATGAGGTGAGGTGACCTCCGGTAGCTGAGGGTGGGCCCCTTTGAGGCTGAGGGCCCGGCACTCTTCCTCCCTGGCGGATCCCCAGAGGACGAGCACCATCACGTGCAACATCAGTGTGACTCATCATGAAGCGAATATGCGTGATGCAGAGGTTTGTGGCACCACAGGGGTCCTGCATCTCCGTCTTCAGCCATGGACGTTTGTTGGGGGTCCCTCCCCTAGACCAACTGCCTTCCATGGCTGGGCTGTCGAGAGCTTGGTCCACCCTGTAGAAAGGTTGCCTGCCAAGGCTTTCCGAGACCCTTCTTCCCGTGCAACTGTCTGTCGTCCTCCGCCTTCACAGTCGTTGGGAGTTCGCGCTCCTCTCCGCCTGTTCCGCCGTTGGGACATTTGTTGCTGTAACAAAACTTGGGTTTTACGTGAGTGATTTGTTACATGCTGCACAACCCCCAACCTGGAGGACCAGGGTGCACTCTTTAGTCTGGCCTCTACCCCACGCGGACCTGTTTGACATGGTTGAACCTTCTGGGAGCACTAGGCTCCCGTCGACATAGCTCCGGGGGTTGCTGAGGCACGCAAGCCGCTGCACCCCGACAAGGTATGTGCACCATTGGCAGCGGGCAGTAGCTATAAAAATTATACATTAATATTATATATTTTCACCTACCTGTGACCTAATTATTGACATCAAATATTCATTATTTTTTTTAATAAATTTTAACCATTTAAATGCCATTTTTTTATGATGTCACCATGTTTTTAGATGGAAAAAACAGAAACAATGAATTATTTTCAATATACTATATGCAAAGTAATTTTTTTGTTGAATTATTACAGCCTGGTATATGCCAGTGATTTACAGCAATACTGATTTTATGTCTTATGGGGGGGGGGGGAATTGTGACAGTGCCATCTAGTGGAAATAGCATGTTTTTTCCTCCATTTGCCAAATATGATCAAAATGGCGCCATCTGGTGGAGAGTGGTAAAAATGGTCTATTCCGAGGCAAAAGCCCAGATTGACACCCAGATATAAAAAAATGCATGTATGAAGTGAGATCAAAAATTTCAGTTTGAATTTGTTTCAATGACGCATTTTTTGTGCTTAACAGTATGAGTGTAACACTGGCTTGTGCACGGTGTATTTTAGATTTACTGTAGGAGCTGAGCTGGAAATAACAAGATCAAATAAAAATACAGTCTTGCCAGAATTCATACCATATGCATAAACACAGCCAAAATCAAAAAATGAAGAATGAAAAGCATTTAAAATACACACAAAGGTCCCTAAGTGTTAAGTATTCCCAACTCAACAGCATATATGATATAGTATATACTGTATATTTATTCATTTTAAACTCATTTATTTAGTAGTTTGCCTGCAGTTTACTGTGAGATTTTTGTCTACTGTGACTCATATTTTATCCTCTTATACTCCTATACTCATAAATCCTCCCCGCTGAGGTTCTGCTACCACGTCCAACTCTCATTTACAGCTGCCAGAGTATTTATTGAAAAGTTTAGTTTGGAGCGTACTGTGTAACTTTATAAGATCAGTGACTCACGCTGAAGATTTCTCCATTGAGCTTGTGTAATTACAAAGTACTCATGTCTCACTCCAGAGTGGTGGGTTTATTGGATATCCTTTACCCTTCAAGTAAAAGTGGTGTTTAACGTTTGAGGTTTAAAATGTGACTCATCTCAAGTCTGGAAGAAATTAGCGGCGAGCGTGGAAGGATGCTCCTCTGCCCTTCAGCAAGCTTTTCAATCATGTTCAAGTCGTATGACAATTTGAATTTTTATTTATGTATGAATTTTGCCAGAAAATGTGTTTTGTCTACAATAAATGGTTATTTTCCATGAGGCGCTCATGTGATGGCACAGCGTCCTTCTGTCCTTCCGTCCGCATTTCACAGGAGTCGCTACTCCTCCTAGGCCAGGGGTCTGCAACCTTCGCCAAGCAAGCAGCCATTTTGCTCCACATGGACTAAAATAGAGCCGCAACAGCTATTTGGTCATTAAAATAAAGATTATGCTGCTCATAAAGTGAATGAATATACAAGAAATGTAGTTTTTGTAGCATTTATGAATTCATACTACAACAGTGAAGAAAACTAATGAAAATTTGCAGTAATGTGTTGCAGCAAATGAAAAAGCCAGAAAAAATGTGATATGGTGCAGTGTGTAATCTAGTGTCAGCTAGCTGTCAGATATCAAAATGCAAACATTGCCCTTTATACTGGCCATTACTCCCTTATTAAACATTTACAATAACCAACAGAAGTCATTTGTGTAAAAAGAGTTTGGCATAAAAACATTGAAAAGACATTATGGTGATCCAAGATGGCTGCCTACATGGAGACGGCCCCTCTTCCTATATATAGATAAAAAAAGTAACCTTACAATACAAAAAACACAATTTTTGCTTAAGATGATTATAAAACAAAGAAAAGTAAGTAATGATTTT
Organism: Pholidichthys leucotaenia; assembly: GCA_020510985.1. Classification (NCBI taxonomy): domain Eukaryota; kingdom Metazoa; phylum Chordata; class Actinopteri; order Cichliformes; family Pholidichthyidae; genus Pholidichthys; species Pholidichthys leucotaenia. The sequence goes on from CM035839.1 coordinate 62,350,796, forward strand.
ATGTTGCATTAAATTTCATAACTTTGATTGCCAAAAATATTACAAACTGCACCTTTAACTGAAAAGCAAACTATGCAGGTCGACGTTTGAATCCCTTCATATTTGGGGAAGATGGTCCATTTTGAAATAAATAACCATAGCAAGCAGTTGTAGGCTATCACAAAAGGATTTTTATAAAACAGACCAATGTTTTCCTTTTCTTTTTTAAATCTTTAGCCCAGTACAGTAATCAGCCATGCTGCATGAACATAAAGCAGAACCAACTGTACTTCCCTTACCTTGGGGACGTTTATTCAACGACTTTAGATGATTTATCATATCGACTATGAAGTGGAATTTGTCCAGCCAGTCTGTATCTGCCAGTTCAGGACTCAGAAGCTCTAAAATGGCTCTTTTTCACTCATCTCCAGCGTACTTTTCAGCAAAGGCTGTGCTTATTCTGAAGAAGTTTTTATTTTTCTTGGTGATTATTCTTATTCTGGATTTATCCGTATCTTACCGAGGGCGGGGAGGATAAGCAGCCGGCTTCTGAGGACAGTGCGCCTCTCCATGCATATGAGCCCGCTATCAAGTTTTGTTGGATGTGGCACATTTTTTAGTTGACAATATAATAAAATATTAAAAAAATAAATAAATAAATAAATATATATATATATATCATTTGCAAAAGCATGCATTTCAATTGAAAAAATGTACCCAATACACAGTAGTTTGAAAAATAAAATAATTAAACCCCTCTTCATTATTTCAGTGTCATTTTGAGATGTAATTACAGGAAGCTGCAGCATGGGGATGCAAGAGCCACGGGGTGCCGACCCCTGTCCGAGGCATTTTCCCCGATGGTCACCAAACTCACTCACAATGATCCTCATCCAGATTGAGCTCAAGATCATTGTCAAAGGTCAGGAGATCTGGGCATTTTTGATTCCACAAAAATTGCTATTCCTTCTTGGCAATTGCCCCAATTTTCGGCAAACTCATGCACCACGATCCTCAAGGGGGTCTGAATTTGGACTGTGCTTAAGGTCCGGGTCAGTGGTCAGGAGATCTGAGTGCTCTCAGGGGGAGCATTTGTGTTAGCTAATGCAAAGTTTAATAAAGGACAAATTCAATCACTACCAGAATGTTTGCACCAAATGAAATCAATCCCAAGAAAAACAGGCATAATGCAGGTAGTAGGGGTGTAACGGTACACCTAAAATCATGGTTCGGTACGTACCTTGGTTTTAAGGTCACGGTTCGGTTCATTTTCGGCACAGTAAGGAAACAAAATGCAAAACATAAAACTGCTTATCTTTTGTATAAGCGGGAACAGCTTTACTGACAAAAAAACTGCAAACTGCCAGCAGTAAATTCTCCAATAAAAAATGTTCTCAAATAAACAAAATTAAAATGCATACAATAAATCAATTCTCTTTTTAGGGAATGAAAGATGCAGACAAGTGCAACAATAGAAGTTTGAACAGCCTATTATAAAAAGTTCCCATAGCTAAATAAAATAATGACCCATGAAACATGAGTTGGAAACTTGAACTTAACAGCTTAATCAAAAGTGTTTGTAGCAACCCAAGTAAAAAAACAGACATTAAAGTTTGGTCTTTTAACCCAAAAACTAAAGAAATAAAACTCATATATCAGCTTCTACTGCACCATACAGGGCTGTTGTAACTCTACTGTTCAAAACAAACTGGAGTAATAGTATTCAACTCCATTAAAGTCAAAAGACAATGGGCATCACTGTGTGGTATGGCAACACCACCCATGCCAAGAGGAAAGCTCGTATTGTTTCTTATTGGAGTATTTTATTTATTAATTATTTATTCATTCACCTATGGCTCTGCACAGTTAATTCCGATGTGCCTGAACTGTATGTTTGAGTACAAATAAAGTCAAATAAAGCAAATAAAGTTCTTGGTTCACAAAGAAAATGACAAACTAGTCCATCCTGTTTGAAACCTTGCTGAGTGTAGAAGTTTAAAAGTTATAAAAAAAAAAAAAGATTTCTATCAGACAGTGAATAAGGTTGTTTTTACCTAGAACAACCTTACTCACTGTCTGATAGAAAAGAAAATATTTTTATAATTAATTTAGAAGACAGTATGAACCCTTTTGGATTAAGTTTAAAAGTTCAATAATTAGGCTTCAGATGAAAATTAAAAGAACTTTTTCCAATCCAAAATAACAGTTTACAAATGCTTTAAGTTACAGTAGAGGATTGTGAGTCTTCTCTACACATACGGTGAAATATTTAAGCTGTTGTAATTTATTTGTGATGATTATGGTTATCTTTTTTAAATTAAATTACAAATCATGGTATTCTAATTTACCAAAATGCACCAGTATTCAGAATGAAGGCTTATTACTGTGACAATAATAAAAAAGATGGAAAAAGTAAGCTACTCATGTAATTCACTCATTTACTGGTAGTTAATACGTTACCAGCAGAACTGAAACAGCTCAGCTGTCAGCAACCATCATCCAAGAGAGATTATTATCTGACAGATAATGTTAGCACATGCTAACAGTTTAATCAGTTTTCTAAAGCTGAGACAGTCGTTCATTGAAAATAAGAAGCGTTGACTTTACACGCTAAAAACTCACTAACCTTACCAGTGTTGTGTTTAGAAGTAGCCCAGTTTCAGTCATTCTTCACCGGGGCGGAGCGCTGCAGAAACTGACAGGTGGCTGGAGACAGGGAAATGGGGGGGGGGGGGGGGGGTATGATATGACAGTTACACTTTCTGTCCATCACTCAGTATAGTCCGTGTTGTACCTCGGTACGCATCTGTATTGTACTGTGGGTGGCGTACCAAAAAATCCTAATACAAATACAAGTACCGTTACACCCCTAGCAGGTATGTTTTTTTTGTTTTTTTTTAAATAATAAAAAGGTCCCCTGTGCGGTTTCTATTAAAAATTTGAAACTGGCTCAGTATATTTCAGGTTAGTTTGTTGCCATATTCTTAAAGGGCCTATATCATGCAAAATCGACTTTTTTGAGCTTTTAAGCATGTTATAATGTTAATTCCTCACCAAAAACACCCCCAAAGTGGTATTTTGCTCCATTCACGCATTTCTGAGTACTCCTCCTCAACCCTGCTCTCTGAGCTGCTGCTCCGCCCTGTCCCTGATAATGACTGGGTCCCCACGTTCATACGTATGAACATGGGTGAGCCGCCCACTCCAGGAAGTGCCTGTGCTGTCAGCACCACCCCCAGGCTAACGCACACCCCCACTTTCTCTGCGCAGCTAACGGAGCGGTGATCGGCAAAACTCTTTCACTTTAGCATTGACGCTGTGAAGAAGTAGTTCCTCTCACACCTAATCTGCTCAGTGACAACAACTGTTTGCTTTTTTACGTAAGACAATGTCTTCTAAGTTTTCGTGGGCGGAACCCAGCGACACGCTGCAGCAGCCGGCTCAGGGGTTACGTCATGAAATGGGCGGCAGCCACAAGAAGGAGAGGCGTAGCCTCAGAGATCGAGGCATCTTACTTCTGGGTTGGAAAAGTAGCTTGCGAAAATAACTCATATTTCATAAGAAATTCATTCTCCAGTGTACCAAAGGTAATATAGCATGATATAGGCCCTTTAAAATGGCACTAAAATGGTGTAAAAGTACGTGCCCACTGGGGTGTTTTTTCATGGATGGAATTGCGCCACCTTTGACTTATCACAAGTTTAGTATTAAAGTTCTGATTCTGATACCAGCATCGGAAGTCTTGGATACCCCTGAAAAATGCTAGCATTGGTATCGTAGAGTACACCAGTTTGTGTACCGATTCTATACCATGCCATTGATTAGCTCTGAAATGGTACTTGACTACTTTTCAGTGAGCTCCAAATCAAGTTACATACAGGAAAATATCTGTGTGTTGTGCTGCCACTGGGAACTACTAATCAGCTTTGTTTGCTAAAATAATTGATAGCTGCAACCTTAGTTAGTAGTATGCAGCTGTTAAAAATAAGATTTACTATAATTATGTGTGATATATCGGATCAGTGCTTGGTATTGGCTGATACACAAGTTTAAGAATTGGAATCAGTGTCATAGTATTCCAGTCAAGACCAGACCAAGGCCAGAGTCTCTCAAAATCAAGACAAGACCAAATTGAGACCAGGTCAAGACCCCAAACCTTTATACATGGTGGTCTTGGTCTCGACTTGGTCTCTGCCTCACTTGGACTTAGTTGTGAATTGATCTCAACCCGGTAAAGTCTTGGTCTGGTTTTGGTCTGGTCTTGGCTAAAACACTACAGTACTGGAAAGGAAAAACGGCATCAGAACCAGAGGTGGCGCTACACTTTCTTATCTATTATTTTGACAAGCAGGATTGTAAAAAGTCTGTCATAATTTATTATTACCTGTCATTTTAATTTTCATCTAATAAGAGGCCTACAGGATCCGCCATGCAGATGATGCCTTTATTTATTGAAATAATAAACAGAGACTGGTGAGATGGCACTAGATAATCACAATTTAATATACTCTATAAAGTGGAAAAGTGGGAATTACAAGTAAAAGTTACAATAGGTCACCCTCAGTGCTATCTGCCAAAATGACACAATATTCAGTTAACACAGCCTGTGATCTGAACATCTCTACTTGGTGGGCGAACCTAGAGAAGGCAAAGACATCTGTCCCAGCCCCTCTACAGCTGTGCAGATGTGAAGCTGTTCCTGATTGGATGACGTTTGTACTTGTGAGGGAGTCCACCCAGATTCCTGAACGGGTGCAACATGGCATCTGGTTTAGCACGGGCTAGCATGGTGCAGTGGGATCTAAAATTCTGTTTCCACCTCAGTAAAAGGTCTTAATTAGTCAGGTTAATGTCCAGGCTACAACAGGGACACTACTGTGGCTTGTTCTTGCAACCAAGAGCTGCTTGACTACTCTGAGTTTGCGTTGCCAGACTTTGTGCAATAAATAAGTGACTCTATTCATGAAAACAAGTCTAAAACATGAGTTTTAAAACAAACGTAAAAGTTAAAGTTTTTTGTTTTGCTAAGTGAGCCAAAATAAAACAGCTGCTTGAACGGGCCGGGTCTATACAGAACTTTTTCTTCTCCTACCTGCAGATCTCAGACATTCAGGTCAACGGTCAGTCGGACGACATGACGGCCAAAGAGAAGCTACTGCTGTGGTCTCAGAGGATGGTGGAGGGATACCAGGGCCTGCGCTGCGACAACTTCACCAGCAGCTGGAGGGACGGCAAGCTCTTCAACGCCATCATACACAAACACAGGTAAGACTTTCTGATTAGTAATTTCCTGCAGAGTAATCCCTTGTTCATACACAGAAGCATTTTTCAAAACCACAAACTTGTTCTCGCCGCACCACAGGACATGAATTTTACACGCATCTGACCTTTTGCATATTTCAGATTGTGGTGTCAATTTTTATTTATTACAGTAGCTTCAGGCAGGAATGCAAAGTTCATATTTTAGATTTTCAACGGCTCGCTTGTCAGAGCGACATGTGGAACTGCTTATCTTGGGGCCGAATTCTGCATTTCTGTCATTCATTCATCTAGAACAAATTTATAATAAACAAAGCTGTTTTTACATACAGTAAACCTCAACATTAAGAATGTTTGAATTTGTTTGAATTTGTACCAGCTTCTTTACTTCATATGAGGCAGATTTTAAACATGTGGTGAAAATAATCGGACGATGATAAAAAGACAGAAGGGCACCCTCCAACTTGGCACAGACTATAATCATGGATACAGTCACCAGATTACATCAGAATTTTAAAAAGTCCTTAACAGTTTCTCTTTAATTTAACCTCGTCTGTTCCGGGTGTGATCCCAGACCAAACCCTGCTGAACACTGACATCACCTCATAATTTACAAAAAAAAAAAAACTGCACTCAAAAAACTGACTTATGGCACACAAGCGTTTGCATGAATTGGATTTTATTTCTATAACTTTAAGGTATTCACATTGTATAAAATTAGGATACATAAATTCATATTCATAAATACATTTATAAAATCAGTTTATCAAACAAGTTTGATTGTAGAATCCTGTGAAGCAAGCTGGATTTGTTCATGTTTGAATTTAAAACCAATCGCTCTGCTATTTTTGGATCAGCGTTTAGACGACCTCCATATTATTACACTCCAAGAAATCAGATGAAAAATTAACAAATCCACATCAACTTTATAAATTTATTTGAAAAAAGGGATACTTTTTTTTGGCAACATTGCTTTATATCATATTTACATGGAAAAAAATCAAATTTATGACAAGCTGCAAAATTTGTTTGAAAAAAATCACAAATTCATGAGGGGGAAAAAAGCAACAAATTATATGTCTAAAAGTCACAAATATATGGGATGAAAGTACCAAAATTTATCTGGAAAAAAAATTTTAAATTGCATATTTTTGTGGAAACCCCCCCCCCCCACACACACACAAATTTATGATAAAGTTGCAAAATTTACATGATAAATTTTTGAGGAAAAAAGCAGCAAGTTTTATGTGAAATAAAGTTGTACATTTGTGTGGAAAAGACACAAATTTATGAGGGAAAAGCAGTAATTTGTGGAAAAAGCTGCATATTTGTATGAAAAAAAAATCAGCATTTATGACAAAATTGCAAAATTGACATGAAAAAGGCACAAGTCAACCTGACAAAGTCACAAATTTATATGAAAAAAATCTACAAATTTTATGTGGGGAAAAAAACTGCAAATTTAAGGGACAAAAGTACCAAAATTTAAGTGGAAAAAATGCACATTTTTGTGGAAAACCCCCCACAAATTTATGAGGAAAAACCAGCAATTTTTTTCTGAACTGAAGAAAAGCAGTAATTTTTGGTGAACAAGCTGCATATTTACATGGGAAAGAAATCAAATTTATGACAAAAATAGGCCATAAATTTCCGAATAAAAAAGCAGCAAATTTTCTGTGGAAAAGTTACAAATTTAGGGTATAAAAGTACTAACATTTATGTGGGGAAAAAAAATGTCATTTTGTGGGGGGGTGGAATCACATTTATGACAAAAAAGTTGTTAAATTTATGGGGGAAAAACTCCACAAATTTATGAGGGAAAAAGCAGCAAATCTTTTGTGGAAAAGTTGCAAATGTATGGAACAAAGGTATTAGAATTTATGTGAAAAGTGTCACATTTATGTGTAAAAAAACAAACTTTGGATGAAAAGGTAGCAAAATTTACATGAAAAAAAATCACAAATTTAGGAACATCACATTTATATGGAAAAAAAAATCACAAGTGTGAGAAGCGTTTGCAAGTCATATCGTTATCACAATATTCAACAGCAGTATCACATATTGCACGTTTTCCTAATGTTATGCAGCCCTAATTAATAGGTTTTAATAAGACTTTTATATCAACCACTCAGGTTAGATTAATTACTGCACTGATGGAAACGGTTCATTTAAATCCAGTTAATCCAACAATAACTACGACAGTAATTACACTCCACAAGTTGTTCCTTTTCACTCTTTGATCCTCTTCACTGATGTCAAACATTTCACTGTAAGAATCCATTATGATGGCATAAATTAAAGTGCCACTGCTGCTGCCGTCCTCCTCCCTCCTCCTCACTCAGAAAAGTAGTTTTAAACAACCGCCCATCAAGCCCTCAGCAGGAGACTTCTCTACTCGGAACATGTACTTTGGGTGGAGTGCCACTTTGAGTCTGTGTTTGCACAGATCAACAAGTCCTGCATGAGCGCACACGGAGCAGCTCCATTACAGCGAGCAAAGAACCTCGCGCTGACATGAATGATGGTGAAAATATCAGACGGTGAGGGAGCATCGCGCTGATTTGAGAAGAGATTGCCCTGCAGGTATGCTAAGTGGAGGTTTTGCAGGTCGTAGCAGAACGTTGGTACGTGGAGCTTTCGGCCAGAGATTCCTTCTCGACGGAGGAGGAGAAGGATGTGCAGGAGGGTGTCGCGGGGAAAACAGAACAGCAGGATCTAATCTTTCAACCCCTTTTAAAACCCAAAAAGCTTTGAAGCTTGAACGATGCACAGCCTGAAGAGAAAATTCCACTCCAAGAGGCGCCTGAACAGCACCTCCAGCAGCACGGTGGGCTCCATCAGCGACCTGGACGACCGGGTGATTATGCTGTGTGAGGACATCCCCAACGAGAGCACCTTCGACTCGGGCCGGAGCTCCCACAGCACCGGGGCCCGCTCCAGTCGAGGGTCCCACAGCGAGGAGCACGAAGGTGGACCGGAGTCTCCGTTAATCCACCTGAGCAGAGACAGGCTCTCCTACAGGCAGGCCTGCTACCTGAAGAAAGAACCAGGAAGGGAGTACTACCTTCAGAAAGTCGTTCAAGTGTACGAGCCGTATTTGCTGCATTTCTGTCCTTTGAGTCCTCTTTCGCTTTGCTTTTTCTCTGTACAAAAGATTGAATTCTTACCCCCCAGGAGATATAAAATGCTCCCTGCTTGTTCCTGCATGTTATTCGACAGCATCAAGAGGTGCACTTTGTGTCAGTTTTGTTTGCATAAAAACCAGTGGGGGGAATTTTTAATCTTGTCGGGTGGCGGGTCTGGTCTTTGCTTGTCCTTCACGGTGTCAGGAAGGGCTGCTCGTCATTAACAATCCTCCAGAAACAAAACCCAGGAAATATGTGGCACGCATTCTCTGAGCCGATGGTAAAACTGCAGCGGTTAGGAGTCAGTAGTGAGGTGACAGGTAGTTGCTAACTAACTAACTAACTAACTAACCTGCACTTATATAGCGCTTTTCTAGTCACAAAGACCACTCAAAGCGCTTTTCATTAATACTAACCCTCTATTCTAAGGGCCTATAGGAAACAGATATCTAGGGACAATTTAGAACAGCCAATTAACCTAACATGCATGTCTTTGGCATGTGGGAGGAAACCGGAGAAATCCCGGAGTAAACCCACGCAACACGGGGAGAACATGCAAACTCCACACGGATCACTGTTGGTCGGGGGCTGGGATCGAACCCACGACCCCACGATCCCCACAATCCCCCGGCCAAGGGTAAACTGTGCTGCCGCAGTGCTAACCACTGCGCCACCGTGCAGCCCGCTGTCAGTGGAATTTAAAATGTAATGAAGTAGGCTTCACTGGTGAGGGAATCCATAACTAACCAAGAAAACAAATGTATCATGTAAAACTGTTGCAGAAAATAAATGCCAATTAAGAACTACAAATACCTTTAAAGGGGTTATTGACTGAAAGTTTGTTTTTGTAGATTTTAACCTTCTGAAATGCATCTATTGGTCACGTGATTATTGAAAAAAATATCAAAACACTCATTTCTCTTAAAACACAGACTGACTCTGACGAGCCGTTTTAACTCTTGTGGGTTTGCTACAGAATGTCATGGTAAGCCCAGCCTTGGTACTCGCCTGCTGTTCTATTATTGGCCAGCCGAGCTGTCTGTCTGCAAAAATGACCGAGGAGCCCAAGCGGGAGTTAACTGGGGATGTGGCTGTGTTCAGAATTAATGCATCCATTTTTCCTATTTGGGATTTTACTCTCAACGCAAAGCATTTACAGTGGATATAAAAAAGTCTACACACCCTTGTTCAAATGCCAGGTTTTTGTGATGTAAATAATTAGACCAAGATAAATCATTTCAAAACTTTTTCCACCATTAATGTGACCTATAACTTGTACAAACCAATTGAAAAACAAACTAAAATCTTTTAAGGGCAAAAAATAATAAACAGATTAACCTGGTTGCATAAATATGCACATCCTGTTATAACTGGGGATGTGGCTGTGTTCAGAATTTACCAATCACATTCAAACTCATGTTAAATGGGAGTCGGCACACACCTGCCACCATTTAAAGTGCCTCTGATTAACCCCAAATAAAGTTCAGCTGTTCTAGTAGGCTTTTCCTGACATTTTTGTAGTCACATCTTGCAGCACAAGCCATGGTCTGCAGAGAGCTTCCAACGCATCAGAGGGACCTGATTGTTCAAAGATATCAGTCAGGAGAAGGGTACAAAAGAATTTCCAAGGTATTAAATATACCATGGAACACAGTGAAGACAGTCATCATCAAGTGGGAGAAATATGGCACAGCAGTGACATTACCAAGAACTGGACATCCCTCCAAAATTGATGAAAAAATGACAAGAAAACTGGTCAGGAAGGCTGCCAATAGGCCGACAGCAACATTGAAGGAGCTGCAGGAATTTCTGGCAAGTATGGGCTGTTTAGTACATGTGACAACAATGTCCCGTCTAGGGTGGCAAGACAAAAGCCTTATCTTGCAAAAAAAAACATCAAAGCCTGGCTACAATTTGCAAAAATACATTTGAAATCTCTCAATCACATTTGGGAAAATGTGTTATGGTCCGATGAAACCAAGGTTGAACTTTTTGGCCATAATTCCAGAAGGTATATAAGCGACTTTCGCATCTCGGCTCGCACAAAGCATCATGGGAACGTGGCTACCAAACATGCTCTGTCGATGCATTTAATTTATGGAAAGTTCCTGATCTACGAGCATATTGTATGCGTAGGGGTCTTCCCGGTTGTACCCGCAAACGTGAGGATAAACTAGTTGCGCTTGCATTTGCGGCCACGTTGCAGAAATTGGCCAAAATGGCTCCCCTGTATGTACGCTGACATAGCAGATTTTTTGTTGTAAAAGGACCAAGCACCCTTACTTACCAGACTCCGAAACAACTACAAAGAAGGTAAACGAGTGGTTTGACAGCTCAACTTTGGTTTTGTCATTTTGAGTAAATTTCACTACAAGGCATAGCCTGCTTACTTAGATCTATAGGTCAATACTACTATAGTTTAAGTACCACACGTTTTCAGTGATTTGCAATTTTATTTTATACCAGCCTACTTATCAATGGCTTTAATTACATGTGTGTGTAGATCAAGCTTCATTACCATTATACAAAGAACTATCCTAGATCCAGGCCTGCCTGTCCGTACCTACTACTTCAGGGTTTAGACTCGTGTCAGTTAGGCTAGAACTTGAACAATGCACAACACTATTTAATTATGTTATAATATAGACTTACTGCTTTAATCCAACAATTACGTCCGTGCGGATCCTTCATCTTCGTGGGGAATGTATATAACGTGAATGGCGGCGGACATGTGCACACGCTGGTCCTGAAGTTACATGCATGTATGCTGCAAGTTTTCTTTTTCCACTGCTCTAGATGATACATGCCGTTCCACACTTCACTACAGCACAATGTGCACCTGGCATAACGGTGATTTAAAGCTTGAAGCAGACTTTTAACAGCAATTGTTCAGGTGTGATAGTATTGTCTCTATACAAAAGCAAGGCGGCTACCGGAATGTTTGGTAGTCGTGAACTTTGAACTCACATAGTCCACACATGCGCACTCGTATTGCGGAAGTTGCTTATTGGGTGCAAATACAACACTACTCATCACCAAAAAAACACCATACCTACAGTGAAGCATGGCGGTGGCAGCATCATGCTTTGGGGCTGTTTTTCTTCAGCTGGAACTGGGGCCTTAGTCAAGGTGGAGGGAATTATGAACAGTTCCAAATACCAGTCAATGTTGGCACAAAACCTTCAGGCTTTTGCTAGAAAGCTGAAGATGAAGAGGGATTTCATCTTTCAGCATGACAATGACCCAGAGCACACATCCAAATCAACAAAAGAATGGCTTCACCAGAAGAAGATTTAAGGTTTTGGAATGGCCCAGCCAGAGTCCAGACCTGAATCCGATCGAACATCTGTGGGGTGATCTGAAGAGGGCTGTGCACAGGAGATGCCTTCACAATCTGACAGATCTAGAGCATTTTTGCAACAAAGAGTGGGCAAATATTGCCACATCAAGATGTACCACGCTGATAGACTCCTACCCAAAAAGACTGAGTGCTGTAATAAAAGCCAAAGGTGCTGCAACAAAGTATTAATTTAAGGGTGTGCATATTTATGCAAACAAGTTATTGTAAGTCTTTTATTTTTTATTTTTCGCCTTAAAAGATTTCGGTTTGTTTTTCAATTGGGTTGTACAGGTTATAGGTCACATTAATGGGGGAAAAAGTTTTGAAATGATTTATATTGGTTTCATTTTTTTACATCACAAAAACCTGGCATTTGAACAGGGGTGTGTAAACTTTATATCCACTGTATGTTAACTGGCTCAGGCTCACTATCCAAACTAGGAACTAGCTGGCTAAGATTAGCAATAGTGGTGTAAGAGGGAGGGTGGCGTTAACTGCGGCTCTTGAGCATTTACAGAGACATGCATTGAAATGAGTCATTCTGAGGAGTGCTACAAATGATGATTCACAATGGTGCTGTAATATTTAAGTAATTAAAGAAAATGTCACCAAAATATGTTACAAACATTTCATTAAGACTTGTGGAAGCTGTCAAAATGTGGGAAAAGTGCAGTCAATGAATCCTTTAAAGTCTCCAAATGATTCATATTTTTTAAACTATACATAGTTTAAATAAACACAGTCTAATGAATGGAGAGATGTGAAGATGATCAGTTTTAGGGAAAAAGTATTTATAACCTCAGCATTTTGAACCTCTACGATATTTTAGTGGTTGCCTACATTAAAGGTCTGATGACACGATTTTGACATTTTTTAGCATGTTGTGTAAACCCAAAAGTCATTGTCGATGATCAATATAATATTTTTAACCGTGCCTGTATAACATAGTTATCAACAAAAAAACGCAGCCGTTGACTGGACTGTGGTGCCACCCACCGAATGAAGAAGAAGGCTGAAATGACGTCAGCGAGAGAACGGATACTGGTGTTGTTAACTGGAATGACAGCAGCTTTGTAGCTCACAGTTTCTCTGGTTTCTCGTTTTAGTTTTACGGCTATGCCTTTGTGTTGTGTCGCAGGCTTAGATAAACAGCAGGCCGTGAAAGACCACATCACACGCTTCAGCTCCAACTGTCATAAGCCTCCTCGTGCACTCCTCGTGCACTTTTACGCTGGAGTATCAGGAGCTGAGCCAGCTTGGTTTCTCCCACCTCGGTCCAGACCTCTCTGTGGGTTTAGGTGCCGCTGTTTATGTATGTATAGTACAGTATGTATTTCAGTGTGCTTTCCTCTCCTTAGCCACTGTCTGGCCGGCAGCTGTTAAGACGGCCACATTGACCAACTTTCTGTGATCGCATGCTGACGCTCGCTGGTCCAGCCATGCCCCCTTTCTCATTATCACCAGCTGATTCCCACTCCTGCTGATCATCTTTCCCGGTCCTCGCCCAGATGCTTCTCATCACACAATCACCAGCAGTGCATGTACTTTGTGGCCGTTTGCCAGTCACGCACTGCCGGTCCATAGTATTGTCATCTGTGCTGTTAGTCTGCCAGTATTTTCAGCACTCTCACGACATGTTAACCACTCCATGTTCGCCATGGTTCTCGTGCGTCCTTGAAGCGATGTCGGCTCTGGGGCGCACCTGTGGCTAACACGTCTCCTCTCATTCATTCTCTGGGCGATGCCGGCCCCCGAACACCATCAGTAAGTGTGTTTGTGTTTTTTGTACGTCTTCACCTTTTTGGGAATTGTCTGTCTTTCTGTATTAAATGTGCTGTGGTGAACCCTGCACGTAAATCCTCGTTATTTCATCCTCCCTCTCCGTGCGCTGCATTAGAACGCACGGAGGGTCATGACAAGGAGCGCACGAGGAGGGGGAGGATGAATGGATTTACACGCAGGATTCACCACAGCACATGTATTGAACATAAGACTGATGACAACAGTTCCCAAAAAGGTGAAGACTTACAAAAATAAACAAACACTTACAGTTGGCGTTCGGGGCTGACATCGCCCAGCGAACACATGGAGAGGAGACGTGTTAACCATGGTTGCGCCCCAGGGCTGACGTCACTTCAAGGGGTGCAACAGAACCACGGCTGTATGGAGTGACTAACACATCGTGATAGTGTTGGCAATATTGGCTGGCTGACAACACAGCAGATGATGCACACAAAACATGAACAGCTGACTGTCAAAGAGAGAGGGGGCGTGGTCGGACTGGCGAATCTTGGACAGCGCCCACCTGAAAGTGGGTCAAAACGGCTGCCCAACAAACACCAGCCAGAGCAGCGGCTGCTGGCATGGAAAAGAAAAAGAACACAAACATAAAAACAGCAAGAACTCAAAAGGTAATCCATAATAAACCCGATGCCTGAGCCACAGAGAATACACTGCTATGATTTTATTGAAAAATCGGGTTTAAATAAATTATATTTATGAACAAATAATTTGTTGTAATATCTGTTACAAAAGCATACCACTTGGTGTTCCCCTGCCGTGTGTTTGTCGCTGCTGCTGCACCGGGCATGTGTGCCTCTCCACCGTCACTCTCTGAGTCTGACTCGCTAGGCACGATGCCCGCTTGGCACGGCTCAAACCTATAAGGTCTGATGCCCCCAGATTCTTCATTATCACAACATTCTTCTGAACTATAATCATCAGAAGACTGGACAACACAAACCAATTCCAGACTTCATGTACTGGAACCATCGTCAATGTTTTCTACCGCTTCCATCCTGCGTGTACAATGGGCAGCCAAGCGCTGTGTTCTCCCGCTGACATCACAACATGGTCAGGGGGTTTTCCAGCCACTGACACAATTGGTGACGTGGCGCTCATGAAAACGTTGGATATTCGCGTGAAAAAAAGCCTGTTTGACTTTGAACTGCACAAACCCACCTATTTTGTCATATTGAAATTATGTGTTGCAAAATTAGATGCAGTCAAAATCGTGTCATCAGACCTTTAAGTTGTTGGAAAATTACATATGATCAGTTGTATTAGTTCATTATGGTAGGTGACAGTTGGCTTGAAAAAACTAAGTTTACTAGTAAGTAAATGACCACTGTAATGAAATCAAAATACATCAAGCACATTATTCTTAACAGTCATTTGATAGCACTTCAAATTGTAGACTAAAGGTTACAAACTTTTTCTGTTTCCACTCCTTACCCAGAGTTTCTGAGCCCAAGGTGTTAGCTTCTTCAGAGCTAACAGTGCTACTATGGAGTTAGCTTACCAAGCATGGTTTATATTATTGTTTCGTTTAAATTTCAGTCATCCTTATAGACATCACCGTTCTCACCTGGTTCATTATTCCACAGTCAATAACATATCTTGTCAGTCTGGCTTATTTTGTTACATTTTGTCCGTGATGTTAGCATGAGTTTGGCGAGGCTCTCTGAATCTGTCTAAACGTATTAGAGTTCCCCTTGGTGGAGAGAAGCTGACAGGCCATTTAGCGTTAGCTTACCTGTCTGATGGGTTTGATCTCTATTTTCTGCAAATTCTATCCACTGCACTGGAATCCTTATTCATCTACCAACGCTTGACCAATAAATGTCGTTCTTAAACATTATTTTAGCTTATTTTACTATAGTTTATTGTAGTCGGACCATGACCAAAGGTGGCAAGTGGCCATAAAGTTTCCCATTCACTCCTTGGTAATAGTTTCTGTGCTTACTGTACTCCAGGGAATGGTCATATCCTATCAACCGCTGACACTGCACCCCTGTCCACTACTGATGCTTTATTTCATTCATTCAGATGAATTTATGTTGTCTCAGTCTGCGTTAGCTACCCGAGCTAGGAGCTCGCCAGCTAACATTAGCAACATCATAAGTTTATGGAAGGCTCTGGGTGGGGTGAACTGGGGCTCATGAGTATTTAAAGAGACAGGCGCTGAAAAGAGCCATTGTGAGGAAGGCTGCAAAAGATGATTCACAAACATGCTACAGTAGTTGGATAAATAAAGGTAGTTTGACCAAAGTATGGGACAAACATTTCATTTAGACCTGTGGAAAAAGTGCAGTAAATGGGACATTTAAAGTAAATTTTAATCAGCAGTAATAACAGTGTAATTACCGACTGCCACTCAACGTTGGCTCCCTATTGTTGCCCACAGGCCCACCGTGATTGACATGGGTCAGGTGTACCGACAGTCTAACCAGGAGAACCTGGAGCAGGCCTTCAGTGTGGCTGAGAGACAGCTGGGCGTCACCAGACTGCTGGACCCTGAGGGTGAGCAGAAGCAGCCTGAATAATTTACTTTAGAGAGCGTGTGAGCATGTGTTCAGTCGCTGTTTTAGGCCCGAAGGTTTTCATTTGTTTTCTTTTAAGCCGCGATCAGATCACATACTAAACTCAAGCTGTTATTCAAGTTTATCTCTTGCAAAACATCAGTGTGTGTGTGTGTGTGTGTGGGGGGGTATTTATTAATAATAAAACTGTCATATTTCTCATTTTGTTATCATAACACTTTGTAACTACTGAACAAAATAGAAGTTATTTTATTCTGGGATCCTTTCATTTTTATTATTCCACTGCTTTATACACTGTAATTTTTGTTCTTATTTTCCCTGTACAGATGTGGACGTGCCCCATCCAGATGAGAAATCCATCATCACATACGTTTCCTCTCTGTACGATGCCATGCCCAGGGTACCAGATGTCCAGGATGGCGTCAGAGCCAATGTGAGCGTTCCTCTTTCTCTTCAACAATTCATCGTTGCTTCAGCTCAGTTTTCAAGCTCTGTAAACAGCAGAAACAAGAAAAGGTTCAGGTTACTTTATTTGTACCCGTAGGTAGATTTGTTTTGCAGTCTGGTGACATCCATATTTACAAGCCACAAATTACATTCAACATAGACACAAACACAGGCACACATGAAATTGACTATAAACATGATAAAAATACTCAAGGCTCCATCAATCAGGGTATAAAAAGACAAAGAGATGAGAGAAAAATCAGAGGTAAGAGAGAAGAGTCATATTAAAAGTTAAAAACTAGTCAAAGAGGTTAAAAACTCAAAGGTCTAAAACTCAATAAAATATTTAGAACCCAAGTAACATCCTACAAAAATAAGTAAATATAAAATGTAGTTAATAAATAGGTACCTAAATTATGTGCAATATATTGTTACAACTTTTTTTTTTTTTTTTTTTTTTGTTACTTATTTGTACCCGTAGGTAGACTTGGTTTGCAGTCTGGTGACAAGCCACCGGCTGCTGGTCGCTGCGTGCGCGAGCGCCCTAAACCTACATGTTTTTGGTATGCGGGAGGAAACCGGAGAAATCCCGGAGTAAACCCGCGCAACACGGGGAGAACATGCAAACTCCACACAGCTCACTGTTGGTCGGGGGCTGGGATCGAACCCACGATCTCATGATCCCCGCGATCCCCCGGCCGAGGGTAAAACTGTGCTGCCACAGTGCTAAACCACTGCGCCACCGTGCAGCCCACGGCCCAACTTGTTCAACTCTTTGACAGCAGCAGGAACAAAGCTGTTTTTGTAGTGCTGGGTTTTACTTTTTGGGACAGCAAACCTCCGTCTTGAGGGAAGAAGCTGAAAGTGGCAGTGCAAAGGGTGGGAGTCATCATTTAAAATGGAGGTAGCCATCCTCTGTACTTGTCTGGTGTACAGGGATGTCAGGCTCAGCTGTGACTCACCAAGCAAACAACTGGACCATCTAACTACCTGATCCAAGGATTTCCTCTGTTTCAGTTTTATCTGACCAAACCATGACGCTAAAGAAAAGGATAAAACAGATTCAATAAAAGCCCGATAAAACATTGTCATTATGGTTCGGTCAATTTGGAAGCGTGCAAGTTTTCTCAAGCAATGCAAATGTTGCTGACCCTTTTTGCACACCCTTTCACAGTTCTCTTCAAAGTTTAAATTACTATCAATAATCGTCCCAAGATATTTGTAGGATTGTACACATTCGGTGGTCTGGCCTTTTAGTACGGTGACTTTGTGCCTGGGAGTTTTCCTCCTAAAGTCAATAATCATGTCTTTAGTTTTTGTCGTATTCAGCTGCAGGTAGGAATCCTCACACCAGTGAACAAAAACATCAACTACTGGGCTGTGGCCACTCTCACCATCCTGGAGGAGACTGACAATAACTGAATCATCAGCATACTTTATAATGTGTCTGTTGTCATGTCTGCTCCGACACATGTTTGTGTACAGGATGAAGAGTAGTGGTGACAACACACACCCCTGAGGAGAGCCAGTAGAAGAGCACTTTAGGTCAGACAATGTACCGTTGACCCTTACTCTCTGCGCCCTGTTGGTTAAGAAATCCAGAATCCAACCCACCAGATTATTGCTCAAATCAAATTGTTGCAGGAGCCTTTCAACTAAGATATGAGGTTGGATTGTATTAAAGGCGGAGGAAAAGTCCACAAATAAAAGCCTGGCGTGTGTCCCATTAAAATCCAGATGTTTAAAAAGCATGTTAAACAGAGTGACAGTGGCATCCTCCACTCCTCTGTGAGGCCTATAGGCAAACTGCAGAGGATCCAATCCAAGGCCTCATTTTATGAGCAGTCTGCACAAAATGAATGGTTATATTCTCACAAATGTTGCTGTAATCTACAAAAATTAGGATTTTTGAAAATTAAGCTTCATTTAAAGGATCATATGGTGCAAAATTGTATTTTTTGGTGTTTTATCCTTATAAACTATGCCCTAGATCACATGTATATTGCATTTAAAGAAATACACACTGCTTTTATTTTGTAATTAACTCTTAAAGAAAACAAACAGATTGCACTTCCTGAATTTTATGATGTCACAAACCTTACCCAGTCAGATTAGGGGCTCATTAATATTGATGAGAAGGCTAAAAACTGCCTGTTTGATGATTTTTTTAGTCTTTAAAACTGCATCTGCATGTCCTTAATGATAACCAAACCCCTGGGAAATGTACACTACAGAAGTTTTAAGAAAAAATCAACTCTTTAAACCTAATGTATAGACCGCTTTCCTGTTCCAGGAGCTGGAGCTGCGTTGGCAGGAGTATTATGAGCTGGTGACGATGCTGCTGCAGTGGATCAGGCACCACATCCTGGTCTTCGAGGAGAGAAAGTTCCCCACCAGCTACGAGGAGATTGAGGTAAGTGGATCTCAGCCCTTCATCATGGATCGCATGAAGCCCACATGAGTGATAACGAAGTTCCTGTTGGTTCATTTATTCCTCTGATTTCCTCACCTTCAGGTTCTCTGGCGTCAGTTTTTGAAGTTTAAGGAAACGGAGCTTCCTGCCAAAGAGGCCGACAAGAACCGCTCCAAACACATCTTTAAATCATTTGAGGTGGCTTTGAATTAAATTCAGAATAAATATGATTAAATTAATAAGGGCAAGAAAGAGTAGCAGTAATTTGAAAATTGCATTAATTGTTTTGGAGACACTGGCTGCAGGGAGCTCTGTGTGCACTATTGGAGCTAAATAGCAGTGCTGTCATTCTGCTCAGAGTGGCAAAAATTAGATGTGGGAAAAACTCTGCAGCAAAATTTCACATCAAACATAAATGGAAATCTTAAATTTGCACTTTATTTTGTTTGCTCTTTAAATTGTGACTTTTTACTTGTTAATTGCAGGTCAAATTGAGAAATTTTCCCATAAATTAGCAACTTTTTCCTTAAATTTTCCCTTTTTTTTTCCCTCTTCCAAAGCCATTTGTTGCTACTAGTCATGGGCAGAAGAACCACACGTGATCTGGCGGCGACAGGTCTCAGACCTCATGATCTGTACAGTTACGCAGTGTAGTTTAAGATTTTTATTGCACTGTATCAGTGGTGGCTGATGACTAACAGAAACTGATGAGGTTATGTTAAGAACTGAGCCAATCCAAAGTTGAATAATGGAGATTTTTTTTACTTCTTTTTTTGAAAAGAAAACTTGTTTTATTAATAGTTAGGTCACTTGATTACATTTTAAATCATGACTAATCACATAGTTAACTCTCGATATCAGATAATCTTTTAAATTTACACAATAGTTCTACGGCTGATCACTGCACCTTATTTTTATTCTTTTTAAATACCTCTGTTTATTATACATTCGGTACCATTGCACTTTATCCTGGAACACTTAGCTGTTCTTTTTGTTTGATTTAGTATATTTAAATAATGCAATGACTGTCTTTTTAATTGCTCTTGTTTTTTTTTTAATGCAAAACAGTGTCCTGTTTTTATGTACACTCATAAAAATTATAAGATAAGATAAGATAAGATAAGCCTTTATTAGTCCCACAACGGGGAAATTCCAGGATTGCAACAGCACAGGGATAGCAACACTCAGAGCAACAATCAGAAGGCAAGAAAAAAAACAAGCAAGCAAGAGCAGCTAATATACATATGTACATATTACTATAAAATATATATATACACACAGACACACAGTGCAGAGCATTGTAGCTGGATGGAATAAATATATTAATATATGAACACACAGTGCAGAGCATTGTAGCTAGATGGAATAAATATGTAAATATATAAACACCCACAGTACGGAGCATTGCAGCTAGGTGGAATAAATATGCAAGTATATAAACACACACAGTGCGGAGCAATGTAGCTAGATGGAATAATATGTAGATATATAAAAACACAGTGCGGAGCATTGTAGCTAGATGGAATAAATATATAGATATATAAATATAAACATAAACACACCCAGTGCTGAGCATTGTAGCTAGATGGAATAAATATGTAAATATATAAACACACACAGTGCAGAGCATTGTTGCTAGATGGGATGAAACAGCATAACCGTCTACTTAGTTATCCTACATGGTATGATTATGTGCCCATACATATTCTCACCCTCCATAGTGACCAGTATGTTCCTAATCAAAGGAAATCTAATCAGAATCTAATGTAATTAATCACACATCTTTGATCAGTTTTTCTTTGTTCTTTTCGGCTCATGGACGTTTTTTCCCAGGGCTGCCTTCCCTGGCGTGCTGCGTTGCTTCCAGATTTCGAGAACTCCAGCTTGGGCTGAGAGCCTTAAGTATGGAAAGCCATCAGGGTCAAAAACACTCCATGTGCATGTTATTCATGCATAAAGAAAGGGGGGAAAAAACAACAACTGCGTCAATGAGGGTGGTGCGTTAACTTGTTGTGGCGTTATCATTGACATTAAATAAGGATTTGTTTCAACTTGTTACGTTTGCTCACGAAAATGTGAAAAAAGACGCTGTATTTTCTTCTTGACGTCAGGTGACATTTAGTTCCATTTTACTGAAGAAAATCACATACAGCTCTACAATCGGTGTTTCCAAAACTGGGTAGCTCACCCTGAAACAGTCTAGATGAATAGATGTATTCAGGAGTAAGATACTTCCTCACCTGTAGTTTACTTCATCTTTTCCTCTCCAGGGTGCGGTCCAGGCAGGTCAGGTCAAAGTTCCGCCCGGGTACCATCCCTTCGATGTGGAGAAGGAGTGGGGTCGTCTGCACGTCGCCATACTGGAGAGAGAACGTCTCCTCAGGACTGAATTTGAGAGGTAATCTCATCCTGTGCTCATCAGCCACCGTGGCTACTAGTTTCCAGAGGTTGTGTCCTCTCAGCTCTTTTACTAGGCTACCTCTGTGATAGATTAGATAGTTTTTGCCCCCCCTCCCCAAAAAAGGTAAATGGCGTTCACTTATAATATAGCGATTTTTCTCATCTGTGGATGACCAAAGCGCTTTATAGATCCTGCTATCCACCCATTCACACACACATTCACACACCGATGGTGGCAGGGCTGCCATACACACAGAGGTGCGACCCTGACCACCAGGAGCAACTGGGGGTTCAGTGTCTTGCTCAAGGACACTTCGATATGCGGACTGCAGACAGAGTGGGAATCGAACCCCTGACCCTCCGATCAGTAGTCGGCCACACTACACCTGCGCCACAGCCGGATGGAGAAACATCTGCAGTAGCCACTAACAATGTCTGACACTAATGTGAAGGCAAAACCACTTTAAATTTTGCTCTGTACAATGGCAGTAAACGCATTCATATTACAATAATCTGCTCATCTTCATCAGTAATGAGCAAGTATTTTCCTATAAAACATGCTGTATTGCTTGCAATTTTGCTAAACTTTTCATGTATGGCTTTTTTTTAGCAATTTTTTTCCTCAGATTGCCAATTTTTTATCATAAATGTGTGAATTTTTATCAGAAGTTTCCAGCTTTTGAAATGATAAATTTACCACTTTTCTCCTGAATTTGTGAGGTTTTCTTTCTCACAAATAACGTTTTCCTAATAAATACAGTGGTGTGAAAAAGTGACTGCCCCTTCCTGATTTCTCATTTTTTGTATGTTTGTCACACTTGTTTCAGATCATCAAACAAATTTAAATATTAGACAAAGATAACACAAGTAAACACAAAATGCAGTTTTTAAATGAAGGTGTTTATTATTAAGGGAAAAAAGTCCAAACCTACATGGCCCTGTGTGAAAAAGTGATTGCCTCCTAAACCTAATAACTGGTTGGGCCACCCTTGGCAGCAACTACTGAAATCAATCAATGCTGTGGCATCTCATTCGGATTCGGGTCACGACTTTGACTAGGCCACTCCAAAGTCTTCATTTTGTTTTTCTTAAGCCGTTCAGAGGTGGACTTGCTGGTGTGTTTTGGATCATTGTCCTGCTGCAGAACCCAGGTGCGCTTTAGCTTGAGGTCACAAATAGATGGCCAGACATTCTCCGTCAGGATTTTTTGGTAGACAGCAGAATTCATGGTTCCATTTACCACAGCAAGTCTTCCAGGTCCTGAAGCAGTAAAACAGCCCCAGACCATCATGTTACCACTCCCATATTTTACTGTTGGTATGATGTTCCTTTTCTGAAATGCTGTGCTACTTTTATGCCAGATGTAATGGGACACACACCTTCCAAAAAGTTCAGCTTTTGTCTCTTCAATCCACAGAGTATTTTCCCAAAAGTCTTGGGGACCATCAAGATGTTTTCTGACAAAACTAAGATGAGGCTTTATGTTCTTTTTGCTCAGCAGTGGTTTTCGTCTTTGAACTCTCCCATACAGGCCATTTTTGCCCAGTCTCTTTCTTATGGTAGAATCATGAACTCTGACCTTAACTGAGGTACATCCATCCATCCATCTTCTACCGCTTTTCCGGAGGTCCGGGTCGCAGAGGCAGCAGTTCAAGCAGAGAAGCCCAGACTTCCCTCTCCCCAGCCACCTGCTCCAGCTCTTCAGAGAAGATACCAAGGCGTTCCCAGACCAGCTGGGAGACATAGTCTCTCCACCGAGTCCTGGGTCTGCCCCGGGGTCTCCTCCCAGTGGGACGTGCCTGAAACACCTCAAGTGGGAGGCGTCCAGGAGGCATCCTAATCAGATGCCCATACCACCTCAACTGACTCCTTTCAATGTGGAGGAGCAGCGGTTCTACTCTGAGCCTCTCCCGGATGACTGAGCTCCTCACCCTATCTCTGAGGGTGAGTCCAGTAATCCTACGGAGAAAGCTCATTTCAGCCGCTTGTATCCGCAATCTCGTTCTTTCGGTCATTACCCAAAGCTCGTGACCATAGGTGAGAGTAGGAACGTAGATTGACTGGTAAATCGACAGCTTTGCCTTAGAACTAAGCTCCCTCTTCACCACAACAGGCCGGTACAACGTCCGCATCACTGCAGATGCTGCTCCAATCCGTCTGTCGATCTCTCGCTCCATTTTCCCCTCACTCGTGAACAAGACCCCAAGATACTTAAACTCCTCCACTTGGGGCAGGAGCCTGTCCCCAACCCGGAGAGGACAATCCACCTTTTTCCTGCTGAGGACCATGGATTCGGACTTGGAGGTGCTGATTCTCATCCCAGCCGCTTCACACTCAGCGGCAAACCGTCCCAGCAAGAGCTGTAGGTCATTACTGGATGAAGCCAACAGGACAACATCATCTGCAAACAACAGAGATGAGATCCTGTGGTCACCAAGCATGACACCCTCCATTCCCTGGCTGCGCCTAGAAATCCTGTCCATAAAAATTATGAACAGGATCGGTGACAAAGGGCAGCCCTGGCGGAGTCCAACTCTCACTGGGAATGACTCCGACCGAGTGTTGGCAATACGAACTAAACTCTCACAACGGTCGTACAGAGACCGAATAGCTCGTAACAACAAGCCCGATACCCCATACTCCCGAAGCACCCCCCCACAAAAATCCACGAGGGACGCGGTCAAATGCCTTCTCCAAGTCCACAAAACACATGTAAACTGGTTGGGCAAACTCCCACGAACCCTCAAGAATTCTCGAGAGGGTAAAGAGCTGGTCCGATGTGCCACGGCCAGGACGAAAACCACATTGCTCCTCCTGAATCCGAGGTTTGACCAACGGCCGGACTCTCCTCTCCAGTACCTTGGCATAGACCTTCCCAGGGAGGCTGAGGAGTGTGATCCCTCTAAAGTTGGAGCACACCCTCCGGTCCCCTTTTTTGAAGAGAGGAACCACCACCCCGGTTTGCCATGCCAAAGGCACTGCCCCCGACCTCCACGCAATGTTGCAGAGGCGTGTCAACCATGACAACCCAACAACATCCAGGGCCTTGAGGTACTCGGGGCGAATCTCGTCCACCCCCGGAGCCCGGCCACCAAGGAGATTTTTAACCACCTTGGCGACCTCAGCCCCTGTGATAGGCGAGTCATCCCCCTCGTCCCCAAACCCTGCTTCCTCTGTGGAAGGGTTATCAGTGGGATTGAGGAGATCCTCGAAGTATTCCTTCCACCGCCCGACGATATCCCCAGTTGAAGTCAACAGTGTCCCATCCGCACCATGCACAGTGTGGACGGGGAGCTGCTTTCCCCTCCTGAGCCGCCCAACAGTTTGCCAGAATCTCTTTGAAGCCACTCTGGAGGGTCCACCCTCCAGTGGGTTCACCACCTGCAGGAGGGATCATGGGGTCCGGTGCTATGTGGATTAGGTGGCGGTCAAAGGCGGAGACCTTGGCGGACTGATCCCAAGCTTTCTAAACTGGCTTAACTGAGATAAATGAGCTAAACCACAGGACACACACCCAGGCTTGATCAACCTGTGGTGGGCCTGCCTCAGTGGAGGGTGTCTTGTGATAAATGACCGAAACACCCTGTGATGCTGAGGTACACAACTGATGATGTGTCCCGGCGGTGAAGCCTGATAGCAGCCATCTCTCAAGAACTCCCCACGGACTCAGAAGTGGTGCAAACAGCAGGGACTGTAACAACTAGTCCTTTCATCGAACCATTTCTCATTTGTTCCTGAATTTCTTCGGATCGCAGCATGATGTCTAGCTTTTGAGGATCTTTTGGTCTACTTCACTTTGTCAGGCAGGTCCTATTGAAGTGATTTCTTGATTGAGAACAGGTGTGGCAGTAATCAGGTCTGGGTGTGGCTAGAGAAATTGAACTCAGCTTTCCAAAGATGTGATAAACCACAGTTAATTTATGTTTTAACGGGGAAGGCAATCACTTTTTCACACAGGGCCATGTAGGTTTGGATTTTTTTTTTACCCTTAATAATAAACACCTTCACTTAAAAACTACCTTTTGTGTTTACATGTGTTATATTTGACTAATATTTAAATTTGTTTGATCTGAAACATTTAAGTGTGAAAAACATACAAAAAAAAAAAGAGAAATCAGGAAGGGGCAAACAGTTTTTCACACCACTGTATGTGACTTTCAATGTAATTTTAAAAAATAGTTCTATACATTTTAGATATACAGATATCCATTACCCCCCTCTGAAATTTGTATCTTGCTTACGGTAAATTTGTGACTTTACCATAAGTCCGCTACTTTTTCCCCTTATAAATGCAATGGGTTTATACAGAGACTATAGTAGTTTGCAAAAATTGGGCCATTCTGCAAAAGTCTAAGTAGCCTACACACCCAGTTAACTCTTAGGGACTTTTGTGCACATTTTATGCACTTTTCATTCTTTGTTTTTAATTATGGCTGTGTTCATGCATGATCTTATTTCCAGCTCAGCTCCTTTAGAACTTCTAAAATACACTGTGTACTAGCAGTTGTTACACTCATACGGTTTACTGCAAAAATGTGCAATTGAAACCCCTTCAAAATTCAAGTTTTGATCTCAATTCCACTAAAGAACAATACATGCATTTATATCTGGGTGTTAATCTGGGCTTTTGCCTCGGAATTGATCATTTTTACTGCTCTCCAGCAGATGGCGCCATTTTGACCATATTTGGCATATGGAGAAAAAAACATACTATTTCCACTAGATGGCACTGTCACAATTTCCCCCTCCCATAATGTATAAAATCAACGTTGCTACTAAACATTGACATGTCCCAGGCTGTAATAATTCAACACAAAAAATTACTTTATATACTGAAAATAATTTTTTTTTTTTT
Source organism: Pholidichthys leucotaenia (assembly GCA_020510985.1). Taxonomy (NCBI): domain Eukaryota; kingdom Metazoa; phylum Chordata; class Actinopteri; order Cichliformes; family Pholidichthyidae; genus Pholidichthys; species Pholidichthys leucotaenia. Next base: position 62,376,936 of record CM035839.1, read on the forward strand.
CTGTTTTTTTTTTCCATCTAAAAAACATGGTGGCATCATGGCAAAAACCTAGCCTTAAAGAATTAAAATCTATAAAAATTAAAGAATATTTGATATGAATAATTAGGTCAGATGTAGGTGAAAAAATAGCTCAATGAAAGTAGAATATAATGTATATTTTTTTTATAGCTACCATATGAAAAGTACATTTTTTGTGCTTAGCAGTACAAGTGACTAAATACTTAAAGGGTCACTGAGGGTTAATTGAGCACACTAACTGAAAAGAATCACCACAATAATTTGTCACGTTGCGCTCACACTTTTTGCATACAACTGTATATAACGGAGTGTGGCCCCTGCCAAAGAGGTTCGCTAGAGTGATTGAGTTCCCGGCCACGGCTGAATTCTGCCAGTATTGTGGCTGGGCCGGTGCTAAAGCCAAAGCCTGGAGATAACTAAACCTCATCACATGCTGTCTGTTACCAAAGCAAAAAAAAAAACAGTAAAAGAAAAACTTCAGAGCATGAGGAAACTGCAGCTGCTTGACCATGACGATGACTCATCTCCAGATGATGAAACACGGCTTTTCTCCTCAAATCAAACCAAGTTGGCTTTGTAGGATGGGAAATAAAACTCATATTGGGGCAAGCACATGATGAGCTGCACCATCGTCACGGCAACCGTCTCACAATAAATTTTGTCTCTCACTGAGCTGTTTACAAACCGTTGGGACAGGCAGCAGGGCGTAGGCTTTCGAGTTTCAAGTTGCTTCTGCTCATCTTAGTTGGAGCGTGAAAGGAGCAACATCATGGCTTTCATGCATCAGGGATACGAGTTAAAGTTTTTGTTCCGCCAGAGGACCGAGTGAGCGTTTTATTTTCACGTTTTTCTAGGTAAAAAAAAAAAGGGGCTTTCTGACCTTTGACCTCCTCTCTCTCCCCCTCTGCAGGCTGGAGCGACTCCAGAGGATCGTCAGTAAGGTCCAGATGGAGTCGGGGGTGTGTGAGGAGCAGCTCAACCAGGTGGAGACGCTGCTGCAGACGGTGAGGCATAAACTACATTAAAAAAAAAACCCAACCTGTTAATCATTTGCAAACAAATGAATAACCAATGTTCTGCTCTGCAGGATGTGAGGCTGATGAGCTCGGGGAAACCTCCTCAGCACAGCGGGGAGGTGGAGGCAGACCTGGAGAAGGCCGAGGGGATGATCCGCCTCCTGTTCAACGACGTTCAGCTGCTCAAAGATGGACGCCACCTGCAAGCTGAACAAATGTACCGCAGGTGCAGAAGAAGAAAATTCACTTAACCCTGCAGCATTTTAGACAGCCACTCTGTGACATCAGGGCACATCTTTACCTATAAGTGTGTAATTTGAAATTATGCTATAAAATGCCAAGCAGAAAAATGACACCCTGCATTAGGTTATGCAGGGCTCCACTGATTATAACAAATGACTCGCTGTGGCTTTGACAAGAGGGAAAAAAAACTCTAAAAGTTATGCGATTAACAAAAATTGTGCACATTTTAAAGAAAAAGTCTCACTTTTTTAAATAATTGCAAATTTACCAGGACAAAGGCTCACATTTGCACCAAAAGCTGCAGATTTAAGAAAAAAAAAACTTGCAGCTATTACAAGGAAAATGTTAAATTTATAACAAAAAGTTCAAATTTATGAGTTGAATGTAGAAAAAAAAAGTTCAGAATCAGCACCTCCAAGTCCATGGTTCTCAGCCGGAAAAAGGTGGATTGTCCTCTCTGGGTTGGGGACAAGCTGCTGCCCCAAGTGGAGGAGTTTAAGTATCTTGGGGTCTTATTCACGAGTGAGGGGAGAATGGAGCGAGAGATTGACAGACAGATCGGAGCAGCATCTGCAGTGATGCGGACGTTGTACCGGTCTGTTGTGGTGAAGAGGGAGCTGAGCTCCAAAGCAAAGCTGTCGATTTACCGTTCAAGCTACGTTCCTACCCTCACCTATGGTCACGAGCTTTGGGTAATGACCGAAAGAGCAAGATCACGGATACAAGCAGCTGAAATGAGCTTTTGCCGTAGGATTGCTGGACTCACCCTTAGACATAGGGTGAGGAGCTCAGTCATCCGGGAGAGGCTCAGAGTAAATCCGCTGCTCCTCCACAGTGAAAGGAACCAGTTGAGGTGGTTTGAGCATCTGATCAGGATGCCTCCTGGACGCCTCCCACTTGAGGCGTTTCAGGCACGTCCCACTGGGAGGAGACCCCAGGGCAGACCCAGGACACGCTGGAGAGAGACTACATCTCCCAGTTGGTCTGGGTACGTCTTGGTATCCTCTCTGAAGAGCTGGAGCAGATGGCTGGGGAGAGGGACGTCTGGGCTTCTCTGCTTGAGCTGCTGCCTCCGTGACCCGGACCGCCGGAAAAATGGTAGAAGATGGATGGATGGATTTCTGCAGGATTTCCTATGTGCTTTGGAGGAGAGTGATGATTGATAAAATGTGAATTTTTGCATTCTTTTAAATCTGACTGCAAGTTTGTGCTGAATATTACTCACTGCAGCTTTGAAACAGTTACTTAATTGGGAAAAGTCAGCCAAAATAAAAAGTCACAAATTTAAGTTAAAAAACTTTCCTATTACCTCTGTTGATGGGTCAGTTTATTCTTGTAATTAAAGTAGAGGTTGCCAGACCTACCCTGAACAAGTCAAATCAAAAAAAATCTAACTGTCTCTTGTTTTTGTCGTTTCTGTCTCCAGAGTCTATCGCCTCCACGAGCGGCTCGTGAACCTCCGCAGCGAGTACAACCTGCGCCTCAAGTCGGGTGTGACAACCACCCAGATCCCCATGACCCAGGTCCACACCGTCCAGGTCCTGCAGCAGGCCCCCACGAGGGTGCGGCCCGAGCTGGACGAGGTCACCCTGCGCTACATCCAGGACCTGCTGGGCTGGGTGGAGGAGAACCAGCGGCGGGTGGACGAAGGGGAGTGGGGCACCGACCTACCCGCCGTGGAGTCCCAGCTGGGCAGCCAGCGGGGCCTCCACCAGTGTGTGGAGGAGTTCCGCGCCAAGATAGAGAGGGCCAAGGCTGACGAGGTATCAACACAGAATTTCATCCAAGATTTTATCCAGATTTGGTTTGAGAGTGGCTAGCTTTTGGTCAGTCTGCGGACACCGGGGTTCAACAACATCTGGCTGCTTAGTCACATGTAGCTCTGTTGCTCCAGTATGGAGAAAGTTACATTTTTTGAAAAAAAAACACAAAAAAAAAAACCATATAGTAAACCCTAATATTAGATCAAAGTAATGGACATCTCTTCTAAGCAAATAAATCAGCTAATCTCTCTGTCACTGCATTTCTTTGTCTCCTCCAGAGTCAGATATCAGCTGCCAGTAAAGCTGCGTACCGTGACTATCTGGGAAAACTGGAGCTACAATACGGCAAACTCCTGGTTAGTGACACTAAAAACCTACCGTCATGTGAAAAAATTCGGACACCCCTTTAAATATTCAGTTCTTTATTAAGAAATGTTCACATATCTATGTCTAACCTTGATTTTGTTTTCATTTGCATTTTTTAACATTTATTTTAGCCATTTTAAGTGGGAATGAATGTGGGGGTGTCCTAATTTATTCCTCACTATTTGTTTAGAATTGCATTTTACAGAAAATTTGAAAAAAGTCTTTAATTCATTTTTAATTGTTTAGTTGTATTCCATGAATCTCCCAGTATTGATATTAAATATCCATACGTCCAAATATGTTTTTTAAAAAAAACCCACACAGGCTTATATAAGTTGTCCTAATTTTTCACATGACTGTATCTGCCTCTATGGAGTGAAGTGATGAAGGTTTGACCCTGTTTCAGAACTTTTTATTAACTTTTAAAGTTGATGGTATGACCTCATGATTCTTCCATTTTTGCTTCGGAACCCTCAAAAATGCTTCCTAATCTATCACTGCAGAACTCCTCTAAGGCCCGCCTCCGCCACCTGGACCAGCTCCACGCCTTTGTCACCGCGGCGACCAAGGAGCTGATGTGGCTGAACGAGAAAGAGGAAGAGGAGGTGAACTACGACTGGAGCGAGCGCAACACCAACATGGCGGCCAAGAAAGAAAACTACTCGGTACAGTCATGGCTGGTTTCCCCAGGGTTTTAACCTGAGTGATTTTGGCGATGACGCTGTTATGACTGTGTTTGTTGTCGTTGCCGTGGTGCAGGGTTTGATGAGAGAGTTGGAGCTCAGGGAGAAGAAAGTGAACGGTGTCCAGACCACAGGAGACAAGCTGTTGAGGGACGGACACCCCGCCAGGAAGACCATAGAGGTGGGGCTTCCCTCGCTGCTCCAGCGCCATCACTCTCTGGTTGAGTGGTGAGACAGTTGGTGACCGAACACCGAGATGTTAGTGATGCATCGGGAGTCAGGACGTATAGTGATTTAGCACTGAATATAAAGTGCTGTGAAAAAGTGTTTGCCCCCTTCTTGATTTCTTATATTTTTGCACATTTGTTTCAGATCATGAAACAGATTTTCATATTACAAAATGCAGTTTTTAAATGATTTCTTTTGTTAAGGGAAAAAGCTAGCCAAACCTACCTGGCCCTGTTTGAAAAAGCAGTTGCCTCCCCTTGTTACATCATGAATTAATTGTGATTAAGATAAGATAAGCCTTTATTAGTCCCACAACGGGGAAATTCCAGGATTGCAACAGCACAGGGATAGCGACACTCAGAGCAATAATTAAGAAGATACGAAAAATATAAATAAGAGCAGTGGATATACATATGTACACATAAATGTATAAATATACAGTATATACAAAGTGTGGAGCATTGTAGCAAGATGGAATAAACAGCATAACTGTCTACTTAGTTATCCTACATAGTATGAATATGTACCCATACATATTGTCACCCTCCGTAGCGACTGATATTGTCCTAGTTGTATACTGGAGGGGACCATTTGTGTAATTCTGTTGCGTCTTTTGCATTCAATACTACTAGGTCGTCACGTTTTTTTTTTTTGCCATCTCTGCGAGCAGCCCTGCTTAGGTTATACAGTCTGACAGCCGTAGGTAGGAAGGACCTGCGAAACCTCTCGGTTGCACACCTAGGATGATGTAGTCTACTGCTAAATGAGCTCCTCAGTGCGTTCAATATGTCCTGCATAGGGTGGGACTCGGACTCCAGCAGAGATGACAGTTTAGCCACCATCCTTCTCTCTCCTATCTCCTCCACTGGGTCAAGGCGTTGCCCCAGGACAGAGCTAGCTTTTGGAAAGCTGAGTTCAGTTTCACTAGCCACACCCAGACCTCATTTCTGCCAGACCCATTGAATCAAGAAATCACTTAAATAGAATCTGCCTGACAAAGTGAAGTAGGCTAAACAGTCTCAAAAAGCAACACATCGTGCCATGATCTAAAGAAATTCAAGAACAGATGAGAAACAAAAACCCAGAACATCTAAAGAACTGCAGGCCTCACTTGCCTCAGACTGGACACTGGTTCATGATTCAGCAATAAGAAAGAGACTGGGAAAAATGGCATCCATGGGAGAGTTCTGAGACGAAAATCACTGTTGACCAAAAAGAACACAAAGGCTCGTCTCACATTTGTGGAAAAAAAAAAAACTGTCTTGACGATCCACAAGAATTTTAGGAAAATATTCTGTGGACTGATGAGACAAAAGTTCAACTTTTTGGAAGGCGTGTGTCCCGTGACATCTGGTGTAAAACTAGCACAGCAGTTCATAAAAAGAGCATAATATCATCAATCAAACATGGTGGTGGTACTGTGATGGTCTGGGGCTGCTTTGCTACTTCAGGATCTGGATGACTTGCCATCACTGATGGAACCATGAATTCTGCTCTCTAACAGAAAATCCTGGAGGAGAATGACCGGCCATCAGTTTGTGTGGCTGAATTAAAACATTTCTGCAAAGAAGAGTGGGCCAAAATTCCTCAGCAGTGATGCAACGGATTCATTGCCAGTTATTGCAGGTGTTGAGGACAAGGGTGGTACAACCAGTTATTAGGTTTAGGGGGCAGTTACTTTTTCCCATAGAGCCAGGTAGGTTTGGATAGGTTTTTCCCTTAATAAATGAAATCATCATTTAAAAACTTCATTTTGTAATATTAAAATTAGTTTGATGATCTGAAACATTTAACTTGTGACAAATATGCAAAAATATAAGAAATCAGACAGGGGGCAAATACTTTTTTTTACAGCACTGTAACAAGTTTAATCACCCTAACACCTCATCTCCTGAGTTGTTGACTACAATAAAGGGACACCCCCCCCACCCCCCGTCAAAAAAAAGAGTTGTGACTCTGTGACTGTCTGGCTCATTTACAGAACTGTGTCTGTTAATTGTTGGACATTATCCGTCTAAAAAGACCTAATAAATAAATAAACGTCATCATAAAGGACTCATTTCCCCTCCTCTCTCCTCAGGCCTTCACTGCAGCCCTGCAGACCCAGTGGAGCTGGATCCTCCAGCTTTGCTGCTGCATTGAAACCCACCTGAAGGAAAACACTGCCTACTTCCAGGTGTTTGTGCTCTCTCACACACACACACACACACACACACACACACACACACGCACCCTTAGGCCAGCGACCTACATCTGCTGACATGCATTGTTCTGCTCCAGTGGAACTAATGTTTGCACACCTGCCAATCTGCTGCAACCACGTGGACTCTCAGGGACTGCTAGTTATGGCATCTGTGGATGAAATAAAACAGGGTTCAGCAATCTGGGTTTGGAGCCACATGCAGCTTTTTCCCATAACCAGTGGTCTTCTGATTACTTTGAATAAAACCGAAGAAAAATCACAAATTTATGAGAATAACTTAATAAATTTACAAAGTTTTCTAATTTATATTTTTTAAGTTGCAAATTTATGAGGAAAATTTTAAAAAGTTTGAAATTTGCAAGGAAAGGCCACGAAGTTAAAGACAGTGGAAACCTAAAATTTACAAGAAAAGTCACAAATTCAGCGGAAAAAAGGTGATGAAAACAAGTCTCATATTTACAAGGAGAAAAGTTTCAAACTTATGTGGGGAAAAATGCATTTTTACAAGAAGAAAGTTGACAAATTCATGAGGAAAACGTGTAAATTCAAAATTTTATGAGAATAAAGTCACTAATTTATTATCAAAAGTGCAAATTTATGAGGATTTTTTTTTGGGGGGGGGGATTTGTAAATGTGAGCAGAATAAAACCCAAATTAAAAGAAACGTGAATATTTAAGTGTGGGGTGAAACTCACTTTTTCCTCTTGACATGCCAGTTAATATAATGTCATGCAACGATACACAGTTTTGGGGGAGTTTTTGTGGCCATAATTTTCCCAGAATGACTCTTTGTATACTAGTGCATCTTTAACAATAGAATATTGTGAACAAAGTTATTTTTAATAACCCAATAAAAAAAAACTACAATTTTCATATTGTCAGCTGTGGTTCCCATAACATGACACCCCCCAAAAAATAATGGGCGTCAGTTTATCCAAAAAAAAGAGCAAGCAAAGCACCTTTAAATCTCTGTTTTCAGTCTTGTGTGTGCGCCCTACGTTATCTGTCAAAGCAAGGCACGACTTCTTTTACTCCAGTAAAATGTGATCTTTCCCTCTTTCTCCTCGTTTAGTTTTTCGCTGATGTGAAGGAGGCAGAGGAGAAGATTAAAAAGATGCAGGAGACGATGAAGAGGAAGTACACGTGCGATCGCTCCGTCACGGTCACACGGCTGGAGGATCTGCTGCAGGACACCGCTGTGGGTTTATGAAGCTCTGAATAATTCATTCACACACACACCACCATGCATGCGGTGTCACTGAAGGGGACATTATGTCGATGATTTAGCTTCAGGATAAGATATCGTCATGGGTAGATGTTTCACGTCACTGTTGCAGGGGACAATAAACAGAGCATTTTCTGAAGAGTATAATAAAAGGTATTATAACATTGGTATTATTAAGTATTATAAGTTATTATTGTCGTCAGGACCGTGTCTAGCTTTTTATGGAAAGATTGTGTTTGGGGGCTCCTATTTTTGTAATATGGAAGAGTTTGAATCCTTTAAAATGGGGGAAAAAATGTCTCCAATCCCAACAGACAGGTTAAAAAATAAACTTGGGCCATTGTCCAGATAAACAGAAAACAATTAAATCATGACATAGAATAAAAATTTAACCAGCATCCATGTGAATGCTGCAAATTTGCCAGAAAAAAAGTCAAATTTATGAGGAAAAAGTTGCAAATTTATGAAAAAAAGTTGCAAAATTACAAAAAAAAAAAAGTCACAAATATTTGGGAAAAAGATTTAGTATTTGAGAAAAATGTCACAAATTTGTCAAAAAAAATGGAAAAAATTTTTCAAAAGTTGACGGTTTATCAGAAAAAACTTTAATATTTATTTAAAAAAATTACAGTTTGAGGGAAAAAAAGTCACAAATATTTGAGAAAATGCCACAAATTTACAATAGAAAAATGTGCATTTATGCTTAGCATTGGTGCTTCAAATGCATTTAATTCAGTTCTGTAACATGATATAGAAAGGTATAAGATAAGATAAGATAAGCCTTTATTAGTCCCACAACGGGGAAATTCCAGGATTGCAACAGCACAGGGATAGCAACACTCAGAGCAACAATCAGAAGGCAAGAAAAAAAACAAGCAAGCAAGAGCAGCTAATAAACATATGTACGTATTACTATAAAATATATACTGTATATATACACACACACACAGACACACAGTGCAGAGCATTGTAGCTGGATGGAATAAATATATGAATATATGAACACACAGTGCAGAGCATTGTAGCTAGATGGAATAAATATGTAAATATATAAACACCCACAGTACGGAGCATTGCAGCTAGGTGGAATAAATATGCAAGTATATAAACACACACAGTGCGGAGCAATGTAGCTAGATGGAATAATATGTAGATATATAAATATATAAACACACCCAGTGCTGAGCATTGTAGCTAGATGGAATAAATATGCAAATATATAAACACACACAGTGCAGAGCATTGTTGCTAGATGGAATGAAACAGCATAACCGTCTACTTAGTTATCCTACATGGTATGATTATGTGCCCATACATATTCTCACCCTCCATAGCGACCGGTATGTTCCTAGTTGTATGCCGGAGGGGACCATTGTGTAAGTCTATTGCATCTTTTGCATTCAAAAAACTATTAGTTTGTTACGTCTTTTTGCTATCTCTGCGAGCAGCCCTGCTTAGGTTGTACAGTCTGACAGCCGTTGGTAGGAAGGACCTACGAAACCTCTCGGTTGTGCACCTGGGATGATGTAGTCTGCTGCTAAATGAGCTCCTCAGTGCATTCAGTATGTCCTGCATAGGGTGGAACTCGGACTCCAGCAGAGATGACAGTTTAGCCACCGTCCTTCTCTCTCCTATCTCCTCCATCGGATCAAGGCGCTGCCCCAGGACAGAGCTAGCTTTCTTAATCAGTTTGTTCAGTCTCTTCCTATCGGCTGCAGTAATGCCACTGCCCCAGCAGACCACTCCAAAAGTGATGGCTGATGCCACCACCGTGTCATAGAATGACTTCAGCAGCGCCCCTTGTACACCAAAAGACCTGAGTCTCCTCAGCAGGAACAGCCTGCGCTGTCCCTTCTTGTAGAGTGCATCAGTATTGTGTGACCAGTCTAGTTTATTGTTCAGATGAATACCCAGGTACTTATAGGATGTCACCATCTCGATGTCTTTTCCCTGTATATTTACTGGTGCTGTGAGGGGCTGCCCATGCCTGCGGCAGTCCACCACCAGCTCCTTAGTTTTCCTCGCGTTGATCTGGAGGCAGTTCCGATGGCACCAGTCCACGAAGTCCTGGATAAGCCCTCTGTACTCAGCTTCATCTCCATTGGAGATGAGGCCAACGATCGCAGAGTCATCAGAGAACTTCTGTAGATGGCAGTGTGTTGTGTTGTGTGAGAAGTCCGCAGTATAAAGAGTGAACAGGAAGGGAGCCAGCACCGTTCCCTGGGGGGCCCCCGTGCTACTGATGATCGTGTCGGACACACAGTCCCGGGTTCTCACAAACTGAGGCCGGTTCGTGAGGTAGTCCAGGATCCATGATGACAGGTGCTGGTCCACCCCTGCGCGCAGCAGCTTGTCCTTCAGGATCATCGGTTGGATGGTGTTGAAAGCACTGGAGAAGTCAAAGAACATGATCCTCACCATATTCCCGGGCTTCTCCAGGTGGGACAGAGAACGGTGAAGGAGGAAGATCACCGCATCCTCCACCCCAATGCCATGCTGGTAGGCGAACTGGAGTGGATCCATCGCTGGTTCCACCAGGGGGCGGAGGTGAGCAAGGAGCAGTCTCTCCAGGGTCTTCATCAAGTGGGACGTCAAGGCCACCGGTCTGTAGCTGTTCAGGTCTTTGGGGTGGGAAGTTTTTGGTACAGGTACCACACAAGATGTTTTCCACAGCTGTGGTACCCTCCCCAGTTTCAGGCTCATGTTGAAGATATACGTCACAATCCCACACAGCTGGTCTGCACAGGACTTGAGGAGCTTTGCGCTGATGCCGTCCGGTCCCGGCGCCTTCCTCGCCTTGATCTTCCTCAGCTCCGTCCTCACCTGGGTCCTGGTCAGGGTCAGGATGGGGGGCTGTGTGTTGGGAGTGGGGGGGTGTTGGTGGAGTGGGGAGTGGGCAGCAGGACTTGATTTCTTTAGAGGCAGCAGTGGTTGTTGTGCAGTCAGGGGGGAGGGCGGTTGGTCAAATCTATTGAAAAACAGATTCAGGTTGTTCGCCCACTCCCTGCCCCCTGTGGCCTGGGGGGAGGTATTCTGGAGCCCCGAGATGGTTTTGAGGTTTCTCCAGACCCCGCTGATGTCGCTCTGTTGCAGCTTGTCCTCCATCTTCTTCCTGAAGCTGTCCTTGCCTTCTCTGATCTTTCTCCTCAGCTCCCTCTGTACGGACTTCAGCATCTCCCTGTTCCCTGACCTGAAGATCCTCTTCTTCTCTCTCAGAAGTGTTTTTATCTCAGGGTTGATCCAGGGTTTGTTGTTTGAGTGACGCCGTATGGTCTTGGTGGTTTCTGGTTTCTGAAGATATCAGAGGGCACACGTCCCCCTGACCCCCCCACTTGATTTACGCCTATGGAGATGACAGAAAAACTTTTTGTATAACCCTGCCTCTATGCTGTATGACACCTGCATGTTGTTCACAGGATGAGAAGGAGCAGCTGAACGAGTTTAAAACTCACCTGGAAGGACTGAAGCAGCGAGCAAAGACCGTCACCCAGCTGAAGCCGCGCAACCCTGCAACTCCGATAAAAGGAAAACTGCCCGTCCAGGCCGTTTGTGACTTCAAACAGATGGAGGTAAAAACACCCAAGAGGTATTTTGGCTGTTACTGGGGCTCCCTGTGGCATTAAACAACAACAAAAAAAAGCTTGCAAATTTATGGGGAAAGAGTTGCAAAGTTGTTTTTTTTTGTTTGTTTTTTTTTAAGTCTCAAATTTCCAAAGAAAAAGTCTCAAAATTATGTGAAAACATTTACAATTTTACAAGATGAAAATGCTTATTTAAGGGGAAAAAACTCATAACTTTGAAAGAAAATGGCTAATTTGTAAGAAAAAAGTAAATCTGTAAATACAGTCATAAATATTTGAGAAAAACGCATTATTTTGACAAGAAAGGTTTCAAATTAAAACTGCAAGAAAAAATAGCAAATGTATTAAACACATTTGTATAAAAAAATGTAATGAATTTGCAAGGAAAATGATCTGAAATTTACATGAAGTCCTCTATTTAAAGGTCCCATTGACTGCACTTTTTCCACATGCTGACAGCTCCCACAGGTCTTAATGAAATGTTTGTGTCATACTTTGGCCAAATTGCCTTTTAAATATTGAATTATTGCAGGATCATTGTGAATCATCTTTTGCAAACTTCCTCAGAACAGTTCATTTCAGTGCATGTCTCTTTAAATGCCCACAACTCAGTTAACTCTGCCCTCCTTCTTACATCATGATTGCTAATCTTAGCTGGCTAGCTCGTAGCTCAGATAGTGAGCCTGAGCCAACTAACGTAAATTCATCTTAAAGAGTGAATGAAATAATGCATCACTGGTGGATAGGGGTGTGTGGTTTCCATGGTTGCTGACACCCTTGACTGCTTTAAACATTTAATTCATAATAGGCTTCAATCATCTCTAAATTGCACGTATCTTCAAAATGCACCATTTGCGGGTTAGAAATAAACATTTGCTTCTGTCTTCCTCACAGATCACGGTCCACAGAGGAGACGAGTGTGCTCTGCTGAACAACTCGCAGCCGTACAAGTGGAGGGTGCTAAACAGTAAGGGCAACGAGGCCTCTGTGCCGTCCATCTGCTTCCTGGTCCCACCCACCAACAAGGATGCAGTGAACAGCGTAGCGGGGTGAGTTCAATAGCTCCTGACTGTAAACACGCACAGGGACAAACGTGCATCAATCAGGGCTTGGCATTAAGTTTTGTGTTTACTTACCACAGTGTAGTTTTACAAAGTTACCTGCAACTTTTAGTCGAGTAAATTTGTCACTCTTTTCTCACAAACTTTTGCTAGTTTCCCCACTGAGCCTCGGAATTCCTGTAGCTACAGTGCAACTAACTTAGCTAGCGAGCTAGTCAGCGACCCAGCCATAGTCTTAGAGCTCTTTTCTATCCACCTTATTCCTAGGCCCCATGATGCCTTGCGTGAATTATGGTAGCAACTTCCAGTACAGTGATCCCTCGCTACTTCGCGCTTCACCTTTCGCGCCCTCAGTGCATCACGGATTTTTCAAAAATATTCATCAAAAATTCAAAATTGAGAAATAATGGGCGGGCGCTAGCAGAAGGCAGGGAGACTACATTAGACCATCAGGTATCAACACGGAGAGCCGCACAACTCAAAAATCCACCTCTCTGTTCGCTGTTCTCGTGTTGGCTCGGCTCGGAAATCTCGCAAGCTGATTGGCCGAGACGTTTCACCCCGCAAGCTGATTGGCCGAGACGTTTCACCCACCTTCTCTCCCTGCCGAACGCCCATGCAGCGAAGGAAGACCGCATTCATTGCTCTTTATCGCTCGTGTTGCTTAGTCTCGCCGCGTGGAACTTTTTGCTGTTCTCTTGTGCCATTTTGTGCAAAATAGTCTTCCCGTCGAGCCACTACGCCGCCTCCTGCAGCTTCTCCAGCTCTATCGAAAGCTGCCCTCGACGATACTGCGCCTCTAGCACCTCACGATGAGGCGTCACCTGAGGAGCAGTAAAGCTCTCATTAACCTGTGAAGTAAATCATCTTCATCTTGAGTTACGTATCTTGTTATAAGAATAAGAGTTCTAAAAACATATTTATGTACACTTTATTTACATCTACGTATGTATGTACACTTACACACACACACACACACGTATCATATGAGAGAGAGAGTGAGAGAATGAACGTACGTATTATTTATGGGTGACGTCATTAGGGGTGACGCTACTTTGCGGTTTTTCACTTTTCGCGGTCGGTTCTGGAACCCATTAACCGCGATAAGTGAGGGATCGCTGTACTAGTTTAGAATGTATTGTCACTGAAACGGGACACTTTTCCTTGTTAAAAAACAATGACTTTGGCATCAAAAAAATGCAGGAACACGGTCTTTTGCACCTCAAAAACAGTAATATATTCATACCACATCCTACGACTATGGAGGGATGAGAAGATGACCTTAAAAAGTGGCCAGTAGCTCCGTTAGTTAGCTCCGCTGCTAACATGCTAACGCTGTAAACAGATAAAAGCTCTGAGATATATGAATGTCTCCACCGCAATAAAGTCGGCTGCATTTTGTTAAAATATGTTGGACATACTCAGATTTACCTCAGAGCAGACGTGGAGTCTAGTCAGAGCCACAAAGAACCACAACACCGTGCTTTGGTGTTTTAAATCCAGGGTAAAACGTCAGATCTGTGACATTCATACAAGTGAAACCATATCTGGCTCTTGTCTTGGTGTCTGTCCTGCGTCTGTACCATCGATCACACAAACAATCCTTTAGTTTTCAGTGCACGATCTACTCATTGCTGTTGGAGCCTCACACCACGAACATCAGCAAGTACCAGAACTACGCAAAACATTCAAAAATACAAAAACTACAAAAGCTGAAATTAGCTGCCACTTGAGTGCAAAACACGTATGTGGACTATACATTAAAATGAATTTGAAAAACTTTTAAAAGACGCTATTTTGAATGCCTCTGCGACTCCACTCTTACTGACTGATTTAACACTAGGTCAGCCGAAACCGGAAGCTCCGCCCATAATCGTTCCTACAGCGGCACCCCCAGGAATAAGGTGGATAAATTCTCGTCACCCCACTAGACAGCTGTGGTCCCAGCTCTTTCATTATTCTACAGCTGAAATTATCTCTCGTCATTCTGGCCTGTATTTATGTTTTGTTTTGTTTTCCAGGACCAGGACCATTAGCATGGCTAGCTTAGCAAAACAAACCATTGCAACCAGGGAATTTATGGCTCCATTTTGTAAACTGTAGTCACCATACTAGACCAGCTTATTCATTAAGTTACAGTTGATTATAAGTCACACCATTCTGTTTTATTTTGCTATGTTTTGGCCATAATAGCCAGATAGATTTTGCTGCTAATATTTGGTGGTCTAAGTGGCAATCTTGCCACTAGATGTCTGTTTATGTACAGAGCATACGAAAAGTATTCACAGCGCTTCACTTTTTCCACATTTTATGTTACAGCCTTATTCCAAAATGGAATAAATTCTTTATTTTCTAAAAATTCTACACACAATACCCCATAATGACAACATGAAAAAAGTTTGTTTTTGTTTTTTTTTTACAAATTTATTAAAAATAAAAAAAATCTTAAGAAATCACATGTACATAAGTATTCACAGCCTTTGCTCAATACTTTCTTGATGCACCTTTGGCAGCAATTACAGCCTCAAGTCTTTTTGAATATGATGCCACAAGCTTGGCACACCTATCTTTGGGCAGTTTCACCCATTCCTCTTTCTAGCACCTCTCAAGCTCCATCAGGTTGGACGGGAAGTGTCGAAGCACAGCCATTTTCAGATCTCTCAAGAGATGTTCAATTGCATTCAAGTCTGGGCTCTGGCTGGGCCACTCAAGGACATTCACAGAGTTGTCCTGAAGCCACTCCTTTGATATCTTGGCTGTGTGTTTAGGGTCATTGTCCTACTGAAAGATGAACTGTCACCCCAGTCTGAGGTCAAGAGAGCTCTGGAGCAGGTTTTCATCCAGGATGTCTCTGTACATTGCTGCATTCGTCTTTCTCTCTATCCTGACTAGTCTCCCAGTTCCCACCGCTGAAAAACACCCCCACAGCATGATGCTGCCACCACCATGCTTCACTGTAGGGATGGTATTGGCCTGGTGATGAGCGGTGCCTGGTTTCCTCCAAACATGACGCCTGGCATTCACGCCAAAGTGTTCAATCTTTGTCTCGTCAGACCAGAGAATTTCATTTCTCATGGACTAAGAGTCATTCAGGTGCCTTTTAGCAGACTCCAGGTGGGCTGCCATGTGCCTTATACTAAGGAGTGGCTTCCGTCTGGCCACTCTACCATACAGTCCTGATTGGTGGATTGCTGCAGAGATGGCTGTCCTTCTGGAAGATTCTTCTCTCTCCACAGAGGAACGCTGGAGCTCTGACAGAGTGACCATCGGGTTCTTGGCCATTTCCCTGACTAAGGCCCTTCTCCCCCGATCGCTCAGTTTAGATGGCTGGCCAGCTCTAGGAAGAGTCCCGGTTGTTCTGAACTTCTTCCATTTACAGATAATGGAGGCCACTGTGCTCATTAGGACCTTCAAAGCAGCAGAAATTTTTCTGTACTTTCCCCAAATTTGTGCCTTGAGACAATCCTGTCTTGGAGGTCTACAAACAATTCGCAAGGAAAACTAAGTTGCCGGTGGTGGACTGCCACAGGCAAGGACAACCCCTCACAGCACCAGTAAACATCCAGGGAACAGACATTGAGATGGTGACATCCTACAAGTGCCTGGGTGTTCATCTGAACAATAAATTAGACTGGTCACACAATACCGACGCACTCTACAAGAAGGGACAGCACAGGCTGTTCCTACTGAGGAGGCTCAGGTCTTTTGGTGTACAAAGGGTGCTCTTGAAGACATTCTACGGCACAGTGGTGGCATCAGCCATCACTTTTGGAGTGGTCTGCTGGGGCAAGGGCATTACAGCAGCCGATAGGAAGAGACTGAACAAACTGATCAAGAAAGCTAGCTCTGTCCTGGGGCAATGCCTTGACCCAGTGGAGGAGATGGTAGAGAGAAGGATGGTGGCTAAACTGTCATCTCTGCTGGAGTCCGAGTCCCACCCTATGCAGGACATACTGAACTCACTGAGGAGCTCATTTAGCAGTAGACTACATCATCCTAGGTGCGCGACCGAGAGGTTTTGCAGGTCCTTCCTACCTTCGGCTGTCAGACTGTGTAACCTAAGCAGGGCTGCTCGCAGAGATAGCAAAAAAACGTGACGACCTAATAGTATTGAATGCATAAGACGCAACAGACTTACACAAATGGTCCCCTCCAGTATACAACTAGGACAATATCAGTCGCTATGGAGGGTGACAATATGTATGGTTACCATACTATGTAGGGTAACTAAATAGACGGTTATGCTGTTTATTCTATCTAGCTACAATGCTCCACACTATGTATATATATATTTATGTGTACATATGTATATTCACTGCTCTTATTTTCTTACCTTCTAAATTATTGCTCTGAGTGTTGCTATCCCTGTGCTGTTGCAATCCTGGAATTTCCCCGTTGTGGGACTAATAAAGGCTTATCTTATCTTATCTTAATTCCTTTGACCTCATGCTTGGTTTGTGCTCTGACATGTACTGTCAACTGTGGGACCTTATATAGACAGGTGTGTGCCTTTCCAAATCATGTCCAAGCAACTGAATTTACCACAGGTGGACTCCAGTTAAGCTGTAGAAACATCTCAAGGTTGATCAGCGGAAACGGGATGCACCCGAGCTCAATTTTGAGCTTCATGGCAAAGGCTGTGAATACTTATGTACATATAATTTCTTAGCTTTTTATTTTAATACATTTGCAAAAATCTAAAAAAAAAAAAAAACTTTTTCACGTTGTCATTATGGGGTATTGTGTGTAGAATTTTGAGGAAAAAATGAATTTAATCCATTTTGGAATAAGGCTGTAACATAACAAAATGTGGGAAAAGTGGAGCGCTGTGAATACTTTGCGGATGCACTGTATGTTTTCAATATATTCTCCACATTCTCGCTAGACACTCGTTTTCCCAGCTGGATCATATACCCACCCTTGTCCATATAATTCATTCATACATATTTTAGCTGATTCTATTGTACTTGATTATACTCTAGCCCCGTCCTTGATGAGCGATGGTTTGCTGCTGTTAGCCAAGTTAGCCATTCACTCCCTCAGAGTTGTTTCTATGTTTTTACCACGCCGGGGACCAGGCATATGCTGTCAACCATTCAAATCACACACTCCTGCGTTGTTTGGGTTTTTAAACTCTAACATTCAGCCAGCCCGTTTTTTAGTCTAACAATCGAAGCTAAAAGCTAATTTTAGCCTCAAACATGGTGTCACCATCAACATAAATCTCAGAGAAATGACAAAAGATGGTGGGTGGAGTGAGCTGGTGCTCCTTAGTGTTTAAAGCCATACACTACAAAACAGCCTGCCTTTGAGGAGAGCTCCATCCACATCTGTTAAATGTAATAATTAAACCCTCACAGTGTCAGACATTTCTCTGGGAGCTTTAAATTCAGTCTTTAAATTATTTCATCTAATTTTGTAACTGCTTTTAAATTTGCAACATTTTTCTTCTGGATTATTTGTGACTTTTTTTTCCAGGAAATTTTTGGGTTTTATATAAAAGTTGGCACCTTGTTATTGTAAATTTGCAACTTATCATAATTTTGTGACTTTAAATTAAAAAATAGCTTTTATCACAAATCATACAAGTGTTTTCTTTCGCACAAATTTGCCTTTTTTTCCTCTCATATATTTGTGACTTGCTGATGGTAATTTTTTTTACTTGATTCATTATTAATTTGCATACTTATCCTTGCAAACTCCTGGATTTATCTGGTGACTTTATGATAAATGTAAGGACTTTGTGCCACCTGTTAACGTGGCTAAAGTAAGCGTGGCTGACCTCCACCTCGCCTTCCTCAGACTGGACGGGAACCTCCAGAGGCTGCAGACCATGTGGCAGACTTTGTTTGTGGACATGAAGAGCCTGTTGTCATGGCAATACCTGATGAGAGACATCCACATCATCAACACCTGGAACGTCACTATGGTAACAAAATATACAGTAGCATACAAACAAAGTAGAGACATGCCAAGTGAGGCAGCTGGACCTCATTGTCCTTAAATGTACAGATATCAGCAACAGTGGATTAACTCTTATGAAAACTGCTGAAAAAATACAGTGTTTCATTATCATTATTATGACCATAGAATGATGTATCATTGAAATCAAACAAAGAAGTCCTTGTACAGTTAATATAATATATATATAATATAATGTATATATGTATAATATAACATATGTAATGGGGGAAGTAAGTATTGAACATGACAGTAAATGCGTATACAGTAGGGAAAATAAGTATTAAACGTGTCAACATTTTTCTTATTAAACATATTTCTGATGGCGCCACTGACCAGAGATTTTCACCAGATATCAGGAACAACCAAAGTAATCCATACATAAAAAGAAATCAAGGCAACTGTGTTGAAAAAACAAGTTATATTTAATAAAGTGAAATGACACAGGGAATAAGTATTGAACACACTTGTTGAAATTCATTTAATATTTAGTAGAAAAGCCTTTGTTGGTAAGAACAGCTTCCAGATGCCTCCTGTTTGGAGAAACTAGGCACAGGCATTACTCAGGAGTGATTTTAGCCCATTCTTCCACACAAACTGTCTTCAAATTATGAAGGTTCCATGGGTGTCTTCTATTAACTCTGATCTTTAGTTCATTCCATAGATTTTCAATTGGATTCAGGCCAGGTGACTGGCTGGGCTATTCTAGCATCTTTATTTTCATTCTCTGGAGCCAGTTGAGAGTTTCCTTGGGTGTGTGTTTGGGATCATTGTCTTGCTGAAATGGCCACCCTCGTTTCATCTTCAACATCTTGGCAGATGGCAACAGATTCTTATCAAGGATGTCTCTGTACATTTGTCCATTCACCTTTCCTTCAATTATATGAAGTCTGCCTGTACCATGTGCTCAAAAACACCCTCACACCATGATGCTCCCACCTCCAAACTTCACTGTTGGTATGGTGTTTCTGGGCTGATGTGCAGTGCCATTTCTCCTCCAAATATGCTATGTGTTGTGGGCAGCACGGTGGCGCAGTGGTTAGCACAGTGGCAGCACAGCAAGAAGGTCATGGGATCGATTCCACCCTTGACCATCGTGGGTTCGATCCCACCCTCAGACCATCGGTGACCCTTCTGTGTGGAGTTTGCATGTTCTCCCCGTGTCTGCGTGGGTTTAGTCCGGGCACTCCGGTTTCCTCCCACATGCCAAAAACATGCAAGTTAGGTTAATTGGCATCAAACTGGGGATTCTAAATTGTCCTTAGGTATGGATGTGAGAGTGAATGGTTGTCTGTCTCTCTGTGTTGGCCCTGCGATGGACTGGCGATCTGTCCAGGGTGTACCCTGCCTCTCGCCCAAAGATGCTGGGATAGGCTCCAGCCCCCCCGCGACCCGAAAGGATTAAGCGGTAGAAGATGGATGGTTGTGGCATCCAAAAAGTTCAATTTTGGTCTCATCTGACCAGACTATATTCTCCCAGTATTTTACTGGCTTGCCCAAATGTTGTGCAGCAAACCTTAAACAAGCGTCAACATGCTTTTTCTTCAGCAATGGAGTCTTGTGAGGTGAGCAGGCATAGGGCCCATGTTGGTTGAGTGCATTACTTATTGTTTTCTTTGAAACAACGGTACCTGCTAACTCCAGGTCTTTCTGTAACTCTCCTCGAGTAGTCTTTGGCTCTTGGATAACTCTTCTGATAATTCTTTTGACTCCTCTGTCAGAAATCTTGCGAGGAGATCCTGGTCATAGCCAATTTATGGTAAAATGATGGTCTTCCCACTTCTGAATGATGGCTCCAACAATGCTTACTGGAACATTCACCCGTTTAGACATGCGTCTGTAACCAATGCCATCATTATGTTTTGCAACAATAAGGTTGTGAAGGTCTAGAGAGAGCTCTTTGCTTCTACCCATCATGAGTTCTTTGTGGTGTGACAATCTGATATTCACAGACCTTTTTAAAGGCTATCAGTCAGGACTTAACCAGCTTAAATTAATTTGCACTGATGTGGATGGGATGGCTTCCTAAATGCTGATGGATTTCAGCTGGTTTCTTGGCTTTCTATGCCTTTTTGCACTTGTTTTTTCTTCATGTGTTCGATACTTATTCTCTGTGTCATTACACTTTAGTAAATATAACTTCTTTTGTGAACACAGTTGCCTTGATTTCTTTGTATGTATGGATTACTTGGGTTGTTACTGATATCTGGTGAAAATCTCAGGTTACTGGTTTCATCATAAATATGTTTAATGAGAAAAAAGCTGACGTGTTTAATACTTACTTTCTCTGCTGTATATCCAGTGAAACTACTCGCATGAAAGTTTCACCAGACTTTGGTATTAACTCAAGAAATCCAGACAAAGAAAGAAACACTTACAGTCATAAGCAGTGTTATTTGTAATAAAATAGAATGAAACAGGGGAAAAGTATTGCACACATTGAAAAAGCAGTACACCAAAGCAGGAAAAGCTAGAAATCAACTGAAATCAATAAGTTGCTATGAGGTAGTTCTACCTCCTATTTGTGAAAATTGATATCAGCTGGGTAAATACTTCATGAGTGGCTGTAAAAAGTTTTTCTTTGTTTTCAAGGTGTCATACAATGGACATCTCATGATGGGTGAAAGCCAAGAGCTCTCCCAAGCCCTTTACAACCTGATTGTTGCAGAACACATTGATGGATTTGGTTACATGTGTACAGTATATCAAAACATCTGCATCCATCCACTTGTGTCCATTATCCATAAATGTTAGGAACATCACTCCACCATCAATTGGCTACACACAGAAGCGCCTCACAAGGTATCTGACCAGGGAGTCTTAAGGATAGTCAGAAGAGTAACCCAAGAATCAAGGACAACTCAGGCCTCCAGAAAGACTTGGAGCTAGCAGGAATAATTGTGGCAAAGATAGATAGATAGATAGATAGTTTATTTCGAACACAAAAAATATAACAAAAAACAAGCAAATAGCAAATGCAATAAAGTTACAGTATACACTGTTCGAAAGGGAGAAGGAAGAAGTGAACACTTATTAATTCCAGCTCCTCTTTTCCATCGATACACCCATGTGAATTTTATACAAATTACCACCTTTAAGACCCCAAGTAAACAATTTACTGTATTTTTTACAGATCAACATTAACACCCGTCCATTCTAACATACAATGAAGTCCATATATCAAAACCAGTCTCAAACGACACAGATACACACAGTGCTGTCCCACCCACCATTCTATAGTGTCCCAGAATGAACATAATGAATCGTACATATAAATTCTACCCTTCTAACATATATCCTTTCAACAAATGGTGCTTATACCTCTTTTTAAATTGATTTCTGTTTGTACATAGTTTCAGTTCCGGCTCCAGACTGTTCCACAAAGCAAAGTAAACAATAGGCAGTGCACTCCACCAACATGGGCTCCATGCATGCTCACCTCATAAGACTCCATTATTAAAGAAAATGTATGTTTAAAACTTGCCAAGCAGAATTTGCACAAGCCTGTGAAATACTGGGAGAATGCAGAGTGGTCCGTCGAAACAAAAATAAAATCTTTTTGTTTGGAGAAAAAATGGCACTGCACATTGCCAAAAAACATTACCCCCAACAATGAAATTTGGAGATGGAAGCATTATGTTGTGGCAGTGTTTCTCATTTCATATCACTGGCACGCATCATAAAATTGAAGGAACAATAAATTGAGCAATGTACTGGAGTGTTCTTGAAAGTAATCTGCTGCCATCCAGGATGATGAGGGGGTGAACCTTGCAGCAGGAGAATGATCCCAAACACAGTGTTTGGATCATTGTCAACTGGTTTACAGTTGAGTTGTAAACTCTCAACTGGTTTACAACAAAGAAAACCAAGTTATTAGAATGGCTCAGTAATACATCTGCCTTTAATCCAACTGAAAATTTGTGGAAAGAACTCAAGATTAGGACTCACAAGTGGGTTCCCTGGAATCTCTAGGAGTTAAAGGCAGTCGATTTAGAATGGGCCAAACTCCCACTTGAGCGCTACAGAAGATTAGTACCTTTATACAGGAAAGGTCTTGAAGCTGTCACTGCAAACAAAGACTTCTCCACTATCTATAAATAAATTTCAGTTGCTGTGTTCAATACTTTGCCACTGTATATGTCCCAGAGGACTGATAAAACTAGGACCTTTTGAAAGAAAGGGGACTGTTGTGATTGTCATCCCTCCGCCTCCCATCTTCACCACAGTTTAAAACCTTAAGGGTGGAGGAGTACCGACTGGCCCTGAGAAACCTGGAGCAGCACTATCAGGACTTCCTCAGAGACAGCCAGGACTCCCAGATGTTCGGGGCCGAGGACCGCATGCAGGTGGAGTCCAACTACAACCGAGCAAACCAGCACTACAACACAATGGTCACCTCTGCGGAGCAAGGTAGGCACTGTTTGCTTCTTATGCATTACAGGTTTTTTTCCTACCACACAACATGGCCTAAAACATCTTCATGCATATTTTCTGATTTTAATTTATGTAGGAAAGAATCATTCATTCATTAAATAGGCATGATCTTTTGTGTCTAAGTTAAGTGTTGGGTTCGTATTACAGGCTATGTGCCGCCCAGGGCAGGTAAGGTGTTTCTATTCATGTGGCCGCTTTCCACTGTGTGTGCACCGATTACTGATGTGTTGTCCTGCTCCATTTCATGCATTAACTCAATCAGCCAAATCCTCCTCACAGGGTTTCAATTTTCTCTCTGAGCTTCACTCATAATCACAATCTTTTCTGTGTGCATGGATTTAATGGCAGCTGATTCTCATATTAATCGGTGAATGAAAAAAAGCTGTTAATGTGGACCCAGTTAAGCATGTGATGAAGGGTGAAACATGATTGATTCACAATTCGTGGCTGTTGTTTCTAGTAAGGTAAAACATAAAAATTAAACCAAAAAAAAAATCCACCTGTAGGGATTATGCCATGCAGGTGTTTGATAATCCAAGCTGTTAATTTTGCCGTATTATTTTTCTTTGTGAATTCACATCAATGTGTCTGATTCCGATCATCAGGAGAGCAGGATGAGACGGTGTGCAAGACTTACCTGACGAAGATTAAGGACCTCCGTCTGAGGCTGGAGGGCTGCGAGAATCGAACGGTGACGCGTCTTCGCCAGCCCGTGGACAAGGAGCCTCTGAAAGCCTGCGCCATGAAAACTGCAGAGCAAATGGTAAACAGCATGACGCACATGGCAGTTTTTAACCTGATTTCCAACCTGGGGTCTGGGCGCGAAGGTTTGTCTGCACAATAAATTAAAACGGCGTTTAGATCATTTAAAACAACAAACTTATCCAAGGCCTCAGATCTGGGGCCTGATGTCACTGCTCATAAAAAAAAAAAAGAAAAATCTAATATCACATGAGACACACTTGACACAGACAGTTCTAGTGAGTTTTCAGAACAAAACCAAACAGTTTGAATTACATGGAATGATTATCTGTAGTGGTATATAAGGAACTAGAATTATTTCTGACAAATCTAAAATGTGGTGAATTTTGGTGTAGGTGATGGATGCATGATCTGTTTTGAATTGCTAGAGGTTCTGGGCTACTACAGTATCATTCTAAAAGTACATTTAGTGTAAGAATGTCAACTTCTTTTAGGCAAAAACGACACTTTTCATTTTCTGCTGTGTGCCATCTTCATTTACTCTGACCCAGGGGCATATACAGTGATTCTTACACTGCTGAAATAATCCCACATGTGCTACTTTTCTTAGGATACCAAGATAATGCAAATAAGATAAGATAAGATAAGATAAGCCTTTATTAGTCCCACAATGGGGAAATTCCAGGATTGCAACAGCATAGGGATAGCAACACTCAGAGCAACAATCAGAAGGCAAGAAAAAACATCTAGTAAACATATGTCCATATTACTATAAATGTATATATATAGACACACAGTGCAGAGCATTATGGCTGGTGGATGTGCAGCAGAAAGTCTAAGCTCTCTCTCCGCGGATGCAGCGGGTCAGCTGGAAGTCTTTGGGCATGATGGTGACCCCCTTAGCGAAGAAGAGACCACCAGGTGGGTCTCGCTGGTCTCCTGCAGAGCCATGACGGCGAAACTCAGGAAACGCAGGACGGTCTTGAAGTCCTGAGCGATCTCCCTCACCAGGCGCTGGACGGGCAGCTTACGGATGAGCAGCTCTGTGGATTTCTGGTAGCGACGGATCTCTCTCAGAGCCACGGACCTGTGACGGCGAGGCCTCTTCACTCTGCCGGTGGCCAGAGCGCCTCTCCGAGCAGCCCTGTGGCTAGCTGTCTCCTGGGTATAAATGGGTACAAATAAACCTTGTAGTTTGCTGAGATATACTCAATTAATTTTGGGCATGCTGTTTTCGAGCTGGATCTACAAAAATAGGCCTGGTGCCCAAGTATCTGGCTTCACAGAAAACGGTTAGGAGCTGCTGCTCTAGAGTCATAGAGCATAGAGGCCGTTCATGACTCTGCTTTTACTGTGAAATATTTGTAGGAATGTGCTGTAGAAAACTTAAGATTTTTGTCAGTTTTGCTGCCTTACATGATTTATACAAGTGACTTTCTGCAGAAACAAGCCCAACGTTACAGGAAACGAGTAGAACTGGGAGCTCTGGTGAGGTGTATTTTCACAAAATATAACGTGAGTTTAGAGTAGATAAACATGACAACTCTTCCGTCAGCTCATTTTGTGGTTATCATTTCGTTCACGCGACGGTGTGTGCTTGTGCTTGTCTGTCTTCAGAGCTCCGTCCACACTACAGAATATCAGATCACATCATTCCACATGTTGGACATTTACGATATGAAATGGGGAGCGGCCCTGATGTTCTTTTGAGCAGACTGAATCACTCATAACACACTTCACACCACGGGATAATCGATAAAACTACTAAGATCTTCAGGACTTTCCTACAATTGTCAGAAGAGGAGAATCAGACTCAAAGTTGTCCAGATTTTCTTCTGGTGTGTGGCTGGCTTTAGCCAGTGACAGTAGATGAAAGTATTGTCAACTAGTGGATGTTAAGTTTAGACTCCTTTCTGTTGGTCTGTGCGTTCTGGCTAAAACTCGAAACAGTCGAAGTGTGTTGTGTCCGAGCTTGTCTTCCTGTTTTTCTTTCTCACAGAAAGTCCAATCAGAGCTGGAGGGCTTGAAGAAAGACTTGAACTCCGTCGCTGAGAAGACTGAGGAGGTCCTGGCGTCCCCACAGCAGTCCAGCTCCGCCCCCATCCTGCGCTCCGAGCTGGACCTCACCCTGAAGAAGATGGACCACGTCTACGGCCTCTCCTCGGTCTACTTAGACAAGTGAGGCTTAGTGACTCTCTGAGCGCTTTGCTGATCATCGTACTTGAAGCTGTGGCTGTATTTTGTGAGCGCAAATCTCCCTCTTTCAGGCTGAAGACCACTGACGTCGTGATTAGGAACACTAAAGATGCAGAAGACACACTGAAGACTTACGAGACTCGTCTTCGAGACGTCAACAAGGTGCCAGCGGATCAGAAGGAAGTGGAGGCTCAGCGTAGTCAGCTGAAGGTATCCACATTCATTCATGCCTACAAGTAGCGCTATCACCATACAGGACAACACTATGTAATAACAGGGCAGTTCGTAGGGACATTGGGCGTAAAATCAAGAAACCTATTTCTCAGAATTGCAGACAAATCACATATTTGGTCATTTTGAGGCTTGGGGCAGCTTTGGTTATCATGCTGTCAAGTTCAAAAAGCTTTCAAATTTAGCAAAATAATCCATTGCCTACGTGTCGATTTTTAAAACTTTAACAGTTTGACATTTTTAAGACCATTAAGAGTAAAATTAAGGATTAATTCTCATTTTTAAGGGTCACTAAGTCCTAATATTTGGATAAACAAATGTGAGGCTTTCTAAGAACCCACAGCTATTTCTGAGATTCACCTGTATTTAATAATGCTAGTATTAACAGTTAATAATATCCTTCTTCGGTCTCTGACAGTCACTCCGTGCTGAAGCTGAGGTCGACCAGGCTGTCTTTGACCACCTGCAGGACGAGCTCCGGAAGGCAACGGCTGTCAACGACAAAATGACGAGGATCCACAGCGAGCGGGACGCCGAGCTGGAGCACTACCGCCAGCTCGTCGGCAGCCTCCTGGAGCGCTGGCAGGCCGTGTTCGCCCAGATCGACCTGAGGCAGCGGGAGCTTGGGCTCCTCGGGCGCAACATGAACTCCTACCACGACAGCTACGAGTGGCTCATCCGCTGGCTTGGAGAGGCGAGGCAGAGGCAGGAGAAGATTCAAGCCGTGCCCGTCGGTGACAGCAAGGCTCTCAAGGAGCAGCTGGCACAGGAGAAGGTATAGAGAAACAACGAGAAGAGTCTGGTGAAGGGAAGAAAGGCTAGCCTGCCCTCTAGTGGACAGTAGCAACAACAAAGATGTATAGAGGAGGAGCTTTTATTATGTGAAGCTGGAGTAGGCAGAATGTTTTTGTTTAAATTTCAGAATAGTCAGTTATCCTATAGCAGGGCCCTGTGGCTCTGGGGCCACATGTGGCTCTTTTGCCCATAGATAGTGGCTCCATGAGGCCTTGGGGAAAAAAAAAACTTACAAATTTACAAGAAAAAGGTTGCACATTCATGAGAAAAATACAAAAAGCAGAATTCTTCTTATATCGGTATCAACTCCACGGCTCTCCTCTTTTACCCCGCCCCTTGTCCACTGTGATCCACGGTGGAGCAGGCGGGCTGGTGTGGACGATCCGAGCTGTGGTGCAGCCTGGACCATCTCTGGTTCTGATTCTGCTTCGGTCAGTTCCTCTGCAGGCTCCTTGTGCAAACAACAACAAAAAAACTTATGGAAAATTTTGCAATTTTCTGAGGAAAATATACTCACAAATTCATAAGAAAAAGTCACAAAATTTCTGGAACAGGAATGACAATTTTACTGGAAAAAGTTGTACTTTTATGAGAAAATGTAATAAATTTAAGCAAGAAATGCTCCAGTTTTGCCCATGAAAGCTAATAAACTTGCAATGAAAAATATAATACATTTTTGAGAATAGCTGACAATTTATGAAAAAACTCTCAAAATTCAAGGAAAATGTTGCAGTTTGATGAGGGGGGGAAAACCCCACAAACTGGCAAGAAAAAAAGTCACAAATTTACCCAAAAAAAGATACAATTTTATTATAAAACGGTTGCAAAATTATGTGGAAAAAGGCATCATTTTTACCTGAAAAGGGGAACAATCAGATAAGACAATATTATGAGAAAGGCAGAAGATTATTCCAAAAATATCAAAATTTATGAAAAAAGCTGATAACTTTATTGGGGAAAAATGTCACAAATTTACATGGAAATAGTCTTTAATTTTGCTTGATAAAGGTTTTAAATTTGCAAAGAAAAATGTGCAAAATTTAGGGGGGAAAAAGGCAAAACATATTTATGCCAAAAAGCAACATTTTTTTTTTTTTAATCCTGATGTTGTCAGGCCAGATTGTTGCTGTAATTCTGCTGTTATACCTTAATTATTAGGCTCAGATATTTTTGTGGCTCCATGTTAGACTTTT
Source organism: Pholidichthys leucotaenia (assembly GCA_020510985.1). Lineage (NCBI taxonomy): Eukaryota > Metazoa > Chordata > Actinopteri > Cichliformes > Pholidichthyidae > Pholidichthys > Pholidichthys leucotaenia. The sequence goes on from CM035839.1 coordinate 62,404,835, forward strand.
TCATACAAAAATCACTCAGTGGTTTTGGGTAGTACAGGTTGCCAACCCCTGTCCTATAATAATTTGCAATGCGAGAGCGTCTGACAGGACAGCTACACCCCAGCGTCTCCTCTGGGCTCGGTTCAGCCTGCGGAAAGTTTCACCCCCGTGACGTTTCCTTTGCCCAGTCACAGGTTTGGTCAGCCAGAGGCTTTGCTCTCGGCTGCTCTGCAAAAGCTGATGGGCTTCATAAAAGTGGATTTTGGATGGGGAGTGACTTAGGACTGAGAAGAGAGAAAATGTGTCATGCAGTTTTTGCTGGTTTTTCAGATTTCTGCCTATCCCAGCTTTAATTACTCAGCGACGTGGACAAACCTTCTGTCCCTTTTGCCAGAACTGTGGAAACCTTCTCCTGGACCATCTTAATGCGGCCCTCTCTAGAGAGTCTAAAAACTGCTCTCACAACTTTTTGTTTTATCACAGGCCTTCCCTCAACTGTTAATATTCTGATTATCACTTCTGACTGGTTGGAAAAAAAAGTTGTGACGTGTTCTTTTGTTTCAACTCTTTCACAGAAACTCCTGGAAGAGATTGAGAAAAACAAGGACGAGATTGAAAGTTGCCAGAAAAACGCAAAGGCTTACATTGACTCAGTAAAAGTATGTACTGATAATTTCACCTTTGCTACGATTTGAAGTTTATTTTCAGCCCCCAACAAAGTTTGCTTCCTCTTTCATTATTTTAGGATTACGAGTTCCAGGTTTTGACGTACAAAGCCCTGCAGGATCCCATAGCGTCGCCTCTTAAAAAGCCCAAAATGGAGTGCGCGTCTGACGATATCATTCAGGAGGTAGGATTTACCCGCACGGCTGCATTAGTGTTACTGTCGATGCTGCTGCTGTTGTTGCGTTTCACTGTTTTGCATCCATGTTTTTATCATAATGAATTTGTCATTGTTCAAGTTTCACAGTCAGTGAGTCATTCCCTACTTTAAATGGATGACTTGTGCTCATGTGAACACATTTTGGCCCGTGTGAGTTCATGAGGATCAGCAGACAGTCATGATGAATCCACTCAAATCCGTCCTTTAAATTGGCGCAAGTGCAGCGGAAGCTGAAAACAAGCGTCACCTTCAAAATAAAAGTTTTACAGGAGATGTGAAATAACCAGAGCTCTTTCAAAGGAATTAAGAGAGAACTGTACACCATTAATTTTAGCCGAACTGGTGTGCGTTAATTGGAATTATTGGGAAAAAAAATTCAGGCTTTACAGGCCATTTGTATTTATAAATTGTATATCTACATTAACACCTGTACAGCTGCATATGATCATCCATATTTATTTATCAGTCTCTTGACATTCTGGATTAGAAGCAGATCAGCATTTTGAATAGACGTTACCTCATGATTTCTATGGGGTCCAGAGTTATTCAAAACTGCAGCTTGAAAGGAACGTGGCTTAGCAGAGAAACCTGAAGTCAAGGGTCGGTGCTTTCCTGGAAGTGTCCAAAGATTTTTAAAAAAGTTGACTTACAGCTACTCCCATATCAGTATTTATCTTTTCAGTTGTCAAGTCGCTGATAAAAACAGATCACACTGAAAACACCTCTGCAGACTCAGTGGTGTAACGTACCTGGAGTTAGTATTAAGCTGTGGTTTTGACTTTATTTTCGGACTGGAGAAGGTGCTTACAGAGCCGTTTCTGGCGATAAAGCAGAGGACACAAATGCTATGGGCCCCATAAGTTTACCCTCAACGTTTCTGTGGGAAGGATTACAGTAAACTTTTTTTTTCTTTTAAACTTGAAACTTTTTTTCTCATAAATTTGCTGCTTTTTTTTTTTTTTTTTTATTTAAGTTTTTGTAAAGGGTATACAGGTCGTTACAGCAATGCAGTGTTTACATTTTCATCACATGTTCCCTTATTTTCTGATATCTGACAACATTGGAAGATTAATTCTTACAACACCCCTTATTTTTTATTTTTTTTTTAAAGTGAAAGAAAAGGTGAAATTAAAGAGAAAAAAAAAACAAAACAAAAAAAAAAAAACTAAACAAACCAGTAAAAAACAAACAAAAAGAAAAAGTAAGTAAATAAAGATAAAAGAGCATCTGAGTAGCATTGGAACAAAGAGCAGAACCATTATTGAAATGGTATTTGTCAAAGATTAGATCTAATGGAAGACACATATGCGGTCCAGGGTTGCCAAAAGTTCATGAACCCATCCATGTCCTGTCTTAGTGCGAATGTCAACTTTTCCATCGAGTAAATGTCTTGGATCACGTTAGTCCAATCTTCAGGTGTAGGACAGTCCTTCAACATCCATTTTTTAGTTAGAGCTTTTTTGCTTGCCAATATTAAAACATTGAATAAGTATTTTTCTCCTCGTCTTTCCAGTGAGTCCGGTAGTAAACCCAAATACAAAGTTACAAAAGAAAAGGGAACTGTAATTTTGAATATTTTCCCCAATATTGTCTGTACATTGGTCCAATATTGGTGGATAACTGGGCATGACCAAAACACATGAAAATGATTTGCAGTCTTTTCACCACACAAGCGCCAACAGTTCAATCCCTTATGGGTAAATTTGATTTGTGCAGGTGTTCTGAAAAATCTTGCCAAGTTTTTCCATCCAAATTCTCTCCACTGCAGGGATGAGGTACTTTTCCATTGCTGTTTATTTAGCTTTTCCCATATTTCCAGATGTAAAGTGAAATTCCCCTCTTTTTCCCATCTCTCTTTTATATAAGATGTGTTGTCTCCTTTTAAGTCTTGAAGACCTTGGTATATTTTAGAAATGTATCTGATCCCTGGGATCCCTTTATATGCCATTAAGAAGACCTTCAGAACACCTGACTGGGCCCTTTCCAAAACCTCCTTTTTAAGTATATTGTTTATGTGGTGTCTAAGCTGGAAGAACCTGTAAAGGTCTTGATTTATTAGGCCTTGTTTTTTCAAATCTTCAAAACTTCTTAAGATTTGCCCTTTAAAAAAATCGTAATATTTTATCAGCCCCTTCTCCTTCCACTTTTTAAATCTGGTGTCTGTTTTATTAGGAGTAAAGTCCTGATCATAGGCGATCCATTGCAGAAGTCGATAGGGCTCTTTAGTTTGATTCTCTCTGACTATCTTAAACCAAATTTTTAGCGGGGTCTCTATCCACGGGTTAGTGTTATTCAAAAGCTTAGGTAAGACATTGTTCCCTATTATCGCCTGTAGGGGGATGTCACTTGTTATTTGGCATTCGATCTCCTTCCATTGTGCAGAGTAGACTGGGTTACATATCTCTACTAAAGTTTTAATTTGTGCGGCTTTAAAGTAGTCCCTGATATTTGGCAGCGCGAGCCCACCTTTGTCTTTGTTTAGCTGTAGGGTTCTATATCTGATTCTAGGTCTCTTGCCCTGCCATATGAATCTTGAGATCCTTCTGTCCAGCTCCTGCCATGTTTTTTTGGGAGGTTCTACCGGTATTGTTTGGAAAAGGTATAGAAGACGTGGAAGTATATTCATTTTGACTGCTTCAATTCTTTGTGCAATACCCAAGAATGGTATCATATTCCATCTTGCTAGGTCAGATTTTATTTTTGTCACCAGTGGATCATAGTTTAGTGATATAATTTTGTTGAGTTGTTTCGGGATATTGACCCCCAGATATTTCATAGATTCCGACTCCCAGTTAGTTTTGAGTTTGCTTAGTGAATAATGATTTGGGTCATAGTTGAATGTTAAAACTTGGGTTTTATGCATATTTAATTTGTACCCCGATAAATCTCCATACTCTGAAAAAACTGAGGTTAGTTCTGGTAAAGAAGTGTCCGGCTGCCCTAGGTATATTAAAATGTCATCAGCAAAGAGTGCTATTTTATGTTCCTTCTGACCAAGTGTAATACCTTGAATTTTTTGGTTTTGTCTTATCCATTGGCTCAGAGGTTCTATGAAGATTGCAAAGAGCAGTGGAGACAGGGGGCAGCCCTGACGACATCCTCTTTCCAGTTCAAAAGATGATGATAAATTACCGTTAATCCTTATTTTAGCTGTTGGTTTTTTATATAATGCCTGTATAGTTCTAATGAAGTTGTTATGAAAATTGAAACTGGATAAGATTCTGTATAGAAAAGACCAGTCAACCGAATCGAATGCTTTTTCAGCATCTAATCCTAATATGACTGCATTTAAGTTATATTTTTTTATATGATGAATTATGTGTAAAGTGCGTCGAATGTTGTCTTGTGTCTGTCTTTGTCTTATAAAACCTGTTTGGTCTAAATGAATTAGGTCTGTCAGTATATTCTCTAACCTTTTGGCAAGGATAATGGTAAAAAGCTTATAGTCCTGATTTAGTACACTGATTGGTCTGTAGTTGGAGCACTCTAGTTTATCCTTTTCAGGTTTAGGTATAACTGCAATGACCCCTTCTCTCCAGGAGGGGGGGATTTCCCCTGTGTGGAGGACATAATTAAATGTTTTCAGGAGGAGAGGAGATAGTTGCTGTTTAAAGGTTTTGTACCACTCTGCTGTATAGCCATCAGCTCCTGGGGATTTGTTAGCTTTAAGTTTCATAATTGCTTTTTCCAATTCTTTAGGATGTATTTCTGACAGTAGTGTTTTATTTTGTGACTCCGTAAGTTGGGGAAGGTTTAATGTGTTTAGGAATGCCTCGGATGCGTTTTTATGTTTTTTGTGGGAGTATAAGTTCTTATAGTAATTCTCGAAGTTTTTAAGAATATCCTGAATTCTGAATTTTATTTCCTTTGATACTGGGTCTCTGATTTTGTAGATTGCTCTTTCTGTTTGATGTTTCCTCAATTTATAGGCTAGCAATTTTGCCGATTTACTGCCTGCTTCATAGTATTTTTGTTTCAGAAATGTAAGTTTCTTCTGGATTTCTATTGTGTAGATCTCATTTATTTGGTTTTTAATTTCCTTAATCTTGAGCGAGTCAGTAGAATGAGTGTTGCCTTTGTGTTCTTTTTCTAGGTTCCTAAGTTCTGACTCTAATGTGGATAGTTTTTCTTGTCTTAGTTTCTTTTGGGTTGCCAGTTTTGCAATAATCTTTCCTCTTATTACAGCTTTACATGCATCCCACAGTATTAAAGGGGATACTTCTCCATTATCGTTATCTTCCAAATATCTGAGAATATCTGACTCCAATTCATCTTTCAATGGTCCTTTCAGGACATTTGAATTTAACCTCCAAGAAAATGTATTATTTGTGTATTTTTGGATATTTAAGTCCATGTAGATCGGACTGTGGTCGGAGAGATCCATCAGTCCTATTTTACATGTTTTTACTCTACCAATGTCTCTATTAAACATAAAAAAATAGTCAATCCTTGAGTAAGATGAATGTGGAGTTGAGTAAAATGTATAGTCTTTTACACTGGGGTTGAGTTCCCTCCACACATCACAGATTCCCATTTCTTTTAGTAGCATCCGAGTCTTCCTGTTTTGGGTGTTATTTTGATGTGGGGAATTACCAGAAGCATCCCAGTATGGATTCAGTCTAAGATTGAAGTCCCCACCACATATCACTAAACCTTGAGCTTTAGTTATCATTAGGTCGAATACATTTTTATAAAATTTCCAGTTAGCCCCTGGGGGAGCATACACATTCAGCAGGGTGATATCTTCTCCCTCTAGCCGCCCAGTTACCAAACTGTATCTCCCTTCTTTATCTTTGTGTTCTGATTTTTTTTCAAATGTAATTTTGGTTGATATCAATGTCGCTACTCCCCTCCTCCTCCCTGATTTATATGAAGATGAAGAGATCATTTTAAACCCTTGTCTACTGAGTTTATTGTGTTCCACGTCTGTTAGGTGGGTTTCTTGTAAAAGTATTATTCCTGCTTTGTCTTTTTTCATTTTGCCTAGAATCTTGGATCTTTTAACTGGATTCAGGATCCCTTTTACATTATATGAAATTATTTTGGTTACACCCTGTTTCTCCATTGTGTTGTTTTGTTTAGTATAACTGTGTGGTGGCCCTCTTTTGTGCTACTCAGAAACTGAAAGAACATTAAAAACAAGAAAAACATTAAGAACATAGTGTAAAAAACTTTAAAACAAAAAACTGTCAAAAGAACTTCCTGAGCTGAGGTCTTTTTAAAGACCCTGTAAGAGCCTTGATGGAGTGAAGGCTCTGAGGGAAATTCCTCAAACTCTGTTACGTGTTGAGGGCCCTCTCGTACCACTGAAAGTAGTCCCATGCTTTTAACGTGAGTTTCAGAACCCAATCCAAACTTGTAATGATTTTTTTTTTTTTTTTCCTTTTATGCCTAAACCCTGTGAAATTGTGTGCACCCTCCCACCCCCATCACATCAAACATTCACGCAAAAACAGTATTTGTTAGTATGAGCAGAACATGTGGATTATTGTCACATTTCTATTTTAACAAGTTTTTTTTTTTTTATTACAAAGGCTTATTTGTTTCAAATAATATGATTGTTCCATGAAATGTTTTACCACATGCTGAATATGCATCTCCTTTAATGTTTGTTACCTTGTATGAGGGGGGTTGGATGTGCGGATTGATTCAAGAGAAAGGAAAAAAAAAAAAAAAAAAAAAAAAAAAAAAGGTCGCTATTCCAACCTGAAAACGGATAGTTTATCCGCGACGCTCTGGTGCTGGGTTTCCCGCTGCTGGTCCGTGGATTTTGAGGGTCTTTGTGTTGTCCATGTTTGCGCTTTGATCTTCTCACTCGGGTCTGCTGCGGGTTTAAACACCGTTACCGGGAGGCCTCTTCTCGCCATGTCAGCTGTTGCTTCTTCCGCCGAATTATAGAGACACGTTTCATCGCCGTAGAAGACCCTTAACTTCGCAGGAAATGGTGTCTGAAAGCGCAATTTCTTCTCTCTTAACACCTTTTTCGCGTCATTGTATTCCCTGCGCTTTTTAAGGACCTCCGGGGCGTAATCGTGTTCCACGTAGACTTTTCTCTCCTGGTGCATAAATCCTTTTTTCTGCCAGGCCAGTCTTACAACCTCTTGTTTTATTTTGAAATTGGAAAATCTTACCAACACCGAACGTGGGGGCGCTTCCGCCGCCGGCCTAGCGGCTAATGAACGATGTGCCTTTTCTATCTTCAAGTCGGTGGTTTGTGGAATATCCAATTTCTCTCTTAGTAAGGATTCCACGCATTCTGCCATTGAGTTAAAACCATTTTCGGTTCCTTCTATCAGACCATGAATTCTTATGTTGTCTCTTCTTTGTTTTCCTTCTTGGTCGGTTAGCTTAGCCTCTATAGCTGCTTGTCTTTTGCGTAGGTCCAGCACAGAATCTTCGAGCACTTTTATTCGATCCTCTGTTTCCAAGATTCGGTTCTCGGCCTGGTCCACTCTGCTGTTTGTCCTTTTCAATTCTTCTCTGAATTCCCGAAATTCGGCCGTAACATCTCGGCGAAATCGTCGTAGTTCCTCAAATAGTGATTTCAGGCTAACCCTTTTGTTAGCTATCACCAGCTCCTCGTCTTCTGAACGGGGATCTTCCAGTTCAGATTCTCCGGCCGATACGTGTCCTAGCCTGGAGAATTTCAGTTTCTTCTGTTTTCCTTTAGACATGATGATTTTGTCTTTTGATTTTCACTCCTCCAAAAATCCGTTAAGTTTGATTTTCAAGGTGTTATCCTGGATTGAGTCTGAGAGCTTCAGTGTTAAGCTGCAGTCGCCATGGCGTCCAGACCGGAAGTCGCTGCTTTTTTTTGTCCTAAATTTGAAACCATTTTCTTGTAAATCTGCAGTGTTCAAACTGCTTAGCTTTTCATTCTATGTTGTGGTTAAATTTTTTTTCCGTTCGTCTAGACAGTGACCTGTTTATTTTTCTGTTTTTCTTATTGGGATTTTAGTTTTATTTAACTCTTCGTAACTCCAAAAATTGTTTCTGCATTTCTTCCAGTACGTCACGCTGAGAACCCGCTACAGCGAGCTGATGACGCTCACCAGCCAGTACGTCAAATATATCATGGACACACAGCGCCGCCTGGAGGACGAGGAGGTAACTGCACCCACGTGGCCAATTGCGCTAAATGACCTAATGTGTCGATGTGAAATTTGTCAGCAAACACTATCAAAATGATGGTTTTGTGAAAGACTCAAACACATTTTTTTTTTTAATGAAAGTGTACAGTGGTGAAGCAAACTGACTCATCATGCTGTTCTAGAGCATCACATCAGCATATGTGTGTCATTCTCCTGCGCTACGTATCATGTCACGCAGTCTGTAACGACAACTCTGATCTGGCCTCGGGCATCAGTCACACTTTCCAGCTGCTAAACTGCTCGGTCAGCAATTTTAATTTGAGGTTTGCTTCTTTATTTCCTCTTAAAACCACCCACACTTTGTGGTTTCAAGGCTTCCCTTCTAGTTATTTTCAATCTACCTTCGCTTTTCCCCCTTTTTTTCTTCTTCTTTTCTAACCCTCTGTTGTGTTTGCTCCTTTTTTGACCTGCTCGCCAGTGCTTTGTCATGATGAATATTAGTCACACGCTTAAGAGGTGAATTAAACCCAAATCACCAGGTATTTAAAAAGCAAGTTTTGTCGGTCCATGTCATTCATCTGACACCCGGGTCTTGTCTGCCATAACAGGAAGGTTCACAAAGCTTTGGAAATCTTTCATAATAAGACTGCTGTGAGTGTAGTAGTACTGACTTTGTCTGTGGCTGAGCTCTGAAAATAAACCAGTGATCCTCCAGCATAGCTAACAACATTATGAGATTCAAATTAAGTTCCAAGTTATTGTATTTATAGCTATTGGTTTAATATGAAAGGGGACATACAGTATTATGCCCATTTTCCACCCAGATTAAACACTCTTCTTCACAGTGACCCATGTCAGTGCATGTTTCTTTAAACGCTGATGAGCCTTAGTTCACCCCACCTTCCCTTCTCCCTCATTCTGAAATCTGTGTTTTGAGGTTAACATTAGCTGGCCAGCCCCCTTTTGTTGGACACGGCCTGAGCTAACTAAAGTAAAATTGGCTGAATGTGACAGGCTAAAAGACCAAATAAAGCATCATCAGGGATAGGGGTGTTTTGTTTCAGTAGATGATTGGATAGGACTGATCCCCCGGTATATTTAGGACAGATGCCAACCTGAATGAGTGAATACCTAGCTCTGCTAGCTGCAGCTAATCTCCACTGGTGGAAGAGCCACCCCAGCCAACGTGTATTACACTATAGTATTACAAGCTAAAATAACATCTAGGAATGTGACTTATGATAAAATGATGGCAGATGATCCAGCTGGGTTCACTGATGTTGGTTGGGATGAGTGAGTTATGTTAAGGGGAGCTAAGCTAGGGTAACTCTACTAGCTTGTTTGTTGTGATTACAGGGCTGTCCTGGCTGTTACATCACAGTTGGAGAAAAATCTGTGTAGCTCACTGAATGAGACCTGGGAAGACAAAGACGGACCGAGAGCTAGATTGATGCTGTACCGCTGCTCTGTGCGTCGGCTCGAGCGCAAGGCTTGTGTGATGAAAATTACTATGTACAGTCCACTAGGCTCTGCGGAGCCCCTCCACAGCTGAGCACATGCATTTTGTGATCCCGTTGACTATGCATACACAAGATCCAACCTCCCATTCATGAGGTGGCGCTACCGACACAGTAAACAAAGTCACAGTAGATGAAGAAGACAATGAAGAAATGAAAATGCAGAAGCACACCATTATACGTTCTCCTTTTTTTAGCTTCTTCCCCTAAAGGTAGTAAACACAGGAGCTCCTCTTCTCACCTACATGAAGTTGCCATTGTTGTTGCTAAGATGCGTGGCTCTTGCTTTTTTCCGTCTTATATAACCAGTGAACAAACTGGCGCTGCAGCACATTTGTGCTACCTATCGGACTGCAATGAGACTTCAGATGACACTTGGCCGAGGAGACGGGGGGAAAAATGAAGCTTAGAGTAGTGCCTCTGCTCTTCAACATTGAAAGGAGCCAGCTGGAGTGGTTTGGGCATCTGATGCCTCCTAGATGCCTCCCACATGGGGTGCTAACGGCATGTCCCACTGGGAGGAGACCCTGGGGCAGACCCAGGACACGCTGGAGAGACTGTGTCTCCCATCTGGCCTGGGAACACCTTGGTATCCTCCCTGAAGAGCTGGAGGAGGTGGCTGGGAAGAGGGAAGTCTGGGCTTCAGTGCTTAGACTGCTGCCCCCGCAACCCAGAAAAGTGGTAGAAGATGGATGGATGGATGGATATATTTAAAATGATACAAAGAAAAGCAAAAAGTGTTTACATTTAAGGACACTACAGTTGAGAGATTATCTCTGAGTACAGATTTCTTTCGCAGACATGATAATTATCCAGCCAGACACGGTGAAATCAGCCAGTATACAGTAATCATGCTTTCTCTACGTACTGTAGCTGACTTCTGCCTGCCTCTTTCCCTACTGGTGGCGCTTGAGTTTTCCACTGATTGGCTGTCTTAAAACAGAGCTCAGTCAGTGCTCAATATGACAGATTTCTAAAAAAGTGGAACCTTCTGGAGATATCAGTGACCCATACTCACTACTGTGCACTCACCATCCATACTAACAGACAAGCAACCGCATCACTTGATGTTTGAACTAGTGCCATTTGATTTTGGATTTGTGTTATTTCAGCCCAAGCTTACTTTGTTACCTACAATGTGTGTAATCATCACGTTTGCTGCATCACTAGTGAGAATACTCTCCAGATTTTTGCTATCTACTATCAGATCCATGGAAATAAAATATATTTTTTCTTTTATTTTCAGATTTCAGATTGCACTTAATACAGTGGGGCAAAAAAGTATTTAGTCAGCCACCAATTGTGCAAGTTCTCCCACTTAAAAGATGAGAGAGGTCTCCAATTTTCATCATAGGTATACCTCAACTATGAGAGACAAAATGAGAAAAAAAAAATCCAGAAAATCACATTGAAGGATTTTTAATGAATTAATTGGTAAATTCCTCGGTAAAATAAGTATTTGGTCACCTACAAACAAGCAAGATTTCTGGCTCTCACAGACCTGTAACTTCTTCTTTAAGAGGCTTCTCTGTCCTCCACTCGTTACCTGTATTAATGGCACCTGTTTGAACTCATTATCAGTATAAAAGACACCTGTCCACAACCTCAAACAGTCAGACTCCAAACTCCACTATGGCCAAGACCAAAGAGCTGTCAAAGGACACCAGAAACAAAATTGTAGACCTGCACCAGGCTGGGAAGACTGAATCTGCAATAGGTAAGCAGCTTGGTGTGAAGAAATCAACTGTGGGAGCAATTATTAGAAAATGGAAGACATACAAGACCACTGATAATCTCCCTCGATCTGGGGCTCCACGCAAGATCTCACCTCGTGGGGTCAAAATGATCATGAGAACGGTGAGCAAAAATCCCAGAACCACACGGGGGGACCTAGTGAATGACTTGCAGAGAGCTGGGACCAAAGTAACAAAGGCTACATCAGTAACCCACTACGCCGCCATGGACTCAAATCCTGCAGTGCCAGACGTGTCCCCCTGCTTAAGCCAGTACATGTCCAGGCCCGTCTGAAGTTTGCTAGAGAGCATTTGGATGATCCAGAAGAGGATTGGGAGAATGTCATATGGTCAGATGAAACCAAAATAGAACTTTTTGGTAAAAACTCAACTTGTCGTGTTTGGAGGAGAAAGAACACCATACCTACTGTGAAGCAGGGGGGTGGAAACATCATGCTTTGGGGGTGTTTTTCTGCAAAGGGACCAGGACGGCTGATCCGTGTAAAGGAAAGAATGAATGGGGCCATGTATCGTGAGATTTTGAGTGAAAACTTCCTTCCATCAGCAAGGGCATTGAAGATGAAACGTGGCTGGATCTTTCAGCATGACAATGATCCCAAACACACCGCCCGGGCAACGAAGGAGTGGCTTCGTAAGAAGCATTTCAAGGTCCTGGAGTGGCCTAGCCAGTCTCCAGATCTCAACCCCATAGAAAATCTTTGGAGGGAGTTGAAAGTCTGTGTTGCCCAGCAACAGCCCCAAAACATCACTGCTCTAGAGGAGATCTGCATGGAGGAATGGGCCAAAATACCAGCAACAGTGTGTGAAAACCTTGTGAAGACTTACAGAAAACGTTTGACCTCTGTCATTGCCAACGAAGGGTACATAACAAAGTATTGAGATGAACTTTTGTTATCGACCAAATGCTTATTTTACCGAGGAATTTACCAATTAATTCATTAAAAATCATTCAGTGTGATTTTCTGGATTTTTTTTTCTCATTTTGTCTCTCATAGTTGAGGTATACCTATGATGAAAATTGGAGACCTCTCTCATCTTTTAAGTGGGAGAACTTGCACAATTGGTGGCTGACTAAATACTTTTTTGCCCCACTGTATATTGGGCATGCATGTATTCCTTATTCCCTTTTTTTTCTGCGTTATAGATGTGATTTTGTAGTGACTGAAAGGTCCAAAAATATTTACAGATAAATGCAGATTGGTAGCAACATACCCATCACACATTAAAATGTTAGTAATATGAATAAATTCAGTTACTGTACAAGCACATTCTTTTGAATAGGTGTTATTGGGCAGGTTAGCAATTAAAAAAGCTCAGATGCATGGAATCAAAGTGTAGTGCTGTCCTGTGTTGTGCAGTAAAGTGTCATTTTTGTACCATCCAGTACATTCTCAATACAGTATTTCCACTGCCGAGCTTCATAATGTTTGTGTGCAATGCCTATATATTTTAATGATTTATTTATTTCATAATCTAACACTTTTTAACATTATTTTTGCTCCTTTGCATTTGCTCATTCAGAAAGCTTCTGAAAAACTGAAAGAAGAAGAGAGGAAAAAGATGGCAGAGATTCAGGCTGAACTGGATAAGCAGAAGCAGCTGGCTGAAGCTCAGGCGAAATCGGTGGCAAAAGCAGAAAAAGAGGCCGAGGAGCTGAAGCTGAAGATGAAAGAGGAGGCAAACAAGAGGCAGGATGTTGCGGCAGATTCTGAGAAACAGAAGCAGAACATTCAGCAGGAGCTGCAACAGCTGAAGAGTCTGTCAGAGCAGGAAATCAAGTCCAAAAATCAGCAGCTGGAGGACGCGCTGGCCAGTCGTACCAAGATCGAGGAGGAAATCCACATAATTAGAGTTCAGCTGGAGATGACAACAAAGCAGAAGACCACGGCTGAGGTCGAATTACAGAAGCTCGGAGATAAGGCTACTGAGGCGGAGAAGCTCAGGAAAGCAGCTCAGGAAGAGGCGGAGAGGCTTCGCAAGCAGGTGACTGAGGAGACACAGAAGAAGAAGAATGCTGAAGATGAGCTTAAGCGTAAATCTGAAGCAGAGAAAGAAGCTGCCAAGCAGAAGCAGAAAGCCCTGGACGACCTGCAGAAATTTAAGATGCAAGCCGAGGAGACGGAGAGGCGTATGAAGCAGGCTGAAGAGGAGAAAGAGAGGCAGATTAAAGTGGTGGAGGAGGTGGCACAGAAGACGGCGGCCACACAGCTGCAGTCCAAATTGTTTGACGAAAAGGCAATACAGTTAGAGGAATCTCTGAAGAAAGAGCACAGCACTGTTCTTCAGCTGCAGGAGGAGGCCGAAAAACTCCGGAAACAACAAGAAGAGGCGAACAAAGCTAGGGAGCAAGCAGAGAAAGAGCTAGAAACATGGAGGCAAAAAGCCAACGAGGCTCTCCGCCTCCGGCTGCAGGCTGAGGAGGAGGCTCAAAAGAAGAGTCAGGCTCAGGAGGAGGCGGAGAGGCAGAAGGTTGAAGCAGAGCGAGATGCCAAGAAACGGGCCAAGGCTGAAGAGGCCGCACTGAAGCAGAAGGAGAATGCAGAGATGGAGCTGGAGAAACAGAGGAAGTTTGCTGACCAGATAGCTCAACAAAAACTGTCTGCAGAGCAGGAATGTATACGCTTAAAGGCAGACTTTGAGCATGCTGAGCAGCAGAGAGGCCTGCTGGATAATGAGCTGCAGCGTCTGAAGAATGAGGTGAACGCTGCCGAAAACCAGAGGAAACTTCTTGAAGAAGAGCTGGCTAATGTCCGCAGTGAAATGGACACTCTCTTGCAGATGAAGATTCAAGCTGAGAAGGCCACACTGACGAATACAGAAAAGAGCAAACAGCTTCTGGAGTCTGAGGCGTTGAAAATGAAACAGCTCGCCGAGGAAGCCGCTAGACTGAGATCTGTGGCTGAGGAGGCAAAGAAGCAGAGGCAGATTGCAGAGGAAGAGGCTGCCCAGCAGAGAGCCGAGGCAGAAAAAATCCTCAAGGAAAAACTGGCTGCCATCAACGAGGCGACCCGACTGAAGACCGAAGCAGAGATCGCCCTGAAAGCTAAAGAAGCAGAGAATGACAGACTCAAGAGAAAAGCTGAAGACGAAGCTTATCAGAGGAAGCTGCTGGAGGACCAGGCTGCTCAGCATAAGCAAGAGATTGAGGAGAAAATCACACACCTGAAGAGCTCGTCTGACACTGAGCTTGAGAGACAGAAGACTATAGTGGATGAAACTCTGAAGCAGAAGAAGGTGGTCGAAGAAGAGATTCATATCATCAGGATCAACTTTGAGAAAGCATCAAAGGAGAAGTCAGATTTGGAGAAAGAGTTAAAGAAACTGAAGGGGATCGCTGACGAGACTCAGAAGAGCAAAGTCAAAGCCGAAGAGGAGGCAGAGAAGCTGAAGAAGCTTGCGGCAGAGGAAGAGAAAAAGAGGAAGGAGGCTGAGGAGAAGGTGAAGAGGATTACAGCGGCAGAGGAGGAGGCGGCTCGACAATGCAAGGCAGCTCAGGAGGAGGTTGAGCGCCTCAAAAAGAAAGCTGAAGAAGCAAATCAGCAGAAAGACCAGGCAGAGAAAGAGGCAGAGAAGCAGGTTGTTCTGGCCAGAGAGGCTGCACAAAAGTGCAGTGCTGCAGAGCAGAAAGCTCAGGATGTTCTCAGTAAGAATCAAGAAGACATTCTTGCACAGGAAAAGCTGAAAGATGAGTTCCAGAGTGCTAAGAAACTTGCAGAAGCTGCTGAAAAAGCCAAACAGAAAGCAGAGAAAGAGGCTGCCTTACTTCGTCAAAAAGCTGAGGAGGCTGAAAAGCAGAAAAAAACTGCCGAGGATGAAGCTACAAAGCAGGCCACAGCTCAGAAAGATGCAGAAAGGCTAAGGAAAGAAGCAGAGGAGGAGGCTGCAAAGAGAGCTGCAGCGGAGGTAGCAGCGCTAAAACAGAAAGAGCAGGCCGACGCAGAAATGGCAAAGCACAAAAAAGAGGCAGAACAGGCACTTCAGCAGAAATCACAAGTGGAGAAGGAACTTACATTGGTTAAACTGCAGCTGGATGAAACTGATAAGCAGAAAGCTGTGTTGGATGAGGAGCTTCAGCGGGTCAAGGGTGAAGTAAATGATGCCATCAAACAAAAGGCACTGGTGGAAGACGAACTTTCCAAGGTTAAGATCCAGATGGAGGAGCTCTTAAAGCTTAAGATCAAAATTGAAGAAGAAAACCGCCGCCTGATGCAGAAAGACAAAGACAGTACGCAGAAATTGCTTGCAGAGGAAGCAGAGAAGATGAAAAGCCTGGCGGAGGATGCTGCTAGGCTCAGTGTGGCGGCTGAAGAAGCAGCCAGACAGAGGCACATCGCCGAAACCGATCTGGCGGAACAGAGGGCACTTGCCGAGAAAATGCTGAAGGAGAAAATGCAAGCCATCCAAGAGGCTACAAAACTGAAAGCAGAGGCAGAGGAGCTCCAGAAGCAGAAGGACCAGGCACAGAAGAAAGCTAAAAAACTTCTGGAGGACAAACAGCAGATCCAGGAGCGCCTCGATAAGGAGACCGAGGGCTTCCAGAAGTCATTGGAGGTTGAGCGGAAGAGGCAGCTCGAAGTTTCGGCCGAAGCTGAGAAATTGAAGCTGAGGGTTAAAGAACTCAGTGACGCCCAGGTGAAAGCTGAAGAGGAGGCAAAGAAATTCAAGAAACAAGCCGATGAAGCAAAAGCTCGCCTTCAAGAGACGGAAAAACAGACGACAGAGATTGTTGTGCAGAAGTTGGAGACCCAGAGGTTGCAGAGCACAAAAGAAGCAGATGACCTCAAGAAGGCCTTGGATGACGTTGCAAAGGAGAGAGAGAAGCTGAAAAAGCAGGCGGAGGAAGTACAGAAAAAATCTAAAGAGGTAATCTTTTTCATTTTGTAGAATATTTGTGTTGAAGTCTGAGCTAAATACTGTTCAGTATTGATGGAAACACTTTGTGTTACAGAATAGCAAAGTAACATTATTAGCTTTTGCATTTTGACAATTCTTACACTCCTTTATTATAGAAAATTACATTAAAAAATTATCAATTTATAAGTTAAAAGTGTGTCAAAATTAACATTTTTTGGAAAGAAGCAAAGGCTTTTCTCCTTAGCAATTTAATGTAAAGACATGCAATGTTAATACTGTACATCAATTGTCTTTTTTAAACTAGCCCTTCAACTAGCCCTGAAATGTCTTAGTCATTTACTAATGCTGGGATTTAGTTTAAAGTTATGAGGGGGAAAAAAAAGTCACAAATTTATGAGACGAAAGTTTAAAATTTACAAGAAAAACTTCACAAAATTTTAAGAAAAAAGTTGCAGTTACAAGAAAAAAAGTTTAAATTTATGAGAAAGAAGTTCCAAGTTTACATGAAAAAAGTCAAATTTATAAGAAAACTTGAAAATTTAGAAGAAAAATTTGTGCATTTAGAGCAAGACAACTATAACAGAAAAGGTAGGTAAATTTACAAGAAAAATTTGAGGGTATTCCTGTAAACTTGTAACATTTTTCTTTGACGTTTATAACCTTTTCCCGGCAAATTTTCTAATAAATTTAGTTATTTTTGCAGTTAAATTTGCCACTTTTTGTGAAACATTTATTACCCTTTTTCCCACAAGAATTTACATCTATGTACTCTCTATTTGCAACTTTTTGCTAATTAATTTTTGATATTTTTCTTGTACATTTTCATACTCTTAATGACATATTCAAGATTCAAAGATTTTATTGTCAATACTACTATACGTGCAGGACATACAGGAGAATTGAAATGGCGTTTCTCTCTTCATTGGTGTGCATAATATAAAAAGAAAAGGAATAAGGCTGGAAAAAAAAAAGAAAAAACAACAACAGCAGTCTATGTACAGTAATGCAACCCGTGGTGCCAATGGCAACAAGAAAGACCCAGACCTCCATAGAGATAACGATTAACGATGATAAACCCAGCAATCCTATATACAGACAGCTAGAGATGAATACCTGTAGTTGCAGTTCAATGCGGTAGTGTATGTGCAGATAGTAACAGATAGTACTGCAGTGACTGACGGACAGTAACAGACATGGCATTTGTGCAAATGGTTGCAGTTAATGTGCAGAGACATACAGCAACAAAAGTATAACAAAACAACAGTATTACTGTTGGTGTGCCAGTCTTTCTGTGCCAACAGCTGAGGTAGTTATTGTGCGGGTGATTGTGTTACCATCGGGGGGGTGGGTGAACAGAGTTCAGGGTCCTGATGGCCTGATGAACGAAGCTGTTAAGCAGTCTTGTGGAGCAGGCCCGGAAGCTTCGGTACCTTTTCCCCGAGGGCAGGGGGCTGAAGAGGAAGTGTAAGGGGTGGGAGGTGTCACCTGTGATGCTGATGGCTCTGCGGGAGAGGCGGGTGGGGTGGATGTCTGAGAGGGGGAGCACAGGGGCACCGATCTTGCTGGCTGCTTCCACTGTGCGCTGTAGTGTCTTCCGGCAGGCGGCGGTGCAGCTTCCATACCACACCATGATGCAGCTGGTGAGGATGCTCTCAATGGTGCCCCAGTCGAAAGAACACATGATGGGGGGTGGGACTCATGCTCTCTTCAGTTTGTGGAGGAAATGGAGGCAAGTTTGGGCCTTCTTGTCCAGTGATGTGGTGTTGGTGGACCAGGAGAGGTCCTCAGAGATGTGCACCCCCAGGAACTTGGTGCTGCTCACCCTCTCCACAGCTGCACCATCGATGATCAGAGGGGGGTGCTGTGTGTGACCCCTCCTGAAGTCGACCACAATCTCCTTGGGTTTTCCCACGTTCAGGAAGAGGTTGTTTTTACACCACTGGACCAGTTGGCTCACCTCATTTCTGTAGTTGGCTTCCTCGTTGGTGATGAGGCCCACCACCGTTGTGTCGTCTGCAAACTTGATGATGTGGTTGGCGTTGTAGGCTGGTACACAGTCATTGGTCAGCAGGGTGAAGAGCAGCGGGCTGAGCATGCATCCTTGTGGAGCCCCTGTGCTCAGTGTGATGGTCTGGGAGGTGTTGCTGCCAATATTATACTATCCTTGCAATCTTCATGGGGATTGGGGGGCAGCTTAACAAGGGGAATGGTTTTGAGTTTTTTTACATCTCCTACTAAGTGTATCCTTCTGATTAGGGCTGGGCGATATGAAAGCATTCCAGTCAGGATCATTTTTTTCATATTGATCAATATCGATATACAGTATATTATGATATAAATCAATTCAACTTTATTTATATAGCGCCATTTCACAACAACAGTCATCTCATAGCACTATGAACTGTAGGGGGAACCCCCACAGTTACAGAAAGACCCCAGCAATCAGGCCTGTGAGCAAGCACTTGGCGACGGTGGAGAGGAAAAATTCCTTTTTAACAGGAAGAAACCTCCAGCAGAACCAGGCTTAGGGAGGGGCAGTCATCTGCTGCGACTGGCTGGGGGGTGAGGGGATAGAGAAGATGAAAAGAACAGACATGTAAGTGTCTTATTTTAACCCTCAAGCGACCAAGCTATTTTACGGACTGAAATGACCAAGTGGGGTCATTTATGACCCCATTGTGCTCTGTACAGGGATCCTTATTATAAATGGCTGGTTGGAGGTTTATCATACCAAAACTACTCCCTGTATTTAAGACAGGTATTTTATAATGATCTAATGTAAAATGTGTTTGCTAATAATACTTTTATTGCAAGAAATAACCAAAACGCAGACTGTAAGAACAACATTACATTTATTTAGACAGTCCTTGTCAGTTCACTCTTGGAACATCATCATCATCATCATAGTCATCATAGTCATCATATCATCATCACGATGATGATGATACCTATTATTGTAGTTACGATGATGATCATGATACCTATTATGGCATTTTGCGTAATGGCGGTTTTCTTGTGGACGGTGATCCAGATCACCACCAAAATCTAATCATCTGTAGGATACCCCATTTCTGACAATCTGTGAAAATTTCATGAAAATCCGTCCATAACTTTTTGAGTTATCTTGCTGACAAATCCAGACAAACAGACAAATGTAAATCTTGCTATCCTAGGTCTGTTAGCCATGGTTCACTGCAATACAATATAAAGTACTGATTAGAAGTGGAAACCGGAGTGGTGGCTCAGTTGGTAGAGCATCCGCCCCACACCCGGGAGGCAGGGGTTCAAATCCCGGCCGGGTCATACCAAAGACCATATAAAAATGGTGCTTTCTGCCTTCTAGCGTGGTGCTCCGCATAATGGAATGGGGAAAGTAAAGTTACACACAGAACTACCAGAGGACTGACCCCCCGCTGTAGCTTTCACTACTTACAGTAGCTGTGTGGCCTAGGGTCAGAGAAACGGAGATAGGCGCCGCCCATATACACCTTCAGGTGTGAAGGGATTAACTAACTAACTATTAGAAGTGGAACATTTGAATAAAATTTATAAAACCAATGTTTAAAAATCAGTGCTTCTCTTCGGGGTCATAAATGACCCCACAAGAGTTTGCGATGTCTACGCCACACCAATTGGTTGATCCCTGCAAAAAACTATGAAAGTGTGTAGGATTAGTAGACTGACAAATTCATGCTAGGAAAGAAAATTTGGATAAAAAATAAAGAGACGGCACATTAAATTATATGGCTGGGGTCGTAAATGACCCCACTCGGTCGCTTGAGGGTTAAATATTTATTTAATGTCAGAAGTTGAACCTGACACATGTAGTGTAGAACACTATACATTTGTATTTCAAATAATTATAAAACATAAAATATAAATATTTTATAATATTCTGCTCATCAACTTACCCATAGCTGAGTGAAGTACATGCCCAAAGCACTTCAGCCGTGTCCACTTGTTTAGTGTTGTGGCCTTCACTATATTTGTCCCACTGTCTGTCGTGATGCAGAATTGTTTGTCTTCACTCAGTCTCCAGGATGCAAGTGCTTCGGTTAGTCCTAAAGCAATGACTTCACCTGTATGGTCTTTAGGAAAGTTTGAAGGTATTTGCTTTTCAAATTCCAATCTTGATCAATGAAGTGGGCAGTGAGACTCATATATGGTTCAGATGTGCAACTTGACCACAAATCTGACGTAATAGTGATATGGCACACTTTGCAGCTCCTTTTCAACCGTTTCTCTACATTCCGTGTACAGCTGGGGAAGTATTGTCTGGGAGAAATATTTACGACCAGGGAGTTGGTAACGAGGGTCAGTTACTTTCAACAGGATAGCACTGCATCAGATGGTAAAAAAGATTTGTAATGTTGCCTGATTTTGTGGGGACATGCTTGACAGGTTGCAGTGCATATGTGCAGGACATACAGGAGAATTGAAATGGTGTTTCTCTCTCTCTACATTGGTGTGCATTTTATAAAAAGAAAGGAATCAGGCTGAATTAAAAAAAGAAAAACAAGAACAAATGGCAACAGCAGCAGTCTATGTACAGTCTCTATACAGTGATGCAAGCCGTGGTGCCAATGGCAGCCAGAAGGACACTGACCTCCATAGAGGTAAACGATTAATTTAGGTAGACAATTAGTGGTAATAACCCAGCAATCCTACATTCAGACAGCTAGAGATGAATATCCGTAGTGCATTTCAATGCGGTAGTGTAGGTGCAGATAGTGACAGATATGATTGCACATCTAAGCTGCTTCTTGTTAGACTTTAAATAGCCCAAATATCTCCACACTACTGAATTCCTTGGACCGTTCTTTTCAACAATGTTCTCGTCTATTGAGCATTGGGCGGCGTCCGTTTCGGTGTCCTTTGGTAACGCTGTCACTGGACTTTTCATTAATGTTTCCTGTTATCTCCTACACGGCTGTGCTAGCCCAAACATTAGCAGGTGTGGTAAGTGCTAAGCCCTGCCTGCATGCTGGTCCTACGCGCCTACACATGCTGTTGTGTGCGTCAATCAAATGTAACTTCCAGTCACATGATTGGTTCAGTGCGGTGTATTCTCATTTTCATTGGCTTTTTGTGTTGTCTGTTAAAACATGGAACAAATGTGACCCATGCTGGCAGAATGAGTCACAGTAAGGAAATTTTCAAAACTGAGGTAACGTTATTTTCATATTTTGTATTGAAAGACCTTCAAAATGATATTTAATTTGTAGGAATTGGGCAAAAACTGGCCAGTAGCAAGCTAATTTTGTTTATAGCTTGACTGGTTTGAAAACTTGCTTTCAATCGGTCCTGAGTCACGTCTTCCAGAAAAACGTGTATTTTTAGCAAGTAGGCAGTGTTTCCTCTGGTAACATTTCTGGGTGGCGGCCCACCGGGCCAGAAAAACTTCTGCCGCGCTTATGAGGAGATATAAATTTAAGAAAAATATATGAAGCAATGACTTTACGCAAGCGCGCACACGAACAACGCGCGTGACCATCATCCGCGTGGAGTTCAGAAGCGCCCCGCCCATGCGAGCTTTCCAGTCAGTCACCAGGCAGAGTGTCTTGCTAGCGTGACTGTTCAACAGAAACATGAGTTTATTAAAGTACTTTAAACGTGGAAAAAAAATCAGAAGAGGTATGTAAGCACTGGCATTTATCATGGTTTTAACCTGCTGGAAACGGGAGCAGTAATGGAAGAGTCACTTAGCTAAGAGACGTGGTTAGAATTCATATGCAGCCAGTTTCATATGAAGGGAAAGGCAAGGGGGACTGATGAACTGCTGAGGATATGTTTCACCAGCCACTACAATATTAAGTTATGTTCTCTATTATGTACCTGGCAAGTTAAGATGACCGAAATTCATGAAGTTAGTGACTTTAATCCGTCAGCAGCCTTCAGACAAACTAAATGTGCCAACATTTGGATTTCAAAATAAGGGTTTTTTTTTTCCTGCTGTCTGGATGGTGAGGAGAGTTCTTTAAAAATAAATAAATAAATATACACTACCGTTCAAAAGTTTGGGGTCACCCAGACAATTATTTTGTGTTTTCCATGAAAAGTCACACTTATTTACCACGAGATGTAAAATGAATAGAAAATATAGTCAAGACATTGACAAGGTTAGAAATAATGATTTGTATTTGAAATAATATTTTTTTCCTTCAAATTTTGCTTTCGTCAAAGAATCCTCCATTTGCAGCAATTACAGCATTGCAGACCTAACATGATTGCACAAGGGTTTTCTAATCATCCATTAGCCTTCTGACACAATGAGCAAACACATTGTACCATTAGAACACTGGAGTGATAGTTGCTGGAGATGGGCCTCTATACACCTATGTAGATATTGCACCAAAAACCAGACATTTGCAGCTAGAATAGTCATTTACCACATTAGCAATGTATAGAGTGTATTTCTGATTAGTTTAAAGTTATCT
This sequence comes from Pholidichthys leucotaenia, assembly GCA_020510985.1. Classification (NCBI taxonomy): domain Eukaryota; kingdom Metazoa; phylum Chordata; class Actinopteri; order Cichliformes; family Pholidichthyidae; genus Pholidichthys; species Pholidichthys leucotaenia. The sequence continues at coordinate 62,427,350 of CM035839.1, forward strand.
TCATTGAAAAAAAGTGCTTTTCTTTCAAAAATAAGGAAATTTCTAAGTGACCCCAAACTTTTGAACGGTAGTGTGTATATATATATATATATATATGTATATATATATATATATATGTATATATATACAGAAATAATGGCATCCTTGGTTATTTACTTTATTTCATTAAATACAATTTTGTTAATTTTTTTTTCTTTGTAATCAGAGTTAAATTATTGTTCTGTTCTGACTGCAAAATATGGTCAAAAATGTAAATTGTTATTAGGACAAAGTAAAAAAAATTACCACAGTCTGTTTCAAATTTATTTAAAAAACAGTAATTTTATTTTAAAAAACAGACAAAAATTAGTCATAAAATAATCCACAAATTTATAATAAAGTTTCAACTGTACAAGAAAAGTCAATTTTACAAGAGGAAATTACAAATTTGAGGAAAATTGTTTCAAATTTAGATAAATTTACAGAGAAAAGTAGAAAACTAAGAAAATTGTTATAAATTTTGAGAAAAACCTCAAACCTTCAAGACTGAAGTCATAACTCAAGTTTTTAAGTGGGTGATCTTTGTACCCTTAACTCAGTTAGAAATTTTTGGTTGTCTACTTGTAATTATTAATTTCAAAGCACTGCTTTTACATGACTAGAATTTCTGGTTACTATACCCACCTGATCATATAATGTAAGTATGCATGATTACATTACTATTATGAATGTTTCTTTCCCTTCCCTACTCTCTCAATGGAAAAAAAAAAGAAACACTAGACCAAAAATACAAAAAATACACATATTTTTGTCTTTTATGTAAACCATGACAAAAACATCCTGCAGGACAAAACATGACACTTAATATTTTCTGACCTGTTTGTATACCACCATAAGACAGAGAGGGAACCTGAATTAGACAAAGCTCAGAGAGGGCCAGATGAGACAGAATAGAGGAGCCAAGGAGAGGAAAATGTTCAGGCAAAGGGTCCAGGAGAGGTGAGAGCAGAGGAAGGAGAGAAGGATGACACCAGTAAAAAATCTAAACATAGGATGTCTGGGTGGGACCCCAACTGGCCCAATATTCCAACATTCAAGCCTCGGTTGTACAATACTTAAAATGGTAAGTTCCATATGCAACGTTACTGTGTAAAATTTAAAAAAGAAAAAATAGTATAAAATTAACATTCCAGTATGTTTACTCCCCCCCCTCCCCCCGGAAAAATATGTTGCCACCGTGCCAAGGTCTTTAAGCCAGAGGAAACACTGAGTAGGAGTTGTAAGCTTTACAATGATACCAGGCACTGACAGGGGTTCTCCCGGGACTTGCCACCAGCAAACAAAGAAAGAATCATGATTTTTGACTTCTAGTGTCTGTAGCTTGTTAATTATCCGGTGCGTATTCCGACTCATTTTGCCAGCACGGGTCACAAATGAGTTCTATCGACCATGTATTATGTCTCTATCAAGGAAAAGTTATTTCGCGATAATTGTTGTTATCGTTTTATCGCCCAGCCCTACTTCTGATGTATTTTCTTTAAGTCTGGTCAATTCAACCATGTGAATGCAAGTAAAAAACAAATAAACACTAAGATTTCACTTTAAATGTCTCAAAATGGATGAAAACTTTAATCAAGCAAGTTAGCAAAAAGTTAAATAAAATGAACAGTCATTCCTCTCAAATGAAAACCTATAGCCTTTAAAAAGGGTTGTTTATGCTTTGAAATGTAGTATTTTTCCATTGAGATTTATTGCACTTTGCTTACATTTGACATTTAGACCCAGCTTCAAGTGTTCACATGACACTTCTGGAGTTTTATGCTCTTAAGGTTGCTGTCTTTTTGAACTTTTTTTTAACATTGGCTAATATTCTATCACCATTTATTCTTTTTTTCAGATGGAAAATGCGCAACAGGAACAAATAGAGCAACAGAAGGCCAAACTTCAGCAGTCCTTCCTCACAGAGAAGGAGGTGTTACTGAAAAGAGAGAAGGCTTTGGAGGATGAGAAAAAGAAACTTGAGAAACAGTTTGATGATGAACTGAAAAAGGCCAAAACCCTAAAGGAGGAACAAGAACGTCAGCTTAAGTTAATGGAGGAAGAGAAGAAGAAACTTCAGGCCATTATGGACGATGCTGTAAAGAAGCAAAAAGAGGCTGAAGCAGAGATGAAGAACAAGCAGAAAGAAATGAATGTGCTTGAAAAGAAAAGGCTTGAACAAGAAAAACTTTTGGAGGAGGAGAACAAAAAGCTTCGAGAAAAACTTCAGAATCTGGAGGTTGCCTCAAAACAGGGTGCGTCCAAAACAAAGGAAATTGAAGTTCAGACCGACGAGGTTCCAGAGGAGCAACTGGTTGCCATGACAATGGTGGGAACAACACAGAAAGTTTTTAACGGCTCTGTGGAGGTGGATGGAGTGAAGAGAGATGGAGAATCACCATTGACATTTGAGGGAATAAGAGAGAAAGTTCCTGCTCAGAGGCTTTTAGACATTGGCATCCTGACCAAGAAGGAGTTTGATAAATTGAAAAAGGGAAAAGTCTCTGTGCAAGAACTTGGAAAGACTGATAAGGTTAAGTCATGTCTTCAGGGTCAGAGCAGTGTTGGAGGGGTCCTGACTCCGTCCAAAGAGAAACTGAGTGTCTATCAGGCCATGAAGGAAAACAAGATTGCTCCAAACACTGCTACAATGCTACTGGAAGCTCAAGCAGCTTCTGGTTACATTGTTGATCCAGTGAAAAACAAGCTTCTTTCAGTGGATGAGGCTGTTAAGGAGCAATTACTTGGTCCTGAACTCCATGATAGGATGCTGTCTGCAGAGAGAGCAGCCACGGGTTTTAAAGACCCGTTTACTGGAGCCAAAATCTCTCTGTTTGAGGCCATGAAGAAAGGACTTATTGAGAAGGATCAGGCTATGAAGTTCCTAGATGTACAGCTTGCAACTGGTGGCATTATTGACCCCATCAGCAGTCACAGAGTACCCCTTCAAACAGCTTACAAGCAGGGCCAGTTTGATGCAGACATGAACAAGAAACTTACTGAACCAAGTGACGACTGCAAGTTATTCATTGACCCCAGCACTCAGGAACAACTCACCTACAAGCAGCTACTAGAGAAATGCACCAAAGATGCAGAGACTGGCCTGCTGATCTTACCAGTGACAGAGAAAGCTGCTCAGACTGAAAGGACATACACAGATTTGGAGACTAAAGAGGTGCTCAGTAAATCAAATGTGGATGTTCCTTTTGGAAGGTTCAAAGGAAAAACTGTCACCATTTGGGAAGTCATAAATTCAGAATATTTTACTGAAGAGCAAAGAAGAGAACTCATCCGTCAGTACAAGACTGGAAAGATCACCGTGGAAAAGATCATCAAAATTGTCATCACTGTTGTGGAAGACAAGGAAAAGAACAATGAGAATGTGTTCAATGGTTTAAGAGCTCCAGTCTCAGCCAGCGAACTGCTTGAATCTAAGATTATAAACAAAGATGTGTTCAACAAGTTGAGTAACGGAAAAATAACAGTTAAAGAGGTTTCTGAGATGGATCCTGTGAAGAAGGCTCTGCAAGGATCACCCAGCATTGCAGGACTGTTGAATGAACCAACTAAGGAGAAAATGCCTTTCTATCAAGCTATGAAAAAAGAACTACTCTCTCCAGAAACAGCTGTGAATCTCCTTGAAGCTCAAGCAGCAACAGGCTTTGTAATTGATCCTGTAAAAAATGAGAGGGTTCCTGTTGATGAAGCTGTCAAGTCAGGTCTTGTTGGTCCAGAGCTGCATGAACGACTTCTGTCAGCTGAGAGAGCAGTCAGTGGCTACAGAGATCCATATACAGGAAAAAAGGTGTCTCTGTTTGAAGCTATGAACAAAGGTCTTATAAAGAGAGAGCATGGCATCCGCCTGTTGGAAGCGCAACTTTCAACCGGTGGAATTATCGATCCCAGTAAAAGCTATCGCATTCCACATGAGCTCGCCTGTAAGCGTGGATATTTGGATGAGGAAACCAGTAAGACCTTAAACACAAACACTGATGAAACAAAGGTCTTTTATGACCCCAACTCGCAAGAGGAAGCAACCTATGCCCAGCTTATGAATAAATGTGTCACAGACAAGGAGACTGGGCTCCCATTGCTTCCTCTCTCAAAGAAGGCCCCAAAGCCAAAAGAGGACAAACAAATTACAGAGGCTAAAACTAAAGAAACCTTGGGAAAAACAACCATGGAACTAGATTACGGGCCTTTTAAAGGGAGGAAAGTCACAATTTGGGAGATTATAAACTCTGAGTACATCACTGAGGAACAAAGAATTGAACTTATTCGCCAGTACAGAATGGGACAGGTAACCATTGAAAGGCTGATAAAGATTGTGATAACAATGGTTGAGGAAAAAGAGGACAAACAAATTACAGAGGCTAAAACTAAAGAAACCTTGGGAAAAACAACCATGGAACTAGATTACGGGCCTTTTAAAGGGAGGAAAGTCACAATTTGGGAGATTATAAACTCTGACTACATCACTGAGGAACAAAGAATTGAACTTATTCGCCAGTACAGAATGGGACAGGTAACCATTGAAAGGCTGATAAAGATTGTGATAACAATGGTTGAGGAAAAAGAGGAGAAACAAATTACAGAGGCTAAAACTAAAGAAACCTTGGGAAAAACAACCATGGAACTAGATTACGGGCCTTTTAAAGGGAGGAAAGTCACAATTTGGGAGATTATAAACTCTGAATACATCACTGAGGAACAAAGAATTGAACTTATTCGCCAGTACAGAATGGAACAGGTAACCATTGAAAGGCTGATAAAGATTGTGATAACAATGGTTGAGGAAAAAGAGGACAAAACAAAGGAAGATGCTTGCTTTGAAGGTCTGAGGGCTCCTGTCACTGCCAACTCATTACTCGATTCCAACATCATTGATAAGGCTACATTTGATCAACTGCAACAGGGCAAAAAGACACCCAAAGAAGTCAGTGAAATTGATAAAGTTAGGCGGTACCTGCAAGGAACCGACCGCATTGATGGTATCACTATGGAAGATTCAAATGAAAAGTTAAGCATATATCAAGCAATGAAAAATGGTACTCTGCAGCAAAGCACTGGACTCACACTGCTTGAAGCCCAGGCTGGAACTGGTTTCATAACTGATCCAGTGAAAAATCTGAAATACTCTGTGGATGATGCTGTGAAGGCTGGAGTTGTTGGTCCAGAGCTTCATGAGAAACTGTTATCAGCTGAAAAGGCAGTGACAGGATACAAAGATCCGTATACAGGCAACAAGATTTCTTTGTTCCAAGCCATGAAGAAAGAACTAGTGTTGAGGGAAAATGCTATCCCAACTCTGGAAGCTCAGTTCGCTACTGGAGGGATAATAGATCCAGTCAGCAGCCATCGTGTTCCTAATGATGTGGCTATTCAGCGTGGCCATATCAATAAACAAATGTGTAAATCCTTCAATGAACCCTCAGGTGATATCAAAGGCTTCAACAATCCTAACACCAATGAAAATTTCACCTACAAGCAGTTGCTGGAGAAATGCACAAGAGATCCCGACACTGGTCTGTGTTACCTGCCTCTGTCAAAGGCAGAAGCTCCTGCTCCTGTTGAGAAATCTTATCAGTATACAGAGGAGCAAGCCAAAACAGAGCTTGCTGACACTCAAATTGAGATACCACATAAGAGTTTTGCGGGTAAGAGCATGACCATTTGGGAAGTCATGAACTCAAATATGCTTCCAGAAGAAGAGAGACGCCGCCTCATAGAGCAGTATCGCTTAGGACAAATCACAAAGGAAAGAATGCTAGTCATCATAATTGAAATCATTGAGCACAGGGAGACCTTGCAGTTAGAGCAGAGCATGTCGTGTGACGTCATCAGAAGGAGAGTTACTATAGAGGAGCTGTACAGTGCAAGAATTATTGACCTGCACACATACAATCTCCTTAAACAGGAAAAGATGAGTATTCGGGAGGTGATGGAAATGCCCACTGTAAAGCAATATCTCTTTGGCACTGGATGCATTGCTGGAATTATGTCAGATAGTCCTCCAAAGATTAGCATTTACCAGGCTATGAAGAACGGACAGATAAAGCCCGAAGTTGCTTTGAATCTCCTTGAGGCACAAGCAGCAACTGGATTCATGATCGACCCAATTAAAGATGAACTTTTGACAGTCGATGAAGCTGTACGCAAGGGGCTCGTTGGCCCTGAACTTCATGACAAACTTCTCTCTGCTGAGAGAGCAGTTACAGGCTACAGGGATCCATACAGTGGAAAGGTCATCTCGCTCTTCCAGGCAATGAAAAAAGACTTGATACCAGAGGAATATGCCTTGAGACTTCTGGAGGCCCAGACTGCAACAGGAGGACTGATGGATCCTGAATACTATTTCCGCCTCCCCACAGATGTTGCTATGCAGCGTGGATACATTAACAAGGAGACACTTGACAGAATATCTGAAGCTACAGTGGATGTGCGAGGCTACACTGACCCAACAACAGATGAGAAACAGTCCTATGCACAGCTGTTGAAGAGATGCAGAGTTGATAAAGAAAGTGGTCTGCGACTCCTTTCACTGGCAGACAGAAGGCTCCTCTTTAAGGGTCTCAGGAAGCAAATTACTGTGGAGGAGCTACTCCGATCCCAAATTATTAACCAGAAGACCTACAGTGACCTCACTGAGGGTGTCATCACAGTGGAGGAGGTCAGTAGAGATGTGAAGAAGTACCTTGAGGGCACCAGCTGTATTGCTGGTGTGTATGTTGTATCAACCAAAGACCGGCTGTCCATTTACCAAGCAATGAAAAAGAACATGATCAGACCAGGGACTGCCTTTGAGCTCCTTGAAGCTCAAGCTGCCACAGGTTATGTTATTGATCCAATTAAAAACCTGAAACTCAATGTTGCAGAAGCTGTGAAAATGGGTGTTGTCGGCCCTGAATTTAAGGATAAACTTCTCTCAGCTGAACGAGCAGTCACAGGCTACAAGGACCCATATTCTGGCAAGGTAATCTCTCTGTTCCAAGCCATGAAGAAGGGGCTTATTCTGAAAGATCATGGCATCCGTCTGCTAGAGGCGCAGATTGCAACTGGTGGAATAATCGATCCAGAGGAGAGCCACCGTTTGCCAGTTGAAACAGCATATGAACGTGGCCTCTTTGATGAGGAAATGAACGGGATCCTCACCGACCCTTCTGATGACACAAAGGGCTTCTTTGACCCCAACACTGAGGAAAATCTTACCTATCTCCAGCTGATGGAGAGATGTATGACAGACCCAGAGACCGGCCTTGCTCTTCTACTGTTGAAAGAAAAGAAACGTGAGAGGAAAACATCATCCAAGTCTTCTGTTCGCAAACGACGGGTTGTCATTGTGGATCCAGAGTCCGGCAAAGAGATGTCAGTGTATGAGGCCTATCAGAAAGGGCTTATTGACCAACAGACATACCTAGAGCTTTCAGAACAGGAGTGTGAGTGGGAGGAAATTACCATCACCTCATCTGATGGAGTTGTGAAATCAATGATCATTGACAGGAGGTCTGGTCGACAGTATGACATCGATGATGCAATCACAAGGGGCCTGATTGACAAGTCAGCCTTGGATCAGTACAGAGCCGGATCATTGTCTATCACAGAGTTTGCAGATATGCTGTCTGGAAACATGAGTGGAAGCAGATCACGGTCATCCTCCTTTGGCTCTTCTTCCTCTTATCCCATGAGCCCAGTGCCTTCCATAAAAACACCAGCAACCACATGGAATGACCCAACAGAGGAAACTGGCCCTGTGGCTGGAATCCTTGACACCAATACGCTGGAGAAGGTGTCCGTCACTGAAGCCATTCACAGAAACCTTGTGGACAACATAACAGGCCAAAGACTGCTTGAAGCTCAGGCATGCACAGGTGGCATTATCGACCCAAACACTGGAGAGAAATTCTCTGTTACCGATGCAATGAATAAAGGGCTGGTGGATAAAATTATGGTGGACAGAATCACTTTAGCCCAGAAGGCATATAATGGATTTGAGGATCCCAGAACTAAAACAAAAATGTCTGCAGCCCAAGCTCTAAAGAAAGGCTGGCTGTACTATGAGGCTGGACAACGGTTCCTTGAAGTCCAGTATCTCACCGGTGGGTTAATTGAACCAGATGCAACAGGCCGAGTCTCCATTGATGATGCTGTGAGGAAGGGAACATTAGATTCACGCACGGCACAGAAGTTAAGAGATGTTAGTGCATATTCAAAATACCTCACATGCCCTAAAACCAAGCTTAAGATTTCCTATAAGGATGCAATGGAGAGAAGCATGATAGAGGAGGGGACCGGTCTGCGGCTACTTGAAGCATCATCTCAATCAACCAAAGGCCTTTATAGCCCCTACAGCATCAGCGGTTCTGGTTCTGCTACCGGCTCACGATCAGGCTCTAGATCTGGTTCCAGGTCAGGCTCCAGAAGAGGCAGCTTTGATGCCACAGGATCAAGTTTCACATCAACTTTCTCGTCTTCCTCCTACTCTTCCCCAAGCTATGGCCGTCGATACTGAACAGATTAGCTAAGGAAACGGCACACTACAAAGTCACAATGCTCACCAGATGCCTAATTCCCTGTGGAATAAAGACTGCCTTTATTCTGCTCTGCATGGGGCTGTTACATGACTTTTAGTATTTAATTTTCTACAAGTAATTTTGTTGTATATTTTACAGTTACATTTGTTTCATTTGAAACTTTTTGATTTTGTACTGTAAGCAGTTAGCAAAGTTAGAACTGCTTATTCCTACTACTTATCACAAATATTTTTTTAAAGTTTATCATAAGCATTTACTATTCCAAAAGCATTAACTTTAAATACTGTGTCACACTATATATATATATAATCGAAAGTGTTAATGACCCTCAGTCCAAATTAGATGTACAAAATAAAACTGCTGTACATTTGTATATTTCTGAATATAGAGAGACTCTTAGCTGGAGGCAGGTAAAAGCCACTCTGCAGAGCAGAATATGGAGTTTATAGAAAATGAATAACGCTAAAAGATCCCGTTTCATTTATCAACGTCTTTTCTCTCCTGGGCAACACTGCCGTATACGCTTTGAACCTGGCTGCAATTCCCATGGGTCTGTCACAAAACCTGGAGTTCCAAGAGCATGCTAACACAACTGAAATGATAACATGAACATTAACACTACTGGACTTTACACATCAAGCTTAAAGACCAATCAGTTCAAGCCCCTGCCTTTTGGAGCACTTCAAAAGGTACAAAAAAGGACAATTGTCTTTAGATAATCCAAGAATTTCTCTATCTTGAGGTCTAATACTCCTGTTTATTTTTTTCCACAGTTCATCCTTTATCCTGCTCTTTGCTCAGATGTCTTCCAGAGACCTTTGCCATCATTTGGATTGTGACCTTTATTGTAATTGAGGTTTAATTCAACAGCATTGAAATACACATGCTCACACAACAGTGGACTGTTATGAAACTTGCATCCAATCTCTTTTAGAAGCCTACACCATGCTTTTTAAGTGCCTGCAAAATACTCTTTAACACTATACAGGGAAGGTGATAGTAGTAGGAGATGGTGCAGTGATTACACTGTAAACTGACTGAATGACTGAATAAAGCTAGGCTACCAGTGAAGTTATATTACTGTGTTATCAGGTGAAAATTTTTACAGTCCGACCACAGTCACAGTTACAAATCTGGCAGCCGCACCGGGCTAAAAATATATTGTCTGAATATTTATTCAGGTTTTTCCCCCTTCACAGAAAAGTAATGTATGTACTGTATAGTGATAATCATATGGAGCGCAAAAGCCATGAATTAACATTTCTTTAAGCTTTGCACCAGACCCAGTATTTGTACTTTACACTACATATACATACTATATATATAATATACAATTATGTTTTGGTTTTGAGTTGCCTTTGTAAACAGGTTAAATCTGTATCATTTTATTTTCTTACTCTATTCTTCTGCTTTGCATGATTTACTAACATTTAAAAAGGTGCAAAAACTGAAATGGTTGTATCCATTAAAGCATTTTTTGTTTGTTTCAAAGGAGTTTGAAGGATGTATTTTACTGTGGTCATCAAGTCTTGTTTAAACTGGTGTATTTATAATTAAATGGTGACAAGGAATTTTAATGTAACACCTTATCCTGTGTAAATAAATATGGAAATGGGAATTTTCTTGGTTTTTTCTTTTTTGACACACTATATTAAGAATGAGTCCAGGAAAATGAGTTTCATAATTATTATTGAAAAATGACTGTTGTCTTGAAGATTAAAAAAAAAACAACAACTTAGAGGTACTTTTTCATCAGCCCAGTTTTTGTGACAACTTTTCCCTTTTTTTAGTCCGTTTTATTTCTTTCCGCTACAGTGGTTATAACTCCACTAACTTATTTTTCTTGGTTAATAAATTAGTATCTTCAAATGTGCAGTAAAGTTTGATTACAAAGTGTGATGATATAGGGCATTTTCAGACCTGAAAGTCCACACCAAGGTTCATATTTCTGTTACATTGTATACAGTGTAGAAGATGTCTTATAAACGAGACTGAGTTTTATTTCTCAGGAAGCTTTATTGGAAGTCACATCTTCTATCATCAAAGTTCTCAGCATAATAAGAGACAGAACTGAATTTCCTCACAGCTTTTATAACACCAGAGATACTCAACCCCCACATAGCGTATCTCACACCTTTACCCCCACAGAAGCTCAGTAAACATATGTCCCCATAGTCACACATAGCCCTCAAGACTTGCTGTCTCTGCTCTCTTCTCCACCTCGGGGCACCTGCCGGGACATTGTCTCTGACTTCCTTCTTCCCCCAGCACCCACCTCCTAGCCGAGGTCCCTGCTGGGGCATTGTTCATTTGACTGTAGGCTCTGCACCGTCGAGCTACTGTATGCCTGTGGGGGAGAATGCGTACCATACAGCATGCTACATATGTGCTTTAAATATGCACCATATAACCCCCCCCCCAAACGTTCAAATAAGGACCAGGTACACTTCAAATGCATAGAACTATGACACTCTACACAGAACAAGAGAGAAAAAAAACTTGGCACAACAGATTACAGTTCCCACTGCTTGGGCTTCAACTCTCTGCCATATCTGCTGCGAGCCGGTCTCGCTCTGCTTGTTGTTGTCCGCTGCATCTGTGAAGTAGAATCGTTAACACATCGTCGTGAAAGCTTAGCAGAGCGTCTCCCGGGTGGCCTGCCACGGCGGGGGGCACTGGCCAACTGGACTGGGTCGTCAGCTAACATAAAAGCGGGTTTGAGCCTGTTGATGCAGACTAAATCTGTCCTGTCTCCCAAATCAAGCAAAAAGTGCTTTTCCCCGGTTTCTAACACTCTGAACGGTCCATCGTAAGGTGGTCTTAAACCTGGCCTCTGTGCGTCGTGTCTAACAAAGACAAAGTCTGCATTCTTTAAGGCTTTAGGCACAAAAACACGTGGAAAACTGTGATGAGCGGGACCAGGGAGGGTGTGCGACCCCGCGTCGCTCTGCAGCCGCTGAGCGGGGAGGCGCTCCGGAGCAGGATTCTCAGGGAGGAAATCTCCCGGTAACCGGAGGGGTTGGGCGAAGACGAGTTCGGCCGGAGAGGCATGCAAGTCCTCTTTAGGAGCTGAACGCAACCCTAATAAAACCCATGGAAGTTTATCAACCCAATTTGTGTCCGTGAGAGCCGCTCTGAGGGCTGCTTTCAATGACCGGTGGAAGCGCTCGCACAAACCGTTGGCCTGGGGGTTATACGCGGTCGTGCGATGAATTTTCACCCCTAGGCTGAGTGCCATGGACGACCAGAGCTCGGAAACAAACTGTGGTCCTCTGTCGGACGTTAAGTCTGACGGGATACCAAAGCGCGCGACCCAAGCCGTTAAAAAGGCGCGTGCAACATCTGCCGTTGTAGTGGCCGCCAGAGGAACCGCCTCTGGCCAGCGCGTGGTGCGGTCTACCATGGTTAGAAGGTGTGTGAAACCCTGGGACAGCGGAAGCGGTCCTACTAAGTCGACATGCACATGATCAAAGCGTTTGGCTGGGATGTGAAAAGGTTCTAGAGGGGCTCGTGTGTGTTTGTGTACCTTTGCCCTTTGGCACGCAGTGCAAGCTGCAGCCCACTCTTTGACTTGTTTACGCAGCCCCGGCCAAACAAACTTCTCCCCTACCATTTTGATAGACGCGCGGACGCCCGGGTGTGCCAGTGAGTGTATTAAGTCAAAAACACGGCGACGCCACGCAGCCGGGACCACGGGACGGGGACGCCCCGTGGAGATATCGCAGATTAGGGAGGGCATGCCTCTTTGAAGCACCCTGTGCTCCAGCCTTAGCCCTGTTGGCCCAGACTGGAGCGCGCGCACGTCCGCGTCGCCAACCTGTTCAGCGGCCATGGCTGCATAATCTAACCCGACGCAGACCGGGGCTGTGAGCGCTCCCGTGCCGCCAGCCTGACCTAGGTCTGCCGTCGCCGAATCTGCCCCCTGGGGGCCTGTCGCTGCAACCGCGCGCGAGAGGCAATCTGCCACTACATTGTGTTTACCTGCCACGTGTTGAATGTCCGTGGTAAACTCCGAAATTGCAGCCAGCTGCCTCTGTTGTCGGCCCGACCAGGGCTCTGAAACCTTGGCCATTGCAAAAGTTAAAGGTTTATGATCCACGAACGCGGTAAAACGGCGTCCTTCCAACCAGAACTGGAAGTGGCGGATGGCCAAATGTAGGGCCAAAAGCTCCCTGTCAAACGCGCTGTATTTACGTTCGCTATCGCACAATGTTTTGCTGAAAAATGCGAGTGGTTGCCAGCGTCCTGCGACCAGTTGCTCGACCACCGCTCCCACTGCCACGTCGGAGGCGTCTGTGGTTAGCGCCATGCGAGCTGCCGGCACCGGGTGTGCCAATAACGCAGCGTTGGCGAGGGCTGATTTGACCTGTGAAAAAGCGCGCTCCCGATCCGGGGACCACTCGACCTTGGCTGTAGGTTTTTGCTTCTTTAATGCCGCGTACAATGGGTGCATAAGCCGTGCCGCGCTTGGGAGGAAGTGGTTATAAAAATTGACCATCCCCAAAAATTCTTGCAGCGCCTTGACCGTCTGCGGTTGGGGGAAATCCGTTATCGCGCGCACTTTATCCGGCAGCGGGACCGCGCCTTCTAGCGACACGCGATGTCCCAAAAAATCAATTTTCGCTACCCCGAATTGGCACTTCGCTGGGTTAATGATCAGCCCGTGTTCTGTGAGCCTCTGAAAAACGGCTGTGAGGTGGCATTCGTGTTCGGCTTCGGACGCGCTGGCTACCAAAATATCGTCCAAATAAGCGAACACGAAAGGGAGGTCGCGCAGCACTGCATCCATCATGCGTTGGAACGTCTGCGCGGCCCTTGAGACCGAAAGGCATGCGCAAAAACTCGAAAAGCCCGAAAGGGGTTATAACTGCCGTTTTGGGTATGTCCTGCGCGCGGACTGGAACTTGGTGATAACCACGCACCAAGTCTATTTTGGAAAAGATGCGCGCCCCCGCTAAATGCGCCGAAAAATCTTGGATGTGCGGAATCGGATAGCGGTCGTGGGCTGAAGCATTATTCAATCTGCGGAAATCACCGCACGGGCGCCACGAGCCGTCAGCTTTGGGTACCATGTGCAGGGGTGACGACCAGGCGCTGTTGGAACGCCGGACTATGCCCAGCTTTTCCAAGTTGGCGAATTCCTCACGCGCGATGGCCAGTTTAGCTGGGTCCAACCGCCGAGCCTTTGCGAACACAGGGGGGCCAGAAGTGCTTATGAAATGCTCCACCCCGTGTTTGGCAACTGACGCTGAAAATGTCGGGACCGTGAGTGCTGGAAACTGGTTGAGTAATGCATGAAACTTACCACCCGCAGCTGTGACATTGGAATGCGCCGAAGGCAGGGCCACCCGAGCTGTGCAGGAGATAGAATAGAAAGACAGTGCATTTACAATACGTCTATTAGCAAGATCAACTAACAAACTGTTTGAGCACAAAAAGTCAGCACCTAGCATGTTGTTGCTAACTGCAGCAACAACGAAGGTCTACTCGAAGTTGCGCCCGTGGAGGGACAGGCGGAGTGTCTTCTCCCCATAGGTTTTGACCGTGGAGCCGTTCGCCGCTAACACCAGGGGGCCGTTGGCCGGCCCCAGTGTGTCCGCGTAGGTAGGCCTGACAAAACTCAGCTGGGAGCCCGTGTCCACCAGGAATTCTTTCCCAGAATTCGCGTCCGTCACGAAAAGCAGCCTGTTCTTCGTGCCGAGAGTCGCAGCTGCTACCGGCTCCCGGTCCTGGCGTTTCCCTGGCACTGGTACTGGCACGGCGGGACGCATCTGCGGGCTTTCTCGGCGAAACGTCGATGGTAGAAGCAGATGGCGTTGTCAGCTCTACTTCTCCTGGTCTCCGCCGCTGCTGCCGTCAGCGGGTCCGGTGCCGCAGCCTCTGGTCTCCCTCCTTCTCGCGAAGGGGCGGTCATCTCTGCTGCTGCCGTCGTGGCTGTGCGCCGTCTATGAGAGTCGACGAGCCGTTGCGCCACCTGTCCCAGCTCGTGGTAGTCACGGTTGGCGAGCGGCTGCGAGCTGGTCAGGGTAACTCTCACTGCCGGCGAGAGCGTCCTGAGGAAGAGGTGGGCGAAGATAAAACCGTCGTCATCCTCGCCTCTCAGGCTCATCATCTGTGCCATCAGATCCGCTGGCCTGTCTGCTTCTCCCTCTGTCAGTGCTAGGAGCTTCTCTACACGCTCTTCCTGCGAGGGTGTGAAAGCTCGGATTAGGGCAGCTTTCAGCGTGCCATACTTGTTGTCTTGGGGTGGGTGGTTGGTCAAACTCTCCACCCGTTGCACTGTGAGGCTGTCCAGCTTCGCGACGACATGGTGGAACCTCGTTGCATCTGCCGAGATACCCCGAAGGTGGAATTGCGCCTCCACAGTGGTAAACCAGGAGTGCGGGTTATGTTGCCAGAAGTCGGGCAGCTGTAGCATGGTAGCTGCGTTAACCCGGTTGGCTCCTGCGGAGTCCGGTGTGGAAAGGTTGTCGTCACTGGACATAATAGTCGTAGGTCACCAGTGTAGAAGATGTCTTATAAACGAGACTGAGTTTTATTTCTCAGGAAGCTTTATTGGAAGTCACATCTTCTATCATCAAAGTTCTCAGCATAATAAGAGACAGAACTGAATTTCCTCACAGCTTTTATAACACCAGAGATACTCAACCCCCACATAGCGTATCTCACACCTTTACCCCCACAGAAGCTCAGTAAACATACTGTATGTCCCCATAGTCACACATAGCCCTCAAGACTTGCTGGCGTCTCTGCTCTCTTCTCCACCTCGGGGCACCTGCCGGGACATAGTCTCTGACTTCCTTCTTCCCCCAGCACCCACCTCCTAGCCGAGGTCCCTGCTGGGGCATTGTTCATTTGGACGTTTGACTGTAGGCTCTGCACCGTCGAGCTACTGTATGCCTGTGGGGGAGAATGCGTACCATACAGCATGCTACATATGTGCTTTAAATATGCACCATAACAGTACATTTGGTCCGGTTAGGTTTGGTTTCACACTGCTCCTGTTCCAAGTGAATTAAAACAACTTCACGTGATGCATCTCAGTCTGGTCATGACAACATTTGTGTTGTTAGCACAGACAGCAGTTGCCAAACATTGTACTCACCCTCCACTGTGTTTTCTGCAACTCTGGACACATCAGTAACCACACTTTATAACCCCTTTCAGAGTATCCTGGCAATCCAGGCAAACCCAGTATGAACTGGGTTACCCATGCTACTTGACGTGGGATAAATGATCCTGCAAGTGACTTGGGTTGTGGCCCACCTCAGCTCAGTGGACATTTGAATAGAACAACACAGATAAATGCACAATGAAATAGATGTCACCTACACCACAGCACAGCGACAGAAAGTGGAAATGAATCAGATGGCCATATTTTGACATCTCTTCCTAAAGTCAAAACAGCTGTCGGGATACTTTCATTTTGAATCATTCTGTTAAAAGAATAACAGTCAATGAGCTTAAATTGTTAAAAAAAAAAACAAAACTGTCATTAGATAATGATGAATGTCAGTTTTGCGCACATCTAGCAGGTAGCGAGTAGCAGCTCTTTTCCTGGTTTAGGTCAGCCTGGTCTTGCAGCCGCTGTGGTCAAGTGGTTAAATTAAAAAGAGGACAATCCACTGAATTGTAAAACCACATACCATTTTTTCCCCTCTGTGCAGTGAAAAACTGTCTGTTGTGTCTTCAAATAGTTTATATTTAACCGTCCCCATTTAACAGAAGACAACAGCTGAGTGTGTTTTTCATTAAACAGACATGAGATATGATATGACCGACACGACAGATTAGTGGACAGAATACTTTGTCACAGAAGAGAGGTTTGTAGTTTAAAAACAGACTGGCACTATCCCACCATGCCTCCCCATTCACTGCATCCACACTCCTTTTTCATTCATTCATTTCCCTAAAAAAATACATTAACGGCAAATCTATAAACTCCAACGGTATGTCCGCAATTAAAATGAAAATATGGAGAGAATAAAAAACAAGTGTATCATCATATAATTAAAATGACGATTAGATTATAACTGTTCCAACTCTGTCCATTAAAAGAACAGAAAATCCCAGTTCGTGCTGTTTCCACATGTGCTTCTGTCATTAGGATTTGTGTGATTTCAAAACACACCACTTAAATTGCATTAAACAATGCACTTCTGATGATAGATCTCCTTTTTCCTGATCAAAACCACATTGTCATAAAATGCACCAAAATACAGATGTGTATGAGATTGCGTGCTGCCACACCTCTTTAAATGAGCCCACTCCTCCCAGCGCAAAGTCAGCGTACTGTCTACTGGTAATTAGATGGCATGATCCATCCATCCATCTTCTACCGCTTTTCCGGAGGTCCGGGTCGCGGAGGCAGCAGTTCAAGCAGAGAAGCCCAGACTTCCCTCTCCCCAGCCACCTGCTCCAGCTCTTCAGAGGGGATACCAAGGCGTTCCCAGACTAGCTGGGAGACATAGTCTCTCCACCGAGTCCTGGGTCTGCCCCGGGGTCTCCTCCCAGTGGGACGTGCCTGAAACACCTCAAGTGGGAGACGTCCAGGAGGCATCCTAATCAGATGCCCATACCACCTCAACTGACTCCTTTCAATGTGGAGGAGCAGCGGTTCTACTCTGAGCCTCTCCCGGATGACTGAGCTCCTCACCCTATCTCTGAGGGTGAGTCCAGCAATCCTACGGAGAAAGCTCATTTCAGCCGCTTGTATCCGCGATCTCGTTCTTTCGGTCATTACCCAAAGCTCGTGACCATAGGTGAGAGTAGGAACGTAGATTGACTGGTAAATCGACAGCTTTGCCTTAGAACTAAGCTCCCTCTTCACCACAACAGACCGGTACAACGTCCGCATCACTGCAGATGCTGCTCCAATCCGTCTGTCGATCTCTCGCTCCATTTTCCCCTCACTCGTGAACAAGACCCCAAGATACTTAAACTCTTCCACTTGGGGCAGGAGCCTGTCCCCAACCCGGAGAGGACAATCCACCTTTTTCCGGCTGAGGACCATGGACTCGGACTTGGAGGTGCTGATTCTCATCCCAGCCGCTTCACACTCAGCGGCAAACCGTCCCAGCAAGAGCTGTAGGTCATTGCTGGATGAAGCCAACAGAACAACATCATCTGCAAACAACAGAGATGAGATCCTGTGGTCACCAAGCATGACACCCTCCATTCCCTGGCTGCGCCTAGAAATCCTGTCCATAAAAATTATGAACAGGACCGGTGACAAAGGGCAGCCCTGGCGGAGTCCAACTCTCACTGGGAATGACTCCGACCGAGTGTTGGCAATACGAACTAAACTTTCACAACGGTCGTACAGAGACCGAATAGCTCGTAACAACAAGCCCGATACCCCATACTCCCGAAGCACCCCCCACAAAAATCCACGAGGGACGCGGTCAAATGCCTTCTCCAAGTCCACAAAACACATGTGAACTGGTTGGGCAAACTCCCACGAACCCTCAAGAATTCTCGAGAGGGTAAAGAGCTGGTCCGATGTGCCACGGCCAGGACGAAAACCACATTGCTCCTCCTGAATCCGAGGTTCGACCAACGGCCGGACTCTCCTCTCCAGTACCTTGGCATAGACCTTCCCAGGGAGGCTGAGGAGTGTGATCCCTCTAAAGTTGGAGCACACCCTCCGGTCCCCTTTTTTGAAGAGAGGAACCACCACCCCGGTTTGCCATGCCAAAGGCACTGCCCCCGACCTCCACGCAATGTTGCAGAGGCGTGTCAACCATGACAACCCAACAACATCCAGGGCCTTGAGGTACTCGGGGCGAATCTCGTCCACCCCCGGGGCCCGGCCACCAAGGAGATTTTTAACCACCTTGGCGACCTCAGCCCCTGTGATAGGCGAGTCACCCCCCTTGTCCCCAAACCCTGCTTCCTCTGTGGAAGGCGTATCAGTGGGATTGAGGAGATCCTCGAAGTATTCCTTCCACCGCCCGACGATATCCCCAGTTGAAGTCAACAGTGTCCCATCCGCACCATACACAGTGTGGACGGGGAGCTGCTTTCCCCTCCTGAGCCGCCGAACAGTTTGCCAGAATCTCTTTGAAGCCGACCGAAAGTCTTGTTCCATGGCCTCACCGAACTCCTCCCATACCCGGGTTTTTGCTTCAGCAACCACCCGAGCTGCACTCCGCTTGGCCTGCCGGTACACCTCAGCTGCTTCGGGAGTCCCACAAGCCAACCAAGCTTGATAGGACTCCTTCTTCAGCTGAAGATGGCATGATGTAAAGCATAAAAAACAGCCAATGTGTTAACAGAAGCACTAGCGTGAAGTGCAGTGCAAAAGCCTGTTGCTGACTGTCAAAATAGAGCTCTCTCTCTTAAATGTCATTTTTCTCTTAAATCTGCAACATTCTTGTAAATGTTAAACTTTTTAAATGTATTTCTTTATTTGTAATTTCACCATTTGTAAATTCTTTTTAAATTTGTAACCTGAAAATTTTTCTTGCAAATTTTCAACTTTTGTAATATAAATTTGCAGATTTATTTATTTATTTATTGAGGAAATCAGACTTTTTCTTCATAAATTTGCAACGTTTTATCAGAAGTTCACAACTTTTGTCTGAAAATTTAAGACACGTAAATTCAGGATAAAAATCATATTTATAATTTCCTATTAATTTTGTAACTTTTCTCATAAATTTGCATCTTTCTTGTAAACATGAAACTTAAAAAAATGTTACTTGCAAATTTATCATTTCTAAATTCTTTCCATGTGGATTTCGGTTTTCTTATGAATCTAACTCATTTTTTCTTGTAAATTTGAAACTTTTTCCTATACATTTTTAAGTTTTGCTTTTTATTTCCTAACCACAAGGAGACTGAATATGAGCAAATGAGCCGTGTATGGCTCCAGTGCTGCAGGCTGCAGAACCCACTTGTGAATTGGTTTTACTACAAAAGTTAAGGTGCCAATATAAATAGCAGATATCCCTATAAACTGGTCTGAACATTTACAAGTATGCCTTTTTTAAGTAAGGTAATTAAGTAAGTACGTAAGCATGCTTTTATTTATTTTATTTATCTGGAATTTCCTCATTGTGGGACTAATAAAGGCTGATCTTATTTGCAGACTCAAGGTCCATAAAAAATACATAAAATACGGATCAGCACAAAAAGAACAAAATATTAAAAACAAGAAAAACACTAACTCAATTGTTCTGAGTCTCTTCTGCAGGGGTGGGTAAAACACTGATGTTGTGGGACAAATGTGTATCACTTTAAGCTTCACATCTCAGAGAGAACAAAGAACTGGGTCTCCTTGGAGATAACAGGAGGATGTGAAAATTTAGTCTTTGGTATGCAAGAGACGACCTTGGGGGATTTCCTGGTCTGCCAGAGACTATGAAGAGGATGTTATAAGATTTAAGAGAAGATGCATTGTTACTTGTGATTAAATGCAATGTGACTGTGAGCTTTGAAGGTCCTGGATACAGTGTGGCAAAAAAGTTTTTAGTCAGCCACCAATTGTGCAAGTTCTCCCACTTAAAAGATGAGAGAGGTCTCCAATTTTCATCATAGGTATACCTCAATTATGAGAGACAAAATGAGAAAAAAAAATCCAGAAAATCACATTGAAGGATTTTTAATGAATTAATTGGTAAATTCCTCAGTAAAATAAGTATTTGGTCATCTACAAACAAGCAAGATTTCTGGCTCTCACAGACCTGTAACTTCTTCTTTAAGAGGCTCCGCTGTCCTCCACTTGTTACCTGTATTAATGGCACCTGTTTGAACTCGTTATCAGTATAAAAGACACCTGTCCACAACCTCAAGCAGTCAGACTCCAAACTCCATTATGGCCAAGACCAAAGAGCTGTCAAAGGACACCAGAAACAAAATTGTAGACCTGCACCAGGCTGGGAAGACTGAATCTGCAATAGGTAAGCAGCTTGGTGTGAAGAAATCAACTGTGGGAACAATTATTAGAAAATGGAAGACATACAAGACCACTGATAATCTCCCTCGATCTGGGGCTACACGCAAGATCTCACCCCGTGGGGTCAAAATTATCACGAGAACAGTGAGCAAAAATCCCAGAACCACATGGGGGGACCTAGTGAATGACCTGCAGAGAGCTGAGACCAAAGTAACAAAGGCTACATCAGAAACACACTACGCCGCCAGGGACTCAAATCCTGCAGTGCCAGACATGTCCCCCTGCTTAAGAGAGTACATGTCCAGGCCCGTCTGAAGTTTGCTAGAGAGCATTTGGATGATCCAGAAGAGGACTGGGAGAATGTCATATGGTCAGATGAAACCAAAATAGAACTTTTTGGTAAAAACTCAACTTGTCGTGTTTGGAGGAGAAAGAACACCATACCTACTGTGAAGCATGGGGGTGGAAACATCATACTTTGGGGCTTTTTTTTCTGCAAGGGACCAGGACGACTGATCTGTGTAAAGGAAAGAATGAATGGGGCCATGTATTGTGAGATTTTGAGTGAAAACCTCCTTCCACCAGCAAGGGCATTGAAGATGAAACGTGGCTGGGTCTTTCAGCATGACAGTGATCCCAAACACACCGCCCGGGCAACGAAGGAGTGGCTTCGTAAGAAGCATTTCAAGGTCCTGGAGTGGCCTAGCCAGTCTCCAGATCTCAACCCCACAGAAAATCTTTGGAGGGAGTTGAAAGTCCGTGTTGCCCAGCGACAGCCCCAAAACATCACTGCTCTAGAGGAGATCTGCATGGAGGAATGGGCCAAAATACCAGCAACAGTGTGTGAAAACCTTGTGAAGACTTACAGAAAACGTTTGACCTCTGTCACTGCCAACAAAGGGTATATAACAAAGTATTGAGATGAACTTTTGTTATTGACCAAATACTTATTTTACTGAGGAATTTCCCAATTAATTCATTAAAAATCCTTCAATGTGATTTTCTGGATTTTTTTTTTCTTATTTTGTCTCTCATAGTTAAGGTATACCTATGATGAAAATTGGAGACCTCTCTCATCTTTTAAGTGGGAGAGCTTGCACAATTGGTGGCTGACTAAATACTTTTTTGCCCCACTGTATATAAAGGACGAATGTCTGTGTTTTTCCTCTTTTTTTCTGCTTTGCTGATGTTGGAAGATGTGAATAAACCTGACTTGTGAGATAAACTCTGCCTCGTCATTTTCACATCTCCACAATGTCAATATCAAGGCCCAGGGGCCAGACATGGCCCTTCAGTATATTTTATCTGGCCCCCCAAAATGTTTGTAACAAAGTTCATGCTTTTTTACCCCATCTCATAAATTTGCAAGGGGGGGAAAGATTCTCATCTTGTAAATTTGCCACTTTTTCCCCAATTTCATAAAATTGCAACTTTCACCCGTCTTGTCACTTTGCAACTTTTTCCAGTCCTGAAAACTTCTGATATTTCTCACTAGCTTTGTGACTTTTTTCCACCAGTTTTGTCATTTTGCAACTTTTTGCTGTCTTGTAAATTTGCAACTCCTTCCCAGTCCTTGTAACATTAGGACTTTTTCCACCATCTTGTAGATTTGTGACCTTTTCCCCCCATTTCTGTAAATTTGTGTCCTTTCCCAGTCTCTTAATTTGCATCTCTTTTGCCAATCACATAAATTTGTGATTCCCCCTACATTTGATTTTTTTTTTTTGCCCAGTTTTGAAAATTTGCACCCCAACCACAACTATAAAAAGATGTGCTAAATTTGTGAGAAAAAAAGTTGTCAATTTTTGAGGAAGAAGTCACAAAATTAAAAGAAAAAAGCAACACATTTACAAGGGGGAAAAATCTATTTTTTCTTTAAATGACAGATGTAAGAGTGGAACACACTGATGGAAAGTAGCAAAGTTAGGAAAAAAATTGAATTCATGAGACAAAAGCCACAAATTCAAGAAAAAAAATGTAAATTCATAAGCACAAAAAGCCTAAAATTCCAGTGAAATATCAAAATTTTATTGAAAAAGTCTAATTTTCAATAAAAACTAAGAAAGAAGAGAAATGGTCACAAAAATGGCAAAAAAAAGCATATATTTTATGAGAACTTCCCAAATTCACATAAAAATTCCACCTTTTTAAAAAGCATCTCTAATTTACCAAAAATATCAAAATTTCAGTGAAAAAAAAGTTAGCTTATTTATGATTCAGAAATTGCAGGTTTATTATTATACAGTGTAAATATAAAGGTTAAATGGCACTTTCTGGTCATCTCTGGAGGACCAAAGCACTTTACAGATTCAGCTATCTTTTGCTTGCTTGCTTGCGGTTGTCCATCGAGTCCGATGATGACGTCCACTTCTATCGATGAGTCCTTTGATGGCTGTGTAGTCCTATCCTGGACCCACATGTCCTGTTGCAGGTAGGGCATGTAAAAGTTGCGGTAGTGGCAGCAGGGGCTGCAGGTTCATTCCTCCTCAGTCTTCTCTACTGTCTCCTGGCTATTCTGTCCTCCTCCATCATACGGGTCCCCACAAGGCACTGCTGTCGCCAGGTGTTCCGGTCAGCAGCAGCCTCCTCCAGAGCCTCAGGTCTGATTCTGCACTTCTTTAAGGCCATCTTTAGCTGGTCCTTGTAGCGCTTCTTCTGCCCTCCAGCAGAGCATCGACCATGGTGTAGCTAGCCATATAACACCCTGCGAGGCAGCCGGTTTGGGGGCATCCTCACCACATGTCCCAGCCAGCGTAGTTAGTGCTGGGTGATCGTTGCCTCAATACTCCTACAGCTGGTCTTAAAGAGTATTTCAGAATGAGGCACATGGTCATGCCAGGTGATTCCCAGGATGCGCTGAAGGCAGCGTATATGGAACCGCTCTAGATCCCTAATGTGGCGGCTGTAAGTCACCCAGGATTCACAGCTGTAGAGGAGAGTAGTGACACAGACTGCCTGGTAAACAGAGATCTTCGTTTGGAGATGGAGGTTCTTGTTCTGGAAGACCCGACGCCAGAGTCTCCCAAAAGAAACTGATGCCTGCCTGATCCTGTTCTGGACCTCACTGTCAATGGTGTTGTCTACAGAGAGGATGCTCCCCAGGTACTTGAAAGATGGAACAACAGACAGCTGTTCACCAGCAACAGTGAAGGTAGGTGGAGTAGATGGGATATTGGTGCTCCATTGGCAGACAACCTCTGTTTTGATGGTGTTCACCGTCAGTCCCATCCTGCTGTATGCTCTCACCGCAGCAGTAAGAACAGACTGGAGATCTTGTGGGCTATGAGATACCAGAGCACAGTCATCTGCATACTGTAGCTCAATAACTCTCACCCTTTGCAGTTTGGTGGTTGCCTGGAGCCTCCATATATTAAAAAGGTTGCCATCTAGAGTCTAGATGAAAAAGACTTCCTGAAAAAGACTTCCTGGACTTCCGTCTAGATTCTAGACGGAAGTCCACTGTTACACCGATGCTGTCCTCAATCTCCTTGTGGAGAAGCTAGGTGACACAGAGCAGGAAGATGTTAAAAAGTACTGGTGCTAATACACACCCCTGCCTAACCCCTGTACAAACGGGGAAGGAAGGAGATTCCTGTCCTCCTATAGTCACCCGAGCAGTCATACCATCATGAAATTGGCGGAGGATATTGACAAACTTGCTGGGACAGCCAAACTTAAGAAGAACTTCCCATAGGAGTTCTCTATGGACAGTGTCGAAAGCTTTGGAGAGATTGACAAAGGCCATGAACAGGTCCTGGTGTTGCTCCCGACATTTCTCCTGCAGCTGCCGAGCTGTGAAAATCATGTCCACCGAGCTCCTGCCCTTCCTGAAACCACATTGCGATTCAGGCAGCACTGATTCTGTGATGTTGTTGATCAGCCTGTGAAGCATCACCTTCGCCAGGACCTTACCAGCAACAGCAAGGAGCGAAATACCCCTGCTGTTGCCGCAGACAGCCTTGTCACCCTTGTTTTTATAAATGGTGACAATTGTGGTGTCTCTCCATTGTTGTGGGATGTTCTCATCGGCCCAGACCTTGGTGATGTACTTGTGCAGGATTTTTGTACACAAGTAGCCTCCTTGTTTCAACAGCTCGGCAGGGATGTTGTCATTATCAAGGGACTTGTTGTTTTTGAGAGAGCGGATAGCTGATAGAACCTCCAGGAAGGTTGGGGGCTGATCCAGGTCTTGCATCGGAGGAAGTGTAGGCAAGTTGTCGAGAACAGTGGGGTCTGCATCTGAGTCCTGGTTAAGCAGGGTACTAAAGTGTTCAGCCCATCTCAGCACAGCAAGATGTTAGGCTGATCCTTTAGGATTCTCAGCCCATCTGCTGTTTTGAGGGGAGTGATGCAGCAATTTGTTGGGCCATAAATCTTCTTGACAGCATTATAAAAATTATGCATGTCATTTTTATCGGCAAAGGCCTGGATTTCATGTGCCTTTTTTGTCCACCACTCATTCTGCATTGTCCGAGTAGCCCTTTGTACATCCCGCCGAGCTCTCTGCCACTGATGCCTGATGATAATGGATGAGGGGTTCCTTAAGGTTGCCTGATGTGCTCTGTGCTTGTCCTTCAACAAGTCGTGGATGGTGTCCGAGTTGTCATCAAACCAGTCTTGGTGGTTCTTTCTCTTATAGCCAATCGTTTGGGCTGCTGCCTCACAAAGAGCCGAGCTGATGAAGTCCCACTTCTGGTCCATGGTCTTCTCAGGCAGACTCAAGAAATGCTCCACCCCCCCTAGTTTCTCAACCAGGGAGCGACGAAAGTCATTTCTTGCATCCAGATTTGCCAGACGGGAGCAATCAAATTTCCTCCTTTTGGGCCCTTGTAGTCACGGGGGGGGGGGGGGGGGGGGTGCACTTGCATGTGGACCTTGGCCACGATCAGCCGGTGATCTGTCCAGCATTCTGCACCTCTCATGGCACGGGTGATGTGGACATCTCTAATGTCACTGCACCTCACAATGATGTAATCAATCAGGTGCCAGTGTTTAGAGCAAGGGTGCATCCATGATGTTTTGTATTCGGCCTTTTGCTGGAAGATGGTGTTGGTTATGCTCAGGTTATGCTCAGAGCAGACAGTGAGCAAT
Source organism: Pholidichthys leucotaenia (assembly GCA_020510985.1). Lineage (NCBI taxonomy): Eukaryota > Metazoa > Chordata > Actinopteri > Cichliformes > Pholidichthyidae > Pholidichthys > Pholidichthys leucotaenia. Next base: position 62,452,889 of record CM035839.1, read on the forward strand.
CTCACTCCATTTGCATTAGCCTGGCCAACTCCGTGTCTGCCAAGCACTCCACTCCATATCTGATTGTTCTGACCCACTCTGGCGTTAAAATCTCCAAGTAAGAAGATCTTGTCATTCTTGGGGATCCAGCGAAGAGTTTCGTCCAGTGACTGGTAGAAGGAATCCTTGGCCTCACTCTCCGATGTCAGGGTCGGTGCATAAGCACTAAGAAGTGTAGCAAATCGATTCTTAACCGGGGGGATACAGAGTGTCATCAGTCTCTTATTAATGCCAACAGGTGTTTCACTGAGTCTTGGTAGAAGGGTGTTTTTGATGGCCAGTCCTACACCATGCAGATGTTGTTCTCCTGAGGGGTAACCCCTCCAGAAGAATGTGTAGCCCATCCCTTCCTCTGTTAAAGAGCCCTCATCTAGGAGCCTGGCCTCGCTCAGTGCAGCAATATCAATGTTGTAGCGACTCAGTTCAGCAGCAACCAGAGCTGTTCTCCTATGGGGTCTATCAGAACCTCGATCCAGGAGTGTCCTTACATTCCATGTTGCCAGTTTTAGGTTGCATGTTCTCTTTTTATTGTTTCGACTGCAGAGGTGGAATGACCCAACAGGAACGGTAACCTGTTCAGGCGAAAGATGGGTGGGCAATTTTTAGGCCACTTTTTCTAGACCCCTCCCCAGTTGGGGTGAGCAGTGCTGTCCTAAATAGGGCTGCTCAATCACACAGGGGTCTGCCGAAAACAGCTGCCACCCCAGCTGTTAGCGACCATAATAGCCCTGTGCTGCTGACGTGCAGGGTTATAGCTAGGAGCTCCCAGTAACATTCATACCTACTCCCGTCGCCACACACCCTGTCGCCGCAAGACTTCAACCAGATGTCCAGGAAGGTAAGGCCCACCATGGTCAGAGGTGGACACCTGCGCATTGAATTATTTAGAGTGCCATAGGGGGCGCGCTTTTCCCAATAGCACTGTCTTTGCGATGATGAGGTAAATCCGGTGGTGTGGGTAAGCCCATGACGACCAGTCCCTCAACATGGCTGCAGGAGGCTGACGGGTCCTTGGTCTTTTAAGTCCCGCCTTTTGCGCACCACCAGCGCATTGCTTTTCTGTCAGGGGTTGCTCCCTTAGCCTTCACCTTAATAGATTACCCACAAGGCAGTGGGGCTATTTACCCATAGTTGGGGCAGGGGTTGACGGGCGTCAGGGCGTGTCCACATAGGGTGGGCCTATACGCCGCGTCTCTGGGGCCCCCTGCTGCTCCGAGATCCCCTCCAGTTTAGCCTGGGACTGCAGGGTACCCAGTTACCATGTGTGGCCACAAGGAGGCACTGCAGGGGTCTTGGTGGTGGAGAGGCTATGTACCAGCAGGAGGAGACTGACACACTCAGTTCCTCTTTTCACCCCCGGTGGGGGCTAGCTGGTGGCGGTAGCTGTAAGCAGAGCAGCAAGAAGAAAGCAACATGCAACATATGCCACGCAACATGCACTATCTACAAACATCTCTACGTTACTATACTACTGCACTAGGTGCTTCACATGCACCCTGTGTAACCCTGTGTCACACGCAGACATGATTCTATCTACCCATAGATAGATAAGATAAGATAAGATAAGCCTTTATTAGTCCCACAACGGGGAAATTCCAGGATTGCAACAGCACAGGGATAGCAACACTCAGAGCAACAATCAGAAGGCAAGAAAAAACAAGCAAGCAAGAGCGGCTAATATACATATGTACATATTACTATAAAATATATATATACACACACACACACACACACACACAGACACACAGTGCAGAGCATTGTAGCTGGATGGAATAAATATATGAATATATGAACACACAGTGCAGAGCATTGTAGCTAGATGGAATAAATATGTAAATATATAAACACCCACAGTATGGAGCATTGCAGCTAGGTGGAATAAATATGCAAGTATATAAACACACAGTGCGGAGCAATGTAGCTAGATGGAATAATATGTAGATATATAAAAACACAGTGCGGAGCATTGTAGCTAGATGGAATAAATATATAGATATATAAATATAAACACACCCAGTGCAGAGCATTGTAGCTAGATGGAATAAATATGTAAATATATAAACACACACAGTGCAGAGCATTGTTGCTAGGTGGGATGAAACAGCATAACCGTCTATTTAGTTATCCTACATGGTATGATTATGTGCCCATACATATTCTCACCCTCCATAGCGACCGGTATGTTCCTAGTTGTATGCCGGAGAGGACCATTGTGTAAGTCTTTTGCATCTTTTGCATTCAAAAAAAAAAAAAAAAAAAAAAAACTATTAGATTTAGCTATTAGATAGCTATCTACCCATTCACACACACGCACAGATGGTGGCAGAGCCGCCATGCAAGGCGCTGACTCACCAGGAACAACTCAAGGTTAGACATCTTGCTCTAGGACATGTCAACATGCAGACTGCAGAGAGAGCAGGAATCGAACCGACAACCCTCCGATCAGAGGTCGATCACACTCTACATCTGTGCCAACAGCCGCCCCCAACATGAGTAAAGTACCAAAGTTACATGAAAAAAAAAATTATGAGAAAAGTTGATATTTAAGCAGGAAAACCCGCAAATTTAGTAGCCTATAAAGTCACATATTTATGGGAAAAAAATTACATATTAAAGAAAATCCCCAAAAATTTACAAGGAGAAGTTGCTACCTAACAAATTACGAACTATGTTATACCACCATTTCTACATATATTTACCTGATGATGCCCTCACAGCTGCAACAAGTGTGCCAACAGTTGGTCTAATATCAGCAGTTACAGGCTACTACAATAATAATATAAGGCACAACAGTTCTTTTTTTTTTTTTTTTTTTCCCCATTCGGAGGAGCAGCTCAGCCGAAGAAAGCAAATGGGCTGTTGCCCAGACAACAAAAGCCCAAATGTGTACACGTCCTTGCTGACACCCCTTGTCTAAAGGGTGCTCTGGGCGCCCCCTCTATTATTAGGCCTATGTAAAGATTCAAACTGTGAATATAAAGTTAACAAAATCAAAACTATACAGTATGGTTACATTTTTAAAAGTAACTAGTGTGAACAGGTGAACAAGTAAAGGATTTTTCCTGTCAAATTTCCTGTTTAGTATCAGATAAGCCTGCTTTGTGGCTCTTAGTCAAGGTGTACTGTGAAGGTTATCATTTTTCTGCAGTACACGGATGATCAACACGCAAACAATTACTTGCCTCCCGAGATGCACTAGTTTGTCTGATAATCCAAAAACAAAGACTGTACTTTGTTCAGTTCCTAAATTAAGCTATTAAATAAATAGAAAGAAAACAAATTCACTTAGGTCCTAAAGGTCCATGAAGGTCCTGGAACCTGCAAGAAATTAAAACTGGATTGACATCTGCCTGTACATTTAAATTGAAGCTGAGAGGCATTTGTCTTTGTTGTGATGGAGTTCGGGACCTGTGACACGGGTGGCATCTCCACCTTTCCAGTTCCGCCATCACCCAGGGTATGAGAGAGCAGTGAGAGGGAGGGGCGGTCTCTTGGCCACCTCTCTGCCTGGTGGGTATGCTGATGTACTGAGGAGTATCCATTAATAAACATATATCCAGTTCAACACCCAGTCTTGTCCTTGGTTCCTATCACCGACATAACATTTGGCGAAGAGGATAAAAGGTATGGACGCGTGTGTAACATCTATTTGGCTGTTTCTGGAGCTTCCCGGTGAGCCGCTCGTCCCTTGGGCGAGATGGTTCACCGCATTTCAGACATACTTGGTGGCGCTGGACCTTGGGAGGCTGGAGAAGTTGAGGGCACGGGCACAGTTGGTTCATAATCTGGGAATGGAAGGACAGCATATTTTGACTACTTTGGGGGAGTGTGATAGCTTTGAAGAAGTGGTGGAGCTAATGGTACGACATTTTCGTGCCCCAGAAAACATCATCATCCACAGGATTCAGTTTCGACAGCGCTGCCAGCAGGCTGGCGAGTCGGTGCAATGGTTTGTCGGAGACCTGCGTCAACTGGACAGGGACTGTCAGTTTGGATTGTTAGAGGAGGAGATGGTTCGCGACCAGTTGGCGGAACATACTGTCTGCCCTGCTACAAGGTCAAAGCTTCTTACATTCTCGGGTGAATTGACGCTATCCACGGTCATCGATTTAGCTCAACAGTTGGAGGCGGCAGACAGGCTATCATGGGAGCTCAGTGGGAGTGTGTTACATCACCAGCTTGAACCACAGTCAACAGCGCAAGCAGTGGACCCAGACAGTGACGATTGCATGGAGGGTGATGGAAGTTATCTAATACTGTGAAAATGAGGTCCGCCCCGGGAACACCCACGTGTTTGGGTTGTGGGTCCCCGAAGCACCGCTATAAAGCCAGGGAGTGTCCGGCAAGAGGGAAGCGCTGCGGCAAGTGCAAACTCTTGTATCATTTCGCCAGGGCATGCCACAAGTTCGAGCGAGGGAGTCCAAGACATAAAGAGGACTCTTCCATTCCCACGGTTATTCACACTGTGTCCCTGAGTACCAACAGGCATTCCTTCTGTATGGTGGAACTGGACAGGGTGACAGTGCCATTGCTGATTGACACGGGAGCAGTGGGCTCTGTGATGAATTGGGCAACCGAGAGGATTTTTTCCCACATTATAGGATTGGAGGTGATTCGACGCTACTTTGTGGTTATGGTGGAGGAAGATTGGCCATGGTGGGAATGGTGAGACTGGCAGCTTGGTACAAGTCGGCGGAGGTGTGTAACCTGAGGTTCACCATGACTGCTCGTCGAGAAAACATAATGGGATGTGATTTGTTTTATGGCCTGGGCTTCACCATCACGAGCGGCACTGGAGAAGAGTGGTTGGGCTGCGGTTTGTGGGGCTGGCCGGTCCCAAGGATGGTGGACGGACCTGTGTGGGACAAGAACTTGCCTGGCACCCTGGAGAGTGAGCAGAACCAACCCCACCCAGGGCTATCATAGGAGGGTTCCTGTGCCAGAGCCCAAGTCGCCCTAGATGAGGGAAATGGGCGGCATGGTGGGATGCCTGTGATGGCGGGTGGCGCCGAATGGCTGGCTCCATATGTTCCCAGATTTCGGCCGGAAGGGACCGGAGAGCATGGAGTTACAACAGCAAGGGCGACAGCGGAGACAAAAGCGGTCGGGGCAGGACTGGCTGGCACGGTGAAACCACGCGCCAAACAGAAACACTGGAAGCCAAGTAGGGCCCCTCTGGGGGTCGCAGACATGGTCTGGACCCGGGAGGAGGCATGGTCGAGGAGGATTCGGGCCAAGCGTCGGATGGAAGAACACTAGGGGCAGCTGCAGGTGGTGGCTGTTCAGGAGGATGCCTACCTTCAGCTGTCAGATGGTTCATGGAGGCACCCAAATGAGCTGTGGCGCGCCCGGGAGAAGATGGATGAGCTTGGTGTTATGTCTGTAATTCGGAGCCAAGGAGGAAACCAGCAGTAGAGCTGAACACAAGTTTATTACTCAGGGCTCTGTGCACCCAACTTCACCCGCAACCACTGGCAGAGGTAAAGGCGGAAGAGACCACCCCCCTTCTTACACCCACGGGGTTGGCAGGACCAGAAGGCGGAGCCGCCACCCCATGCCACACAAATAAGAGCTCCATAAAAAACAAAATATGAACAATAAGTAACTACATTACACCCCGCCCCCTTCCCCACAGAAAATTCAGAACACACATACAATCAGCACTCCCCAATTTGGAACCCGAATCATCCTAAACAAAACATAGCTAAACAAAACTAAAATCACAAAAAGGGGCCTATGGCATTCACACAAAATAACTAAAATTAGGGAAGACGGGTAGACTGCCGTCCTACCCCCCACACGGTGAGGCAGGTTATTCTGCCGTCCATGATATATACAGTAAAAGTCCTGTTAAAAAAATTACTGCCATGTCTCCTATTTAAAACAGAACACCAAAACAATCCCAGAACTATAAATACATAAACAACTACCAACAAATACACATCCGTGGCTCAGTGAGGATGACCCGTGCCCCCCCAGACCCGTCACCATCCAGTCCGCCCCTGGAGGTAGCTCGCTTCTCAGGCCACAGCTGGTTGCCTCAGTCCCGATGCGCTTTCTCCTCTACACCTCCAAGTGCGCCAATCATATGGGGCCATGCCCAACTGCCTTCGTCGGGGCATACCTTAACTCATTAGGATGGCGCCACGAGCCATCCGACAACAGAAGATAACCATTGTGCCACTCGCCCGTCACCTGCAGCCGGCCCTGGTACTGCTCCACCTTCCGCTTTTCTCTCACCCGCCTGGACCTTGCCTCCGCCCAAGCCCGAACCCAGTCTGTGACTCCAAGCAGGGCCCTGCATGGCCTGTGGTGTCTCTGCCTGGCACTTGCTCTCCCAGTGCCACTCGGTCCTGCCCCCGACTACTTGTAAATCCGCTGTGGACCCTGCCAATGTGGCCCAGTGTTCGCCAGCCCGCCAAGGCCATGCTCTGGGAACACCTGGGACCATCTTTTGACCATAGCTTGCTGCCACAGGCTCTCCCCCGTGCCACCCGGAACCCTCATTCAGGGCGACTTGGACAATGGCACCGGGGCCCTCCCATGGTGACCCTGAGCGCGACAAGGCCTGTCCACTTTCCGGAGTGCCCAGCAATTGTTCATCCCACACAGCGTCGTCCTGAGCTCTCGGAACCAGTCGGTCCCACCGTCCGCAGCCTGACCATTTTTCCCCAGCGCTGCTCCTTATGGAAAACCTGAGGCCATAAAACAGGCTGCAGCCCATGATGTTCAAGCCGCAGGCCATCATGACAAACTCCACATCGGCCATTTCTGATGGCATGTGCTGAGCAGTCAGTCTGACGGTATCCACCGTGGTCAACCGTCCTCCTCCATAGCCACAAAGCGGCACTGAGTCACCTCCAATTCTGTAGTGGGGAAAACATTGTCTAACTGTAGCCCAGTTCAGCAGAGAACTCTCCGCCCCCGTGTCGATCAGCATCGGTACCGGTATTCCATCCAACACTACCGTGCAATGTGTGCACCCACTGGTACTCGGGGACACAGTATATATAACCGTCGGGGCGGAAGGGGTTGAATTTCTGCGCGGGCTCTCTTGTTCTGCTGACTGGCATACTCTTGCGAAGTGGTGTAGATGGTCACACCTGCTGCAGTGCTTCCCTCTTGCTGCACACTCTCTGGCCTTGTAGCGGTGCTTTGTGGACCCGCAGCCCATACACCTGGGCTTCCCCGGGGCAGACCTCGTCCGTACAGCGTTGGCACCCTTGGTGTCCTCCTCGGCACTCCCATCACTGTCCGGGTCCACTACCTGTGTAGCCATGGGGGATCGAAACTGTTGCGGTGACAGACGCTCGCTCCACTCCTGAGTCAGCTTATCCACTGCCTCCAGCTGAAGGGCCAACTCGACGGCCCCAGATAGCATCAATTCACCAGGAAATATGAGCAGCTTAGACCGGACCGCAGCACAGTTGGTATGTTCCACCAACTGGTCTTCCTCCAACAGTCCGAATCGACACTCAGCGGCCAGCTGCCTCAAGTCCAACACGAACCGCTGAATGGGTTCGCCAACCTGTTGGCAGTACTGTCGGAATTTAATCCTCCGGACGATGATGTTTTCCAGCACCCTGAAATGGCACGCCATCAGCTCGACTACTTCTTCATAGCTGTCCGCGTCACTAAGCATGCCCAAAATCCTTTGTCCCTCCATTCCCAAGTTGTGCACAAGCAGCGCACATGCCCTCAACTTCTCCATTCTTCCCAGGTCCAACGCCACCATATCCATTTTAAAGGCTTCGTACCACCAAGGCCACGGCACCGGTGGCTCACCTGGGAGCTCCAACAAAGGCCGAATTGGTGCGCCACACGCTACCATGGCTTTTCTTCTCGTCGTCAAATGTTATGTCTGTAATTCAAAGCCAAGGAGGAGACCAGCAGTAGACCTGAACACAACTTTATAGCTCAGGGCACTGTGCACCCAACTACACCTGCATCCGCTGGCAGAGGTAAAGGTGGAAGAGACCACCCCCCTGCCTGCAGCCCTTCTTATACCCACGGCATTGGCAGGACTGGAAGGCGGAGCCACCACCCCGTGCCACACAAATAAGAGCTCCATAAAATACAGTATATGACCAATAAATAACTACATTGCACTTGGGCCTGAACGAGGGATGTCTCCGGTGGTGGCGAAGAGGAGGCGCACCAGAGTTGAATCAGCCAGCGGTAACCCAGGGGGTGGTTTTTCTCCTGGGGCAGACTGATGGTTGGACAGTTTGTTTAAAAAGAAAGTAAAGGAAGGGGACAATGGTTATGTTCTAGTTGTTCATGTTTGTGGGGGTTAATTTACTGTACTGTTTAGGTTAAGACATGGCAGTATTTTGTGTTAAATTGTTTATGGTGGAATATAAGCGGCAGAATAATCCGCTTCGCCATGTGGGGGTGAGGTGGTAGTCTACCCATCTCCCCCAGGGGTAGCCCTTTTGGTATGTCTATGTTGGGCCACTTATACTATGTTATTATTATTATTACTTTTTAGGGTGTGTTTCGGGTTCCAAATTAGGGTGGGTTTGAATTGTGTTTGTGGCCCTATGGCTTTTGTGAAGGGGGGGAATGTTGTGTTGGAGTTCGGGACCTTTATTTTTGTGACATGGGTGGTGGCTCCACCTTTCCAGTTCCGCCACCACCCAGGGTATCCACCTTATTCCTGGGGGTGCTGCTGTAGGAACGATTATGGGCGGAGCTTCAGCTTTCAGCTGACCTAGTGTTAAATCAGTCAGTAAGAGTGGAGTAGCAGGGGCATTTAAAATAGTGTTTTTAAAAGTTTTTCAAATTCATTTTAATGTATAGTCCACATAAGTGGTTTGCACTCAAGTGGCAGCTAATTTCAGCTCTTCTAGTTTTTGTATTTTTTGACTGTTTTGACGTAGTTCTGGCACTTGTTGGTGTTCGTGGTTGTGCCAATAGACTGGATAAATGGAGGCTTCTCACCACATGGTGACAGACGACATCTAAGCACGGTGTTGTGGCAGATGTCTGCTCTAAGGTAAATTTGATTATGTCCAACATATTTTAACAAAATGCAGCTGATTTTATTGCGATGGGGACGTGCTGGTCTGAATGCACACCACGTTATTATGAATACAGGCAACAAGAAGTCATAAATCATGACTCTTTGTTTGTTTGGCAGTGGCAAAGTCCCGGGAAAACCCCCATGAGTGCCTAGTATCATTGGAAAGCTTAGAAATTGTACTTTATAAAAATACCTATGTTTCTGCGGAAGACGTAACTCCTGACCGATCTAACGTGAGTTTTCGACCTAGCTAAAATATAAAGAAATCATCTTTTTTCTGGGTCATTTTTTTGCACACGTCCTACAAATTAACCCTTTAACTGCCCAGATTAAATGGACGGGTCATGCGCCCCCAGTGGCACAGCGCAGCAACTGCACGTGTCAACTTATTGACGTCCCCCGGCTATACTGAGAATTTGTACTAATCTCTATTGATCTGACAGTTTAGAAGGTGGCAGACATGCGCCAAAGGAATCATGGCTGACATGGAATATAGCAAAGAAGGAGTTAAGTTAAGTTAATTCCCTTCCACAGCATGTGGAACACCATTTGGTGTATAAGGGTGGCACCTATCTCCGTTTCTCTGACCCTAGGCCACACAGCTACTGTAAGTAGTGAAAGCTACAGTGGGGGGTCAGTCCTCTGGTATCTCTGTGCGTAACTTTCCTTTCCCCGTTCTATTATGCTGAGCACCATGCTAGAAGGCGGAAAGTACCATTTTTATATGGTCTTTGGTATGACCCGGCCGGGATTTGAACCCCGGCCTCCCGGGTGTGGGGCGGATGCTCTACCAACTAGGCCACCACTCCGGTAGCAAAGAAGGAGAAATCCTCATTATTATTCTTCCTTTTTCCGCTTTGAGCTCACACACCAATGTGTATGCCTTCATGAGCGGTCATCGCGGCAGCGATGATGATGGAAACTGCATGAAATGGGAAAAATAGCCGCGTAATACAAATGAAATTCACATGGGATAATCATAAGAGTTTGTAGATGTGGTACATGGGTGTAAATTACTAAGTAAACGTGTTACATCGAGGTTGATGTAGCAAAAAACTGAGCTCCTCATACCAAGATGGCGGCACCCACGGGCGGCATGGATTCCCACAGGAAAAATGCACCAAACAGAAAAAATAGCCACGTAATACAAACGAAATTCACGTGGGGTAATCATAAGAGCTTGTAGATGTGGTACACGGTGTAAATGGCTGAGCAAACACAGAAACATCGGCTACGATGGACAAAAACGGACCGGTCACGTGGACAGGTGAGCCCCCCCTCCCTCTAACAGGTAAGAAAGAAATATGTTGTTTTGACATTTTATTGATTTTCTGGTTCATATACTTTGAAGATTAGATAAAAACATACCCCTGTAGACAAATCGGCGTCATAAAAACCGGACCATTCTTTATGTAAATGTGTCCAAAGTCCACTTTTGACTGAGTTATGTAATTTATATAGCTGCCGCAACATTATACAAATTAGATGCATAAATTTATTCCTATCTGAAACTTTGGATTATATTCCACATCTTTCTAATTGACAGTAAGCCATTATCTCTTGTAACTTTTAAGTTATAGCCTTGGAAATCTGTACTATTTTACTGACAAAATTTTTTACCACTCTTGACCACTAGGGGGGCCTTGAGTTGCCTTGCATTGCCCCAGGCACCACATGGCACCTAGGGCAGTTAAAGAGTTAAATGTCATTTTGAAGGTCTTTCAATACAGAATTTGGAAATAACGTTACATCAGTTTTGAAAATGTCCTCAGAGTGACTCATTTTGCCAGCACGGGTCATTTGTTTACCATTAGCATCTTAGCAGCGGTGCTAACGGTGCTACTGTCTACGAGGTCACTTTTTAAGGTAATCTTTCCTTCCCTCGATAGTCGTGGGAAGTGGTATGTGTGATGTATGGGAGTTGTATGAGTTGTATGAGTTGCATTTGCATATGCCACCCCATTGGTGGGTGCTGTACCCTGTGGCATCGCCAATAGTATAAGAGTGTGCTCATTGAACTGAACTCACATGTGTTTGTGTATGTGCATGTGTGTACGTGTGCGTATGCCTGAGTAAACGAGCAAGCTAATGACCTGCAGCCGTGTGTGTCTTTGTGTTTGTTCCTCCAAGTGGTAATCTAAAGTAGAAACCCACGGACATAACATCATTGGCGATGAGGATAACTTTAGGTTTCCAAGTCTTGCCGCGGTATTGACTGCGAGTGACGGAGGAAGAGGAACGTTGGTCCTGGTGGGAGTTTGGCTGGGCGCGGCACGCCAGGTGACAGGACGCCAGGTGACAGTGTGCCAGGTGACAGGACGCCAGGTGGCAGGACGCCGGGTGACAGGACGCCGGGTGACAGGACGCCAGGTGACAGGATTGCTAAACGCTAGCTAACTGCACGCCATGGCTGGATTTATTGGACACATGAACCCATTCGACGAGTCGGTGGAGCAGTGGACAACCTACGTCGAGAGGTTTGAGCATTTGGTAACGGCAAATGGTATTGCAGAGGAGAAAAAGCTTGCTGTTTTCTTAAGTGTAATTGGTGCGTCAACATATGGACTTTTACGTAGCCTCGTAGCTCCAGATAAGCCGGGGGCTAAGACATACTCAACTCACGGAAGTTTTGAAAGACCACTTTTCCCCAAAGCCAATTGTGATTGCTGAAAGATTTCGCTTTCATAAACGGAACCAACAAGAGGGAGAAACTGTGACGCAATATATAGCAGTCATTAAAAAGCTTTCTGAACACTGCGAGTTTGGTATGCACCTGCAGGATGCATTGAGGGATAGGCTCGTTTGTGGACTGAATATAGAAGCTATCCAGAAAAAATTGTTGACGGAGGAGAAGCTTACTTTTTCCAAAGCAATGGAACTAGCCGTGTCAATGGAGACAGTAGCTCGTGAGACACATCAGCTGAGCAACGCGCTGAAAGTGCATGCACTGTCACCACACGACAAACAACACATGAAATGTTCGCGCTGTGGAAAAATGAACCACAAAGAGAACGATTGTTTTTATAAGGAGCAAAAATGCCATAAATGTGGTAAGAGAGGACATATCTCGAAAATGTGCAGGAACAAAGAGACTGTAAATAAGGAGAAACCAGTGGAGTATAAAGCTAAAAAGAAAAAAAAGGGTGCACCAATTGGATGTAAAAGAAATATCTAGTGATGGTAGCACTACAGACACTGAAGTGAGCCTGCATATGGTGTCTCAGCAGAGTAATTTGTCATACATGTGTGTTAAACCAAAAATTGAAGGTAAAAGGATTATCATGGAATTAGATACCGGTGCTGCCGTTTCTCTGATTTCAAGAAAACTGTATGATGCACACTTTAAGGACTTGCCCTTGCGCCAAACCCATATAATGTTGAAAACATATACGGGCGAGGTGATTCCAGCAGAGGGTGTCATCACCGTTTCAGTGAGGATGAACAAGCAGTGGGCTAGACTACCACTGTATGTGGTTCGGGGAAGTTCACCCCCACTTTTTGGTCGGGAGTGGCTGCGGAGGATTCGAATTGACTGGCGAGAAATAAAGACGGTCCGGGAGGAGACGCTAGAGGGCGTGCTACAAAGACATGCAGAGGTCTTTAAAAAAAGAATTAGGCACTCTGACAGGCATGGAAGTAGCCATAGTGCTGAAGCCGGATCATGTGCCACGGTTTTGTCAAGCGAGAGTCGTTCCCTATGCCCTTAGGCCAAAAGTGGAGGCTGAAATTGACCGATTGTGTGAGCAGGGCATTATATCCCCTGTCAAATTCAGTGAATGGGCAACACCCATTGTGCCTGTTGTGAAAAAGAACGGAGATATTAGGATATGTGGGGATTTTAAAGTCACAGTTAATCCTGCCCTGTGTGTGGAGAAATACCCATTTCCACGCATTGAAGATCTATTCGCATCACTGTCGGGGGGGCAACATTTTAGTAAACTGGACTTATCTCATGCCTATTTGCAAATGGTGATAGAGGGAAATTCCAGAAAATATCTCACAATAACCACATCCAAGGGTCTGTTTTGTTATAACAGGCTGGCATTTGGAATTACCTCAGCACCAGCGATATTCCAGCGTGCCATGGACCAAGTCCTCCAGGGTCTGCCGAACGTTCACTGTTACCTGGACGATATATTGGTCAGTGGACAGGATCGTGTGCAGCATCTGAAAAATCTGGATGCAGTCCTAGGGCGCTTGGAAGAATTCGGTTTGTGAGTACGGAAGGAAAAATGTGAATTTTTCAAGAATTCACTGGAATATCTGGGTCACGTCATTGATGCCCAGGGTCTACACAACGCACCAGAGAAAGTCAGGGCAATTGTGGAGGCTCCTGCACCTACAGACGTGAGTCAGTTACGTTCTTTCTTGGGGCTAATTAATTATTACAGCAGATTTATCCCCAACTTGTCATCTATCCTAAGCCCACTGAATACTCTGTTGTGTAAAGGAAAACAATGGCAATGGACATCTGAATGTGCTGCATCTTTCAAAGAGGCAAAAGAGCAGTTACTCTCTCAAAGCGTGTTAACCCATTATGATCCACAACTTCCCATTCGGTTGGCGTGTGATGCATCACCTTATGGTGTAGGTAGTGCCATCTCACATATTTTCCTGAATGGACAAGAGAGGCCCATAGCTTTTGCATCAAGGACTCTGAATAAGGCAGAACGCAATTATGCCCATATTGAGCGCGAAGCTCTTGGCATTATATTTGGAGTTCGTAAATTCCATCATTATCTGTATGGTAGGCAGTTTACACTCCTTACAGATCATCGCCCATTGACCACTATTCTGAGTCCGTGCAAAGCCACACCATCTATGGCTGCTGCTAGAATGCAGCGGTGGGCTCTCCTGTTAGCTGCCCATAATTACACCATACAGTACCGAGAGGCAGCTCGTCATGGAAATGCGGATGGGCTTTCACGCCTTCCATTACCAACATCATCAAGAGAGAGAATCAGTACTGTGGACAGTTTTCATATTAAACACTTAGAAGCCTTACCTGTGAACTGTCGAGAAATCTGCCGAGAGAGCAGGGGTGATCCTGTCCTTGCTCAAGTCCTGGAGATGGTCTCCACAGGTCGATTTCCGAGGGTCCAGGATGTGGCCAGCACATTGGCGCCATTCATCAGCCGGAGGGATGAGTTGACACTCCAGCAAGGTTGCCTTATGTGGGGTGTGCGCGTCGTTATTCCCTCAAAATTGAGATCACGACTGCTGTCGGAACTGCATACTGGACACCCAGGTGTTGTCAAAATGAAAGCTGTCGCCCGCAGTTACATGTGGGGGCCCGGAATTGACGCTCAAATTGAACAGGTCTCAAAAACATGCCAGTCCTGTCAATTTACACAGAAAGCACCGGGACCAGCACCACTCCACCCATGGACCTGGCCTGGATCCCCATGGCAGAGAATTCATGTTGACTTTGCTGGGCCGTTCCAGGGCCAAATGTTTATGCTGGTTGTAGACGCCCATTCAAAATGGCCTGAGGTACACCTTATGAGTTCCACTACAACGGCTATGTTGTGGATTTAGCTGTAACATCAGTTGTTATAAGGAAAGAATGTCCAAACACCCAACTTTACCTTCATTTGGCTTTACTGGAGAATGCTGCATCTCAGTTTACAACACATCTGTCGTTCCCGCTGGCTAACATGCGTCCGTCCCTCTGATAGCACTGCATCGCTTAGCACTGACTTCTTCTTCTTCGGTCTGCAGCTTGAACAATAACATTTCATGGCCAAAGGTACAGTACCAGCGCCGTCTAGTGGACAATGTCTAACGACTGCATTGAAGGAAAACACCTTTGGGATTCTAATTAAATTACTATTATAAATAGCTTTTCTGATTAACTATAAAGTGTTTATAATATCTATTTGTCCTATATGTATTTCAATATGTAATAACTATCAACTTATGTGTATGAACCATTCTGAACTATTAAATATTCAACATCCTCCCCCCCAAGAAGACAGTTCAAATATTAACTTCAAAAGGATATAGTAGCTGAACTGGTCTTCTTAACGTCGTCCCAGTTGGAGTGCGCATAGCGCAGGATCTGACTAGTCCATCTCTCCCTGGGAACACCTCTATGATTAGTCCTGTTTTCCATGTTTGACGTGGTATCTTGTCATCTCCAATGAGGACCAAATCTCCTGGTTTGAGTTGTGTTGGATTTGGGGTATGACGAGTGTGAGCCGATCTGAGGTCCAGCAAATACTCCCTCCTCCATCTGTTCCAAAATTCCTTGACAAGTCTATGGCGATATTTCCATCTTCGGGTCAGCCTTTCTTTATTTGCATTTGCTATCTGACCTGTTGTGGAAAATGGCTTTGGTGGTAAAGAGGTAAGTCTTTTCCCTATGAGGAAATGAGCTGGCGTCAGAGGTTCTGGTTCTTGTAAATCGTTGTACACAAATGTGAGTGGTCTTGAGTTAATAGTGGCTTCTATTTCTGTCAACAGAGAAGTTAACTCTTCAAAGCTCAGAGATGCTCTGCCCATTACTCTTTTGAGGCATCCCTTTACAGAGCGCACTAACCTTTCCCAAAAACCACCCCACCAAGCCGCTCTTTCTGCAATAAATTTCCACTTGATTCCCTTTTCAGAAAAATATTCCAGCAGCTCTGGCTCCTTCATAGCCTTCCACAGTTCCTTTAGATCTTGATCTGCTCTCTTGAACGTTTTTGCATTGTCCGAGTAGATTACTCTACAAAGTCCTCTCCGTGAAATAAATCTCTTGAATGCCAAAAGGAAACTTTCTGTTGATAGACTCGATATTAGTTCAAGGTGCACTGCACGTGTAACTGCACAGGTGAAAAGTGCTATGTATGCTTTCTCTGCAGAATTCTTGGACTTTACAAACAGTGGGCCTGCAAAGTCAACACCTGTGACTTCAAACGGCGGTGCTTCAGTAACTCTGTCTTTGGGAAGAGGTGCAGCTGTTTGCTGTGCTGCTTTTACTTTGAATCTTTTACAGATAGTACAGTCTGAAATGCATTTTTTGACTAACTGTCTCGCGCGTGGAATCCAATACTTCTCTCGTAGATGAACTAGAGTGTCTCTCACGCCTGAATGCATGACATTTTCGTGACTGTATTTTATCAGAAGTTGTGCAAATCTGTGATTTGAGGGTAACAACCACGGGTGCTGCTCATTGAAACTCATGTTTGACTGATGCAGCCTTCCTCCTACACAGATTAAGCCTTGCTCGTCTAGAAAGAGTTTAAAGTCTCTGATTTTTGAGTCTTTGTGCACATTTTCTCCAGTTTTCAACTCTGTTATTTCTCTTTCAAAACTGTTAAGTTGCGCTTCACGTATCCATACCCTTTCAGATTTTGCCATTTCCTCTGCTGTTAGTTCTCCCCTTTGTCTTTGCTTTGAATGACAGTTGTGGAGAAATCTTTGAATCCATGCAGTTACTCTTAGTACAGTCTGTAGTTTGCTGTATTTGTCCAGCTGTAGCAATGGTTCAGATTGCACTCTTTCACTGTTACTGAGATGTACTGCGACTTGACTTGCCTTTAGCTCAGCTTTAACCTCTTCTTCTGATAGTATTTCTTGTGCTGTTTCTGGCGGTGTAGTTTGAAGCTCCTTTTCTTTCAAAAATGATGGGCCTGACCACCAGAGATTTTCCTCTTTCAACCTTGATGCGGACTGACCTCTTGTGGTGAGATCAGCTGGGTTCACCTTTCCATTACAATGTGTCCATAGTTCTGGTGGTGTCAAAGTTTGTATCTCCATCACTCTGTTGGCAACAAACTGTTTCCATTTCTTTGATGAACTGCGAATCCAGTGAATCACTATCATGGAGTCTGACCACATTCTGAGTTGAGTGATCTGCATATTCAGTGCCTTCAAAAGGTTATTTGCCAACCTTGCTCCAATCACAGCTCCCATCAGTTCCAAGCGTGGCAGTGTGATTGTTTTGATTGGTGCCACTCTTGACTTGGATGCAACGAGTGCAGTAACAGTCTCTCCTTCTGTTGTTTGTCCTTTTAGATACGCAACTGCGCCATATGCCTTTTCGCTTGCATCTGTGAAGACATGGAGAACTTGTGATTTATCTGACAGTTTTTCTGTTCCATACCACCGCGGAATGACTATTTGGTGGATCTGAGGAAGCTCCATGCACCACTGCTGCCATGCCTGTGAAAGGTCTGGAGGCAGCTCGTCGTCCCAGCTCAGGCCCCGTCGCCACATTTCCTGAAACAGACATTTAACTCGAATGGTAAATGGCGTTAGGAACCCTATAGGATCAAAGATTCTGGCGGATGATCTCAAAACACTCCTCTTTGTGTTTTCCTTTCCTTTTAGAATGTTCATCAAATGTTTGAGGTCAAAGGCAAAGTCATCTGTGTCCGGTCTCCACACCAAACCAAGCACCTTCAACACACCTCCATGTGTTTCTGTTTCTTGTGTGAAATCAAGCTTGCTGTTTGACCACTTGGTTTTCAGTTCAAGGGAGTTTGTTGTCCACTTACAGAGGTTCATGTTGGCAGCAGCCAGTATTTCTCTTGCTCCTGTAGTAAGTCTGTATGCCTCGTCTGAGTTACTTGAGCTAGCGATCAGATCATCCACATAAAGTGAGTCTCTCATTAGTTTTACCGTGTCTGGTTGGTTAGCTTCATATTTCTCCAGATGATGTCTGATAGTGGCTGCAAGTAAAAATGGACTTGAAGTTACTCCAAACACAACACGTGCCATTCTCATTATACGCGTGTTGGTGCCTTCAACATCTGGGGGTCCTGTAAGCCACAAAAATCTCACAGCATCTCTGTCACTTTCAGTTATAGATATCTGAAGGAAAGCTTTAGTAATGTCTGCTGTGAAAGCTACAGGATTTTGTCTGAATCTGATCAAAATGCTCATGAGGTCAGCATTCAGGTTTGGGCCAGGTAATAAACAGTCATTTAAAGAGGAACAACCTTCTTCATGTGACGAAGCATCAAACACTACCCTTAACTTGGTAGTTACTTTGTCCTCTCTGATTACAGCATGATGAGGTAAGTAGTAGGTTACATTCTCTGTCTCTGCTGAATGACTGCTCTGTGGCACATCTTCACATATTCCTTGTTCTGTGTAATCCTCTATTACATCGTTGTATCCTTTAAACAGTGTCACGTCAGATTTCAGCTTTCTTTTCAGGGTTTCAAACCTCTTTTGTGCAACCTTCTTGTTGTCTGAGAGTTCGGGTGTGTCTTGGCGCCATGGCAACGCCACTTCATATCTCCCATTAATGAATCTGACTGACCTGTCAAAGCTCTCCTTGGCTTTCTCGTCATCAGGTGTTTCCTCACCTTTAGTAGTGATGCCCAGCGACTCGATCTCCCAAAATGCTCTTAGCTGGTTTGAGATCTCCACTGAGTCTTCACTGAGTCCAATGTGCAT
Source organism: Pholidichthys leucotaenia (assembly GCA_020510985.1). Lineage (NCBI taxonomy): Eukaryota > Metazoa > Chordata > Actinopteri > Cichliformes > Pholidichthyidae > Pholidichthys > Pholidichthys leucotaenia. Next base: position 62,471,343 of record CM035839.1, read on the forward strand.
ACATGTTGCTTCATTCATACTGGACATGACAACTGGTCCTTGCACTGCCCAGCCGAATCTGGTTTCTACGGCAACCAAAGCGTCTGACAGTCTCTCAGTTTTACCTGTGACTACTCTCCAGTAGTAATCTGCTCCGATCAGTACTGATAGCTCCAAACCATCTTTGTCTCCCGCTGACACATCTGCTACTGGTAGCCCTTTTTTCTCCAGCTGCCGTTGGATGTGTTCACTGGGGACTTTCATGACTGCAGTACAAAGCTGTGGGGTTTGAACAGCTTCAATCTCGATTTTCTGATCTTTGTTTCTCACATTCTCCAGGACTAGTTTTATGACATTGCATTTTGTGGTCACTGGGTTTTTTGAGCCAAACGTGTGAAGGTTTAATGTCTCTTGTTTTAGTATTGGCAGTTTTAAATCTTTCACTTGTTTCTCATGGACAAAACTCCGTTGGCTTCCTCCATCAATTAAGCAACGCACAATCTTCTTTCCTCCAGGTCCTTCAATCCTTGCTCTCACAGTTTGCAATAGTACTGTTTCACATTTTTCTGGGGTTGGTTTGGCTGCATATGGAAATACTGAGGAGATCACTGCATCACTCGTGTTTTCAGCGGCATCTGTCCTTTCTATTGGTTGCTCACTTCTGTCACACACAACAGCATGATGTCTTCTTCCACAATCAGTGCATGTCACATTTTTGGATCTACAGTCTCGAGCAAGATGTCTGGATTTTAGGCATATGAAGCACCTTCCCGTTTTCTTTAGTTTTTCTTTCCTGCTTGTGACTGTGTCTTCAGTGCACTGTTCTGACTTGTGGCTGGTACTGTTACAGAATATGCAACTGTGCACAAATGGTGTATTCGAACTGCCTGTGTGGAGGGCTGCAGCTGAGGGCACATTAGGTCCTTTCCACCTTTCTCTGCTTGAATCTGGTCTGTAGTGCTGATTCTGATTTGCATGTGTATCTTTATGATTCTCTCTCATTTGTGTCAAATGTGCAGCACGCTCCCTGCTTTCAACTTCTTGTTGCAAAAACTTTACAAGGCCATCAACATCCCACTTTTGCCCTACATCTGTCTTGCGGGTGTACTCAAGGGCAAGATCAGCAGGAATCATTTTGAACAGTATGGGGCACAGTAAACCTCCATAACTGTCTGACATGACTCCTAAAGCTTCTAAGCTTCTGATTTGTACTTCAACATCATCAAAAAGTTGTCTCAAGGCAACAATGTCTGAGGACCTTTTAACTGGACTTAGATTTAGTAACTTAGACATGTGTGCACTTACAATGAGCTCTTTCCTTCCAAATCTTTGCTTAAGCATGTCTACTGCAGCATCATAGTTCATGTCAGTTACCTTCAGCCCTGCGACGGCGCGTGCAGCTGGCCCGATGAGATATGACTTCAAGTAAGTGAACTTTTCAGTTTTGCTCAAATCTGGGTTTTGGTGAATTGCATTTTCGAATTGGTCCCAAAACTCCTGCCACATGCACACTTCTCCGCTGTATTTGTTTATTGAGAGCTTCGGTAGCTTTACCGAGGGTCTGCTTGTATTTGACCGTGTACTCACGTCACTCAGCCGATGTGGATTCGCTGATACGGTGGCGTCTCTTGCCTGTTCTTGTTGCTGTAAGGCAGCCCGTTCAATTGCTCTCTCTGCCCGCGTCCTCCATAAATTTGTGTTGTCCTGATACTCAAGTGTCCGCACCATGTCCGCATCTAACTCGTCCAAAGGGATCTCCTGCTCTATATCTGGTTCAATGTCTTGCAGGCCTTTCTCTTTCTGTGACAACATGGCTAACAGCTCCCGCAAACGGTCACTGTTTATATCAGTCTTACTTGTTTCATCTTGTATAATTTGCAGCAGCTTTGTAACGGACGTCCGCAGCACGGTCCGTTTCTGTTTTAGCCTTTGAAGTCGCTCCGCCATTTTTTCCTTTCATCTCCGTGTTGTTACAGCTATCGGCTTAATCCCAACAACGTTCTCTCTTCACTTTTCCCGCTTCCAGCTTCCGGTTCCCGGGTTTCGGCACCAAAAAAATATGTTGTGGATTTAGCTGTAACATCAGTTGTTATAAGGAAAGAATGTCCAAACACCCAACTTTACCTTCATTTGGCTTTACTGGAGAATGCTGCATCTCAGTTTACAACACATCTGTCGTTCCCGCTGGCTAACATGCGTCCGTCCCTCTGATAGCACTGCATCGCTTAGCACTGACTTCTTCTTCTTCGGTCTGCAGCTTGAACAATAACATTTCATGGCCAAAGGTACAGTACCAGCGCCGTCTAGTGGACAATGTCTAACGACTGCATTGAAGGAAAACACCTTTGGGATTCTAATTAAATTACTATTATAAATAGCTTTTCTGATTAACTATAAAGTGTTTATAATATCTATTTGTCCTATATGTATTTCAATATGTAATAACTATCAACTTATGTGTATGAACCATTCTGAACTATTAAATATTCAACAGGCTAATACCATCCAGGTGCTCCGAGGGTTATTTAGTCGCTATGGGCTCCCTGAGGTGTTAGTGAGCGATAATGGTCCTCAGTTTACCTCACACGAGTTTGACACTTTTATGAAAGGCAATGGAGTAAAGCACATTCGCTCTGCACCATTTCATCCATCAACAAATGGTCTTGCAGAACGTTTTGTACAGACATTTAAGCAGTCACTGAAGCGTTCCACTGGAACCACTTCCATACAACACCGACTGGACGCCTTTCTACTCACGTACCGTAACACTCCACACTCTACAACAAAGGAGTCCCCGTCTATGCTTTTCATGCATTGCAAGCTGCGATCTCGATTGGACCTGTTGAAGCCTAGTGTGACATCAGAGGTAGAGAAAGCACAAGAGGCACAGTGTGCGTATTGAGGAATGCATGCAAAAGCCAGAACGTTTAAGGTGGGAGACCCAGTTCTTGTTCGGGATTACGGGAGAGGAGAGAAGAAGTGGATACCAGGGGTTGTTTCAGCTGAGACTGGCCCTGTATCCTACACCGTCGACATCGGCGCATCGCAGCACTGGAGGCGACACGCGGACCAGATGCTGGCCAGGGTTGTTGAATTGGATACCTCTACAGACGACCAGATGCTGGCTAGGGTTGTTGAATTGGATACCTCTACAGACGACAGCGGAGTTGCATCATCGTGCATTTCAGCAGACCTGCCTGTGCTGGAAAAGACTGTTCCAGAACCAGCTACTCCGGTTCCTGTGAGTGACCCCTCACCACTACCCCAGGTAACTTCAGAGGGAAACACCACATCACCTCCAGAGACTGGTAAGAGATATCCTTCTCGTATTACTAAACCACCAGAGCGTTATGTTCCATAAACTTTGTTTAAGATACTTTTAAAAGACATATATTGGACATTTTTGAATAAGAGACCTTTTTTATGTGTTAGATGAGAGAGTCACGTCTCACCAAAAGGGCAGAATAAACCCTTGACTGACTCAGGGGTTTGGGATCGTCTACTCCCAGCCTCAAGGCTAGTGTGTGTTTTTAAAATAATAAAAGTTGTTTGCTTTGTGTATCTTGGGGGTGGGTACAACATTTAGTGGGGAGGAGATGTGATGTATGGGAGTTGTATGAGTTGTATGAGTTGCATTTGCATATGCCACCCCATTGGTGGGCGCTGTACCCTGTGGCATCGCCAATAGTATAAGAGTGTGCTCATTGAACTGAACTCACATGTGTTTGTGTATGTGCATGTGTGTACGTGTGCGTATGCCTGAGTAAACGAGCAAGCTAATGACCTGCAGCCGTGTGTGTCTTTGTGTTTGTTCCTCCGAGTGGTAATCTAAAGTAGAAACCCACGGACATAACAGTATGATTATATTGTGGCACATATGTTGGTTACATATTCCCCACAAATGTGTTGCTGTATGTTTATTGTGTGCTTCACGTCTCATGGAACAAAGAGGACTGAGACTCTGGGATTCAGCAGAGGAGTGTGAGATTCGGCCTTTGTTTCCGGGAGACGACCGGGGAAGATTTCCGGGCCACAGAGACTAGAGGACAATGGCGTGAGATCAAAGGGGTTACTTTGTGGTTGAGATTAAGTACCATGTGACTGTATGTTTGATCAAACACCATGTGACTGCTGTTTCGTGCCCGGGGTATAAAACCCCTGATGTGAGATGAAAACTTCCTCTTGATTTGCTTTGAGATTTGTTGGAGATGTGCTCTGTGAATAAAGCTGAATCTGAGGAACAAACTCAGCCTCATCCTTGAACACATTCTCCACACTGGTGACCTTACGACTCAGAATGAGCAGAAATAATTCTCCCGAGCGGGGCTCGGCAGAAGCCAGCCTGATGGCTGCCTCCACACTCCGGCTGCCTGACTTCTGGCAGCATAGTCCGCGCTCCTGGTTTAGCGCGGTCGAGGCGCAGTTCAACCTCCGGAGAATCTCGAAGGACGACACGAGATTCTACCATGTTGTGGCGAAGCTGGACAGCCACACAGTTCAGAGGGTGGAAGACCTGGTCAACCACCCACCGGACAGCGACAAATACGGCGCCTTGAAAGCTGCGCTTATCAGTCATTTCACCCCCTCCGTGCAACAGCGAGCAGAGGGGCTCCTGGCGTTGACGGAGTCAGAGAACGACAGACTCGTAGACCTTATGGTGAAAATGCTGAGGCTGAAAGACTCCGAGGACTGCGAATTTATCTTCGCCCACCTTTTCCTCCGAACCCTGCCGCCAGCGGTGAGGGTTACCCTGGCAGATTCACCCCGGTTGGACAAGCGAGACTACCACGGGCTGAGCAAGGAGGCGCAGCAACTCGTCGACGCCCACAAGTGGAGCGCAGTTTCGGCTGCAGCAGCGGAGCTAGGAGCGATGCCCAGAGACGGCATGGGGCCAGTGGTTGCAGCACCAGACGCGCCGACGACGGCAGCAGTCAGCACCAAGCGACACGGAGTGGGCGACGTCCTTTGCTTCTATCATCGCCGTTTTGCAGAGAGGGCACACAAGTGCCTCCCGCCGTGCCACTTCAAGCGTTCGGGAAACGCCAAGACCGAGGGTCGGTAGCGGCTGCAGCCCTCGGGGAAGAGAACAAGCTGCTTTACCTGACGGATGCACGTTCAGGGAAACGATTCCTCGTGGACACAGGCTCCCAGATGAGCTTCATCATGCCTTCCTACGCGGACCGGCTGATGCCGTCCAAGGTTCCCCAGGTGTCAGTGTCAGCAGCGAACGGCTCAGCTATTAAGACCTTCGGTGAGAGGACTCTGCTTCTGTCTTTGCAGGGTCGTTCATTTGAGTGGACTTTTGTGGTAGCTGCAGTCAGTTTCAACATGTTAGGGGCTGATTTCTTGTGCTCACATGGTTTATTGGTTGATCTTGCTAATAGACATCTGGTTAATGTCTTTTCACTCTATTCCCTGCACAGCACGAGTGGCACCACCAACTGCACAAGCCAACGTCACGACTGCGGGTGGTAAGTTCCACGCACTCCTCACTCAGTTCCCAGCACTAACAGTCCCAACGTTTTCGGCGACAGTGGCCAAACATGGGGTGGAGCATTATATCACTACCACCGGGCCGCCTGTTTTTGCAAAAGCTCGGCGCCTGGACTCAGCTAAACTGACCATAGCGCGTGAGGAGTTTGCCAACCTGGAAAAACTGGGCATCATCAGACGTTCGAAAAGCTCCTGGGCTTCACCATTGCACATGGTCCCAAAGACTGATGGCTTGTGGCGACCTTGCGGGGATTTCCGCAGGTTGAATAACGCCACTGCACACGACCGCTACCCGATCCCACACATTCAAGATTTTTCGGTTCATTTGGCGGGGGCACGTTTTTTTAAAAATAGATTTAGTGCGCGGCTACCATCAGGTTCCAGTGCGCGCCCAGGACATACCCAAAACAGCGGTAATAACTCCTTTCGGGCTTTTTGAGTTTTTGCGCATGCCTTTTGGACTCAAGGGGGCCGCGCAGACGTTCCAACGCATGATGGACGCGGTGCTGCGCGACCTCCCTTTCGTGTTCGTCTACTTGGATGACATTTTAGTAGCCAGCACGTCCGAAGACGAACACGAAAACCACCTCACGGCAGTTTTCCGGAGGCTGGCAGAACACGGGTTAATAATTAACCCAGCGAAGTGCCAGTTTGGGGTAGCGCAGATTGATTTTTTGGGGCATCGCGTTTCGCCAGAAGGAGCGGTCCCTCTCCCCGATAAAGTGCGCGCAATAACAAATTTTCCCCAACCTCAAACAGTTAAAGCGTTACAGGAGTTTTTGGGAATGGTTAATTTTTATAACGGTTTCCTCCCAAGTGCAGCGTGGCTCATGCAACCATTGTACGCGGCACTAAAAAAACAAAAACCCACAAATAAAATCGAATGGTCTCCTGAGCGGGAGCGCGCATTCTCTCAAGTCAAAACAGCGCTGGCAAACACGGCTTTGTTGGCACACTCAGTTCCAACAGCCCGCATGGCCCTCACCACTGACGCGTCCGATTTAGTGGTAGGGGCGGTCGTTGAACAGTTGGTAGTGGGGACCTGGCAACCGCTCGCGTTTTTCAGCAAAACCTTGCGCGATAGCGAGTGAAAATACAGCGCGTTCGACAGGGAGTTGTTGGCCCTACACTTGGCCAGCCGCTATTTCCAGTTCTGGCTGGAAGGGCGCCATTTCACCGCGTTTGTGGACCACAAACCGCTGACTTTTGCGATGGCCAAGATTTCTGAACCTTGGTCGGGCCGGCAGCAAAGACAGCTGGCCGCGATATCAGAGTTCACCACCGATATCCAGCATGTCGCAGGTAAGCATAATGTAGTGGCAGACTGCCTCTCGCGTGCTGTGCCGGCGCCAGACCATGTGAGGGCAGACTCTGCAACCATGGCCGCGGGCCAGGGTAGCGACTCGGGAGCGTGCGCGGCCCCGGTCCGCGTGGGGTTAGATTATGCAGCCATGGCCGCGGAGCAGGTTAGCGATGCGGACGTGCGTGCGCTCCAGTCTGGACCAACAGGGTTAAGGCTGGAGGACAGGGTGCTGCAAATGGGTATGCCTCCCCTAATCTGCGATGTCTCCACAGGACGGCCACGCCCCATGGTACCAACTGCGTGGCGCCGCCACGTTTTTGACTCGATCCATTCTCTGGCGCACCCGGGGGTGCGCGCATCGGTCAAAATGGTGGGGGAGAAATTTGTATGGCCGGGGTTGCGCAGACAGGTCAAGGAATGGGCGACAGCCTGCGTAGCGTGTCAGCGAGCCAAAATACACAAGCACACTAGAGCTCCTTTGGAGCCTTTTCACATTCCTGCTAAGCGCTTTATCATGTGCATGTCGACTTGGTAGGCCCCCTTCCGTCGTCACAGGGGTACACACATCTTTTGACGATGGTGGATCGCACCACGCGTTGGCCGGAAGCGGTTCCTCTGTCGTCAACCACAGCGGAAGAAGTGGCGCGCGCGTTTTTAACAGCTTGGGTAGCGCGTTTTGGAGTTCCGTCGGACATAATGTCAGACAGGGGTCCTCAATTTGTTTCCGAACTCTGGTCATCGATGGCCCGCAGCCTAGGGGTAAAGATCCACCGCACCACCGTGTACAACCCCCAGGCTAACGGTTTATGCGAGCGTTTTCACAGGTCATTGAAAGCGGCCCTCAGAGCGTCGCTTACGGATACAAATTGGGTTGACAAGTTACCATGGGTCTTATTGGGGTTGCGTTCTGCACCTAAGGAGGATTTGCAAGCCTCTCCAGCGGAATTAGTTTTTGCACAGCCTCTCCGTTTGCCAGGGGAATTTCTCCCCGATAATCCTGCCCCAAATTGCCCCCCCCCCCCCCCGCTCAGCTGTTGCAGAGCGGCACAGGATCAAACACGCTTCCTGGCCCGGTTCATCACAGTTTCCCATGCGTTTTTGTGCCGAAGGCTTTAAAAAATGCGGAGTTTGTTTTTGTGAGACATGATGCTTGTCGCCCCAGCCTGCGCCCGCCTTACGATGGGCCGTACAAGGTGCTGGAAACAGGAGAGAAGCATTTTTTGCTAGATTTGGGAGGCAGAAAAGAATTGATTTGTATTAACAGACTCAAAGCTGCTTTTGTTTTGGCGGATGAGGAGGTGCAGTTGGCGAGAGCCCCCCGTCGTGGTAGACCCCCTAGAGGGCATTCTACAGGACTCCCACAGAGATTGACTAACAGTTCTAATCCACAGGTGCAGACAGCAGCAAAGCCAGCTTTCAGCAGATACGGCAGGAGACTGAGAGTTAAGCAACTGGTGGATTGATGTGTAGTAATGTTATGATGTCATGTGTCTCTGGTTATGTTTGTCCCATTTAGACGTTTGGGGGGGGGTCTTGTGGCACATATGTTGGTTACATATTCCCCACAAATGTGTTGCTGTATGTTTATTGTGTGCTTCACGTCTCATGGAACAAAGAGGACTGAGACTCTGGGATTCAGCAGAGGAGTGTGAGATTCGGCCTTTGTTTCCGGGAGACGACCGGGGAAGATTTCCGGGCCACAGAGACTAGACGACAATGGCGTGAGATCAAAGGGGTTACTTTGTGGTTGAGATTAAGCACCATGTGACTGTATGTTTGATCAAACACCATGTGACTGCTGTTTCGTGCCCGGGATATAAAACCCCTGATGTGAGATGAAAACTTCCTCTTGATTTGCTTTGAGATTGTTGGAGATGTGTTCTGTGAATAAAGCTGAATCTGAGGAACAAACTCAGCCTCATCCTTGAACACATTCTCCACAATATTACTGTTTTGAGCTGCAAGAGGCCGTGTTCCCACATTTCTGATGCCGAAGTCATTGTTTTTTAACAAGGAAAAGTGTCCCGTTTCAGTGATAACCATATGTTCTAAACTAGTACCAGAAGTTGCTACCATTATTCACGCAAGGCATCATGGGGCTTAGGAATAAGGTGGATAAGAGAGCAGTGAAAGGGCCGCCTGTCTGCCTGGTGGGTATGCCGATGTACTGTGGAGTGTCCATTAATAAACGTGTGTCCAGTTCAACACCTATGCTGTGTTCGAAATGCTCTCTCCTTCCCCATATAGTGTACTATATAGTGAATCAGCCATCTTGTAGTACTGTTCGAAATCTTAACTGAAAATTTCATTCACTATATAGTACACTCAAAATATCCCACAATGCATTTTGAAAAGTAGTGTACAATAGATGATCACTACATTAGCGAATATATCCCATAATGCAATGCGCAGCCAACAGCTCAGCGAGAGGAGAGCTTCACATCACAACATAAACTACCTTAAGGTATTTAGATTTATTAGTTCAGCAAAAACGACGTATTTAATATATATATTCACTACAAATGACATGCAGACATTCATTTTTTTTACCACCGTTGCTGTTACGTTTTACTGTCTCACCATGATGACGTCATGAACCGCGCCGCAAAAACAAGCCCAGTAGTGTCCAAAATCTTATAATTTTATTGAGTTTACTATATAGCCCATTCATTCATTCATCTTCTTTTGCTTAATCCTTTTCGGGTCGCGGGGGGGCTGGATCCTATCCCAGCATCTTTGGGCGAGAGACAGGGTCCACCCTGGACAGATCGCCAGTCCATCGCAGGGCCAACACAGACAGACAACCATTCACTCTCACAGTCAGACCTAAGGACAATTTAGAATCCCCAGTTTGATGCCAATTAACCTAACTTGCATGTTTTTGGCATGTGGGAGGAAACCGAAGAAATCCCGGAGTAAACCCACGCAGACATGGGGAGAACATGCAAACTCCACACAGATCATTGTTGGTCACTACGTATATCTAAATTCACTATATAGCGAGATGGGAGGGCGTGAACATTCCGAACACAGCCTCGTCCTTGGCTCCTATCGCCGACATAACAGTCTTCTCCCAGACTCCCACACTAGGTGAACAGGTGCACGAACACCTGCAGACAGACAGCCGGCTCCTGATTGGTCCGTTCAGTTTTCCCACGCCTGAAAGTCGCACTTTTTTGTTTTTTTAAAAAAAAAAGAAGAAGAAAAAAAACCCCAAAATGGGTCAAATATGGGAGGCCTCTGTGTTTTCTAACAAACTCAGTCAACCCGAAAAGTTTAGACAAACGACCCAACAGCCGCTTCGGTCATGCCTCCAGCTAAGACCGCGGGGACCGGTTATCCACAACCGAAATGCGCCCGGTGCAGAAACCACGGCTTCGTCGTGCCCAGGAAGGGCCACATAAGGGTCTGTCCCTACCTGGCCTGTCGGTGCTGGATGTGTTCCCTGATCACCCAGAGGAGCCGGGTCTCGCAGCTCCAGTCCTGGGTGAGGAAAGACGAGGAGAAGCGGAGATCCCCGGCCACCGCCGCACCCGGGGCAGCGGGTGACCACCGGGTTCCCGTCCCCGCTGGAGATGGGGACAGATCTAGCTGGGGGCGGGTGATTCCTCCACCTGCAGGGGCCCAGGAAAATACCTCCACCTGGTGCCTTCAACTGTGGAACTCGGGAGGAGAAGCGGTGGTGAGCTTGGACAGACCCACATATGCACCTTGCAGTAAGTTTTTATAGCTATTATTTATCCATGGGGTTAGGAGAGAAGGGCGCGTAAATGTGAATGGACCTGTTGCACAAAGTGTAATGAAATTCATTAACCACAGAAATAGTTAGCAGACTTGGCTAATCTCCTTTTTTAGCATCTACTGCATATTTTAATAAGGTGACTAAGATTTTTTTAAATAAAATATTTAGCCATCGTTACGCCGTAACGGATCCAGTCCAGCACATGAGTGAACGAAATAAGAAAAGCCTCCCCAACTTTAGAGTTTTGACTTTTAAAATGACAGTTGTAGCAGCCATGTTTGTTTCAGAAAATATTTTTTAAAATGTTTGTCATATTTGTCACACATGAACTGCATATTTAACTGACTAAAGTAGCGTTTATTAGATAATTACTAGAGTCGATATTTATACAAATCAATAAGGTCGGGGTTGTGAGAAGGGGCGGGGGATTCTCCCGGCATGCTTTGCGCTGCGGGGTGTTCAAAGACTTATAATTCTTGTATTCTGAGCGTTACTGTTGTAGCGTTATAATTGTGTTGTGAGTCTGGTTGTGATAGTGTTGCTTTCCCAGCGTGTGAGAGATTGTGTGTCTGCGTCACCCTGAGTGAAGTGAGTGAGTGTGTGGAAATAAATAATAAATGAAAAGAAATAAATGCCTGTTGCGTTCCAAATCCTCTCTCATTATTGTGTGAGCCCATGACATGTCACAATATGAAAGCAAATGCGTTTTAAACTTTTGACGCGTTTAACGGTTGAAAGCTCTGTCGGCGTAACGTTCAGCAGTGCCGCTGGGTGCTGTGGCGTGCACGTGCCTCAGCATCTGGCAGTGGCCACATGCACAGAAGGATTTATTTAAAAGGGCCATTGACTGCACTTTTTCCACATTTTAACAGCTCACTCATGTCTTAATGACATATTTTGTTCACATTTTCTTTCTTTTTTTTAATTATTAAAGCTATTTTTTTTCCCTGGCTTTCTTGAAATGCTCTGATTTAAAGCCTGTCACTTTAAGAAACATGCTTCAGCTGTTCAACTCTGCCCTCCCTCTCATGTCAGTTAGCCATTAGCTGACTATCTTCTAGCCTCCTTCTAGCTTGGATGAGCAATGCTGGCTCACCCATCTGGAGTCGTTTGTGCATCTTGCGTCACCCCGACCCACCTCCCCACAACCCCGCCGAGACGCCACAACAAATCGCCAGCACCGGGCGACCCACCGATCGTTGCAATCCAAGGCCACTGGTTGAGCCACGGGATCTCAGAGGGCAGTGTCTCACTCTGCAGTCCTCCGCTCTTCTCCCACAGCCAGCCGGGTGATGCCCCATCACGAAGCGGCTCCCCCACGCTGCCCGTGGGAGTATGCCCGGAGAATGTGGGGGAGCTGGCCTTGAGAGCCAGCAGCTGCTGGCTTGAGAGCTGCTGGCTCTCACAGCCAGCTCCCCGTGACCGGGTCGCCGGCGACCTGCCACGGAACCATGGCGAAACCACGGGGAGACGGGCCGGAGCGATGCGAGTCAGGCACGTTGTGAACCGCGGACCGGTGAGCCAGGTGGTAACAGGGATGGTTGTTTGGGTGACTAAGGTCTGAAGAAAATAACAATTTAAGCCGCACTTGGTTGAAGTTTCCCGTCACCAGTGTTAGCTCAGGGGCTAATAGGCCACCTTTAGCACCCCTTCCATCTACATGACAGACAGCTAGGCGGGCCAATAATGGAGCAGTGGGCAGGTCTCAAGGACGGTGGTGGGTTTTTGTTTTGTTTTTTTTTTCAATTCATGATGTACACAGTAAGAGTTCCACAGAAAAGTTAAAAAATGATTCTGAGGTTTGTGGGAGAGAAAAATGGGATAAAGCCTGTTTTTTTTTTTGTTTTTTTTAAAGAGAATTGACTTTTGAAAATATTTTTGATAGTCATGAAAAAATTAGGACACCCTGTATAAGACTGTTTTTTGTTTTTTTTTACATATTTGGACATATGGATATTTAATATCAATGTTAAAAATACTGGGAGATTCATGTAATACAAGTAAACAATTAAAAATGAATTAAAGACTTTTCAAATTTTCTGTAAACTGTAATTCTAAACAAATAGTGAGGAATAAATTAGGACACCCCCCATCTTTTTAGGACACCCCCACATTTATTCCCATTTAAAATGGCTAAAATAAATGTTAAAAAATGCAAATAAAAACAAAAACAAGGTTAGACATAGATATGTGAACATTTATTAATAAAGAACTGCATATTTAATAGGGTGTCCTAATTTTTTCACATGACTAGAATTAGGTGACCAGTAGACTCATTTCAGACGGTTAAAACCTACAAACACACCATTTTTCAGTCAATGACCTCTTTAAAAAGTCAGTCAAATTTATTAGGAAGAAGTAATAAACTGAGACAAAATATGTTTGAAACATATGAGATAAATTCAATAGTCTCAAAAGTACAACAAAAAATTAGGAGGAAAAAGACCAATTAAAAAAAAGTTGCAGATTTCTGAATAAAAGTTGTAAAATTACACGTTATAAATGATAAATCTATGTGGAAAAAACGTAATAATAAACTTAATAATAAACTAATGAAACTAAATCATATTTATTTTGGTTTATTTCATACGAAGATAATCCAAGTTTTCTTCTTCTTTTTCTTTGTTCTTATTCTCTTCATATAGGAAAAAATATAAACGCCCACTAGCCTGATATGGGCCATATACAAATGGTGAGGTTACTTGGTGTTGCTCCCTCTCTTTGCATTTCGCTCTATTCACAGTGTTCCTATGCCTTCTGTTTTTATCAGCACTATCACATACATTCCGAATTAGCCTGCGCCAAGCTAGTTGGCCCTTTGCAGTGTCTCTCCAAGTGTCCAATACTCCACCCCGTTTGAGGATGTCCTTGATTGTATCCTTGTAATGCAGAAGAGGGCAACCAACTTTTCTAGATCCTTCAGCTTGTTCCCCAAAGAGAAGCGCTTTAACAGGCCGCTCATGTGGCGCGTGGACAACATGTCCGAACCAGCGCAATCTATTTCTGATCAACACTATCTCGATATCCGCAGCTTTGGCACGGTCCAACACTTCACTGAGCGTGATGAAGTTGTCCCAGCTAATTCTGAGAATGGATCTTAAGTGCCGCTGTTGGACAGTTCTTAAAATCCGTATCTGGTGACGGTATAGTGTCCAGGTCTCGCTTCTGTATGTTAAAAGCAGAATGACACACTGGTTGTACACCTTAAGCTTTGTCTCTGTTGTTAAATCTCTACAGTTAAAGACTGTTTCTGAGTCTTCCAACTGCACGTTGCAGCCTGGACCCTTGCTGTTATTTCCTCATCTAATTTGCAGTCTGGTGTCATAGCTGCCGAGGTATTTAAAACGATCCACTCTTTTCAGCTTGTGTCTGTCCGTAAAGAAGTCAGCCTGTTCACCTACACTCATGGTTTCCGTTTTCTTAATGTTGATCCAAAGACCCATTCGCCTCAATAGATCACTGTAAGGAGAGATGATGCAATCTCCCATTGCAATGCTCTGCTGCTGTTGGAAATATAGCATTGTCGTCGGCATATTGAGCTTGTCTTATATACTCTGTCAGTGTCTTTGTTTTAGATTTAGTCGTCTAAGGTCAAAGGTGTCGCCATCGTACCGGAAGCGAACCTTGATGCTGAAGCTTAGATTAATACCCTTGTAAGACAGGTAAAGCGTGACTGCTGCATATATCCCAAACAGCGTTGGTGCAAGCTTGCATCCTTGTTTTACCCCGCTGTTGTACTCAATCGGTCTCGAAAGGTCTCCATTAATGTACAGATGGGCTTGCACATTGGAATGCAGCTCCTTGATCACATGAACAAAATTGGCAGGACATCCGAGCTTTCCCAAGATCTTGTAGAGGAGCTCCCGATTCACACAATCAAATGCCTTAGTGAAGTTAATAAAGTCAATGTGCAAATTTTGCCGCTGCTCTCTGCACTTTTTCATTATTTGACGCAGCGTAAAGATTCCGTCAATTGTGCTTCTACCATTTCTATAACTGGACTGAAATTCAGGATAAACTGGCTCTACTAGACGTTGCAATATGATATTGGCAATTATCTTGCTAACCACACTGAGAAGAGAGAAAAAAGTAGGAGATTTTAATGATATTTTTCCAGACACAAAATGTTTATTAAAAATATTGGGTAAACTAATAAAGGTAGCTATTGTGGTATTGTTTTCCACTGGTAATGTGGGCCATATCCAAGCTACTGTATGGAATGTTGAGAAACCTTTGATAGAGACATGTGGTCCCTAAGTGAACTGTAGCCACGTTCAGTCTCTTCTTTTCTGAGGCCTGAGGGGCTCATCCAACACACAGTCCTCAGAAATGGGGTCAATGAAGACGCATCAAACGTAGAGCTGATGTCACCAAAACTATTTCTAAAAGTTCAATACTCTGCCTACACCGCAAAAGAATGAGTATCATAAATTATATTTCAATAATACATGCAGAGCTGCTTATTTTCTTCCAGGTTGCCCTCATTTTGGTGAATCTGGGCAGATGGCTCCTCTGCCTTTTATTCCCTTTCCATTCAGTAAAAGTTATGGCAGCTTTTCACCATCTCCACAATTCCTGCCCAACCTGCCGTGGCTGCCTCCTCTCCATGCTGGACTTTACAAGGAAGGCCTCATCAGACCCCCGATGTTCCATGTCCTCCATCAGGGTGCTGTGAGCTACCCTCCTCCAACCTGGACCTCCAGCTGTAAGCAGTAATCATTTACACCATTACTGTTTGGTCTTTGATTAAGGACTGTCTTGTGATAAATATCTTTGTATTTGTGTCAGACCTTCTTCAGCCGCCATTCCCCACCACTCCTGGAGCCATTCCTGAGGTCAAGGCAGCACCCACACCTCCAGTTGCCCATAACGACTGAGCAGAATGAAGCATTTTGCAGTTATTGGCTTGAATTCTATTTGTTGTTCAGTTCTGAGGATGTTTAGAGTTCTTAAGCGCTAAAAAAGAAGGAAGTTCTGACTACAAGGTTCAGGGATTCTTTTTCAGATTTAACATCTTTAAACTCAATAAAAAGTTCATTTCAAAGTTAATCAAAAGCTGTTATTTTTTATCATATTTGTTAAATTTGTTCAGTTAGTTAAATGTAACTAGGTCAGCTCAGGTTGAGCAGTTTGGAGACAAAGTAAGAGGCAACGCTGAGATGGTTTGCATATGGGCAGAGGAGGGATAGTGGATATATTGGGCAAAGGATGTTGAAGATGGAGCTGCCAGGAAGGAGGAAAAGAGGAAGACCACAGAGAAGATTCATGGATGCAGTGGAGGAGGACATGGAGAGGGTTGGTGTGACTGAAGAGGATGCAAGGAACAGGGTGAGATGAAGGCGACCCCTGAAGGGAACAGCAAAAAAAAAGAAGATAAATGTGTAACTAGTGGATTAGGGACTTAAATATGAGTTATGTTTAAAAATATAAAACCATGGATGGTGATGTCAAAAAAGGTTTGAAGATATTCTTGCACACTGTGGAATAATTAATTTCTTAGATAATTTTATTTGTTTGCCTCTTTCTATTTTACTCTAGCCATATAATTAAAAATTTAAGACTGAGCCAAAGAAACATTTTAATGTCATTAGTGCCTGTCTTTTAACATAAACAGTACATGTTGTGACAATCTTTATTTTGTCCACCAGAGGGAGAAAATGTGCTTTCACTCCGAACCTTAGACTGGCTGCTCTGGCGGTGGCCAACATTTTTTCCTCGAAGGGCAACACTGGCTTCTATAATACAAATGAAGAGCAATAGGTATATGGAATGAAAATATTGCTAGTAATTAAATATAAAAAAAATCAGCTGTCATCTTTCAGCACATCTTTCTGATGTGCACCACTGCACTGATAAGTGATGAGACACCTTTTTCACACCTTTCTTTAGAACTGAGTTGAATACTGTTATGTCCTAAACTGAGAATCAATAATGAGGCTGGAGGTACAACGGAACACAACTTTATTATTGACTCATTTGTATAATCAAGGCGCTGCTGTCAGGCTGAGAGGAGGTCAAGAGACTGTCCCTCTTCCACACAGCCCTCTTATACGCCGGGTGGCAGTGGAACCGGAAAGGTGGAGCCACCACCCATGTCACACAATAGTGAGTCCTAAGAACAACACTACAAATGCCATTAGAAGTCAGCAATGCCCAGAGTTAGTGCTGTAGTTACAAATATATGAGAAAACGGCTGCAATAAAATTAAAGTTAGAAATTTATCACCACAAAACTCATGAGAATAACATCACAGAGAATGAAGAAAAAATGACAAAGGTCAAATTTGCAAAAAAAAAAATAATGCACATTTAAGAGAAAAAACACAAATTATGTCTTATGGCTCCCTGCAGATTTTTAGACCAAAAGTGATCAAATGTTTCCTGGACTAAACTGTGCGATACAACTGTGCAGTTTTGGCTTCATATAAAAACTACAAAGCCATTATTATTCAGTGGCACCACAGTGGGGTTTCTGGTATCTCTGTCAGCACCTTGTTGCAGTTCTCTGGTCATTCTCTGCTCTGGGTGATGAGTTCACAGCAGGGTCATGGTTGGGTGAAAGCCTTAAAGGGGTCATTGACTGGAAAATGGCGTGTTTGTAGGTTTTAACTGTCTGAAATGTGTCTTGGTCACGCAATTATCAAAAGTTAATTCTCTTTTTAAAAAAAAAAACAGACAGCCCTTCCCAGAAACGTTTTTGACTCTTCTGGGTAAATCGTTAACGTCGTGATGTGACAAAGCCAACCCATTGCAGTCCTTGGGACCTGCCCACTGCTCTATTATTGGCCCGCCTAGCTGTCTGTCATGTAGATGGAAGGGGTGCTAAAGGTAGCCTATTAGCCCCCCAGCTAACACTGGTACTAGGAGGCTCGCACCAAGCACGGCTTAATATTGTTATTTTCCTCAGATCTTAGTCACCCTAATAGCCATCCCTGTTACCTCTTGGTTCACCAGTCCACAGTAGACGGTACACCTCGCGTCACTCTGGCCCATCTCCCAATAATTTCACCGTGATTCCACAGCAAATCGGCGCGCCAGTCGCTGCAACCGACCTGGACCCGAGGCTGCTGGTTCTCACGGCCAGCTCCCCCACCGTCCTCCGCTCTCGCGGGCAGCATAGGGGAGCTGCCTCATGACAGGGTGTCCCCCAGCTGGCCGTGAGAGAGGATCGGTGTCCCACAGAGTGAGACACTGACCTTTGAGATCCCATGGGTTAGCAGCTCGGCTCTGCAAGCTTTGCCTCGCCTCGGGTCCCAGGCCTGGTCGGTTGCGTCGATTGGGGGGGGGCCGCCCGGTGCACAGTGCTAGCGATTTGTTGTGGAATCACAGCCAAATCATTGGGAGATGGGCCAGAGTGACGCGAGATACACCATCGACTCTGGACCACTGAACCAGCACCGCTCATCCAAGCTAGGAGGCTAAAAGCTAAAGGCTGGAAGCTAGTTAACTAATTATTATGCATGGCATTTTTCCAAACGGAAAACAAAATTTCAGAAAATAACATTTTCCAAAAGATGCTTTCTGTACTTTTAGGATAGTTCTTTCACACTGATGCATGTTAAAGGTTTGTTTTTTTTTTTTTTAAGAACAGTACAGTTGGAATTAGTTATTTGATTCTATAAAAGGGGGATGGAGTCATGATTGTGTGTGGTTGGGCTGCTGCATAGAGTGAATTTGGCAAGAACACAACACCTTGGTCCAGCTTCATGGTTGCTACTACACAGAGTCTGGCTGCAAATAACATCTCGAGTGCAATATCGCACCACCCTAAGTCCAAGGAAGCAGAGCTTTATCATCTGCATGTGGGATCTCCATGGGGAATTCCAAGAGGAGGTGACACTGTCCTTACCATGGAGGTGGTGATGTAGGTTTGAGAAGTTCATCAAGTGCAGTGCAGCTGCCTAGGAGGTGAGGGGTTGTTTGAAGAGCAAAAAACACAAACCAGACATTTTGAAAGTCTTTGTCCACTCCTCACCTATCTCCAGTGTTGCCAGCTCTCACTTTTTTTTTTTTAATTTAAGTTTTTGTAAAGGGTATACATGTCATTACAGCATTGCATTGTTTACATTTTCATCACATATTCCCCCTTTTTTTGTTTTTTGACAAAAAAAAAGGTTGTTTAAAGGTTTTGTACCACTCTGCTGTATAGCCATCTGCTCCTGGGGATTTGTTAGCTTTAAGTTTCATAACTGCTTTCTCTAATTCTTTAGGTTGTATTTCTGACAGTAGTTTTTTATTTTGTGACTCAGTAAGTTGGGGAAGATTTAATGTATTTTGGAAGGCTTTGGATGCGTTTTTGTGTTATTTGCGGGAGTACAAGTTCTTGTAGTAATTCTCAAAGCTTTTAAGAATTTCCTGAATTCTAAATTTTATTTCCTTTGATACTGGGTCTCTGATTTTGTAGATTGCTCTCTCCGTTTGTTGTTTCCTCAATTTATAGGCTAGTAATTTTGCCGATTTG
The DNA here is from genome assembly GCA_020510985.1 of Pholidichthys leucotaenia. Classification (NCBI taxonomy): domain Eukaryota; kingdom Metazoa; phylum Chordata; class Actinopteri; order Cichliformes; family Pholidichthyidae; genus Pholidichthys; species Pholidichthys leucotaenia. The sequence goes on from CM035839.1 coordinate 62,490,320, forward strand.
CTACCTGTTTCATAGTATTTTTGTTTCAGAAATGTAAGTTTCTTTTGGATTTCTATTGTGTAGATCTCTTTTATTTGTTTTTTAATTTCCTTAATTTTGAGCAAGTCATTAGAATGAGTGTTATCTTTGTGCTCTTTTTCTAGTTTCTTTAGTTCTGACTCTAATGTGATTAGTTTTTCTTGTCTCAGTTTCTTTTGGATTGCCAGTTTTGCGATAATCTTTCCCCTTATTACAGCTTTGCATGCGTCCCACAGTATTAAAGGGGATACTTCTCCATTATTATTTTCTTCCAAATATCTGAGAATATCTGATTCCAATTCATCTTTCAGTGGTCCTTTCAACACATTCGAATTAAACCTCCAAGAAAATGTATTATTTGTGTATTTTTGGATATTTAAGTCCATATAGATCGGACTGTGGTCAGAGAGATCCATCAGTCCTATTTTACATGTTTTTACTCTTCCAGTGTCTCTATTAAACATATAAAAAATAGTCAGTCCTTGAGTAAGATGAATGTGGTGCTGAGTAAAATGTATAATCTTTTACACTGGGGTTGAATTCCCTCCACACGTCACAGATTCCCATTTCTTTTAGTAGCATCCGAGTTTTTCTACTTTGAGTGTTATTCTGATGTGAAGAATTACCTGATGCATCCCAGTATGGATTCAGTCTTAGATTGAAGTCTCCACCACATATCACTAAACCTTGGGCTTTAGTTATCATTAGGTCAAATACATTTTTATAAAATTTCCAGTTAGCCCCTGGAGGTGCATATACATTCAGCAGGGTGATATCTTCTCCCTCTAGCCGACCAAGTACCATGCTAAATCTCCCTTCTTTATCTCTGTGTTCTGAATATTTTTCAAATATAATTTTGGTTGAGATCAATGTCGCTACCCCCTTCCTCCTCCCTGACTTATATGAAGATGAAGAGATCAGTTTAAACCCTTGTCTATTAAGTTTAGTGTGCTCCACGTCTGTTAGGTGGGTTTCCTGTAAAAATATTATTCCTGCTTTGTCTTTTTTCATTTTGCCTAGAATCTTGGATCTTTTAACTGGATTCAGGATCCCTTTTACATTATATGAGATTATTTTGGTTACACCCTGTTTCTCCATTGTGTTGTCTTATTTAGTATAACAGTGTGGTGACCCTCTTTATGCTACTCAGAAAATGAAAGAACATTAAGAACATAAAAAACATAAAGAACATAGTATATAAAACTTTAAAACAAAAAACTGTCAAAAGATCTTCCTGAACTGAGGTCTTTTTAGTGACCTTAGAAGAGCCTTGTGGTTGGTGTGTTGGCTCTGAGGGAAATTCCTCAAACTTTGTGCTGAGGGCCCTCTCTTACCCCTGTATGTTGTCCCATGTTTTTAATGTGAATTTCAGATCCCAATCCGAACTTGTAATGAATTTTATTTTTATTTTTTTTTTTTTATGCCTATACCCTATGAAATTGTGCGCAACCTCCCACCACCGTCACAGCAAACAATCACGTTAATACAGTATTTGTTAGTGTGGAGAGTTCATGTGGTTCATTGTCACATTTCTATTTTAACAAGTTGTTTTTTTTAAAGACTTATTTGTTTCTAATATTATGACTGTTCCATGAAATGTTTTACCACTTCATATTTGCTGATTCTGCATCTCCTTTAATGTTTGTTACCTTGTAGGAGGAGGTTTGGACGCACAGATTGACTAAAAATATCTTATTCCCTCCTGAAAGCGTCCAGTTTTTCCTTATAGCTCTGGCGCTGGGTTTCCCACTGCTGGCCCGTGGATTTTGAGGGTCTCTGTGTGGACCACGTTTGAGCCTTTATTCTTTTGATCGGGTCTGCTGTGGGTTTATACACCGTTACCGGGAGCCCTCTTCTCGGCATATCCCTGGTTGCTTCTTCTGCCGAGTTGTAGAGACACGTCTCTTCCCCGTAAAAAACCCTCAGCTTCACCAGAAATGGAGTTTGAAAGCGCAGTTTCTTCTCTCGTAGTACCTTTTTAGTGTTGTATTCCCGACGCTTTTTAAGGACCTCTGGGACGTTGTCATGCTCCACAAAAACTTTTCTTTTTTTTCTTTTTTTTTTTTTTATTACTTATTTTGTACCCGTAGGTAGATTTGTTTTGCATTCTGGTGACAAACCACCAGCTGCCGGTCGCTGCATTCGCAAGCGCCCCTTAACTCCCTGACCTGCATGTTTTTGGCATGTGGGAGGAAACCGGAGAAATCCCGGAGTAAACCCACGCAAACACGGGGAGAACATGCAAACTCCACACAGATCACTGTTGGCCGGGGGCAGGGATCGAACCCACGATCTCACGGTCCTCGCGATCCCCCGGCCGAGGGTAAAACTGTGCTGCCACAGTGCTAACCACTGCGCCACCGTGCAGCCACGGTGTATAAATCTTGCTGCATCTTTCTTTCTTGGTGCATAAATCCTTTTTTCTGCCAAGCCAGTCTCAAAACCTCTTCTTTTGTTCTGAAGTTGGAAAACTTCACCACCACCGATCTTGGTGGCGCTTCCGCCGACGGCCTTGGGGCTAATGAACAGTGCGCCCTTTCTATTTTCAAATCGGTGGATTGGGGAATTTCCAACTTCTCTCTCAGTATGGTTTCCACGCACGCAGCCATTGTGGTGAAACCGTCCTCGACTCCTTCTTTCAGACCATGAATTCTTATGTTGTCCCTTCTTAGTCTTCCTTCCTGGTTGGTTAGCTTAGCCTCCAGTCTTGTCTGTCGTTTGAATAATTCCAGCGTGGTTTCTTCCAGCCCTTTTATTCTTTCCTCTGCTTCCATGATTCGGGCCTCAGCCTGGTCCATTCTGTTGTTTGTCCTTTTTATTTCGTCTTTAATTTCACAAAATTCGGCCCAACACTCTCAGTGAAATTCTCTTAATTCTTGAAGTGTGGAGAGCGTGAAATGAAGAGGCTGAATTTATTTCTCAATTCAGGTTTATTAATAATCACGTGTCTCCAACATCTTCTCAAACAGAAAGAGAACTAACTTCCCACATCTCCTCTTTTTATACCCGGGACATCAGAGTACAGAATCACATTGTCATTTGCTCCCCAGAGACAATACATCACCTCCCAGGTCCTCTCTTCTCCACCTAAACCCTGGTGGTCAGGAAGTCTTCTCAGAGCCATTTCTAAAGACACATTTCACACCCTCCTGTCATCCCCAGGAGGTCCAGACTTATTGTTCCTTCTTTGACGTGAGGTAACAGTGATATATACATATGCAGCCTACGCATCTCAAAAGTAATATACATGTGCAGCTTAAGCATCTCAAATATGTGTGCCACATAACCCCCCCCCCCAAATGTCGAAGATGAAACAATACAGCATAGTCTAGACAACATGATAAAATCACAACATCAGTCCATATGCTGTCTGGGCTTCAACCTTCTTCCGAACTTGCTGTAGGCGGGCTTCGCTGCTCCCGTGGCGCCATCCTGCAGTGAATCTGCTATCTGAGGATGAGAACTGTTAGTCAATCCCTGAGAGGGCTCTGGGGCCTGCTCCCTGGGGGGTCTGCTGCGTCGAGGAGCCCTTGCCACTTGCACAGTTTCACCAGCCATCACAAAAGCAGGTTTAAGTCTGTCTATAGCAATTGTTTCCCTCCTGTCCCCTAAATCTAGCAAAAAATGCTTATCACCTGTTTCCAGCACTCTATATGGGCCGTCATAAGGTGGTCGCAGGGTTGGGCGCTGAGCCTCGTGCCTGACAAAAACAAACTCGGCGTTTTTTAAAGATTTAGGTACAAAAACACGCAGAAAAGTGTGATGAATGGGGCCCGGAAGCATGTCTGCTCCCGTGTCGTTCAGTGACCGCTGAGCAGGGGGACGCTCTGGCGCCGGGTTATCGGGAAGAAATTCCCCTGGCAGACGGAGTGGTTGTGCAAACACCAACTCAGCAGGGGAGGCTTTTAAGTCCTCTTTAGGTGCAGAACGCAACCCTAATAAAACCCATGGTAGTCTGTTTACCCAATTTGCATCCGTCAGCGACGCTCTGAGGGCTGCTTTCAATGACCTATGAAAACGCTCGCATAAACCATTAGCCTGGGGGTGGTACGCGGTAGTGCGGTGGATTGTTATCTCCAGGCTGTGGGCCATCGCTGACCAAAGCTCAGAAACAAATTGAGGCCCCCTGTCGGACGTAATATCCGACGGGACCCCAAAACGCGCTACCCAAGCCGTTAAAAATGCGCGGGCCACCTCTGCGGCTGTGGTTGATGCCAGTGGGACCACTTCAGGCCAACGCGTGGTGCAGTCCACCATTGTCAAAAGATGCGTGCACCCCTGCGACGAGGGTAGGGGGCCTACAAGGTCGACATGCACATGATCAAACCTCTTGGCCGGGATGTGAAACGGCTCTAAGGGGGCTTTTGTGTGTTTGTGTATTTTGGTCCGCTGGCAAGCCATGCAGGCTCTTGCCCACTCTTTAACGTGCTTGCGCAGGCTCGGCCAAACAAACTTCTCTCCTACCATTTTTACCGACGCGCGCACCCCCGGGTGCGCCAGAGAGTGAATCGAGTCAAAAACACGGCGGCGCCACACGGCCGGCACTACCGGACGCGGTCGTCCTGTAGAGATATTGCAGATTAGGGGGGGCATGCCATCTTGCAGCCTCCTGCTTTCCAGCCTTAACCCTGTTGGTCCAGACTGGAGCGCGCACACATCCGCGTCGCTACCTTGATCCGCAGCCATGGCTGCGTAATCTATCCCCACGTGGACTGGGGCCGCGTACGCTTCCGTGCTGCTATTTTGCTCTGCGGCCACGGTAGTATAATCTACCTCTGCGCGGACTGGAGCGGTTACAGCGCGAGAGAGGCAGTCTGCCACCACATTAAGTTTACCCGCTACGTGTTGAATATCAGTAGTAAATTCTGAAATTGCAGCCAGTTGCCTCTGCTGCCGGCCCGACCATGGTTCCGAAACTTTTGCCGTCGCAAAAGTGAGCGGTTTGTGGTCGACAAATGCGGTGAAACGCCGACCTTCCAGCCAGAACTGGAAGTGACGAATGGCTAAGTGGAGCGCTAACAACTCCCTGTCGAACGCGCTGTATTTTCACTCGGCCTCGCGCAAGGTCCTGCTGAAAAAGGCCAGCGGCTGCCAAGCCCTGGCAACCTGTTGCTCCACTACCGCCCCTATGGCCACGTCTGACGCATCAGTGGTGAGCGCTATGCGGGCCGTTGGATCTGGGTGAGCCAACAACGCAGCGTCCGCAAGGGCTTTTTTTACCTCCGAGAATGCCTGCTCCGGGGACCATTCGATTGCATTTGAGGGTTTTTGTTTTTTAAGCGCGGCATACAATTGTTGCATGAGCTGTGCTGCGCGGGGGAGGAAACGGTTATAAAAATTCACCATTCCCAAAAACTCCTGTAGTGCTCTGACCGTTTGTGGCTGGGGAAAATCTGCTACTGCGCGCACTTTGTCCGGCAGCGGAACTGCTCCCTCTGGGGAGACGCGGTGCCCCAAAAAATCAATCTGCGCCACCCCGAACTGGCACTTCGCTGGGTTGATTATTAACCCGTGCTCCCCCAACCTCCGGAAAACTGCCGTGAGGTGCTTTTCGTGTTCTTCTTCGGACGTGCTGGCTACCAAAATGTCGTCCAGGTAGACGAACACAAAAGGGAGATCACGTAACACCGCATCCATCATGCCCTGGAAAGTTTGCGCGGCACCTTTAAGCCCAAACAGCATGCGCAAAAACTCAAAAAGTCCGAACGGAGTTATTACCGCTGTTTTGGGAATGTCCTCAGCGCGTACTGGGACTTGATGATAACCGCGGACTAAGTCTATTTTAGAAAAAATGCGCGCCCCCGCCAGATGAACCGAAAAATCCTGAATATGGGGGATTGGGTAGCGGTCATGCGCTGTGGCGTTGTTCAACCTGCGAAAATCACCGCAGGTCGCCACGAGCCGTCAGCCTTAGGGACCATGTGGAGCGGGGAAGCCCATGGGCTATTCGAACGTCGAATGATGCCCAACTTTTTGAGGTTGGCGAACTCCTCGCGCGCTACGGTCAGTTTAGCTGCATCCAAGCGCCGAGCTTTTGCAAAAACGGGGGGACCAGCGGTAGTGATAAAGTGCTCCACCCTGTGTTTAGCAACGGCTGCTGAAAAAGTAGGAACCGTTAGTGCTGGAAACTGAGTGAGGAGTGTGTGAAACTTACCGCCTGCTGTGGCAACGTTGGCTTGTGCTGTGGGCGGGGACACTCGAGCTGCACAAGGGATAGAGTAAAACGAGAGTGCATTAACCAAGCGTCTATTGGGGAGATCAACCAACAACCCATGTGAGCACAGAAAATCAGCACCTCACATGTTGAAACTCACCGCCGCTATAATAAAAGTCCACTCATATGTGCGGCCGTGCAGGGACAGAAGTAGGGTCCTTTCACCGAAGGTCTTAATGCTCAAGCCGTTCGCCGCTGATGCCCCGTGACTCCCGGGGCCCGCCAACCGGTCAGCGTAGGTTGGCATGATGAAACTCACTTGGGAGCCTGTGTCCACGAGGAATTGCCTCCCAGAACGCGCATCCGTCAGGTAGAGCAGCTTGTTCTGTTCACCGAGGGCCGCAGCTGCTACCGACTCCCGGTCCTGGAGTTTCCCGAGCTCTGGAACTGACACGGCGGTATACACTTGCATGCCCTCTCTGCGAAGCGACGATGGTAAAAACAGAGGTAGTCTCCTCCTCGGTGTCGGGGCTTCGCCGCCGCCGTTGTTGGTGTATCTGCTTCCGTCGCTTCTGGCCCTTTGCCGTTCCCGGTCGTCGCGCCGAGATCTGCCGCTGCTGCGGTGGCCGTGTGCCGTCCGCTGGCGTTGAGGATCCACTGCGCCTCCTGGGCTAGCGCGCGGAAGTCCCGCTGGGCCACAAACTGGGAGCCCGCTAGGGTCGTCCTCGTCTGCGACGGTAGAGTTCTCAGGAAGATGTGGGTGAAGAGGAAATCGTCGTTGTCTGAGCCTCTCAGCTTCAGCATGTCTTCCATCAGGTCAACAGGCGTGTTTTCTCCCAAGTCGTGCAGGGCCAGGAGTCTCTCAGCTCTCTCCTGGGCTGAGGGAGTGAAACGCTGGATGAGGGCAGCTTTCAACCCGCCGTATTTGTCACCAGCGGGTGGGCGCTGCACCAGGCTCCGCACATGTTGAGCTGTGCGGCTGTCGAGTTTGGCGATGACGTGGTAGAACTTTGTGCCATCTGCTGTTATTCCCCCGAGAGCGAACTGGGCTTCAGCCAGGAGGAACCATGAGTCTGGGTTGTCCTGCCAGAATTCTGGTAGCTTGACTGAGACTGCACTTGCCCAGCTGGTCCCTGGCGAGTCTGGTTCGGGGGAATCGTCTCTGCCCATTATACGTCTTAAGGTCACCAGTGTGGAGAGCGTGAAATGAAGAGGCTGAATTTATTTCTCAATTCAGGTTTATTAATAATCACTTGTCTCCAACATCTTCTCAAACAGAAAGAGAACTAACTTCCCACATCTCCTCTTTTTATACCCGGGACATCAGAGTACAGAATCACATTGTCATTCGCTCCCCAGAGGCAATACATCACCCCCCAGGTCCTCTCTTCTCCACCTAAACCCTGGTGGTCAGGAAGTCTTCTCAGAGCCATTTCTAAAGACACATTTCACACCCTCCTGTCATCCCCAGGAGGTCCAGACTTATTGTTCCTTCTAAGACGTGAGGTAACAGTGATATACATATGCAGCCTAAGCATCTCAAAAGTAATATACATATGCAGCTTAAGCATCTCAAATTTGTGTGCCACAGAAGTACCGTTTTTAAGCTAACCGTGTTGCTAGCCTCATTCTGCTCCTCTATTTCCGAGTGGTTGTTGTCCTCCAGGTCAGATTCTCCGGCCGATGCGCGTCTTGGCCTGGTAAATGACGATCTCTTCTGTTTTCCTTTAGGCATAATGACTTTGTCTTTTGATTTTCACTCTTCCATAAATCCATTAAATCTGATTTTCATGGTATTTTCACGGATGGGGTCTGGGAGCATCAGCGTTAAGCTGCTATCACCGTGGTGTCCAGACTGGAAGTCAGGATACTGTTTATTCTTTTAATTTTTTATTATTATTATTTAAGTTTTTGTAAAGGGTATACATGTCATTACAGCATTACATTGTTTACATTTTCATCACATATTCCCCCCCTTTTTTTGTTTTTGACAACATTGGAAAAAAAATTATTACAACACCCTTTTTTTTAAGTGAAAGAAAAAAAAAGAGAAATTAAAAAAACAAAAAAGCAAAAGAGCAGAAAAATAAAAGAGCATCTGAGTAGCGTTGGAACGAAGAGAGGTGCCGGTATTGAAATGGTGTTTGTGCAAGATTAGATCTGATGGAAGACACATATGTGTTCCAGGGTTGCCAAAAGTTCAAGAACCCATCCATGTCCTGTCTCAGTGCAAATGTCAACTTTTCCATCGAATATATGTCCTGAAACACGTTTATCCAATCTTCAGCTGCAGGACAGTCTTTCGACATCCATTTTTTTTGTTAGAGCTGTTTTACTTGCCAATATTAAAACGGTGAATAAGTATTTTTCTCCTCATCTTTCCAGTGATTCTGGTAGTAAATCCAAATACAAAGTTACAAAAGAAAAGGGAACTGTTACTTTGAATATTTTCCCCAATATTGTCTGTACATTGGTCCAATATTGGTGGATAACTGGGCATGACCAAAACACATGAAAATGATTTGCAGTCTTTTCACCACACAAGCACCAACAATTCAACCCTTTATGAGTAAATTTGTTTTGTGCAGGTGTTCTGAAAAATCTTACCAAATTTTTCCATCCAAATTCTCTCCACAGTAGGGATGAAGTACTTTTCCTTTGTTGTTTATTTAGCTTTTCCCATATTTCCAGTTGTAAAGTGAAATTCCCCTCTTTTTCTCATCTCTCTTTTATATATGATGTGTTGTCTCCTTTTAAATATTGAAGACCATGGTATATTTTAGAAATGTATCTGATCCCTGGGATCCCTTTATATGCCATTAAGAAAACCTTCAGAAGACCTGACTGGGCCCTTTCCAAATCCTCCTTTTTAAGTATTTTGTTTATGTGGTGTCTAAGCTGAAAGAACCTGTAAAGGTCTTGATTTATTAGACCTTGTTTTTTCAAATCTTCAAAACTTCTTAAAGTTTGCCCTTTAAAATCATAATATTTTATCAGTCCGTTCTCTCTCCACTTTTTAAATCTAGTGTCTGTTTTATTAGGAGTAAAGTCCTGATCATAGGAAATCCATTGCAATAATCGATAGGGTTCTTTAGTTTGATTCTCTCTGACTATCTTAAACCAAATTTTTAGCGGGGTCTCTATCCACGAGTTAGTGTTATTCAAAAGTTTAGGTAAGGCATTGTTCCCTATTATCGCCTGTAGGGGAATGTCACTTGTTATTTGGCATTCTATCTCCTTCCATTGTGCAGTGTAGACTGGGTTACATATCTCTACTAATGTTTTAATTTGCGCGGCTTTAAAATAGTCCCTGATATTTGGCAGCGCGAGCCCACCTTTGTCCTTGTTTAGCTGTAGGGTTCTATATCTGATTCTAGGTCTCGTGCCCTGCCATATGAATCTTGAGATCCTTCTGTCCAGTTCTTGCCATGTTTTTTTGGGAGGTTCTACCGGTATTGTTTGGAAAAGGTATAGAAGACGTGGAAGTATATTCATTTTGACTGCTTCAATTCTTTGTGCAGTACCCAAGAATAGTATCATATTCCATCTTGCTAGATCAGATTTTATTTTTGCCATCAGTGGATCATAGTTTAGTGTTATAATTTTGTTGAGTTGTTTCGGGATATTGACCCCCAGATATTTCATGGATTCCATCTCCTAGTTAGTTTTGAATTTGCTTAGTAAATATTGATTTGGGTCATAGTTGAATGTTAAAATTTGGGTTTTATGCATGTTTAATTTGTACCCTGATAACTCTCCATACTCTGAAAAAACTGAGATTAGTTCTGGAAAAGAGGTGTCCGGCTGCCCCAGGTATATTAAAATGTCATCAGCAAAGAGTGCTATTTTATGTTCCTTCTGACCAAGTGTAATACCTTGAATTTTTTGATTCTGTCTTATCCATTGGCTCAGAGGTTCTATGAAGATTGCAAAGAGCAGTGGAGACAAGGGGCAGCCCTGACGACATCCTCTTTCCAGTTCAAGAGATGATGATAATTTACCGTTAATCCTTATTTTAGCTGTTGGTTTTTTATATAATGCCTGGATAGTTCTAATGAAGTTGTTATGAAAATTGAAACTGGATAAGATTCTATATAGGAAAGACCAGTCAACCGACTCACATGCTTTTTCAGCATCTAATCCCAATATGGCTGCATTTAAATTATATTTTTTATATGATGAATTATGTGTAAAGTGCGTCTAATGTTATTTTGTGTCTGTCTTTGTCTTATAAAACCTGTTTGGTCTAAATGAATTAAGTCTGTCACGATATTTTCTAACCTTTTGGCAAGGATAGCGGTAAAAAGTTTATAGTTTAGCACCTTGAAAGAGCCAGATTATGTAGCATCTCAGACAGGAGACAGTGGATAAGCATGGGAGAACAATACTCAGGAGGTTCCTGGCAAGATAGCAGGAAGGAGTCAGGGACGTAGGGGTTGAATGCAGTGTGATGCAAATGTCATGTTGTGTGTGGAGAGATGCCATGAAACTTAAGAGGAGAGTGCCTGCTGAAGAGTTCAGTCTGTTCTTTGCTTGTGAGATGTGAGTGTGTAATAAATCGTCTGAAATGATTCTGCCTCCTCATTTACACACTCCACACTGGTGACCCAAGACGTATTATGGAACATGAGGCAAGATCCCCGGAGCCGGCCCGGTCAGGAAGCTCCAGTGAGGCGGCAGCCATCCCACAGACAGCCCGGACTGGAACCTCCAGCCACGCGTGTGCGGTTTCAGTCAAGCTACCGGATTTCTGGCAGCACAACCCGTGCTCTTGGTTCCACCTCACCGAGGACCAGTTCACCCTCTGGGGAGTAACGGCAGACGACACCAGATTCTATCATGTGGTCGCAGCGCTGGACGCCCGCACAGCTCAGCAGGTAGCGAGCCTGCTCGATCAGCCACCAGCCAGCAGCAAATATGAGGCGCTCAAGGCTGCGCTCATCCAGCGCTACACGCTCTCAGACTGTGAGAGAGCGGAGAGGCTCCTGACGCGGACAGAGTTAGGAGATGGTTCAGCCGTAGACCTGATGGAGAAGATGCTGGCGTTAATGGGCACGGAAGACGGGCACTTTCGGTTTGCCCACCTCTTCCTCCGGAACCTTCCGACAGTGGCGAGAGCGGTTCTGGCCAATTCGCTGTCGCTGGCCGCGCGCGACTACCATGCATGGCTACCGTGCGCTAGCCCAGGAGGCAGACTGGATCATCCTCACCACCAGGGCGATCACAGTCAACGCGGGAGCGGTGGAGCCCAGCGAGATGACCAGAGGAGGCGAGGAGCCACCGATGGTAGCAGCAGCGGGGGCCAAGGAGTGCCAGAGAGACATGCTCTGTTTCTATCACTGCCGCTTCGGAGAGAAGGCACGCAGATGTGCGCCCCCATGCCAATTCAAGCGCTCGGGAAACGGAAAGGCTGGGGGTCGGTAGCAGCTGCGACCCTCGGTGAAGAGAACAAGCTGCTCTACTTGACGGACGCACGCTCAGGGAGGCGTTTTCTCGTGGACACCGGAGCCCAGAAGAGTTTCATCCTGCTGACCTACGCTGACTGGCTGGCAGGACCTAGCGGCCCCGAGATATTGGCAGCAAACGGCTCGGATATTAAGACCTTTGGTGAGAGGACTCTGCTCTTATCTCTACACGGCCGTACATATGAGTGGACTTTTGTTGTAGCAGCACTGAATTACCATATCCTGGGGGCTGATTTTCTGTGTGCACATGGTTTACTGGTTGATGTTGCTAACAGGCGCCTGGTTAATGCACTGTCTTTTGACTCTCTCCCTGTATAGCTTGAGTGACCTGGCCAACAGCACAAGCCAACGTCACAGCTACAGGCGGTAAGTTCCACACACTGCTCACTCAGTTCACAGCACTCACGGTCCAGACGTTTTCCGCGGCCATTGCTAAACACGGGGTGGAGCACTTTATCACCACCACCGGGCCGCCCGTTTTTGCAAGACCTTGGCGCTTGGATGCAGCTAAACTGGCCATAGCGCGCGAGGAGTTCGCCAACCTGGAAAGGTTGAGCATCATCAGGCACTCGAACAGCCCATGGGCATCCCCGCTACACATGGTCCCTAAGGCTGAGGGATCGTGGCGACCGTGCGGGGATTTCCGCAGGTTGAACAACACCACAGCACACGACCACTACCCAATTCCCCACATACAGGATTTTTCCGTTCACCTTGCCGGAACACGCATTTTTTCCAAAACAGACCTGGTCCGCGGTTACCACCAAGTCCCAGTGCGTGCTGAGGACATACCCAAAACAGCGGTAATAACTCCGTTCGGTCTATTCGAGTTCCTGCGCATGCCATTTGGGTTAAAAGGAGCGGTACAGACGTTCCAGCGCATGATGGATGCAGTGCTGCATGATCTCCCGTTCGTGTTCATCTACCTGGACGATATCCTGGTAGCCAGTGCGTCCAAAGACGAACACGAAACCCACCTCACGACGGTTTTCCGGAGGTTGGAGGAGCACAGGTTAATAATTAACCCGGCGAAATGCCAGTTCGGCGTGACGGAGATTGATTTTTTGGGGCACTGCGTCTCTCCGGAAGGAGCGATCCCGCTGCCCGACAAGGTGCGCACCGTGGCGGATTTTCCCCGGCCTCAGACGGTCAGGGCGCTGCAGGAATTTTTGGGGATGGTGAACTTTTATAACCGTTTCCTTCCCCGTGCGGCGCAGCTCATGCAACCATTGTACGCCGCGCTCAAGAAACAGAAACCCGCGGATAGGGTCGAATGGACCCCGGAGCGAGAGCGGGCGTTCTTGGAAGTTAAAGCAACCCTGGCAAACACCGCACTGCTGGCGCATCCGGACCCGGCGGCCCGCATAGCGCTCACCACCGACGCTTCAGACGTGGCCATAGGGGCTGTCGTGGAGCAGCACGTCGCCGGGGCTTGGCAGCCGCTCACCTTTTTCAGCAGAACTTTGCGCGACAGCGAACGTAAATACAGCGCGTTCGACAGAGAGTTGCTGGCTCTCCACCTGGCCATACGCCGCTTCCAGTTCTGGCTGGAAGGGCGCAGCTTCACCACGTTCATGGACCACAAGCCGCTAACATTCACAATGGCCAAGGTTTCAGAACCGTGGTCGGGCCGGCAGCAGAGACAGCTGGCCGCGATCTCAGAGTTTACTACCGATATTCAACATGTGTCGGGTAAACTGAATGTGGTGGCGGACTGCCTCTCGCGCGCCGTGGTGGCCCTGGTCTGTGTGGGGATAGATTACGCAGCCATGGCCGCGGAGCAGATTAGCGATGCAGACGTGCGCGCGCTCCAGTCTGGACCAACAGGGTTAAGGCTGGAGAGCAGGGTGCTGCAAGATGGCGGCCCCCCCCCCTAATCTGCGATGTCTCCACGGGTCGCCCGCGTCCGGTGGTCCCGGTCGCGTGGCGCCGCCGCGTGTTTGAGTCGGTTCACACTCTGGCGCACCGAGGAGTGCGCGCGTCAGTCAAAATGGTGGGAGAGAAGTTTGTGTGGCCGAGCCTACGCAAACAAGTGAGAGTGGGCTGCAGCCTCCGTGGCGTGCCAACGAGCCAAGGTACACAGACACACGAAGGCTCCCTTGGAGCCGTTTCGTATTCCGGCTAAGAGGTTCGACCATGTTCACGTGGACCTCGTGGGCCCCCTCCCGCCATCACAGGGGTGCACGCACCTCCTGACAGTGGTGGACCGCACCACGCGCTGGCCAGAAGCGGTCCCGCTGGTGGCAACCACGTCCACAGACGTAGCGCGTGCTTTTTTAACAGCATGGGTGGCGCGTTTTGGAGTCCCGTCGGACATTATGTCCGACAGGGGCCCTCAATTTGTTTCCGAACTCTGGTCTGCGATGGCCCACAGCCTGGGTGTTACAATTCACCGCACAACCGCGTACAACCCACAGGCCAATGGGTTATGCGAGCGTTTTCATAGATCACTGAAAGCAGCACTCAGGGCTTCATTGACGGATGCAAATTGGGTAGACAGGCTGCCGTGGGTTTTATTGGGGTTGCGTTCTGCGCCGAAAGAGGATCTGGAAGCTTCCCCGGCAGAGCTCGTTTTTGCGCAGCCACTACGGCTGCCCGGGGAATTTCTGCCAGATAATCCCACGCCGGGCAGCTCCCCGTCTCAGCTTTTGCAGCCTAGCGCAAACACAGGCACGCTGCCGGGCCCTGCCCACCACAGTTTTCCGCATGTTTTCGTGCCTAAAACTTTGGAGAGCGCGGAGTTCGTGTTTGTCAGACACGACGCCCACCGCCCTCCATTGCGCCCACCCTATGATGGACCGTTCAGGGTGTTGGAAACGGGGGATAAGCATTTTTTGCTAGACTTGGGGGGGTAGGAGGGAAAAAATTGGCATAGACAGACTTAAACCCGCTTTCGTTGTGGCGGACGAGCAAGTGCTGTTGGCTAGGGCCACTCGGCGTGGAAGACCCCCACGGAGGGCTCCCCAGGGAAACGATTCACCAGAGCAGCCACACGGACAGACCGAAGTGGCCACCCCCCCTACTCACAGCCCACCCGCAGTCAGACACACTCCCAGCAGCCCCCCACCGGCACAGCAGCGCCATGGAGGTGGTAAACCCCAGTTACAGCAGATACAGGAGGAGACGGAAGCCCAAGCAGCATGTGGACTGATATTCTATTGTTCTATCACAGCATGTGGACTGTTATTCTATTGTTCTATCTAAGATGCTGGGGGGGGGGGAGTTTAGCACCTTGAAAGAGCCAGATTATGTAGCATCTCAGACAGGAGACAGTGGATAAACATGGGAGAACAATACTCAGGAGCCTCCTGGTGAGATAGCAGGAAGGAGTCAGGGACGTAGGGGGAATGCAGTGTGATGCAAATGTCATGTTGTGTGTGGAGAGATGCCATGAAACTTAAGAGGAGAGTGCCTGCTGAAGAGTTCAGTCTGTTTTTTGCTTGTGAGATGTGAGTGTGTAATAAATTGTCTGAAATGATTCTGCCTCCTCATTTACACACTCCACAATAGTCCTGATTTAACACACTGATTGGTCTGTAGTTGGAGCAGTCTAGTTTATCCTTTTCAGGTTTAGGTATGACTGCAATGACCCCTTCTCTCCAGGAGGGGGGATTTCCCCTGTGTGGAGGACATAGTTAAAGCGTACCTGTGGTGGTCGTGAAAAAAAAGATATTATCTTGAGCCCCTGTCTCACGTTCTAGTTCAAGTTTAAGTTGAAATTCACGTTCAAAGCAATTTGATATAAATCCATTGCCGATGTGCTGGTTCAGCTATGTCAGCAAAACATGGGTACAGCCATACTAGCGGCTACATGGCCTTCCAGGACGCTTCCTGTGACGTAATATCGTGGCTACCGCGATCTGGATCAGTATTGGCTGAGCCTGGAGTACCCGGATGTGCAGCGGCTTTCGGGATATTCAAATTCAAATTCAAACGTTTATTTCAAACTCAGGGTTCATATTAAATGCAGAACTGAAACGAGTAGAAAATAAATAAATAAATGCTTAAATTCAGCGGGCCGTCTCGTGTGATCTGAGCTCGTAATGGCCGATGATTCTAAAACTATGCGATCTGGATCAATATTGGCTGAGCCGGGAGTACCCGGATGTGCAGCGGCTTTTGGGATATTCAAATTCAAACGTTTATTTCAAACTCAGGGTTCATATTAAATGCAGAACTGAAACGAGTAGAAAATAAATAAATAAATGCTTAAATTCAGTGGAACGTCTCGTGTGATCTGAGCTCGTAATGGCCGATGATTCTAAAACTATGCGATCTGGGTCAATATTGGCTGAGCCGGGAGTACCCGGATGTGCAGCTGCTTTTGGGATATTCAAATTCAAATGTTTATTTCAAACTCAGGGTTCATATTAAATGCAGAACTGAAACGGGTAGAAAATAAATAAATAAATGCTTAAATTCAGCGGGCCGTCTCGTGTGATCTGAGCTCGTAATGGCCGCAACAAAACTATGTACAGAGCAGCAGCGCTCTTGTAAAAACAAAAAAATACAATGCAATATGGATATCGCAACATGGCGGAATGTAAAGCCTTTGGATGTCTGAATAATAAGCGAAAAAACAAAGATAAGCACTTCTTTTGTGTACCCAAACCCAGCTCACCTTGTCAGAAGATCGGAGCGGAAACAGGGCACAGACGAATAATTTCAGACGAAATTGCGTTGTGTGTGAGGACCACTTCATCACTTTAACCCTCAGAAGACCTTTCTGGCTCAAACCTGTAGCCATGTTGGACGAATTCTTCCTCAGAGTCTGACAATTCAGCCATAATAGAATAAAAACACTCACAAAAGCACCCAGGTCTCTCATACAGGCGGAGTATTGGCAACGATATGACGTCACATCCGCATGTGTCATGGCTGCGCTCAGAGTTTTCATTGGCTGGTCATGCCTGCGGTCGTATTTGCATATTTCTCTGGTGGTATATGGCTGGCAATAATTATTTAACCAAATAACAAATACTTTGCCTAATGTTTTCAAGTTGAATGCGTTTAGACGACCACCACAGGTACCCTTTAAATGTTTTCAGGAGGAGAGGAGATAGTTGTTGTTTAAAGGTTTTGTACCACTCTCCTGTATAACCATCTACTCCTGGGGATTTGTTAGCTTTAAGTTTCATAATTGTTTTTTCTAATTCTTTAGGTTGTATTTCTGACAGTAGTTTTTTATTTTGTGACTCAGTAAGTTGGGGAAGATTTAATGTATTTAGGAAGGCTTCGGATGCATTTTTGTGTTTTTTGCGGGAGTACAAGTTCTTGTAGTAATTCTCAAAGCTTTTAAGAATTTCCTGAATTCTAAATTTTATTTCCTTTGATACTGGGTCTCTGATTTTGTAGATTGCTCTCTCCATTTGTTGTTTCCTCAATTTATAGGCTAGTAATTTTGCGGATTTGCTACCCGTTTCATAGTATTTTTGTTTCAGAAATGTAAGTTTCTTCTGGATTTCTATTGTGTAGATCTCGTTTATTTGTTTTTTTAATTTCCTTAATTTTGAGCGAGTCATTAGAATGAGTGTTGTCTTTGTGCTCTTTTTCTAGTTTCTTAAGTTCTGACTCTAATGTGATTAGTTTTTCTTGTCTCACTTTCTTTTGGAGTGCCAGTTTTGCAATAATCCTTCCCCTTATTACAGCTTTGCATGCGTCCCACAGTATTAAAGGGGATACTTCTCCATTATCATTTTCTTCCAAATATCTGAGAATATCTGATTCCAATTCATCTTTCAGTGGTCCTTTCAGCACATTTGAATTTAACCTCCAAGAAAATGTATTATTTGTGTATTTTTGGATATTTAAGTCCATATAGATCGGGCTGTGGTCAGAGAGATCCATCAGTCCTATTTTACTTGTTTTTACTCTTCCAATGTCTCTATTAAACATAAAAAAATAGTCAGTCCTTGAGTATGATGAATGTGGTGCTGAGTAAAATGTATAATCTTTTACACTGGGGTTGAATTCCCTCCACACGTCACAGATTCCCATTTCTTTTAGTAGCATCTGAGTTTTTCTACTTTGGGTGTTATTTTGATGTGGAGAATTACCTGATGCATCCCAGTATGGATTCAGTCTTAGATTGAAGTCTCCACCACATATCACTAAACCTTGGGCTTAAGTTATCATTAGGTCAAATACATTTTTACAAAATTTCCAGTTAGCCCCTGGAGGTGCATATACGTTCAGCAGGGTGATATCTTCTCCCTCTAGCCGACCAAGTAGCATGCTAAATCTCCCTTCTTTATCTTTGTGTTCTGAATTTTTTTCAAATATAATTTTGGTTGAGATCAAGGTCGCTACCCCCTTCCTCCTCCCTGACTTATATGAAGATGAAGAGATCATTTTAAGATAAGATAAGATAAGATAAGCCTTTATTAGTCCCACAACGGGGAAATTCCAGGATTGCAACAGCACAGGGATAGCAACACTCAGAGCAACAATCAGAAGGCAAGAAAAAAAAAAACAAAAAAAAAAAACAAGCAAGCAAGAGCAGCTAATATACATATGTACATATTACTATAAAATATATATATACACACACACACACAGACACACAGTGCAGAGCATTGTAGCTAGATGGAATAAATATGTAAATATATAAACACCCACAGTACGGAGCATTGCAGCTAGGTGGAATAAATATGCAAGTATATAAACACACACAGTGCGGAGCAATGTAGCTAGATGGAATAATATGTAGATATATAAAAACACAGTGCGGAGCATTGTAGCTAGATGGAATAAATATATAGATATATAAATATAAACACACCCAGTGCTGAGCATTGTAGCTAGATGGAATAAATATGTAAATATATAAACACACACAGTGCAGAGCATTGTTGCTAGGTTGGATGAAACAGCATAACCGTCTATTTAGTTATCTTACATGGTATGATTATGTGCCCATACATATTCTCACCCTCCATAGCGACCGGTATGTTCCTAGTTGTATGCCGGAGAGGACCATAGTGTAAGTCTATTGCATCTTTTGCATTCAAAAAAACTATTAGTTTGTTACGTCTTTTTGCTATCTCTGCGAGCAGCCCTGCTTAGGTTGTACAGTCTGACAGCCGTTGGTAGGAAGGACCTACGAAACCTCTCGGTTGTAAACCCTTGTCTATTGAGTTTAGTGTGCTCCAAGTCTGTTAGGTGGGTTTCCTGTAAAAATATTATTCCTGCTTTGTCTTTTTTCATTTTGCCTAGAATCTTGGATCTTTTAACTGGATTCGGGATCCCTTTTACATTATATGAGATTATTTTGGTTGCACCCTGTTTCTTCATTGTATTGTCTTATTTAGTATAACAGTGTAATGGCCCTCTTTTATGCTACTCAGAAACTGAAAGAACATTAAGAACATAAAAAAACATAAAGGAGACTTCCGGTTATGGCTGCCACGTAGGACGGACGTGTCTCGCTCTGCTCTGCTCCTGGAAAAAAAAAAATCGGCAAATAACTCTCTCATTTGGGACAGAACGTATCCCAGCATTTGGGCGAAGATATGTCGGCGAAGCCTAAGGCTGGAAAACCAGGAAAAGGAAAAAGCGAGCCGCCGAAACAGTCCAAATTAACGGACTTTCAGGTCTGTGACGCAGTAAACAAAACTCCATATATGGCGGAGGAGGCTGGCAACGCTGCGATATCTGCGGGGAATGGCGCAGATGCGCTGATGGCTGCCATGAGTTCAATGAGAGCGGACTTTTCCTCTAGATTTGATGGGATTATGACAGCGTTGGAAGGAATAAGAAAGGAATTGGGTGACTGTGTAGAACGAACGGCGCAGATGGAGCTCCGTCTCGCTAGTGCTGAAGATGACGTCACCCGTCTTCAATTAAAGGTGCGCACTTTGGAAAAAAAAAATAAATCTCTGGAAGATAATATTTTGGATTTGGAATCTCGGTCGAGACAGAATAATTTGAGGCTGGTGGGTCTTCCAGAGGAATCAGAAGGTCGGGACGTATGTTCCTTTCTGGAAAAGTGGATTCCGGAGGTGCTGGGCAGCAAGGAGTTGCAATCAGCAGTGGTTCTGGAAAAAGCACATCGTATTGGCCCACGGAGAGATATGGGACCGCCGAGGACCTTAATTATGAAGTTTCTTAGCAACAGAGACAGGATGAAGATCTTCAACGCTGCACGAGCTAAAAAAGGAGAGATTAAACACCAGGACCAGCAGGTGCGGTTCTACCCAGATTTGGCCACAGGAATCCAGCAATTGAGGAAGCAGTTTGATCCCGTACGTAAGGAGCTGCGCAACCTTGGGATTCGTCATGGTGTAATCTATCCTGCGAGACTGCTGACCACGTATGAGGGCAGAACCCACATCTTCAAGACCCCAGAGGAGGCGCAGGAGTTCATCAAGAAGATCAAAGAAGAAGAAGAGACTGGTGGGAGCTAAGCATGAACAAAATATAAGGTAGAATAATTAAGCATTTGCACAGGCATCTGACTGACTTGAAGTAAATAGTAAGTTTACAAAATATAGATTGTATTATATATTAAAAAAACAAAACAAAAACAAAACAAACAAACAAAAAAAAAACTATGATGTACAAAGTTGTTAAAAATTTTGGAGTTAAGTTGGAAAACTACAGAGGAGAGTTAATGTTACGTCATTAAAAGCAGTAGAGTTAGGGTGATTGGGAGGATGAAGAAGGAGTGGCTTAGGCTGTTCCCCGTGGGTGTGGAACGGTCGATGGCTATATCGGGAGACAGAATTTTTCTTTTGATTTTGGGGGGTTTGCCACAAGTGTGGGAAGGGGAAATTTGTTTGTGTGTAGTTTGTAGGATGAATGTTCAACCACTCATGTTTTTGCTTCTCTGTATGAGCATGTTTACACTGCAAGGTAATCCCAAACTCTCTATTGATCATGGACCAAAGTGTTAATCTTAATTTAACTTCATGGAATTGCAGAGGTCTACAAAATTTAAAAAAACTTAAACAAGTTATGAATAAAATAAAGGACATGGGTTCAAGAATTGTGTTTTTACAAGAAACTCATCTGATAGAGGAGGATGTTAAAAGAATTAGGAGTAGATGGCAGGGAAGTGTATTCACCTCTTCATTTTCATCCCGAGCCAGGGGAGT
Organism: Pholidichthys leucotaenia; assembly: GCA_020510985.1. Classification (NCBI taxonomy): domain Eukaryota; kingdom Metazoa; phylum Chordata; class Actinopteri; order Cichliformes; family Pholidichthyidae; genus Pholidichthys; species Pholidichthys leucotaenia. The sequence continues at coordinate 62,511,052 of CM035839.1, forward strand.
TATGACTCTCATACATAAATCAGTTCCTTTTCAAGTGAAAAATGTAATTGGAGACAAATTTGGAAGATATGTAATCATTCAAGGTTCTTTGCTATTAGAAAATATAAATCTTGTGAACTTATATGGTCCCAATATAGATGATCAGAAGTTCTTTGCTAATTTATTTCTCATCTTATCATCACTTACAGGGCAACATATAATAGCAGGGGATTTTAATTGTACATTGAATCCAGGTGTGGATAGATCAACAGGACTGGATTGTACGCACATTGGATGTAGGATGACTATTAATCATTTTATGAAAGAATTGAGATTGTTAGATATATGGAGAGAAATGAAACCACAAGTTAAAGCCTATTCTTGTTATTCCAGTACCTACAAGACATTCTCACGTATTGATTATTTTTTGATTTCCACAGAATTAAGGTCCAAGATTCAAAACTGCTTTTATGATAACATCGTGATCTCTGATCATGCACCCTGTTGTCTAATATATGTAGATAAAAAATTGACAAAGGAATCAGGTAGATGGCAATTTCAGCATAAATGGCTTCAGGATGAGGAATTTGTCAAGTATATAGAAAAACAGATAGACGAGTTCTTTGACATCAATACTACACAAACATCAGCATGTGTAAAGTGGGAGGCTTTCAAAGCTTTTATTAGGGGACATATTATTAGTTATACAGGATCAAAATCTAAGAAGACTCGAGAGGAGAGAGCTAAATTGGAACATAAAATAAAAAGTCTTCAGGAAAAAGTGTATGCAGGAAGTGACCCAAGGTTGGAGAATGAATTACTGATTTTGAGAGCTGAATACGACAAAAAATCAGCGAATAGAGCTGCCTCGAGTCTTCTAAGATTGAAACAATCTTTTTATGAACAAGGTGAAAAATCAGGAAAATTATTAGCATGGCAGATTAAACAATTGGAAATTAAAACACCAATTACCAGTATTATAAGTAACGGACAGGTAGTTATAGATCCTTTAGAAATTAATAGAGCCTTTAGAGATTACTATGAAAAATTATATGATACCAAAAATGAACCTGATTTAACAAAACTAAATGGGTTTTTGAACGAACTATCTATACCGTGTATTCCAAATGAAAACAGGGAGATATTGGAGTCTAAAATTAGTCAAGAAGAAGTTGGGCTAGCCATTGATAATATGAAATCAGGAAAAAGTGCAGGACCAGATGGTCTTCCAGTTGACCTTTATAAAAAATTTAAGAATAAATTAATAAAACCTTTTTTGGAAATGGTTTTAGAAGCATTTCAAAATAATAATTTACCATCATACATAAATAATGCCTTAATTATACTGCTGCCAAAACCAGGTAAGCCCTCTAATAAATGTGAAAATATGAGACCAATAAGCCTATTAAACGCCGACCTTAAGATAATCTGTAAAATTTTAGCAAGACGAATACAAGAAATTTTACCAAATATTATTAATCGAGATCAGAATGGCTTTATAAAGGGTAGACAAGGCTTCCATAATGTAAGAAGACTATTTAATATTATTTATTTTAATAAAGAAGCACCGGATACAGCTCTCCTATCATTGGACGCCGAAAAGGCCTTTGATAGAGTTGAATGGCCCTTTCTTTTTGAAGTCCTACAAAGGTTTGGACTTGGAAATAATTTCATAAAATGGGTTCAAATAATATACAATAATGCTACAGCAGAAATCCTAACAAATAACAATATTTCAAAACCAATAAAAATCAATAGAGGATGTCGACAAGGCTGTCCACTTTCACCTTTACTGTTTACTATGGCAATTGAACCTTTAGCGATAGCGATACGTTTACATTCACAAATATATGGAATTAAAGTTGGACCAACAGAACATAAAATCTCCCTGTACGCCGATGATATAATTTTGTTTATGTCGAATCTAAAAAAATCAATTCCAACCTTGTTGAATTTAATAAAGAATTTTGGGGAAATATCAGGATATAAAATAAATAAAACTAAATCTTCAATATTAATGCTAAATGAGACCCAGAGAAATTACCCAGCCCCTGAGGCAAATCAATTCAATGTTGTAAATCAGTTTAAATATTTAGGAATCCAAATTATGCCTAAGCTAGAATCAGTCGCCAGCGTCAACTATGAAGCCTTAATGTCGGATATCAATGAGTTAACTCAGAGATGGATGTCACTACCAATGTCGATGATCAGGAGAATCAATATACTTAAAAGTAATATTTTACCTAAAATACTTTATTTATTTCAATACATTCCCTTATCACCACCTTTAGATCTATTCTCAAGAATAAAAAAAAAGTTAGTGGAATTTATATGGAACAACAGGAGGGCTAGATTACGTCTGTCTTTATTATATTTACCATTTGATCGTGGAGGTCTGAAATGTCCAAATTTTATGTTGTATTATTGGTCGGCACAACTGAGGTCTATGACATATTATTTTTCATCAAATGATCTCCCTCACTGGACTGAAATGGAATCATACAATTTACCTTTACCTCTTCCCATATTCATATACTCAGATTCGGCAAAAAAATTACAAAAACAAGTTAAAAATCCATTTGTAAAGCATATGATCAAAATATGGTGTGAAGCTAAAAACTATTTAAAAGAACCACAGTTATTGTCACAATTTAGTCCAATATGGGGTAATCAATATTTTAAACCAGGGAGAGCAGACGCTGTATTTAAAGTATGGAATTTAAAAGGGATACAAAAGATTCAGGATTTATATTTGCCATGTACAGACAACATAATGTCTTTTGAAGAGCTGAGGATCAAATTTAATCTCAATAGAACACATTTTTTTAAATATCTTCAACTTAGAAACTTTATTCGATCAAATCAAAATAAAGCTCTCACTCGACCTATTTATTCATCCTTGGAAAAAATGATGATGAAAGATAGTAAAAGAAAGGGTATTATTTCAGAGTTTTATAACTCATTGACACTATCTTCAAGTGAAAATTCACTGAAAAGATTAAACTACTGGAAAGAAGATCTGCAAATTGAAATTTCGGAGGAACAATGGGAATTGGCTTGTACAGAAGCTCAAACCAAATCAATAAATGCACGCCTTAAATTGATACATTTCAAATGGTTAATGCGGATGTATGTTACACCGGAGGAGTTAAATAGATATAACAAAAATATACCAGATACATGCACAAAATGCATGGAAAGTAAAGGAACCCTATTTCATTGTTTATGGGAATGTAGATTAATAAGAATGTTTTGGGAAGAGGTGAGGGTAACAATTGAAAAAATAATCTCAAAACAAATCATACTGAATCCTAAACTGTTTTTGTTGGGTCTGTACCCAGAAAAGCATAATTTTAATAAAAGTGAAAGAACATTCATAGACCTCAGTTTGCTTAATGCCAAAAAATGTATTGCACTATTATGGAAAAAGACTCATAGACCAGATGTGACTCAGTGGTTAAGACAGATGTTAACAAACCTTCCATTAGAAAGAATAACATATATACTGAAATCAAAGGAAATTGTGTTTGAGAATATATGGAGACCTTTTATTGATTATGTAAAAAATTTAAACATAACTCTTGAAGAAGAAGGTGAATGATGTGTGTGGACCTTGTAAATTCCAAACTGGTGAACATAATATGTATACTTATGTATTGGATTGTCTAGACTAAACAGAGGAGCATTGTTGAAGACTTGATTTTGTTGGTGGTTGTTGGTGTTTTTAGTGCATTTTTTTTTTTTTGGTAGTACTTTAGCGTTAGTGTTTGATTGTTTGTATCATGTTTGTTAAAAAAAAAAAAAAAAGGTTCAATAAAGATATTGTGGAAAAAAAAAACATAAAGAACATAGTATATAAAACTTTAAAATAAAAAAACTGTCAAAAGATCTTCCTGAACTGAGGTCTTTTTAGCGACCTTAGAAGAGCCTTGTGGTTGGTGTGTTGGCTCTGAGGGAAATTCCTCAAACTTTGTTATGTGTTGAGGGCCCTCTCTTACCCCTGTATGTTGTCCCATGCTACCACCATGGTGTCCAGACCGGAAGTCCCAGCTCTCACTCTTTTATAGTGAGTCTCACTCTTTCGCCCTCTCTCTCACTCCACAAACTCCATTTCTCACTCCAAAATGAGAAAACTACAGTCAATATTGTGTTGACTTTCTTTAGATTTTTCCACAGTAAGAACTCTCAAGGCAGCATAAAGCAGACTGAACATGCTCTAAAACTAATTTTTAAGTAACGAAGTGTATTTATTGGAAAAAAAAATGTGTGTATTATGCACCTGCACGCTCACTCCACCCCTTCCTCCCAGTCTCCCCAGTTCACAATTCCTTCTAAATCGCGCTCCAAGCTTTTCTGAAAAGTTGGTAACTCTCTATGTATAGCCATCCTTGCTTTAGTTGACATGGTAAGCTTTTAAGTGGGTTAAGATATTCAGTGAGCTTGTCCACATTTCCCCAGGGGATGTTTAAAAAGCATATGTCTCTACGTCATGAAATATATTTGCCAAAATGTATTTTTGTTAATTCAGTTCAACTTTATTTACAGTATATAGCACCATTTCACAACAATAGTCATCTCATAGCACTTTCAAATGTAGAGGAAACCCCCACAATTGCAGAAAGACCCCAGCAATCAGGCAGTCCTCTGTGAGCAAGCATTTGGAGATGGTGGAGAGGAGAAACTCTCTTTTAGCAGGAAGAAACCTCCAGCAGAACCAGGCTCAGGGAGGGGCAGTCATCTGCTACGACTGGCTGGGGGGTGAGGGGATAGAGAAGACGAAGAAAAGAACAGACGTAGAGAGTAAACAGCACGACAGGGACTCAGTCTGTAGGAGAGAATAAACAGATGTCAATGACCAGCAAAATATTTCATTGAGAGTGAAGGAGTGAAGCCCAGTGCATTGTTGGAGGTCCCCCGGCTGTCTAAACCTAATAGCAGGATAACTAAGGGAGGGTTCAGGGTCACCTGATCCCTCCCTAATTATAGGCTATGTCAAAAAGGAAGGTTTTAACCCTATTCTTTAAAAAAGAGATCAAGTCTGACTCCCAAATCCAGACTGGCAGCCAGTTCCAAAGGAGAGGAGCCTGATAACTGAATGCTCTGCCTCCCATTGTACACTTGAGAGATTCTAGGTATTACAAATATCCCTGCATTTTGGGAGCATGGCGCTTTGTTAGGATGATAATGTAGTATCAGATCTTTTAAATAACAAGGGGCCTGATTATTAGAGCTTTGTAAGTGAGGAGAAGGATTTCAAACTTAATTCCAAATTCTATGGGAAGCCGATGAAGGGAGGTCAGAACCGGAGAGATATGAGCTCTCTTTCTAGTACCTGCTAAAACTCTTGCTGCAACATTTTGGATCAGCTGAAGATTTTTTAGAGATTTTTTAGGACAGCCTGATAATAAAGAGTTACACTAATCTAATCTAGAGCTAACAAAGGCATGGATTAGTTTCTCAGCATCAGTCTGAGACAAGATGTTCCTAATCTTGGCAATATTACGTAACTGATAGAAGGTGGTCTTAGAAACAAGTTTAATATGTGAATTAAAGAACAGATCTTGATCAAAAATTATTCCAAGGTTCCTCACAGAACTATTAAAAGAAAGAGTCGTCGGCCTCCGTCGGTCTATGATGACCATGGAAGAGAATCCTAAACGTCTACTCTGCTGGAACAGCACCGCCTGTGGCTGAACAGGCCGATGCGCGAATGGCAGTCCCTGTCACACAGGTCGCACTTGTGGGTGGTCTCCGTGCTGCTGGAGCTGTGGTGGTTCTTCCTGCAGGTCCTTTTTTCATCTGCTGCAGCAGTCAGTCTCTCGTCACCCGCCTTGAGCTGTCTGGTCAGGGTGCCTCTCCATTTGGAGCGGTCCGTTGCAAGGTCCTCCCAGCGCTCTGTGTTGATCTCCAGGGCCTTCATGTCTCTCTTGCAGACGTCTCTAAAGCGCAGCTGTGGGCGGCCAACGTCTCTCCTGCCAGTTGCCAGTTCTCCGTAGAGGACGTCTTTGGGGATTCTGCCATCCTCCATACGGTGAACGTGGCCTAGCCAGTGGAGCCTGCGCTGCCTGAGTAGAGTGAACATGGAGGGAAGGCCGACACGGGACAGAACTTCTGTGTTGGGCACTTTGTCCTGCCAGGATATGTCCAGGATGCGGCAAATGCAGCGCAAGTGAAAGGAGTTCAGTCTCTTTTCCTGCCGGGCGTATGTTGTCCACGTCTCACTCCCATAGAGCAGTGTGCTGATGACGCAGGCGCTATACACTGCCATCTTCGTCTTGACAGAGAGTTTGGGATTCTCCCACACTCGTGTGGTGAGGTGAGTGAGTGTGGAGGCTGATTTTCCAATCCTCTTGTCGATCTCTGTATCAAGGGAGAGGTTGCTGCTGATCGTGGACCCCAGGTACGTGAACTGATTCACGACCTCCAGCTTGTAGTCGTCGATGGGGATGGTTGGTGGTGCTTCCGTGCCTTGCGCCAAAACGTTAGTCTTCTTCAGGCTCATGGTAAGCCCGAAGTCCTTGCATGCCTGGTAGAAGCGGTCCATCAGGGTCTGAAGCTCCTGCTGTGTGTGGGTCGCGACTGCAGCGTCGTCTGCGAACAGCATGTCTCTGATTAGAGCCTCGCGTACTTTGGTTCTGGCTTTCAGGCGGGCGAGGTTGAAAAGCCTGCCATCAGATGTTGTATGCAGGTAGATTCCCTCTGTTGCTGTGCTGAAGGCATGCCTCAGGATCATAGCAAAGAAAATCCCCAAGAGGGTTGGCGCAAGTACACAGCCCTGTTTCACTCCGCTGCGTATGTTGAATGGCTCTGAGACGTTGCTGTCGTGCTGCACTATCCCCTGCATGTTGGTGTGAAACGATTCGATGAGGCTTTGCAACTTTGGTGGGCATCCTATCTTTGGCAGGATCTTGAAAAGGCCCTCTCTGCTGATCAGATTGAACGCTTTGGTGAGGTCGATGAAGGCGACGTACAGGGGCATGTTCTGTTCTCTGCATTTCTCCTGGAGTTGGCGGATGGAGAATATCATGTCTACCGTCGATCGCTCAGTGCAGAAGCCACACTGAGACTCGGGGTAGACACGTTCGGCAAGCTTCTGTAGACGAACGAGAACAACTCGTGCGTAGACTTTGCCAACAACGCTGAGGAGGGAGATGCCCCTGTTGTTGTTGCAGTCGCTTCTCTCCCCTTTGTTTTTGTAGAGGGTGATGATCTTGGCGTCCCTCATGTCCTGTGGTACGGCACCTTCCTTCCAGCACTGGCAGAGGATGTCATACAATGGCAGCAGTAGGGCGGTCTTGCAGTGCTTGATCAGGTCGGGGGGTATGCCGTCGTTGCCGGGTGCCTTGCCAGCGGCCAAGCTATCAATGGCCTTGCTGAGTTCGTCGATGGTTGGCTCGGTGTCAAGTTCGTCCATGGATGGCAGGCAATCGATGGCATCAAGGGCTGATGGTGTCACGGTGTTCTGTCTGGAGTAGAGGTCGGAGTAGTGCTCCACTCATCTCTCCATCTGCTTGTTCTTTTCTGTGATCATCTCCCCAGTGGAGGATTTGAGGGGGGCCGTCTTGCTCTGAGCCGGACCAAGTGCTTTCTTTGATGTCATCGTACATACCACGGATGTTCCCTGTTATGGCAGCGGTTTGAATGTCTTGGCTGAGCTGAGTCCAGTGCTCATTGGCACAGCGCCGAGCAGTCTGCTGAACTTTGCTTCTTGCAGCCCTGAGAATCTGGAGATTCTTCTCGTTTGGGTACTTCTTGTACTCGGCAAGAGCTGAGCGCTTGGCTTCAATGACGGGGGTCATCTCGGTCAACTTGGCATCAAACCAGTCCTGTGACTTCGAGGTCTTCCTCCCAAAGGTAGCCAAGGCTGTGCGGTGGATGGTGTTTCACAGCTCTTCCCACTTCTGCTTTGCTGATTCTCCTTCTTGTGGTACACCAAGTTCCTTCTCAAAGGTGGAGGCAAACCGCTCAACAAGTTCTGGTTGGGCCATCTTGCTGGTGTCAATCCGTGCCTTTCCAGGCTGTCTAGCACGATGGAATTTCTTCAGCTGCAGCTTGACCTTGCAACACACCAATGAATGGTCTGTGACACAATCTGCACTCTGGAACGAACGGGTGATTAGCACGTTCTTCAGTGAGATGCGCCTGGTCAGGATCAAGTCCAGCTGGTGCCAGTGCTTTGAGCGCGGATGTCGCCAGGAAACCTTGTGTTGGGGCTTGGTCTTGAAGAACGAGTTTGTAATGCACAGATCGTGATATGTGCAGAACTCGAGCAGCCGCTGTCCGTTGTCGTTCATTCTGCCCACGCCAAATGGTCCAAGACAGGAGGGCCAGAAGTCGTGGTCAGCACCCACTCTGGCATTGAAGTCTCCAAGGAGAATGAGTTGTTCAGAGTTGGGGATGATCCTGACAGTTGTTGCGAGATTCTCGTAGAACTCGTCTTTTGCCTCTGGTGTGGCTGTCAGTGTTGGGGCATACACACTGACGAGGGTGACTGGGCCTTGAGTGGTGTTGAGGCGGAGGGTGAGGAGTCGTGCAGAGCCATTGCTGCCCGGTTCCACCATCTTCAGCAAGGTGTTCTTCACTGCGAAGCCCACTCCGTGTTCCCTGTGTTCGTCACTGCTCTTTCCCTGCCAGTAGAACGTGTAGTCCTTCTCTCTCAGTGTGCCTGCGTCAGCCAACCGTGTTTCCTGGAGAGTGGCGATACCCACTTCCAGTCTCTTCAGCTCATTATTGATGATGGCAGTCTTTCTGGTGTTGTTGATGTCCTTGAGGTTAGCAAAGAGAAAGATAACCGCATCCAAACTAAGAGTTTGATTTGGAAAGGTATTTCTGAGGTTTTTTGGACCAACTAGAATGACTTCAGTCTTATCTGAATTTAGTAGCAAGAAACTACAAGTCATCCAAACTTGGATTTCCTTAAGACAAACTTCTAATTTGGCTAATTACCTCCACCAAGGAGGTTATGTAATCAGTGTGGTTTGTTTGTCTGTCTGTTAGCAGGATTATGCAAACAGGGCCACCTTAACTTGCCATTAGGCCCTAGGGCTGAGACATTTTGTAGCTCCCCCCAACAGAATCTCAGTTTAAAAATGTGTAATAGCCATGTTTTTAATAATAACCCAAAGACACTTTACAATGAGCCCATTATTCATTCACGCCACAATGATAGTGGTAAGCTACTTCTGTAGTCACAGCTGGCCTGAGGCAGACTGACAGAAACATGGCTGCCAATCCATACCAACGGCTGTCCAACCACTATCGAGCATTTATTCACATTTATACTCCAGTGTCATGAACCATGAAGACACTGGAGGCAAGGTGGATAAAGTGTCTTGCCCAAGGACACAGCAGCAAGGTGAGGGGAGCGGGATTTGAACCGCCAACCCTCTGGTTACTGGGCGACCTGCTCTACCTCCTCAGCCACTACGGCCTCATTTTTGTTTCTCTTGGAGAAATAATGCAACTTTGAGCTAGAAAACACAACTACACTGCAAAAAGTTAAATCTAAGTAAAATGAAATAAATTAAGGCTGTTTATGCTTGTTTTTTGTCTGACAAAATATTTATTCTTGCTGTGCAGTTTATGTGTAAGAAAATTTTACATGCTTTCAGATACTTTTAATTTGTTTTAAGCAATTTGATAAGTCAAATTTTCTTGCTGTTTTGGAAGATAATTATACTTAAATAAAAAAAAATATCTGGCAACAAAGTAAGATTAAATTGTTTTTTTCATTTCATTTTTTATTTATTTTTCAGAATGTGTAACATCAAACATTCAGTGACAGTGATGTAGGAAACATTGTTAAGAAAATAAAGTATATATCAAAACATGTCACCATACAAAACATAAGTTTCACTATACACATAATTTAAGTACATATCCGAAAAGGAGTGGGAAGAAGTCTAAACTTATTCAATTCCACCCCTTCTCCAGAAATCATTGATTTCTATTCATTTGTTTCCAATGATTCCAATGTTTAAAACAAGAAAACTTTAATAAAGCAAGTAAAATCTTCCAGAAAACTGCACAACAAAAATAAATTCTTGTCAAAATTATCTTTTGAGAGAAAAACAAACATAAAGCCTTGATTTAAGATATTTTATCTTACTGAGAGTTCCATTTTTACAGTATGACAGATACTAGTGCCTTCAGCATGAAGTTACATCAGTGAAGTATTCTTGATTCAAACAAGCACAACAGCAGCAATGAAAAACCTGCACAGGTGGCTGGAAAGCTGAAAATAGCATGTCTTACCCTTTTTTTAGAAGTGCTTTCTTCCGGCCTTCTTTAAAGAAAAATCCTTCATGATGTCCTTTAAGTCCAGCTCACGAATATCGTCATACTCTATGGATGCATGCTTGATCCAGTCTACTTTTGACCAAGATGAGAGTCCACTGCCCCACGCACAGCTGTCTAATATAAACAATCATGGCCTTTCTTCTCCCTTCTCCTCCAGGTGAGTACTTTAATGGCCCACCTGTCTCCTGGGTGCAGTAATTAGCAGCCTCTTCCACTCAATGCTCCAGCTTCGAAAAATCTTTTACGTTTCGGGATTTTTTGAGCAATTTTGTTTTCCCTAAGCTCTTTTCCTCTCAATAATTTTATGAGCGCCGCTTTCAAGCTTTTTTACGGACATTTTGACTGAGCCAATTACTTCTTACCTCTCAATGGTGCTTGCATAGTCACATGTCAAAGCAATTCCTCTGATACGCTATTGTTACTGGTACCCACGTGGGGCACTTGTAAATTTGACCAATCAGCAGCCACACATGAATATCAAGTGATGGACACAGAATTTGACCAGTTAACAACAATGTCATCTTTTTCATTGGCTCATGATAAGCCCCTGATTTTTGTAGGCCCCTGGGCTTCAGCCCAGCCTAGCCCGTTCATTAAGGCGGCCTTGTACACAAAAAGTACTGGATGGATTTGGATGAAATTTTCACCAGAGGTAGCCCTTGGGCCAAGTATGAACCCATTAAATTTTGGTGATGATCTGAGAGTGCATGCCTCCACCGAGGACCTTGTTTGTATTTGTGCAGCAGGATTACACCAAAACTACTGCATGGATTTGGATGAAATTTACACCCAGAGCACTCATCAAGCACTCTCCTTGACGTCTCCAGCATCGTTGGTGGCCATCATTTCTGCTCAACGTGAATTGACTTTCACCAGAGAACAGCATTGAGGCCCATTGGTCCCTTGTCCAGAGTAAATGCTCCCTGGTCCATTCAAGACAATGATGCCTGTGCCTGATGGTGTGGTCAGGTACCCTTGTAGGTCATCTAGCACACAGACCATGCTGATGTAAATGGTTTTGAATGGTCTGACGTGACACTTGGGTGCCTCTCACCTCCCTTAAATGTGCCTGGAGTTGAGTGGCATTCATCATCCGGTTCTGCAGGGCACTGTTCCCAATGAAGCGGTCCTCAGAGTGGGATGTAGCCAAAGGACATCCATTTCTGTGACTCTTCCAGTCTCTCTGTATCTCTGTTGCAACCTGCTGATGACACTCTGTGACACTCTAAGCTCAGTGGCCACTTCCCTCTGAGAACATCCTGCTTGAAACCTCGCAATGGGAAGATACTGTTGATCAATTGTTGGATGTTGTCTTGGTCTCATCATGTCAATATGTAAACACCAAGATAAAGAGGACTGTTTAAATACCAATTCTAATTCGTCTTCTTTTTGCGGCTGCTCTTTTTAGGGGATCACCACAGCAGATCATCTGCCTCCATCTCACCCTATCTCTTGCATCTTCCTCTGCAACACCAACCCTCCCCATGTCCTCCTTCACTACATCCATGAATCTTCTCTGTGGTCTTCCTCTTTTCCTCCTGCCTGGCAGCTCCATCTTCAACATCCTTTGTCCAGTATATCCACTATCCCTCCTCTGCACATGTCCAAACCATCTCAGCTTTGCCTCTCTTTCTTTGTCTCCAAACCGCTCAACCTGAGCTGTCCCTCTGATATACTCATTTCTAATCTTGTCCCTCTTAGTCACTTCCAATGAAAGTCTTGGCATCTTCAACTCTGCCACCTCCAGCTCCATTTCCTACTCCCACCATCTCCAAACCATACATCATTGCAGGTCTCACTACCATCTTGTAAATCTTCCCTTTCACTCTTGCTGCTATGCTTCTATCACAAATCACCCCTGACACTCGTCTCCACCCACTTCACCCTGTCTGCACTCTCTTCTTCACCTCTTGTCCATTTTCCATTGCTTTGGGTGGTTGACCTCAGGTATTTGAACTCATCTACTTTCACTACCTATACTCCTTCCATCTTCACTGTTACACCTGCTTCCCTTTCATTTACACTCATGTATTCTGTCTTGCTTCTACTGACTTTCATTCCTCTTCTCTCCAGAGCATACCTCCACCACTCTAGTTTCTCTTTCACCTGCTCCCCACTCTCACTACAGATCACAATGTCATCTGCAAACATCATGGACCCCGGAAATTCCTGCCTGACCTCATCTGTCAGCCTGTCCATCACCATGGCAAACAAGAAGGGGCTCAGAGCCGATCCTTAATGTAACCCCACCCCCACCTTGAACCCATCTGTCACTCCTACAGCACACCTCACCACTGTCTCGTTGTCCTCATACATGTCCTGCACCACCCTCACATACTTCACTGCCACTCCTGACTTTCTCATACAGTACCACACTTCCTCTCTTGGCACCCTATCATATACTTTCTCTAGATCAGGGGTGTCCAATCATGTGCCATGGAGGGCCAAGACCCTACAGGCTTTACCTCCAACCAGTGTCTTCAACAACAGATTTCACTGAATTTCTTCCCACTGATTTCTGATAAGTGAAAACACCTGCTGAAGAGACTGGGTAGAAGAGAAAACCTGTAGGGTCTTGGCCCTCCACGGCACATGATTGGACACCCCTGCTTTAGATCTACAAAGACACGGTGCAACTCCTTCTGACCTTTTCTATACTTCTCCATCAACACTTAGAGCAAACATTGCATCTGTAGTACTCTTTCTTGGCATGAAACCATATTGCTGCTCACTGATTGTCACCTCTTCTCTTAACCTGGCTTCAACAACTCTTTCCCCTATCTTCATAGTGTGGCTGATCAACTTTATGCCTCTGTAGTTACTGAGCATCACCTTTGTTCTTGAAAACTGGTAGCAAAACACTTCTTCTCCTCTCCCCAGTTATCCTCTCACTCTCCAAGATGGTGTTAAACAATCTGGTTAAGAAGTCCACTGCCATCTCTCCTAAACATCTCCATACCTCCACAGGTATGTCATCTGGACCAACCGCCTTTGCATTCTTCATCCTCTTCAAAGCTGCCCTCACTTCTGCCTTGCTAATCCTCAGGACTTCCTTGTTCACCATCTTTCCTTCATCCATCCTCCTGTCGTTCTCATTTTCTTTCTTCATCAGTGTTACGCCCCTGTCTAGGGAAAAAGGAGCGCACTATAAACAGAATGGGGAAAAGCCCCGTCCCGGTGCCCCAAAAAAACAAAGCCGGAAATTAATAACAAGTTCAGTGTGCTTTATTTACATGTGAATTATTTACAGGCCAGTGAGCGTGTCTCGGGGATGAACCAAGGCCAAAATAACAAACAAAACCCCACCTATCTTTACCCATATTAGTGCTACCTATCCCATGTGAAACCAAAAAGAACAAAAAGACAACCCTACACCTGACTTCCTATGCTAACAAAAAAAGGAGAAAAACAGACACAAAGAAATAGGCAGCTTACCCCTTCTGCTCTGTGAATATGTACAAGAATGTGGTCTTACCAATTTATTTATTTCATCATCATCATCATCATCATCATCATCATCATCATCATCATCATCATCATAGCAGTCTGTCGTGGGCAACAATGACTGTTTCATTTAGGTCTGATCAGATTCCTCCACACAGCTCTGTCCTTAGCCTTCTGCTGCCAGGAACTCCTGTCTATATCCAATTTCTTCAAGTTTCTTTTTACAGTGTCTTTAAATCTGAGCCTTGGTCTACCCTGATTGTGTTTGCCCTTGCATAACTGTGAGTAGAGTAATTGCCGAGGGAGACGCTGGTGGTCCATCCTGTCAACATGTCCGAGTCATCTCAGGTTCATCTGTATTAGCATGTCCTCCATTGATGGTAGACCAGCTCATTTCAACACTTCTGTGTTGCTTATCTTGTCTTTCCATGAGATGTTCATTATGGCTCGAAGGTGTCTCATCATGTACGCGTGGAGTTTCTTTACCTGCACTCTGTAGACAGTCCAAGTTTCAGCCCATACAATAGAGTAGCCAGTACTGTTGCTCTGTACACTTTGCATTTCACACGGATAGACACATGTCGATTGTTCCACAGTCTCTCCCTCAAGTTTCCAAACACAGTGCTCATTCTTCCCATTCTGAGAGATAGTTCATCCTCCAGCCTAGCATTCTCTGAAACAGTACTCCCTAGATACTTGAAAGTCTTGCACTTGACTAGTGGCTCTGTACCAATGCTGCTCTCTTCTGGTAGTGATGTTGATAATTGGAACTTTGGTGGTTGATAAAGGCACTCTGTCTTCTTAATGTTGATTCTGAGGTTGAATTGGCTAGCTGCTCTTGTAAATTTCTTCATTAAAGATTGCATATCTTCCACACTGTGTGCAACTAGAGCAGTGTCGTCGGCAAAGAGCATTTTGTCTTACTACCTTTATTGATGCCTTACTCTTGGCTTTAAACTGTGCCACACTGAACAAGTCTGCTTCTTTCCTTGTTTGAATGTAAACTCCTTCTGAAGTGTCTTTGAAGGCCACCTCAAGCATGGCAGCCAGATATAGCGAGAAGAGTGTAGGTGCCAGCACACACCCTTGTTTCACCCCGTTAATTACTGAAAAGTCTTTAGATACTGAACCACTCATTGCCACGTTTGCTTGCATACCTGTATGGAGTGCCTCGATCAGGATGACAAACTTCTCTGTACAGCCATATTTCTTGAGTACCTGCCAAAGTCCTTGTCGCAAAACAGTATCAAAGGCTTTACTGAAGTCTATGAAGACTACATAAAGCGGCATGTTCTGTTCGATACATATTTCTTGAACCTGTTTCAAGCAGAAAATCATGTGCATTGTGCTTCTTCCACTTCTAAAGCTGCACTGGGTTTCCGGTAGTACATTCTGCGCGATGTGTTCACTGAGTCTGTTCAGTAGAACACGTGAGAGAATCTTACCAACAGTGGCTAGCAGTGATATACCTCGGTAATTTCCACAATCTTTCCTGTCACCTTTCTTGAACAAAGGCACTATACTTGCATCCTTCCAGTTTTGAGGTACTTTCTGGGCACCCCATATCTCTTGGATGAGCTTGTGCAGGCAGTTGGTCAGCTGAACACCACCAAATTTCCACACTTCTGCTGGAATTCCATCCCTTCCTGGAGCTTTACCATCCTGTGTTGTCCTGATAGCTGCCATTAGTTCATCAAAATTTGGTGGTTCATCCAGACTTGATACAGCTGGTCACTGCACTAGAGCTTCTTTAGCCTCTTCAGCGAGATCTCCAGGGTTGTTTAGTAGTTGGTCAAAGTGGTCTGCAAATCTGTCCAGGATCTTGTCTTTCTCCTGCAAAACCATTTCACCACCCAAAGCCTTTAGTTGCATCAATCCTCTTGGTTTAGGGCCGTAGATTTCTCTCAAACCTATGAAGAATGTTTTCATGTCCTTCTTGTCTGCTGCAGTTTGAAGTTTCTCTGCTTTTTCACCCCACCAGCTGGACTTCATCTCTCTGGTGCACTTCTGTAGCTCACTCTGAGCCTCTGAGTATTTCTTCTTCTTCAACCTTGTGTTACACTGTAGGTTCTCCTGCCTAGCTGTATTCCTCGCTTCTAGTAGTTTCTTCAGGTGTTCATCATGCTCATCAAACCAATCTTGATGTTTCCTCTCAGGGTGGCCCAATACATCACTTGCAGTCTGATACACCGTATCCTTCAGTGTTGCCCATTTCCCTTCTATGTCATTCTCAGAGTTGTTGCTGTCCCAGTCTTTCAAGTTTTCATCCATTTCCTGTGTAAGTTCTTCCTGCTTCTTTTGGCCTTTCAGTGCACTAGTGTTTAGCTTCTGTGGTGGCTTCGCACCCGTCCTGCAGTACTGTTTTCGTCTCCAAATCCTTAATCTATATCTCAGCATAACATGATCAGTACCACAGTCCGCACCTCTCATTTCTCTGGTGTCCAATACATCCCTTATGTCTCTCTGCCTAACTATGATGTCGTCTAACAAGTGCCAGTGCTTGGATCTTGGGTACATCCATGTCTTCTTGTGTGTATCCTTGTGCTTAAATAGAGTGTTGGTTATCACAAGGCCGTACTCTGAACATAGTGCAAGTAGAAGTTCTCCATTTGCATTGCACTTGCCTACTCCATGACTGCCTAGCACTCCTTTCCATTTCTCAGTGTCTGAACCAACTCTGGCATTAAAATCTCCAATGAGTATCAGCCTGTCATCAGTCGGTACACGCCTGATAGTCTCACATAAGGCGCTTTTCCACTTGGCACACTTTGGCCTCGTTTGGCCCGGTATGGGACGGTACAGTTCGGTACAGTTCGGCCCGCATGTTTTTCTACTGCACTAGGTGTCATTTGAAGTGGGTGGGAAATAGTTAAAAGGGAGGCGGAGCAACCCTCTCCCTCCCGCTACGTAAAACAAGCGTAACTGGCGTAAATCAAGCGTAACGTTACGCAAAACACAAGTTGGCAGGATACAAGGCGTCTGCGTTCTCTGGCTGTTTTTGCCAGAATAAAGGCAAAAACGGAGAACAGAAGGCAAACCCGCAATACGACACACTCTGGAAAGGTACTGGAGCATTTAGAAGCCATGAGGATGCGAACTACATTACGTATGACAGTAAGCTAATGATTGCTAATGCTACTTTGCTTTTAAGTCCGCCGTACAACATTGTAATGTCGGCAAGTTATCGATATTAGGTCCTAAAATCTGTATTCTGTGTGTGTGTTTCAGATGGCTCTCTTGTGGCAAAAATATCGCTTCAAACGGTCGGCATTAATGTTCATCACAGTGATGTGACCCTAACTTCATGAACGCGAAGTGGCTATAATGTCTGTAGAAATGTTTAGCTTCCTGTGAAATAAATTGATCTGGTCTGTGTCAAGATCATGGAGAGACTGTTGAGAGGTCATGGAATTTACCTGCTCCAGCCAGTGGTGTCGTGGCAAAACATGCATCAGGTGCCATATAGTAGCATATGAGCCGTTAAATATATATTTCAACAGGTAAACAGTACTGAGTTAGGCATAAGATATATTTAGCAATTATGATGCATTTTAAGCCAAAACAAATGGATCTAGGATTAGAAGTAATTAAAATAAAGCAGTCCCAAGGTTACATGGAGAAATACGTGGATTAATTGGAAATATATCATATTTTTTTTTTTTTGTTACTTATTTGTACCCGTAGGTAGATTTGGTTTGCAGTCTGGTGACAAGCCACCGGCTGCCGGTCGCTGCGTGCGCGAGCGCCCTAAACCTACATGTTTTTGGTATGCGGGAGGAAACCGGAGAAATCCCGGACTAAACCCACGCAACACGGGGAGAACATGCAAACTCCACACAGCTCACTGTTGGTCGGGGGCTGGGATTGAACCCACGATCTCATGATCCCCGCGATCCCCCGGCCGAGGGTAAACTGTGCTGCCACAGTGCTAAATTACCACTGCGCCACCGTGCAGCCCACGATATTGAGTATTATATTGAGTATTGCTGACTACATGTAGATACTTTATAAATATATATTCTCTGCATCAACAGTGAACTATACATGTATTCATGTAGTATTGCCCTGGGAATTTTGACAATAAAGCTTTGTACTTTTGCAGATGTCTCTATTTTGTTTTACAGTCTTCAGCAAATGATTGTTTTGGTTACTTTTCTTAAAAATGAGCCATTATTTTCAAAGTCACTGATAAATGGTTCGTACTGCTGACTCTTTTCCCACCGGTGTCTGAACAGACAAAACAGAAAATCATGATGCAAACACATAAATCACTAAATTGTTTATTCCAATCAGCAGCAAATTACAGATTATTTAGAATGTGCAAAATTCAAACTGTAAAAAAAAAAAAGAAATTGGAATGGGTAACACACGCCAGCCACGCTGCCTCACTGAGAAGCAACTGGTCGGCTCCTCGTACTGGTCCCGGTTCAGCAGATCATCAGCCTGCACCTCTAAATAGTGAGGCAAGGTCTGGTTTGGGTGGATCGTTTTCCCCTTGCCTAGATGAAAGACAGAAATGGGTGGTGGATAATTAAAGAAAGTTTAAAACATATCTGAGAAATGAATGAATCTTTATTTCAGATAATTAGATTAAAAGAAAGGAACAGAATGATATAACAAAGGCGGAAAAAAATCCAATAAGGTCAAATTAAACAGGAACTCCTCGGATTATACAATTCAACATAACTTATCCGAAATGGGTGATGGCTGAAGCCGTAGCTTATATTGCCCACCCATGTTCCAGCTAAGAAATCAAAAATAAAATAAAATAAGAGTGATTACAAATCAGAACAAAGCCAAGACAAAACGTGACAAAAAATAAGCAACGGCACAACACAGACTGGATATGATAATCCTTGTGTGATTTTACATGTCGTTTTGTATATACAGCTGTGGACAAAATTGTTGGTACCCCTCTGTTAATCGAAGAAAAATCCACAATGGTCACAGAAATAACTTGAATCTGACAAAAATGGTAATAAATAAAAATTCTATGAAAATTAACCAATGAAAATCAGACAATGCTTTTGAATTGTGGTTCAACAGAATTATTTTAAAAAACAAACTCATGAAACACACCTGGACAAAAATGATGGTACCCCTAGAAAAGATTGAAAATAGGCCATAGGGACATGAACATGACCATAGGGACATGTTCAACCAAGATGTGCCCTCTAATTAACATCACAGGTGTCTACAATCAATCAATCAATCGGCCTATTTAAAGGGTGACAAGTAGTCACTGTGCTGTGACCATTGTGGGTTTTTCTTTCATTAACAGAGGGGTACCAACAATTTTGTCCACGTGTGTATGTTTGGAGTACTTATTCCTTTAGTTTTTGTTTAAATTGTCCAAGCTTTGTACATGATTTTAATTCAGGTCCAAAAGCGTTCCACAGTCTGACTCCTTGCACTGAAACACAGTGTTGCTTGGTAGTAGTTCTCAGACCCCAGGGCAGACCCAGAACTCACAACGTCTCCCAGTTGGTCTGGGAACACCTTGGTATCCTCTCTGAAGATCTGGAGCAGGTGGCTGAGGAGAGGGAAGTCTGGGCTTCTCTGCTTGAACTGCTGCCTTGGCGACCCGGACCTCTGGAAAAGTGGTAGAAGATGGATGGATGGATGTCATGTATGGGAGCATTAATGAATGATACAAAGTCTATAGTGTGGGTTGATTCAGCAAATATTTCACTCTGCGCAGTATTGTGACTGATTTGCATATTTTACCTTTAATATAATTAATATGTGACTTCCAACACAGTTTATTATCAATTATTACACCAAGGATTTTAATTTTGGATACCCTTTCAATCTCTACACCATTTATACTGAGTTTAAATACTGAGTTGTTGTGATGGTGTGAAATAACGTTATCAATAAAATTTAGCCACCACTGTGTCGCCCTGGTTTCAAGTGTGGGTGGTGTTTTGTGCTTGTATTGCTAAAATATAAAAGGAAGCACTACACTGGCTCTCAAATATTTGTAATGTGTTCTATTACTGAATGAGTTTAAAGATGAGATACTATACACGTATAAACTAAATTCTAATGGTGACTGATCATCTCCCATTCCCCAAGGTGCAAGATACACTATTATGACTATAACTCATAAAGGATCACAGAAGTGATCTGATAAAAATAAACAAACAAGCCGTTTATTTTATGGTGGCTACTATTGGATGTGCCATTCATTTTCAATTACTCTGTAATTAATATTCACACAAATAAATCTCAATTCAGTCCCTTTCATATTAAGTGGAAATTGTGCTCCTTTAAATTTGGCACTTTACCTAAACTTTAACTTAAAGCGAGGTAGTCGGATCCGGGAAAAAAATGCTTTTTTTGCATGCATGGAAAGAAAATCCTACAGACACATATAGCGCGATTGTCTGCGAGTGTGAATGACCTTTTCCATGAGCAAATGTACGTTTTTTGGTCCTTGGCTGTTTAAATTGAATTCTTTCCTCCCGAAAATATCATTTTTGAATATTAATTACAGCTAAATGGGAGCAGTTTCGATGCCGACATTTCACATCCTAATATACGTGTTCTATACACCATCGGCTTTTGCGTATCCGACTACCTCGCTTTAAAAAGCAAAAGATTTGACTATAAATATGATGTGTTGTTTACCTGTCAAAATACATTGGTGTCAAAACGTCGCCATTCTGAGCAGATCCTGTTTGGACTCTACAATGAAATACACACAAATTAAGTACATGCACAGCACGAAAGTGCAACATGTAAAAAAAAAATAAAATAAAATAAACTTTTTAACCAGGATTACAACTAGCTTATTTCATCAGATATTGTCAACACAAAAAAGCAACATACTAGGACGGACGTAGCATTAAGCTAGGTCATCGTTTAAACACGATTAAGTTTTTGTCTGTCCTAAGTGAACTTTCCACTGTTGGAAAAAATAACATAAAGCATGAATATCACATCACTCACCGTCCTGTGTATCACAATATCACGGCTTCAACTGCTGAAGTTGGGTGCGTCGCGGCTGTACATTCAATTCAATTCGGGTGGCTAGGTCTAATTCCTGGTGCGTCTCCGTCTATTTTGTGGTGGGTCTGCTTGTGCGCCCCACTGCAAGCTCAGTCTGCTTCCCTCTGCATTCTCTCATCAGCCGAAATGCACAGGAAACTCTGCTGGACCGCGGTGTTAGATTTCTGCTGATTTCTGTTAAGCCATTCTATCATTGTGGTTTATAATATCACTTGTTCGCGGGCTCACTGACGAAAAATTGCAAATGGCGACCAGCAAGCGATTCTCGAAAGTCAGCGTAACGCCCACTCTCATGACGCTACGCCCAGACCAATGAATGGCCAGTAGTGGCGTGACGAAACCGTGCCGGTACCCTTCGGACCTACTTTTATCGGTGCCGATAAAAGTGGAACAGTTCCGAAATAACGGAACTGTTAGGCCATTGGGTGCAGAAAGGAAAAGCGGACAAAGGAGGCCGAACCGTGTGAAACGAGGCCAAACGAGGCCAAAGTGTGCCAAGTGGAAAAGTGCCTAAAAATCACTGTAGAACTCTTCCTTCACCTCCTCTGTGTTGGTCATTGTTGGGGCATATACACTGATGAGTGTGGCATACATCTTCCGCTGTAGTGGGAGTCTCAAAGTCATTATGCTGTCGTTGATTGGCACCGGTTCCTCATCAAGCATTGCTGCTATTTCCTTTCTCCTTTCTTGAGTTGATCTCCCACTCCAAAAGAAGATGTACCTATGGTCTTCCAAGCTGTCATAGCCAGGCAATCTTGTTTCACTAAGTGCAGCTATGTCTACGTTGTACCTGTTCATTTCCAGGGCCACAAGCACGGTCTGTCTTTCTGGGCGCTGTGATGTTGTTCTGTGCAACAGAGTGTGTACATTCCATTCTGCTACACACAAGGCTGCTGTTTTCCTCTTTTTTTTGTCTTCCTGCTTCTAGCTTACTTTTCGCTGCCTGTCGGAGTGTGAACAGATCAGTGCGGACCTTGTAAGGCCGGGTGACGTCCGAGACGGTATGAGTTGTTTTCTGATTGACCATTTCATGAAACTGCTTGCAAAGTATTTGAGTACCACTAGCTTTTGCTGGACTAGCAGCACATTCTTGGCAGATAAAGGTATTATCAGTGGCAAGGACAAGCCAAGACAAACTGACTCCAGTATCTGTTGCAGTGACTGACCAGATGATAGGTTTGTTTATCTCTGCTCTTTGTGTAGTACATGTCACGATGCACTGACTGGCACAGTCCACCACAGACCTTGCGACAGATGTGTTTATCTTCCAGGATGTCCAGTCTCACCCCGTCTAACTGGGAGTGGTCCACCACAGACCTGTGGCAGATATTGTTTTTAGTTCTGCCAGGATGCCCTGTTTCACCCTCCACACCCTCGGAAGGAGGCGTGGAGGGTGAGTTGATGACGGTTGAGTCGCCGACGGCCCGACCCATGAGACAGGTAGTACCGGTTTTCATGGTTATCTGGTAGCAAGCAAGCCAATGCCTGACCTCACCTGGTCAGGTCACCAATTTATTTACATGAGTATTTACAAGTCCTTTGGGAAAAAAAAGGTCACAAAGTAACTAACAGCAAATTAATCACAAAATAACTAACAGTGAATTAATCTCAAAATAACTAACAACAAATTAATCACAAAATAACTAACAAGGAATTCATCACAGAATAACTCACAAAGAATTAATTAAACTAAGCAAAGCACACTATTTTGGAGACCGAAACAAGACACTGCTGCTGTCAGGCTGCCAACTGTCACTCAGTCCAGCTGGAGGTTCTAAACTGGCATAGGTGCCTGTTTCAGCCAATCCCCAGTGACTTCTGCTCAGCTGTGGCACGCTGTGCTGGCGAAGATCCTCTATTAAGATGATGACTCACTGCAGCAGAAAAATACCCAAAGAGAACACAGAAAAAAACACAAAATAACGGGCCAGAGCTGTAACAATCAGCTCTTCAAAGTACTCCTTCCACCTTCTCGACACACACTCGTCATTTGTTAGCACATTACCATTTCTGTCCTTAATCAGCCTAACCTGCTGCACATCTTTTCCAGCTCAATCTCTCTGTCTAGCCAATTGATACAAGTCCTTATCTCCTTCCGTAGTATTTAACCTCTCATACAACTCACTATATGCATTTTCCTTTGCCTTTGCTGCCTCGCTCTTTGCCTTGCACCTAAATTCCAAATACTCCTGTCTACTTTCTTCATCTCCCTGACTATCCTGTTATGTCTTGAAATAAGGGAGTCGGAGACGAGACTTTATGCAACATAGAACAAGTCTGAACTTTATTAACATAACTGGGGTTTATATACAAGGGGGCCGTGCCAACCTCACGCCACCCTAGGGGCGGGCATAGCCTCTCATATGCACACATACACACACAACATTCCTTCCCCCCTTAGAAAATGGGAAATCACACACACCACTGAAAATTTCCAAAATTTAGAACCCGAATCATGCTCTAAGAACATGGAAAACAATTAACTGCAATAAAACAACCTATCACAGTCACACAAAGAACAACTAAAATGGACCATGTCTCTATAAAACGTATAAAATAACCCCATATTATACATACGTACATTCACCCACTCCCATGCACACCAGCAAACAATATATACAAAATATATGTATTCAAATATATACAAATATTGACATATTTACATGTTTACACATAATAATTTAAGTGACCCCAATGTCTCTGGGCAGCCACCATATTTTACTCTGCCACAGAGGACCTGGGCAGCCCCACAGCATATGTGCCCCTGGCCGTTGTCTCCTTCCAGGGTCGAAGCCCCCCTCCCTGGCAAGGATGTCTCTATCCGGAGGCCCAGGACAGCCCCATGGCATCTGTACACCCCCAGGGTCAAAGCCCCCCTCCCTGGCGAAAATGTTCTCTCCCGCCATAAGGAGCCTCTTCCCTCTTGGCTCGCCATGCCGTTCTCCGGTGTGCCATCTCTTTGCGCCCGCCGAACTGTTCATGACCGTCTTCCTCACCGTCACCATGGCTCCTGACACTCAAGTCCCCAGTAGCTGCACTTCGGGAAAAACCGAAACACTCACATTGGCGCCGCTCGCAGCCTTGGGCGCCTTGCTGTACCACCCAGTGCCCTTGTCCTAGGGGAATGGGGCTCCAGCACTAAAGTACTGCCCGACCTCCATGGTGCACGGCCGCCGCCGCTCACCTCCGGGGCTCATGACATCACCCCTGTTGGTCTCGTTCTCTGGCCCAAGCACCCCGCCACCGTATCCAGCACTCTCGGTCCCTGTGCACCGCTGCGCTGTCACCGTGTCCGGCTGTGGCTGTTGTCCCTCTGGGCCCTCTGCATCACCCCCGTCGGCACCACTGACCGACCCGAGCACCTCGTCACCACCCTCGATACCCTCGTCCCAGGTGCCCCGCTGCATCGACTCGCTGTCCGTTTGCGGCTGTTCTCCCTCTGAGCTCTCAGCACCATTCTCATTGGCCATATCCTCCGACCCAGACGCCTCTCCACTGCTCCTGGTACTCTCGCCCCAGGTGTCCAGCTGCACCGTCTCTGCGTCTTGCGGCTGCTGCTCTTCCCCAGGGCCCTCAGCCCGCATGGCCTCTCACTCCCGCTGTGTAGATTTCACAACCAGCTGCTGCTGCTGCTCACCTCCGAGGCTCACGACGTCACCCTTGTCGGCCACGTCCTCCAACCCTGGTTCCTCGCCACTGCCCCAGCACTCATGGTCTCTGTGCTCCGCTGTGCCGTTACTGCATCCTGCTGCCCAGCTAGCATGCAAACCTCCACTCTCGGTGGGAAATCGCACATGGTTGGCCCCTCACTAGCCTTAGCCGTTAGCTCGCGCAGGACCACGGGTTCCCTTCGTTTCACCAATTCCAGCACTTCTTCCAGCGATAGCGGCTCCTTAGCCTTTCTTAGCGTCATCTCCAGCCAAGCATCATTGGTGCCATGGGCTAACTTGTCCCTCACTAAGCCGTCCTCCAAAGCCCCAAACTTGCACTTCCTAACTAGGCTATGAAGCCTCGACCGAAATGACTGAAGGGACTCGCCCATCCACTGGATGCCATCCACTGGATGGCACGTAAACTCACCCCATCTCTTGGAGACAGCGAAAGAGTCTTCACACGCGTTATCCATTATACTCCTCGTTGCCAAATGTTATGTCTCGAAATAAGGGAGTCGGAGAAGAGACTTCATGCAACATAGAACAAGTCTGAACTTTATTAACATAACTGGGGTTTATATACAAGGGGGCCATGCCAACCTCACGCCACCCTAGGGTCGGGCACTGCCTCTCATGTGCACACATACACACACAACATTCCTTCCCCCCTTAGAAAATGGGAAATCACACACACCACTGAAAACTTCCAAAATTTAGAACCCGAATCACGCTCTAAGAACATGGAAAACAATTAACTGCAATAAAACAACCTATCACAGTCACACAAAGAACAACTAAAATGGACCATGTCTCTATAAAACGTATAAAATAACCCCATATTATACATACGTACATTCACCCACTCCCATGCACACCAGCAAACAATATATACAAAATATACATATTCAAATATATACAAATATTGATGTATTTACATATTTACACATAATTTAAGTGACCCCAATGTCTCTGGGCAGCCACCATCTTTTATTCTGCCACGGAGGACCTGGGCAGTCCCACAGCATATGTGCCCCTGGCCGTTGTCTCCTTCCAGGGTCAAAGCCCCCTCCCTGGCAAAGATGTCTCTATTCGGAGGCCCAGGACAGCCTCCTCGTCGCCAAATGTTATGTCTCGAAATAAGGGAGTCGGAGACGAGACTTCTTGCAACATAGAACAAGTCTGAACTTTATTAACATAACTGGGGTTTATATATAAGGGGGCCATGCCAACCTCACGCCACCCTAGGGGCGGGCACTGCCTCTCATACACACACATCATATCCCACTTTTTTCATCAGATGCCCTTCCTGACACAACCCTCTCCATTTATCTGGGCTTGGGACCGGCACTAGGAGTACAGTGGCTTGTGCACCCCCTGTGGCTGTGTTTTAAATACCAATTCTAATTGAACCAGAAAATTTATTGGTCAATTCATGGATCAAACACCTGTTGTGAAATTGGCCATTGAGTACCTTGTTAGACAACAGCAAGTTATGCAAAAAGTACTGAACATTGAATAGTTGGACATGTGCATTCGAAAGGTTTGAGAAGGTCAAATTAAGTTCACCTATAAAGGTTATAGTGCATTTTAGGTGCATCCTGAAATTTCACCAGAAAGCAAAGCATCCCTAACTTTTTGTGAGTAGTGTATACTGTATTAAAACTCAGTCAAGTCAACTGGACTCTTTTTTTTTGCCTCAAAATGAAAGTGAAATTAACTTTTTTCTCTGCAGGCCTGTGCATGGGGTCTCATATTTCCAAACCCTAAAGACACTGAGGGAGTGGGTGACATTTTAGTGGAAATCAGATGCTGTGAGATGATAATGGGTTTCATATTTTTATCCAGAATGAAAATGGCTTCAAGGGCTGGAGAGATCACTGAATTTCTAAAGAAAATGTAGTTTGTTGATTTAAAAAGGTAACTCCACCTCATGGAAAGTGTCTTAGCAGATGTTTTGGCTCCGTTTCTATATATGATTTCCAATATGAAACGACTTGTTTTATTTTTCTCATTTCACTTTATTTTAGTTTGTGTACAGCTATAAAAAACTGAACCCTAATAATCGAAATGTATGAAAGGGGGAAACTTATAATGCACAAAACATGTATAAATGGGAATGGAATAAAAGCAACTAAACACAAATCATGTTACTTGATACAGAGGTGAGAGCAGATAAAGAGTTTAAGATAATAAAGCCACTTTGTTAGAACACTATATCAAGTCAAATGCAAATAAACAGTAAACCAATTTAACTTATTAGGAAAACTAATGACGGATTCAGAGCTTATCTCTTTAAGATATTAAAGTCTTTAAAGACAAGCATCATCTTGTAGCAGTTGATAATATGGGCTAACTTTTTGAGAAAGTAAGCAGTCTACATGGAGTCTTCAGAGTTGGTTTGCTTTGATTTGTTATAAAATCAGGACAATTATGGGAATCAAAACTTGAGCCCCTTTCAAAACCATTTGAGAAGGACTTCTATGTAAAGATCAAGTTAAGAGTAAAATCCCTTTGATTATATTTGTACCTCTAAATGTAAAATATGGGTTCACATCAAGGTTGCAGATTTCATCCACTGGCCAAACTGTCAAAGATTTTTCACCTCATAATAAAACTTCAGGAGAACAAAGAAAAAGCTCAGTGTCCACAGATTCAATAGAGTGAGACAACACAGGTTTCAGAGTTTAAAGGAGTCATTGCACTTTCATTCATCTTCCACTTAATCCTTTTCGGGTCGCGGGGGGGGGGGGGGGCTGGAGCCCATCCCAGCATCTTTGGGCGAGAGGCAGGGTCCACCCTGGACAGATCGTCAGTCCATCGCAGGGCCAACACAGAGAGACAGACAACCATTCACTCTCACAGTCATACCTAAGGACAATTTAGAAGCCCCAGTTGATACCGATTAACCTAACGTGCAGGTTTTTGGCATGTGGGAGGAAACCAAAGAAATCACGGAGTAAACCCACACAGACACGGGGAGAACATGCAAACTCCACACAGATCACTGTTGATCGGGGGCTGGGATCGAACCCAGGATCCCCCAGCCAAGGGTGAGTTACTGTGCTGCCACTGGAACCAGTTTTTCTTGTCACAAAATTGTTGGAACATGTTCAAAACAAGAGATGCTGCTGGCTGACGATAGTGATGGTGTCATGACTTGTTAAGTTTTTGACAGCTCACGTGCACGATGCCAAACACAGGATGAACCACACAGAGGGGCACGTTTGACAATTTATTAATAGCAAAACACAGCGATGCACAGCTACAGAAAGTCACTCGCCAGAGGAAATGGACCTGCGGAGAGAAGACGAGAGCAGTGAGCTGATGAGTCGAGTAAGGGGAAAATGGGCGAGCCAAATTGCCACTTACTTGGGAAATCCAGGGATGACCGGCAGGACCCAGCGGGGAATAGACGAACCAGTAGGGTAGGAGGGAGTAGTGAAGCTGATGGTGCCTGACCAGGGAAATGAAGTTGCTGATGGGTAGTGAGGTGAAACAGGAGAGCGTGCGCAGTCCTGGGGACACACCTACACAGTGGCAGCAGCCTGAAAGAGAGGAGAAAAAGGAGGTTAACAACGTGTTAACGGTTCCGATGATAACAGCTAGTCCGATTGATGGGCAGTATACCCAGACGAGCCAGCGTTGACTGCGTGGAGGAGGCCTCCTTAAGTATGCTGGCTGATGAGCGGGCGCAGGTGTGTCTTCTGCCTCAGGTGCTGTGATGAGCTGGAGGAGATGGGACCGGAGGGGAGGGGCGCGCTCCCGCTGCTCATGACAGATGGGCCACCAGAAACTGATCGGCTTGCTGCAGGAGCGCGCCTCGCTCAGCTAAAACCGTTCCAACGGCTGTTTTTAAGCAAAACGGAAGGTGTTTGTTATTTCACCTGCCAAAAATTAAGGGTCTTAATCTGCATTGAAACTCCAGAAATCCAATCATGACCAGTTTATTTGTGGCCCATGTTTACATGTACACAAATAAGCCGGTTAAGACTGGACTTCTGCAGTTATCTGATTATTCAAGTGGCCATGTAAACAGAATAATCCGATAAAGCTCATGCAACCGGGGTCATAAAATCAAGTGGTTTATCCTCCAGTAATCTGTCTATTCAGTGCATGTAAACATGAGAAAACTGATTATTGCCATTATCAGTTTATTCCCAGTAAATTATGACTATGTAACCTGCGTCACTGTTCAAAATACAAAGAAGTTAAACTTCAAACTTCAATTAATCTTTATTTCGGATAGATTAAAAGTACAGATTAAAAGAAACAGAATAATATAACAAAGGGGGAAAGAAAATCCAACAAGGTCATATTAGACAATAACTCCTCTGATTATACAGTTCAACATAAGTTATCCGAAGTGGGTGATGGCTGAAGCCGCAGCTTATATTGCCCACCCATATTCCATCCAAGAATTCAAAAGAAAAACAAAACAAGAGCGATTACAATTCAGAACAAAGCTAAGACAAAATGTGACAAAAAAAACTAAGCAACAACACAACGCAGACTGGATATGACAATCCTTATGTGATTTTACATGTCATCTTGTATATATGTTTGGAGTATTTCTTCCTTTAGTTTTTGTTTAAATTGTCCAAGCATTGTACATGATTTTAATTCAGGTCCAAAATCGTTCCATAATCTGACTCCTTGCACTGAAACACAGTGTTGCTTGGTGGTAGTTCTCACTGAAGGTTTTTGAAATATACATGTTCCTCTGAAATGATATTGTTTCTCCCTTATTTGGAACAGCTTTTGGATATTTGTGGGCAGTGATAGATTCTTCACTTTAAACATTATTACTGCAGTTTTAAAGTCAACCAGATCTTTCAACTTGAGAGTTTTTAATTTAAGAAACAGTGGGTTTGTTGGTTCCCCGTAAGCAGCTTTGTTTATTATTCTAATAGCTCTCTTCTGAAGCATAAAGACTGGATATATGTTTGTTTTATATGTATTTCCCCATACTTCAGTACAATATGTCATGTATGGGAGTATTAATGAATGATACAAGGTATGTAGTGTGGGTTGATTCAGCAAATATTTCACTCTGTGTAGTATTGCAATTGATTTGGATATTTTACCTTTAATATAATTAATATGTGACTTCCAACACAGTTTATTATCAATTATTACACCAAGAAATTTAGTTTAGAATACCCTTTCAATCTCTACACCATTTACACTGAGTTTAGATACTAAGTTGTTGTGATGGTTGTTAAAAACTCTAAATTTTGTCTTACTTAAATTGAGCGTTAATTTGTTTGAATCAAACCACAGTTTAAGCTTTCCTAATTCCTTTCCGAGTGTATCCAAAAGTTGTTCCAAATTGCTTCCACTGCATAATAAATTAGTGTCATCAGCAAACAATATTAAATCAACTTTTTCTGAAACTTTACATATATCATTTATATACATACTGAATAACAATGGCCCCAAAACTGATCCCTGTGGGACTCCACAAGTAACCTTCAGTAACTGTGAGTTTTTGTTACCAACACATACATACTGATTGTAGAAGAGCTTGGAAATGAAGAGGCGATTTGATTTATAAACCAAGTTTAATAATCAGCATAATCAGCTCTTCTAACAAGTCTCATCTGGTGCAGAGAGTGGCAGAAGGGAAAAGAGGCAGAATGTCTCCAGCTCACTGACTTTATACTGGCACACAATAAAAGACATGCATAACAAAGGCTGACATCCCTCATTATCTTAATCCCCCCATTGTCTTGGTATTTCCTCTCCTCGCCTTGGGGGGTGAGGGTGGCTCCTCCGGTCTCCTCCGCCGCGTCCGGGAACGTCTCTGTTCTTCACTCGGCGGGAGAGAGCCCTTTGTCCTTTCAGAGGTGTGAAGTCCTTTACATACACTACCATTCAAAAGTTTGGGGTCACCCAGACAATTATTTTGTGTTTTCCATGAAAAGTCACACTTATTTACCACCATGAGTTGTAAAATGAATAGAAAATATAGTCAAGACATTGACAAGGTTAGAAATAATGATTTGTATTTGAAATAATAATTTTTTCCTTCAAACTTTGCTTTCGTCAAAGAATCCTCCATTTGCAGCAATTACAGCATTGCAGACCTAACATGATTGCACAAGGGTTTTCTAATCATCCATTAGCCTTCTGACGCAATGAGCAAACACACTGTACCATTAGAACACTGGAGTGATAGTCGCTGGAAATGGGCCTCTATACACCTATGTAGATATTGCACCAAAAACCAGACATTTGCAGCTATAATAGTCATTTACCGCATTAGCAATGTATAGAGTGTATTTCTGATTAGTTTAAAGTTATCTTCATTGAAAAAAAGTGCTTTTCTTTCAAAAATAAGGAAATTTCTAAGTGACCCCAAACTTTTGAACGGTAGTGTATGTAATTACCAAACATTTCCACATGCTTCAACATATGTAGGTTATGGAATATATGGTTAATATAGACCACAGGCCCCCCAAACAACTAAGAAAGGACAACAGAAAGGTTCATAGTCTAAGATAGTTATTATGACATACTAAGTGTTACATCTGTTGCCACGGAAGAAACTTTCCAGCAGCCATGCTCCTAAGAGAGTTCAGTGGTAAACATAACAGCATAGTAAAATCATAAGTCAGTCCTAAACTGTTGCAGCACAATTAGTGAATAATTGTGGAGTGGTTTGTATCAGTCCCTGTGCTGTCTGGGTTTTAATCTTCTCCCAAAACTGCTGTAGGTTGGTTTAGGCGCCCTGCTGGGACCTTCTTGTGAGGAATCTGCAGTGTGGGAAGGAGAGAGGTTAACTGTTCCCTGCAGGGGGGCTGAGTCTTTTCTCTTGGGGGGTCTACCCCGCCGAGGTGCTCTCGCCAACTGTGCAGGCTCGTCTTTCAACAAGAAGGCAGGTTTAAGTCTGTCAATGCTGACTGTTTCTTTTCTATCCCCAAAATCAAGCACAAAGTGTTTATCACCATGTTCCAGCACTCTGAATGGCCCATCGTATGCTGGGCGGAAAGTTGGTTTTAAAGCTTCATGCTTAACAAAAACGAACTCAGCGTTTTTTAAAGCTTGAGGGACAAAAACCCGTGGGAAGGAGTGATGAGCTGGACCGGGGAGAGAGCCCGGTCCGTTGCTGCCTAAAAACCTTGGGACTGGAAGGTGCCCTGGCTCTGGGTTCTCTGGTAAAAATTCACCTGGAAGCCTGAGAGGTTGTGCAAAGACTAATTCTGCGGGAGAGGCGTCTAGATCCTCTTTAGGTGCTGCACGCAACCCCAATAAAACCCAGGGAAGTTTATTTACCCAATTTGTGTCCGTTAGTGAGGCTCTGAGGGCAGCCTTTAAAGACCTGTGAAAACGCTCGCATAACCCATTAGCCTGAGGGTGATAAGCGGTGGTGCGGTGAATTGTTGCCCCTAAGCTGCTGGACATGGCTGACCAAAGCTCTGAGACAAATTGAGGCCCCCTATCGGACGTGATGTCCGATGGGACGCCGAAACGTGCCACCCAGTTTGTCAAAAAAACGCGAGCGACTTCCTCCGCTGTGGTTGCCGCTAGAGGGACTGCCTCTGGCCAGCGTGTGGTGCGGTCTATCATTGTTAACAGGTGTGTGAAACCTTGGGAGGAAGGTAGTGGCCCCACGAGGTCGACATGAACGTGGTCGAACCTTCTAGCAGGGATTGGAAAAGGCTCCAGAAGGGCTTTTGTGTGTCTGTATATTTTGGCACATTGACAAGAAATGCAAGTTTTTGCCCATTCTTTTACGTTTTTGCGCAGGCCTGGCCACACAAACTTTTCGGCGACCATTTTAACCGAGGCGCGCACACCTGGGTGCGCGAGGGAGTGAATTGCGTCGAAAATACGGCGGCGCCATGTAGCTGGTACTAACGGGCGAGGTCGGCCGGTTGAAACATCGCATATTAGGGGGGGCACGCTGTCGCGTAAACCCTTTTTCTCCAGCCTTAACCCTGTTGGTCCAGACAGGAGTGCGCGCACGTCCGCGTCACTGCTTTGTTCTTCTGCCATGGCTGCATAATCTATCCCTGCATGGATAGGTGCTGCGTATGTGTCTGCGTTAGTGAAGAGTTCTGCTGCTGAGGCAGTATAATCTGTCTCCCCGCGCTCTGGTGGTGTCACAGCGCGAGAGAGACAGTCTGCTACTACGTTAAGTTTGCCTGCCACGTGTCGAATGTCTGTGGTGAACTCTGAAATCGCAGCTAGCTGTCTTTGTTGCCTGCCTGACCATGGTTCTGAAATTTTAGCCATAGCAAAGGTGAGCAGTTTATGGTCTACAAAAGCCATGAAACTCCGCCCTTCTAACCAGAACTGGAAGTGGCGGATGGATAAATGAAGCGCCAGCAGCTCTCTGTCAAAAGTGCTGTGTTTACGCTCAGTTTGGTTTAGCGATTTGCTAAAGAATGCTAAAGGTTGCCAGACCCCGCTGACAAGTTGTTCTACAACTGCCCCTATAGCTAGGTCTGAAGCGTCTGTGGTTAGCGCGATGCGGGCCAAGGGATCTGGGTGAACTAACAATGTGGCGTTAGCTAGGGCGCTTTTTACTTCCGCGAAGGCGCGTTCGCGCTCCGGGGTCCATTCGACCGCGTTGGAAGCTTTCTTTTTTCTGAGCGCGTCATATAGGGACTGCATGAGCTGAGCCACGTGGGGGAGGAAGCGGTTGTAAAAATTAACCATCCCTAAAAATTCCTGTAGCGATTTGACCGTTTGTGGCCGTGGGAAACTTTCTATCGCGTGAACTTTGTCTGGAAGTGGAACTGCCCCCTTCGGAGAGACTTTGTGTCCTAAAAAATCAATTTGTGACACGCCGAATTTGCATTTGGCTGGATTGATTATTAGCCCGTGCTCTTCTAGCCTCTGAAAAACCGTAGTGAGGTGCTGCTTGTGTTCTACCTCAGACGAGCTGGCTACCAGCATGTCGTCGAGGTAGACGAAGACAAAAGGAAGGTCGCGTAGGACC
The DNA here is from genome assembly GCA_020510985.1 of Pholidichthys leucotaenia. Lineage (NCBI taxonomy): Eukaryota > Metazoa > Chordata > Actinopteri > Cichliformes > Pholidichthyidae > Pholidichthys > Pholidichthys leucotaenia. The sequence goes on from CM035839.1 coordinate 62,544,388, forward strand.
GCGTCCATCATTCGTTGAAAAGTTTGAGCAGCGCCTTTGAGGCCAAAAGGCATTCGCAGGAATTCAAAAAGGCTGAAAGGGGTTATTACCGCTGTTTTAGGAATGTCTTCTGCTCGGACTGGGACTTGGTGATAACTGCGGACTAAGTCTATTTTTGAAAAAATGCGCGCACCCGCCAGATGTAGTGAAAAATCTTGAATGTGAGGGATTGGGTAACGGTCATGCGCTGTAGCGTTGTTTAATCTGTGGTAATCTCCGCATGGTCTCCAAGAACCGTCGGATTTCGGAACCATGTGAAGTGGTGAGGCCCAGGGGCTCTTCGAGCGTCTAACAATGCCCAATTTTTCAAGGGTTGTAAACTCGTCCCGTGCAATGTTGAGCTTGGCCGCGTCTAAGCGGCGAGCTTTGGCAAAAACGGGAGGTCCCGCTGTGGGAATGAAGTGTTCAACCCCGTGTTTAGCCACAGTGGCTGAGAATTTGGGAATTGTGAGTGCTGGAAATTGGGTGAGGAGTTGCTCAAACTTACCTCCTGCCGTGGTGACGTTGGCCTGCACAGGTGGTGGAGAAACTCGGGCTGAGCAGGGAATAGAAGCAAAGGACAGTGCATTAACCAGGCGCCTATTTGCTAGATCCACTAATAACCCATGTACACACAAAAAATCTGCGCCTAATAAGTTAAAACTCACCGCCGCTACAACAAATGTCCATCTGTAGCTGCGGCCGTGGATGAGGAGGTGCAGGCTCTTTTCGCCGAACGTGTCGATGCTAGAGCCGTTGGTTACCACGGCTCCGTTGCCCCGGGTGCCCGTGGCTCGATCTGCGTGGGAGGGCATGACGAAACTCAGCTGGGCTCCTGTGTCGATGAAGAACTGCTTGCCTGTGTGTCCATCCATCACGTACAACAGCTTATTCTTCTCGCCGAGAACCACTGCCGTTAACGGCTCTCGGCTTTGGCGTTTTCCCGAAATCGCAAATTTGCAGGGGGGAACGCATTTGTGGGCCTTCTCGGTGAAGCGGTGGTGATAATAACAGGCGTCGCTCTGTCTGCTAAGTTTGGGCCGTGTCGCTGTCACCGTGGGCTGGGTCTGCTCAGTGGGTTGTGGCTCCTCATGGCTCGGGGCGTCAGCTTTGAGGTCTGCGGATGCTGCTGTGGGTGTCAGCTCCTTGCAGGCGTTGACGAGCCAATGAGCTTCGTTGGCCAGTGCGCGGAAGTCTTGGTGGTTGTTGCATTTCATGCTGGCGAGTGTCCCTCTCATGTGTGGCGGCAGCGTGCTGAGGAATATAAACTGGAAGAGGAAGTTGTCATTGTCCTCTTCTTTGAGCTGTAGCAAATCCTCCATGAGGGCCTTCGGTTTGCACCCTCTGTGGCCGTAGACCGCCAGGATCTTCTCGGCTCTCTCTTCCGCTGATGGGACGTAGTTCGCCACGATGGTTGCTTTGAGCGTCTCATATTTGTCCCGGGCCGGTGGCCGCCGGATCATGCTCCGCACACACTTCGAGGTGGCGGCGTCGAGTTTGGAGACGATATGGTAAAATTTGGTATCGTCAGCCGTGATGCCCGCCAGTGTAAACTGGGCTTCAGCCTGCTGAAACCAAGAGGCGGGGTCTTCTTGCCAGAAGTCTGGCAGCTGGACAGCGACGGCATTCTGTGCCCGCCGGGTGAGAGTGCCTTGCCTCGGCTCTCACGGCGGTGCTGGTGCTCGGTTGAGCCCTCTCAATCTCTTCTGCCGGAGGTTCCCTCGTCTGCGTGGGTCGCCACGGATGAGTCGATTGCGGGGGTATGCCTCAGGACCATACTTGCGTCAGGGGTCACCAGTGTAGAAGAGCTTGGAAATGAAGAGGCGATTTGATTTATAAACCAAGTTTAATAATCAGCATAATCAGCTCTTCTAACAAGTCTCATCTGGTGCAGAGAGTGGCAGAAGGGAAAAGAGGCAGAATGTCTCCAGCTCACTGACTTTATACTGGCACACAATAAAAGACATGCATAACAAAGGCTGACATCCCTCATTATCTTAATCCCCCCATTGTCTTGGTATTTCCTCTCCTCGCCTTGGGGGGTGAGGGTGGCTCCTCCGGTCTCCTCCGCCGCGTCCGGGAACGTCTCTGTTCTTCACTCGGCGGGAGAGAGCCCTTTGTCCTTTCAGAGGTGTGAAGTCCTTTACATATGTAATTACCAAACATTTCCACATGCTTCAACATATGTAGGTTATGGATTATATGGTTAATATAGACCACACTGATATCTATTCTTTAAGTAACTGCATAACCAGGACAGTGCTGCCCCCCTAATACCACAATTTTGTAGTTTCTTTAATAATAAATTATGATCCACTGTATCAAATGCTTTTTTAAGATCCAGGAATACCCCAACTGAATACTCTTTATTTTCAACGGCAGTTGATATTTTTTCTATAAATTCCATTAGAGCAAATGCAGTTGTCCTCTTGTGTCTGAACCCATATTGCTGCTCACACAGTAAATTATTCTTCAGTTCCAAGTTCCAAGACTAAATAGCAGATGGCAGCAATATGATATCTGGTTCCTTTAATGGCATTTGTTTTTATTATGATTAAGATATTGTTCGTCAACAGATTCAGTTCAAAACAGCAGAAAAGAAAAAAAATTCAGGTTGTTCATACTTTGATAAAGATTCATCATTCAGGTTGTTCATGTTTTGTAAAAGATCAATGGCTCAATAAATGTAAACATCTCATAATGTTCCTTTACTTCTTTGTACTAAATTTGGAGTTGGCAGTAGATTGTTTTGCTATTATTTTACTGGTCCGACCCATTTGACATTAAATCCGGTGGTATGTGGCCCCCGAGCTAAAATGAGTTTGACACCCCTGCTCTTAAGACCTGCATTGAGCTCCGCTGTCCCTCTTACATCACTATTGCTAATCTTCGCTGCTAGCTTCCATTGATTGTGAGGCAACTAACGTAAATTTGTCTTAAAGAATAAAGGAAATAAAGCATCACTGGTGGACAGGGATGTGTGGTTTCAGTGGTTGATAGGATATGACCGGTTCCTGAACTACAATAAGCACAGAAGCAATCATGAATGAGTGTCTAAACTGCTCCTTCAGCTAGCCACCTTAGATCATCGTTTGAAAAATAAAACTTTAATGAAGCTAAAATAACATCAAAGAATGAAATATAAGGTCAAGTGTTGTTAGATGAACAAGGATTTCAGTGGGCATGAACAGAATTTATAGAAAATAGCGATCAAAACCAGCCAGATCAACACCAGATAGCCTATCCATCACCTTCTCCCTGCCAAGGCGAGCTGTATAATTTTACAATGATCAACTGCTACATTGAACTGCTAACAGTTCAATGTAGTGTCATAGTGAAAATAGAACAAAATAAGACAGAATGATGTGAGATATACAGCAGAGAAAATAAGTATTGAACATGTCAACATTTTTCTCATTAAACACTATAAAAGCAAGAATTCTCTGTGTCTGTGTGTCTGTCACGCTTCATATCATATTTCTACTTCCGGTTCCGGTTCCGCCGGACCGGTGGCGCCACACGAGTAGGCTGCCCGTTGCAACAGCCTTTTTTTTTTATCTTCCTTCTTCTTTCTACACCTTTCACTCTGTATATATATCACGGACGCACGGATCGCCCCGGGGGTCTCCCGGGTCGGCGGATGGAGCCACGGTTTGCAGCGGGAGACGCTACAGCAGGGAGGAGCTAGTGCTAGCTAGCACTTGGCCGCCGCCCGGTGCTAATGGGAAACTCGACATACCGGGAGCTGTAGCGAAAACGACGCGGGTGCCGGGCTGGAGTTTAGGCGGCGTGCAAGAAATATAAGACAGAATAATAAAGAGCAATGGCAAGAACCAAGCAGACCGCCCGTAAAATCTACTGGAGGAAGAAGCCCCCCAGGAGACAGCTAGCCACCAGGGCTGCTCGGAGAGGCGCTCCGGCCACCGGCAGAGTGAAGAGGCCTCGCCGTCACAGTCTCGTGGCTCTGAGAGAGATCCGTCGCTGCCAGAAATCCACGGAGCTGCTCATCCGTAAGCTGCCCGCCCAGCGCCTGGTGAGGGAGATCGCTCAGGACTTCAAGACCGTCCTGCGTTTCCTGAGCTTCGCCGTCATGGCTCTGCAGGAGACCAGCGAGGCCCACCTGGTGGTCTCTTCTTCGCTAAGGGGGTCACCATCATGCCCAAAGACTTCCAGCTGGCCCACCGCATCCGCGGAGAGAGAGCTTAGACTTTCTGCTGCACATTCACCAACCAACCATAATGTTCTGCACTGTGTGTCTATATATATACATTTATAGTAATATGGACATATGTTTACTAGATGTTGTTTTTTCTTGCCTTCTGATTGTTGCTCTGAGTGTTGCTATCCCTGTGCTGTTGCAATCCTGGAATTTCCCCATTGTGGGACTAATAAAGGCTTATCTTATCTTATCACGTAGGATAGATCATAGGACACAATGTGTCTTTATGATGTCACATAGACCATATGTCTTTTGATGTCACATAGACCATGTGTCTACTCAGGCATCATAGGACGACAAATGTGTCTTTATGATGTTGCATAGTCCACAGAGATCATAGGACGATTTGTCTTTATGATGTCACACATAGATTTGTCTATGTGCCTATGTGCACAGGATGCCTGAGTTCATAGGACAATTTGTCTTGACGACAACTGCTGCACGTCAGAAAAGATGCCGTGAAGATGAAACACCTGAGGTTCCAACAGTACATCACACCCGTCTGAGGCAGGAGGACACCCTTCACCAGCGTAGGGTACGACAGACTTTAAAGCACGTTTCTAGGACATCATAGGACGGCCTATGATCTCTGCCTCATCATCATCGCGCGTCCTATGAACTCGGGCATCATAGGATGACTTGCCATGCCTACATGACGGCAAATGTATAACCTTGACAAATGCCAGTCTACACTACAAATGTGTAAAATGCCAAGCAAAGCACTGATTTTCTCCAGGTGCTCCGGTTTTTTGGTTTCTACTGGCATGCAAGGGCCTTCCTGAACAGGGTCGAAAGCCACTTTTTCAGGCTCGTGCCCATGAACTGGAATTACGACGCACCTATCCCTCAACCAGTGGTCTAAATGAAGAAGAAGACCCACCAGATGGAGAGCAATAGAATGAGGAAAACTGCTGCACATCAGAAAGGATGTCGTAAACATGAAACACCTCAGGTTCCACCAGTACGCTGCAGGCATGACTGAACAACACAGCCGTCTGAGACAGGAGAAGACCCTTCAGTGGTCTGAACGAAGAAGACCCACTAGATGATGTCTATATGATGGCACATAGACAGAGCACACGACTCCCTACAAGACATATACAGTATACAGTATATAGACACAGGTAAGCAACATAACACAGAACAGTGACAGGCAGGAGAAGAAGTAACAAGCAGGGGCAAACAGCCCCAGATGGCAGGGCATATTTTGTGTGATTTTTATGTTTTGCTGCATACAAAAACCGTCACATGTGATTGCCACTTAGCGCTGTGTTGCTATACCAACTGTCCTGTAACTGGCAAGAATGCTGTTCCAATGCATCCCCTCTACGGGCATGCATGGGTTTCTATGGGCATGCACAGGTATGCACTAGTCAGGTATGCACTAGTCAGGTATGCACTAGTATTTTTGATGGAGCCACTGACCTGAGATTTTCACCAGATATCAGTAACAATCCAAGTAATCCATACTTAAAAAGAAATCAAGGTAACTGTGTTCACAAAACAAGTTAGATTTAATAAAGTGGAATGACACAGAGAATAAGTATTGAACACATGAAGAGGTGCAAAAAGGCATAGAAAGCCAAAAAACCAGCTGAAATCCATCAGAATTTAGGAAGCCATCCCATCCCCCATCAGTGCAAATTAATTTCAGCTGGTTAAGTCCTGACTGATAGCCTTCAAAAAGGTCTGTGAACATCAGATTGTCACACCACAAAGAACTCATGATGGGTAGAAGCAAAAAGCTCTCTCTAGACCTTCACAACCTTATTGTTTCAAAACAATAATGATGGTATTGGTTAGAGATGCATTTCTAAACTGCTGAATGTTCCAGTAAGCACTGTTGGAGCCATCTTTCGGAAGTGAAAAGAACATCATTTTACCATAAACCGGCCACGACCAGGAGCTCTTCACAAGATTTCTGACAGAAGAGTCAAAAGAATTATCAGAAGAGTTATCCAACAGCCAAAGACCACTTATGAAGAGCTCCAGAAAGACCTGGAGTTAGCAGGTACTGCTGTTTCAAAGAAAACAATAAGTAATGCACTCAACCGACATGGGCTCTATGCCTGCTCACCTCGCAAGACTCCATTGTTGAAGAAAAGCATGTTGAAGTTCATTTAAAATTTGCTGCAAAGCATTTGGGCAAGCCAGTAAAATACTGGGAGAATATAGTCTGGTCAGATGAGACCAAAACTGAACTTTTTGGATGCCACAACACACAGCATGTTTGTAGGAGAAATGGCACTGCACATCCCATCATGGTGTGGGGGTGTTTTTCAGCACATGATACAGGCAGACTTAATATACAGTAATTGAAGGAAAGATGAATGGAGAAATGTACACACACATCCTTGATAAGAACCTGTTGCCATCTGCCAAGACGCTGAAGATGAAACGGGGGTGGACATTTCAGCAAGACAATGATCCCAAACAAACAGCCAAGGAAACTCTCAGCTGGCTCCAGAGAAGGAAAATAAAGCTGCTAGAATGGCCCAGTCAGTCACCTGACCTGAATCCAATTGAAAATCTATGGAACAAACTGAAGATCAGAGTTCATAGAAGACACCCATGGAACATTCAAGATTTGACAGCTTGTGTGGAAGAATGGGCTAAAATCACTCCTGAGCAATGCCTGCACCTAGTTTCTACATACAGGAGGTGCCTGGAAGCTGTTACTACCAACAAAGGCTTTTCTCCTAAATATTAAATGAATTTCACCAAGCATGTCCAATACTTATTCCCTGTGTCATTCTACTTTATTAAATATAACTTGTTTTGTGAACAGTTGCCTTGATTTCTTTGTATGTATGGATTACTTGGGTTGTTACTGATATCTGGTGAAAATCTCAGGTCAATGGCTCCATCAGAAATATGTTTAATTAGAAAAATGTTGACGTGTTCAATACTTATTTTCTCCGTTGTATTATCGACTAGATTAGTGAACCAGGTGGAAATAGAAAAAAAACAGGAAATCTAAAAAAACCAACAATATAAGTACCACTGTTAGCTCTTAAACTGGGTTTATGCTGCACCTCCGCTCTCTGAGTCCACTCATCCGCAAGGCTTATGTGACAAAAATTACGTCATTGTCTCCATCAGCTTCACGGGACCCTCAGGATCTGACCGCGTTGACTACATATGTGCAAGATTGACCCTCCCATTCAAGAAGTGGTGCTACTGACACAGCATACAAAGTCAAAGTAGATGAAGAGGAAGACGAGAATAAACATACATGAATCATTTTGCAACAGCGGCAGCTTCAACGGAGAAGAACATTGAAAAATGGTAATTCCTCCTCTTCCTTGAAATGACGCCATTGCTGTTGCTACAAAAAAAAATGTGCTTTGCTTTCATGTTTCTTCACTTTTATATAGCCGGCAAACAAACTGGCGCATTAACTTAGTGGTGCTATCCATAGGGCTGGGGTGAAACTACAAATAATGGTTATGTACATGCATCAAAACTTGGCCTTATAGACAAGAAAAAAAGAAGTATACAACTGCATGTGCACTGGCTTCGTCCAATGTGGACACGCATGTCAGTGCACCAGAGCAGAGGTGTAGCATAAACGAGGCTTAACGCTAACACCTTTGGCTCCCTGTCCATGTACATGACAGACACCTAGACTGACCAAGAATAGAGCACTGGGCAGACACCAAGGCTAGTAATGTTGACCTTTTAGTGAAAATGCACCTGAAAGAGTTAAAACAGCTTCATGGAGAGAAAAACACAGACTGTGTGACTAGTGAAAGTTGCACTTTCACCCCTCCTTGAGATAAGTCCCGCCCTTATTTCCTGTTTTTTAATAATACAAAAGTGGATTCTGTAAAAGCTGTGAGCAAGTCTTAGAAATGATAGACTATTGAGAAGAATTCTTTGAAATGAACATCCTATTAGGAGAAGCCAGTTTTTTGTAGTTTTTTTTAATTCTCATTTGCAGTGTGTGTGTTTTCAATTTGGTTTTGTTGCTTTATGGTTTGCGCCTGCATGAATGTTTAAGATTGAATTTGTTTTGAACTTTACAGACACAGCTTAAAGATCAAAAATCTACTGATTTATTGTATTTTTTATTTCTGTCAGTTAGGGAAAGTGAAGGCTCAAGCTCATCAATCCCACTGCAGCTGAGGAAATTGGACTGATAAACTGGAACTTTGGTTGAACCCTGGACAATCCAGATTCTTGGCAGTGGACTCTCCTGGTGACTGTCAATTTAACTGTAATTTCCCAGTTTGGGATCAATAAAGTCCATCTGAAGGTTTTTCAAAAACCTTCGGTGAGGACTGCCACCAAGCAACACTGTGTTTCAGTGCAAGGAGTCAGATTATGGAATGCTTTTGGACCTGAATTAAAATCATGTACAACGCTTGGACAATTTATACAAAAACTAAAGGAAGAAATACTCCAAACATATATACAAGATGACATATAAAATCACATAAGGATTGTCATATCCAGTCTGCATTGTGTTGTTGCTTAGTTTTTTTTGTCACATTTTGTCTTAGCTATGTTCTGAATTGTAATTGCTCTTGTTTTGTTTTTCTTTTGAATTCTTGGATGGAATATGGGTGGGCAATATAAGCTGCGGCTTCAGCCATCACCCATTTTGGATAACTTATGTTGAACTGTATAATCAGAGGAGTTATTGTCTAATTTGACCTTGTTGGATTTTCTTTCCCCCTTTGTTATATTATTGTTTCTTTTTAATCTCTACTTTTAATCTATCCGAAATAAAGATTCATTCATTCATTCATTCATTCATCTGTCTATCTAATTTAGGTGGCCCATTTGTTGTTTTTATTTGTCTTTACACACACACACACACACACACACACACACACACACACACACACACACATATTCTTGTAATAAAACTCTAAAATTGCTACTTCCTCTGTGCAGTCTGGTCAGAAAGCCTCGCAGTAGAAAACACCAAATTTATTCAAGTCACCTTAAACCTGTGACATATTCTGACCTTTAAATGCTCCTGTAAGTAACAAGAGGGCAAGAAATGCTTCTGTAAGTGGGCCTTTGTCATTGCTGTCAACAGCTTGTGGGCTTGTTTGAACTACGTAATGGAAGCTGGCAAAACAGCACCAGAAGCAATGCTGACATTCAACACTGGAACCTCAAGTTGACTGAAATGTCAGTTAAAACAACAACAAAGGCCTGACTGATATAAAATCATGAGACAGATCGGGTTCTAATGAGGTACAGTAAATGCTTTCAGTTTTAAAATCCTCAGTAAACTTAATGCAGTGTGGCCTGCATAGTCTTAATCATTGCCAAACCAGGGCAGTAGCTGCCCTTTATACTGTATTGTGCAAAATGTTTCAATAATTGAGTTTCATATGAAAAGTAAAGGTGTTTCCACTGGCTCCTACAGGCAGTACTACTAGGAAAAATTCCTAACTTCAAAGCCAGTTATGTAATGTTAGCATTTGTAACAGGGAGTGTGAGAAATGCCCTTTGCAGGGCAGGAATGATTTTGTTGATTTATTAACAAAAGATAACAAAAGAACAAACCACGAGGGGCAAAATGTAAACAACAAAAAACGCAAGCGACCCCGAGGGTAAGCACATAAAGCACTAAGCACATAAAGGATCAAAGAGTCACTTATATATAACACAGCCATGGCGAAACCTTACACTATAAATCAAGAACTGGAGCCGGGCGTGGGGACTCCAGTCTGCGTAAGGCGAGGTCGCAGTGAGGAGTTAGCCTCAGCCGTGACCTTAAAAACTAAACCGGGCTAATGACCCCCAGGTGAGGAGAGAAACGTAATCGCAGAATTGCAATCAGCTGTGGCAGCCCGCAAGCTGGTTTGACAGCCGGAAGTGTGGCCGTGGCGCTGTCATAGTAAAAGCACCAGGAAATAATATTACAAATAATACTAACCAGGACTAGAAATACAAAGAAGAAGGAAAATACTGAGTGATCCGAGCATGGATTTGCTCCACACTCGGATCACCACAGTGTCCCCCGCTTAAGGGATGCATTCCAGGCATCCCACTGTGACATCCAGGCAAAAAGGGACCCCCACCCCAACCAGAAAAAGTATTAAACTCAACCATGGCGGGGGTGGGGGGATACAGGCCAGGAGGGCATGACACAAAAAATGGAAAATACTCAGAAAATCTAAACAGCAAGATACTAACAAATAAGGCAAAAGAAACTCTCAACACAAAATAAACATATTGTGGTGAACACTCAATGGACCTGTTGGACCGGTTCTGTGACTCGCATTTCAGGTCAGAACAAAGGCAGGAAGCTTAGCCTTGTTATGCAAGGCTGGAGACTGTGGGGGGTCGATTAAAGGATGCGTGGGAGACAGTGGAAGTGATATCATGGAGGGAAATGCATTGTGACTGTCTTTTATTATGCCAGGTGGTGAAATGCATTGTGACTGTCTTTATTATGCAAGGTGGTCTGTGGGACATGTGATCTATGAGGTGTGAAGTCCCTGATATTTAAGGACGAGAGTTACTGTTTTAACTCCTCTCTTTTTTCTGCTTGGAAATGATGGAGATGTGAATAAACTTGACTCTGAGAAAGAACACTGCCTCGTCATTTTCACATCCTCCACACTGGTGACCCTAAGACGTATCATGGATGAAGGAAATTCCCCCAGGTCAGCTGCGTCAGGAGCCCCCAGCCAAGCGAATGCCGCTATAGTCCAACTACCGGACTTCTGGCAGAACAATCCGCGCTCCTGGTTCAACGCGGTAGAGGCGCAGTTCAACCTCCGGGGAATATCGGTAGATGCCACGAAATTCTACCACGTAGTCGCAAAGCTGAACAACAACACGGCCCAGCATGTGGAGAGCCTGATCGACCAGCCGCCAGAGAGCGACAAATACGGCGCATTGAAGGCTGCACTCATCCAGCAATTCACCCCCTCGGCGGAGGAGCGAGCAGAGAGGCTCCTAGCGCTGACGGAGGGGGAAAACGACATGCCCGTGAGCCTGATGGAGAAGTTGTTGAGGTTGAAAGACTCTGACGATGATCACTTCATTTTCACCCACCTCTTCCTCAGGACTCTACCGTCAGCAGCGAGAGCGGTTCTGGCCAGTTCGCCACTGTTGGCCCTACGGGACTACTGCGCGCTGGGCCGAGAGGCGCAGCGGATTGTCAACGCCACCAAGCAGCGCGCAGCCACGGCCGCTGCAGCGGAACTCGGCGCGATGACCGGAGACGACAGGAGGCCAGAGGCAGCGGTGCCAGACTCACCGACGACGGCGGCGGCAAAGGCCAGGGAGCGTGGACCGGACGTCTTTTGTTTCTTCCATCGCCGCTTCGCAGAGAGGGCACGCAAGTGTGTACCGCCGTGCCAGTTCGGGCGTTCGGGAAACGCCAAGACCGGGGGTCAGTAGCAGCCGCGGCCCTCGGGGAAGAGAACAAGGTGCTCTACTTGTTGGACGCACACTCCGGGAGGCATTTCCTCGTCGACACAGGCTCCCAGTTGAGTTTCATCACCCCTTCCTACGCGGACAGACTGGCTGGTTCCGGAGGTCCCCGGGTGACAGCAGCGAACGGCTCGGAGATTAAGACCTTTGGTGAGAAGACTCTGCTTCTGTCTCTACACGGCCGTGCATATGAGTGGACTTTTGTTGTAGCAACAGTAAATTTCAATATGCTGGGGGCTGATTTTTTGTGCTGACATGGGCTGTTGGTTGATCTCGCTAACAGGCGCCTGGTTAATGCACTTTCTTTTGATTCTATCCCCTGTACAGCGTGAGTGGCCCCGCCTACAGCACAAGCCAATGTCACAACAGCAGGCGGTAAGTTCCACACACTGCTCACTCAGTTCCCAGCACTCACGGTTCCCACATTTTCGGCAACAGTCGCTAAGCACGGGGTGGAGCATTTTATTACCACTACCGGACCACCCGTTTTTGCAAAAGCTCGGCGCTTGGACACAGTTAAACTGGCCATAGCGCGCGAGGAGTTTGCCAACCTGGAGAGGTTGGGCATTATCAGACGTTCAAACAGTCCATGGGCTTCCCCCCTACATATGGTCCCGAAAGCTGACGGATCATGGCGCCCTTGCGGGGATTTTCGCAGGTTAAACAACGCTACAGCGCACGACCGCTACCCAATCCCACATATCCAAGATTTTTCAGTTCATTTGGCAGGGGCGCGCATTTTTTCTAAAATAGACTTGGTCCGCGGTTACCACCAAGTCCCAGTGCGAGCTGAGGACATACCCAAAACAGCGGTAATAACTCTGTTTGGGTTATTCGAGTTTTTACGCATGCCATTCGGACTTAAAGGGGCTGCTCAGACGTTCCAACGCATGATGGATGCCGTGCTTCGTGATCTCCCTTTTGTGTTCGTCTACCTGGACGATATTTTAGTAGCCAGCGCGTCCGAAGACGAACACGAAAAACACCTGGCCACAGTTTTCCGAAGGTTGGGAGATCACGGGTTAATAATCAACCCAGCGAAGTGTCAGTTCGGGGTGGCGCAGATCGATTTTTTAGGACACTGCGTCTCCCCCGAAAGAGCAGTTCTGCTGCCTAACAAAATGCGCGCTGTGGCAGATTTTCCCCGGCCGCAGACAGTCAGGGCGTTGCAGGAGTTTTTGGGAATGGTGAATTTTTATAACCGTTTTCTCCCCTACGCGGCGCAGCTCATGCAGCCGCTGTATGCCGCGCTCAAAAAAAAGAAACCCGCGGATAAGATCGAGTGGTCCCCACAGCGGGACCAAGCGTTCTCGGAGGTGAAAGCAGCCTTGGCAAACGCTGCGTTGTTGGCACACCCTGACCCAACGGCCTGCATAGCGCTCACCACAGACGCGTCAGATGTGGCCATAGGGGCGGTCGTAGAGCAACATGTAGCCGGGGTTTGGCAGCCTCTCGCCTTTTTCAGCAGGACCTTGCACGATAGCGAACGTAAATACAGCGCGTTCGACAGGGAGCTGCTCGCTCTCCATTTGGCCATCCGCCACTTTCAGTTCTGGCTGGAAGGACGCGCTTTCACCGCGTTCGTTGATCACAAACCGCTAACATTCGCGATGGCCAAGGTCTCGGAACCGTGGTCAGGCCGGCAGCAGAGACAGCTGGCCGCGATATCAGAGTTTACCACTGATATTCAGCATGTGGCGGGCAAACTCACTGTAGTGGCAGATTGCCTCTCGTGCGCTGTGGCGGCCCCAGTCAGTGTAAGGTTAGATTATGCAGCCATGGCCGCGGAGCAGGTTAATGACGCGGACGTGCACGCGCTCCAGTCTGGACCAACAGGGTTAAGGCTGGAGAGCAGGGTGCTGCAAGACGGTATCCCCCCCTCATCTGCGATGTCTCCACTGGACGGCTGCGTGCAGTAGTACCGGCCACGTGGCGCCGCCACGTTTTTGAATCGGTTCATGCTTTGGCGCACCCTGGAGTGCGCACGTCGGTCAAAATGGTGGGAGAGAAATTTGTGTGGCCGAGCCTCTGCAAACAGGTCAAAGAGCGGGCAGCAGCCTGTACGGCGTGTCAACGAGCCAAAGTATACAGGCACACGAGGGCTCCTTTGGAACAGTTTCACATTCCGGCCAAGAGGTTCGATCACGTTCATGTGGACCTCGTTGGACCCCTCCCGCTGTCACAGGGGTGCACACATCTTCTGACAATGGTGGACCGCACCACGCGCTGGCCTGAAGTGGTCCCGCTGGCATCAACCATGGCCAAGGAAGTGGCGCACGCATTTTTAACAGCTTGGGGGGCGCGCTTCGGCGTTCCGTCGGACATTACGTCTGACAGAGGCCCTCAATTTGTTTCCGAGCTTTGGTCGACAATGGCTCGCAGCCTGGGTGTCACAATTCACCGCACAACCGCGTATAATCCGCAGGCTAACGGGTTATGCGAACGTTTTCATAGGTCATTGAAAGCGGCTCTCAGAGCGTCACTGACGGATACAAATTGAGTTGACAAGTTACCATGGGTGTTATTGGGGTTGCGTTCTGCACCTAAAGAGGATCTAGAAGCCTCACCAGCGGAGCTTGTGTTTGCGCAGCCACTCCGGCTGCCTGGGGAGTTTCTCCCAGATAACCCTGCGCCAAGCGCCTCCCCGTGTCAGCTGTTGCGGAGTAACATAGAATCAAGCATGCTGCCCGGCCCCGCGCACCACAGTTTTCCGCGTGTTTTTGTGCCTAAAACTTTGAAGAACGCAGAGTTTGTTTTTGTTAGACACGATGCGCATCGAACCCCGCTGCGACCACCTTATGACAGACCATTCAGAGTGCTAGAAACAGGGGACGAGCAGTTTTTGCTAGATTTGGGGGGTAGGAAAGAGAAAATTGGCATAGACAGAATTAAACCCGCTTTTGTGGTGGCAGAGGAGGAAGTGCTGTTGGCAGAGGCTCCGCGGCGAGGTAGACCACCACGGAGGGTTTCACACAGTAATGTTTCCCAAAGTAATGTTTCCCCAAAACACCCGCAGAGACTGACGAAGGGTTTCCGCCCCCAGACGGCAACTCCCCAGCAGGACAGCGCCGCAGAGACAGTGAACCCCAGCTATAGCAGATTCGGCAGGAGGCTGAAGCCTATCCAGCATGTGGACTGATGTGTATTGATGCTATCACGGCATGCATGTGGTTATTTTCTTGTTGTTCTGTTTTTCTAAAATGCTGGGGGGGCTTATGTGGTGAACACTCAATGGACCTGTTGGACCGGTTCTGTGACTCGCATTTCAGGTCAGAACAAAGGCAGGAAGCTTAGCCTTGTTATGCAAGGCTGGAGACTGTGGGGGGTCGATTAAAGGATGCGTGGGAGACAGTGGAAGTGATATCATGGAGGGAAATGCATTGTGACTGTCTTTTATTATGCCAGGTGGTGAAATGCATTGTGACTGTCTTTATTATGCAAGGTGGTCTGTGGGACATGTGATCTATGAGGTGTGAAGTCCCTGATATTTAAGGACAAGAGTTACTGTTTTAACTCCTCTCTTTTTTCTGCTTGGAAATGATGGAGATGTGAATAAACCTGACTCTGAGAAAGAACACTGCCTCATCATTTTCACGTCCTCCACAGTATCAATACAAAACTTCGCTGCACCCTAAAAAGTGCCAAACAGCAAGATACACAAAAAAACTTCAAGAAATACATCAAAGGGTACAAATTACCAAAATAACACAACAATTACTTGACTACCAAAGGGAAATACAGTAGCTGACTACACCACCTCAAGGTCAAAAGAGACGCAACTAAACAGAGAGAATGAAGGACAAAAAAAAAAAAAAATCATTAAGACCTCAAGAATATCATCCAAATACATTTTCTTTTCTTCTTTCCCTTCTTACAGAAACGCCAACGGCAATAATCAAAAAAGTTCAAACACAAAAATATGCGTAGCCAAACACTATAAATACAGATGGCTAACTACAAAACTACAAATACAAAATGAGACTTCCTCCCTTTCTTTTTTTTTTCTCTTTTCTTTTTACAGAAATGCCAAAGAGCAAAGTAATCATAGACTGTAAATACAAAAATATAACCCCAAGTAATCCTGCTACAAGGCAAACTGAAAAAATATACCTTAAACTCAGAGGCATCTATACAAAAAATTTATCAATAAGCAAGAAATACACAGCGAATGAACTAGTACTGTTATGATCCGAGCGCCGATCTCGTCCGCGCTCGGGCCATACATCATCTCCTTCTGGCTTGACAGCAGTGTTTACCTTCTGGCTACCCAGGCTCTTATCGTGACAGCGCTCGGAGGAGCTTCCTGCTGTCAAAGCCGAACAGCTGTGCTGCATTTGTGGCTCATCAGTGGACCGGCTTTTAAGCGGACGCTGATTGCAGCCCAATGCAGCAGCCTCGTCGAACACTCCCTTGTTAGACGTCGTTTATTCTTATGATTCCACGTCTACGATCTTCCCTCGTCCTTATCTGGTATTGTAAGTGAGCTTGTTCAGCCTTGCAGTCTCTGTTTCTGTGAAGTGTGTTTTATCCCATCGTGGCTCATTACTTTGTCACTTTGTGTTATCCTTCTGTTCCTCTGTTCCTTAATAAACATCATTGCAAACTCACCGGTGACTTGTTGGCGTCTTATGGTGGCTCGCGAGGGCCACCCATGACAGTAGGCTGCTGCCAAGACGCCTAAACAGAGGCGCCAAACCGAGACGCCGTTCCCGGTGAGTTAGCATAAAGTGGACATTTGCTCTTTCCTGTCTGGGTACTGTGTGCTGACAGTATGCCGTCGCGGAGGGGCCACGCTCGGAGTCGGGACTATGGGCTGGCAGAGGCTTTGGAGTACGTGGACGAAATGCTCATTGCTGCCTCCCTCCTTGACTATCACAGCGACGTATGCCGGTACCTGGACCTTGCTGAGGATGTCCTTAATCATCTCCCTCGCTACGCCGACCATCCTGAAGTCGACGTTAGGAGGGCCGACATCGCTGCACAATGCGAGATTCTCTGCATGGTAGAGGAGGACTACAACGAGAAGCAGAGGAGAAGGCATCCCCGCTCCCCGCTTTGGGATCCCGTTCCTCTCCTCGATCCACCCCAGGAGTTTGCGCCACCCGGGGGTCATCGAAGACGGTGGTGCCCTGGCCAAGATAAACCTCAGCAAGAACCCCATCCGGATCCTGTTCCGGGTCGTTGGAGGAACTCTGCCTCCCAGCCAGCTGCTCCTTCGGCGTCACGTCAGGAGGGAATCCCCGCAGCCTCTCCCCCCGGGTCACCAGTCCCCACTGTCCCGTCAGCTCGTCGTGCCTGGATTGTCTCGGCTGTCATCCCCTCCTCTGTGACATCACCTCCAGCAGCGGAGAGAGTTCTGAGTCCTGCCCCGGTGAAGCCCGTTCATGGATCATCGTGAGCGGCCCCCCTCGTCCTTCCAGGGAGCCCTCTGTCACCATCCGGCGGGGAAAGGGAGGAGCAACGTCCCCTACAGCAGGCACCATCCTCCCTCTGGGAGACAGGCAAGTGCAGGTTCCTTCTCACCAAAGTTGTGATTTGTCTTGTCTGACTCCTGGGGGCGGAGTTCGGGGTTCGCAGTCCCCCGAGCTCCCACCACCTGCTGTAGCCCTGATTATTAAACCTGCTGCCTCTGTGTCTCCCTCCGCTGAGCGGTCCTCAACGCCAGGCTAACGTCACTGGATGAGGAGGGGGCCTGCAGCTCTGGAGAGCTTGGTTCCAGTCCCGCAGCCACGTCATGGGCAGAGGAGGAGAGCAGACTGCAGCGTGGAGCCTGCGCCAACGACGAAGTGTCCCCGGGTCTTCACAGACGAGCGGTCCGATCCAGCAGGTCGAGGGTCCCCTGCCACCACGCTGTGCAGGTTGTCGGCGTGGACTTCAGTGCCGGAGGGTCCTCAGGCTGCGGAAACCATCATGCCAGCTGCGGAGCCCGACGTAGCTGAGTGGGAGCCGGAAGACGATCTCCTTCCGTCTGAGCCCGGATCATCGGAGTTCTGGACAGCGGCAGAACCCGAGTACAGGCAAGTGCTCTACCTTGTTTTTCTCCTCTCTGTTCTGGAGCACTTTTGCCTGTCTCTCGGTGAGACGAGCCAGGAGCAGCCATCCGCTGCGCCCGAACTCGTCTCGCTGGGCTCTGTCGCTACCGGTGATCCTGATCCCGGTTCTTTTCTTTCTCCTGAGCCTTCCCCCAGGACCACTGGTGCGGAGCTGGTTCCGATCGCTGTGCTGGAGGTTCTGGGTTCGGGGTTGGAGGTCGGTACTGGAGCTGCGCCGACCCAGTCGGGGTCCGACGCGGGTGCAGCCGTGACCCAATCGGGGTCCATCGTGGGTACAGCTGTGACCCAATCGGGGTCCATCCTGGGTGCAGCACCAGCAGAATTCAAGGTCGGTGAGGGAGCTGCAGACCCCCTGCCACCTGACACTGGACTGGCTCATCATCATCATCCTCAGGATCTTCATCCCAGCTCATCTCCACCGGGGGCCGTTGGGGTTCCTAATACTCCGCCTGGCTCTCCCTCACCTTCCCCCTCTCCAGGGAGGCCGTCTTCAACTTCTCCTCTACGGTCCTGGTGGCTGTGTGATGCGGGTCGGCCGCCTGGTGAGCTGTTTCGCCGGTTCGGCGTTCTGGGTCGGCCACCCGACAAACTTTCCCGCCCCTTCGGCAACCTGTTCCGGCCGCCAGAAGAACTGTACTTCTGGGCATGGGACTGGGGTAGGCCGCCCGAACTATTCCTTTTCCCCCTGCCTGCGATATGGACGCTAGATGCAGGGTGGCCCCCCGAACTATCGGTCTTCATGCCACGGTTCTAGGACTGCCATCATCCCGGGTACTCTTTTTCGTTGTTCCTGTAACCTTTTGGGTTGTGCGGGGGGTCTTGTATGATATTGTGTATCACACCCCTTCCTAGCGGGTGTTTTTTCGTTCATGTTTCCTCTGTGAGATGTCCACTCATTGCCTGTAACAGTTGGTGTGTTGTTGCCTTTGGGGATATGGTATTTTCTGTTGTCGTGCCCTGTAATTGTTTTATGTCTGTCTGCCTTGATCATGGGTTGTGTATTTGCGAATATCCTGTTCGCTGTTATTTTGCCCTGTGATCGTCTCCTTTACGCTCTACCTTGGTTGTAATTTGTGCATGAGAGTGTCGGGTTTTTTTTTCTCTGTCTGTGTGCTCCTATTATCATCGTGGTTTTTTTTTTGGTCTATGGTGGTCCTCTCCCCCCTGGCCTGTTCCCCCATCCGCCCACCCTGGGGGGGTGGGGGGGGCCTTGGGTGTCACTGGGCGTCCGGAGCCCGCCCTCGGGGGGGAGGTACTGTTATGATCCGAGCGCCGATCTCGTCCGCGCTCGGGCCATACATCATCTCCTTCTGGCTTGACAGCAGTGTTTACCTTCTGGCTCCCCGGGCTCTTATTGTGACAGCGCTCGGAGAAGCTTCTTGCTGTCAAAGCCGAACAGCTGTGCTGCATTTGTGGCTCATCAGTGGACCGGCTTTTAAGCGGACGCTGAATGCAGCCCAATGCAGCAGCCTCGTCGAACACTCCCTTGTTAGACGTCATTTATTCCTTTATGATTCCACGTCTACAATCTTCCCTCGTCCTTATCTGGTGTTGTAAGTGAGCTTGTTCAGCCTTACAGTCTCTGTTTCTGTGTAGTGTGTTTTAGCCCATCGTGGCTCATTACTTTGTCATTTCGTGTTATCCTTCTGTTCCTTAATAAACATCACTGCAAACTCACCGGTGACTTGTTGGCATCTTATGGTGGCTCGTGAGGGCCACCCATGACAAGTACAAGGAATACCTGCAGGTAAGGCAAAAAGGCAGTTCTGGTGGCCTACTGGCATCCTGACTCCAAATAAAGGGAAAATGTTCAGGCAGCCAACCAAAATCCCAGATCTGGTAATTAAGCCTCTCGGGTGGTCGGCCGGTGTCTTTAAGCCACCAGGACCAGAGGGGTGAACCCGGAGGCAGCTTTCCCACTGGAAGCCTCAATGGCAGGAAGCCGGACCGGATGAAGAGGACCCTAACGGCGTCTGGTGGAGGAGAGAAGGGGGAAAAGGGGGGAAAAAAGGGGGAGGAGAGAGGGATCACAACGGTGTCAGGAAGTGGGGGATCTGCAGCTCCCACCACGACTTCTAACAGGAGCCCTAAAGCCCCCGCAGTGGACCCCAGCAGGGACAATGCTGCACCCTCAGTGGATCCAACTGAGCCAGCACTCTATCCACAGTGGGCCCCGACTAAGCCAGCACTGCACCTGGGATGACCTCACGAGACCAGCCCGGACCCATGGAAACGTTGGGTGAAGCTGGATCATCTCTGATGACCCTGGAAGAAGGCTCAGAGACAGAGGAAAACATGGGGTCAGGGTCACTGGCAACGGCGGAGCCCGGCGAGGCGAGCTCGGATGCAGCGACCAGCTGCACCCATCTCCCCTCCTCAAGAGACAGACAAGAGTGCTCTAATACAGAAAATAGGAAGACAAAATAGAGCACTTTCCTGATCTCAAGCTCCACCACCGTCCAGGACTCCGACGATCCAGGCTCAATCAGGAGGTTGAGTTCAGGCTCCCACTCGGCTACAGCGGCCTCTGCAGCCGACATGATGGTCTTGGCAGTCCTGGAACCCCCTGGCACTGTAACCCACGCCGATGGCTCACTTGGCGTGGCGGATTCGTTACCTGCTGTTGCTGGGAGCTGCTCACTGGAGACCCGGGGATGCTTCGTCGTCGGCTCAGATTCCAATTGACTGGCAGCCCTCCTCCTCTGTCCGTGATGTGGCTGCGGGGCTGGAACCAGGTTCTCCAGGGCCGCAGGTTCCTCCTCCGTCCGGCGGTATAACCCTGGCACCGGCAGACACTCGGGGGGGGGGGGGGTAATAGGAGGAGACACAGAGGCAGCAAGTTCAGTTTCAATGACTGCAGCAGGTGGTGGGGGCTCAGTGGACTGCATGGCCTGAGCCCCACCCGCAGGAATCAGACAAGGTACTTTATCAAATTGAGAGAATGAATGAAAAAGCAGTTGCCTGTTTTCCTGGGGTTCGGTGGTTCCTGCTGCAGTGGGCTTGGTTCTTCTCTCTCCCGTAGACAAGGTGATGGTGGACCCCTCGGGGAGACATGGAGGAGCCGCCCGTCCAGGATCGGTGACGGGCTGGACTGAAGAAGGCACCATAGGTCTCGCAGCAGCTGAAGTAGGTACCATAGAGGAGGGAGGAGCAGCTGAGGCAGTCCGGGGTAGGGGAGCTGGCGAAACAGCTGAAGACGAGGACCCGGAGGCTGAAGCTGCTGATGTACCTCTCTCCTGAGGCGAGGAAAGCATAGCTGAGGGGGAGACAGAGGAGTCCTTCCGGAGGCCCGTAGCTGGATCCAAACGGGAACCTTGTGGGGTGTTAGTCTGGTTATTGTCCTTCCCCCGCTTCAGGACAGCCGTGTTGCGGGATGGAGAATGGTTTGGTGCTGGGCGTCGTCGTCTTCAGGCTGAGGAAGAACTTACATCCAATTGGGGAAAACGTTGCTGCTGGGTGGAGACGACGGACAGCACCTCTGCGAACTCAGGGTACTTGTTTAGCCCAGGATGTGCCTCCACAATCCTCACAGCAGCCACCATGTTCTTCAGAACCTCACCCGGATAGCTGGAAGAGCGAGCTTCAGCCATACAGCCCTTAATGAGTTCAGCTGCCTGCTGTTCATCGTCTTTAGGAACCCTGGCTGCCCTCCTCCTCCGGCACGTTGAAAAGCAACTCTGCTAAAGTGTTGCTAACTCAGAAATCCTCTTCCTGCCTTCAGCGTGATCAGCCAGGCGAGGATAGCACTTCACAGCCGTCTCCGCGAGGCCCAGGTGCCAAGATGTGTCTCTGGGGAGGCGCTGACGAGCAATGGTCAGGAGGTCATCTATTTGCATTAGAGCCTAGCAGAGTTCAAACTCCAGGCTCATGGGATACCACCTGGTATTGACCATTTGTTGTGACGTCACACGTTTTTTTTACGCCGCCATATTGAACGGCGGAAGCGAGTGGACGGCGCATTCAGCAGCTGTTCAGCGTTGTACCAGATCGCGATATATTTACCTGATTTCAACCTACGTCTTTGTTTTATTTTATGTTGGCATTGAATTAGACTATGTTGTTTCACTGCTGTGCCTTTGGGTGTACAAATCGCCAGAAAAAGGGATCCAACTTGAAGTTTTACCGGCTCCCAGCTGAGGAAGACAGGCGCAGGAGGTGGGTGGCAGCGCTAAAGAGGAAAGATTGCATAGCCGCCTTACTCGCGGCTACGCAATCAACATTTTATGTGATGCACGCAATGAAATAACCTGAAGATTATATATACCGGTAACAATTAAATTTATTACTTAAGTCATGATATATTTTACATGCAATAGCTAAGCTAGTTGTACAACAAAGAAATATTATATTCTATTTGGCCAATACATTTTATTATTTTTAGTAAACCTCAGGTGATGATACAACCACAATCTACATGCCACACACACTTAGTTCTTCAGATTTTTCTGACTCCTTGAAATTGCTCTACAATCTGGACAGCACCACTTTTTCTTTGGAACATTTTTCAACCTGAGACACTGTACATGGAACTGACCAATTTGACAAATATAATATTTTATATTTGTCAATATTTTATAAAATATTTTATAAAATTTTAATAATTTATCACTTAATAGATTCTATATAACATGACAAATCTATACAGTAGGGGAGAGAATAGAGTCTGAATTTTGGAAAAAATAAAGGAAAAATACCTGAGCCGTCACGACATAGTGGACCGTTGAAGTGATGACTGGGGATATCAGCACATTTCTCACAAGCCCAGCAACAAAATAACTATAAGCGTCCAAACTTTTGTAGGCTTTCAGAGACTCTCCAGTGTACCTAGACGGTGTGTGGACCAGGTAGTTGTAGATGTCCATATAGCGTATGTCAGGTTTGGGGCAAAAATCTATGAAACTGGTGAATTTTTCAAGCGACAAGTTGTAAGGGTCCACGCCGATAACAATGATATTTTCCATGTACCGGTCACGATGTTTTTTATCTAGTAGTTGCGCTACATCGGACAAAGCCGGCACATCTGACTGAACGGACGCCATGTTGAAACGCACTCACACAGCTCTCGACTTTCCGTCCGATATGGCGGAATCAACAAAAATCACGTGACGCGGGACGTCACTGGCAAATGGTCAATAAGACGCCATAACTCCCAAACAAAGCTGGCACCCGGAAAAAGGAAAAACTAAGCCAAAAAAAGCAAACTCACTGAGAATGGCACCTCGCTTGGCTGCGACCTACTGTCAGAAATGCCCTTTGCAGGACAGGAATGAGGCACCAAATGCCAACAGTGAGTTTGTTGATTTATTAACAAAAAAACAAGCCACGAGGAGCAAAATGTAAACAACTATAAACACAGGCAACCCCGGAGGGTAAAATAACTTAGCACATAAAGGATCAAAGAGTCATTTACATATAACACAGCCATGGCGAAACCTTACACTATAAATCAAGAACTGGAGCCGGGTGTGGGGACTCCAGTCTGCATAAGGCGAGGTTGCAGCAAGGAGTTAGCCTCAGCCGTGACCTTAAATACTAAACCGGGCTAATGACCCCCAGGTGAGGAAAGAAATGTAATCACAGAATTGCAATCAGCTGTGGCAGCCCATGAGCCGGTTTGACAGCCGGAAGTCTGGCCGCGGCACTGTCACAGTAAAAGCACCAGGAAATAATATTACAAATAATACTAACCAGGACTAGGAATACAAAGAAAAGGGAAAATACTGAGTGACTCGAGCGCAGATCACCACAGGGAGAACATAAGCAGCTTAGAAGAACTGATTTTTATTGACGGCTGAACAAATGTTAAGCTCTTCTCTGATTTATTTCTACAAAGGTTAACCAAGCCCCTGGTCTAGTCAAAAAGGACCAACTGTGTGGCTTATATTATTCATATATCCATACCTACATATGTATAGACATAAGAGGAATGTTTAGAGATTGCATATGTAGAATGACCTCACATCTCAGAGCAGGACAAGAGGTCGCGACCACCAGCGAAGATCAAGGAGCAGACGGACGCAGCGGTGGAGACCGGAATGAACTTCCTGACCCCCCAGGGTCAGGTGGAGGAGAGAGAGGACAATGGAGAGGGATTACGCTGATGCGGGATGTCGGCTTTGATATGCAATGTCTTTTGTTGTGTGTGGTATAAGTATGAAGGTCTGACTGCGCTCAGCTCTTCATTCTGCTTCTGCATCGAGATGAGACATGTTAGGGACTGGAAGCGGACAATAAAACTTGATTTATAAAATCACTTCGCTTCCTCATTTCAAGCTCCCTACATTGGTGACCAGACGTGAGGATGGGCCAAAGACGTTCTCCCGCTACAAGCTCATCAGAGGCGACCCAGGCAAGCGCCGTTGCCAACGCAGACAGGGGAACGGATGGAAGACGTTCCCCCACAGCAGAATCGTCAGAGAGGGCTCAACCAAGCACCGTCCCCAGCCCCGCCGTGAGAACGGAGGAAAGGCGTTCTCGCCCTGCAGACTCATCAGAGGCGGCCCAGGCAAGCGCCGTCGCCGTCAAACTCCCAGCGTTCTGGCAAAATGACCCGAGCTCGTGGTTCCAGCAGGCTGAGGCTCAGTTTGCACTGGCAGGGATTACGGCGGATGAGACCAAATTTTATCACATCGTCGCCAGACTCGATGCCGCCACATCAAGATGCGTGCGGAGCGTGATACAACAACCGCCCGCCCATGACAAATACAAAGAACTGAAGGCGACCCTCATCGACAGCTTCGTCCCCTCGGCCGAGGAAAGGGCCGGGAGGATTCTGGCAATTTACGGCCACGGAGGACGCAGACTGATGGCCCTCATGGAAGACATGCTGCAGCTGAGGGAGGCAGACAATGACAACTTCCTCTTTCAGCATATCTTCCTCAGCACTCTGCCGTCGCACATGAGAGGGACCCTGGCCAACATGCGGTGTAGCACCCAGCAGGACTTCCGCGCGCTGGCCCGAGAAGCGCAGCGGCTCATCAACTCCTGCGGTGAACAGATGGCCACAGCAGCATCTGCAGATCTCGGCGCGGAAGCCCAGAGCAGCGGAGAATCACAGACGACGGAGCAGAACCCGCCCACCATGGCAGCGACGCGGCCAAGGCGCAGCAAGCGGAATGACCTCTGCTACTATCATCAACGTTTCGCCGAGAGGGCGTACAAATGCGTGCCCCCCTGCAATTTCAAGGGCTCGGGAAACGCCAAAGCCAGGAACCGTTAGCAGCTACGCTCTCGGCGAGACAAACAAGCTGCTCTACGTGACTGACGGACGCTCCGGGAGACAGTTCCTCATCGACACCGGAGCTCAGGTGAGCTTCATCACCCCGTCCAATGCAGACCGGGCAACAGGACCCCGGGGAAACTGAGCGATGGCAGCTAACGGCTCGATCATCGACACTTTCGGTGAAAGAAACCTGCCTCTGTCCATTCACGGCCGCAACTATAGGTGGACATTTATTATAGCGGCGGTGAGTTTTAACTTGTTGGGCGCTGATTTCTTATGTGCTCACGGGTTGTTAGTCGATCTTACAAACAGACGCTTGGTTAATGCACTGCCATTTTCTTCTATCCCCTGCTCAGCTCGAGTCTCTCCACCACCCGTGCAGGCCAGCGTCACCACAGCAGGAGGTAAGTTTGACCAACTCCTCACCCAATTTCCAGCACTCACAGTTCCCAAATTTTCAGCAACAGTAGCGAAACACGGGGTTGAACACTTCATCCCCACAACAGGCCCACCTGTTTTTGCCAAAGCTCGGCGCTTAGATGCGACCAAGCTCGCCATAGCACGCGACGAGTTTGCCAGCCTGGAAAAACTGGGCATTATTCGGCGCTCAAAAAGCCCTTGGGCATCGCCACTACATATGGTCCCGAAAACCGATGGTTCTTGGAGACCTTGCGGTGATTACCGCAGATTAAACAATGCGACAGCGCATGACCGCTACCCAATCCCTCACATCCAAGATTTTTCACTACATCTGGCGGCACCCGCCACGCATTTTTTCTAAAATAGACCTGGTTGGCGGCTACCACCAAGTTCCGGTTTGACCGGAGGACGTTCCTAAAACGGCTGTAATAACCCCTTTTGGTCTTTTTGAATTTTTGCGAATGCCGTTTGGCCTCAAAGGCGCTGCTCAAACTTTTCAGCGTATGATGGACGCAGTATTACGCGACCTCCCCTTCGTGTTCGTCTACCTCGACGATATTCTGGTAGCCAGCTCGTCAGAGGAAGAACATGAACAACACCTCACTACGGTTTTTCAGAGGCTAGAAGAGCACGGGTTAATAATCAACACAGCCAAATGCCGATTCGGCGTGTCACAAATTGATTTTTTGGGACACAAAGTTTCACCAGAGGGGGCAGTTCCATTGCCGGACAAAGTGCACGCGGTAGCAAATTTCCCCCGACCACGAACGGTCAGATCGTTACAAGAATTTTTAGGAATAGTGAATTTTTACAACCGTTTCCTCCCTCGCGCAGCTCAACTCATGCAGCCCCTGTATGCCGCACTCAGAAAACAAAAGCCCTCCAACGCGGTCGAATGGACCCCGGAGCAGGAACGCGCTTTCGCGGAAGTGAAAAGAGCACTAGCGGATGCTGCATTGTTGGTCCACCCCGATCCCTCGGCCCGCATAGCACTGAACACTGACGCGTCAGACCTGGCCATAGGGGCAGTCGTGGAACAACATGTTGGCGGAACCTGGCAACCGCTAGCATTTTTTAGCAAATCCTTAAACCAAACCGAGCGCAAATACAGCACTTTTGATAGGGAGCTGCTAGCGCTCCATTTATCCATCCGCCACTTCCAGTTCTGGCTGGAAGGGCGGCGATTCACGGCTTTTGTAGACCACAAACCACTCACTTTTGCGATGGCTAAAATTTCAGAACCATGGTCAGGCAGGCAACAAAGACAACAAGCCGCAATTTCAGAGTTCACCACAGATATTCGACATGTGGCAGGCAAACTTAATGTAGTAGCAGACTGCCTCTCCCGCGCCGTGACATCGTCAGAGCGCGAGGAAGCAGATTACACTACTGCAGCCGCAGAGCTCATGGCCAACGCAGATGCGTACGCGGCCCCAATCCACGTAGGGATAGATTACGCGGCCATGGCAGCGGAACAAAGCAGTGACGCGGACGTGCGCGCGCTCCAGTCTGGACCAACAGGGTTAAGGCTGGAGGAAAGGGGTTTGCGTGAAGGTGTCCCCCCCCTAATCTGCGACGTGTCAACCGGCCGACCTCGCCCGGTAGTTCCAGCCGCGTGGCGCCGCCGCATTTTTGACTCGGTTCACTCCGTCGCGCACCCAGGGGTGCGCGCCTCGGTTAAAATGGTCTTGGAGAAGTTTGTTTGGCCAGGCCTGCGTAAAAATGTAAAGGAATGGGCAAAGACTTGCATGTCTTCCCAACGCGCCAAAATCCACAAACACACAAAAGCTCCTCTAGAACCTTTTCGAATCCCAGCCAGAAGGTTTGACCACGTACACGTCGACCTCATGGGCCCACTACCGTCGTCGCAAGGGTTCACACACCTGTTAACAATGGTAGACCGTACCACGCGCTGGCCAGAAGCGGTCCCGCTGGCGTCAACCACAGCCGCGGAAGTCGCTCGCGTTTTTTTAACAACCTGGGTGGCGCGTTGCGGCGTCCCATCGGACATCACGTCCGATAGGGGGCCCCAATTTGTCTCAGAGCTGTGGTCAGCCATGGCCAGCAGCTTAGGGGCGACAATTCATCGCACCACCGTGTATCACCCTCAGGCTAATGGGTTATGCAAGCGTTTTCATAGGTCTTTAAAGGCCGCCCTCAGGGCCTCACTGACGGATACAGATTGGGTGAATAAACTTCCCTGGGTTTTAATAGGGTTGCGTTCTGCGCCTAAGGAGGATCTAGACGCCTCCCCGGCAGAATTAGTTTTTGCACAACCTCTCAGGCTCCCGGGTGAGTTCTTACCAGAACATCCAGAGCCCGGGCACCTACCAGCCCTGAGGCCCCTAAGCAGCACGGGACCGGACACGCTTCCCGGACCCGTACATCACTCTTTTCCGTGGGTTTTTGTCCCCCAAGCTTTGAAAAACGCCAAGTTCGTTTTTGTTAGACACGAAGCTTTAAAACTAACCCTCCGCCCACCATATGATGGACCATACAGAGTGCTGGAACCTGGTGATAAGCATTTTGTGCTTGATTTAGGGGACAGAAAAGAAACAGTCAGCATTGACAGACTTAAACCTGCTTTCATGTTGGGCGACGAACCTGCACGGGTGGCGAGAGCACCTCGACGGGGTAGACTCCCCAAGAGAAACAACTCAGCTCCCCCGCAGGGACCAAATAACCACTCTTCTCCCCAGGCTGCAGATACCTTACAGGACGGACCCGCCAGGACGCCAAAGCGGGCCTACAGCAGATTCGGGAGAAGATTAAAACCCAGACGACACATAGACTGATGTAAAATTGACAAAGAGTTGTTAACTATGCTGTCAGATTGTGCCGTTGCAGTTTTAAGGCTGACTTGTGACATTAACTATACTGTTGTTGTTACCACTGAATTTTTAACAGGATCATGCTGCATAGCTTGAAGGTTAACATGACTGCTGAAGATATTTTTCCTTTTTCCTGTTGAGATGAATAACGGTATAATATGTCATGGATGTTATCTTAAGCTGTAAACTTAATTTGATTGTCCTTTTCTTAGATGTTTGGGGGGGGCTGTGGCTTATATTATTCATATATCCATACCTACATATGTATAGACATAAGAGGAATGTTTAGAGATTGCATATGTAGAATGACCTCACGTCTCAGAGCAGGACAAGAGGTCTCGACCACCGGCGAAGATCAAGGAGCAGACGGACGCAGCGGTGGAGACCGGAATGAACTTCCTGACCCCCCAGGGTCAGGTGGAGGAGAGAGAGGACAATGGAGAGGGATTACGCTGATGCGGGATGTCGGCTTTGATATGCAATGTCTTTTGTTGTGTGTGGTATAAGTATGAAGGTCTGACTGCGCTCAGCTCTTCATTCTGCTTCTGCATCGAGATGAGACATGTTAGGGACTGGAAGCTGACAATAAAACTTGATTTATAAAATCACTTCGCTTCCTCATTTCAAGCTCCCTACAAACTGCAACTTACTTTCCTTTCATGCTGCTAATATAAGGAATGAAAGAAAAGCAAAAGTACTCATTAAAAAGGAAATAGGAGCCTTTTAAACAGGATTTTGATGAATTGTGGTACCATTGCTTAAAGTTCCCCTGCAAGATTTTATTGTAAAAGTTTCTGTCTGTACCCCAGTTTTCAGTGTTTGGTTACTGTATGAGCTTACAACAATCTAGACTATATCGGACGCAGAGATCCCATTTTTTTTTAAGAAGTTTACATCATGGGTACTGGACTACATAACTATTTGATCACAATCTTTGGTTTGTGAGGCCCCATTCCGAAGCCTTGTGAGCACTTCTGCAGTCACTGTCATGCTATTTTTTTAGGGGATGGACAGGGAAAAGAGAGGAAAACCATGCATTTGTTGATTACCTATTTGTCAACCATAAGGTTGGACCCAGTTGCACAGTGATGTAGTGGTTAGTACTGTTACCTCACACAGGCGTAGTCGAGACCAGACCCAACCAAGACCACAGTAAAGAAAGACCAAGACTTTAGGTGGTTGAGACCAAGCCAATACCAGGCCCACCATGTATGTAGGTCTTGGTCTTGACCTCCTATCTTTGTCTTGGTCTTGGTAGACTCTGAGCTTGACAAAGTCTTGACTAGAAGATTACCACTGTAGCAACATTTAATTATAAGGTACAAAGATTATTTAATTTATACCTAGAGGTGTATGTGGAAAGGATGTTTACTTCGAGTCCACACACACACACACCGGGAGAAAAACTAATTTTTGGGACACCAGTCCAAAAGCTTGGACAATTTATTAATAACTAATCTTTATACCTTCAATCAGTCAGTCTCAAATATTTGTGAATTCTACTGGGTGACTTTAGAAACAAACAGAAAAAGAATTCAACAGAAACTTCCATATACTGTTTACAGTTTTAATGATCAGACTCAGATTAAATGACATTATATTCAATGGATTTGTTGGTAAAGTGAAATGACCAAGTATTAAGCATCACATTTAACTTGTAACTGATTTTTTTTTTTTTATTTAAGTTTTTGTAAAGGGTATACATGTCATTACAGCATTGCATTGTTTACATTTTCATCACATATTCCCCCCTTTTTTTGTTTTTTGACAACATGGGCTGCACGGTGGCGCAGTGGTTAGCACTGCGGCAGCACAGTTTACCCTCGGCCGGGGGATCGCGGGGATCGCGGGTTCGATCCCTGCCCCCGGCCAACAGTGATCTGTGTGGAGTTTGCATGTTCTCCCTGTGTTGCGTGGGTTTACTCCGGGATTTCTCCGGTTTCCTCCTGCATGCCAAAAACATGCAGGTTAGGGATACGGGGCGCTTGCGCATGCAGCGATCGGCAGCTGGTGGCTTGTCACCAGACTGCAAAACAAATCTACCTACGGGTACAAAAAAACCCAAAACATTGGGAAAAAATTATTACAACACCCTTTTTTTGTGAAAGAAAAAGAGAAATTAAAAGAAGAACAAAAAAAAAAATAAAAACAAAAACAAAAGAGCAGAAAATAAAAGAGAATCTGAGTAGTGTTGGAGCAAAGAGAGGTGCCATTATTGAAATGGTATTTGTCAAAGATTAGATCTGATGGAAGACACATATGCATTCCAGGGTTGCCAAAAGTTCAAGAACCTGTGGAGCATGTAAATGAAGAGGCAGATTTGTTTCAGACGATTTATTACACACTCTCACAACTCAAGCATAGACAGAATTACATTCTAGCAGAAGCTCCTCTCACACCAAAAGATGACCTTCGCGTCACATTGCACTCAACCCACTCATCCTTAACACCTCCCTGTTATCTCACTAGGGAGCCCCTGTTCTTTGTTCCTGTCTGAGATGGTACACAATTAGGCTCTCCCCAGGTGCCACGCCCCCCCCAGCATCTTAGATAGGACAATAGGATAACAGTCCACATGCTGAGATAGAACCATTAAACATCAGTCCACATGCTGCTTGGGCTTCAGTCTTCTCCCGTATCTGCTGTAACCAGAATTCACCACCTCCGCGGCGCTGCCCTGCCTTTGGGGGGGAAACCTTTCTGTCTGTCCGTGTGGGTGCTCTGGGGAATCGTTTCTCTGGGGAGCTCCCTGTGGGGGTCTTCCACGCCGAGGGGCCCTCACCAACAGCACCTGCTCGTCCGCCACAACGAAAGCGGGTTTGAGTCTGTCTATGCCAATTTTTTCCCTCCTACCCCCCAAGTCTAGCAAAAAATGCTTATCCCCTGTTTCCAGCACTCTGAACGGTCCATCATAGGGTGGGTGCAGTGGAGGGAGGTGAGCGTCATGTCTGACAAACACGAACTCCGCGTTCTTCAAAGTTTTAGGCACAAAAACGCGAGGAAAACTGTGGTGGGCAGGGCCCAGCAGCTTGCCTGTGTCTGCGCTACGCTGCAAAAGCTGGGACGGGCAGCTGCCCGGCGCGGGATTATCTGGCAAAAACTCCCCGGGCAGCCGGAGTGGTTGCACAAAAAGGAGTTCTGCCGGGAAAGCTTCCAGATCCTCTTTAGGCGCGCAGCGCAACCCCAATAAATCCCACGGTAGCCTGTCTACCCAATTTGCATCCGTCAATGAAGCCCTGAGAGCCACTGTCAATGATCTATGAAAATGTTCGCATAACCCATTAGCCTGTGGGTTGTACGCGGTTGTGCGGTGAATTGTAATACCCAGGCTGCGGGCCATCGCTGACCAGAGTTCGGAAACAAATTGAGGGCCTCTGTTGGACGTAATGTCCGACGGGACTCCAAAATGCGCCACCCATGCTGTTAAAAAAGCGTGCGCCACCTCCTCGGACGTGGTTGCCGCCA
Organism: Pholidichthys leucotaenia; assembly: GCA_020510985.1. NCBI lineage: Eukaryota > Metazoa > Chordata > Actinopteri > Cichliformes > Pholidichthyidae > Pholidichthys > Pholidichthys leucotaenia. The sequence goes on from CM035839.1 coordinate 62,576,023, forward strand.
GTGGAACCGCTTCTGACCAGCGCGTGATGCGGTCCACCATTGTCAGGAGGTGCGTGCACCCCTGTGATGGCGGGAGGGGGCCCACGAGGTCCACGTGAACATGGTCGAACCTCTTAGCCGGAATATGAAACGGCTCCAAGGGAGCCTTCGTGTGTCTGTGTACTTTGGCTCGTTGGCACGCCACGCAGGTTGCCACCCACTCTTTCACTTGTTTGCGAAGGCTTGGCCACACAAATTTCTCTCCTACCATTTTGACCGACGCGCGCACTCCTGGGTGCGCCAAAGAGTGAACCGACTCAAACACGCGGCGGCGCCACGCGGCCGGGACCACAGGACGCAGGCGACCCGTGGCGACATCGCAGATTAGGGGGGGCATGCCATCTTGCAGCACCCTGCTCTCCAGCCTTAACCCTGTTGGTCCAGACTGGAGCGCGCGCACGTCCGCGTCACTAACCTGCTCCGCGGCCATGGCTGCGTAATCTATCCCCACGCAGACTGGGGCCACCACGACGCGCGAGAGGCAGTCTGCCACTACATTTAGTTTACCCGACACATGCTGAATATTGGTAGTAAACTCTGAGATCGCGGCCAGCTGTCTCTGCTGCCGGCCCGACCACGGTTCTGAAACCTTGGCCATCGCGAATGTTAGCGGCTTGTGGTCAACGAACACGGTGAAACTGCGCCCTTCCAGCCAGAACTGGAAGTAGCGAATGGCCAGGTGGAGAGCCAGCAACTCTCTGTCGAATGTGCTGCATTTACGTCCGCTGTTGCGCAAAGTCCTGCTGAAAAAGGCGAGTGGCTGCCAAGCCCCGGCTACGTGCTGCTCCACGACAGCCCCTATGGCCACATCTGAAGCATCAGTGGTGAGCGCTATGCGGGCTGTTGGGTCTGGATGTGCCAGCAATGCGGCGCTTGCCAGGGCTGCTTTGACTTCCGAGAATGCCCGCTCTCGCTCTGGGGTCCATTCGACCCTATCCGCAGGTTTCTGTTTTTTGAGCGTGGCGTACAATGGTTGAATGAGCTGCGCTGCGTGGGGAAGGAAATGGTTATAGAAGTTCACCATTCCCAAAAATTCTTGTAGCGCCCTGACCGTTTGCGGCCGGGGAAAATCCGCCACTGCACGCACCTTGTCAGGCAGCGGGATTGCTCCCTCGGGAGAGACGCGGTGCCCCAAAAAATCAATCTCCGTCACTCCGAACTGACATTTCACTGGGTTGATTATTAACCCGTGCTCTTCCAACCTCCGGAAAACCGTCGTGAGGTGGGTTTCATGTTCGTCTTCGGACACGCTGGCTACTAGGATATCGTCCAGGTAGACGAATACGAACGAGAGATCGTGCAGCACTGCATCCATCATGCGCTGGAACGTCTGTGCCGCTCCTTTTAACCCGAATGGCATGCGCAGGAACTCGAATAAACCGAACGGAGTTATTACCGCTGTTTTGGGTATGTCCTCAGCGCGCACTGGGACTTGGTGGTAACCGCGGACCAGATCTATTTTGGAAAAAATGCGCGCTCCGGCAAGGTGAACGGAAAAATCCTGTATGTGGGGAATTGGGTAGTGGTTGTGCGCTGTGGCGTTGTTCAACCTGCGGAAATCCCCGCACGGTCGCCACGAACCCTCAGCTTTAGGGACCATGTGTAGTGGGGATGCCCATGGGCTGTTTGAGTGCCTGATGATGCCCAACCTTTCCAGGTTGGCGAACTCCTCGCACGCTATGGCCAGTTTAGCTGCGTCCAAGCGCTGAGGTCGTGCAAAAACGGGCGGCCTGGTGGTGGTGATAAAATGCTCCACCTCGTGTTTAGCGATGGCTGCCGAAAACGTCGGGACTGTGAGTGCTGGGAACTGAGTGAGCAGTGTGTGGAACTTACCGCCTGCTGCTGTGACGTTGGCTTGTGCTGTTGGCCGGGTCACTCGAGCTATACAGGGGAGAGAGTCAAAGGACAGTGCATTAACTAGGCGCCTGTTAGCAACATCAACCAGTAAACCATGTGCACACAGAAAATCAGCCCCCAGTATATGGTAATTCAATGCTGCTATGACAAAAGTCCACTCATATGTACGGCTGTGTAGAGACAAGAGTAGAGTCCTCTCACCAAAGGTCTTAATCTCCGAGCCGTTTGCTGCCACCATCTTGGGGCTGCTAGATCCTGCCAGCCGGTCAGCGTAGGATGGCCGGATGAAACTCTTCTGGGTGCCGGTGTCCACAAGGAAATGCCTCCCCGAGCGTGCGTCCGTCAGGTAGAGCAGCTTGTTCTCCTCCCCGAGGGTTGCGGCTGCTACCAACCCCCGGTCTTGGCGTTTCCCAAGCGCTTGAATTGGCACGGTGGTGTACATCTGCGTGCCTTCTCTCCGAAGCGGCGGTGGTAGAAACAAAGCGTGTCTCCCTCGCGCTCCTTGGCCCCTGCTGCTGCTGCCGTCGGTGGGTCCTCGCCTCCTCTGGTCGTCTCGCTGAGCTCTGTCGCTGCCGCGATGGTCGTGAATGCCCTGGTGGCGATGATGATCCAGTCTGCCTCCCGGGCTAGCGCACGAAAGTCCCGCTCGGCCAGCAACGGCGGATTGGCCAGGGCCGCTGTTGCCGCTGTCGGAAGTTTCCGGAGGAAGAGGTGGGTAAACAGAAAGTGGTCGTCGTCTGTGCCCCTCAGCGTCAGCATCTTCTCCATGAGGTCTATTGCCAACCCATCTCCCAACTCGGTCCGCATCAGGAGCCTCTCTGTTCTCTCACCATCCGAGAGAGTGAAGCGCTGGATGAGCGCAGCCTTTAGCGCCTCGTACTTGTTGCCGGTTGGTGGCTGATCAAGCAGGCTCGCTACGTGCTGAGCTGTGCGGGGGTCGAGCACTGCGACCACATAGTGGAATTTGGTGTCATCTGCTGTTATCCCCCGGAGGGCGAACTGCGCCTCGATGAGGTGGAACCAAGAGCGTGGGTTGTGCTGCCAGAAATCTGGTAGCTTGACTGCGACCGCACATGCGTGGGTGGAGGTTCCCGTCGAGGTGGGCTCCGGGGATCTTAACTCGTGTTCCATGATACGCCTTGGGTCACCAGTGTGGAGCGTGTAAATGAAGAGGCAGATTTGTTTCAGACGATTTATTACACACTCTCACAACTCAAGTGTAGTGTGAATTGCCTATAAAAATATTTGTCATAAGGTACAGGAATTATTTATTTTATTTAATAGTGGGTGTGAAAGGGGGCGGAGTTAAACCGCCACTGCTACACCCGCTAAATTAAATAAAAGCACTCGTGAAAGGGGCACCAGTCCTAACGGACAATAATATTAACTTTAATTTTAATTAATTTTGTACCTTAAATTACTTAATGAATCAGTCTCAAAGTTTCAGTGAGTTTTTGTCCTGCCGTGATTAGGAAACCTGTATATGCGAAAGGAAAACGCTTCAACTTCTCTAATTCACCCTTTTATTAAACTCATTCAGTTTACATGGCATAGCGTTCAAATGATGAATAAACAGATTCAGATGATAACAGCGTAATATATCACATCAGCTGATATTGGGTTCCTGAACATAAACTCCAGCGTTACACCTCTGTATAACCAAGGAGGAACTAGACTTATGTTTCAACGGTAAATGAGGCTGGAATGTTTTAACAAAACAACACAATTTTATGGGGAAAATTCATAAGCTAATTATCTAAAAAAATGAATTCTGAATTAATCTACAAAAATTTAAGGGCAGTTACTTAAAAATGACTAAGAGTTTTCCTTCAGTTTACAGCTCTATCCTGTGGCTGAGAGACTAATTGAGCCCTGAAATACGGGCCATATTCAATTGTAATTTAATTGTTAGGACATCACGTTTTAACCCAGCAGATAGGAGAAATAAGAGTTTCACTCACACAACAGCCGTAGGTCCACGTTTCCGCGGGTCGGTACCGCTGGGTTTTGAAGTTAGGACGTCGGAGGAAGCGGCTGCTGTCCTCACAGCCGTGGAGGTGATAACTCAGCTGGGGGCCCTTCAAGGAGACCGTAGCAGCCGTGGATGGTTTGTCTCAGGGCGGCGTGAAAAGTCCTTGGAAAAAGAGTCCAAATTTGGGGTCTCTTGTAGCGGGATCGACCCAAAAACTGAAGGAGAAACTTCTCAGTCTCTGTTCACTTTAAATTAGGCAAATTCAATTCAATTCAATTCAACTTTATTTATATAGCGCCATTTCACAACAACAGTCATCTCATAGCACTATCAACTGTAGGGGGGAACCCCCACAGTTGCAGAAAGACCCCAGCAATCAGGTGATCCCCTGTGAGCAAGCACTTGGCGACGGTGGAGAGGAAAAACTCCCTTTTAACAGGAAGAAACCTCCAGCAGAACCAGGCTCAGGGAGGGGCAGTCATCTGTTGCGACTGGCTGGGGGGTGAGGGGACAGAGAAGATGAAAAGAACAGACATGTAGAGAGCAAACAGCACGATGGGGACTCAATCTATGGGAGAGAACAAACAAATGTTAATGACCAGCAAAAAAAAATATTTCATAGAGAGTGAGGAAAGGAGTGAGGCCCAGTGCATTACTGGAGGTCCCCCGGCTGACTAAACCTATTAGCAGCATAACTAAGGGAGGGTTCAGAAACACATGATCCCTCCCTAATTGTAGGCTATATCAAAAAGGTAGGTTTTAACCCTAATCTTAAAAACAGAGATCGAGTCTGACTCCCGAATCCAGATTGGCAGCTGATTCCACAGGAGAGGAGCTTGATAACTGAAGGCTCTGCCTCCCATTGTACTTTTGGAGATTCTAGGTATTACAAGTAGTCCTGCATTTTGGGAGCGTAGTGCTCTGTTAGGATAATACGGTAGTATCAGATCTTTTAAATAAAGAGGAGCCTGATTGTTTAGAGCTTTGTAAGTAAGAAGAAGGATTTTAAACTTAATGGCTTCTGAGGTGAAGGAAAAAGTTTGAGAATTTGATTCTCTAAAAGGACGAGCTCTAAAGTAAAATGGTTTCTCCTCAGTAACCAGAAAGACTTGACAAACTTCACAGAGAATAAAATAAAACTTCACAGGGCCTTGAAACGGTGGAATAAAATCTTCTTCTGAGATCTAGATTACTATTCTGCTTCTTTAATCTTAATTTAGTACCTAGCTGCAATGCTCCGTACTGTGGGTGTTTATATATTTACATATTTATTCCATCTAGCTACAATGCTCTGCACTGTGTTCATATATTCATATATTTATTCCATCCAGCTACAATGCTCTGCACTGTGTGTCTGTGTGTGTGTGTGTGTGTGTGTGTATATATATTTTATAGTAATATGTACATATGTATATTAGCTGCTCTTGCTTGCTTGTTTTTTTTCTTGCCTTCTGATTGTTGCTCTGAGTGTTGCTATCCCTGTGCTGTTGCAATCCTGGAATTTCCCCGTTGTGGGACTAATAAAGGCTTATCTTATCTTATCTTTCTCAAAATCT